>JACEFO010001754.1:0-2561317 GCA_015342445.1 Digitaria exilis | reverse complement strand
TTTAGGATTAGTAGGGGTTGGCAAGACATGGTAGCTTCTAGAATGAAAATTTGATATAAAGTTTTATAGTTCATGATTCAAAGACTGATAAGGAGCTATGGCAAACTTATCTCCATGCTGTGCCCACTTTTTGACCATCTTGTGCTCAAAATGATCTGTTGGCTCTGCTGTCCTCTCCTTGCCTCCCCTCGGGTTTTTACTGTGTTCAGCAAGTTAGGGTTGAATTTTGTTTATCTCTGACATAAGCATCTGTAGTCATCCCACTACTAGTAGTTTGAAGCTAAGCAAGGTTCTGGGATACCTTGTTGTCTCTTCTATTATACATACTGTTTCCATCTGGCTTTCAGCTAGTCATTCATCCTTTCACTCGAAATTGCACCCTCATATTGCTCGCATAGCAGGATCTGGCATTCTAACTTCCTATACACGATTATCTGTTTGTGCATAGACGCAGCTATTCGTTGGTGTTAGAACAGTTTGGAATGCAGAAAACTTCTCTTATGCCCCAACTATACTCTAGCCGGAGAACTTCCCACTCCGTCATCTCCACAAATCGTTTCAGGTCTCTGCCTAGAGGGTTGTGTGTGTTTATCGCAATTCTTGCTTTTTCGTATATTTTGTGGCACCCATTCTAGGTAACACTATTCTCTCATGCTGATTAATGCCCGAATGCAATATGGCGAAACTTTAAGAATCGATCCACATAATTTAGAAGACTTCTACACTGTATTCGATGTTCTAGCACTATGATTTGTGTGTTATTAGATAAATACATAGCTTCCTGTTCAAGGTTCTTCCGTAAATAAAAATCTTGCGCTTATTATCTAAATGTCATCTCTATATAATGCTAAACTTTCCTTCCACAGCAATTTTATTTAACTTCTGAAACTTCTGCTTGGATTTAATGTTTTAATATGCAGTCCATTAATTGGGAACACACAGAATCCCAAATGTCCATGTCTTCTCTTTCTAGGAAGCTTTGAAACCTGCATGTACGATAATAAATAAACAGATCATGAAGTCATTTTGATAAATAAGTGATTGTTTTAAATAAGAACGCAGTAATGAATATCTTTTAATCCAAAACGTTTGATGAATATTTTCCCCGTTTATTATTTCCAGATTTCAGCTTCATGGAGATGATATTTATTTCTCTTTGGAAGATGAGCAGGAAGATAACACTCAACATCAGTACGTTAGACATTTCCCGTTTCGTGCTTGTTCTACACCCCAACCCATATGAAAAGTTCATACTGTTACTGTACTTTATCATATGGTTTATTTCAGATATTTTACATTATTTTATAGTTAAAACATAACTTTCACACGTTGATTGTGGTACATTCATTGCTGCATGAACTATCTTTTCTCCTAGAGATGCTATTTTCAATCTTCTTTATCAAGATTCTGGTCGCCCATAACTTCTGGACGTATTGTTGCTGGGATGGTTAATCCAATTCTTTGTGAAAAGGAAAATCGCAGAAACACCTGGAGGTTAGGTTCCTTATTGGAAAATTAAATGTTGGCACTTGTCATGCTATAGCCTGCAGCCTGCTGCGTTGATCAATGTATCCTGTCACTGTGTCAATTGTAATTTCATGACACGCACCTTAAGTCAAGTGAACAATATTCCTTACCATTGAGTACTTGGGTATGGTGCGCAACTCTTTTGTTACGCGTTTCCCTCAAAAGAAAAAGAAGAGCTCTTTGTTATGTGTTTGTCTGCAACTCTTTGTTATGCAGTTTGTAAACTGCTGTACTATGTCGTAGTTCCAGTACTGGCATGCTAAGCAAAGATGACATCAATTCAGCTGCTATATTCTGATGCTTTAAGACTCACCATACTGCAGGAGCATTCTAGAAATATGTTTAGTTGTTATGTGTTTCCCTCAAAAGAAATAGAAGAGCTCTTTGTTATGTGTTTTGTCTGCAACTCTTTGTTATGCAGTTTGTAAACTGCTGTACTATGTTGTAGTTCCAGTACTGGCATGCTAAGCAAAGATGGCATCAATTAAGCTGCTATATTCTGATGCTTTAAGTCTCCCCATACTGCAGGTGCATTCTAGAAATACGTTTAGTCCAAGCAGGGAGGGTTCAATGTTGTCTCAAAGGCATAATCGGTATGATGAATTACCTGACACATGGTACAAACAATATGCTAACAAATTCAGAACATGGCACAGCACGCTTCGCTCTGACAAAGAAGTACCAAAAAGAACACCAGAGGGAATGTCTGACTATCTGAAGATTTGCAGTGTACATAAAAGGAAGAGGGCTGTGTTTATGGATGATCCCAGCATATCTGCCCCCATGGTGGAAAATGGGCCTTCCCTGCACTCAAAGAATGCTGGGGAGCACAGCAATTCAACTGATGAAACTTTAATTCCAGAAATTAGATTTCCATCCGACTGTGTTCCAGAAAGTGCAATTCCTAGAACAAGTAGAACATCTATGACAAAAAAAATAGAGGTTCATGGGGTTCTTGATAATTTACCAGCACCAGTTAGCCGCAACACTGCAATGCTTGAGAGGTTTGGCATGGTGCCTGAATATTACAAGACAGGAAACAAATATAGAGGAAAAGATGGGTCTAGAGTAGAAGGGAAATCCTTAAGCCAAGAGCAAGCATTGCTCATGACAAGGAAGTTGGTTGCTCGCTACTTAGCAAACTCAGGCTTTGCAAGTGGAACTGCATCCTCTATTGATGTTCTTTCAGAAATAATAATTAAGCACATATGTAAACTGGGTCGGAGTTTGAAGCTTCTAACTGATAGCTACAGGAAGCAATTTTCATCAATTGAACTCCTTAAGATGTTCCTACAGACTATTGGCTACAGGTATTGTCTATTTTATACTGGCTTGATAATCTATCTCAAAGAGTTTACACATCTGATTCATATTACTGCTGCTACAACCATTTTGGTTGATTTATCAGTTCATTGTAATGTCTACCCTTACACTTATATAAGGAGAAAGTCCATTTTTTTGTCGAATACACAGGAGAACTGCGCATCATTGTATTAAAGGAAGGGAAGAGTCCAAAATAGACTCACACAAATACAGAAAAAAACACTCACAAACAGACTCACGCACACACACCTACACTATACAGATCACTTCTTACAACCCCCGAGCGTCTTCAGTTGGCAAGAATACTGGAGAGTAGGTCCTGACCAACCAGCCCAGGGGCTATCCCACCCCTGAAGCGACCCTTATGGAGAGACCTTTAGCACCTGCCATAGACCACAGCAGGGCCTCATCCCTCAGCAAGACCAATACAGAGCTCAGATTTGGAGTAGATCCATTGAACACACAATCACTACGATGTCTCCAAATGGTCCAACATCCAAGAATGATTAGCGAGTTGATCCCTTGTCTCAACTCCCCAGTAATTGAAAAGTCCATTTTTTTTAATGTTACACATTGTATTAGGAAAAAGTCTATTTTTGGCCATTCAACTCTTGGCTCAGTTAGATTTTGGCCATCGAACTCTAAAACCGGGTATCTTTGGCCATCCAACTATCAAAACCGTTCAAGTTTGGCCATCGGGCTGTTTTGATGAGTGGTTTTAACTTTTTTTATTTACAATTTAGTCCTTAGATCTTAAAATGATTATTACTTTCTGCTCGTACCTCCGATTTAGGTGATTCTTGTGGTCACGTATTCCTAACGGCGAACACTATATTTTAAAGTCATCTTTATACTATTTTATCACTATTTGTTATGTTATTTTTTTTTTGTCGTGTAGAAACAATAATATAAAAAAAGTAAAACAAACAATTATAAAATAATACAAGCAATATTTAAACAGATAAAGTTCATCGTTATGATTGCATGGCCACTAGAATCACTTAAATCAGAGATAGAAGAAAAAATAATGATCATTTTAACATCCAATGATTAAAAATAACTAATTTAGTGCTTTTTAGTCCTTGGATGTTAAAATGATTACTATTTTTTCTTGCATCTCCAATTTAAGTGATTCTAGTGGTCATGCGTTCGTAACGATGAGCTTAACTTTTTAAAATATTGATTATATTATTTTATAATTTTTTGTTTAATTTTTCGTATATTATTTTTTGTACACAATGATAAAAATAATATAACAGATAGTGACAAAATAATATAAATATCATTTTGAAAGATAATGCTTGTCGTTAGAAACACGTGACCGCAAGAATCGCCTAAATCGGAGGTACGAGCAAAAAGTAATAATCATTTTAAGATCTAAGAACTAAATTATAAATAAAAAAAGTTAAAACCACTCATCAAAACAGCCCGATGGCTAAATTTGAACGGTTTTGATAGTTGGATGGCCAAAGATACCCGGTTTTGGAGTTTGATGGCCAAAACTAAACTGAGGCAAGAGTTGGATGGCCAAAAATAGACTTTGTCAGATCCTTGTATTTATAACTAAAAGCTGAAGACCTGAAGTTGAGTTGGAGGAATCATTAATATACCGAAACTTATATCCCTGTAGTCATGGATTTCATCCCTGCATCTGTACCGCTATGTTCCATCCACCAATTAGATTCATGTTGAACTTGTATAGTTGTAATGAGGAAAGGAAAAGGAAAATAGGAGGATGAATGGCAAAGGATCACAAAAGATGAGCTGTTGTCTTTTGGTCATCTCTGTTTGATAGGGTCTGGGTACAAATTAGACACTATCCTGCACAAACTTAGTTTAGGGGTCCACCTACCCAAATTTCCATTGTATCTTAGCACTTCTTCAGGAAGCCTTTGGAGTATAGAGCCAGAGAGGCAGAGCCATGTGATCACATTCCAAACAACTGGCACTGTTATCTGAACTCATACTGTCAAGTTTGAGATTTGTAAAGTTGCATGCTGTCTTTCCTAGTCTTAGCTTCTTGCTCTCCGCTGCCACTCAGATGGATTGTGGTTGGGGCTCCATAACATGTTAACATGCCCAGACACCTTCCTTAGGTCCAGATGGCTAAAATAACCAGTCATAATGTATCTGGACATTTTGATATAGGTTCACTCTATACCTGGCATGATTCTGCACACACACTATTTAGAAAATAGCCGCTGAAGTCATGATTGAGATTTTTATGTGACATGTAGTAACATTGGACCATTGATGGAGATCACAAAGATGGGAAATAGAGTGGCCAACTACCCCATTCATCAAGATGCACAAGGTCTTCAGTCACAACATCCAAATTCCCTTCTTCATGCACAGCAGGTATGTAGTTACTGTTAATTGCCATACTTGCGGTTTGGTTTATGTTCCGTAAATTTATTCTCTGTTGCATATGTAATATTCTTCTTGAGAAGAACAGTTTACTAGATTAGGAAAATGTTCATCCTGCATATATCCAAAACCAGGCAAGTGTGATAGGATTTACCAACTAAGCAGACCATTTGGTGATCTAGGCTGCCTGCCACTTGAGTCAGTTGTGGTGTTAGATATTGCTTGGTTGTCAATATCGGTAGCAGGGACAGGATACTTTCATTCTTCATACCAGATTTCAGTGTTTACATTCTCAGTTTGGTTTGGATCCCAACATAAGTTAAGGAACTAGTCTAGTGGTGGTTTAGCTTAAAATCTGCCTGATCCGATCACTTCCTGCTCAGATATCTGCTGTATCTTACTCTGAATTCTGAAACAGATCCATTTAGATGGGTGCAGGGACCATATTAAACTTTGCTAGAATGTGCATAACAACATGGGTAAATACTAAGATGAGAATTTCCATTTGTGGACCCTCTCTCGGTTAACACCTATTTTGTTATTTGATACGGACTGAAAATGTGATTGGCAGTCCAGGGTAACATTTATGCCCTAGCATTTACCTGCTGAATCTAGCCTTGTTTTAGATATCCATTTAACAGCAACCATCTGTCAGCACCACGATGAGAAACTTTTCTAGTATATCTGTTCTTTTAAATCCATTGTTCCTTCAACTACCTAAGCTGTTGCCAGGCTTGATAACTGTTTTCTGCATATTTGTACTAATATAGCTATCTGCTCACGGGAGTCTAATCATTTTCTGAAATATCTTTGAGAGCATGATAATGTTGTTTTACTATTCTCCCATTCGTTTTTGACATTGTATGCATATCCGCAATCGACAGCTTCCAAGGCAGTTTCCTCCGCAACTGCTTCAGAGTCTGACACCACAGCAGCAGCAGCAATTTCATAATTTGACACCACAGCAGCAGCAGCATTGGATGAGACGCAACCAATTGAGCAGCCCCCGTGGGGCTCTTACAATGGCAGACAAGAACCAGCCCATGGCTAATGTGAAGATCGAGAACACTATGGATTCTCAAATTGATAGCCCATACGGATCTCTTACCAGACAGCAACAATTTAATCTAAGACAGCAGCAGTTGCTGCATCATCAGCAGCAACTTCAGCAGCAGCAGCTCCAACAGCAACAACAGCACATCCAGCAGCAGCAGCAGCAACAGCAGCTTAATCAGCAGCAGCAACATCTACAGCAACAGCAGCAGCACCTACAGCAGCAGCAGCAACAGCTTAACCAGCAGCAGCTTAATCAGCAACAGCAGCAGCAGCACCTTCACCAGCAGCAGCAGCTTAACCACCAGCAGCAGCAGCTTAACCACCATCAGCAGCAGCAACATCTTAATCAACAGCAGCAGCAACATCTTAATCAGCAGCAGCAGCAGATGGCCATGTCAGCAAATCAGAATGCACAGATGGCCATGTCAGCAAATCAGAATGCACAACTAGCACAGCAGTTCAAACAAGCCCCCCCGATGTGAGTATTTGCTGCTCAAGCCGTTGGTCGTATGGTTTAAGTGCTTCTGTATTGTTGCCTGGTTGAACCCATGATTCCGATTCCAGGAACCCATACGGCATGCGCATGCCGCTTGTGAAAGTAGAAGCCTTCCATGAATTGGTGAGCGGGGACTCTTCGTTGAAGCAAGATAACGACCCTAACAAACTCACTTCTCCCAAGTGATATATCCTTAAACGAGGAACGCACATAGCCAAAATGTAGCTGTGGTGTACAGTACAAAGGATAGCTTCTGCGATCTGTTGTGATTTCCATTTCCTCCCGCACGAACCTCATCTGTTTCACCGGATTGTATTTTAGATGCAAGGTATTGGCTCACTTATTGTTCTTGTACCGCTCGTTGCTAAATACCAACTGATACCACTCGCATATGTTCCGTTCCAAATTTGTTATTTTTATTTAGATTGGTAGTTAGTACCAAGTATACGTAACTGGATATAGGGGATATCTAAATACTTAATATTGTTAATTATTTTTTGAGTCAAGTACATCACCGGTTTTTAAACGTGTGATTTGCAGGTTTAGAGACTTATGATGTACTTCACTCTTATTTATATATCTGAATTTGTTAAACGACCCACGATTTCGTATCGGGAGAGCACATGTCACAATCGTTGTTACTTCTGTCTGAACATGTGCATGCACCACTGAGCCGAGTAGCCGATGCCCGGTGTCGTCTGCTGCCAGCTGCTGGGCACCCACAACTTTGAGTTCAGGTACGCAGCTCGAAATGCCGTTCTTCTTTCTTTTCTTTTTTTTTTTGAACCGATGCCGTTCGTTTGTTACCGGTGGATCGAGCGATCTGGCGTGCGTTTGGCCAATTTGCCTGCCGCGAGGAGGTATTTTCCTTCCAACGAATAGTCGAAGTGTGCACGAGTTTTTCTCCAGGTTCTAGATCACATCCGGCTGAAGAGGAAAGACGATGGATGTCTCGGACCATCCTTCTCCGATCACGGTCACGGCGAAAGGGACCAGCTGCGACCTCTGCCTGGGCCACTCGGGTTTCTCTCGAGTGCACGTGCCCATCGGCCGTAGAAACACTGGCATTATTTTGGTCGCGGCATTGATTCGACCTCACTTTCGTTCTTTCCAGGAGTCGTATTCCGCTGCCCGGGGGCATCCGGTTGTTGCTTGCGACCGAAAGGTGAAGAGGCATCACATCCGGTGGCTTTGTTGCCCAGATCACTTGCTTTGTGATCCTTTTGCTTCTCCTGTGCAAGGTTCTCTCTATCCAACAACCCAGTCGCTTCACCTTTCGAAAAACTCTATCCTCCCACCCAATCACAACGGCGAAGAATCGATCTCAACTCACGGACGGCGATTGTGTAGGCAAATGAAGCAGTCTGGTTCGGTAACAGGACAGATCAGAGATCACACACGCAGGCGCAGACGAGACTGAGATTACACACACTAAATTGTCATCAACTTCCAACTCGATCGAGGTACATCAGTACATGCATGGGAATGGGGAAACCAGCAGCCGCAGCTGGCTGCTGGGGAATACAATCACTACGAGCGTACAGATATGTATATAATGAAGTCTTCGTTCCTCGATCCGGAGCTGAAGCCGTTCCTGTACACGCAAGAGCACGGCGCTCTGTGATCCTAGCTGACGAAGATGATGGAGGGGTCGCAGCAACACTCGTCGATCAAGCAGCAGCAGCAGAGCGCAGCGAGACTGCAGATAACAGATACAATAAGGAGGCGCAGAAAAAGGTGAGCTACCAACTACTAAACTGAAGAAGAACAGGGACACGAGCAAAGAGCTGGGTCTGGGCGTGCATACCAGCCTTCAAGGAAGCTCGGCTGCCTCCTCGGCGGCGGCTGGGCGTACTGCGGCGGTGCCATCACCGGTGGCCCCTGGTACGGCCCCTGGTAGTAACCTTTTTTTTTCCCCAGCCACAAACCATGAAAAAACTTCTTGTCAGCACCACGCCTAGCAAGCCTCAAATAAATCGGCCAAGAGACTGGGCAGAAGAATGTAACGATCGATACCTTGTGCCGGGTAGGGGTAGGCGTACTTGGGATCACTCATCTTCCTCCTCTGGTTAGGCTTGAATCAGAAGCAGGCGAGCAGCAGCTGGAAGGAAAAGGGTGGCCGATGACGCAAAGGCAGCAAAGGGAGATGGAGCAGGTGATCCGATGGCGTTTGCGACAGGGCCTCGTGCCTGGCTTTTATAGATAGATAGGCTGCGTCCCTGCGGCGAGCGAGAGACGTGGCCGCGTGACGTGTCGGCCTCACGCTGTGGCGCGAGAGGGAGTTGGACGGCTGGAACGGAGCCGTGGAAGGAAGAAGGAAGCATCTGGAATGGCCGTGGCCGAGAGGTCGAACCGGTCGGGCCCGGGAAAACGAAAAAGCAACGGCTTCTGGCGCGCGGGTTCAGTTCTTCCTTGGCTTGCGAGGCTACATCGATACCTTGCTGTCTTGTGTGCTGACGAAACGCGGGTTCAGTTCCTTCGCCGCGTTATTCCTTGCTGCGCGGAGGCGGCAGCCAACACGTCTGGCACGTCCGTTCAATTTCAATGCATTGCTCTCTGTCTCGTCCTTGGTCAGCGTGGCGACGTTTATTCACGGCGCGAGGAGTTCACACGGCGAAATTTCGCGCGCACCAGCAGCTACTACGGTATGTCGGTATCGGCTTTTGTTTTCATACTACTACAGACGGGTGATGATGATGAGAGCGAGATCGAATTCATGAATGATGATGGTCAAGGACCTCGAGGTTCTGAGGCTCTCGTCCCTCGTCGGCGGAACGATTTTCCTGATGCCAGTCAATTTTCTAGAGAGGCCTTTTTTTTTTTGAGAAACTGGTTCCGGCCCACATGGTTGATGGGCTTCCTCGGAAATTGGGCTCAGCCCATTCCTTCCAGAGGAGAAATCGTTCGCATTGGATCGCTGCTGTATGGCCCATGCTCCGGCCTTTTGTATTTATGATCTAGGTAGGAGCAACTGATCGCCGAATTATGGCTCGTGCGTCTCCAACTTTGTTTCTTAATTGCCCTGGTTCACGATACTGTCCTACTCCTACACGAAATTCGTGTGTGACAGTTCCAAAAAAAAAAAAGAAATTCGTGTGTGACAACACTACTACTCCAACAGCCTGCAGGTTTCTTGGAGATGGTAGTGAGTTCTCAAGGCAAGACACCCTGAGTGGGTTGCAAATGAGGACTAGCTAGAAGAGGACATCATGGCCCGCCAAACGTTCGGTCCAGTAGTGGTTCCAGTAAGTGGCCCAACCTAAGCCCATCATACTCAGCTGACACCGAAGCTTTCGCTCAAAAAAAAAAAAAAAAAAAAAACTGACACCGAAGCCACGCGCAATGTGAAGAGAAGATGAAGCCCCTGATAGTGATAGGCGACTGGCCGGTACGGCCCTCCCTACGCCGACCAGTGTGCGCACGCGCTCGTTTTGCATTGGTGCAATACCATCTGTTTAAAAAACTCAAGAGTTGTAAACGCGTCAATTGCAAGCTTAAGGCTACGTCCAGTACTCTAAAACTCTAAACTCCTTTTTTTTTTCTGTCGGAGTGCTGATCAAAGGATTACTAGTGTGCTGCCGCGTAGGCGTGTACATTATTTAATTCATTCATGGACGAAAGGAGTATTATTAATAATTTATTTTACTTTATTTATTTTAACGACGCACGCGTGCAATAATGTCTGCCGGTCCTCGCCATCGGCGACGACCTTAGCTAGTTGACTGATAGCATAGGATCGACTAACACCACCTACCAACTACAAAATCTATTTAATCTTTTTATATATATAGTACATGCATTATTTCACATAAAAATGGCACGTAGAAGATTATATTTTAAGATCAATAGTGTGATATGAGTTTTTTAGGTGGCAGATGAGTATTAGAGTTTAAGTCAATAACATAGAAGGAATTTGCCCAATGAAAAAAGGGTTTGCAGTTTGCACTGCCCGGGCACACAGAGAGGGAGGATGGGTCTGTGATAGATCCCAAATACCCAATTCCCAAATATTTCAAGTCTCTAGTGATCGACCAGCTGTCGCCTTTCCTGATGGCAAGTTGGCAAATGTAAATCACCGACCGGCAATCAGCAGTGTGGGCCTAGAATGATACTAGTTTCTTGCTTCGTCCTCCTTGGGGTGTTCTCGTCGTATGAACTGGCCGGGTTCTATGCTGTAGTGCCGTAGTGCTTGTGTCTTCAATCTGACATCAGCGTTCACTGCCAATGCGCGCACGGCGGCCGGGACAGCAACGACGTACACGTGCGACGGCCGGTAATCGACGACAATGCAAGGGTCCGGTAGATTTGATTATGAGCTGCACGCCGCAAAATCAAGTCGGCCGGCCAGAATTTTATATGATATATGTAACAACCCAAAAATTTTAAGCATGTCATGAAGCATTCATAAGTATGTTTTATAGCATCTATGAAATTATTTTAGTTAGTTAGGAGACACTTTTTGAACAAAACAACTTTTTCTGTTAAACTGGAACAAACCGGAACTTCCGGCTACTACTCGGAAGTTCCGATTTGCCTAGTGACACCTCATCTCTAGCCCTGCCAACACGTGTCCCGTGGACCCCACTTGTCAGCCCACCTGCCCAAGGGAGAGCTGGCCACCAGCTCGTCCCTCCCCCCAGCTCACTCTCCTCTCCCACTCTCTCTCTCTCCCTTCTTCCTCTCTCTAGGTTGGGGAGGAGACCCCAAGGTGCTCCCCCTCCACCACTTCACTTCGCCGGAGGGTCGCCGGAGCTCAACGCCGACGAGCTGCACCACCACGCCATCATCTTCACCAAGCTTGAGCAAGGAGAAGCTTCCCCAAGTTCTTCCCCCATTGCTCCCCTCCTCAAGCCCAAGGTCAAGAACAAGCTAACCTCACTTCCCCTCGCCCTACACCAACCTGCGACCTTTGGGGGAGTTGTGCACATCACTGGTGAGCTTTTCCCCCTCTCGATCCACTCCCCATTGCTCTAGGGTTAGAGTTTTTGGAGTTTCTTAGAAGAAAACCACCATTGATGAGCTCGAGCTTGTAAACCTCAATGCATGTCAAATCCATCACTTGGAATAGAAGCTTGACACTCTCACAAACCCATAGAAACAAACGGCACCCAAAACGGAGGTCGGAATCGCCGTGCAGCATTTTTCTTGCTCAGTCATCGGGAAAACCGGAAGATCCGGGTATGTGCCGGAAGTTCCGACCTGGTCGGAAGACCCAAGGTCGGAAGATCCGAGCGCAAGACGGAAGTTCCGATTTTGACTTCCAAGTACATGCCCGGAAGTTTCGATTTTCTGAATCGTTCGTTCTGTGTAAAATCAGAAGTTCCGGTTTTCTTACTCGGAAGACCCGGTTCCTTTCTGCGTAAAACCGGAAGATCCGGTCTTCTGAGTCGGAAGTTCAGAAATACCCCAGTTGACTTATATACCTATTTTCCAATCAAAAGTATGTTTATACACATTTCTAAAGCCTTCTTATGCATAACTTGCCTCATTTTGTGCATCTCAGCTTAGAAATTCATTCATGTCATTTATGTTCATCTTGTATCATTGCATTCGTGTAGAGATCGAGACGCCGGGGCAAGGAGAGCTTGAGTACGGGTCGGACCCCGTAGTTGAGGAGGCTACCTTCGAGCAACAAGGCAGGCACCCCTTTCCAACTATTTTCAGAATGCTAATTTGCTTAATTGATTGTGCATCAACCCTCCTAATGTAGTTCATGTGTAATGAATAGAATAGAACCTAATAGACATAACCTTAGAGTTAGACCAACTTCTAGCTAAGTATGCTTGTTGAGTTATACGAAGTTAATTGCTTAGCCATGCTTAGCCGTTAGAAGTCGAGAGGTGACAAGGTCATCACCACTCGCGAGATATAGGAGTTTGCCTAATCATATACTTGGATAGTTGGAATGTTTTAAAGATGATTTACCATGAATATGAGGCGAGATTTGAGCAAGTAATGTAGGGCCATGTTGAGAGTGGAACTCAAATGGTTAGGCTTGCTTGAGTTGGTTAAGGACCGATGCGTCATCGCTTTGATACTTGAGCACTTACCGTACAAACCACATGCTTAGGATGGGGTAGGCAAGCTAAGTACCATAAGTCGCACCTTGCTATGGGACGGTTTGACACGGGTTGTGATGAGGGGTAGATGGCGGAGTCCGTTACCCCTATACATCTCCGGCCGCCCTCTCATCGCCGGGTGTGGGTATGCGAACGGTTGAGGGCATGATTTAACACTTATCCTAGGCCGAGGATATGGTCGTTGGTCTTGCGCCTCGTGTGGGAAAAGTTGTACACCCCTGCAGGGTTTGTAAATCTATTGCAATAGCCGCGTTCTCGGATATGAACACGCTCATGTACTTTGACTTTAACGTAGAGTTTTGGAGAGAGCTTATGGAAGATTAAGCTCATGGTTGATGATACATGATCACTTTACCTATGCAAATGTTTGGTGTATGATGTAGGGATAGAAGCCATGTCTTTTGCTTACTCACTTATACAAACCCGCTTGCTATTTCATAGTTGGGTATTAAAACTTGATAATCCCTTGCATCCACCAAATGTATATTTTTGGGATAAGTCCTGCTAGTACGAAATGTACTAACGGTGCTGCCGTTAAGTTGATTCCAGGTGAGGTGCCTTCGGAGCCCGTCTTTGGGTACTTCTACCCCGCCGACGGAGGTGCGGGCATGGAGTAGCTGCCCAAAGTTTATCTAAGCTTAATGAGTCACTTGTGGCATGAGAGTGAACTCATGTATTTGTTATGTAATATTTGGAGAGCGATGTTTAAAACCTTCCGCTGCAAAACCGTTTGTTTAAATTTGAAACCTGAACTTGGTTGTAAAACTTAAATGCTTTGTGTATGGTGAATTCTATGTATGCAATGCTATGTGTGATGAAGATGTTCAATTTGTGCTAGTGAGGTGTGTCGTCCTGGGCAACGTTTGGGACACATCTCAAGGACGACCGAAGTTAAGTTCTTTTAATTAGATTAATCAATGGATGATGATCTAATTAACGGGTTTAATTTGGAGGTTCCTCACAATATATAAGATCAATAATGCAATCAATCAGCCATGGAGTTTGAGTAGCTCTTGCCAAGTCGAAGTAGATCACTAGTTACTCAGTACTGATCACGTGACGTATCATCTGATACGGCCACTGTCGTTGGCTGCGGGGAGCATTTTCTGATTCTCCACGCACGGCGCCGCGCCCACCAAATGCCTGCCAACCGAAACAAACAAAAGGCACGCAGCTATTGTAGACGTTGGGCGGTTAGTTCCCTGCAGCGGTCCTTAAATTGCACATCGCCACCCACCCGCTCGCCTCGCCACTTTCTCCTGCCTAGCTGGCAGCTCCTAGCTGCTTGATTAAAAATTTCCAATGCAATCTTGTTCTACTCGAGCGGCATCGGCGGCTAGGCTTCACATACATTTCCATTCTAATCCATCTTCATTCCACGTGCCACTTGATGTACTGTATGTACGGTGCTCCACGTTGCCTCCAAACTTGACAAAACGTCTTTCTTGTCTACTATAGGGAGCGTGGCGATTTAATTATTATGACAACTGAAGCATGTCTGATTTTATTACAATTGCTTCATTATATTCTCTAGATGCAATTCTTTTTTTTTCAGACATATTAGTGGTGGCATAAAAAGACTTTCACATGGCCTCATATGCAATTAACGTGATTTCCTAAAATGGTGGCTACGAGTTAGTTTTAGTATGCAGATCAGGTATAACCATTAATCACGCAGATAATTGTTGTCCTACTGGCATGATTACACTGTTTTATAGGTTTGTTTTTCAAAGCGAAAAACCTTTTCAAAGTTAGAATTATATTTTTATGGGATGGGGAGGAAATATTGTTGTTATTTCAATCTATATTTGTCTCCATCAAATGGAGTATGATCTATGTAGTTTATCCTTCCTAGCTAACTCCTCTCGTGGGATTGATCTCTGTATCGTACTCACGCTGGCAAGCACCTTGAGCAATTTCGTGTCCTACCGAGCGAGCTAGTAGATATAAGATACCGACGGGAACGAGAGTTGAATCGTTGTCACTTTGTCACGGTCTAGGCATCAGGCCGATTCAATAAGACAAACATTATCCTACATCCGTATCAAAATATGTACGTTTGACTATATATTCATCTTGCTTTTAAAATATTATGAGTATCACTATTTATTTTATATGTGAAATAAATACGTCATAAAAACTATTCTAAGTATGACTTATTTTCTTTTATATTTGTAACATTTTTGTGAATAGGATGAATGGTCAAACGAGGAAAAATCATCTGCAACAAACATTTCGATGCATAGGGGAGTACTATACCTACTTATCAGATGGGCTTTACACCGGGCTTCACCTTATTCTGCTCCTGGACTTGAGCAAACATGCTGTTGGGCTCCACTTACGAACGTGGCCAACAGACAGTGACTTAAGTAAGAGTGTGTCTGTTTCTCAAAAAAAAAGTAAGAGTGTGTCTACTTGAGAATAATACTGACGAACCTGTTTTTTCAAACAAAAAAAATTACTGATGAACATTGATTAGCATGCAACTTGATTGTGGAACGTGTGGCCAACAAACCTAGCTAGATCTAACCTTGCTTGCTGAACTTTTCTACAATAAAAGATCCACCGTGTCTTCACGCTTGATATTTATTTAAAACTAGTGGCCAGTCGAAACTTTTAGAAAGTGTGGCGCCAAAACCAACCCCACCCAAAAGGAACGGTGAAGTCCCTAAACTACTCTTCTGTCACCTCCCCTTCCTTTGTGCGTGGCAACGCTGTGCATCTTGAGCTGCGGCTGCTTAATCCGACCCCAACTCAAGAGCCAAGAGAGACTAAACAAACAGCAGCGCCAAATGGCCCATCACGGAGTTAGTTGGAGGTCGATCTATGATCGATGAAGCTAGCGGAGGCTTGCCACTGCGTTGCTCAGAGCCTCAGACGCTCACCACCTCGTACCGTATAAACTCAACAACAGGATAGACTCACTGATAAGCAGACACAAGATTTGTGGCAAAGAAATGCCATTTTTTGTTTTTTCTATTGTACTATAATTTAGAGATATAGCAACCTGTGAGTACGATACAAGGAGCTAGCTAGAGAGGCAGAGAGCCGGCTGATCAGGTGAGTCGCTCGCTCGCAGGCACACTGAACAGCGTGAGAAAGTTTTTTTTTTTAAAAAAAAAATTACAGCGAGAGAAAGCTAGGAGACCAGCAAGCAAGAAAGATGGGCTACTACTGTTCATCGATATCGTCTTGTCCGCCGTCTTGCATGTTCATTTCCGATCCGCCATTTGCCTTCTCCTTGGCCGCCTCTTGCAATGCCTTGACCAAAGCCTCGAGGCACGTGTCCGGGTTGTCCTCCGAGCTCTTGGGCGTCAGGTGCTCTGCCACGTCGGCCGTCGTCATCTCCACCTCCCGCAGCAGCTCTCCGATGTCGTCGAACAGCCGGTGCGCGTCGACGTCGTGGTACATCTTGGCCAGCGACCTGAACGCCTCGAAGCCGCAGTATCCCATCTCGATGTGCCTGTCCATGCGTCCCTTTCTGATGAGCGCCCTGTCCAGCTTCTCGACGAAGTTCGTGGTGAACACAATGATCCGCTCCTCGCCGCAGCAGGACCACAGCCCATCTGTGACGTTGAGCAGGCCAGACAGCGTCATCCAGCTGGTGGTGCTACTGCTGCTGCTGCTACTGTCCTCGTCGACGGTGGCTGACGTCGACGCGCCGCCATTGCCGTCCCCTGCCTGCTTCTTCTTCTTCTTCATGCGCTCTCCGGTGAGGTCGATCGAGCAGTCGATGTCCTCGATCACGATGACAGACTTGCGTGTCGTCTCGATGAGTAGCTTCCGTAGCTCGGTGTTGGAGCGCACCGTCGTGAGCTCGATGTCGTAGATGTCGTAGTCGAGGTAGTTGGCCATGGCGGCGATCATGGTGGACTTGCCCGTTCCGGGAGGGCCGTACAGGAGGTACCCGCGCTTCCACGGCTTCCCGACGCGCGCGTAGTACTCCTTGCCGTTCTTGAACGTATAGAGATCGTCCACGATCTCCTTCTTCCTCGCCGGGTCCATGGCCAGCGTGGCGAACGTCTTGGGGTGCTCGAACGCCACGTGGCTCCACGGCGAGCCCGTGTACACGCTGCGGATGTTGGTGAAGAGCTTCCGCTGCCGTCGCTTGACGATGAGCTCGCGGCCTTGCTGACGTATGCGCGGGAGGTAGGCGTCGTTGACGAGGCCGTGGTAGCGGCCGTGGTACCGGATCGTGAGCTGCCGCTTCTCCTGTCCGGAGGCTCCGCCGCCGTCGCTCCGCGGCGGCGCCTCGGAACGCGCGCGCCACCAGACGGTGGCGCCGCCGACGCCGGCGAGCTCGTCGGAGATCTCCTCGCCGTCGAGCATGCTGAGGACGAGCTTGTCGGTGGCGCCATCACGGCCGGTGGCGCCCTCGGCCCTGAGGTGTTGCGCGTCGCTGGCGGCGCAGGTGACGCTGAGGTAGGCCTTGATCTCCTCGTACGCGCTGCTACGCCCCGCCATGCGGCCGCCGCCTTCGTACTCGTCGAAGGTGAGGGTCCGGTACGGGTCGAACAGCCGCGCGAGGCGTCTCATTAAGGGACGGCTAGTGAGGTGGCGACCAAAGAAGGTGTGCCGCAGGGGCAGGGCCGGCGATAGAAGCGTCGTGTAGAGGTAGAGTAGCTGGCTCGCCATCAGGGCGGCGGATGTCAGGTGCCAGCCACTGGCCGTCGAGCTCGGTGGTGGTGGTGCTTGGTCGCCGGCGGCGGCGGTGATGGGCAGGCGGTGTGGGTCGTCGGGGAAGACGATCCGGGTGGCGCGGCTCAGCTGGCGCCTGAAGAGCCGCCACAGAAACGTCACGATGGCGGTCAGGCGCAGGCCTTTCCACCTGGCTGCTTCAGTACCAGCCATTGGCGACCCTTGCTTGCTCTCTGTGAAGTGTGAACTACTACTCCTCCTCTACTGAGCTAGTGACCTTCACCTTCTTTGTGTTGGAAGTGAGTGATGCTGACTCTTGAAGTCTTGATGCCCATGCATCCCCGATCTGAGTCGAGTGGTTTATATAGAGGAACCAAGGGCCTGCGGCTCTGTGCCACCGAACGAAGGCCCCCGGAAGTTTCGCGGAAACATAACGGGTGTCGTCAGTGTCAGGCGCTCAGCATTCTTGCTCATGTCTCGTAGTGGCGGAGCGGAGAAAGGCCATCCGTTGCTTTTTCTTTGTTGACAAAGTGGAGTATACTTATTATTCTTTCTAACTAATTCTCTGACGGCGCCAATAATATGACAAACGCGAATTCCATTGTATTGGTGAACAGTGTTTTCCATTGGATTTAGCAAATTGAATCAGGCTCCTGCGATGCAGGTGGCAAACTAAAGGGGAATACAGTTGCAGGCACTTTTTAATCGATCTGTACTATGTAGCAGCTCGGAAAAAAATGCACTATACTCTAGAGCCGGGGATAATTGAACCGTAAATCCATAAGGTGCATTTCAATGTTAAGCACAAATTTGCATCCTAGTTTACCTTCTGAATGTCATGGGTTTGCCAGTAAGTTCAAATTTGGACCAAGGATTCAAATCGATTCTGAATATGGTTTTATTTGAGATCCACTATATATATTGTTAATTATCAACTATGTAGTGAGTATATCAGTTCAAAGTATTTGCATCCGGTTCAATTTTGAGGGTCCAAAACAACTGAACCGGCGGTTCAACCGAGTGGATCGCACGCTGGCCAGCGAAACCAAACATTCGTGTGGCCCCCCCTCTCTCTCCCCATGTCTCCTTCTTGGGTTTGATCCCACCCATAATTGTACACTTGGTTACATGCATTGAGAGTAGTCCCAACCCAGACTCTATCTTAGGCCAGTCTCAATGGAAGGTTTCATGAGCATTAAATATACTGCCACATCATCAGTTTTGCTGACATGGCAGGGTAATTAAGAGGGGGAGTTTCATGGGATGTGAGGGGAGTTTCATCACCATAAAACCCTTGTGACACAGTTACCTAGTTTTCAGTCTAGGTAACTGTGTCCATGAAACCCCCACTGAGACTGTCCTTAAAGTCCATACCTTGGGAATTGTAGACTTAGAGTCCAAATAAGAAACCAAGCCTAAATAATTGAGTGACACATCAGAAAAAAGAAATTTAAAACAAGACTAATAAATGAGTTTAGACTATAAGATAGTCTGGGTTGGGACTACCCTGAGTAATTCAGGTGGGCCTAACCCCCTGTTGGTTCTAAAAAAAATGGCCTCCGTTCCTCTCTCTGATGAGAGGACCACCCCGAATATCCATGAACGTACCATGATGCATGCATCGCCGAGTTGGTCTCAGTGTCTCACAATTCAGAAATCACAACAAACGTACAGTACGGGTGGCGACGCCTTTGTGTGTTTGACAATATTTTGTCACAATAAGTTGTGTTCATGTAGATTCCTAAGAAGCAAGAAAAGAAAATATACGTGTGCATGCATGACACACGTACGTATATGCATGAGAAAGAGTATATTTAAGAATAAAGAATATTTAGCTTTGTTCACGTAAGTTGTGGCGCATGGTGGCTGATTAATTAGCACCTGACAGGATAGCTATCGATGTACACGGCAGCCACGGTATGAACGGCACCCGTGCTGTACGGGAACAACGTACACGTATTTGGTTTGTCTACAATACATGTCGCCATACGTCCGGGGCTACGCGGCAGCCGGTGCCAGTTAGAATATTCTAGAAGTAACAGAAGGTCCCGGGAGCCTCGGTGTCATTAGCGGTCAGCTGCCAAGATCAGAAACGGAATAACAAATTATCTTCATGAGTCACAGACGGAGAGATAAACACATACGTATTGGCCTCTTAGCCGGTGCAATGGGACTTTGTTTGATCAGGCCCACAGCTCATTGAGCGTTGGCACACAGGGATGGCTATCGACCCAGTCAAAGAGTTCAGATATGGCTTGATCATCTTGGCCAGAAAGCAAGGATGAGATCCGTAGATATTTTGTTTAACAGATTTGCGGCGGCTCTCGAGGGAAACCTGGACTCGGCCAGGTACCCTAGCTACTGCCTATATAAACCCACTTCGTCCTCGTGCAGAGGGCCTTTTTCTCTTTTCCTTCCCATCGACGATGGAGGGAGAGCACGAGGGAAGAGCATCCATATAAACTCGTCGACGATCGTGGCGGCGAGGAGGGTGCCGGTGGCAGCTCTTCAAGTCATAGCTGCGCCCACATGAAGGCCGAGGCCGACGTCCAAGGAGCCGACGACCGCGCCGGCCCATGGTACTCTTGTTCTCCATCGACGACAGAGAGAAGGCCATGTAAATCAACCCAACCCGGCCGGTTGCCATGGCGCGAGAAGCCGGACAAAGGAGCAAGGCATGCCCTAGACAACGTACGGCCGGAAGAGAGGTGCACCCGAAGAAGAAGGTGCCCACGCCATGTGCCTCCTGCTTGCCTTGACGAGCGGAGCCTAGAAGCGAAGGAAGACCATGGGCGACATCGGTTCATCTGGTGACCTCACCGTCGGCGCTGTGGCCTGCAGCCCGACATGAACGTTCAATCTACAAGACATGCAGCTCGCCCACACGGGTGAGATTAATCTAATCTCTTATTTCTTTCTTAGAGCATACATGAAGTGCCAACATCGGCGACAGCCACCACGCTCCGAGCCATGGAGGAGCAATGATACCGCCGTGATCTTCTGTGAGCTGCCGCCGGCTCCGCGGAGGTACGTCAAGAAGGAAGCCACGGTGGAGTGACCCTACGGCACCACGGTCCTACGCTACCCAAAGTTGTCACTCCCAAGTGCGTCATGCGCCCGTGCCAGAGATACAAGCTGGCGCGGGCGTCCCAACCTTCCCCGAGCGTTGCCGATCATGCGGCGAGTTCGACGAGCAGCAACAAGGTGTCATGGCCCCGTTGTTCATCTTCGGGGGTGCGGCAAGCGACCCGACGGCGAGATGATGATTCTCAAGATGGTGGCGAGATATGGTGCTATCCAAGAGAAGCCTTGTCATGCCCACGCATGACTCGTCCACGCGAGATGGCCTGAAGATGAATGTGTCGCCAAGAGATGGGCAGACGTCCATTGGCAAACAGGCACATATGCTTGCATGGCCCTCATGTACGTGCATGGCTATAGATACTTGTGTGTGTGCTGTGCACCCCAAGAACAAGAAGCAAACAAGATACACGAGAGATCAGGAGACTGCATCTATACAGACGCCTGACCTTCTAGGAAGCTCCCCAGTCGGAGCTCCGGGCTGACCGGCCTGGGCGCCATAACCTTTCCCTCTTCATTAACCTTGCTGCAGATCCATCTACTAGAGGCACACAATCCGGTGAGCAGGAAGACTACGCAAGACAGGAGAGGAAGGAAATAGGCTTGCTTGCACGCCTGGAGACCTCAAGCATCTTCGTCCCGGCCGTCAGGAGCCACCGGCGTCCACCGGAGCCGAGGCCGATCGCATGCATATATCTACACGCACGTGGGCCGACCGGGTGTCGTGAGATCATCGGAGTTGCTAGAGGTGGCCGGAGACGATCTGCCCCTCCATCATCCATTCATCGCTGCCAGGAGCCGGCGACCATGCCGGAGCCAAGCTGGATCGAGACGAGCAAGCAATGAAGAGCGTTCCATGGCCATGCATGCAGCATGCTTCTACGTGCTGCATGGGTCAGCAAGCCACGTGAGATCATGAACACTTGCATCTGTACTGATGCTGTACTGATGCGTTCCTGTTACAAGCTAGCAAGGGGAGCGGCAGTGCCCCCGAGCGGATGGATCTCTTCCACTTCCCTCCGATTCATCAAGACTTCAAGACCTCTACCTCGACAACCTTGCTAATCAGCACCTCCACGATTGAGCTTCCACGACGTCGACTCAGTCACGAGCTACACGTGACCTTGCATCTACTTCAACTACTACCACGACTTCACGTCATTCGAGACCGACGGGCCGGACGACGCGGCTGCTGACGTTTCAGCCCATGGATACCGACGAAGCCATGGATCACGCCAACGCCCACATCTACACCACCATCACCAAGCACATGCATGGAGAACGTGAAGCGAGATTGAAGACGACGACCACAGCGGCTTAATCGGATGTGCTCTAGCAAGCTTAGTCTTGCGGAGGTAATTAACTGGGAGCCTTCCGAGGCCCCAGGAACCAGAAGACCACATCGCCTATGTTTGATCTGCCCACCGGCAGGCTATAGTATATGGTATGTTTGATCTGCCCGCCGGCAGGCTATAGTATATGGTAGTATACGGCACCGCAAAAGTCCTCTCAAATTATTGCCATTGGGCTTTGGCATTGCCAGAAACGAACAAGCAGCAAGCAGCTGTCGTATTACACGTTAAAGCTGGTTCCGTGCCTTGTCATCGGCGCCTTTCACCAAGTCACCAATGACCAACCCACTCACACATCATGCCTAGCTATACGTTTCCCAATGCAATCTCTGAAACCAGCGGCGGCACGTACGTGTCGCCTCCCAGCTCTTGCGCATCGATACCCTTTTGGTTAGTTGGTTTCAAATTTAATTTTGTAATGCATACAAATGAGCTACTTAAAGGTGTACTCTTTTGTTCCAAATTACAATTTACAAGAGTAACTTTGGTCTAGATACATACCAGTAACCGACCGTGTATCTAAATATACCAAAACGATTTACAATTTAGAACGGAAAACGTAGAAAGTATCATGCATGTACGTACTTCGAGTCTTCGAGCACGGAAAGAGTACGGTTTCATTGCATCACATGAAGCTAGCTTAGTGGTAATCCTAGCATATATATAAGCGATCGTGCTCGCTCACAGCAATGGTCGACGCCCGTAGGACAATTAATCATTTCGTCATATTTCTGAATCTGGCGCTGGTGTCGGGGATCTATATTTGCGTTTCTCTGTCGTCTCTCGATCCTCATTTTAGCTGCTACAAGTGGCTTCAAATCACCGATCGATCAGTTCAGCCCGCCGGGTGCGCCTTCTCTCCACGCGCGGACGATCAGTTAAATTATGATGCTGTTCGATCGAGTAGTGCTGTTCCAAAGAATCAGGACAACAGTCTTAACTTGTACTCTATGGAATTTATGGAAATCCGAAATGCTATGGTCTTCAGGAGTGAAGATGAATCAAATCTGCAAGTTGCTGCTCGCTGCCACGACGACTTACTTCTTTGGTCTAACAGGTGCTCTACTGCCTCTGATAAGAGCAAGCTCGTTAAATGGAGTAATTTCTTCATAGCATAGATGTAGAGTATTTCTTCACAGCATAGGTGTGTGTGTTGTGGATATTTTCTGCTCCCCATTCTGTAATTCCCTTGCATTGTA
This sequence comes from Digitaria exilis, assembly GCA_015342445.1. NCBI lineage: Eukaryota > Viridiplantae > Streptophyta > Magnoliopsida > Poales > Poaceae > Digitaria > Digitaria exilis. Next base: position 2,538,198 of record JACEFO010001754.1, on the reverse strand, counting down.
AAGTTGTTTTACATTTTAATAAAGTTCAGGCAACCTAAGGGTTGCCGTTGATTTCCTAAAAAAAAAAATAATCGTATCATCCGGGCTCCTCGCTAATTGCCAACAATGGCGAAGCCGTGCCGGAGCATCAGAAAGGTTTCAGATGTTCGTCTCTAGCTTGGCTTTCGCTTCCGCCGCCGGGTACCTTCACGACACGTCGACACCGCGGCGGCTAATGCTGGAGTCGCTGGCCCACTCAATCCCAGAAGAAACAAAATCATTGGGCTCAGTAAATGGTCTAACAGTATGTGGCCCAGATTAAGCCCAACCGGCAGCAGCAAGCCTGGTGCTGTTGGTCGTGGGCTCGTGGCTAGCGTTTACCATGCTGCTGGTCTTCTTCCTCCCTCGAGGCCGCGAGCCCGCGACCCATCTCCTCCCTTCGCTCTCCCCCAGCGCCTCGCCGCCCCTCCACGCAGTCGGCCCCTGCGCCGCCCTCCAAGCGGCAGCTTGTGTCCGGCTGGTGCGGCGACGACGACGACAGGGCGAATTGCGGTGCCCGTTCTTCATCGACCGACTGGGGCTTCGCCGGCGACGAACATCCCGCAGGGGGTATGCCTGCCTATTCCCCTCCCTTCCCATCCTGCTGCGCGAAATCAAACACCCAGGCCAAATCCCTAAAGTATGGCGTTTGTTTTCGGATCTGACCATGATTTCACCTACTAAAATCGATCCTTTTGCAACAGTTACGTACACACATGTCCTATACTGGATTCGCCCCTGCATCCAAGAATGGAGTTTGTTTTTTTTATATTGAATTCACCTTTTTTCTTAGGGTTTGATGGAATTTTGTGGAAATTAAGGACAATGATCTGTGAACATACTGAAGTGTGAAATCACATCGCACTATTTTGATCCTTTAACGATCTTTCAAATAGACTAGCTGACTGGATCACATCGCATCATTTTGCGACTGGAACTTTGTGGAAGTGCCATTCCACTGAAAAGAACAGGAGTTTTCTCGTTCTTCTTTTGATCTATCGGTAGGCTGGTAGCTACTGTGAATGATCGAGAACTCATCAGTGCATAGTCAATTGGTTCCTCAGCAGCAATGGTCTTACATGCTCATTGAAAGTGATAAGGGAAGCTCAGTAAAATTGAAATATGCCCATTGCATTCTGGCCTCTTTATGAATGGTAGAGGCATGTGTCTTATAACAATAGTATTAAATTAACGTTGGAATACTCAATGTGATGGCATGATTGTGTACATGCTGATTCTTTCCTGAGCATCCAATATTGTGATTTAAAATCTACTACAAAATTGAGAGTTAACTTAACTGAAAGGAAGGTGCATTTTTGTCGCTTAATTTGACAATTTCTTCATTTGTTTTTCCTCCTATGAATCTATGATCACTACTAGAAAACAAGTGGTTCCAGTAGCCAAACTAGTTATCTACAATGAAGTAACCACCATTGGACCTAGGGCTTCCTGTGTGTGCAAATGATGTACAGAAGAGAGATTTGTGTAAGCCATGCTCATAAATAGTTTCTGTAAATCAGTATGACAAAACTAAGCAACTACAAGGACAGACATTTTTCTGAAGTATTTTTACAGAACGATGTTGTCCATCATCAATACTAAGTAATGTGCATCATGTGTCTTTGATCAATTAAAGTTGGATTTCCCTTCTTCAAAATACTGATGACCTATCTCTAGTAGGTTGACTTTTGTATGATGTCATTCCACTATGTTCAGAATCTATGTTACTTACCAGAAATTACATTATTATTATACTATGTGCGTCAATAATATGCTTGGGATTTCTAACATGTGAGTTTGGTTTGTGGTGTTATACCAGGTTTATCCTTGGATTTTCTAACCAGATCTAATTCCATTCTAGAACCTACAAAACCAAGAGCAAAGCGACTTTATAATTTGTTCATTTTCCTAATTGTGTTTTCTGTTCACATCAGATTTATTTTCCTAAATTTGTGATATAAGCACTATATGGCATGGCACAATGAATTATGAATGTTACTAAGCTAGTGCTGTTCTGTTTCTATTTGTTTTTCTTGTTTGTTTCTTCTGCCTTCATTTGTATGTGTTTAAACACTTAGCAGTGGAGTGGCTGCTTATCTCCCTTGGATATGGTTCTAACAGTGTAGTCAATTTTTGTGGTTTTCAGATTATGAACGTATCATAAAACATATTTGATATTTGCTTTATGTTATCATGATCATTCATCTGCCAAATTGATAAGCCTTGACAAGACAGCTATTTTTCTCAGAGAAATGGAACTGGGTGATAAGGCAGTCGGTTTTCTGCTAACGCTAACGAGCTTATCCATCTTCACCTACTACACGTTCTGGGTCATTATCTTGGTTAGTAAACTCTAAGCTTTTCTCTGTTTCAGTTCAAGCAGAACTGTTATGACTTGAATTCTGAATGGTTATTTTGTTTCTCTTATTCCCACCTAGCCATTCGTCGACAGTGACCACTTTGTCCACAAGTATTTCCTGCCTCAAGAGTATGCAATTTTGATACCTGTGATAGCCGGCGTGGTTCTCCTTTCTTTCTTGAGCGTCTTTGTGGGCCTCGTGATGCTCAGGTCAAAGAAAAAGAAGAAGACCACCTGATTGGGATTGACATGTATACTGCAATATTCTTCCCTTAGTATGATTAAATCCCATGGGTTCTGTCTCAATGTAATTGCGAGAAGCTTGGTAAACAGTTCCATCATATTGAAAGGTGACCTTTCCAAAAAAAAATATTGTTGTTTTATTGTGAAATGTCTATTTTGCATCTAAAAAAATGGTATGTTTTGTATAATTTTGGGTTGAAGCCAATTAAGGATAACGGATTTTGAACAATTGGGCTGTCATCAAGAGCCCATATTCACGCTCTTCTGATTGGGGCATGTCGTTTTTGTTTATTGCGTCAGACAGATGGCTTGCTCATTCTTGCCATCCTGGCATTTTTTTTTTTTTGCCTTAAATCAAGCAGCAAAAGCTGTAAATAATCGTGTTAGACAAATCCCAACGAAAAATTTCGTGGTGATGTTTCCAATATAGCTACATAGTAAGCAAGCAGACTATGAGGTGATGTTTGAAGCTACATCTTTCAACGTGTAATTTCGTAATATGGTTTCATGTTTCATACACTATGCGGCATTTAACTGAACTACTCATGCAGTGTTGGTATCTGTGACTGTGTACAGGTAGTGAGTTTATGTAGATAAAACTGGTTTCTCTTGTCTTCTTAAGTTTCATGTCATGTCGTAAAATCAGAAAACACCCTGTCCCGTGACTCCCGTCCCCCGCGTCGCCCGCAAGGGCGGACGCCCACCGCCGCCAGTGCTCCGTCGTCCACGCCTCCGGCCTCTGTTTCCCTCCATCGCCGGCCTTCTAGCCGGTGGCCAAGGGAACGGGGTCCATCCTTTAGTAGATCGAGTCCTTAGTCGAGTCCTTCTAGGTCTAGGGTTTGTTTGCCGTCGATGTTTGACGGCGGAACTAGGGTTTGCCGGAGGAGCATGCTCCTCTGCGGCTTCTATTTAGTGGCGCCGACTATGCGGAAGCGTCGGCATTGCAGGGAAATAATTTCTTCCGGCTTCTTGCGTTCTCCGGTGGCGATCTACTCTGACGCCAATAGAGAGGCCGGGGAGACCTGTGTTGGAGTCCAGGGCCGGCGTTTTATCGTCTTCTTCAGGTGATGATGTTGTTGACCTGTTTAATTCCGAGGAATATGATCTCTGGTGGAAATCCGAGTTTGGCTCGGGTTGCCGGCGTTATATTCGAAGGTTGCATCGTGGGGGTCGGAGTTGGCCGATGCGCCTGGGAGGCAGTGTACTCGGCATCTGCGCCTAGCAGTAATCTCTCCTCTGCGGCCTCTACTTTGTGGAGATTGGCTCTGGCGTCTAGCGACAATTGGGAAGCGGTTTGGATGGCGGTGAGAAACGGAACCATGAAGTCGTTGAGGAAGATGATTAGGAGTTCTAAACTTCTTTGCAATTTTTCTTTTTTATAGGTTCTTGTTTGTAAAAGAGTCGGTATAATGTGCTAAGATCCATACATGTTTCTTCTTTAAAAAAGTTTCATGTCGTGTCATCCTAAAATTCTACGTGGCATGCTAATCAATGAGAATGAAACCAGATAAAACTCCCCAATAGAAGTAGCCATTGTCTCAGTACAAGAAACATTCTCCTCAGAAAAAATATGCATCTAGATTACCACCATTGTGTTCAGTGTGTAGAGGGTGTGCATGAGACCAGTTGGCATCTCTTCTTTGAATGCCCTTTTAGTCAGGCTTGTTGGCTATTCTTGGGGATTAACTGGAATTTTCACATGGAGCCGATGCACATGATCACTTCAGCTCGCCTGGATTTTGGCAATGTCATTTTCAGGGAAGTGTTCATCCTGGCTTGTTGGTCGATTTGGTGTCATAGAAATATTATCATTTTTGATAATGGGGAGAGATCTTTTGCATTTTGGAGAAGAATTTTTGAGAAGGAGACGAAGCTGGTAACTCTATGAGTTAATCCAGTGTTTAGGGATAAGATCAATTCTTTCCTGAGTAGTCTGTAATAGAATCTCTCTTTTCTTTTTGGAACTTATAGTTCTTGTACTGTACATATTTTTACACACATATATATATATATATATAAAAAGAAAAGATAGGGATCTTTCCTACTGATTTCGTAAAAAAAAAATAGGAGTAGCCATTGAGGACAACCCGCGGACTCGAACTGCTTTTTTTGGCGCAAGAAAGAAGAAGAAACCGGAACCGGCTGGGAACGGCGTGCGCAATGACGGCGGGTTGTCCTTGTTCAAGGCATTGAAAGCGGCGGCGACCAATAACGTACAAGCACAAGTACAATGCATGCAAACAATTTTCAGCCCACCAGGCCGAACAAGGCCCATGCATGCATCGCCGAGTTGGAGGCCTCACAACACTCGTACAGTACATAGTACAGACGCCCGCCGCCTTTGATTTGATAGGCCAACCTGCATATTTCCGTGTCAGTTCCTAATTATCCGCAGCGAAAATGGTCAACGTCAGGTTAGGACAGTCGGCGACTGCTAGCTCGATCGCGTATGTATCTCTTGATCATCAATGAGATCATCTAAAATGGTCAACGTCAGGTTAGGACAGTTTTAGTAAACGCAACTCTCTCACACACGCGCACGCACACACATTATATTCCCTCCTTTTGCAAGTTACAACTCACACACACGCACGCACACACATTATATTCCCTCCTTTTCCAAGTTACAACTCGTTTTACCTTTCTCTACTGCATAACTTTTGCTCTCCTGCATAATTATTCAAACTTTGGCCTAACTTTGATGGAAAAATAATTTTTTAGTAGCACCTAAATATGGCGTGCCACATTGCATTACTAAATGGAACTACCTAATTTGATGTTGTAGACGTCGATGTATCGTTGTTCGATAATCTTGATGTTTAGCTTGGAAGCACTTTAGCTCGAAGGATATGCATCAATCGTTCATGCTGTTTGAGCAGCGCATGGCAACTTCAAATAGATCACTCTGTGCTCATTACAACATGATGTGTCTGATGATAGCATCGGTGACAACGATGTTAATGGACAAAATATAATGATATAACCAATCAATCAATCAATCAACCCGCCGGGAGATTCACCTTTGCCGAATTCATACGGCAACCACCAGTACTGGGCCGGGGATACCGGCTGTGGCCTACAGGGAGCACTTTTTCTCCACCGAAGATACAAACAAAAGCCACTTTTAATTTGTTGGGTTCCCTAGGGAAAAAAAAAGGAATAACAAAAGCAGCAAACAGTTGCTGTACATCACGTATAGGAGCTGACTCCGTTCCCTGTCATCCGTTCCGAAGATACAAACAAAAGCCACTTGTTCATGTGTACGGAGACGAGAGACGCCATGTATAATGGCTATCAAGTGAGCCAATAATAATGGTTGTTTAATTTCCACCAAGCTCTAATCCAACGATCAAGGGTTCGTACATTAAAATAAAAGCAGTCGGGTGTTCCTCCAAAATGTACACGAACGCGCATGCTGTCACGTATGTGAACCTCCCAGGCCCGGCAAAGGACGATCAGCCGGTTCGTCGTGGTTGCGTCCGTGCACGTATGTGGGAGCGAGATCGCTGCTTCACGCTAACGTCCGGTTTTTATAGGCGCACGTTTCCAGTTTTTTAAATTATGAAACATATAAATAAATACTTTATCTATTACCTCTAGATCTAGTTATATGGACGGTCCATATTCATTTCAGAGTACCATAGCACTTCACAATCTAAAAACGTCTAGATCTAGTTATATGGACGGTCCATATTCATTTCAGAGTACCATAGCACTTCACAATCTAAAAATATACTTAATGAAGAACCTAATGGTACTTATTTGGTATCATAAATCTTAGTATTTTGTTATATAAATTTGGTCAAACTCGAGATAGTTTGACTCTCAAGAATCTTAGAATAACTTACAATTTAGAACGGAGGGAGTACGTTCAAGGTCGTGCTCTGGCAATGGTAGACGGCCGGCCGGCAAGGCCCGTAGAGACGAAGGACAATCATATATGTCGCCAAATATACGCTGAATCAGCTGTGATTCTGAATCTCGCCTGCCGACGCTGATACTGAGATCGATTGAAACGATATATGTATCCGGGCTCCTAGCTGACACCAGTAGAAAAGAGACCTTTTTAAGTACCGGGCGCAAAGCCGCGTTAGTACCGGTTATGCGCCCGGTACCGAGCTTCCGGTACTAAATGGCAGCCCCTTTAGTACCGGCTGCAGCAACCGATACTAACGGGGCCGCAGGGTCGGTCAGTTAAGTACCGGCTGGTGTTAACGGGTTTCGAGCCAAAAAATAAAGAAAAAAATTTGTAAGCTTACCGGTCACAAGTCACGTGATTTTTTTCACGCGTAAATGCGCGTGCGCGGTTGTGGGATTCGAACCCACAACCTTTGGCCTCGCGCGTAATCCCCTCTATCATCCCACCTATGCACCACTTGCGATTGAGTGGGATATGATTTCCTTTTGAACTATACCCCGCGGACCCATTTAGTACCGGCTCGTAACACCAGCCGGTACTAAATGCCAATATTTAGTACCGTCTGGTGTTACGAGCCGGTACTAAATGCACAGGGGCCTCGGGAACCCCCGGGACCATTAAGTACCGGTTGGTAACACCAACCGGTACTAAATGGCACCATTTATTACCGGCTGGTGTTACTAGCCGGTACTAAATGGTCCGAGGGCCCTCGGGAACCCCTGGGATACATTAGTACCGGGCTTTAAGACAACCGGTACTAACGTGTGAGGGACGAATGCTCCATTCTGTGATCGCCAACAATGGCGAGCCGTGCTGGAGCGTCAGAAAGGCTTCGGATATTTTGGTTGCCCAGCCATCGTCTCTAACTTGGCCTTCGCCGCCGGCAACGATCGTCGGAAAAGCTGCCTTCTTTCCACGACACCGCGGCGCGCGGCGGCGGCTAATGCTGGAGAGGAGCTGACCCCACCCAATCTATCCCAGAAGAAACAAAAGCAAAGAGCAAGCACGCGCCGCGCCGCTCCGCCTTGTCGTCCTCGGCGCCGGCGCATGCTGCATCCCCCTTGCGTTGGTTTCACATTTGAGTTCCCTGGTCGATTGATCCACCCATGTTGCCATGCACGCTTGACCCGTCACGAGCTAGCCAACGGCAAGGTGACAAGGTCACCGCGGACGACAAAGCTATGCTCACGGATCAGAATGGCTGAGAGGGCGAGAAGGTGGCTGGCCGGCCGGTGACGCGCGTAAGACTTAAGGCCTAAGGTGGCTATGGTCTCTTGGTTTGAGATTGTCTCATTAAATATTAATTTTTAGGTCTAAGCACTAGAAGTAGAGATTTACTACTCGCCAATAGACCGAGATTTGCATATCCATCGATCATCTAAATTTATACTACCTACGTTCCAAAATATAGCTACGTTTAGCCTTTTTAAGACAGATTAAGAAGTGTGATAAAATATCTCATATACCCTTGATTAAATATGTTCATTTATGTATATATGGTAGCTATACCTACATTATACATCTCCATGCTCACTAAAAGGAATTATGCATGCAACAATTGGGACCATAAGACAATTAATGTCTATAGGGATATATTTTTGCTCATTCACAACTCATATGTAGCTATATTTTAGGATAAATTTTGAATGCTTAATGTATCAATATTTTGCAACGCAAGGAGTACTGGATTGAATGAGGATAAGGATTTGGAGTTAGGGTTTGGTGCCCGGCTCTAGATGGAGCTCCAGGGCATCTCACTGGCCCGTGGAGAAGGCGGGAGAGGCAGCAGGTGCAGCGAGGGCACCACTGGAGCCGGACGGTAGAGGCGGTGGGAACGGCTCGGCAAAATTGGTTGGTGTTGAGCGACGGAGGAGCGCGGAAGCCACCAGAGGCACAAGAGGCGGCGGCGCAAGAGTCGTGACTCCGCGAGAGGAAGACGAATATGAGCGGATGAGAGAGGAAATTATATTAAAAAGAGAGAAAAGATAAAGGAGAGAGACGCTTGGATTTAGATTCAATGTATACGAAAGTGTACCCAAGGCAAACATAACAGACAAGGAGACACTTTTCTTAAAAACTAGTAAAGACGCACGTGCAACACGCACGTGATACAAATTATTTGTCTTTATCTTGAAGATAATTTTGTTAATATACATGTGAGATACCACCCATCTATATTAGTTGTCTTTTCTCTTGGGCGATTCTATTGATACAAATGTGTGATGTCACCCATTCAGATCAGTTGGAAGAGCACCTTTCACCAAGCAAGATGATTCAGTGTCCATGCATTCTTTATTTATAATTTGGCGGCACCTTAAAACTATCACATCAATTAGCACCGTATAGATGCAAACTTACCCACTCCTGACTCGCCCATGCTAAAGGACTGGAAGAAAAGTGGTAGTGATGCTAACTTCTGTATTTTTTTATTTTGATTCCCTTGTTCTGTTTCTAGTGACAGTCAAGCTACGTGTTCATTAGTGTGCTACATGTTCGTTAGTGTAATAGAAAAAAACCAATGTTTAGTAGGACTGGACTGATAACCAGTGTAAATTGTATATTCGGACTCCCATTGTTTTTGTTGGATCACAGCTTTGTGCTACATAACAATTACACAAGTGAAATAAATATAAAATTTCCTTTCTGATTTGTACTTATGTGTGCATTCAAAGTTGTACTGGCATATGCATTTATCCAGTTCACGCACAATTTAATATTTTCATCTAAAAAATATATTGTAAGCTATTGTTTTCATAATGTGACCAACATCGAACATATCTACTATAGATATACAATCATTTTATTATTTTCCCAGCTTTCACATATGCTCAATATAGCTATTATTAAACGGCATTCCCTTTTGTATAAGGACAAGAAAAGATAAGAACCCAGAAGAAAACACATGGACGGGATAAGACCCCTAGGAAAGCACTGCATATGCAGAGTCCAGGAGCGCCACGATCGAGCATACCACGTGATTAGTTCGCACGCTACAGCAAGACCTAGGATCGGCACGTACAAGTACCTGTGCAGTCTCACCGTATGGGCTTAGCCTATCTCTAATTTCACGGACGCGCGGTAAGACACGGGGAGGGGGTAGAGGGGGGGGGCGCATGTGGGTAGAACGGATACGGTGAGAAAATCAATTTGTTTTTGGCAGAAACATTTTCTAACTCGCAGTTTTGAGGGGTCTATGCACCTTCCTACCTCCCTCGGCCCTTACAGGTGGGTCCAACGTGAGGGGTAACGTGGACCCGATTTGGGTATGAAACGTTTTCAATTTTACTCGTTCTTTTATAGATAGATACATAGTTAATTTGTGTGTACCTCTTAATTTGCACCCACGTCAATCAATATAATTACCCCCACCACCACCACATGGAGAGGGTTTCTCTCACGCTGAGTCGTTGACTCGTGGGTCACCACCACCACATACACAAACACACAATCTTGTTGAAGGTCCGCAACTGCATGGTGCATGCAACTATAGCGACTTGCTGACTTAGATCAGCACACATAAACGGTTTATGATAAACCCATACATCAAATCTGACAAGCAGACAATCTAGTGGCTCTTACAAGTAATGCGAGGGCTCCTGAACATCCTAAAATGTTACACACGACGATACATTACGTGATCGTATAAGATAAATGCATGGCTTATTCTAATTTTAATCACAGTACAATATTTACCATAGAAATTATTGTACTATATACTAGACATGATATATATGTGCATGTATTTTCGTTTCTCCCAACGTACATATGTATGCTAACTCATAACCAGAAGGCAATTAATCAAAGAATTATTCTTTTACCGCCATTGTTTTCAAATTCTTTATCTGCCACTATCTGTGACACATAAGCGCGGGTCGCGTTATTGACACGTTGATGGCCATCAATACTCAATAGGAGTTGCAATTTTCTTTAGTAACATATAAAGAAGTATCCCAATCAATCATGTTGTTTCAACTGTAGTGCATGAGAAGTCAAAACAGTACTGGTTTCGTCTGTGCCCAAGGGATAATTTTTTATTCTAATCAATAGCCAACAATATTATTTATTCTCGTATACATGCTCTTACTCAAAGTCTGTCATCGTCCGTTCTTTGTGCCCACCTCACGTGTATTCAGTCAAAGAGCACGTGTTCCATTCAGCAGCACAATCGAATCACAAGTCACAACTAATGGCAGAGTTAATTAATTACTTGGAAAATAATTCTGCAACATTTGAGACAAGTGCTTGTGATGAGTTGGTTATCTACCAGACAATGCCTAATCTTGCTTTACTTATACCTATATAATGAAGAACTATTTTCTTTTCTTTCTTTTCTTTTTTTGTGCAGCTATTTAGCGTGGGTACGCCATGTTTTTGTAGTTGCGTGTCCGCTTAGTGTGGCTTGCAGAGCCCTTTTTACCGTATGTAGTCGCTGTGGAGGTGCGTGGCACATCTCTAGCTGTACGATTTTTTGGGCACATTTTTCCCCAGAAACAGTTACACACATATATATATATACATATATATATATATATACATATATATATACATATATATATGTATATATGCGCTAGCACTTCGACTTTTTTCTATTATTTTTATATAATGCAAACCTCTTGTCGTGCTTTCAAGGAAAAAAAAAGGTATTTGTCAAGCATTTTTATTTCCCATCATGAACAAGAAAACATCTTATGCTTACTCCTCATGTGTCACAATTTCATTAGACAAACGAACGGTACCACTAAGTTTCCAACGGAAATAATCTCAGTGCAAAATCTAACACATACTCAATGCAATCTCCCTCTCGAATGTCTAGGGTGGGTTTTTCTATTTGTCGACAAGAAACGGCGTGCCGCGCGAGACTTGGCTCTCGCAAACGCCACGTCGCCACGTGTACGAAAGAAACAAAATCATGCAGCTTGCACACGTGTCGCGTCATCTCTCCCGCACGCCTCACCACCGTACCTTTTGACGCACCACCCATGACCCATGGCCTGACCCACCCCGGCGGCCCGGTCGTCGTTTTCCAATAGATCGATCTCTAGTCGGCCTCGGCCGACCAGCAGATCATAATCAGTTAATGTATCAAGCATATATATTCATTAATTTCCCGATGCCGATCATGAGTGTGACTAGAGCACTATTGGTCATGAGCTAGCTAGAACGTTTGCTTGGACGGAGCAATGTCACCTGGCTGTCGTTGCCCTAGCAGCGGCATTGTACGTCATGCATGCAGTCATGAATGCCGGTACGGTCGAGGGCGTGGCGGCCGACGGGCGGCGTGGCGTGCCCGCACTCATGCATGCACACAAGAGCCACTTAATACCTTTGGTATGTATGCACAGCTTGTACACTGGGTGCCTCGTCACCAAAAGCAAAGTTGTGCTGGACGACGCCTGTGCCGCCGCCTGTCGATGCCCCGGCCCACGTACGGCTCGCGCGCAGTCGTCCGCCCCTCATGCGGACGATGCGGTGGCATTCTTGCTAGTGCTGGGCCAGTTGACCGGCCGCCGGACAGGTGCAGTGTGGCAAACCAATCATGCATGCATGCCTAGCTGCATTATCAGTAGAGTATGTAATTAACGCTTACACACACTATTTTTTCATCCGAATTAAATAAACCTGGACACGTTATAGGCATGCTGCAATGCTGCATGCACTACATCAGCCGCATACACTCCAATCAAGTGAATTGAAGCAGGAACGTTGTTAGATCAATGTATATGTTGTGCATACAGGGTATTTCAGTGCATATATAGTATTTTTTTGAACGAATGTACATAAGTCAATGTCTATTTTATTGACAGAGATGCTTAAAACTAATATAAAAGATTACTATCGCGGTAGGAGATTTTCTAGGCATTTGGGGATCACGGTCGCCTAATTCTTTATTTTTGCCACAATTATGGGCACTGTTTCCTGTGGTGCCGAAAAACTCTCGAGTTTCTCTCCTCTTAAATGATCGGAACATTTAAGCTACGTGTAGGCGTAGCCTTTCGTGGTATACCACCATTCCAGACATATGTCACTCTTTATGGCCATGCGCTCGGATCAAGTTCTAGGTGAGATGTACACATAGTCGTTTGTACCCCGATTCTCTTTTTGTGTTGACATTCTGCGACTAAGTGGTGGGCCATCTCTATGACGCATTTTCATAAGGGGCAAGTAGGACTATGGTACCATCCGCAGCGCTTATCAAGCCTATCTGAGTCCATACTTTGTCCTTGTAAGATGAGCCATGCAAATAATTTGCACTTCGGCGATCCCCATGTGAGCTCGATACCAGCAAGACTGAGGTTCTTGGTGCATCCTAGAAACTGAGCTTTGTATGCACGAACCGCCGAGTAACATCATATCCATTTCGCGTGAGCTTCCACGAGATGTTGTCTTGGCATATCAATTGTAGTTCAATACCACGTGTTAGATTCCACAAGGTGACGAATTCGTGCAAGAGGTGGTAGGTTGAAGCTGGAATGGTAAGATCGCTGATCCATTTATTTTCGTGCAACGTTTCGGCCACTGATTTCCTTTTCCCTTTTGTTTTCCAAAAAGACCGGCGCTATGTTATTCGGGCGCCTCCTTTATAGCAAGAACGTTCAAGAAAATGTCTAGGGTTATTGGCAATCAGTGTTTTATAGAGTTTCATAAGTATTGAGTTACATGTCATATCGCAATTTTAATATCCCTACGGTTTTTCATCAACAACAAGTACCTTCTCTACCTGTAGACATCCCCCCCTGCGAACCCTGACTACACTGGTGATATGATCTTTTTCAAAAAAAAAAAAGCCCATAGATCCACTCCAGCGAGGAATAATCGAACTCGGGCATTCTGGACCGACCATGCCACTCAGTCGCTCTAGCCAACTCGGCTAGAGGAGAATTTCATACCTATAGAACCCAGCAGACTCGGTTATCTAGTTACCAACCTTAGTAGCTGTGTAGTGAAACTGGCCTAAAAATACTACTATCTCTAATTGTTGGAGGAGCCCCTGTGTTTGTTATCCATCCAGCAGGCCTGCTGCTCTCCTTACCAGTCTCTGCCTTTCCTCGCCCCCAATTGAGAATTAGAAAACGATCGGAAGCAGCATCTATCTTCTTGCCACCACGTGTCCATGCGGCCTGACTAAAGAAGCTGGGCCCACATGCTTGCGCGAAACTCCACCCACGGAATCCCCAGCCGGTTCCTATATAACTATATAAGTGATGGTTGTGCATGGTAGTAGGACCACACAGCCAAACCTCCCTCAAGAACCTTCACGTCCAAGGCAAAACAATCCACAGCACCCATGGCATCCCACATGTTCGCTTATGCCGGCGGCGTGCCCACAACAACCGGCGCCGAGAGGCAGCGGCAGCCGGCGACCCGAGGGGCCTGGTGGGGCAAATACCTTCGCCGCCTGATCATCGCCGGCGTGTTGATTCTGCTGAGTGCGCCATCATTCGCCTATCTCCTCTAAGCCTCCATCAGCAGGCTCTTCAGTGGCCAACAGCAACAGAACCACCCACTCGTCACCGCCAACAAGCCCGCCGTCGTCGGTGACGGGCTCGGCTTGGGCGTTGGCTGGCGCCAGCTCATGTACGTGTGCACTGTAAAATATGAGAGGCACAAATGAAGCTTTGGTTGAACGCCCTTAAGCCTTCTCTAGACGGCGGTTCCGTGTTTATATAGGTGATAAATCTCCTCTCACGTGGATTACAAGAAAGTACGTGATAAGTATGGTTGTTTGTTTGTTACACAAGATATCCTACAAGATACATTCTACAACAACCTCTTGACTTATCTCTATTCTATAACAACTATACAACAGCCATATCTTATCACGTTGGGTTTGTTACAACTCATTGATATCTAACAGCCCCCCTCAATCATAACCGAGCGAGGTTAAGATTGTGTTTAAAATTCTCTATTTGTCAAACTGCCAAAGCCTTGGTGAAACCATCTGCGACTTGATTCTTCGATGACACAAAATCAATTTGTAGTAAATTCCTTACTACTCTTTCTCTAACAAAATGATAGTCCACCTCGATATGCTTTGTTCTTGCATGAAACACTGGATTAGATGACAAATATTTAGCCCCCATATTATCACACCATAGCCTTGCCATAGGAGGACATTTTACTCCAATTTCTCTCAACAATGTTTGAATCCACATTATTTCTGTTGTAGCATCAGCAATAGCCTTGTACTTTGCTTCTGTACTTGATCTAGACACAGTAGCCTGCTTTCTAGCATTCCAAGATACTAAATTTCCTCCTAGAAAGATAGCAAAACCTCCAGTAGATCTTCTATCATCTAGAGATCCTGCCCAATCTGCATCAGAGAATCCACTGATTAACCTTGAACTAGATTTACTTATCTTGAGCCCAACTTTTGTCGCCTGCTTTAAATACCTCAATATACGTTTAACAGCTGCCCAATGAACATCAGTAGGTGCATGCAAAAATTGACAAACCTTGTTTACTGAGAAAGCAATATCCGGTCGAGTCAAAGTCAAGTACTGAAGTGCTTCAACTATACTTTTGTACCTTGTGGAATCACCGGGTCCCAAAGAAATACCTTCATGAGCTGATAGCTTCTCACTTATTGACAGTGGTGTTGTAACAGGTTTGCATTCTGACATATTCACTCTCTTTAACAGATCAGAAGCATATTTATCTTGAGTAAGCACAATGCCATCACTAGTCTTTGTCACCTCAATGCCCAGAAAATAATGCAAGTCACCAAGATCCTTTAATGCAAAATCCTGTTTCAAGCTTCGCAAAAGACCATTCATCGCTTCTTGAGTGGAGCTTGCCACTATAATATCATCGACATACACCAAGACAAACACTGTCACATCTCCTTTATTAAAATAGAACAATGAAGTATCTGCCTTTGATGAGTGGAAGCCAATACTAATCAATTTTGAGCTTAGTCTAGCATACCAAGCTCGCGGTGCCTGTTTTAATCCATATAAAGCTTTATCCAACTTACACACAAAATTAGGCATGGTCTTATCTTCATATCCAGGCGGTTGTCTCATATAGACATCCTTTTCTAGCACGCCATGAAGAAAGGCATTTTGTACATCAAGTTGTCTAAGACTCCATCCATTTGAGACAGCAATGGCCAATATAATTCTAATAGTGGACATCTTGACAACCGGACTAACGGTATCTTCATAGTCAATTCCATACCTTTGCTTAAAACCTTTTGCTACTAAACGAGCTTTATACCTATCTAAAGTCCCATCAGCTTTTAGCTTAGTTTTATATACCCATTTACAATCTATAACATTTCTTCCTTTTTTAGGAGGAACAAGATGCCATGTTTTATTTCTCATGAAAGCATCATATTCTAAATCCATTGCATTTTTCCACTGAGACTGTGACAAGGCTTCTTCTATACTATGTGGTTCTCCAGTAGATGTAAAAAGACCATACCGAACATGTCCATTAGTAAATACCTTTGGTTTTCGAATGCCAGCTTGAAGCCTTGTTCTAGGTCGAGCCACAGATCCTTTTGCAGCAGAAGCCGGAGCAGGAAATCCCAACGAAGACTGCCCAGATGCAGACTGTCCAGGTGCAGATGGCGATGGATGCAGTTGTTCTGGTGATGCTGTTCCCCCCATGCCATCAGCAGCTGGAGTCGTGGCAGTCGGAGATTGGAGTGGAGGAGCAGATGCTGGCGAAGCCACAACGATTGTGTCGGACTGAGTGAACGTGGCAGCGTCAGATTGGATCGACAGAGAATGTTGTGCAGAGGAATCTCTGGCGCTGCTAAGAGCCGATCCCGAGGCTGCTCCGATCGGATTGGCAGCCAAATCTCCTCGGGGAACTGTGCCAGGCACTATAACGCCATTTTGGTCCTGAAATTGACATGTTTCTTCACACAAATTTGCAGGATTAGAATCATTTGAGCCATTAGACATATGATCAACTACAGTATCACCCTTGTTATAGAGAGATGGAGGTAGAAGGAGAATTTCATTTCGAAGACGAGACCCAGCATTTGGATGAAGTTTTGAGAAAGGAAATACATCCTCATCAAATACCACATCTCTAGATATATACACTCTCCCTGTAGATGTGTCGAGACACTTAAAACCTTTATGCATGTTACTATACCCAAGAAACACACATTCTTTTGATCGGAAAGCTAGTTTGTGCTTGTTGTATGGGCGGAGATTTGGCCAACAAGCACAACCAAAGGTTCGAAGGGAGTTATATTCAGGTTTGATGTGATATAAACGCTCTAGAGGCGTCTCATAACCAATAACCTTGCTGGGGGTTCTATTTATCAAAAACGTGGCAGCAAGAAAGGTTTCATCCCAGAATTTTAGAGGCATCGACGCATGCGATAACAAGGATAAGCCTACTTCAACAATGTGTCTATGTTTGCACTCAGCCGATCCATTTTGCTGATGAGCGTGTGGACATGACACATGGTGTGAGATTCCAATCTTAGTAAAAAAGGAATTAAATTTCTCATATTCTCCCCCCCAGTCGGTCTGAACTGCAAGGATTTTTCTATCAAACATCCTCTCAACAAGTTTCTGAAAGTCATGAAATTTCTGAAACACCTCAGATTTAAATCTAAGCAGATATATCCATGTGAATTTACTGAAGTCATCAACAAAACTCACATAATATTTAAACCTCCCAACCGAATCAGGTGCTGCCCCCCACACATCGGAGAAAACAAGCTCAAGAGGTTGGTTGGAAATACTGGTTGAAACATGATATGGAAGTTGATGACTTTTTGCTTGTTGACAAGCATTACACACTGAATGTTTATTCAAATCTAAATAAGGAATGTTTTGACTCCTAAGAACTCTTTCTACTATAGGAACTGAGGCATGTCCTAATCGACTATGCCATCTATGGAACGACAATTTATTGACTCCAAGAACTTGCTTTGCTGAAGATGACGAAGGAAGAGGGTACAGTCCTCTGCAACATGGCCCCCTAAGTAGAGTGCTCCTCGTGTCCCGATCCTTTATAACAAATAAATCAGGATGAAACTCAAGAAAAACATTATTGTCAGATGCAAGTTTGTGAACAAACACAAGATTCTTTTTGGTAGAGGGAACATGCAAGATATCTTTGAGTTTAAGATCACGATCAAGGGTGTGAACTGTAGATTGACCAATATGTTTAATGCTCATACCTGCACCACTTGCGGTGTGGATCTGTTCAGCGCCATTGTACTTCTCTCTCATGGAGAGCTTCTCAAGATCTCCAGTGATGTTGTCGGTGGCGCCCGTGTCCATGTACCAGGCAGTATCGACGTTGTACGTCTTTATGGCCGCCGACACATGTTTCTCCTCAGGAACATACTCCTCATCAAACCGATGCCAGCACCGATCCGCCGTGTGCCCGATCTTGAAGCACACCTGGCATGTGATCTTCTGCATCACCGTGCCGATGTTGGAGTTGTTGAAGCGGTTGTTGCTGCCGTTGTTGCGCCCGAAGTTGCCACCTTGACGCGAGTTATTGTTGAAGTTGCCGCCGCTGCCTCGGCCACGACCGTCACCACGGCCGCGCCCAAAGCCTTGACCGAAGCCACCACGACCCCGGTTGTTGCCACCATTGCCATGCCGATTGGCAAGATTTGCCGATGAGCCGGAGTTGGTGCCGCTCCCCGTGAGTTCCATACGAGTCTCAAAAGAGAGAAGTTGTGCAAATAATTCACTTACAGTGACAAGCTCCATTCTAGCGATGAGAGCGGAGACGATGGGGTTGAACTCCATGTCGAGTCCCGTGACTATGTACTCCACGAGCTCGGCATCGTCGAGTGGCCTTCCTGCAGCGGCCATCTCATCGCCGAGCGCCCTCATCTTGCCGACATAGTTGGTGATCGATTGATTTCCCTTCTGGGAAGTCGCGAGAGCAAGACGCGTGTTCAGTGCACGCGCTCTGGTCTACGAAGAGAACATTGTCTCGATCGCAGCCCAAGCCCGGGCCGCCGTCTCCTTGGTGGCGACCTGGCTATGCACATCTCGGCCAAGAGATCCGAGAACAAAGCTAAGGACCTGTTGATCCTTGGCGTATCACTCCCCATATGCCGGGTTTGGCACCTTCACATCGTTGCCGTCAACCTTGGCGTCGACCTCTAGGGCCGGCACCACAGCATCAAGGGAGAGGTGATCCACAAGCCGCGAGCCCCTGACTGCAGCAAGGACTTGTGCCCTCCACGTCGCATGGTTGGTTTTGGAGAGCTTTCCAGAGATTGCTACTCCTACCAGGGGATTGACGATAGCGGAGGAAGAGGCCATGGGTGGTATTGGATGGATCTAGGCTCTGAATACCATGTAAAATATGAGAGGCACAAATGAAGCTTTGGTTGAACGCCCTTAAGCCTTCTCTGGCCGGCGGTTCCGTGTTTATATAGGTGAGAAATGTCCTCTCACGTGGATTACAAGAAAGTACGTGATAAGTATGGTTGTTTGTTTGTTACACAAGATATCCTACAAGATACATTCTACAACAACCTATTGACTTATGTCTATTCTATAACAACTATACAACAGCCATATCTTATCACGTTGGGTGTGTTACAATTCATTGATATCTACCGTGCTGCCACAGGTCATGCGCCAGCCTTTCATTGCCTCCCAGCTCGAACGCCTCGCCCAGCTCGTCGACCGCCACCGCACCCTCACCTTCGACGAGTACGAGTCCGGCGGACGCATGGCGACGCGTAGCCGCGCGTACGAGGAGATAGGTCTACATCAGCGCCACCTGTTCCGGCAACGGTCGCCACCTCAGAGCCGAGACCGCATCCGGCCGTGACGCCGCCGCCGTCGACAAGCTCGTGCTCAGCTTGGTCGACGGCGAGAAGGTTTCCGACCAGCTGTTCCCTGGCGCTACCGTCTGGTGGCACGCGCACGCCGACGAGCCACCGAGCGCGACACGTGGCATCAGCAGGAGAAGCGGCTGCGGCTCACGATCCGGCCGGTACCACGAACGCTACCACGCGTTCGTGAAGGACACCTACCTCCCTCGCATCCGTCGTGAAGGCCGCGAGCTCATCGTCAAGGGCCGCCAGCGGAAGATCTTCACCAACATCTGCAGCGTGTACACGGGTTCGACATGGAGCCACGCCTTGTTCGAGCACTCCAAGACGTTCACCACGCTGGCCATGGACCCGGCGAGGAAGAAGGAGATCATGGACGACCTCGACAAGTTCAAGAACGGCAAGGAGTACTACGCGCGCGTCGGCAAGGCGTGGAAGCGCGGGTACCTCCTGTACGGCCCTCCGGGCACGGGCAAGTCGTCCATGATCGCCTCCATGGCCAACCACCTCGACTACGACATCTACGACATCGAGCTCACGTCCGTGCACTCCAACGCCGAGCTCCGGAAGCTACTCATCGAGACGACGCCCAAGTCCATCATCCTGATCGAGGACATCGACTGCTCCCTCGACCTCACCGGCGCGCGCAAGAAGAAGAAGAAGAACGAACGGCAGCGACGGCTCGTCGACGCCGGCCGAACAGGACACCACCAGCAGCAGTCTGACGCTGTCCGGCCTGCTCAACGTCATCGACGGGCTGTGGTCGTGTTGCGGCGACGAGAGGATCTTCGTGTTCACCACCAACCACGTCGAGGAGCTGGATCGGCGCTCATCAGGCCGGGACGCATGGACAAGCACATCGAGATGGGCTACTGCTGCACCGAGGGGTTCAAGTCGCTGGCCAAGATGTACCTCGACGTCGACGCGCACCGCCTGTTCGACGCCGTCGGTGAGCTGCTGCGGGAGGTGGAGATGACGATCGCCAACGTCGCCGAGTACCTGACGCCCAAGAGCTCCGAGGACATCCCGGACTCGTGCCTCGCGGCTTTGGTCAAGGCATTGGAAGAGGCGGCGGCCAAGAAGAAGGCAAATGGCGGAAATGAACATGACGTACAAGACGATGAACAGTAGCCACCGTACCTTGCTTGCTGCTGCTGGTCTCCTAGGTTTCTTTCGCTGTTCAGTGTGCCTCGCACGTTGTTAAAGCTAGTGGTATTTCGGAAAAAAAAAACAAGAAGCAGAATAATAATGTTGAAGGTAGTGAGTGAGTGCTGAGTAGTGACTCAGCTCAGCTGGGTCTCTAGCTCACTGTATCTTACTTAGCTGTTGTAATTGTCTCTGAATTCTACCATAATAAAAAAAAACAAAAAAAAAATGGCATTTCGGTGCCACAAAGCACTTGTGTCTGCTCATCGTTGAGCTCTAGCTCCATGGGTGATCTTTTGTGCCCTGTCCAGAACTCCAGGCTATAGATAATCGTGTGCATGTGATTAGCACAATGTGTCCGGGTGACAGAGCAAGCAAACCCCTGAACTTATCCGGCGGAGGAAACTGACAGAAGGCTAAGATGAGTTTTGAGATAAATTTTTCTGTGTAATATTTCCTCGCCGCTCTTAGAGAGGACGATACTGTGGCCTGTGGGTGAGTTCAAGACAGGCAACATTCGGCCCAGTAAAGGGTCCAGTATGTGGCCCAAAGTAAGCCCAACCTGCCCGTCCACCGCGATGACTATACGGCGGAGAGGGAGATCGAGCAAGGCGCCTTGGAGGCGTTGTGCTGACACACGCACGCAAGCCCGCGACTGGCCGTGGCTAGCGTTTACCATGCTGCTGCTGCAGCAGCAAACCCTGCAAATACTACATACACTGTTGATGAATCCAAAAAATACATGAAAAAAAATAGAAACAAAAGCCCAATCTTATAATGACAATTAGGCCTTGTTTAGATCGTCAACTTTCGCCAACTTATTTTGCCAACTTGTCACATCGAATGTTTGACACTAATTAAGAGTATTAAACATAGATGTAAAAAAACTAATTACATAGATGGATTCCACATCGTGAGACGAATCTATTAAGCTTAATTAATTCGTCATTAGACACTGTCATGCTAAGTAACCCGTTATTAAAAATACGCCAATGACGGTACATATTAGGCTTAATAGATTCGTCTTGCGATGTATAGTCCATATCTGTGTAATTAGTTTTATAATTAGTGTACTTCAAATTAGTGTACTTTAAATTAGTGTCAAAAGGATGGATGTGATATTTCGCCAACTTATTATTAATTTTGTGCACGGATCATGCCGATCGGACGGCCGGCACTTTTGGATCCCAGGAAGGGCTCACGGCCCTGCACAGTGCAGTCGTCCAATGTGTCATAGCTTAAGGCTTTGCAGTCAGCCAGTCATGCAACAGTAGCACGTGTGGTTTTATGTCCGAGTCGCACCGAGCTTTGGTGCAAAACACCGTCACCCCTTGCTGTCAGATCATCAACTCCGATCCAAAGCACGTAGCGTTGTTGTTGCTTGCGTCCGTGAGGCTCCATGGTGCAGTGGTTCCAACGACGTTTGCAACCTCGTGACGTACGGCGACCTGGTGGTTTAGTTCGTTGTATGTTCATCGATCAGCATCAACTCATCAAGTATTGTATACGCATATCAGATCGATCTACAACCATTCAATTGATGATAGAACACGAAGTGGACTTACATTGTACACTGGAGGCGATGCGATGAGGAACAAGAGTATATATATATATGACCATCACGCACGCGGCACGCCAAGCCTCCACGCATGTCCCGTGAGTTAAAGCTAGTAGTCAGGCTCGCCTCTCTTTGGATCCTTCTCACCCGCCCGCCCGTGACCTCGAATTCTCTGGCCTTCTAAATCTCTGATATAAAATTTCAAGAATGTTAATAGCTAGCTAGCTAGGGCTCTCAACGCCTTGTCATCCTCGGAGATCTTTTTGATGGAGTAACGGAGAAGGAAGAAAATAGGGAATCACTTTATACTCTGGTCCAAAGACATGAACGATCAGCAACCTTGATGACAACGACTACTCCAGAAACAACTCTGCAACCTTTTTTTTGTTAATTACTAGCGCTAGATTTTTTGTTTGTTTGTTCCTTTTTGTCAGCTGGACGCCATATGCCGGTGACACGGTTGGAAGCGTGTGTTTTGGTTGTTTATAGTGTTTCATTGTTTTTTTTTTTGTAAAAAATACTAGAAATTGAAATACAAAAGATGCAAATTACTTTAATTGATGCATCAACATAAAGTTATATTTTTTAAAAAATTAGTGTGGGTTTCATGTTTTATAACATAAAAATAAAATTAGTTATGTTTATTTTAAATTAATTTTAATTTTATAATTTTATGAAAACTGAAAAACCACCTTTGATATTGCCTTGAAGACCAAATTTTCCAATTTTGATAGCCAGATGCTAGGTGGCCTTGAGCATCCGGCTTTGCAGTTGTTGTTTGAAAATCAGAGTTTTTTTGTAGTAGTTGGTAGGTGAAAATTAGAACCTGTTAGAGCTCTCCCTAATTTGTATTTATTGTGAAAAGTAATTCTTTGATAAAGTGATTTTGCAAAGTGGTTCTCCATTTTTTTCCCTAGGCTAGATTTTAAGTGTAAAATGGTATAGAGTAAGAGCTGAATTTGGATAAGCAACTTTTTTTTTCAGCTTGCAACCACTTGGTTCATTTAAGAGAACCATTAATTTCTCGAATCAGTCTTGAATCACTTCTTTGAAATAAAAACTATTTGGCAGAGTTACTCTTGAATTCAGCAGCCCGGGAACCTGCTTTAGGAGTTTAGTAAACACCCTTCTCACCCAATTACCCAGAAAAAAAAAAAAAGGCGATCGCAACGCGCTGCAAAGTCCAAAAGAAAGAACCCTTTAACGTCTTTGAAGTTGAAAGATGCATGAATCTTCGTTTGCATTATTATTGCATCATCTCATCTCATGCCATCTGAGGCATCCACTTGCCTCCGACAAACAGCGAATGGGAGGGGACTGACGGGATGCGCTTACGTGTGCTACTCGATCCTAGCCCCGGAACGGTTGAAACTAGTCGCCTTGTGACATTGACAATTCACAAACGCTGCTCCCACCCACGAAACTTCATCCGGGTTGATGTTCACCCATCGATCATCTGTGGCTCTACACAGGCAGGCAGCAGCACCCAGCTCACCAAGCCTGCCTCATATCCAACACCGTACCTTGTTCGATCAATTTCCAAACGCTGATGAATTGAAGATGATCTAAGGCTATTCGCACTCGTCGACCTCTATTTCCAACCTCTAACGGAATATTCCTGTCTAGTCATCAAGATTTCAACCTCTGTCCCAACATCTTCCGCACCCATCAACCTCTATACCAACTAATCTATATTTTATTCAACCATCCCCAACTACCATCTCCTCCCTCTCCTATTTTTTTCTGTTTTCTACCACTTCCTACGTTTTCTTTCCTTCTTTTTTTAATCTTTTTTTTTCTTTCTCTATTTTTTTCTTTTTTTCTCACCGAGATGCCTCCCGTCCTCTCCAGATATTTCGCGAGGGTTGCCTCTTGCATATATCTCGCTCCCTCCGCCTGCGCACTCGCCGCCGCCTCCCCCTCGCTCAGCTCACGAGGCGCGGCCTCCATCTCCCTCGACGAGCTCGATTTGCGGCGGCGAGCTCCTCTCTTGATTTGTGCTGCGGCGAGTTCGATTTGTGGCGGCCGGGCAATGGTGAGGCGAGCCACGGCAAGGAGCTGCATCGAGCTGCAGGCACACGGCAACAGGAGCGCATGATGGCGGGCAGACTAGCGCGTGGTGCAGCGGAGGAGGAGCAAGAGCTCAGCGTGGCGGCGGTAGTGGAGCAGGAGCTCAATGCGGTGGAGGAGCAAGAGGTACGGCAGCACAGCAGCAAAGGATGCGGCGTGCGGGAGCTTCGCCAGGGGTCCTCTTTCCTCCGCCTTGGCTTCTCTGGCGGCGCAGCGGCGCGAGCTCCACTCTCGATTTTTTTTCGATTTTTGCTAGTTTCTTTCGATTTGTGCTTTGATTTGGTGTCGATTTGTGCTCGATTTGGGGGATTTGTGTGTGATTATCGCGGCGAGGAGCTCCTCCCTGTCTGATTTGTGGTCTCCGTCCTCCATGCTCTTCGTCGAGCTGGAGCGGAGCCCAGGCTACTAGATGTGCTGCTGCTCTCCCTTCTCTTCTTTCTTTTCTTCCCCTGCTCCCCTCTGTTCTTTGTGGTTGCTCGAGGTCATGTGGTTGCTGCACCGGCGAGCGGCAGGACGGCGGAGCAGGAAGAGGTGGGTCCCGCGTGGTGCCACGTATACGGGTAGCGCTCGCTCGCTATGGCCCCAGATTTGGGGGTCACGGGAGCGACCGAGAGCGTACCGGTTCGCTCCCACTAGCCCGCTGCGGGGATTTTAACCGCTATAGCGGTCTGGAGGTTGGCATACAGTCTCCGGTACGGATAGCCTAAGCCACTAAGCAGCCTCATCGATCGTCATGCCGGCGGCCGCCGAGGCTGGCCCGGCGCCCGCGGCAGCAGCGTGGTGGAGCTGGTTCAACTCCGTCCTGGTGCTCAGCCTGATCCCATGGCTCTCCGCGGTGGCGTGACGGAACCTGCAGCGCCTCCAGCTGCATCACCTTGTCGGGCGCCAGGTCAGCCGCCGCCTGCGGTGGCTCGCTGCGGCGTTCGTCGACCCGTACCTGACGGTCACCGTCGACGAGCACGACACCACCGGCCGCATGATGAGGCAAGACGACGCCTACTACGAGGAGGTCAAGGCCTACCTGGGCGCCTCGTGCTCCCGCACCGCGCGCCACCTCAGAGCCCAGGGCGCCTCCAGGGATGTCACCCCCGCCGCCGCCGCCGCCGGCGGCGGCGACAGGATCGTGCTCAGCATGATCGACGGCGAGGAGGTGGCCGACCACTTCGGCGGCGCGACGGTGTGGTGGTCGGCGCACTCCGTCAGGCCGCCGGCCTCGCGCAACGGCGGCGGCGGCGCTGGTTCGGAGGAGCGCTCGTTCAAGCTCCACTACCACGAGCGCCACCGGGAGCTCGTGCTCGACACCTACCTCGCCTTCGTCCAGCAGCGGGGACGAGACATCATGGTCAATAGCCGGCAGCGGCTGCTCTACACCAACGTCCCTGACCACCGTCCTACGTGAAGCCAGGTGACGTACAAGCACCCCATGAGGTTCGACAAGCTCGCCATGGACCCAGCCAAGAAGAAGGAGATCATGGACGACCTCGACACGTTCAAGAACGGCAAGGAGCAGTACGAGCGCTCCGGGAAGCCGTGGAAGCGCGGGTACCTGCTGCACGGCCCGCCGGGGACGGGCAAGTCGACCATGGTCGCCGCCATGGCCAACCACCTCGAGTACGACGTCTACATCCTCGAGCTCACGTCGGTCAAGTCCAACTCCGACCTCCAGAGGCTACTCATGAAGGTGAAGAGCAAGGCCGTCATCGTCATCGAGGACATCGACTGTTCGCTCGACCTCACCGGCGCGCGCGAGACGAAGAAGAAGAAGAAAGCCGCCGCGGCAGAGGTCGACGACAAGAAGAACGGCGGCGCGTCGTCCACGTCATCATCGTCCGCCGCCGAAGCGGACACCGGCGCCAGCAAGGTGACGCTGTCCGGCCTCCTCAACGTCGTCGACGGGCTGCTGTCGGCGTGCGGGGAGGAGCAGATCTTCGTGTTCACCACCAACCACGTCGGCGAGCTGGACCCAGCGCTCATCAGGAGGGGGCGCATGGACAAGCCCATCAAGATGCCCTACTGTGGCTACGAGGCCTTCAGGTTCTTGGCCGAGAGAGAGCTCGGCGTGGTGGGGTCGCACGAGCTGTTCGGCGCCGTGAGAGAGTTGCTGGAGGAGGTGGACATGACGCCGGCCGACGTCATAGAGGAGCTGACGCCCAAGAGCAAGGACGACGATGTGGACTCGTGCCTTGCCGCTTTGGTGAAGGCGTTGGAAGAGAAGGCCAAGGAGGACAAGACGAATCGAGGATCCAGTGCCTGATCTCGCTGTCTTCTGTATCGCACGTGTTGCTATGCTCAAATTATTATAATATTTCATAATAAAAAGATTAAAAAGAAATGGCATCCGGTTGGGCCCACCTAGCAGGGAGAGACAGAGGGGGTGACGTGCGCAACTCGCGCGCGCGAACTGTACGTAGCATTCCCCGGTGCGGCGTGAGAATTACCGTGCGTGAGAGGAAGGGGATCGATCGGTTCGGACTCGCAAATTAAACCCTAGGCTTGGCTCCCCTTCCTTCCCCGGCGGCGGCGGCGGCGTATTCATGGCAGACCTCCCAGTCGCAGATTTGCAATCCCTGGTGAAGGAAGCCTTACGCCGTGCCAAGGCCGCAGGAGCGGCGAGGGCGGAGAGGATGGGGCAGATGCATCGAGAGATTTCGCGCCGGCTCTGGGCGGCCCGCGGCCTCGACGGCGATCCCGTTGCTGAGGAGGAGGAGGAGGACGACGAGTTGGAGGAGGAGGACGAGGAGGAGTTGGCGAAGGAGGATGCGTTGCTGGAGAGGATAATGTTGGTGGAGATTCAACAGGGCGACGAGCTCAGAGCTCGGTATCGGGAAGCCGAGGAGCGCATCCTCGACTACGATCCGAAGCAGGGTGGCGCCTACTACACCAGACTCGACATTGTCTATGACCTGGCCTCTTTCGATCACGACGAGGAGTGTGAGTAGTCCGTCTCATGCCACTCTCTGCATTCGTGAAGCAGGGTGGCATCATCGATTTGGCCATAACCATGTGTTTGTGTTTTATGCATTCGCAGCTCCCATTGTGCCAATGAGATTTACCGATGCAGTCCACAAAACTAGGTCTGACTATGAGCTGTGCGAGGCAGTAAACATTTTATCTGTGAAGATAGGCTCCTTGGATATTGAATTCCCCATCCATGTCTATGGCACTGTCATTGCAAGAGACAGCCTTGACTTAAGGTGTGTTTATCTGTTCCGGCGTGCTAGAGAAGAGTCCCAAACCATCAACTCTAAGGTATGCAAATCTTTTCTAAACTTCTATTTGCACTCACATGCAGAAGTTACTGATTAACAATAAATCTCTAGTGTCGTTTGTCATGGTGAATTGATGATACTTCTTCATTTCTTGTTCTGAGTTCGCATGGTGTTGAAAGTTTTGAGGTTTCCACGTCATTGTTCAAATATCAAAATATCAAACAACCGCATCGTGTCTTATCGCATTACATGTTTAGAATGAAGTGTAAAATCGTTGTGTATTTGTTTCTTGCGCTTGTGTCGCACACCGAGAAGGGCATACCGTTGCATGGTGGTACTGGTGGAGTAGATGATGGAACTTTCCTTTTGTCTTATATGGAGCGTGTTATAAGATAATTTACATGTGAGTCTGTTTATCGTATAATAAGAATGTCTTGCTGTTTTCCTTCTTGATAGTGTAATATCATATGGTTTTGATTTGGCATCAAACATACACTAGAGAACTATCTAGCTTCTGGTCAATCTAGTGATACTACTCTTAAGGGATGTGCAGTAGTATGTAGCATTGGAACATTCACAATTTCATTGTGGTAACAGGCTTTTTGTATGCTTTGTGACTGGGATTTTATTCTACACGTATGCGTCGCTATTCAATTTTTATATTTGGAGAAATATAGCACCAACTTATTATCATGCAATCGTTTGTGTAGGATGAATCGCTGGTCTTGACAGGTCCAAAACGAGGTCTTGCACTTATACGTGATATGTATGTTGAGGCTAATCTGAGTATCAAGGGTGATGAGACGCAGGAGGATAGACAACTCAGTAAAGGAATGTTAACAATTCCAGGCATAGACCGGCGGGTGTTGACGAAATGTGAGCTTGAAAGCTGCTCTCTTTCTACCAGGCTCAGTACTGTGGATGTGATGTATGTAGTCGTCAAAGCTGCAGTGGAGGCTACTATTTCGCTTGAAGTTATAGCTGGAGAGTTTTTTGGAGAAATCACAGCCTGGACCAGCAGCATAAATGAAAGGATTGTGCTTCATGATAGATTGGCTCGTATCACTAGTGGTGAGAGAATTGCCCCGACCATCCCACTTTTGCGATCTGTGGTAGCTGTCTATGTGAAGGAGAAGCTGCTACTGACTATTGCTGCCCATTCTGAGGATGGAGAAATTACGAAGTGCATTGACTATACCCCAAGGGTCAATGGTTCAACTCTAGATGAAGTTACCGTTGGTTCCACTGTGTTGCGCGTGAAAATTGTATGGTCGATAATCGATTTTTGAGTATCAAATTCTGGGTTGGCTGGGTGTTAATAGTTTGTGATGCAGGATAAATAAGTCTAAACTATAGTGTTTGTTATGGGTTGGGCTGGTGGTTTGTCTTATGTAAGGGCCCTGGGTGTCGTCCCAATCGTGTTAAACTCTGTTTTTCTGTTGTAGTCATGAAGATGACTGCCGTAGCTTTTATCTGACCTTAGTCACTAAATAATTATGGTGGATTATTGTGATATTGGATGTTGCCACTCACTATTACTGACCATACTGAGGATGGAGAAATTACAAAGTGCATTGACTATGCTCCAAGGGTCAACCGTCATATCTAGGTGAAGTTTTCGTCGGTTCCACTGTTGCGTGTGAAGTATGGTCGATAATCGTTTTTTTACTATCAAACTTTTTGAAGATTGGTTGCTTTTGAACGGCTTATGAAAAACAGTACGAGGGTTATTTAGCAGTTCGAATAAGAGGGTAATTCCTAGCGTTGTTGGACTCCAGCAGCAGGTGGAGGTCCTGGAAAAACAGGTCATGAGCCAGTGAAACAGTGCCTCTGCAGGGTTTTTTTTTTTTTTGAGTCAACAGTGCCTCTGCAGGTTTAGTGTTCAGTGGCGTAACAGATGACCCCCAAAGTTCAGGCACCGATTAGGCCGTGTCCTTTGACTTGGCACACGTACAACCTAACAGTATATCTCTGAACTGGGAAGTTAACAGTGCTACCCAGGCTCTGACAAGTTAGAAACGATTGACTCTCAGGTCATCGTATCCCATGTACAAATACAGTACTATTTTGGTAGACTTCGGTTAAAGATGACTCGCCTCCGCTTTTTTCCGCTTTTTCAAGGGCTTCTGGACTTCTGGTCCTGCCTTTTGTTTCTTCGGTGGAGCTCCGGCTTTAAACATCCATCTCCATTTCCCTTCCAACCTGCAAGCAACAAAATCGCATTACAAGATCTAATTTTAAAGGGAGACATGTTTCTCCTAAAAACATCAGAGTTATCACAGGCCATCTTGCATGCAGCTTACAAGGGTTGGGAAGAGAGAGCCACACAGAAGATAGGCAAGCGACAATAGGTGGTCCATTTTTTCTTGCCTCTGATTATTCATGGCTCTTAATTTGAAAAATGTTTCCAAAAAGATCTTCAGGTGCTCCTTTTCCATGTTCTGGTACATAGTAATATAAGCTATATAACTGAAAAAGAAAGTTTTACATCAGCTAACACCAATGCCATCAAGTCTGGAAACTGAGAGGGATTCATATGGCAGTTCCATCTTTCCATGCCAACAGATACAAAACTTCATGCAGGTAAAGTGTTGTGCCACATTGTGATGGTATTGGCAAAAATGTAAATACATACTAGTGTAGTATAACATTTGCATCAGCGCATTGAAAAATACCTGCATGTAGTTTTACATATCAACGATGCAACAGCAGATGCCAAAACGATAAGCATGCATTTGCCACCAAACTGAAAATCAGATTCACTAATGCAACAACACTTCCCATAATGCCAACCTTATTATAATAGTGACTGCGAATATGGAGGCTAAAGTAACAGCACATCTTACTCAAGCTAGCACCTGGAACAACAAATAGTCCTCCCTTCTTACTGGTTCACCCAGTCAGATCCATGTCAACTAATTCTGTCTGAACTCCAGAATAGACTTTCTAAAGAAAATGACTGCACCACTATTTGGTGCACCCGAAGGCTATACACACACGAGAGATACAAAGAACTACCATGTCACTCAGTTGCTCGCCTTTATTAAAAAGATAAAAACATTATATCCTCAAATAGAATAATTGTGGTAAGACCACTATAAATTACAGCCAGTGCCACTGGCACATCGCAGTTAGTAAGTAAATAATATAACAAAGTCAGCTCTGCCACTGGTTGTACAGATCCGAAATTGACCACTGTCAAGGACCATGGCAGGTCCTACCTGTCAGTGACATACCGATTACAAATTTCAGATTGAAATTATTCCAAAAAAAAAAGATTGAAAAGAGCCAGATGATTTAAAGGAAAACTTAAAAGTTGAAACTCACGCCTACTTACATATTTTCAGGAAGTCAGAATAGGAGACAACCTGTGCAAGGAAATGATTTGCAGATGTTATTTGGTACAGGGAAAAGCTATGGATACCAGCAGCTGGTCTATATCTATGAATTGCAGATGTGTAGGGATAGCAATCTCTGTACCAGCTGCACAGCAATGAGCTAGTGCTTTGCAGCCACATGTTCAGCAGAAACTGATTTTGCAGTGAGGAATTTTGAGTGATTGACACATTGATGGACCAAAGCTGTCATGTCAGAGTATGTTTGACGTGTGTATGGAAACAAAGGTCCATGCCCTAAATGAAATCGAATAAGACCGAAAAGTATTTGAATCTTGAGTTACTAGTGCAATAGCAATGCAAAACACAGTTGTCACCAACGTATGTTTATCTATTAGTATATATAAGAGGAAAAATCAAAGTAGGGCTAAAACTTGGGTGTGCACAATGGTAAGTTAAGACCAGTAGAAAGTACCAAAGTTATTATATTTTCCCATGTACCTTCACTAGTCGGTGCTATGCCTCCACTAACTTCAATTGTTAGTTCAACTTCTAGCATGATCAATTTTGTCAGCATGTAATCATTTACTCTATGCCCGAACATTAACATCCTTCAGTTTGCAGTATGACCAATCTCAAAATTCTTTCCTCGGGACCTCAGCAGATGTGCATCCACGTCTCTTTAGCTTGCATGTGTTTGTGCTTCAATATTCTCTAGTGCAGTGCAAATTTCACCAAGCTGAGGATGCTGGAAACCACCAGCGATAAACTCATGAACCTCCCCATCGAGTTTAATTGAGCTGCAGCCTGGTGTTTTCTTCATTTGCATGCTGTTCATCTCCTTCCTTTCCCTGGCTAGATTGCTCCAGTCCTGCGCTTTTGCATACATGCTGGACAGCATCACCCTTGCCCAGGGGTCATCTGGGTCCAACCTGCTGACTTCAGCTGCGGCGATCTCACCAAGTTCCACATCACTGTGAACTTTGCATGCATTCAAGAATGCACCCCAGATTATCACATTAGGCTTCACTGGCATCGTCATGATCATGTTGTATGCTTCTTGCAATCTCCCAACCCGACCAAGAAGATCAATGATACATCCATAGTGTTCAATTTTGGGTACGATTGCATATTTCTCCTCCATGGAATCGAAGTAGCAAAGGCCTTCATCGACGAGTCCGCCATGTGCACAAGCATTTAGGACCCCAACAAGAGTAACATCGTCAGGGTGTACACCATTATTTTGCATCATGCCAAACATGCGTAAAGCATCAGCAGCCCTACCATGCATTGCCAACCCACAAATAACTGTTGTCCATGAGTACAAATCCCTCTTCCCTGGTGCCTTCTCAAACATCTGAAGGGCCTTTTCAATGCTTCCACATTTAGCGTACATATCTATCAAGGACCGGTCCAATGACCCATCATCATTCATACGATTCCTGTCTATGTACGCGTGGACCCAAATCCCTGTCTCCAAACAACCTGCACCCGCACAAGCAGCAAGGACAGTGCTCATTGTAGGTCCATTTGGATGAACTGGACATGAAGATGGCGATACCATCTGACGAAACAATTCTAGTGCCTCCCTAAAACGGCCAATGAGGCAATACCCTGCAATCATTGTATTCCATGACACCACATCCCTCCTTGGCATCGCAAGAAACAGCTCATATGCAGCACCAACATTACTATGCCTGACATACTGGTGCACCATGGCGTTCCACGAAACAGAACTCCTCACCGGCATGTCATCGAACACCCTCCGGGAAACAGACAGCTCGCCGCACTCGCCGTAGACTCTGATCAGTTCAGTAGACACGAACACATCTGGCACAATGCCACTTGTCACGATGAGAGCATGAACCATCTTCCCTGGTTTCCTGGCCGCCCCAGAGGACGAACCGACCCCGTGGCACGCTGCAAGTGCAACCGCTAGGGCCACATTGTCCAGGAAGACGCCGTCCGCCAGCATGTCCCTGAACACCGCGAGCGCCTGGGCCGCTTGTCCCGACGCCGCGTGCGCCCGCGCCATAGCGGTGCGGGCGATGAGGCTCGGCTCGGGCATTTCGTCGAACAGGTCCCGCGCATCCCGCGGCCTGCCGAGCGCAGCGTAGGCGGAGAGAAGCGCCGTGGGAAGGTGCGCCCCGGCGTGGAGGATCCCTTCCTTGAAGAGGAGGCAGTGGATCGCCGAGGCCGTGAGGTGGGCCCTCGGCCCCGCCGCCGGCGAGAGCGACTTGATGAGGCGGAGGAGCGCGGTGGAGGAGAGCGTGAGCGGGTGCATGGGCGACGGACGGGTGAATGGGATTCAGGGCTCCCACACACGCTTACAGCTGGGTGGGCCGCGGATACTACTACAATGACAGGTGGGCCTTGGGTTCGGCCTTGCTCGATTGCCCGCCAGTTCCCTCCTCTGTTGCGCCCAATTGCCACGGCCCACGGTGCGGCAGACTTCACGGCCGGCACGACGGACGGCTCCGACGCGATCCAGTCGACGACTCTCGAGTCCTGTGATCGCAGGATAATCCACACGATCGAGGGATGTTAAAACAAACAAACAAGCAAACGAGGAGAGGGTGGGCTCTGGACAGGAGTGAGTGGCGCAATGCCATGGACAGCGTACATGGTGAGATCACAGGCCACCGAGCTCACCACCGCCGGATCATTCGGTGACGAACATGGCAGCTGAATGCAAAATTGCCAACAAACCGACGGTACTGGAGTATTGGGAGATACACTTGGGGGCTGTTACTATTTGTAGAACTTGTACAAACCAACAGAACTAGGCTACCTGAAGCTAATTCTTGTAGTCCTCGGTGAGTTCTTGTAGTCAACCATGACGGGCCCTATGAGGCACATGTCTTTTGACGAGTGCCTGTACAAGCAGTAAACATTCGGGATGGTGATTGTGATTCTGTGATGGTAATTCTCAGTCAAGCTGTCAGCACACGATAGGAGTCGCGGCCATGGACAATGGAATCGAGGGCTGGCTCAATTCTGATGGAGATGGCATTTTTGCGCGATTCAATTCAAGAACCATTGCCACCGGGAAGCTCGAGGAGCATCGTCTGGATCCTCCTGGCTCAATTCTGATGGAGATGGCATTTTTGCGCGATTCAATTCAAGAACCATTGCCACCGGGAAGCTCGAGGAGCATCGTCTGGATCCTCCTGAGCTCGGCCAGCACCTCCCTGGCGTCGGGCCGGTCATCCTTGTCCGGCGCCACGCACCGGAACGCCAGCTCCGCCACGGCCTCGACGCTCGCCATCACGCCGGCGCCCTCGCCGAGCACCGGCGGGTCGACGACCTCCCTGAGCTCGCCGACCTGGATCTTGGCCACCACCCAGTCCGCCAGCGTCACGTCCCGGCGCTCCCTGCCCACGTCGACGGGCCTCAGCCCCGTGACGAGCTCCAGCACCACGACGCCGAAGCTGTACACGTCGCTCTTCTCGGTGAGCTGGAAGGAGCGGTGGTAGTCCGGGTCCAGGTATCCCGGCGTCCCCTGCGGCGCGGTGCAGCACACGAGCTCGCGGGCACCGCCCGTGGCGCACGCGTCCGGCGGCGCGAGGAGACGCGAGAGGCCGAAGTCGCCGAGGCGGGCGCGCATGTCGGCCTCCACGAAGATGTTGGACGAGGTGACGTCGCGGTGCACGACGGCGGGCTTGACGCCGAAGTGGAGGTACTCGAGCGCGGACGCGATCTGGGCCGCCATGGCGAGGCGGGTCCGCCAGGGGATCGGCGGGGGCGCGCCCGCGGCGAGGCCGCCGCCGCGGACCCGGCGGTGGAGGTGATGCGAGAGCGTGCCGTTGGGAACGAAATCGTAGACGAGGAGGAGCGCGCGGGGGTCGGCGCAGAAGCCGTGGAGGCGGACGAGGTGCGGGTGGCGGAGCGCGGAGAGGATGAGCACCTCGTTGCAGAAGGACTTGGTGATGGTGGCGGAGGCGGAAGGGAACGACGGCGACGGGGACGGAGGGACGTGGAGGCGCTTGACGGCGGCGGGGCGGCCGGAGGGCGGGAGGTAGGCGAGGAACACCGTCCCGAACCCTCCGTCGCCGAGCTTGCGGCCCGCGTCGAAGCCCGCGGTGGCGGCGCGGAGCTGCTCGTAGGTGAAGGCCGGGCGGTGGTGCTGGAGCCCGTGCCGGCGAAGGAACGCCGCGGCGCGGGACGCCGCCGAGGAAGAGGAGGAGGAGGAGGATCCCCCCGCCGCCGACGACGACTCCCTCCCCACCGCGCCGCGGGAGCGGAAGCGGCGGACGGCGATGGAGGCGCAGAGGTAGAGCAGGACCAGCGCGAGGAGCGAAGCGGCGACCACGAGCGCGGCGGTGAGCGCGCCGTTCTTGTCGTGGTGCTTCGGCGGCTTCGGCGGGGGCGAGTGGTGGCCGCTGTAGCGGCACGAGGCCGGCGGCGGGAGGCAGGCGGCGGCGGCGAGGAGGAGGCGGAGGAGATGCGGTCGCATTTGGACGCCGAGAGCGATCCAGGCCCGCACGGGCGAGGCGAGATGCGCGAGCGGGCGAGGAGGAAAGGGAGAGAGAGATGCCGATGCCGAGACGCGGCCGCGCAAGGCTACTCCATCCACTCCACCACTACACGGCGTGCGCGACACCTCTCGCTTTCACACCATCACATGGCCGGCGGGCCAGGCGAGTGTGACCCCTCCGCTTTCAGTTCAGGTTCAGGCTATCCTTGTTTGGGATGCTAAAGACTTCCCGGAGTACACTGCTCGGCCTAAATTGCTCAAAATTGGATGGACTTTCTGAAAAAAAAAACCTCGTGATTTTGCTCCTACTAGTATCATCATTTGAGATTGACAACTTAATATTGACAACTTAATGCGGCGTCGGCCACCTTTCTTTTATTGACACCCTATCATAACATAAGCACACTAGGTAACACCACAACACATAACGCTAATCAAAACGTCTCAATATGCCGACCCATGCAGAGACACCACCGTCGATCTACATAGTGATGACATCATGTCAATGCGGCGCCAACCACTTTTCATTGATGTTATATCATCATCTTATATGCACACTACATAACACCACAGCACATAACGCGAAATTAAACCACCTCAGCATGTCGTCTCATGCAGATACGAGCACCGTGTGTTTGCACTTTGATGATGTCATGTCAATACGGTGCCGGCCACTTTTCATTGACACTATATCATCATATTATGTGCGCACTACATAACACCACAACAGATGACGCGAAATTAAACCACCTCAACTCGACGTCGTATGCAGAGACGGTCATCGCTTGTCTGCACCATGACACCATCGCCTTAATGCGGCGCCGGCCACATTTCTTGACACCATATCATCACACGTGTGCGCTACATAATGCCACAACACATAATGCTAAATCTAGCCACCTCAACACGTCATCCCATGTAGAGACGACCATTGTCTGTTTGCACCACGATGACATCGCTCCACATGAAGCTAAAACCCAAACCATTCAATGCGTCGATCCTATGCAATGTTATGTACCTTTGGTCGCCCACCATATTTTACATATTCATACCACATAGCGCTAAACCAAACTGCTTCAATATATTGTCTTATGCAGAACACACATCATTTGATACCGTAGCACCACAACATCATTGGAACACAACGTAAGACCAACCCATTACAATATGGATATATATCTCTGCTTCATTGTCGAATCCAATTCACTAGATTCATACTAGCATATCTCATGTCGCCACCATCTGCCACACCATCTCTATATGTCGCGCCAATGTAGCGCTGATTGGCATCTATTGATACCGCATCACGAAACTTGAAACTAGATCGCCCCACCTGTCCCATGCATCAACCGCCACCTATAAACACTATTGTACCGCATAACATATATGGCATAAAACCAAATCGGTCTTTAGGTCATTGTTTTCTACACATCAAAATCATATCTACATCTTACATGACTCCATTATTCATCTCACTACGATGATGATATTGCTGATATTTATGTATGCGAAGGTCTCTTGATTAAAATATTATTGGTTGTTTCAACCAACTTGTTTTTACTCAATTGTTTCAAATGAACCTTCTTTTCCTCTTTCATTTGTTATCTATTCAAAAGGCTAGATTTTCTCGTGGAAAAGTTCAAACTTGAGCGCAAAAATTTTAAGATAAGTAATAATTCCCTTGTTCCGTCGAATAGCCCGTATTTTTCACTACCGGCCATGAAATTTACTCATCTTTATGTCACTGGTCGGGCGATATGGGGCCACTGATATGGACGTTTAACAGAAAATCGAGAAAGATTAGTAGGCAGGATCATTTAGGTCAACTCCTTTAGCTACAAGCCTACAACTCGGCGACGCGGGCGGCATCCATCGCCATAGTGGGCAGCGCAATACGGCATGCATGCCGCAACCGCAATAGCCAAAGGCCAAAGCCAAAGAGCGGCAGCGACCGGCGAGCAAGCCAGGCGAGCGTGACGTGACGGGCTTTCGCCGCCGCTGCCGCTTTTAAGCGCCGCCGCATGTTCGCCGACGGCGACTCTAGACGGCCATGAGTTTTTTTCCTACGGCGACTCGCTCGCTTGACGAGACGCAACGCGACGCAGCCGACGCTACGTGGGGTGCTGGCGTAGGCTGTGTGTGGTTATTGTTAGAGGGGGATTATTAGTGGGTGGTTAGCTGTTTGTGACTGTCAAGTCATCTTAATTGTAGACTGGTTGTAGCCAAAGACTTGAAGGATGGAGCGACCGACGA
Source organism: Digitaria exilis (assembly GCA_015342445.1). Taxonomy (NCBI): domain Eukaryota; kingdom Viridiplantae; phylum Streptophyta; class Magnoliopsida; order Poales; family Poaceae; genus Digitaria; species Digitaria exilis. The sequence continues at coordinate 2,500,833 of JACEFO010001754.1, read as the reverse complement.
GCACCGGACAGGCAGGCCGGCTCCGTGGACGTTTTTGTTTATGGCGTTCCGTGCCAGAGCTTTCTTTGACCGGGACTGGTGCTCGAACTTGGCATGTTGCGTTGACCGGCTGCCATGTCCAGGTCTCCAGGTCCGGCCGGAGCTACTACTTTTCTCTTTCCTATTTTATTTTATTTTTTCTGAGCATGTTTATGTCTACTAGGAAGGGAATATTTCCATTTGATTCGTACTAATGGCCGATCAGGCAAAGGCGAGACGACTGGTCGACAAAAGTTGCAGCAGCGGCCGCTGTTAAAAATCTCGGCGTGCTTCAGGACTGTTTCCGCAGTTTGTGACTGCTGATCCAGTCGTGAGTCGGCGTGACGTGCTACTCTTTTGACGCACAGCGAAAGAAGCTTGGAGGAGAAAAGAATGGAAAGCAAAGGCGGCACACACTTTGCGACGCGCCGACGACGCGCCTTCGGTTCTCCGTCGCAAAGCAGCGGGCCACGGCGTATCCTGTGCAGGAACATGGATCAAGGCTGATTGCCTGATTCCATCAGGAACACACGGCCACGGCTCCCTCCCAGCCCCACGAGATGCGTACAAACTTGTGCGAGATGCCGAGATCTGCAACGTCTATGGGAATCTCGTGTAAAAGTACCAGGCTACAAGTTCCTATTTCAGGGGCTCATCTGGCGTCAGGAATTCTTCAGGCTAGCTAGAGATTCTGGGAAAAACGCCAAATGCCCAAATCGGTGCCGGAAGCAGAACCGTTTGCTCATTCATCGCCAGAAAGCTCTCCATTCCTGCATTCCATTCCTCATCGAATGCATGCACCTGGTCTGATAATGCAGCATGCCAAAAAGCATGATCCAAGATGCTCGTCCTCCCAACGTGACGTATTTCATTCAGCTGCTCATGGCTGCAGCCTGCAGGCATGAAGCATTCCTTTGTCCACATGCATCGACTTGTTCTATGCTATCGATACTCTCGTATGATGGATGATACAAGTAAAATAAATCAACAGCAATTTTCCTTGTCCCAAAAGTCAAGTCAACGCTAGATGGTTCAAAATATATCGATTCGAGAATACGTATGCTATCACCTGTCAGGACTCAGGATTCAGCTGGGGGAGTAATCAACCGGCTGATCTGAGTATACAGCGATTAGAAATTCTCTCCACGAATTCACATATAAAATCGAGGATATGCTGTCCAGGGTCAAAACTCTCGGCGATAAATCAATTAAGAATCTCTCCACTTTTCACACGATCAATCTCCGATGGTTTAAGCTACTATAACGCTTTGTACATGTGCAACAATGAGACCCCGATGGACGCAACTTAGCAGTAGTTTGCTTGCGATACCCAGTGTGACCGCAGAAGGTAGAACTAGCATGCGTGGATCGACTGATGTAGGGGTGTTGGGCGAGAATGCACAATCCATCATAACTCAAGTCGCTGTGTCTTCACCAAAAAGATAATGGTCTATGAACCATATGGCCATGGAAACGTCTTGGCCACTGAAATTTACAACAGGAAAGAAGAATGATCAGTTGGCAGAGTTGTTGCACGAAAAAGATCAATACTATATAACAATCTAGTCCATGATTCTGACAAGTAACTGTACACTGAACCAAAGCAAAATCCACTGAGAGATGGATTTTATATAAAGACTTTTCTTAGAATGGCCAAATTGGATTATAGTTAGATATCTGTACGAATTAGGTTGCGTTGATAGAATGGACATTCGGCACGCATGAATGCATGATCTACCATCAGGTCACATGATAGTTACTACTGACTGTTCACTATGCATCACAAACTCATGAGACATGAACATATCATGCGGAACCAAATATGCTCATTGCATTGTTTTTAGACACGGCATTTTGTTTGTCACTGCAGAATAATACCATCTTGTTTAATTGTTTAAATGAAAGACAAATCATCTTTGTTTTTCAGGACATCAATTGGAAGGACAATGTCTGCTGGACTCACAATTAATTTCTGGTCACGCTAAGTCATTGCATACAACAAGGTAAATTCAATTGCTCTAGTAAGTTCAGACTGATAATAAGTAGGTTGAGCCATAGTGGATTTCCAGTGAAACTAGACTCGGATAAGATAATCCCTTGCTTTCTATGCTGGACTGACTTATTGAAGAAGAAAGTAGGGACCTTTCATACAAATTCATTAAAGATGCCGTGGCATTGTAAATTTAGTTACATAGACAATCACTCTTGCTACTGAACTCTTTAAAATGGTGATTGACGTCATGAAAGCATAAGCAAATAGTATAGCACATATATGATATATCATGGCCTGGGCGGCGCTTGCTAAAATTAGTATTTGTATTTTAAGGCCTGCACAACTTGAAAATACTATATTGCTTAACTGCTTAGCAGTTAGGAATGCATGGATAACTGAATAAGATGAGAATAGAGCGTGATTGTTGGTTAAAAGAAAGAGAGAGAGAGAGAACGGGGGCCATTGGCCCCTGGCAGCAGAGTCCATCTAAAAACACAGCAAGTCATCATGCTTCATCAATTAGCCAAAGTCAGGGTCCATCAGACCAAAATGATGGCAACCATCTCAACGCCAAAGCAAGCAATCATAGAAGAAACACTGAAACAGGCAGTTAGAAATGGTGAAAACAAGGAGTGGTGAATTCACCTTTTGAGGACTCCTGGACGAGCACAATATGCATCGCTGCATTGTTCGGTGGCAGTTGCAGACGGAGAGGAGTGAGCTTCCCATTGATAGGGCTACGTGTGCATATGATGATGTCATCCAGACCAGTCTCCTCCTGCAACTTCTGGGCAAGCTCCTCCAAGTTGCTGCCATTAAATGTAAACGAGTGTCCCTCCTTGTCATCATCCACGTTGCCCAGATCATCGGCAATGTGGTAATGGATGGCACGTCCCTCCACCTTGTGCAAGGGGGCGGAGAAAGAATCGGAGGACTGGAAATATGAGAAAATTCAGTGTCAACTCTTATTCTGAACCAACTAAAAGCTGAGAAATGAAATGGCATAGAAGATATAAATTATAAAAAATTAAAATACCAATTGTAATTCCTACAAACTCTGTTGTTGAGACTGCAAGAACTGTGCACTGTGAAATTCACTTTGGACTAACCAAAGTGCATTTCACAGTGCACAGTTCTTGCAGTCTCAACAACAGAATTTGGGGGAATTAAGAATCTAGCCTATCAAAGATATAGAGCTAGTTCGATCCTTCAAAGTTAAAAGGCAAATTCTCAAATAAGAATTTACAGAGTCATTGTCAGTTTGTCACTGGGATAAACAAAACAGATCGAAATCAGCTGTGTGGAACCCATAGATCCATAGATATTGTGGAACAGTCGCAGCGTGTTGTGAGGACAGCATTCTCCCCCTGCTCGATTAGCAAGCATTTGAAAATCGCTAGAATTATAAAGTTTCCGAAAATCCCCAATGCATTTCAATCTGCAACCCGAACATCTGAGCTACTACGCAAAGCTTGACCAAGCAAGCCGATAAGCACCAGCGGAACGATGCCGAGTCAATTCCTTCGTCAAGACGGCATCACAAGCAATGGCAATTTAATCAACTCAAGAGACGAGAACAATCTGGCCACTGACCTCGAGCTTGGGGAGCCTTGGTCCAGGCAGCGCGTCGGGCTCCAGCGGGGGCGGGGGCGAGGGTGAGGGCGCGGCGTACGACTTGGACGGCCGGTGGTGCGGCTGCGGCGGCGGGTGGCTGAGCTCCGGCGCGGGCGGCGAGTCCGGCATCTTGACGGGCGCGGAGCCCGCGCGCTCGGGTCCCGGCGTGGCGGCCTGCACGACCTCGACGTCCCAGAGCACCCAGTCCTTGGTGGCGGTGCGGTGCGGCACGTCGTGGGTGACGGAGTTCCTCCACGGCGGGAGCCCCCCGTTGGCGCGGAGGAAGTGGCCGTACCGCGTCTTGAGTCGGGTCTGGAAGCCGTCCCTCACGGGCTCCCACTCGACCGACGAGCCCGGGCGGTCGGGCGCCGTCTGCAGCACCTTGCGGCCCGTCATGCCGAGCAGGAACGGCTCGTTGGAGGCGGTGAGGTAGCGTCCGTAGCGGCTGCGGAGGCGGACGACGCCGGGGACGTTGGGGACGGTCTCGACGCTCCACCGCGCGTTCGGGGAGGCGCCGTCCCGGTCCTGCGTGACGTGCGCCTCGTCCTCGTCCGCGTACAGGAACTTGTCGTGGTGGCTCTTGAGACGCACCACCTTGGCCCGCGAGAACAGCTCCATCGCCGCAGGCGAGGCGCCCCGCGGATCTCTCGACCGGGAGGCGGAGGCGGAGGAGGACGGATTGCTTGGGTGGCGACCGGTGACGAGGAGGAGGACGACGGGTTGCTGATTTGGGGGTGCGGCGTTTAATGAAGGAGACGAGGGCGGGAGGCGTCGCTGCGTGCATGTGGAGCCCAGCGGGGGTGGGGGGGTTTTGACCTGTTCGGATGGGCGGCGGCGGAGGGGGCACGTCGAGCTGGCGGTCTGTTCGCGGAAATGGGGGTCTCCGTTTTACCGCGCGGTTGTCCGCTCGGTCCCAAATCCCAGGCTCCGTCCGAGCTCGGCAAGTTTTTATTTCTTTTTTTCGTTCAGTTTCGTGTCCGTTTCTTCGGCGCGTTCCGCCAGTTCAACGCGGTAGGTGTCGCCGTCGATGGCTCCGGAGGCCGGAGGGGATGGGGGACGGGATCACGGGGCGGGCGCACCGCACGTGAGCCTCCTCAATCCTATCCCGTGGGGCGTGTTTGGTTTGACCTTTTATATCGTGCGAGATCCTGCGCTGGTGGTATACCTGACGGCACGGGAGACGCCCTGGCTGGCCGCCCACCGGAACATGGCCTCCTGGGATCTTCGTCGCATATCCAGCGAGCGGCAGACGTGCACTCAACAGGTACGCGGTGGCACACACGGGGGTGCCTGCGTTGCTGTAATGCTGTGTTTCTTGCTTGTGTGACAGTGTGAATATGAATGATGAATAGGCTCCGAGATAGCGAGCTCGCAGCCGCGGCCCAAGAGACTTAGCGATGAAGCATGGGATCTCGTCTCCTCTCATCCTCTGCGGAGGTGTCGCGCAACAACAAAAGCAATTTGTATATTTGGCACTCGTTTTTTTTAATTCTTTATTTGGCGCTTATTGATGTGACAGTGAACCAAGTTCACACAGTGATGATTGATTGATCAATGCTGTTCGGAGTCTTTAACAAAGCAAAAGAAATAAAAGCAGAAACATGCAACAGGCGCTCCGAGCATAACGTACCAAGTAGGATAGACCGCGTGCGTGCCAGGGTATATTTGGCCCGGCCTGACTTGTCTGACAAAACAAACTCTAAACTGAAGAAAGTCAGACAATCCAAGCCGCATTTGGGCTCCTCCGACATGCCATTTTCTTCCGGATTAAACCTGGCAGTTACGCGCACGCAACGCCGCATGGTGAAGTTTTGAAGATTCTGTGAGTCATCTATAGGTTATACGAAGAGTCGATGTGCTAAATGCTTAGTAGAACCATTTCTTTCATAGTTTCCGTAACACATCAAGCAAAGCAATATAGTGCCACAGGCACCAGCGTTGAAAGCGGTCCACGGCAAAAAAAAAAAAAAAAAAAAAAAAAAAAACGGCCCCAAAATTCAAACAAGTTGGACCAGACAGACACGGTGTTAGAAAATTGTTGCTATCAACACGGTGTTAACCTTTTAGACGTAGGTCACATGAGTCACTGAGAGAGGTTAGGAAAGAGACCAAACAGATCCTCCTTTTACAAACCTTTTACAGAGCTATCTGATGTGGCAAACACCATGCCCACATGGAACACGCAGCTGAGGCAGCACATTCAGGCGAGAAGAATGTCCATCAACAACGTCACCTCTTCCATAACACGCAATCATCAATCACCAAAAGGATTAGTAAGCAATCAGAATCCACTCAACGCAACTCATTTCGTGCAAAGTTTCCATCACAAGGGCATCCATAGCATCTTCAGTCACTAGTGGATGCATCCAGCATGAATGCCGGGGTAAGCAGTGAAAAGCTGACTCATATGACTGTAAATAGATTCCTTGGTAAATATAAGTCACTATCATCCAGGGTACAGATCGACGAGACTATCACAAACATTACAACCAAAATTTTGGCGCACACTCAGGGGGCAAAAAAAGGTTTGCGGAGACGTGCTCTTGGAAAGACTGCCTTTGACATGCGGGTCTAGTTCGAACCACCGTGCTGCTCTCCAACAGCAATCCCACTCAACTATCCTTTGGGCTTGCTAACAGCGTGTTTCAAAAACTTGGAACGATACTGCTCCACCAGTAACTTATCTACGCCTCCTTCCCCGGTAGGTTGTTTCCTTGTCCTCTGTGAAGGCTTTCCTCTCTTTTGCTCTTTCTGGTCGTCTTTTCTGTTTTTCCTTTTCGTTGTAGCAATTGATTGATCACGCTTATTTGACACAGCTTGCTGCATCAGATGAAATAGGTAACAATTTAGCATAACTATTACTACAGCAAAACTGGAGAACCTATTCAGTGTTGTCGAAAATAATTGAAGAACTTACATTCCTAGAATCATTTGGGGTTGTATCTTGTCGTTCCTGATCAGGCAAAGCATTCCCCTCATTTGATTTCTTTGCTCTCTTTGCAGGCCTTCCCTTTCTTACAACTGCCATAGCACTTCGATCTCCAGCAACTGAAGGATCCTTGGCATGACCTTCACCAGAATCTGATGGTTTAGATGATCTATCATGTGATTTCCGCTTGTTTCCTTTTCTGAATGTCCTGCTGCTATCTGCATGACCGACGTCGCTTGCAGGTTGATCCCCCAAAGGACCCTGTTGATCTTCTGCAGCTTCTGCTGCTGACTTCTGAGAGCGTTCCTTCCGAATCTTCTGAAGCCTCACCTTTTCAACATCCTCAAGTGCAAACTCCACAATTGGGCGCCGCTCTGCACCAAAAGTTTCTGCGAAGGACACCATTGATAAATCACAACTGGAAATAGCATGTTTATTCAAGAAAATGTAAACATCCAATATGTTTATTCCTAAAAAAAGATCAAAGGTAGTGACAGTATGGTAACAGACATGATGATGCGTCATCATTCCTAGTGTAAAAGGTATCGGGCATCAACCCTGGTCTGACTGTCCTATATACCAAATGCAAAACTTAAGAACCGTGAAATACGGATTACTCAATAGGCAAAATCAATTCACTGAAAGACAATAAAACTTGCAACAGGGAGGCAGAACAATTGACACAACATAACTTCAGTAAAAGAGTTGTACCTGGGTTGTTGTTTAGAACTCTTAAAGCAACAAGAGCGTGCTCATGTTCTTGAAAATCGACAAAGGCTACACCACGAGAATGTTTCTGTATGCCTTTCTTTTCATTCTTTAGAATATTAACCTGTTCAACAAATGCATCAGCATAAGAATCCCAAAACACCCTAGCAGAAAGAAGACAAGAAACTAAACAGAGGGAAGTCCATGTAACCTTCCGGATGACAGGATTTTGTCTAGTAGCACGAGAAATTACTGCTTCTCTGCAAAGCTTCTTTACATCATTAATGGTCATTGTCTTAGGCAAATTGTAGATGATAAGCCTTGTTCTGGACACGTGGAACTTTGGAGACTGAAGCATCTCCGCTTTCCTTCTTGCCAACCTAATACAGACAAATAAAAATGATACTGCCAGATCATAAATACTGACCAAATGTTTGCCACGAGCTAGGGTAACGAATATATCAGGAAAAAAAAAACTTGTCATTGACATAATATGTAGCCCAAATGATGTAGGTCGCTACAGTAGCAAACATATCTGTTTTATTGTATGAACAGAGTTGTAGTTCCTTTCCGAGCATGATTATAACATTCACTGATGTGAAATTCATTGACTAGAAGGGACAAAAGCATATTGGGCGATGGCCTCGTAACTGATTCTGACAACTTGCGAGCACATTATCAAACAGGGAAGAATAAACAGAATACAAACATCAATACTATTACTAGCTAGAATACACATGATGAACAATAGGGATCAACTCTTACCAGTTGCGTTTATTCATGTCAGCATCTGACACGCCTTCAGCAGCTGGTGTACCAGCAAGTATTTCACCCTCCTGCTTGACGATCAAACTTTTAGGAACATGGTAATGGAAGAGGCTCACTACAGTTCACGTGTGAAATGAAATCTTTAAGAACTTGCCTTAGCCAAGTATAGATTCCGTCTATCCTCAACCTCAGTCTTTGCCTTCTCAAGTGTCTTTTTGTGAGCCGACTCCTTGTCCATTGCTTTCATGACATTAAGTGCCCTGCTCTTCAAAAATATTCCTAAGCCAGGAGCAGCATTGGCGGCCAAAACTGCTGCATCAGCTGCCTGTGCTGTAGAAAACTTCAAGAAACCAGTACCTCTAGGTCTCCTGCATAGACCACAAAAACCATTACCGTCAACAAGAATGCCAAGTGAATGTTCACTGATTGATACAACTCAAGACAAGGATGAGGGAAACAAGATGGTCAAACATACTTCGTGAGTTTATGAAGAACCGGGAAGAAAGATTCAACCTTCCCAAAAATGGAGAAGCGCACTGTAACCTCCTCATTACTTATATCAAAAGGAAGGTTGCTGATGAATATAGTCCTATCCAGGCCAGTATCTTTTTTCTCGGGTTTGGAAGCAGGATCAGTAGTTTTTGCATCTGCTACAGGTTTCAACTTAGCTGGATTGCCAGCAACAGGTGAATCAGGTTTCTTCTTCTCTGATGCGTCATTTTCTGTTTCAGTGTCAGTATCAGTATCCGAACCGTCACCGTCAACGCCAGATGGTTCAGACTTCTCTGAGGACTTTATTAAATTTTCAAGAACTCTTCTAGAAATGTCTACTTCAGTTTTGAAATCATCCTCAGATGGACGATTAGAGATCTCCTTATCAAGTTCAGAGCTATCATCCTCTCCAACAAGGTTCTCTTCAGAGGTGTCATCATCACTGTCATTATCAGGCACATTTGCAAGCTCTGGAAATGCAACACATTAATGAGAGAGCAATATAACAACTGAGATTCGAAAAAGAATGATATACCAAACATTTGGTTACACAAAGGAACCAGCTTAACTTATTTTAAAAAAAAATGTCAAAGGCATATTATTAAGATAAACCTTGCATTGGCCACAAGAGAACTTAATTTTGTGTATTTGATAAAAGAAATACCTAAGGAATGAAAATGATGGGTGAAGCTAAAGGAAATTTGTATTTTACCATTATCTTTATCATCGGATTTTGCAGCAACAGTGTATACTTTTTTGGGAACAGCCCAGTCAACAGCCACGGGTCTTTTTGCAACAACTTTTCCATTAATATTTTTTATAGCCTGATTCAGAAAAAAAAACATGGTACATTAGAAATTTAGATGCATTTCTGTACTCCTACTGAATAGGGCACTGACCATACATTTTCTGCATCCTGCTTCCGTGTGAAAGATATGAAAGCAAAGCCTTTTGATAACCTATTAAAGAGTAAATGTAACCAAGCTATCATATCATGCAAGTGTATTAACCCAATAATAATAAGTAACAAATGATTCAGTGGAAAATTAGCATACCCCTCGTCAGACTTATGTGGAATAGACACGTCCCAGACAAACCCTGCTGGACTAAACATATCCATGATTTCCTTTTCTGTAACCTGCGGCGCTCATATAAACACATTTAGCTTATCTGCTCTAGAGAAAGAAGAAAAAACAGATTCAAAGCATGATCACTTAATCAAGCACCTTGAATGGCAGGTTCCTGACAATCACTCGCCATTTCCTGATCTTTGAACCCTAAACAAAAAGAAAGCAACTTTCACGCACTTGAGCAAATAAGAAAAGGGTAGAGGTTGTGCTACAGATAGGAGATAGCCAACCGTGTATCTCTTGCACAAAAGAAAAAGGAAACAAAATGAATTAAAAGACACTTTTCTGATAATCTCGTGCCAAGTTCTACTAGAAATCACGGACCTAACGTATTCTGATATGCAATGCAACATAAAATTATGCAAAGCTGTAGAGTGTAGAAGGCTAATTTATTTGGAACTTAGATTTTGAATATTTGTGATATATGACTGAATGAGGTGTTGACAAGATTTCTTGAGGTATAGACAAAATTTGAAATCTAGACCCATTTTTCATTACAGAACTTAAAATTTTCTTCAACATATCCTAATACAAATTCTAGTACTAAGGAGTAAGGATATGCAGGTGGCATTTAAATACAAACAAATGCGGAAACGTGTACAGTCTAACGATTCCACGAAACATATTGGTCGCATGCAGAATAGGAATAAGACAAGCAAACTAGCTAGCAGGAATAAGGTGATCGAATTGTAAAAAATAGATAATAAAGACAAGTATATGCAGATAAACAGAATGGAGACACGTAGTTATTAGGTTACCTCTCCACCAAGTTGACGGGCCCAAACAATTACTCCCTTGACTTCCTTACGATGCAGGTGGACAACAGAATCCCAAGCTGATTTGACACTTGTAAAGAGTACAGCTGCTGCATCTGATGTGCATCCATCTCGAGCAAGTCCTGCAGGGAAGCACAGTCATATCTTATGGTTAGGATGTTACTACACATGCTAGCTGCAGTAAGCAAGAACAAGTTAATATAGATGCTTGGTCAATCAACAAGTCGGACCGCAGTACGTCATGCCTAGTTCAAGAGTTCTTCATGAGATTGATTTTATCCTATCTTAAGCAACAGATTTACTCTTCATGAGATTGATTTTATCCTATCTTAAGCTGGCAAAGACAAAATTTACAAGGCTTGAAACAAGGAAAACCTTATCTGAATAGTTGAGTTCAGAGTATATGGCCCTACTAAGGAATGACTGCATGAGAACTATGCCCAGCGATAAACAAGCACAAACCCATTATACTTACAGAGAAAATCAGCACAAGACCAGAAACTGGAATATCTAGATTTCAAACCGACACCATTGACATCATAGTATAGTATCATAAAGAGACCAAACCTAAACCATACCCACATGCATATAACAACACATAACAGTCTTGGGTGAAACTAGGCATGATGCCATGATCGATTTATAACCATAAGTAGTGGGTCAAAAGAGCCTCTCGAAAATAGCAAACTTAGTACTAGAATTTGTTATATTGCTGAAAAACAGCGACGTCGCTATTCACATATATAGCTGTAAGCAATGTAAAAACATAAGAAACAGATAATTTGACACTGCCAGGTTAGATCAGTATCATCACTCAAGTCAACAAGAAACTAATCATGGTAATTATCACAGCTCTCAATGACTATTGTAGAATTAACTCAAAAGTACTTCCACTGGGAAATTACAACAGCATAAAATACAAATTGCATTATATAGAAACTCAAAGGATGTGAATATAAAGATAACATACCATGAAGTTCCATTTCCTCTTTGGGAAGTGGATAGTTTACAGATACAACCGGACCAATCTCTCCAGCTTGACGAAAAACTTCACTGGCAATGGTAAAGTCTGGCAGGCCACCAAAAATCACCGTTTTCGCAACCCTTTATGACGATATTAAAATAGCAGTCAATCCAAAGGGGAAAAAAAGAAAAAAATTAAAGAATATCCTTCACAAAATTATCATTACACCAGTACATACTATCAAACATCATCCATCTATAGCTATAATCTCCTGTTTGTGGCTTACCAAAAACGTTACAAATAAAGTAGTCTCACAAAAAAAAATACTAAGAATGAGCCAGCAATGATGGAGGCAAATATGACAAAATCTGATAGATTAGATTCAGGTGATGGCTTCTAAAAGTAAAATATTCCAGCACACACCTTTGCTTTTCAGAACTTTTCACCTTATCAGCATCGCCAATGGAAGCTTCCTTTGATACCATAGCATCCTTTGCCAACAATTGTGGTTTTTCTGGTCCAACATAGTATCTTACATCAGTATCAAGACATATTAAGAATGGACTAAATACATAACAAAAAATCCATTAAAACCTGGATCGGCTTTAATGGAGTTCTCCTTAAGCTTGACAGCAGCAGAAGTATCATCTTCATCGTCTTTTGACTCAGAGTCCTTCAGTTGCACTGCTGCTCAGATGAGAAAAATACAAGACCATCATCAGATCCACATTTATTGAACTTCAGCAGCAACAAATTGTAACAGACAGAGCCGTACCATTTTCCTTCTTTTGCAAGCGTTCCTTCAGTGGGGCACGGTTGATTGCTAGCTTAACTCTGATTTTCCTACCAGCAACAGGAAATCCATTCTTTTGCTGAAGAGCTCGTTCAGCATCTTGAACAGTTGCGCTGGTACCAATGGGAACACATTATGTTAACCAAAACAGTGCTTCACAGTCTCAAGGAAAATGTTATAAGCAGCAGCACAATTAGACATGAATGATAATTACAAGTTCTAGGACAGGCACTGAGCTATAGGATAAGTTTATATCATTTGGTCACTTTTTGCTAAAAAGAAAATATTTCTTTCCGGTAAGAATATTGCAGTATCCAGCAGGGTTTGCAGGTGTTTGAACCACTTGGCACCCGAACATAGACGAGGTTATGTCTAGAATTCAGAAATAATTTACTCAGTGCAGTGTCATGTCGCTCGCTCAAGACTACATCTCAAAGCAGAAAGTAATAAATGCATAGGCAATTTCAGAATGAACTTACAATTGCACGAAACCAAAGCCTCTACTCGTCTCCGATCCTGCAGTGAAGCAACCGAAATCGATAAGCAAAATTAACCAATGCCAGCCAGCACGATATCACTGCCGACTAAACAGCAACAAAAATTCTCCAAGTCACCTTTCTCCGCGACCATGAAACAGCGCCGCACCGGGCCGACCTCGCTAAACACCGCCTCGAGCTGCACAGCAACGAAACGCTCAATCCCGATCGACGAATGTAAATGAAAGGTAGCAGTTGAGCACTCGGCAGCTTGCGCTTACATCGGAGGACTTGAAGGTGTAGGGAAGGTTGGAGACGAACACGGTGGATGGGCTGAGCCCTCCACCAGCGCCGCCTGCGGCAGCTTCGCCTTCCGCTGCGGGCTCTCCGCCGCCGCCGCGCTGCTTCCGCTTACCCATCGCCGGCGTCGTAGAGGGGACCGTGGGAACCGGGGGGCTTCGCGGTTGCGATGAGACGGGAGAGGCTCTGTTGGGCTAGGGTTTATAGTCAGAGTGGAGGGATGTTATCACGTGGGCTTGTATGGGCTCTACGTAGATGTTGGTGGATTCGGCCAATTTTGTAAGGTTGGGCTGCCGTCCAGATGACAACAGGGGGCTTGAAGCTACGGTCCGCTGAGGATTGCTTGATCTGGCCATGATTTGCATTTTGCAAGACTTGTGAGAACAAGCACCTTTATTTGCTTCTTCTCAGAAAAAAAAATCCTTGCAAATGTCAGAGATCAGATATTAACATGACGGAGACATTATAAGACGAAACTTTTAACCATATTTCGCACACCCTTAAAACAACAGCGCTCACGAAACTTTAAGGTAACAGAATAGCCATCTGTGAGTTGAGCATTTGCGGAGTTCATCAACCATCAATCCATCATGGCTATTTGCCCTCAAAAGAAACATCATGGCTATTTGTATAATTGTGTGGAGCACCTGTATACTTCATTGACGCACTATGTTTGCCTAAAGGTAACACATTTGCTTTATCTAAATGTGAAAAGGTCTGGGAGAGAACTTTAATTCTGTGAGGCAAAATTCAAAATTAAAACAACATAATTTTTCACGACACTAATTTATATGGTGAAGACGACAAATAACCTTCTGTTATAGTTTAGTAACGCAAGAAAAAAATAATTGCATACCCAATCAAATTATTATGGTAAACAAGGGATGTTATAAGTATACGCTCTTTTTTCTCTTTTATCGTCAATTATTCGATTAATTATAAATAACATCATTCATGTTCTACCCCTCTCTATCAGTATAATTTCGTCTCTCTTCCTTATAAAAGTAACATCTTCCACCACTATGGCAGCCCTCACAATCTCGCCACTCACTACAAAGAAACATCATTCTAAAGTTGTAAGGCTGAAGACACAATAAGCTTGAAACCCTACTTTCATCTTTTAACATTTGTCCACATTCATTGAACAAAACCCTTTGCTATTTTCATGCATCTTCGGAGCATATAAAAGTAGCCTTTAGAATTTTCTAATTCTTTAAAGAAAATCTAAACCAAGCCTGAATTTAGTTTAGTTTGACATGAATAACCTACTGTACCTATCACTCTCCTTCCGTTGCCATTTGCCGAACACGAGGTGGTCCGTCCGGCCGTCCCTGCCTCCGCATTGTGCCTGGTGCGTAATTGGAACCTGCTCGCGGATCACACGACCCGGGGTCTAGACGGCGACACGGGTTGCCGAACCGCACCTCATCTAACGGGCAGCGGCCGGACAGGCTGCCGCCACCCGCCACAGCCAGCGAGCGGCGAGGAAGACGACGACGCGGCCGCCAACGCCAGGGCAGGCTCCACCCCCGGCAAAAGGAAGCACGAGGTGCCGCCGCGCGTGGTTGGGAGCGGGATGGAGAGGGGCGCCGCCGCTGCGCTCGGCTGCGCGCTCCGCTCCCCTTCTCCCTCCCCGTCCCCGGCACCGCAGTGGCCGCCGCTCCTCCGCTGCCCCCGCCGCCGCGGCCCGCCCGGACCTCCCCGCTCCCTCCTGCCGCCCGCGCACCGCTTCAGGTGATGTGAGCCTCCTCCTCTTGGTGTTTCCTCGCTGTTGCTGTCAGCGCGAGACACGGAAATGGTGCCCACGCTTGTTGTCTGTTCGACGAAACGACTGTTCTATGCAGCGTTTGGGACGGTAGATCACATCCTTTACCTGATATCGTGTTAGAGTATTTCTATCTATACTGGAACATCATAAGAAGCTTGGATGTTCTAGCCTGTGTATCAGAATGCTGAATGCCAGTGAAATTTGAGGGGTTCAATTCTCTGTGGCTTGTACTAGGGTTTATGAGACATACTATCGTTTTCCAAAAGCAACGAATCTCTGTGATTTGACTTTATAGAAGGCGACAAATGATAATTTTGGTGATGTAACGACTAAGGGGTAGAAGTTAGCTTGTTTCTAGTAGGTGGCAAACTAGAATTTTGCACGAAGTTATGTGTGTGTGACTCGACTCAGTAAAACGATGTCGTGTTGCTACCGAACTATGCTGGATAAGTTCTATCACAAAGGACCTGCCAAACTAGGCTGTTTTGCATGTCAGGGCAAAGGGGTTTGACAAACAAAAGGTATATCCACCATATCTGGCGTGCGGCCTCCCATGGTAACAGGGGTTTGAAAAAAAAATGTAGAGCCACCATACCCCGTGTACACACCATGCTGTTTTACACTGTTCCCTCATTTGAACTTAGGTAGCCCTAAAGGTTGGTTATCATTTAAAATTTACTAACTTGAACTCTATATAAGATCCTTGTGGTCCAAATTGGAGTATGAGAATGCTTAATTTAACTAGCAAATTCTTTAGACTCAAAATTTGTAGGCATGTAAAGATCAAACATATCCTCCTCTAACACTATGATTCCTACTTTCCTATTGACACGAGAGTAACTTTTTGGTGTACATTAGTACATGTTCTGAATTTGGTATTAGAACCGTTTATAGTCTTGAATTTTTATTGACTTTGAGATTTGGTGACACACTTATGATGCTACAGTCAAAACAAGCTTCTAGACATGAAAAAGGGGCAGAGTTGGAACTCACTGAAGACCTTCAGCTCATTTGGACGCTCAGGGGTCAAACAGAATAATGATGATTTAGTCAATGACAGACTCCTAATAGATTGTGGAGAAGATCAAGATTGTGTGCTCGGTAAGCTCTATATGGACAGTTTTTTGTACCATCCATGCTCCAATTTGCTACTTTGCTTTTTCAAATAGAATTGAAATCATGCATCTCTCGAATTGATTATTGGTTTATTGCAGGTCAAACTGTTCTGCTAGAAACTGCACACTCATACTTAAAGATAATTAGATACACTCTTTGCTTTGCTATACAAAAATGCTAAACATAGAGATTTTGTATGAGTCCAGTGTGAAGTCACAGCCCTCCTACTTTATATGAAGGCCAATTCAGAAAAGACTGCATGCCATTCAAAACTTAAACTCATCATGTAACCATATTTGTGACTATGATATCTCTCATTCCCATGCTTTATTGACCAAGCATCGACATTTCTTCTTCTAATAGTCTCCTTCGAAGGGCGAAGACTATTAAGTGAAGTGCCCTTTTTACTATCGGCTTCTTTTGTGTGGTACATATCCTAGTAAACCATTGCTTAGTCCAGCATGGTAGGGGTGCCTTCCAATGCTGACCGAAACGCCTTTGAGTTGGAGTTGGGAATTTGGTTTGTTTAGGCTTCTAGGGTGTTTGTGCTGTATTGGAGACTTGGACATAAAACTTAATGATGGAAGATGCATGAAGGAGCATCTCTGCTTCTGCATGCATAAAAAACAAATGAAGCCTTCCAAGTGTTGGTTCCAACTTCCAATGGCTTGAGTCTGGGATCGAACCAGGGTTGATTTTGTCTTAATGGTCGATACAACCCCACACTAACCTGCTAGTTCTACCATTGCAGCACATCAGCACATAAAAAATTTACAAATGTAGCCCTAAAAGTAAGTACAGCATTTTATTTGAAGATAGAGATATTCTTAGTAAGATCCACTGAAGCACTTGACAACAACTGAGTTTGTTCATTAGTCATGGTTTATGGATTAACATGTGGTACTTTGTTGACCCTTTACTTGAATGTTGGTGCCTGCCAGTTTTAGATCCAAGCAACTGCATGTTGAATTATACATATTTTAGGCCCTATGTTGTGCAAACGTATCAACTTGATAGTTTTATATCCCCCTGGTCATATAGTAACTATAGAAAGTTCTAGATTTGTGTTGCAATATACTTTTCCTCATTCTGTGGAGATGTATCTGTAAGTTGGTCCATATTGGGAGCACAAGCATAGAAACTACACTGGTATAGCATAATATCATATTTCATTATTTATGCATTAGAAAGGCACATGATTCAACATAATGGTACAAATTAAATATGATACAGAGAAGGCAACCACTTGGTAAAAAGTTTCCGGTTTCTGTAGGGAAAGATGTGTTTGTTTACTGCTTTCCATTGTTACACTTTTTGCTTCATGTTGTTGAATATATGCTGTCTCTCTGTTTTCTCACTGTTGCTATCTAGCTAAATCACATGTTCTTTTCTTTAGAACTAGGTCACATTTTCTTTTGTTCTTGTAGTTAGAGATTTTGTTGCACACTTCTATTGTTAATGCCTTTTCTCCTCTTATGTATAAGTTTCTCTCATATTCCATACACATTTTAGGTGGCATAGTTGCCCTGGGAAAGTTTGATGCCCTTCACATTGGCCATCGGGAATTGGCCATGCATGCTTCTAAAGCAGGGCCTCCTTTTCTTCTTTCTTTCGTGGGAATGGCTGAAGTACTTGGCTGGACATATAAGTGAGCCTGCATGAAAACTTATGTAGCTTCCCTCTAAAATTTCCCTTTGTCAATCATTAACCCCAAATCAGGGTGGCATTTACATGACCTTCCTTTTGTACAGGCCTCCTATAGTTGCTCTGTGTGATCGCAACCGAGTCCTTTCATCTTGGGCTCCATACTGTAGGAATATGGTACCTCTTGAATACCAAGTTGAGTTTTCAAAGGTTAGGTCCCTGTCTCCAAGACAATTTGTTGAAAGGTTATCGAAGGATCTTAGAATAAAAGGTGTCGTGGCAGGTACATGTATTTTTTTCTCCCCTGCAGGTTCCGTTATTCTGCTCCATCGTCGCGCACCTTCAATAATATATTTCTTTCTGGTACAATGCAGGTGAAAATTACAGATTTGGTTATAAAGCATCTGGTGATGCAGCTGAGTTAGTGAAACTTTGTGAGGAATTTGGTTTAAGTGCTTTCATTGTACGCTCTGTCATGGACACAGCAAAAAGATCTCATAATGGGGTTGCAGCCGCTATAAATTCAAGTGATAAAGGACAGGTTTCTTCTACCCGTGTCCGCCATGCGTTGGCTATGGGTGACATGGAATACGTCTCTAAATTACTAGGGAGGAAACACCGTCTTGTGTTAATGGTTAACCAAAACTGCCTTCATGAAAGGAAAAAGATTGTACTCCCTAATTCTTGCATGCTGAACATGCCACCAGCTGAAGGTCTGTATGAAAACTGTGACCTTGTTACTGGTGGGTATCTTGGACCATGTAGAGTGATCATCAACTCTGACACCATTGTCATTGAGATGAAAGATGAAAACAGTTTGTCTCCAAATTCTATTCAAGAGGTTCGGCAATTAGGCATTGAGTTTGGATAAAGTTACGTAAATTTGTGCTCTACGGGTGGGAGCCCATTTTTGTGCATTTGCCATCTTTTGGATATTGTTACCAGAAGGAGAAGACTTTGGTGGAAATACTGCAAGGGAATTCAAAAGATTATGTCCACAAGTATGCAGTATCCTCACCATGATCGAGCTCAGGAGCATCTTGTAGTCTCACAAGAATGCTTTCTTACTAAAATGAGTTGAGATTAGTCCAATGTTACCATACAAAGACGAAGGTGGGGTTCAAACTGGCATTTTTTTACCTGACAAGCTGCATCTATCGAAATAAATGCAGAAAGTGGGCTTTCGCCCAACTTCGCATGTTGTAGCTTATACATTGTAGTTTTGTAGTTCATACATTGATAGGGAGGATGGTTGGTCATTTGTCAACATTACAGTATCTATTGCTACATGAATGTTTAGTTGTTCTAATTAGAACCAGATTTCTGATGAAATCTTTTGAGATCCCTCCAGATTTGTGTTTGATGGGCTGCTGCTGGTAGCCGTTAGTGCTGTTGCTGCTATCAGCTAGCTTTTGCCCCACTGCTGCTGCTTTAGCAGCTGCTGCTGGCTGCGGCAGCCAGCCGAACACACAGTTCTTTTATACAAATTGTCAGGTGCTCTTTTGGCTGCTGCTAACATCTACAAACACTTTATTAGAGCCCAGTGATTAAAAGAATTTTTGAAAACTTACTTTATTTGGCTGGTGTGCATTTTAAGAAACTGGCAGCTTCCTAAAACCTTTACTGTTTTCAACCCTTAAAACCTATCCCTTTTTTAAAACCTACGCTACAAGCAAATGTGAACCTATCCTTTTTTAAAACCTATATTACAAGCAAATGTGGTTTTACTCTGCAAAAGTGTGACTTTAATGAATACCATTAGTTCAAGCAGGATGCTGCACTTCACAGTTATATAGTACAAATAAATTTGGTTCTATTCTGACATAAATACGACCTTAATCAATAATATCCTTAGAATATAGCTATGTTTATCATTTCTTAGGCACATAGAGCGATAAGACATCTTCTATTCCCTTCGTTAACTTGTCCACTAGTTCAAGCAGAATGAGCCCTCCAAATGAGGGACCAAATGGACACACGAGCTGTCAAAGATTGTTCTTCACAAAACAGTATGGGGTGTGAATGGCCGGTAACAATACGTTATTTGTCAATGAACGCATCAACATATTCATGTTTATCACTAATCGCTATGAACCAATCGTTAATGTCCTGTCAGAAAAGAGTTATGTGCTCCGAATGTTACAAACCTAAAATCGACACGCTTTGCAGGGGGGAAATATACAACAATGACACTCACGTCGAAGTAGAACCAGTACACGAACACGATTTATCCTGTACAGACCAATGCCGCTTCCCAAAGCACGAGCTTATTGCCATCTGACTAAACCCGAAAATGTTGCCAATAGACGAGCAGACCTGCTAGGACCGTGAGACTTTCAAATAACACCTCATATAAACATCTTTTGGTCGGAGGCAGCTGAAACTGATGGTTTCTATTTCACTGAACCATGCCAAAAAAAAGACTCAATTCTCAACAAAACCGAAACCTGTCACGGTGCCGTGATTGTTCTGACTCATGAACTTGTCTTTATTTGTTCATATCTTTCGCCTATGCTTCCACCTTTCTGCTTCTGAAATTCAATGTACCGCAGAGTGCTAGAAAAGAAGGCCTCTGTAGATGGATCGGCTTCAGTATTGTCACTTTGCGCGGTTCTAATCAATTCAATCAAGTCTTGAATCGCAGAATTGTTGATCTGTGGGGTTCCTTTCTCAAAGAAGTACAAGTACCTGAAAATAGTGAAAGTATGAAGTTTACACCAGCAGAAATATATTGTACATCAGAAAACAATTCATATATAGTTCTGGAGTTTACTTGTTCAAAATTTCAATAAACAGAGTAACAGATCCGCTGCTTCCCCTTGTTGCATTAGCCATCTGTTGAGCAGCATTTGCGATTCTCAGAGCACGCTTTAAACAAAGGAGAACCCTGGAACAAGGTTTCAATTTGGAAGTCAGGACATGGGACCATAACATCAAACAGTTGACTGTACATCAACCCATGGTACTATGATACAGATATGCTTTATCTCAGTTCCTATGGTACGAACAATTTACTTGCAATATTAACCAAAATATGGGCTAGAGGACCCAATTAAGCAGTGTGTTTACACCAAGTACATCAATTGTCTTACCTTTCACCATCCATTATTCCATCGTGATCATCAGTCCAGAAAAGATGTGAACAAGCATAGACTGCTCGGCATTGATCAGGTTTCTTGAGAAGTTTTGCTGAGTACTGCACAAAACAGTAGCTACGTTAAGGTTTTGTGGTTGGTCCAAAGAATACCGATTCCATGCGACAGGATCTGAGAAGGCTAAATCAAAGCAGGAATCATTACCCCTGTTGTCTTATGAGTGAGGGTGTCTCTGTTTTCCACTCCGAATATACTCATCCGCTGAAGGGTTCCGATTATTAGGTGAATTGCAGTGATTTGAGCCTTTGAATCCTGCTTGTGGCATAGAAACATTATAAGGGAAAATGGAACAATAATATAAATGAAATCAAATGTCCTTACAAAGGCACATCAAATGACATTTATGATACAATACAGAGTTGCATCAAACAGATGAAACAAGGTGGGAGGGGGTCATACCGCGATTTCTTCTTCATACAAGATGAATGCTTGAGTAAAGAACTCATAAGCAACTGGTTCCAAATCACAGTCATTGGCAGCCTAAATTAAATAAATAAATTGGGGTTACCATGAAAATTAACAAAAAAAATTCGTGGAAAAGAATAGATTGTTACAAACATACCTCTGCACATTGCAAATACAGTCTCAGAGCTAACTCTGGAGAAGGAACACACGAAAGTGCTTCAATAGTCTGGACAAATGATGAGAACAACAATGAGTGTGCAGCAGAATATGGAGAGATTGCATGGATTCACAGTTATTATGTATCTAAGGCTGGGCGTGCCAGGTTATTGCTTATTAACCAAGATTCGCCAACAACTTCCAGTTAACAAATGCAGAGAAACATGTGGTGTTCCTTGGCTCTTCGTATTTACTATTCAAAGTATGAAACGCAAAAATGTGTAATTGAAAAACATACTCGGAGCACCAAAAGTGGTTGTTCAAAGTCAAACTATCTTAAGTTTGGCCAATTTTGTATAAAAGAATATATATTTTTTTTTGTATAAACTTGGTCAAACTTTAGATGGTTTGGCTTAGGACAAAGCTATGACATTCTTCTTGGGATGGAGTATTTTATAATGTTTGCATCTGTTGTGAGAGCAGAACTCAATCCATGCAAAATAAATCTTAGAAAAACCTGATGCAAGATCTGGAATATTTTTTTGGGAGTTGCAGGAACATCCTCCCCAGTTACATCTCCATCTTGACCTTGTAATCGTCTGACCAACTGCAAAAAAGACAAGTCATCAACATACTAGATGCCAAAAAAGACAAGTCATCAACATATTAGATGCTTCAAAAGATAATAGTTGCATAGATGAATGCACAACGAAGTATGATCTGTTGATGCCTTGCTAGTACCATAAATGTGTTTAATCAATTTAGAAGGATACTGTATATGAATGCATCTACTCACTAACAAAGTTTCGAGAAAATACAATCTAAAAGCATAAGTGGAAAAGGAACTATAGCCCTATTGAGAGTAAGCAGGCCGCCCTCTAGCTGAGTTGGTTAGGTGGCTCTAGTAGCACTAAGGTCCTGGTTAGAACATTTGTGAAATTTAGCCACTTGCCCCAAAAGTAATGTAATAAAATCATCCCTTAAATCTTACATTTTCAATGAGTGGTAGAACAAACCTTAAGGGCGGAGAATACTAATGAAGGCACCGTGAAAGTTAGCCGTTTGGGTCCTCCCAGAAGTATATGCTTCTGGACAGTGCATAAGATCTGAAAGACCAAGAAGCATATAGAAATTAGAACTTTAAAACTGGGATAACTTTAAAAATGGGATAACTTTAAAACTGCGATGAACATATGCATGCTTATATAAATAAGTGCTGCCTAGCACAGAGATTTGATCAGCAACTAACATTAAATGATTTTTTTCCTTATTTTTGGATAATACATGGTCCAGTGATATGAAAAAAAAATAAGAGGCAAATTTTAGATTATGCAAGCTGAACAAAAAAAAGGTTTCTCCAACAAAGATAGACAGTAATTAATAAATGAATATGTGACCACAAAGTGGAATCAGAGATGGGAACCAATGCAATTCTGTATACTTTCATGAGTTTTAGTAACAAATATACCTTCAGCATCTCCTCAGGATCGTCATTGTGCAACATGTGAATAAGGCGTGCTACGGAATTCTGTTCCTCCTTAAAGTCCTCCTCATCAAGCTAACCCAATAAAAAAAATATTAAGAGCAAGCTTGATTATAAAATGAAATTGAAATGTTCCATGTGGTTAACTTAACAAGATTGACAGCAGTAAGTAGCGGAAAGAAGATAACATATGTCGAACAAAGTGTAGTTCCCACCTCATCATCTTGAGCGTCATCCATATCTTTTATAAGCCCCTTAATTAAATCGAATAGTGCCTCAATCTGCAAGAACAGTACAGAGCCACAAGATTAGTTCCTTAGTAATATGCAGAGAAACACCATAACATGAAATACTACCTTGTCAGAAGTAGATATGCAAGTTGTGTTCTTCATTATGCTTTGAATTATCACCACAGCCATCACTTTGGTTGTAGCAGTATCCAGATAATCCATGACCCGAGGATAGTTTGAAAGTTCTAATGCAGTAACAATATTGCTATATTTTTCCAGGGGAGCACTAAGAAGTGCAACAATTTGTTTTGTTGCTCTGCTATCTTCAAGTTTTGCCTTGCCTGAAAGTTTCTTGACACATGCACCCTGTCCAATGAAAAATATAAGATCATTAATGAATTTACATCACTGGCACACTATCATTAAGCTGCTTCATAGAATTAGCAAACAGACAATGAGAAAAGTGGCATAAATCATATGATTGTCTAAAGAAGACTTACCAGCACTTGGTCAACATAATCTAGACGATCAGGATGCACACGGAGAGTAAATGTCAAAAGCGATACATATAGAGTTACTGCTCCAACAACAGGCATGTCAGGTTGGGCTTCTATCACCTGCCAAAAAAACATAACTCAGCTTTCTAGGTCTTCCCACTGCCATACAGCTATGTAATTGGAACAAAGAATAAAGGAAAAAGTCTATTTTTTGCCATCCAACTCTTGCCTCAGTTTGGTTTTGGCCATCGAACTCCAAAACCAGATATCTTCGGCCATCCAACTATCAAAACCGTTCAAATTTGGCCATCGGGCTGTTTTGATGAGTGGTTCTAACTTTTATTATTTACAATTTAGTCCTTAGATCTTAAAATGATTATTACTTTTTGCTCGTACCTTCGATTTAGGTGATTCTTGTGGTCACGTGTTACTAACGGTGAGCACTATATTTTAAAGTGATATTTATATTATTTTATCACTATTTTTTTAAATTATTTTTTGGGTTGTTGTGTAGAAAAAATAATATAGGAAAATTAAACAAACAATTATAAAATAATGTAATGAATATTTTAAAATGTAAAGCTCATCGTTACGAACGCATGACCATTAGAATCACTTAAAACGGAGATGCAAGAAAAAAAATAGTAATCATTTTAACATCCAAGGACTAAAAAGCACAAAATTAGTCCATTTTAATCCTTGGATCTTAAAATGATTATTATTTTTTTCTCCTATCTCTGATTTAAGTGATTCTAGTGGCTATGCATTCATAACGATGAACTTTATCTTTTAAAATGTTAAATATATTATTTTATAATTGTTTGTTTTAAAATGTTAGAAGGGATAGAGTTCGGAATGAAGACATTCGGGAGAAGGTCGGGGTGGCACCCATTGAGGAGAAATTGACCCAACATCGGCTGAGATGGTTTGGACATGTCCAACGGAGGCCCTCGGAGGCGCCGGTGCGTATTGGGGTCCTAGGGCGGGCCAATAATATAAAGAGAAGTAGAGGTAGACCTAGATTGACTTGGGACGAAGCGATAAACAGAGACCTTAAGGAGTGGAATATTTCCAAGAAGGTAGCTTTCGATAGGAGCGCTTGGAGACTAGCTATCAACGTTCCTGAGCCTTGAGCTTTGTTTCTTGGGTTTCATCTCTAGCCTACCCCAACTCGCTTGGGACTAAAGGCTATGTTGTTGTTGTTGTTGTTGTTTGTTTTACTTTTTTTATATTGTTATTTGTACGCAATGACCAAAAAATAATATAATAAATAGTGATAAAATTGTATAAATATCACTTTAAAATATAGTGCTCACCACGTGACCACAAGAATCACCTAAATCAGAGGTACGATCAAAAAGTAATAATCATTTTAAGATCTAAGGACTAAATTGTAAATAAAAAAGTTAAAACCACTCATCAAAACAGCACGATTGCCAAATTTGAACGGTTTTGATAGTTGGATGGTCAAAGATACCCGGTTTTGGAGTTCAATGGCAAACTGAGGCAAGAATTGGATGGCCAAAAATGGACTTTTTCCTAGAATAAACAAATGAGAATGCAGTTATACTGCCTAGTATATAACTATGTAAGTTGTGAAATATTAACATCAGATCATCATACGACCGATGACTACTAAGCAACAGCTAGAGTTTTACCTTTCCAATAGCATTACTGAACTTTGCAAAAGCTTCGACTTGCAAAAACTCAGGCAATACCTGCATAAATAATCTATGTCAAGCACTCAGGCATATACAAAATTTGCCTTGATCAAGTGGATCTAGGTATGCTTACTTCAGGACTTGAGGCAGCATAGTTTGACAGTCTGTCCATAAGTTGGGAGAGTACTGTTTTGATATCAACACTTGGCTGCAAGAGAAACTTAGGAATGAGTTCATTTCTTGTGAAATAAATAGAAATTGCGTGTAGACTCCCAAATCAAATTGAACTTCACTGCATTCACTGTTTGAGCTTGGTTGAATCCATCTATTCTACAGCATGGCGCATTAACAATAAATGAAACTTATAACTGTGCCAGAGATACCATGGATCAGTTAATTTTGTATGTGAATTTAACACAGTAAAGGATTCATATGCACATGTGGGCTTATTGCAGATGAGCTCCAGTTGAAATCATATGTAACTCATTGTCAACCATACAATTTACAAAACCACTACCTTTTACCATTTCCAAGGGTGAAAAATAAAATATATCATCCAATTTGATCTATAGATAATAAAATGCCAGACAAGCAAAGCAGTGAAGTCTTTGGTTGATGGAATAAACTAAAGGTACCAGCATGATGCACTAAAATGGATAATTCAAATTGGCAAATGCAGATCCAGAAAAAGAAGGGTAAAGTTATGAACCTGTAGCTGGGGGAATGCACTCAATAATGTTTCCAATGTCTGTAAATGATACTCGTCTGGAAATACTTGGATTATGCAGTCCATCAGGTAGACCTGTGCAAGGTCATCCTTGCAATTAACCACCTGTCAACACATTACTACTTTAGTCCCAATAAAATCAAAGCATCATGATCATTTTACATCAAAACTTCTTGTTGCAAACCTGTTCTAATATCCTTGGAAGAACAGTTTCTTTGTACATATCAAGGTCAACACCCTCAATCTGGCTTAGAACATGAAGGTTTTTGCCTACCTAGAAGAAGATTACAAGATTAATGTAAGTGACATGACTCAGAAAATACAATTGAGTAGAACATGCACAAATTTCATTGAGTTACCAGATCACGCAATTCATTTCTTTCCTTCCCCCGCTTTTCCTTTTCCCGGACAGGCCCCTGCAGACATGACACAAAATTTTATGGTTTCGCTAGGATGGTCCAGACAAATGAATGGCGTAGAGATTTTCCTCATTCAGTTGGTATGATAAAATGCATGGCAAAAAATTAAAAAGTGAATGAAGGTTATGCCGTAGATTGGAAGCCTTCAACCTACCTGATGTTGCATCCGGACCCAGAGTTTGTTCATTTCTATGAAATTCTGAAGAACAAATTCAACTGCATCATTAATGCTTTCGGCATCCCTGCACAAATAAAATTTCAAAGGATGATGGGACATATAGAGATCATTGTCATTAGATAATAGAAGAACTTCACATTTGAAGAAATAATATACGAGAACTTGTTACATTCTGCATGCCCAACTCCCAGCTAAAATGAATAGAACCAACTACAGGATTTCCTCATTTATCACATTCAGACAGGGCAACTGCCAGTGCCAATGGAGAGAGTTGGAGATAGTTAGGAATTGGAATATACAAATGCATTTAAATATGGTCAATAAACTGTTAACTGATTTAATGACTAAGAAGGGTTGACAACAAAGTGATGATGATCCTAAAAGCACAGGAACTGCAGCATGTATCTTGTAAAATCAATTTGTTATATGGTCTGCAAAAGTAATGCTACAGAATGATACAGTATAGTATTTGCATACCAAAATGGTTAGACAGTCTACCCCCAACTAGTTCAGGCTAAAAGGTGTTGGTGTTGTGTATAACCAAATAAAATAACATCAGGCTCATCTTTAATGTTAGATCTATATAAGCTATATAGTGGATATGCTATTTTTGTGTCAGTGGAGACAATATTGTTCACTTGTGCAGCTGTGTATTGAAAGCAGTGTACTAGAATTAGCATGATACTACTGAAATTCAAATCAAAATTAACCGGATTAAGAAATAGCATAGCATGAAATAAAGGTGCAGTACCCTTTGTACTCGGAACCAATATCAGGCAGTTTGTCTCTGCTAATCTGAGAAAGGTAGCTTCTCAGGAAAAGGCCACGAAGAGGATGTTGAATGCCACGACACATTTCAACTAGGTCTTTAAGAACATCTTTAGCAGGAGCCTCTTTCGACTTAATGTACACAGATCCCACTGTGCACAGGAGATAGCTGTCATGTAACAACACCAAATCAGATGTTTGTCACCAGAACTGGTGAACTCCTCGAAGATAACTCTTCGTAGTTTCACAAATGTTCAAAAAAAAAAAAAGTAGAGCTTCACACACACAAAAAAAAAAGTCATAA
This sequence comes from Digitaria exilis, assembly GCA_015342445.1. Lineage (NCBI taxonomy): Eukaryota > Viridiplantae > Streptophyta > Magnoliopsida > Poales > Poaceae > Digitaria > Digitaria exilis. The sequence continues at coordinate 2,473,361 of JACEFO010001754.1, read as the reverse complement.
CAAAAGTATACTAGCAAACATGAATAACAGTTGATCTGATATTCAGATGTAACGATTTTTATACAAGTTGACTACAGTAAACAGCAAGCAGGAAACCCCGATAATGCTTGCAGACATGACCTATGTAGACTACCCTGAATGTAACAACCTGCTTGCATGGTGCACAGGGGACTAACATCTACAGATAATGGCTCAGGTGAGGCTAACAGAACTAATCTATTCAGTAACACTAAAAGAACTAGTTTGATTACAGTGAATTTAATTTGATGAGACATAAGGGTAAATTGAAAAGCATTGTCTAAAAATCAAATATTAGTAAAGGCCTGCATGCCAGTGTGAAAGACTTTTCAAGTTTTGTGGTCTTCGTTTAGTTTAAAACATGTAAAAACTCCAATCAAATAGAATATTCTTGATTGCAATCACATCACAAAAGGCAGAACCTCAGCTTGATTCATACGCTCACAAGTTAATTCCCATACAATCTGACAGAAAGCCTTGTATGATGAAATTATTTATTCCGGATGACGATATTCTGGAGAAGTCAGGGACATTGACTATGAGCATTGTGGGGAAATTCTGTTATCATGATGTTCCGCGAGCTATCCTAAGTTGCGGCAATATTTGTGGGAAAATAATGGTCATTTGAGCAATAGTGGATGATGATGTACTGAGTTCAAGAGTGGATCCAGGAAAGGTGAACATAAGCTCTACTTCACTCGTGATGTATCAGCACAGCAAAGAGTCACTCACATAATTCAGAAAAGGGACATATGCTATATATTCATCAGAATCATTTATTGCGTGGCAATGAGAACTGAGAATATGGAAAATGGCGTAGGAACTGAGGAGCCTCACAGTCTCGGTAAGACGTTGCCGGCATGTTGAACAAGCTCGTACAGATCAACGACAGAGCAGCTGCCCCGCCGGGTCTCCTCCCTGAAGAACATCTCCAGCTTCCGCATCTCATCGAACGCCCTCATGTCTGCAAGCCCAACAAGTGAATCCCATCAAACCCCGACCCATCTCACTCCCAGAATTCAACACACCTAGCAGCTCCGAATGCACAATTACTCACAGAGCTCGTAGTACTTGTGCGGCGAGAGCCGCGAGGTGCGCAGCTCGGAGAGCATCTGCGCCGAGTACTTGAGCGCGTCCTTGAGGTTGTTCGAATCCTGCGCCCAAATTGCACAATTGGAGCACACACCGAGGAAGGAAGCAGCAGTTGGGAGGTGGAGGTGGGGGTTAGGGTTCCCGCAGGGCGGCTTACGAGGGCGCGATGCATGTAGAAGGCGTTCTGCTGGACGCCGGCGATGCCCTCGGCGAGCCACCGCTCCTCGTCGTCGGCGCCGCCGTCGGAGAGCATCCTTGCCGCCGCCGATGCCGCCGCCATCCGCGCCGCCTGGTGAGGTGGATCTGGTCGGCCTCGGCCGCGGCGCCGGGACTCGGGTTGGATCTCTCTCGCGTGGGCTGTCCCCGAGGGGTTGGCTTGGCTTGGATCGGTGCGGGTGTTTGTGTTCTGCTCTCTGTTCGTCGCGCGTACTTTTATTTATTTTCCTTTTCCGATTTGTTTTTATGGTTCGATCGGGATCAGATGAGTTGACGCGCCGGTGTGGCGACGGCTGACTGACAGTCCGGCTCAGAATTTGAACCAAACAAGTTGCGTCAAATTTTAACCTACTAGGACTTTTTTAAAAAAAGATGTATAATACTACTCTGCTAGCTAGAGTACTAGTAGTACTCTACTAGTATAACTTCAAAAGGATACATAAATACCTCATTAAGTTGTATATTTTACTTTAAAATAATATGAACATGGTAAGCATGTATATACAGTTGTATGTAACACATTTGCTCGTCTGTGAGATTTTAATTGCTCACAGACCAATCGCGATGCTCTTAGTTTGGAGTTTTTTTTAATAAAATAAGTTTTTTATTACAAGATTTAAAAAGATACACCCTAAGTGTCATATTGCTCGAATAGCGTCTATATTTTTTCATTAAGATATCTAAAATGCACAATAGATTTCATATCTTAAAAGAGATATTTGAAGTGTACATACAGCAAATAAATTGTTAACTTTCAGACAATAGAGAGAACTTTAATGAAAACTTCACCTAAAAAATGAAAGAAGATGTAACCACTCAATAATAGACCCACTATCACATAGCAACAATAGTCTCCTGTTTATCGTTAGTAGTATGGTCAGTTCAAAAAGCTTATTCTCAGTGTCACATGGCAAGATTTATTTGTTTTTTCCTCTAGACCGAGTGATCTTTTTGCTGTCAAGTGGTTGAGCTATTTGTGGAGGGACATATCCATTTGAGTTTGGAGTCTTCGCCTTAGTATGATTATTTGTTAGTCACATTCATATATACAATTTCATCTACGACAAGAAGTTTGTGGTGACTGTGTCGATCTAAAATATCAAGTGGTTCATTCTATCATAGAAATAAAAAAAAAAGGTATGTATGCGGGTGAATCTGATTTTTGTTTAAAAGAATTGTTTCCCTTTGTTAAATAATGACCAAGAACTAGTTCCTAGACATATGCAAATATGCTAGTACTGGTTCCTCAGTACCATAGACCAAACTTTTTATGTATGGATCTCATAATACAACTAAATTAGAACTATGTCTGTTAGTAAAGGTTAGGATTGCAGCTGAATGAATTGATATTCAGTGGTGGTGATAAGTATGATGGGACCATTTGTGAGAAAGATGTGAAGTTCAAGGGTTATTGTTTTTGGTGTGCATCAATGTCTCGGTTTCTAGAATCTATGTGCAAGCTTATTGATAATATCTTACGGAATATGGGTTGGTTTTCAATCATCTTAAAAATAACTTTTATTTTATTTTATTAATGTATACAGAGTTAAACTTAGTACTAAAATGTACTAACTACCTAAGTGATTATTATATAATCGATAATAAATAAAACTGGATCATGCTTATGGATTGAATTTTGAGTGTATATGTCAGTCTACGTCATGGACCGAATGCGTGGGTGTATATTGTTCACAATTCATTCAAGAAAAGACCTTTATTTCATTGTTCGGAGAACGAGTCTGTTTCATATGCAAATTTAAAATTATCCACTAGCCTATGAGAAATTAGCCTCGAATCACACGAAACAAAAGCCTCGAATCACACGAAACAAAAAACACAAGCTGGCGGCCCAACGCAAAACCGCAGCCCAGTCCTAGTGACGGACGAAACCAAAAACGTGCACGCTTCCACCGGGGCAACTCTGCGCTCACTAGCCCAACCAAAGTACCAAACGCACCTAACCCTACTCCTCCATCCAATCTCCCCCCACCCGGCCGCCCCGCCGCGCTCGTTCCGGCGCCGATCCGGTGGGTTCCTCTGCCCTCCCGGCGCAGTCCGGCCATGGAGTTGTTGGCATCTTTGCTCGCCGAGGAGCGGTGGCTGTTCCCGGCGTTCTTCGTCATGTACGCTGCCATCTACTGCGTCGGCCAGCTCGTCGTGTTCCGGCGGTGGGCGCCGCGGCAGCGGCTGGACGGCGCCAGCTGCCTCATCTCACTCTTCCACGGGACTCCCGCCGCGCTCGCCGCGGCGGGGGTCATCCTCGCGCTGCCACCGGAGTACCGCTCCTTCGCCGCGCCCAACGCGCGCCTCCAGGACCACGTCCTCGACTACAGCGTCGCCTACTTCACCATGGACCTGCTCCACTACCTCGCCTTCCTGCCCGGGGACGTCCTCTTCATCGCGCACCACCTCGCCACGCTCTTCGTCTTCCTCACCTGCCGCTACATCGTCCGCCACGGCGCGTACGCGCTCCTCGTCCTCCTCGTCCTTGCCGAGGTCACCAGCCTGCTGCAGAACGTCTGGACGCTCGCCGGGATCTGGCGGGACCAATCCCCCGCGGCCGCGCGCGTCTATCGCGTCCTCTCTCCGCCCTTCTACGTGCTCTACACGCTCGTCAGGGGCGTCGCCGGCCCGCTCTTCCTCCTCAAGATGGCCGTCTTCTACCTCTCCGGCCAGGCTATCGACGTCATCCCGTGGTGGGTGCGGATCTCATGGATTGTTGTTGTTGGCACCGCCATTGCGGTCAGCAACCTGTGGATTTGGAATCTCTGGAAGGAGCTCTTCAGTGAACGGAACCAAGCCGTGGAAAAGGCAAAGAAAGACACCTAGGCAATCTCATTCAAACCATGTATTGGTGTACCGACCATGTAGCAGCTGATTTTTTGCAATGGTAAAATGCTGATCTCAGATGACATTGGTGGAGAATGCTTATCTGTAAGATACATCTCTTCATTCCTTCATTGAAAAAATCAGATCAGGAAACTAGTTAGGATGCATTGTGTGGAAAAATCATTTGAAATGGTGTGATACCTCTAATGTGTGCGATCAAGTTGTAAATGTACTGCTTGATAAACAATGACAAATGGGTACACTGTTGTTTGTTGCCGTTGACATTGGCTTTTACCGGAATATTGCTTCAAGTTGATCGTTTCCTTGGCTTCCTCCAGCAATTTACTATGTGATAAACAATGACAAATGGGTACACTGTTGTTTGTTGCCGTTGACATTGGCTTTTACAGGAATATTGCTTCAATTTGATCTTTTCCTTGGCTTCCTCCAGCAATTTAATATATTTGTGCTGCTGAACTCGATGTGACAGGCAAAAATGAATATGACCATTCATAGAACAATTTTATCCAATTTCCAAAAAAAAAAAGAACAATTTTATCCAAAATTAAGTTTACCTACGAGAAGGAATTGACACATTTTACAGACTTACAGTTCACCATTGAGATGTAGTTCTGTGGACTATACTCTGAAAGAGTGAAAGTGTTAGTGATACTTTGAGCAATTGAGCTCCATGCTTCTTGACTAATTTCTTACTGTGAACGACACAATTGTATGATGAACACAGCTGGGGGTGTACTAGTGAAAACCCTTGCCGCGGTTTTCATAATGTCTAGCAGGGACCATGGATAATTGATGGCCTCAGCTATTCTGACTTTGTATTAACCTCCGTAAAAGAACCTTTCTCATGTCTGCAAGGATTGTCAATCTGCAGCTACTGATTGCAAGCACTGTGTAACTAAGAATTTGATGCAATCAGAAAGTCTCGCAATCAGGACCAATTTCAGTGTCAAACAAATCAATGTACTCAACAGCAAATTAGAGAATTGCTAAAAGTAGATGCAATCCTACTGCATACTATATGTGGTTAGGCATTGAAACAAATCCAGATATATTAAGAATGTTCTGGCTATGAATGAAACATGCCAAGAGAAGGATGACTCTGACTCATTAATTGAGCTAAATGAAACCGTCATATGTTCTTTTTTCCATCACTCTTTTCTGGCTTGAGCTTTTCAGCCACTCCTTGTTTCCTCATGTTCTTAGTGTCTGGCCGCAGCCTGTGCTTAGCATATACGCTTCCTACTACTATAGTGAAAGGCAGAGCGCCTGTTCGAATAAACAAATATAATTCTTAACTTTTCAATACATTTGTTACTTGGCGGTTAATCAATGCCTCTTTTTTTTAAAAAAAAAACAAACTCTGACTTTATCACGTGCTCTTGTGATAAACCTATATTGTGTTCGACATTTATATGATTATCGGTATTCAGAAGCTGTTTCTATTTATTACTATATGGTCTATGGTTTGACTGATAAGACTTATTTGCTTCAACTTTACCTTTTGCCATTCTGTTATTTTGGATTTAAGTTTAACATTTAAAAGTAATATGAATCAACATGGTGGTGATCTGTGAGCATATATGCAACAATTACTTTCCAATAAGTTAATAACTACCGTTCTAGTTTCGTGTTCTTGAATCAACATGGGGGTTGCAGGTACTCTTTCCATGCTATTTCATTGAGACGTGACCTTACTGATGTATATTTCATTATTCAAGTATCAGTATGCTGCACCTGTCCCTGCCTGCCAAAAATTCTTGCAGATAAAGGATTTCGGGTTTGTTTCAAACCAGGATGCTGTAAGGGCGTAAGGCAGTACATCACCCGTGACCTGAAGCCAGAACGCTAGTTTTGTCTCGTTGGGCAGCCTCTGATCGCCTCATTAACAAGTAACAACGATAATACAAGTAGCAGTTAAGAGCAAGCATTGTTCATCTAGGATGTTCTGTTCCTTCATGTGATCAACTGATCATGTAGGTTAGGTTAGTCTCACTGTCTCAGTACTTGGTCTGGAAATGGTGGTTGCACCGTTCCTTTCAGTTTGTACTGACACTCCTAGGCATAATTTTGTCTGGAAACTGGCACCCTGGATTGTGGCATGCCAGGAGCCAACCATCGCAAAGCGCGAAAAAAGAATCAAAACAAAGGAAGATTCTAGCGTAGAACAGGAGGCTGCATGCACTTGTGCAAGGAACCATTGGATTCTTGCAACATTACCACCACCATACTTGTTTATTACACCTATGATGATCTTGAAGCACGAACTCTGAATCAGCTCATGGCGGTGGGTTCACACACCAGCAGATGCTGGAAAGCGATGTGCGGTAGTGGCAGTTTTACTTTTACCTAAAAAGGAACCTGATTGCTTCGTGCTGACACACTTCTGCTTCGGCAATCGGCATATGCGTATATGCCCCATTCCGATGAGCTTTTTACACTCTCGGCCTGAAGCAACCGAAAGCTGATGCCCACAATGAATTCGTCGCGGTAACTGATGGTAGATAGAACTCTGTGAATATGTTCCTCCCTCCATGTGTCGACAGCCGACGCTACCACCATCATGTCACGGGGCGTTGTTGATCACACTAATGTAGTAGTGATGAGAGTTAGCTGGAGGCATTCTGATGGCCTTGCACCTTGTTTTACAGCTCGGCAGCTAAACAAGGCATCCTGATGGCGACGAATCCCATTCCCACGCGGAATCGCACGACTCGATGGCGAAATTGACAGGGTTTGGAGCCATTCGGTGCCCCTTTCGTGCGAAACGGGGGAGAGCACACAGTTCGGGTTTCCCCAGTTCCCCGGCCGTCCGTTCTCAAAAGGCCATAAACTAGCACGATTCCCTTGCGCTCCTCCGCCCTGCCGTTGCCCGTGGCCTATCTATTTCTTCCCCTCACGAGCAGCAGCAGCAGCAGCCGGGGGAGTACAGGGGAGAGCAGCAGGCCAACCGCAGCCAGCGAGCGACCCCCCCGAGCGAGATGGGCTCCTTCTTCTCGACCATGTTCACGCCGCCCCCCGCGGGCGACGACCTCGACTCCGCCGTGGTCGCCGCCCACTCCAAGGCCACCTACGACGAGCAGTGGGAGGCCCACAAGAGCAGCGGCAAGCTGGTAGGCTCGCCCTCCCTCCCCGCTCCCCTCTCCTTTTGGTTCTCCTCCCCTCGTTTTAGCGCCGGCTTGGTGTGCTCTGGATCTGGCGGGGCCTGATTGTCTTCCTTGCTCGCTTGCGCCGCAGTTGGTGATCGACTTCTCGGCGTCCTGGTGCGGGCCCTGCCGCTTCATCGAGCCGGCCTTCAAGGAGATGTCCTCCCGCTACACCGACGTCATCTTCGTCAAAATCGACGTCGATGAGCTCGCGGTAAGAGACTCTGATTCGGTTTTCGTTCTTCTGGTGTGCTTGTTCGTCGCCTCGGAGGCCAATTCGGCAGCTGCGATGTGAGGAACCAGCGAGAACTCACAAAATTGGCGCTTGTGTTGTGGTTGGGGAAAAGTTCTGACCTAGTCTTGGTATGATCGATTTGATCATGTAGTAAGTTGGAGACTGGAAGAGTGAGGAATTCGTTGCAATTTTCCCCAATCATCCAGATGCCTCCAATGTTACTGTGGGAAACTCGACCTCAGTTCGCTAGGCTTGGAATCTGTATGCATCCTTGCGTTTAATTGTAGCAAGTTTGATGCTGAGGGTACCAATCATGGGGCGGCACTCGTTCACTAGATTGTATTCAAACCTCACCGTGTACTCGCATATGCACTAAAACTCCAGTAGAACCAAATCTAGAAGACATGGCTCAAGTAGGTATGTTCTTTGTAGAATCAGAACACGGTGCATATCCTCTTTTCCTTGCGAGCCTGAAATCGAAGATATAGGCCATATTAATCTGATGCAATTTTCAGGGTCCTGATTATCACTAACACTAGTAATTTGGTAAGGTTCAGCCTTGAATAGTAACTGTTTCATCATGTATTGTTCACATAAATTATGTTTGCTCCCAGTGCCAGCTAAATGTGAAGGATTATTTTTAAATGTTTGTGCTAATGGTGCTAAAGAAGTGGTAGATTAGAATGGAGATCTCGTAGAGCATACTTGGATGGATCAATTATATCCATCATAAAGTATATCCAATGGAAGACAATATTCAGGTGTAATTTTTGTCTGTCCTTATTAGTAATTACTACTTTAAGAACATATTTTAAAAACTGTACTGTTCCACATCCAGGCGCAGACAAATGAAGATTGGCTAATGTTTTAGAAGGCATCTTCCTTCACAAGGCTGTGATGACAGTTTACACTTTCCGCACTGAAATGTCTAATTGATGGCACCTTTGAATTTTCAGGATGTCGCAAGGACATGGAAGGTAGAGGCGATGCCAACATTTGTTCTAGCCAAGGGTGGGAAGGAGGTGAGCCGTGTCGTTGGGGCGAAGAAGGATGAGCTCGAGAGGAAGATCGGCATGTTCAGATCATCTTCCTCATACTAACTTAACAGTGCATGCAATCCCATCATGGTGCCGGTTTCTGTCGAATGGTAGGGGCTCCTGTGGTTCGCCCAGGTTCATATGCAATGTCGTTCTCTGAATGCTGCAGAATTTATGTGAACTGGTGAAATTGTGATATACATGTCTGGGTTAATAAAGTTTATCTGTAACTTGGATGTGGAATTGTGAATGTGCCAGTCTGCCTGTTGGGTTTATTAGCAATGATATATGAGTTTGCTGCATGGGTTTCAGAATGGGGACAGAACTGAATGTCATGTTGTGCTGGTAGTTTCTGCCTGGTGAAACACCAGGGTTTCCTTTGCTTTCGGCGTGTTTAGAACAAGTTTCGTTTATCTGTTTGAACCGAGCATTTTGCCTGAGTTTCTCCAGGTTTTAATTTTCTTGCAATTAAGCTTCGAATGTTTCATGCTCCCCAGTTGGCGCAGCATGAAACCCCTAACCTCACTGACAGGTGGTCCCAATATGACCCCACACTCGGGCCTGACAAGCCAGACAAGAGCCCCCGGTTTCCTCTCACGCGGGTAGTCCAGTCTCTCCCATGGCGCGAGCACCCTCGGTCTCTCCTCCTCCAACGCCTCATTGCCTCGTGACCGCCGCCGTAATCAACCCATCCAAAGCTCCGGGCTCTATCCAATCCAAGAGGGGACGCCAATGGCCATGGCGGTGTCGGTCCTCGCCTCTGCGGCGGCCTCGCTCCCGCTGGCATCGTCGAGATGGAGGCCTCTCGTCGCGGCACATCCACGGGCGAATCCCACTCCCGCGCTGCGCCTGCGGGCGCCCGCCTCTCCTCTCCCTATCTCCATTCCCGGCAATCCTTGCACCGGAGCCGCCGCCGTCGCGAGGACGCCGTGTGCAGCTGCGGGATCAGGCGGCGTGAGGGCGGAGGCCACGGAGCGGGAGGCGCCCGATTGGGTTGCTCTGAAGCGGGTGGCGCTAGTCGCGCTTGGCTGCTGCGCGGCAGCCGCCGTGCTCGGCTGCGGCGCGACGCGGGCGGCGGCGGAGGACTCGATCAAGGCGTCCGGGTTCGGGCTGCGGGTGGCGGAGTCGCTGCGGGGTCTCGGGTGGCCCGACGACGCCGTCGTGTTCGCGCTCGCGACGCTGCCGGTGATCGAGCTGCGGGGTGCAATCCCGGTCGGGTACTGGATGCGGCTCCACCCAGTCCGCCTCACCGTCCTATCTGTTCTTGGGTACTGTAACTCTGTATTCCCTTCATCTCTGGTGTTGCTCTCTTTTTTGACGAATTCTGCTCTAGTGAACATGAACACTAAGGGGCTGTTTGGATTGTGAGCACAGCTAGCCACGCCTAAGTTGGGGCGGCGCCAAACCTTTGGCGGACAAAATGGATGCCTAAGTTGCGGCAGGCCGTGGCGAGAAAATCAACACGGAAAGAACCTATCGGCTCGTGGCACGCCAAATGTTAAGAGGCAGCCAAGCAGCACCCTCATTTATTGTGGCTGCCAAAGCTTCTGGCATGGCAAATGGTGGACGCAAACCAAACAGCCCCTAAGTGTTCGATGAATTGCCGATGCCTGGTACTAGTCTTGTAGTACAGAGGGGCAGGGATTACACGTCGATTAGGTCTTAATACAAATCCAAATCATTGAATATATGCTCTTTTGTTTTAACTGCTGTTTAGAATAAAAGGAGTGAACATTTTAGCACCTGGCTGGAGGCTTACTATGCATGGTCAAGCGAATCCTGGAATTTTTGGATTGTGTAGGATATAGCAGGGTAATTAAGAGGGAGAGTTTTATGGAATGTAAGGGGAGTTTTATCACCGTGAAACTCCTGTGACACAGTTACCTAGTTTTCAGTCTAGGTAACTGTGTCCATGAATACTGTAGCAAAAGTTTACGAGGGAATCATGGTTTTTAATGAAAAAAACTAAAGAAATAATAAACTTATAACTGAACATCTCCCTAGCCAGTAACTGCGGGCTATTTGCTATCCACGTCACGCACAACGAATAAACGCACATTTGCCATATATTTTTTTTATTTTCTATTTTTGCAGCCGCTCTTTGGTTCCTGTGCAGCGAGCTACAGTACTAGCGACGAAAGGCGCTGCGACTTCAGTTTTGTGCGCTCTCTTTCCTCCACGTAACACAGATCCTGGATAAGCCCTGCCGTTGGAGGGGACCCGAGGAAAAAACAGAGCTGCAGTAGAGAGAGAAAATGGGAAAATATGCTGAGCGCCACGCGAGAAACAAAAACACAGGAGAGCGTAACCCTAACAACAGACATTTAATAGTAACTACAAATATAGCAGTCAATCTAACGATATAACAATACGGACATGTCTTTTTAGCACCATATTAGTAGTAAACTAAGCGCACCATATTAGTAGTAAACTAAGCGCACCATATTAGTAGTAAACTAAGCCAGTGATCGATAGTAGCAGTGCTCAGCAACCAAAAGCGAATTCTCCTGGATTTGGATGCAGCACAGGAGCTCTACGGTAGCACATTTGGCAGACTCCCTCTACGTTACTGTCTCCACATGCACACTGCGTCTGTATGCCAGGTTGCGGATCATCAAAGCGACGATTGCACGTCTTGCAAATGGAATCAACTGAAAACACAGGAAGCCATAGATAAATAAATAGATAAATAAAAAAATGAAGTGAACAATCGTGCAGTGCTAGTGTGCTACACGGAGGGAGGGAGGGTGAGGCCGTGAGGGTCATACATTGGCCACTACGACGAGAAGACCACCAGAGGGGGAAACCCCTGACACTGTAGGCTTCGGTAACAGGTTCATCTGAAAACACAATAACAAAAGGCAAAATTGTATTTCTACCTGAAAGATTGATAATGTAATAAAGCAAGGAACTAACAAGGTTTGTTAATTATTGAAAAGAAGAGCAAACAGAACACGATTGTAGCAGCAGTTGTAACAGAAAAAAGACACCATACAAACTAGGAAGCATGTAGCCCCAAAGGATACCATCGTACTACTTTATCTAGTTTTCGAGAACTTTGCATTGGATCTCTTAATTTATTCGGTGGCCCAGCAAAAAAGGATAGCAAACATATGAAGTAGAATAAGTTGTTTATATCCTAAAACAAGTGTATCATGCCAAGAGAAAAGGCATCACTCTTTTGACATGGAGGTCATACAGTAAGAACTTCACATTCGATAGACTTTGCGTGGGTAAAGAGAGGAACCAGCATGTATGAGACCTAGCTTGGCTGAGGCAAATTATGAAACTCATCTTCTGGTAGTTGGTGGGAGCGTAAAATCACACAGATCAGAGACTATAATGCATTCATTCTAGCAGTGGAGCATTCAAATATCCATGTAATCAGGCTATGCATCTTACAGTGCTATGTTCAAGAAGTAATCTACAGAACATTTATGATCCAGAGTACAGAAGACAAATATGATGAACAAACAAGCAAAGATGATGAGCATCCAAAAAGTAATACATTTTATTACGATATGCTACGATCCATATTGTCTCAATGCAAATTAAAAAGAACAATGCATTGGTGGTGGAAAAAAAGAAGCAATGAACAGCTATTTCACAGTACAAAAGTCCTCAGAACAAGTATTCGTACACGTCAAATACAGTCGGTTAAATATATCAGAGTGGGGAATGTGAACATAATACAGCAGCAGCAGCAGCAACATAGCCTTTAGTCCCAAGCAAGTTGGGGTAGGCTAGAGATGAAACCCAAGCAAGTTGGAATGTGAACATAATGCAGTATAATAATTGCCAGTCACAGGATGAACATGGACAAAATAAAATCAAAAGAAATAATTAAAACGGTAATTATGCATGCTGAAGATGGGTGGCTGATTCTTGTCTTGTTAGTAACTGGAGTACAACCCCCTTGTAGTTTCATAGCCAAAGAACAACCTACCTAAAGTAGTTTTTTAGCAATTGGTGGCAAGTGCATTGAGCAGGTAGCCTTTTCTATATGTTGGCATGCCTTTGAATGAAAATCTTAAGTTTTTGCTCTCTTTTACTACATTTGGCACTAGCGAAAGAGAATGATCTTATGAACACATACATATGCTGTAAGACACCCCACAGATAATGATGCATTAAGTTAGAAAGAAGTAGATCATAGTCATACCTAAGGGGGTGCATGTGACGACTCCTGGGGAACCATTTTTATAAGATTGCTCATAAAAGAAGAGAGTCCGTGGAGCAGGCAGCAAGGAGAAGCAACCATAGCGCTTCTGACGAGCCACAAAGTTGCCATGAGTCCAGCAAGTGCCATTGCCAAATTGGAAATATTGGATCACCATCCCAGGAGCTGGCTCATACTCATTGCCCTGAATCAACCAATCATTCAACATCTGTTATTCTCCAACATAAGTTTGAACACAAGTTTACGAGAAATTAAGTGATCCAAGGGACTCCATCACCCAGATTTGAATCTACAGGATTAAAATCCAGCAGACTAAACAAAAATCAAAATAATTAAACAAAGTAGCGCAAACATGGATACAAAGTTAAAATAATAAAACCCTAAACAAACCTATGGATTACAAACTACATATGTTGGGGAGGTAGTTAAACCTCCCCAAAATGCAGATGCATAAATGAATAGGACAAACCAAAATTTTCATATATACAAAAAAGCCAAAAACTTCTAAGTCCATTAGTGACACTGAGAATGCATAAAATACTCAATTGTACTAAAAAAATAAGACATAAAGTAGAAACATCATCATAAACAAAAGAAAAAAAAAAAGTTAAATTAGCATGTATACATTGGATTGGGAATTACTGCACTGTATTTTCCCTAATTTTGTATTGCTAAGGTAACCCAATTCGATTCAAAGTGGTAACAGACAAGTTTTGTCCACTTAATCTATCTGTGCAATGCATATGGGTCCTCCGACGATATTAATAGGCTGCAGGAATGTGAGTCGTAGGGAGAGAGTAACAACGTGGAGCACGTACCGGATTCCTGATGTTGTAGTGGTGCAGGCATTCTCTCACAATCTGACGTTCCATTGCTAAGCGCTTGGGGTTCCAGGGATTCATGGGTCTTAAATAGAACAGAACAACATGGGACACACAGCCAGAGCCAGATTAGCATTACCGAATTGGATCGATGGGGATGGAGCGAAATGGATCGACGGGGATTGAGCGAAATGGATCGACGGGGATGGAGCGAGTGGTTACCTGAGCGCCTTCTTAATAAGCATCCTCTCCTGTTGGGCATCCAGCGGTTGACCAACGGGGATGCTGCTGAGGGGATCCGGCGGGAAGAGCCGGCGCCACCACCGCCGGTTGCCCGGTAGCGGTGTCCTGGGTCCGATGACCTTCGCCTCCGCCTCCGCTGCGGCGGCACGGATGGTGCTCATGAGGGCCTCCGTGGATTCGGAGGAAGAGGCGGCCTCGCTCACCTGTTTAGGGTTGTTGTGTCTGGGCGGCGTAACATCCACCACTGGCTGCTTCCCCCTGGTATCCGGCGCTGGTCCGCCTCCGACGATGGGAATAGTCTCCTGATCCGCATGCATGATCTCCGTGGACGAGGCCATGGCTGCTCCGATCCGCTCGACGGCGGGCTGGGGGGCTGCGGCTAGCGCTAGGGCTGATCGGTGGCGGCGGCGGCGGCTGCGGCTGGTACGGCTCTCGATTTCCTCTTGAGGCAATTACCTACGAGCCATTATAAAAAGTTCCTCTTCCCTACCTGGAAAATTTCAAAACTTCCTCCATACCCTTGCTCCAAATTTTCTTTCCCTACGTGCCATTTCCATCTTCCCTACGTGCCACTGAAAATTTCAAAACTTCCTCCATACCCTTGCTCCAAACTTTCTTTCCCTACATGCCATTTCCATCACTTTTACAGGTAACGGGAGTTAACTTAGAGTGGAAATGACAATTTTACCCTCAGTTATAGAATGCAACCAATATTTGGTTTTTACTTCAGTGCCACTCTAGAGAGATGGGTTGTACTTTAGTGCCATGGTTGTAAATTCTGCTACCCAAGTTGGTAGTTATATACCACTGTATTTTATCATGAGTTGGTATATCCATCACCATAAATTTTTATATTGCATAATAGCAGAAAAATATATATATCCAGCACAACACAAATATATATGGCAAGTTTACAAAAACAAATTGGATGGGAGAAACGTATATCACAAACTAAAGGTCCAAATATATCATAGAAATTTTGAAGCATGTCATATGCATGCCTACTCAAGTACAGATCACAAACTCATGGTCCAAACTTATCAGCTTACTAATTTGCACACAAAAGATGGTCACATTGACCTCAAGTACAGATCATAACATGGTTTGGTCATACGGACCTAACATAGTACAAAAGCATTCCATAAAAGATGCAAACTGATCAAAGATCAAGTTTTTTCTTGCTTCTTGTTCCCATGGCCGGACTAGAAGGGGCAGAAGGGATCTTGCTGCGGGTTGACATGGCTGGACTAGGCTTGTTTGGAGAAAGTTTCTTTTTAATGGCCATTTTCTTTTGGTAAGGCTTTTTCTTCTCAGCCATGTGCTGCTCAGTTGCTTCAGAAGGATTTGTAATAGGCAAAAGCTCTAGCTGATTTGAACCTTGTCCAGAGCCTCTGATAAAGGACATAAAGGATACATTAGCAAACCGATTGAACTGGTTAAAGGACAATTTTAGGAAATTAGCTTACCTCATAGGAGGGGTTCACTAGACTCATGAATTGAAGTTAAGGGAAGTACTCTTTTGTTTCTTTGCACGAGTTGATGAGGATGATTTGTTCTTTCTTTTCTTTGATAGATCCACAACAGCATGTAGAACTGGAAAAACCATCCTCTGTGAAGGTGTTGCAGCCACAATACTTGTCTCAGTAGAAGCTGGTGCTGCCTTCTTTTTCTTCTTTTTAGGTGGACCTCTGGAGGAAAGATAGGTTAGAAAATAGTAATGCAGTAAACATGTAAACAAAATTAGAAATTTTAGCTTGCATTTACCTTTCAGCAAGCATTGCTGCTATGTCGTTTGGGTCACCATCCTTGCAAGTGTACCAATGATGTCCATACTGATGACATATTGGACATTGATGCCTACCCTTGCCTCCTTTGTTGCCACCCTCTGCTGCTCCCTTGTATCTGTTTTGCTTTCTCCTACCAGCTGTTGACTTCAACAATGGAGGATGCATGAAGAAACCATGTTCTGCTTTGGGCCACATGGACTTGTCTGATATAGAAGGAATTTTACCATCATAGGCAACCCTAAACATCTCCACAGAGCAGTAGTTGTCCACATGATCTTCTGTCTTCTCTCCAGGTAGAGAAGTGATAAAGGCAATTGCATGCTTACATGGTAATCCAGAGACTTCCCATGCTCTGCATGAACATGTCCTTTCTTGTAGGTTCACAACAAACCTGTAACTAGAACCTCCCCTTGCTGTAACCTCTGCAATCCCATCAGGCGAGCTAGTGACAACATCAATATCAAGATTCCTGCTTTGCTCCTTCAAATTTCTAACGATGTGTGGCAAAATTTTACCTTCCATCTTTGCTGCAATTTTTTCCTTTGGTTCCACTTGATAAGGATCTTCTGCCTTATAGTATCCATCAAGTCATCTAGATGCATCCCCTTGTCATTTTTTATCCAATTGTTGAAGCTTTCTGCTAAATTATTTGTAATATAGTCAACTTTTGGCATTGTAGAGAATTGACTTCTTGTCCAAAGTTTTGTATGGTTTTGCTGCAAGTACAATATTGCTGCTGGATTTGTTTCAGCCATGGCTTGGATATGCTTTTCAAACATATATGAATTCCATGAATAAGCAGAAGCCCAAAGGTGGTCATCAAACACTTTTCCACTATATCTTTTTTTAAAATTCTGCACCAAGTGCCACATGCACTCTCTATGCTCTGCATTCGGAAAAACCTCACTAATTCCTGCCATGACTGCCTGACCACAATCTGAGCAAAAGGTTAAACCAAGTGGGCTGCCTATAGCTTCCTTAAGCCTTTCCATGAATCAAATCCAATTTTCATTGGTTTCAGAATCAATGACTCCAACAGCAACCGGGTACATCCAATTATGCCCATCAACTGCACAAGCAATGCACAACTGGCCTCTGCATTTTCCAGTCAAAAATGTGCTATCAACGGCCAAATAAGGCCTACAACCTCTAAGAAAACCATTAACACAAGATTTCATTGCAAAAAAGAAACGGTTGAACCTGAGCTTGCCCTCTATTGTGTGATGATCAATGACAACAATGCTGCCAGGAGAGGTATGTTCTATCCGTGCCTTAAACCTATACAAGTTGTCAAAACTTTGCTTCCAATTGCCATACAATTGATCCATAGCAAGTTCTCTGCCATCATACACTCTCTTGTAAGTTATATTAACTTTGTAATGCTCCTTTAGTCTTCTCTTAAGTTCTGTAGGGCCAATAGTTACATCCTCGGCCAACCAATCCTTAACCTTGTCACGAACCCAAAACTTGGTAGCACCCTTGACCTTCCCACTCCTCCTAGTACTAAGACAATTATGCTTATCAGGGTTCTTCTTGACCTACAAAGTATGAATTAATTCAGAAATAAGATTTAATTCAGCAAAAAGAAGAATTCAGAAATAAGAATTACTTTAGAAATAAGAATTAATTCAGAAATAAGAATGACCTGTATAATATGTTGTTCCCCTATCCTTGATGCATGAATCCTCCACGGACAACCTTCTTCATAGGCCGCGCAATATAGTCGATACCTCCCTGGTTCACTCTTTTCAATGTTATATTCAAATTCGTTCTTGATAGCATGTGTTGTAAGAGCCAACTTAAATTCAGATATGTTTGGGTAGATGCTCCCTTCCTCCATAGTAGGGTCATCTATGTTGTATGCTGCTTCAGGGATGTGAGATGGCAATTTATCTTTAACAATCTCATCTACCTCAGCATCCATTTCAGAGTCAGACATAGAATCAGATTCAGAGTTGGGAGCTGGAACATAATCTTCATCCTCTTTCTCAGTTGTGTCAATATTTGCATGAGGAGGCTCCATGTCAACATTAGCATGAGAAGGTGGCTCTATGTCAATGTACAGACCCTCTTCATCAACCCCCACATATTCATTATCTGGTTCAGGATTCATAAGATAGTTGTCCTCTTCCTGTACCATGTCATTATCTAGTTCTGTAATAGTCCCAGGTTGAGTGCCTTTGCTAGGTTCTACATAGCTAGGGGCTGATATTGACGGGGTGCATGGAATTTCAGCAATGCCCCATAGTGGAATTTCAGGTGAATCAGCATCAGGTTTATGATATGCAATTGATATGTAACAACATTTGGAACTCATATGTTTCGCAAACATATCCATTAAATCTTGGTCGGAATGAATTTGTATGTTGGACTTGCTATCGGCACAGAAATAGAACACTTTCACCACATCACCATACCCACATGGCCACTTATCCACAATTTCATCAACAAGGTCTTTAAAGTTTGTGCTGTCTGAATCAACAACTTTGTCAATGGCATACCATGGTCCTCTCATAGATGGACTAATTATCCTGATTTCTAGATGGAAACTGGTCTCTATGTCATTCCTACATATGAAACATAGATATCTAAACACCTTAATCAAGGCTCTAATATCATACAATTGAAGGCAGGAAAGGATAACTCACCCTTCTGGAAGCCAAGCTGGTCGCTCGCCTGCCATCCTTCACGAATCACGGCAAATCACTTGAAGGCCTCAAACACTTGGCCTCCTCTTTCCTGTCGACCTGCCGGCTGCAGGCCGCACACATGGCACGGCACCTGGCCCTACAAGCCGCGCGCCAGGGGCCTCCAGCCGCGCCCGCGCCCACGCGAGGCTGCGGCCTCCTGCCGCGCCCGCGTGCGAGGCCTGCCGCACGCCCCGTTGCGCAGAGGATTCCTCAAAAAATTGTTGCGCAGAGGCCCCAGCCGTGCATCTATTTTTTTTCTTCCGTGGTTTGTTGGGAATGATATTGCAGTACATGAACGGCCGATCTCGTCCATGGATGATGGTCGGAGCAGAAATTAAAGGGTACTTTTTGTCGTGACCATGTGTGTTCTGCGGATTCCCTTTGTATCAGTATTTTGTTTTGAAACACGGATCGAGCTACTGGATGGGTGATGCATTGTGCTCGGATTTGACCATCTCGCTAATCTTGTGAGACATCGGTCGCAGAACGAAAGGTTTCCTCCAGTAGCTGCATGCCGTTGTTTTTGGTGTTTCTCGTGCTCGTAGTACTAGGGTTTGCTTGGACTTGATGGGTACCGTAACGGGCCAGCTCTGTCGATCTCGTCCTGCTCATACCATGGACATTGGTCGGAGTGCATGTTCATACACGGGGACTCTGTGCCGTTCTGCACGGTTCCATCCATCTGTGTTTCCTTTTGCTCGGTTGCATACTTGCATGCTTGCTGCTCGTGCTGCTGATCGGTTCAACAACCAAAAAGCCATGCATGCTTGGCAATCTGTTCAGCAGCGTGCAGTGCTTTTCTCAGAGACCTCGCTCGTTATTTTGGACGCTTCCGCAAGCAAGTGGTGTTACCGATCAGGTCCCCGTCGCGTTTCATGGGCTTTTCCAACTGCCTCTTCTGCTCTGACCAGGATTGTGTCGGATACCGTGCTCCTTTGCCTTGTATTCTTTTGACCAGACTTTAATTCTACCTTGTCTGAATGATGGCGATCCAAGAAATGAAACTGGAAAAAACAATAATGCAGAAGCTTCTTCATTCGCATGCTGCGTGGGTTCTGTACCATCCTGCAACAAAAATGCAGAACCTTTGTCTAGCAGCTGCTTGGGACATTTTGGCATCTTCGTTACTTTTGTTCTTATGAATCTTTAATGCGATCCTTTCATTTGAAGCGTACAAGATGAACTTTTGCATTTTTATGTACCGTCTGCCCGCGCGCCCACCACGCGATGCCTGCGCGCACGCCCCGTCGCCCGCCAGGCCGTGCTCGCGCTGGCTCTCGCCTGCCTCCACTAGCCGCCGCTGCTAGGGTTTGGAAGGTGGGAGATGAGGAGCCATGGGGTTGGGGGCTTGGGGCAGACAGTGACCGTGAGGATAGAGGAGAGGGGATAAGGTTCACAGATTGGAGGGTATAACAGTTATTTCAAATGCCTGTTGTGGGTCACGGTCACTCCGTTAAAATCTGACGGTAATGTGTATGGAATGGTACAAAGGGAAAAGAAAGTTAAAACGGGGGTACGTAGGAACTTTTAAACTTTTCAGTGGTACACAGGTAAAAGTAACTTTTTATAATGGCACACAGGAAATTGCCTCTTTCCTCTTTATGTTCACTTTCGGAGGAGCGCCGGACCCGACCGAGAGGCCCAGACGCCCTTTGGGAGAGGGAAAGACGAGAGACAGCCCAGACAGCGCGTAGAGAGAGCAGCAGCAATGACGGCCCATAAAAGCAAGAGAAGCCGGCGGGCTGGCTAAACTCGACGCGGCGGCGGCAGGTCGAGACGAGGAGGGAGAAGCAAGGATCCCCCGGTCACTCCCCACCGCCACCACCGCAGCAGCTGAATACCCCCGGTCACTCCCCTTCTTCTGTCGTCTCCGCCTAGCGCCCTCGCCGAGCTGTACCCAAAAAAAGAAAGCTCTGCAAAACGCAACGCAACGCAATTATAAACCCTCTCCCTCTCCCGGTCCCCCTCCCCTCTTCCTCTCGCGCTCCGATTTCCACCAGAACGACCAGTCCCCCCTACCGCACCGGCGGAGGCGAGAGATCGGGACACTGCGCGCCTCTCCCCTTCCTTTCTCCGGTATGTGCCGCATTTCAATTACGCGCTTCCTCTAAACGAGGCTTAGCCTGTTTGTTCGACTACCTGCTTAGCACTACTCTCCACAGCGCTGTCATGGACGAGCAGATGGACGAGCAGATGCAACAGGAGGTAGCTACTCTGGAACGTTTGCTCCCAAATCGGATCTGGGGCGACTATGATTACAGGAGCTGGGAGGAATACATGCCTTTACCGTCCGCCCAGCTGGTGAACAACGTACCCAATGGTCTTGGTAAGTTCTTCTTCCGTTCTTCATTTCTTCCATGCTCTCCTGCGAGTCCCCGGCCCCCTCGCTTGGAGGCGGGCCTCAACGACGGCAAGGCGCTCATGCGGGCCTCCCTGGATGCGGGGGAAGAGGCAGCCTCGCTTACGGTTGTTGTGTCCGGGCGGCGGAACATCCACCGTTGGCTTGTTCCCCTGGTATATCCGGACACGGCCAAGGCGTCGGAGCGGTCTACGGTCGCCGGCCGCGGCGGCGCTGCTGTACAACAGTACAAGGCGCGCGTGTGCGTGGAGGGTGGACCGCGTCTACGGCTAGGCTCCGGCGCGGCGGTGCGGGCGTGTGGCCATGGGGATAGAGGGCATAGTGGGTCCGAGTCCCGGCCCTCCTCCATGCTCATCGTCGTTGTACGGAGGCACTCGGGTGTTATAGAACACTCGGGTTTTATCTTCCAACACACGAGTTTTTAGCCGTATTTCATCTTTCTACTACAGCATGCACCAGTTGAATTTGATCCGATTGCTTAATTTTGGCAGGAGGGACCTGTGCCATTCACACATATTCAGAAGTGTTGACCGCCAGTTTGCGGCACAAATTTCACAGCAATAGTTTCTCAGTCAATCTCCCACAACTGATCAGCCTTGCCGCAGGAAAGGGCTACCTTGCAGTGAATGGTGCATCGTTTCGGGAGCTTGGCCATTTGGCCAGCTCCTACGGCATTCCGGTGGTGGGAGAAATACCAGGACACCCCAATCTGTTGGGAGAGGGTTTTGCCCTGGGGACGAGCATCACTGGATTTCATTCTTCACCGATGCCGGTCACCCTCACAAGTGAAGCAGCAGAAAAGTGCATGAATTACAGAGAACATTTATGTGATTGTTTGGACATTGGACCTGTTGTGCTATCCTACGCACTGCAAGCACACTATGGGGATCCTCGTGAACCAAACGAGCTCTACCGTCGGCGTGCAGGAGACAGCCACTATGTCTCCCGTTACTCGTTCCCGTGGAGTTGGACGCGAGAATACCACTCCGTTACAGCATACGGGTATCACTGTCCCAACCGCAACGTGAGCAGCCTGAAGATTCGCTACCAGGAGAACATTCGAAACGCGCCCCATCCTGAACCAGGACGACACTGGATCCATCCAGATGCTGTCGATCAATACTACATTCCCTGTGAACTGAACAACCTGCAATTCAGTGATACACCTGCTTCTGGATATCGTTTGGTGGGGAGTTGATCTGTGAGCTTCAGTTGCGCTGGTAAGGGAGGATAAATAAAAGAGTAGTGTGAGCGAAGTTTCTTTTTTGTATTCTTGTAATGACCCTGTGTTGGAGAAATTTAAAACTCATTTAGACATAATAAGCATGGTTCTTTGGGGGCCTTGGTGATCAAGTAATTATTAGCAGCAGAGAAACCTCTGCTGTTTAGGTCTTTTATTAGTTTGCTTAGGGTCCGGCCGTCCAGGTCTTTGTTAATTATTACACCAGCTCGATGGGGTACGGTGTGCCACTTCCATGCCTGTATCTATATGGACATGGTGCCTTGATGGGGTGTAGCCAGGGTAAGTAGCAACCTTTTCTAAGGGGTGGACAATAACATTTTGACCCCTCAGCTTTCCTTGCACTAAACTTACTCCTTAACATTCAAAATGTGTCACAGGACCCTCAAAGTTTCCGATTTTATGCTTAGAACAAAAAAAGCAACTAGTTCAGCATGATACATTCAGTTCACCATCTACATTCATGTAGGATTGTTACTTGCTAAATAATGTTAGGTGAAATGATACAAACGCCTCCCAGTTGGTCTCTTTAGTCTTTTGCTGCGCCCACGGGGCTATGGTAAATTTGGTAACAGCTCGTGAGATTCAGAAAACGAGGTGGTGCACTGCAGTCCTTTGACTATGAGACTCCAAGGGGGTTATAACTTATAATCCAGTTACTAACAAGACAAGAATAGTCACTCATCTTCATCATGCATAATTAATGTTTTAATTATTTCTTTTGAAACGCTGTGTGGCGGAACCGCAGAGGCGGGGAAATATTTCCATTTTCTAAAAAAATATTTCTTTTGACTTTATTTTGTCCATGTTCATTCTGTTGCTGGCAATTATTATATTGCATTATGTTCACATTCTCCATGCTCAGATATTTCGCGGACTGTGTTTGACACATATGAATACTTGTTCTGAGGTCTCGGCTTTTGTACTGTCAGACAACTGTTACTGTATATATATGCATGGTTCATTGCTTCTTTTTTTCACCACCAAAGCATTTTTTTTTACATTTGCATAGAGACAATATGGATCATAAGCATATCGTAATAAAATGGATTGCTTTTTGGATGCTCATCATGTTCGCTTGTTCTTCATATATGTCTTCCGTACTCTGATCTGGATCATAATGTTCCCTAGATTATTCCTTGAACATAACACTATAAGATGCACAGCCTGATTACCTGGAATGAATGAATGCATTATAGACTCTTTGATTTGTATGATTTTACGCTCACACCAACCAGAAGATAAGTTTCATTATTTGCCTCGGCCAAGTTAGGTCTCATACATGCTGGTTCCTTTCTTTGCCGGCGCAAAGTCTATTAAATGTGAATTTCCTACTGTCTGACCTCGATATCAAAGGAGTCATGCATTTTCTCTTGGCATGATGCACTTGTTTTAGGATATAAACAACACATTCTACTTCATATTTTCCTATCCTTTTTTGCTGGGCCACCTTAGAGATTAAGAGGTCCCATGCAAATTTCCCGAAAACTAGATAAAGTAGTACAATGGTATCCCTTGTGGCTGCAGGTTTCCTAGTTTGTATGGTGTCTTTTGCTGCTACAATCGTGTTCTGTTTGCACTTCTTTTCAATATATTAACAAACCTGATTAGCGCCTTGCTTTATTACATTATCTCATGCAGTAGGCATAAATTGGTTTTTGGCCCTTATTGCGCAGATGCAGAAGCTCACTTTTGAATGGATTGATGTGTGCAGTGGTGCAGGCATGCTTAGATTGTTAACAGTACAAGTGTACAACTAGCCTGTGTAAGCTTCGTCAGATGCAAACTTGTATCCTAACAAACTCAATCTCCTTAGCGGCCTGAACCGAACTAACTCCCTGACTGAACCTCAAAATGCAAGCCAAACCAAGCACAGCTCTGAATTTTCAGCCGCTTTTCTGTGCATCATCTGACAATAGCGCTTACTCCATCTTTTTGGGCCGTCTGATTAGGCATCTCCAATGAACCTTATGTGCAAATTTGATTCTTGTGAGGGCATATGCATATAGCAGTTGCCTTGTTCCTGGCAACAGACTTCCTTGTGTCTATGGTGTCTTTGCTGTTACAATTGTTGTACAACTGTGATCTGCTTTCACATCTTCATTTATAAACAAACCTGATTGATGCCTTTGCTAACATTCTCGAGCTTTCAGGCAGAAATAAAGTTTTGCCTTTTGTTATTGTGTTTAAACAAACCTGATTGATGCCTTTGCTATTACATTCTCAAGCTTTCAGGCAGAAATAAAGTTTTGCCTTTTGTTATTGTATTTTCAGATGAACCTGTTACCGAAGCCGACAGCGTTTTGGGTTTCCCTCTCTGGTGGTCTACTCGTCGTAGTGGCGAATGTATGAGCCTCACGGCCTGACCCTCCCTCCCTCTGTGTAGCACACTAGCACTGCACGATTGTTTGCTTCATATTTATTTATTTATTTTTGGGTTCCTGTGTGTTTTGCAGTTGATTCCATTTGCAAGACATGCTATCGTCGCTTTGATGTTCCACATCCTGGCATACAAAAGATATTTGCATGTGGACACATCAATGTGGGGAAAGTCTGTCAAATGTGCTATCTTAGATCTGTTGCGCTACATCCATACCCAGGAGAATTCGCTTTTGGCTGCTGAGCCCTGCTGCTATCGATCGTTGTGGATAGGAAACTGGCTTACTACTAATATGATGATGCTTAAGATAGACTTGTCCGTATTGCTATATTTGGCTTAGTTTACTACTAGGATGGTGCTTAAACGTATCCTTGGCTTAGTTTACTAGTACTAATATGGTGCTAAAAATAGACATGTCCGTATTGCTATACGTATTTGGTTCACTTGTTGGAGTGACTGCATGTACGTGGAGCTTTAAACGTGATGCTTTCTTTCAGAATTATGTTATAGTTAACCTGAAAGTATAAATGAACCATGTGTGTTTCTATGAGAATTGTAGAAGTGTTGTGCCTCTGCTGGAGAGACGTGGAGAAACTTAACACGTGTGCACGGAACGCAGCCGGCAGGCGGGCGATGAGCCGATCGGGCAGCCTAGCGGAACCATGCAGTTTTGCACATAGGAACAGGACGCCGCGTACTCGGCTTCGGGAAGAAACCCGTGCATCATCAACCTTCATCTCCTGCGTTCTCCACACGCGCGATGGCCCTGGAGCCTGCAACAACGTTGTAGCCCTGTTCTGTTCCGGGGCAGGGTGGGTTGCCGACGATATGGTACAAGCTGCTTGGCCTCGGCCGGTGACGCTGCGTCCAGACGAGACGAGAAAGGTAGCCACCACCAACTTGCAGAGAGCCACATCCTGGCAGCGTACACCACGGCCACATCCATTTGGGCATTTGGTACACGCATTTGAAATTCAAACGCCTCGTACACCCCCACCCGGCCAATACATACCAAACAGAATCATAGTACTCTATATAGCAGGGCTAGAGAGAAGATTGTACATGGATATGCAGGGGCAGAGAGGAGATTGCTCGCTCAATCGATCTGGTTGGATGTCAGGGGAGCCGGCAATGTGGGTGCGCCACTGGCGAAAGGTAAACCAGCCGCCCCATCCCGAGGAGGTGAGAGACCAACAACAACAAAGCAGTTCCAAACCGACGATGTTGATCGTGTTCGTGTCAGGAAGGACCCAGGACGCCTTCCGCGCCAGTTCTGGTCGGTCGGTGTGGACCAGTCGGAACAAGACATGCGGGGAGGAGGAAGACTGGGACTGGTGAGATCTGCCGTTTTAATTCTGTTTCTTTTGTCTGTTTCTGGTAGAGAACGGGGTTTGAAGAAACAAAAATTACATGCAATTGCTGTACATGAAGTAAAACTTACTTTTACTGCGAAAGCCTATGCTGCCTCTCCACACTCTAAACGCTGCCTGCTATGTAAATTTTCATCATTTACCAATGTAAAAGGTGTGCAAACAGGCAGTTTGCTTTGAGCTGGCCAGCAGCCCAGCCTTCCCATGAATGAAGCCCACCCAGCCTTCCAAAAAGAAAAGCTCGCCTCTGGCGCCTCCATCTTTTTCGCCTGGCGAGCCAACGGGACGGGGTCGCCCAGAGCCTGCTGGCTGGGCTGCTGCCCCTGCAGCGTCGTCGCCGGATGATAGCCCTGACGAGTCAGCTGATCCCTGCCACGCCTGGCCATGTGTGCTTTGCCCCTCACGTGATCTCGCCGGCCGGCTGGACGGGACGGGACGGGACGGAGGAGATCAGCCTCGCGCTCGAGCGCGGTGGCAGCAGCATGCATGCATGCACACGCTGATCCCTGCCAGTCCTCTCCGCCCGGCCATGCATGTGTGCTTGCCCCTCACGTGATCTCGCCGGCCGGCTGGAGAGATGCCATGCGAACGTGCTTCTCAAGACCAACATAATTTATTTTTTTAAAAAAACCAACATAACGAACGCAGGATCGAAGCTCACACTACCAACAGATAGCACCATTAATTGGGTCAACATGCACATCACAGATGGATCCTCAAGCCGTAATCGAGAGCCTCTCCTCCACATTCCAACCGAAAATACACGTCTTTCACCACACAACTGCTGCTATGTAAATTTACCAATGTAAAAGGTGTGCAAGGGAAAAAAAAAGTAAAAAACACACAGGCAGTTTGCTTGGAGGCTTGGAGTTGGAGCTGGTCAGCCTTGCCATTACATGAAGAGGGGATCGGCACCGTATCCCCCGGCTTCAACGAGAAAGATCTAGGCCGTGTTTAGTTGTAGTGGGAAAAAGTACTTTTTTTTCTGGCATGCGTGTTATGTGAGGGGGATGAATAGGAAAGGGGAAAAAGGAATTTTTGGAGATGCGTGTTCTGTGAGGGAGATGAATAAGAAGTAAAAAGTACTTTTGAAACTTAAACACGGCCCTACATGCGTGATGCAGGCACGCAGCACGGCCCTCCCTGCTTGCTTTTGGCCACCAATCGCTTGCTTTTTTTCCTCGGCTGCCGGCGAGAAAAGAGGGTTCGCGGCAGCTCGCCCTTGGCAGGACGCGCTGGCCCCTTGCTGTCTGCTGGACTGCTGCCCCTCCCTGCAGCGTCGTCGCAGGACAGCTCTGATGCATGTGCTGCTGCCGCTTATCACAAAATCTCGCCGGCCGGAAAGCTAGTGTAGACGGAGGAGATCATCATGCACCGTGTGTCCGACCGTGGCCTCGCTCGTGCTCCAGGGCCAATGCAAGCAGCAGCCTCGCTCGCGCTCCAGTTCGGCGGCGCGCCTGGGCGTCAGTGGCTGCACCGGCATCAGCTAGCGTACGTCGATCGGCAGCACGTATTGCCCAGGGCAGCAGCCAGCAGGAGATGCCATATACGCGAACGAACGTGCTTCTAAAGACCAAATGGAGTAATTTTGGTCTACAAGACACGACACGATCAGGTTGAATGCGCATCGTCACAGATGGATTGAGCCGTTTGAACTATACACGAGCGCACGAAACAGGGCCCTACCACGACTATACGATCTCGATGAGATGGCGTAACAATAGGCAAGGACACACATGTGAACACTACGCTCTGTACTGCTTTTTCGCCTTGGCTGCATGCCCTGCGCGTACGTGCAGCATCACCGGCCAGCCCTGCATGCGCGCTGCGCAGCGCTCGGCCATGCTGCCTTGCCGCTTGGTTACACTGTCTCGGCAGCTAACACATGCACGCAGCACACCCCTTCCCAAGCCGTAGCATCTATCGAAACATATGGTAGATTCGAAATATCTGGCAGACGCAGCCCAAAGTTCAAACGGCTTCGTCTCCATCCTCACTTCAATCAATCACGAGTCCTCGGATCAAAACCAGCCGTGCTGTAATGCAACACGGGATGACGGGAACCAGTAGTTTGGCGGCCTCATCACGATCCGTGTTACAGTCCACACGTGACTGGACTCCCATCCGAAGGCGCCGGCCGATTGGATTTGGAGTTCGAGCTCCGTGACGTGCTCGTCTCCTCTCCAATCTTAGGGTTCCTACTTCCATCCCTCGTCAGACCCTCACCACATCACCCGCGTACGTCGTGCCGATCTCCCTCCCATCTCCACAATTCACACACGTGTTGCTCAGGCCTTAGGGATACGCTCCTCAAGGAAGGATCAACGCGTGGACGTCGGTATCGTAATACTTTTGCTAACAAGAAGTTACAATAAATTGTTGACATGTTTTTTTTTCCGAACTTTAAATTGTTGACATGTGGTGGGCACAGTTGCCGATCCGACGGATATAATTGTTTTGATATATCAGGGTGTGCTGGATATATAGCAGATTAGCAGGTAAGTCATATCCCGGTGAAAAAAAAAAGTTTCTAAAATAACTCGTTCTCGTCGCCGTGTGTTTGTTGAAGAATTATACTACATCCCGCCACCGCGCTAGGGTTCCTTCCTTCCATCCCCTCGCCGTTAGCCATGGTTGCCGCTGCCTGATCTCCACCCGACTTCATGGTGGTGGAGAAACTTCTGGAATTCCACCTTCTTCCCGGCCGGCGACGACGTGGTGGGGCCAGAGTGGGTGCGCGTCGAGTGCGGCAGCAAGGCGGCCTACGGGTGCGGGCAGCACGGCAACACGTACATTTAGGCCTGCTAATTGGGCTCAAATCCGAACTAAAACCACACCAATCCATATCGTGAGGGGAGTTAGTACGATCTAATCCAGTCCAAACCTCCACAGCCTCACACCAACTCACCCCAAATTCCTCACTCTAGAATATGACAACCCATCGGCCAACCAACCAGTTTGAACCCATTAAGAAACCGTTTTTCCAAACGCACGCCTAGCAGCAGCAGACATAGCCCGGCAGGCGGCGACGCATAAGACGCGGCGGCGGCGATGCCTCCCTGTGGAACGACGAAAGGAGCTGCTAAGACGAGCAATTGACACAACCCACCCCCAATCCGCTATGCAACAGACCCCACTCCAACCCAACCCACAAAGGCGTACAGCCCATTACCACCCATCCAATCACAGCCCACCATAGACCCCAGTCCAATAAAACCGTTCGGACCCAACCCATTTAGCAGGCCTACGTACATTCATTCATTCTGCGAAATTTGATTATGCAAAATTCAAATGGTTTTTTAGACAAAGCAGAATTCAAATGTTAACCCGTACCTGACCGCTTACCCGCACCGTTTCAGTGAAACAAAATTCTTTTTCACTAGTATAGGTGGTGGCATTTCCGGAAAAAAATTCCGTGCAGGAGGGCTGCATGCAGGACCTTCCCTGATGTGCGCCGCGTGGACAGACCATGTATCCAACGGAGGGTCTGAACAGACATCGGTCGGCTTGACAAATGATCTGTTTTCCTCCGTTCGGCTCAGCCTGCCACACTTTACTCGACTCACATAAGCCGGCTGCATCCAGAGAAAATAGATCGAGTCATCCCGTCACCGCCGCCGTGCCGCAATCACCCGACCACCGGCCGCCGTTCCTCTTCTTGTCTGGCCGCATCAGGAGTGTGCGGCTTCTTGATCTTGTAGTAGACAGCAAAGGAACACAACCAGCGACCCAGCCTAGATTCATACTAACGAGGAAGCCTGTTGCAGCGCAAGCTGATGAGCTCTTGCTGTGGCCAGGATCATGTTCGTGTGGTAATTCAGAACTATAGGTGATGGAATTGAGCATGGGCACTGTCCCAAAGGGACACTACCAATTTGAGAATGGACAATGCATGCCAATTTGAGAATTTCAGTAGACAAGCCTACAGTGTTCTGTTCCAAAATTTCAAGTAATAATATAGGAAACTGCTGAGCCTAGTATGTTCAGCTTTGCAATAATCGAGGAGGCCCCAAGTGCTCTGTGCGGACCAACGTCACGATGAGCACTCGAGCAGCACTACCAGTCGCAACGGAGGCAGCAGCGCCGCCGCAGAACCCGCCACGGCGCCACCAGGAGTCGCCCCTACCTCACATGCCCCTCACCTCGGGCTCGAGCCGACGACTGCAGGAACGGTGGTGGCCGATCCTAGGCCCCGGCGAGCCCGAGCTGCGCTAGGCCGCCGGGCAGGATCCGCCGACGTCGCCATTTGGTAAAAGCTTTCCCAGTAAAGATTAACCAAGAACGATTGAACGAAACGGCGTTTGAGCTGATCGTGCACATCTTCCAGAGCCGGCTCATCAGTACGTCGCTGACTCGTGGTAGGAATCGGAGCCGAAGTCCTGTACGAGCCGCGTCTATTGTTTGCCGTTGGATACGTGGTCAGTCCACGCGGCGCACATCGGGGAAGGTCCTGCACGGAGGGCGCTGTACAGCCCTCCTGCAGGGAATTTTTTTCCGCATTTCCTGGCGCCACAATATCTGCTCGCGATGCTGCATGCATGTTTCTCTTTGCCGCTTCTGGCGGTTGGAAAGTTGCGATTATATACCACGCACATGATGAAGAGCCTGCTACTTTAGACATACAAAGACTCCCGATTCAAATACGTGTACCATTTAGTGAACTCAACTGAGATACTGGGACTTGTTACTTATTGTAGTATATATATATTTTTAAAAAAATTATTGTAGTATTAGTATATATATAAAAGTTGAGTAATTTGGGCCTTCTGGTCCTTCCTTCAGTTTGCGTTTAGCTCCTCTCCTCTGATCCGGCACTGCCTGCATGGCTGGCGTCATCGCCTGCTCGCGCCTGCATGGAGTACTATGGGATCGCCACCACCAACCACCATGCAAGGCGGCGCTGTGCAGGCCCTGCCCTGGCCAGTCCTTTGTTGCGCCCGCGCCGCGGCGCGGCCGGCCATGGTAAATTTGGTTCTGGTGAGATTCAAAACGCGAGCAGGAGAGACGAGTAGACGACGTGGTGCACTGCAGCTTCGCCATGACTGGTGGTGCCGTACGTGTCTGCGGACTACGAGGCTGCCATGCCTGCGCGGCCGTGCTGGTCGGCCCTGTCCCGGTGCAGGGCAGGGTTGCACGCAGCCAGCACGGCTCGCACCGCACCGTCCCTCGCTCGCCGCGCCCATCTTAAGCTTTTTCGCCAGCAGCTGCCCCGCGTGTTCACGAAAACGGCAAGGGCATGCCATGGTCGGGTCGTCGCCTGCGCACGGCGGTGCCGTGCCGGCCGGCCCTGTCCCGGTGCAGCATGCATGGGCATGGCACGCAGCACGGTTCTGGCTCTCACCGCACCGCGCAACCTTTTTTCCCTATACCAGTGTGCCACGTCTCGCCTTCACGGAAACGGCAGGGTGGGTGGCTGTGCGCTGGGCCTGCATGCGCGCCGCGAAACGCGGCACTTTTCCTCGGCACCCCGGCGAAAAGAGGATGCTTCGATCCATCTCGTCAGGTCTCGCTTGGCATGACTTGCGCCATTAATTAGAGCATCCCCCTCATCACCTCCGCTGCAGCGCCGGGCAGGGCATGTGATGCTGTTGCGGCGAGAGAGGAGATGAGAAGGAGGAGGGGTTGGTACGTGGTGGTAGGATAAGCTTTTGAATCTCTTGTCTTGGTCGCCGGCAAAAAGAGGATTCACGGCTGCTCGCCCTTGGCGGGACGCGCCGCTAGCTGGAGACCCTGCGTGCAGCGTCAGCCGGCCAACCACTGACCATCTCATCCCTGCCGTCCCTGCCGTGGCAGCAGCCAGCAGGTAGCCCGGCCGGCATGTGGCCTCTCGCCGCTTGGTTTGCACGGTCTCGGCACACGCACGGTAGCGCATGCACGTCCCTTCCCAGGCAGTTTCCAAACGGCTCCATTTGAATCCTCGCTCTGATGTGACGGATCATCACGAGTCCTCGGATCCTCGGATCAGATTTCATAACCTAAAACCAGTAGACTAGTGTTGTAATGCAACACGGGGATATATAGCTTGCCGGCGGCCTCATCACTAACGTGTCCTGTCGCGTCACGTATAATTGTGAGCTAAAAGAGGACTAGGAGTATATGTTTCCGGCGACATTGATCAATTCTTTGCTTTAGTTCTTCGCCTCAGATCACCCTACACCCAACATGATGGGTCAGATCAGCCAAAGCGACGCCTCGAGATACAAGTATACGCTTTTCTTTCTGAATTATGAACATGCTTTGAGAGGTTTTTGTCCATGCATTATGCCAGTTCATTAATCATTACTCCCTCCGTCCCATAAAGGATAACGTTATGGGATGCGTGTTCGTGTTAGTTTCTCAACTTTAATTCGATTTATAGAAAAATATGTGTAATATTTATATCTCTAATAAATTTGTTAAAAGACTAGATTCAAATATCTATCTAATGATACTAATAGTGTATTATAAATATTAATATTATTTTATACATAATTGACTAATATTGAAAGATGCTATTTTTCTTGGGGAGCGAGAATGACATCTATTTTGGGGACAGAGAGAGTATATTGGTAGAAGCCATCTGTATTTATTTCGCAATTCACTGCACGTCAGATTCCTGCGAGCTGCATGTATAGGTTGAGGCACTATTGTGCTAATTCTCGATCAATATCAAAACGATGCGCTCATGTGCATGCAATTAAACCAGGAGGCTAGGAAAAGCTTTTTAGGAATACCATAATTTCAATTATTAAAGGTACATTGGTTTATGTTTAATATTTAGGCTAGAACTCCGGAAGGTTGTGCTGAAGCTTAGAGGGAAAAAGTCTGGCCTATATGTTAAAGACACGTACGGCACACGCGAATACAAGAATCAAGACAATGTAGTAAAACCGTCGTTACTGTCTCGAGAAATAATGCTACAAATTCAGATGCGAGTGGTGGCAGACCAAATCCATTGCCTCAAGTCTAAGGGGATGCTACGATGGGCAGTGTTCAAAGAGGAAAAGGCCAACATCAATCGTTTGATAGAGGCTGTCAACCGTACCGTTCTGGAGTACAAGGACCGGCGCCTGGAAGTTGGATTGTTCTATTTGAAACCGCGCCAAGATGTTTACGATGCCGAAGTCAGGAGCCATCTCTTTCGCATGCCATTGAAGGAAGCGCTGAAAAGGCGAAAGCTAGAGATGAAGAAGAGGAAGGAGGTCTTGGCTTCATACTACAATAATTCTCATGGTGATACAAAAGCCTATCTCTCTAACACTACTATTGGTGCTGGATATGCAAGTTTTACACTACAAAAGGTACTAGGAAAAGCTTGTACAGTGAGATTGATGTTGCACACGGTAGTTTCAATAGTTTTAGGTTTCATCGTTATATTCTTCTGAAAAAAAATCTAATTGTAAAGGTATATATGTTGGTGATGCAAAACATGAACAAAATTAGGGTTTAGTCCGATTTCCAATTTATAGATTTCATTTCAAATCCTCATATCGAGGCATCGAGCAAAGGGCAGAGCGAATGTTCATTTTATTTTGAATTAATTATGGAAGAACCAGTGAAGGAACTGCCACAAGTGTGTTTCCCCACGCAAGAGCAAGGTGAGTATGTTTATTAGTTTGATACCGATCCACTTTTAAATATATGCTGTTTAGAATAAGCTAGTTAGTTAAAAATGAACTAATTTTTCTAAATGATATATATTCAAGGATGTGGACTAGGAAGGGATGTCAAAGAAATGAAGTATATATCCGTGCCATATATATTGTCAATCCTTGCCAACCTCACGACAACCAAACGAGTCATAGGAAGAAAATAACACCGTACCTCTCTACGGCACAATCCTTGACAATATTTTTTTACTACTACTACTACTACATTCGTCTCAAAATAGTGCAACATATTCATTTTTAAGAATTTTTATTAATAAAACAAGCTATAACAAAAAAATGTTATTTTGCATAATTTTTTCGAATAAGACGAGTAGTTAAACTTGGGATAAAAAGGTCAAAACGACATAACCATTTGAAGCAGATGTAGTAGTATTTAAGAAAACAAGTTAACAAGCTTCTATGCGACCAGTCATCAGTTCATACGTAAAGGACCTCACCCAATTTTGGATCAGAACATAACAATGAAAAAATATTTTGTCTTGTCAATTGTCCTTGTTTGACATAACCATGAGATTATTATACCATTCAAATGAAAAACAAAAGCTGGGGAGCAACATCATAAATTAATTTACAAATCTACCGGTTGATCAGTATTGGATTTAACTGGAGGCCTCTTCATCATTTCACCTAGCATTATTCAGCAAATAACCATGCACCATAGGTGCTTCTTTGTCCTAATGTCTGAAAACTGAAAACTTTAAGGGGCCTTGTCTGGTACATTTTGAACTTGAGGGACCAGAGTTTACTGCAAAGGAAAGCTGAGGGACAAAACTGTTATTTTCCAGACCCTTGCACAAACCAAAAAGTAGCATCCCATGTGTGCACCATGTACAGGCAGTCATGCACCCCCGTCCAGCTAGTGTAATTAACAAAGACCTGGTCCATAATAATCAAACTAATAAAAGACCTAAACAGTCAAAGGCTCCTCTGCTTCTAATCCTTACTTGATCATCAAGGCAGTTGGTAAGCACGATTAAGCTCTCGTAATGACATTCACAGAGGACGGTAACGTCACCGGTGCGGTGGGAGGAGGCGCGGCGGCGTCCTCCACCTCCCTCCTCTCTCCAGCGACCTGCCGGCTGCCGCGGCCACCTGCCCACCTCACTGCGTCTAAGGTTTCCTGCCCTCTCCGTCTATATAAAGGCCTCCCATCATCAACCACTCCTCCACTCCCTCTCCCTTCCCCTCTCCTTCCCTCCTCTCGTTCCTATCCAGTATCCACCAGCAGAGAGCTGCTTTCCTCTCCCATGGCCTACCGAGGCGGCGGCCGGGGAGGCCGCGGCGGCGGGGACCGCGACCGCGGGGACCAGCGACCGCCGTTCGGCCACAGCGGTGGCGGGGGAGGCGGCCGCTCAGGCAGCTTCGTGTGGCCACCGCCGGCGACCACGCCGCGCCCGGTGCCGGCGCAGTACCCGGTGAGGCCGATGGGCTACCGCGCGCCCATGGTGCTGCCGCACCAGGTGGCGTACGGGCCGCCGGCGGCCGTGTACCGCGCGCCCGCGCCCGCGCCGGCGACGCCTCCGGTCTCCTTCTCGCCTGCGCCTCCAGCGGCGCAGGTCACCATCCGCGCTCCTCCTGCGTCGGCGTCGCCGGCTCCGTCGTCCTCGGCTCCGTCTCCACGGCAGCTGGTGGCGCCGGCCTCGTCGTCCGCGCCGTCGGCCGCGGCGCTGGCGAAGGAGGTCGAGAAGAAGCTGTTCGTCTCCGAGACCGCCCTGGCGCCGTCGGCCGCGGCTGCGTCGGCGGCCGTGGCGGCCGCGCAGGGAGCGCCTGCCTCTGACGCGGAGGACGCTGCGGACGTGGATCTGGCGCCGGTGTCCAAGAAGGGGCTCGCGCACCCTGCTCGCCCGGGCCTCGGGACCGTCGGCAAGAGCGTCATGATCCGCGCCAACCACTTCCTCGTCGACGTCGCCGACAACAACCTCTTCCACTACGACGTGAGCTAGCCCTCCCTCCTCCGCCTTCCTCCATCTACTTGTTGTATCTGAGCATCTACGTGTATATATATATGCCTGCTAGTTAATCTTGTGATGAGATATTGTGCACGTGGCATGATATTGATGCGTATGTATGTGAGTTGATGATCATGCGGTGTGTGAAGGCTTGTTCCCTTTTGTTTTTTTACGTTATGTACTGTTCTTGCGTTGGATCCAGTATTCTTCTGCGGTTATTGCGTTCTTGCGGTTTCTCGTCTGTACTTCGCTTGGGAACGTTGCAGCGACCTCATCCAGCTGATGGATGTCTGGTTGGAGCGCTCGTTCATGAGGGGCTTGCCCCTGTGCGCACCATAGCTCCCGTTTCCTGCGTTTCCCCTAGCTTTGGTCGCTTGTCTTGGATCTTGCATGCTGTGCTGCTGGGTCGGTGATGGGAGTGCTCTAGATCTGGCCGTCTCTCGAGTTCATGAGAGTTTTGGTTGCAGCACCCCACACCTTTGAAGTGAAACTACATGTTTCCTCCAGTAGCATTCAGCAGCTGCCGGTGACTAGTTCTTTGCAGCAACAATTTGCTTTTTGGTTTGAACGGTTTCTTGTGGAAGCGGAGCCACGGATCAGTTTCTCTTTCGTGGAAAGTTGTTCTTGTGCGAAAGATGGCAAGCTTGAACACCAAATCGGAAAATAATTGTCGCAGGTTCATCCTGCAGACACTGGGCCGGTTGCACCTTTTGGTGTGTGTTCATTTGTGGCTGTCGTTTGAGCGCGAGCTTTGCTGTTTCTCGTTCTTGTGCGAAAGATGGCAATCATGAACACGAAACCGGAAAATAATTAATGCAGGTTCAACCTGCAGGCACTGGGGCGGGTAGCACACCTTTGGTGTGTGTTCATTTGTTGTCTGTCGTTTGAGCGCAAGCTTGTCTTTTGTTCAGCCTTATGCAGTCTGGTTTCCTTTCTTGTGATCTTTCTTGTTTGGTTCGCGTACAGCGACTCGAACTTTTTGCTTTTCAAAACACAGTTCTCTGCTCGGTTTATACAGTGAGCCTCATGTCTGTGCAACACATAGTTCCAAAATGATTCATTGTTGCGCAGAGGATTCCTCAAAAAATTGTTGCGCAGAGGCCCCAGCCGTGCATCTATTTTTTTTTCTTCCGTGGTTTGTTGGGAATGATATTGCAGTACATGAACGGCCGATCTCGTCCATGGATGATGGTCGGAGCAGAAATTAAAGGGTACTTTTTGTCGTGACCATGTGTGTTCTGCGGATTCCCTTTGTATCAGTATTTTGTTTTGAAACACGGATCGAGCTACTGGATGGGTGATGCATTGTGCTCGGATTTGACCATCTCGCTAATCTTGTGAGACATCGGTCGCAGAACGAAAGGTTTCCTCCAGTAGCTGCATGCCGTTGTTTTTGGTGTTTCTCGTGCTCGTAGTACTAGGGTTTGCTTGGACTTGATGGGTACCGTAACGGGCCAGCTCTGTCGATCTCGTCCTGCTCATACCATGGACATTGGTCGGAGTGCATGTTCATACACGGGGACTCTGTGCCGTTCTGCACGGTTCCATCCATCTGTGTTTCCTTTTGCTCGGTTGCATACTTGCATGCTTGCTGCTCGTGCTGCTGATCGGTTCAACAGCCAAAAAGCCATCCATGCTTGGCAATCTGTTCAGCAGCGCGCAGTGCTTTTCTCAGAGACCTCGCTCGTTATTTTGGACGCTTCCGCAAGCAAGTGGTGTTACCGATCAGGTCCCCGTCGCGTTTCATGGGCTTTTCCAACTGCCTCTTCTGCTCTGACCAGGATTGTGTCGGATACCGTGCTCCTTTGCCTTGTATTCTTTTGACCAGACTTTAATTCTACCTTGTCTGAATGATGGCGATCCAAGAAATGAAACTGGAAAAAACAATAATGCAGATGCTTCTTCATTCGCATGCTGCGTGGGTTCTGTACCATCCTGCAACAAAAATGCAGAACCTTTGTCTAGCAGCTGCTTGGGACATTTTGGCATCTTCGTTACTTTTGTTCTTATGAATCTTTAATGCGATCCTTTCATTTGAAGCGTACAAGATGAACTTTTGCATTTTTATGTACCGTCTGAACCCTTGTCGAGTTTGTACTGAGCCTTTGTTGTGCAACATCCGATCGTTGCGCAGAGGCCCCGGCCGTGCAGCCTCTCTGCTGGTCTCTCTGGAAAAGAGACTGGTTATGCCGTTTCCTTTTTTGGAATTTTTTTTTTTGGTGTCTTCTCATCTTTTTACAATGAACTCGATGGAATACAAGAATTTACCTTGTGCAGGGCAGTAAACTTTTTTTTGTGGTATGTTGTAGTAATTGTGATGTAGTGGTATTGTGGGTTTGTATCGGGGCAAGGTAACTAGTCGGCAGGAGAGTTTTCCTTTATAAAAACGTTGCCTATTACAGAGTAATAGTACATGCGTAACTCGCCACTATGGAAAATCCTTGCAGTGCTTGAAGATTTGATTTGAGTTCGCAATGATTTAGCACTTTAGATTGTTTATTTTCTACCTTTGCTATTGCGGTTTGCGGCAAGGACTTCTCTTGTTCTGCTCAAGGAATATGAATATATAGGTTAGTTTGAGAGACAAAGTAAGCCTTGTTTAGTCCGCCAACTTTCCAGTCACGTATTCTCTAACAGATACGCTTACCAATGCACTATTCACATATCTACCTTTCTCTAACTTCTCTATAATAATTAATAAAAGGCCTCATCTGTAGGATGGAACACCAATGTTTGCCACTGCCACATGTCACACGCTTCGTCCCCCACTCTCCACACACCAACACAATTCGTCCCTCACCCCCTGTCCCCCAGTCCCCACACACTCGACCCGCTCGCGGCGGCTGCCGGATTAGGTCGTTTGCTTGCCGTGAGCCTTGGTGCTGCATCTCCGTGGCACCATGCCCCCGTCGCCAACCAAGTGCGCTTTCCCATGCTCCACCCCATTAGGTAACCAAATCAATGGCTACCAGCCCCCAAATGCAAATACCTAGCTACAGTTTATTTGCTTGTTATTCCATACTGAATTCGATCAATTTATCCGTACATTTGCGGCAAGTCATTAATTTTTCTGTACCAGTGGTGTCTGAATGCATGAATGTGTAATATTTGTGGATAAGCGCCCTTCTATATTACCATAGGACCTGGAAATACATATGCTATCTTGTTAACTGAACCTAGGATGATTATTTCGTTGTGCTTTCACTGAATCCAGGTTACTGAATTTCTAGATTTTTTTTTATGGTGTGATATTGAGAAACAAGGGTATACTTTATCTCAATTTATGATTATGGTTAACTTCGCATGGTGTTTACTTGCCTTTAGGTTTCTATTAATCCTGAGTCAAAGTCAAGAGCAACGAACAGGGAAGTTCTTAATGAACTCATCAAGTTGCATGGAAGGACAGCTCTGGGAGGCAAATTGCCTGCCTACGATGGAAGGAAGAGTCTTTATACTGCTGGCGCCCTTCCTTTTGAATCAGAGGAGTTTGTGGTTACACTGGTTGATCCAGAAAAGAAGGAGAAAGAAAGGTATTGCCATGTTCTAACTTGGGCCATCTTTCAGTCCTACTTGAAGTTTGTTTCTCATCTGCCGCTTTATAATCCTTTTGAATTTGTAGGGCGGAGAGGGAATACAAGATCACAATTCGAATTGCTGGGAGAACAGACATGTACCACCTTCACCAGTTTCTTCGTGGAAGACAGAGGGACATGCCTCAAGAGACCATACAAGTACTTGATGTTGTCCTCAGAGAGTCGCCATCTTGGAAGTATATTAACGATACTCTAGTTTTTTTCTTGAAGTTTGCTTGTATAAACTTCTGGGCAGAGGGCACTGACAAATTCTTGGTAATAACCTTTCCATTGCAGTTACGTTACAGTTTCCAGATCCTTTTTCTCTACCAATTTTGGTCACAGAGGAGACATTGGTGAGGGCCTTGAGTGTTGGAGGGGTTACTACCAAAGTCTGCGCCCAACACAAATGGGTCTTTCACTGAATATAGGTAACACCTCCTAAAGTTTTGGTTGTGTATTGACCCCATGCCTTTTATTTGATCTATTTTGATAATTAAATATTTAATATTGTTTATTCTGTTTCTTTTTCAGATATATCAGCAACATCCTTTTTCAAGCCTGTGACTGTGATAAAATTTGTTGAGGAGTTCCTGAACATACGTGATACCTCTCGGCCTTTGTCGGACCGAGATCGTGTGAAGGTTAGTTTTTTCTACACTGAATCCACAAAATATCTTTTACATGTAGAATATGTTTTGTTTGTTGCTCTTTTCCCCCTCTTTTCACAAACTTTTGGATGTAACCTTTATCCATATTAATACAAAGTTCAGGTCGGCGTAAGCCTACCGTAGAGTTCCTCGAAAAAAAAAAATCTTTTACAGGACAACACAACATTGGTTGTTTTTTTGTTGACTAATCTTGTTTGACTTTAACTGTATTCAGATAAAGAAAGCACTGCGTGGAGTTCGCATCGAAACAAGTCACCAACCGGACCAGATTAGAAGATACAAGATAACAGGAATTACTCCCATCCCTATGAGCCAGCTGATGTAAGTATCTATCTGCAAAGCCCCCTTTCCCTGTTCTCTGCAGTACTTATGTTCTGGAAAATCTTCTATTAGATATTGTGCATGTTTGTATGTGGGTTTATGTGGACTAGAAATAAGATAAGGTTGGAGTTGGGACTAGGAAATATTATGTTAAAAAAATATCCATTCTGATGCGTCTGTTTTATTGAAGATTAATTCTGACTTGCTTGTATAATGACTAAATCCTCTTTGAGAAAAAACACTAAGTAATTTGTGGTGTTACAGTTATCATAATTTCAATGTTTTGATCTGTGCCAATGTTATGTTATCAACTTACCATACCCTTTTTTTTTTGCATTTTAGATTTCCTATTGATGAGATGGGAACACGACAGACTGTTGTGCAGTACTTTTGGGACAAATACAACTACAGGTTGAAGTATGGTTCTTGGCCCTGTCTTCAGGCTGGCAGCGATTCACGCCCCGTATATTTGCCTATGGAGGTACTATATCCTTTGCCATTCAGTTGTGCTTGAATTATTCATGTTTTGTTCAGTGTACAATGACTATATCCATAAACGATTGTAGGTTTGCAAGATCGTAGAAGGGCAGAGATACTCTAAGAAGCTTAATGACAAACAAGTGACCAACATACTTAGAGCAACATGCAAACGTCCCCAGGAGAGGGAGCAGAGCATCCGTGACGTATGGTTCATGACCTTTGTTTCTTAGCCATTTATTAGAATAATTCTTTTCCCCATTGAATATCATTGCTTATGGTAAAATTTCTAATGCGCTACATAGATGGTTCTTCACAACAAGTATGCTGAGGATAAGTTTGCTCAGGAATTTGGCATCAAGGTCACCAATGATCTAGTGTCTGTTCCAGCCCGCGTGCTGCCTCCACCCATGGTAACTTTGCTAAATTCTTGTTTTGGGGGGTTTCCAGGAAATGACTATCAATGGATCACTTTGTCCTCTTAGTTGTTTTACTGAAATAATCATTTTCTTTGTTTTATTTCAGTTGAGATATCATGACTCCGGTAGGGAGAAAACTTGTGCGCCAAGTGTTGGACAATGGAACATGATTAATAAGGTGATCTGATGTTCTTGGCTAGAAACTTCTATTGGAAGCTAGTTGAGCATTGACTTAGTTGTCAATATTGTTGTGAACTTGTGAAGCATCCTGTTTTTTAATGATGAAACTAACAGTACCGAATTTTCTGGAGCAGTCTTTAGATGTAAGAAAGCTTTCTTACTACTGTGTTTTGGTACCCTTTTCCAGAAAATGATCAACGGAGGAACAATCGATAATTGGACTTGTTTGAACTTTTCGCGCATGCGTCCTGAGGAGGTACAGAGGTTCTGTATGGATCTGACTCATATGTGCAATGCCACTGGAATGGTAAGCTCTTCACTACTTGCATGTGTTACAAAGTCATTCCATAGTTTGGTACATACTAAAGTTGACTTTATAATCCCTGTAGTCTGTCAATCCACGTCCGTTTGTTGAAGTCAAGTCTGCTGCTCCTAACCATATCGAGAATGCCTTGAGGGATGTACACAGAAGGGCCACCCAAATGCTTGCCCAACAGGGAACAGGAAATCAGCTACAGCTTCTAATCGTGATTCTGCCTGATGTTAGTGGTTCTTATGGTATGCATACTGCTATCTGGGTCATTATCTCCATTGCCATTTATCTAGAACTCTTCATACATATATGACTCTACTACTTTTGCAGGAAAAATTAAAAGAGTCTGTGAGACTGAAATTGGAATTGTGTCTCAATGCTGCTTGCCAAGGCATGCTAGCAGGCCAAACAAGCAATATCTGGAAAATGTTGCACTGAAAATCAATGTCAAGGTCTCAGTATCCATGTTCTTTGCATTAAGTTTTTGTTTTGGTTCATGCTTGCAGAAATGTCATTGTTCTTTATTTCTTTTGCTTAAGCAGGTTGGAGGTCGCAACACAGTTCTTGAGCGAGCTTTTGTACGCAATGGCATACCCTTTGTGTCAGAAGTCCCAACAATCATCTTTGGTGCTGATGTCACACACCCCCCTCCAGGAGAGGACTCTGCGTCATCCATTGCTGCTGTAAGTTTCTTATGACTGTCAATTTCTCAATCATCGTCTGGTTGTATGACATGCTTTACAATGTGATATTACTCATAACCCCCCACCTGTGGAGTTATCTTTAAACTAAATTATCGTGGTGCAAATACTGATGTTTGCTGTGACCCTTCATTGAATTTGTGTAGGTGGTAGCATCAATGGACTGGCCAGAAATCACCAAGTACAGAGGTCTTGTTTCTGCTCAACCACACCGACAAGAGATAATAGAAGATCTGTTTACTGTCAGTAAAGATCCACAGAAGGGACACAATGTTAATGGTGGAATGATCAGGTTAGTGTGTAAAGGATATGAATTGATGTACCGTTCGTTATCATATGGTTTATCTGCAAAACTGACATGGTCTTGTTTGCAGAGAGCTATTGATTGCTTTCCGCAGGAAGACAAACCGAAGGCCTGAGAGGATAATATTCTATAGGTATGTGTGTTTCAGATTCTCGTTTTATGTTCATCTTTGTATTCTGTTACGTGAGTTATGTTGATTTGTCATTTTTATAGGGATGGTGTAAGTGAAGGTCAATTTAGCCATGTACTGCTTCATGAAATGGATGCCATCAGAAAGGTAATGATTTCTTGCATCATCATTTTCCTGTTAATTTCAAATGTGGCTTGCTTTACCATACATCCATGTCAATGTTTTTGTAACTTTTGTCCCTCTCTGCTTCAAGGCTTGTGCTTCTTTGGAGGAGGGATATCTACCTCCAGTTACGTTCGTGGTTGTCCAGAAAAGGCATCACACAAGGCTTTTCCCTGAGGTTCATGGAAGGCGTGACCTGACTGACAAAAGTGGAAACATTCTTCCTGGTTAGTGTTTTTGGTGTCACACTATTACTGAATATGAAGAACTGCTGCTTCTGTATGCATTTACTGATCTGTTATTATCTTGTCTTTCACTTGTGCTGCAGGAACTGTGGTTGACCAAAAAATTTGCCATCCTACTGAGTTTGATTTCTACCTGTGTAGCCATGCTGGTATTCAGGTAACTGAATGCTGATACTTGATGCCTTGGCTCGCATTGCAGAACAGTATTTAACTCTGTCAATTTTTCATTTCAGGGAACAAGCAGGCCCACCCATTACCATGTGCTTTATGATGAGAATCATTTTACTGCTGATGCCCTGCAGTCACTGACCAACAATCTTTGCTATACGTAAGTTCAGCTCCTCTTCCCCCTCCTGAGTTGTATGTATCTCTATCTTCGACACTTCTGTTTACCTAACATTTCACTTAATTGTTGGAATTCAGTTATGCTCGTTGCACCCGTGCTGTGTCAGTGGGTAAGTTCTTGTTCTATCTCTTCTTCTTAGTATAGTGATTTGCTCAGTTGAAGCTTGATTCATTGTATTGAGTTATTTCTCTGCATGAAACGAATTTTATTTTAATTTTGTTTGATGTAATTTAAAGTCCAAACTGGAGTAACATAACCTTGGTAGCATGTTGTTTTAAAATCGTTAATGTACTGCTATGTAGAGTGATCCACTGAGTGAACACATAGTATTCTTCATGTCTCTGCAATGTGCTATCTGAACTTCCATTGAAATAAATAACCAAGGATGTTACTGGCAGCTCTAAAAATTATCTTTACTGCCTGGATTCATTATTTCTTTGTCATATATTTAATACTACTGTTTCTCTCTTAAGATTTTTACTATCATGTGCTCTGCTATTCTGTGGTTCCTAAATAGTTGGACAGTTGGTTAACCAGTCATCACTAATTATTTTCCAGTCCCACCTGCCTACTATGCCCACCTTGCCGCATTCCGTGCTCGCTACTATGTGGAAGGAGAAAGCTCCGACGGTGGTTCAACCCCTGGTAGCAGCGGGCAGGCAGTAGCTCGTGAGGGGCCTGTGGAGGTGCGTCAGCTTCCGAAGATCAAGGACAACGTCAAGGATGTTATGTTCTACTGCTGAGCGCTCCAAGTTTTTCATAAGAGCTTTCTTTTTGCTGGATAATGGGATGTTGTCTTATTTTTATCGTGATTCCAAAATGTTGGTGAGAGTTGTTGATGGTTCTGGTAGTTTTCTTTGGAGGATCTTGTACTGAATTTCGAGCTGGTTGCTCTATGTCATGTTTTATTCGAAGTAGCTAGGTTATGTCTGAGGTTGGTGGTCTTCAAGGCCTGAAACTCTGTTCGGTTCAGATGGAACCAAGCTTAAGTACTCTTTTCTGATGGAACCAGTGTAAGTGCATCTTTCTTATATATCTGGTTTGCTCACAAGTCTGCTTAAGTTGTTACTTTTACGGAGAAAATAGGGTGAAGTTCTTTCTGTCTCTCTTTTCGTATGGCCACATGAGATGTTTCCAGTTCTGTTTTGAGTACAGCATGAGGTTTCGTTAAGGTCTGCCTTCACCTGGAACACAGGGTAAGGTTGGGTTTTAAACTTTTGTCTGGTTTCCAACAGAACACAGGCGCTAAGGTCTGCCTTCACCTGGAAGGACTTCGGGAACGGCACATCACTTTGCTCGTATCAGCCTTTGTGAACATTATATACAGCAACAGCAGAATCGATCATTGCCCTATGTGAACATACCGTCTCAGCAGCGCTCTACCAGGCTACTGGCTGCTTAGGAAGATTCATTTATATTATGATTGGAACAGGAATAGCACTTGTACAAGGTGCAAAGCTAGCACAAATCTCACAGATTGTATAAACAGTCGTTTCTTTCGTTACCAAAGAAAATTGCTTAGAATAAGACATCCCACCAGTAGCACACATGTACAGAGCTGTTGTTCACACAATCTGACACAGCTCCATTCTACTGAAAGTGGAAACTAGGAAGCATACATTTTTTTTTATAGAAAACTACAAGCTTGCAATGTTGTAATATTGTACAATCTCATTTGGCATAGGATCTAGATTGATGGTGTATACTTGAAAGAAGTCGATGCAAGCAGACAGTGGAACCACCGTGCAGCAGCCAATCGATCCAGTTGTTTCCTGTATCCAAGGTATTTCACCGCCTGTAGCGATAACGCTTGAAGTTGAAATAGAGATGGAGAATCCCACGCTCAAATGTACACTTGAACCCTTTCTTGTGCGAGTATTCCCATTCCTTGTTCACA
Source organism: Digitaria exilis (assembly GCA_015342445.1). Lineage (NCBI taxonomy): Eukaryota > Viridiplantae > Streptophyta > Magnoliopsida > Poales > Poaceae > Digitaria > Digitaria exilis. The sequence goes on along the minus strand of JACEFO010001754.1, from coordinate 2,428,364 downwards.
ATACGGAAAGCCTGTGGATGATAACAGAGTGGATAAGCTGCCTACGGAAAAAACTTAGAAAAATAAACTAAAGTAAATAGAGACACAAGGCTTACAATGTCCTCATATGGAGGGCCGGCATGAAATCTTATGAGGCAAGTCTCACCAGTGCTTCCATCTTTCTCTATACTGTATGTTGGTGCCTTGGATTTATCCACAAGATCAGGGTAAAATATATTGAACTTGTAGCCCTGAACAATTTTAGGCGGAGGGTTGTCATGGTCATAATGAGTCTGGTTGTATTTATTCCACTCATATCCAGTGTGCACCCGATTGAAGTACTTGGGCTTTCTAGGTCGATACTTGTCATGCCACCAGTACACCTGCCAGTATATGAACGCATATGCCATCAGCAACCAGCTAAGTAAAACTCGTTCCCATCAACAGTATCAAACCCAAATAGATCATTAGCCCTATATTTGACTGTCAAATATAATCAACTACAAACAAATGAAGCTGGAATTCACCAAATATATATTATGAGATTGTTTGAACAAATAGATAAGCTTAAGCCTTAAGGGTGTGCTTTATATGGTTCAGAATACAACAAGATAACAATAGATCTTTCTGGAGCAGCGCTACAAAAAATTGTCACTGCCATGCCACATCGCAGCTGGATTCAGAGAACCCTCTCTCACGGATCCAATATAGAAACAGAAGAATGGATAATGTGGATATGCAACAACTGTATGTTACAGCACTAGAAACGCAATGGGATCCAAAGTAGTATGCTGAGAAGGCAAATGATGCAAACCTGCGAATCAAGGTTTACTTCGGCACCCGCACCAAATACTGCATCCCCTTCTTCCATAGCTCCCATCGTTTTTATGGCCTTCATCTCCATCTCATCAGGCACTCTTGCCTTTGCTTTGATGGCTTCCTGAACTTTTCTTTGATGCTCCAAAACTACAGCTTCACGTTTTCGGTCCTGGAGATAATTAAAAGCACAAAGCATAAGTCTGAGTTGTCAACCTCATTCCAAATGTCTAATCAATTCATAACACGAATCCTAGCAACATGATGCTACTAAGAACAATCTTTTCCCATTTTGTCATATTATCTCTAGGGAGCCCCCAAATTGGAAGTCATCGTGAAGAGTATTGCCATCAAAAACTAAGTAATAAGAATATAAGATCTAAATGAATCAATGCTCCTCTCAGGATAAGGCATGCATGAAGGCCAACAGAAGCTTGGAAAAATGAGACAGTGCAACTTTTGTCCTTCTAAACAGGCAAAGTTTGTCCTAATATTGTTGGTTATCCTTTTTTTGTTGATTATTTGGAGGAGCTACTAACAATCCATATATGGCAATTAAACTACTCAGTGAACGGCGCTGCAGCAAATAACTACTACAGGTCCTATCACATTTCTATCAAATATTATTAGATTCAAGGGACTCTACCAGTTCAGCCTTGTCTTCATCAGGATCAATTGCATCTTCATCTTCGTTGCCATGCATTAGCTGTGGAGAAAATGATCCATCATCTTCTTCCAAATGATTATCTGTCTGCTGAGGTATAGGCTCAGGAGAATATCGTTTATCATCTATAAATAGAACAATACATATATAAGAAATCACTCAAATATTTCAAAAACAGAGTTGGTTGAGTATTCAGAAATGAAGTCAAACCTTCATCCTCATCCATCTCATCCTCCACTTTATCATCAATTTCTTTCTCAGATTCCACTATCTGTTCAGCAGTGACAGGATGCTCCAAACGGTGTAGATGTTTCCTTAGGATTGAAGCATGGATCTCTCTCAGGCAAGCCTGTGATGCATACAAGCATTTTCGTAAGTATAAATTGCAAAGTATTCAGGAGTTCAATAGCAGATTATAAGCCTTTAAAGAAGTTTCAGATCATGCAACTGCACCACAGGTTACCAACCAGTGGTGGCAAAGTATCACCTTTCGTCTATTCCTGAGAGATCTAACCAATAATACCCGTGCATCCCTTTATGGGCTTAATACAAATGACAGAATATAGAAAGGTACTAATGGAATGACATTTGCAAACCGTCAGATCTGTGACATACCTTTGCTTTGTAAATATGAAGCCGTTTCAGAATAGCCTCCCAGTATTCAACAACTTTCGCAGTTCCAGAGCGCATTTGGGACTCAATCTGACTTTGCATATCTTCAAGCTCAGTTGAAGTTTTACCATCCAGGAGACTTTTTACATCCCCTTCAATACTTGCATGCAAACCTCTCTCTTCTGCAAGAACCTCAGGTGGTGGTTCCTCACCACGGACCCTAGCCCGATCTAGGGCATCTCTTTTCTGAGCCTCACCTAGCTCCCAGTCACATACCACCATGAGTGCCTAATGAATTCAGATCAACATGGACACTATGTATTAGCATTCTCGCTAATCATATGAACAGAGAACATAAAATCTGATAAGCTACAATACAAGGTTTTACTGCCATACAGGGACTAAATCCCTAAATCAATATAGCTTCTGTAAGGAACTAAGGGGGAATCATATAAGGAGCTAGAGATGGCCAAACTACATCATTTTTTCCCGAGCCAAATAAACTATATAGTAGGAAAATGAAGGCTACCGTCAGTTACTCAGTTTTGTATCCCACCAATCCCTATTTGGGACAACACTATTGTGCTTAAGAATTTCAACATAAAAAACTATACATTTTCCTGGAAAAAAGTGAACCAAAAAGGACATGTACCTCCCAATACTTCACATTTGTTTGGCTTTCCCTGTCCAGATCAAGATGCATCTTAATGTCATCACGCAGCTCTTCCATTTCTTTCACTGTTAATCCCTGATACATATTTCAGGAAGTGCTAAGTTACAAAAGCAAGCATCTGTTGTAAAATGAAGGTCAGAATATATAGAATGGCTGGTTCTAAAACCCATACAGAAATTACACAGGGATGTCCTTTTTCTCTACCATAATTGTGGTGGATGGGCAGTTATACTGGTTAATATAGCGATTTAACAAAACTTTTCTCTCAGTTGAGAGTTGCACTGGAATATCTCATAAGGGTGAACAAATGATGCTTACCTTGAACACCAGATAGGGCTCATTTAACTCAACATCATATTCATCTGAGAAATTAAGATTCTTAAGGAGAATATCAATAGGCTTTGTACGCCCCTCCCGCAACCTGATCTCAGACCTGACTTTGCTTTGATCAAAATGAAACTGCATTCCAAAATGAGAAAAGTTAGATAAATAACAAGTCCATATTGACTCCAACAAAAGTTGCATGGAGTTTGCCAGGTTTCAGAATAGTAACCTCTTCCTCTTTCTTCTCCCAGTCTTGAAACTCAGCACGTGCTCTTTCTCTAGCTAGCAATTGCTTCAGAATGGTAAATACAGGTGTTAATTCCAAGTGTAGAAACTACTAGAATCTAAGGCATGATAGACTATTGTAAAAGGATATATGATCATCAAATACAAACCATTTCTTCTTCATGCTGTGCCTTTTCAATAGCTCTTTCTTCCCTTCTTTTCTTAACCTTTTCTATTTCAGCCTATATTTGACAGAGTGAATATAAGGATTAGGCACTGAAACAAAAGCATAATCTTCAATTTAATTTTGGAAGAAAACTGAGCAACAAGTTTGTTGGGTAGAAAACTAATAGTGTACAGTATGCTATATGGCACAGTTTCAATAAAAATAAAATATATGTGAAGTTGTAAACCCTGTTAATTCAATGAAAGTGCATCTCCAAGTGAAGGGGATACAGCAAATAAATTAAGTTTTAAAGTTTCAACTAATAAAAACTTGGAACAGATATATGGGACTAGTAGAGAAGTTCATGATTCATAGTACCATTCTTTCTTGTTGTCTCTTCTTCTCCGATTTGACAGAAATCTCCACCTTTTGTCCCTGAGATACATCACGCTCTATCTTCTTTCGCCACACAAAACTGTAGAGAGAAGATAGAGGGTAGCCTTATTTGAATATCATTTTATCACACATGAAAGCAGCTGTTCGAGGAATCTTGTCGTGGTAATGCAAAAATAGGGCAGTAAATAATATGGGTCTTCAAGGAAGGTACCAACATTTTATTACTTCTCAATCTCGATATACATTAGAAAACTTATCCCAAGATAGACTTACTATCAGAAAAGTGTGAGAATAAAATGCAGTAAATATGACATTCTGTGGCAAAATATGGCATCTGAAAAACATATATCACATAATATAGAACAGTAAGATCTTAACACAATAATGGACACGAGAAACAATAATAGGTAAATTTGAATGAACAGCACTACTAATATAAAGACGTGTTGTCTTAAAACAACCAAATTACCCATGCTGACAAACAGAATACTCATTGCCATGTCAGAAAATTCGCAGGTAAACATAAACTTGGTCAAACTAGCCACTTAAAAAAAATTATCATGTCCTCAGCCATGATAATGCAAACTCACTAGCAGGTGGATAACTAAGCTTCACTTTCATTTTTATGTTCCATTACAGCATAAGCTGTTCAACTGATCATGTATTGCCCCCATAATAGCATAATTAGTCAGGAAGCCAAATTATTTTCTTTGAGCTATTAGCTTCATCCAGCAACCTAAATCAGCTTTACTAGTGGTAATAGCAGATACCATTAACAACATGCGTAAACAGTATTAATGTACAAATAAAACCACCCTGGTATCTGCAAAAGTACAGGAGCAATAAGACATTTGCTTTGTTGTTAGGTGCCAATAGGTGGATTAGTTTTGCCAATTCAAGATATCCTGCACACCATTGTCTCATTCTAGCATAAAAGAACCATGACCTTCCCTAGATAAGAAAAGTTACTGAAGTGTTGCAAGGTAAAAATCTACGTACTTCTCTGTCAGGTTTGGATCGCCAAAGGGGTTGGAATCATTGGAGTACCCTGAAACCGCATTCGCCTTTAGCTTCTTGGCCACCTTCTCAGCCTGCACAACCACCACCAGCCAACAATGAGCTAGAAATTTTTAAAGCCCTGAGCGCGACCCTAATTCCAGCCCAACCAAAACGAGAACCCCCCACCTCCACAACTCAATCTCAATACCTTCTTCTGCGCCTTCTTCGCCATGTACTCCACGATCTGCTCCTCCGTGACGTCCCGACGCCTCCGGCCGCCGCTCTTCCCCCGGCGTCCGCGGCCGCCGCCGGAGTCCGACCCGGAACCCTCGCTCCCGCTGCCGCTCGCGTCGCTGGAGGAGGACGGGGTGTCCCTCCGGCGGCGGCTCCTGCGGCGGCGGTGGCTCCGACTCCGTCGGGGCGAGCCGCTGGAGCCCGAGTCGGCGTCCGAGTCGGACGGGGACGGGCTGCGCCGCCGCCGCCGCGACGACGACGAGCGCCGCCGGCCCTCGCTTTCGCGGTCCCGCTTCGGCATGTCGGCGATGAGAGGGAAGCCCGCACAGAGTCGTGGGCTGGTAAATTCCCAAAAAATTGTATGTTTCGTTGTGGAGGTCGGTTGTTCGTTGGGCTGGCCGCAATGAGCCCAGATAGAAGAAGGCCCACAGTGTGTGAAGGACACCTCAGGCCCAGATGGGGCTATAGAACCACCCTAAAAAAAAGAGGAACCACCTTAAGCATCAGTGTCAGGAGAGACGGAGTCAGGTGGCCGGAACGAAGTCTTGCTGCTGCGTGGCTTAGCTACATTGGAGTTGCATGTCCCTGTGATCACCCACTAAGATGTTCATATCTTCATCTTCGCTCAAATATGTTCCTCCGCTACGAGAATTATTTGGCACACAAAAAATGTTGTTAATACCAGGTTTGCTTGTGCCAACATGAAACCAAGCAACTGTGACATTTTTTTTGGAAAGAGTTTGTTTTTCACCTTTTAACTATTACAATTTTCAACCTCAAACTACAAAACCGGATACTAAAGGCCCTCCAACTATCTAAACCATACAAAATTGACTTTTTGGTGGTTTTGAGGGTGGTTTTGGTTTTTCTAAAAATAGCAGAAATATTATTTAAACTTTAAAAAACAATAACTAATTCATTTTGAACCCAAAAAATATGAAATAAGTACCAAAAGTTCTCTTAAAATGTAACCAATCCATTGGCACAACATGTAATGTTATTTGGGTATTATATATCTATATTACTAGTGTCTTATTTTTTTAAAAAAAATAATTAGAATAAAAATAAATAATATGCAAATAACTTCTAATGTTGTACCAATATGTAGGTCACATTTTTACAAAAACATTTACACCAAATTCTAATGTTTCTAGTTCAAAATAAATTAGTTATAATTTTTTTAATATAAATTTATTTTTTAATTTTATTGGAAAATACAAAACCACCTTCAAAACCACCCAAAGGACTAATTTTGCACGGTTTGAATAGTTGGAGGATGTTTAGTATCTGGTTTTGTAGTTGTGGGTTGAAAATCAGACTTTTGTAATAGTTAGAGGGTGAAAAATAGACTTTTTCGTTTTTTCAACCTAAGAATTTTTCATTCTATAGAGAACTTTCGTATTGTTTGAAATGTGCAGGTTAACTGGAACAGAAAAGACTTACCAGGCAGCCTCAAAAGAGAAACTCCAGAGGCGTGCACACGCAAAGGCGGTCGCTGTCGACACCGGCGTTCGGAGCGCCGCGTAGGTGAGGTTAATGGAGAATTGGAGAGGGAGGAGCCGATATGATCGAGGCGGCGCACGCCCAGCGAGAGGCCTTGGACCAGCTTCTCGCCGTGCTCCCCGCAACCACCCGTAGGCGCCCTCGCTGGCGCACTCGACGCGCACCCATTCTCAGGCCCGAGCCCAACACAGGGGCAGCCAGGGCGACGGCCCAGGGCCCCCAAAATTCACTTTTAGGCCCAGTAGTTAGCCTATTTTCCTATATGTTTTGCATTTTTGCGGCCCAATCATCCGACGACTTCTTGTCTTCTCGCTGGTCGCTGGGCGCTGGGCGGCTGGTCGATCGAATTGATTCCCGATCAGAGATCAATCGCCTCCCTCTCGTCGCCTGGGAGGCTCAAGCACGCCAAGTGCCAGTCGGCAGTAGGCGTCAGTGAGGCAGCAGCAGCATTGCACTTGCAGCAACCGCCAAGTCGCCAACCAGCAAGGCAGCAAGGACGCACGGCAAGCCCTGCGTTGTGGCTACGTCCGTACGGCCGTATTAGGTTTAGGTATTTTCCTTTTCCTAATTCTTATATCTTTATCTTTTAAAGTATTAATCTTTGCTACTAGTTTAGTTTATTAGTTATTTAATTCTAGATTAATAATTACATTTTAATTTCTTCTCATGTTCCGCATGACTGAAGCCATGTCTTCTGTAAATCGATCTAGAAAATATGATTCTGCATACAAAATTAAATAGGTATGATTTCGATGTATTCTATACCTGCATAATATATTAAACATTAATTATTATTTTATTATTATATTTTACTAGGCTAATAGGCCCCATCCTAGAGTTTTGTCCAGGGTCTCGGATTATGCCGTCCCGGCCCTGCCCATTCTGGCCCCTGCGTGTCGCCAAGTAGGTACACTAACCTGCGAGGGGGCACCATTAGGCCGGCCCAAGGAGAGGCGACGGCAGCCATGGCTTGAATTGCATCCCGGGGAAGATCGACCCAAGAAACGAGCACCGGAGCACGACACGTCGACACGAAAGTCGACGTTTTCTTTTAGCAACACGAAAGCCGATTTACATACTCAGCCGAGAAACAATGGATGCGAGTTTACGCGGATCGTCGTGTTGGACTGGTTGGTTGCAAATGGCTCGAGTACATGCTTGTGACACGGCCGGCAGACAGGGGAGTCAGCCTGTATTGAAGGTTGAAACGCAGGGAAACAAACGAAAAACCGTGACATCGCTGTCGCCATTGCTGCAAGGATGGCGCCAATGGCCATGACCTCCAAGGAAAGACAGGCTGCCATTCATTTCGGTCTTGGATTGGAATTGGATGGATCATGGATGGGTCCGAGTGCCTGGCCATCCATCGCCGTTCCACGTCGACCGGCCATTAACTCCTCTGCTTCCAAACAAAGACGCCGTCAAGGGACAAGGCCTCAACCTCTCACGTCATCGCTGGTCGATCACAAAGTCTACACTCTACAGCCATGCGACGCCCGTTCGATTTTCCTCAATCCTCATTGAGCTGACCATGGATCTATCTTGGCCTTTTCCTCTGAATTAGTTGAAGATCAAGAGTGGCACAGTAACCAGTATGTATGCATCCATATGACAACAAAAAGAGACATTGTTCTATACTCTCATGACCACTACTCTTTCTGCTAAAAGATTACTACACGCTAATCGTGCACCTAATCACCTGCTGTATGCCGTGACGGCGCTGCACTGACTGAACCCTCCATTGCCGTTCAATTGAGCTCACTTTGAGTCCAAGAACAGCAGCATGGTAGGGAGACACACGTATACCAAGTCAAAACCGATATATCGTTAGCTCACTCTGTGTGTGCTCCTTTGACCAAGTCAACGCAAGCGCCCGGCCGGCCGGTCGCCATGGACACTAGCATGAGCAGCCAAGCACACTGCACACTACTCCTTGGGCCGCTTCAGATCCTCCTCCTCTTCCTCAGAGGCGTCGTCGTCGTCGTTGGCGTTGCCCCTGAACTTGGCGTAGATGTCTCCCTTGTAGAAGTTCCTGGTCCTCCACACGAGCACGAGCGACACGAGCGCTCCGGCGACGGTGGCGGCGGTGATGATGAGGAACGCCTTGCGGAAGCACTCGACGCCGATGCACGTCTTGTCTCCGTCGCCGGCGAGCGAGCCGCCGTGCTGCCTCGCGGCCTCGGCGTCGTAGAGCGCCCCGGCGACGCGGACGTTGAGCACGTACGCCCCGATGGGGCTCGCCACGGACCCAAAGTTGTAGAGCGTGGAGTAGTACTTGAGCCCAAACACCTCTGAGATGATGGCGAACAGCAGCGGCCACTGCGCGCCGAAGCAGAAGCCGATCACCACCGACGCGGCGTACAGCGACTGGGGAACACCGAAGGCGATGAGCAGGTGGCCGACGCACGAGAGCAGGAGCACCAGCGTCAGCATCAGCGGGCGTGGGAACCTGTAGCGTGACAGGAACATCTCCGAGGCGAACCCGGACGTCACGCGGCCGGCGTAGTTCCAGATGCTGATCAGGGAGACGAACGTGTTGATGCTCTTGGATGGGTAGCCCAGTGACTGCCCGATCTGGCCCATGTTGTCGATCGCTGTCAGTGTGCCGCCCACGCCGCAGATTGTTGCTAGGAATAGCACCAGCATGTCTATGCTCACGAGTGCCTGAGGGATTGTGTAGTCCTCACCCTGTGCCGGTGGGCTGAACATGTGTCTCAGGCACGACCCCAGGCAGCTGCTAGAGGATGACGACTGCGTCGTCGTGGTGGTGGTGGTTTGGGTCTTGGCCGCCGCCGACGGCGACGGCTCAGGAGAAGATGGCTTGTCGACGGTGACAGTGGGGGGCTCGCGGAGGGACTCGAGGAGCTCCTTCTGGATCTTGTACTCCTGCTTGATGACGACGCCGAGCGGGAGGAAGAGGACGATGAGCAGAGCGGCGGCGGAGACGGCGTAGGCGGCGTGGGAGAAGTCGACCTGCTTCTGCACGACGATCATGACGAGGAGGTAGGTGGCGAGCGCATGGAGATGTAGAGGAAGCAGAAGAAGGAGTCGTTGCTCGTCGCCGCGGACGGCGACGACGACGAGCCTCCCCGGCGGGTGGGGCCGCGCGGGTACGGCATGATACGGACGGTGTGGACGAAGAGGATGGAGATGGCAGCCGGGAGCCAGGCGATGAGGAGCACCAGCGACTTGGCGTCGTCGCCATAGATGGCGAGGTAGAGCTGGGTGAAGATGGCGCCGCTGAGGCCGACGAATCCCTTGAGGAGTCCCAGCACGACGCCACGGCTCTCCGGGAAGTTCTTGACGCAGGTGACGAGGGCCCCCGTGTTGGCGAAGGACTGGGAGTTGGCGCCGATGCAGATGTAGATGCACATGAGCCACACGGGTGGCCTCGCCGTGCGCCCGTCGATGGCGAGGTAGATCATGAGGTAACCGACGAGGTTCATGGCGGCGCCCATGGCGAGCACCACCCATGGCGGGGTCACCTCGTTGATGAGGCCCGAGAGGACGCCCACGTTGGCGCCGAGGTCCTTGAAGAAGGAGAGCGTGTTGAGGGTGCGCTGGTCGTAGCCCAGAGAGGATTTGAGCACCTTGGAGTAGATGCTGAAGATGTACGTCGCCCCTGACGCTGATAGGATGAGCAGGCACGCGAACACCATGAACCAACGGCCCAGTATCACCTGCCGGGCGAACCGCAGCGTCAGCACCTGCGGCCCGCCGGCGACGTCGCCGGCGCCGGACACGAACGCCATCGCGCCAGCCAAACCTTTTACTGGTGGTGCTCTGCCTCGTTGCCTGTCGTCTGGTGGCGAGCCGGTGAGTGGCACAGGGCGCGGCGAGCCTGTGGAATATATAGAAGGGGAATTGGGAGGGTGGGTCAGTGGGTGGTAGGAGAAGGCTTAGCGTGACTGAACTCTATGGGAGCTGGAGAGAGTGAGCGTCGCTGGCATGGATGGATGCCACTTGCACTGAACATGGATTTTGGCCGGTGACAGACAGAGAGTTGAGGCCGCTATCGTCAATCAATGGCCACGAAATTTGGCAGATTATTAGAATGTCTTGGGTGAATTTAGACAAACTTTCGGTGGAGTCCACAGTGTTAACGCTTATAACATCCTATAAGCATGTTCAGTTGTAGTGTTGTGTGGACTTGTCTTTGGCAGTTCAATCCTGCCGTCTTCAGATGTGGACCAAGACATGCCATGGCCATGATCCATTGGCTGGTCATCAAGGAACGGACTGTATACTTATTATTTTGCCCTGGTCTTCAGGGAAGAGCAATAGAATAGACGACATGCAGGTGGGGAAAGCATGGCTGGCTGGCTCTGAGCGGAGCAGCCTTGATCCTAGGAGACCGTATATGGATTCATAATTTTGCTTAGGGTCACTGGTCGATTTTTCATGCATTTAACAATGGTCTCTGCAAGATCCATAGGATCGACGACCTTGACCTGAGGGTTTACTGGGGGGATTTGCATGGACTAGTGAGAGCGATCCCTGCTTGACTATAAGGATAAGCAGAGCGTCTCTGCATATCCTAAAAGGAGTGGGACCGGCTTGTCAGGGAGCCATCCTGTGTGTTTTCTTTGACTGGTCCCAGCAAAGACGAAATTTACTGAAAGGGACACTGGCATTTAGCTGAGAAATGATAGGCGATTAAGAGGGCACAACTGTGCCACGTGCGAAGGAATAAGAAAGCAGAGATGTCTGATGCACTGATCGATCTTATATGAACACTACCCGAAGAGGTCATGTGTCTGTAGTGTGATTAGCTCCTTGCTGTGAAAACATCGAGGTGATTAACTACATATTGGACTTTAAACTAGTCATTAGGCAATAACAAAAGTGCCTGTGTGTCCTCTTGCGCTTAGGAAACTGCCATGGCCATGGGGGTGTTCGGCTGGCTGCTGCTTGGCTGCGCTGCAGCTGTTTAGCATAGGCAAATCAGCAGCAACAGCCAACAGCACAAGCAAAGCAGCAGCAACAGCACAGGCAAAGCAGCAGCCTAGCAAACACGGCCAGATCTCTTTCCACGTCCTTTGCCCATCGAAAGAAGCTAGCTGATGGCCATTGGCCAAGCTTGTAAAAGACAACTACCTGGGCCGGAGGCACCCATTTCCTTGACAAGGAGACGGCAAAAACTGTAAAACAAACAATGATGGGTGGCAATTTGATGTTAAATAAAAGGAAGACGGTAACAACTTGGTGTACAAAATCTTGTCGAGGAATGAGCATGTACTGCCCAGCGAAGAACTACTGTACATGGTAGTGACAAACAAACGGCTAGCGACATTTACTGGATCATGACAGTGGACAATGTCTAATTATCAAATGCATTCTGTCACGGTTCTCTTGAGAAAAATGGCCCCTTAGAAAAATGAGCATCGGAGACCCGGTTCCAGCGTTCTCATGGGTCTGCGTCATTCCATATATTTTCTTAGAATAGGTAGGTATGACTTGAACTTGATATGAAAAAAATACAAAAGTTCAGTAAACTTTTCAACCTACTTACATGAAAGACAGAGGATCTTGTTGTGTCCTAACCCTGAAGCAACTGCGGTTGCCAACCGTATTTCTAGGCGCTTCCCCTGTATGACTGACCATCCGTGTGCCATCGTTAACGTTGCCTAGACTCGTTTTTTTGTAAGAAACTCGTGCCCTAAAAAATGTTCAAATCGATCAGTTCATTTTTTTTATAAGTATATGCTGCAACTTGTGCCTGTGTTATCTGCGTTAGCCCGCAGCTAGTTGGTTAGATTTGTCTGCAGTCTCTGCACCGCACTCTTCACGCTAACACAAGCATGTGTATGGCTCACCGGTAACTAAGTCAAGCATCTCTATATCCTAGGTCAAGTATGTTAACCAGAGAGTAAACTAACGAAGGCGCCAGCTTATCCAATGATGGTGTCACGAGATGCTAACCTTAACATACAGTAGTAGTAATTAGTAACATTGTCTCTTGACAAGTTGGCTTTACGGTAGTGTAAGCAAAGCGTGCATGGTACGCGCGAAGCACGTACACCGAGTTGGAGACAATCGATACAGCAAGTGTACATATTTCTTCTGCTGGTTTTTAATTTAGGCACGTATAAAGAACTGTATAAACAAAAGTGCATCTCTTGACTGGTTTTTAATTTAGGGCTCACCCTAAACCCTAATCCTCTATTTCTTTTTTTTCCTCCTTTTGCGAGGGGTATAATTGGCATTTAAGTTTCAACCCATGCATGACTCAATTTGAAATCTTCCAGCACAATTTTTCAATTCAAAATACAAAAAAAATTGATACTAAAAACCAAGCTCTAAAAAGATATCCAGCTTCAGTATCTAACTTTAACATCACCGAAATATAAGCTCTAGATCGGTCACGTGAAATAGGATGATGATAACGAGTAAGGTGACGTCATCAGAGAGTAGAGACGGGGTAAGGTGACGTCGTCAGAGAGAAGGGAAGCGCCATTGCTAGCTGAAGACCCCAGAAAGTTGTATAACTTTTTATTTTAGAAGGATCATTGGAGCACAAGATGATATCCATGCATCATCATTATTACCGCCTGCTAATGGAGCACACGTTTACGCATGGCATGTTCACCTCGTGTTATATATCTTTATTTACCCCAAGAGCACTGCTAGCTAGCTCCAGGTTCAATCCATTATCTCATTTAAAAAGGCTCCAGGTTTATTGGCCCTCTGGCTCCGGATAAGTATCATTGATCCATCACGCACGCGTGCTTGTTGACTTGCATGCGCTTGCGTTTATATGCTTTCAAGCTTCGTTTGTGCGTGGACTGACTCTGTATGCACGTGTCTACCGTGCATCTCTAGTGAAGCCCTGATGGAGAACTCGTCGAGCGTGTACCATCACAGATCGTGCACGTCAACGTCACGAGAGATCTCGAGCTCGTCCAAGGAGTGATGCGTACATGTCAATGCCAAGAACTCCAAGGGAGATCGATCTCCCATCCTCCCTGATCGATCGGCAAAACTTTCTCCAAGAAAGCACCGTCAAAAGGGTTGGAAAGTGAAAATGGCAGCGCGTGCTCGTGTAGATCGTGTCATTGCGTTCGAGCTTGAGTGCGACTGTGCGAGTCATTTGTTTATCTTTCTTTCAAGAGACCAAGTCATATAGGTTTGTTACAATTTGCCCTGCTACTATGCAATGCATGCACACATTCCTTCTTTGATCTTTATCCATTTGACCAAACCCTTTTATTTTGGTTTGGTAGTTAAGAAATGCTTGCCTTCCTGAGATATTATATCGTAGTATAACTTTGTCCTCACAAAAACTATTTTTTTTTGTGGAGAACACTCACAAAAACAATTCCATGACTGATACTAGGAGACGAACTGAAATGTCATTGACAAATAGTAATTTATATATGAGAAATTGAGGGCACTTATTAACCTGGCATGCCGGTCCCTCAAGTGAAAAAAAAGAGTAGGGAGGAAACTCCCAATAAGGCCATGTTCAGATTTCCAATTATTCACTATTCATTCCAACTTTTTACTATTCATTCCAACTTTTCACTATTCCTCCCTCACAAAACACGTTTCCCAGCGAATGCTACAGTGTTTTTCTTATGCTGCAGTGTTTTTTCCTACAATCTAAACACACCCTAAGTGAACGTGTCTTGATTCGGTTGTCCCGCGTATTTGTCCTCATCGTCCAAACTCACTGATTTATTTTTTTATGAATAATCCGAGTGATGAGAGACCAGAAAGCAAAGTTTTGGTGCTGAGCTGTTGGTTTTTCATGGTCAGCCAAGAAGTTGGACGAGCACACCCGCTCCCATTCCAGATTCTTACTGTTGTTTATTTTACTGCGAGAAGATACAACTAACCCCTCACTTTTTTACATTTTTAACTGCAATTTTTCCAGCAGTATCAAAAAAGTTTTCACCTTTTTTTTTGCAGCGTTCTTTTTGGGTGCAAAGTGCGTGCAGCCAAGCTCTCCACAAAACTTAGTTAAGTAGCGGTGCACCACAAAATAGCAAAATCATTGGAAGAGACCATATTATAGAAACTAGAAAGTTATCGCCACCAAGTATACATGCATACATACAAGAAGAATTCGGCACATTCAAAAGCGGATGGATTTGGCCTTTTCTTGGATCATGAAATTGACAGAGATGCATGTCCGTTTCACCAAAACGTGGAGCAGCCACACTAGCTGCATCTTTCAGAGGTCCATAGTTCCACATTCTGCAAGTAAAAGGGAAGCAAGCAAGCCTTGGTTTATTATTGGCAGTGTCATGATTTGCTTTTTTCCTCATCCTAATTTTGTTTGGTATACAAAGCACATGCAACACATGCTACGCTATGGTGTCTTACTTTCACTCCCACGGTCCCACCCACATTCCCTCCCTGGTATACACTAATATTTTTATTTTATTTTTTACAACATGGTTATGGGCAGGTAAAAAAAAGTTGATTAGCGATAGGTAAATGTAAATAGAAGATGAGCCATACGGTATTTTATTTTCACAATTACAAGCGCGTTCCTTATTAAGCAGGTGCTTCAACGCACTAGAGCTGAACCTTTTTATTTTTTGTTGAGGCAAGAGCTGAAACTTTCAGGGCACGAGTCGGCACACCAACCAAACAAGCAAGATGAACAGAACACGGCTGCTCGGAGCGTGACAAGAGCTAGCTAGCTGCCAACGGGATCGGCTCAGCAGGAGCACGAGGGGCACGAAAGGAGACGAGACTCTCCCCTCATTTATGCGCTAAAGGCACAGGAAAAGAACCTCCCCTCTGAAATCGCCCTGTCCACCTTCCACTTAGAAATCTTCATTTTTGAGGTGACAATGGCCACAATTTCTGAGAGCAGTGCTGCCTAATTTCGATTTGCAAACCTTTAAAAAAAAAATCTTCAGGCCGGTGACCTCAACTGAAGCCACGTACCTTCTGAAACAGACATTTCGGAGCTCAGAAAAAGGCAGCGCAACTAGTTTGCATGACTACAGACTACAGAGCACGCGTGAAGATGCTGGTCTCGTCAGGTCCACAGAACAAGGCCTTGAAGATTTGAGACGGATGATCGATCCAAATCCAACCGGTGACCAGGAACAGAGCACGCCAGCACGGCAAATCAAAGCAAGTCTCTGTCCGAGTGGTCATCCCTGTATGGCGGCAACCGCTGACCGGCAAGGTTCTCCTATGGCTGCCGTGAGCTTCTGGAAAACGTTCACACTTGACCTGGCACTGTTGCACAGTATATCAGACGATGACCTGAAGGTGATGAGCCGACAGCGTCAGCGTGTCACCCCCGATTATGGCCGCGTTTAGTTTCCAAAAACTACTTTTTACTTCCTATTCACCTCCCTCACAGAACACGCATCCTCAAAAATTCATTTTTCCACTTTCCTATTCATCCTCCTCACATAACACGTATCCCAGAAAAAAAAAATATTTTTTCCCACTACAACTAAACACGGCCTATATCAGTTTGGGATTGCACAATACGCCCATCGGCACATCATTGCAACAGGCTTGGGACTGATCAGGTAGCCTCCGTTTCTTCAGTTATTCACGGTGACCTGACCTGACGGTGTGGCAAATTGAACTCCGTTCGCGACCCAGCGGCCAAAGCCCAGTGGGCCAGTGGCACATCTGGAAGCCCATTCGAGCGAGACCCAGCGGCCTTGAGATGATGGGCCAGCGCCCCCCGAGCAGTAGCACAGCAGCTCCTCCCGTCCCAGATCTCCGCCGAGCAGGGGAGCAGGAAGGAGGAGGTCGAGCAGCCCACCACCGCGCCAACCTCCTGCCTGCCAACGCCGCCGTCACCGCCGGTACGTCTCCACTTCCCTTCTGCGCATGCTGCTAGCTCGCCCCCTCTCCCCGCGGTCCTCTTACCTGTGGTGCTCTGGAGCCGGCTCGTCGTGTGCGGTGGCGGTGGCAGTGCACGCCGCACGCGAGGTGTTCGACGCATTGCCTCTGCGTGAACTGCGCCGCGCCTCGACGCCTTCTTTTTTACCTTCATGGATGAAGTTCTTGTAGCACTGACGCATGGCGTTACGGCCCTTTCGTTGTTGCAGGATCGGCGCGTATGGCGGAGGCGACGCAGCGTGGCGGGCCGCCGCCGTCGTGGTCGGACATCCCGTGGGACCTGGCCGGCCGCGTGCTCCGCCTCCTCCCGGCCTACGTGGACCGCGTCCGCTTCGCCGCCGTGTGTCCGCAGTGGCGCGCCGCGGCGCGGCAGCTCCTCCTGCCCCCACCGCTGCCGGTCCTGGCCGTGCCGGACGGCACTTCTACAGTTTTCCGTACGACAAGCCCTTCCGCTTCCCTGGATTTGGCTGCGCCGACTTCAAGGACGCTGTCTGTGACAGATGGCTCGTCTTCCCACTCGACGATGTATGCTTCTTGGTCGACCCTTTTGCTGGGGAGAGGGTGAAGCTGCCGTGTCTGTCTCAAGTCCGGCTCCGTCCATCAAATGCAGCCTCCAACCCAGACATTGGCTCCCCTTACATCACATGGATGAGCATGTTGAAGGAAACGAAGCGTAGTCTCACGTTCAAAAAGATGGTCCTGTGCTCGCCAAACCTTGTTGCTGCAACGTTCGGCGATGGATCCATTTGCCAGATTCTGATGTGCCAGCCAGGGGGTTCCTCATGGTCAGTACGCGCGTATGATGCGTGTATGCAATATGCAGACATGACATTCTATCAGGGAAAGCTCTACGCCCTTCATGGTGGCGCCGAGATCCTCTTTGTTGTCAACATCAGCCAAGACCCAAGGACCGGTGACCCACAGGTTGCTCGAATTGGACAGGTTATCAATGGTGATCCTGATCCCTCGATCCGAGCTTGGTTGCCAAACACGACCATGCACATGAAGAAGCTCTACCTGGTCGAATCATGTGGTGCACTGCTGATGATACGCAGGAAGATTTTCTGCAGATTGGTTGGCGCCATGGTTGTGTCAGGACAGACTATTGAGCTTCAGGTGTTGGAGGCTGACTGGGAGCACTCACGGTGGGTGAAGGTGGCGACGCTGGGGGATGACCTGATGCTTTTCCTTGGGCGATCGTGTTCCAAGGTTGTCCGTGCTTCTCAGTACGGAATGTCTGGTGACCAGATCTTCTTCTTGGATGATGTATTTGAGAACGACGAGTACAGCAAGTACATCATTCAGGGGAACACTTCTGTCAGTGTCTACGACATGAGAACAGGCGAGATCTCCTCAACGCTGCCCATGGTCTGGAAGCGCAAGATGGTACTTGCGACATGGCTCTTCCCGTTCGGGCTAAAGTGATGGCTTGTAATTGTGCAATCAGCCAGATGAACTGTTGTTCTTGTTGTTGTCTGGGACTTCTCTTTTGAGAAAACATTGTGTGGTGGATGTTCCTGTGAAAACCCAAGTAGGACGATGGCTGATTTGATTATGAGGCATAGCTTGGTATGTGCGGTTTGTATCTGTTTAAACATCGGAGTTAATCTGTTTCCGTGAACTTTGTATTTCTATAGCTTGTCTTTGCGTGCTCATCTGCCATGTGTGGAAATGACTTTGTATTCGTGCAACAGCTCGCATCATTTTCTTTCTGACGTTCCGGAATGCACGCTGAATCCTCATAGCAGCAACTATCGAAGCTGCTTCAATCTAAGGATTGGCCAACCAAATTGCTTTGGTTTGATGAATCCTCATAGTAGGCTGCTAAAGATTCTCGTAAGCACAATTCTTGTTCGCTAAGGTCTTCAAATTCAATGGAATGATACTTACTGCGTCCTTGATGCTGATCGCTTATCCTTGGGACAGTGACATGGCCTAAAAGGCTAAAAATAAGCAGTCAACCCTTTTCTCAGCATGGTATGCAGCAAATCCATCAAAACCTCATCTTGCAGCAAGATCAGAGTAGTGCGTCCACCAGGGTCATCATGAGTAGGATCTGTAACCAAGCTTGGATTTGCTCCAGCAGACAAAAGACCAGCAACCATTTTTTTCCCTAGCAAGAGAATAATAAAAGTTAAGTTACCACCATATGACTTTCGAATATAAAAGATAAGTTGATCCCAGGAAAATATACCTGAGATAACATGTTGTCTATTACAAATTTACAATAGTAACCTCCATGAAGATCAAACCAGATGTCTACCAATATAAAACACAGTTTTCGAGATCGACATTCCTAACTTTGCAGGTTTTGAAACAAAGTTTGGCCCATCTTTTCTAGCAACTGGTATGGTTTCTTTTTAAGTTCTGACTAAATTTGACTTCTATAATATACTAAAACATCCAAGGTGCAAGAACTCATACAAGACATTATTTCTTTCCATATTTTCCTCTTTCATGTAGTCACGTGTATAAACACACCCCAGTTGCCAGGCCGAGAACTCATCGTGTCAAATATCAGTGAAAGATTGTACAATACGCCCATCGGCAACACTGAACTGGCTTGAGACTGACCAGCCTCAGTTACACAAGACACTTGGAGACAATGGACTGTGTTTATTCCACTTATTGAAAGGACAACAGCAATCTAAAGGCAGATATGGAACAGTTCAACTACAAAACCCTGTGACGCTGTAGCATCAAGGTTGGAACTTGGAGCAGTATTAAGAAATGAATGGTGATATGCAGTGTGAGGAAATCTCGTCAGGGCAACCGAGCTATGATCGCTGTCGGCAGATATCCGTGGTGAAGTTCAGCATGAGCCGATCATCATAAACTTGAGTTGCGTGTATTCCATGGCTTCACAAGTTGAGTCTTGCGTGCTTGAAGAACAGATAGAAGAGGGTGGCCGATGACAAGAAGAGGCTTATCAGTACCAGCCAGATCTGCCACACTGCAGCGGTCAGGAGGGTGAAAATGAGTGTGGCATTTTGGCAAACTGTTGGATAGAACAGGACCCGTTTAGGGAGACAAAGATACGTACCTTTCCATTCAGGAGGGACGTCAAGTTTGGTAATCTCTGCTCCCCACTGATGTGAGGTGGAGATTACAACCCTGCACTATCCAAAGACAAGTATTATCACAGGCTCACAGTGCATCATGGCTTCCACCTGCCACTAGGGCAAAGCATGCTGCTACATATTTGATTATGGTGTTCATGCATGTGGAGGAAACATTTTTCTTGTTACACTGAGAATCCTATAGCACATCTAATCATCTATCTGTCACGCATACCCGACTTCATAACCAATGTTGTGTACCTTCGCTGAAACTGTGAAACATGTCAAGTTGCTAGTGCAACAGAAAGAAAATTCATTTCCACACTTTTTGTTCTGGATATAACCAGTGATTGTTGGTAAATAATAGAGGGCTTAGTAATGCTAACCTATCATTCTAGTAACGTTTGGTTAATTGGTTTGTCTCCCTTCTTTAAGAAAGGACGAAGATTACCTTTCAGTAGGGCAAAATTCAATAGTAGAAATTGGAGAGCCAAGATGAACCTTCTTGCTCCAGTGAGCAACTTCCATGGTCTTTACTTCCACAACACAAAAGTCACCATCACGGTTTCCTCTAAACAAAGGTGAAAAGTATATCCATATTAATGGTACTTCATAATCAAAGGAACATCAAGCATTGGTGGGAAAATATTGACAGGTACAATTTTTCTTAACTGGGATGGCCAGTGGATATGCTCCTTCTCTAAAAAAAGAAAACAGAGCAGGTAGCTTGATTTCAATATAATCAATTGGTTGAGAACATGGTTATGGTACTAGCATAACCATTATACACTGGCCAGCTAATAAGTTCTTTAGTCAATTGGATAAACTTCAGGTTATGCAGTCACTACTTATCTGCAAAAGGATGCATTTCCAGAGATTTTTGTAGATATGCAACTAAACATACACTTTCAGCCATGGTTTATCGTAATATATATAAGTTATAAATAGTAAAAACAATGATTTCAGCCCAGCAAAGTCTAAACAAGATGGAAAGCCAATGGGGAATGCAAAGGAAAGATGAAATGCTCGTCTCAATAACTTTAACAAGTAGTTTGAAACTTGAGCAATACAGTTGTTCCCAAACGTAGAAATGATAGATAGAAATGGGCTTTGCCATAGTCAATTCCATGGTCTGCATCTCCTTCACTTACAGTGCAAGATACTTCCCATCCAAGCTAACTGAGAGTGTGGAAATAGGCTTTGCCGAAAGTGTTTTGTATCCGATTCTCTTCCAGTTACTGATGTCCACAGCCATAGTCACAACATTATGCCCTATTTCAGAGAGAAATATTTAATCATAGCAGGCTCCTGCTGCAGTTCTTTAACTTCAGTTAGAGGATTACCTTTTACAAGTGTGCAAAAGAGGAAAGGTTTAGTTCCATCCCTAGAAAAGCGGCAACACCCAATCTTCTCATCCTGTAAACAAACATAAAGAAGGAAATCAGACAAACAATTCAATTTCAACAAACAGGAAATATATAAAGCTATCATTCTATACCGAAGATCTTGTCAAATTGATCAGTGGAGTCCCCTCATTAATCTTCCATATTCTTGCAGAACCATCATTGGATGTTGAAACTAAAAACTCTGAATCTAAGCTACATAGGAAGAGTAGAAGCACTATATCAGAAGATACAAGCTAGGCATTTACCTTATTACAAAGTAACAAGTGTGTTTCAAATTTCAATATCTTCCAAGCAAGAAACTCGAAGACAAAGGCTACATTGAAACTAGCAAGATACTAGCAAAGACGGCGTGCTGTAAACACTCAGCCAGACTGAATCCTATATATTTATCCGACTTAGTTGCTAATAAGCAGCATAACGTAATAATGCATGTCTCAATTCGTGCAGGCAAAAATTGTCAAAATGAAGCAGCTTACTGCTTCCCCATTTCTTCACCTGATGTCCATGTCACGGAAGGATTTGTGAGCTTTAGGTTCGTCCAAAATCACATCGAGACCTGGCCAATGAAATATTCTGAGACGTCCATCCTGTTATAGCGAAATACACTAGGAGAGTTTAGATAGAAAATTCAAAAATTTAGTTAAACAAAAAACAAAAAATATTATTTCGAAAAGTAACTCATTGAAGCTACTTAATTTTCGAATATTATCAGCAAATGAATGATCAATACTTCAAGAAAAATGGAGCTCATACAATATTATTAATACAGTAACAAAAAAAACACACCAATATAAATTTAAAATAAAACAATTAATAAGACAGGATGAGCTGATACCTCACCACCAATAGCAAACTTAGCACCATCTGTGCTGAATGTCAAACATTTTTGAGGCCCAACAGATTCGAGAGGTGAAGCATCGCTTGGAATAAGGTGAATACCAAATTCTCTATAGACCAGCTTGAACACCCTACAAGAGTGATATAAAGCATATAATAGCCTAAGAGGAGTAAAAGCCAATGAAAAAGTAAGTAATCCTCGTGTAGGGAACTAAGTCTTTATTTCTATATAACAAGGAGTGCAATTAACAGAAATGTTTAGCTAAGTCTTTCTGTATTACAAGCCTGAAGAATGCTATTGTTTGCCTACTAGTTGGTAGTTGTTTCATCAGTAATTTGATTGGCGAATAAAAACAAGTTCAAATCAAATACGAAGTAGATTCAGATGAGGCAGGTAGGCAAGAGATGACGCTTCAGTCGTGTGCACATACAAATAAAATAAAATGGACCTAACAATTTCTTAAGGCACATAAAAATTTGCTGGCTGAAAAATAAGCCATTCCCATAGACCAAGATGCACGTTCGCCGAAAATTGAAGCAGCACATATGTGCTAATTTCATTACCTGCACCCTCTGGCGGTGGCGCAGACCAACTCCCGGCCACCGGGGTGCACGGCGATCGCCCGCGGCGTGTCGGCTGCGTCCTCGCCAACGACGACCCTCACCTGCAAAAACCACAAGCACGCGGGGCGCACGTGAGCTCGAGATCAGACCGTCCGGCCCTCCGGAGCGCACGGGGGAGAAGAAGCACGCACGCACCAGGGGCTCGGAGGCGAGGGCGGAGGCCCTGGCGTCGAACTCGAGGAGGTCGAGGAGCGCCGGGGACGAGGCCGTGGCGCCGCGCCCGAACGCCACGAGGAGGCGGCTGACCCCTGGCGGCCCGCCATCCTCCCGTCGCCGTACCCACGCCGCGCACGTCACCTTCCCGGGCGCACCCTCGCCGCCGTTCCCCGCCATAGGAGGACGGCCAGCAGCGGTGCCGGGGCTTGGTGCGGCGATGGCGTCACCGCGTCAGTCAGTGAGGCTCTGCAACTCTGCTGTGCTCTGCTTTCGTTGGCGCCTGGACCTTTTAGGGAGGAGACGAGACGGGACGAGGGAGGCGGCCGGCCGCCGCGGCGCGTGGCGTCGGGCGGAGGAGTCGGGGCGTGGCGGAGTGCGCCGCGGAATCGTCGCCCGCATCCACTGGATATTCTCGGGCCGGCTGCCGCGCGCCAGCGCTTGCTGGCGCCAGCTGACGTGTCGCGTCGCTTGTGTGTCTTCCCCCGCACGACATGCAGTGCCGCGCGCCCATGCCGGCATCGCGCCTCGGCGCAAGCGGCCGCTCTGCGTCGCGGTGTGCATCGTCGCCGCCGGAGCTTGCTGGACACCGTGGAAAGCTTCGTCGGCCGGCCGAGGAGCCGATGAGCAGTACGAGGGAGCAGCGAGCCAGCGAGACTCCGTCCATGTGTTGCCCGGCGTCTTTGCGGTAAAAGAAGGCCGGCTTGTGATCGTCGCGAACCTGCTGCTGCTGCTCGAGGACTCGAGGTTACCGGCGCCGCTGGAGAGTGCACACTGCACAGTAGTCATTGGGTGCGCGCGTCGTCAGAGAAAAGCACCACGCAAAATGCATCACTTTTTTTTATTTTTAAATAAAAATAGATGGTACACGGATGCGTGAAGTAAATCATTTACTCCATCAAACTCTATGTCTTTTACACACGATCGAAGGACATAGCTCATCATCTCGCATGCTTGTTCACAACATAAACTTGAGACTGGAGATAAACTGATGCGTCAGCATAACTTTCTGACACTAAGCTATTCACTTGTATTATCGACTTGTCGCCTACTGTCTACAAACGGCTACTTACTATGGACGGAGAATCGCCACAATTCCATCTCACCGGCGAAAATCCAGTGACTCCATATCATACTTCAACATTGGCGGTTCATCCTTCAAAAATGTTGGTGCTGTTGCTTCAGATATTCGTTTTATTGCCCATTAGAAATTCTTCAGCATGTGCCAGGGCCCAGGGGGCGTCCATTTCATTCCCTTTCTGTTAATGGAGTGTGGTATTAAGCCTATGTTACACTGACTTCCCGCTCATGGTTCTGGTAGCTTGTGATCAAAGCATTTCCTCAGGGCTGCCCTTATCTCTTTCAGCATCTCATCGATCCCGATATGCCTCCTGCACAACCAAGGCCATGGGGTTAAACAGAATGCACTGATGTTAAAACAGGACACGAGATAAACAGACATCAAACTTCTCGAATGATATTTCTTCCTGGGTTAGGAAAAGGCCCAATCCAACAAGATGAGGCAACCCACAGGAATTGTGATGGTAATAACAAGGCATGAATATAAGCTTGAAGTTGAAGGCATCATAAACATGAATTTACTTGTGTAAGGTGATGAGGCATACAATACGCTTGCAGCGACAACAGCTTGAGGTCTAGGATAGTCTCCAAGTTCCTTTTCGCTGCCTTCAACTTTAGTCTCCAATTCGATCTGATGTTTGCTTATGTTTCCATTTAGGTTATCATTGCTGGCATTTTCGCCATGGGCTTCTTCACATCCAATTGAAGATATTTCTAAAGCCAGCGATGGTAGCCTATCATGGGCCTACAATGAGGGGGGATCAATGTTACAATAGGCAAAACACTGACCATGCTCACATGAGGTCAAACCTTCGGGAGAGTAGTTGAAAACTTGAAACAGAAAGTTGCATCCTCCAGTGCCAAGAATAGTTTAGCTCAGATTAAGGAATTGACGTGCACCTTAGGAAGATCAATCTTGTTAAGGACCACAACATAAGGTCGCTCCAGGTATTGAGGGTTATACATCCTTAATTCCTGCAAAGAGATGCATGCCAGATGACCTTGACTTCAGAAACAAAATATGGGAATATGATTCAGTTTTCACTTTCACAAATCACAAGACTGATATCCCCAATTGAAATTTGTAATGCCTTAAGTACGTTGTACTAAGATCCTATTTCTTCCTAACTGTCTAGAAGCATAATGCTTCTTTACTGTAACACCTAAAAACATTGGAAACACAATTGTTATACGCATGGCAATTTTGACCTCTATTCAACTCAACTCATATACACACTAGCAACTGATGCTGCATTTATGCTCCTGTCAACATATGACTTTTATCAAACTATCTCGCAACTGATGCTAGTTTAACAGAATCAGGTTTAAGAAATTGCGACAGTCAAAGAGACAATCTTATAATCGTTCACAGGATCATACAAATAGTGAACATTATTATATTATTGAGAAGTGAAAAGTGACAGTCAAAGAGCACACTGGAATGATGAAGGCAATTAGAGATTACTTCTCTGACAATCTTATAATCGTTCACAGGGTCATCTGCAGCAGCATCAACAACATGGACAATTACTCTAGTTCTTCTTAAATGTCTCAAGAAGTTGCGACCAAGACCCTGGAAATTAAATTAAACCACATGATGAGCCCAAAGAAAAAATAGCAAGGGCAAGCAGCATGAGACTTCTGAAGAAATTTTGTGTAGGAACCAACAAGAACATAGAAGTGAAAGCAGTACCCTCCCCAGATGCGCACCCTCAATTAGACCCGGCAAGTCTGCCAATGTTGCTTCCGAGGAAAACTGCAGAGCCCCTAAAGCAGGATCTCCACCAAGCCGGCCAAGATTTGGCATTAACGTAGTGAATGGATAATCAGCAATATCTGGTCTTGCAAGAGTTATAGCTGATAGGAGTGTTGACTTTCCAGCATTTGGAAGTCCCTGGAGATGCAATTAAGCCATCTTATACCAGCATGGCAACATGAAGGAAAATAACATTGAAGCAAACCTCAAAATTTGGATAATCAAACATCTACAACCTAAAAATGCTACAGGACAGACTTGAGATGAAAACAGTTTAATCGAATGATGAAAACAATGTCTTGTTCCTGAAAAATTGAGATGCTTGGGTTAGTGAGACACCATACCACAAGTCCAACATCAGCAACCACCCTTAAGATTAACTCCAAGCTTACTTCCTCACCGGGCTGGCCATGAGTTAATACCTGCAAACAAAACAACAGAGGTAGTAAAATCACAAAACCGCTGCTATGGACATTGAGTAGCCAGAAAACCCTCTAACAATGTTTCTTGATATACTTGGCCTACCAAAATCCATCACAGTAACAACAAGGAATACCAGTAGGTCAGTCTTCTACTGTTCTGTACATCTATTTATAGTTGACTACTGGCAATACTACTTGAGCGTCTTTGGGGTACTCTCCTCACGATCAGTCACTAACTATATTCTGTGCAAATCCATTAGGGGATTCACCTCCTGGCATTCTAAAAAAACTATATTCTCTGCAAATTTTTGTAAATTTTCTTGCAGCCATGCAAGCAGCTTGACATTTGCAAAGCGCGTAAGAGGAGGCAGTCAACTCGATTACACTAGTCTTCTGAGGGGCCGACTGTACAAACCTAAGCACTACACAAGAATGCATTATTGGAAACACGTAGTTATTTTTATCCCCAATAAATCCTTCCCCAGTATAGAAGATACAACCAAGGCAACGTGTTGGTCAAAATGTCTTTCAAGCTACCATCAAATCCTTTTGAAAGGCCATTCTGACAACTCACCTTGTCAGTAGAATCGCGCATGATGTTTGGTGATAAAGCCATGGCTTTCCTCCTCCTGTACTCAGGCGCATCTATCAAGCTGATCTGCAAAAATAAACTAGACCTGTAAGGCTCGAAGGTTATAATAATATGAGAAACAAGAGTGACTAAACACAATGGTAAAACAAATCCACAGCACAGAGATACATGAAAGAAACAAAATTCCAAAGCTAGGCAGTTGGAAAGAGTCATACTATGAACTCAGTATCTAAAGGAATTCCTACGGTGTCATTTCTTTAATAGTCTGCAAAAATAGAAATCAACACCACCTAACGTCATACACAAGTCAGTGATTGACACTCATTGATAACACATTTGTACCTATGAATGATCAAGTTATAGATCTTTGCCATGAGCACTTACATACATCTTTCAAGTTAGTGTACAGCTCCATGTCTCAGAAATATTGAAATGCAGAGATGATGGTTAAGATTCTTACCACACACTATACACATTTGTGCTCAAAATGATATTGAAAAATAATGAGATTATGGTGAAGTGCTAACTATGCCCCCATAGCATTTCGGGCTTCAGATAAGGGAGTTTCATAAAGTTTGGGGACATGTGTTTGGGACTTGAAATCCACATTCCTCCCACATCAGCGTGACAAAATTTCACTAAGGAATAACTCACCCCGCCCTGTCCACCCCTAGCAACAAGCACTTCATCACCGGGATGAGCCAAATCAGCAAGAACAGTCCCCTTCTTGCGTTTCACAACAGTTCCTGCAAGTCGATGAAAAGGCATTGATTATGGACCATTGGACTCATCCTCAGTTCCTCACAGCAGAAATGCTCGGAGATCATAGCAACGAATCCACAAACCTACAGGAACGGGTATCCTGAGCGTCTCCCCGGCGAACCCGCTGTGCATCCGCGAGCTCAGTGTGGCACCGGCGGCGCCCACGTTCCCACCCCTCTTGGCGCAGTACCGTGCCTTCTCGTGGAACCGCAGCAGCGTCTCCTCGCCCTCATCAGCGTACACCACGACGTCGCCGCCGTGCCCGCCCATGGGCAGCGCCACCGACCCATCGTAGTTCCGCTTGTACGATACCTTCTTGCCCTTCTTCTCGCCCCTGTTGAACCTGCCGCGGGGCTTGGCGGCGTCGGCGGATGGCGCGGGGGGCATGGCGAGGACGGCGCCGTGCCCGCCGTCGCCCGCGCGAACCGTGACTAAGGCGTGGTCGAAGTACTTGTGCGCCTCCTTCGCCAGCGACGCCGGCGGAAGCGGAGCGGCGCGCGTGGTCGGAGCGGCCTCCTTGACCCTCGCCGCCCGGCACGTGACCCCGAACGGCGTGCGCTTCCTCGCGAGGCCTGCGAGGGCAACGAGGCGCGTGCCATCGGAGATGGCGTGGTGGTGGTGAGTGGCCTCGCGGAGAGGGTGGGAAGGGAGGCGGGGATGGTGGAGAAGCGCCATGGCGGTGGTGATGCCGCGGCGTGGCTGCTGCTGCAGTGGCGCCTGCGCGGGCCGGAGATAGCTGATAAGCTTGGCGCAGCGACCGCCGTTGGTCTGCTACGAGGAAGCCATCGCGGCCGTTGGTCGTGTACTCGTCTGAACTGTTTCATCTTGCTTCTTGCATCAATCTGACTGCTGCTGAAAAATCTGGTCCTGATTCAACGAGGTGACTGAACTTGAAATGATTGACTAGTGAATTTAACAGTAAACTGTGCAGGTATACAGATTACCCCAGAATATGCACTTTGATCCATGGCGAATTGGAAACTGAAGTTCTGGATAGAAGACAAAACTTTTCTTGATTTAAACCATGTATTCTAACGATGGAGTCTATCAAGCTACACAATTCGTTCGGCTCCATAGAGAATACCATCAAGAATCAATCATACAGGAAGACACAATCAGAAGTGTGTACTCTTGAACTGGAACACAAAGTCTTATGATCTTATCTACTCTATAATCACAACTCTATCAGGCCCTTGATGCAGTAGGTGCCCACAAGGAACCAGCCAGTCATCGCTGCGGCAAAAGCAACAAGGCCAATCAGGAATGCTGTGCCGCCAAAGAAGATACCGATGGAGAGCACGACCACGAATGGCAAGAAGGTCTTCACCACAGCTGCCTTGCTCACCCAGCGGCCTCGTAAGAACATCACAGCAGCTAGGTTGACCACATTCCATTTGTCATGGTCCGAGTAAAACAGCCGGTTCAGATTGTTAACGACAAAGGAGTGGCAGTTGCAGGTGAATAGGTTGTAGTTCCTGTTCTGGAACTCCTGCGTGCCTTTCTTCAGCGCGCCGTCCCAAGTGGCATCTCCTTCAGGTTCAATAAGCTTATAGCACTGCAGATTCTGAAAGATCAATGTTCAGTAAGCACCAGCATGATTTAAGCATCCTGCGCTTCAATGTTACACAGTTAAAAGTCATAAGAGAAGCAGAAACTGAAGGGCACAAACCTCATCACAGTTTACTTGAATGTAGCGTGCAACAGCTCCAAATGCAAAGTTGTCAACTGATATAAAATTTGGACCAGCGAAGTCCAGAATCACACCATCCTCTCTGCAGATACCAATGTGACCGATAAATGGCACCAACCACGTGATGAAGGGGATTGGAGTCCACACGATACAACAAGGAAAGCGCGCTCTTCTTGGGTCGATCTGACCAAGCTGGCTTCTGCCATTTTCCATGGGATCACGGTAAGTTCAAGCTGTTGATCAATGAGTGGAGGCAATTTCTGCAAAGGAATGATGAAGGGAAAAATATTGAGCACTCCACAAATGGGCATGGATGTGGTGTTACAAAATGAATGTGCGCAAAGGCATGATGGAAATTCGCTAGTTAGCGGTATCTCAATAAATGAAAACATCTAACTGAGATATGTAACACACACATACAGGTTTTGAAAGGTACTACTGAACAACTTAAATCCACTTGCAGAATTAGGCTCACAGATAAATAGCAGGCGATGCTCTACCTCTTGAGCTAAGGTGTTTCCCCCAAACGAGTCATCCTCTGACTACAGAAAACATCGTCGCATCGCACCGCAACCAATGGACAGAGAAAAATCGTTTAAAAAAAAAATGGACAGAGAAAAAGCGACATAATCTAAGGTAATCCCGACACCGTCTAACTTCGGAAGTTCAGCAAAGTTCACTCTAAATCTAATCGATCACAAGCTCAAATTTAACGAAATGTAAAAAAAGGGGCCCGGCGCCGCCCAGCCGACGGCCAAGCAGGGTAGGCAGAGCAGGACCTAGGACCTCACCAGCACTCGTCAGCCAATCTTCGCCGGCGCGGAGGATGTTGTCCTACAGCAGAGGGAAAGGCCGGATCGGTTAGCCTCCCGCCGCGGCGACGGCGGCTAACTCGCCTCCCGCAGCACCTCACGGTCCTCGTCGTGCCCTCTCTCGCCGGCGGCTCTCGGTGTCCTCTCCTCTGAATCGCGAATTCGCGAGCTCACGATGGGGGGATTGGGAATGGAGAGGACTAGAAGAGGGTAAATTGGGCCGGGCCTGTGGTCTGTCGATGGGCCAAATTGGTTTGAGGGCTGGGCTTTTGGCCACTTAATCACTGGGCTTTGATCTTCTATGGTAAGGAGAATTGGTGGTCATTGAAGCTTCCTTGGCGGCCACGCGCGTGGCCCCGACCGACTCGGAGTCGAAACCGCCCGCCGTCGTCGGACTCGCCCGCGCGCCGCGCCGACCTCCTCCTCTCCTACCACCTACAAGTATACCCACGCATCCCTCTTGCCGAGGCATCTCTTGGCTCTTGCCAGTCTCGCGCTCCAGCCACCAAATCCACGTCCACCTCGAGGAAAGAAACCGAGAGCTCGCGCCTGGCCGTGCTCGGCGGCCTTCGATCCCTCGGCTCGTGATCTGCTCCAGCGTCGCCGCGCCGTTCTTGGGAGGAGTTCTCGCTGCGCGCGCTCTTCTTGCCCATCCGAGAAGAGTTCTTGGGACCTGGGAGGAGCGTTCGTGCCGGGGAAGGAAGGAGGGAGATGGGGTGGAGGTCAGCGCCGATGGGGAGCCGGTACGGCCGCGTGTGCGAGGAGCTGCTGGAGATGGGCGCCCGGGTCGCCGTGCGGTCCTACGGGCACTGCCCCCAGACGGGGCGCATGTACTACAAGCCCCCCTCGGCGACTCCCGCCGCCGCCGAAGGCAGCCATGACGGGGAGGAGGCCGCGTCCGGAGGGAGCGGAGCGTCGGCGGCCATGACCGCGAGGAGGCAGCAACAGGCGGCGGCGGAGGACAAGGTGGAGTTTCACTGCTCGGAGTTCATCTTGTACGGCGTAGGGCAGGATTGATTGACCCGCACGGCGGCGGCAGCAAGGACGAACCGGGACATTGTTCGCTCGAGATGAAGAGTGGGTTTTTGTCGTCCGCGTGGCGTGAATAGGGTTCCCCGAACCGTCGGGAACCGGTCCGGTTTGATTGGTTCCCGACCAAACAGCCCCAGACCGGTTCTGGTTTGGGGCGGTTTGAACCGATCCAAATTTAAAATTTTTAAATTTGAATTAAAAAAAGGAAAAATTTTGAAAAATTCCTAAAAATACTTCAAGGTATATGCAATCTATTGGTGTAAAAAATTTTCAAATATTTGCTCATTTGATATTTTTTTGCAGGCACTAGAAGTTCAACCAAAAAAAGGAAAAGAAAAAAATCGGCTCATTGAACTTCTAATGCACACAAAAAATACTAAATACACTAATATTTGAAAAATTTTGACACCATTAAATTCTACGCACCTTGAAATATTTTTAGAAATTTTTCTTTTATTTTTTAAATTTTTAGTTAAATTTGAAAACATGACAAATTATGTATTGAGCCAGCTTACCGTCCAAACCGGCCGGCTTACCGCCCAAACCGCTCGGCTTACCGGTCAAACCGGCCGGCTAACCGAAGCAAACGGACGGAAAGGGGAATTTGAATTCAAAATTTGAATTTGTTCGGTTTCCAGCGGTTACCGGTCAAACCGGACCGGCTAGCCGCTACCGCTAGCCGGCGGTTCGAACTACCGGACCGAAAAAAATAACCCACGCCCGGAGGAGTTTTGTCTTTGGTTCTTTGTTTCTTTTGTTCTTTGATGATTCGGTGGTACGAGAAGTTTTTCCAACTCCCGATTCGGTGCCGAGGGAGTTGAGTTGAGATTGAACCAGTGTTCTTGACTGATATATTGAACTTGAGACTAGTCTGAGAACGTAATCCACGATTTCATCTCGAGAATTTTGCTTGGCCTAGATTTACACTACTGTTTTAATTTCAGATCGAGTCCATCAGGCTTATGTGAAATTTTTCGTGCTGCGATCATCGATAGGCGGCTTGTGAAGTTGTCATTGTTATGATCATCGACAGTACTAAATTCTGGAGGGATGAATCATCGATAGGGCGCTTGTGAAGTTGTTATTGTTATGATCATCGACAGTACTAAATTCTGGAGGGATGAATCATCGATAGGGCGCTTGTGAAGTTGTTATTGTTATGATCATCGACAGTACTAAATTCTGGAGGGATGAACTTTCATGGTCACGATCTGTGCTAAACGTTGCAGGATCCTTCATTGTTTCGATGATGTCTGAATAAGGCAAGAATAACTGTCGTCAGAATTAACGGGCACAGAGGAACCGGGCAAAAAAATTGGAAAACTTTGGCTGTCTGGACCTAGGATGATTGCACATTGCAGTGCCCACCACCAACCCAAAGGACAACCAATGCAAGTTAGCAAAAAAACAGATCGCCTTTTTACTGAACACAAACATTGAGCAGAAATACTGAAAAGAGATACTGAACATTGCGTTGGGCAGAATATCTGCAGGAATTTGTGTCGGAGATAAAGTTAAGAAGTGGTCAAAAGCCCATTAGTGAGGGGTTTAACGGGATTAGCGGGAAAGCCCGTGGGCCACTAGCGCCTTGATCGGAGGCGCAACCAACCCATGGTTACGGCCCCATATCGCCCAGCGCAAGATAAAAGGGGACGCCAGGCAAGGTTTTGAGTTATCCCAGTGACACTAAACCCTAAGAGCGTCCCCACATCCGCCACTCCGATCCGGCGGCGCTGGAGCCATCTGAAGGCCGTCGCCACCTCACAGCCGTCCCAGGACAGTGCCGGTGGAGACCAGAAGGACGACGGGATCTCCGACGTCCTACACCAACGCCGGGAACGACTACACCAAGTCCATCACCAACCACTAAAATGGCCGGATCGTCCCCGTGCATCGCTGCTGGTTGATGTTCTAACCTACTGTGTAGTGTTCATGATTATAGTTGCAAAGATCCTATCATGTTTGTGCCTAAGTTATGCCTTTAAGTTCCTACAATTTGTAGTTGACACGCTCCATGGCGAGATCAGGAGATCGGAAGCGTGCTTGCGTACCGCATGTCTACGTGCCGGTGCGCGTCGACCAGTTAGCCTTCATATTGAGCAACCTGGGTCACTTGTTTCAGCAGCGCTGGTCGCTTACCGAGCACGAAAAGGAGTTGGAGACGGATGCGGTGGCGGCCACGGCGACGGAACCCCAACGGCGAGCGGCAGCTGGAGCTGGGGCACCACCTCTGCGGCCACATATCCTTTACCGAGGGCTCCTTCTCCTCCACGCTGGACATCATCGAGGACATCCTCGACAAGGCCGTGGACCCTGACCGCCTGCGCCCTCGCCCGGAGAGCGCGGCATGGTGGCACCGCCGCCGGTGCCGCGACGGCCTCCGCCGCGTGCGGCTCGTGCAGGTGTCGTGGGAAGAGCTGGAGCGCGCCGGCGAGCGGATGCGGCGACCACGGCCTCAACCTGCTGCAAGGCATCTCCCTCTTCTTCTCACAAGCCTCATCCGACGACGACCTCACCTCCTCCCTTGCCTGAACGACGGGGCGCGCCAGAGCATCGAAGCCGAGCTCGGCGTGCCCCCGGACACCTACGCGGCTACGCCGGATACGTACGCGCCGACGAGTGCACCGTCCAGGTCGTGTTCGAGGAGCTCCTCGTCGTCAACCTCCGCTTCCGCACCACCAGATGCAACGACCGGATCTACTACCTCATCTTCGACGCCACGGACACGTCGCTCTACATGGTCCCCACCATACCTCTCACCCTCGTGCCCTCCCACACCGCGGCGCCGGTCCCAAGGTTCACCGGCGTCGGAGGCGCCGGCGGCGGCCGGGATCACGAGCTCGTCCTCCTGGCGCGCAGGACGTATCTCCAGCCAAACGACAATGACTTCATCTGCCATTGCACTCCGGCGACGAGGGCAAACGCAGAGTCGTCGTCGTGTGGTCACACTGGTTTGTGGCAGGTGAAGAGACGGTGCTTCCCGGAGCTCCCTTACTTCTTGTCGGTGCAGGAGGTGTTCTCGTTCAGAGGCGTCTTCTTCTGGTCTGACCTCGCGCAAGGCCTCGTGTACTGCCGCGATCTGCCGCAGCAGAACAACGGCGACCCTGACACTCTGATGCTGCCGTGGATGGGCTTCATCCGCTTGCCCCGAGGGTTTATGGTGAATGCGCATAAAGCAACGAAGCCGATGAAGATGGACCGTACCATTAGCTGCAATGGGAGGGGCATTTTGGTCTATATGAAAATAATAGAATCTGCAGTGGATCTATGAGCATCAATACATACAAAATGGCATGGTTCGAAGAATCTCAAAATTATAATGGCATGTTTCGAAATAGGTGAATTGTAGTGGTATTTCTCTTTGTAATGGCACCAATCCAAAAAACCCTATGAATAATCACCAACCGGCTAGCTGCAGAGTTCTGTTTATTATTGGTAACCGTTCTAGCTTAGCCTCTTCTCTACTATGTTTCCTGCATCATATTGCATGGTTGCATCTGTAGTCGAGATTTATTAGACATGCGAAATTACCGTACTTGATTCGTTCATGTGTGATTTGCAAGGTGGGAGGGGTGATTTGCATGCGCCTCTAATCACTCTTTGCGAATCACCTCTCCCACCTCTCATGGCCGTCACCTTAGATCAACATCGTATGGCTTTCTATTTTATGGAAATGTTGGTTTCCATGGCCAATTAAGACAAGAGTTATCTAACCTGATACGTTGTCAATTAAGACAAGAGTTGTCTATCTTTTACTAGTTCTGAACCGGCATTTTTTTTCATCGGCTATTGAAATATCAAATGTTCACATTTTTTTTCACGGTCATATCCCTCAAATCGATAGGCCGGGAGCCCGGGACGCCGGGTGCTGGTGCGGATGAAGGAAACGGCGCAGCATGGAAATCGAGTTCAATTCGCACACGCCCAACGGCGAAGGAAACAAAACTTGCTCGACGGTAGGGAAACACACACGCTACTTTTTGGCTGGGCCGTGGCGTGGGAGGGAAAACTTAGAGATAAAATGGATATACACTTCCTTATTGGTTAGAGATAAAATAAACAGAGAGATGAAACAATGGTAAATTATGCATTAAGACAATTCATGCAGACAAGTCGTGAAGATAATGGCTAAGAGGTACCGTATTTAAGAGGTGGAAGTTCTGGATATTTGCTAAGTGCATTTAGTCGGGCATTCGGCAAACATCTTATGTGCTGAGTGCCCAAATATAAACACTCTGTAAAATAAAAACACCTAACAAACAGAGATGGCTGAAAAACTTCCCTCTGGGCCAGTCGGCCCAAGACGTGCACCTTTTGACTTGTCGTATAGTAAATTTGAATTTTGACTGAAATAATAATCAAATTTATTTAGACGAAGTAAGATTTACTAAATAGCAAGCTTTTGGTCATGCAACAAGCCGATTCAAAAAAAATTAGTAAGATTTACTAACTAACAAGCTTTTGGTCCTGCAACAAGCCGATTCACACTCTAATGTTCTGCCGGACAGTAGTATTGGCTTAGGAGATTTGTATGAATTTATGGTTGAAATTTTTTGAGTTTCGAATTGTAAATACAGAAGAATAGAAAGGGGTACATAAACCCTTTCTCTAGTCCCCACTCCCTTTTCCCACCTCCTCGTACAGGCTCCAAAATAGAGCTATGTGAGCCTGGGGCTTCACAGAGGTTAGTGAGTGGAGGGTTAGTGAGTGGAGGAAAGCCTGTCGAGTTCAATTCGCACGCGCCCAACAACGAAGGAGACAACCTTGCTCGACGGCGAGAAACACGCACACGGCACACTCCTTTTTTGGTTGGGCCGCGGCGTGGGAGAGAGAAACTTTCCCCTGGGCCAGTCGGCGGGCCCAAGATGTGTAACTTTGGACTTGTTGAATAAATTTGAATTGTAATGCAAATAACAATCGAATTTAACAATCGAATTTATTTAGACCAAGGAAATTTTACTAAACAATTAAGTTTTTGGCCCTACAACAAGACGATACACAATAACACACCCTAAAGTTTTGTTGGGCGTTGATATAGTTTAGATGTTTCCACATTTAAACTAGAGCTATTTTCAGCCTGGCTTCAGAGAGGCGAGTAGACACGAAAGCCTGTGGAAAGGAAGATTTCCTGTTGCTGCAGCTAGTGGCCAGAAGCGGGAGGAGTCGTCGGAGGGCACACGCCGCCGACGTTGTTCCCGTAGGTGCAGTTGGACGGCTGCGCCGACGAGTTGGTGCCCGTCAACTCCACCGCTACGGCGACACGATCCAGCGCCGCGACGGAGAGGCCACCGGTCAGCTGGTTGGCCACCGGCCGCGCCGCCGTGCCGACGACGACACCGCCGGAGGCGAGGACGACGATGACAAGAACAACCGCAGCGAGCGCCGAAGGCCTCATCGTGCACGACAACGTACTACGGGTGGTGTATATCGCCAGCTGCTAAGTGCTAAGCGACGCTGTGTGTGTCAGTGCGTTGGTGTGAGCTGTCTGTTTGGTTTGTGTTGTATGCATGCGATGCGGCCCTCTATAAATACACGGCGCGTACGTACAGAAATGGAGGACGGATGGACGCGAGAGGGAGAGACGTTTTGCATTGCCATTTGACCTTGGAATGCTTTGCATATGTCTTCCAGGGGATTAGGGAAAGGAATTGGAGCGCGCATTACTCGTCGATCAGATTCAGATACGCAGTCTGCATCCACCCGGCAATCCAGTTCTTTTCAGTCCAGGAAGCAACAAGCAGGCTATAATCAATGCTTACTAATTAGTCTAAGGGGCGTAATCTTACACCTTTTCCATTCCTTTTTGACCTTGTTCGATGTGTCAACCTGACAAGTCACTCTCTCACACACTCATAGTTGTGCGCGTGCTTGACTGTTGGACGAGCTAGAAGCTGGAACGAACGGAGCGGACGGAGGACGGCGGCGGCAAGCACTTTGGAAGGCAGGGAGCACTTGCGGCCGAGCTCGGGGAGGGACGTACGGTACGTGGGCGCCCAGCTTGCCCTGGCAGGCAGAGTGGCAGGTGAGGTAGTGACGGTGACGGAGCATATGGAACGGGCCTAACACGCGAGCCCTGTCGCTGGCTTTCGGCTCCTGTTACGTACAGTCTCGCCGCGCACGTGTTGGATCGAGCTAGCTAGAGCGCCACCGCCCGCCAGAGGCATCGTCGATGGCGGCGCTGGAACACCGAACGCGCATGTGGACCGGCGCACCCACCGACGAGACGGGCACCCCGCCGGCACGGGCGCCGGTCAGATTGGCTGAGATGGGGCGGCGGTTGAGGCGAGAAGACTAACCGTCGTCGGCGCCGGAACGCGCGCGCCCGTGGGCGCGCCACGCCGCACGGAGATGTCTCTGGAGATTGTTTCCTTTCCTCCCACAAAAATCCTTGAAGTCTGGACGGACGTGTCGTAAAAGAGCGCGCGTAAACTGTGCAGTGGCAGCAGTGTTCCATGAAAAATTGAAAATATGTGTCTCGACTCGCGTCTGAATTCAGAAATGTTGCATCAGACTGGTTTGGTTGGCCAACAGGCCCAGGACAGGGAGCAGCCTCAAAACTCTCCCAGAAAAGAAAATAGAGAGAAAATGCTCTTTTGTAAAAAAATAAAAGAAAGCTCTCAAAAGTGCATATATGTACGCAGGCCACTCACAAGCACTAAATAAAACTCTCAATGCAATGCACATGACTTCACGCGAAATGCTCGGTGCACTTGCATACGCACAACCGCAACCAGATGACAGCAACCACAGGCACATGCCCCACTACAATCAGCTCATCATTATTTACACCCTGCAAAAATTAACAACCGTCAGTTAACTCAGTAAGACTGAGGAAAAACAGCTAATAGCAACAAAAAAAAAATCAGTGGATCAGAGCTTCTGTAGACTTAATAGGTTGTCAGATCGGTCGACGGGATCTTCAGCTGAGTAGCTGACTGAAACATCGCATTACCTCTGCTACAGCAGTCGCCACCATCTTCAGCTACTCGTACTGCTTCCAAGTGATCCCCATCTTCCGGAGCTCCCTGAGGCTTCTAGCAATGTCGCGGACCAGCTCCTCGCCTGCCTCTCCGTTTCTCAGCGAGTTCACGCTGTGCTCCAGGAAGCTCCGATCGGCTTCCAGCGCCAGCAGCCTTCCACTGATTTCTGAGATCTCATCTTCGAAAGAAGCCAGGTCATTCTCACTGACCATGGCATGGTACTGCCCCTTTGGATCATTTCCTTTCCCCTGTTTCGAGTTCCTGAATCTGTTCCCGTTTCCTCCGAGATGTTTGCTGAATATCGAGTCGTCTGTATTGTCGTCTTCGTCGGCATCTTCAAACGCATCCTCGCTGTTTCTGTCATCAACTGAGTCTTCTTTGTCACCAGTGAGTTCTGGGAATGGAGAATGCTTACTATTGTTTGAGAATTCATGAAGCTTCTGTCTCAGCCGCCTCAAGCGTTTTGAGATGTACGTCTTCTCGTCCTCAAAACAGGAGAGCGATTTGGTCCTGGAGATGCGAGACCCATGTTCTTTCAGACATGAAAGGCGCATGTGGTCTCGTATTTCGTCGGCAAGCAATTGATCCTTCAGTTTAGTCTTGTAGCTTTCGATCTCAACTAGGAGATTTTGAACCGTTTCAGTCATCTTCTGAAGACCCTCGCGGTCGTACTCGCTTTGCTCTTCCATCATCCTCTGGTACTGCAAGGATTCCATCTGCAATGCCGCCTTCTCTTCCTGCAGTCTAGTGATCATGGCCATTGTTTGGTTCGCTGCCACGGCTGAAGCGTTTCTTTCCTCCTCCAGCTCTTTCCAAAGACGGCTTATTGACTTGCGGTCCAATTCGATTTGTTGTTTCAGTTGATCAATTGTGCACTCTCCTTCAGCTTCACCTACCATGCTCTCAGAGATACCTGAATAATTCCTATCAAGGGAGAGCGCTCTAGTGATATTGTGAAGTATGGCTTGTTCATGTTGGTTCTGGACGGTAGGACTATTACAGTCAGGTGCCTGTGAAGCAGTAGAAAGCTGTGACAACAATGACCTCAAATCTTCATGAACTTTAAGAGAATCCTTCATTCTTGTTGCATGAGTAAATTCAGGTTTCTTTTCATCTGCTATGGTGTCTGTTTCAGCTGATTTGGCAGCTACTGATAACTCCTCCGTAGGACTCAAAGTATCGTGCCAAACATCATATTCAGATTTATCTAAAGAGGAAGAGATAGCATTGTCAGCATATGAAAAAGAACAGTACAGCATGTAACTCTATTTGCAATCTTCTATTTATCAAGATACGCAGTTCTCCTGCGTGTTCCCGAAAAAAAAAGAATAATAAATGCAGAAAGATAAATGACCTTTCGTGTTGGAATCTTCAGTAATTTGTTGTCCATCTTTCATGGGGAGACCAATTGAATGTAGTTTTGCCTTTCCATCATGTTGGATGTCGCCTAACTCTTCTGAATTTTCAGACTGCTCGGAAATTTTCTCCTGTGAGTCATCACATGGAAGTACATCATCTGCAATCTTTGTTAGTGGATGGCCCAAAGCAAAACCTTCCTTCAAATTATCATTGTCATCCTTTAGCAAACTTCCAACATTACCACCAGGCTGCCAGGGCTCTGATTCAGTGTCAGAGGTCTTCAGCTCACTGTACTCGACGTAATTGACCTCATCGATACTCTGATGATCTCGTGAAAAAACTATGCAAATCCCCTCAATGCCAATGCCACTAGCTTTGCTCTGAAGAACGACAAAAGGATGTGACTTCATTTCCAATGGCCTCGAGCAGCATGAGCATAGATTGTTCTTCATGACTGGTGCTTCGGTTGCATCATTTCGGTCCCTGAAACCAGTATTGTCAATACCAACACCGAGTTTCCCCACCAATGATCGGTATGTCTCAAGGTTCGACTTCTTATCAGTAGCAAATGAAAGAAGGCAGGCCTCACACATACTGTGGACATCAACAAGCTTTTGGTGGATGTGGCAAAATGCCCATGATGATGCTTCTGCCTTGTGAGAACTGCACATGAGGTCGCAGTAAAAACCCTTCTGAGCCTTGCTGAATACATGGTCTAACCTTGTGCACATTGGGCATGGGGGTTGCAGCTTGCAAAGGTGCGCAAATGCCGTCACCACATAGGAGAGTAGCCCCTCAAGCAGCAGCAGAAGCATCAAAACCCATTCTAGGACTACTGAAGATAGTAGAGCAGAGAACTGCTGATATCTCCAAGGTTTACCGGTACTTGATCTTGAAGCCATTTACTCGGGCGGCAAATTTGTTACTGAACAAACAGCTAGTTTCTTCCCTAGGACGATGATATTTTGGAAAAGAACTGCAAAATATATTGAAGGTTAGAGGGCAAATGATAGCCTAATCTCTGAAACTTAAGTCAAGTGACAACTGCAGCACTACTAAAAGCACCACAGTTGGATTCAATCGAACAAACCCAACACAAATTTCCATTTTCATGAAAGAACTAGCATATAAGGTTTAAGGAATGGAACTTGTGATTCTATCCATGCAGCATGGACATGGTAGATCCGTAGAGGGGTATTAAAGTAAAATCTTCACTACATTTTACTATTTTATGTATATGATTACATAGTAACACAACAGAAGAAAAAACTTCCACAGCTCACGGTTTTGAATGAAACTAGAGGCAACTTATACAAAACTGCGCATGAACACAAGAAATTCAGCTTGTACTGGATCAGCATAAAAAACCAACAGCAAGAACTCAAATGAAGAACCAGTTCAGACAAGCGATCCCATTTTTCCATTACAGAATCCGACCAAGCAAACGAAATTAACTCGAGAATTCCCAATTCTCATCGACGATTAAAGAAGCTGAAATCAAACGGCTCATATGGCATACCTTCATCACATTTCTCAGGCGATCATCAGATCATGGGGTCTTCTTGGTTTCATAGGATGGGAGGAGACAGGAATGAGGAAAGCAACAGCTGACTCAGATCTCCCCAACTCCGTGTCTCTGGAGCACAACTCGCCAACTACCATGGAACCAATAAATAAAACTGAAAAACAAAGATTTATCATGGAAGAAGATGATATCAAATGGAGAAATTAAAGACAGGTACCTCTCGGAGTTCGTCATAACAGGCTGTGATAGTACAGAAAGATTAGACTGGGAATAAATAAAGAAAACAATATACAAGCCAATGCTGATCTTTTCTCCTTATTTTCTCTGTGATGACTTTCTCATTTTTCCAATTCAAGTATGCCATCATACCTTGTCAACCTTTTTTTATCCATTTAATTTTATGGCTCTTGGTTACAAAGTTGAAAGTTAGTAGTAAATTTGTACCTTTCGCTGATAATCATCCATTCCATTACCGTGTCAATCTGGAGTCTGACGCTGAAACGTGTGCCCTTGTCATGAGCCACTACAGAGAATATTTGGACAACAATGCCCATGCTAGTTGGTTCCGAATTGAGGAGCTAGTTGCATTGTAGGCACCATCCAGCCTGATTCTGGCCGCGTCTTTTACTGAAATATGGAATTCATTTTCCTCTCCCTATATTTTTTCAAGGTGAACTGACAATCACAGGATTCCACGGGTATTGGAGAACAGTCGGGCCAAACTGCGTTACAACCAAAGCAGACGCCTCACAAGATGGAGGCACGGAACTTCATCAGTATCTAATAAAGGCACCAGCACCACAACGCACAGGGTTTCCAAACCTGGGGATACATCAAGCAGAACAAAGCACAACTTTTGAGCCCACAGATTAGTTCTACGACCGAGACACCGAGGGACCGACTCCTCATTACATTGACCCTCGAGTAATTTACATGGAACATCACATGGTCCCAGACCCAGCAACAGAGTTCATACAAGTACATGACGAACGAAAGAAAATGGATATGGTCCGACAGTGCGTGCCGGCACTTGGCCCTACAGGCCTTCTTTTTGGTGGAGATGGTGGTGTAGATTAAGAGCAAAATGCCATAGAAAATGGAAATGGCTAAGAGTTAGGTAATTAGGTTTCTACAGCG
Source organism: Digitaria exilis (assembly GCA_015342445.1). Classification (NCBI taxonomy): domain Eukaryota; kingdom Viridiplantae; phylum Streptophyta; class Magnoliopsida; order Poales; family Poaceae; genus Digitaria; species Digitaria exilis. The sequence continues at coordinate 2,386,722 of JACEFO010001754.1, read as the reverse complement.
ACAATCACAGTGCTTCCATGTTCTTCAGATGGCCTTCAGCTCAGGCTTGACAGCTCTGGTTTTAGTCGCCACGCCATTCTTTGGAGAGCATTGTACTCTGTTTGCGTCTTTAGAACTTCCGATGCTGTGACGATGCGACCGGGTTGATGACGCACTGGTGGTTTTTGCCTCTGGCGTCTGTGGTGTATCACTGCAACTCTTTCTCCTCGAACTTGTAAACTTTGGTGATTTGGCACGAGTAGGGGGCACCTTGACAGAACAGAAAGAAAAAATGAAATTCAATAAATCAGAGCCAAGTAGGCTAGTATCCCACACAACGATTCATGAAACAGGTAACAATCATGCATTTGTTAAACAAGAAAACATTCTGAAATACTATTTGCTTGGGGAGAGAAGAAAAAACATTCTCAAATACTAGGCTCAAGCTATTATACCCATGTCATTATTGGACAATCAGCTTGGCAGTAGGGGCATAATTTCTTGTTCAAGAAAAAGGGAACAAAATATGCCCTTCGATTTAGCAGGGTATGTACATTTCCGTCTTGGAATATTACTTTACCCTAGATAATAACCATGTTTCAAGAAATGCAAAAAACAACAATACTTGCAGGCTCAGAGACAATTTTGTTATTTAGAATCAGATATACTACATACTGGAATTACCTTCTTAAGTTCAGCCTTTGGTGGGGGGCCTTCTTGATAGAAGCTTGGCATGGGTTTTGCTTTAATGACCAATGACTTCCTTAGTTGTTTTAAAGCCTGTTCTTGCTCTTCCTACCCAAAAAATGAAGATTATATTATTAGTTTAACGATACATAAGACAGTAACAGTGCTTTCATATAGACAAGACTAGAAAATACCAAAACAAATCAAGCACAAGCACTTACTGAAGGAAAAATACAGACGATGACATTCAATCATTATAACTATTTTAGAATAATTGAACACTACATGTTGGTCACTGGCATCAAACAACAATATCAAACTTAGCACAACATTAACTCGATGTATATGATATTAGATGGCTTCCAAGCCTCATTAAATGATGACACCATTGATTACACAACCACAATAACTAAGCCTTGATTATTTAGGTAATGTGGTGGTCTTGCTTGTGTGCAACTAGGATTTTATTTAAAGAAATTGACATGTCAGATAGAGAAGACACAAAATATCTACAACAGCAGATGGGAAAACTGTATAACAAGTGTACTGTGATAAAAACTATATAAATAAAATATGTGAAGTTCAATATATCCCATATTCCAATTACTCATAGGCGCAAAAGGCATCTGACGCATCAACGGCCATATACAAAGGAAAACTGGACAAGAAGCAGAAATAAGACTAGTGTGTAAGTAAAACAGAAGGCAGAGATGTGCTCAGTTGGAATATTCCACGAATTTTGCAAAAAAGAAAGGTAACATAAAGCTTCCTTGAGTGTACACAGAAAAAGCCTATTTGATACCGCCCTTATTGATGTTATTTTCAAAACAATATTACCATATCCATCATAAGAATAAACAATGCAAACTCAAGTCCTTACCTTTTTTCTTGCCTCAGCTTCATCCTTCTCTGCTTCCAAAGCCTTGTGTTTCTCCTCTAATTTTGTGTAGAACTGGATAATTAATAACACTGTGACCCTTTTTGGAATAAAAGTGCTTGCTAGTTGTGAATAATCAATATGGATTAAGCAATCATCTAGAGATAGTGCAAGCAAATTGTGTACAGACCTCCTTCCTCTTGTCAGCGCGGTTAGAACACACAAATGAAGGGGGAACAGGAACAGTTGTCTTAGTCCTGCCAGCTCTTGTTGATGTTGTAGTTCTTTATGAAGCTCAGGAAAAGGGACACATGCAACTGAGGGCTTGTAAATTTCATTTGTTTCCAAATTTAAACATTTAACTATAGTTGAATGGGTCATCTTGACAATGTTGCATTGTGCATAACAAAATAAGATCAATTTAAAAGATACAGAAAAGCAACATGAGGACAATGCTTTCAAGTTCACGGAAGATTCACTGTGTAATGTTCAGCACTATATAATGTCAAACATCAATGAACTTAGTACTTGACAAATAAAACTAAGTAAGTGATTTCATGATTATCTTTGAACGTGAAGATTCAAGATTCACATATATTACTCCATACTAATGTAAGTGCATGTGAAAATTTTGAGGATTATCTTCAAAATTGTAAAATATTAGGTGCATAGCTATGGAACAGCATAAAAAAGGATGCGATGCTCGAAAAATATTAGTAGGCAGAAAATGGATACGATGAAGTCACAGAACAGGAGTCCTCTTCCTGAGGGTGAAATGTCTGCTCAGGCTGTAAAGTCTTCCTGGTTGCCGTCGGTGTACTCTGAAATAAATAACCAGAGTAATTCATTCAGTAACTCCTATTTCTGAAACGTTTACTCCAGAATATTCAGATCAGAGAAGAATGCCAATTAAGTATAGAAGTTGTGGATTCATTTTTGTACAAGAAATTTGAGACATTCCTATATGGGAGAAAAGTTCACCAGGGAAAGGTCCATGATTGGGTAGCTTCAATGCATAAAACTAGAATACATATGATCAAGGCTAGTAAGGATTAGCCAATGTGAGCATGTGTACAAACTGCACCAGGAAATAATAGGCGCAAAGCAAAAACTTGCTGGGTAATAACAGACTCAAAACACGAATTAAATGATGTAGGCAGTGCCGGCATTTGATGAGAGATGTGCAGATGGCAATGACAGTACCTTCTTTGCCATGCTTGTTGGAGAGATGCTACTTTTCTCACCAGACTTTTCCTTGCTAATGGATGGATTAGTCACGGCACCATTTCCTCCAGATGACCTTCTTTGGGTAGAAAGGGAGAATGGTTGGGGAACAACGCGTTTAGGCCTCTCCGACCCAGAACTCGCAGACTTAGCCGGAGACTTGGGGGGAGCAGACTTCTCTTGATCAATCAACTTCAGTGAATCTTGATTTACACACTTGTCTTCCTGTGTATCACCTTCTACACCAGGTTCCTTAATGAAACTAGTTACTTGGCCTTCTGGGCTATCATCATCATGATTGCTACTAATGGCTTCGTCACATCCATCAGTATTGCCATTTGAATGGCATATAACAACACCGTCTGATTCTTCGTCTGTAGACATTTCCACAGCCTCTTTCACCATTGGACTGCAGAAAAGGAATTAATAAAGAATAAGTATGCATAGAGCTCTGCAGCTAAAGCCATATAGAAATTAAAATAGAAGAGAAGTATAATGATGCAGTAAATCATATAATTGGCATAGCTCCAGCATCTGGAAAAAAAATATTAACAACTACTAGCTGCCTATATTAGAGAATACTACAATCATGTTACCAGGAATCAGGACAACTGAAGGACCTAACTCTTTTAGAGCATTCTGGCAGAACCACAGAAGAAACACCTAAACACATATAAGAAAATGCTCCCAGCCATAAATATTTGGCAGTGTTTAAGGTACATTACTACACAGGCATACACGGTAACAACAAAACTATTAATTATCCAAACTGATAATACTCAAACTGCGCAGACCTAGGAAAAGTAAACATTAATTAATTTGCTTCATATTCTTTTAGCAAAATTCATCTAGTGCTCATTTACCCAGTGCAAGTAATACCAAGCAGGATGTGTATCTAAATAACCCACTAAACTCGCAATGGATGTCCAAGAATTGCCAACAGACATCACAAGATGTCAGCTATGTATGAAATCTAAGAGATCATAAGATAAGTAAAAAAAAAACAGGACACTAAGCCGACTCGGACAGTCCTAACAGGACCCTACAGATACAATCAATCGAGTACCTAGAACCTCAAATGAGATGACTGGGAAATATGGAATGAAACATTCTATGTATACAGGGTTAAGAAACAGATCCACCAGAAAATTTTGAAGTGCCACAGAATGATCTCAGCAGACTCAACAGGACCGGACTTCCAAAGTCCAAATTTGCCTCTTCATATGAAGAGGCTCAAATCTATATTTCATACTCGGCAATGCTTGACCCTGTAGTCCAAATTTGCCTCTTCATATGATCTCAGCAGATACATAATCTAACATTCAGCAGTTCGCGCATTTGCATAAATTGCTGAAGAAGCCACCATTGGGGCTCTTGAAGAGCGCATTGCTTCGGGAAAACTACTGTCCACACAAGGATTCGCACAAACACCGACAGTGGCGAGAGATGGAAAGACAAGCGCTTTACCCAGCGTTTCCCCTGCACATCCGCAAGGCCAAGCTCTCGAACAACCAAACCCTAACTAGCCCGCTTAGCCCAAGTACAAAATCACACAAAAATCAGTAAAACGCCTCGCAAATCGCGGAAACCTCAGCCAGATCTATAAATCAGCTAAACGACGAGCTCCACCGCCAGCATTACGCGCAAGAGCGCACCCACACCAAATCCACCGAAACAAAGGGAAGCGAACAGAATGCAGGTTGAGGCAGCGTCATTACGTGCTCTCGGGCCCCTTGTTGGATAGATCCCACCGCCGGCGCGCCGCCGCCGGATCCCCGCCGCTCTCGCCGCTGGCCGCCATCGAGGGACACACGAGGACAGCGTGCGAGCCCGCCGCCCTTCTGCGCAGCTAGCTACCTCCCCCCGCTCTGGGCCTCCAGGCCCTCCACGCCCCGCCTCCGGGTCACCCCTCCGCCACGGAGCGTGGCGGCGCCGTCGGCTCCGCCTCCCTCCCACGCCGCGCGGCTGCGTGTGTGGAATGCGTTTTTTTTCTGGGTGTGTGGCTTCCTCGTGCACGAGGGGTCGGCCGCTTCATTCAGTGAGGAGTGAGCCGTGGTGTCCGCTTGGGCCCACGTGCAAGTGACGGCGAAGAGCCCTACCCCTACTTGAAAACGTCGATGCTCCCACCGACGGTAACAGTAGATCCAACGGCCGCACTGCATAGACTACGCGTTTTCACTGTGCAGGCAGGTGAGTGGGTAACCCCTTTGTCAGCTTGCTAGGAGCCTGGGAATCACTCGCACAGCCATGGCGGCCGACATGAAGCTGGAGCCCAGAGCAAAGCTTCGACCGGCGACGCAGAAGATCCAGGACCGTCGAGCTGGGGAAGACGATGGCGAGGATGAGGACGGCGACACACACGGCCGGAGACGGAGCTTCGGGTCCCCGTTCGCTGGCTGTTAAAGATCGGGGCCGTGTTTAGTTCCAAAAGTATTTTTTACTTCCTATTCATCTCCCTCACAGAACACGCATCTCCAGAAATTCATTTTTCCCCTTTCCTATTCATCCCCCTCACATAACACGCATCCCAGAAGAAAAAGTACTTTTCCCCACCACAACTAAACACGGCCCGGATGCTTGTACCTGACAGTTAAGCCGGTCAACCGTAAGCCTCACCGTACAGCGCAGCCCCCTTCGGTCGGTTCCGAACGTGCTCTGGAGCGCGTATTGAATCGCTCGCGCTTGGTCTGGCCCACAACGTGTTTGGTAGACGCTCGGTATATGTAGACTACTACTGGTGTTGTCCTGACCAGAAGCGCTCGTTTGCGTGAGATCCTATGGTTTAAGGTGAATTTTCGAGATGGTTGAGATTTGAATTGTGTGCCACGCCGTAGTAATAAGCTGTAGCAGCGGACATGACATTGTACCGTAAAGACGCTGGCTGTACAACCTCTTGCATTGCAGGCGGGGCTGCTCGGCAGGTAGATCGTCGAGTCGGGGAACCCGTCACGCTTTTCTTAGCACCACGGACCCATACGGGTGACTACTAGGTGAGGGAGTGGCGATTAGCCTTTGATTTGATGACGGCTTATCTACTAGGATTATTACGAAAAGGCAACTCTTTACACAAAAGCAAAGGTCGTGTTTCCATATATTGGTGCTACCTTATGGCACAATCCATTGCTAGCTTTAGCTCCTTTGAAGCAAACCGTTTTGTGGCAGGCAAATATATATCGCGGAATGAGCTGGAGCTCGATGATGAGGCTTTAGCTACCCTAGTAGTAATCTTCTTCGCGTAATTCATGTCATCATGTGGGAGTTGAACCGTTCCCGTAAACTAGGGTCAGGTTTCACTAGCTTGCTGCCGGGGTTTGCGGTTCCTGCATGGAGTCCCTGTCGCTCGTCTTGCGCGGCAGGAAGAAGATAGGCAGTCACTCCAGTCGGCTACTCAGCGTGTCACGGTGGTCTGGACTCTGGAGTCTGGACTGTCGAATTAGCAGACATCAGAGCAGGTGCATATCAGGCTGGGCCAAAAAAATATCAGGCTGGGCCGGCCGAGATTTCAACTGGGCTCGAGTCTCCAGCCGAACTAGGCCCACCGAGCTCGCGGGCTTCCCGTCTAACCATGTTGTTACATTTTATGCGATCTTGACTAACAACCTTGAGTCCTTGACAGACCCTTTTTTTTTGCGGTAAGAGTCCTTGACAGACTTGGCACATAAATTTTACCATTATGAGCATGCCGAATTAATTACCTACCATGATAGGTAGGTGCTCAGAATATAATCAACTAGGAGACAATCCTGATCCCACAAGGCAACAATGCTAGTCCGTATCATAGAGTTGTTGGAGGTGTGGTGGTGCTCGTGCATCTCGTTCTCACATGCAATATGTACCACGCCCGTGATAAACAAAAGTCCTACCAATTAGCAATGTAGGGGTTCGACGTTTGATCTCTTGGACTTCACGAAATAAAGCTCTTCATCAACAGAGAGCCTTCAAGTTCAAGCTCTATAACCAGTAAGCAGGGCACTCATAACCCTGCAAACCTCCTATTTTGTAATCATTAAAATCTATTTTTTTTATATATTAAGTTATCGTTACTAAATTAAAACTTAAAACCTGCCATTGTGTTAACGATGTTCATTAAACATCTGATTTTATATATTAAGTTATGTTAGCAATCGTGACTAGGACACTCAATGAACCGGAAGGAGCACTACATGTCATCATCATCTGCTGCTGAATGCTGGCCTCTAAACCTGGGGCTTCTGCACAAGCGAGCGCGTATTTTTACCTTACCGTGCACCGGATGTGTAGGGGGGTTTGGGCTCATCATGTCTGACCGACGACGCCGTCGCGAAAATCCGTGCATGTATATATGTCTCCAGTCGGGCGTGGCTCGTCCTGTCGCACGGTTCTAGTACCAGTTAGCTGCACTCGAAAATCACTCTTTTCCTCGCAAAAGAAAAAGGCGATCCACCTCGAGTGCTGGATGCGCTCGGCAGCTGATCAATCAGACTGGCTCCGTGGCCTTCAAATCAAGCACGGAAACGGAAATACCTGGGCAGCACTGAGAACAATGGGCAGCAAGGAACGCTGCAACGGCGAGGAAGGTGCGGCAGAACCCAAAGGGAAAAGGTGCAGGTGCAGCCTGGAGGGAGGGGAGTTGTAGGGGACAAAGGGTAATTTTTTTTTCTGAAAAACGTGTTATATCGGTGATAAATAAGAAAGGTAGAATTTTCTTTTTTGAAAAACATGTTATGCGAGAAGATGAATAGTAAGTAAAAAATACTCTTTGCATCTGAACATGGCCGAAAGCTCCACAGCAAAAAAGACTCCCGCCCTACGCCTTCTGCTCTTGCAGTTTTGCCAGCACAGAGCTGGAGCAATCGGCGGTTAACTCGCATGCGAATCTCTCTACGCTGTCCTCCCGTCCCAGTCTGGGCCTCACAAGAGCAGCACACGCGCACCCAAACATGATTTGAAGTTTTGATAATGTTCAAAAAAAAAAAGATGATTTTAAGTTTTGAACTGTTTCAGCCCAACACAGAAGCAAACTAGCCTTCTTTGCGCGCTAATCTCGGCACAGCTTTAAGGCCCATTGAAACGAATCTTATCCGAAACGGTTACGAAAGCCCTCGGGCTAATAATTTAAGACCATTTATTTATACAGCTCATAAAGCCACGTAGGTACTACGAGACGTAGCGCGAAAGCAACATGCAAATTTGGAGGCTGTACAAGTTGGGTCACGAAATGCACACCAAATCATTCCATTTCAGATCTGGAAATTCAGTTCCAGATCAGATCAGGCCAGAGACGTCTGTTGCGTGCACAGAGTAATTACATTGGCAAAATGAGGTAATTCTCGACAGATTTCTATCACCACATAATTTTAATAAGCCTTAACAACACATTGCGGACCTCTCAACTCCCACATCAGTCACAGAACAAACTCGTCGTCATCGTCTTTTCACCATGGGTACGGAATGACCAGTGTACCCCCAACCCCATATCAAATTTACAGCTAAGTACCCCTGACAACCCCTCCACTAGGCAGTGAAGGGGGAGAGAAAAAAAAAAGGAAAACAGAGAGCTAGAACCAAACGAGAACGAAACCCTAGATTCTCTGACGCAGACCGCTCTACTTCTTCGCCTTCCGGGCCGGCACCTTCCTCGCCGGAGCGGCCGCCTTCTTCGCCGGAGCGGGCTTCTTGGCAGGCGCCTTCTTGGCTGCCGGAGCCGCCTTCTTGGCCGCTGGAGCCGCCTTCTTCCCAGGAGTGTCCTTGGCCGACGTCTTGGCGGCCTTGGCCGGCCGGGTCGTCCGCGACGACGTGGCGGGAGCCTTCGTCTTGGCTGCGGGCTTCGGCTTGGCGGCAGCAGCCTTTGGCTTCGGCTTTGCGGCCGGCTTGGCCTTCGGCTTCGGCGCAGCCTTGGGCTTGGCTGCTGGCTTCGGCTTCGCAGCGACTGGCTTCGGCTTGGCTGCGGGCTTGGCAGCCGGCTTCGGCTTCGCTGCGGGCTTCGCCTTGGCTGGGGCCTTGGTAACCTTGGGCTTGGCGGCGGCCTTGGGCTTCTTGGCTCCGGCCTTGGGCTTCGGCTTAGGCTTTGCGGCAGCAGGCTTCGCCTTGGGCTTGGGCTTCGGCTTGGCTGCAGCTGGGGCGCGCGCTGCCGGCAGCTTGTAGGAGTTCTTGACCTTGGTGAGCTTGCCGGCGGCGACGAGCTTCTTCAGCTGAACCAGCAGCAGCTTCCTGAAGTTGGGCGGCAGCTTGTCCTTCTGCTTGTCCTCGACGAACTTGGCGATCGCGTACTGGCTCGACCCCGTCCTCTCCTTGAGGGACGCGATCGCCTCCGAGATCATCTGCGCAAACAAAACAAACCGTACAAATTCAGTCAGATCCAGACACAGGCGCGAGGCAAACGAGAAGCAGCACGGCTAAGGACGAGAGATAGGCTCAAGATGGGAGTCGGAATTACCTCGGCGTACGGCGGGTGGGAAGGGTTGGCGCGCTTCCTTGGAGCGGCGGCCTTCTTGGACTTGGCCGGCTTGGCGTCGCCGGCGGTGGTCGCCGGAGCCTCCTCGGCGGCGGCGTCTGGGGCCTCCTCAGCCAGCGGCACCGGAATATCGGCCACCTCGGTCGCCATCAATGCACCTCGACGAGGAAGGAGAGCTCGCTCGCTCGCGCGCGTGGATGCCGAGGAGAGAGATGAGAGGGTGAGAGCTCGGTGATGGTGGGTGAGATGGCCGGGGCGGAGGAAGCGGTGCTTAAATAGTGGAGACGACGCGACGACGAGGAGAGCCCAACGCCGCGCTCTGATTGGTCGGAACTGCCTCGCCTCGGATCGCCCCCCCTGGCGCCCCACATTGAACTTGGGCCATCCGATGCCGTCGCATCCAACGGTCACCATCGCGCCCGCCTCGGTGCCGCGGATTGCTGCCCCGCAGCCGGCTGCCGGGCTCGGAAACTCGCCTCAGAGTGTGCTTCTCCTCCCGATTTGCGGCAGAATATCTCCTGGCCTGATCGACCGATACATATGAAACTTTGCAGTCCTGTAGTCATGGAGCATAGCTTTCAAACAAGTGTAAATTTGCAAGATTTCGTTGGGTATTCCGTGAGATATTGGCTCGGGAATCCGGACTGGTCCGGACGCCGCCGGTGTGTGAGTTTGGAGGGGATTTCCGGCCGGCGACACGGGGTGCACCGGCGAACAATGAGATCTTCCGGCACGGCCGCGTAGCAGGCTAGCAGAGGAAGCCGATGAGCTCGAAACCTCGTCGAACCGACGTCGTTTCGATGGTCTACGGCCGGACGGAACGCGACGCAACTGACACACCGGGGGACACCCTCGCTGCCCCTTGTGCGAGTTCCGGCCACTTTCTCGCCCATCTCCGGCGGCTCCGGCGGCCGGCTCGCCGGAGCGCCGCCACCCTCCGCCGCGCCTGTCCATGCGCAACGTGCCCCAGCAGCTGCATTTGCGTTGCCACGCTCGGGTTCGTGCCAGTTCGATCGGGAGCGAGTAAAGCTGCTGGTTGCCGCAGCTGGGGGAAAGCGTCCCGGGTGACACAAGCTATCTCGGTCTTGCTCGTCGTGAGGCCAATCCTGCTCGTCGAGTTCATCTTGTGCTCGGATTCACGACATGAATTCGTGTCGATTTCGTGATGGGAGGACGATGAACTGGGTTGAATCTTTGCGGGTTCTTGTTGTCTGATGTGGCGAGAGAATCCGTCCAGGAAGAGGTCAAAGCAGTACTCGTGCTGGGTGGAACCGGGCTGCTCTGGTCAAATTGGCATCCTGATACAAGGTATGCGTAGAAACTTTATACAAATTCTCTGCTCTCGGATGCGTACAATCTCATGTCCCAGCTGGTCAGTGATTTTGCTAAAAAAAGTTGCGAAGTTTTGAACTTTGTTGAGGGCTAATCCTGTTTCGCCAAACGGAAGCTTGCAGCTGTGTGGTCTCGGTTCACCATGAACCTGGATGGAACGGACGGGCACACGAGAATTCGCCTCTCACGCAGCTCAGGGCATCACAAATCGCGCTGCAAACTGCAACAGGCATCTGATCGTGAGCTAGATCGACGAGCAACAATGCCTGATCGTGGCAGATGAACACGAGGATGGATCAGGGATCGGCCGTTGGCAGCTAGGGCTGTACAGGTGTATATCGTCACCTTGGGCTCGGCCGTGCAACGTGCGGCACGACATGGAAGCTTGCTCGTGGCCATGGCACGTCGTCCTCCATGGAGTTTACGGTCTCGAGGTCGCGTGGTTAACTTTCACTGATCGGTAATTACCGTGGTTGAAATGCTAACGACCTTTTGGGCTGCGCTGCACGGGACCATAATTGGCTGCTGCTGTCGCAGATAGCACTCGAGCTAACTATCTCTTACGTGGTTGACCGTTCCATCATGCCACTCTAGGCTCGATCGATCTATAAAGAGGCATGGCTACATCTCATCTTTTGCTACCCATCTTATCATCCTAGCTCGAATTATATTGCTGTTAAAGATAACAAAAAGGAATACAAATACTCAAACAGCTAGTTTTCGGTTCCGATTCGATCGGATTCGCCATTTTGCCCTGAATTTGGTCGAGTCGTCGATCAGAGAACTAGCAGCTACTCCGTAACATTGTATGATTGTATCGCCGAGCCGAGGAATCATCCCCATCTCCAATCTTCATCTCACGCCGCTGATGGTGCTGGTCGCAGGCCGGTGATGACGAGGTGTTCTTCTTCGACCTAGTAGGCCATGATTCCGACCCCATCGATCTCACCGTAGAAAGCCACACGGAAATATAGTAGGTCCGGGGAGCAGATCTGCGGCGAGTCCTGTGACCGTGTGTGTCGTAGTGCTGGTACGTGTTGCCTTGCGTTGCGTTGGCTACTCGGGTTCGAGTTGACAAGGACGTCGTGGGAGGGGATGAGGATTGAGGAGACGCTGCTGCGACACCGGCCGGACGGTGGCTACAACTATTCCAGGTGCTCTCTGGCCACAACTTTGCACCGGCGGCAACATCATCGTGAGCTTTTTCATCATGCTCATAGTGTGCCTGTGCAGACGTGACAGGGTATGTAGGCCAATTTGCAACAATGAACTGGACAACTGGTGATACGTGCACGCGCAGGTACCAAACCATCGTGTCAATTTTTATTTTATTTTTTTGGTTCCGCGACGCAGAGGTAAAGCAAATTGACGCCTGAGACTATCGTATCATCGATCGCCCTTGGTGTATAATAATGCTTTCCAAATGGTCAGAACTGTCTAGTTTTACAAGCGTACAATCTTGCGTTCCAAATGGCCAAGGGGTTGTACTAGTTGAAAATTAAACCTGAAGTCTTTTAAGATGGGGGGCGAATCGCGGCCACTTTTACCGAACTGATTGAGCATGAAACGGGTGCACGGAGTGGTGTGGTCTCGGTTCACCATGAACCTGGTGAGCCTAGCTTGGATCGGGACGGGCACACGAGAACTACTAGCTCGTTGCAAAGTTAGCTCAAACATCATGCAGACGCAACCCAGTGAATCCAAACCGCAACCAGCTTCAGTTTTGGGGCTAGCGAGAACGGCGAGCGGCGCATGAACACAGGTGTATCGGCAGCCAGGGCTGTACAGGTGTATCATCACCATGCCCGGTTCGTACGTGCACCGTGCTCCACGTACGCCATGGGGAGGGGAAAAAAAATAAAGCTTTGCTTGCCGGCTCCATGGGATTTTTGTTCCGAAGATCGTGGCGATTCGGTAAGGATGAACCTCGAGATGAAATGCTAAGCATCTTGTATGTGTTCGTCAGCTCTCTGGGCAGGCAGGCAGGCAGGAGCAGGATAGGAATTGGGTGCTGGCACAGATAGCACTTCGAGTTGAGCTACGCCTGGTTGACCATTACATACTCCATCTTCACCCTTGGCTCACTCGAGCATCATTACTGCTACCAGTATACGCACCGAAACAGAGAGGAATTCTGCTCAAGCAACTGGCATCCTCATTCGGTTTCCCGTGCTTCGCCGGAATTTCATGGTGGAGTGTCTGAGGAGCCATCAAGCCTTTTTTTTTTTTTCCTTTCGAACAGCACGGGAAAAGAGTTTTTCTGGCGCTGCGACTACGAGTGGCTTCGGTACACAAAATTTCGACGGATCGGGTCTCGGCTCGGCATGGGAACAGTACACGAGCGAGATCACGCCGATCGGCCATAATCCATCCCCAAAGACACCAGTTCCAGCCGTGCTATATCGTTCGGTGGTGACAAGGACGTCGAGGAGTGGGGTGGAGTTTTGCGAGACCAGACGAGGGCAGCTACAGCTAGAGAAGAGCCCACGGCACGGCCTGCACCTGTGGGCGGCTGCGTCGACATCTTGCAACCTCTCGTGCTGGCTGCGGCTGTGCGTAGACGTGCCAGGCAAGGCGAAACGGCAGCATAGCGGAACATTTCCGGTGATACACAGCGAGAGACACCTGGTGTCCGTGTCGCGTTGCCACCGTGCCTGGGCTCAGAAGCAGAGCCGGTCACGGACAATCTGCTCAAGGTAGAGTAGTAGTAGCGCTAGCTATATGTTCTTTTCTGAAAGAAAACCGGCAGGAGATAGTAGCCGGCCTGTGTATGTGCTACCTGTTTTCGGTACATCGCAGGGCACATGCACATCACAAGAGGCCATGGATGTGGATCGTGGCACGGTTAGGGAAAACTAGAGAGCAAACCGAAGGGCGGCTCGATTGTGTCTCTCGCCGCCAGGGTGAAGGAGAACTGCGCAGAATCTGTAAAATCACATGTAGACATGTAGTACATGTGATCATATATATACTTTATTTTCACTTGTCGATTTATCTCCACCCAACTATGATCCACCGCACCTATTGACCTATTCCATGTATTTCTCATGGAGAAACGTATTGCAAACTGAGACAACGATGCAAACCGCTCCAGATGAGGGGCGAGAACGCAGGACGGCACATGATCACGCCAGATGACACACATCAGGATGGAGTTTGGGGACAGAAGTTCCTAGGTGATATTATGTGAGGTTCAAACAAAAAAAAACTTCCTGATATGTGTACATGCCCACGCAAAGTCATCAGCGGCCCGCCAAAATCCATTTGTGGCAGAGAAAATCCTGCTCAAACAACTAGCAATTTTAGCATCGTGCTTCGGTTTTTAAGGCATTTCGTCGCCAGGATGGAGAGTGCTCGAGGAACTCGATAATATGGCCCAACAAGAGCTTTTGCTTCACCTAGAGGTCAGAGCAAGCCACCATCTATGACATGCACTACCAGAAAAAAAACGATATTTGTCGTGTGTACATTGCGTACATGACAAAAATTGTCTTTACCAAGGCCCAGAACCAAGAGCTCTTGGCAAACAACAACGTTGCCGTGAGCTGCGGATGTAGGACTCGCGGCAAAAAAAAAAAAAAAAAAAAAAAACTCTCATCACACATAAGAGAGTGCTCATGACATACATAAAATTCTCGGCAACTACATCCACATGTCCCTTATGTGTACTTGCCATTTGAAGTCGTAGACAGACATATGTGCTTTGCTGTGAGCAACCTACGGCAAACGTTTTAGCGTGGGTTATATCGTTTTTGCGTGTGCCCGCGGCACACGGCAAAATGACCCGGCTCCGGTAGCGATGCTTGCTAACTGTGACACAGGCTGCGAATTCTTCCAACACCGCAGCTATCGTCGGTACGTGTAAAATCTTCACTTCACGAGGAGCCCTTGATGGAACAGCACCGTCGCACCGAGAAAGAGTTGGCGCCCGATGGAGATGTGTGGCAGTGTGAGTGGCCGGGGACCGACCTGTGTTGGGTCGACACAATGCAAAAGGCAAGCACTCCGTTCTTTTGGACCCAGAATCTCGACGCATCTCTTCTCCCCCATGGAAAACCCACGAGATCGCACCAGCAACCCACCACAGGCATCCAGCAGGAAGAGCCAGGCGGGCGGTACCGGATGGGTTCGTGATCAGAGGAGCACGAGTCTTTAATTTGGGAACTCTTTTATTCCAGGATCATGCAGTGTGTTGGTGCCGCCGCGCGTCCTGCCCCTGCGTTGGCACGCTCCTTCGGCGGCCGGCGCTCGAGGGTGTCGAGGCCAGCTAGCCGCAGCAGGGTCGCCATATCCTACACTACTACCCGTATCGTGCTACCACACGGCGCGGCTGCTGCGTCGTCATTGTGCAGGTAGCCAAACAGCTAGCTATGGGTGTGGGCGGACGTGACAGACAAACAGCTATTGGTGGAACATTTTCGGCGATGCACCAAGAGAGACGGAGCCACCCGATCGTGACCGTCCGTCGTGTGCTCCGAGATAGGCCGGCCTGGACTCAAACGACTCGCAGAGGCGGTCTACATGGGATTTTTTTTATACCTTTTCTGAAACCGAAGTCACGATGGAGACGCTAAAACGCATGGCAGTCGTTACGACACATGGGCTTACACCAACGTTTTTATTTTTCGGCGAATCTATCCTACACTTATTTGCTTCTACTGTGTGTACACTCAAATTTTTCCTCTTCAATATCTTCCTTTCTTCTCTACCTCCGGCGAACTCCGGCGACCTGGTTCGGGGTTGTGGGAGGGGGGTCGGTGTTACCTGTATCCACCAGCCGCGTAGAAGGAGCTCCGGGCGGCAGAGTGGTGGATCCTCGGTTGGGTGGTGGAGGTGGCGGGGATGTTGAGTTCCAATCGATTAGTGTGGGCGGCGACGGCGGGCGGCGGCAGCCACCGGAGGCGTGAGGGAGGTGGTGGCGGTGGGGGCGTCCGACACCGATGGGTTTTGGGTGACGACGGCGGACGGCAGCCGTCGGAACCGTGCGGGAGGTGGTGGCGGCAGGGGCGTCCAGCACCGATGGGTTCATGTTGGGTGGTGGCAGCCGCTGGAGCCGTGCGGGAGGTGGTGGCGGTGGAGCCTGGCGGGAGGTTGAATACGATCAGCAGCCGTCAAATCTTCATCACAAGGCAGCAAAATTCGAGCGTCAACGGTTCTGCTGAACACTCAAGTGTTAGGTAGCTATCTCTATTATTTTTATGTTAGAACTTAGAAGAAACAAAAATCATATGCTGAAACAATACCATAGCGCTAGCTGTATTGTATCTGTTCCTTCTTTTGGAAAGAATAGAAACCAGAGGATGGATCACCGAGCTGAGCTAGCAAGTAGCAACTCTATCTACATCACTTGCTGAGTTGCTGATCGGAGAGGACAAGACATGAGCAGAAGGGAAAGGATAACAGAACAATTCTACTCCCTCCGTCCCCCATTATCTGTCGTTGGACAAAAAACGCAATGACCAATGCAACGGAGAAATGACACTGCTGCCCCTATCTCTCTCTCCTGTCTGTCCACCACATCCTCCCGACGCCCCCTCTATTCTCTCTCCATCCCGTCTCTTGGCCAACGCTCTCTGCTCGGTCGCGCGCTCGCTTCTTGACGTCGTCGGCGTCCGCGGCGGCGCCGCCGCCGTGCCATGACCCGGTGCCGCTGTGGAGCACGGCGACAGAGCTGGAGATGCTGGGGAGCACGGCGTCGCTGGAGCTTTATTCACCGGAGCTGCTGTAGCTTGAAACGCGGTTGCCCGAGCTCACCGCGCCGGCCCCGCGCCCGCCGGTTGCGTTCTCGCCGGAGCTGCGGAGCTCGATTCGCCCATCTGTGTGCACTCATCCTGCCCCTCCTGCTTCCGCGTCCTCGTCGTCGACGAGCCACTCGACGCGCGACCCCGTCCTCCCGGCTCCTGTGGCTCGGCGAAAGAGGGTGCGGACGCAGTGCGCCGCCGGAGTAGCAAGATGCGCTCCTGGCTTCTGTGTCCCAGGCCCAGCGAAGGGAAGTCCACAGAGACGAAGGCAAGGTGATTTGGGCGAAGCCACCACAGGATAGAGGCGCGGTTGAGGATGAGATGCATTTTTTTTTTCGGGAAAACATGTGGTTGTGAGGCTGCCGAGGGGAGAGGTTGGGAGACAGGATGCAGGCGGTGCAGCTACGGCCTATGGGCTTCCTAGTAAAATGGTAGGTTGGCGATGATTATTTAGGGACGTATCCCTGTTCCTTCAGCGACAGATATTACGGGAAGGAGGGAGTAGCTCTCCGTGAACTCGTGGTGCTCTCAGGGTAGTCCCAACCGACTCTATGGTAGAGTCTATCTTTATTAATTATTTTATCATATAGGTATTTTTTGTTGACGTGACAAACGATGAAAGAGAAACAAAAATGTAGAAATCAGGTCTAAGTTAGACATCAAGTCTACGCGTAAAACGAGAGAAATCTGGTTGAATGATTAAGGAGGGCTATGATTTAACGATTGAATAGACTCCAAGATACAAAATCTGCACTAGAGAAATGGAGACTATAGTTTCTTGTGATAGAGTCTTCAACATATGGACTCTATGGTTAGAGTCTGGATTGGGACTGCCCTCATATTCCAGCATTTAGAAACAAATGAAATGGTGCATAAAAAATTCAACCAAAATTATGGATGAATGGAGAATGCAAATATCTATTTTATGTAAAGTTTGATGCTTAAAAAAATTTCGTGCAAGGAGAAACAAACAGCATATGACCGGGTCGGGTGGGTATATTCTTCATCTAGCCCTGCAGTATGCACCATATAGATTTCTCCTTACACACAAAAAAAATATTTATTCTAAGCATGCATGCTGTTTAATCTCCTGGTGCACCACGAGGCTAATACACTCCATTATTTCACTAAGCACGTTCCCTACCTACTTTCGTAACTCAACTTGCAACATGTCATGTTCTTTCTTTTCGTCTCTATATATCGCACATCATACATATTCATATATACAATTATATATATAAAGACATGGGATCCAAATCGCCGTGCGCATTTGGCCTATGAAATGGTAAAGGCAGAGGAGGAATAGCATGAAAAGTGTTTGGCCACAGCCGAAAACGATACTAATTAATGACTAATCCACTCCATTAGCGCGACTGAATTGTCGTTGGAAGATCTTTTGTGAGAGGACATGTATGTTTTTTTTGTAATGAGTGAGACAAGACTCTTTAGTAACAATCCCAAGCTGTCTGTTCCTTCCATTAAAAAAAAAACAATCCCATGCTTTGCATCTGTTGTAGCTAGCAACGCATTGGTGGTATCGCACATCAATATACATAGTCATGCAGCCCGAGGCCCGTCGGCCCGGCCCACGGCACGGGGTTTCGGCCCGGCCCATAGCACGGCACGGCGGCAGCGGGCCCGTGCCGGCCCGGCCCGAACCGTCGTGCGGGCCATGGGCCGCCACCTTGGCCCGTGGCCCGGCACGGGCACGGCCCGGGAAAATGGCCGGCCCGGTGCTAGCCCGATGCTCCCAACGGGCAACGGCCCAGCCCAGGCGGCCGCCGTATAAAGGCAGGCTGGCCACCGCCTCCTGCCCCGCACCCCCGCCCCGCGGCTAGGGCTAACCCTAAATCCCTAATCCCCAATTCCCCATTCGCCTCGCCTCGCCTCGACTCCTCCTCCTGTCGCCGACGCGCTCTCCTCGGCTAGATCCGTGCCGCCGTCGTGCTCTCCTCCTCGATCCGCGCCGCGAAAGCTCGCCGCGGGGCCTCCTCGCGCCCTCGCCCTCGGTGGCTCGGCTCTTCGCCCCCTGCTCTTTGTCCTTTCCCTCTCTCATAGTGCAGTAGTGCACCAACATGTGAGCTCGTGTTCATTTCAGTCTTTCGTCCCCCCTCTCGCCTTTGATTTCTGATCATTTTCTGTCTCGTCGTCGTCGATCTGGCGGCACCGGGCTCCGGAGCGCAGGTTTGTCATTTGTGCCTTCCGGTTCCGGTCTAGATCTAGATCTGTGTTCGTTTTGTGTTACTCACCCTATGTTCCTATGCAGGTTGGTGCCTGACGCCGCGTCTTCCTCTTCTGGGGTAGACATGGCCAGGCAGCCGAAGCGCCCGTCGAGGGACGGTGCTGGAGGTCGTGGTGGCGGTCGGCCGTCCCTGTCCGGTGCTGGTGCAAGGCTCGCAACGCGAGGGGAGAATCTCTCCCTCGGCGACGGCGATGACCTCGCGCCGCACTCGGATGACGAGCTGGAAATCGAGGACGATGACGACTTGCGGGATGATGCAGCCGCCTTGTTCGGCATCGATCTCGGTGACGGCAGGGTCGGCAGCCAGCCCGAGCCCATCGAGATCGATGGCGATGACGACGGTGGAGAGGATGTTTCCGCTGACACTCAAGGTACTTCAAACTGCTCTGGTAGGAGGAAGTCTAAAGTTTGGGATTATTTCCTTGAGGTAAAAAAGAATAATACTCGTGTTGCTGCTATCTGTAATCATTGTCCTGCGAAGTTCACTGCACCATCTGCTTATGGCACTGGCCATTTGTTGCGGCACATGAAAACTTGTATGAAAAAACGTAATGCTGATAGTTTAGTCCAGTCTAAGATTGCATTGAATCCTGATGGTTTGAAAAATTGGAGGTATGATCCATTGATTGCTCGCTCTGAGTTGTGTCTTTTGATTGCTAGGCTGGACATAGACTGTTAGTCAGTGTGAGTCGATGAGAGTGATATTGAGAGAGTGTGATCACAATTCACAAACACTTAGTCACTAAAATTGCCACTGAGTTTGGCTATTGTAATAAGACTAGTACATTGACTGATTGATATTGATATTTTGGAGCTGGCTGTACTCTTTTTTCCTTTCTAGGGTTTCTCACAAGGGTGAGTTTTACCTAGAAAGGTTTTTAATGAAGCAGCATTGCACAAAACAGCTCACTTCTGAATTGATTTTTGAGTCCATTTCTGAATTCTGAGTTTCTGACTAGTGACTTGAGTTCTGAGATGTTTTTTTGAAGCATGTACTGATAACTGATGTACTATGATTGTTTGAATCATTGAATGTTGATTCTGGGATTCTGTGAAGTATTGGTTGTTTGATAATTGATACTTTGATTGTTTGAATCATTGAATTCTAAGACTATTTATGTGATTTTGTGATTTTTTGAAGTAAATATATGTTTGAACGTTAATGGGCCATGGGCCGGCACGACACGAGAAAAGCCCGCCGTGCCAACGGGCGGCCCGGCACGGTAAATCGGCCCATGGGCCGGGCCGTGGGCCGAGGGCGCGGCACGAGGCACGGTGGTGGCACGGCACGGCCGGCACGACGGCACGGTCAGGCACGGCGGGCTGCAGCACGGCACGGCACGGCGGGCCGCTGGGCCGGCCCGGCCCGTTGGACATGTATACACATCAACTTGCGACATCTTATGCTGCTCCTTTTTTGGTGGTATCGCACATCATTGTAACTATACAAGCACAACGCGTTCCAAATTGCACCGCCGTACGTGCCATTTATTTGATGTTTTCTGGGACACACGCCCGCAGCAGGCCGCTGAGGGCCGAAGCAGAGATGATGATGATCAAATGGACTGGACAGCCGACTCGATGCCCCGGGCAAAGTTGATCAACGACGGCGTGGATCGCTGATGGCTCGATGCCGTGAGCAACGACGGCGTGGATATGAGATGTGTGTTGCTTCGCGCGGGGTACGTACGGTCCCGCACGGGACGGCTATGGCCTATATATGGATATATACTGGCACCCTGTTGCTAAATACGGGGACCCCGTTCTGTCGGACCGGCACTCACATGCAATCCGTGGTGGGACACACAGTGGCCATCTCATCAGAAACATCCCACAAAGCACTTGGTCACTGCATATATGATGTTCAGAGAAGAATCAATTGTGTGCGAGCGCCCTTACGTTGGACTCTCGGTATGTACAAGCTGTGTTCCTCCAGTAGCCACCACTTTGCCCGATGACAGCAGTCAGAACTCTTCTTCAGTTCTTCTACCTCCACTTCCTCTTATTTCAAAACTAGCAATCCGAGCCTCACACGATAGGCCGATCAGCCGACGGCCGTCAATTTTGCACCGATACATATGCGCTCACGCTGGGGTTCAGATCAAGCTGTGACTTCGTCTTAATTTGTTCGCCGACGAATTGGATAGGAGCTTGATTTCTCGCTAGTAATGGTCTTCCGTTGATCGCATTCCCAAAGAATTCACTCTCTCTTCCACGCTGTTGGGAGTTCGTTGCACACATGACATTCTCTCTTTGTAGACAGTGACATCGCATCACACTATTACCAAATGACCCGGCCTTTGAGACTTTGAACATTCCTTCCCAGTTCTTTATTAGCGTTTGATGGCAGAAATTAAAAGCATTTAAGCACGGACCACGAATTCTTTCAGCCCGCTTCTCTGCTCGTTCAAAACCAGCTGCCGGTCAGCGAAGCAACACACCAGGCCAGAGGCGTCGGCCACGGAGTGTAGGTCGCGGCGTGGCTCGTGTTCTTCCGCATGGGTTGTTTCTGATGGAACGTGGAGAAGAGGTGCCGTTTTCCCCCGGGATGGACACAGGCGACGCTTTCGGGGTACCGTTTTCTTCTTATTAGAGACGTCTTCATGGCACGTTACACTCCTTCCACTAGCTAATTTCCAAGTAAGCACCTCACTTGCTTGCTGCCGCTTCGTTCGCTGGTTGTCGTGCTCATATAAGCTAAGCCCGTGGCCATGTCTTCATTGTTGTTTGGGGGCTATCGAGATGGACTTTATTTTCCGGGGCAAGGTTCATTGTTTTAGTTGGAAGCTGGAGTTGCTTGGTTGATGGAGGCTCCAAACTTAGAGCAAGGCTAATAACACAACCACTTATGGTTGTCTATATTTTTACAGTCTATTTTGCAGCAAACTTAGAGCAAGCATAATAGAGTGTTGTAAGAAAGTTGAATGTTGAGGTGAATAAGAGAGAAGAAGAGAAGCGGGATGGAAGCTTGTAGTACGTACGTACGCTCAGGTACAAGAACCAAAACACATGTAAGAGAAATATATGAGCTATGTATTTATTTATGCTGAAGAGCTAACCGCTATATGAGTGAGGTGAATGATGTGTTGTAAGGATCAATGCTTGGTCGTATTATTAACATTGCTCTTGTATAGTGGTTATGCTTTCAATATAAATATATGACTATATGTCTCTGTCGCATATTTTCTTGTTTCATTGGCCTAAGCCTCCAAATTTACATCTCACTTCTCCTCTTTCCTCTTTCTTTATTTCTCATCCACCTTAGCATCTGGTCTTCTTACAATATGCCACTATATTTGCTCTTAGCAACAACCAACAGTAATCAATTATGGTCATGCTTGAGATTTGAAGGTAGTGTTGTATGGCTGTTGGCCTTTGATTCCTTTATATACCGTGCCCGTTCTCTTTTTACTTACCAATACATGTTAGACATAACGCTATGAATCGATCTTTTGAAGAAAACACAGACACACACCCAGAACGCTATATATGGAGCAAAGGCACTAAATAGCACGAGCCATTGTTAGGGTTGAACAATGGTTTATTGGTTGTGTAACCCTTTACTGATGTCATAATTTATGCAGGTAACTAAAAGAAATTCTTCTATGTACGATCGACTACAAGAAGCATTCATATTGACCTTGATAAAGTCGATGCTGCTAAGTGTATTGATAAGCTAGCCAAATCTGTACGGAACTATCGTAACAGTCTTTCTAGGTGAGCATCTTAAGTAGAGTGATGCGTACTTCCTTTGTTTCTGAATTACAGTTGGATTGATTTTTCACTCAAATTTGATCGCTCATCTTATTAAAAAAATTTACAGGCTGACCATAATATATACGTGGAAAAATTTAGCAATTTGACCATAATATATACGTGGAAAAATGAACAGGCCAATTTCGAAAAAGAAAAAGGACGCCTTTTTTTTAGAAAAAAAAGATGCCTAGTACACAACCGGCAACTCTCTGTACCGGCGGCCCACAGCGCAACCCGAAATGCCCACATGGGCCGGAGAAACCCATTAAGGCCTAGTTTTGGGCCCAGTAGCCGTGCCTCCCAAACTAAACAACCATGCGTGCGCCACGTGGCACTCCAGGCCACTATATAATCCCCTCACGAACGCTCACCCCAAACCCTACCCGCCGCCGCCTACTACTCCTCCAAGCAGCGCCTCCGCTCCCATCTCCGGCGCCTCGTCTCGAGCTCCCGCTCTCTCCTTCGACCATGGTGAGCAGGATCTCCCAAAACTCATCCAGATTATTGTTGCTCTTCCTTGTTCATGGTGAGCCTTGCCGCAGGCGGATGTTGAGGTGGACACGGAGGTGGCGGCCGCGGGGGCGCCGAAGAAGAGGACGTTTCGCAAGTACAGCTACCGCGGCGTGGACCTCGATGCGCTCCTCGACATGTCCACCGACGACCTCGTCCAGCTCTTCCCCGCGCGCGCGCGCCGGAGGTAACTACCTGACCGTAGTGGCGTCTATTGCGGTTGTGGGCTTGGTGGGTCTCATCTGATGTGCTCGATTGGCGCAGGTTCCAGAGGGGTCTGAAGAGGAAGCCCATGGCGCTCATCAAGAAGCTGCGCAAGGCGGTGGGTGCCTGATTTACTTTTGTTATGAGCTAAATTCTGAATTTTGTGCTGCTAGGCTATTATAGATCTGCTTGTGCCTGTGCTTGTACTGAGCTCGGAGTTGGATTGTGAACTGCGTTGTGTCACTGCTGTTAGTATCTCTGCATTTGCAGCCGTATATACCAGCTTATATAATTTATAGTTAAATAATTGTGGTTTAACATGTTAGGTGTCTATATTTGTTAGATTCGCCATGTCTTATTGATTTAGTGTAGCGCTGTGTAATGATGATTTAACATAAATGCAATTTTGCTTGCTTTTGGTATTTCAAGTAGGCTACAGGAACAGCTTTGTGCCTGATTGATGTTATCGATAGGCTGTGTGGATAAGGTAGCTATATGATGATTAGTTCTCTGGCAATTTGTCACTTGTGGTACATTGAATGTTACATTCTAGCATTTCCACACTGCCATCAGTTTTTTTTTTTTTAAAGTTTGCCATTTTACAGTAGATATCTATTAATTTTGATTTGTGTGCCTGAATTTATCCATCAAACTGTAGCATCTCTGTCAATTTTCTGCTCCACATTTGTCTTTCTGGTACCAGTGTTTACTTGTGCTTCTTTGGAGCAACTGTTCATATGCTTCTGTTATCTATTATTTTTTTTCTTTTGAAAAGCAACCTTTCTTACAACTTATTGGGGCCTGACTGATAGTTCGGAGTAATTCTGACAGTATATTAGAAGCATAACTGGAAATGTAAATTGTCTCACAAATCTTAGTTGTTTTTGTAGCAAGTTTGTGGGTTATCATTTTTAAGAGGGTAGCTTATTTGTGATATTAGGTGTTGCTATTTAAATGAGTCTGGGTTTATTTGTCTTCTGGAAAAGCCACCGGACTTCATGGGCTTCATTTTTGTCTGTTATGAGTAGATTTGATAGCTGTGCTTTCACAAATATATTTTCATGCCTCTTTTGAATCTTGGTTTACAATTATTATATTTGTACATCTATTCTCACCTGTTCTGTCTTTTCTAGTACACCATCAATTGCCGTGCTTTTTAGAGCCGTTAGTCGCTGTTATGTAAATCTAAGAAATAATAGCCAGTCAACTTTTTTTGGTAGATAGGTAATCAGGATTTTGGTTTAGAAATGACAAATTGACAATGTCTACAAAGATTGCTTTCTATTGATATTTGCCTGTTGGTTTAAGACGTATAGTTTTCCAGTGAAGCCTTTTACTGTTTTGTTGATGCTATTTGTTTCATAGCATTTTCATGCAACACTTCTATGCTTCTCTTTTAATACGTTGTGGATACTTCTCTTTTAATATATTGTGGATACTTCTCTTTTAATATGTTGTGGATACTTCTCTTTTACTAAAGTGGATGAAATATCTTCAAACATCTATCATGCTGACCATTTTGTCTCTGGATGAAATAAATGTAAACAGAAAAAGGACGCTCCTGCTGGGGAGAAGCCGGAGCCTGTGAGGACCCACCTGCGCAACATGATCATTGTGCCTGAGATGATTGGTAGCATCATCGGTGTCTACAATGGCAAGACCTTCAACCAGGTTGAGATCAAGCCTGAGATGATTGGCCACTACCTCGCAGAGTTCTCCATCTCGTACAAGCCTGTTAAGCATGGTAGGCCCGGTATCGGTGCCACCCACTCCTCACGGTTCATTCCTCTCAAGTGAGGCTGGATATGGGGTTTTGTTCTCTTCCAGAGTTTGGTTCTCTATGTAGTTTGAGCTGTCAAGTTGCTCCTTATACTGCTATGTACTGAGCGTTCTCATTCTGAACCTTTATTAACTCTTATGTTATTTTGACGTATTATTTTGATCTCAATTTTTGCTCTTTGCGTGAAAACTCGCTTTCTGCATTTTTTTTATCTATCCATCCATCTTTTTCACTAATTCCTGCTGCTGTGCGGATTGCCTGTCATTTGGTTATGGACCGACCATTGTCATACTACTGGGTCCGATTTGGCATGTGAGCTGATTTGATGAGTATATATTTTGATTGATAGGGATGGTCGCCTTGACTGGTTTAATCGTCAATGCATTCATGGTCTTGTCTGAAGTTGTGAAATCTGAACCGTTTTTGCTGTCCGTGTGTGACCTGATTTTAATGGGTTCTTTTGGCTATATAAAAGTCATCTGGACAAGTGCTGCTGAACATAAACTCATAAAGTTTCAACAATTTGTAATCTTCCAAAAAAAAAAGTTTCTGCAATTTGCTCCCAGGCGATACGCGAGGCCTGCACTTCAGAGTTCAGCTCGGTTTTGTTCAGTCTCCATCCGCAACAGTCCTTTTATCTTGTCATGGTGCATGTGTTATCTTTAATTCCCCTTGTGTAAAAGAGGGTCCTCGTAGCCGCTGTGGAAGTGTGGAGGTTTTATTTCTTGCGTCATGTTTAAATCATCAGAAATTTGTAGCACAATCATCTAAAACTGGCACCAGTCACAAGCTGGTGGATCAAGTATACACTAGTTTGACGAGGTTTGAGATATGTTTGGAGCTCAGTTCCTGCAACTGTAATCTTTGACAAGTTGACAACTCATATACCAAAGAACTATCATTCTCTTTGCTGCTGCCTAAGTTTTTTTTTTTCTTTTTTGGCAAACAGCGGCTTATCATGTTGACTAATAATGACTACTAGAGACACGCTGTTCTTTAGTTTTGCAATAATTTATAATAAAAGGACAAATCAACAGTCAAATTCCTATTCGCTAAGTTTGGCTTGTTTGTCAACCTCTACTTGGTCCCTGTTATTGGAAACCTAAAAACTATATCCCTAATACTAGCTAGCTAGCCGCGTGGACCGCTGCCGTTTTCAATTGAAGACAAGACTTGTTTACAAATTGAATTTGATTGTTTTTTGCCCTCAAGGCATCTCCTATCATTCCAATCCTACCTTTTGGCCTTGCAGCTGGCATCATTAATCAGACCAAGAACAGAGCTGCAAGCTATGAACTAAAATTAAAACAAACCAACAAGCAACAAGTGCTTGTTTGCTCCCACGAACTGAAGAGCTGGATCAACCAAAATGTGAGTAAAAATTAATACCATCCCCTTGTTGCAATAAAAAATATATACAGCTAACAGCCCAATATCCTACTGCAGATTCCTAAGAAATTTCTCTACTGCAGTGCACAGAGCAACTAAGCTGTAACTGAAGAACAAGTTGCAACTGAAACAGGAAAACAGACTGTACACTTCAGATACAGGCATATAGACCTAGGGGTGTGTTTAGATCGGGGAAAGATTCCCCAAAAATGCACTGTTCACCGAAAAAACACTATAGATAAATAGTGTTCTGTGAGTGGGAGAGATGTGATGAATAGTGAAAAGTTAGATGAATAGTGCATTTTTAGGGAATCTTCTGGGAACTAAACGGGGCCTTATACCTTAGATTCATCATTGCTAGCTGTTCATCACGCATGGATCAAGCCTGCCAAGATTGGCTAAAAAGTATACAATCCAAAAAAATCCCTGCAAATGATCATCAATAATCTCATCAAGAAATGTCGAAATAATTGCCTGCCAGCTCTATCTCTCCTGAACATAATCAGGATTAGGGTGTCAGTAAGATCCACGGCACGGGGGGCGCGCACATGCTTAGCGCCACTAATCACCGGCGCTCATCGTGGGGGGCGCATTTAATGCCCTAACGATCCTGCCGATCGCGCATGTGGGTATCCCCATCCGATCCAGCCAGATTAGCCGCTGACAGTTGCTTAACTGCATTGTATGCTTGGCTCTGCAAGGAAGAAGAACAGCGAGAAAGGAGGGGGATTAAACAATGGAGCGCGTGCGCTGTGATGGATGTCAGTGGCCAATTAGGGCTCCATGGGATGCGCTTAACCGCACGCTGATCACTGCTGTTGGGTGCTTGAAGAATCTGTAATGACGCAGCAGCTGATGTGTTTGTTATTGAGCCACTCGTGCCTCACATCCACAGTAGATAGCAGAAAGATCAGTTAGGTGTGCAGAAACAAGCTGGTCACACGTGAACTCGTCATGGAAGATCGAATTGCTACAGTACTTTTGCGAGATGAAACACAAGCTAGGTACACAGAGACAGAAAGGTA
The DNA here is from genome assembly GCA_015342445.1 of Digitaria exilis. NCBI lineage: Eukaryota > Viridiplantae > Streptophyta > Magnoliopsida > Poales > Poaceae > Digitaria > Digitaria exilis. The sequence goes on along the minus strand of JACEFO010001754.1, from coordinate 2,359,543 downwards.
CAAGTGTGCAAAGATGCAATATTCTAGGAGTTAGTCTCTTTGGCAATTGGCACGGGCAAACTAGAAGCTCATCGAGATGAATTCATCTAAAGCAAGGACAAGAAACAGAACAAGAAAGGACGAAACCAAATCAAGGATCTCGGTCACTGTACATCTCGGAAAGAATTCAGGCTGCTTTCAGTTACAGTTCGTCACTCATGGGGCATTGACAGGGCTCCGACCTGATCAAGCTTCTGCCAAGCTCGCGGTAAGCACCGAGGGGTCCAGCGGCTGCGCGTGGTTGTGGTCGTTCTCGTAGGTGACGATCAGCATGGTGGCGTCGCTGCGGCATCGCTCCACGTGCTTCCTCGCCGGGCAGTCCTTCTTGCTGCTGCACCGGTAGTACCCCCTGCACGCCAATTTTTGAGATCATGAAATGTTCTTCAGATCACTCCTCTCGTTCAGAACTGCATACTGAAGTGGAAAAAATGTGCCAAGTTTCTTTTTTCTTCTTCCTTTCGGAAATTAGTTTGAGGACACAACACAACACAAAGTTTGTCAGGCTAATGATCCCCATTACAGACGTTGAGGTTGACCAATTCTATTCCAAGGCGAATTTGGAGTAAGCTAAGCACGATGCAAAATGCAATTGGTCTGACAATGATCAAAGAGTAGAGGTGTGGCACAAGCAAGATGGAATGACAGCTTAATTGGCTCAATGAGAAACATTTGAGTAGCAAGAAAACAATGGTGTGAAGTTGAAGATAGAACAGGCACCTTGGGTGAGGAGAGCCTTTGATGGGTTTCTGCCCATACTTCCTCCACGAGTAGTTATCCGCCGGTATATCGGCGTTCTTGTCGCTGATCGCTGGCACCCTCACCACCCTCTTCTCCCTCGGCTTCCTGCATAGATTTGATATACGCCAGCAACAAATCACAATCACAATATCATTACAAGAACCAAATTAAAAAAGGATACGAAATTAATGGAGCTTACTTTTTCTTTGGGCAATGGCACTTGACGCTGCCGTCCTCCGCTCTCTTGGCGCACGCCGTCTTCTTCGCCGTGGCGGCGGAGCTCGTCGCGGCGTCGGACATGCTGATTAGCTGGCTGTTGATGGAGGTGAAGAAGGACGTCGCCGCCGACGAGGTGCACACGGAGTTGTTGTCGAAGCTGAAGCTTATCACCTCCTTGGCGCCGCCGCCGCCACGTGGCACCGGCCCCTCGATGTGGAACTCGCCGCTCGGCGTCTGGTCGAACTGGAAGCTCTTCTGCTTCTTCGCCAACTGCTGCTGATGCGGCTGGAACTGTATGTTAGCGGCAGCTGCGGCGGCGCAAGGATTGGGCGCGGGAACAGAGGCAACTATTGAGGTGTTCTTCTCCGGCGTCGCCATGGCCGTCGACTGAAGCACGCTACAGCAGTTCAACTCCAGCAGCGGCGTCTCGAGGAATATGTTCCTGTCAAACTTCTTGGTCGCCGGTGCCAATAATGTCACGGTGGCACAAGGCGACACCATCACCGGAGGCTCCACCTCCGTCTCTTGGCTTCTCATCGACGGAACGCCTCGCAACGTCGCCGGCGGCATCGGCGGCGGCGCCGCCGGAGTGCTACTGATAAGGTGGCCGGAGTTGAGGGTGTGGCGCGGTGGCAACGAAGAAGGGTGATCCAAGAGGCAGCTCACGTCGATAGGAGGAGGAGGCGCCGGGCTCCTCTTGTTGCCAACCCTTGCTCTGGCATGGCCGAGCCTGTCGCTTAATACGGCCACCACCTTGCCGAACCGGGCGACCGCCTCGTCGGTCTCGGCGGCTACGGGCATAGGCCGGAAAGGATCGCCGCCGGAAAGCGAGAAGAAGGCGACGAGCTTCTTGCAGCTTTCCACGGCAGCATGGTTGGCTTCCTCCACCACCTCCATGGCGATCAAAGAACTTGCACCTACCAAGATTCAAAGAGCTTCTTGCTCAAAAAGATTGTAGTAGCACACTGCTAATCTCTGTGGTGCAATGGATAATCGAGGTGAAGAGAATCGATTAGAGATCAGGTTTTGACAATAAACTAGAAGATGCAAGCTAGATTGCATATGAATTGGTTCCAGAGGATATGAATTGAGTGGAGAGAAAGGTAGCAAGAATTGCAGCAATGGTGGCGTTGGAAAGAGTCTTTGCAAGATCTTCGTGTGAACTTAAACAGGGAGAGCATATGTGAGGCAGTCTCATTGGGTCCTTCACTTGTGCAGGAAGTAATTCTTGTGAATATGATATTCCAATTGGGAGTGAGAGGTGGAGCACGATCGGAATAGAATTTTAGCAAAGTCAACGAGGCTGATGATCAAACGATCAGGGCCGTCGGCATGATGGACGGCCAAGATTTCTTCTGGTTATTTCAAATAATTCTTTTAGGTGTCAAAAACATCCATTCCGAGTTATCAACTACATCTCTTGTCATTTTCCTTTGTTTTTTTAAGCTGGTCAATTGTTACGGGTGTAAACTAAAGCTGACAAGCTGATAACAAAATGATAAAAGGATTTAAGTAGAGCAACTTTCTCAGTGAAGACTCAACTGGTGTTGAATTTGTATATTGTCTAGCTCAGTGTCTGAATGGATCAACTATTCGGCATTGTGTGGCTACCTGGAAATTTCAATTGTTTTTGTTCATTATGAATGTGTGTCCCACAAAGCTAGCTGTTCAGGTACTCCAGCTTAACGTTGTGACACACGATTATGATAAGAATTGCTTCTTGATAGTCTAATCAAACCTAACCTCCTGTAACAGGCAGGTATATGATACGACATGACATGCAATCAAAGATTTGAAGTAAAAGAAGGGCCCAGTTTCGGCCTAGTGGAAAAGTACAAGAGATCATCAGAGTCAACCAAGCCCATCTGTAATGAATGGAATTGCTCTGGGCCATTGGATCACGATCATTGATCGATCAGTTGTCCCTCTCTGATGGAGGAGTACGTTTTTAAGAACATTTCAGCGGTTGACCGGTCACATTAAAATTTAGGGTTTATTAAAGAGGCTCAAGGCGTCTTGATCGGTGAAAGAGAGAAAAGAAATGGTCTATGTGTTTCCCGCAAAAGAAGAAGAAGAAAGTGTTATGTGTTGACTTGTGGTTTGTCTGTTACATTGTTCATCGTAGAAGTTTCAACTGCTCTTTTTTTTTCCCCCTCAGTGAAGTGTACTCTGACATCCACACCGGGCTAGTCAAAAGCTCGAGGGGGCCGCATCAACAGCGATCGAACGACGAGGTCGACTCCGTCGGAGCCCAATATCTTTCGGAGTTAGCTCTGGGCTCTAGCCCATTGGGATAATCATCAGTTCATCACCATGCTGCATTCCTGCTTACCACCGAAAGAAACACGAACAGTCAACAATGCCATGAAACGTCGCTCTATCCGTTTAGGCGTTGACGAACTCTTTTTCATATATCGTTTGAACTGCCGGTCAGCCATAGTGGTGCAGTAGTATCTTAACCATTTCGCAGTCGGTCAACTGACCACTTGTACTTGCGCGGCAATCAAACCAAACGCTGCTCACTTTGGGTTACCTCTCAGTTATCTCCAAGGAATCTTGGAAAGGAAGTTCCAGTCAAGGGTTCATTTTGTCAGCTGCACGGGCGCCAACAATCTTTCGACGCTGTTCTGGGGGGTCCCACAATCTTGCGAATTACGATCGCCAGCGCCCGTCTCTTGGTCGCTTCTGCAGCGCCGCCCAGGTCGATCCCGCCGGGGCGCGGCAGCCGGGGACGGCCGGGAAGATGGATCATGGATGGGTTGGGTTCGACATGGGCGTGCCCGGTCCGTTGGGTGTCTGTTTCCCGGTGTCCGGGGAGGAGCATCACACGTTGTTGTGACGCGATATCGATGGCTACTGTTCCGAGAGCTGCGTCGTCGGAAGATCATGCGCGCGGCTCCATCGGAAAGCTTCGTTTCTCGGAGAATATGCCGCTCGTTTTGTTTTTCGATTGTAGTATTTGGTAATTTTCGTAGACGTTTTTTCTTTCTCTAAATGCGATGGAGTAATTGCGACTTTCGTAGGTTTCGGCGCTTTTTTCTTCTTCTACCAGATGATATGTTTCCAAAACAAGGCATGACGTACCTTATAATTTGGCCTCGTTTTGGTTAAGGAATGACGAGATTCTTTGTGAATAATAACATGTTGGCTCCCACATAAATAAAAAGTAGAGAGAAAAGTAAAAGAAATTAGTTATTGATCATCAATTCCTACATGTGACGTTAAAATCGGTTGCTCGACCTCTCCTCTTCTCTCCAACGCTCTTGGGCTCCGGCTACGTTTCTATTCCCTCTCCTAGTCCTACTCTACTATGTCCATGTTCCATGTGACTCGGGGAATAACGTCATGTTCAACAATCACAGTGCTCAAATCATGTCCCAATTTTGATTAAAAAAAACACAAATTCGCCAAATGTCTACTCCCGCTTAGAAACATCCTTCGATGACTCCATGAGCACGCCATCTGGTCTTCTCTCATCGCATGATGGTTCGCGGTTGGGAGAAGGTCGTGGCACTCATGTTAGTACACACAAAACCATTTTACGCAATAAAACAAAACTACTTAAAAACCATCGGTTTTCTTCTGCCGACGCTGCAACAAGTCGCTTTATATCGCTGAAAATGGCATTAAATAAGGCAATTGGGCACTTAAAAATCAATCCCCAGGCCTGCTTTCCCCTTCTTTCTCCTCCATTCAGATCCGTTTCGGCTTCCCCACCCCACCGATCAGAGAGAAGCCAAGCAGCCAACCCGAACACAGCTGCGCGAGCCACCGCACCAATCCCGCCGCCCGAGGTCCGATCCAGCGCCACCCCGGCCGGCTAGGGCTCGCCGGCGCGCCATGTCCTCCTCCACCGCGTCATGGTCGCGCTACGGCGCCGTCCCCACCTCTCCGCCGCCCCCACCGGGTAAGCCGGAGGACGTGGTCGCGGTGGCGGACGGGGAGGCGGCGGCGGCGGGGGCGCCCTCTTCGTCGTCGCCGGCCGCGACGGCGGCGGAGGCCGGGGTCGCCTTCTTCTCCCGCGCGCGGGCGTACGCGGGCGCCGCGGCGGGGCGGCCGCGGTCGTGGCGGGAGGTGCTGGACCCGACGGCGTTCTCGCGACCGGACACCTGCGGGGAGGCCCGCGCCAGGGCGCGCCGGAACCTCGCCTACTTCCGCGCCAACTACGCGCTGGCGGCGCTCGTGCTCGTCTTCCTCGGCCTCCTCTACCGCCCGGTGTCCATGCTCGTGTTCCTCGCGCTCTTCGTCGCCTGGCTCGGCCTCTACTTCGGCCGCGGCGACGCCGAGCCGCTCGTCTGCCTACGCCGCGAGGTCGACGACCGCGTCGTGCTGGCCGTGCTCTCGGCCGCCACGGTGCTCGCCGTCGCGCTCACCCGCGCGGGGCTCAACCTCCTCGTCTCGCTCGTCGTCGCCGCTGCCGTCATCGGCGTGCACGCCGCGTTCAGGGTCAACTACTACCTCGACGAGAGGGACGCGTTCGACGTCTCCGGCGCCTCGTTCACGGATAGCGGATACGGCGGCTACTCGCTCCCAAGATGATAGAGGCGAGCAATTCGACTGCTGAGATTGTTGATTGTGTTCTTGGGGCAGGGGGATTTTGCAAGGTGTTCTTGGAAGCTGTAATGTTCGTATTATTTTTGCAGTGTCAACTTCATTGGTAGTTTGCGTGCTGTGTATAACCATTCTTGCGATCCCTTTGATTTCCTATAGTTTGTGTAATTTGAGTGCAATTTTGATGTGGATTGGGATTTGGGATGATTTAAATCTTTTTTAATGGAAGAGGCATCCCTGCTGACGCAGGGAAGTGTAAATCACAAATTCGACTGCCACCGTGCTTGTTTACAAATATAAAGATATTCATACGAACAGCTTAGCCATGAAGAACTAGGATCAACTGGAAAATGAAATTAAATTGCTCGACAAGATGGCTAGAAAGTCTGACAAATGTTACATTCGATTCATGCCGTCATACAGCCTCGTTGCTACCATGTTACTTAAACTACTGTATACAAAAGATTATATATTTATATCACCAAGGACTCTAGTTATCGTCCACAAAATATTATACCACCAATGGTCCAATCCTATGATTCTGTTGGTGTTAGCTACTTAACCGTCCTCCTTCCGTTCCGTTGGGTGAGTACAAAACAAAAGGCCACCCGTATAATCATCCCGGAACCTAGTTAAAGAGTGTGCTCACAAAATGCGGCAAGTCCTGTGCCGATCACATGCATCACGAATTCACGAGTACATGACCAGCCCCAAAACTGACGGGCAACACAGGCAAGCGGCTCAGCGCTAGGCGTCGATGGCTTCCTTGAGCTTCCTCCCGAGCGCGTAGGCAAGCGGAGGCGGCACGGCGTTCCCAATCTGCCTGTGCTTGCACTGGATGTTGCCCGCGAAGCGGTAGCTGTCAGGGAAGCCCTGCATACACAGACCATGCAAACAGGATTAGAAGATTCAGAAAAAAAAAAGAACCTGACGAGAAATGCTGAGGTTCATAAAAAAATTAAGTGCCATAAGCTTCCATGAACCTAGAAGCTAGGTGGATAATTCAGACACACTACAGCAGGAAATGCTACTAAACAATTAAGGTTATTGAATTAGAATTGGTTGTTGAGGGACCAATGATCTACACCACATGCGAAGGCAAATTACCTGAGACCGGGCACACTCACGGACAGTGATGATCCTGTCCTGGTCCGGGTGGAAGCACATGCCGACCTTGCCCATAGGCTGGGGATCGGTCACAGAGGTGGGGAAGTTACCCTCCCAGTCCAGCCTCCCGTACAGTCCTTTCCACTGATTGTGCCTTTTAGCAGTGTTGGGCAGGCACCAGGGTATCAGGTCCACCATTTGCCCCGTTGACAGCTTCACCTGTGGAACTCGATCCAATTGGAATTTAACTAACCATTGGCAATGGGGCATGGTTACCTACAAAAAAAAGGCAGTATAGAATAAACCATAAGGGGCCAAAGGAGTAGAAAGCGGTTACCTTCTCATCTGGCAGGTCATGCCAGTCACAGCCAGGTCTCTTTGGAATGTGCTTGCACCTAATGAGATTCAGCTCGTTCATCTCCTTAGAGATGTGGTCATTCAATGACTCGGTGCTGCCTCTGATCCTCTTCTGGAACCATGAGACTGGCTTGCTCCCATACTGCACCGCAGAAAAGAGTAAATAAAGGATCAAGGGCACCAACAGAAGAAAGCAACCAGAGTGAAGTTGCAGTGAAACTGACGCATACCTGTATTGTTGGCTTGCTGGCGCCATTTTCCACGGGTGGAAGATCCCCAACTGTATCTCTAACTGTTATTGACCGGAAAGGTGCCCCTGCGGCAGTACTCTTGACAGCCGCGTAGTGCTTTCCATCAGGGAGGTTTATTTTCAGCTCTGGGCTAGCGAAGACGTGCATCGGTTCAGGCCACTCCGGAAGGGTCTCTCCAGGTGCGGCAGCCCAGATGAACGCCCTTTTCCTGGACTGTGCAACACCATATGCACCCGCCTCTAGAATGCCAAATCGAACCTGAGAACATGCAAGGGAAAAGGCTACAGCATTCAGGTTGAACGAAATGCTAGGATGCAAGAAGTACTAGTAGAGAAGTATAAACAGCCAGCACCTGGTATCCCATCTCCAGGAGTGATGCCAGTGTAAGTCTGAAGGTCTGGCCTTTGTTGAATGAAACAAAGTTCCTGACGTTTTCTAAGAGAAAGAATCTAGGGCGGAAATATTCTGCAAAAGAGAGGAATGCTAGGACCATCTCACACTGAACCTTGCTCCAGGGGCTTTGATTGAATCTGTTCATCCCAGAAAATCCCTGCAAAAAGGATACAAGGGAAAAGTTGGTTTTGATGATTGAGCAAGCATTAGAGGTTTCCTAGTCAGGAAAAACAACAGACCTGACATGGAGGTCCACCATTGATGAACTCTACTTCACCAGGCACAGGCAGATTCTTAATCTTCTCATCAGAAAGTTTGGATGCTCGTTCAGCAGCCTCAGAAGTAGAGATGCAATCATCAGCATCGCCACACTTATCCATTATTGCCCTGCACGACAATACTCAGAATGGTTGAAGATACAAGATGCACGAATAGAACAATAATATCCATAAGAAAGAACTGCACATACTTCAAAATCACATTGCAATTCTCCACAAATACTGCCGCTTCTGGATGATTTTCAGCAAATGCTTCTCCAGCAGGCTCTTCATACTCAATTGCCCATTTTGTTTGAGACGCTCCTACAGAATTTTATATGATCATAAAGTAAACAACTATGGTAGTATATGTTGTCCATGAATCCACATCAAAATCTCCATAACAAATGCGTACCAGCTATCTGCAATCCTTCAGATAGACCTCCACAGCCAGCAAAAATATCAAGGGTTGCAAGAGTGTTCTCTGATAGCATATCCTTCCTTTTGTCTGAACCAGTTAGATCATCGTCACAAATTTGCTTTCCTTTATTCTTCTACGAAGCGGAAGGTACCTTCCTTACCAGTGACATGAGTTTAGCATTGGCTGGAAGCTGGTCCAAGACCATGCAAGATAAGCTCGATTAATGATATAAATAAATTTATCAGGGAAAAAAGTCTAAGCAACTGGAAATAAAAAAGGGTGAATTTCAGAAGTCTGACCTGTTTCAGGGCCCCAGTAACAGGATCAAACAAATGTTCACAGTAAAATACATGCTCAACCACCACCGGGAGATTTGAATTTGGAACATCGTCCTTCAACCTAACTTCACATTTCCCTTCTATCATTGCCACTGGCACAGTCACAAGCTCTTCACTGTAGTATACCTGGATCAAATGACAGAAGACACATATTAAATACCAAGAGACAGCACAGGTAAGTGTAAGAGGTTACTCACAAATTTATCTACAAAATTTAAAGAATGAAGCAGTGATTAGACATAACAAGCGAACCTCTCTAATATCTGATGTATAGGCTTTAGTTGATGATACGTCTTCAGGCCTGTAAAACCTTCTTACAGTAACTTTTGTCGATTCTGAATGTGCTTTCTTGGATCCAGCAGGAGCATGGATACTCAATACATGGCAGACAGCATAAGGCTTTAGGCCCACGTTTCTCCCAGCCTTGTAGGTCCCATGGCCCTCCCCTTGGGAGAAAAATTCAGGCCTAATGTACAGGAAGTCATGGACATTGTATCTAATATTCTTGAAGACAAAACTGGTATCTGAAAGTATTTTGAATTCATCACAAACTTGTTTTCTCTGCTCACAGGAGCTACAGGCACCAGTTCCAACGCCAAGTTTATCACGAGGGATGGAGAAGAAACCACCTTTCTCTGGCCAGTATAAACTTTTGCAAAAGTATTCCACAGGTAGACCTTTCATCTTCCTCTCCTCTGCCTTCGCCCTCTCAGTCAATATAACTTCTGAATTCTCTCTTCTGTATTTGTGGCCCCATGGCATCAATTGAACATTAACAGTCACCAATTGTTTGATGTCACCTAACTCGAATTCTAGGCAATCGTTAGTCAAGAAAACCTCCCTTTCATTTGCAGCATTGCCAAGAACAGTATGAAAACCTTTCTGCAGAATTCTTCCATGTATCATTTTCGTACCATCGTGTTTCTCATACATATACTCAGTAAAGCACATGATGACTTCTCCTGAATCATCTTCCAATATGACTGATTGACCAGCACCAATAGTAAGATCACGAACTGTAACATATTTGTATAGAGCTTCTCCAGACTCAGTTTTTCCAGCTGCTTGCCCCTTCCAGTTCACTTCCTTGCAAATCTTTGAAGGCGACTTTCTGGACCGTGCTGATGGTGGGGTCTTCAAAATCTGTTCCATTTCAACATTAACCTCCTCTTCCGTATCATCATCTTCGTTTTCTTCTTGCTCCTCATCAATTTCCTTTTGTTCATTTCCATCTTCCTTTGTATCCTCTGGGAAGTGTGTGGCATAATAATCGCCCCATATCTTGCTTATGAATCTTGTAGTTGTTGCACGCATAAGCTTCCGTCTTAATATTGGCCCCATTTTTGCACTTGGGTTCAGATTCTCTCCTCTCATTGCTTGAGATTTTTTCTTCATCACTAACTTTGTGTGTCTTCTTTCTTCCATTTTCAATACAAGGCCTGTGACAAATGCACTGCGTCGGATAGACTCGTCTGGAAAGTCTGCAAACTGCTGAAGTATTATTTGTCCATGTACCACAACATATCTTTCAACAAGAGTTATGTTTGATGATATGAATGCAGGGTGCCCACTGTCAAATTCTGCTACTTTTTTAATCACTTCAGTGAAAGAAAGCTTCGAAGCACGAGTCTGTTCTTTTAACATGGTGATGATGCTAACAGCCAGCCTGGCTGTTTTCAGAACAGGCTCACACCATGGAGCATATTGCTTTGTTGGCTGGCGTAATTTGTACCTGAAAAAATGAGATCAACTAACATACATCAGTTTGAGAAAGGTGGGAAGCAATGACAAGATGCCACGCTTAAAATAAAGTGACAAGTTTAAGGCCAGACCATCAGAGCTGTAATGAATGTAAAGCATTTCTTAAACAAAGAGCTACTCCCTATGTTCCAAGTTATATGTTGCTTTGGCATATTTATTTATGTCCTTAACAAAATCTATTCACTTAGAAAAGCTAAAATAACCTAGCATCTAATTTGAGACAGTTAATAATATAATGTATAATGTAATGGTGCTGTGAGGATATTTACCAAGCCACGTCAGTTCGAATGGTTACGCAGATCATTGAACCACCAAATTCAATAACCCATTCCTTTATTGGGCTCAGATAAATTGGAACTCCCTGATCTTCTTGGTTCAATTTACTCGAGGAAGAAGATAGCTGTGCTGATTCAGCAGTTGAACAGCAACTACCATCATCATCTCTCATAAAACCTGATCCAAATATCACTGCATCATTTTCAGCACCTGCTTTCATAGGGATGAGCTCCAACGGAATGAGTCTGGAATCTGAATTATATAGAGCCCAGTTGTTAAGGATTCTCACTGGCATATCATTAGCAAACATGCAAATGTCACTATCAAATATGTACTCATCCATTTCTTGACTATATGATTTATAGTAAGCTGGTAGTGGATAGTCATTGGCAATTTCAGTTTCACTAATTTTGATGTAGACATTTTTCTGTGAGGTTCCACGTCTCCCTCTCTGTTTCATCATCTTCCATTCCTCCTCTTCCTGCAAGAGTCTTGCTAATTTCTCATCATCATCCTTACCTACTCCATTGCACTGCTCATCCTTTATCTTGAGAGTTCCACTTGAAGACATACCTGAGAACTTGGTGGATTCTACTCTAGACTTACTTTCATCTCTTAGTGCCACAAGAACAGGAAGTGTAGCCCATATCTCATCATTGCTGGCTGCTGTATCTAACCCGACAAGTTGGTCGTGTATGAATTCACCAATCGAGAGTACAAAGTCCTTGCTCATTGTCCCACCAGATTTTCTGTTTGAATTAATGGATCGGACAACACTAGCAAGCAACTCTTCTAGGCCTAACTGAGGATTTCCACCAACTGATTTAGCTAACTTCCTGTAAACTTCAACACAGACTCGAGCCTTCTCACTGAAGTGATCAAAATAAGATCTGTAACTGCTTGCTGGCTTCACACATTTATAATCAGCTATTTCTGTTGAAATCCAAATTACTGCAGTACCTTCATTGTGGCCAGAAATTTTCCACTCCTTAATTTGCCCGAATCCTAAACAACGTATACCCTTTTCTCTGTCCTTTTCCAGACCATCGTCCAAGGGCATGACAAGACCTGTTATAAAAATACCATCAACGTCGGACATTTCAAAGGGTTGCATATTACCTTCGGCATCATGAAAGGTGAAATCAATGAGTTTTCTGGAAGGTCGACAGTCTTCAGGTTTTGTTTCTGTCAACCTAACAGCATCCACTTCCTCTGCCACCCTACTTTCCTTGATTGTGATGACTAAATCTTTTTCAGATGATTCCAATTCCTTCTCTTTAAAATCATAACAGGCAGCTGCCCTCTTTGGTCTCTTGCGCACAACAGGTTCATCAGTGGTGTCATTGCTCTGTGTTTTAGCCTCATGTTCAGTCACAATTTTTTCATTCTCAGTGGAACCATCTTCTCTATTCTGCAGCTTTACTTTGCGCTTCTTTGTTCCTGAAAATCAGAAGAGCAATGAACAGGCTAAAACAAGTGAATGCAAAGGTAGGGATGATCTGAAACATGTGCATTCATTTTCAGTGGGTTTTCAACTCCGTAGGGCACCAGAGACTATTCGTACTCTGGTGGGTTATCTCGAGTTTGAGGCAAAGGAATGTTGGCTAAAATAGTAAGATTAAACTACCAAACCAAAGGCAGTGATTACTGTGAAGGAGACCTAAAACATATTCCCGGCACGGCGAAATATGGTACGCCTATGGCTATACAATTAAAAAAACAAAAATGCAAAAGAAACACTTTGATATCAATACATATCAGAGCAATCCGGCATCAAGTATGTATCGCACTGCAGGTACGACATAAACTAGAGAATCGAGATAACATAGCTGCCATAGATCAGCAAGGGAAATCTTTAATGCATCAATAGAAAATAAATGTGCCACAGTTCATAGCCCCATATGGTGAACCACTACATTTATTGATAGAAAAAAGTGATGTATTAGATTTATAAGGCATTTGGAAACAAGACCTGTAGCTGCAGCGACAGCAGGATGTGGATGCTTCGCCATATCACCTCTGTAAAGTTTAGAAGCAAACAAAATATAGTCAACTAACATTTCCAAAACAAATGTAAGAATCAAATATCAGATTGCAAGCTAAAATGATTTTTGCGATTAATTCAGGAATAAACATAATAGGAAACAATAACTTCATTAAAAACATGGCAGTGCTACTTCAGTGGATATTTTGTTGTCTGAGAACCCTTCTATCTTGTAAACACTGCTAGAGAAGATACGAAGGTGGGAGAAATATCTAGATAGTAGTATAGTACTATTGCTGGGTTCTGGTATACCTATAGGTGTATACAACAGGCGCTTCGGCCATGGGCCTTATGGGCCGTTATGGACTAAATATACGAAACTATATGTACAAGTATTGCTACACATGACACACAACTTAAGCATACTGACTTGTATGAGTCTTTGAGATAAGGAAAAGCAAATGCGTAGTACATGCAACTAATCATGCTCCTCATTTGGAAACGTATGATTATTCAAATTTAACAGATCAAACTTTCAACTTTGACTATTAACATATCTGTTACTATTTAGATTTGTTGTGAAAATACTACAGTTGCCTAAAACTGCCACACATTCTTTAACACAGGGAGCAATCTGATGTAATGAAAATATTAATAATTGGTAAGCACAGATTTCAATTCAGTATGTTAAAATGGTCGATAAGAAAATGCATTATCACCACGAGGAGTTTTACGATGCTTGGAAAAATGGAGAACCATCCATTCACAAAGATCTAACGGTGGTAAAATAGGAGGTACCGGGAGGTACCCAAAGAAAGGTACCTGGAGGTACTAACTAAATATATTTTCTTGTATTAAAATAAATACTTAGCTAAATATTCAATTAGATCAATGGCTAGCATTAATCAACCACAAAAGTACCTCGTGGTACCTTTTGGTACCTTCCAAGCATTGTAAAATTCCTCTATCACCACATAACAACTCGATTACATTGAGTTATTCACCTGTTCATTAAATAAATTATGGTACTATAAAAGGAGATAATTTGTGAGGTTTAGTTCATAAAATGCAACAGGACTGTAGTTATAGATCATCTTGTTCTCATGCAACATTCACCTGCTTCAAGTAAATTGCACTACCTGGGATGCGCAATTACCAAACTGAGTACCATTAGCAACTCCACCAGACCAAAAAAAAGCATGCAAAGGTAACTCTCCACTGATTTCACAATAGTTCATAACTACCATCAGCAATTCAGTAACTGCTTCATAGTTTCTCAACAAAATTAAGTAACTAATCTCCTGCCATTTTATTTCCAAAACGATTTAAGTGACAACTTGTTGAGTTCAATAAAATGTAATAATAATAGCATGAGAAATGAGATCCACCAGCAAAGCGAATGTAGGGGCGGGCGGTGTTACTGGCACGATCAGCAGAGTCCCCACAGCAGATCACTGCTCCATCAACGAAATTTGCGATCCCTGCACAACAAAACGCCCAAATAGACTCGTCAGAAGGTGAGCAGAAACGAACAGGACTATCAGCGCGAGAATAGGATGCAGCCGTTAGACACGACCAAATGAAATCAACGCACGCACGGCAGCAGCAGCAGCCAACGGTACGAAGCCATCAAACGACGTCCCACGAAGTGGAAAATCACTCCGCGTCAGAGCGCAGGAGCACACCGGTGGAATCCTGCCCCCGCTCACCCATCAAACGACGTCCCACGAAGACGAAGCGAAAAAATCACGCCGCGTCAGAGCGCGGAACCACACCGGGGGTGTGGGGAAAAAAAACAAAACCCCAAATGGGAGCTCGCGCTACACAAACCCGACTACCCGAGCGAACCGCTGGGCGCTGAGCGTGTCCCGGTCCCGGAGAATCTCCTCACAGCGGCAATCACCACCACGATCAGCGAAGCGGCGCACCCGCCTACGCCGCGGAAGGGGGAAAAACCTCCCGCCCAAAACCCTCTATACGAAGAAGGTACCAAAAACGAAGCAAGCGGCGCCGATGTGCTCACCGAGAGAAGCGACCAGGAGCAGCCTCCCTCCCGTCAACGAGAGGGCCAATGGTTCTGCGGGGGGCGGCGGAGGCGGCGCGCGGCGTGGTGGAGAGGCGGAGCGGGAGGGTGGGAATGAGGAGAGGGGGAGGAAAAGGATGGAAGTGGGGGGAGTAGTAATAATGGAGAGCGGAAAGGGAGGGAGGATGCCAGGCGACGCGGGGGGTTTTGAGTTTTGAGTGGAAGGTCGTGGTTGACCGTTTGGCGCCTGTGCGCGGGGGCATCCCAAATTTTTCCGCGTCGATTACGGGGAGTGGGCGTTGGAAAACAATTGTGAGCTTTTCTTTCCTTTTTTTTAGAAGAAAATACCGATATTCAAGTGAGTTAATCGTCGGGATGACAGGGTTAGATGGGTTAGGGGGTGTTTAGATTGTGAAAGATTCCCCGAAAAAATATTACAGACCCAAAAATACACTGTAGATGAATAGTGTTTTGTGAGTGGGAGGGGTGGGATGAATAGGGAAAAGTTGGATGAATAATATTTTTTGGGTGGAAGTGGGGAAACTAAACGCACCCTTATATTCCTATAGTTTGGGTGACAGGGTTGGATTAGCCGCTTTTGCCTAAAACAATGTGCACGTGACACGTTTCTGTGGACTCATTCATTATCCTTGCTGTAGGAGAGTAGTCATGAATCTTGGCCCTTTCGATGCATTGCTGCTGCGCTGCAGCTGCTAGCTGTTAAGTTGCGACTACTGTTGCTGCTGCTGCAGCTGCTAGCTACAACAGCCCTAACGGCTAGCAGCAGCAGCCTAGCGAACAGCGCCTTATTATATTGTGTATTCTTTTCGGCAATTTCATGGATAATGGGAATTGGCAGTAGTTGGGATCACAATTAAACTTTCACTAGTGTGTCCCTTTGTGGAAAAGATTCGAACGGTGAGTGTCAATGTGTCATGTACTCGACGTTGGTGAAAATTGGACGGAATCGGCTACGCATGAGTACCAATCATCCCAACTGCACCAAGCATGCCCTGAATCAATACTTACGTGTTTACGTCAGGCCACATCATCATTCTGTGTCATTCAGTGACAATTTCAAGTGCTATAATGTAACCAATCCTTCTTTAGCACAACCAAGTAACCAATCAATACACCACTACCACAGTACCACTCTATTACACACTATGATCTCCATGGCGACAAGTCTCTCGCTTAGTACAGCGCAAGTGCACTCAACAGCTCGATATCTTACAACTATATAGACAGAATGCATTAATCTAGAGACAGGATCATTGGCTAACAATACAGCCTCTATAGGTTGTAACACTAACATCTATGTACATGTTTAAGACACCCAGATCAATCAAGGACTCCTATGAATGAAACAATGTGTCGCTGCTAAGCTCTCGATAAGCCTTGGTTTCCTTCAGTTTCAGGCACGGGCACCCCTGATCTTCCATAGAAGACCTTCGCTACGAATCCAGCAGCAGGTGTGCCCACAGATGACCGTACCCGTCCCTTTTGCCCTTTGTCGAGCCAGCAATCTGCTAGATCGTGCAGTGTCATTCCTGGGCTCACTGGCTTGCCACCGCACAGTATGTCCACCTGCAAGAACAGATACTGCATTATCAACCAGCACCCAGCATCCCAGCGGTAACAAAGTTCGTCAAACACATGCTCATATGCATTCAGTTATGCAAACTTTGGGGTTATTGCACTTATGAAAGCTAAAATGCCGCTCGTAGCTTTGCTACCTAGTACCTTGTTATCAGCTCAGTAGTAATTAGAGTTTTGGCTGCAATGAACAAGGAACAGAAGACAATCGGATGGACACATGTTACCAGGCACTGGGTGGTATTATTTTTTTAATGTCGTAGATGTTTATCAGCGCAAACAGAATGGCAATTCTCTCTCAAAACTGAAACCAACTTCAAGGAAGCAGTATTTGAAAACGATAGGTCAAGCTTTTCCAGGATCATTAAGATATCGTCATGAAACAATATGCATTGCCTTTTTAAGAAATTAACAGGGTCTTACAAGGTGTAACTAATGGCATTGACTATCACCAGGAGAAATAAAGACAAACCTCAGCTTCACTTGAAAGATTAAGTTTCTGCACAAGGTACTTCTGTATGAAGGAAGCAGGCAAATCTACATCCCTAGGACAGAGAAATAAGAGCATCTTAATTTAGTGCAGAAAAGCATATAGTGTTTTGAGGAAGAAAGCACGAGGGTATGACTCACTTGATCCTCAAAAATTTTGATTCTACCTGAGGTAGAGGAGGCTGACCTTTCCTGAAATGATCATAAACCCAGCAGCGTGATTCCTGATATTTCTTTTAAAAGCAATAAATGAAACTTCATGAGACAAGTCTAGTTTCTCACTGGTCAAAAGCAGCAACAAGGTAGAACCATAGTGCTTGCAACTTTCTCTTCTTGTTAGCCTTCGGCTTCATCTTTTTCTGTTTTCCCTTTAAAACCAACAGTTTCTTGCTTCCAATTCTCTTCTCCAGATTCCCACGTCGTGTAAACTGCCTCTTAGCCTTTCTTTGACTGGTAGGAGTTCCATCAACTGGAGCATCAGATTTATTTTCAGTTGTCTTTGCATCTTCTGATTTGGATCTAAGATGCCTTTTATTCTTAGCACCTTTAAAGTGAGAACCTAAAGGTCTCCATCCCCCAACTTTCTTTGTGATATTACTGCTCCGCATTTTGGAGTGCTGCATATCAATGGCCATATGGCATAAGGAGCAGTAAATAAGAATTAATGATAAAAATAGATTATGAATTCAAACCAAATATAATAAATTTAAAAACATAAGGCAGTACATATATTTTTCTCAACGCAGAAACTAAACGAGATAAATATGTGGACAATAATTTGCTACCAAATAGTGCAATTGCATATGATGTGTGCATAAATCACATTCAGGTTCCATGCAACATAAAAACATGGAACACAAAATCAATATCGATATATATGGGAGTTTATCAATGTTTCAGGTAAAAAAAGAAGACTGAACATGCACCCCCAAGCATAACACACACAGGAACTATTAGGCTAAGCATAACACATAGAGGAACTCTTAGGCTCACAAAATATCAGTTCAAAAGAGTTGGATTAATTGGTATGTGTTAGCCTAATAGTCACACGATGCTCCATGTATGCATAAACAAAAAGGAAAAATAGGAGAAGTGAGCTATGTGACTGCCTAGGCACCTACAAATCCACATATGGGCGCACTAGTGGCCTTTTCAACTGTGGGATTTATAAAACTAAAAACCATAATAATTAATGATAC
The DNA here is from genome assembly GCA_015342445.1 of Digitaria exilis. Lineage (NCBI taxonomy): Eukaryota > Viridiplantae > Streptophyta > Magnoliopsida > Poales > Poaceae > Digitaria > Digitaria exilis. The sequence goes on along the minus strand of JACEFO010001754.1, from coordinate 2,341,544 downwards.
AATCGTTTATTAAGGATATCCAATAAAAGAAAAACTACATACCAAAGAGATGTTGCGTAAGCCTGAAGCTTTTGTTCTCCTCTTTGTCAAGCATTTTTGCACAGACACTTGAGGTGCATGAATTGACAACGAAGATAAAGATCGTTCTTTCCTCTTGATAGGTGATGTGATTGGCGATGCAACTTCTAGGGCCTCAACCTTTTGCTTTTTAGGGAATACCTTTGACCTCACATATTGTATGCTATGATCAATTCTGTACAGAAAATTAGTTGACATGAGCCATAAGTTATAAAATCTATCAAGTGCCTTCAACGAAAAGCTAACATAAAGAAAGGTAATACGATCTTGTTAAACACTATATGTTGCTTGAAACTAAAAAGGGGTAACTTATTCAAGTCAAAATTAATGGGCCAATCTAGGCACTTCAGGCTAAAGGCTAAAGGATAAAGGCCAATGATCTTGGGTTTCATCTCTAGCCTACCCCGACTTGCTTGGGACTAAAGGCTATGTTGTTGTTCTAGGCACTTCAGAAATTATATAAAAAACTCATCCTCACAATATTTTCGCTAGAGGAACTACCAAACTAAGATAACCAAGTATGAAACAAAGCATAGATGATTTTTTATGGCCATCCAGTAACCAGGTTGTACAGGAGGAGGTCACATGGAACGGTAGCAATTTAAATGATGAAATCATGGAACTAATACAGAAAAATGGTGGCATTGCCATGGCATGGTGTTGCACTGTTGCTTGCATGGAAGTGTCCAAAGCCAGGGTGCATGAGTGTTCTGGAATGTGGCACACTCACATTAGCTTACATGCATAAATTCAACACTGATGCCATAGTTCAAAGAGGATTAAATTTGCAGTGGTTGCAAATGAAAATGGATAATATCCTAAGTTTGTTGAAATGCCCAAGATAATGCAATAGTATAGATAAAAGGGAATGGAAATATTTCAATAAAATTGAAAGAAAACCTGAGTTTTTCCAATGGAGCACAGCCCAAATCAATGCTACAAATAGGGCAGCAGCAGACTTCCTTATTTATGAACTCTTCCGAAATGCACTTCCTGCAAACTGATTAAAAGTATTTATATAATTAACGGCAGAGGTGCAATTGTGATTTATGGAGAACATATTATGGATTTTGCAAATCTGATTAAGATATATAAACACTAGTGAACTGCTACTATTTGTTATAGCAGGCGCTACATTACTATTGTACTAACAGCAGCTGGTCTGACTAGGCCACAAAGCCAGCACATCCAAAGGGAAAAGGCTGCCATGACTTGCAGAGACAAATGCAGAGTATAAAAAATAGTTAGCATATCTTCCATTGTTAAAGCTGAGTGGATTGGCTACCAACAAAAAGAAAAAAAAAATAATAGAAGCGGTTTCCCCTCTCCAGCTTTCTTTCCAGCAACATGCTATAGCACATCGCCACAAACAAGGACTCTGTTCCTTCACCAATGAACATAACTATTTCTGCTCAAGATGGCGCAGAATCTCTAGAGCAGGATCAGGATAAATGAAAAAAAGGAACATTTTTGGACAAGTAAAAGTTTATAATTCACACATTATGTATCAGCTTAACATACTGCAGAGTGCACGTTAAACTAAAAGCCTAGAAGCCAACTTTACAAAGACACTGGAACAATCACCAGAACGCCCTTGCAGCCCTATGAGCTAAAAATTTACTAATTTCATATGGCAAGCACCAACACTCAACAGATTACCATAATAGATTTTAACTGTGGTGCTAACTGCAAATCAACATGCCAGAAACTACACAAGTATAGTCACTATGTGAAACGTGCCCACTCGAAAAGCTCCACTTACGAAGCTTTAGGCACATTCTTTTTTACTTTTCATGCAATGTGACATGACATGCGTTTATTACGAAGCTCCAATTAATCCTAACACTAACACGAAAAAACGCTGGCAACAAATATTGCCGAATTCTCTCTCTCTCTCTGTGGGTGTGGGTGGGGGGGGGGGGGGCAATGTAGAGACATAAGGCTTACAACATCAAATGCCCATTGATGAAAACTTCCCATTAACCACTGATTCTTACTAATAAACTTGAGTAATTCCTTTTCTCATGAATACGAGCATTTAATTAAGGACCGTACATACACAAGCAGAAGCAGCATTACCTACTACAGTTCGTGCAATTAATCTTGTGTCACCTCGAATCCCTAATAAAAAAAGGCAAAAAGTTCCCAATCTTCCACTCCCGGAACATTTAAGTGTAGCCTCTCCACGAAAAACCTGAAGAGTAAGTGAATTTTGGCACACGCAATTCTCAAGGCCTGGAACGCCCCCAAGCTGCCACCTTTCGTGCCTCGCCGCAAAACCCCCCACAGATCACCCGCAAAAAAGTTGAAATCTGACGCGCGGAACGACGGACGCTGCCAATTTCCACGTTTCGCGACGCAACCCCCCGAAAAAAAAAAGGCTTCATTGAGCCACAGAACACTGAACAGAACCCAAGCAGGACATACGCACGCCAGTCACTGGAAGGTTGGCGAATGGCGAGCACTCACAGGTGTGGAGGCACTCGGTGATGGTGGCGGCGTCGCGGAGGAGGCAGCCGCAGAGCGGGCACGTGAGGCACGCCGCGAGCGCCGACCGCTTCAGCCTCACCACGTCCCCGGCTCCTGCTCCGCCACCTCCCGGCGCCCCAGGCGCCGCGCAGGCCAGCACGGCGCCCTCCATGACGCCGGCCGGCCGGAGAGCCCGGGCACGAGGCGAGTCGGGCGACGTCGGGGGCGATTCCTGGGCTTCCCTCCGGCTCTCCCTCGCCTCGCGCTCGCAGCTTCCGATTTCCTCGGCCGCGACAGCGACCGCGCGCCGTGTGCTTTGGGGGACCTGGTAGAGTCACAGAGTGACACAACGCGAATAGCAGCGGTTAACTGGACTGCGTGGTTTTCTGGAACCACCAGCCAGCGTCCACAGTTCCACACCGACCGGTTCGCGGTCTCGCTCGTCTTGATCTCGTTCCACCCAACACCTGTTTACTCTTCAGAGTTGACGTTATCTGAATAATGTTTAGGCCATGTTTAGATTCTCAACTATTCACTATTTATTCTAACTTTTTACTATTCATTCTAACTTTTTACTATTTCTCCCTCACAAAACACGTTTCCCAGCGAATGCTACAGTGTTTTTCTTATGCTACAGTGCTTTTTTCTACAATCTAAACACACCCTAGAGTTCTATTAAGGGTGCGTATAGTTCAAAAAAAACACTGGAGAAAGTATCAAAAAACACTGGAGCTGTCGGCTGCACTACAGCTCAGCTGCAACTGCTTTAGTTGCGTGCACTGTAGCAAACAACGGTAGTAGCCGTAGTGCAGCTGCAACCGCAGCTAGCCGAACACCTCTATTATTCACCTAATTTTTTCCACGATATCAAGAATAATTAGAGACAAAGGTCCTTAGAAAACCCACAAGGTGAGGAGGCTTAAAACGTCCAATTACTTGTAGTACAACAGTGATGCTTCAATTTGCTTTGTGCTGCAGCGTAGGCGTCGATACTGAAAACCATCTTGCGCTCATTCTGTTAATAAACAATAGCCTTTTGGCCTCAACCACAGCTCCCGCGTCAGTTCTATCGTACAATAAAAACAACAAAGCACTAGTAAAACACAAGCGTCAATGCTGGATTTTTATAAATCAAGCATCGCCTAATGCGATGTGCAAAACGATGCTTGGATTGGAGATATAATATTCATGCATCGTTTTTTTCCTCATAGTGTGGCTGCCCTCAGGGGTATTTCTGTTCCGCCCAACCCCATGGGATCAAGCATTATTTCTACCTTGACCGACTCCAACCACGTAGGATCGGACGGCTTGCTCGACCCCTAGACTAGATTTTCACCTAGCCCGATCCATTTGCGTGGGGGTCAACGGCTCGCTCGACCCACAAGCCGGGAGTCAAGCTTCTGACGCCCGTATAACAAAGTCAATGCCGCCCAAGTTGCTTCTAATAACACTAAGATCTAAGAGTAAGTCATAACCAAATAAACTAAGGCCTTCTCCAACGGTGGATGCGGTGCATACCTAGAAAAGAGGAAAGATTCTCTCTTTTTTTTAACCGGCTCCTCTTCCTCCAAAAAGTACATGTCTCAACCGCACCTTCCTTCCCTCTTTTCTCTCTCATCTATATGCTTTTTCATCTCACAAAAGGAAGTCTCCTCCTTCACAACTGCACCAGGGATCGCACCCAAAATAGGGTGCGTGCCCCTCTCTCTCTCCTTGAGGGTGCGACTACTCCAGTCGTGGATACGCTCCCTCCTGCTGCCACCTAGGACGAGGATACGACTACTGGAGAAGGCCTAAGTCAAACTGGTCTAACTGTGAAAAGCGAACATCCAACGGCTACTGCACTGTTGCTCACCAGCAATACTGAACTTCACTCTCCCCCACAACTCAAACTCTCCTACCTTTGGTCGGATGCCATGACAAAAAAAAAGTAAAAATAAATTGTTTGTTTAACTATACAGTGAAGCTCGTAGTCACGCATGTGTTTAAAATAAACCTCCGTCTCAAATTGTAAGTCATTTGACTTTTTTGACCTCAACTTTGACCACTCATCTTATTTAAATTATTTTGCAAAATATCATATTTTTTGTTATGGATAGCTTTAGTAATAAAAGAATTTCGAGAATATCTTAAATTTGACTATATTTGCACAAATTTTTAAATAAGACGAGTGATCAAAGTTAGGGTCAAAAAAGTCAAACGACTTACAATTTGAGACGGAGGGAGTAGTAAAGAACTTTGCATTCATGCATAGGTCAAAAGATTTTTCCTCATACACATATATCTTCTGAACAATTGAAGTATCCAAACAGTATTGACATTAGAAGCTAGCAAAAAAAAACATATTGTTCTGTCATGCATCTTGATCTTCATTAGTTGGCCTGCATTCGTCTTGAAAAAAGAAAAAAAAAGAAAAGAAAATAAAGAGATGAGCTACCCTCCGTTACTTTCCTACTTCGAACGTGTCACCTGAGACCAACAAGGCACTGTAACATGAAAACGATGTACGTACTCTTGATGTGTTGCGTAGTGCCATCCAACCAAGTCACATAACTAACAAATAAAAATTGCATTAGGACTACAAACTGCATACATGAACTATCGCCCTGATATAGACACACTTGCAGCACCTGTAGTTTTTCCTGATCTTTCAGTGTACCAAGCAACAAGAACATGATTTTCCTGAATTATTCATCATTAGAAAAAAAAAGTAATGGTATTTCAGGAATAGCAATAATAGCCCATTGCCCACAGACCAATTAAGCAGCTGGACAATTACAAATGTTTGTGTGTGCGTAAGCAATCTCGAGTTCAATGATAACTAAGAGAAGTTCAGTACATATCGCTGATTTACGCCTTCACCAGAGGCAAAAGGGTACATCTAGTCAGCACATGAACCTAGGTGACGTCAGTAATTATTGGATATCACGAACATATCACAAGTTGACAACTGGATATAGAGCAGAGGCAAGATAAGTTTGACTTTACATGCCAGAATCCAAACCCCTAGCAAAATGTTCGCACCTGCCTCGGATGAATAAAGGCACAGCAGTTCGTTCCTTCCCTTCGCCTCATGCCGTCCACTGCACCATTCGAGAGCATGGGATCTCAAAATGGCAATTGATGACCATGACAAACTTCCGGGCACGACGGCCTCGATCATCCTAAATAAACCGAGTACCTACTGCTTGGGAGGGACGACCTCCTCTTCGAACTTTGCAGCCAAGACGCGCGCAAAGGGGGCCGCATGCTCTTCAATTTCGTCCAGCTCGGCCTCGGTATAGCCATCCGCGAAGCCTTGGCTCATCCACTCTAAGTTGATGTCCTTGTAAAACGAAAGCGAGATGGCGAAGGAGTGACGCACGCCGAGGTGCAGTGCATCCGTCGCCATCCCGCGCGCCCGAGCGGCGATATGAGGAACCCGAGCCGCGAGCGAGCTGGACCCCTGCAGCGAGGTCATCCCGAGGTCGTCAAGCGCCGCTTGGACGGCGCCACGCAGCATGCCGTGGTCGTCGCTCTCCTGCTGATGGACGCTCCGGAGCTCGCTCAGTTCCTTCTCCAGTGCTCGGCTTCTGACCACCTCCGCTGTGACCTTGTCATCAAGAGCTGCGCGACGGATACGTACATGATGCGCGCCGATGGCTGCCTCCGCGGCCTGCACTTGCTTGGCCATCTCCGCGGCCAGCACGATAGCATTGGTGCGCCCTTGCTGGACCGTGGCGAGCGCCTCGCGGGATCGACCCACGGATTCGGCCAGCCAGTCCCGCTCATCCCGCAGCCGCTCCGCCGATCGAGCCAGCTGCTGGTCGCGCTCCTGCTTCCACGCCGCCCGCGACCGCTCAAGCACGGCTACCTCCCGACGAGCGTCGGCCAGCTGCTCCGTCAACCTCCCTCGCATACGCGCTTCCTCCGCGAGACGGTCCCAGGCGCCTTTCTCACGCAGTGTGCCCAGCGCGGCGGTCAAGGCGTCCACGTCCAGCGCCATCCGCTTCCACGTCTCTTCCACGGCGTCGTCGTCGAGGGCGAAAACCATGGCGTCACGATTCTGCCTCTCGACGACAGAGGCGTGCGGATCCCTGTCCTGCTGGACCTCCACGCCGTCGGCGGCAGCAACCACCTGATCCTGCACAGTCACGATCTCCACCTCCGACACCTCTGCGTCAGCCACCGGCGACGCCGCCTGATCGGGCGCCCCACCATGCTCCGCCGACTTCCCCGCCACAGGGGCAGGCGTACACCAGTCAACTTCCCCGCATGTCTTTTGCTTTTTAGGGAATATCTTTGACCTCACATATTCTATGCTATGATCAGTTCTGCACACACAATTAGTTGACATGAGCAATAAGTTATGAAAAAAAAAGGTCTATTTTACTACTCTCATCTTTTCGCTTTGTCTGCTTAACCTCCTCAACAAAATCAATTTACTCCCTCTAACTATTGTTGTTGGTTCAACCTACCACCTAATGAGATTTGTCCTTTTTTTTTCTCGGTGTCCAAGTTGAGTTTTAATTTCAAATTTTGTGACATGGCTTATAACCTGATTTTCTCTAATAGAAATATATTGATTTTTAATTATTATTTTTCATTCAGTATCCATAGAAATTATGAGAATAATCATGAAAAAAATCTCAAATAACATAAAAATCATGTTCTCTATCTATCCACAAAACTTGAATTTAAAACTCAACTTATATAGAGATAAACAAAGAAGACAAATCTTATTAAGGGGGTACATTGGACCAAGTGAAATACAGTTTAGGGGAGTAATTTGAACCAAAATTTTGTTAAAGTGAAATCAATGTCAAAGCAAGATGACCCAATATGGCACGGTGTTGCTTGCAAGAGAGTGTCAAAAGACAGGGTGCATAAGTGTGTTACACAGAATTCTGCAATGCACGCTCACATTAGCTTACATGCATCAATTCAACACTGATGCCATAACTCAAAGGGGGTAAATTTGCAGTGTTTGAAAATGAATGTCTTAAGTGTGTTGAAATGCTCAAGACAATGCAATAGCGTATAATAAAAGGAATGCAAATATTTCAATAAAATAGCAACAAAACCTGAGTTTTCCCAATGGGGCACAGCCCAAATCAATGCCACAAATAGGGCAGCAGCAGACTTCCTTGTCTACGAACTCTTCAGATATGCACTTCCTGCAAACTGATTAAAAATATTTGTAGAATTAATGGCAGAGGCACAGTTATGATTTATGGAGAAAATATTATGGAATTTGGAAATCTAATTAAGATATATAAACGCTAGTGAACTACTATTTTATAGCAAGCGGATCAAGCAACACAGCCAGTACATCCAAAGGAAAAAGGCTGTCATGCTTGCAGAGACAAATGCAGAGTATAAAATTTAGTTAGAATATCTTCCAATGTTAAAGGTGAGTGGATTGGCTAGCTAAAAAAAGGAAAAAAAAAATAACAGAAGCGGTTCCACTTCCCCTCTCCAGAAACATAGGCCTACGCTACAACATCGAAATGCCCCTTTTACATGTTAATGAAAACTTCCCATTACCACAGATACTTAATAAACAACTGGACTAATTCCTTTCTCATGAATACAGAGCATTTAATTGAGCGTTAAAGCCAGTGCATCCTCCTGGTAAATCATAAGCCATGTTAGTAGTTCTTATGGATCACCGTATACACAAGCAGAACTTGCTACAGTTCGTGCAATTGATCGCTTGTATCGCCTTAAATCCCTAATAAAAAAAAGTTCAAAAGTTAACCCCAACCTTCCACTCCCGGGTGAATTTCCCACCTAAAAATGGCACACGCAATTCTCGACCCAACGTTCCACGCAATGCTCATGTGGAACGCACAATGTGCCTCCTTTCATGCCTCGGTGCAAAACCCCCCCGCAGATCAGCCGCGCAAAGTTCAAATCAGACGCGCAGAACCGCGGACGCTGCCAATTTCCACGTTTCGCGACGCAACCCCCCGAAAAAAAAAAAGACTTCGTTGAGCCACAGAACAGAACCCTACCAGGAGTCTGCAGGACACACGCACGGCAGTCACTGAAAGGTTGGCGACAGGCCCGAGCCCAACACAGGGGCAGCCAGGGCGACGGCCCAGGGCCCTCAAAATTCAAGGGCCCCTCTAATTTACTTTTAGGCCCAGTAGTTAGCCTATTTCCTATATGTTTTGTATTTTTGCGGCCCAATCATCCGACGACTTCTTGTCTTCTCGCTGGGCGGCTGGTGGATCGAATTGATTCCCGATCAGAGATCAATCGCCTCCCTCTCGTCGCCTGGGACCTCAAGGCTCAAGCACGGCAGTTGCCAGTCGGCAGCAGGCGTCAGTGAGGCAGCAGCAGCATTGCACTTGCAGCAACCGCCAAGTCGCCAACCAGCAAGGCAGCAAGGACGCACGACAAGCCCTGCGTTGTGGCTACGTCCGTACGGCCGTATTAGGTTTAGGTATTTTCCTTTTTCTAATTCTTATATCTTTATCTTTTAAAGTATTAATCTTTGCTACTAGTTTAGTTTATTAGTTATTTAATTCTGGATTAATAATTACATTTTAATTTCTTCTCATGTTCCGCATGACTGAAGCCATGTCTTCTGTAAATCAATCTAGAAAATATGATTCTGCATACAAAATTAAATAGGTATGATTCCGATGTATTCTATACCTACACAATATATTAAACATTAATTATTATTTTATTATTATATTTTACTAGGCTAATACGCCCCATCCTAGAGTTTTGTCCAGGGTCTCGGATTATGTCGGCCCGGCCCTGGTTGGCGAGCACTCACAGGTGTGGAGGCACTCGGTGATGGTGGCGGCGTCGCGGAGGAGGCGGCCGCAGAGCGGGCACGTGAGGCACGCCGCGAACGCTGACCGCTTCAGGCTCACCACGCCCCCGGCTCCTGCTCCGCCCCCTCCCGCCGCCCCAGGCGCCGCCGCCGCGCAGGCTAGCACGGCGCCTTCCATGACGCCGGCCGGCCGGAGAGCCCGGGCACGAGGCGAGTCGCGCGCGTGACGTCGGCGGCGATTCCTGGGCTCCACTCCGGCTCTCCCTCGCCTCGCGCTCGCAGCTTCCGATTTCCTCGACCGCGAGCCGTGCGGCGTGCGCTTTGGGGGGCTTTCGTGTGGGGATGAGAGGAGACGATGAATGCCAGAGACACAGCAACGCGTATAGCAGCGGACAACGGTTTAGGGCACCTCCAGTCCCTGGTTGGCTGGTTCGAACCGTGAAATCAGCCAGCACGCGAGCTATCCCAATGTTTTTTTTTTAGCGGGAGCTATCCCAATGTCAAAGCACTGGAGCACGCCTTCCAACTCCTGTGCGATCAGCCAGCACTCATAAAACCAATTCTTTTCTGTTCTAGTGAAAAGAAGGAAACGAAGGAAGGGAGGAAGGAATGAAAAAAGTTCAGTTTACACCTTCCAACCAAGTCTATTTTTCAAGGGTCTTGCTAGGGTACACCTCTTACCTTCAAGGATGTAAGAGTTCAATTAAATCTAGACCATTGGTTATAAAAAGAAAAGTTAAATTTTAAAAATATAATAAAAAGTTAATAACCACTCTCCCAACTACTGGCCGCACGCATGCATCCATGCATAGCGTGATTATCTCTCTCCCGTGCATGCTGGAAGTTTTTTTACTCTTTGCACAATTTTTTTTTTCGCGGTAGTAGCAACTATAACTTTAAAGAAAATAGAACTTACACATCATAATATAATATAATATTTAAAACTGTCATTTTTCTTAAAAGAAAACTTGTCAAGTGTCCAAATATCTTTGTAATGCAACAATCACTTGACTTAAAAACAATGAACATATGACATGTCATCAGGAATGTATAATGCAACTATCACATTTTTTTAAAAAAAAATTGGACCTAAAACTTTCATGTAGTACAAGTAAGATTTGCCTGCGTGTATAACATCAGGTTCTTTTTTATTACGATGTAATTATTGTCACACTTTAGGAGGTCGTATTTGAAGTAAAAAGAGCAAAGTAATTGCAAGATATTTTTTGTAACAATAAATGGCCATGTAACATTCATGTACATAGACAAAAAAAAGCAAGATAGATGAAGCATCAGTAGACCCGCATGACACATTCAAGGTAGCAAAAAGAAAAAGTAACCGCATCCCCTCTTTCGTTAGATCTAGAAAGATATTTCTATATTTTTTAATTCTTAAATTATAAAATATATAAATAAACATTTAATCTATTACCTCCTAAGAGGTAATATGTCATCCTAACCATCTTGATCTACTTAAATAGACGGTCCATAGTTGTTTTGGAGTACCGTAGCGAATCCCATTTTTCAATATGTAGCTAAAGAAACAGGCGCAAAAGATTCTCCAACTATGGAAATCGTATAAATTTAGGTTTTTTTATTCTTTTAAGAGAGGACATTTACAATTTGCAAAAATGTAAGCATAGGCATTTGCGTTAAACATAGCCCAAGAGAGGGGAGTCCGATGGCCCAAAAAGAAAAAGGAAAAATGAAAGAAAGAGAGAAACGGGTCTGTTTGCCCAACAAAAAAAAAAGTACAGTCGGTCAATTAGACCTGGTTAGATAAGTAAGTTGGTGGAAAGTTGGAGGTGTGAATAGTACATTGGTAAGCGTGTCTGTGAGAGAAGATGTGACTCGATGTGACTGGAAAGTTGGCGAGGCCTTAGTCCAAAGTCCATCGTGGTGCACCGCCTCGTGCCGCCGTTCCGTACGTGACCCCGATAAACCTTCCTTCTATTCTGTCGAGTGAGTCCAAGTCGAGCTCGCGCCCGTCTTTCCCCATCTTGTACATACACCCTTGTCCTTGTCCACAAGCTCCATCACCCGATCCATCTCAAGCCAGCAACGCCGATCGTCCGCCATGGCTGCGGCCCGGTGTCCTGCTCCTTTCTTCCTGATGAAGGACAGAGTGGACGTCTACGTGGATGACTTCACCGCCGGCGAGGCGACGAAGATGGAGTGCGCAAGAAGCTAACCATGACCATGAGCTGCGTCGGGGACGACGACTCCATCTGGTTCGTCTGGATCGACGTCTCCGCCAGGGAATACACGCAGAGCACTTGGTGAAGATGTGGACTCAGAAGGTGCTGCCACGTGGCGACTTCTTGCAGGAGCTCTCTGGGGGTTCGACGGCTTCAAGAGGCCGGATTGCCAGAGGCGCCGGTGGAGTACCCTGTCCTCACGGCGGACGGCGATCTCTGCTTGATGCTTGCTGACCCGAGCAAATACCCTCTGGTCTATAAGACCGTGGTGGAGGATGACATGTGCGTCTTTGACATGAGACGCGAGAGGCTCCAATGGCACGGGTTAGCTCACTACTACGAGACTGCTAATCACATGATCGTCCCTTCCGACTTTCTACGAAGGAAGAAGCAGGGTTCGGAAGAGAGGGAGGTCGTCGATGGCGAACCCTGTCCCTGTGATGCGTTCGTTGGCTGGGAGTAAGGGCGAACCCCGATTTGCTGAAGGCCATGGTCGTGGAAGGATGCCGATCTGCTGCTACATTTGCATCTGCCTTATGCTTTGCTGCTTCCTTGTAATCGTGTGAATTGTTTAGAACGGGAGAACCCTGGTGGTGATTGTCTCTTGCAGGGTCATAGTGTCTAATTTCCCGTTCCTTCCCTATCTTTTCCTACTCTCTCCTCCGAATTAGAGCAAGTATAGTGGCCGGCGATGAGCAGGCGAAAGCCAATGAGGGAGAGAGAGAAACTTGGTGCGGGCGTTTGGCGATGCGCTCGCTTGAGCCGGCGAAGAGGATCTGCAGCTTTCTCTATTGGCTAAGCTCAATTACATTATATTCTCTCTGCGTTGCAGCCCGCAGCCGGCGTGGCTATTAGCCATGCTCTTAGTTGGCAATTGCATCTCAAAGGCTGTATGGTTATGGAACTCGCCTGTATTGTACCTCGTCAAAAATAATTGCAAAAATATCCATGTCTAGTTAATAAAGAGCTCTCGTTATTTGAAAAAAAAATTGCGTCTCAAAGGCTAAGCTTACACTACTGGCTTTCGTTCCTGAAAATGAACAAACCGAATTTACAACAAAGGAAGTTTGACCAGTGGGCCCAATCCTAACCACAGGCTGAAAAGTCCATGGCCTAGCCCAATATGGGGAGAAAAGCCGCTGGCCGACTTCCCTGTGACACGCCGGGACATCCTCCCTCCTCGTTCCGATCGAAACGGCTTGACTTCTCGTCTCCTCCTCTCCGTCTCTGCTCACCGGCGGCCGCCGCCGCCCCACCCTCATTCACTGCCGCAGCCGCTACTAGAACGGATACCTCCTTCAGCTTGAGGCAGCCTCCTTCGAGGTCGGGTAAAGCCCTCTCAACCGCGGCCGGAAGATGCGGCACCACAAGGCTGCCTCCCTCTTGCCGCCGCATCGGCGACGCCGCGCCTCTCCTCCTTGCGCCTGCTGGCGCTCGCCGTACGTCGCGCCCCTCATCTCGCGGATACAGAGCCGTTGGCTGAGGCAACGACTTGAGCCCAGGGTCTGCCCGTTTCTGGCATTGGGTGTGATCGATCAGCTTGGTGTACATGTGGAGACTCATCTAAACTCCGGAATTCAGGGGCTAAAGAAACGTTCCTTCTGCAACCGCATGATCAGGCAAGGGCAATCCTAATCCTGTCAACCTAGTACACGGCTGCAGACTCTGCCGACCCTCCATATCTCCAGGTTTGACTAATGACTACCAGCCTCAACCGCTTCATCCCCTTCCATATGGTTTCTTTCTTGATCATAGTAGCTTGCACAAATTTGATTTTCCTTCTCATCGCATGCATGCCTCCAAACATGCATTATACTGCAGTTGGGTTGTGTATTCTGATGCATTTATCGTACTTGCACCTGAATTGGATTGTGACATGCACTCCATCAGATACCGTACCAGTGTACCACTTGTGATATCTTCAGCAGAAAGATGTGTGTGTGCCAAGTTTGAGATTAATGGGCACTTTACTGCCTCTTCCATGGAATACAAGAAGTCGTTCAGTATTAGTGATAGTAAATAAGGTCATTAACTAGCAGTAAGTAACAAAACATTAAGCTCCTTTAAGTTGTTGTGTTGAAGGGAACAAGTCTTGTCTAGGACTCTATATATTCACGGCATCCTGTACCATTCTCCCTTATGAGAGATGCAGGCAGATAACAAAATTGCTACCCAATCTCTCTCTCCCCACCTTACATAGCTTCTGAAATCCCCTATGGATTTCAGCTTCTTTCAGCCCCAAACAGGGATTTATAGTTGCTTGCCCTTTGATTCGTACATGCAGCAGAATGGACACTATGAGCTGCATCCTGTTGATCATCCATTTGAAGCTATTGGGGACTACATATCTGCTGCTCCTATGGTACCCTCTGCAACCTTCAACGACCTTGGACACCAGTACTTTGCAGAAAGGGAAATCAAGAAGCCTATCTTCGACCATGCTTCATCGATCGGTCATAGAGTTGGATCTCAATTGCCTCTGCTGACTCCCAAAACTGAGGTTCCTCACCTCATAGAAAGTGGCCTTGGATCATATAAGGCTTATGAGATGAATGGCAGGCTTGCACCAAGAAAGAAGGCCTCTAGTAATTCACTGAAGAAAGCCAATGTTGTGAAAGGGCAATGGACACCAGAGGAGGACAGGTAAAATCTATCAGTACTTGCTCTTACCCTCCTAGTAAAAGTAAAAAATCTCAAATGTGAGTCATGACTCTCTACTGTAAGTCGTAACTTGTTCTTGGAAATTTTAACAGGAAGCTAGTAAAATTAGTGGAACAGTTTGGACTGAGGAAGTGGTCTTACATAGCACAGATGCTACCAGGACGAGTGGGAAAGCAATGCAGAGAAAGATGGCACAACCATTTGAGGCCAAACATCAAGGTACATTTCTTCCTCCAGTTCAATGTTTTTCGTTGCACATCCGTTGGTCCAATGTTGATGGGACATGATCAATACCGTTCTGTAGCTTCTTAATATGTAGTGACCTAAAGTCAGTGTGTTCTTATCAGCCATACATACTACTATTTCCTGTACTGCAGTGCAAGATTTTCTTCATTTTGCTTTGGTCTGCTTCTAAGAAATTTTGATCTTAACACATTCAGTAATATCTGGCAAAGGTCATTGGTCAAACATGCAATACATCATGGGAGCACTAAATGCTAGGAGTTACTAGTCAACCTTAGTAAATTTTTGGTTGTGTATTAGAAAATTTATACATTTAGTGCATGAGGGGAGAGGGGTAAAGACTAGAGAGATAGGGACACGAGAGTTATCTTTCTTTTTGTGGGAAACAGAGTATTATATGCGGTCACAACTTACTTCATATTTGGTCGCAGACACTCAGGTCACACAGTCAAATTGGCATTTATCTGTCTCTTAGCATGTAGTTCACCTTAAAATGCATTGCTATTTAATTAATTTGGGACCATCGCCGGTTATTTGTATTTTCTTTTTTGAACGAACAAGCACGAGACTGTGCTTATTTCATTGATAAAACAGAGTGTTTACAAGTACATGAACCGGCGAAAGCCGGTGAGTTCAAAAGACTATTCTCGGTTTATTAGGGACTCTAGGCACTTTGCATATTTGTATTTTTGTTGGTCCAGTAGTGCAAGCAGAAGGGAGCTTCCTTTTATCTTCACACGGGGAAGCCAAATATATAAGAAGTTCAAAAGATGAATAAAAGATAGTCATGATAATGAGGAAAAAAAAAATAAATCTATCAGAGTTAGTTAACGTCCATTATAAACTTATAGAACGTAAGAAGAAAAAAAAGTGAAAAATACGAGAAATTAAAAGCCTCAAAATGGTCAATCAAGCTTTTATAATGTTAGAGGTATCTTTTGATATACAGAGGTTCATGACAATATCTCAATAATACCACTTATGCATGCCTGAACCTATTTTTTATGGAACCACAAATGCAGAAAGACATTTGGAGCGATGAAGAAGACGTGGTTCTGATAGAAGCCCACAAGGAAGTGGGCAACAAATGGGCAGAGATAGCTAAGCGCCTACCCGGCAGAACAGAAAACTCCATAAAGAATCACTGGAATGCAACAAAGAGGAGGCAGTTTGCGCGAAGGCGCAGCCGTAGTAGCTCCAAGGGCCCCAAGTCTGGCACCCTTCTGCAAAACTACATAAAAGGCCTTGGAATTGGCCCAAGCAAGAACGTCGTCGCTGCACCTGTCACTCAGCCCACACTGCCACCACCATCTTCACCACCTGCAACTCCCGGAGCAGATTCACCAAAGTTCGACGAAATGCTAGATCACAGCCCGTCCAACATACTGGATCCCCAAATGATCCTCGGCGTGGTGCACGAGTACAATTGCAGCGAAGCCCGGTCTTGCGAAGAACTTCTTGCCCCAATCATGTGTGAAGAATTTTCAGTAGCCGACATGTGTGACTGCCTGTTTGACACAAAGGAGGACGCCTTTCATCAAGTCTACTCGGTGGAAGACGACGACATCGACATGAGCTACATTTTCAGCCATCTCGACCATGCGATCAAGGCTGATCCGGAGATAGACATGGAGATGATGTGGGACGACGACGCACTCGGATGCGTCGTCGAACCTCCTGCTGGATCGGCGGCGCTATCCGAAACCGTGCTTGTGAAGGAGGAGATGGACCTGGTTGAATGATGGCGGCCACACAGAGTCCCTCTGGGGATGGAAGTAACTAGATAAGTAATCATACAATGCTACTTAATTATAGATATAATCTGCACGGCCATAAAGATGTAACTACATATATACGGTAACCTATATGTAGAAAACTGCACGACCTTTAATTTTGAGACGTCCTTCCTGTTGGGAATCCATGGTATTATCAGTAAACTGATAAATAAAGCTTCAGGCGAAGCACTTTGTTAGCTGTTTGATGTCTATGTGTTGGCATGCAGTTGTGTCTCTGTAACGTGCTTAATTGTGTTCTTGTTTTTTTTTCTTTTTGAACGAACAGGCAGTTGTGTTCTTGTTTTCATTGCTGCTAGCTAGCTGTCAGTATATCTGTTTAGCTGTCGGTATATATGTGATGATGACTGAAGGTGAATATTCAGCTGTATCATCTGTCTACCTGTCTGTTCCTGTTTCCTGACCACGTTCATCGACATACATTCATGCCTCTCACGAAATGCCCGTGTAGTGCTGACGCGACGGTGACCGGAGCACAGGTGGTTACAATCCGTAGCTTCAGGTTTGCTCAGAGCCTCAGATGACAGTGTGGCAGTGGCAGAAGTTTGAAGACGCATTGAGATCGATCACCGGTCAGGGATCAGCAATGCAAGTTTCAGAATCAAAGGGGGAGGCAGGCCAGGCCAGCAACCTGGGCGCGCCGGGTTCTACACTTCTACTTCGCGGAAGCAAACGTACCGCACGGCACGGCAGGAAGGACGTAGCTGGGCTGGGCAGGCAGGAGACGCATGCATGCGCGTTTGTACGCTGGGGAGGGGGGGCACGCCACGCGCGCCGGTTGTGCCTGTGGGTACGGTGCGGACCGGACTCATCTCGGAGTCATCGGAGACCCCATCCCGCCGGCGCCGGCGCCGGTACGTACGCGGCCGCGGCGATGGCGCGCCACGCGTGTACGTACTAACCCCCGGCCCGCTCGATCGTCGTCGTCCCGGTACGGTGGTGGGCGTGGCCGCGTGGGGGTTGGTTGTTGCTTGGGAGCAAGCAAGCAGCCGGCAGGCGAGTAAAGAAGGGCAGGTGCGGTGCGCGGCCGGGGCGTGAGCCCGTGACGCACGCTCCCAGCGTCGGCCTGGCGGCTGGCGCCATTTTCTTGCGTCGCGTCTCTCCCTCTCCCACCGTACGTGCACAGCACACCGGGGGGGGGGTGTTGTTACGTTCGTTGGCCGGCCATTACTTACGTGAGGAATGCGCAAGTGCGCCTGCCTGCCCGGCCGGACGCATCTGGGGCCCCGACGTGGCGACGTGGCTCCGCCCCAGCTCTGTGCTGCAGCCTCCATGCCGTATCGCGCTGGAACTGGACGAACGTTCATCTCAACCCAAATCCCTCCCCCCAATCACATCGAGCTACATGTTTCGGTTTGGTTTTTCTTTCATGGCGAACTTGGATGGAAGCTTCTTTCAGGATCTCGATCGGCACTGTTCATGACAGTAGTTCAGTACCCTGCATGCCCCCGCCCCGGTGCCCGCACATCGTAATCCCATCATCGACGAACGAACCCTGTCTCCAAGTTGCACACGAACTCACTGTTGCAGCTGGCGCGTGCAAGTTGTTGCTCTCGATCACATTATATGATCCGTTGGCCGGCCGGGCAGCTCGATCGGCACAACACAATCGGCGACCGTCCGTGATGGACAGATCGCACGCATCCACCGATCGATCGATACCACACCGCAGCAGCAGCTAGCTAGCTAGCTACTGCACATGCCGTGACCCACCCGGCCGGCCACCACACCACGCACCGGCCGAACAATCAACGTCTCCCCGCGACGGCGCAGCGCAGACGTGCGTGCGTGCGTGCGACAGCGAGGTCGACCGTTCCAGGCGCACCTAATGTGCAACCGACCCATCATGGCCGCCGTGTGGCGCCCATGGCCATGACCGAAGCCAAGACACACCGTGGTGGGCACCAGGCCGCCAGTGGGAGAGGATACGGATTCGAACTGCATGGATCGATTCATTCGATCGGATGGCGCACAAGACGTACGTCGAGGTCGACGACGATGGATCGAGGACGACACAGCCGGCCGGGTGAGCATGCGTGTGTTGGCTGCTGGCTCCTTGTCAAGAGGGCCGGGGGACAGCCACCAACCGGGAAGGCGAAAGCATGTCTGGTCCGGTGCCGGTAGTAATGCCGCCTCACGCTTTGGGTTTGGTACGCATGCAGCTCACCAGCCAGCCACCAATTTCCTCCTCTTCCTACTCCTACGGCATGGATGCATGCGCGCGTGCGTCGCGTGATTTTCTCTTTTGCGTGCGTTGCTTGTCTGGTCGTTGCATGTTCGCCGTTGGGCCATGCCAACCCCAAGCATCCCGGCCGGACAAGCTCACAAGCAAGGCATATGGGCGAGATACGAGGAGGAGCGCTGCTGCATCTCCGTGTATCGTGTTCCTGCTTGCGTGCCCCCTGCGACTGGTTTATCATTCATCGATCAGCTGCCTGCCTGCCTGGTTCCCGGCCGGGCCGGGATAATATGATTTTGTTCTTCGCCCAGCATATACTATAGTACATGTTCAGCGGCGTACATTCTGCCGGACTAGCCTGATTCTGCCGGCCGGAGCAACCTCGAACTGAATCAAATCGCCAGTAGTGCGTTTTCTTTATTTTGGAATCTCTAATGATTTTGTTCGAATAAATCTTACCAAATTGAAATGATTCTAGCTTGTTCTTCTTCACATGCTTTGCTTTTATTCTTCTTCATCATCGTCGTCTACTCGTCTCTCGTTGAGTATATACCTACAGGTTTGCTCTAAGAGTAGATCACACATTACAAAAATGCATTATTTCGTCAGATTTAACGAGGATTTAAACCTCCAGGGTCCAGGCTGGCTTTGTGTCGCGACAGTGCCAGGAAGGCAGGAATCTACTGTACCGTTGCATCGCTAGCTCGCTCTACGCGTACGACGACCACGCACTGTACTGTACCCACACCCGTCCGTCGTCGTTTACGTCTACCACCACCACCGGAGGACGCGCCGCCGACGTGGCCCATGAGCTGGGCGCTGAATGGACCCACGGCCCGTCTCCGACCCATCCAAACGAGACCAGACTGGCCGAGCCGCGACACGTGTGAGCCCCCAGCGCCAGCGGGCATACCCTGGCCCACCAACCGCCGGGCCCTCGCCGCACCCACATGTGCCTGCCGGCCCGCGGCACCGCGCGCGCGTCGTCGCAAGGAATCTACACCGACCTGGGCCCGTCCCCAAGGGCCCACCTGTCGGCTGGGCCCGGCCTCCGTGTCCCCCTCCCTGGCCCCACCTGCCATAGCCAGCGACGTGTCCTGGCACGAGCTTTGCTAGCTAGCTGCCCTCCCTGCCTCAAGCGGGTGTGCCAGCCGCCTCTATATATGCGAGCCTCCAAGGCACGCAACCGAACGCCGAGCAGTGCAAGCCAAGCATTCTCTCATTCTCAAGCACTTCTCTTTGCTCCCATCCGTCTCTTTATTTCCGCTTCCTCTCCTCTCTTCCTCGGCGCGCGATCGAGTTCGTCGCTGCATCGTCCATGGAGATGATCGACGCGGAGCTGCGGCTTGGTCCGCCGGGGAGCGATGTCAACGTCGTCGTGCAGCCGGCGAGGACGGCGGCGAAGCGGTCTTCGTCGGCGGTGAAGAGCGAGGCCTCCGGGACCGGCGGCGGCAACGACGACGACGCCGCACCGGCCTCCAAGTAAGTGTTTCTTCTTCTTCTTATGAGTTTAACACTTCGTTCTCATGACGGCGAGTAGTTCGTCTGGGTTTTCTCGGCAGCAGCTGACGCTTTTTTTTGTTATTTGAACGTGCAGGGTGCAGGTGGTTGGGTGGCCGCCGGTGAGAGCGTACCGGAAGAACGCGTGCCACGCGGCGGCGGAGGCGGCGTCGGCGAGGACGACGACCAAGAAGCAGGGCGAGCAGGGAGGAGGAGGACTGTATGTGAAGGTGAGCATGGACGGGGCGCCCTACCTCCGGAAGGTGGACCTGAGGACGTACGGCGG
Organism: Digitaria exilis; assembly: GCA_015342445.1. Classification (NCBI taxonomy): domain Eukaryota; kingdom Viridiplantae; phylum Streptophyta; class Magnoliopsida; order Poales; family Poaceae; genus Digitaria; species Digitaria exilis. The sequence continues at coordinate 2,321,365 of JACEFO010001754.1, read as the reverse complement.
GTACAGGGAGCTCAGGGACGCTCTCGACGCGCTCTTCGGCTGCTTCTCCTCCTCCTTGCCCGGCTTCGCCATCGCCTACGAGGACAAGGACGGCGACCTCATGCTCGCCGGCGACGTGCCATGGGAGTAAGTACTACACGCCAAGATCTCTATACCTATATGGCCAAGAACTGTGGAATAAGCTATCTGTGATCTGACGATGAGTTGCTATTTTCTGTGGATTTTGCAGTATGTTCATCTGTTCTTGCAAGAAGCTGAGGATCATGAGGGGCTCCGAAGCAAGATGATCCGAGTGCCGACGTCCACCGCGAGCATGCAAGAATTTGTTGAGCGCGTGGAACGATCAGATCAGACTCATCACGAGAGATCTATCGATCGTCCGATCGATGGAGGATGCGCATGGTGCTGCTCGATCGACAGACATGGAAACGGAATTGAAGGCGTTGTTGGATGCGGCATGGGGAGGGCGGCAAGCCCATGCTCGCACGAGTATGCGACCATGCCTAGGTGGTGCATCGTGTTCTACTGTTCTACGGCGATCTTATTGCTGCCCATACACACACGAACATGTACAATGGACGCGATGGTTCACGGATTACGGTGGAGCACGCGCGCACGCAGGCCATAGTACGTCCAGTGTCATCAGATGGACGGCTGTGTGGTCGTCTGCAGATCAGATACATCCATCCAAGTAGTGGACGGATGAACTAGGATTTGTGTACATACTACATAAGCAGACGCTTTTCTTTTGTAATTTTGAGTTTCCCTTTTTGTATGGGTGAACAAGTGATGATAAATGAAGGAAATATGTGAAAGAAAAGAGAGGGAAATTTCACTCCAAATAAACATGTATCAAGGTTCTTTTCTTTTTGGTATCTCCTAACGACAAAAAGTCACAAAAATACTTTCCAACCACTATGTCTCTTGATAATAAAGTTGCTTCTTTTTTTCAATAGGGGCTAAAGGGTAGATTAGCCTCCCTCCTGCTACCCCAAGGAACGTGGCATAGAAACAAAGGCGCACTGCGCACTTTACCAGGAGCGCAACCCGCGGGAGTCCAACTCTAAACGTAACGAGTTAACCACCCGAGTCGACAGCGTTCCCAGCTGCTTCTTTTTCCTCGTCTCTTCATGTCTTTCCATTTGAACAAGGGCAATGCTTTCTAGTGGATACCGAGAAATCAAGAGGGTGTTTGGTAGTCTTGAGCCAGGCAGCTACTCCGACGTCCCAATCAGTAATCGCGACCGTAGGCTGATGAAATGCACGGCCTGAGCATATTGGCTGCCCAGGATCACCACATGCCACCAGAACCAAACAAGCTCTAAAAGACGTAACGAAAAGCATGGCAAAGCATCAGATCTGACTAAACTCAACAAATTAAAGTCCTTTCTGGTAACCGATAGCCATCAATGACCATCGTTTCCAACTAATTCAGAACAGCAAGGAGATTGCAGTTAAGAGCTGCCATACATGGTCAGGCACAAGACAACCGTGCATGGGATGCTGCCATCGATCTCTACCGATGATATCGAAGATTCGTGGTAGAAATTGGCGAACACGCATTCAAAACTCCTGAAAGAATCATGCACGCATTCCCCGTTCCCCTTGGTCTTTAGTTCTGTTACGCATAATGATGGAATGAAAAAAACAAGACAAGCAACCAAACAGTAAAAGTTCCCTTGCAACGCACAGATACACGACTACATGATCACCACATGAACATTGGAGAGTGACGACACCTAGCATGGAGCACGGCAGAAGAGGCAGAGGAATCCCTGATGAGCGATGACGACGGCAACAGGAGACGACCCGCAACCAGCCTAGAATGTCACTGCAGTGCAGCTGCCATCACAGCCGGGACCTCCAGGGGCCATGCAGTGCATGGCTGCACGAGAAATTCAGGCAGCGAGGCAGGTGACAACGAAATGTTACTGATATCACTAGGTAAAGAGGAAATCAGAGCACTATAGCACAACAGTAAAAGTCCCATTGCCACTGACAGTGAAAACGCTTCAGCAACGGGACAACGCGCACCAGATGGTCCAGAACCACACCACACGGTGATGCGAATCAGACAGCTGGGAGACAATGCAACATACGTATCATGCATACAGATCATGAGATCTCAGAGAGCTGGGAGCAGCCAGCAGGCAACCAATTCACAGCCTAGCAAGGATAAAAGCACCCACCCATTTCAGACCTAGACACAGGTTGTCCTGAATCCATGGAGCTGTCGCTATTCTACCATTCTGGATTTCCAATACCATGAGTTAATGGGAGATAATGAAACGTGTAATTTCGAGAGAAAATCGAACATGCATTCAGTCGACTGGCAAGATTAGGCACTGTAAGTAACATATGTGAACAAATGGGTGCATAGTCGTTTTACATCAGGAGACAGCATACAAAATCATCAACTTGCTGAGGCACACCACACATACTGTCTTTTCCTTTTCCAAATCAACCAGGCTGAAAGTCAAACACCCCGCCACAATGATTCACGCGCTTCGGGAATATTTATGCCTGTTGAAGTACAGAGGTAGCAACATGAGACTGCAGGTATGCATTAATAACTACAAGAAACATTTAATCATCCATACTGTTCTTGTATGGCAGACAAACAGTACAAGGCAAAACCAACTAGGCAGATATCATCACCAACTTGTCTACAGATAGGTAAGCATAACTAACTTCCAGCCACACAAACATCATGTGACGAGATTTCCCTCCCTATGATCTTGGAAAAAGTTGTCCAAACTATCAGTATCCTTTTATTCTATTACAATTACTGTTTGTGTAGATCTCCACTTGTTATTTGTGAATTGAGTGACACATGAGTATTCAATATCGTTCTGATTTTCCAAACCTTACGAGTGTCCACTGTCCACAGTTCCACACAACATAGACTTTGATTGTTTGGTCATACAAATGCACTGGCAACAAATTAGCTTGAACGTCACAGTGAGGTTTTTAAAAAAGATGTATGCAAGGTCTTAGATAAACAATTATCTTCTGTATGGTAAAACATGACCTCATTAAAAAGATAATCCCTCCGTTCCAAAATATAGCTATGTTAAGCATTCAAATTTTGTCCCAAAATATAGCTAGAGTTGTGAAGCCTGATTGAATGGGTGAATGGGCAAGAAATATCCCTCAAAAAATCAACTGTCTTATGGTCCTAGATGTAGCATGCATAATTCCTTTTAAGGAAGATATAACTACCATATATACATGTATGGACATATTTAATGAAGGGTATATGAGACATTTTATCACACTTCTTAATCGTCTTAAAAAGATTAAATGTAGCTATATTTTGAAACAGAGGTAGTACACAATAAAGATCTACAGTGTGGATTTGAAGTTATACCAGCTTCTTTTTCTTCTTAGGCCTCCTTTTGCGGCGTGGTTTATGAGCATCAGAATTTGAACTCAGATTGCTATTATGATCTCCAGGATGATTTGGTAATCTTCTATTTTTAAATGGCTCACTGCTTGTGCTGTTTGAAGTATTGCTCGAGCTGGAAATCACACGTTTATCTGCAGATCTGGCTCTATTTGGAGCCAAGGAGCGAGGTGGTGGCATAAGAACTCGGGCATCTCTCTGGCGCTGCAAAACAGAATAGGTGGAGTTAAATACAAGGAAATGCAAATTGCAGCAGCTATAACTCGTAAGAAAACTAAAACACCCCTTGTAGAAGTACCTGGTTCTTTTCATCGCTTGACATACCAGATGCTGCCCTACCTGAAGCACTGGAAGCTGGTTCCCTGCATGAGGTTAGTAACATCAGCACAGCAAGTAAATAAGAAATAAGCACAGCATTAGCAATGCTCTTGCAAAACAAGTTTATTTAAATTTATTAGATTTAATAGAGCTTTGTATGGATAACTAATAGCATTATAGCATGTTGCATGATATGTCAGGGGGAACTTAAAGGCATCTACGATGTCCAAGAGCTGTGGATTATGAATCATACTTAGCACTTTTGTCAGTCCACTCATCATCAGCCTCTTCATCACTTGAACTTCCAGACATAAAGAAGTCATCATTGCTCACATCCAGCGTATCATCATCGCTTGCTGTCTCTGTTGAGTGATCAGGAATTAAGTTTAGTACTTTACTAGATATCGAATCAAAAGGACAGTACAATGTCAATGGTAAAGAGAAATAATAAAAGAAACATGAACCTTCTAAATCTTTTCCACTCGCTGCAGCAGCCATGAGGCTCTCTTTGATCTGTTTACGCCACTTACTCCTCTCTTCAACAACCTCCAGATTCCCTCCAGTGAACAGCGAGACATATTTTTCATTCTTTGGGAAAAACTACAAGAGTAAGGATATATAAGTTTTAGCTGAAACTTCAAGCAGGTTCAGTAAACAATGGTAGTTTAGATACACCAATCTTATGCCGAGAGAACGATTAAGGCAAGGAAAATAAAGTTGTGATGATACTTATATCACCAAGGTAGTACTGTAGGAAGCTTACTCTAACATATTCAAGATCTTCTCGCAATCTGGACAGTTTATTGCTGACATCATCACCATTTGAACGTTGCTGCTTTTCAAGGCGGCGTATCATCCTCTCGATCTTCCGTCTCTCTTTGTAGTTTGAACAGAAAATTGTAAGTATAGATGAGCAGATAACAGGAACAAGTGATGGATAGGAACAAAACAGCTGAGTTGATAACAGACCAAAGAATTTTATCTTCCTATCCCTCAACTGTACTGTTCGCTGAACAGCCAGTTGATTCTGAAGCTCTTGCTGCCTCTTCAATTCTTCCAGTTTCTTTTCTTGAGCAATCCTAATATCATCAGGAAGGTCCTGAAAATTAAACACACATCATTAACATATCAACATGGCGCAAAAAGGGGCTATGGTTCATTTATGTAATTGGGACGACGGGAAAGCATCTTGATTCATAAATTTGAAATGGATGTAGAAACAGTGCAGATTAGACATGACTAAGCTTATGACAGAAGTGCATGATCTGTAATTTTGTACCTACTTGTTTCCAATATAAGTGAAGTTTTTGTTAGCCTGCAATTGTATGCAGTCGATGCACAAAAAGAGGGGGGGGCCATAGTCAATAGTCATGACTACACGTCTACACTTGATCAAAATCAAGTTCGATTAAACTTCCCCGTTTCTCCTCTGAGGCTCTGATAAGATACCTCTTCTGATTAATCAGTTTGAGCAGCATACTTGAGGTTTCATATGATAGTTCGTTCAATCACTATTTCATATTGAATGGCACGTTCGCAAGCTGCCTGAACGAGCAAAAATGCAGAATTCAACTACACCTTGAACAAGTCAACAAACACAGACCTCAATTGAAACATCAACAAGCCTCTATCAAATCAATCAGAGGAAAATAGCTCGTAACCAAGCAATTCGTCATTGCGGCCAAAGTACCATGCTTAACTAAAGTCCAAGCTAAGATTGGCGAAATGTTTCAATTAACTAAACCGATAGGCTCGCAACAGCTACTCCAAACCGTCGGGCAGAGCATCGAGTTGAGAGGGGATCCCGACCCCAATCGAGGAGACCCGGGGCTCGGTAGGTACCTTGCGGAGGAAGCGCTCGGTGGAGCGGATCTGGTTCTTGAGGGAGGCGGTCTTGACGACGGCGGTCCGCTTCCGCTTGCGGTCGGCCACGGCGGCGGAGGCCGAGGACTTGGGTCGGCGGAAGGCGGCGCCGCGGCGCGGGTAGCCGCCGTGCGCCATCGCCGGAACCCTAGGCGGTGGTCAGCAGCGCTTCGCTCGCGTGGCCTCCGCGAGGTGGGTGGGGTTTGGATTGGATTGGGCCGGGTGGGTCGTGCGGTTTCGCGCGTTTCGTCGCCAAGCGGGCACCTGCCCAAGTACATGGAGAGCTGGGCGTTCAGAAATGTTGGGCCGCATGCCTGCTATTAAATATTAATGACCCCCAAGTAAATGGAGAGCCTCCCTCTCTAAAAAAAAAGTAAAATAGTGCAGGGCAGAGACTAATTATCTAGTAACGTCAGTAATGGTGGTATTCCCATACTTTGTAGTGGTAGAAATACAGTAGTAGAGTAGCTCAAGAAACCTCATAAGGACTTGTATTACCCACTGGGCCTCGCACCCTCTCAGGTCCGGATCCGTCCGGCCGGCATTCAGCCTCTTCAGCGCGCGGTGATGTTATTGGGTCAAACTGGGCCCATGTAAAAAAACAGAACAAAGAAAGCGGCCCGTTAGCCTGTGGGCTACCAGCCTACCACAGAGAGCCTCCAAAGGCGTCAGAAGAAGTACTTTGACCTCTCTTTGCGTTGAGCCGAATTTGAGGTATTTTTTCTTTTTTATTTATTTCGGTTGAAACTTTAAAAATATATAGTAAAACTATAGTAAAAACTTTTTACTAAATTATACTATATTATATATTTTTTTGTTGATATACTTATCTGGAGTTCATGATCAGCAACGGGTTCAGCAGTTTCAGAGCCCAGCGTGGAAGCACCCTTTGTGCCAAATGATGCGGGGAAACAGAGGCGTGATACAACCAGAAAAGATTACGCCGTGAAACAGTCGGATCACTAATTCGCTGCCACAAAAAAAAAACACGATATTACAAAAGCACCATCAGGTTCTGAAGAATGATGTATCAGGTTTCACACGCAAAGGCACCAAACAGCTATACGACTTTGTCTGTTACCAACCATTACACAAGGTATTTTTAGCGAGTGTGAAGCTATTTCAACATAATTTTGTTTCGTGCTATCTTTGACAAATGACGAAAGTTTGGTGCTTCTGAGTATGCCTAGGTCACAAAGATAAACACAAAATAAGTTGGGGGAAACGGTCACAACACCACAGATGTAACTCCGGGACTGCCTATTGGGAGAAGAAATAAACTAAATATAAACAGTTCTTAACAATGCCAATCAAACAGCAGAACACAACACCTCACGCAGACATGAGGGCAACACAGATATAGCTCCAGGACTGCCTTGAAGATCGACATTGGAAGTAGTACGTATAAAAGTTAGGCAGGTCCTTCTTTAAGCCAAAGAAAAGGTTATCGGATAGCAGAGGCAATCCCACCAAACAACGTAACTTTTTTTTTTTAAAAAAAGAAAATCAAGCTAAGGATAAAGAGCCTCGTGGAAAATCCGTGGGGCATATAGTCATTAGTAAAGCTCATGAACTTGATAAGAAGTAAAAACAAGTCACTGAACCATTACAGTAGTACAGTACCATGAAACGAAACCATCAAAATAATGCAATAATTCATTTTCCCAGACTGCACATTCTCGAAAGTAGTCCACAAACTAAGTAAACATGCCTTGACTGGTAGTGAACAGCACAAAAAACAGCTGCTGTCCACAAATTAGTATGCAAAACAATAATTGTGCAGAAGATAACCCATCACAGAGGATGCTGACACTTTTACGGATTAATCTCATCCCAACTTTATACAAATGTTCTTATCAGGAGTGTGGATCAATAGAAATAAAGTGTCGCGCGTAGATAGCAGACCCACTAGCATACTGAAACGCATGCTCAGCCTCCATTGACCAAAGCCTCGGCCCCCCACTTTGGAAAAATGGAGAAGAACGAACATCGCTATCAACATCATCTTCCATTTCATCTTGTGTTCAAATTTTGTCAACCATTTGTGCAGGCCGCAGACACACTCATACATCAACCCTTTTTTATTAGTCCATACACCCCACTACCGAAAAGCAGCCCCCACCACAAAGTGTATGGCTAGTGCACTACAGACCGGGAAAGAAACATTATGAGAGCATGCCAGACCCTTTAGTAGCTCTCTCCATCACTCACATTCATAGGGGGGGCATTGAAAGATGTAGGAGCATGAGCAGGTTATTGCTTACCATATCCTTGCAATTAAAGCACCTTTGAACAAAAGATTGGAAAGGGAAGGAGATATCATATACCATTGGTACAACTTCAAGTGGAGAGGATCTTTTAGGTCTTTTCCTGCCTCCTTGTTAGTGAATCGAAACCAGCGGTTTTATCTTACACTTTGATAGGTTCACGCCTGCTAGTAGTTGTGAGGATGCATGTTATGGTTGCTGGTACTATACTAGGAAGGAGTGTTGGGTTCTGGCTTCACTGGTTGGCCATCCTGCGAATGTTGTGTGTCATAGATTGCCATGGCGAGCGAGATTGGCATCATGCAGAGTGCTTTGGATTGGAGAAATTGCATAGCTGCCCCAATGTCATCTTCCATCAGCTTTGCGACCTGTCGTTCTGTGCCATCCGTTGACCACTTTTCCCAAATCTGTTGTTTGCTCCCACTATCACTTGCTTCCCCCTAACGAAATCAAAGCAAGATCCAATTCAACAACCAACAGATACGAAAAATATAGAGACGAAAAAAGGCACTAAAATTATTTTTCAAGTCTTGAGATGACCATTCGAGAGAGAAAGAAATGGCACTATGTTATACTGTCATATGGATATGGCATATGAGGATATGCGAGGCATCAGAAATTGAGCTTTTGAGACACTGCATATGCTTATGATAAAGCATACTGATAAAAAAAACTAGACGACACAGAGATAGTGATGGCAAATCACCAAAGTATGGCTGACATACTTCATCTAGCTGCTGCATAGTAAAGATGAAATGATTGGTTGGTTTGAACTGTAGGCCTACAGCTGTTCTCACTGAAAGCAAGGCGTAGAAATTGTTTGCAGCGACATCTAAAAACATACCACACCATGAATAAAAAGTCATGATTGAAACAATTAACAGTATGATGAAAGGACTCGGCCTTTCAACACATTGCCTAGAAAAAAAAAAGCAAGAGAGAAGCCACAACAAGGGAAATATATATATGTCAATGAAAAATTAGTAAAGAAAACTCGACTAGAGGGGTCGACAGATTACTAAAGGCATTTAGAAATTGGAGGCAGAAATATTCTTGCAAGAAAAAACCAACAAAAAAACGTTATATCCTGATAACAAGATAAGTAACAACAAACATATTTGAATTGAATCTGTCTTTAAGTTGCAATTCTAATAACTATCAATTGTTAGTATGAAAAATCAAGATCATAAATGTTTTGAGTTTGAACATCGAGACATACAAGGTTACGCATTCCCAATGAGCAATTTTAACAAATAAAAACAACAGACAAGCAAAGTGGCAATAGGATTAAAAACTTTCAAGAGTTAAGAAATCACATACAAAGTCAATTGGTTTAAACTTTCACAAAAAATGTGGTGATGTGATGGCCCTTGATTTTGATACAGCAGAATAAAAAATCAAGAGCAACTTGTGCTGATAGTACCATACTAATTTATACATGGCAGTAAAGTGAAGTTATCAGAAGGAAACACTCCATAATCCTGCATTAGTCACAAGTCACCGGCTTACCTTAAATGAAAGCGGGATATCAGCAACCAGTTGTGCTACGGCACCAGCACCGCCCAGCCTGCTCATGCTTAGTACCTAACATTACAGAATCAAGGTCCCATCAAAGATGTAACATGATTAGTGGCTAACGTTTCATAGATATTAGCATAATGAGCTGAACCTTGACTTGAAGTCTCAAAAACTTCACATAATCGAGGATCTCATCTAGCATAGCTGCCCTATCTGTCTGCATAGTTTAAAATGAAATATAATATCAGAATTTCTCTCATTCTCTGTGTCAAGTTTTCAGGTTACAATGTGAAATACACTCTAGATATGGAAATTCAGAATCAAGTGTTGTCCCAAATATTACATAATCCTGCGGACACGGGACACCTGCTTGCTTATCTCAAGCAAGGCATCCTATGTTCGTCTAGCATAGTTCCGGGTGGGGCAACACTAAATTCTTCAAAATTACAAGACTTCATTGCCAAAATTAAAAAGAGCACAATAATACAATATTGTCAGCACATCATGAGCCTAGACCACTTGCTGAAATTCTATCAATGGCAGGCATGTGAACCATAGCACCCTAGAGTCTAACACCTACAAATATGATAACGATATTACCTTGTTCGTATTGGGCACCAGTTCCTGTAGGGCCCTCATCCTTTCTGCTATTCTCTCTCTTCTTAGCTGCAATAGAACAAACATGGTTCAAAATACTACTTAATAAGCAGATAGAGGACTGTAAAACGAAAATAGGTAAAAAGTGAAATAAACACAGAGCTTAAATGAGGTAGGCATCGATAAGTACAAGTGGCAGACACAATTCTCCTGCTACTAGAAGCATGTTATTGCTGAAGTTCAAAGCAAGCAGGCTACCTTGAAGAAAAAAACATTTGCTACACAACTGCACCATGACATATGTAATATGTCGTAATGCAATACGATGGCATAGCAGTCGTGAGACTACAAGGGGGAAAAAGACTACATGCCCCCACCAAATAATCTAGCAAACACGAATCCTTTTTTTTTCCTCTCTCTCTTGGGGAACATACAACAGACCTCCTTAAAGTTTAAACCTGTGATACGCGATTGCGCCAAAAGAAAATGCAGAGCATTCAAAACAGGACATGGGACAATTCAAAGCTGATTACTTAATCACAAAATGCAAAGTGGCACATGGGGCAAATGATTGTCTGCGCATGCCGAAAAAATACTGATTAGGAATAAGAGTAAGCACTCAGCAACCCAATTATAGACCATGAGAAATACCAAACCGAAATTTAAACCCTTAATCCCCTTAAAAGTGTCAGGTTATAACTCCATATCACAAATTCATTGTTATAGAATGATTCTGAAACCGACGACTTGACCACATGATCTAATTGCAGAGATTGTTTCCTCACCCTCTCTGCGATGCTGTGGGGGTCAGTCGCCTGCCCACGCCGCGCCCGCACCTTCGGCCTCGGTGCCGGCGGCTGTGGCCCAACAGCCGCCCCGCCTTGCTTCGGCTGCTGCGCGTGGAACACCTAGAACCCAACCACAGAAAAAAAAAACTCGCATGGTTAGGCGAAAATAGCCATGAAAACACGCATGATTTTCACACCTCCGCTGCAAAGTGCATAGTACCTGGGTAGGCGGGCTGGGGCGGAGGTGGGCCGGTTGCACACCACCGCCGAACACCGGCGGGAAGAGCCCTGGGAGCTGCACGGCCTCCCGATCCTGCAGAGGCGAGCGATAAGCTTAGCAGTTAGCACACAGCAAACAAGCGCTAGTTTGGTTGGTGCAAAGGCGAGAGAGGCAAGAAGGGGGAAAGCGGAGACGAGGGAAAGGGGCCCTCACCGTCTTGCCGCCCTCGGCGTGCTTCCCGCTCCCGGACGCCTCGGCGGCCGCTGCGTCCAGGCTGAGCGCAAGTGAGAAGGGCTGGTCCCCCGCGGCGCGGCCGGCCCCCGCGGCCGCGGCAGAGTAGGAGCCGCCGGCCATGGAGAAGAACTGGTCGAGGAAGTCATCCTCCGGGCCCTGCGGCGGCTGCCCGGCCATGTCGGCCCACCGCGCCCGCTGGCGGCGACGGTGTAATTGGTTGCTCGGTGTCGCTGCTCTCCGGCTGCCGCCGCCGGCCCGGAAAGGAGGCCGTTAGCTCGTCGGCGAGTGAAGTGGGGATCGAGGAGTGGTGGTGGGTGGGGGTGGGTCGCTCCCTCGCTTTTTATTCACTCTCTCTCCCCGCGGTCGTGTCAAAGCAAGGCGGGCCTCAGCCACACGTGGGCCGGAGCGGGATCTTCTTATTTTGTTTTTGGGCTTCATTTAACAGAAAATGATCTAGTCAGCAAAAACCTAAAGTGTCCCAAAAAAAAAAGGAAAAAGTCTATTTTCACCCTCCAACTATTACAAAAGTCTGGTTTTCAACCCACAACTACGAAACCGGACACTAAACACCCTCCAACTATCCAAACCGTGCAAAACTGGCCCTTTGAGTGGTTTTGAAGGTGCTTTTATATTTTCCAAAAAAGTTAAAAGATAATTTTGTATTAAAAAAATCATAACTAATTTATTTTGAACTAGAAAAATTAGAATCTTTTTCTAAAAATGTGACCTACATGTTGGTGCACCATTAGAAGTGTTTTGCATATTATTTATTTTTATTATAATTATTTTTTAAAAAAATAATAAGACACTAATAATATAAATATATAATACCCAAATAACATTAAATGGTGTACCAATAAGTTGGTTACATTTTAAGAGAACTTTTGGCACTGATTTCATATTTTTTGGGTCCAAAATGAATTAGTTATGGGTTTTTAAAGTTTAAATAATATTTCTGCTATTTTAGAAAATCCAAAACCACCCGAAGGACCAATTTTACATGGTTTGGATGGTTGGAGGGCCTTTAGTATCCGGTTTTGTAGTTTGAGATTGAAAATCAGACTTTTGTAATAGTTGAATGATCTAAAGTGTGTGGTTCGGTCCAGCATAATATCAGTTTATAGTGCCATTGAAAATTACATTGTTCCTGCATGATGGTTCATTACCCGGCGAGATGAAAATGTCAAGCGAGAGATTAGACCACTTTGAGTGAGAAGCACACGCATACAGGTATACAACTCAGTCGCCCCCGTCCGGAATAATGAAATTAACCATACCTCTGTTCCTGCTACTAGTAATCTAGAAGTTAAAAAGGATTAGTTGCTATTAATTGTAGGCTTGAGTGCTTGATACATTCTGATACTTCCTCCTGTCACCAATAAGTTGACGTTCTTGAGTTGATTGACAATTCCAAACTAGCTGAGCAACGATGGGATCGGCTCGTCGCCGGCAAACAACAAGCATATTCAAACGATGATAGCTAGAATCACTAAAGTATGCCTATGGTGCCCACCATGAGGTCCACGACTGCGACCAGAGTCTGCAGACGAATCAAATTGTCGTCGTCGTCTTCTCCACGTCAGCAGTTGCTTCGTCCCAAAGGGCAGAGCGCACCATCGTCATCATCTTCTCGACAGCGGCAGTTGCATCGGCCCGAGTCGCCGGCGAGCACCAAAGCTCGCGCCGGAGTCGAAGTCTGTCTGTCCGCCATGGCCGCCTCACCCTTATCCACCTCCGACCTTCAGCAAGAGACCGGCAAGGGGGTGACTGCCTGGGCCGAGGTAGCAATTGCCTGGACCAGCGATTGCGTGGGCTGGGGAAGACATGGACCAGCGCCTGGCGGCGACGGAGGAACAGATCGACGAGCGGCAACGAAGGAACAGAGGCAACCGCGACTGCGAGTGCCTTCTGAGAACGTAGGCGACATTTTTGTACAGTGCCTACGAATACTTCCGTGAACCTACGAATAGTTTTCTACAGATAGTTCCGAGAATACAAGAAAAATACAGATATTTTACTATTTTTACTTATTTTTAATTATTAATTATATTAAAATTGACGGTTGTGATTTATCTGAACTCTTACTTCCTAGGAGGAGGAGGTAAGAGGAGTACCTTATCTGCTAAGACCCAACGAGATAAAGGTCCAACGAGATTTGTATACAGAGGAACCACGGATCTTCAGCATCCAGGAACGGTTCTTGTTCTTCGCTTCTTCCCCTCTATTCAAGGGAGAGATTCAAAAACACGTCAGTAGGAAGAACCTTTTGCGATGATAATATGATATTCTGCCGCTGATGCTATCGCTCATTATATCACTTTGAAACGAGCTCATTATATCATTTGTGTTTTGCATCGCCGCCACCGAAAGTTTGAAGCGCTGCCTGTTCAACCGCATCTGCATGCCCCTCACGGCTTAAAACTTTTAACGTTTCATGGAATGTTTGAGGATTATTCAGCCGGAAGAGGATGAAAACTCTACTGGTTTCAATGTTTCATTTTAATTTTGCGAGCAAGTAAAAGCTGGCGTTTCTAGCTGGCCGTTTAAGGCCCCTAATTCATTTTAAATTTGCCAAAATAATTACATGAAATTGCTGAAGTGTTTTTCATCTCTACCACGCTTGATTTTTTTTTTCTCTTTTCCTTTCTTCCCCTTCTATAACTCCGACGAGCTTTTGGAGTGGGGAGGGATTATTCAGGGTAGAAGCTTACTGGTGATCGGCCGATCTAAAGAGAACTCAGGACGGCAGGGTAACGAGCGGTGGTTGTGGTAGAGATGTCAGCGAACGCGCTGCCTGTCGGGGCGGCCATGGATCTCCGGTTAGGCGGTGGGGCTAACTCTAATCGATTAGCAGAGGCGACTATGCAGGACGGCGACAGAGGTAGTGCGGACGAGATGGGCAGAGGAACCTGAGCCACGAAGTGATTGCTAACGGAGGTTTGCGAGTCATTTTTCATCCCGTTGTCCAAAAATTCGAGTGCACGGAGCCCCCTCAATACTTGAGTATTAGATAGACTACCCTAATCATTATGCGGGGGCAGGGGGTTGGAGCCCTCCGCCGCCAACATTTTAGCCATAGGTGAAGAGAGGAGACAATGAGAAGATGAAGAAAAGTAGAGATGGGCAGCCCTTCCTTGAAATCTTAGGTCCACAATTGACCCATGTTGCCAACTACACCTTTAAAATTTCAATGGCATTATATATGCAAATGGTAATGAGTATCCTCATGTATGTATACTTCATTTTGGTAATCAATGACATCATGAGCGTGTGCTCTCGATTGATTTGTTTGTCTTACCTTTGCATTTGGAAGTATTTTTTACTAGTACGTGGACAATTCAGGAACCCGTAAAATAGCACTTGTCACTGCTTATGATTTTCCTTTTGCTGGTTATGCGAAAATGTCATTGCTTCTAGGGCACCCACAACAGCAATGACACTCTGATTTTTTAGTGATTTTACACGTAAGATACAGTGAATCCTAAAGATTCCCCATTCAATGGTTTTGCTATACACATTAGTTCCAAAATCTTCATGGGGCCCACATGCTGGGATTTCTTTAATATAAAGGACACATATTCGCACACCTTTCTCCTCCTCTGTCCTCCCGATGTTGAGCCATGTCACATGCCTGTTTTACTTGAGAACACGTGCTATCGATATGTGCTTAATGTAGCGACATGCTACGCTCTCTTTTTTAATCTAAAATGTCTATGTGGGCACTGCTATCGATATGTGCTTGGTTTAGACGTGCTACTCTCTGTTGTTTTTTAATCTAAAATGCTGACGTGAGCGGCTTATAGAGAGCCCTTAACGACCGTTGTGACTATCCTTAGTGACGGCGATCGGGTGGATTTATAGTGGCAGAGATTAAGATGCCATATATTAATTAGCAATAATTGCTGAGTCACGCGTGCAACGTTTGCAAAATTTAAGCAGTGTATTAACCACACTTAGCTCAGTAAAAAGAAAATTCAAAACCACGAATGATCAACGGAATGATGGACAGCACAGCACTGCCTGTTCTCCACGAATCCCCTGTGTGGCGTGTACCCACTCCGGTCTCCGGGGACACCTTATCAACGAAACCCCAAGCAAATTCAAAACCTACCATAAAACGTCACTCACTGATGCGTGGGTCCGTGTCCAAAACTCTCCAACCATGGCCCACCTGCAGCCAGACAGCCGTGCATCTACCCGATTACCCCCGACCACAAATGGATTAAGGCCGGAGTTTGGAGTGCTTTGGTTGACGCCTTCCAAAACTAGCCGTTGTGCGGCCCCACCCAAGCTTCTCACGCCAACAGCACCACTCGTCTCGTCCACTGCCTTTCTCTCTCTTGCTCGCTCTCTAAAATCTCTCTCCTCTCCACTGCAACGAGCAGGAGAATTCAAACGGCACAATAATTAGCGAGAGAGGGAGAGGAGCGCCGTGCACCACCACGACACAGCCCTCCTCCTCTCACCGCACGCCGATCCAGGGCAAGCCAACGGCTCCACCGGCGGTGCGGGTCTGCGGCGCTCGGCTTCCTCGCCGGGCTCCTTGTCGCGCGCGCCTCGAGGCTGCGCCGCCGGATCGCCTTCCCCTTCGCGGGCGCGCTGGTGAGCGGCTTGTCCGCTTCTTCCTCCCTCTCCTCCTCCTCGAATCCCTCTTTTCCTTGCGCGGCGGTTGGTTCCACCCACGGGCTGCCGCTTTCCACTCCCCCCCGCAAGGCGGTGGCCGCGGAGCTGTTGCGTCCGGCTGGGTGGGTTCCAGCACCCGCTGCCCGATCTGCTCCTGTGGTCGATTCGGGCTGGGCCGTGCTCGCGCAGGCGGAGAAGGGTCCGTCGGTTTTCTCAGTGGCTGAGGTGCGGAGCAGATTAGGAAATTGGTTTGGTTCGTTTTGGATTGGATTTGTTCTAGAAAGGAAGGTAGTTTATCTGCGGTTGATTGCTTGCGGGATTTTTTTTTTTGGTAAGACTAGTTCTTCGATTTGGGCTTTCATACGCAAATCCACTTGCTACCGTCGAGTCATCGACGCATCTGCCGGGATTTCGGTGTCACCCCTCTTGGGAAGGGTCAGGTCAGGTCAGGATCTGGAATTTAACTACAGATTGCAATGGTGGGATTGCGAAAGTTTGAAATCGGGAATTTCTCATGTACATTGAGAAGAATCAAAATGCTGCTTGTGATATGATATGAACAACGCAAACCAGTATGGATTGCTTAACAGTGAACCTGGATTTCCATTTTGTAACATTTGAAATTTCAGTCGTTTGGTGCCTAGATCCCTGTGCAAATGAAGTGGTTAACTAATTCCTGTAACTTATTTCCGCTGGTAGAAAATAAACATTTATTCACTTCAATAGGACTACGTAGGGCACATAGTAAGGCAGTGGGCTACAATGCTATCTATTATGGATTGGGATATAGCATTTTGGAAATGTCTTTACTCTTTGTCAGCTTATGTTTATGAATTATGACCAATGATGATTCTTTTTATGTTCATGCGACTGTATAATAAATCACACATGACAATAGTTGTATTCTTGGCAGATCCTGTGTCTATTTTCCTCAAGAATTTTGTGAGAAGGCCTCCAGCTCCTTGTTCAATCCATCAATTTGTGCTTTAGATTATACAAACGAACATAAAAATGGGTGCGTCAAAACCACCAAGCACCCCTGCATCAAAGGGTGAGCGCACACCAATGTCGACTCCTGGTGGCAGCTCAAGGGCCAACGAGGAGAAGATATTTGTTACAGTGAGGGTGCGTCCATTAAGCAAGAAAGAGTTGGCTGTCAAGGATGAAGTAGCATGGGAGTGCGCTGATAACCAGACAATCTTGTACAAGGGCCCCTCACAGGATCGGGCTGCACCAACGTCTTACTCTTTTGGTAGTATTGAATGATCAATTCAGGAGCAATGCAGCTCAAGAAAATCTATTTGCAACTAATCAATGTCTTTGTATCGCTCCAGATAAGGTTTTTGGGCCAGCTTGCCAAACAGATGTGGTGTATGAAGAAGGAGCTAAGGATGTTGCAATGTCTGCATTGACAGGCATTAATGGTAGGTTAATGCCCAATTTGTACTTTGGTGGTCGTTTAATGATTATCTGCAAGTGATCCCTTGCCTTGTGTTTGTTTTGCAGCCACCATTTTTGCATATGGGCAAACCAGCAGTGGTAAAACATTCACGATGAGAGGCGTTACAGAAAGTGCTGTTAATGATATTTATATGCACATAAAGAATGTGAGTTTTCTAGATCTGTGGAAGTCAATGTTTTGTGTTGTTATGGAAGATTTCTTTCTAACTTGCCAATAATTATTATACCACATTTGTTTCTTCTTTAGACTCCTGAGAGGGAATTTGTTATCAAAATATCTGCTATGGAAATTTACAATGAGATTGTGAAGGATCTTCTACGACCTGAGTCTGCCCCCCTTCGGTTGTTAGATGATCCTGAGGTTTGTTTACAACTGACTTGGTTTATACAATGCCCCCAACAAAATTCTGATGCCCAAGTTATCTAAATAATAGTATTTTCTGTTTGACAGAAAGGAACCATTGTGGAAAAGTTACAAGAAGAAATTGCTAAGGACAGCCAACATCTGAGGCATCTAATCAGCATCTGTGAAGGTAACTACTTAGTACTGTGAAAAGAAGAAGAAGAAATGGATTGTGCCAATCACTTTAACACCTTCCAAATGATTGCAGAACAAAGACAGGTTGGAGAGACAGCACTAAATGACAATAGTTCACGTTCCCACCAAATCATTAGGCTGGTATATATCCTGTTTGCATGAAGTCGTTCCAAAAGAAACCATGTTGATGAAAGTATTAACCTCTTGTGATGTATATCTTTATCCAGACACTTGAGAGCAGACTCCGAGAAGCGTCAGGATGTGTTAAATCTTTTGTTGCTAACTTGGTAAACATACTCTCCTACTTTTAGTTTTGGATATTGGTATGCTAAATTCCATAATTTTAATAATTGCTTGTTTTGTGTACAGAATTTTGTTGACCTTGCTGGAAGTGAACGAGCCGCGCAAACACATGCTATAGGTGCAAGGTTGAAAGAAGGTTGCCATATAAATCGAAGCTTGTTGACTTTGACTACTGTCATCAGAAAGCTAAGGTCTGGGTGACTTTTTTCTGCATGCTTCAGATGAATTCTGCATTAATACTGTAATGTAGCTCACATCAGATTCATAGATGAATACACATGGCTGATGTCGTAACAGAAATTATCAGATGTGTGATGTGGTAACTACTGCTAAAATACTGTTTTCTTATTGTTCCAATTGCTAGCTAGCAAGTCAGTGTTAGCATGTCTGAAAAAAATATGTTTTGTTTGTATCTTTTTGTTGCACAATATTTTATTTTAAGAATGTAGTTCCTTTTCCTTGATTGTTGGCTTAAATCACTGGAAGTTTTTTTAGATGTGTGGGTGACACATCAAGAAGTTATGCTCCAGTTTTGGTACAACTTTTAGACGACTTTTGCATATTGCTGGATCATGAATTCATCTTGCGGAATGGTACCCCTAGATGACTACCGCATAGTTAATGTATTTGCTTCTATATTCGATTTCCTTCAAGTTTGAGCCTCAACAATCTGTAACTTGAGGTTTAGTGAAAGATAATATCTCACATGTTAACAGTATGTGCCATGTTAAAATAACTGTTATGCAGATATGTTGTTTTATTTCCCTGTATACGTGGACAGTCAACAATTCATATTTCTTTAGAATAGAGAAAAGTTTAGTTCTTCTCTCCCAAGTACTAGTTCATACTCCTACAAGGGATATGCAATTAATTGAGAATGACATTTTTAGTCCTTCATGAATCGCTCGTGTAGAAAGACAGTTACCAGTGATGTATACTGTGTGTTTTAAAAACTATAGTATTCTTGAATGTTTCTGCTACTATGCATTACAAAATCCCACATCCAAATCCCAAGTTGCAGAAATAGTCTTATTTTGTAATGCACATAGCTGTTGCTGACATCGTAAATCATACATTTTTGTTTGGAACTGAAACTTAATTGTAAATTTCCATTGCAGTTCAGGGAAACGGATTGGTCACATACCCTACAGGGATTCAAAGCTGACACGGATTTTACAGCTTTCTTTGGGTGGAAATGCAAGAACAGCAATCATCTGTACTATGAGTCCAGCCCTGACACATGTAGAACAATCTAGAAATACTCTATTCTTTGCAACCTGTGCAAAAGAGGTCACAAATACTGCAAAAGTTAACATGGTAAGGGTTGTGAGTTGTGTCTGTAAAATTTCTGTCCCATATTGTTGAAAAACACCTGTGTACAAACTCATCAATTCATGTTCCATACAGGTTGTGTCTGATAAGCAAATGGTAAAGCACCTTCAGACAGAACTTGCTAAACTAGAAGCAGAGCTCCGGACCCCTGATCGTTCCTCCTCTTCTGATATCCTCATAATGGAAAAGGACAGGAAGATTAGACAGGTAATATCTCTGACGGTCTCATTGTTTCCTTTTTAACATTCAAAATTGTTATCTTTTTTCACTTGATCTAATCAGTGAGTTCTGCAGATGGAAATTGAAATAGAGGAACTCAGAAAACAGCGAGATAATGCACAGTCAGAGCTTGAAGAACTGCGGAAGAAGAAGGGTGACAACCAGCCAGTAAGAACCTGCATTTGTTCATAAGAATCTGCCTTTGTTCATCCAGAACCTTTTCTTTTAGCATTAGCTAACCCATTGAATTCCACTTTATTCTTGCAGGGGTGGAATCCTTTTGACTCGCCACAAAAAACCCGAAAGTGCCTCACATTTTCGGGATCACTAGAGCCAAGTAACAAAATTAAGATGAGGAGCTCGATTAGGCAGTCATCTACTGCTCCATTCGTGTTGAAGCATGAAATTCGCAAGCTAGAGCAACTACAGCAACAGCTTGAGGTTGAAGCGAACCGTGCCATTGAGGTACTTCACAAAGAAGTTCAATGCCACAAGCATGGCAACCAGGATGCCGCAGAAACTATTGCTAAACTTCAGGCGGAAATTAGGGAGATGCAAGCTGTTAGGTCTGAGAACAGAGACGTGGATATGATTGCAGATGAAGGAAATGGATCTGATTTGAAAGATGAGATTTCTAGACTTCATATGCAAGACAATGATATTGCCAAACTTGAGGCGAAGTTAGAAAATGTGCAACAATCTATTGACAGATTGGTGATGTCACTTCCAAATGTTGCAGTACCATGCAATGAGACTACCCCGAAGTCCAATAGATCAAAGAAGAAGAAGAGGATGCTTCTTCCACTGGGTGTGAGCAACAACATAAACAGAGCAAATCTTCTAAGAGCACCTTGCTCTCCGCACTTGTCTAGTAGGCCTTCAGAATCAGAAGTTGAGAACAGGGCCCCAGAGGGTGACACTGTGTCTGTTGAAGGTTCAGAAAAGGCCACTCCCACCAAGAGTGAAGATGGAGATATGTCATCACGTGATGAAACACCACGCTATAGGCGATCTAGCTCAGTGAATATGAAAAGAATGCAGAAGATGTTCCAAAATGCAGCAGAGGAAAACGTGAGGAGCATCAGAGCTTACGTCACTGAACTGAAGGAGCGGGTTGCAAAACTTCAATACCAAAAGCACCTACTAGTCTGCCAGGTTCTGCACTCACCTGATCTTGGACACATATACGGATGATGTTATTCCTCGAAAATTGTTTTGTTTTCATTCTGCTAAAATCTGTTTACAATCTTTCACAGGTCTTGGAGTTGGAATCTAATGAAGGAAAGCCGAATGATGACTTGGAAGAGGATAATTTTGGGCTAGTACAGGACTGCCCTGATTCATGGGACATATTATTTAAGGAGCAGATGCAGCACATTATTCAATTGTGGGATCTCTGCCATGTATCTATCATTCATAGGACGCAGTTCTACCTGTTATTCAGGGGGGATAGGGCTGATCAGATATACATAGAAGTTGAAGTAAGAAGATTGACATGGTTGCAACAACACTTTGCTGAGGTCGGTGATGCAAGCCCTGCAGCTGGTGATGACTCTACAGTTTCCCTTATCTCCAGGTAGTTGACCAGTATCTAACATGTTTGTTTTATCTGAGTTTCACTGATATTGGCAATTGGTTCCAGCAGCTAGAAATATTGTTTGCAGTTTACATGACATTTAGCCATAGTGAAGCATTGCTATGGTCATTTATTATGACTGAATTGTGCAATCATGACATAGATAATAGTTGATTATATTCTGCCCGGATCTAACGCGCCTTTCATTGTGTTTTGCATTGTGCAGTATCAAGGCATTGAGGAATGAGCGGGAATTTCTTGCAAGAAGGATGGGATCAAGGCTAACGGACGAAGAGAGGGAGCGCCTCTTCATTAAATGGCAGGTCCCCCTCGATGCAAAGCAGAGGAAGCTGCAGCTTGTGAACAGGCTCTGGACTGACCCCAACGATAAGGTGCACATTGAGGAGAGCGCGGACCTGGTGGCCCGGCTGGTCGGGTTCTGTGAGGGTGGCAACATCAGCAAAGAGATGTTTGAGCTTAACTTTGCAGTACCCACAAGCAGGAAGCCGTGGCTGGTGGGCTGGCAACCCATTTCAAACATGATCAGGGAGAAAACCCAACTTTGGTAAGCAGTTACCCCTTCAAAATACATTTCATGATGATGTTTTGAATCTCTGGACTTGTTGATCAATGGGGAAGTGTCTGAACTTCCGGGTGGTCAAGGCCAGAAGTGATCTCATACCTTTCCTGATGGTGAATTCATGTAGTCGTCCTCTTTCTTCAGAAAAAGTGTAGAGAGAATCTGAACGTTCTCGCTTTTTTTTATTGTGTATAAACCGATGTCAAGAGAAGGTCACATATTTCTTTCCAATTAACGCCATTTTTTCCCATCTGTTCCATGATCTGCATGTAACGAGCCCATTGAAATTGTCTCGGTCGATTGAAAATTTGCTTTAGCGTTCTGGATAAGGCACCTTATCTCTTCTTCTATTATGCCTTCTTCGTCCTGACTCCGTCGCAAGCAATGTGGTCGCTGCATCCTCCCTCCCGTGTCATCTTCTTGGTAATTTGGTATAGTTGTTTGCTTGTCGATCATGTTGAGATATACCATGTTATCGCTGGCAAAATATTTTCACAAACGGCTGTGAATGTTTGTTACTCCTCCGCTCGTTGGTTTGAAACCTTGGAAGCTCGGCTTCGGCTCGCTCGACTCACGCTACAACGCGCGCCCACTTCACGGCACGCACGCGCAGCCTCCTCCATGCCGCCGCCGCGGCCTCTCTGTGGGAAAGCGGCGGGCCGCGACGAGGATGCCTTCGTGCCCGGCCCACGGCCCAGTATCTGGTGCATGACTATATATTGGCATGCACGGCTTTTAGACCCTGTTTACATGGTGTGAAAACTTTTCACACAACTTTCACCATCCAGCAGGCCTTAGTCAGATAGTATTGCTCCACAAACAAACAAGTGATGATCACGCATGTGCTTACGCATATCTCTCTTTCGACCATGTAAACTCTCGCGGGCGCCGCAAAAGAGAGGGAATCAATCGATTGGGAGGCAAGGCGATCGACCTGGTTTTAGTATTATAATCTGAGCAGAGCTCCAAGTTGTTATTTAGGGCACAAATTAAAAAGAAATGTGCCGCAGCTAGCATCGACATGGGTCGCCGCTTTAAAAAAAAGAAAAAGAAAAAAGAAGAAGCATCAACATGGGTGGATGGACGCGCCCTAATTCCGCGTACGGAACGACGGAAGCATCCACGTCGGCCAGAACAACCACGTTGGCCGGTGTCGATCATCAGATGAACATGCTTGTTGCCGGGGCAGCTTGCGTCGAGCAGGGCACGACGGAGACGGCCTCTGCCGATGCGGCGGGCAGGGCGTCGTACGGCCCCAGGTAGGTGGTCTGCTCCCGGCAGAGAGGTGCCAGCGGTAGCGCAGCAGGCAGGGGCGACCTCCATGGAGCACGTCGGCGAGGGCGAGCAGCGACCTCACCATATATAATAATTCAAATAAAGCTCGAGTGATCAGAATAATCGCCTGTATATGTGTAATATCATTATTTGAAGCCACTAGATTGTTAGCATTCACATAAGAAGGCCATCTGAATAGGAAGAACATTCGGCCCAAGACCCAGTGTTTCGTGAGGGCTAGAAATGTCACGGCCTCGGGGATCGGGATCACTAAGATATGACATTGCTAACCCGGCCTCGGGAATCCCATGCGAGCAGGGAACTCACTGAAAACACGCGGGATACGTCACTACGTGTCATCTAGCGTCAAAAGTCATTCCGGTTGACTTTAACCCGGCCGCAATCGCCAGACTGATCGGTATCATCCTTCGCATATCGCAGTCGACAGCCTCCTCGAGTCCTATCTGAGTAATTACTTGTGAGATCAGTGAACAACTGAACTTTAACGTTGAAAACCCCAAATATTATGCTCAGCAGCTCAGGAGTCACTATATTAGTTCACCTGAGGTTTTTTACCGGCCTACTGGGATCACTGTCCACGTGGTCCTCGTGTGGCCTCTAGGCAAAGGCAACGCGGCTTCGATCGCCCTGTCACTGTAAGCATCAACAAGTGTTCTTTTATTTACTAGTGTTACTGAATTGTTCGTGCAGTACAAAAGTACTTCCAAATGCAAAGGTAACACAGACAAACAAAGGGATCGAGGGTACACTCACGTATGATGTCATTGAGAGTACCAGAACAGATATCTACATACATGATGTCTCATTGCCAACTGGATACGTAATACCACTGAATTTTTAAAGTTGCAGTCGGCAACATGGATTCTGTACTTGGCGATTTTAAAATGAATCTGGGACCTTGAACGGCCGGCTAGAAACGCCGGCTTTTACCTGCTGGCAAATTAAAATGAAACATTGAAAACTTCCGGCTGAATAATCCTCAAACTTTCCATGAAAACTTCAAAGGTTAAGCCGCGAGGGGCATGCAGTTGAACAGGCAGCGCTTCAAACTTTCCCTGCGGCGAAACAAACACAAATGATATAATGAGCTCGTTTCAAAATGGTATAATGAGCGATAGCATCAGCAGAACATCATTGCAACCCGTTCTTCCTATCAACGCGTGTTTTGAATCTCTCCCTTGAATGGAGGGGAAGAACAAGATAAAACCGTCTCATGGTCATGGATGCTGGAGAAGGACTGAAGGAGATCCATGGTTCCTCTGTAAGAATTGTATAAAAATTTCATTGCATGTGCTTGCTTCGTTGTTGCTGATGACGAGCCAATCCCATCGTTGCTCAGCTAGTCTGGAATGGTCAGACAGCTCAAGAAAGTCAGGTCATTTGTGACAGGAGGTATCAGAAAGCAGAATGTATCAACTCTACAATAATACTAGCCACTGATCTTTTTTTCTTTTAACTTCTGGATTCTAGACTATAGTCGGAACATACGTACGGTTTAATTTCCTTATTCCGTTCGGGGACGACTCAGTTGTATGCGTGTGGTCGCACAGCACTCCGATGGGTTTAATCTCTTCTTGATTTTTCATCCCGTCGTGTAAGTAATAGTCAGTACATCCACATATTAAAGCTCATCAATTTGCAAGATGTTATAAAAGATAAATTTATCTGATCCATTAGGAAGTGTCAAAATGAGCAAGTGAAATAGGTGGTGGCCTGGTGGTGTATATTGCTTCACAGTCATCGCTGTGGATAAGCATCAAACAGTCGTGGAAAAGTAATACAGTACCTCCAGTTACGATTATAACACGGTTTGAACAACATTTTTTTGGCGGGTAATTGAACCACATTTTTTGTCATGGGATTGAACAACGAATTTGACTAGTCATTAGTTACATCTTGCTGCCCAAAAGGTTTATCCAAATATGACCGGGGGGAGTATCCGTTTCATTGGCTCCATTTGCTAGAGAAGTTGCATGCCCCGCTCGGCCCGGCCCCATTATATTTCATTGGCTCATTGCTAGACCAGTGAACCAACGCACGTTTTTTTTTGCAAGCAAATAGTACAACACAAGTACTCCTACATCTCAATCGACGCGCGTCCCATTACTTGCACAGCGCCCCGAATCCTTTGCCGCGTGGCTGACGAATCGCAGGTGGTGACCTTCAATTCCTGCTGCTATATAAACGTGGGCGGAAGCATCTCACCCTCCCAACAAGCCTGAAGCCCCGAGCTTCAATTCCCAGCGTTCAAGAGAACAAGCTCAGCACAAAACACAGCACCACCGCGCGCACCCAACATTAGCTAGCGACATGGCTTTTGCAATCAAGGCTGCACCGACCTCGACTCTTTCCCGGCCCGTTCCGTCATCGTCGTCGCTGACGTGGCGGTCGTCATCGGCGGCGAAGATGCCGGCGAGGAAGAGGAAGGCTGTGCCAGCCATAAGGGCAGTCGCCGCGGCGTCGGCCCCACCTGCCCCGGCGCCGGCCATCCGGCCCACCACCAAGCGAAGCCTGTCAGTGTCACAGACCATGTCGAGGCTCAAGGCGGAGGGCAAGACGGCGTTCATCCCGTACATCACCGCCGGCGACCCCGACCTGGCCACCACGGCGGCGGCGCTGCGGCTCCTCGACGCCTGCGGCGCTGACGTCATCGAGCTCGGCGTGCCATTCTCCGACCCCTACGCCGATGGCCCGGTCATCCAGGCTTCCATGGCGCGGGCGCTCGACGGCGGCGCGACGACGGACGCTGTGCTGGCGATGCTCAGGGAGGTGACGCCGGAGCTGTCGTGCCCGGTGGTGCTCTTCACCTACTTCAACCCCATCGTCCGGTGGGGGATGGCTGACTTCGCCGCCGCTGCTGAGGAGGCTGGTGTACGTGGCCTCATAGTCCCTGACCTCCCTTATGTGGCCACGTGTGCTATGAGGAGTGAAGCATTGAAGAACAACTTGGAGCTGGTACGTCCATTTCCTTCTTGCCTTCGCGGTGCCTAGTCTTGACGTATAGCTTTTCTCCCAAAAAAAAAAGCTTCTGCTGAATCTTTCAAAAAAAGAAAAAGCTTGTGCTATCTGACTCTGACCTGAACAATGGCTGCATGCAGGTGCTGCTCACGACACCAGCTACACCGGAAGAGAGGATGAAGGAGATCACAAGAGCTTCAGAAGGATTTGTTTATCTTGTAAGTGCCCTTACGTATAAAAGCACAATTTTTCTTCAAGTCGCTCTTCTGTATATTGTGCACTCTGCATGAATTTTCTGATAACATTTGATTTTCCTGCTTGTAGGTGAGCGTCAATGGCGTCACAGGCCCCCGTGCAAACGTGAGCACACGTGTCGAATCACTCATTCAAGAGGTTAAACAGGTACATTTTCTCATTCAAAATTGTTTTTATTATTATCGAACCATTATCGATTACTAAACTTGTTTTGTTCTGTGCAGGTCACTGACAAACCCGTGGCTGTTGGCTTTGGCATATCGAAGCCTGAGCATGTAAAGCAGGTAAAGAAAAATCACCATCACACATCTGATTTACTCCTAAAGCAATGCCAATCTTCGTCGTTAAACCAAATCAGCTGACTCGCCCTTTGCTCTTTCGTTGGACATACAGCTTGCAGGGTGGGGTGCTGACGGAGTGATCATTGGCAGTGCAATGGTGAGACAGTTAGGTGAAGCGGCGTCCCCCAAAGAAGGGCTAAAACAGCTAGAGGAATACGCCAGGAGCATGAAGAATGCCCTGCCATGATATGGAAATAATGTATACATGAGTACGTCGTACATGGCCAACAGTTTGGTCAGGTGACATAATAAAGCTTAGTGATCAGTAAACTCAAGGGATGCACTGAAGAAGCTGCCCTTCCTCTTGGCGCGCGATTGTTAGGCAAATACAGGATATAGGCATATAGCTGAATTCGTTTTTTTTTTGGTACACGCATGTAATGTTTTAGCTAGGGCAACAATACCACCGTTTGCATCTTTAGGACCATGATATGATATTCTGATATCCTCCTATATGTTAGGATTTTTGGACCATGATTCTATGTAGCAAAATGTAAAAATAAAATGTCAGAACTGAAAGCTAAAGGGTTGATCATATTGTTCCAATGATGCTGGAAATTTCCACGTACGTGTGGACGTGTGGTCAATGAGAATCACTGCATTAGTTACAGCTACTACTTTACCCCCAACATCATCCACGCGCTGTGCATCGGTGAGCGCGTGATGTCTGCTGGTCATGAAGCTGTCCCGGTATATATTTTCCCAAACTTCTCCAAATTTTTTTCATAGCGCACCTGCAGCATCTGTTACGTTCAGATTCAACTCCAGTCCTCGTCAGCCGAGCTCGACTGACCCTCTCTTCGATCCGCGCTATCGATCGATAGCGTTGGGTAGCCAATGCAGCTAGGTTTCAAACGGAAGAAACGGTGGCCTCAGCCCTCGCTCGTCAGGTCATCTTCAACCCGGCCGGCCGGTTGCTTTCACAGCGTTCCCTGCACTGCACGCCTGCACCAGCGATATGCAAATTCGGAACTCGTCGCAGTCCACGAATGCATGGCCCGCGCAGCCGCGCTGCTTGGGCCGGAGACATGTGTTGCACACGCATGCATGCGAGCTGTGGCACCGTGCTGCTTGCTGTTTAGGGTACGTTTAGATCACTCTAAAAAAGAAATACTATTGATCTAATTTTTTTATTTATTTTATCACTTCCACTTACATAACACACTTTCAAACAAGCCAAAGCCAAACCCCAAAAGGCGATGGGCACAAGGGCTGATGTGTACATCGTCACGGC
This sequence comes from Digitaria exilis, assembly GCA_015342445.1. Classification (NCBI taxonomy): domain Eukaryota; kingdom Viridiplantae; phylum Streptophyta; class Magnoliopsida; order Poales; family Poaceae; genus Digitaria; species Digitaria exilis. Next base: position 2,293,438 of record JACEFO010001754.1, on the reverse strand, counting down.
TGCCGGACGTGACGTCAGGAGAAGCCACACGTTGTCATACCATGGGTTTGGATACTGGGTCGGTGTGGGTTGAGATGGGTCCATCCCACGTGGACCTGTGTTTGGTTGGAGAAGGACCTAGGTTGGATTGAACCCATAAGTTTGGTTGGAGAAGAACCTGGGTTGGGTTGAACCCGAATATACTCCTCAGATGCGGGTTCTTCCTATCCCACGAAATCGAAGGGACGGAGTCGACCCACTTCGACTCCGTCAACCTCCGTCTGCGGCAAGCAGCATGGGCGCGTCGGCGAGAAGCAAACGCCGGCGGAGCTGGCGCAACTCCGACGGCTGCCGCGCGCGGACGGGTAGCGAACGGCGATGCAGCTGGCGCAGCTCGGACGACGGGCGAGCAGCGAACGGGCAAACGGCGGCGCAGCTGGCGCAACTCCGACGGCAGCCGCGCGCGAGCGAGCAGCGAACGGCGGCGCAGCTGGCGCAGCTCGGACGACCGGCGAGCAGCGAGCGGGCGAACGGCGGCGCAGCTCGTTCGATGGCCGCGCAGGCGAGCAGCGAACGACGACGCACGCGTGGCGGAGCTCGGATGACGGCTGCATGCAGACGAGCTGCGAGCGCTCGTGGCGGAGCTCTGACAACGGCGGTCGCGCGCAGGCATGGGCGAGCAGCAAGCAGTTGGTGGCGGAGGGCGCAGGTGCACGGCGCTGGTGCGTGGTGGCCAGCCAGGAGCGGATGAGCACGGTCGGGCAGGGAAGAAGATAAGGGAGTAAAAAACAGGAAAAAATAAAATAAAATAAAAAGAGAGGATGACAGGTGGGTCCCACGCCTGACAGCTAGGGCCCACCACTAACGGTGTTAAAATGACATCTAACCCACCCTCTTGACCCTTCAACTAAAAAAAACTGGATTGGACCTATCCTTCTCATCTAAACACGAGATGGATTCAACCCAACTGGATTGGATCTATCCTTCTCATCTAAACACGAGATGGATTCAACCCAACCCTCAAAACTGGGTCAAGAGCCAACCCAACCCACCTGGTCCCAGAACCAAACACATGGATAGGTTTAGTCTGTCTGCAGCGGTTCCCTCTATCCTTCCCTTTCAGGGACCGCTACAGTGAAAATGAGCTGCACGGGTCTCCTCTACTGCCCCGCTAAAACAAAGGGAGCCCCCAACCCCGCTATTCTGAGCGGTGGTGAAGGGATCCCTCTACGGCGCCAGCGTGGCGCGGGCCCCGCACCCAACCCGCGCTCGCGCCCTTCGCCCCAACCGCCGCGGAGCCTCGAGCTCGTCGCCGGAGCCCATGGCCCCACCGCCGCGGAGACGACGGGAGTTGGGAGCTCGGAGGCTCGATCCACTTGAGAAAAGGAAGCATGAATCGAAAAAAAAAGCACAAATCGGCGGAAGCTGTCAAAATCCCCAACCAAATCACCAACCGCCGACGAAATTCCCAACCAAATCATTCACGAATCCACAATTCAAAGGTAAATCGAAGGTGCGAGCTCGACCTCCGCGTTGTGGATCAGAGAGAGCAGGAGGAGGAGGAGGAGGGCGAGCTCGGCCTCCACACGCGCGGCGCAGAGAGTTGGGGATCTCGAGCACCAGAGCAAGGAGGGAGAGAAGGAGCAGCAGCACCACCAGCTGGACCGCACCGTGGCCGCAACAGCACCACCACCAGCTGCGAGCAGGAGCAGCAGCAGCAGCAACCGCCGTGACCTCACACCGCCTCGAGCTCGAGCACTAGCAACACGGAGGTAGGGAAGGCGAGGAAGGAGAGGCAGGCTGCATGGGGGGAAAAGGAAGGGGAGGCATGCGGCGGAGGTTCTCCAGCGATCTGCCGATGTCCGTGCCGGAGAAAGAGGAGGGGATCGGACATCGGAGGCGGAGGAGTCGAGGATAGGCAGGCGGATAGCGACGACTAGCGAGCGAGATGGAGAAAGATCTCCAGACCAGACTGCGTGGCGTGGGGATAGGGAAAAGGGGGAGAAAGAAAAAATAAATGAAAAAAGAGAGAGAAAAGAAAATATAAAAAAGAAATAAAATAGAGAAGATATAAAAACAAAAGAAAAAGAAGAAGGAAAAAGAATAAGAGGAAAGGAAAAGGAAAATAAAAAGTGAAGAGACGTGAGAGATGGTAGTTGGGATAGTTGAATAAAATATAGGATAGTTGGGATAGAGGTATAGTATAGAGAAATAATGGGTGCGGAAGAAATTGATATAGAGAAAAAAATCTCGATGACTAGGACCTAGGATAGGATAGGGAAAGAGTAGAGCTCGTGCATGCGGAACCAACCCGTCCTTGGTCCCGCCGCTGTCGGAGGAGGAGCGGGTCGGACAGGGAAGGAGGAGGACCACTGCTCGTCTTTTCTTCTTTGTGTCTTCGATTCATCATCTCTCTCGTGAACCTTTCAGTGTTCGCAAGATCGTAACTGACCACACACATGGCACACATGTGCGGTTACTGAAAATGTCGAGAGACGCTGCTTCCATCCAAATCGGGATGGAACAGTGCACAGAGCACATGGTGCACGCTACGCCACCGTACCGTACGACGGGCACGTGGCCACCAGCCGGCTGCCGCGCACGCGGCGTACTCTACGTATCTGCTGCCTAGCTTGGACCTGAAGTTTTTCGATCTTGCTCAGCGGCCGTACGTTGGCAAGTTTGTTCTAGCTCGCCCCTCCTCCACAAGGTGTTCTTTCTCCTCCTGCAACCAAGGATGACAAGATCCGTGCATGTCATGTTATGTCCTCTATATATCCTTACACATTCGAGAGAGAGAGGGGGGTTTATTTATGGTATGTATACATACTGCCTGCAATTCGCTACTCCCCCTCCTAAAAAACATGCAATTCTAGGTTTCGTCACGCATACCAAGGAAATTATAAAAAGACGCATGCGTTTCTATAGAAAAGACAAAATATGTCCAACCTAAACAATATAGGCCCCACATACATAATACATGGGTCCCACGTTGGTCCCACTTGAACAATACGCGGGTCCCGTGGGTCCCGCCTGAACAATACGTATGTCTCACGTGGGTCCCGCCTGAACAATACGTGGGTCCACGCGGGTCCCGCCTAAACAATACGCGGGTCCTGCCTAAACAATACGCGGGTCCCGTCTGGGTCACGCCTAAACATTGTCCCATCTAAATAGAATGTTGGTCCCACGTAGGTTCGCATAGATAGTATGCGGGTACAGAACTAATCATTGACGGGTCCAAAACTCATAATTAGTACTAGAGTTGCATGTTTTTTTGACAAAATTTGAACTCTAGAGTTGTATATTTTCTGAGACCAAGGGAGTACACTAGTTAAGGCCTCTACTTGGGCAGCGGCGGAACCAGTAACTTTGAGTAGAGGACCGAGGAGAGACTGCTCGCATATCATGTTACATATGATATATATAACATATATTAAGTTCTACTTTCCTAAAATTAAATAGTACTTCATGTTTATTCTAAGTTAAATTATTACATTTTTTTTATAAAATTACATGTAGATTCTTAATACCAAAATACTTAGGTGTTGTTGTTGATGTGGCAACAATTAAATTTTAGTCCATAAATCCAAATATCATCCCTAATTATATAATTATATTGTACCACGATGCTGAAATTTCCACGCATTGTGGATCTGTCAGCATTATATTTTCCCGCTAGGTTTTAAGCACCTCGTCAGGCCTAATGTAACGGACGGTCAGGTCACAGCGTACCTGCAGCATCTATGTTAGGGTGTGTTTATTGAAAAAAGATTTCCTGCAAATACACTGTTAAAAAAACACTATAGATAAATAGTGTTCTGTGAGGGAGAGGAATAAGATGAATAATAAAAATTTAGATGAATAGTGTTTTTTGGGAGGAGTTGTGGGAAATAAACGCACTCTTAGTTATATTCAGTCCTCGTCAGGCGAGCAGCGAGCTCGACCTGACCGTCCGTCTCTGATCCTCTCGCGCTATCGATCGTTGAGTGGAAGGATACTCCCACTAAAAGTATCTTTTGTTTTTTATTCATCTTTTTCACAGAACACGTATCCTTAAACATTCTCTTTTCATCTTTCCTATTCATCTCCCTCACATAACACGCATTCTAGATAAAAAAAGTACTTTTCCTCCACTTCATCTGAACACAGACGTGACATCTTGTACCAGGCGATAGATCCCGCGAGGTTTCCCTAATGCACGCACGTTCCAAATGGAAGAAACGGTGGCCTCAGCCTCGTCGCTCGTCAGGTCATCTTCAACCCGGCCAGTCTGCTTTCACAGCGGCGTTCCCTGCACCAGCGTTCCTGCAAGTTGGGGACTCGTCGCCGTCCACGCATGGCCCGCGCTGCATTTGCTTGGGCCAAACAGCCACCGCACAGAGGGACCACCGATGTCAGGAGGACGCGGGCACATCTCCCTCGCAATATTGCCCACACGAAGCATGCAACCGTACTCGTACAGTCGATCATGCAACCGTACTTGCAAACGACAAGCAGTACTGCTTGCTGTTTGGCCAAGGACGGTGGGCACACGCGCGGAGGAGTGCGTCGTCCCGGCTGCCAGACGTGATGTCATGGACGTGACGTCAGGAGGCCGTGTAGACCGATGAACAAGTCATGTCGCTCATCAGATGCCATACAATTGTCGCCGTGTCAAGGAAAAAGAGTGGTGCGTACGTGCATGCGGAACAACCCGGAATCCTTGGTCCCGCCGCTGTCGTAGAAGCGGATCGGACAGTCCAGGAGGAGAGGAGAGGAGGGGAGTGTCTCTCGCGGTTAGTACCTAGCTAATGGCCGTCTTATCTCCTAGTAGTAAACTTGTGACTTCAGTTCGTCATTACTCATTTGGTCCGCCGCCTCCTCCTCTTCTCTCTCGTCGACCTTTCAGCGTTCGAACTGACCACACAAATGGCACGCAATGCCACTAGTGATGGGTACAGAAACCGTCGAGAGAGGCTGCTCCCAACAAATCGGGGGTGGAACAGTCAACAGTGCGCAAAGCACATGGTGCACGCGCGCCACTGTACCGTACGACGGGCGCGTGGACCAGCAGGCTGCCACGCACGCGGGCACGCGGCGTACATCCTGTACCTTCACCGTCACGGTCTACTTCCTTGGAACTTATCGGACACCAGAAGCTTTTCTTGTTGAGCGGGCGCACGTTGGCCAGATTGTTGTTGCCCCTCCTCCACAAGGCGTGTTCTTCCTGAGGCTATGTTCGGTTCACAGAGGTAATGAACCCCAAGTGGACTGAATATAGAGAGGGATAGGTGGATACCTCCTATGTCACAAACCTTATGGGATTGTTTCATACCTCTCGACCTGTGGGTGGAGTTCGAAGAGGGATTAATGAATTGGATTAGGCTCACCTAACCCAATGCATGTTTTATATATCGTGGACCGGAATTCTATCCAGGGTCGGGATTGACGGAAATGAACAATGCCTGGGGGGGTGTATTAGATGTTTTTAAAGACAATAGCCAAATAACTTAAGTAGCTAAAATTTTGACGACTTAACACCAAAACAGCTCTTGCTAGCCAAAATTAGCTAGTCACTTTGGTTTATTATTAGCTAGCCATTTTGGCCAAAATAGCTGAAATGCGAAAAATAAAAAGTCTGTTGAAGTCAGGCGCTTATTATAAAGTGAAAAGAAACAAATAAAATAAATAAAAAATAAAAAAATATAGTCTTAACACCTAAAGTTTAGCACTGCTGTGGCATAGACGTGTATTTTTAAGAAACGTGTATGATGTGGCTAATGGAAGCCAGAAACAAGCAGGTCTCTTTGGGTAGCAAAGATCCATATATCACAGTATAAAATGAATACATTATGTATGAGCGTTTAACAATTAACCGTACATGAACGTGCGTATTCTAAACTGAAAATCGTTTCAGTCATTATCAAATAAAAACTGCAAATTGCAGTGCACATGTCACGGTCCTCGTGAGTCGTGACTGAATGCAATCTCCCGACGATAGCCGGAAACACGGAGAAGAAATGGTTTACTCGGAGCGCAATTAAAATATACACACGCCTCGTCACCTGGGCGTCAAACGAAACAAAAATTCTGTCGACTTGAAATGCTCCTTCTAGATGCTATGCTAAAGGTTTTAGTAAAAAATTATAAAATTATTGCTACGCAAACGGCAGGCACCCTTGGCAACTAAGCAATATACTATGTCAACCTTTTTTTTTTGCGAGGATATACTATGTCAACCTAACTGGGAATTTCACAAATTTTTAATTACCAACTCAAAGTGCATCTTTCAGCTAGGAAATTCGAACGCGGTTCGCCATCTGGCTGACGCTGACGATTTAGCTGTAACAAAATCATAAGCATTTTACATGTGTTGACCAAAGGAAATAAAATTAGGGCTCGTTTGACAAAGATACTGATTACGATAAAAACAACTTTTGTTGTAGATTAAGTGAAAACAACTTCTTTGACTTAATCCAGATTATCTATCAAAACAACTTAACCCGTGAAGGTGAGCTCAGTTTGTCCACATCTTGTATACAATATTGAAATAAAAATAACTGCATAATATAAATTAAATATTACATTTATTACTAAAAATTTAATATTTTAATTTTTTCACAAAATATATTCAATTGTGGTCTAGTTTCGAAAATATCGTTGCCATGCGCGGTTCTCAATACATTCGATTTATAAGCTACGGATTTTTTAAACATGAGTTGCCACTTACCGAGGACATGCGTAGATGCATGCAGGTTGGTGGGACCCGTCTTCACAAGACGAATCCGTGGAAAACTGGTTTTCTATATCCCCAACCTATCTACTACTATGATGTCCATAGCATTAAATAGCCAGCCACATAAGTAATTTGGTGATGTGGCAAGGGAATTAAAGAGAAAAGAGAAGGACATGGTGTCTTGCATGAGAAATCATGTCTACACAAGAACCAAGAAATAAAACTTGATGATTGGGAGATGAAAGGAGAGAACATATGTGATTGGATGATAGTTTATTTTTAAGAAACTATGTATTGGGGAGTTACTTTCTATAGGTAGTGTCCATATGACATGGATGTATAGAAACTACTTGATGATGTCTTAGTTCAGGGACAACCTATTACGCATGCAAAAATGAAAACGGCTTTTCCCCTCCTCCTACTCAGAAGCTGTTTTTTTTTAAAAAAAACATGTGTTTGGCAGTTCCTGAGGCATAAGCGGAAGCACAATCAGGGTGAAAATCCTGCCAAAGAGGCCTTAACGACCTTCGATTCTAAATCAGCATACCATATTTTTTTTTTCCTTTTCTGATTGGCTTGAAGGCACTCTTTGGGTGAGCGTACAAGAGTTTGTGGTAGAATAAAACACACGCAAAGATGCAATGACGTGGATCTTATTACAAGGAACCCTAACCCAAATTTTCTGGAAATGCGTGTATGTACAGTTGTACACTATAGATTGCTAGTCTGAATCATCAAATAATTTCGGCTGTTTTCTTAGGAAAATTGCAGAATTACGAAATAGAAGAAATTGTATAAAAGAAGGAATAGCCTACCACTAAGCTCAACAAGAAACTATCCAATCGAAATAAAAAAAATGATAATTCGACCATGTCCTCACTGACATTTTACTAGTAATAAAAGATATAATAATAAAGTAGTAATACTAAGACACCATATAGCCTCACTATACTGATCCGCTAAAGCCTGAAAGCACCAGCCCAACACCACATGCATGGGACCATACATGCATAAACCACTCACGTTTTTTTTGCATTCGGAAACAAATACACATGCATGCACGCCGGCAACTTCTCGCCATTGTCGCTGGCTATAATGCTCCGTTCCTCAAAAAAAGGATCGGAGGTGTCCTCCTGCTGCTGTGGTGTGGCTATATAAACTGCTTAGACCCGGCAAAAGCATCTCATCGACTCATCCTCCCAAAACCCAGCAGCCGAGTTCGAGCAAGAAGCTCAGTACCACACTGTCCTGTCCATACAGTACAGCTCTTGCAAAGCCACAGTGACTTGTTTCGCAAACACGAGAGTACAGGTAGCCACACACAGGCTATAGCTTCTAGCGACAATAATGTCTCTCGCGCTCCAGGCTGCGGCTTCAAGCTCCCTGTCGTCGTCGTCGTCTCCGGCGGTTCAACCGTCACCTCTCCTCCGGCGCACGGCAGCAACGATGCTGACGATCTCAGAACGGAGAAGGTCTGTGGCGACTGTGAGGGCAGTCGCCGTGGTGGCTCCGGCCGCCCCGCCACCACCCAAGCTGCCTGCCACCGGCACGCAATCCAAGCTCGCCAGTGCCGGCACGCGAAGCCTGCCGGTGTCGCAGACCATGTCGAGGCTCAAGGCCCAGGGCAAGACGGCGTTCATCCCGTACATCACCGCCGGCGACCCCGACCTGTCCACGACGGCGGCGGCGCTGCGACTCCTGGACGCCTGCGGCGCCGACGTCATCGAGCTCGGCGTGCCATTCTCCGACCCCTACGCTGACGGGCCGGTCATCCAGGCATCCATGGCGCGGTCGCTCGCCGCCGGCGCGACGACGGACGCCGTGCTGGCGATGCTCAGGGAGGTGACGCCGGAGCTGTCGTGCCCGGTGGTGCTCTTCTCCTACTTCAACCCCATCGTCCGGCGAGGGCTCGCCGACTTCACCGCCGCCGTTGAAGAAGCTGGTGTGCGTGGTCTTATTGTGCCTGATCTTCCTTATAGCGCCACGTGTGCTCTTAGGAGGGAAGCCATGAAGAACAACCTCGAGCTGGTAGGTCCACTTATTATGAAATTTTACTATTTGAGATGGAGAAGCATTTCCCTGTCTCGTCTGGCTAGCTGCTAGCAATTCCAGTGGTTGGGATTAAGAAAGCTTTTGCCTGATATTAACAATGGCTTCATGTAGGTGCTTCTGACAACACCAACTACACCAGCAGACAGGATGAAGGAGATCACAGAGGCTTCAGAAGGATTTGTGTATCTGGTAAGTGCCGTACTCTCTTGAAAGGTTAGCTTAGCTTGCGCCTGAACTTGCAGCTAATTATTAATATTTCTTCATCCTACATAACCATTACAGGTGAGTGTCAATGGAGTTACAGGATCACGTGCAAACGTAAACACACATGTTGAGTCCCTCATTCAGGAGGTTAAACAGGTATACATCTTGCGAAAAAGTAAATAAAAGGCCATTTCGCTGTCAAAATCTAGTCCCAATCACTGAGCTCGTGTTTATGTTTGCAGGTCACTGACAAACCTGTTGCTGTTGGCTTTGGCATCTCAAAACCTGAGCATGTAAAGCAGGTAGAGAAAAAAAAACTAAAACTTACCAACGTAAAATTCTTCCTTGGAGTATTATAATAAGCTCATTCGCATACTTTAATCTGCTGCTAATCTATGGATTTATATATTCTGATCATAAATTGTTCATGGGCAGATTGCAGAGTGGGGTGGAGATGGTGTGATCATTGGCAGCGCAATGGTGAGTCAGTTAGGTGAAGCGGCTTCTCCCAAAGAAGGCTTGAAGAGGCTAGAGAAATATGCACGGAGCATGAAGAACGCGCTACCATGAGGCATAAATGTATAGAGCCAATAAAAAGCAGCTCGATGGCGGTGACGAAGCTTGCATGAACAATGTCTTTTCGGTGTTTTGGCCTCCGGAAAATAAAGATGCATGTACACTAGCAGTAGCTGCACGAACAATAGTCGATGCTATGAAACTTATTAATTGGCATCGGCGGTTGTTAGACGATCATAATATATAGGTTGTTAGCATTATGTACATTAGAAACCAATCTGGCAGATGTTGGACGACACGGAGTCCATGCAGCCAGATTGCTTTGCAGAAATTGTAACAGTGAGATATATCAGTACAAAATGTCAAAACCTGCACGGTTCCTTTGTTTCGGAAAGGTGAAAAAAAATATATATATCTGCAAGATTGTTCCATGGTCCAGGAATCAGTGGCTATGATTTGTGGTGGCTAACTCATGTCATGTGGTCTTTAGCAGTTGATAGCACCAACTGTGTGTCAACATCATCACGCACACGCCGGCACATGTTTTATGGTCTTCCCCCATGATTGTCATTTCTACTGTCTCCATCCCTTTAGGTGCCAGTCTTTATCTGTTTATAACCTGAAGCTTCTTTTTTTTTTTTTTGAACGTATAACCTCAAGCTTCGATCTCTACAAGTTGTGGGCATTCTAGACAAACACCAGTCGTATTCTGTGCTCCAGGTGTCTTCTCTTCAACCGGGTGCTTCAATTCGGAGAGGGACCTGAACTGGAAAGAAACAGGGTGCACACATGTTGCGCACTCCAACAACGTGCATGCAAGCGCCAAGCGGTTGCATTCTGGAGAAAAATGTACAGGGGAATTACCAACGCCTCAGAATTCTGAGTTGAGAAGGACATTATTTTCATTCCAAGTTTGACACGTCTTTTTTTCCCTCCTTCGTCAATTGTACATGGACTCAGCATGTGGAGTAGGGGCGAAGATGATGTGGTTAGTGGTTACTGTTAGTTAGCACAGTCGTGAGGCATCTACCATGCAGACTTGCAGTAGCAGTGTTGCAGTTTGTGCCATGCGCTCCTCCGATCCTTGAGGTTTCTTCCAATACTTAACATTCTTTTCAGAATTTCAGTGTCACATTGTCGTCAGTGGTGGTCCGGCAAAGGGCATATAGTTGAATTTGGGACGTAGCCACACTATTATCGTGGTCCAGCAAAGGGCACATGTAGCACGGAGGAAGGCTGAAGGAAGAAGTTGAAGAAGTTTCAATAATTAGCATTTCCAACATTTTGTGCTTCCAGCTTCAACATTTTTATTTTATAATTTTAACATTGAAATATCAAATGTTACATATGCTCAAAGAAAATGTTAAATCAATCATAACAATTGTTTAAAGAAGTAATCCTTGATTAGCGTCGTTTCCAGTTTCCACCAGATGGATAGAAGCCTCGCACGCAACCAGGCTTAACAAAAAAAATCTAGAGGACGCGAGCCCAAGTTTGGTGCGGAGACATAAGGTAGCAGCGAGACTTGCGCTTGCGCAGCTGCAGCTTCCCGTCCGACGATGGCGTCACCTCCACGCCCGTCAGCGCGAACAGCCGGCGACCGCCGCCGCGGGGCCTCATGCCGCACCACGAGACGCAGAATCTTCCGCCTCCAAGGTAGGCCACGCCGGCGAAGGAGAAGAAGAGCCCCGTGTCCTGGTAAGAGTAGCCCTCGTGCTTGCCCGGAGCCAGGTCGCACCACCGCCATTCCTGCCGGATCACCGGCGGGCTGACCTTGATGTCGCAGGCGCAGAAGAAGAGGCGCTTTGCCCTGAAGCCGAAGAGCAGGCCCAGCTCGGGGACGTACTCGGCCCGCTCCTCGAGGGGCAGCACCCAGCTTCCCTCGTGGCGCCACTCGCGGCGCGCCATGTCGAAGGAGTAGGTTCCCTCGCCGTCCATGGACAGCCAGACGCGCTCGCCGGCGGCGAAGTAGGAGGTCACCTGGCGGGCGTAGCCCCAGAGGCGGGGCCTCCCGTCGAACGGCGGCGGCGGGACGGGAGGGAGGGAGCGCAGCCGGCCGCTGCCGCTGCCGCCGCCGCCGCCCTCGAGGCGGAAGGACTCGAAGTGAGGGCCTTGCTGGCCAGATTCGGGGTAGGTGGTCGCGAGGAGCATGTCGTGGCGGCGGCGGCGGAGGCGGGCTTGGGCCGCGACGAGGATGGGCCGAGGCTTGGCGGCGCGTTGGGCCGGGCCCGCGGAGTATTTGGACCTCACGGCGTCGTAGACGATGGTGCGGCGGCTGTCGGTGGCTGCGACGATCTGGTCGCCGCCGGGAGAGGCGACCAAGGCCATGAACTGGATGCCGTGGGGGTGGCGGCGGAAGCAGGCGAGGGGGTTGGGAGGGAAGGGAAGCACCTCCCGGGGTGTGCTGCTGCTCGTGTTCTCGTCGGAGAAGAGGCCCTTAACGTCGAACCTGAAGACGAGGTACCCCACCTTGCAGTCGTACACCGCCACCAGGACGCTGTTGCGCTGTCGTCGGCGAGGCGACGCCATGGGAGTTTCAACTTTCAAGTGGTATGTAAATCGAGGAATAACCGATGCTTACTACTCCGATCCAACCAAGTGATCTGTAAATCGATGAACAACCTATACTTATTGATACTCCGATCCACAGCGAAATTAAACAAACAATGCAGGATCGTATATTCGTAGCTAACCGAGTTGGTATACAACAAGTAAACCGTGAGAGCCGCTTTGTATCAAATGGAAAGTGAGATAAAGAAAATTCATGTATCCTATCCAAATACACATCCACAATTAAAGAAGGTATACGATGGATGTGCATACTGAAATAATTCTATTTAAGGGCCTCTTTATACGGTGAAATTTGGTGAAACACAAACGTGTCCCGTAAGAAAGGACATGATTGTCCGTGTGAATTATTTTTTGTAAAATTTCACCATCGCATAATGTGCGATGGGTCACGCGTATAGAATCGTCAGCCGTGCAAGCGAATTACATGTTGTCGCTGAAGAACCACTAAAGAAAGCATACATGGGCTACTAAAAAAAACCATGCACGGTAAGAGGGGTCGCTATCATGGTGGCGTGAGCGTTGTTGTTGACTATACAAATAGCTTTGTTATGTCTCAAAAAAAATAGCGTTGTTCTCTTTATCTCACCATTATTTTCTCATCAAGCACCATTATGTTCATTGCAATTATATCTATAAAAAGATCTATATTTGATATATTTTTTTGACTGGAAATATTTAATATATATCAAAGCTTTTGTAATGACTAGTAACTTATGTTGATTGTATGGTAGCTGCTTGCATAGTAAAATATGATGTTTATAGGTACGTTGTAACAACTTATGGAGGTATTTTATTTAAAATATATGCAACTTGGGTCTTGTTTTATAATCTCATCATAACAAACACGATGGTATAAACGGAATCAAAATGGGATACTCCATACATCAATTATCATATTTTTTTAGAGTCCACCTCCCTCCAATCGGGGCGCATAAGTGAGATAGCGCCACGCCTTGCGCAACTGGTCATCCGATAGAATTTTCCTTCTCTTTAAGGCATGTATGAAAATAGTTTATATCGGCTTTGTCTTTACTTGTTGACTTTGACAATTGAAGATAATAGTAACTTGAAAGTTTTATAAACCGAAATAGAAATAAAATAGAAAGCCGGGTAAAAAGAAGTTTTTCAGCTTTACCGAAAAAAAAAACTTTACCGACTTTCTCTTCACCGACGAAATCATCCACGGGTACTTGATCGGTTTCAATTGGTAGATGGCCCTGTAGCATGAAAGCAACAGAGGCACACGTTTTTCCTCCACGTGAACCGATCGCTTCCAACATCTCAATCGACGCGCGTGCGGCCCCATCCCTTCCATGCGCGAAGATTCTTGCCGCGTCGCTTGACTTGCAGCTGGCCTCCTCCGATCCCCCTCCTAGCCCTCCTGCTGCTGCTCCTCCTATTGCTATATAAACGCGAACAGAGAAGCACTTGAAGCATCTCATCCTTGCAACAGAAGCCCAAGCATATTCCAGCAGAGTCCAGTCAAGTTTGAGAAATAAAGTACAGAGCTCAGACTCAGTAGGAGTGAGTGTGCGGTGTGCCACACAGAGCAGAGCTACATACCGAACACAGCTAGCGATCGACATGGCTTTCGCGCTCAAGGTTGCATCGACCTCCCAGCTGGCGTCTTCCCCGGCGGTTCAGTCGTCGTCGCCGCTCCCGAGGCGAGCGGCGGCGATGGCGACGGTGCCGCGGCGGAGGAAGGCTCCGGCGGCCATCAGGGCAGTCGCCGCCGCGGTTGCTCCGGCCGCCCCCCTGGCGCCGGCCAAGCCCGCGCGCAAGCGGTGCCTGCCGGTGTCGGAGACCATGTCGAGGCTCATGGCCAACGGCAAGGTGCGTGTACTTCTCCTGTGCTTGTACGGAGGCTTGCCGTTAGAGTGACGGATTCTGACTGTAGCTTTGCGTGACTGATGAGCAGACGGCGTTCATCCCGTACCTCACCGCCGGCGACCCCGACCTGTCCACGGCGGCGGAGGCGCTGCGGCTCCTTGACGCCTGCGGCGCCGACGTCATCGAGCTCGGCGTGCCCTGCTCCGACCCTTACGCCGACGGGCCCGTCATCCAGGCACGTATATACACGAGACATACACACACATATATACATATATGAAGCTTGCAGCATGATCACTGGCCTCTGCGTATATATGCAAGAGCGTGCTATGAGCTTGACGATGCTCAACTGCTACTGTTCTGCAGGCTTCGACGGCGCGAGCGCTGGCTGGTGGTGTGACCCTGGATGGCGTCCTGGCGATGCTCAAGGAAGTGACGCCGGAGCTGTCCTGCCCGGTGGTGCTCTTCTCCTACTTCAAACCCATCATGGAGCGAGGTATGGCCGACTTCGCCGCCGCAGCGGAAGAAGCCGGCGTACACGGCCTTCTAGTGCCTGATCTCCCTTCCGTGGCCACCAGTGCTCTCAGGAGCGAAGCCATGAAGAACAACCTCGAGCTGGTAGGGCCAGGATTCATCAAATTGACTTTTCTTTTATTTATTTTCCTGATCACGATAGCAGTGCTTAATCATTGAGAAAGCTATATACTACCAAAAAACTGTACTTTAATTTATTTGAGAAAGCTATGTCTGAGTCCTGACATGAGCAACGGCTGCATATATAATGCAGGTGCTGCTTACAACACCGGCTACACCAGAAGAGAGGATGAGGGAGATCACAGAAGCTTCAGATGGATTTGTTTATCTGGTACGTGCCAGGATTAAACTCGATCATCAAACACTTGTTACAGACATTATTAGCTAGCTTGTGCCTCAACCAGTGAACCAGCCTGACACTTGCCTCTCCCAAATACTTGTATCACGCAGGTGAGCGTCAATGGAGTTACAGGCCCCCGCGCAAACGTGAACACACGTGTCGAGTCTCTCATTCAAGAGGTTAAACAGGTACGTGTTTTTTTTTCAAATATCCATTCCTTATCAATGCACAGTAATAGAACACCACTCACTGAGCCTCTCCTCCTCTTTGCAGGTCACAGACAAACCAGTGGCTGTTGGATTTGGAATATCGACACCCGAGCATGTGAAGCAGGTAACGAAATGAGTCCAATTTTTTTTAAACGATGCCTAAATTCTCAATTGTTACAACGATTGACTCGATGTTTTTTTCCCTTCATCCGTGTGCATGGACACAGATTGCAGAGTGGGGTGCAGATGGTGTGATCATTGGCAGTGCAATGGTGAGGCAGCTAGGTGAAGCAGCTTCTCCCAAAGAAGGGCTGAGGAGGCTGGAGAAATATGCCAGGAGCATGAAGAATGCATTACCATGATATGTACATTAGGACACAGGTACAGGAGTAGTAAATTAGTCGGATTGCATGACATGATAGAACGATGGTGGTCATACACTGAAGCTTCCTTTTCTTTTAGTTTGGCAGAAAGATGTATATATTGCTACTTCTAGTCAGAATGAAAATCCCTATTTATTTGTACAATACCATTATAATGGAATGCTAGTTATTAGCACAGCCGTATCAGTTTTTAGCATGTTTAGGTATCTCTTTACTTATAAATAGCATTATAGGCAGTGTTCGGGTGCCTGCAGCTGGCTGCTCGGCAGCTGCTGCTGGGGAGCAGCAAGCCGAACACTGCCATAATCTTTGAAGGACCCTTAAAAAATATCGATCCCGCAGACCAACGATTCCATGCAGCTCGATTGCTAGAATTGTATATAACAACTAACAAAAACATGTCGCTTTGAAAAATCTGCATGGTTCATAAATCGGTAGGATTATTCCATGGTGAGATGTGGTCCAGGATTATTCCCTTGTAGGTATATATGACATTTAGAATAAACTAACTAGTTCATTTATATAAACTAATTGGCTTTCCTAAACTTAATATATTCAGAAAAGGGATATTGTGTGATTTAAGAACAACCAACGTCAGTTTGACGCACTACACATGCTAGCTTTATATGCCCGTCCTCATATCTTTCTTATTTCAAGCACCAACCATTTGCAAAAACAAAGCAAAAGGGAGCCAAGTTGATGAAAAAATACGTCTAATTGATCCGCGCTTGAATGTACCTCGTCTTAGCTCCCTAACACCTCGTGGCTATAAATTAGCTATTTGTTCTAAAAAATCTAAATTGATAGTAAAAGATGGATAGATGGTACATAGGCTGTGTTCACTTCCCCAAAAGTACTTTTTACTTCTTATTCATCTCCCTCACACAACACGCATCCTCTAAAATTTTTTTTTACCTTTCCTATTCATCCGCTCACATAACACGTATCCCAGAAAAAAAAGTATTTTTCTCCCACTCCATCTGCAGCTTGTACCTACCCCATGTTCAGGGGCGGACTCACAAATAGCTTCCACCTTGCAGGGCTAAACTCGTGGACGAGTACTTGAGTAGTGGATCCATGCTGCAGCACGTCCAGCACGGGTCCTAGGCTGTGTTCAGATTCAAAAAAAGTACTTCTCCAACAAGTTTTTTTCTATTCATCCCACTCACAGAACACGCTTTCCAGTGCACTATTCATCTAGAAAAGGTACTTTCTACCTCCAATCTGAACACAGCCCTAGCTCTATCTCCCCCTAGCCACCCATAATGAACTAGGCCTATAATATCTCGATCTTTTTTTTCCACGGACACTGGTCTTTGCGTGCTACGCTCGACCTCTCATGTGTGCTCTGGGCTGTGTTCAGATTCAGAAAAAAGTACTTCTCCAACAAGTTTTTCCTATTCATCCCACTCACAGAACACGCTTCCCAGTGCACTATTCATCTAGAAAAAAGTACTTTTTACATCCAATCTGAACACAACCCTGCATCGAGTGGAACAGTACAAGACCCAGCAGGGCCCCTGGAATTTAAGACGTACCTGAACTATGAAGGAAAGATATATCACATGGATGCATGTGCATCTAATTCTATTCGCCGTTGCCTTCGAAGATGCCGCCGATTGCAAACAATTAATCCATGGGGAAAAAAATCATGGAGCAATCCTACTGATCGATCAGAAGGTGTATCTGAGCTGCAGGTGTCGTCAACCAGCGGCTTCAACTTCAGAGAGAGAGAAAGAGAGACCGTGCGGCTGGTGGACGCGCTGTTGTGTCTGCAGCTACGAACGGATGGCACCACTGCTGCTCCGGGCAAAATGAAACGGATGGCAACACTAGCGTGCACATGTTTCACATCGTACTGTGCATGGAGCCCTGGAGAATGAGAACGACGGTCACGGGGACCCCGGCCGGAAGCGCCGGCGAACGTACGTGGTGACCCTGGCTCTTGGTGCCCCGGAGCGGCACCCAGGGACCCGTCGTCCCTTTCGTCTTCAGCCTACTACAGGCAAGGCAACACACGTCCTCGTCCGAGGCCATTCTTGCCTTTTTCGGCGGGGCGACGGCAACATGCTACCTCCTCGTCGATCCGTGGATCTGTGTTGAATGAGGACAGAGAAGGCATACTACATCTGCATGCACTATAATGATTGCGCCTTTTCTTTTTTTGGGTGACGGATCATGTCACGTGGGACTGGGATCCGCACCGCGTCCAGCCGGCGACGTAGTTGCCGTCCCTCGTCGCCGCCCGCGGGGGGTTTGTCATCAACGGAACGACAAGCTAATGCGAATGGGGCCCAGTCCAGTACGTGACGCGCGAGGGCCAGCGGGCTCGGCAATCCGCGGCGTCGGGGCGGAGTGGAGGTTTTCGTGCGCGTGCTTCGCTACCTGCTTGCAGGTGAACATGGAAACTTAGGATTAAGATCAACCGCCTCGCCTCCCATTCGAGCTTCCGGGGAGTTGGTGTGAATATCATATTTCACTTTAGTAGGAATATATGATTATAAGCGCGAGAATATGTCAGCTGTTAATGATGCCCTTACGTGGAGACAATAATGCACAAGTGTGTTGCTGGCCGACCGAGACAATAAAACAAAATAAGGTTCTCCTAGCTCCCATCACTGCCTGCAGTATAAAAATTACAAAGCAAACTACTCCGTACCTCTCATCTACAAAAAAATACAGAAGAAAAACCATTAAAGCAGGTTGGAACAACGACTTCAAGTAACCTACTCCTTCCATCCCAAATTACTATTAATTTTGTATTTATACATATATAACTTTTGCTATGTATCTAAACATAATATTAACTCGAAAGCCAAGTATCCAGAAAATCTAGAACGTAATTTGGAATGAAGAGGTTACTTGCATTTAAAAACCACTACCACACGAGAAATAATAAAGCAAATCACCCTATTTTGATAGTCACATTTAAGTTACCGTTTGATACATATAACTATTCGCTTCTTGTGCAAGGTAACTCTTACAGAAATATAAATGATGCATGTATTTTGATGCCATGGGTCCGCGTTGTTTGATCCACCATTGTCGCTGCCAATATTTTTACCACCCCAATCCTCCCCATCCATGATCCAGCACATTAGAGGCAAATTTACCACATGAGACGTGAGCAATTTAACTATGGGTGTGTTAATTACCTTGTTAGTGACAGGCAAACTGACGAGCATATTCCTATGTGTTTCGAAGAAACCCATAGAGTAATTATAATATCCATGTGAGCCAACTCTAATTGTGAGCCTTATGTGGCGATGACATTTGCAGGTGTCCCTTTCCTTTGCTGCCTTCTCGCGGTGCGTTTTTAAGCTTCAGTGGACGACGAACAATCAAATGGAGAAGACGACTAGAGAGCTCTTCAATGTAATTCATATACGTTATGTCGTTTTGTGTCAAGTTGTTTTTATGTACTATCAATTGTTTTACTTGATATGAATCAGATATGAGACACCTTTCTATATATTCCTAAAAAAAAAGCTCTAATTGAGATTTTTCTAACTGTTATTGCACAACCAGAACCCACAGGGACAGAATATATATTGTGGTCAGCGTTTGGCCACGTCTCCTTACTGGGCGGGCTGGGCTGACATCGTTTGCATATGGACCTTGGAGAAGGAAGAAATCACAGAGTTATTGTGTCAGGTCCAAGACGAGGACATGAGGGCTTGGTTGTCGGAGATTATGATGGTGCTTAAGCATGATGATTTGACTCGAGTGGTTGTGCGGCTATGTGCGATCTGGCATGTTATGTGCAAAGCTATTCATGAAAACAAGTTCCAGAATCCTCTGTCAACACATTGCTTTGTGGCATGCTACATTGAGGAATTGGGTATGACTGCGGCTGCTCCAAAGGAGAAGTAGTGTGCATAGGCTAGTGTTCCAAGATGGATTCCACTGCCGGAAGGCTTTGTGAAAACAGGAAAACGCCTTTAAAATCACTCAAAGGGCTAAATTTACAGGTTTTGATATTTGAATGGGCTTTTCTATCCGGTTTTGTGTTTGCGGGTTGAAAATAAGACTTTTGCTATAATTGAGAGGTGAAAAACAGACTTTTTCCTTTATTGTATAATAGATAGCCGATAGAAGGATGGACCTGCGACAAGAAGTCTTGTACCAACAATGGAGGCTGAACACCAGTGTCCAGCAGTGACGATGCCACAAGTTGATGCGCATGAAGTTGTCAATAATGTTGTGCTGACTTACCAGTTACCAGCAATGATTTTTATACCATCGTGCAACCCTTGTAAATGGATAGCTAAAGGTGCTTGGCGTGCATCTATGGAAACCAACATTTGTTAATTGGCTATTCAACTGGCATGCTGTAGATATTGTAGTTACTCCCGTATGGGTAGTTAAATTATAAAGGATCTCAACACACTTGGGTGGACTGTTGCTGCACCTCTTGTAAAGCCTGTAAGAGGAGGTTGGCGCACCAAACGTGCATGCTCGTTGGTCTCGTCGACTGAGTTCCTGATTCCCTATGGCAATACATTGCCAATTGATTTAGGTTTCTCTATTCCCACCTTATTAGAAGTAGGAAGAGGAGGAGGCAATCTAATGCCTTGTTAAAGAATCGTACACATTGAGTGATATCAGAGAATCATTTGAGGAGGAAACTTATGTTTTGATTTAAAAATCTTTCAACTAAATCCCAAGTTATTTGAGTAGGAGAAATAAAGTTGACTTGATCCTCCATATCGGCTTGAAGATTCTATTGATATGCTTGAAGAAAAATATCTGTTATGATAGAGCAATACCAGAAAAGTCAAAAGTCCATGAAGTGGTTAGACAAATTGCGTCGGCAAGAAGACGGAGACATTGGATTTATAAAGTTTCGAAGCATAAAACCTTCATACTCCAAAACTGGGGTGCCTACGTTAAACAAAGTATTAATGTGAAAAGATGGTATACGACAATGTTTACCGTTAAGGCTAACACTGGTTGTTGTATCTTAATAATTCTTTTGATCATTAGGAAATTTTTGTACGACAGAGTATCCTAGCTAATTAGAGTTATTAGTTCAGGGTATAAATATGTACCTCCTGGTCATTGGAAAGACTCTATACATCAATCAAACAAAAGACTTTTATTACTTGCAATTTATTTACATTGTCGACAACTTCGTCTTTTCATGAGTTCTTCTGGGTTTGCTAGGGTTGCATCACTTCGATCTCCCGGATTGCATGTAAGTTTCGTTTTTACTGAGTAATATATAGGCTTTAAAATCTAGACATATCATTGTTGCTTCGTCTAGATTTATTCAACAATTATGGATATTAAATAGATTTTTTCAAGATTTTTAATATTATTTAGTTTAGTTGTTATCATGGTTATCCAGCTTGGAATAAACTTCGATCGGCTATTTATCTTGTTACTGTCATCGAATCTATTAAATATGTTCCAAGTAGACTTATTTAGATTCATTTTAGTTATTTCATAACTACACGCCTATATTGGCCGATTGTATTTATCTGTATCGGACCCAGCCGATACGACTGTGGGAACGTTTCAGCAATCCAGTCGCTACGTTTTAGAATTTCACATTTGCAATTTTCTTGTCAACTGACGGGTCAAAATGACTGCCACGTCTTGTTTAAAAGGTCACAATATGTTCGTGTGTAGTACAAAAAGGTGGACTTCTAATTTTTGTGTCAACAATATATATTATGGGTTTGGGTTGCTCATGGCTCCATCCCCATGCATCAGATCCCATTTTTGGCGGTTTGCCGTGCCACATGCACTGACGCGGCAGGGCGATTTGGCCGCGCCAGACGGGGTGGCGCGGCCAAAGCGGCTACCCAATGCAAATATTGGTCTGGACCGGCTGTTAATATAATATTATTAAAAAAAATAAAATTAAAAAATCACTGCAAATCAGGTTGAGGATTGACATGATAAATTAATGGATCCAACATTTTTACCTTTTACCTACGACAAGACAACGCCTTGACCTGGACTACTCCTGAGGTTGGAATGGAACCCCGATCCCATTCTAATTTACTCTTTGAAACACAAGATTTTCAAAACGTAAATTTCTTTTTTTTCAAAAGAAAAGAGTTAAGTCTAAATGTTTAACCTCGGTCGTTCTATTACATTTAACAGAAATTATACTGCTAGAAGAAATTGTATCTTGGCTAATCGTACCTGAAATGTCCATTTTTTTTGGATAAGTAACAAAATAAAGAGGTTAAAATGTCAAAGCAGGTTTTGAAACGGTGGTAAGAAAAAGTTTAGGTTTACCCTTTTCTCTTTTTTGGGAGCTGCCACAGGTCTTGAAAAAGAAAAGATGTGATTGCATTAGGGCTTTGGCTAGAGACAGATGGCTGTAAGGCTATCCCCAACCCTCCATGTAGGATAGTTTCCATAGCATTAATTAGGCTGCCACATAGGATAGTTTGCTTATGTGTCACTCTAATAAATAAGAGAGAGTGAGAAAAGGAAGAAATTGGGTCTCATGTCTACACAAGAACCTATGCAATAGACACTACCAAAATATGCATTGGGAGAGTATGGTGTCTTCATAATAAATGATAAACAAATATGATTGGTGGAGAGAATAGAGAGTAGATTTATTAGGGACTCACACTAAGAGACAATGTGTTGTAGAGTATAGTGTTTATGGTGGTGTTGATGATATGGCAACATGGACACCACCTATAGACACCATGGGTTGGAGATGTCCATGACATGTTTTCTTCTCCCCCTGCAGTTTGCGCAAGGGAAGAGAAGACGGCTTTTCCCGCCTTCACCTTTTCCCGTCCGCGCGAGAGGAAAAGCAGTGGATGTCTGTAGTTCAAACTTCAAAGACCTAAGCTTTCCTTGTCCCAATCCCCCCTTGCCCATTTTGGCTTTTTCACCTGGACCCAGTCGTGCCCAAACTATCAGCATTCTAAAATATAGTTCATTTGACTTTTTTTTTACCTTAAGTTTGGTAGCTTGTCTTATTTAATTTTTTAATAAAATGCCATATTTTTTTGTTATAGCTACTTTAATAATGAAAGGACGTCAAGAATAACCTAAATTTGACTATGTTTGCACATATATTTTTTAATAAGACGAGCGGATCAAAATTGAGAAAAACAAATCAAACAGCGTACATTTTGGAATAGAGCTGGTACTTCCATTCCACACGGTACATGGGTATTATCCCGTAAATGCAACGAGTCAACAACAACTTCAAGGAGCAGAGTCGATTTCTCAAAAGAGTTAGTACGAGTAGTATATTCTTTAAGATCCACTAACCTAACTAGAGTTACCACACGACTCAACCATGGTTCATTAAACAATGCCTCCTCTTCGTCTATAAAAGGAGCTCATCCATCCATACTAATTGGCCCAGACCCAAATCACTCTCTCCTCGCTCCTCGCCCAGCGCCACTTCTCCGATCGCAAGTTCGCAACTCCCCAAGGCCTCATCACAGAGCACCCCCGCCGTACGTACGCATGGCCGCCGCTCCCTTCGCCGGTCCCGGCCACAACATGGTGCTTGTGGAGCCAGCGATGGGGGGCTGCCCCCGCCTGATGCTGGCGCCTGTGGGGGTGCGGCTTCCGGCCGGCGTCCACCTCGTCACGCTTCTGGCCGTGGCGACCCGCACCTCCACACGCCGTCGTGTTCGTGCTGTCGCCGCCGCGGTTCCACCCGCGGAGGGCTCCCTGACTGCTGCTACGGGCTGCTTCTTTGGCGACCGCAACGCTCCCGGCTTCGGCGCTGCTGCCGGCCATGGCGTCCGCCATGTCGGCCCATTACCCGGCGTGCTGGCGACGATGGCAGGCTCGGGCTGCTTCCGCGCCAAGTCGGTGGTGGCGAGAGCGGGTGACGGGCCGACGGACCCGACGGAGGCCAGCGACGCCGACGACTACGTCGACAAGTTCAGGGTACGCTTACCTGGAGCCGCGGAGGTGGGACGAGTTGGGACTAGGTCGCCGAGGCCGACACTCCTGTGGGAGTGGGAGTATTTAAATTAGGCTCTAAATCTCATTTTGCAAGTTTAGTTCTTTTTAATAGCCTAATTTTGCTCTCAACTTCAGTGGGATTCTCTATATGGGCTCCTATTTCCTATGAGACCCACCTTTCCGATTAAAAAGGAAAAAGAAAAAAAAGAAAAATAATAAAAAAGTAGCGGAGTCCAAGGATAGGGATGGAGAGGAGGGTCCTGTTTCTAAAGTCTTGGGATCATATTTTAGGAGGGTATGGAAAATAGGATCCTATTTACAATCTCCACTGAAGTTGTTTTTTTTCTTCCCTCCTAAAATTTAGAGTAGAGACTTGACCTCCACTGGAGATGCTATACAATTTTTTCCTCGTGCAGGAGTACTATCGCTTGCGTAAGGAGCTTATGGATTCCATGCTTAAAGAGATCCGGGACTTCAGCCCTGAGATTGTTATGACTGATACCTTTGCTGTAAGTTTTCCATTATTTTTCGTCCTACTATGAGGATTTTGCAAGTTAAGTCGGCTGCTTAATTAATAATTATTCTTCTTTCTTCAGATCTGTCGAGATACGTTGATGTTAGAGAGGTTTTCAGGCATTGTGAAGGATTGTTTTGGACCCTGGAGCTGGAGTTTCGACCTCCTACACCACCAGTAGCACCACAGAACCTCTCGGTTCGTGTCTTGTGTTAATTTTTTGTCTTTAACGTACTATGCATTTTTTTTTCTTTCTAACGACTTGTTTAGATGGAAAAGTTGGTGGTAAGTTGGTGTTTTCTATGAAAAGGCAAAGCGTCGATGTGCCAAGTTCGTGGAAAGTTAGGTAACTAAACAAGACATAAAATTGATACCTACCTTACCTATGGAACTATAAAACCTTCAACTTAGCCTCCTAGATATATTTCTAAAACCACTTCATTTTAGAAATCTGAGCTCCACACAGTGATAGATCATCCCAATTCCCTTTATGCTGCTTCTCCTGCTAGAGAAGCACGAGGTCCAACGCCAAGCGCTAGGAGTAGAAACAGCAACAACGCCACATCCACGGTCCTGTTAGGCTGGCTGCACGGCCAGCGCTGGTTGGTGGGCGTGCAGCCAGCCGAACAGGCCCCATATTTATTGTGCTCTCCTCCACATCGTCACTTAATATTCAGGACCATTTCGTCTCACTCTCTTTGTCTCTTCCCCTCTCACCTCTCTGGTTTCGTCTCAGGGTGCATATAGTTCATCAAAGTTTCCAAAAAAACATTATTTATTCATTTTTTTTATTTACCTCCCACACAGAGAACACACTTCCCATCGCGAGTGCGTGATCTACGGTGTTTTTTCTCCCTCACCCTCACTCTGCCGAAGCAATCAGCGGCTGCAACCTCCAGCCAAGCTACCAGGACCTCCAACTCTACTTCACCCGGTATCAAAAAAATCCTCTACTTCACGCAATGAGCCAAGCAAGGCCCAAGCCCAACCCACTCTGAGATTGCAGATGCTAGGACTGCAACACGTACTCGAGGCCTCGAACTGCGTAGTACCCCTTCGAGCCATCGAGTCCCTGGCATGAGAGAGCTACGAGTCAGAGCAGCTCGAAGCAGGCCGGAGCTTGACGCCTATAGAGTAGCGTCCCTATGCAGTAACTCGTTCGAAGTGGTCGTCGTCCGTGTGGAAGCTGCAGAGGTCTTTCCACAACTGTGTGGCAACAAGGAACCCGGCGCCCTCGATAGCAGGCCATCAGCTACGTACTCATTTATCTAGCCCTCGCTCTTCAAAAGAAGCTTGCGTTTCTCAGCGCAAAGTGTTGCCTCTTTTCTACCGTAACACGGCCATCGTCCACCACATCTGAGAGGATCTTCTAGATATGGAGGGTGGGGGTAAATACGCGTGCTTATAAAAAAGACTGAAAATTCTTTACTTAGTTGTCAGATCGAACGATCAAAGTTTAGATGATCCGAGACACTTTAGGATGATCCGATGAAGATAATAACTTTGCTCGAGGTTCAAAACCAAACAATTTATTCTCAAATCTAATTGAATAGAAAGCTCACAGATATGCTATAAAAGCTATCAATATATAGCAAATTAATAACATTAAGCATAAACAAAGTAAACAACACAAGGAGACATAAGATTTCTTCCCGAAGTTCACTTCCTACGTTGAGGCACCCAAAAAGGATAGAGTCTCTTTCAACTCGTTTCCTCCCTCAATCGACCACAAAGATCAAGATTGAGTCACTTACTAGTTGGTTACACACAATGAACGGGTGATACAAACTTTCAAGATACTCCCACAACCTAGATGCTGCACTTGGCGAAGTCTAACCGTCTAGGAGCCAAGCTCCAAGAGTAATAAAAGCAAATCACAAGCCAAGGATGCTTCAAGTACTTCCTGAGATGAACAAATGCTTCTCCTCACTCAAAGTCAACACCTAATCCTCAAATCCCTTCTCTCAAACAATCCCCAAGTGAATCTTGACTAGGGCAAGTTTTGGAGGGGAGTGGAGAGAGAAAGAGAGAGCTAGAGATGTGTTTTCAGCACTAGTTGGTCGAAAGAGTGAGAAGGAGTGAGTGAGGGGGTATTTAAAGGGACACCCGAAATATGGGTAAGACCCGAATCATCTGGATGGAGTTAGGTTT
The DNA here is from genome assembly GCA_015342445.1 of Digitaria exilis. Lineage (NCBI taxonomy): Eukaryota > Viridiplantae > Streptophyta > Magnoliopsida > Poales > Poaceae > Digitaria > Digitaria exilis. The sequence goes on along the minus strand of JACEFO010001754.1, from coordinate 2,267,532 downwards.
AGCTGTAAAAAACGAAGTACCCTGTGAAAATCGGGTCATCCGATTCACAAAATCGGATCATCTGATTTTACCCAGAGAAGGACCGGGTCATCTGGTTCGCAAAATCGGACCATCCGGTTTTCTCTGAGAAAGAGAGTTTTGCTGTGTGTCTCTCAAAGCTAGTATTTCATCTTAATATAGTACTTTGAAATCCTTGATTCATCAAACACGCCCCCTTGGTAGTACGGTGTTCTCAAATTTAAAATTTAAAGAAGAGGTTGGTACGGGCGCAGGCGAGCCCGAAGGCGACGGCGGCAGGCGGCGCGAGCGTCGACGAATGCGGAGGCGGCTGATGTGCGCGATGCCCAGGCGAGCGTGCCTGGCGAAGCGTGCCGGGAGCTGTGCCTGGCGAGGCAGCGGCGGAGTAGCTGGGCAGGTGGCCGGTGAGAGGTGGTGTCGGGGAGAGTGTCGTGCCGGTCGCTCCTCTTCACGGAACGCGACAGGGTGTTTCTTGCGTTTAAGGGTAACAATGTTTTGGCAAAAAGAAAAACTAATGATGAAGCCTAACGGCGGTGGAACAGAAAGGTAAATAGCTGTAAAATGTGTTCTTTTGATGCGATATATCCATAGTTGGATCTTTTGATGGTATATATTCAAACATGGGTTCTTTTGATGGTGCCTAGGCCTAGGCATGATGTGGCTATTAATGATGTGGCTAGGCCTAGGCATGAAAGCAAGCTAATCCATTGTCCACGTGGACACAGCTGGTTTGAGTAAATGTCAAAGGTGAAAATTAAGCAGGTTTTGGAAACCCAAGGGGTTAGGTAAGCGGTTATATTGATTAGGGAGTTACGTGTACTTCAGTTATAGTTAAGAGGAGTATTTTGGATTTTCGCCCACCTTTTTGCATATATCTTTTACTTTTCATATAATAAATAGACATTCAAATGACTTGTAGGATTTGATCATAATCGGGAAGGACTTGAAGATGGTGGCACTGGAGTGTGACAAGGGGTTCCTTCAGGTAGAGACCCTGGACAGAGCTGTCGCGTCCCTCAAACGACTCCGTGCCACGGCGCTCGGTTGTCCAGAAGATTATCTGCAGCCACTGAAAACAAGAATATCCACACCTCGCCCGCCTATGAAGAATGACCCTGACGAGCTTAACAACTATTTCGTATACATGAGGCGCTATCTTGAGGACCTGATGAAGGGGGTGATTATCTTGCTGGGCCTACATGCAAGGACTAGTTTCGATCCGTCTGGATGACTAGTTACTAGCTTCGATCAGTCTATCCATCTTGTGTTTGTTGTGAGAGTTGCTAGCTTGTGAGAGGACCATGCATGTATGCCAGTATCAGTCTTGATCAGTTTGTTATTGTGAGAGTCGATCTATCTATCTTACGTTTGCTATTGCGAGTTACTAGCTTGTGAGAGGTCCATTAATGCTACTACCCAATAACTATTATCTCTTGCCATTATGTTTATTTATCCGTTCTTTCTCTGTTTCTTTCTTTCTTTCTTTTATTTTGTTTATCTTCTGATGAATCATAATAGATGAGGCCGCGCCCAGCCCACTAATGTGTCCCGTCTGCATTAGTTTTTCACCGCAGCCGGCGGCAAGTACAGTTTATACAATTACTAATTTTAGCATACACAAGCAGCTAAGTAAACAATTAAATAGTTGTCTATTTGACTGCCTGTAAGAGTATTAATTCATCTATTGACACCATACCCTAAGCTCATACTTTTTTCGCCGCAGCCCACAGCCTGCAAGGCTCCCCACTAGAAGCTAACGAGCCAAAATAAATCTTATACTAGCAACCCTTTCAAACATGTATGCCCGCCGCCGAGAGGGCAGAGATAGGTGATTCGACTCTTTTCTTCACGCGAGGACCTCTTGTAGAGATGCACCGGATGGCAACAACTAATTCAGTGAACAAAAAAGTTCATCTAAAAATATAACTGAACAGATATCGTGCGAAATTTGAGGTGGAACAAACATTCGTGCTAACAAGGAAAACAAAAATGGAAAATCATGCCTTCTTGAGCCGTTACCAACCGAAACACCCTAAACTGCAAAAGGAAATATGGGCCGAGAAACCGAATGGAAAGAGGAACGCTGTAAACGTTCCCTAGCCCATAGGCACAAAAGGATGCCTTCACCAAAAAAATTCCCTTCATGCTGTAAACATCAAAGGATCAGGACTATGCTGTCTTAACTTTTAACGAGTACATACTAAAAGTTCGATTGGAAACGAGTTTTTGTCAAGCATACTAAGAAAAGAAGATTACTAACAAGAGAAGATTATTAGTTGTTTAGGCAGCAATGTAACCGATCTGAATAGCTTTGACACCATTCTTATAGCAGACCGAGTAGATCAGAGTCAGTCACCGAGTTTTTTTTTGAAATAATATTTTTTTTAAAGTTAATCGCGGAAATAATTGCCGTTTTGAGGAAATAGCAGAAATAATAGCCAGTCGGCCGCTGAAGCGCCGATTACAGGCCTGTCGGTCACTGAAGGGCCGACTGGCTATGTGGCGCCGCCGTGGCACGCGACAAAAAGCCGGGAGGTACCTATCGGCCGTTGGAGCGCCGATAGGCTGTCCACACCCTTCAGACAGGCCTGTCGGCACTTGAACAGCCGATAGGTTCAAGACCTATCGGCTTTGCGTCGGCCGACGGGTCCCCTGTCGACATGCAGCATGACAGCAGACCTATCGGCTATTTGGCGGCCGACAGGTGCCCCTGTCGCCATGCAGCATGTAGCAGACATATCGGCTATCCATTTGCCGACTGCTCAATCAGCGACCGCTGCGCCGCTCTCAGCGATTGCTTGTGACCACCGCTGCGCCGCTCTCAGCGATTGCTTGTGACCCTATTGCTCTCAGCGAATGCTTGCTTGTGACCCTATTTTTTTTTTTGTTTTTCTAGCAAGGTGACTACATGTGTCCATAAGATGAGATGGATTGAGTTTGTTTGTTGTTCCTTTGATAATCTCAAACAGACCAGCACGGTGAACTCAATGAGATGGATTTAATTTGGTTGTTTTTCCTCCAATAATCCTCCTTGCAGGTATTCTACGACTTTAATTTGATTGGATTAGACCCTTTTTTTTCTAGTCATTTTGGTCTAATTTTATAGACCAAAAAACGGTGAACGCTATGAACTTTTGCATCAGATAACGAACATTAGAAAACATGCTATACATAGTATTGGAGTACAACAACGAACGCAGCTAACGATTACATAAAATAACAAACATTACAAGTACTGTGGCATGTGATGAGGACCTTTAAGAAACATGGGTTCAAAGATCCTTAACTAAAGGTAACATGCCTTAGGTAATTTAAAATAACGATAAACACGGGGACAGACCAAGACCACACGATAGATCCTACTTCTTGAACTAGTAGCGTTTACTTTCAGGCCATTGTGTGGAACCTTCTCCAAAGTACCCTATCATTGATGCAGGTGCTGGTGGAGGTGGCGGTGTAGTGTTGATGTTGTTATTGTGGCAAGCACAATTGCACTGTGGATCAGTGCAGATTGGAAGTTGTGATTCCGCTTGTTCTTCGACATCATCTGTCTTGCCCATCTCAAACTCTAGATCGTAAATACGATCTTCCAGATAGTTGATGTACTCCTCGTGAGGCCAAATAGGCGGGGGATCAACCCACCTAACGAACCCGCAGTTTTCCGGCGCTTTGGAAGACTGCAACCGAAAATATAATAGTTAGCGTGAATCAACATCAGGAATAGTTACGCTAATAGAGTACCAATTAATAAAAATTACCCATGCGCGGGGGCACTTGAAGAAACGGCGACCTCCACCGAAGCCACGAACCTTCATCTGCACTAAGCAATCCTCACCATGGGCGCATTTTGGCCACTCTTCTTTGCGGTTGTCATATCCTCTAAGAGGATTCTCCTTATCGAAATCGTACTTACCCTGTTCGGGTAGTTGTTGCACTGCCTCATCAAACTCATCAGGACCCAGAGATCCCTCCCACACAATGGCCGGTACCTTCTTTCCTCCCCTCCCTCTACCAGACCCAGACATGTTGAGAATGACCCACAGATGTTGAGAATGACCCCCAAAAGACCAAAATGCACGTCGTAGGACCCGCTCACCAGTGTCATTATAAAACCAATCTATATCAATAATTGTCCCTGGGTTCCTACTTTGTAACAGTTCAAGGAGGTGTGGCAAATGGTGGTACGAGTCCTTATACGTACCATATCTCCATTCCAATGCCTTCTTCTTGGCTCTCCAGGCCATGTCATATGTTATCTCATATGCAAATTTATTCTCTACTGCAAGCATAATCTGGAAAGGAGATATGGTGGCCTTCCTCACAATCTCACCATACATGAAATTTGCCACAAACTCAGCAGTCATGTTGCCATGCTTACATACGGTTCCCTGCAACCTGCATGCGTGCCCTTCAACGATGGATACTATAAAGTTTGTCTGACCCTTAGGTTTATAACCATGGACACGCCAGGGACAACCAGGGGATTGACACTTCACATCATATAGGCTAGGGTTCGATAGCACCACCCTGAATGGTTTCTTTTCGGCAAAAGCCCACTTCTTCACCGCATGCTGCAAGTGTTTCTTGTCGTGAAACATCTGGCCTTTTGTGACCTCAATTTTAGCATAATCCCAGTTTGAATGGTGTCCATCATTAACTTTGAGTGCATCAATATCGAAATTGCACCATTCAACTGGGACGTTTCTTTCGTCCTCAAAGGTACTGCCATCTCTACCATCAACAAAGCTTATATACTCTTCGTCATCCAACTCCATCTGATCGACAATTGCCTCATCTTCCTCCCCTTCGTCAATGTGCATCTCTACATTTTCTTCGTCGTCGTTATCATCATCAACAACTTGTTGGTGTACTTCATGTTCATCCACTGGAGCATCCAGTGGATCTTGCACACCCACTTCTTCGTTTTCACAAACATTTTCTTCAACTGCCTCACTCCTGCTACTCTCACCCGCAATGACATTGGCCAGCGTAGATTCAACAAGTACTACAAGCGGAAACTTATGTTGACCGTATAGAGCCATATGAACAAATGCCCGCCAACACTTTGAATTTCTCAGGTCGTACAAATCCCATTTCCACCCGTGCTCACCCTGTCTAGGAATGACACCCCTTACTTTAAGTCTGTGAACCGACGGACGCAATTGCAATAGATTGTGTAGCCACTCTAAAACGTCATCTCTTCGCATCTCTATGGGCTTTATCAGTGATGTATCCATGAAAGAATAGTTGCTTAAGTCTACGCCAGAGTCGCAATACGAGATGTAACCGTCACCATAATGGACTCTGATATTGACTACATCCGCATCCATACCTGATTCAACGTCACACTATCTAAGATTAGTAATAAGATTAGTAATGTTTCCCTGTAGTAGATAATTATATTATATAATATGTTTATTAGAAATTTATTATCCTTCTTTCTGCAAATAGCAGCATATTAGAAACAATAACTAAAAAACTAACAAAAACAATAACTATATTAAAAGTTTCTAAAAATAAATAACAATATGTTTAATGTATAAAGAATTATCCGTCTTGATTCATTTGGATGTGATCACTTTTTGTCATTTTTATTTCATTCTAGATATTGCAAAGGGGAATATTCTACACTTTCGTTGTCTTGTTCTGGGACAATTCAGAGGAGCCGTCGATTGTTGACGTGAACTGAACACTAATTATTTTCTTACGCAATGAATCAATCATCATACTACATGCATTCGGTGTGTATTCGGTGTGCACCTATTACTGACCTAATATTATTTTTACTTCTCGCAACATTTAAATTTACTCATGGACTTGCTAAGATGTCAATTGCCGGAAAATTACTTCTCTAATATACTTTTCACTTCTTCCAACATATAAAGTAGTAATTTCTGCATTCTAATTGGTGACGGGTCTAATTGTATTTTGAGAAAAAATTACTGCATTCTAATTCTTATTCTAGTCTACTTCAGATAATTAGAAAAAAAAAATTTACTCCATTCTATTTCTTATTATAGCCTACTTCACATAATTAGAAAAAAAAAAAAAATTAATACCTGCCGGCGGCCGCCCACGCCGCCTCGCGCCTGCTGCGCCGCCCCGCAGGCCGCGCCGCCCACGCCGGCGAGGCGCAGCCGCCCACGCCGCCGCCGCCGCAGCAGCAGCACGCGCAGCCGCCGCCGCCGCCGCCTACGGCCGCCGCCGCGCCGACGCCCGCGCCAGCCGCCGCCTACGACCGCCGCCGCGCCCACGCCCGCGCGCGCCGCCGCCTACGCCCGCGCCGGCAGCCGCCTACGCCCGCGCCGGCGGCCGCCTACGGCCGCCGCCCGTCTCACTCGTCGCCGGCAGCGCCGCCTTCGCTCGTTCGGCCGGCAGTTACGAGAGAGAGAGAGAGCGCAGTTTGAAAGAGAGGGGCGGCGAATGAATGCAGACCTATCGGCTCTTGAGGAGCCGATAGGCCTGTCGGCGCCGATAGAGAGGACCTATCGGCTCCTCAAGGGCCGATAGGCCCTGTCGGCTTCTGCAGAGCCGATAGGCAGCGCCGTGGCTTCAATGCCAGACCGACAGCCTACGTGGCACGTCAGTCGGCCTACGTGGCACGTCAGTCGGGTTTTGAATTGCCGATAGGCCCCAGTCGGCTCCCCAACAGCCAATAGCCCCCCTATCGGTCCTCTAATAGCCGACTGGCTATTATTTCTGCTATTTTCTGAAAACGGCAGTTATTTCCGCAATTAACTTTAAAAAAAATATTATTTCAAAAAAAAACTCGTCAGTCACCACATATCATCTAGCTGTCCTTCGGACAAGGTGGATGCCTACCATTGGCCCCTGGAGCCTCGGTGTCGGTGAAGCCTGCAGCAGTGCAAGGTGTAGCAACAACTATCATCATGGTATCATGCAACCAAGAGACCTTTTAAGCTATGGATTTGAACTAAAATACAAAATCATATATCTAAATGGGTCAAGAGGCGACCAAGGAACTGTCTTACCTGGGATTTGGGCCAGTGCGTGATCCCCACAAGAAAACATAAGGCAAACGAATCCTGTCGTATGTTCTCTCGCACTGCCAAGAGTTCGACCCAACAACTGCACCACGGATAGTAATTGGATAATAAAACCACATCTATGAAAGAAAAATGAAGAATTTATTTAAGCCTTTATATCCATACCTTGCAGACCTCGACAGCTGAAGCCGCCCTAACAATATTCTGTTTCAAACTACACATTTCCTTCTTGTAGTCACTGCGGATAGCATCCACCAGCTTGGTTGGGACTGTACTTGGTTGAGCCATTTTCAAGTAATATGTCGTTAACAGAATTTATGGTATCTTGAAGCAAGATATGGCTTATTGCAGCTAATCCTTCAAGAGCACCAAGGAACGAGTAGATAGTTCCTTTCTTGACCTTCCCATTGTAGGCGTCTTCAGTAACTTTCACAAATATGGATGCATAGATTCTAACTGTCTGTTTTTTTTAAAAAAAAAATCAAATACTGAAACAATCGCAATTTCAGAAATGGTATAAAAATAAATAAATTAGCTACCTGTTCTATAGTATTCAGAGAAATTCCAGTTGGTCGTCGGAGTCTTGAAAAGGCTTTTCTCTGACCAATAATAGAGAATCAAGGTGAGACATTGCAACTACAATAACCTGGTACGGGTGAGGGGGGAGGGGCTTGACAAAGTTCAGATAAACGATGCAATTACCATGATCATCGAAGATATGACCAGAGCATCCGCAGCAGCCATATAGAACTCTATTGAGATTAATATCTCGGCTTCTGTATGCTACAATATAATTTCCCAAATTAGAAAAAAACAAATAAGAGATTTATAATTTAGTTCTTGCTGTAGCACACATCCTCTCCTTTTATATTTCATCATTGCTGATATTTAAGATGCAGAGAACTGCATACTATATGTTAATAACGAACTAATAAGTGTTTTCAATAATTTCAAGAAACGCGAGGTAAACACGCACCACATTGAATAAGTCAATTGATGAAGTACACAAATAAGTGCTTTGACTTGTGAGGGTAACTCATGGGTCTTGACTCTTGAGCACACAAGACCACAGATTGTTGATGGGCAGCACATGATACACAAATGAACTTATTCAGGCAGAAAGGATTATCTTTTTGTTATATAAAAAATTGTGTTCAGTATATAGAAATGACTGTCACAAGTAATACGTTAAGGCCCACATGCAACTTGATGGTTATTTTTCAGCAACTTTTTATTTGAGAAGGTAAGGGTCAAATAAATATAGTGCTGTGGCCTGTGGCCCTTATTTGTGTCATCAGTGACGCCATGTTGTCCAACCAGTAGATTTTTTTTTACACAAGCTAGTTTTTTTTTACAATTAAGTATGTGCAATCATGAGCACTCATGTTGCTACTTTCATGTAATAAAGCGTGTGCAACCATGATCATATATAATCGATCTTACAATAGTAAATGCGAAATGAAAAGAAGAATGCTCTCTAAATAGCAAGTTAATTTCTAGGAGTACATAGCATTAAAATATGTGTGTGCGTGTGTTGAAGACAGCGTGCCTGATTGGTTGGCTGCTAAATTCTTGGCATGCCAACGGTTTGGCTGGAAAAAAAGCTGCCATTTTTTTTGCCAGCACTGTTTGCTATCAAAAGCTGCCAATATCTCACATTTAGCTTATTAAAATGATGGTAAGATTTTTTTTGCCTATATTTTGGCTTGCCAAAACTTTGGCATGCTAAAATTTAGGTACCGAACCAATCAGGCTCAGCTTACCAGGATGTCCATGTTAGAAGCAGCCAACATTGTCTTCTTAATTTTGGCCCCAATTTTCCGCTGCTCATCACAAAACATGTCCTGAAATCACAACTACTCTGTTTCAAATTGCTGAACTATACAAGCGTTATGTTTATACAATATACTTTATACATATGGTGAGTAAAAAGAAAACTAGTGAATTCATCTACCAGAAAGATAGAAACACAGATGGCTACGGAAGGATAGAAAGGAGATGCGTTTAAAGTAAATCAGATGCCAATAACCAACCTTGCTGGCTCTATCTTCAATGGAAAGACTGGCCGCGTACTCCTCGGCGAACTTATCTATTTCCTCAAATATCTCCTTGGCTAACGGTGTCAGAGCTTCCTGGAGGAAATATTAGGATGATTAGTGCAAGATAACATATATATATACATAGAGGCAGTAGGACTTGTGAATCGAAACCCAGTCATGTAACAAGCTTGTTGTCATGATTTCTTTCCACAGGAAGTTATAGCCTTAGGGGTAAACTGAGACCAATGCAGCTGCTAGAACACATGAAATGCAGTCGGTGGGTCCAATATGTTTGTTAGCCATCATTAAGGAGCTAGGAGTGCTACTTGAGAAAATATATATACTATAAAATAATTAATCGGCACGACAGACAGATTTGCAATCCAAATATTTGGGATTGATGGTTACTCTGTTATCCTTGTCGGGGTTTGCCCCATCGGCGGTGCAGCGGGACACGACGCGCAGGCGAGGCATCGCCGCCGTCTTCATCTTCAGCTGGCCGCATGAGAACGGCTTGCTTCCGAGGTTGCTTAGCGTGGCAGACGGACCCGCCGCGTGACCCGGCGGGTGAAGGAGGGCATGGACGCCCATGGCGACGCGGAGCGGCAGAGGCGGAGGACGGGATGGACGGGACGGGCGGTAGAGATATGCTTCTTTATTCTTTTTTTTTTAAAGACCCGGAACCTTGTCCGGCATTCATTGATAAGAAGGTAGAAATTTACAACATTACAGGATGCGCAAGCAGCGCAATAGAACCAAGCTAATCCCCTAGAAGCAGAACGCTAGTTTGGGGCCAAAATACAAAAGCAATTACTCCCGAGATGAATTACCAACTAAGGATGCTAAGCCTTTGGCTCCAGCCGCCATCCAGAGACCGGCTTCATCACGTAATCCGTTAAATAAGCGCGCAGCTGTGGTGCTTGTTCCTCGAAAAATTCTATTGTTTCTTTCACGCCAGACAGTCCACATGATCAAAATAATCAACGTTCTGGTTCCTGGAGCATTCGGTGTTGTGTTGCTTGTGAGGCCGAGAAACCACGTCCGTATATCGTCAGTTGTCCATGCAGAGGGGCTGATGGATGGGCACGCAACCCACACTGAGGCTCTCTCCCAAAGCTCCCGAGAGAGCGGACATTCAGTAAAAAGATGATTGATGGTCTCCAGGTTTCTTACGCACAGGGGACAGAAGTATTCATTTGGCCAACCTCTTTGTAGTAGCCTATCAGCTGTCCAAATTCTATTCTGCAGCAGCAACTAAAGAAAAAACTTGCATCTGGAGGGTGCCCAAGGCTTCCAAGTGTCAGAGGCGCAAGCCGAAAAACTAGTTCCCTCAAATTGCAGGTCGTAAGTGGACTTGGCTGAATAAGTTCCTGAAGCTGTCCTCGTCCAGACGATCTGATCTTCAACTTCGGATTGCAAGTTAACATTATCAAAGTCAATTATCCCCCAGAACATGAAGAATTCTGTTAAAAGATCAAAGGTCAGTTCATGGCAGATATCCTTTACCCAGGAGTTGTTCCGAAGAGCCTGTGCCACTGATTTGTTTTTCCGCTTGCTATGCTTGAACAATAGTGGAAATAACTCAGAAGGAGTCTGGTCACTTAGCCATCTTGATTTCCAGAAGGAAGCCTTTTTTCCATTGTAGACTGTTACTTTTGTAGCTGCTGCGAAGAGAGCTTTATCTGTGTCATCCACTGGAAGCTCGGAGCCAACCCATGGCTTCTCCGGATTGGTCCATGAGAACCACAGCCAGCGCAAACGAAGAGCACGGCTGAAACGCTCGAGGTCAAAGACCCCCAAGCCACCGTTGGAAATTGGTAAGCAAGTTCTTGTCCAATTGACTTTACATTTACCTCCATGCAGCTCTTGATTTCCAACCCACAAGAAACGTCGTCGGGTTTTATCGTATTCTTTGATAAATTGCTTTGGGTCCTGAGGGCAGTGAGAAGGTAAATTGGCATGGAAGACAGCACTGAACGTACCAATTCTCTGCGTCCTCCTGATGTGAAGCCTCCCTTGCCAACCAGCCATTCTTGCTTTAGCTTTATCTAAAATTGGCTGCAGGTGAACCATCCTTAGGCGCCCCAAGGTCAGCGGCAAACCCAGATAGGAGATGGGGAATGATGCACGCTGACCACCGAAGTCCACCAGAATATCATCCAAATTCAGATCAGTACATCGAATTGGGAGGACAGAACTCTTTAACATATTGATTTCGAGGCCAGTAGCTTCACCAAATTTGGCTATTATTTCCATTGTCAGCCGGACATCCTCTTTGCAAGGGTTAACAAAAAGGGCTGCATCATCGGCATAAAGGGATAACCGGAGTTTGGCTTGCCTACCTCTCAATGGCGAGAGGTCTCCTTGCTCTGTAGCAATTTCAAAGATACGTTGAAGAGTGTCAATTGCCAGGATAAAAAGGTATGGGGAGAGTGGGTCTCCTTGCCGTAGGCCCCTTTCATGATGAAATTTTGGTCCTAAGATCCCATTTACAAGGACCATGGAAGAGGAAGAAGCCAGGATCAGAGCAATCCAATCTCGCCAACGCGAAGAAAAACCTCGGGCCTCTAACAGTTCTAGTAGATATTCCCATGAGACAGAGTCGAAGGCCTTCGAGATATCCAATTTGAAGAGCAGAGAGGGTGTGTGTGTACGATGGTAAGCTCTTGCCAAGTTTCGGACATATAGAAAATTATCTTGTATGCATCGTTTCTTGATAAAAGCACTCTGAGAAGGGGAAATTAACTTATCAATCTTGGCAGCCAGCCGGAGAGCAAGTACCTTCGATATAATTTTGGCGAAGGAGTGGATTAGGCTAATAGGTCTGAAATCAGAGATGAGTTCAGTCACCTCCTTTTCGGGTATAAGGGAGATTGTAGCCGTGTTCAGGCGCTCCAAAGGCCCGGTGTGAAAATCATAGAGACCGCCGAAAGCATTAACCACTGAGTATTTAATTATTTCCCAGCAACTTTTATAAAATGCAATGGTGAATCCATCAGGCCCCGGAGCTTTTTCAGAAGGCATTTGGGATATAGCTTCAAAAATTTCCTTCTCAGTGAAAATGTCATCCAGACCAGAGCCATTTATGGGGCTGAGGTGTAAAGATTGCCAGTTGATAGTGCACCCACGTCGAGATTTAGTGCCGAGCAGACTGCTGTAATGTTCAAGTGCTTCTTGATCCTTTTCCGCATGGCTCCACATCATGGTGCCATCTCTCTTCTTAAGTGCTGGAATAAAATTCCTTCTTTTTCTAGCAGACATACGAAGGTGAAAAAACCTTGTGCAAGCATCTCCCGCCTTCAGCCAGACCAATCTAGAGCTTTGTCTACGCCTTGAGCGTTCCACTGCAGCCAATCCAAGAACACGCACCTTGAGGTCACGCAATAGCTCCATCTCTTCTGCAAATAGGGGTCGATTTTCTTGTGCCTCATCGAGTCGTAGGATGATTTCTTGCACAATATGGAGCTGCATACGTGCATTACCAAAAAGCTTCTTACTCCAAGAACGAAGGGCTTTGGCAGTGTTCTGAAGCTTATTGTGTAGGATCATCATTGAATTAATTCCGGCAGCTGGCTTGTCCCAGGCTTCCTTTACCACCTCAAAAAAACCCGGTATCTTAGTCCAGAATTGTTCAAATTTAAACTTTGCTTTGCGAGGAGGACTACTTTGTTGACATAGAAAGAGAGGGCAATGATTGGACATAGAACTGGACAAAGCCTGAAGGCCCCAATTGGAAAAGTAGATATCCCATTCGTTGTTACAGAAGAACCTGTCCAAGTGGACAAGTGTAGGATTGTCTTGACCATTGCTCCAGGTGTACTTACGATTATGCAAAACAATCTCCCTTAGCTCACAAGAATCTAGAGTATTTCTAAATTGTCCCATAAGACGCCTGTTCAAGTTGAGGTTATTCTTGTCTCTAGCTTCATAAATTAAGTTGAAATCACCCACACAGAGCCAAGGGGTAGCTGGCTCTGGCCTAATGGAACGCAGCTCTTGCAAGAAGCTTGCTTTGTCTGGATCTTCTGAGGGTCCGTACACCACTGTCATAAGGAAAGCCACATTCGTAAGACGCATGTTGACTGTTGCTGAGAGAGAGAATAGCCCCAAACTTGGGTTTGTAACAGAAACCAGATCCTCATCCCAGGCAAGAACAATGCCTCCTCGTTTTCCGTCGGCCGGCAAATAACAGAAATGATTCAAACGATGCCCCAAGAATTCAAGTGCCAATATGCTGTTTATGTTCTGCAACTTGGTTTCCTGTAGACAAACCAAGTTTGGTCCTGTGTCGTTGAGCAGCTGCAAGACAGTTTCTCTATGTGCAGGAGAATTCAGACCACGCACATTCCAGTTAATGATTTTGAGATTGGTGTCAATCATTTAGGAAGCCAGGTAGACAACATTTCCCAGCACGAAGATAGTCTATTACTTGAGCCGAAGAGTACAGACACCACCAGCAGACCCTGGCAAGGAAGCTTACCACCAGGCAACCCAAAATACAGCTTCCTTGAAGACCATCCACAAACCAGAAAAGAGAGATAGTAACAACAAAAACCTGTCCTAACTTGACCAGCCAAATGCTGGTTAGTGCTGGGTCTACAACGATTAACATTGAAAAACAGCTTGGACAACAGACACCTAAAGCAAAACAAACATCTCAGGCACCCTCCAGCTCGACTATAGCACCCTCCTCTTCCACCAGCGACGCCAGGGCTGAAGAAGCAGCTTTGTTGCCCAGTCTGGACACCGCGCGGAGTGCAGACACGGCCGCTGAGGGCAGCGGGGTCTTGTAGGTCTCAATGTATGCCGAGACCACATCCTCAACAATGCGCTCATCTTTGTTGATGAAGTCGAGCTCACGGATTAGGCGATGTTGCGCCCGCTTGGACACGGGGATGGAGGAGGGCCGAGCCGCCAGCCTGCTGCTAGCCCGTAGCCCCTTGCTAGTGTCGGCTGACTCCTCCATACAAGCAAGTGGCTGCCTGTGGTGCCGGGTAGGAGACTCAAGAATAGCCGGCGGAAGCTCGGAGAAGACCTGCTCGGTGAAGCTCGGCTGCTGCTCGGAGTCGATGTCCATGCACGTGACTTGCGCCGTGATGTCGTCCATTGCTGCTGCTGCTGGAACAGGAGCAGATTGCTCAAGTTGGACCCCTAGCCCTAAGGTTACCTGCTCCACATTGTCGGTGTTGGTAGCCCATGGGCCTGAGGTGGGCTGGTAGACTGGAGAGAACGTAGGACTGAAATCCGGTTGAGCCGTAGCATCTTCGGTGTCCCAGCCGTAGGATGCAGGGGCAACCACCTGGGACCACGGATAGTCCACCTGCCCATGAGTCCCCTTCGTAGAGAAGGACAACAGGTTGGAGACTCGTGGGGGGAGGGAGGCTTCGAGCACCATCGGACCATACAAGCAAGTGTTAGCAGGAAACGGCTCAGCACACAGTACCTTGAAATAATCGAGGAGGGGATCAGGATGTTGTTTCGGTGGAGACAGAGCATCCGGAGCAGCGGGGGCGTGCATGTCGAGGTTGCCAAAACAGGGAGCAGTGCAATCCAGCCCCGCGACCTCGTAGTAAGAGTTCACCAACTTGGACGTCGCGCCCGGCGAGGACACGGGGGAGCGGTGGGACGGGGAGCGAGAGCGCCGACGCTCCCAGTCCACGGCATCGCGGTGTTGAGGATCCCGTGGCCGCCAGACATGGACTGGGGAGCGAGCCAGCTCCCGCCCACGACCAGAGGAACCCGACAGGTGCTGACGCTGGCCAGCTGCAGGGGAACGCGACCTATGACGCTGCCCATTCGCACCAATGGGGGCGTCACCTTGGGCAGCAGTTGTGCGGCGCACACTACCGGTGAGCGGATCGTTCGCCGGACGGCGTCCATGACGATCATCATCTGGATCCTGATCCCTGCGACGACGAGACACCAGGCCACGACACCCACTGTTGAGACCAGGTGTAGTGGGCCCCTGGCCATCCAAGACCCCTGGAGTCCACTTGAAGCTCTGATGAACGGGGGAGGCACGAGCGGAACGTGGATTCCAGTCAAAATACTCATCCAGGTGAATCAGCATCGTGACCGGACGGCCAACCGACGGCGTACCAGGGCAACGCCGCGAGGTGTGAAGGTCCTCAACGTCCACCGCCCGCCCCGCACCTTTGGGGAACAAGAGGCAACCACGGGACCGAGGAAGATGGTCCGGATTAGACATCCAGACCCAGCAGGAGAAGGTGTGCGTGACCTCCTTGTTGTAGGTGCGGCTGTCCAATCTGTCAACGATGCAATCATATCCCAGAACCTTGGAGGCACCCTTGATGGACCAAAGCTCCAGAGGCATCGACTCAATGCTCACCTTAGCATTGAACCACCAGGTGCGAGGAGGACCATTGGAGGTTGGCCTCCAAGGAACGATGCTGAGGGTGGTGCCCCCGATCACGATCTGCCCCGCAGCAACGGCACGGTCGCACTGCGGCGCGAAGTCGAAATCAGCCAAGAAGTCCTCCGGGCGGTGGCGCGACACCTTGATATTGTATCGCGGCAGACGAAGCTGCTGGCTGAGGCCATAGACCACCTCAATGACGCTGGGACGATAGCCCCCCTGCTCAGCGGTGATGAGCACAGCATGGGAGGACAAGCGATTGGATTTGCGGGCGATGGAATCCGAGGCCACGACCATCGTGGCAGAGCGCTCCGGGCGCTGATCCGGAAGCCCAGGGATGTACTCCATGGGATCAGCAGGTGAGTGCTGGTGGCGAACTGGTGGAAGAACGGAGGTGTAGGAGAGAGGCGAGAAGGACAGACGATTGTGAATGTTTGGTGGAGGGAAAGTGAGGCGGGAGTGGACTGGCTTGCGGGGCGGGAAGGAGAGGCGGGAATGGAGAGAGCGGTGGCGCCGCTCCGGGCAGTCACGGGCGAAGTGCCCGCTACGCCGGCAGGCAAGGCACCGAGGTGGATCTCGGCACTGGGAGAGACGGTGATCTGAAGTGAGGCACCGAAAACACCTCCCCACGAACGCCTCCTTATAGGCAGGGAGCTTGTCACCCGGCGTGGGGGCGGCCATCCCTGGACTTGAAGGAGGCGGCTTGAAGGGGAATGTCAGCCTTGCTCTTCCGGTGCTTGTATTTCACCTCAACCCAGATTGGTGAAAGTTTCTTCTCGACTGCGGCGATGGGGGCAGATAGCCGAGTAAATACGCCGGTTTTCGCGTCAAATCAACGCCAATGGCTGATTTGAGTTTGGCCGGCTCCTCGGGCTTCCGCGGAGCAGAAGGGGCAGGGGACCCGGAGGCGGAGGTAGCAGAAATGGAGTTAAGCCGCGCCACAGTGGCGTAATTGCGGACTTCCTCCGAGGTCGGCACTGCCCGGTCCTCCCCAGATCGATCCAGAGGGGAGGCAGAAGGTAGCCGGTCCGGAGCTGTGGTCTCACGCGGGGGTGGGGGGGAACGAGTTGCAGGCTGCCCCTATCCGCATAGGCACCATCTTCGTCTTCAATGCTTCCCCAATCGAGCAGCTTTGGGCTGAGATCGAGCTCCGAGATGGGGATCTTGCTACCTGTCTCCTCGATCTGAACAGGAGAGGGGGTCTTCTCTTGCAGTGTAGCAGTGACGGGGCTTGAGGTGGCTGCTCGCGCCGGGGTAGCTGGTGAGCGGGTTGGGCAGGTGGTGTGGGCGGGGGACGGCGGGGGCGAGGGGCTCGGGCAGGCGGGTGCAGCGGTGGCCGGCAGGGGAGCGGCGGCCGCCGCGAAGGGGAGGGTGGGGGGCTCACGGGCGCTCATTCGCTCCTCTCCAAGTTTTTTGTCCCAGACTGCAAACTAATGCTGTGCCGGGAAAGATTAGAGGCAGGGCAACGAAGAAGGAAGGGGGCAATTAATTCTTGCGCTGCCGCCGCGTGTGTTTAGTTCCTCAACTCCCATAAAAAAATACTATTTATCTAACTTTTCTCTATTTATCACATCCCTTCCACTCACATAACACGTTTTTCAGTACGACCTACAGTGTTTTTTCTCTCAATCTAAACTCACCTGATGCCTGGTTCGATTAGCCACAATGCTTGTAGTACTAGGCTAGTAGGCTTGTCGATTAGGCACAATGCTTGTAGTACTAGGCTAGTAGGCTTGTGTTCTTCTCTTCTTTAAATAATATACTCCTTGTAATAACGTGAGAGCGTCAGAGTTCCCTTGGATGCGTTCAGGTCGCAGAAGTACTTTTTACTTCCTATTCATCCTCCTCATAGAACACGCATCTCTAAAAACTTCTTTTTCACCTCTACTATTTATCTCTCGCATAACACACATTCTAGAAAAAAAGGCACTTATTCCAACTTCTCCTGAACACAGCCCTTATCCTACCCATGTACGGAGTATGTACTCTACGTGATTCTTTCCTTCCTTTTTCTATTCGAAACGCTGACGTCAAGTGAGATAGAACAATCAGACTCCTATCAAAATTCCGGCCGGACTATAGAGTACAACTAGCATATTTCAAGTGCAGCAACACGCGCGCTGAAGCCTGAAAGCTTCTTCATAAATCATCCATCATGAAAGGAATTTGCTTATTAGCGACGAACCAAAATAGTAATAAACACTTTTGTTCATAAACCATCATTTATGAAACTCATGTGACAAACACCGTTTATTATTAATTAATCAAGTGTCATAAACCATGATTAATATATTTCGATGTGCCACTAAGATTATGACAATTACAGAACATCACTGAAAATATCATAAACTAGCTCCTACGTAGCAATTTACGTTGGACCACACCAAAGAAAAGGATCCAATAATTATCCTTATTCGATACCATATATATTATTGTTCTTTACTATAAAAATCACCAAATGTAATATTTTGACTCAAGATGAACTCAGAGTCCTTATATTTGTGGAATTATGAATTATATACATAAAGTAAGTGGTACATTCATGATTATTTTGGCAAATATATTATATCCTCTAGCTTGATGCCAAGCTGGCCAACATCCTCAGTTTCACGACCGCAAACACCAGCCAAGTATGCCACCAGCGCGCGCTCACGAGGAAGAAGGGATTTTCTTTGCAAAATTGTCCAGAAATACAACTACTGCAAGGAATGCGGGTTGATTTCACTAAATTTGAGTTTTTTCTTCAAAATAGTGAGAACTACGCACTTTAATACTAGGTAGAGACAGGAAAGTATCACATTCAACGTTACTAAGATCTGATTCAACATTTTAGAAAAAAACAGATTTCAACATTTTTATTTAAATGTTGAGGTAATGTAGAAAAAATGTTGAAACGATACAAAAAGTTAAATGTTGAGATAATATAGAAAAATGTTGAAACAACATAAAAGTGCTGAGTCAATTTAAATATTGAAATGGGTAATGCAAATGATAAAATATTTATTTTTACTAAAAACATGCATATTGAATTTTTTGTTACATTAATTCTAAATAAACTCCTGGTTCAAACGAATTTGAAAAATGATTAGCAGTTTGTGAGATAAATTAGTTTGAATATTTGAAATTGAGGTAACCTTGCCGATCTGCCATCCATCTCGCAACCAACGGTTACCCACCTGACACTGATGTAGTGTATTTGACGGTAAACTTATACAATACTTCCTCCATCTCAAATTGTAAGTCCCAAATTGTAAGTCGTTTGATTTTTTTGACTCTAACTTTGGCTATTCGTCTTATTCAAAAAATCTATGCAAATGTAGTTAAATTTAAGTCATTCTTAAAATTCTTTTATTACTAAAGCTAGCCATAACAAAAATATGATGTTTTGTAAAAAAATTGAATAAGACGAGTGGTCAAAGTTGGGGGAAAAAAGTCAAATGACTTACTTCAATCGTGTTTTCACGTGCTTCTAGTATAGCTAAGGGATGCAAAATGGAAGCTGACCAGAAATTAATACTACGTTAGTTCACTAAAATAGTAAAGTGATAAAATCCCACTACTGTCAAGTGTATTCTGTGTAGAATAAATCAAGAGTTAAGTGTGTTAGTCGTTGAGGGAATCATATTGGAGGTAGTCCACATTGCCCAATAGGCTGAGCAGAGGTAGTACATCATTTTTTTCTACAATTTTGATGCATTCCGATGATATGTTGGTTTCGTAGCTAGTAAAGTGATCGATATGGCATAAACCATAGAATCAGGCATTATGAACACAATGGTCCATAACATGACTCCGGCAGCCTCGCGGCCCATAGTTGCGCATCCTCCAAAAGAGATAAGACTAGATGAAGCCCAGCATAAGGCCCATAGTCGCGCATCCTCCAAAAGAGACGGACTCAGATTGAGTTACCTTCAGCGTGTCATAGCGTGACTGGCGCCTACGGGCGTGTTTAGTTCCAGAAGTTTTTTATTCTACTATTTATCTCTCATAAAACATGTTTTTCAAAAAGTCCCTTTTAACTTTTTTTACGTTTTCTAGAAAAAGTTTATGTCCTCCACTCCCAACTAAACACACCCTACAAATCCAGCGTCCAAAACCAATCGAACAGCTCCCAATGGCTCGCAGGACTTTGTCCTCTTTTTCATCCAGTAAACGCGACGCGTGCGTTCGCGGACACAAGGCCGCCGCCACCGCCGAGGACACGGCTGCAGTGGCCGCAGGTCATCAGGCAGCAGCACGAGGAGCTCCGGCGCCGCGACGACACCGGCGAAGAGGCCGGCACTGGCGGCCGCCGCTGCAGAGGTGCAGAGGTGCAGAGCATCTCCGAGGCCGCGGTCCAGTGCAGCAGCGGCATCGCTAGCGAAGCGGCCGCTAGCTAAATGAGAGAGCTTGTTTCATCTTCATTTGATTTGCCGATTTGGCATGGTGGAACTCAAACCTGAGTGCTCAAATCAATGGAGTGCGTGGATTGCCAGTTAGAGAGTGGAGAGATAAAACAGCAAAATTTTACCAAAAAACAACCACATAATCCAATCTCGAGCTTTGCTCGAAAGCATTCTGCATGTATTCGTCGTTGCGGCCACTGTCCTGGCCATCGCACTCTACGCCGGCGAGGCCCTGCTACCGCCCGGGCAGCCTATCACCGCCGCTTCGGCGCTCGCCAGCAACCGCACCGGCCCTCGCCCAGTCACCCTTGCCTCTGCGCGTGCCTGCTGCCCCCGCCCCTGCCTCCACGCTTGCTGCGCTCGCCATGGCGCTGGCGGCTGCCTCCTGCCTCTGGGATCGTCTAAGGCTCCAAGCAGCGCGGCATGGGTCGCAGAGGTTGGAGAGGAGCGCTCCGAGGAGGCGCGTGGAGATAGGGCGGTGCGGGCGAGCGTGGCGGTCAGGTCCGCCGCCGTCCGATCCGACTGCACCAGTCAACGAAATAAGCTATCACTAACAAAATTGAGAGCGAATGAGATAAGTGTAGGCCTTGGGCAATCGATTTTGTATAATTCTTGGTGCAAAGAGTAGATCGGTGGTGATGAATTTGGCCGATGCTCTGATTTCCTAGGCAAAACAGACGGAGAAAGGAGGAGAAACGAGGAAGACGAGAGTTAGTTGTGCCTGCGTGTGTGGGACCTTTGAGTCAGATGCTCTAAATTCACGGTATGCCGTTTGATAGACCGTGGACGGTGGATATCAGGCCGCCAGTTACGCCGTGACTTGCCGTTCGCAAGTCACTGAATCCAGCTCCAAAAGAGACGCACTGCGGCGGGTGCGGGCAGGGGCACGGCGGCGAGTTCCCCGTACGAGAGGAAGGTTTGAGGTTTCTGACGCTGCTGGCAACTGTTTGTTCCTCCCGCTTTTCTCAAAGGCGCCACCTTCGATGAGTTCGGTTCTCTGATTCCGTCCGTCCTCAGAAGTCCTCAGGTATTGCCATGGGTTCCCCTTTCATCTTTTCGTTCTTTTGTTGATTTGGCGATTTGAGAGGCAGCCAACAGAATTTAGTGCCATATTGAAATTGGTCCCTTTGCTTGCATCTGTTGGATGCGTGAACTATCACATGCACAACTCATATCTGTGTAAGGAGTATATATATTCATGGTCATGGATGAGATCCTGCCTTTTGCTGCTTGGTTCTTGCACAGGCGTCACTAGGAGCCTCATAAATAGGTTAATTTTTATGTATTTTGGTTAGATTGAAGGCCTGAAGCGAAAGATTAATGGGGTTAGTTTGGTGTTTTGGGGATGTTAATCCATCGGATCTCTAGAGCCCTACTTTTTCCTTGTGAACCTATAGAGAGCTCGACGTTTATGTGAAAATGGTCACCAGCGTACCATGCATTTCCAGTGGGCGGACAGCAGGGAACATGACTGGGGGTGGTGATCAGGCATTCAGGCTCATACTTTATATTTGCATAAATAAAAGTATGCTCCTTCCCCTCCAACCAGTCAAATTGGGAGTTGGGTATTCCTATTTTTCAAGCCAAATTGTTTCCTACCGCTACCGGTATCAAAAAAATCCATTTAACCATAAAGTGTTGAACAAACTAAAATACTCCCTCCGTCCCAAATTACCCAAATTATTAGTGGTTTTGATTTTTCTAGACTCATAATTTTTGCTATGCACCAAGATATATATCATATCTAGATGCATAATAATAGGTATGATCCTAGAAAAGCCAAAACGAAACGACTAATAATTTGGGACTGATGGAGCATTCG
The DNA here is from genome assembly GCA_015342445.1 of Digitaria exilis. Taxonomy (NCBI): domain Eukaryota; kingdom Viridiplantae; phylum Streptophyta; class Magnoliopsida; order Poales; family Poaceae; genus Digitaria; species Digitaria exilis. The sequence goes on along the minus strand of JACEFO010001754.1, from coordinate 2,245,885 downwards.
TTTTGGGGCGGAGGGAATACATACTAGCTTTTTCTAAAGAAAATGGCTTTCCTTCATGGTTGGAAGTTTTTGATGTTATCATTGTCCTTAACTCACAATAAAGTTTCATGCTCAGCAAATGTAATCAAGACTAAATGATGGTGCCGTGGATGAGGAAACTACATATTGCCTTCACAGCTTATTCCCACAAATATTACAAATGTGTATGACTCATTGATCTCAGATTTGCTCGACTTAGACAAAAGAATGGAAGAAATAAGCTCAACCAACAACTATATGCATGTATATAGCTTATATACTTGATTCTTTGGTAAATTCTTGGGTATTCCTGGGAATACCCAGGAACCTAGCTACCTCCGCCTATGCCGTTGAACTGCCAAAGTTCACTAGCACCAAGGAGAAATCGAAGAATTGAGTGATGGGACATTAATATGGATTGAGCACTCATCTCTACTATCTCATTATGTTAATGACCAGTCCAGTTATTATGCCATTCATAGTGTTGTGTTGTGGCCCTAGGGCCCTGTCCGTGTTAGTGTTTGTGTTCCTGTAGTGTACCGTTGTTTTTTTTGTGTCATGTTCTGTAAATTCTTTCATACGTGACATATTCTTGAAAAAAGAATGTGAAAATTAATCTGTTTGTCCTTTGATTTAATGTTTCAGAAATCCACGTACTGGTTGTTAGTTCATTGCTGTTTCTTCAAGGATTTAGAGATAAATAAGTGTTGCTTGGATTAAGGCATAAATAAGTGTTGGTGTTTCTTCGGGGATCTAGAGATAAGTAAGTAGGATGCCACCTAAATTAATCTTCTTCATGAGGATAGGAATATTAACATATAACAGAAATACGAAAAAGGGGGCCATCTGCTTAGCTTGATATGCGTAACTTCAATTCCATCATCAGATGGAGCATTTTGTACACCCTCTGATCTGTATCTTGGGGCCTCTGATCAATTCAAAGTTGGGGGGAAATAATCTAAATAATGGAAAACGATCCTGTACTGATTGCTATTAAGTATTATAGATGCATGATAGCTTCGAAACATCTGTTATACATATCAGCATATGCACCTCTCGATTAGTTTGACTTCTATAATATGATTATCTTCTTGTGCACCATTCTGACTTTCTGATCTCATGTTTTTTGGCCTACCAGCTACCATTCTGATTACCTACAGACAGCTGCACCTGTTCAATGGAAGATCTCCCAGATGCACTGCTTGGAGAGATCATCAAGCGACTTACCAGTACAAGTGATCTTAATTCTTTTTCCCTTGTGTCAAAGAATCTTTATACTGTCGAGGCAGAGCTAAGAGATGCTATCCGTGTTGGCTGTGGCATTTGTCCTGTGACAGTGGCTTTGCCATCAATAGGCTCACGATTCTCTAATCTGTGTAAAGTGGAATTCAACTACTCTGGCTGGAAGTCCGACCATGGGATGCAGTTGGACAACCAAGGCCTCCATGTACTTTCATCTTGCTGCCCTTCACTGACTGATATGATCTTAAGCTTCTGCTTGTTCATTGATGACTCAGGTCTTGGATTTCCTAGCATACTTCAAGAAGCTGGTGTCTCTCAGGTTGAACACAGTACAAGGAATAAGTTCAGCAGGGCTTCTCTCAGTAGCAGTTGGTTGCAAACGTCGTCTATCTTCTCTCCACCTTACCAATTGCAAGGGAGTTAGTACCGCAGAGTGGTTAGAGTATCTTGGCAGGGTTGGTTCCTTGGAAGAACTTGTAGTAAAGTACTGTGAAAAGATTTGCCAGTATGATCTCCTAAAGTTTGGTCCAGGATGGATGAAGCTCCAGAAATTTGAGTTTCAGCTCAAGGGTTGGCACAACATATTTGATCCCCGTGATCCTTCCTATGTGCCAAACTATCAGTATAGGTATGATTTCCTCTGTGAGCATTTGAAGGATCTGACTTTGGCGAAGATTGTAACCCAGCCAGAAATTGGACTTCGTTATCTGCTGAGGAAGTGCAAAGCATTGGAGAACCTCAGACTTCACTATGTTCTTGTTCTAAGCGACAATGACATGATAACACTCATCCACAGCTGCAGCAACCTTAGGAGCATCTCACTCCGGTTCGAGCCCCTATTCAATGAAAGGCCTGAAGGTAGAGTTTTCAGCACACCATTGACTGATGAAAGCCTCAAGGCTCTGGCTCTGAGGTGCCCTATGCTTCAGACTGTTGAGCTCATATTTGCAGCTTGCGAACCTATATTTCCGTCAGAAATAGGCTTTACACAGGAGGGCTTTCTGATGCTCATTAAATCTTGCCCGATTCGTGATCTGATACTTTGTGGAGCCAACTTCTTCAATGACGAGGGGATGAAGGCCCTCTCATCTGCACGGTATCTAGATACACTTGAGCTTATGGATTGTGTTGCAGTAACTGACGTCGGGATGCGTTTACTTGCGCATGCCCCACGTTTGACTAACCTCACGCTGAGGCAGTGTGATTGTTTTACTGATAATGGAGTGGGAGAGGTGGTGCGTGCACATAAGTTGGAGTCTCTGATCGTTGAAGGCTGTTCTAGGGTCTCTGTAAAAACAGTGTTGGGTGCTGCCAAATCAGTTCACTACAAAGATGATTATCCAGGTTACTATCGTCTCGATAGAGTGTGACCATCGGGCAGGAAAGCGCCTCACCATCGAACCCCTGAGAAACTACTCTCACAGTGAACTGTGAAGCTGTCTTTTTCATTTTTGATATTTCAGGGCGTCCTTACCTTTTATCGTTTTTCTGTTGTGTGGCTCGAGATATCAGCGTGTTTAATGGAGAGATTTGGTTTTTGCGAAGACGAGATTATTGAGAACATACCTATTGCCCTAAGCGTGATGCTCCTCAAGCGGTATTGTCATGACGGGTAACAGGTAAGGAGTTTTCTAAAGCAACCGACGGCTTCATGGGTTCCTTGCTGGCTGTAGAAGGGAAAGACATATTGTTTCCCAAACAGATAATAGTTTGTTATGTCAAAACTCATTGTCTCCAGTATAATCAAATTAAGCGTGTTTAGACAAATAAATTATAGCAAATGTGTAACATGGCGGCTCGGTAAGGTTACTGGCGGAGACTTCTTCCCTAGCTACCAATAAGTAGGACAGTGCATCTGGACATGGGAATCATTGTATGACTATGTGTCTATCAGTGCACAACTGAACTCTGCCGAACTGCTATTGTGCTCTTTTTCGATGGTTGGATTTCATGTCAAGCTATACCTCCACAATGGTTCATCTTTCTCATCTCCTTAGCAAAGTCTTCTCCAATGGTTGAGCTAGCATATTAACACTAAGCATGTCCGCCTAATAAAAGAGATAGCAAAGAGATTATTTCCCCAATGATCCATCTTATAGCACATTGTTCAAAGCATCCCATATCCCACAATCTCTCTCACATTAATAAAATATGAAGCTCACTTCTCTCTGAGCTATCTCTTGAAGAAAAGATAGCACACTCTCTCCTCACCTCTCTCTTCCATGCAAGCTAAATGATGAAATGGATTCCTTTGAGCTAGCTGATGTGGTATTGTTGGAATTCTTAGAGTCAGATCATGCGACGCCCAATTCATGTGTATGATATTACCCATTAGGATTATCCTAGTGAACTCATCCTTTTGTTTTCTCACATATGGTGCTGCGTTTCACTTCCACATAGATGCAATAGTCCAACGATACACAAAGTGCTATCTCCATATGAGACTCGCTCCCTTATTGTGAAACAAATATACCACCACCTGCGTTAGTAAATCGTAGTGATTGCTAACTTCTCATCTAGTACTTTGGTTTTACTATGTCCCATCCAAAAATGCAAATTGAGCTCATCATTACACGCTAATATAATAGAGCCCTGCTGGCATAGTTAAAATGATTCGAGCAAAACAATGTTCAGAAATATCGGGAACAAACAAAAAGATACACATCAATTACAATGATGAAGAATATTCATCCTGGTGCTCAAAAGAATCTGTTTAGACCTGATAAGCCTGGGTAACCCTCTTTGAACTGAACTATTTTGGCAGCATCCTGTACAGCTTTCAGAGAGACACGAGAACAACCTTCAATAATCAGAGATTCCAAGTTTCGCGCACGGCACACTTCTGTCACTCCATGATCAGTAAAACCATCACACTGCCGCAAAGTGAGGTTAATCAAACATGGGGCACGCACAAGGAAGTGCATCCCATCATTAGTAATCTGCACACAATCCATAAGCTCGAGTGTCTCCAAATATTGTGCAGATGACAAGACCTTCATCCCCTCATCATCAAAGAAGTTAGCAGCGCTTAGCACAAGATCACGAATCGGACAAGACTGAATGAAATTAACAACACCCTCCTGTGTGAAGCCTATTTCTTCTGGATAGTATTGACAGCAAGCTGCAAATGTTAGTTCGACAGCCTGCAACTTAGGGCACCTGAGGGCTAGAGCCTTAAGGCTATCATCAGTCAATGGCGTGCTGAAAACCATACCTTCAGGTCGTTCATTGTAGAATGGCTCAAGGCGGAGCGAGATGCTTCTAAGATTTTTGCAGTTGTGTGATACTGTAATAATGTCATTGTCACTTTGACCAAGAACATAATAAAGGCCAAGGTTCTCTAATGCGTTGCACTTGCTCAGAAGGCAACCAAGGCCTATTTCAGGCACAGTTACGATCCTCGCCAAATTTAAATCCTTCAAGTTGTCACAGCAGAAATCATATCTATACTGGCGGTGTGGTGTATATGAAGGATCACATGGTTCATATTTGTTATGAAAACCCTTGATTTGAATCACAAACTTCTGGAGCTTCATCCATCCTGGACCAAACTTTAGGAAGTCATACTGGCTGATCCCCTTACAATACTTTACTGTAAGTTCTTCCAAGGAACCAACCCTGCCAAGACATTCCAGCCACTCCGCACTAGTTACTTTCTTACAGTCAGTAAGGGTGAAAGCAGTTAAACGCTTGCAACCAACAGCGACAGACAGAAGGCCACCAGAGCTTATTTCAGGTACTGTGTTCAACGTGAGAGACATCAGCTTATTGAAGCATGCTAAAAAACCAAGACCAGTGTCATCTATGCACAAGCAATGGCTTAAGGTAAGATGAACCAATGAGGGGCAGAAAGATGAAAGCACGTGCAGGCCTTGGTTGTCCAACTGTATCCCATGGTCAGGCTTCCAGCGATAGTAATTGAATTCCATTTTGCATAAATTGGGGAACCGGGAGCATAGTGATGACAAGGCTGATGTCACGGGAGAAAGGCCACAGCCAACGCAGATAGCATCTCTTTGCTCTGCCTCAACTTTATAGAACCGTTTAGACACAAGGGAAAATGAATTAAGATCACTTGTCCGGGTGAGCCGCTTTGTGATCTTTGAGAGTATTGCATCTGGCAAATTGTCCATTGAAGACTGCAACTGTTCTACAAGGTTCTGCAGGTATTCACAGTGGTAGGCATAAATTACAGAGATCAGGAATTCACAATTACAGAGATCAGGAATTCAGAACTCAGAATGAAGCATATGAACACAAGAGCATATAGATATGGTGATATATCGTAGAGGTTCCTCTGTCCACACTAATAAAGAAGAGTAATTAAAGCAACTAAGCATATTTCCACACTACTAATCATTGTGCAAGAAACTTTTCCCATTATTCAGTTTTTTAAATAATGCCGATTAGAAATTTTGACGAGTATCCATAAATCCAAAAGAAGTGGAAGCACAATTTGATTTCATGGGCACCTTTTTCCATCTACGCTGATGTGCCCTAATAAGTATTAAGTAATAACCTACTATTTATCTAGTATTTCCAAATCACTGATCAATCAGATAAAATATTGTTGATAGGGGGTTTTAGTTTTTTTCTTCGGTTGTTGTGGTTTAGGCTAAGTAAGTAGAAACACTTTGCTAATGTCGTGTGCGTGTGCTGGACTAAAGGCCCGCGTGTAACCTTCTGTAATGTTACTTTTCTTCTTAATACTAGATTCGTGCTCGTGCGTTGCTACGGGTGCCAAAATTTATACTGTGATATATAAATCATCAATGTGATAATGATGTTGGAAAGCAAGTATGGACTTATAAAAAAAGTCAATATTGTTGAAGCAAACCACCTTTTAAGGATGACATCAACCACCATAGAGAAAAACCCAAACATGGATGATATTGCGACACTCGCAATAAAGATAGAAGAATATCGTACAATGTCCACAAAGGCGTGGTGCACCTAAAATTCCAATGTGACCTGACACTACTGCACAAGTGCACATCCTAACCTGCACAGAAATTATAGTCTACAATATTTGAAGCTTGCTTATATGCTGTATGTCAAGTCTTAATCTTTAATTAGCCATCTATCGGATGTACAAGAAGAGTAATAGGTAGGTTGAAGTATCACAGATTTTCATTTCTGAAAAAATAACCTGGTTCACAATAAAGTTTAATTGAAACAATAATTCATTTGGGTAGTAACCCATGTTACTCATAAATAATCTAGCAAGTCCACTTTTTCTAAAAGAACCTATTTCTCAGATAGTGTAATAGATTATAGTGTTTGATTGCATAAATAAACTCAAGAAAATAAACATGATCCTAAAAGTAGCTTCCTTTGTTCAGTCTCTCCTCTAGGTCGTCTTCTATTTGTTTATATTATACCGACGTCCATCTATTTGAGAGAATTCAAGTCTGGAATAGATGATCTATTTCTATTTTAATCCAGTGCTCCACCCAGCTCAAGTCAGCACTGAAGCATTCAGGCCTTCAGTTTTGGCATAACAAAGGAACAGAAACTAATTGATCACCACAGTAGTGGGATTGTTTTGTTCATTGGTATGTATACTAAGATAAACGTACCTAAATTAGCAATCGCTGATTGTGGACATACATAAATGAGCTCCCAAAGTCCAAAACAAGAAAACACAGCAGATGTTGTTCCCTACAAAAAAAAAGAACACAATCATTTAAACAGAAAGTGGGCTCAAACATTTATCCACCAATGACGCAATGTATTTCTAATTATGTGGGCTCTACTCAGAAAGCTGCATCAGGGATGTGCTCAATAAGATATGCGTGCATTAATGCTGGATGCCAGAGATAAGTATTACCAGAACTCATGGGACGCTTTCAATTTCAAGGGAAAAACATCATGCTACAAAGCCCACCTTATATATAATTTAAGTACCTTATCGATTTTCATATATCTTTATTTCCCATTTATATTAACACAAGAAAACAAATCCTCTGAAGCATCTCTAAAGATGCTTTGTTTCACAATATTCAGAACCTGCACGAAGTTGAGTGTTGGACCTAAACAGATTCAGAACTGAACGGATTCAGTTGCTTCACCAACTTGGACCTGCACAAATCCGGATCAGAATGCATTCAATAAAATCAAAACAGAATGGTTTCAGACCTTGTACGAATTCAGACCTGAACAGATTCAGAATGTACAAATAATTTGTACCTGGATAGAGACGATACTGACATACCTGGGTCGGCGATGACCACCTGAAGTAAAGGCAAAGGATGTGAAACTATATACTCCCTCCGGGTTGGTAAAGGAAGACGTTTAGGACATTGACACGGTCTCCAAAACACAACTTTGACTAATACTTTTTAGTATAAAATATTTGTAAAATATATTTTAAAATTACTTTTCTGAAACTATATTTCAATACAAATCTACTCATATTATTTTTATATTTCGAAACTTAATACTTAAAAAATTATTTACGATCAAAGTTTACAAAGTTTGACTTTGGACAATCTGAAAACGTCATCCTTTACCAATACGGAGGGAGTATATGATTAAGATGGATTATCCAAAGCCATTAGGTCAACCCTTCCTATAAGCCTTCGAGATTAGCATTTCAAGGAAAAGAAAAGAGAAGAAACATGCATTGCTAAATTACCGTACCAACCACAATAAAAATTCTACTTAGAAATTTGATCTATCTGATGAGCCAACAACATAAGTCTTGCAGTGACAGTCCGCTATATCAAGCCATTAGTTTTTACTTGATAGCTGATTTCAGATTGTAGAATTTAGCGGTGATGTATGAATTTGGTTCATAAAAGATATCCATTCATATAGATACTCCATATAACATGAGACCCAATACTTTGGCATCTAGGACGTGCTCTATGAAAGGCTGGGTTGCCGCACTTTCTTGCATGGTTTCACCCTAAATAAGCCGCACTGCTCATATATGCAAGTGAGTGAGACAATATAAGAAGTGTCATATTTCAACCAGATTGGACCCCGACGATACACAGACCTATAATATGGTTACTCCAAAGCTTGTTTATTCCATATGTATATGGATTAAACAAAAGTCATATATACTTGGTAGACGTGCTAAACCGTAAAGGGATGGTGCAGCTCTCGTTGATGTATTATGTGGCGGACACAGCAGGATTGATTACCTTATAAAAATGCCGATTTTAGTTCACCAATAATGAGATCGACGCCGACATTGCAAGGGTGGCAGGAAGATGGCGGCAACATTGCTGAAACATCAATTGGGAACTTACATAACCATACCAGCTCCAGCGTCGGCTCGACTCTTTCGTACCAGAATAATCGTTGAGTGCAGCCCAGCTTTGACGCTCGTCAAACTCCTGCAGCGATGTTCCGCCTGGCACCTGGCAGAAGGCAAGCAGATGGAAGGCGAGGGGGACGAAATTAAGACGGAAAGTAGCAACCTGGGAGAAGGCGAGTTGATGGATTGACAACAGAGCAGATAGAAAGGCTAGGGCTATCATGATCCTCCATCTTGCGCAACTTCCCGCTAGCCCTGAGGCCTATACGGACAGAACTCTCCAACCTAGGGCTCCCTGTCATGAATCTCCATCTTGCGCAAGGCCTAGACAGCGGCGTTGAGCATAAGTTCCTGGGAAGGAAGATGTCGTTGGAGGGAAACGTGGGAGGCATCGTGGTCGTGGGGTAGGAGAGGGAGGGGGAAAACCGCAGGTGGCCGGACGGATGAAGGCCTGGGCGGACGGACGATGGTTGCGCGCGAGGGGAGGGGGAGACGTACGACGAAAAACGGTTAGGGTGAGCGACGGAGGAAAGACGTACCAAATTTTTGACCCCTGCTTTTTAGGAGTAGAGATAGAGATAAAGATACGCAGCTCTCCTGTGTATTCTCGAAAAAATAAACCTATTTATTATTATATAGCAATCGACAGTCGTCATCGGACAGGAACCAACCGCAAGAATCGAGGATCTTGACTGCTGCTCAGATCAGCAGCGCATGCCAAGGGGGATCAAATCTAGAAGCATACCTATAATTAGGAGAGGCTCCGATCGGGTTTCTTGCAATGAGAGATCCTGGTGGCGCAATGAGCAAAACGGGGGACGAGGAAAAGTTAACGACCGCGGAAACCCTCGCGAGACGGCGAGAGTACCAAGGGGGAAGGAAACCAAAGCCTTTTTGGTTTCATGGCCAGAATGGGCCTATCTGGGCTGACAGGGCTTGTTATTCACTTCGGCCTGCAAAGGCCCACTGGCATACTTCCCCCTGTCCTCCTCTTCCCGGCCTCTGCTTCCTGCCATGCTGCGCCGCCTTCCCTTCCCTTACGCCGCCGTCTCCGCTCGCTGCTGCCCCGCCGCCAGGTTCCATCGCCGTTGCTTCGGTGAGTCTTGTCTCCTCGCCTTCCTATACCTCGGTATAGTTTTGTCTAGAAAAGGCAAGCCTCCCTATACACTACTGAATCCGCCATTGGGTGCGAATCGAGACAAGGGTTTGGGTTTCCTACCCTGTTCTTTTCTTTTTCTAGTAGCCGCTTGCATTCCCGTGATGGCGTTCCAGGAAGAGAAATTTCGGAAACCGTAGCCCCCCCTCTACATACGTATCCATGAGTACCAGAGTGGCAAAATGCTAGTGACCTCCAGAAACCCTACCCCCTTTCTGAATCGAAATGTGTGTGCGCGCGCGTGCTCCCATGCTTTGATACTTCATTTTCCTTTCCTTTTGCATTCTTACTTGGGACGAGCAGAAGGTGAACGGGATTCAGGAAGGATAGTGCCTGATTGGGTATTTTTTTTTTCTGAATTTTGTTGTTTTTTTAATTGGCTGCTTTAGTGCAATGGATTCAGGAAAGCGAAATTCGAACTTGTAGAGTAACCGAACAATTGATTCTGTGAATGCAGCCAGCCTAGGTGGTCATGAACTCATGATATACTGGGATTCTTTGTGTGCTTAGGATGTTTGTAGACTTACAGTCTGTATGCCCTTTCATGATTTTGGAATTTTTAGATGCTTGGGCTGTTGGCTTTAATTGTGCCATTTTGCCTATAGCTTCTTTCTTGTGATTGGGATATAGTTGCAACAAGTTGCTGCCTTAATTGATGATACAAAATAATGTATATGTGCTCTGCTTTAAACAGAAATTGATGGAAGAAAAGGTCCACAACTTTGAAAGGTTCAGACAAAAATATCGTTAATTTCACAATCACAAGAATACCTACATGTTCTGCTGATGAAGTGATGAACGTCACTACCGCGATACAATACTTCCATTTTCATATGCTTCTGAACTCTGATCTTAATTTCAGTCCAGCACTATTAGCAGAGCACCAGCTGAACCTTAAGACTGCCTGACACTAGCACTGCTCAATGGAGGGTCTCCCGCAGGCACTACTTGAAGAGATCGTTCAGCGCATTACCAGACTAAGTGATCTTAATTCTCTTTCCCTTGTGTCGAAGCTGTTCTACACAGTTGAGTCTGAAAATAGGCATTCTATCCGTGTTGGCTGTGGCCTTTACCCTGCTGAATTGGCCATGACATCACTTTGCTCGCGGTTCCCCAATTTGTGCACAGTGGAAATCAACTACTCTGGCTGGACAGCTGAAAATGGGTTGCAGTTGGACAATCAAGGCCTCTCTGTGCTTGCAACTTGCTGCCCCTCGCTGACTGATCTCACCTTAAGTTACTGCTCAAACATCAATGACTCTGGTCTTTGTTGGATTGCTCACTGCAAGAAGCTGACATGCCTCAAGTTGAACACTGTAGCAGCAATAAGTTCAGCTGGGCTTTTCACCGTGGCTGTTGGCTGTAAGAGTTTATCTGCTCTCCGCCTTATAGGCTTGGAGAAAGTAGCCAATGTAAACTGGCTGGAGTACCTTGGCAGGGAAGGGTTGTTGGAAGAACTTGTAGTGGTGGCTTGCAAGGGAATCAGCCAGTATGAACTCTTAAGATTTGGCCCAGGGTGGATGAAGCTCCAGAGGTTTGAGTTTGATGAGGTCAAGGGACGTTATGAAATAGAACAACCTCATGATCCATCTCACATGGCCCACTCCCATTATAGATATGATTTCTGTTGTCAGAGTTTGAAGGTTTTGACTTTGGCGCGTGTTGTGACCTTGCCAGAAATAGGACTTCGTTTCTTCCTGAACAACTGCAAATCATTAGAGAAACTTTGCCTACATTATGTTGTAGGTATATATGACAGTGACATGATCACTCTATCACGCAGCTGCAGCAACCTTAGAAGCCTCTCACTCCAGCTCACGCCTCTGTTCAATGGTGGATTGGAAGCTAGAGATGTCAGGACACCATTGACTGATGATAGCCTTAAGGCTCTAGCACTCGGCTGCCCTCTGCTTGAGACTGTTGAACTCACTTTTGCAGCTTGTGAACCCAGTTATCCATCAGAAATAGGCTTCACGCAAAATGGTTTTGTGATGCTAATTCAGTCTTGTCCAATTCGTGATCTCATCCTAACTGGTGCCAATTTCTTTAATGATGAGGGGATGAAGGCCCTGTCCTCTACACAATATTTGGAGACACTCGAGCTTATGGACTGTGTGGCGATTAGTGATGTTGGGATGCGCTTCCTAGCACATTCCCCACGTTTGATTAACCTCACACTCAGGCAGTGTCATTATGTTTCTGACCGTGCCCTGACCGAGGTGGCACGCTCACGGAGCTTGGAGTCTCTGATTGTTGAAGGCTGCCGTCGGGTCTCTCTAGAAGCTATCCAGGGGGCTGCCAAGTCTGTTGAGTACAAAGTTGACGGGCCTGGCCTATTTTGTTTAAACAGGGGCTAAATTATTGCTTACTGCCATGGTCCACTGCTGTTCTTTCGTCATGTTTTGCCTTTGTTTTCTCTATGTTCTGCTGTCCTTGCGTCAAGCAAGCTACGGTGTAATGGTGAGTTTATGGAGGTGTCTGATGAGTGAAAACCATGACAGTGGCCACAATATGGCGGAATATTGCTAGTTCGGTAGTCTTCTGGGGTTTCACTTTACTATCTGTGATGGTCCTATCAGGTCACTGATCCCAGATTCTGTCAGACTTCATTTAAGCAGGTTTAGGTGTAGAGATTTTCAAAAGTTGGGCATACCTTCTCCTTGTAGTGGTGAATCCTGAAAAGACATTTATGAATGGAAATGTAATAGCGGTGGCGACCACTATGGATTAATGTACTGTTCCTACTTTTATAGCCCATGCTGCTAAATTTCTTCTCTTCGCTTCAGGCAGTCAACGTGAGTGGAGCTGTTGCTAATGAAGGATTGCTTGACTTTTTACCTACTTATGCCAATGAGAAAAGCAGCTCGAGTGCAGCATTTAGAGGTTTTTTGTTTAATTAAATGTTAAATATTTGCCACTGAACTCTATCGGGCTTCTCCAGGATGCTTTGACGAAACCATGAATACAATCTGCGTTTACAAGTGATCGGCTTGCTTCAATTGACGCATAGATTTGCAGTTGTGGCAAATAACAAGCGAAAGCTTCCAGTCGAAAGTAACATATCTCGATGTCGTGGTAATCATGACTCCGGTGCAAAATATACGGCAAGGGTGCAGCATCAGTGCATCACCTTCAAAATGGCGTCCCTCCATTTGAACTCAACTGAACATGTGCTCCTGACTCTATCACAATCACTTCTGGGTTGACGTGACCAGAAGTGCTTGATCACCGTACCAGGCTTTGGTTCCGAGTTTCCGACCAGGGCAGAGGGAAACGAGTCAGCAATGATGGGTAGAACGGCCATCGGTGCCAGATCGAACTATAGTTTTGGGCAGCAGCAGAATTCTATGATTCTATCTAGGTGGCTCGGTTTCGATCTGGTAGCCAAGAATTGGTGTTGGCACAGCTCGATTTTGTCTGCGCAAGTTCTATCCGGTGGCAGGAAGTAGCGGACAAGATCGTTTTCAGTTATGTAATCTTTCAACAAATTCTCTCCATAAACCTTAGAAGATGCTAAAGTTTACATGTCCATCAGTCCATGGATTGCAAAAGACCAATCTTTCTCTCCCTCATGAGCTGCTTTTGAGATTGTTTTGCCACCAATTGGAATGCCTAGCACATCATGCCGCAGTCTGGGGGTGTGGTACCGATGGACTTACCACTCACAACAAAGTTAATTTTACAATTGAGAATTGCAATTTAGGAATTAAAACATTAGAATAGCGAGTTTTATGTCTAGGTTGAATCGAAAACGGTCAGAAAACAAAATGGATTTTTTAGAAACCTACTCGTTGGTCGGAAATTTGCATCACCGTTTTACACCTAGTACATGACTATGTAGTGGATAGGGTCAAGACCACTGGCCACGTCATGTCGCCCACTGCCAAGTCACACCGGCCGTAGCATCCTCATCACAGCAGTGCCCGGCGCACGTCACCCATGAGTCCATGACCTTTGCAAATCGCAATCAAGGATTCACTACCGACGCCGCCACAACCGCCGTCGCCGCATCGCCGGCTGCTCCGTTACCCCTGTGGATTTAGCGCGGGCGGGCGGCCGTCGCGGGGCCCATGGCCGACCATGGCGCGGTCACCGGCAAGCTGAGCGTCGCGGAGACCTTCTCCAGGCTCAGGGAGCAGGGCAAGGTGCGTGCGTCTGGCTGTCTCAGACTTTGCCCTCGCCCTTCACTTCTTCGCAACCCCTGGGGGCGGGGGGTTCGCCCAACCTCTGCATCTCGTGCTATTTCTTATTTGCAGGGCTGAATGGTGGTAGTTGCAGCCTTTGCCCTCGCCGATGCGAGTGTTGGTAGTTGGCGCGCGGTGCAGACGTGCAGTGCAGATAGGTCAATCATGCGCGTGCACTACAAAACTGACAAAGTTTTCCTCAAAAAAAAAATACAAAACTGACAAAGCTTACCCATAGTTTCATTGCAAGGGGCGCTTGTATATTTGGTTAACGAACTAGTTCAACTGTGGTAATGAGTTTGTTGGGATTTATGATGACACTTTTTATCTGAGACACTATCTGTGCACTCTTTACGATTGTGCCTGCCTTATTCTCCAGTGAAAATTCTTGCATTTCATTGCCCATGATTGGCGGGATCTGGGATTTACATCACTGGTACCTGTATCTGCAAAATCAGTGTCTTATTGTGTAGTCTGTTCGTTTTGAGCATTAGGAAGTCAGTGTATCCAAAGAATTTGTAAGATTCTATGTGGAGGCCGACCTTGGTAATCTTGCTTTATGCTGCTCCTTAGTGTGACATTTGGTGTTTTTGGAGAAGGAATTTAGTTTAAGAGGCATGTCTGACCTTGGAAATTTTCAGACTGCATTCATCCCATTCATCACTGCGGGTGATCCTGACTTGGAAACCACATCGAAAGCATTGAGGATCCTCGATTCCTGCGGTTCAGATGTGATTGAGGTTGGTGTACCATACTCAGATCCACTGGCTGATGGACCGGTTATTCAGGTAGGCATGTGATGGTCTTTATTTCACCAGCTGCAACATATTTGATTTCATATAGCTTTCTACAGCTTTATTAATTTCACCTCATTTCCAGGCATCTGCAACACGGGCACTTAAGAAAGGCACTACACTTGATTCAGTCATAGGGATGCTGAAGGAGGTTATACCTGAGCTGTCTTGCCCTATAGTTCTCTTCACATACTACAACCCAATTCTGAAACGTGGGGTGCGGAACCTCATGGCTACTATCAGACAAGCTGGCGTAAATGGTAGGTTTCCTTGCATAGCGAGTCATGCGGACTATGGTTGTTTACTTTGTTATTATAAGATGTTTCTTGTTCCTGCATCTTTTGTATACCGTAAGCATGATTTTTAATTAGATATTTTGTTGCTGTGTCAATCAGATTTGTTGACCTACACTATATGCTGTAGGGTTGGTAGTACCTGATCTTCCTTTGGAGGAGGCACTGTTTCTGAGGAGTGAGGCCATTATGCACAACATAGAGCTGGTTCATCTTCACGCCCATCTTTTCATATACTGCTCACACACAATTTCTTGTGTTTTGCATAGTTGCGTTGCTCTCTGGTTGCTAACTAAACTCTTGCTCGAGATGAGATCCACCTATCTTCAGCTTGGGCTAGGTCCAGTCCAGGCTTCCAAAAACACACAGTTGCAAAAGATCTTCTAGGCATTTGGATCAGCCTGGCCCTATAAGCAAGATCACTGGGTTCACACATGGCTGGCGAGTTTGTCCATTCCAATTTTACAAATCCAGGATATGCTATGCTAGGCTACGGCCATCTTAAAGTATATTTTGGATAGCTTGGGGCTGGTGTGAGTGTGACAGCAGTATATAATTGCATATTAGTCATGATGGTGGAGTAAGCAACCGAAGATATAGCCTGAATGCCATCATTTATACTTTGCATGATTGCTTACAGGTGCTGCTTACAACACCTACTACACCAAAAGAGAGGATGGTGGAAATTGCAAAAGCTTCAGAAGGATTTCTTTATCTTGTGAGTGTGTGGAAGATCCCAGCTATTTTCCTAGTTAGAAGTCTTGGACATATTTATATATTCTGGGTATGTTTTATATCTGCCCGTGGTAAAACATCCTGAAGTAGGACTTATAACATACTCCCTCCGGACCCTTTTCTTAGGCGTGATAGCGTTTTTGTGAATCCAGCGATTTGTTAGGCGCCCCCAAGGACCGAGGCGCTGTTTCCTGGGAATCGCGGAAGGCAGAGCATTTTGTGTAGAGGCGTGGGCCCTTGGGCATGCATGCGGGTGGAAACTGAAGAGGCAGGGGCAGCTGGGCATGCTTGCACACATGCAAATGACACCGAGGTGGGGAGCGTTTTATAACTAAATACGAGGCAGTTAATACTCAGGTCATTTCTCCTTGGTATGTGGAATCCTCCCCCTTGCGCCTAAGAAAAGGGTCCGGAGGGAGTAGGGAATAACTTTGAAGTGTGAACCAGTATATCATGTTTATACATTAAAGATGAAATTCATTTCCCCAGACATGTTTGTACAGAAAAATTGATAGGGAATATATTCTTTTGGGTTAGGTGGGAATTATGGCACGTAGAACATGTGTCTGGTCATTCTATTTCACCATCATGTTCGACCTCTGCACCTGAATTTGATTTAGTGTTTAGTAGCATTACTAACCTGTATGCTATGCAGGTGAGTGCTGTTGGAGTTACAGGCACACGTTCAAATGTAGACTTACGTGTGGAACATCTTCTTAGGGAGATTAAGAAGGTTAGGAAACTGTAATATGCTTAATCACTAGTATAGTAAACTGTGAATTAGTTTTTCGTACAACAAAATCTCTGTGGAAACTTGTGTTCAAGAATGCTTACCTTCCTGACTTTACAGGTTACAGACAAACCTGTAGCTGTCGGTTTTGGTGTATCGACTCCAGAGCATGTGAAACAGGTGAATTAGACTTCTCAGAGCTTTCTTGCTAAGCATGAGGTAGAGTCTACTATTATCTGTCTTACAATTTTTTTATATCTTCATTATTAAACAGATTGCAGGCTGGGGAGCAGATGGTGTGATTATTGGCAGTGCAATTGTTAGACAGTTATGTGAAGCTGCTACTCCAGAAGAAGGTCTGAAAAGGCTAGAGGAATACACCAGGAATATAAAGGCTGCTATGCCATTGAGGTGATCACGCCCATCATGAGCATCAGAATACCAGTTCCAGCAGCAGTCTGGTCAATGGTTTAGCATCCATAGTTCAGCTAGCGTTATTTGGTACTGCTGCAGTGCTGGGAACTCTGTCCCTGCCTATAGAATGCAAAAAAGAATAAAGGCGGTAGTTCAGTAATTGTCTGAAGCAATAAGATTGTGTTATTTTATCATGATTCTTTAGGAAAGGAGTGTAGAATTTCATATGCTGATCCTTTTTGTCTGAAAGATGGAATGTCGGAATCAAGCTGCCTGCCCTGACTCCTGAGAGGATAGGAATAAGAGTGGATAAAGTCATGCTGATTTATATGGCTGGCTTGTGATGATTTGAACCCAACAGTTGGTGTACATGGATGAGGCAGCATCAGTGACTGCGCTGAAAATGACATTGCCTTCGTAGTATGTCTCTTGCTCTCTTCTGGAAGAATAAAGTCCACCAGGCTGGGGCAGAGAATGACCCCAATGGTCCCTGATGTTGGGTTTCTGGATAATGGAGTCAATTCAGGCCTCTATTCATGCTGGAGCCTTTTTATCTCTAATTATGGTCAATTCAATCCCAGATGTTGAGTTCCTAATCCAGATGTGGATGAATCAACTTGCAGTGTTGGGATGAAAAAGACGAAGCAACTCTGGACTATTTGTAGCTTACCGTGTTGGGATGAAAGAGATGAAGCATATCTGAAAGTGAAGAAGCAGTGTTGATATTGAACTGTCTGTCCATGTACGTACATAGTAGCTGCGTATGACTCGTGCTCCTTTTATACTGTTTTTGCAGCTGTTTGACGAATCAGCAGCCAAGTCGGATGGCTAGTTAGTATATATATATATATAAAAAGTCGGATGGCTAGGGCAAGGCCTTCCAGGCGCCCAGCCGCCTAGGGCCCATGAAAAGTCAATTGCGTGCGCCAAGGCGCATACGCGGGAAGCGACGCGCTGCCATCTTCTCGCGTTAGAAAAGGATGAAGATGATGAACAGCTAGGATCATCATGTGATTTTGACGGTGTAGTTATTGCCCAGCTTATTTTCCAATTAACAAAAAATAAACACAAGGGGAAAATGCATCGACGTGGCAGCACCCGGCAGCGTGCAAGTCTTTATCCGTCGAAAGAATTGAATGGCCTGGGCTTTTTGGATGAGACTGGGATCCCAATCAGGCAAGTCCCTCCATTCAGAAACGGGAAAGCGGAGTCAATCGAGAATCTGCGTGTGTGCGCTTTGGCCATGTCAGGAGACAGTAGTGCTGCTGCAGAAAAGGGGATAAGCTTGGATCACGTTGTCATCGGCCGTGTCCACGTCACCTCATAATTGACTCGTGATTCGCGTATATCGACGCCATGTCACCGTCGCAGTACATTGTCGAGCTGAAATTTAGGTGGAGTGGTCTTTCGAAAAAGAAATTTAGGTGGAGTCTATTCCTGTTTTTTAATTCTTTTGACGATCATGTAAAAGTTGTGTTTACTACGTATCGGACACATGTGAAAAGAAAATATTTTGGATTTTTCATATAGCTCCTCCAGCCTAGGAAGATATGTCGTTTTTCCAGAAAGAAAAACGTCGGGAAGATATTGGATTTGGTTCAACTTTGAGCTATATTACCAAAGCCATAAAGAAAACATGGATTTTCATTGGTTTATAGAGTATTTGGGAAATTATTCAAAAGAGGAAAGAAATAAAAATCCAGACATAAAGAGTATTTGGGTTTTCATCTAGATTTTATGTTTATTCTCTGTAGTAAAAAATTAAATCATGGCTTCTTATTTTCACGTGAAAATAAGATACAAAAGACTATGTGGGTATATAAAGTGTAAAGAAAAAAAACATGTCTCCTGAAAGCTGAAACAAAATCGACGTTGAGCAAGTGAAATTGGCGTGCGCGTAGAGGCGTGAAGCCGTATGTGCTGACTCATTTACAGCCACCGTCCACCCCATCCTCTCTCTTCTTGCTTCCCCTCTCCCCTTCCATTTTTCTCCTCTTCCACCAAACCCAGCCGGGAGAAATCCTCCAAAATTTCCAGATCAAACCCTCGAATCCTCCCAACCCTCGACAGCCCGTCGGAATTTTCCCTCCGTCGCGGCGCGATCCGGCTCGATCCGCATGGAGCGCGTCTTCTCCGTGGAGGAGATCCCCAACCCCTACTGGGCCCCGCCGCAGCCTCAAGCGCCGGCCGCCGGCGCTGTTGCTGCCCCAGGAGGCGGTGGCGGTGGAGCGGGGGATGTGGAAGGCGCGATGAACCGGTGCTCGTCGGAGTGGTACCTCCAGAAGTTCCTGGAGGAGGCCGTGCTCGACAGCCCGGGGCCCGTCGCGGGCGTCGGTGGAGGTGGAGTTGAGGCGGCGGAGAGGAAGCCGCTGGGTGTAGCGGCGGCGGCGGGGACCTCGAGCGCGTCTGTTGACCCGGTGGTGTACAACGCGATGCTGAAGCAGAAGCTGGAGAAGGACCTCGCTGCCGTCGCCATGTGGAGGGTATGAGTGCTTGCCTTTAGCTGCAGCTCGCCTGCAATGCTGTTTGATTCGAATGGTTAGGGATCATAGTAGCTTGTTTCCGTTCCTACGTGGTCAGTCTATGGTATGCATAGTGTGGCTTTCAGCTGCTTTGTTTTCTTAGTGATTTGTAGAGGATACAAAACAGCTGATGAGATGGTTGTGTAACCTTGTAGGTATTCTTAATGATCATGTGTTTTTAGGAATGATGTATTGTGGAATCCATATGTTCGTAGCATTAGGTTATTTGCGTAGATCCTATATTTTGTTGTAAGTTGTTGGTTTCTGTCATTCTATGTGCGGGTGGTGGGTGTTAAATGTGACCATGCTATCGTGTTGCAGTTCATAGGCGATCATGCAGTAGCTGACTACGTGAGTAGTATCAGCTTGATTTGTCTCCTTATACGTTCTTGTCGTTTCCTTGATAAGCAAATCAACTTATTTCTTGTATGTTTTTGGAATTATGAACCTGTCTTGTCAGATATTATAGCTACTGGGTATGTTTATCTGAACTTCGTGCATTGAGTTATATTTCCATGACATTTGTAAAGTCGTTGTCTGTTTCTGTGCCTTGCATTAAGTGCTACAGTAAAATTGAATGGAAACCAACCATGCATTTCTCCTAACATACTTTCTATGTGTGCATTTTTTAGCAGTTGTCACATACCATTTTTATCCGCAGGCCTCTGGTGTAACGCCTCCGGAACGTCCTGCGGCTGCTTCATCCTTGCCAAATGTGGATGTTTCGCATGCAGGCCCTGTTAATCCCATCGGAGGTACCCATTCTCTCGCCACGTCTTCAAACTAATCATGAAACTTGGCTCTGCTCCACACTCTCATAATAGCATCTGGACCTTCAGTTTCTATTTGTCCTTGTAAGCATCAGCTTTTTCTTTATATTTTAAAAGAGAGGGATTAAAAATTGTTTGGTTGCTTCATAGCATACATGTTCTTGAGTGCTTTAGTCAACTCTGATGAACTTATTGTCAATTACGATGCACCCTGTTATGTTGATGAAGCCTTAACGGCTGTATCCTTAGGGCATGACCATACATTACTATGCAAAGGTAGGCAATTTACTTCAGAATTGGACCGAGTAACCATATCATAGATTTCATGGACATCGTGCTATTTTATTTGGTGGAACCTGCAAAAACTGTAAATGCTAGTTTTTTTTTTAACTTATGACATCTAACTCACCGAATGGATGTACTATAATTTGATTGGATCATGGATACATATCAGGTAATGGTATTCCGGTTCAAAACAAGTTAGCTGGTGCACCAGTTGGGGGATCAGCTCCACAGGTGGTCCAAAATGCTGATATCCTTGTTAAGCAAGCCACTAGCTCTTCCTCACGAGAGCAATCAGATGATGATGACATGGAAGGAGAAGCTGAGACTACTGGAAATGGAAACCCTGTTCAACAAAGACTGCAGAGAAGGTGATTTTTTTTTTCTTTTTTGCTCGTTTGTGAAATGTGTTGCATTATTAATTTACTTTGTAGCAGGTATTGACTTATACCACAACGATTATAATTTCTAGCACCATTATTTTCTTATTTGTTCCAGTATCATTTGCTGGACTTATTATCAAGCAGAACGGTTTATTTATTGTCTATGTTGGAAATTCGCTGTGTTCGGGAGTGCTCAACTGCACAGCAGCAGCGCTGCCTGCACAGCAGCATAGGCTTGTGGATTAACTATTGGGCTGCACAGCCGCAGCAAAAGAAGATCAAATAAGTGCAGCCGAACACGCTGATTATTTTAGCCTCCCTGTAATTTTTTTGGGACCTTAGTGCCATGGCCATACACATCTGCACATAACCTGTAAAGGTATGGTGAATTGCACAATAGAATTGACATCCATGTCTGGCAATGATGTCAGAAGATTCAGTTTATGCTGGATTACATCTTGTGATTTACTAGTTTAATTCGTTTATTTTGTTGAGGTTTTTTTTTTCCTGAGGATCTCAAGTATCAAAGACTTGGGAGTTGGAGATGATGCCAGTTTTCTCTGTTGTTTCCAGGAAGCAATCCAACCGAGAATCAGCCAGGCGTTCAAGAAGCAGAAAGGCAGCTCACTTGAATGAACTGGAGGCACAGGTCTGATGGATCATTCTGTTATTGTTACTTGTTGAAAAAAAAAATTTCTTGGGCTCATGTCTAACGAGTTGAGTTGTGGATGCGTTGTTACAGGTAGCACAGTTAAGAGTTGAAAACTCTTCGCTGCTAAGGCGCCTTGCAGATGTTAATCAGAAGTTCAATGAGGCTGCTGTTGACAATAGGGTGCTAAAGGCGGACGTTGAAACCTTAAGAGCAAAGGTAAGCTGTTTTGTTTGTGCTGTTTGGGCCCTATATGTGTTGAATTGGGGCTGCTTGTTTCTAATACTAGCACTAGGTGAATCACACACCCTGGATTTTGAGGGAATCTATTGTTGTTGTATGGATCAGACCTTCCGTACATAATTGGATGTTCTTGGTAATTCTTTTTTAATGTGGGAATGCATCATGTTTGCAGGTGAAGATGGCAGAGGACTCGGTGAAGCGGGTGACAGGCATGAACGCTTTATTCCCTGCTGTATCTGACATGTCATCCCTCAGCATGCCATTCAATGGATCCCCATCTGACTCCACCTCCGATGCTGCCGTCCCCATCCAAGATGACCCAAACAGTTACTTTGCTAGCCCAAGCGAAATTGGAGGTAACAATGGTTACATGCCAGAGATAGCTCCTTCAGCTCAAGAGAATGACGACTTTGTCAACGCAACCCTGGCTGCTGCTGGCAAGATGAGCAGAACAGACTCCCTGCAGCGGGTGGCAAGCCTGGAGCACCTCCAGAAGAGAATGTGTGGTGGACCAGCTTCATCTGGGTCGACCTGCTAGACGTCTGCAGTCTGCTCCATTGGACCTTGAAGGCCCCTTAGGGTCAGAATGATAAAATTGACGATTTCAACATACATTGTAGTGGACATTGCTAATCCTGCGATGCGGGTTTGATCCTTGCGGATATATATGGTCAACTGGTCATTGACTTGTCGTGCATTCTTAAACTGGATGGCTAGTGTACTCATGTTGATGCTGTTCGTCAACCTTAACAGGTTAGGGTAAGCACAATGCAATGTTGCATTGCTCTCCTTGGCCCGTATGCTCAAAGCTTCTTTCTTGAATATCGTGTGATTTTTTATCCTAACTATCAAAGACTAAGCATTAACCGATGGTCCGGTAGGTGCATGTAGCTGCGCTGAAGCCCACACTGCAAAAACAAAATAGAGCTCCGGACCAAAAAAAAAAAAAAGCATAGCTATTCAGATGAGGCTATCAAATGTATTTGATAATAATTGTACGAATTTTAAAATCGCACGGATCTACTTTGAAGTTATGACAACTATAACAGTACACGATCTCAACAAAAAAGAAAATTGCGGAAAAAGATCTCAACAATTTGTTATCAGATTTGCTAATTTGTTAGGAACAAAATCCTTAACATTGGAGTGGATGTAAACAATAATCAATGAATTGAGGTCGTAACTTTACGAACAACCTGGTTACAGAAGATGGATATATCCCGGTAAGAATTACAAGAGGCTTGCACAGGTCTCCCACAGCCAGTACTTTCACAGCCTCTCCTTATCGACCAAAAAGAGTGGAGATGCATCTGGCAGGGCACCACCAAAATATGTCCACCCAAGAGCACAGACAAATGATCCGCAATGGGCAGTTTGCTTTTTCTTCTATAATTGATATTTTGTACCATTCTTCCAAAAAAAAAAGGAAAAACATAATCATTGGATATCACTAGTCTGATCTTGGACGAGTTGCGTTCTTGTTGTATGAGTTCTTGTACAGTGGCAGTAGCGAACCCCTGCCCCGTTTCCTTCGACCACCAAAGCATCTCCAGTAAAGAACTCCAAATGCCAGCATTATGACAATGGGGATGGCCCATCTGTGCAAGTAATAGCATGTTAGTGACAGAAGCAGCATTGTACAATAATATACTCAGCTGAATGGAGTAAAGAGAATACCTGTCCAGATCAAGAATAGGGCTGTACACAATGGTTTCCCAGGACGAAACAATGATGTGCCAAGCTGGATTGTAGTACAACGATTCTGCTGACCAGAACATTCTTGTGTACGTCTCCAGGAAGATAAACATCACCCAGGCAACAATTTCAAGCAAGAAGAACTTGATGACAAAGCGTCCAACGACCACCATGACCAAGGAGAAGGTCACTAACCAATTGAAAAGCTTGTTATTGTACTCTTTGATGAAAAGAGCACGGGACTTGGCAAGCATCTGAGAGCAATACCGGATTGGTTTTCAGTCCATGCAAATCATACAAAGTTTTAGGAACAGAAGCATCCTACACATTCAACCAGAAAAGGCAGAGCCACAGAAGATACAAATCGGCAGAATTAACTTCAAATGGATACACTCCCTCCACCGGTCAGATGCAACATCTTACTAAGTGCACCTCTCTATTTTGATGTTCACAAATTAGAAATGGTCTAACCAAAGCTAGCATTCTACAGCAGAAAAGTGACTAGCAATACGAAATCAACCAGATTTCTTCAGGCAGCAACAGATTAAATGTCAGATGACAGCAACTAAAAAATAGAGGGGGGTTAACACAAAAACATATGACAAATGCTATAACACTCAAATTTTGTAATATCACACTTCTCCTTGATAACTAACATGAAAACTATCTTCAAATTAGGAGACAAACCTTTGACATTCTACGTTCATAGCTTTCTTTTGCAGGTCCAACGCATTCCCTTACAAAACTTCGATTGCAGTGAGTAAAACCTGCATTGAATTTTGCCATCGAAGGGAGTTTCAAGACTTGAAGGTGATCCATCTTATCTTCACACTCAGAAAAGCGAGCTTCACAGAGCTTTGATGATTGATACTCATTGGCTAGAAGGAAGTTTCTGTACACCTACAAAGTACATACCTGTAAGTATGTAAAACATATCATCTTCTAAAGGTGACAGTGAAAAGTTAATTTCAAGGAATGTAAGAGGTGCCCTTATCCAGTGCCACAGCAAGGAAATCGGAAAGCAAAACCTTACTCAAAGCATGCCACAAGAAAAGTTCAAACTGTACTAGTGGAATTATAATTTTATAACAAGGTCAAGAACAAAAAGAAACAAGAATGTGTCATATGATCATTACAATACTAGTATCACACAACAATAACATTTCAACATGGATTTCATTTCCAGTGTCAACTGCAACCCAAAATACATCCAAGAAATAGTAAAGGTTAACGAACCTTCTTAATCTCATCTTCAAGCTTGAGGAGCGACTGAGCAGCATGATGTTTACCAAAGTGCTGCTTATCAAAGATAACTCTAGCTTCATCATTTGCCATTTCATGAACTTGCTGCAGCTTTTCTACAGTTACTGGTAGGCCTAAGCCATCCATTTTGTCCCTATACGCCTTCAGACAGCGTTCAAGAATTGCTTTATTAAAAATTTCAACAAGGGATCCTGTTGATGGGATTTCACCTTTATTCAAAGCTTCAAGAATCTGAAATAAGAGAAGTTAACAGCAGTTCTAGTGCATCCAATAGCAATTACCACATCTGAAAGTAGTTTACCTGCTGCAGGAAAGACACAAAGTCCCTCCCGTTCAATGTTTTCCCCTGGACAATTTTTGGTTTTATGATGGATGCAACAAGCTGCTTTAATTCTTCCCGCCTTTTCACATATAATGGTTCAAGCTCTTTGTCCTCCATGTCACATAATTTTGTTCTTTGCAGATGAGGCTGCACAAACAAAATAAATGTTCTAATAATCTATGGGTATGCACAGTACAGTACAAACCAAAAGAACTGACGTCAATCCTGACATTCCAAATAGCGAGAATTAGGTGCTGTTTGGATTCTAGAAGCAGCAAAAAGTTAGTTAGCCTTCCTCAGCTTCTTGGATTCCAAAATCTGATAGCAGTTAGACTCTAGAAGGTATGGTAAAAGCTAAAGCATTTGGATCACTAGCTGGTTCTCTAGAATCCAAAAGGATCCAAACAAAGCCTTAGGGTTCTTGATCCAAACATAAATACACACATAGAAACAAAACATTAAACACGGTAAACTTCTATTGCAGAGCAGTAAAAGAGAACTTAAATAATTTAAATCAGATGTTGTGAAGAAGATATTAGAAATGGACCTGTGGCAAGCTAAAAGCCGTACTGTTGTCACCCATAACTGCCAAAGAATCTCTTATTTGGTTGACCTAAAAGCAAACACATAGAAAGCAAATGTTGTAGTTGAGTTTGGATCTAACAACTTTTGGCCCCAAAAGTGTAGATTTCAGAAACAAACTATACCTCATCAATATATTTGTCTCCTGCAAAAGTAAACACACAAAAAAATACATCAATTCAACTAGACAAGATAGATCACTAGATGCTTTAATATCACTAAAGTAACAACAGCAAGTTTGGTTGCTTGACTAACCATTATCATTAGGCACCCGTTGGAGGGCTTCATTAACCATTTGTTGCACGGATTTTCCTTCTGTTTACAGAATCCATCCTTAGAGAAGATTAATGAATTTAACAAGTAAACATCACGTACTAATAGTAATAGTGATTGGCAAATACAGGACACATACATGCAAAGATACGGGGACAACTCAAATGACGGGAAAACTTATTCTTTAGAACCAAAATATCGTGTTATGATATATTTAATCTACATAAATTTAAGCTCCAAATTAGATAATAGCAATAATGGAACAGTAAATATATATAGGAACGTCAAAATGGTGTTACAGTAGCCACTATTCGATGAAAACCCGTTCATTTAGAAAGCCACTGTGGTAAAATGTTGAATATTACTGAGTACAGGGCAACTATCGCCATCAAGATTAATAGGTGATCAACAATCACATCAGACTATATGAACAAAATTCATGCGACATTGTCCTGCAAGCAGTCAACATGTTATTAAAATATGGAAACGATAGCAGTGGCAAATGCAATTGTGCATTCACACTTCTTCTAATAGATAGCTAAGACAAATAAGCACTTGTAGGAGTTGGGTCCATTTAACTAACAAATTGAGTTCTCCCTCTATAAAACAGCATGGTTATGGCGCCGAATAAAAACAAGTTAAGGGGAGGTGATCATACAAAAACTGAGGCAGCAAGACACGCTCAGACCCAAACAGAACAGTTACATGCTACTTTATGTGGTTGATTACATGCAGTACAGACTGCAGAACAGTTTCCACAATCCATACCAAAGATGTTGGTCTGAAGGTCAAGTATTTGAATTCATCAAACAAAATGGAACTGTTCAAAAGTCATCTTAATAGAGAGAACCATTCCAGAAGAAACTTACGGAGGAAATCTCTCTGGATAAGCCAGAGAAGCTTTGCTGGCTCAAAAGCGACGTCTTGCCCCTGAAGAAAGAAGTTCATTCCATTAAAACAATTGTCTGTATTCCTATATTGCGGGCTCATATTCATGAAAATGGAGTGTTACCTTCACTCTGCTCAACACAGTGCAGCACAGACCAAAGAAAGGAGAGGGCAACGGTTAGTTTTGCAGGTTGAAATGAAAATGGAAGGCACAAAAAAAAAGAGATGGCAGACCTTCCATAGAATTCTTCAGCAATTTCAACAGCAAATGAAAGCCTAGATATATCAGCTTCACGCACCTGCAACGCCATGACAATAAGTTACCAACTACCCAACAGACACATAAACACTACCAGCACAGGAGGAAGGAGGGAGGGAGCACCGTCTCAGGAAGGTTGTAGATAAGCACTGAACTTAAGACAGTTGCCAAAGCGAATATCCTATGATGAAAAAAGGATGTTGCAGTAGTTAATTATCAATGCTAGGAAAAGTAAATCAGAAATAGGTCACTTCTAGGCACAAACCTATCATCATACACATTTGATTTCCCAACACTTTCAAATCCTTCAGTGTCTAGGTAAAGGACAGAAACTTTGGAACCATCAACATCCATCTCAACAGGAGTGCCCCAAATCCATACACCTGCAACAAAAGGAAAACATACAATGTTTGGTTCATCATAACTTTCATATGTTTTAAGAAGTAAATCGGCAAGATTGCAACAAAGCCACATGTCCAGGGAAATTAGGAGATCACATCACCTTTGGTTTTAGTGTCTCGCATGTGACCAACACCAAAACCTGCATAGTTAAGTTTGTCATGACCTCAAAGAGTCCAATTATGTATTTTTGTGAAACCATGTTTTTACAATATCAGATGCAGCACCTAATTACCTTTATCACATGATAAGGAGAGAAGCTGGTTTAGGAGAAAAGATTTTCCAGATCGATAGGGACCAATTACCTGGGTACACAAGCAGTTACTCATTTAGGTGTCAATATTGAAATGGCCAATCAAAAGATCATGGTTGGTCTCATTCAATAATGTAAAATGACAAACAGAATACAACTCTTACAAGTTACGAGTTCAAACTTACACCAACAATGGCGATAGGATTTTCAATCCTTCGAATTGCTTCTAGACCTTGTTCTGAGAGACGAAGTTTAGTGTGTCCATAGTCTGGCTCCACTATTGGAAACCTGTAATTACATACAGCCAAATAGTTCATAGGTGATGATTTTCTATTAAACGAATGAATATTAATGTTAGTTGTTTCCATCATATAGTCATATGTGAAGAATGGGCGTTCACTTTTTTGAAAGGTTAAGCACCTAGCAATTTTTGAAGCTATTCCAATTACCAGCTTATGTAAGCATCCAGAAATATTAAGATAGCAATATTTCCAAAAACAACAATACTACGTTCAGGCTGACATACTCCAGTCAAAATCTCAGCACCTATTGCAATCTGAAACAATTATGCCCACCACATTAAGTGCCACTAATACAATGACGAAACAACATCATTCCTCTTGGCCTTGTGCATTCACAAGGCATGAAGTACCAAGCACCTATCATTCCACGACATCACAAGGCATGAAGTACCAAGCACCTATCATTCCACGACATCTCACCTAACTTGTTCTTCTATTAACTTCCCTCCAGTGCGACATGACAAACTCATGGGCCGAGACACAAGACGGCAGAATTGGGAGGTGAAAGGGTAAACCAGAATCTTCACAAATTGCATGCGTTGTATGGTGAGCAGAGCGCTCTAGTTCCTTACGCGACAACACCTCACCATCGCGTGGCATGCACGGCCCCGAAGGCGCATGCTTCCACTAGTCAACCCACGGGCAATGCGCGCAATAGACGCGACGCGACACTTGCTCAATCCAATGCGTAACTTGGTTCGACGCCTCAACACAAGCAAAGCAACGGGAATGGCGCCATCATAAGCAGAGGCTGCAGAGCAGATACGCGGAGCTGAACCGGAACCACTTACGCGCGCTCGAGCTCATCGGGATCGGGATCCCCCACGGCGACCCTAGCGGCTGCCGCAACCGCGAGCAGAACCAGCGCCGCCGCGCGGATCCCCGGGGCCCACCGCCCCCGCCCCATCCCGCTACGCGCCCGCGGCCAATCACCTCCCCTCCTCGACCCAGATTCCTGCCCCGCGCGCTAAGCTGACGCCTCTAGCTCCCCAATGCCCCGGCGAGCGGCAATGGCCGGCCGGCCGGCCCGGGAGCGCCCGCTCGACTAGCAGGATCCAGCAAGGGCAGAGGCGGAAGCGGGCGGGCGCGGGATCTGGGGGGCGGTAGGGTTTTGGCGGGCGGATTCGGGGTTGCTTCGGCGCGAGGGAATGAACGGGGAACAGCTGGGGTGGAGCGGCGGGAGGACGACGACGAGGTCGGAAGGGAAATTTCGGGGGGGAGGAGTCCAGGACGGACGGGGGTGATGCGAGCGGCGAGACGGCAAGCGCCGGGCGCTTCCGTATTTAAGCGGGCAGTTGTTTAGAGATTTTATGCCGTCGATTAATGTCTCTAATCGCGTGGATTAAGGCTGTCCGGGCCCGCGTGGCAGTGGGACTGGGCTGTGGGTTTGGTGCACGGAAGCCGGCCTGGGCTTTTCGTGCTTGTGGTGGGAGCCACGACGACGACGACGACGACTTGAGCCGACGGCGAGCTCCTCTTCCCTGGGGATGGGAGAGCGGGGGCCCACATGGCGGTGACCAGCGGGGTGATGGAACCAGACAGGAGATCTCTGGTCCTGGTGCTTCAGGCAGGCGTCGGTCTCTCGTGCGCCGTCCGATGCGCTGTCGCAACTACCTGCGGCCCACGGAGGGTTAGAAAACTCCGCATGGGAAGAAATTGTTGGTCCATTCCATTTCGTGATCGTTAAGCACGTCTGATACAGTTCCGCCGCATGGGAAGAAATTTTTTAGGGTACAAAATTAAAAAAAGTGGAGGGGGAAATGCAGAGAGAGGTTGGGCGTGGTGGCCCATTTAACGTGGGCCGTAGCCCGACGCGTCGTAATCCCGCGTCCGCGTTAAGTCGTCGTATCGGCCCGCCAAGACGTGCAAGCCTGGCGAAATTTTCCAGGCCTCCGTTCGTATCGCTTGGCTTGCCAACACGTGAAGTGGCTGTACACTACACGGTTTGGTTACTACTGGACCGAAGAAATTTGCGTTCTGCGAGTTGCTGCGACTGGAGCGTGTCGACGACAGGGACTAGAGGAGAGGACTCATTGGCCAACTAAACAGTTGACGAAAATCGTCTTGAAATCTTGACCGCTTCATGGGGTTACCGGCCTTTTGGTTTCGCCATGGACTCACGAAGCTGCAGGAGCAGTTCAGCGAGGTTGCCATGATTGCATTCAACGGCAGACGGCACGCTCCAGCAGGAATGCGGCATGCACCTCCCGTTCCCGTACCGCCGCCCCCGCTCTTCTCCTCTCAGACTCCGAGGTCTGACGTCTGACCATCCAACGCCGTGAGGCACGCCTTCGTCCTCGCGGCCAAGAAGGCGAGTAACCGAGTACCCTGCCACTCTCTAGCTAGTCTCTACCTTATCGGGATCGCCACCTGGTCGACCAAATTGCCTGATCCATGGGATGATTAACAGAAAGGGACAAGAAGACCGCTGGGATTTTTCAAAGAAGAAGAAGACGACCACAGATGTGACCATCCTATCACAAAATATGCGTCCTCAGAAATCAGAATCACTGCGAGTTGTACATTTTGTTTCTTCTGTTTGGTTCTTTGTCCTTTGATACGAAGAAGAAAAAGGCCGAGCTTCCGCTGCTACTATGTACTGTGCCTGCAGCCTACTTCTGAGCAATTTTTCGCAAAAACATAAACAAGCTGTAAGAATGTTGTTCAGATAGGTGTAATGCAAGTGAAGCTGCAAACTTGAATTATCATGCTAGTCTGGGTTGAGAGGCAGCAGATCAGTTGTTACTTTTATTATCGGACTCTTAGTCCTACCGGAGTATCATGAGGCCTTTAAGAAATCACCTCCTACTCCTAGATGGGGTGGTCACCATGATACTCCAGTATGAGCACTTCATCTACAAGGTAATGAGACGGTTACATAAACCAACCACCGCATAATACTCCAGCATGACTCTAAAATACCCTCCATTTCAAGGTGAACAGTTCCCCATTCAAATGTTGATGGATCCCATCATCCCAATCAAGCAGCTATATATGGTCCTGGATTGTATCTGCTTCGAGGTCTCGCAATCCTGAATCCGTACTACATCGTTGGTGCCTTCACTCGTACAAGATAATCTTGCCTGGTAGCCTTTAACTTGTTTCGGTGGAAGAACACATTGGTTCAGAGGTTTTTGCTGCTCTAGTTCATTACGTTAGTGAACCCATAGCGCTACTGATTTCCTGTTGCCACACTGTTCAACTTCCGACAAAAACACAATTGTTGCTTATGAAATAGCAAAAGGCCTCTGGAAACTGCAGGAAGCCAGGAACAGAGTCACGCCATGCCGCCCATCGACCGCAGCTCGAGGCCTTTTTTTTTTTTGGTGAAGGATTGACCCTGCTTTTATATAAAGCATATAAAAGGTTTGATACATCATTCTGCTGGGATTTCCAGCTTACAGATCGAGAGCAAAAAAACGTAAGAAACAGCGCTCTAAAAGCAGACAGAAGGTAGCTAGAGGAAGCAGTCTTCTAGTGATTGAATTTCAGTTTTCTTCAAGAAGTCCTTCGTCCACGCTCTCATCGTCTGAGTCTTGTCATTCAGCTCTTCCCTTTCCTCCTCCTTGAGTAGTACCTGCCATTTCTGCAACCACACATAGATTTTGAAAAGGATTTCAGTTGGTTGTTTAGGGAACACCCCCTCTATAGCATACTTGTTGCGTGTAGTCCATAACCCCCACATAACTGCAGCAAAACAATAAAAGACTAAGTTGATATTCCTAACCCCCGCTCCTGCCCAGTTGTTCATGAAGTCCTGGAGCCCAGTTGGAGGTCTGTCCCACCCAAGGGCCTCCTTAAAGCACGACCATACGAATTTTGGTAATATACATGAGAAGAAGATGTGATCTGTGGTCTCGGCAGCTCGAGCCCTTGCTTCCCAGCTTTTTGCAATCTTTCATCTAGCCGAAAGAAACACGATGCAGACATGGACTCATCTGCTGTGCTAGTGTCCAAGTTGCAATCTCGCACGATCTGCACAGGTCAGGATTGAAATGTCCGGGACTGATGATTACTGCATCATCAAACATATGATCATGATGTCTGCGGTGCGGGGGCCCAGTGGGGGGGAACAGGCCCGGTGGTTCCGCCGCTATGCGAGGAATCCTAGGCAACACCCTGCAGGCAAGCTAGGCCGCGCGGACCACCTACTTCCGTAGAGGCCCGGTCCACCACCTCCACTAGTCGCCATTCTGGCCCAGATGCATATGGTCGGTCACAGTCTCAATTTCCCGTGAACTTTGGAGCCCCCAGCGAGACATGTCAAACAAAGCTCAAAACAGACAAGTTGATACCTGTACGCACACAACGACCCATCACATGCCAACACGAGCACTCAACATGTCTCGTACACTCTACAACGACGCCACACAAAACGACACCAAGAATGGGTCCCCCTACACACACACTACTTCGCTACCAGCATGTACATGTACATGCAGCTACACGCAGACACGGCGCGGTACACTTCGTTGTCCCTTCTTTTTCGTGACAGTTCCCGGCTGCTTTTGGGCGAGAACGACTCGAGAGGAGGCGCAGAGCTGCAAGGCACTAGGAGATATCCACCCCATCCTGTATCCTCCTCCATGTACGCGTCGCGATACTCTCCCTCTCGGTCCGATAGCTAGTGTGGCGACGACCAACGCACGAGCAGACAGCAACCCCAGATGCTATGCGCCGGGGCCGGGCTTGAGCAACAACAAGATAGGTGTGGCTTCACCTTCGAGATCGATACATAATTTGTATTTTTATCTAGAATAAAATATAGTGACATATGATTTGATCTTAAAAATAATAGCGTCGTAAATACTTAAAGTACCTGTCAGTACCTGGTAATACCATCTGTTATTTGCTTAATTATTGTAAAAGAGCTCTTTTTTAATATAATATAATCGGGTTGCTACCTCATTCGTTTCGGAAGAAGAATCATTCAATCACAAATATCTTTTAGGATGCTTTATCTCCTCAGAGTTTTTCTTTAGCTTCTAGCTCTAGGAATTATTGGAGCCAGAGTTATGCCTAACGAACCCATTGTCTTTGTCCCATTTTCCCTATCGGTTCAGCTCATTGCTACTATTCTCCTCCTTTCTCCCGAAAGAGACAAGGGAGAAGAAATCAAAGCGGGTGCCTCTCGTGAAAAGGGAAGCGTGCAAACGCCTTTGGATTTCCGTTTCTTTTTTTCCCTGGCATTTCCATCTGTTTTTTTTTTTGTTCATCATTCGCGCGTTGGATTCTTTTCCCCGGTCGTTTCCCCCGTTCGATTCCGTTTCTCTGGAAAGTTTTCATCGCCGTGCCTGCTCTTTTCCTTTTTTATTCTCACGAGCTGATCAAACTTCTCCCGTGAGGACTGGAGAGAAAGACGAGGCAACGCCTCGTCCTTTTGCTTTCACTCGAGTTTTTTTCCCTTTTCTTTGCCCAAGTCATTTTCTCCTTTATCTTTTATTCCATACTTAAGTTTTCAGGTCTTTGGATGTGGAGAAAATTAGCAGTAATAATCAGGTCAATTCCACGAAAATATCCAGACGCAAACTCGTTGTGGATTGATACTTCTATTGTTTTTACTCGCCTCCTGGCTTGTCAAGCGCAGCGGTAGTAAAGGGGACAAATTATAATGAGTCAGTTTCGTGGAAAAGTATGCAGGTGATTTCGGGTCTCTATTTTCCATGGCCTTCTCTCTCAAAATATCCATCCAATGTCGATATTGTACGAAGTAAAAGTGGCGATCGATCACCATTTTGGTTAAGATCTTCTCCTAGAGCGGATGATTAGACAACTTAACCTCTGAATGGACAGCCTTGGCACCTTATTCGCTAGGTGAGGGAAAGAAATTCAAGAAAGTAATTATGTAGACTAGAATTTTGACTGTCACTACACCTTTTTTTGTCAAGCCATATTCTAAACAATGGTTCTAAAATAGATATGAGGAAAGCTCGGGAAGAATCTTAGCATGGATGAAATCACATGTCCAGTATAAAACGATTAAAGATGTTCCAGGAACTCAAGACATAGGGGGTATTTGAGTATTTCCCTTCTTTGCATTTGGCACTCTACAGCCGGACACCTTGTTCACCACACAAGCATTCCAAGCAAAGCTTGGTCACTCACATGCCGCATGCATTTCACCTATTTTTTTGGTGGAAAGAAAAAGAAAGAAATAGTTTAGCCCTGCCCAATTTGGCAATTGCACCCCTCTCATCTCATATGCATGAGAGATGATGGGAAAGACCTAACCCCTTTGTTTTGCATTTCTCTCTCTTTTTTTTCACCCGGGAACCTTTCCTTTTTCCGGGACCAAAGGGCAGGGCGTTCTCCTCTCCTTTTCACGCACCGCGGTGGTGGATTTCTCCCTCTTTTCCTCCCGTTCAGCCTGTTCCTTGCCTCTGAAGTTTGGTATGGGTTCTGCTGCCGACCCTGTCGCACTCTTGCTGCGTTGTATTTAGTTCCAGAAGTTTTTTTGATTTTATTATTCACTCCTTTCAGAAAACATATTTTTCAGAAAAGTTTTCCTCTAACTTTACTATTCATTCTTTTCAGAGAACATACTTACCAGAAAAAAGTTTTTCTCACCCACCGACTAAACACACCCTCTACCGTCTCTCACACTGTGTGAAGACTGAAGACAGTGCAATGATTCAGAGAGAGAGAGGGAGCGCAGCCCAAGCGGCAGCAGGAACCAAAACCAGGAGGGGAGCCGGACGGGGGCGGAGGTGCAGGAAGCGGCAACCGGTGGCGCGTAGCTTTCCTGAAAGCAAGACGTGCAGACTGTACCTGGCAGCGGCATCTGTTTCGCTCCCCACACCACTCACTGCCCGCCCGGAGGATCCGTCTCACGCCAGGCGTCACAGAGGAGAGGACACACCACCATCTACCGCGCCCGTGGGCCCATTTCGCGGGCCCACCTCCCGGGGAGGAGGAGGAGCCGAGGACAATACAGCCACGGTTACAGACAGACAGGTGGGCCCGCCCAACGGTTAACGGGCCCCGCCGACCTCCGTCCCGTCGCAGAGGGAATCGTACGTTACACTGTCCCCCTGCTGTCGGTTACCCGGTTACCACTTTCCGTCAGCCAAACGACGAGTCTGAGACGGCAAAACCGGCGAAGTTACCGGAAGGCCGAGGCGCTCTCCGGTGCAGTCCAGATCGCGCCACCGCGGCGCGTTGACACGACGACCGCCGTCGCCAGGCGTCCCCACCCAGCGGCCTCCACTTGCCGGAGCGCGTCCGCCAGGTGGTCAGACGCCGCGGCGCCACCCCGCCGCCGCCACCGCCGCTGAGGCCACGTCACGTCCCCGCCGCTTCGCCCCTGCCTGCGCTGCGTGCCGTGACGCGAGGCTACGGGCAGACGTGGGGGCAAAAAAAAAAAGGCGTGAGATCACGGTGGCCTCCCGAGACTGGCGAGCCCCCGGGTGGCTGTGCTGAATGGGATGGACAAGAGGACGCCGAGCACGACGCGGCTCGGCTTTGCCCGTGCCGAGGCCACACACATGAACTGATGGGCGTTCGTCCTTGGTTTCAGTTTCACTTCACCCAGCGTTCGTTGGTTGGCTTTTTTTTTGTTTTTTTTTTTTTGCTTTATAACCGCCCCAAACAGTGGGCTGCGTGTCACGAGGATCCTGGGCGCGGCGCGGCGAGCTGGTGGTAGTGGCAAGTGGCAACGGCCAAACTCGTGCCTTTTGCTTTCCGTTTTTTCTTCGTCTCCTTCATCCACCAGGGGGGTTTGGGAAAAACAAAAAGAGTTCAGCTCTTTCTTTCTCCTCGTGTTTCAACGACCTTGCTTTCGAGCTCAGGCTAGTGGAGCAGGGAGAGAGCTCTCCATCCTGCCCGTTTCTTTGGCATCTTTAACGACCTTCCCAAAAAGAATTAACGAAAATAGGCCACGGAATTATTTTTTTTACTACGGTGAAAGAGGAAGAGGTGAAGTGCGAGGGAGAGGCAATCCAAGCAGCAGAGTCACGGCGTTCCCATGGGCAGGGCACTCGCAGTTTCCATGAGTGCTGGCACCGATGCGGCAGGGCGTGGGGTTGGCCGGCAGCGGGCACGGCTCCCAAGACTGCACGAGCGGAGTCACACCGCGCCAGGCCATGCCTGCCGCCGGATCGAGTGCAGTTCTCCTCATTCCGCACATTATTTTAACCTTCTTTTATTTTATATATTATTGTATTCCCCCCTTGTGCAACTTTGCTTCATCAGCAGGTATTCAGGTAGATGATCCGAGATCGTATCCACCAGTTTCATCCGAATATGGACAGCCTGAACTGGGAACCATCGCAGATCACACCTGCTTGATTCAGCTGTTCAGAAGCCATAACGATGTACTACTACTGCTGGGAAATGAGATCCCAAGAACTGGAAAATGACAGCATATTGGCAAATACTCAATTGTTCATATCTCTGAATCTATTCCATGGCAGTAACAAACAAATAGATACTCATTGTTCATCTCTTCCATATACCAATAACAAGGAGTAGCACTCACTGGTGCTTAGGAGAGACGTTGATTGCTCCTACAAGTAGGCAAGCTGGTGATCATGAGGCATGCCACAAGCAAGCAACCCCATCTGACCAGACCACTTTCCTTGCAACTGAAACTACTGCTGCTGCTACTACATGGGAGTACTCGGCTGAAGCCTGAAGGGATCACAAGCCCCTCCTCAAGATGCCAAGACCAAAAATTACAAGGGTCAAAAAGGACACGGGGAGATTCTAGTGAACGAACGACGGCAAAATAGTACTACGAACGCAAGTGTTTTTTCTCTTTTCCGAAAAAAAACCCGGAAAACACCAAAACACCAAAAACTAGACCCCCAAACGGATCGAGAGGCGCGGCGAAAAAGAAACGGAAAAAGAGGACGAAAAAAATGGGGGAAATGGGGACTGGCGAGTAGTAGTTGAGCGGCTACTAGCTGGCGGTACTAGTTATTCTCTCTCTGTTCACCACGCCACGCTCAGAGGACGGCGGCGAGCCCCGTGACGACCTTCGCCTTGGGCTGCTGCTGCATCTTGCTCGCCTCCTCCGTCGGGCGCCACGGCGACACCACCACCGTGATCTTCTCGCCGACGCTGCCGCCGCCCTCCACGGCGGCGGCGGATGCGTTATTTGGCTTCCTGTCGAACACCAGCTCGAACGCGCCCGAAAAGCTCGCCGCTTGGACCGGCGTCGCCGCGGCGGCCGCCGGGCCCGGTATGACGGCCTTCTCGCCGTCGCCGCAGCGGACGTGCGGTGAGAGCCACTTGGCGCGCATGTACTCCGGCTTGCGCCACGGCGGGAAGTGCAGGCCCTTCTTCTTCAAGCTCTGCCGCGCCGCCTCCCCCACGACCGCCACGATCTGCCCGAGCCGGTCCGGGGTCCCCACGAACATCGCCGGCAGCGCCTGCAGCGCCGCGCGGTACGCCTTGGTGGACCGCGCCAGCTCGAACTGGGACCGGAAGTCCACCTCCACGATCAGCCTCACCTCCTCCTTCCCCACCACGGCGTCGATGTACTCATGCTCCCCTGCGCAGATAGATTTCGCCGCCGCGGTCAGCTCCGGCTGGCCGGACGGGCAACTGTACAGCAGAGGCTTCGATTCGACCGAACGGACGGGCGTCAGATACCTGCGGGGTAGGACGAGGTCTTCTCCCACCGCGACGTGCACACGGCGGCGTCGTAGCCGAGGGCCCTGAGGCCGTCGGCCACTACGCGGCGGCACTCCGCCTTGCCCTTGCAGTTCTTGCCGCACTTGTCGGCGATCCTGGACGCGTCCGCGAGGAGATTCCGTTCCGCGACGCTCGCGCTCTGCACCAAGCCCTGCCAAGAATCGCACGCAAAGAAGACAAAGGTCACCTATCATTTCGATCCATGTGGGCTTGGCTGTGGAAAAATTGCAGCTTTTCCCCCTTTAATTCGAGGGGGTCCGCCTTCGCCGAGGTGGAAATTTCGGTACCTTGAGAGACTCCAACGCATCGCCTGCGCCGGCGGTGGCCGGCTTGGCGGCGTGCTCGGAGGGGAGGAAGAAGTCCAAGTCCTCGTCGTCGCTCTCCTCCTGGTTGCTGCCGTTGAAGCAGTTGCAGCGGCTCCGCGGCGGGCGCTCGACGGTCGCCGCCTCCTCCATGAAGCTGAGCACCATTCGGTCAAGCCCGACGGACCCCGCGGCGTCCGCCTCGCCGGAAGCCGGCGGCTCCGACTTGTCGTCCTTGTCCTTCTCCTTCCCATCGGCGACGAACTTCTCCGACGCGGACACCTTCACCAGCAGCCTCCGGAACATGGACACCCTCGGCGTTGCTGCAGGCTGCTGCATCGTCGACGGCGGCGGCGGCGGGGGAGGCTTCCCTTCCATGACGGCACCGTGGTGATGGTGGTGGCTGCTCTTCAGCTGGAACGGCATCGATCGCATGAAGCACAGCCACTACTGCAACCACAACATCACGCCCAACCCAAGTAACCAACCCAGAACCAAACGCACCAATACGCCACCGGCCAAAGCAACCACCTCTCCGACCTCAGCGTACTACTGCGCGTACACCTGCGGTTCGCCGGAGGCGACAGCCATTTCCGGCGAACGGCGGTGGCGCTCCCTCTCCTTTTTTCCCCCTTCCTCACCTCGCCCCTCTTTTTTCACAGTTTACACGCAACGCAAGAGCGAGAGAGGGCTTCAAACGGGGCGGACCCTGGGCGAATATAAGGAGGTGCGGGCTCTTGTGGGACCCACCATGACGTCGCCGTGGTGTGGGCCCGGGCACGCAGTGGTACGTGGCGGAGCCGGTCGCGCCGTGGGTCGCAGGGCCGGCGGCACGCGTCCCGCACGTTGGGATCACGGCGTCTGGGGGTCGTGCAGGGGGGATGGAAAAATGACGGGGGTAGCCCCGGAGACGGGTGGTGGATAGATGCCTGGCCTTGCTTCGGGAACGCAGGGGTAGGATCGGTATTTTTCGAGAGAGAGCGGTGGACGGTGTGGGGACGTGGGGAACGGCAGGAGCGGACAGTGGTGGAGTGGAGACTCTAGGAAGTGTACCGACTACCGGCTCGGCCTGTTCTAGATTTTATTTTCTGGATAGGGTTATTATTTTAATATAAAACTGTGGGGCCAGCGGAATACTTGTATCTAATACTCTTTTTGTTGGCAAGCTGCTTCGATTTTTTGTTCCTACCGCACTCATGCTTGCGGACCATCCAGCAACAAGGGAAAGAAGACGAAACTTTCGTAGAAGTTTCCTAACGAAATTACTACTAGTTATGGAGTAGCATCAGTTGTGATATAAATAAAAAAGTGCTTACACTATTTACAGAGTAAAAAGTGACCTTTCGATTGCATGTTTGCCATTAGAAAATGATATTCTAAATTATATGGTTAAATTAGGACATTGGATGTTCTTTCAATAGCTTTCGCAATCTTGTAAAACTCTACCTAAAATTATGTGATCCCAAATTCCAATAAGCGTCTGTAGTGTCTTTGAGATATTAACACACTGCTCAATTAATTGGTCAGAAACTAAAAATATATAATAAATGACATATAAAATAAAAAAATATCGGACCCTGTGGATAGGCTTTACGGCACCAATGAATAAGCATATGTATATATATGCAATAGATAAACTTTATAATCAATATTCTCACTAAATACATTTAGACGGCGCCCCTCCAAAACCCGGATGCGCTAGCATTATTTAGAAGCTATTATTACCATTCCATAAGCGAGTAAATATAGTGAAGTATTCTTTCCTTCAGAAATCATTAAAAAAATATGTATTGTAACAAAAGGTGACTCAATTTTATTCAACTTTACCATGTATTGCATATGATCAGAAAATAAATGTTGCAACAGACATCACTTAATTTCTCAAGTTCTCCGATCACTGAACATCATAACTGCATCAATAATAGAGCAAAGAAAATTTCTGCCTAAAATATTTCTTCTTGGAAAAATCAATTTTTTTCAGTATTATTTCCTCCTAAATATTGTTGCACGATACATTTCTTGTATCTTAGAAACATTTTTTGCAAGTAATTTGGTTTTTCCCCTGGCCTTCAATTTCCTCGGTTCTTCAATCGGCTAATCTTTGTGCTCATTCGAGGTTGGTCCTGAAAATTCAAGGGCGTGTGTGGCATCAAAACATTTGCGATCTTGACCACACAAATTTGCCTAAACATGAAATCTTCCTAAAAAATAAAAAAAAATGCTCTAGCAATTTTTGGAATTAAAACAACTTTGTTTTGGTTGCATGTTTGCTTTTCGAATAGAATAAATTTATGTTGGTAAATTGGAAATTTTTCCAACAACTTTAGCAGCAATGTGAAACTTTAGCTAAATTACGTGTCCAGCTTTGTGATAACTCTTTGCAATATTGAATCACAGCTAAAGTAAACCTAGAGTAAAATAAAAAAACAATAACATTATACATACTAAAAATGATTCATTGCATCTGCATTCTATTGATGTGCATTACAGCACCAATGAACAAACTTGTATACATGTAGCAATATAAACTTTGTAATCAATAAATATACTCACTAAATTGTGCGGAGTATGGACGCCTAGCTCACAAGCATTAATTGGATGCTATTATTTCATTGTTCAAGACAATATAAAAAAATTCGTAGAGTATTATTCCTATTAAAATGTATTGCAAAATATATTATTTGTTATACGTATCACAAAATAGATATTGAAAAGGAGTATCATATGACACCCAAAACCTCAATTTATCAAGTCCTTCAATCACACCGTGTCGTCGTTAATTAATAGCCCTTATTGGAATCTATTGTTCAATTTCATAAGCAAAGAATAATTGGGTGTAAAACTTTTAGAATCAGCCATTTCTTTGCAATGCACAATAAACTGGTCAGTTATAAACAATGTTATGGTGTACAATGGAGGTAGAAGTTTTTATGCTTTTAATAACCTATAACAATACTATTGATGGAATAGTTTAACTAAGAGTAACTTGAGCACATGACAACCCACACAATGAAGACTTTCGATTTCAGTTTCAAAATAAAGAAAAGAAGACGACTTTGGATTTGAACCTGCCCGCGTGACGGTTTGTGCACTCCTAACTCCTCTCCCGTCAACATTGTTTCGTATATTCACATTAAGAACTGCACAGATTTGGGGATATATATAATTAGTATGTGTAAGTGTGGTCAAACAAAGAGAAGTGGAAATACTTGGCCATGCGTTGCGTGTAGCGTGGCCGGTGTGGGCGTCCAACCCCTGAACGCCTATGCAGCGCGGCAGCAGCGATGGCCACAGATGGCATGGACACACGGGCTCCAGGCAATCATGTGTCCCGTCGACTGTTTAGCTCTCGCGCCCGCATCTGCTTGGCACGGAAAGAGCGGCAGCGACGTCTGGGTTCTACCAAGTTTTTTCTATTCATCTCACTCACAGAACACGTTTTCTAGTACACTATTCATCTAGAAAAAGTACTTTTTACCTCCAATCTGAACGCAGCCAGGATACTCTACGCATCCTCACATCACAGGAAAGGAGCTCTCCCTGTCTGTTGATCTGTTCTAGCAGTTCTGCTTGGCCATATCAAATGGCTACTTGAAACACGGCTATGGTCATGCAGTTACTGGTAATCTCGAGCTAAGTTTACACTCGATCGCCTCTGGTGTTTAAGCACCATAGGAGAGTACGCCCCTCTTGTTCATGATTGCGCTGGGTCCTGAAATGGAAGTACGTAATTGACCTTGCACCGATCAAGCATGAATGGACGGCTCATGCACACGCGCATAAATGCCCTTTGAATAACTGGGCGGCGGGCCCCACGCCGGCAGGGCAGCCGATGAAATTAACCACGCATTGATTCGCAGCCGCTGCTGCCTTTCTTCTTCCTCCCTCCATCTCCCTTGATCCTTCGCATGAGCGCTTGTAATGGTGGCAGCGAGAGAACAGTGTGTGTTCGCAAAATGACAAGGGGGCATGGTCCGGCCGAGATCACCTAACGGTGGTTGCTGCCGGGCCGTACTGCGATCTGCTCGTCATCGATCGATCCTCTGTACGGGGCTACCGGGCGCTGCACCCGTTTGATTGCTTCTTAATTCTGTCGCTTGCACGACGCGTCCTTCCAAACAGAAGATGGCTGGCTAATTGGGGCACCGAGGCTTTGGCTTTGGAAACTGAGATGACCACTTCGAGGGGGCATTTAGGCTAATATAGGTACTCCGATCCGGCTGGAAGCTTCTAAATTAGAGGTGTAATCCAAAGGTAATTTGCCTCCATCGGTGGAGGAGAGGTAGCTAAGGGTTACTCCAAGGGCAATTTGGCCTCCATTGCCCGTTGGGAGGCAGATCTAGCTAGTGTGGAATGGATGGACTAGCCGGCCTCCATTTCCACCCTAGAGGCTGGTTCATTTTTTTCCCCCTTCGAGATTTTCGGTCAATAAAACGAAAGTGGACTAGAGGAAAAAACATATATTTGTCCACCTCCCGTCTGTACCGGTTGCTTACCAACCGGTACTAATGTCAATTTAGTACCGGTTGGTAAGCACAGTACCCCCGGGAACCATTTAGTACCGGTTCGTAACACCAACTGGTACTGAACGCCATCATTCAGTACCGTTTGGTGTTACGAGCCGGTACTGAATGGTCCTGGGGGGTTTCCGAGACCCCTTTTGCATTTGGTACCGGTTGGTAACACTAACCGGTACTAAATGATGGCGTTCAGTACCAGTTGGTGTTACCAACCAGTACTAAATGCACCAATCAGAGTTACTTTAAAAGGATAATATCCTTCTCTCAACCACAAGTGCTCTATAGGTCGGATGGTTAAGGAAGAATCGCGCGAGGGGGGAGGTCGTGAGTTCGAGTCCCACGGACCGGGCATGCGCATTTACGCGTGAAAAAATCCGCATGACTTGTGACTAAATGGTGCGGGCCCCTCCGCGGGTTCAAAAAATTTTTCCTATTTTGTTTTGCTCAAATTCATTTACCAACCGGTACCGATGGGCGCCCATCGGTACCGGTTGGTAACAACATCGGTACTGGTTGTAACAACCGGTACCGATGGGCGTGTCCGTCAGTACCGGATTGCCAGTACCGGTTGCATAACCGGCACCGATGGGTGCCTAGCAACCGGTACTGGGAGAGCTGCTTTTGTAGCAGCGGCTAATCCAGCCATTCTTGAAGCAACACTTTGGCATTTCATAATACGAATTTGAAGCCAAAAAATGTAATCCAACCTTATTCGTGTAACGTACATATACTGATATACCTGCGTACTCCGGGTAAACGAGGTCTTGGTAATTATATATGGCGGATGGATACTTATCATTTATCAGCTATCATTGCCAAGAATACTTATTTGCTCCTCCACTCTGATGTGTGCGTTTAGCAGCTTGTATTCGCATGCCCCATCTGATTCATGAGAAATAAGCTTATGGTGAAATAAAGTGAGGATGAGTGTTTTGTTTTCTTCATTCCTTGTAAAGCTTGATTGCTCCTTTAGAATACAAGTATCATTTCAAACTGCACTATAGGACAACGCGGCGTTGTTTTCCTCGGCAGAAGTGGATAAAGGCGCAGTATTCTAGTGCGGGCAACTTGTCGAGATGACGTGTGCCGTGCACATTAGTTAAGATAACCCCGATGCCGTGAGCTTAATTAAGCGACGGCGACGCGCAGCGACCTTGCGGCTGCGGGTAGTAGCAGGTTGGTTGTGCGAGACGCTGACGAGTTTTCACTGCCGTGGTGAATTGCTAACCAGTCAATCATTCGAGGCCACGCCCAGCCGAGTTAGATCACCTGATCTCACGGAAAAGGAGTAGTGGAGCTTAACCACGCAATGCGTTCGAGAAATCTCTCTCTCTCTCTCTGTGTAATGATGATCATCTAAACTTTCATGATTATTAAGGCAAGTATAAACAAGTCTACTCCTAAAATCCGTATCCACTTCAAATAAAAAAGGCAATGTAGAATATATTTATTCACTTTTTTACAAAGCCATCGATTGAGAAAATCCTAGCCTATTTTGTATTTTTATTTTATTTTAGATGTTAATTCACTTTCAATGGAGTCAAACTCAGATATGCTAGATGCTAGCAAGTGCACTAACCACCACTAGGCTAGAAGAGACCCTTTCATGATCCCATTTTGAGTGAAGTACGGAAAATGGATGAATTACGTAAAAAAAAACTAAGTACGGACTATACATGGAAATGAGTCCAACTCCAAACGCCTCTCCCCCATTTAGCTTACC
Source organism: Digitaria exilis (assembly GCA_015342445.1). Taxonomy (NCBI): domain Eukaryota; kingdom Viridiplantae; phylum Streptophyta; class Magnoliopsida; order Poales; family Poaceae; genus Digitaria; species Digitaria exilis. The sequence goes on along the minus strand of JACEFO010001754.1, from coordinate 2,201,786 downwards.
TATCATCATCCATTGGGATTGGATAAATATGGATATAGGTGAGTGATCGTGTGCGACAGATAATGATGGCTTAGATTTGGGCATGAGCAAGTATGTGTACGCCCATACGTGTTCGTACAGCTTTTAGTAGTAAAGCCAACGTTCTAGAAGCTGCAAAAGAAGCCAAGCAAAGCTGAGCTGAGAAGAACATTTTTTTTCCCCCGAGGACAGTTGAAACTTGAAAGGAACTTGATCGTCCAATGGCCCCATCCATCCTACATCAGTCACTCTCGCTTAAACCAGGATACAGCCTAGAGTACGCCGATTGCTTCGTCGCGGATTATGCGGGTAATTCCACTTTTTTTTTTGTGCAACTAGCAGGTCAAAGCAAGCAAAAATATCTCCATCTCCATTTGTTCTTGACGCACACAAAAATGTGGAATAATTTGTAGGCGCAGTGCTCGTTATCTGAACACTGAGTGTCGTTTTCGATCCAGGATCACGCAAATTTAAGCAAAACCAAACTTGCACTACTGGTGAACTAGCCTGCAGTTGACAAAAAAAACAATTAAAAGAAATAAACAAAAGCTTTTGTGAGTTCTTTCTAGCCTAGTAGCTGGGCTAGGTAACGCCTCTCCTGCCTGGATGTGGACCCGGCCCTGCATTAGCCCATTCGGTCGGACAGGGCGGTCGTGGGCCCCCATGGTCCGTTTGTTTTAATTCCGAGTCGTCGTCATGTGGGTGTCATCTGATGGATTAGCAAACGGATTAAACAAGCACATGAGCCGTACGTGTACCAGCGTGTGCACGAGCGCCCAGGTCGTAAGCACTGTACTTTGTTTTGAATTTACACCCCTCGGTGACGCTGCAGATCACGTACAGATCACTTTGATGCCGTGTTAGATTACTCGCTGCCCTAGAGTGAAAGTGAACTCGAGGCCGCCTGATCCTATTCTTACCTGCTGCGCAACGAATTAACCGCGGCAGAGCTTCATGGTTTTACCTGACCGAAAGTCCTCGGATTTCAAAGAGTAAACTTGGTACTGATGATGCGAAGGTTGATCCAGACATGAAAATTATACGAGCACCCACCTGGTGGCCTGGGCTGTGTTCAGATTGAAAGTAAAAAGTACCTTTTCTAGATAAATAGTGCACTAAAAACATGTTCTGCGAGTGGGATTAATAAAAAAAACCTTGTTAGAGAAGTATTTTTTTGAATCTGAACACAACTCTGACCTAGTAGTACTATAAGTGATCTCGGAGACTCGGACAGGCTCCTCCCGGTACTCGCCGGCAGCGGCGAGGTGGTCAGCTCCTCACGTCTCTCCTACTGAACCCGACCGAGCAGGGCATGGAGCCATCAGCCATGGACGATGTGGCCATCTGCGCCTGCCAGCCCAGTCGCAGACGAGCGTCTCTGCGAGGTGCTGCATCTGCCGTCTGTCGAGCGCACAGCACTGCTCGCCTGCCGCTGCTCTCGAGGCAACAAACAATAGTCGCTCCCTCGTCCTGTGGCCTGTGCAACGCATTGGCCATCAGCGTACGATCGATCCAACAGACACCCATCGCGAGTGTCCTCTGCTCCCTCATCAGATTCCACGCCAATGACCAGTGGACCACGCGTCCCTGCTCCCGCTCGGATCGCACGCAGGCAGTTGCAGATGCTGTGATGCAGGCGCGTGCACTCTTGTCCGAAGCCTCCTCGGTTCGAAGCAGCGCTCCCTCAGGCCTCAGCAGCGGCGTCGCTGCCGCGGACGGACGCTTCTTCGCCGGCCATGGCCGCACGGCTGGGGCGACGACGCCTCGGCCGCTAGCTGCCGGCGCACAGCGGCCGTCGCTCCGGCCTCCGCTGCTGCCTGCCGCCATGGGCCATGGCCGCCCCGGAGCCGGACGGACAGCGACACCTGCCTGCCGGACTCCCACAACCACTCACTACTGCTGCTGCTGATGCTCGCTCGCGTCGCGTCGCGTCGCGTCGCGTCGTCGTACACGCACGCGCGAGGGCCCGATGGGGCGCGGGCCTGGGCCCGCATGCTGTCGCCGTGATTCCGACCGTACACACCACACACACCTTTGGCCCTTTGGGATCGGACGGCCCTGACGGGTCGGTCCCCAGAGCGGTGACGCGAGGTGGGCCGTGCGCCCATGCCCTCCCTCACTGGCAGCACACTGCTGCGTCACGCGGACGCAACGGCACGATTATTCGCATGCCCTGTTGCTGCCCGTAGTCCGTCCAAGGCCATCGCACGTAGTACATGTACAGTCCCGGCGCGTCTCGATCCATAACATACGCGTCCTCCTATACGTCGAGCGCCATGGAAACGTAGTACGTGCCACGAATATGGGTACACGGTCGGCACATCGCAAGCACGCACCATGTAGGGCCACGCCGCGTTACAATCTGCGAGCCGGGGGGAAACAGTCAGGCACACGGGCAGGTATCATCTCGAGAGCTCACATCAGCTGTTGCTTCCACGCAAAAGCGAGACACCGGCGACTGTTCCTGGCCGATGGTTTTCTAAACACATCAGCATCTCGCTGCAAGTTGAGATCCATTTAACCCGGGTTTAAGTTAACTTTTGTGAGGTCGCGTCATACACAAAACGGGTACTAGCCGAATTGACAACGATTCGTGAAGATATCAGGACTTTCAGACGAACCATGGATTTTTTTCCCGCTCCCCTCGTCGCAGAAAGTTTTGCTATTGATCGTGTTTGGATGAAAAAGTTCTTTGCACTTTAATATTTATCCTTCTCAGAAAACACGTTTTCTAAAAAAATTTTTTACTCCAATCTCTTCAATTATTCAGCCCTCTCACAGAATATAGTTTACACAATTCACCCCAACCAACCAAACACGCCAAATAACGTCGACGCTACGTATAGATTGGAACGTTATGCTACACTGACTGAGATGTGGACCTCTCATGTCCAACCAGCCAGGCCAGCCCCACATGTCGACAATAATCCGTCACGCTCACCTTGTCAAATGTCAAGTCCTACAGGCTTTTGATTGATGACGATGACCTAGTCCCTGATTTTTCTTCATTTGTTCTTGGATTCATCACCTTCCTTTTGTTCCCCTCGGTTAAATTAAAAATAGATCCACAATCAAAATTAGGATTAAACAAATATAATGTCACTAAAATAAAAAGGTGCTGCTAACCACTTCAAAGGTGGGGCCCTGGAAGAAGAAAGGGGTGCTTTTGGAGCCTTGTCCGCGACAAGCAAGGCAAGCTGGTGTTGCATCTAACCTAACAGAGCTTAGTGATGGATTTCGGGTAGAGGTGGTGATGATGTCACGGTGTTGATGAGGGAATTTGCCAAAGAAAGCCAATCATTCTTACCACTTCATTTTATAGTGGTGTTGGTGTGCTGGGAGCGCATTTTTACTTCTTTTCAACCTCGTCTTTCGATCAACTATAGCTAGGTTAGGTTAGGACGTTAGGTGCTTGTATTATGTTATACCCATTCGTGAAATTATTTTTTTCATGGTAACGATATGTAAATCGATAATATTACGAATATGGTGTGTTCATTACTCGTTAGTCTCAAAATTAAATGGAGGAGTCTCTCAAATGTACTCAGGTGACCGGCCGCATTGGCGGTTTATGGCCAAGGTAATTTTGGTTTGGGTTAATCGTTTCATTTGGAGGGGGTGATGTACGCGTGTGTATGTATGTGGTTGTTGTGTTTGAAAAAAAAACTATAATAAGTTGTTTTGATCAGAACATACATTCTCTAGTCAACAATAATTAACGCCAGGACAAAACAAAAGTAACTGAAACTAGTTCATTTGCAGTCAACTATGGAGGAAGTACTGTACTACTAAAAGTTTGTTTGTTTTTTGTTTGGACGAGAGTACTTTTTTTTTAGAATTGAGTACTGATTTCCAGTGCGGACGAATGAGCTACATAATATGTATTGTTGATAATAATGACGGACGTGCTTGCTCTGATTTTACAACCAGAATGTACGGACAAATAAAAATGTTTCGGTTTGGAATGGGCTGGACTTCAATGGGGCTCAATGCTCAAATGCAGCCCAACATAACACCGGTCGAGAGTCAAATTGGACCGGTGGGTAAATGTCAAACGAAACTTAAAAAAAAAGTGCAAGAAGTGAGTAACATAAAACTCTGTAGAAGTGTGTTTGGTTGGTTGAACCAACTCATTCATGTATGAGATGATACAAAATAATGATGATTCTCTTGTTTGGTTGGGTGAACTGTACCAACTCATTCAGGATGAGACCATCCCACTTAATACATTGTTGTACTAGTTAGAGTGAACCAAATGGTTCAAATAAATTGGTTGAACCATTCCATCCAGGATCATCCATTCATGCATCATGTGGTGCATGCAACCAAACACACCGTAACATAACAACCTCAACTATTGCCTTCTCTTGGTACTCCTCTTACCTCTTAGGAGAAAGAGGTAAGAGTTTAAATAAATCTCAGCCCTTAAATATTACGAAAGATAAATAGTTAACCATAAAAGAAAAGGAAGAAAAAAGCCGGCAACTACTTCCGTGGATCCAGGATGACGTGATCTGCATGTACGTACGTGTAGTTTATAGATTGCTTTCAGTCATTTTTTCCCTTGGATCTAGACAACAAGACAATTTCATTCAGGAGAAAATCATGTATTCCTAACATTCATGCAAGGAAATTAGGATATAGTTTTTTTAGGACGAGGCGAAACACATTGAGAAAATGTTACACAATGAAGTCACGGTAGCATGCACACCTCTACAAATTAAATGTCACGTTTCAAAGAAGATTATACGAATTCATGTCGGGATTTTGGCGTGTAAATTAGATACCATACGCATGTTTGAATATGTCATATTTGAAAACAGAGAGAGAAAGAGAGAAAATATTACACATATAAATATGTCACAGTTCACGTACATAGAGAAAAATTAAGACAGACATCAGAATTCATGATACAAATAAAAAAACTAACGGTACCTCCTCTCTCTTATTTGATCTAAGAAAATATTGTCATATTTTTAATGATTTTTAAATTGTAATATATATAAATAAATATTTAGTGATCTATTACCTCTTAGCAGGGTTTACAAAACCGCTACAGTACCGATTTTTTTAAATAAAAAACTGGTCCGGCTAACCGGTAAAACTGGCCGGCTAACCGATGGTAGCGGTTTTATAGTGTCGGTTTGGGAGTGGTAACCGGGGTTTTTTTCAACCGGGCTGGACCGGTTTGGTCGGGAACCGGTCGGTTCGGACCAGTTCCCACTGGTTTTGTAAACCCTGCCTCTTAGGAGGTAATATGTCATCCTAACCACCTTGATCTAATTGAATGGACGGTCCACAGTTATCTGAGAGTACTGTAGCAAACCCCTCTTTGATGAGCAAGATAATATGATATGGACCTTCAATTCCAAAGGAGAATACTCTTCCCAGTCTCTATATAAGGTTATTAATAATAGAGGAGTCATCTCAGTCTATCTCCCAGCCATATGGAGCCTTAAAATTCCTCCTCGAGTCCACTTTTTTTGTATGGCTTCTAACAAAAAACAAGACCTTGACTAGAGAAAATGTGAAAAAAAAGAAAAAGCATCAACGATGATACATGTCTTTTTCTGCTCTGAAAAGGAATCTGTGAGTCATCTATTTTTCGACTGTGTAATAGCAAAGCAAATGTGGCTTATTATTTCTGAAGTTCTAGAGGTAGGTTGTGGGAACAATTTTCAATGTGTGGGAGAATTATGGCTTAGTAAGAAGCATATAGTTAATAACATTTTCACTTCAGCGGCCCTGTGGGGGCTATGGAAGTTGAGAAACTCCATTTGTTTTCAGGGTGGACTATGGAGAGATGTGTAATCACTGATGAGAAGCATTGCTGGCCTAATAGCGAGCTGGAAGCTGCTATGCCCTACAGTGAACCGACAAGAGCTACTCCCTCCGTCCCAGAAAGAGAGCCGTTTTAGGTGTTCGTGCCATAAGTTTGACTAAATTTGTAGAAAATATGTGCATTGTTTAAATCTCCAAATATTTTTTTTATAAAAAACTAGATCTAAATATCTATCCAACAATATCAATATTGTATCATAAATGTTAATATATTTTTATAAATAATTGACCGAAGTGTTTTCTCGGGAAGTGAGAAAGACACTTATTTTGAGACGGAGGGAGTAGAGCAGAAGCTAAACAAGATGAGATGGTTAGCTGCACAACCGGCGAGATTGGGCTCCTAGCAGAACCCCTGAGACAAGAGCTGTTCAACTTTGTGATGAACCTAGAAGGTGAATGGAACTAGGCACAAACACCTGCGCACCTGATACCGCTACTGACCCCTGAAGGGAGAATCTACTGAAGCCGGAGCTGAGCTCAATGCTTCTGTTGAGATGTCCTTGGTATTTTAGAAAGGAAAAAGTCTAATTTTCACCCTCCAACTATTACAAAAGTCTGATTTTCAATCCACAACTATAAAACCAGACACTAAACACCCTCCAACTATCCAAACCGTGCAAAATTGGCCCTTTGAGTGGTTTTGAAGGTGGTTTTGTATTTTTCAAAAAAAATTTAAAAATAATGTTGAATTAAAAAATTCATAACTAATTTATTTTGAACTATAAAAATTAGAATCTGGTGCAAATATTTTTTAAAAATGTGGCCTACATGTTGGTGCACCATTAGAAGTTATTTGCATATTATTTATTTTTATTCTAATTATTTTTTAAAAAATAATAAGACACTAGTAATATAAATATATAATACCCAAATAACATTAAATGGTGTGCCAATAGGTTAGTTACATTTTAAGAGAACTTTTGGCGTTGATTTCATATTTTTTGGGTCCAAAATAAATTAGTTATGGTTTTTAAAAGTTTAAATAATATTTCTGCTATTTTTAGAAAATTCAAAACCACCCTCAAAACCACCCAAAGGGTCAATTTTGCATGGTTTGGATAGTTGGAGGGTCTTTAGTATCCGGTTTTGTAGTTTAAGGGTGAAAATCAGACTTTTGTAATAGTTGAAGGGTGAAAAATAGATTTTTCCCTTCTAGAAAAAGATGTAATGCATTTTTCTGCTCTTGCTCAAACTTGAAGTTTCATGTGCTGTAACTGAACTTGGTCTGCTTAATAAAGTAAGACTGGGGCGATGCCCTATAACTCTAAAAAAAACTCTATAGAAGTGTCGGATCAGGTGGTAAACCTAAAGCGACACAATCTCCTTCAAGGCTTAAACATCTCTTACTCCAAGCCACTCGTACCTTGACGCATTGTGAATTAACCAAGTACTCTCCTAGTTCCTTCTGTGGTTCTTCTCCTATCCATGACGAGTCACTAGTCTGTGTCGAATCTAAAGCAAGTTGGAGGGGTGTGTGCATGGCCACATGGTGCTATTAACCTTTTATTTGCCGTCATGGTTTGCAAGAGAGATTTGTGTTTCAATCAATTTTGGGCAATAGCATAGGCGTCGTCAGCTTCTACAATGGTAGTGCAAAGGAAAGCATCATCTGATTACACCTGTAATGCAAACGAGATCAGTAGTGCTTGAAGAATGTGTCTGGCCTTATGATTGTAACAATTAACACTATCAAAACACTATGGCCTAGCCCTATACAAGCGATTCAACAAAGAACCTGATTGCTCTATACCGGCTGGCGGCTGCCATAGTGGTGGTGCTCGACTAGGAGCCGCAGTACCGCACCCATGGGAGACGGTAAGAAAGTGTAGCTCGTATCATTGTGATTCTAACTTGATCATGTGCCGATGTCAAGTGGTGGAGAGAGGACAAACGCCATGAGGCACTGGAGCTTCAAGATGTCTCATCTTCCTTCTCTGATAAGATATCAGAGGAAATATGCAATTCCGCAGCTAAAATGGGTTAATTCCTGTAATCACTTTATCCTAAACAATGTAATTTTGTTGCAGAAGCATATAATGAAACGAATGCAAGCCCACACTTTGATTCATCCTGCTTACCTTTGAGATTAATGTAGAAGTTAGTTCATGGGCGAATTTGGAACTACTTTTGAACTTTTGAACCTTTTGAACCTGAGATTAATGTAGAAGTTCGTTCATGGGTGAATGTGCCGATGACATTGTGGATTTCTGGGTACAAAAGTTGCATGCGAATTCAAGTGATGAATAGTCGTTTCTCTCTGACTATTCATCGAGCACGATATCCTCTGAGCTGAAGCTCACTGCACTAGTGCACCGTATTAATACACAAGCTCCGAAGTCTCACAACTCACAAAAGAAAATTGTCCTTGCATGATAGAATACAGCTTGGTTTCAAAATTGGTCGGGATAATGATTTTACAAAGCATACCAGGATACTGGGATACTATCCCTAGGGCACATTCATCACTTGGATAGACTGCAGCATGTCGGAGAGCGCGATCACCAGGTCACCAGACTGCACCATACCCCTAGCCTTGAGGAGTGAGAAGGTGCGGTTGAGGTTGCTCTCCATGTCGCCGGAGTCACTGAGCCGGAATGGGATGAGACCCCACTGGAGGTTCAGCCGTCTCCTAACAGATGTCGAGGACGTAAATGCAAAGACCGGGCAATCGGGGCGGCATCGTGAGAGCAGGGAGGCCATGTGGCCATCCTTGGTGTAGACGAAAACAGCATCGACACCCAAGTTGTTGGCTGCAAGTATGCAAAGCACCAAAGTGCAAAAGTTGGATTCAAATTTCTATTTAGAGATCACTATGCACAGTACAGGATGTAAAGCATAAAAAGTTCAAAAGTAGTTCCAAATTCGCCCATGAACTAACTTCTACATTAATCTCAAAGGTAAGCAGGATGAATCAAAGTGTGGGCGTGCATTCGTTTCATTATATGCTTCTGCAACAAAATTACATTGTTTAGGATAAAGTGATTACAGGACTTACCCATTTTGGCTGCGGAATTGCATATTTCCTCTGATATCTTATCAGAGAAGGAAGATGAGACATCTTGAAGCTCCAGTGTCTCATGGCGTTTCTCCTCTCTCCACCACTTCTCAATTCTCAGGCTGACACTCCTAAGTACGCTAAGAGCCTTCTCCGGATATCTCCCCATGGCCGACTCACCAGAAAGCATGAGAGCATCTGCACGCTGGCGGACTGCTTCAGAAACATCAGCAACCTCAGCTCTAGTGGGTGTAGGATACTCAATCATTGATTCCAGAAGCTGAGAAGCAACAATAACTGGCTTGTTGAGCTGTCTGCACATTCTAACTATTTTCTGCTGTACAGAAGGGACCTGTTCCAGGGGGATTTGTGCCCCTAAGTCCCCTCTGGCAACCATTATTCCATCAGATGCACGGATAATCTCCTCCAGGTTCTTCAAAGCGTCGATGCTCTCAATCTTTGCAATGACCCCTATATCACTGGGGCAAACAATGAAACAGTCACAGTTTAGAACACCAATCAATGACTTCGCGATGAAATGAAAACTTCACATGTATGGTGTCTAAGCCATTAAGTGTGATGATATCTTTACATTTAAACTATAGCTAATAGAACTGCCAAAGCCTTATGTGTGCACAACAACTGCTAGTGGGCTAATTGTTGCACAAAAGAATCCTGTGGCAAACCTCAAGAATTGTTCAATGCATGCTCAGATATTTATCAAGTTATCATCCAGAAGCCATATGAAATTGTGCAAAAGATCATGACCTGTGAAATACTTCCTTTCTGTTTTGGATGTCTGGATGGTCAATCTAGTGCTATTAAGCTCAGCTGCGTCCTATATGTAAAATTTCATGTGTTGAGGTAACAACTTTCAAAACTTAAACCACTTACCTTCCACGGCTCCGTGCAGTAATGTAGCTCTTCAGATGATTAATTACTTCTGCAGACTTGACAAATGATACAGCGATGAAATCTACACCCTCAGCAATACCAAAATCTATGTCAATCCAATCCTGCAAAGTTGAGATCGTAAGTAAAATTATTATCTGCATGTAGCGTCCAAAGCTTCACTATATATTAACTGAGTGCAGCCTAAGGATTTTTCACTCAATTTTGCAGGCACTTAGACATTATGGTCTAGAGTTCCCGGAGTGAGCCAAAGCCAACCATTTAAATTCTTGAAAATAAATTTAGCATCCAGGGAAAAAAATCAGCCAACCCAAGGGGTCAGCATGGAATGCCATAAATTTACAAGACAAAATATGAGCAGCACATTTTGAATCAAAGCAAGAACTGTGTAATTATAAATTACCTTGGATGAAATTGTAGGAAGCATTGCATTCCTCTCTCTCACTACACTGCCATAACGCCATATAGTAAGATTAGCCCGTGGCAGCAACAAACCAGGATCAGTGCAACGACATTTCACATCTGGCCCTAACTTTTCCATCACCTCAAACCTGGCCATCCCACCATCCACAAATAGTTCATCACCAGCTTTAACATCTGGGTATAGTTTTGACACATTACCAAAGCAAAGAAACATTATAATCAGACTCATGGCTGGGAGTAGTTTGCAACAAATATTTGGAAGATAAGTAGACTCAAGAAAGAAGGAAAGCATATGGATACCTTCAGCAAAGCCATCATAATTCACATGAATGATTCGATCTGGCAGTGATGTGTCAGTAGATCTAACGCTGAATGTCCAAACTTCTCCATCCTGCAAAATCCAGGAAAAGACTAAATTCTGGTGAGTGATTACTAAAAGGGTATACACTAAAACTTCAGCATGTTAGAGTTTAGACAAAAGTGAACAAATTAGATGGTTTATATTTTAGATGTTCATAGTACTCATGATCTGAACAAATCAGATGGTTTCCTTTCAGAAAAGAGGCATAATTCCATCACATCTTATCTTACATACACGAAGCTCCAGATGAAAGACTATGAATTTCTCCTAAAATCTGCATACTAAATCTCATCCTGAGTAGCATCACATTCGTTGTCCTCAGAAAGATCTGATGAATGAAATATGGAATGAACCTACGAAAGCGAAGAAACTGAAATGAAGCTGTCCGTGCTCACCTCGGCCTTTACGGAGGGCGCGCCACCGAGGTCGCCCATGTGGATCTCGCTCCCCTCGGTGTCCATCATGACCGCGACGGCGAACCCCTTGTCTTCGTTGAGGCTCCGCACGGCGCGGATGACCTCGCGGTGCCACTCGCGGTCGCCGTGGCACATGTTGACCCGCGCGACGTTCATGCCGCCGACGGCGAGCGCCTCGAGCTCGGCGGCGCCGCGGGTGGCGGGACCCACGGTGCAGACCAGCTTGGTGCGACGCGTGCTCCGGAACCCGTTCTCCCGGAGCTCCGCCTCCGTGGCGGCGTCCACGTCGATGGTCGCGGCGGCCGCGGGGTGCGCCGCCGCCGACGGTACGAAGACGCCGTTGGGGGTCGGGGTCGAGTCGGGGAAGGAGGTGAGGTCGGAGGACGACGCGGCGAGGCGGCGGCGGCCGTGGCGTCGGGGGAGGGGGCGGAATTGGGAGGGGACAGGGAGGTGGTTGCGGGAGGAGGGGTTGGAGGGTTTAGGAAGTGCCGGGAGGTGGAGGGAGCGAGCGGCGGTGGCCATGGCGGCGTCTGCAACGGCGAGGCTAGTCAAGGCGGCGGCGGCGGCGGCGTGCCTGTGACTTTGGGAGTGTCGCCGGCTGCCTGCGAAGTCCAGGACACGGCTGCTATGGCGGGTATGACCCTGCGGATGTTAGCCGAGCGGGCACGAGAGGTGAGGTGGGCGCTTGGATGCAGTAGCAGGCCCTCGCAGAACACGCATCTCCAAAAATTTCTTTTTCACCTTTCCTATTCATCCCCTTCGAAAAAATATTTTTCCCACCACAACTAAACACGGCCCTGCCAACGGCGCGTTCCGTCAGATCGCGTTCCGTCAGATTCGGATCTGCCGTAATGGCATCAGGCATCACCGATTCACCAGAACCTTTTGTGCAGTATCGGTGAAGAGATCAAACAGTTTCAAAGCTAGAAACCTTCTCAGTGGTGTACTAAGAAAAGATAAGTTATACTTCAGGAAAACAATGGAATCAAGAGTAAATATGTATTATGTTAACGTAAATACTGGACAAGGTCTTCTAATAAGCACAAGGAAGTTCCTACTTTGTGGGTACTTATACAATCTAGACACCGCTACACATGCGTAGTCGCATTATATCCTCTCTAGCGTAAAGAGTAATATAAAAGGAAGAAAAATTTACATCTTTTTATCTTATTGCTATAATAGTTCTATGAATACTGAATATGACGTTTGGTCCGTCACGCGTAATAACCAAATTGATGAATATACATTTGTACAATGGGTGTCCCTACATCATTTATCATCCGTTGACATCTTTTCTAATCTCATTCCCAGTGCAATTGAAGAGCCTGTAAGATGTTATAGAGATTTCTTATTTTCCAAACGATTGATTTCTATGTTTCTCTTCGATACTCATCTTTCGCTGCTGACTTGCTGCAGGAAGAATGATGTTGTGTTGGTGTTGTAGTTCCTTACAAAACAATACCTCGACATCGGTGTGCAAAAAATTATAAGCTATGAAAAAATTGTTTTTCTTTCTTATAAAAAAACCGGTAGAAAAAAAGAGAATAGACGCGTAACAACATTTCTAGCGTTCTTTTTTAATTTTTTAAAACTAACATTTCTAGCATTCTCAGGTTATGGACACTATATGCTATATGATAATCAGACAACAATAAAACAAAGACTCAATAATTTGTTGACAACAGTAAAATAAATGATCAACAATTTGGTAGCAGAACCAAAAATATCAAGTTAACAACAATTAGATAGAGGGGTGAAAAAGTACTTTTTTTTCTGTGATGCGTGTTATGTGAGGGGGATGAATAGAAAATGTGAAAAAAGAATTTTTGGGAATGCGTGTTCTGTGAGGAGGATGAATAGGAAGTAAAAAGTACTTTTTGGGAAAACACGGCCGATCTGTTTCACTAGAAATCCACGAGGAACTAAAATTTATTTGTGGCAGTATGCGTATACTGGTAATAGTGAACCTACTTTGCGACCACAGCTAAACTTAAAATGGCTAAGCTTCCAGCAAAATAAATAGGAAAAAGTACTTTTCACCTCCTGAACATTGGACCGAGTTTAATTTTTCACCATCGACCGCAAGCGGTTAATCAGCCTCCCTCAAGTCTTAAAACAATACGTTTTACCACCCTGAGTTGAATATAAGAGGTATTGAAGGTGATTTTGTTTTTTTTCTTTTTTATTTATTTTGGCTGAAACTTTAAAAAATCATAGTAAATCAAAAAATAGTAAAATAGAAAATCTAATTTTGTTGGACTCCACATTGGTATGTCAACACAGAAAATATATAATTTGGTATGTTTAAGCACAAATGTTTTACTATGAATTTCGATCTATTCTTTTTTTAGTTAAATAGAATAATTCGTAACTTCATTTTTTTGGTCTAGTCATGTGAAAATTTTATGGTATAATTATTGTATGCTTGAATTGCATTAACAAATTTATACTCCATGGATCATGTATAAAAAAATTATATTCAATGAATCATGTACTCAATTGTATTAAAAATTTCACCATAATTAGACTATAAAAACAAAAATTATGAATTATATGATTTTTTATAGTAAAAAAATTGTATTAGAACATACTATATTATATATTTTTTGTGATGACGTACCTACGTGGAGTCCAACAAAATTGGATTTTTCATTTTATGATTTTTTTTTATTTACTATGATTTTTTAAAGTTTCAGTCAAATACATGAAAAAGAAAAAAAAATACAAAAGCACCAATACCGATTATAATCAGGCTAGGGAGGTAAAACGTACAATTTCAGAACTTAAGAGAGGCTGGTTAACCGATTATGCAGTCCATGGAGAAAAACTAAACTCGGTCGAATGTCTAGTGAGCGAAAAAAGACTTTTTCCAAAGGAAAAACTTACCTCCAAACAAGCCTGCCCAGCCCATCAGCAAAAGCCTAACCCATAAACAAAGCCCAACCCGACTACTCACCACCAAGACCACAGATCATACCACCCGCTCAAAAGTCAAAATCAACGGCCCAGATCTCACCTCCCAAACCCTAGTCCTCAGACGTCCCAACCCTCATATAAGCTCGCTCACTCCCTCCCCGCCTCCACCCTTTCCGCCCGCCGCCGCAGCCACCGCGCCGCTACCCCTCGCCGCCGCCGCAAATGGCCGCCGCCGCGCGCCCCCTTGTCTCCGTCAAGGCCCTGGAGGGCGACATGGCCACGGACTCCGCCGGTGCCCCTCTGCCGGACGTCCTCCGCGCGCCGATCCGCCCCGACATCGTCCGCTTCGTCCACAAGCTTCTGTCCTGCAACAGCCGCCAGCCCTACGCCGTATCGCGCCGCGCCGGCCACCAGACCTCCGCGGAGTCATGGGGGACGGGGCGTGCTGTGTCCCGTATCCCCCGTGTCCCCGGAGGCGGTACCCACCGCGCCGGCCAGGGTGCCTTCGGCAACATGTGCCGTGGCGGACGCATGTTCGCGCCCACCAAGATCTGGCGCCGCTGGCACCGTCGCGTCAACATCCACCTTCGCCGCGTCGCCATCGCTTCCGCCCTCGCCGCCACCGCCGTCCCGTCCCTCGTCCTCGCCCGCGGCCACCGCGTGGAGACCGTCCCTGAGCTCCCGCTCGTCGTCTCCGACTCCGCCGAGTCCATTGAGAAGACCGCCCAGGCCATCAAGATCCTCAAGCAGCTCGGCGCCTACGCTGATGCTGAGAAGGCCAAGGACTCCGTTGGCATCCGCCCCGGCAAGGGTAAGATGCGCAACCGGCGCTACATCAACCGCAAGGGCCCCCTCATTGTCTACGGCACCGAGGGCTCCAAGATCGTCAAGGCTTTCCGCAACCTCCCTGGCGTTGATGTTGCCAATGTCGAGCGCCTCAACCTGCTCGACCTTGCCCCAGGTGGCCACCTTGGCCGGTTCGTGATCTGGACCGAGTGCGCGTTCAAGAAGCTGGATGAGGTGTACGGTACCTTCGAGACGCCTTCAGCGAAGAAGAAGGGATTCGTACTCCCGAGGCCCAAGATGGCCAACGCTGACCTCTCCAGGCTCATCAACTCTGATGAGGTGCAGTCCGTTGTGAAGCCCATCAACAAGGTGGTGAAGCGCCGGGAGGCTAGGAAGAACCCTCTGAAGAATATGGACGCTGTGCTCAAGCTGAACCCATACCTCGGGACTGCGCGCAAGATGGCAACTCTTGCTGAGGCGGCTCGTGTCAAGGCCAGGAAGGAGAAGCTTGACTCCAAGAGGACCAAGCTCAGCCCAGTATGATAATCATTTCCTCTTTCTATTGCATTATATCTATATATGTACTTCCTTAGCTGTTCATAGTATGCTAGATTCATTGTCTATTAGTTAGCATTGCGTTGCTTCAGTCACAATCATTTCTTTTGCTATTGTTGTAGTACTGGATGTTCTCCATTTCTGTGCATCCTAATAGAATAGGATATGCTATACTTGATTGGTACCTCTGGGCTGATAGTTTCGTTGAGAGCGATAATGCTTATCATTTGCATTTGTAGATAGTCTTGATATGTTTAGTGTACTTTGGGAACTTTTTCACCAATACTTAGGTAGTCTTGATATGGTTATTTTGCTGCTGAACCCATTAGTGGCTGTTTTGCTTGATTTTTCCTTTTGTACCTTTTAAGCTGCTAGACTAGCCATACCTTGTGGCTCCTTTGCAATTTGCTTGTTTCCAATGTGAGTTTGTACCATGTAGTGTTGTATGTGTCCATATGTCATAATGATTTCTTTAGTAATTATTTTTTCTGGCGCATAATATTAACTTGCTACTTATCATAACAAGGAAACTTTTGTTTAGCAATTTATTGTGTAACCTGATCGTGATTGCCATAGTTCCTGAATGTCAGTTTATTTAGGGTATGTATGCCTTCTATTTAGACAATTGTTTGTTTCACCTTTATGGAGTGTAGTTGGTAGCTTTTGAGGCTAGATGTTGAACTCGTGCTTGAATATGCAAGCTGCATTACAAAATCTACAAGTTTAATAAATATGGTCCTCTAATCTTGCCTAACATGCAATTGTCTATTAGTGTGGAATTTTCATTTTTCTCAGTTAGATTTTGCTTAGTAATCCTGACCTTACCTGCCAGGGGTTCTGTAACTCATTAGTTGCTGCTCCTACCTTTCACTGTAGACTTTGTTGCTTCTACCTTTCCCTGCTGATGTCTTTGTTAATGTCATGATGCACATGAATTTCCTTTCCATTTACTTAAATGTTTTTCTGTTGTCATATCGATGTGCACAATATATTGTAGGCTGATTGTGTATGCATTCAGCCAACAGATTAATACGTCTCTTGTATGTCTGCATTCTATTTTCAATATCATCTCCCCAGTTACCATGGGGTATGTTTTTATAAAGTTTTTAGCAGTTCTGTAATCTAGTTATAATACTTAATTGGTGTCCTGATTTTGTGTTTGAAATTACCTTGTAGGAGGAGGCTGCCAAGGTCAAGGATGCTGGAAAGGCATGGTACAAGACCATGGTCTCTGACAGCGACTACACAGAGTTTGAGAACTTCACCAAGTGGCTTGGTGTTACACAGTGATCTTCTGGTGCAAGCTTTAGTAGTTTATCACCTATCTGATCAGATATTATGATTTTGGTTGCTATTATCTTATGTCACTTGTTATTGGGATCATCAGACATGGTATCTCATTTTGATTTTGGCTTTGGTAGTTTGTTACTGCTGGGCATTTACTTCCAGGCACCTATTATGAGAACAAAGTATATGCGAATTTCGACAGACAGTTTGTGCCTTCATGTGGCGAGCGTTTGCTGTATGAGATTTTGTTTCTTTGTGCGCTTGTTTGGGTGGATGAATAGTTTTGTTTTCTTTTTGTATTGGAATATGTATTCCATTAACCAGAGGCTAGCTTGATATCAGCAGACACAATAGTGTTTACAGAATTTGGTTGGCCGTCCTATCAAATCATAATTCATATCACCCTACTTCTAATTTCTTTGAGGTATCGTACAACATGTTGATATATCTGTGTTTTTTTAGAGGAGATGTTGAGACCTAGGAATTTGTTCAAGCATGCAAATTTGTTTCATTAAGGAATTTGCTGATGCTTTGTACCTGCTTTGTGTGCCAACATCAGCTGTTGTGGCAGCTAATAGAATTGGGTTTAGGAAGTCTGGGTTGGCTTCTTGTGTTACCAATGCCAATTATCCCTCCACTCAGAACTTTATTTGCTGCTTCTTACCAATGCAAAATTATCCCTCCACTGGAATTTTATTTCGCGCTATCCTGCTATGCTTTCCGCATATTCTTTCTGAGAAAGTGGGGAGCTGCTTTTGTGTTTTGTGCTTGTAATGTGTGGATGATTCATATCCACTTTCACCCAATCCACAATTCCACATTCAATCCTATCCTTGCTCTTCGGATTATTAAAATTTGCCTGTTCTAGCTCTACCGATTTCAACTCTTTCGGAATGTTTGGTCCTGTTCGGATTATAAACTTAATACTATTCATTCTAACTTTTTATTATTTAACTATTTCTTCCTATCACAAAACACACTTCCCATAACTTAGATACAATGTTTTTCTATAGCTATTGTGATTTTTTACCCTAATCTGAACATTCATCTTAGCAAAAATGCTCAGCTTGTCATTCAGGCTGGTTCACCTGATGGGTCCTTTTGTTGTCGCCTCTTTAGATTAAGCTTGTAAAGTCGAGATGGGTATCCAGCCATCGACATGCAACAGAGGAACATTGTTGTCGCCTCTTTAGATTAAGCTTGTAAAGTCGAGATGGGTATCCAGCCATTGACATGCAACAGAGGAACATTGCCTTGATCCTGTCACCATTTCGTGGCGTCCAAAACGAACGGAATACTTGATGATTTTATTAACAGCTTAGAAAATAGAAACCTTTTTAGGACAGAGACAAGTGCTCCAATACATTCCATTTTACGAGGAAGTATCGATAAATCATGCCGTTTATTAATTGGTTTGCACATTTTGCAAGCAACTGTTCATGTGATTTGGACGGTGTAGATGAACGCATAAAAGAGCAGTCAGATTTGGCACCGGGGAATTTGGAATATGGGTTTGTCAAAATGAAAACCATGTGTAGGATGGTGACGCCGGATGAATCCAGGAGGTAACCATTAACCAATACCACCGAGTCATAAACTAAACTAATTTCAAGGTAGCAATTTCAAAAATAAAGTTTTAGCAAAATAGAAAGTAGGAGCCAAGAACTGAAGTAAAGAACATCCCCGGCCTAAGACACTTGCAAGGCCCGGCCCCTCCAGCTCAGGCAGGCGCCCCGATCGGTTCGTAACCGCCTGATTCATCAGTCCCTCCTCCCAGGTTGGTCTCCGATTGGTCTCCAAGTTTCTTTCCGATTTATTTTTTTACTCCACATGCAATTTCTCTTTGCTATTATTGGAGTCCGGTGGTGGTAAATTTTTTCAGCTCCTTTTGTTTCCCTTTTATTTCTCTGACCTGAACTGCTGTCCCAGCCAGGCTTTCACCTCGCGGCTTTAATCCCAATTGGGTTGGAGCGCAGCCCAATTGGGGGTTAATTGGGATTGCTACTCCGGGGGCTGTCCGTCCCTTGTGTTCTTGGATTGGGCGACGCGAATCGGCTGGTTTCCTTGCAGGTGAGGACTGACGACTACTCACAGCTATTCGATTGGAATGGATTGGATTGATTACTTGCGCGTTTGATTCTGCTTTCTTTTCTAGATTGCGCGGTAATAAAATGGATCTTCTGGACTTTCTGTTCCTCAAACTAATTCTAGCTTCTGCTCTTAGTTCCTTTCCAGTTCGAAATCTCAATCAGATTTTCTGCGTAGTTTCTTCCGTTCTGTTCGATCTTTGACGCCCAATGTCCGAGTTGTGACACGCTGCAAGTGTTCGTACTTTGATGTATTCTTACCGTCGCATTTTAGTTTGGTTTTCTAGCTGAAAATCCCG
Source organism: Digitaria exilis (assembly GCA_015342445.1). Taxonomy (NCBI): domain Eukaryota; kingdom Viridiplantae; phylum Streptophyta; class Magnoliopsida; order Poales; family Poaceae; genus Digitaria; species Digitaria exilis. Next base: position 2,182,890 of record JACEFO010001754.1, on the reverse strand, counting down.
ATCGAGGAATACGGTTATTAGGACTGAAGGCAAGTCTAGTAGGTAGCTGTTACATCTTCTTTGTTCGTCAAAATTAATCCCCTTTCTTGGATACTTGTTCATCGGTGTTCTTTTCTATCGTTGAAAATCCTTTGTGATACCGTGGTCCAAGTTGGATCCCCTTTACAGTTCCTTTAGTGTTGCTTATTTGGATCATAGATGAATTGATTGGTACATCCTGCTCGTCTGACGTAGAATTTCTTTGTTGACTTGTTTTAAAGGCGTCCAAATTGGTAGTTCCTGCGTTGAAATTTCCACTATTCTGAATCCATGCTATTAGTTTTGAAATTGAACATGGATGGTTTTCTCTGAATCGGAATTGACTTGTCTGTTGAGACGCTTTTACTGTGTATGGATGCAACTTATGGAGTTCTTCCTTGCTTAGATCTCATATGAGCCTCTGCAGTTTGAATCTCTCTAGTTTTGGTGTCAGTGGGATTTATCTGGTACATAAAAAATTCAGTTATTGGTCCTAATCAGAAGCTGATGCACTGATTAGGTCTAAAGTTAGGAATGTGTTAGGCCACAGAAGAACAACAGAAGGAGTTGTGTTCTATCTAAAAAAAAAAAGAAAAGGAAAACATGTGTTTTTGGTTTCAGAAGAATGTAGGGGTGATCAATTTAGGCTTTGCTTTACTTGTTCAGTTGCTCCATGAATCACCGTGCCAGGAATGACTAATTGTCTCCCATTAGGTCTAGAATCTTCTTTAGCCAATGACACTAGATGTTTCTACATTGAAAACCTTGTTTTCTGCAATAGTTCTGATAGAGAAACAATTGAGTCTGGTGTCATCTATTGGCATTCTCATCATTAATATGTGAAGATTGCAGGATTCTGCCTTCTATTCCAGGCCTTCTTTTTAGTCCTTTTGTTTGTCTTGATTTGTATGTTTCCTCAATATTATGTTGTTTTGTCCTTGATATTTGCATGGACTAGTCTTTAATCACCTCAACATTTATGTCATTATGCTATTTCAGTTTTTAACAAAAAGACTTCGGATAACATCATACTGAAAGCAGAATATGAAAGTGACATGTGTGTACTTGTTTCTAAAATACTTCAACTAGGTATTATTTTGGTTAACATCATATGGAACTTTTGCTCAAAATAACCCCATTGCTACTGATATTCATGTTTGACTGGAGGTGTGGTGCTCTGCTTGGATCCAATATAGAGAGTGATAATTTATTACCACGATACCTTTGGGATCTACATATGTTTCTTTTCCTTACTCTGTTGCTACTGCATTTTCTGAACTCTTCCATTCCTCTTGGTCTTGTGCCAGCCTTGTGGGTAGAATGAAGCTTAAAAAGAACGCAGTGGAGGCTTTCAAGGAGAACGATATGATTTTCACTTCTGAAGGAAATTTCCATGCAAAAAAGGTGCAAGATGGTTTTGGTGCTAGGACAAACCAACCAGCTGTTGTTCAGACAAGATGCAAATGGATTATTGGAGATGTAACTGAGGTGTTTGATCGAAACACATGGAAGCTTGGCAAGATCTTAAAGATGCTAAACAACAATTACTTCGTTATCCGTCTTGCTGATTGCATCCAACTGAAAGAGTTCCACATATCTAGCTTGAGAATTCCACATGGTCTGGAAGTTCCGCAGAGCAAACCCTTTCCTACCGCTGATAAGGTAACAGCCACTTCCTGGGAATCTAAAGTTGCTTCGTTTCGAATGCACCTGTTGATTTCTCTTACATTATCGATAGCTAATAATTCTTGTAATTGGTGCTTTGGCATTGTTAGACTTATCTTGCTTGGCTTACAGCAAATTCTGCATTTTGTGATTTTGGTGTCCTCTTAGTTTCATTAGTGATTGACTATCAGTCATCGTCAGGAGTCTCGTTATATTGAGTGATTTCTTGAGATTGTTGATGGGAGACACAAAAATTCCAAATACTTCAGTTGTTTCCGGGAAAATGATTTATTGTTTACATGGTTTATGGTATTTTATTCTCTTTTGGAACCACATAAATGCCTTTACTGTTTACATGGTTTATGGTATTTTATTCTCTTTTGGAACCACATAAATGCCTTGGTGGCCCATACTCCATTCTTCTTAGCTATAATGTAGGCAAGCAGCAATGGAACTAGCAAGTCAACAGCTTGCGCAACATATCATGTCATTATCAAGACAGATATGATGTCTTGCTCCCGTTATCTGTTCTATAAAATGAAAGTGATGCTACACTTAAGAAGTTACTATGGCTTTGTTGCGATGTAAATCCATCTGCAATTCTGTTGAGGCATTTCACCTCACACATGCATCGTTGAGTTTGAGCCTCCTAAATTCAGGCATTTCAGAACCGTGGATTACGGCAGTATTTACTGACTTGAGCTGCATATTTTAACTTGCAGTCTGTGATTGCTCGTAGCAGAGATTTGTTGCCAATCTTTATAACTTGCAGACATTTCAGAACCCTGGATTATGGCTTTGTTGCCAATCTTTATAACTTGCAGTCTGTGATTGCTCGTAGCAGAGATTTTAAAACAAAATTACTGAAGCTTGAAGCATTAGACCAGCTTTTCCATCTTGTGCATGATTTAGTTCTCTCCAAGCAGACGATATTACAAGTTGCCATCTCCTTTTCAGGCCACCGGTCGCGGCAACCGCCAACCTGCTGATCGCGCCTTGCCTCGCTCAAGAGCTGCGCTTAAGAGGAAAGCTGCCGCAGATGCCTCTCACCATCGTCCGACCAAGAGAGCTCATCCCCGGAACGTCGTCGCCGCGGCTTCCATGGCCGACAGCTACCTCCTGCACAGCTCTTCGCAGGCCATAGAGGACGCCGAGTGCTCGGTGGCCAGCTGCAGCGTGAATGACCAGAGCCACGTGGGCAACGGCGAGCGCCGCCGCCCCGGCGCTGGGTGCCTCCCCGACGACGCCATGTCCGCGTGCCCGCGCTCGCCCGGGGCTCGGGAGGAGGACGACGTGCACGGGCTGGAGCTGGAGGCCTACCGGTCGACGATGCGGGCGCTGTACGCGTCGGGGCCCCTGACGTGGGAGCAGGAGGCGTTGCTGACGAACCTGCGCCTGTCCCTCAACATCTCCAACGAGGAGCATCTGCTCCAGCTCCGGCGCCTCTTGTCCTCGTGAGTGATCGTTGACAGCCATTCATACTGCTCACAGTCAGTGAGCCAGTCAGCTTGCCAGTTGCCACGGCCACCCTTTCGTGTCCGGCGTCGGTCATACACGACAGGTTCGCCGGACAGCATCCTGTTGGGTCGTGCCCTGGTTTTTATTGTTCTTTCATGGTTCTCCTCTGTCTTGTTAGTCCAGGTAGAATCCTATTTTTACCAGTGTCGAGATATGTACAGAGACTCAAGAGTCAAAGTCTGCATCTTTGTCATGCCTTGTGTATCCTGGATACCAAATCTCGCTTGTAAATGCAAACATGTTTACAAGTTTTTTCTTTAGAGGAACCATGTTTATACAAGTTCTCGTATGTTTACTGACAGAGTGACAGTATCTAGCTTTATCATTCGGTAAAAACAAATCTTATACAAAGCATTTACTTACTCCCAAAGCAGTGCCAGTGCGCAAGTGTAAAGTGTGTGTACGTGTAGTACTCCTGTAGGACGAGCTCAGGAACGTCACGGTATTTCTTTGTTTCGGTGGCATCTCTGCTTCAGTGAAAAACAGTGAACACCTGGGCGAAACGCATGTCCGCACGCGTCGCACACGAATCCACCTCCCACGCCGCGCGCGCACGCCACGTGCTCCGGCTCGATGCCAAACGTGTCAAGGTGATAACCGATAAGAACATCGTCGCCGCAATGGATCTTCCATGCCTTTGCCTTGGCCCTTGTTTAGCTTCTCGTCCTTGTCTCCTCTATCGCGCACACCCCCAGCAAAAGAGCATCGCCCAACGATGCCGGTGAGCCTCGTGACGGCGTCGCTGCTGCCTCCGTGCCGCGCCGCCGCTGCATCGGCGTCGGCGCGCGCCCTGCGTTCCCGCGCGCACTACGCGGCGGCGCGTCCCTCCGCCGGGCGCGCCGGGGTGCGCTGCCTCGCCGCCGCGACGTCCCCGCCGCCGGAGTTCCCGGGGCAGACGCCGTCGGAGGTGCCGGGAACGGGCCTGCCGCCGGCGGAGGTGCCGGCCACGGAGCGCCCGCCGCAGGAGGTGCCGAGCATCGACACGCCACCGGAGTTCGAGGCGCCGCCGGGAGTCGACGTGCCGATGCCCGGCGCGCCGGGGCCAGGGCCGGAGCTGCCGGGCCCGGCGATGCCGTCGCCGCCTACGCCGGAGATCCCGACCGTTCCGCCCAACCCCGACGTCCCGCCGCCGCGGCCACCGGAGGTGGACCCGCCCAGGCCGCCGCCGGAGGTGGACCCGCCTGGAGCACCGCCCGAGGTCGGGACACCGCAGCCGCCGGGCGCCACGACGGTGCCGCCTCCCTTGTTTTAACTCTTTTTTGTTTAATCTCCCGCTCCGACGCGTGGCGGGACGGGACGGCACGCACCATGTATGAGTAGGAGAGTGTACAAAGTAGTAGTGCACGGCTGTACATGTTTTTTTTTTTTCGGGTAAGATCGAGTACATGTTTTTGCTTTCAGCAACAAGGATCGAGCAAGTTCCACGAACTCACGAAGGACCGAATTGTCGTCGATCCCGTAGCTAGCTTTGGCATGGTCGTGTGAGCTCGGGAGGGACAGACGGCGCAGGCCGTGACACTCCTGACGGGCTTCTACCGCACAAAATTCGTGTTGGGCCAATTTTTTTTTTCTTTTCCTTGTCTATGAATTCGCATAGGAAACAGTTATTTAGGTCCCTCAACTATCGACCAAGTTTGATTTAGGTCTCTAAAATCAGATAAAACACATCCTTCAACTTGCCAATGAGTGGTTTGTAAGAGCAGTTTCAAGTGATTTTTGTTTTGTTTCTCCTATTTATTTCTGCTAAATATTATTTAAAAAATATTAAAAACCATAGAAAAATTATAAATAAAAATATAATTTTGTCATACTCAATATGAGTAGATCTACATATTAAATATACTAAGACATATGCCCGTACGTTGCTACGGGCTAGAAAGATATTTTTATAATGACCTGTGTAGATTTAAGGTGTGTAATGTAATTATTTTATTTTATTTCCCTTAATTTTTATCTACCTAAAAGACTTTTGTGTAGTTTGTTTGTATATGTCTTTTAAAGCTTCCTTGGTGGCTTATTTAGTGTGGCTGAGTGATGGCAGACCTCCTCGTAACGTATAGGGGATGTGTAACTTCACTGGCTCATTCGTGCTTCAATTTTTTTCTTTATTTGATTTTGATTTCGATTTCTGTCATGATTTATTTATTTATTTTTACCTAAAGTCGGTTTGCTTAGTCTAGCTTCAGTTTGAATTTCCGGTCATAAATTCAGTCTCTAGTTTTAGATAACCTGTTAATTAGATTTTCATTCTCTGGTAACTGAAGCAACCGACTGAAACGTTATACACTAAAAGGCCCATAAACTAAGTAAGCCCAGGCCCAATAAAAGCCCCGTATATAAACAACTTCATCTGGCTTCTCACCTTAACCCTAGCTTCCTTCCCCACCACACCACGCCGCCAATGTCACTGCAGTCAGCCGCATTACTCCCTCCTTCCTTCTTCGTGAGCAAATCTGCAGCAGCGTTGACCATCCTCCTCTCAGATACTCGCAGGCACGAGCGGTGAGAGGGCAGACGATGGATCCCGCGCGCCCGGTGGCTCAACCCAGGCGTTGTTTTCCTCTCTCTCTCTCCTGCTTATCGGTTGCTTCTCTGCTCTCCCTTCTGTCGGTCAAGCAGCAGCCAACAGCTATCTGAACCTTTTGGATTTTGTTTGCGTGCGTCTGATGGTGGAAGTGCAAGACTGTCACTCGTGCACGAATTAGCTTGTCCATGCTAATATTGGGTTCTTTGGTCTGAATCTTGTCTTTTTCTCGGAATCTTGTGTTTGGTTTACGTGTTCTGAATCTAGGCGCTAAGTTCGGTAATAACCGAGAGCAAAGCGAAGTAACCGAATCGAATTTTGTCGGTCTTAAAAAGTTTTTGGAACCGATTCCGATTTACATGTAACCGAAACTCGGGAGGCTCGTGGCGAACACCGTGTGAAAGGGAAACATTGTCTGGCTGGCAGGTGGGCCCACCGTGTCTGTACGACGGAAAAAAAAAAGAGGACTATGGTATCTTTTAGTACAAAATTTATTTCACCTTTAGATCTTTCTATAAATAAAATAACTAAGTTATATATATAATACAATAATATGAATTTAGTAATTAATTAGAATAATTTATGGTGTTGCTTCTATATTTCAATTGTGGTGAAATTTTTATAGTAGACTAATTATTGTAGGTTTAAATTGTAATAAAATTTTATATTCAGGCGGAAAAAAACTAGATTTTTTATTATATAATTTTTTTTATGATTTATTATAATTTTTGAAAAATTTAGCGAAATAAATAAGTAAAAGGAAACGACAAAACCACTAGCAAAACCGTTATCCAAAACCGCTCAGGAATGTAATATAACGGAAACCGGGAATGTAATATAAACGGTTTTGCATGTTGAAGGACGTGTTTTACCTGATCGAGTTTAGGAACATAGAAACAGGACTTTTTTCCATTCGCATACCCACCTGGACGGGCCGGGCCGAGCCGAGCGGACTACATCATATACGACGATGGGCCTAGCCTTTGGAAGGGGACAGGCTCACAGGCCGGCCCGTACGGCCCGCCGATTCGTGGGGAAATGGCGAAGAGAGAGAGGAGAGAGACGACGTTGCTCTCGTTGCTGGCACACCAGCAAGGCAAAGTCGGCGTGGGATTGAAGCGCGGCCGTACTGCCCCATCCCCGACTTGGCGGCACGGGCACGCGGGGACGACCAGAGGAGCGGGTTGATCGATCGGGCGCGGCGGCTGGCCGACACGCTTCCGGTGCGCCCTTCCTGCCTCCGCCGCTGCCGATCTGCGTCGGGATGGGCGTAGCGGCGCGGCGGTGGAGGCGGCCGCCGGCGATCTCGCGGCCACACGCTGCTGCCTGACGATGCAGATACAGGTGCGCTTCCCCGAACTGATTCCTCCGTTCTACTAGTTTCAATTTTCAGCCATGGATCGATGATCTGATCCCCCTCTCGAGTTCGCCTCATCGGGCGCGGGCGATTTCGCCGTAGACCATCGCGTCCTATATAGGGTTCGAAGAATCATCCACCTTGGCGTCCTAGGGTTCGCGATCCGTATGAAAATACTATAGCTAGTAGCTAGACCGTATGCGGCGGGGCTCGTTTGGGTCGTGGTACACGGGACGACGCATTGATGGAGGACGAATGGGGGTGGCGGGACGCGTCGCGTTTCGCATATCTGCGCGCGCGCGCCGCGCAGGAGCTGCGAGCTATAGCTGCTGCGCTCCCCGCCTTGATGGCCGATGCAGGCGATCGTACGCGCAGGACCACCACACCACCGGGCGCGCGCACGCCATTGGCAGCGCCGCAGCAGCGGAAAAGGAATCGCGAGGCGGCGACGCCTGCTGCAGGGGCGATGACGCGCACACGTCGCCATGTTCGGTGGCGCTGTGTGCCGCCAAGGATTATTACTTATTAGGGCGGTTAAAGTTAAACCCCACAAAAGCTGCGATTCGATCCTTGAGGATTCTGGCTTGACTAATCTGTCCTATAGCGAGGCGCTCTGGTGATACTCCCTATTTTGCGAGCTTTTCCTGCATATACCAGTTGCTGCAGACTGCTGGTGGCATTATTTTCATGGCCTGCGTTCTTTCGTTTTTGTGTGAGTAAAATTAGAAATAACACACTGCCAGGCTGCCACGTATTCAGATCAATGGCAGTGATATCTCCCATACGTTTTTTTGGTAAATGTGAAACGTACTAAAATGTAGTTTGGCCATAGAGTATGGTACTTTCTAAAATTTCGTTTTGCCAATTAGATTATCATGATCAGTCTCGGTGTCAAAGTTGTCTAGTTCAGGAACCTTGGCGCCAACATGGTCCAATTTATTAGTTTTGACCATTGACATTCTTGCATTGCAGTGTGGTATAATTCGATGTATATTTGTTGGCGTTGTATAGTATGCCTCCAAGTGAAAGTAAGAACAAAACAGTGGTAAACTGCCAGCACTGTTCCGGTGTTCCCAGACGTGTGCAATGTGCAAAAGCCTTCGGGTGTACGTACACACCTGTAAAAAAAAACCTCAAGTACAGTAGAGAAATGCAGAGATCATTACACTTTGTCAAAACAATGCATTCTCTAGCAAACAGTACCGCCCTTTTGCGCCGATCCAAACTTGTGGTGCATTCTTTGGTCCTGTCGAAGTACCTCCGAAACAGTGACAGCCTTGCTCAAGCTGCTGTCACTGCTCTCTCACATACCTTGCCCAAGCCTCTCCAGCTCTCACCCAAGGCAAGGACAGCAGTACAGCACCCAGCTCATGATCTGGGGACTGGGGGGAGTCGGGAGTGGAGAGGACACTAGTGCCTCACCTCGTCTTTGGATGTGAGAGGTGAGGGAGCACAAGAAGTACGCATGCATACATGCCTAAGAGGACCACCTAAGCCCTGCTAAGCATCTCTAGGCCTGCACCTTGAGATCTACTAGATCAGTGCAGCGCTGCGCATCTGCGTATGGCGCTTTAACTGGGATTTTTATATTGCTACTATATTGTATTTTGTGAAATGTGTTCGCTCCAGTATAGTACTGGTCGTGGACAGTGGTACGTGGACCACAGGGAAGGCACGCGCCTTATTACATTAGATCATGGATTGTAGCTAGAATCAAGGTGCATATGAGATATTATGTCTAATCCAGCCAGCTTGCCTGACGTATTGTATCCACAAACTTAGCAGAATCCCTGGCTAATCCTTTGTTAGTATTAAGCAAATTCATACAATTTTTGTTTACTATGATACAAGATGCCATACAAAAATTGTACTATGATACAAGATGCCATACTCCTTTTGCACTGTCTTTGCCAATTCTTTCCTGTGAATCCTAGTTGCTTTCAGATCATTGATCAGACAAAGTTTTGCATTTGTTCTATGATTCATTACTTCAGTATAATATGCCTACTATAACTAGGAAGCATCTGTTTATACGCAGGTCAATATTGACGTCTGCAGTTCTGCACTACTTACACTAGTCACCCAGGTCCAGGAGTACTTGTCAGTTTTTTTTTGGGCGCATTTTGTCTTACTTATTTACCGTGCGACTGTACATTGAGGTCCATACTTTTTGTGAATGCTGCGTGGAACAGTTTTGACAAATGCACATCTGTCTGCATTTATACATGAGAGACGTGCATGCAAGCCGCCTGATTCCCTCCATGCATGCAGGACACGGCGCATGCAGCTTGGCTTGTCTGTAGGTGCAACGATCCATATGGACAAAGAATTATGCTGCCTTTCTAGTTCCATATGGTCCTTGTGTAAACGCATACTGTATGCTGCATTTTTTTTTTGTCGACAATGGATGATCATCGTAGTCTCAAAACAAACTGAGCATGATGAGGGCAACACTGCTTCTTTTTTTTCATGTCAAATTCTCCTTTTCAAACTTGTTATGGTGGTCTCAGTTTATAAACTAGCTTTAGTTATAGTATGTTTGTTAGTTTGTGTATAGTTACTGCACTTGTAATTCGTCTTGACACGTGCCTATTTCCACTGGCAGCTGCTTTCCTATCGGCAAAGGGCAAAACTGTGGCTGGATGGGCAGTGACTCGGTAGCAAGAGGTAACTTCCTAAATCATGTTTGTTTTAGAAAAAAAAAAAACCTTCCTAAAGCATCACCTCCCTCCCATAATGTTGATCATACAAATATGGAGAAACGGGTGAAACCTGAGACTTAAAGCAAGAATATTTTAAAGCATCAGCTCTCCCATAATGCTACTGATGCTCTGCACCGGTAGCATTCTTCCTGAAAAGGCCTTTGAGCCAAGATCACCAACCAAACTAGCAATCTCACCCACATGGGAAGGCATAAACAACTAAAGGAGCACACAGCGCATCGTTGTGGTTTTTCTTTTTGGCATCGCTCTCTTTTGCTTAGCCGAGGTACAGTCAACATGGACTTGACTAATGAGCAACGACTAGTCCCCCTCGCTCTACACGCTATGCACGTATATGCATGCACGCCTCATGCAAAAGGCAGCAGCGGCCGAGCGGCTGGGGCTCCTTTTCCTGCCTGCACACTGCCGCGGTGCCGCCCTTGGAGAAGAAAGGCGTTGTCGACAGTATTTGATTTCACTGAGGAGGATCTGGTGGCTGTCCTACCAGTCTAGCGCTTCCCAGTAGCTTGCCAAGTATTGTCACATCCTTTGCCACACAAGGAAGATGAACAGAAGTATAAACTGTTGAAAGTACAGTAAGCTTTTGGTACAAGAAGTAAAAATGCATGGGTTCTTACATATGGATGGTGATTTTGTAGTTCTTACATCTTAGGCCATGTTCAGATTCCCAACTTTTCACTATTCATTCCAATTTTTCACTATTCATTCCAACTTTTCACTATTCCCCCCTCACAAAACACGTTTCCCAGCGAATACTACAGTGTTTTTCTTATGCTACAGTGTTTTTTCCTACAATCTAAACACAACCTTATAGTATGTTGGAATGATTTTCTAATTTTGAAGCCGGGCTGTTCTAAACTAATGCTGAGTTTGTAGATATGCAGAATGAAACTAAAATAAATTGGATGATTTGCTAGTTTTAAGCCAGGATGACTTCCATTACATGGACTCATGGAGCTATGCGATTCTTACATAACCTCGTAAATCTTTGTGTTCCAGCCAACATGGTGCAATATGGGATCAAACACAGCATGAAAAATTAGTGATACATCAGTAACTCTTTCTCTACAGAATTATGCCTACGGGGCTCGAATACTTGCACTGCTCTGTACCTACTACTCGTCTTCTCTGGGGCGCCCATGCGCCTACGATGCTTTTGCTGCCCTTGTTGTCTCCTCTATAGTTCTAGGAGCCTAGGTCTACGCGAGGCTAGCTTGTCCTATCAGGCTGCTAGCTTATCCTAGGCTGCTACGACTCCCTCATGTTGCCTCCTTCAGCTATCCGGTCTCTTTCTTCGCTTTTTATTACCACAACCACACTACTCTGACATGAAAGTTACATACAGCATGGTGATGATGCTGGACTTTCTAACCACTCTTCATCGTCTCAAAACAGATGGATATACTTTGTTAGGATAGTCTGTAGTCGCTTGAATTTGCAGTTAAATTCATACAAACACTGAGCTGTTTTCTGTATGGTCTTCTTGTATAAAATGTATGGGTCTGTTTGCAGTTAACACCGGCTTGGTTTCAGGTGGGCGTTTGCAATCTCGGCACACAGTGCCTGGCTCAGCACTCAGCAGTCTCGGCACTGTGCACGAACCTGAATGTGCATGTGACTGCAAAGTGGGTAGAAGTTACGGAGTAATTCTCAAGCAAAGCCGGGAATTCAGAATCTGCTGCAGCTGGTGATGTATGGCTCGTGGATGTTGCTGTATGCTCTAGTTTGACGACATTATTGCCATTAACTGGTGATTATTTCCAAGGCATATGAGTATGTGCTTCCTTCAAAAGCCCCATTGCTTCTGTATTGTTAGTGATAATTAGTAGTATTGATGATCATCACACAGTTTAATTTATGTTGAAAATGAGCATTCCCCATGCACAACGTGCCCATTGTATAGTGAGTTGCTTTGTAGTTGTAGGTATACCCACATGTTTTTTCTTTAATCTATCCATCCTAGTCGCAATCTTTTCTATGCTTTGGGATTTTATATGTACTGTTTTTTTTCTTTATCTTTTGTTACAACAATTCCACTGCCTTGCTGCGTTCTTTATTTTTCTGGTGCGGGGTGGTAAAATCCCAAAGCAGAAAATTCTAAAAACATCCCAAAGCAGACTTGTTTCTTCTTTTGTAGTACAAAATTTAGATTTTCAAAAGTAAAAAGTGTTGGGATTCTTGTTTTGGAGTACAAAAAAATTAGTTTCTCAAAGTAAAAAGTTTTGGGTAAGTCATATTTAAGCAGAGTGTTTGTTTTTAGGTTGACAGTGTGACCTGAAGTTTTGGTAGCATATCAATACACCTTTGGAGCTATTGTGTTGCTATGGCATGTGTTCAACACATCATAAAAACACCATAATTTGCAGTTGTATTTTTCTAAATTGAAGTTTTGAAAACTTGATGCTACGAGTAGAAAGTACATATTCTTAAGCACTGCTACTGTAAGAAAAGCTGCATCACAAAAGCAAAGCTGAATCATAAAGGTGGCGCCCATTAAAACGGCCGAGCCCGGGGTACGGCTGGTTTGTCAAGGCCGAGTGGCCGTGTTTAGTTGAGGGTAGGAAAAAATATTTTTTTCTAGAATACGTGTTATATAAGAGAGATAAATAGAAAAGGCAAAATTTTTTTTTAAAAAAATACATGTTAAGGAAGATAAATAGGAAGTAAAAAGTCCTCGTACTAACTAAACGACCTCCCCATCGCCGATCCATCCATCAAACCGACGCAATGCAACCAAAATCTTTTTTCCCATCTCTTTTTTCATGCAGCCGGCACTGCCCTGCACCCTCCTGGCGACCTCGCCCCCTGCCCTGACACCCCTACTCACGCCTCCAGCTCTGCAGCAGTGGCCTGTCTAGGTCCCCTAGGTCTCTAGAACCCTAGGACCTACTCGTAGCTAGCCCCCCTTGGCCTCTTCTGCACTGCACTTTCCATTAGGCCAGTCTCAGTGAGGTTTCATAGACACAGGTACCTAGACCGGGAACTAGGTAACTGTGCCACAGGGGTTTCATGGTGATGAAACTCCCCCTCTTAATTACCCTATCATGTCAGCAAAAATAGTGATGTGACAGTGAATTTAATGCCCATAAAACTCTCATGAACCCCATTAAGACTGGCTTAATCCCTTTCTCACTCTACTTTACTCTCACTCAACCACTATTCTGAGCAGCTGAGAGTTGCTAGTAGTATATTGTTACATCTCCCCCACCACAACCCCCTCTATAAATCTTGCCCTTTGCTTCTCGTTGTACATCATCTCTTATCTCTCTTTCTTGCCCAGCCCTCTCCCCTCCTCTGCGCACAATCCTTGGTTTTCGAGATGCTGGATCAGCTTGTGGTTCATCATGTTTCTTGATCCCAGGCCAAATCAGAACAAGGAGCAATTTTTCAAGGCATAGATGTATTTGAGCTGATCTTTAGGAATCAGTTCAGTAGTTTCTTTGATTCACGGGCCATCCTTCCCTCGATTTCTTCTTTTCTTTATAGATATTTCCATCTCCTTTGCTTTGGATCCAAGCGTTCACCTACCAAATCATGGTATTTTATGCATATGTCTAGCCTGGAACTGCCCGAGGGAACGAGTGAAGCTGCCAGCATGATCTAGCTCTGAGTGATCACTCGAAGGAACAGAGCTTGAGTTCTTGTGGTCATGCCTTGCTAGGTCATGCTGCGGCAGCCTCACTTCTTCCCGTCGTTGGGCACCGCTTGGTCATTGTTTTCTGTTGAAAGCAGGTACTGTATACCGATAATTTCGCACTCTCAATGTTTAATTTGCTGCGTTTCTTGCCAGTTGTAGTGATTCCGATTGTCTCACTACTTATTAATTGATGAGCAGTTTCATTGGCTTAGTTATGGCTATGGCTACTTGTTTATTGATCATTATGTGATTTTGGTGTATTTGCTGTCCTTTTGGTGTTGCTTATTACTTTCTTCGGATTGATAGATTTAAGTACTGCTCAAAAGGTTTAGGTTGCTGTTAGTGTTGGTTTTGAGTAAGGATATGTAGATTCGTTCCTTAAAGATTTATTAGATTGTGCTGTGCTCTCCTTGGCTTCATCTGAGTCTATGTACGTAGTAACACCGTGCTATTCTCGGTGAACTTCGACTCGTGGTGGATGGGATCATGGGACACGGTCGAATATATGTCTAGCGAAGTATGACAACATTCGAAAATGTTGAATGATGCTCGGTTCAATATTCCTGCTGCTTCTAAATGATAATTTCTGATCGAGATCTGACTGTTCTTGTGGTCCCTATACCAGCTTCCTTTAGTATGAATCACTGATAAGATCAAATTGATCAATCATTTGCTTGTTTCCATTACGTCCAGTCATCGCATGATTCCTTATCGACGGATTGCGATCAGATGCGATGCTAGCTTTTTGGCAAGTAGGAGTAGCTGCATATCGTGACCCATGCTATAGCTATCTCTTATGATTGCAGAAGCACATGATCATGATTAGTTGAGACCACACAATAATTATTTTATTTTGCCCTGTCAATCCTGCAAAAATGTTTATTTATTTGTAGTGTAACTTGCTGTTTCGATTTGTCGGATGTTAAAGTGAGATTTTGTGCTTGAGGTTTTTTCAATGTTTCCTATATATGGCTGTCATGATCGCATGGTAAAGGATCTTAAATTTTCGTCTTCAATACTGTATATGTCTTGCAGTTGCAGCAATGGCTGACTATTTGTTCGGCACTTTGAACTAGCCGCTAAGTGGCTGAAAATTAAATAAGCCATACAAGCAATATAAATGCATAGATTTACACGTTGTGAGTAAATGGCGAGAACATCCAAATAGATTTTACACGTTGTGAGTAAATGGCGAGAACATCCAAATGTTGATGGGATGGACTGAAATTTCGGTGTGGTACTGATGTGGCACAAAAGGTCTGAATGCATGCACTGATTAAATCGTCGTCAGGCCCTTCAATTTTTGCGGCAGGGGTCTAGACAGACACTTCTGGTGTACTCAGCGCACGGACTTGCTGCCGCTACATTTTAGACCTTTCACGGACGCGGAAAATTGTCTTTTGTGCTAGTAATAATGTCAAGGATTTTCTTTGCACATAATGCTAATCGATCCCTCAATTAGTCAATTTGGCGTATGATTTGTCTTGAACAATGTCTTAACCTTTTCTATGCACTAGAGGCTTGGTTGCAATGCAAATGGCCCTTATATGCTACCGATACAAACATTTTGTCATCATGATAACCTTGTAAATTGATAAGCTAAACGAAGTGCGTCCACTTTGATCATGTGATATTGCAGTCCTGCTGGTAGTCACTGTTGCATCAAAATGGCGAGATGAAGTTAGTGTATCAAAATGGCAAGATGAGCCCGCGGGACGATCAGGTGATCTTGCTAGTCACAGATGCAAGGTTGCATAGTCGAGGAGTGGGCGGAGGGAGCTCGATCTCTCCGGCCGGTCTGGCCGATAGTGTCAGCGTGGTATATAGGTGTACGACCGATCGGTCGAGGGCCGAGCAAGACAAGAATTAAAGGTAAGCATGCATACAGCTGTGTGCTACTGGCGCATTAACGTCTGGCTCGATCGCTAGCTAGTGCCATGGCTCGTCAGCGATGCATGGATCACCAGCGCCCAGTGAGCTGAGCAGCAGGCCCTGGTCCTGGTGCATGGCTACTGCTCTCTTCCTCTGTATATCCTTCACACTGTAGTAGCTCAGGGGCCGTACTATCTTGTAGCATTGCGCTTGTCCCGTGCCTTGTTAACCTGACACTTTGTTTTTTTTGTTAGATCCATGCATCTGCTACCATGCTATATCTTTTTTGTCACATTCTTGTCTACTACGTACTATAGGTTCAGCCGTTGCCGGCAATGTTGTGTTCAGATTGAGAACAATAAGTACTTTTTGTGATGAATACCACACTGAGAAGCATGTTACGTGAGTAAAGTGAATAGAAAAAATTTTATTAGAAAAGTACTTTTTTCTGAATCTGCCTACAGCCTAGAAAAATGTGGACAAAACTGTCGAGATGGGGCTTCGTTATTGTTGTATACAAAAGCCAATAGTTCCCGCGGCACGGCGGCAGCAGCAGCGATGCACATGCCACACGAGTACTGTACATGGTACGCGTAGCTGGTCTGCTGTACTGCACGGCACCACAGCTACGAGCGAGTACACCGTATAGTTTATATACTGGTGTTGTAGTACCACCTCTAGCTTGAGAGAGTAGCATCTCCCAGCCGTGGCCATGGGTGCGCGCGCCTGCATGCACCCCTCCTCGCACGCGTGCTTCCCGCGTGCGCTGCCATGCATAGCATGCGTGCATGCTAAAGCTGCCGCGCCGCGCATGCGCACGAGCCACCGCCGCCGCCTCCGGCCTTTCGGCCTTTCGCTAGCCGCAACGACACACATGGATCCATAACCAAATAAATCCGGAGCGTCCGTCATGGATCCGGCGACACGCATCGCCACGGCCGAGAGGCGATCGACCTGCTGTGTGACCTAGCTGTGTCTGCAGCCCGGGCATGCAGGGACGAGGAACAGTAGCGAAAAGAAAGAGAAACCAACCACACAGGTCATGTGATGTATGAAGAGCAAGGATGGAATGGAAGAGGGATGCCAATCTGCGACTCTGCTGGTGCCTGCGAGCGACATGGCATTGAACCGGCCATGCATCCTCTCGACGGTCCATGGCAATGCACGCGGCGCGAATTATTGGTGACAATCAAGAGGAATGTACACGCACAGCGAGCGCCTGCCAGGCGGCTGGTTGGTTGCATCCAACACTGTTGCGCACAGTTACGCCCGTGTCTGCCACCACTTGCTCCTCGCCTCGCGGTCCTCTCTCCACAACCATGCTCTCTGTGTTACCATGAGTCAAATTGCTCTGAACGTTTGCAACGGCCTCTGTGTTCTGACGGCAATCCTGGGGCATCTGCAGACAAGAGAGCGCCAATTGTTCAGCGGCTCAGGGAACGCACCAATGTCCAGGTCGCAACGCAACTGATTGCTCACAGAAGTGATCAGCTGTTCTACTATTTCATTTCAGTTTCTGTTCTTAATTACAGCACAGAAGTTGCGAAAATCCATGTCCATTTGCAGAATCCTCGTGTTTGTTCATAAACAGAGGCAGAGAACAGCTTATTCAGATAAACGCTAGAACAAGACTGCTGGCTTCCATATCAACATCGGACATCGGTCTAAGACAGACTCCCTGGAGATAAGTAGATTAACCAACTACTACGAGCTAGTATTGCGAAGACCAATCCGCAGCGCTGCCGACCCTGGGGATGCCGGTGTCTTTCTTGGCGTTTGCATCCACCGTGTACGTCGTGCCGCACACCTCGCCCTTGCTGTCCACCCTCGGCACTGGCTTCACCTCGTTCAATGGGTGCTCGTAGCTCCGCAACCCACCGGACGTCGTGAAGAAGAAGCCTGGTGCAGCCATCAAGCGTCAGAGATCAGGAACGAACATCGTGGTGGTTGCTTTTGTTGACTATTCTCTTACCTTTAGGGAATGGCGCAGAGGATTTTCCACAGGCCTTCTTCACGATTTCGGTGTCGTCAGAGACCACAAGGCGGCCATCAGAGTCGACGCCCCAGTAGAATGGAACGTTGCCATCTGCATCCTGTAAGGTCATGAACAAGACGCATCAATGGTACCAATGATCACAACGACTAGGAATAACAATATGCAGTTGTATCCAAGCTTTCGGTGCTGCGATACCGACATGAATGCTAGACAGAAGCATCAAGAACATTCATTTTAGTGAAGACATAGGTAAAGTGGTTGTTATTGTCTTATTGCTGACGCTGATAACTAGTGCTCTCAACAGCACAAAACCTACAGGGATCAGGTCTAGCAGATGATGATGATCAGGAGCAGATATTATAACCTTAGCTAGCAGGAAACATAATGTCTGATCATGAAAATTTACAAGCGTGCTAAGTGGATTCCAGAATGAACTGGCAATGTTTTGAATTCGCTATTCAGTGTCACATTTTTCTAAAAAAATGTAACTAATTTAATGATAAATGTCTGGTCATAAGATGTAAATACGACGGAAGTGAAAACTTGATTCACTTACGGCAGCCATGAAGACCGACTTAGTGGAACAATCATACAGAACAAACGCGAATTTTCCACTTATGTCTCTCACAACTTGATCTGCAGGATAAGGACCCCTGTCCCTCAACGTCCTGTAAGCCTCTATGATGATGCTGACCTCATTAGCGCCTTTGCTCAATCCGTATTGCTGCTTGAGGACAGCAACGTTCTCAATTGTGCCCTGGAACATGCAGAATATGTCATCCACTGCGCCAAACAACCTGCCAATACAAACGGTTCGGTTCAGAGAAGCTGCAAATCGGTTGTCTTCTGAAGAAGATCTATAGCACTGACTCGAAGAAAAGGAAAAATAATTTCTGTCGTGCATAACACTCTATCCTATGAGAACTTCCAGATAGAAGGATGAAGTACAACTTCTGACAAGCGCCATATGAGCAGAGTTGCTGATTTCCCTGAATCCGTGCGCCTGTGATCATACCTTCGAAGCAAAATATTTAAACAAATCATGGGCATTCTAACACGGACACTGACTGCTAAGTTGAAGCCGACAATATGGTACAGGAAATTGGCAAACAATTGATAATCATGCAGTATCGTCAGTTCGTCACAGGAGAGATGGTGGTGGGTAAACAATGATCGGCAACGGCAAGAGCACAGATGCACCACACTACGGACACTACACACCTACAGTAGACATGAACAAAAATGACATGGCCGAGGACGATCCTGCGCAGAGACAAGGCAAACAAGCTCGATTGACTTACCTCGGGAGAAGGGGGCTCTGGCCGTGGGAGGAGTACGCCATGGCGCCGAACTCCCCGAGGTTGACGGTGACTGCTTCGGGGCGCGCCTCCCTGAACCGGTCCGCAAGCCCCGCGGCGGTGCCGTCCCCCGCAGCGCCCGGCTGCCGCAGCCCCTCCGGGCTCGGCGCCACCGCCCGATCGAACACCGCCAGCATCTCGGCCGCGCACCACCACGCCGCGCGTCGCTCTCTCTATATCTCTCGCTCCCCTCACCTCGTACGCAATCAGCTGCCACGCACCGCGAGCTCGCCCAAAATCTTCAGAAGAAGGATCACGCTGGAATCCCGACGGGGACCGGATCGATCCATGGCGGGCTTATATCGCGGTGGTGGTACGTGGCCCGTCGGTGGTCGGCGCCCCGCGCGGGGAAGGCGGGAGAAGGATCGGGAGTGATCCACACGGCGCCGCGGGACCCGCGGCACACCTGTCGCTGCCACTCACCGGCCGCCGCGCACTCGTCGGGGGCGGAGGGGATAAAGACAAACAGAATTTCCTTTTCAAAAAGAAAGAAAGGAGAAACAGGAAAGGATGAAGTGGCGATCCTTTTCCTCGGAGGAAGAGAGATAAAAACGATCAGCTGTGGAGGCGAATGGGCCCAAGTAGCCAATGTCACCTTTGCATAAAAATTATTTGTCTTTTAGGATTTGAGATATTGGAATGTGAATCAAAATTTTTGTGACGATAACTTATGATTATCCATCTCGATTGAGATTCATGATCTCAATATATTAGAGGTGCATTATGTAGAACTAAACATGTTTTGAGTATTTTGCATTTTCTTTAATGCTCTTTTCATCATTTAGTAATAGCGCGTCACTTTTGATACGCTCATTTGACTCATATGTCTAACGGATGACAACTATCTGACCACACTCATAAGTAGCGCGAGAAGCCGGCTAGGAAGTGGGTTCTCGCCGGCTGCCTCGCCATCGAGGAGAGCGCTGAAAGCGGGCTGGACACGACGCACGGCGCACGGGAGAAGAGAAGGCGAGGGAGCTGATCGCCTGCCTAGGCCACCAAGCCTGACACTTTTTCTCCCCTTCCCTTTGTCTCGCTACTTCTTCCTCTTGCTACGAGCAGCCGCACGAACACCTCGAGCCACCAATCAAAATTCGCCCTCAATCCACCACCGTTCTTAAATTAACTTTGCAAGAACCTCGCTGAACTCCCCATCTTCGTCCCCGGCCAGCTGAATGCAAGCTGTGCAGCCGGTTGGCTCAGGAATCGAGTTTTTTCTGAGCTGCCATGGCCATTGTCCGCCCGAGATCCATTCAACGGTGAACTTCCTCCTCCGGCCACCCGTGATGCTTTTGCTCTATGTGAGGAACGTTCACATTGCGTCCACGATCGTTCATGGCCGCAACTCGCCTCAGATCGATGCGACAGCTCGCTGCCGGCTATCCTCAACTATGCCACTTCGTGTTGTTCACCTCACATTGGGTTGGCCTCGTCGTGGTGATGCTGATGGTGTTGACCCGTGCCGGAAATCCTCGCCGCCGGCATGCTATGGTCGGTCAAAGCCAGCGAGCATCGATTTTCGCTGCCCCTGCTGCCACGCCAGAACTGCCGGGTCGGCGGAGGCAGGAAAAGCAAGCGCGGAGGGCAACCAGCCAGCCACGGCGGCAGCGGGGTTGAGCTGGAGGTAGAGATGCGATGGGTGGAACGCACCGCGTGGTCTCATTTTCTTTTTAGGAAAAAGAAAACGATTTGGTCGGAAGAGAAAATTAATTTAGGTGGGTAGAAAATCATGGGTGAGAAAATAATTATGATTTTGGCAGAAATATTTTCTAAATATCAGTTTTGATGGGTTTGACCTCCTTCCCACCTCCGTTGACCCTTACAGGTGGGTCCTGCGTGAGGGGTAAGGTGGGTCTGATTTGGGTGAAAAACGTTTTCAATTTAACTCGTTCTTTTATAGATAGAAGAAAAAAAGAAAGAAAAAGAAAAGACATCAAACTTATGTGAAACAAATATCGGTTTATTTTTCTTTTGTTTTCTCCCTGAATCTGAAAAGTATCGATTTCATTTTGCTACTCCTTTTGCTAACAACTGGACTGAGAAAAAGAAGTGCGGTAACCGGACAGATAAAATAGAGTCTTTTACATGTACGCCATCAAAAAAAAGTTGGTCATGACCTGTGTGGCACTAAAAAGTTGCTTCGCACCTACGGCCCTGTTTAGATGAGTTGGTGAAAGTTGGCGAAATGTCACATCCATCCTTTTGACACTAATTAGGAGTACTAAATATAGACTAATTATAAAACTAATTACACAGATGGACTCTACATCGCAATACGAATCTATTAAGCCTAATATGTGGCGTCATTAGTGCATTTTTAATGACGGGTTACTGTAGCACGACAGTGTCTAATGACGAATTAATTAGGCTTAATAGATTCGTCTCACGATGTGGAGTCCATCTATGTAATTAGTTTATTTTTATACCTATGTTTAATACTCCTAATTAGTGTCCAAACATTCGATGTGACAAGTTGGCAAAATAAGTTGGCGAAAGTTGACGATCTAAACAAGGCCTACGTACCATCGACCCAAACTTCTTTGACCCAGGAGCCATTCCGTCTCCATTCTGTGAGAATTCTACCGTTAGGGAGCTCTGACATTTGGGACCGGCCAGTAAAACGACCATCTTATCCCTACCAGCATATGGGGTCCACATGTCAGTTTTTCTTTTTAATTTTCTTCCTCTCCTTCTCTTTCTTCTTCCTCTGACGCCAGCCACCCCTCTTCCCATCTCCACCAGAGACAGCACAATTCTCACACGTGTGGCTGGCCTTCGACGAGGCCTGGGGCGAGCTGCTGGCGGACAAGTCGGCGTGCCACCGTCGTGCAGCTTCCACGCGAGGGGCGCATCGCTAAGGGCCTCTCCTCGACGCACATCTTGCCCTACCATCTTATTGTACCGTTTCTACAGACCAGTAGAATAATATCCTAAACAGAAATTAATGTTCTCGTTTGACTTGAGAGTTTGGTCTTCCATTGTTTGAACCTGCTGTTGCTACTTTAGTAATCAAATTGTTGTCCGAGAAGCAGTTTGGATTTCGCAAGCTAGTGCTGCAGCTTGGAGACGCTGGTGTGCGGGAGGCATTGAGAACGGACGATGCTTGTGCGCCTCCAAGACCTGCAGGATGCGAGCAGGTGATGGAATCGAGCGGAGGTGGTGGTGGAGCACCGGTGGACACATCAAATCTCCGACGAGTTGGGACTTTTTCATTTAACTCCGCATCGTCCCGTCCCCTGCGATGGGTGGGAGGCCCGACGGCTCACGGCAACCATGACGTCGGCGCTCGGACCACGACAGGCAGAGCAGCCGTGGCGGCGCGAGCGACGGCCTACGCGGCAGTGGGAGCGCGCGGCAACAGGAGAGGCGACTGGTGCGGCAGCCGGAGCGGCGACAGGAACGCCCCACCAGGCGCTCCTGGACGGCTGTACTACCTAGCTATCTCCAACAGAGGCACCTAAATTGGAGACCTATTCGGCCATTTAGGTCATGCACAGGAGAAGGGTCTGGCACCCAAAAACTTATCCTCTCCAACAACAGACCCATTTCCTTCTCAACCACTCACCTTCTCCTCCCTCTGCTCACGGGCAAGCATGGCCTCCCTCTCCAGCAGCCCGGTGGCGACTAGAGGTGGGCCGACATGACCTCTCTCCCTTTACTCTACCCGGTGGTGGAGCTTCCCAGCGGCGTGTAGGAGCCGACGAGGTGGAGCTCAGGCGCCGGGAAGGGGAGCGGCTGCCGGTGAGGTGGAGCTCGGGCGCCGGGGAAAGAGAGCGGCCGCCAGCGAGGTGGAGCTCGAAGGCGAGGCTGGGATGCCGCTACTCGAGCTCTTTGAGGAGAAACTGGTGGCTGCAGAGTGGAGGAGCCGACGAGGCAGAGGGGAAGGCGGCGGTGGCGGCCTCCGACCACCGCGATGGAGCCTCGCCGTGTGCAAGCTCCGACCACAGGCCCGCAGCGTGCGAGCTCCGCCGACTGCCGTGTGTGAGCTCCGCCGGTCGTGGGCTCCACCGCTGGCGAACTCCACCGGCCACAGCCGTCGCATGTGAGCTCCGCCGGCGCGGGCCCACCACGTGCGAGGTTCAGAGCTTTGGGTCGAGGAGAGAAAAAGATGCATCTTTGGGTACTCTGTGGAGGAGGACCCAAAATGGGTCAGCCGGGTACTCTGTGGAGGAGGACCCAAAATGGGTCAGCCAGTTAGGTACTCTGTTGGAGACCACTTTTTTACCTAAATCCACTGTGCAAGACCCATATATGGGGTTGGGTATCCTGATGGGTCTCCTGTTGGAGATAGCCTTAGGGTGAAGAGATAGGCGTGGGAGATTGAAAGAGGAGAGGAGGAAAAAAAACTGACGTGTGGGTCCCACATGATGGCAAGGGTAAGATGGTCATTTTACTTGCCGGTCCCACATGTCAGAGCTCCCTAACGGTAGAATTCTCACGGAATGGTGATGGAATGGCTCCTGGGTCAAAAAAAAGTTCGGGTCGATGGCATGTAGGTGCAAAGCAACTTTTTAGTGACACGTAGGTTATGACTAACTTTTTCGATGGCATATAGGTAAAAGACTCAGATAAATACTCAGCATTTCACAAGTTGAAAACAGCACCGGTTAACTCCGAAAATCTGATGGTGTATCGATCAAGTTCAAAACGTCCCAAATCACCACAGGTGGAGGCAAACATTATAGCAGCACGACAGCATCAGATCAGTTGCAAAGCAGAGGGATGGAGCATCACACGATCACAATTGTCCACACCAATAAGTGAAAAAGGAAAGGCAACGATAAATAGGTGGCTACACTAAGTCTAATGCACATGATATATGAGAGTATATACAAAGTGAAGTGCCAAGTTCCGAGGTGAAATATTTTCTCACGTAATGGGTAACTATAGATCGGCAGAAATAGAAATATCACTTTACAGTTTACACATACAAATATATCTGGTCTTCCCTACAAGGCAGGCCAGTCGGTCGTACCCTGCCATTAGTTAGAACTGGTACACTAATAGCCTGCCTTCAACATGACCATCTTTGCTCAAACAGTGTCGGCCATGGAAAAACAAATTAGGATATCCATGGAGACCATAGAAAATCTTAATCCAAATACTTCCACTCCATATGCTGAACTGTCTGTATTATATTAACAACTGCGGTAGATATAGCATTTCATAAATTGATGGTGATCCAGGCAGATCTAAAACAGCGTTATGACGACTCAGAGCCATTGTGATCAAACAACAGCTGCTACTGTCTGTTTCCGTTGAGGTAGGCCCTTCTGAGACTACATGTTCATATCACCCTGACCAACTGCATTACCACCTTCTGCACCGAGTCCCCCCTCATGCAAAAGGTCCTCCCAGAAATCATCGTTTAACTCTCCACTTGGCCTGCCTTTCAGATGCTCAGAACCACCAGATGAAACACCTTGTTGAACCTCAAATCCCTTTGCCTCAACAGAAGAACTTTCCAGATCTGATGGAACACCATTGGCAAGTGATTCCACTGGCTCCTGCTGTTCAAACACTGCATGCGGCCCTTGCTCCAGGCTAGAACCATTGCCCATGCTATCAGCTTCAGGTCCGTGATCAATGCGGCGCCTTCTTTTCTTTGATATGGCATCCTCGAGCCCCTTCCTCATCTCGTGCTGGGAGGCCAGTTGACGCATGAACTCGGGGTTCTGCATCACTCGTGCCATGAATGCCATCATCTGCTGTTGCTTCTGCTCAGTATCTTTTAATTTCTCTTCCAAGGCCTGTAGATCTGTCTTTGTATTTTGCTGCTCCTGCCTCAGCTTCACTACTTCAGACATCAACAGCTGCTTGTCCCTCTTCAGCTGATCAATCTCTTCATCATATCCAAAGTGCCCTACCTCAAGGTAAGAGCCAAGAGATTGCTGATTTGGAGATGAGTTTGGAGGTTTCCGACGCCTAATGTTTTTGAGCAGGTGCCTCTGACCCCTCAGAAAACCCTCATTAGCAAATTCCCATCTGTCAGGATCCACCTTTCTGAAGCCCTGCCAAACCAATAATCCAGCCATCAGAAATATCAATAGCCATTTGAATGTTACATCGACAGAGATTAACAACTCGAAGCATTTCAGTTCAGGTAAAATGCCAAAAGAGTGGAACTCCATGAAGCATCAGTTCACCACATGTTTCATTTTGCATGGTTTAGTTCTTAAATCTATTAACCAACAGTCTCCTACACCCTTTTATATTATTTTGACGCAAAGAATAGAAAACCGTTGCTCACCAAAGTACTATAGCAAGGAAAACTGGAGGAAAATATTTTGGGAGAATAAGAGTCCATTTTAAAATTGTAGGTGATGGCCTGCCTGTAAAAATTGTGCAATGCATTATTTCTTTTAACAAAGTTGACGAATGTCATCAGATCTTATATATGATCGCAAGTTCTCAACAATGATCGCAAAGAATGAAGTTTGACTGGGGTATGGGAATTCCAGCTGCCAGCTTTACAAATTCTACAAGATCATAAAAATTGAATTCCAGACCATATAAGTACCTTATTCAATTTGGACCACAGCTTGGGGATAATCCAGTTACCCTTTTGAATTTAACAGAAACATATATTTAAAGTCTGTTGAGGAGCAACAAGCCCAAAATAGACTACTTCACATGAAGAAAAATTCTGCAATATTTTCTATTATGCAGTTCACGAAAGATCGTAAAAAAAAAAAACAGTAGTTTCAGGATTGCTAGTGATCTTAAGCATTTAGTGTCTGTGTTTACTCCAATGGTGATAACTGAAAACCAAGTTAGTCTAAGTACTCTCCTCTACATGTACCTTTCACCTATCAAATATTCGGTTATTAAGCATACATTTGTTGGGCTAGGTTTTGACCAACGGGACTACCCTACTCCTAAGCCTAAGCGTAGCAAAGTTCTTAATCGATACTGATGAGAACTTATTATGCACAAACTTGCAATAACATCAAAGTTTTGGTTAGGAACTTATTATGCACAAACTTGCAATAATAAATAGCTGGACGCAATAACATCAAAGTTTTGGTTAGGAACTTATTATGCACAAACTTGCAACTCTAATTTTCAGGCAATCAGGATCCAGTTTCTTAATCAAGTGTATTCAAATGGATCTAGCTTGCCTTGGTTACTTCCACACAAATTTGCAACTTTGATTTCTAGTTTTTTATGTGCATATAAAGAGAACGAGCACACAGATATACTATCATTTTATAGATTAGGTTTCTTCATGTGTACATTCCTTTTTGTGCAAAAGAACAAGCAACTGATTTATCCTATCATTAAAGAATCGCCACTTATGAATGCTGTGAATTTTCAACTAATAAGGAAAAAAGATTTCAGTGCAACACGTGATATTAGGACCAAGCATGAATGAAGTTAATAACTTACATAAGTGTTCAGCTGCCGAACGAAGCTGGAGAAGTTGTTGTGCTTGAAGTACCTTGGCAGCAGTACTGTCCCAAAGATATGAGGATCCCAAACTATGAAGCTATTGTTGGTGGCGCTCCAAGACACAACAGCATCCGTAGTTGGATCATCGACCATGTCGTATGTCTTGTTGAGGAATGGCGGCGGGCCGCCATCATGAATCCCATCCAACGGCCTAGGCTGACCATTGGCAGTGACCGCCGCCGGTTGGTTCTCAACCTTGACAGAATTCAACATCCCGGGGTTCATGGCAGCCCCATCAACAGAGCAAAGGAAGAATATCACCTCAGCAAGAAGCAGAACTATGGATCCAATATTGGTACACCTTTGTACTCTGGCACCAGAAATGGTTTGTCTAATCTTAGCACAGGCTGCTACTTGCCAACTGCCAAGCCTCAGATACTACAACAAGACACCGACACGGTTCAGGCGTGACAAAAGCAAGAAGTATGGGCACAAGAACAAGGTGCGGGGAAGCAGAAAGGCGCAATAACCCACTCCTCTGACCAACACTTCAGTTCACCCCATCACGACCCGCGCGCGCACACCTAACAGCAGTAGAATCACTCCCCCAGTGGACAGAAATCAAAGGTCTCGGACATGTGAAACGCACCAAGATGAAGACGCCCCGTGACCACTCACCACCCAGAGCCCCTGACGCCAAAACCAAAAGGGAGATCACTTTGAGCAAGGTCACGCACCGATACCACGAACCAAATCAGGGAGCATCGACGGGAGTCGAGAGATTTGATTCCGGCGTGGGGAGGTGGAGCGGAAAGCGCTGCGCTTTTGACCCACAACCGGGCCGCTCCGCAAGAAAGCGCGAAGACCCCAAACCTTCTCTCCGCCCTCTCGCCCCCCAGAGAGCGAAACCAGCAGCACGGCCGCACGCCGCACGGCGGCCGACACCTGAGACCGCGGCGGCGAGATTGCTCCCCTCGCTCGCCCGGGATTACGAGGGCGCGCGCCCAAGCCGCGGGAAGCGGCAGCCGCTTCGAGATGGAGAAACAAGAACAGTGGACTAGGGATTCGGGACGCGGTGGCGGAAGTGGAGACGCAATTGGGGAAGGAATTCTTCAGCACCTACTCCACCTGGGGGAGATTTGGTGGGGGAGAGAGAGAGAGCTCAACGAAGACGACGACGCGGCGACACGCGTCAGGCTCGCGTGGGCAGAGAGCGATGGCGCCATGAGCCCACCGACTCTCCTGTCACGGGCCGCGTGTCGAACGATGGGCCATAAATGGGCCCAACTCCTCTGTTACATTCGGCCCACGTAACGATATGCCTTACCCTCGAAGGCACCCCCGCCCGCATCGTGCAAGTCGTTGTGGTCTTCTTCCATCCACATTTATTCCAACGAACGAACAAGCCGAAATTGCTTTCCGTCTTGGTCCTCAACTCCAGTTGCCACCACCGCGTCGTCGTCGTCGTCTCCGTCGACCCGCAACGAAACCCTAGCGAGGCGAGCGAGAGAGGCCAGCGGCGACGATGTGGGGGTACCAGAAGGCGCCGGACCTCGAGGCCGGCGGGTCGGAGCTGCTGTACCCGGGGATGACGGAGAGCCCCGATCTGAGGTGGGCGTTCGTCCGCAAGATCTACGTCATCCTCGCCGTCCAGCTCGCCATGACGGCCGTCGTCTCCGGCTTCGTCGTCAAGGTGCCCGCCATCTCCGAGTTCTTCGTCTCCTCCAACACCGGGATTGCGCTCTACATCTTCCTCATCATCCTGCCCTTCATCGGTGAGCCCAGCTCGTTGTTTTGGGGATTTTTTTTTCCCGTCAACTGAAATTGGTGTGGAACCTTTATGTGCTTGAGCCTGCTTCGTTTGCTTGCAGTGCTGTGCCCTCTTCACTACTACCACCAGAAGCATCCGGTCAATCTCCTGCTGCTCGGCCTCTTCACCGTTGCCATCAGCTTTGCCGTCGGCATGACCTGCGCTTTCACCAGCGGTAATTTATCCAGTTGCTAATTGCTCTAAATCATAAATCCTCGTTACATGTGACAGCGTGAATGAATTTTATTCTTCTCTAATTGAGCATCTCGCATGGTTTTTGAGGCAATTGGTGATTATAGAAAGTGGGAGTTTCTGTTTGCATTAGGATTCCCCTCCTTCCATGATCCTTGAACCGAATTGTGGGCTTCCTCTGCTTGTTATATTTGATTGCTCAGAAAATTCAGCGGGCCAATGAATGATAGCAATGAAATCCTGTCTTAACATGCAAGATCTGTTCTATAGCCATCACCACAGGTGTATGTTTGGAATGCTGGATATCATATAAGATTTCGGCCAAAAGCCTGAAAGTTGTCATAAACCTGCAAAACTAGAATTCATCTAAGTCTTCGTATTCCTAGATCAGCCTGCACAATTTGCAAACAAGCGTGATGCTATAGGTGCCCCTGTCCATTATAAACTCTAGGTGTAACCGTGTAAGCTTCTCTGTGATGTGCACAATGACATTTGGTATGTTGCTCATCTATGGGTTTGATCATTGATTCATTGCTAATTCTTCTTATTGAGGCCTTGTTTAAAGATTGTTCAGTAGTGGAAACCTATTCCTTTCTCCTTTGTGACAAGGAAACCAACAAGCAACTCGTTTCTCCCTCATATAGGTTTATATTTTCTCAAAACTCACACGCTCTGGCAGAAGTTGATTAGAGATACATATCCTGTGTTTATTTCTACCTTTGTGATTACTTTGTGAAATGTAATATGGCCATTGTTATGAACCTTTTGACTGTAAAAACGAAATATGTCTCGAAACTAGCCTATATGAATTACATGGGATTATTATGTACCTAGGCATAAGGTCCTGAATTTTGAAGGGCCCTTGCAAAGGCATCAATTCCTTTTATGTGAAGTTAATCTACTTGCTGATTGCTGCCATTTGCTATTGCAATGTGTTTTGCTGATGTCCTCATTTTTAGCATGTCCATATCAACTCAAACTTTCTTCTCTATGAAGGAATTGATTTCAGTATATTGTGTGTACAGGAAAAGTCATTTTGGAGGCAGCAATTCTTACAGCAGTGGTTGTGATCAGCTTAACTGCTTACACTTTCTGGGCTGCAAAGAGGGGCCATGACTTCAACTTCCTTGGTCCCTTCCTGTTCGCTGCTCTCATGGTGCTCATGGTGTTTTCACTAATCCAGGTTGGATGGATGTACCTTGGTTCACATAAGTGTTGTATCTTTATTACCTATTTTTTCTATGGACTTTGAATGGATCATATAATCAGTTATTTACATATACTGATTTTTGCTTGATACTAATTAACTTTTGCTGCGCAGATCTTTTTCCCACTGGGCAAGATCTCTGTGATGATATACGGTGGACTGGCGTCGCTTATCTTCTGTGGCTACATCATTTATGACACAGACAACATCATCAAGCGCTACACATACGATGAATACATATGGGCTGCAGTTTCACTCTACCTCGACGTCATCAACCTGTTCCTGTCTCTGCTGCAAATCCTGAGGGCAGCGGATAGTTGAGCTCGTCAAGCTTTCAATTCGATCATGTTCTCACGTACATTTGTGTATATCCAAAATGCCATGAATGCTCATGGGTACTCCAATTTCAGATTCTGTTGGTGCTATTGTTGCTCAAATGTTATGTCCCACTGAGCGATAAGGATTATTTGTGTGTGGAACCATCTTTTGAAAAGATCAAATGCACCTTTATTTCTATGCCCAATCAACATTGAAACCTTTATTTCTATGCCCGATCAACATATGAATGCCATTAAGATGAACTGTTTATTATGAGCCCATCTTTTTTGTTTATCGTCTGTGATGTAGATACTCTGGTTCTGCAAATTGGCATGAATGCAGAGTCATGTATGCACTGCACAGAACCTTTTTCATTATTACCCGACTAAATTTGTTCGAATTTTCATCTCAAAAGACCACTTCTCTTTTGAAAAATTGTCGTATACCAAGTTTTTGTGATATTTATGAATTACTCAGACGAACTTATCTTGTACGCTGATTGCTGATCAAGCATAAAGAGCCATTGATCCATTGCTGTTGCTGTACCTGTGTCACTCAATGTGCTTGCTTGCTCCGTTAGTAAGGTAGTGTTGCAAGCCGCACGAAATCGTAGTGTTACGGTAACTGTTAGCCTGTGCCTTCAATTTCAGTAAAAACGAAAGAAGAGAAGCTGGCAATTTCTCCATTTTTTACCCCTGGATACAGGACAGGCAGAGGCAGGAGCTTTGTGCCAAAAATAAAGCACTGGAAAAAAGAGAGAGAAGTTTGGTTTCTTGCAACAGAAAAAAACAGAAAGAAAGTTTTGTATTAAGTCCATGATTCAACATGTACAACCTGAAAAACTGACATTTTGACCGCACCAAGAATAGAAGTCCTGCAGTTCCCGCCATGTTTCTCGACCACCCAAAGCTTCCGAAGTTCCGATACACGCCTAGACATCCCTCCCCCAGCTCAACGCATCCCATCATTAGCCGACGAGCCACAAGAACCAATCACCGGCTCGCCGTCTTCTCTCCCTGCTCAACCTTGGGCACGCAGGAGATCGATCGCCGACAGGCACTCAGGCAGGCCAGCCATGGGCAAGCACGGCAAGTGCAGCCACGACGCCGAGGCGTGCTACCCGCCGGCGCCCGGCGGCTACATGTACCCCTACATGATGGAGAGCCCTCAGATCCGGTGGGCCTTCATCCGCAAGGTGTACGTGATCGTCTTGCTGCAGCTGCTCCTGACGGTGGCCGTCGCCGCGGCCGTCAACCACGTCGCCGCCATCGGCGCCTTCTTCCGCTCACGCACCCTCGCCTCTCTCGGCGCCTGGATTGCCGTCGTCCTCGCCCCATTCGTCGGTACGCTCGTCGTCTCCATCGCCGGCGAGCATTGATGATCATTGATCGATCGATCGTTTCGTTTCTTGTTCGTGCCGGCGACGAATCGACGGTGATGATGTGTGCGTTTTTGCAGTGATGATTCCGATGATCTGCCTGCGGAAGCGGCACCCGATCAACCTCGTGCTCCTGACGCTCTTCACCATCTGCATGAGCTTCAGCGTTGGGCTGAGCTGCCTCACAGCGAAAGGGGTGATCGTGGTGGAGGCGGCGGCGATGACGCTGGTGGTGGTGGTTGGGCTGACAGCCTACACCTTCTGGGCGGCCAAGAGAGGCCACGACTTCGAGTTCCTCGGGCCGTTCCTGGTGGCCGCAAGCCTCATCCTCATTGTCTTCTTGCTCATGAGGATGCTGTTCCCCATGGGGAAGACGGGGACGCTCGTGTACGGCTGCATCGCCGCGCTCATCTTCTCCGGCTTCATCATCTACGACACCGACAACCTCATCAAGCGCTTCTCATACGATGAGTATATCGTCGCCGCCATCGAGCTCTACCTCGACATCATCAACCTCTTCCAGGCCATCCTCAGCGTGCTGGAAGCCATAGATGGATGAGCCAGCTCTGTCACCGGCTGTCAATCGTACACTAGATCGATCATGTAATGTAAGCTACCGCTACCAGGATGGGTTGCTAATTTACAAGACAATCTGTACTCAATAGATAGGGTCAGACAGCACCACGGTGAATGGACATTACAAAGGAAACATTGCCAATCCAACTCGTTACTTCACAGGCAGTCGCGCGGAAAGGCTGTCATCAGGCCAGCAACAGAGCCGTGTGTAACAAATTGCCGTGAGACAATGCAATCATCGGTTCCAGAAATGTCCACTGTTCAAACAAGATTTCCCAGGAACAATGGAACATAAACCAAAATTTCCCAGAACGAATGTAACAGTGCTAGCGAATTTAGTAAGGCCAAAGAACGAGCACTGATGAATGGATGGAGTAATTTTGTTCAATCGTGAATTGAATTCAGATTTCTGGGATTGGGAAAATATCGTTTCATTTGACTGTAACACCCAAGCCATACATAGGACTACCAGGATGCCAAGAGGCAATAACTTTGGCATCGCCAGACTCACTCTTTGAACTCCGCATGTATAAAAATAGGCCAAAAGTTGGCCAGGACCATCTAGAAATTGCTCAATTCAACATTTATAGCTGTTTCTAATATGCCATACACCATTGGAACATGCTCAAACATTGTATGGTCTTAGTGCTCTTCTATCTTCTTCAGGTCCTTCATATTTGTCGTGTCCACACTGCATAAGAACCAAACAAATTTTAGGTTTAGGAAAAATGTCATCTTCCATCATCTGAGAGGATGTTAAGAACTTTTCCCAATGCTTAAATATAGACCAACCCTCCCCACGAGCACATTCCAATCTGACTAGTAAAATGATTGTTTTCCACCATTCAATTTTGACTAAAATGGCCAGTTACTAAATCTAGTTAGAGCTACTTCCCCCACCCCCTGATATAAGGCACCTACTAAGTAGTAATAACATAATATGGCCATAAAAATGAGTAAGCATGAGCCTCTTTTTTAAAAAATTCTACATCCCTTGGAAAGTTAATGCCACGATTGGAGAAACAGCAAACATAAATAGCTGGATCAATACCCAAAGGTTGTGACTTGTGCGTGCACTATCACACAGGTATCTTACCAATCACCGAGCAGCCAGAGCCAATCAGTCTGAATGTCTATGTATATTAACATTAGTAATCACAAGAATGTCATATTCCTATTTTAATTCCAGAAATACAATTTATCCTCCCCAAATAGGAAGTAACATTCCAGCCTGAATTTCCTTTACTTAAATAATTATCAT
This sequence comes from Digitaria exilis, assembly GCA_015342445.1. Classification (NCBI taxonomy): domain Eukaryota; kingdom Viridiplantae; phylum Streptophyta; class Magnoliopsida; order Poales; family Poaceae; genus Digitaria; species Digitaria exilis. Next base: position 2,150,088 of record JACEFO010001754.1, on the reverse strand, counting down.
CCTTTTGCTATCTTACATACTAACAAACCTTAATAATTACGTGACCCTAGCCAACAAAAAATAATGTAGCACCAACCGGAACAGAAACAGAATATTGTGTACCAAGTGCTGTTACTCTGATAGTAACCAAGTGAAAAGAAAAAAAACTTACGTTGTTCCATAAAGTGCAATCTTGTGAATTTTTGTAACATCACTTCCACTTTGATTGTCCTCAATAAATATAGTCAGGCTGAAATAATATAGCCATAGAGCATTTGAACAGTGAATAAACAGAAACAAGGGAGCGAAAGCACACGAAGCATGGTTGTATACATACCTGCGAACATTTTGGAACTTGACATATTTTAGTGTGGCAGGTTTATTCTGCAAAGAAGAATGGACAGGATTCATCAGTGTGAAGCAAAACTGATGGTCCCATGCAAGAAACCTAGATGACTATCATTTAACATATTTACAAGTAGAGTGATAAATTCAGGAAGAGAACATACCTCTACCAAATGATCAGCGGATAGATCAAGAGTGTCACTTGGTGGATAGTCATTTACATTGCTGCCATTTATTACGTAAATTTGCAGTCAGCCCAATAGAAAAGATAATAAATTTTGAAAAGCTCAAACTACTCCAATCAAGAGGCAATATACCTGAAACCCATATGCTCTTTGTTTGAGAAGAGTTTTACCGTTTTGGGGCCTGTGATGACAAAAGAGACATTATTGTTTGAAAACAAGCACGGCCAGAAAATTGCGGTGACAGAACAACATGCGGTTCCATTTAAAAAAAAAAGTCTAAACATCATTCCATGCCTTGTTGCAACCAAAAGCATCAGTTATAAGTAACTCTTGTGTATCAAGGAAATTCAAACACAACAAAGAAAACACAGAGACTGGAAATGCTTATAATGTGTTTGAAAAGCACAAGGTGGCGATAAAATGGTGACGAAACAGATTCAATGAGTATATCATAAATTAAACAGGCAAATACTCCACTCAGATCTGAAAACCAAGACCACAGGTAGCAGTGCGTTATATAAGAGGTCATCGAATCAAGAACAATGTTAAATCACAATGGATGCTAAATGACATCATATCACAAGGATCGTCGCAGACCTAACTCTCGATATCACTATTGCATCTACTGCACACACCCACTTAACTTAAACTGTCAATCGTGCACAAATCTAGCCTCAACGCACAGAACCCTAACTAGGAGTTGCAAATCTCACCCTCTTCCTCAGGTCCTTTGAAGAGCGCGGAATGCAGCTTGACCACCTGCATGAAGGGGATGTAGATCAGCAGCTGCTCGTCCGAATCGCTGGCCAGGTGCAGCCCCTCGTCGTCCCTCAAAGTCTGCAAGCAACACAACGCAATCGCCATTAGAACTCACATAATTAGAGCACTCACAAACACATGCGGCCTCGCTAGCCACGAGCGATCGCGCACGACGCCACCACCGATGAAACCCTAACAAACAGTCAGGTGGAACAAAAAAAACTAACAGACCCCCACCAAAAATTGCGGGAGGAAGGCAGAATACTAAGTCCGCTGGGATCGCAGAAGGGCTGACTGATCGAGCAAGGGCCTGGGCGGGGGGAGCGCGGCGCCGTACCTGCTTGAGCGCGTTGACGATGCTGTGGGACGGGTCCTGGTTGAGGCACTCGACGCCGGTCCAGTCGATGAAGTCGACCAGATCCACCTGCCCGCGCGGCACCTGCACGGGCGCGGCCGGGGCGGCGGGGGCCGGGGCTGCGGTGGCCGTGCCAGCGGCGGTGGTGTTGGCGGCGGCCATCGACTGGCTCGGCTTCGCGAAGCTTCTGGAAGGAAGGCGCTTTTGCGTGCGCGGGTGCGAGAGGGAGGGAAGGAAGATGGACGGGACGAGCGAATCGGGGCTTGGTGAGGTGAGGTGACTTGCGACTTGAGTTGCGGGTCGTGGCTGCTGATATCCTCCGTGACGCGGTGTGCGCTCGAATACGCCGACCAAGGCGGTTAGCAATCGAACACGTACTGTTCCGCTCAAACAATCTAATTTTTAACTATTTAACCGTTCCTCCTCGAAAATACAGTTGTGTTCAGTTAAAAAAACATTTTTTTACTTACAATTCATCTTCTCACAGAATATGTTTCCTAGAAAATTCATTTTTCATGTTTCCTAGAAAATTCATTTTCCTATTCACCCCTCTCATATAACACGCTTAAAAAAATATTTTTTCCCCAAGCTAAGCACAGCCTACGTTTTTTAAAAACTACCGTGTTATTTTGTAAAGCTACAGTGCGGTAGCAATCTCGAGTAGCCGGTCTATCGTTCCACATGTATTCTTCAAAGCAGATTCTGGAATCACCGCTGCAGCAAGCCAGCAATCGAAGTATCGAACCATAGGACCAGCAGGAGAGATAAAGGATCATCATACCGTCAACCGTGCATTGGCTCGTAAATGAATGAAAAATAGCATGCATCGAAGCAACACCTGCTGACAAGTGACAATGCAGAGGCAACGAGAGCTACAGAAGATTGTTCTTTCTTTTGGATTCAATGGTGTGCATGCATATATGATTGCAATTTGTAATGACTCCGATCAAATATTTCATAAGGTTGTTGCCGAGACAAAAAAGAATCAATGGATTCAGGTGAGTAACGCCTGTGGGTATGAAAAATGTAACAACAAAAATCTCTCAGACACCAATTCGTGATGTTATAGATTCAGAAATGGGTAACATGCACATTTCCAAGGCCTCGTGGCGACTTAGCCTACAACTTATTAAAGACACACACCACATACATAATAACAGACGCCAACATTTTAGATCACCATCGGCAACGAATGGAAACTCACAGGCGCCGTTTACTTCAGAACTGAAGTTTTGATTGGTTCAGATCCTGTGAAGAACTTTGCTGTGAGCTTCACAAAAGAGGCATTGACAGTTTCAACTAGGGTAGGCACTCTCACGTGTGATAAACACTAGCTAGATTTAATTTGCAGACGCTACCACAGTTGTTTCTTACATCTGTGCTTGTGATCGATTGCATCCTGCAGGTGAATTTCAGTACAAAATAGCTACCAGTTACCACTGGCGGACATACAGGGTCAGAACTGACTTGTAGAGGTTGCTACTTGCTAGTTCTTCTAATTCTTGTATATTGCAAGGAACAACCGTAGCTTGCTGATGCTGTACAATTTTCCGGTGCTTGTGGTTAGTCTACTAAATGTTTCTCCCGTTAAGCAAGACTTCTGCTTTGGTGTGCATTTAGCTGGTTCTAGTTGCGCAAAAATAACGTTCTGCTTTAGTTTGTAGGTCTTGGTTTATGTGGATACAAGTACAAATAAGGCCTCTGTAAATGCTACTGATCAATTCCACATGGCTATATATCCTGGTGAAGTGCAAGCAAAAAAAAATGCAATATATTCGCCTGGCCAATTGCAAGGAGGGAAACAATTAGCGAAATCGTTTGAAGAAACTTTCGAACCATAACAAGGAATTTCAACAAAAAGCAATTCTAAAGAAATGAATACAGTACGTTCAAAAGACGCCATCGGTAAACCTAGCACATGACCGCCATCAACGCTGTACTCGGCTGCGAGGAGCCCCCGCTGGCTTTCATGCGTCGACAGCAGCCTGCATATCTAAGCGTGGATAAGTAAAAAAAAGGAATGACAGAGGAGAAAGAAACAACATTGCTGCAAAGTGCAGAGGGACCAAAGATAGCTTGTAACCAAAGAGCAACAGGTAGCTTGTAGGCCAACAACGCTGGTACTGGACCAGTAACATACTTCACATGTCAAATAAGCTCAATTAGTAGTACCAAGGTTCATCACAGCTACAGTTCACGGCAACAGATTAACTCTGATATGATGTTCAAACAAATACAAACCGCACATGGATTCAAGTAATCAGCCATCGTCCTACTTGGATTTTTACAGGAACACTCAGCACCCAAAAGACAAGTCACAAGTCCCAGACAGCAACTAGTGTTCATCTGGCTCATTGCATAGTAACAAACCATCACTTCAGCCCGAACGGGAAGAGCCATGTCGCAAGGACCATCTTGCGCTTCCAGACCATGGGCGACGGTGAGGAGATCTCACCTGTTCTCATGTCGTAGACACTGACAGAAGTGTCCCCTTCAATGTTGTACTTGTTGTCCTCGTCGTTCTCAAATACATCATCCAAGAAGAAGATCTGATCATCCGACATCCCGTACTGAGAAGCGCGCACAACCTTGGAACAAGACCACCCGAGGAAAAGCATCAGGTCATCCCCTAGTGTCGCCACCTTCACCCACCGTGAGTGCTCCCAGTCAGCCTCCAACACCTGAAACTCGATTGTCCGTCCTGCCACGGTAACGCCGTCAACCAATCTGCAGCAAACCTTCCTTCGTATCATCAGCCGTGCACCACACGATTCGACCAGGTAGAGCTTCTTCATGTGCATGGTGTTGGGTGGCAACCAAGCTTCGAACGAGGGATCAGGATCACCATTGATAACCTGTCCAATCCGAGCAACCTGTGGGTCACCGGTCCCTGGGTCTTGGCTGATGTTGACAACAAGGAGGCTCTCGTCACCAGTGACAAGGGTGTAGAGCTTCCCATGATAGAATGCCATGTCTTCATATGGCCTACACGCATCATACGCACGTACTGACCAGGAGGAAGCCCCTGGCTGGCACATCAGAATCTGGCAGATGGGTCCATCACCAGGAGGAAGCCCCTGGCTGGCACATCAGAATCTGGCAGATGGGTCCATCACCGAATGTTGCAGCGACAAGGTTTGGCGAGTACAGGACCAGCTTGTTGAGCGTGAGAGTAGCTTTTGTCTTGTTCAACATACGCACCCATGTGATGTAAGGGGAGCCAATGTCTGGGTTGGAGGCTGCATTTGATGGACGGAGCCGAATCCGAGACAGAGAAGGCAGCTCCACCGTCGCCCCAGCAAAGGGGTCGACCACGAAGCAGCCGTCGTCGCGTGGGAAGACGAGCCAGCTGCCACAGGCGGCGGCCTTGAAGTCGGCGCAGCCAAAGCCAGGGAAGCGGAAGGGCTTGCCGTACGGAACGCTGTAGAAGGAGCCGTCCGGCACGGCCAGGAGCGGCAGCGGTGGGGGCAGGAGGAGCTGCCGCGCCGCGCGGCGCCACTGCGGGCACACGGCGGCGAAGCGGGCGCGGTCCACGTAGGCCGGGAGGAGGCGGAGCACGCGGCCGGCCAGGTCCCACGGGATGTCCGACCACGACCGCGGCGGCCCGTCACGCTGCGTCGCCTCCGCCATACGCGCCGATCGATCCTGCAACAACAAAAGGACCGTAACGCCATGCGTCAGTGCTACAAGAACGTCATCCATGAAGGTAAAAAGAAGGCGTCGAGATCCACGAAGAGGCGCGGCACTGTTTCACGCAGAGGCAATGCGTCGAAAACCACGCGTGCGGCGTGCACTGCCACCGCCACCGCCACCGCACACGACGAGCCGGTTCCAGAGCACCACAGGTAAGATGGCAGCGGGAGAGTGGGCGAGCTAGCAGCATGCGCAGAAGGGTAGTGGAGACGTACCGGTGACGGCGGTGTTGGCAGGCAGGAGGTTGGCGCCGCGCCCGCGCTGGTGGAGATTGGAGAAGTGAAACCAGAAACCCTGGTGCTCGATCTCCTTTCCTGCTCGGGTGGGGGAGTGGGGAGTAGCCGATGGGAGTGGGGGTGTGTGACTTGTTCTGACTGTGGACCTGAACCTGATCGAGAGCATCTTCGTTCACGCGTGCTCTCTAGTCATGCATTGCAGGCTATAGCTGCACTGTTTTTTTTTTTCTGAAATTGAACGCATTGTTGGTGGGCACGGACCACGGGAAACCGAACGAGTTTTTGTGTCGCTGTGATGTGCGCCTGTGATCACGACCATTCAGCTCGTGAGCCGAGACTTTGGACGACATGAGATCGTACTGCCAATACCTGTCCCTGCCCATGCCCATGCCCACACAAGTATACTTCAGATCAAAGCAAAACCGATAAGGGTTTTTTTTTTTTTTTTTTTTTTGAAACACCGACACATTGCAAGATAGCCGCCAGAGAGGCGATCCTTCTGCTCTGTCTGTTTCAGAAGGTAGCGTGGCTTCAAGGTCACCTGCCGGAAGATCATTTAGATTTGCAAATCAAAATTAGGCATCACTCTTCTCCTAGATTGTGGCCCATGTCACCTGAAAAATGACTATTGCTTTTTTGAGAGAAACAACGGCAACCCTTAGGTTGCATGAAATTTTATACAATACAATCTGACAAGAAGACACAGGAGGTACAGACAGGAAAGCAGAGCGAGGGAAAGGAAGAGAAGAGGGATCAGAGAAAAAAAAACAACAACAATCTATCATATCCTATGAGGAGAAATTGTTCCACATAACAAGTTTATCTTTGTCTGAATACGCCTTGCTTTTAGCAGGTGGTGGAAAGGGCGATTTCCTGTGCTCTTAGCGCACAAATGAGAGGAGAATCTCGTTTCCTTTCGGGCCCCCTCGTGCTCCTGTTGCGCCGATCCCTTTGGCAGCTTAGCTCTTGTCACGCTCGCCGAAGCCTTGTTCTGTTCTTCTTGCTTGTTTGGCTGTTGTGCCGACTCGTACCCTGAAAATTTCAGCTCGAGTGCGTGGCACCTGCCTGATAAGGAACACACTTCTAATTGGGAAAAATAAAATAGCATACGGTTTATCTCCTATTACAGTTACCTGTCGCTAATTAACTCTTTTCTACTTCGCCATAACCATGTCTTTAAAACAAAATAAAACTTAGGAGGAGAAAAAGAGGAAATGTGGGTGGAAGTAAAAGAGGACGCCATAGCATGTGCTTTGTATACCAAACAAAATTAGGAGAAGAAAAAAAATAAACCCATGACACTGCCAATAGTAAACCAAAGGCTTGATTGCTCAGCTTTTACTACTTGCAGAATGTGGACCGATTGACCTCTGAAAGATATAACTAGTGTGGCTGCTCCACGTTTTGGTGAAACGAGCATGCATCTCTGTCAATTTCATGATCCGAAACAAGAGCAATTATACCCGCTCTGAATGTGCCGAATGCTATGTGTAGGCATGCATACTTGGTTGGTGGCGATCACTTTCTAGTTCATATACTACGTCCTCTTGCTCGAATGATTTTGCTAATTTGTGGTACACAGCTGCTTAACTAAGGTTTGTGGGGAGAAGCTTGTCTGCTCGACCTTTAAAAAAGAATGCAAGGAATGGGAGTGGTTTGTAGAGAGAGCTTGGCTCCTCTTTACTTCATAACTGAAGCTCTGATCGGTTCAGATCCTGCGAAGGGCTTTGCTCTGAGCTTCACCAAAGAGGCATTGACAGTTTCACATCCAGACCTTGCCATACATCCAAAGTTGCTGCGCCCGACAGGAAGGGTCAGAGCCTGGGTAGTTTAGCGATCCATCCATAAACTGGGCATCCCGTATTATCTGGATAGGTACTGAAAGATAACACTTGTGCCGTCAGCCATTAAAATCTGAGCACACGAATGCAAACAGAATCAAACAGAAAATGCAATTGTGGAGTGGATCGAAGAGATGGGATAATTCTGGAGCGCAAACCTGAAGGCTGAAGTTTAGAGGTTTCAGCTATTGAAATTTTTTCATTTTCTTGTTCCTCACCGAATCTTAATTTTTTTCTTCATCATCTCCTTCATTTCTGTTTGGTCTCAACTGATATAGTGCCTGCTAAGAAGTTATTATCGTGTGCATTGTTCATTACAGAGCAATTTGCCAGCATGCACCCTTATTGTGCCACCCCAGTGCCCAGTCTGTTAGCACTAGCACTAGCAGAGGCAAAAGTGGTCCATGAAATACTAGGTTGTTAGTGTGCTTCCACACTGGAAGTTTAAAGGGAGAGAAGCGATAATATATGCGGACCAAGTCATGCAAGTAGGCAAAAAAAAACCAACTTTAAGGTTCTATATACAAAGTTACAACCTATAAAATACGGAAGTAACCCAGCATGCTTTTGTTGCACACAATAAAAATATCCAGAATGGCTAAGAACAATAAAAAAATATAATAGCACAAAGTTCAGGCAAAGCAACCAAGTACAATTTAAGTAATGATTCCTTTTTTATATATGACATTGGAAAGTTAAATTACTCGTCATATTTGTCGATGGAGGTCTCTCTAAACAACCTTCTCACTAACTTTTTCTGAAGGAAATTTTTCTACTATTCCACAAGTATTATTGACAGGGTTTTTTTAGACTAATGAGATAGTATTTCTTGAGAACTTAACCTGAAAATGCTGTATTATCCTCAAAGTTCAAACATCGTACCAAATATGGATTTCAAATCACCAATGGCATTCCTATCCTTGTCATAGTACAAGTGTACAACAGCTAAAATCTAATAGCCCGTTTCAAACCTTCAATGGAGACCCTCCAACAATATGCTGCTCACATTGTCATCATCAGCTGTTTGGTAGACTTGACCAACTCCTCTAGCCTCCTCTCCACCAATGTTGCCAACCAAGACCTGATGTGTCTTTGAATCAGGTACCCACCCCTTTTCTAGCATTTGATCGAGAAACTTACATGCCTCATTCTTGCAGCCTTCTTTAATAAGGCCGTAAATTATTATGTTATATATTCTGGGGCTCACCATTCCACTTGTATTTATCACTTTCAGTAAACTTTGTGCAACCATGTTAAGTAAAGAAAACAAGGCCATATCATCCACTAACAATTCAAATGTCTCTTGATCAGGAACAAGGCCCTGATTCACCATTCTGTTGAACAAGATAGCGGCCTCAAAAATTATTTCCTTGGTGAGGAGAGAGCGCAGCAGGCTATTGTATGCATACCCATCCAATAGAAAACCTTCCATCAGCATTTGTGCAAAGAGAACCAATACACCCTTCTCCTTTTTCAAATGGAGTAGTGCTTGGATAATTATGTCATAAGTATGAAATGTACAATAAGTGCCGGTGCAAACAGCTAAAGAACGCAATCGGACTGCTTCCTGAACCCTTCCAGACAAGCAACTCCCTTGAATTAGCATATCAAGAGACTTATTTGTCAGAGTGCAACCTTCTCTATGGTGATATTTAAAAACCCCAATGGCTTCTTGGATCCTCTTTGTGTGACACAAAATTTCAACTAGTTGTGAGAAAGATTCTGAAGTCAAGGACGAGTTGCTAGCCCTTACCCTTCTGAACATGCCCAAGGCATCTATGTACAAGCCTAATCGACAGTAACAAGATATAATAGCAGAATAGGTACCCTCATCTGGTGCAAATGAACAAACAATCATTCTACCAATGAGCTCAGATGCTCTTCTAATGTTTCCTTCATTGCAGAAGTGAGTTACAACGATGTTCCATGACTCAGAATCCACCAAACCTCTGTTGTGCCATTTCTCAAGATAGCTTACTGAATCCTGCAGTCTGCCATTCATGCACAACCATCTCAGCAGGACGTTATATGGTTCTGATTCTGTGACATCATTTTCCTCTAGAAAGCTCAAAGCCTTGTGGAACTTGGCTGATGTACAGTAGCAATCCACAATGTCCACATATGCACCTGCCATTGGTGCATGACCTGATGCTATCATTTTGTTAAGAATCATTATCGCATCATCCAATAGTTGACTCTCACATAGACATCTGATGAGGACACTGTACAAATGCACATCCAACTGAAGGCTGTCTTCTATCATCATTTGATGCAACATAATCACCTCCTTGACTTTACTGAACTTGCAAAACAGGGGCATCACCTGAGCATAAAAACTACTATCAGGGTTGCATCTTAGTTGCAGCATCTTATAAAAGAGTTCCACTGCTTCATCTGCTCTGCTGTGGGAACAAAGCGCCATGATGAGTATCTCAAAAGTATGACTGTTCGGTGAACACCTCTTCTTGCTCATCCTGTCAAACTGAATCAGTGCCAAGTCTACACGGCCAGATTCACACAACGCCTGAATTAACCAATTGAGTGTTTCCACATCAGGAAGCACTCCAGACTTCAGAATCTCCATGTATGCAAGCATGAACAACTGCAGGCCACTCCCTTGCATGAGCAGACCATGCAGCAAGCCGTTGCAAGCTGAGAGTGATAACTTGAGCTTGGCAGAGGTAGCATGCTGCATTACCAGCAAAGCTTCATCAAACTGGTTCTTACTTCTCAGGGAATGCACTAATTCATTCAGGGATTGTTCCAATGCAGGGACCTTCAATCTGACCATCTCGCCAAGGAGGCTATCCATATCATCACGATTTTGAACAGCAGTAAGCTTGGAGATCATACAGCTGTAGGTGCCGACAGTGCGAACACTATATCTCTGATGTGAAGCCCATCTGAAGACCCTGAGAGCCAAGCTCGAATCGGAAATAGAATCAATAACCCGGGCCAGCCTCTCTGGCTGCAGATTGTTCTTGAGTGACCGGACTGCAGAATCAAACTCAGAAGAACTTTCTGTATCCTCAGAAGCAGGCACGGCGGGCATATCTGAGCACGAATGGTACATGAGCTTGGCTGGTACCAGGCGCCATCTCGCAGACCGTATGCGAGACACAACCTTCAGTGCCATGGAAGCAGACACATGGTCACAACATCACGCAAAGCTGGAAATGCACAGCATGTGGGTTGGGTTCCGCACTGAAGCCTGGTATCTTTATCCTACCACGAGTGTGCAACTCCTCTGTAATAATCGAGATTAAAACGAGAAAGGGAAACGTAATCAGAAGCGGGCACAATAGGAATTCAGATGAATCTACCGAAGAAATAGCAGTATAGCACTGCCGCTGGTCTAATTCGACGGCGGCATTGGGCTGAACCTCTGAAGGTTTTGGAGGATAAACCGACTGATATCGGTAATCCGGCCCCGCAGCAAAGAAGAGCCGCGGCGAGCTAACGGGCTGCCTATCCCCGAAGGAAAGAGTTGGACTCGAGGGCTCACGGCGAAGGGAAGAAGCTACGGAACAAATCGAACCAGCAGTCCATCGGGCCAGCTGGGTAGGCTTGCTTACCTACGAGATGAGGAGGAGAGGTCGACGGAGGGCGCGGGCTCTTGGGAGGAGGCGCCGATTGGCTGCCCCGGCGACTCCGCGACCGCGCCGCCGGTCGTCGCCGTCGTCGAGGCTCGGAGGAGTCTGAAGGAAAGGAAGGGGAGCGGCGGCGGCGGCGGCCGGTGATGAGGCCGAGCTGAGAGTGGCGGGAGAGGCCCAGCCCATGAGGGACCGAGGTGCCTGCACATGGGCCGGCCCATGCTGAAGGAAGCGGGGTCAAAGTACTCAAACATTGGGTCCTGTTCCAAAAAGAAAACTGCCATGTCATTGCATGTTCAGCCGTTGCTGTTCTCCCCCTCAAAAAGGCAAAAAGAAAAGCTGTTGCTGTTCTCGTTTCTCAAAAAAAAAAAAACCAAAACTGTTGTTGTTCTTACTCTCACTGTCTCACACAGGCTGTTTTGCGCGTTGACGAAGGGTCAGTACTCATAGTTTACAGTAACGGATCAAAGCGAGTAATATTAAGACACAAAAATGGAGTTTAGGTGCTACGCGTCGTACGTCTCGGTTGACACGGTGCTATACGTGGGAGTGGCCAGACGTAACCGAATCTTGCTGCAGTTGGTGAGCATGCATGAAGTGGTTGGGGGCAGGCACACGTCAAGCAAATCTCTCCTCTCCGGTCTCCATGATGTGAAATGGTCGCCTCGTAGCCAAAACGATCGAGACAAAAGAAGCTTCTAATTTTTTCTCGCACTACTTTTCTGCGTAGCTTATAGGGACGGGAAGAAGATCACATCTGATCTCTGCGCAGGGCAAGTTGCACGCGTTTAGTCTTCGCTGTGACGTAAGAGACTAAGAGAAGAGCAGACGTCGTCTCGCTGTCTCTCAGTCTATGTGCATGCGTTTTCTCAGCATATCATACTATACACACTTCATAATGAACATTAACCGACCAACAAGTCGCTTCCTAATTGTAGGTCGCTTCCCAGCCTTTTTTTTTCTCTTAAAAAAACGAATTCCAACCGTGTGCAGAAATGTTCCTATCAAATGTTAATATTTTTCACCACTTTTCCCTGAAAAAAAAACTTACTAACGGTAAGCTAATTGTGCAGGGAAAACACTTATATGAATACTATATCTCAGATTATGGATGTGGTTAATTTTGTAAAGGCAGTGGCATTAAGTTTATCAGATTGAAAATTCCAAGCTAATTAATTTGAACGCTCTTCCTTCCCGTCTACGAAAAATGTCATCGCCGACCTCATATTAAATGCTCGGCAAAGCAAAACCAGATCAATACATGGACGCAATATGACACAACACCCAACATTTGGGTTGAAATTATCTCCAATGATAGTTGCATAGATCCCTTGCATAATTCAGAAGCATATAATGCCCGTGGTGTTTGGTCAACACATACAGCCGACACAGGGAGAGCGGCTAAGACGTCACAAGGAATTAAAAAAAAATGAGAGCAATTAGATGAAGTGATCGTGTGAAATACTCTTTGCATGCATGCATGCATACCAGGAATGATAACTATTTGGAAATTGGAACACCACTAGACATCTCCATCAGCTGCAACAACTAGCAAACACTGACCAAGAAATTATAACAAGTTGGAAACATATAAAATGCCATGTCGTGGAACACAAGATTTTGTCAGGAATTATCTCTTATCGGAGAAATTTATAGAACTTGGTACCAGATCAACGGAGGCTGCATCGCCATTGTTGCTTTCCAAATAGTGCCTGCACAACCGGAGAAACCGATGTTTTAACAGATGATGCTTTAAATGGGCACTGTACCATGGCACAGGTGCACTTAAACTATATTCTTCAAGTAACTGAAAAATATATATTCAGGGCAAAATAAAAGGATCGCACATCATGAGCGAAAACGAGAGCAATATCTCACCAACGGCCAATGCAATGGGCGACTCAACGAACCTGACGTGCCACCAGATTGTGCTGCCGCGATGAACAACAGCAGCAAGCCGCGGGTCACAGTCAGAATCTGATGCAAACGGTTCTGTGCCGGGGTGTGATGTGAAGGTCTCGAACTGCAGCCTGGCAAGTGCAGATCATGTGAGATTATGATGAGAAAACCCCACTGGTCAAGAGGATGGGGATGAATTAAGATGTGGATTGTGGATGATGGTTGACCCACCACCTTACATCACAATATAATGTGATGAATTGACCACCATCTGAAACCAGGATATATTTCAAAAGAGATCTGGAACAAAGATGCAGGCCTATCATTAGCATACTTCTGAACCAACAGACAATTAATATTTATATCTCAATATTTTTCTATGCCCGTATCCTTTTTCTTAAAATAGCATATATGATACTCTTTGTTTACATTTTTATCAGGCATGAGCATGACAACGACTTGCAAATTGCTAAACATCTCCATTGCTGTTTATACCATTGGAAAATTACAGAGGAGCCTGAAGTGACCCAACGAGGTATCATTATGATTATTTAGTCCACTATTTTTCTTGGCCTGCTGATTTCAGTTTATCCCATTGGAAAGTTACGGAGGAGCCTGACGTGACCCAACGCGGTTTCCTTCTGGTTACTTAGGCCACTATTTCTCGGTTTCAAGTACACCAACTATTCAACAAACATGAGAAACATTCGTCTTATTTCATCAACTCCTCAAATTGTAGCCAATAGGTGTACATACCTCAAAAACAACTAAACAAGTGTAGCCAATAGGAGTCATGTGTGCCACTGTTAAGAGTTTAAAATAATCTTTCTGGCAAAAAGTCCTAGGAAATTGGCTTAATTTACTTTTAAAGAAGAAATTAGGCTATTATAGTAGCAAAGTGTTATGGGCGCCTAAACACTCACAAAAAAGTAGACTACAGCACTAGCTGAAATCGATGACCACTAAGATTGAGACAATGAACAGTGAATGCAAAAAAAAAAAGCTGCCCCTCTACTATTATTCCAAACAGGAAGCGTCCTTGAAGCAGCCAGGTCGTCAAAAATTCGTGCAGACGACATAATTTTGGTTGTTTCTGTTGATTAGGTCGTGCAAGCAGAGCATAGAGGCTAAAGACGATACTAAACAAAGTTAAAGGAATAGCACAAGCGGCCAACAAACACGGGGAATAACTAGACCCAAAGGCATTTCTCCCTCTCTTTTACTTTAGTGCAAGGAAAAGTACTAGTACTGATACGATTTAAAGGTACTGATACTTGGCTTTGGCATGTCATCATTTGATTGAGCACTACAAGCCATCTTTTAGTGTACATGATTTGAAAATCGGAGAAAGAAGAACATGATGAATAAAGATCAGTGAAAAAGGTACCAACAGTTACAACATCTTATGAGTGGGTGAGACTTCAAGATCATCTTATTAAATGATGAGATTTCCAGTCACATAAACAAACCCCACTGTTCAAGACAAGTATTGGAAGAACTCAGCTGTCCATTCATCAACAATAAATGGTAAACGGTTCTATGCTCCATGTTGGTACAAATCCTGAACCAAGTGAGTAGCACGAGACAACAATGTCTGTCACTAACAACAAACACTGGTCCTGGGTATTTTTGACCATGTCCACCGCTACGGAAAGGGCCAAAAATTTCGACACAGCAGCAAGAAAGCGAAAGGATCACGAATTCACGAGCGGCCAAGTCAAGTAGGTAGGAAAAACTAAAAAGGGAGTCACTCCAACCCATTATCATGTTGCCCCTCAACATGAACAAAGTGTTGCAAAACGAAGTGTTCAACCGGGCCAATAATCCAAGCACAAATAGCACATAAACAAAGATTGAAGTCATGATCAAAATGATGCACGCACAAAGCCTAAAAAAACAAGTCAGATAATCCCCAAACGAAGCGCCCGCCTATATATACCAAATTGAACACACGGCAACAGCACACACAACACAAATCAGTAGGAGACACACCAAGCAAGAAACCAAACATTCCATTGTCCTTACCGTTGCATGCGGGAACGCGTCGGCCCGGCCATGTCGAGGATGAGGTCCATGGCGGCGGCGGTGTTCTTTGCTCTCGCTGTCGCCTGGCCGCTGCTGTGCTCGGCCCAGCCGGCGCCGAGCATGCCTCCACCTTCCGCACCTGCGGCGGCCACGAACAACTCCCGGCTGGAGAAGGCGTACGTGGCGCTGCAGGCTCTGAAGCGCGCCATCACCGACGACCCCAAGAAGCTGACCAAGAACTGGTGCGGGCCCGACGTGTGCAGCTACTTCGGCGTGTACTGCGCGCCGGCGCCCGACGACTCGTGCCAGCGCACGGTGGCCGGCGTGGACCTCAACCACGGCGACCTTGCCGGAACTCTCCCCGAGGAGCTGGGCCTCCTGTCCGACCTCGCCGTCTTCCACCTCAACTCCAACCGCTTCTCTGGCTCCCTCCCCCAGTCCCTCCGCTCCCTCCACCTCCTCCACGAGATCGACGTCAGCAACAACCAGCTCTCTGGCCCCTTCCCGGAGCAGCTCCTCTGCCTCCCCAAGGTCCAGTACGTCGACATCAGGTAAGCTGAGCAGTGAGCACCCAAAACTACGCGCAAATACACCTGATGATGAACCTGCAAAACTTTCCATGAGCGCACCTTATGTGTTCCATGTGTGTGCGTGAAGGTTTAACAACTTCTGCGGCGAGGTGCCAGCGGCGATCTTCGACAAGAAGATCGACGCGCTCTTCATCAACAACAACCACTTCGAGTTCACGCTGCCGGAGAGCTTCACCAAATCGACGGCGTCCGTGATCGTGCTGGCCAACCTGCCGCGGGTGGGCGGCTGCCTGCCGAGCAGCATCGGCGACATGGCCGGGACGCTCAACGAGCTGATTCTTCTCAACAGCGGCATCTCCTCCTGCATCCCGCCTGAGATCGGCAAGCTGAACCAGCTCACCGTGCTCGACCTCAGCTTCAACAGCATCGCCGGCACGCTGCCGGAAACCATCGGCAACATGCGCGCGCTGGAGCAGCTCGACGTCGCGCACAACCAGCTCGCCGGTGAGATACCGGAGAGCATCTGCGAGCTGCCTCACCTCAAGAACTTCACCTACTCGTACAACTTCTTCTGCGGCGAGCCGCACCGGTGCCTCGAGGTACCCCGCATCGACGACAGGCAGAACTGCATCGCTGGGCGCCCCGACCAGCGGCCCGGCGAGCAGTGCCTCTCGTTCCTGCACCAGCCGAAGGTGCACTGCGACGCCCAAGGGTGCATCGCGCCACCATCTCCACCACCGCCGCCACCTCCCGTGCATGCTTACCCACCGCCGCCATACTGATCTGTGGTAATACTGTAACATGTAACTGCTCGATCCCTGCCTTTCTGGTGTGAGAATTAAAGGGTACATGCATACACATGGTATATATTGTTATGTTTATTTTTCAACAAAAGAGGAATAATGGATTCATAGATTTGCATTACAGAATGCTCTGGTATTCTCACAAAAAAAAAAGTATTTGCATTGAAGAACGCAACTGAAAGGTTGGTGAAAGAGACTTGTCAGTGTATTCCTTTATTGTTTCTTGTACGGGTTTTTTTATTGCTCTAGTACTAAGGTTATAGCTAGATCACTTGAAAACAATGTGATCTTAGCAGCACGGTTTCTGCAAATACTTAGTTCATAGCAGATCTCATGAGTAAATAGTATCAGAGCTATAATTTAGATGGGGACCATGTTTAGACAGAATTAGGACCACTGCTAAAGTGGAGAAAACAGAAAAAAGATACAAGGATAATAAAAAAAAAATTTAGCTTTTACAGTTTGAGAATATAATAAAAAAAGTTTAGTTAATAATGCAAATACTGGAGGTTTAGGTATGCTACTGCATGCTAGTTTGACCATATATCTTAACAACCGTTGACAAAAAAAATTATGTTTGAAACAATACATGGCCGAGTCAAGAAATGAAGGTAAGGAAACAGAGGAACAAGAAAAACAAAGGATACTAAATTAAAAAGAATCTAGTTCAGGTACACCAAATCAACAGTAATGGAATAATTCATTTGGCAAGGATTGGTCAAAGAGGAATTAGAAAAAGTGCTGCTCATGGATTCCAGCTGCAAAGATCGTTTTCTTTTACTCTATGGTTGATCAACTCAAAGGGCAAGAAGCTTCCCCTACCTCTCATCTTGGCTGGCTCCAGGCAGGCTGGGGTTTCTTTATGCACTCAACAATCACCATGCGCTTTTACCTTATCCATATAACTTCTATTACATGTCCTTATCGCACAGATAAACCTAATACAAGATTAGATAACCAAAAAGCATATGATGTTCTAACTTCTAAGTATATCCAGCAACGTAAAGCATGCCAACAATTTTCTGGAGATAGATGATAGAGATGGCTATGCTATATAAACATGACTCTGAAGGGTAACATGACATTCGCAAGTATGATTGATGAATGCTATCTCAATGGTGAAACTGATAGACCAGGCTGCATGGGATGACTGACACTACACAGTGGAAGAAGAATTTGTGTTGTGGCAATGGAGGTGACTAAACAGTGTTAGACCAAGTGTAATGTGGCCACTTGCCCTCAAACACGACAAACAAACTGATGACACCATTCTTACCGCCCTGTTTAAGTAATCAGATATAGAGCTAAGGACCAGCTTATCAGATAATGTCTGGTAACATAGCAGGTAACCTGATCCATTGTTATATTGCAAAGAAGTTACAGAGCAAAGGTCTGTCAACTAATTTACATGGACTACATGCAACTTAAGCATATCTGGGCAAACTACAATATGCGTGCATGGTAGATGCTTCTGCTTGAGCTATTCATATATTCTTGTTTTCAGACTCATGCTGTGCCTTTGCAGTAGTTTACTAGTTCAGGCCGAGTTGTCTGATTTTAGCGGATATGGTGAGGTTTATTGTTCAATGCCAAAATAATTATTTTTAGACAACCATGTACGAACAAGAAAAGGTGAATTCAGAAATAAAGTAGTGGTTACTACCATGGTATCAAGGCAATAAGGCACAATGTTGCACGACATGTTCATTTGATTCGATCAGGGGGGATTCAAATTCAATGGATGAATGAACAGAGTACCATTTTATTAAGAATTTTTAATAGAATGTAAATCATAGGAGCACAGTAACCAATATGGGAGAAAAAAACAAACCCTATCGTTATGCAGAACCCATGATGCTGATTATAATATGCAGCCAACTCAGAAATCAGCAAGTTAATGGGCTTAAGGCATGATTGATTGCTAGATATTCACTAAAGAGATTTGGGTCAATAAGTATTGTTTCAGTACCATTAGTAAAATGAATATTTCTTCATTAGTAGGCTTTCCATGGATGTACAGATTCAATATACCTGAGTGGAAAGCATTGCAGTACACAAGATGATATCGTGGTACAAGAATTATATTCCTAAAATCTACCAGTAGTCGCCACAAGAGCAGACTCCATCGTCAAAGTGGTGGAAGCGGTTCAGATCTCTAAGTATGATTCGCCTATTGAAGACCATTGCGACAAGCTTTGCCATAGAATGACAATCTGGGCATACGCGGAGATTCTTCACAACACGTAGCGTAGCTCCTGGAGCTGTATTTAGAAGCCCAAAAGCAATTGCCAGCTTCTCACTATGGTATCTTAGGCTTGTTGCCTTCTCCTCCTCACCCATCTCAACATGGAACACGTGTGAAGTATCAGGGACATAACCAACCAGTTTTAGTTGGTCAATCACTTCATCAACCATTTTCCTTGCTTCTTGTGATTTGGGGTGCCTTCCGTCTCCTGCGAAGAACTCGTGGACTGTGTTATCTATCTCGATTGAGCTACAGCCTGGCACCTTTACCACACCTTTTTCATTCATCAGTTTCCTTACCCTATTCATCTCTTCCCACTTTCCAGTGTTTGCGCACAAATTCGAGAATATCACATAATCACCACCATGAGAATCGTCCAGCTCAAGAATCCTCTCAAAGACACGTTTGCCAAGTTCAACATCTCCATGGCCTCCACAAGCAGAAAGCAACGTCCTCCATAAGATGGGGGTGGGCTTTATTGGCAGATCATCAATGAACTTGTAAGCTCTCTCCAGCTGCCCTGATCGAGCTAGTAAATCTGTCACACAACCATAGTGCTTGATCCCAGGGATGATACCATGATCTTTCATATCGTCAAAATACTGAAGCCCTTCACTCACCAAACCAGAGTGGCTACACGCGTAGAGCACACCAAGGAATGTAATATCATCAGGCTTTATCCCTTGCCTCTTCATCTCTTCAAACAGCGAAATGGCCTCCCTGCCATACCCGTGGTTAGCGTAGGCCACGATCATCACTGACCAAGCTTGCTTATCTCTTGATTCCATCCCCTGGAACACAGCAATCGCATCCTCCAAGCTCCCACACTTTGCATACATGTCGATCAGCGCAGTGCCGACCTTGACAAGGGAATCAAGCTCTATCTTCCGGACATAATCATGGACCCACCTCCCGAGTTCCAGCGCCCCGAGCAACGCGCACGCCGAGAGCACGCTAATCACCGTCACAGACGTCGGTCTGAGTCGCTTGGCCTGCATCTCCCGGAACAGCACCAGCGCTTCGCCGGGCCGGCTGCTCCTGACGGCCGCGGCGATCATGGCGTTGTACGAGACCACGCAATCCCCGTCCATCCGGTCAAACATGACCCGCGCGGCGCGCACGTCGCCGCACTCGGCGTACATGTTGATGAGAGTGGGGAGGACGTACTCGTGGCCCGCGGCGCCGGCCTTGACCGCCACGGCGTGCGCCTGGCGGCCTTCCTCCCCCGCGCGCGCCGCGGCGCACGCCTTGAGCAGCGACACCAGCGTGTAGGTGTCCGGCGCGACGCCCTCCTCCAGCATCCGCGCGAACACCCGCGCCGCGGCCTCCGCGGCGGACGGGGAGCGCGCGTAGCCGCGGAGCAGGGTGTTGTACCAGACGGCGTCCGTCGGGTGGGGCACCCGGTCGAACACCTGGCGGGCGTAGGCGAGGTGGGCGGGGGGCGCGCCCGGGGCGGTGCAGAGCGTGAGGAGCCTGGTGACCAAGGCCGGGTGCGCGGCGAGGCCGGCCTTGACGGCGGAGGCGTGGAGCTGGATGAGGGACCGGATGTTGGTGCAGTGCGGGAGATGGGAGAGGAGCGGGTGCTGCGGTGGTGGCGGGCTCTTGGATTTGGCGGGAAGGAGACGGGGAGGCGTGGATGTCAGTGGCGCAGACGACATGGCCGCCCCCCGTCTCGGTCTCGCCGTGGAGGAAGATTAGCCAAGTGGGGGGGGATCGCGTAATCCGAAAGAGAAAGATTAGCGAAAGGCCGATAGCTCTTTTTGAATGGGGCCTTGGTACTTGGAATTGCAGATGGGCCGCAGCCCATGGTCCGGACCAGGCCTGACCCAGATCTGACTGAAATCGGGCCCAGATCCGGACAAGTCGGAACGGAGAATGAGTGATGAGAAAGAAAAAAAAAAAGAGTTCCACTAAAATCCACAGTACTTGCGTTTAGAACAAAGTTATTATTACGTAAACGAAATTTCAATATGCCCATTTATCAGGGAAGTAAAGCTTATACATACATCCTCGAGATACACACATAGCAACAATGTCGTGCGTATGAAGTACGCCACGCATACGCAGGCACCTCGCGTCATGTCCGTCCGCATCCACCGTCGGCGTGGCATACCGTGTACTACAACGTGATCAGTGACCTGGATCGAAACTGAGTCCGTTGGGCGTCGCGAGGCGCCAGGCCCGGCGCGGCGCCGCAGATAGAACAAAAGCCCGCAGCTACGTACGCTACGACCAACCATTACGTGTACGTGACGCGTCCATGTCGCTCACGCGGGTCCACGAGCCCCGACAAGCGCCGTGAGGCAAGCGCGCACCGCTTCACGTTTGACCTGGCTGCGCGGACACGGTAGTGACGGTGGCCTTCGACCACGCAACGCACGAGCCCAAGCCAACAGCCAACTCTGACATCATAGAGCTATGTATGGTAGTATCGGACAGTGTGGCGTTGATGGGCAGCGGCCGGTTCTGCTTCGATCTGTTCATACTGTTGCCTGTGGTGTGGAACATTGCCAGCCGGGTGCGACGCAGACGTGAAGAGATTTTACTGCTTCACGAGATGGGCTCGTGGTTGCAACTTGCAAGTTAATTTGTAACCCAAATTGGGTTGGATAGTGTGTGCCTCCGAAACTATAGCTGTCCTCCTAGCTACGCTGTTTTTAGAAATTACATCCTATATCAACATAATCTGTTGATTTTTTTTCGGCTCATTTACGAATATCGAATGTAGAATTAGTTTAAAATAACGTATTAGTTGATTTTTAATAAAAACTAGTATTGTTTTATGGTTGGTTAAAAATGAACTGCTGGTTTTTTATGTTTATAGAATAAATGTTACGAAGAACATATGACGGTCAAGTGACATTATAGAAGCAAACGTAGAGTGTTTTCCGGCGATGCATGAGCTCATCGCTCTGTCAAAAAAGAAATATTTATATTGCCTTTGTTAGAGGCGACACGCTAATCATTAGTGAGCGGTATCTTATGTCGTCATGCTCATTGTTCTTTTTTGCTAGCTATAGACAAAAGTAACAGTACTGGGATCTTACGTCGATATTTTGGTAACGGATATATATCCGGATCAAACTTATGCCTGAATCCATGCAACTCATGCAACGTTGTGGCTACGTAGCAACACATCGTTGGTAGACCTTTGATATGTTTTTCTTGCACATGAAGTTATTTGTATCAAATAATGTGTATGACGCCATAGGCAATGAGCCGAGTAGCGTGTATGAACGTAGATATATTGTATAGCGATATAAATCATACAATGTATTAGAACAGGCTAATGAATTGTAAAAACCGCCCATAAAACAACGGTTAAAGATAATCATCGGCTCAACGCAAACCATTGTTTGTTTGTTTTTTCTGGCGGATGTCTGATTTTCACTTTAACTTCAGTGTGCAGGAATACAACTGAAGGACACAAAGAGGATCGATGATCACTTCAGTTGCAATGCGGTGCGAGGGTGGCCTGCAACTGCATGCAGTGAACCAACGGAGGAGGCGGCCATCTTTTATCTGTTGGGCTCGGTTCGTCCTTTCTCTCTCCCACGCCTCCTTTTGGTTCCTTGGAGACCCATCTCACCTTCTCGCCCCCGTGCTCCCCTGTCAAGCCAGTACACCTCTCAGTGCAAAGATTCAACCTGCTGCAGTTCTTCTTGCTGCCGCAGCGCTCCCGCACAGTCGCACAGAGATTTCCTCCCCCTCTCTGTCGGCAAGCTCGATTCTTGGTTGCATTCCGAGGTAACACCTCGATCTACTCCTCCACCAGATTCGATTCATGTGCTGTGCTCTTGGAGCCAGGGGCTCTAATTCGGCAGCCGCTCCCCGTGCTCTGATTCCCCGACTTTGATGAGGCTCTCGCATTGTGAGAGCCACTGCGCCGACCCCTTCCGCTTCATCCCATGCCTCCCTAAATCCAAAGATGCGAGCCGCGGCGCTGCCTCCGCGCTGGCGCCGCGCCCGGCCGCCGTCGCCGAGGAGGAGGAGGAGGCTCCTCCGGTTCAGAAGATTGAGGTGCCGGTAGCAGGGAAGGAGGAGGAGGAGGAGGCTGCTGAGGAGTACGAAGATGGTGAGGAGGAGACGGTGGTGGCAACGGCGGCCGCGCCGGCGAAGAGTTGCCTGAAGAAGGCCAACGGCGGCGACGACAAGCGTGCGGCCAAAGGCACTGTGCAGTGGCTGGATTTGCTCGGGAAGGATCTGACTGAGGTTAAAGAATATGAGCCAAGGTATGTCTCATCTTCCTCGATGAACTTGCGGCAAGCCTGCAATCATCCATGATTTTTGAATCTTGGATTAGTGTAATGCCCAGTTCATGGGTGAATTGCTATAGTGTGTTGTATATGTTCAGTTGCTCTTCGTCCCATTTAGACCAACTAGGTGAATGTTCTGCATGCTTGGATTTTAGCGAGCTAATTTTCTGCTAGGCATGGTTCTTACTAAATCAGTTTTGTGGTGTTGACTTCGGTGAAAGTGTGAAACCACGCTCTAATGCCAGAGGGGATCACAGATATTTCCCATTTTTTAGGCCCGATGATGGCTGGCATTGTTTTGTTATTCCAAGAAATCAACCTTACGGTAGAACAGGTCATCTTGTATTATACAGCTCGAGAAACTGGTCATAATGTGTACGTCAACATGTACTCATGTAGGTCTTACAAATCCAGTGACTAGGGAGATTTATTTGTGCATGATTGTACACTTCTGGCAGAACGGAGATTAAGTTTGCGTTTTATTATTTAGATGATCATGCCAATGTTGTGCATAAATCATAAATGTGGGCCTTTTATTGCTTTTTAGAATGTTCATAACAAAAAAGCTCTGGTTTCTGAAAAAAAAGTGGATGAAAAATTATATTTGTTGTGCTCTCAAGTCTCAAGTATGATGTTCTATCCAATTTGATACTGGAGTCAGTCAATGCTTATTTTTATAGCCTCGCTATTGCCACATATGTTATGCATAGTCCTTTTTGAGAGCATTGAAATAACTTGCCGGACAGTTGCATCATACGGTGATTGGTATATCAGCCTTTTGACATGGGGTCCTAGTTAGGACTACAATGTGGCCATATGTAAATACAGACAGGCAGATAAAGACATTCTCACATTCCAATCAAACACTGAAATTATTGATCATCACTGCTTTCTGATAAGAAATTCCCTATTCACTGATCACCATGTTATTTGACTTCTCCTTGTAGAAGTAGTTTATCTGTAATAGATGTCCTGTTCATATTCAATGTTCTATCTTGGTGACGAGGATTACTATATTGGCATAATTCTTGGGCAATGTCTCCATCTTCTAGAGACTGTTTCTGCTCATATGGGGAAATCACTTGGGTGTTATTTTGACTTTATTGACAGCAGAACCTTTTTCTGCTGGATCCTTGTTGGTTCAATAATCTCACATTCTGCCTCTTGTGATTCCATACAGCGAATGCGGGGACTTGCTTGACGACGGAGATGGCATCTCAACATGTGTTTGCATTATCCAATGAGTCAAGAAGAATCCTGTAAATTCTGTGATATATAAAAAGGGTGGTTCCCATCAGCCATGATGTGTTCTTTCCAGTGGAGGGCCAGGGTGTTTCATTGCTTCTTCCATCAGCACCATCTGAAGATGCCCAGCCAGTTCATGTGTGTAAACCAGTCTCATCAGTACATGCCATTAGATGCTGCGTAGCCTAGTCATAGGTTGGTTCCAGTTTATCAGCTCTGTGTTTGGGTCTGTGCAGATGGTTTTTCAGGGTGGTACATTGATTGTGTAGTGCAGAATGGAAAAAAAAACTGTTACCTTTTGTAAAGCTTTTATACTAAGAGAAAATTAGTTAGTACTACATCAAAATATAGTGAAAATGTGTAAATTGTAATAAAACAAAAACGGACATGTGCATCCAGGACCATATGCCAGCGAGACATAGGATAGATGGGCTTATCTTGGGCCTTATTACGGTGGGCAGATTAGGCCTTTTCAGCCTGGGCCTCGACAGATCCAGGCCCAACGTTGCGGTGGTGGAGTGGCGCGGCGAGCGGAGGCTGCCGGGCTGCTGAGCCCGAAGAAACGGGAGGAGAGGAGAGGAGAAGCAAAACGAAGCTGCGCAACCACAGCGGAGAGATGATGGCCTTCGGCTTTCTGCTCTCCCCGCCGCCCCTTCCGCTCCCGAGCCCCACCGCCGCCGCCACGGCCGCCTCGTACCTAGTCTCAGCCGTCTATGGCCGCCGCCACCGCCCACTGGAACGCAGCTGCCGCTGCGGCCGCCCGCCGGAGACCGCGCTTAGCGGCCGCGGCTCGTACGACGGAGAGGAGGCCTCTCCCCGGCCTCTCGGCGTAGGCGGCAGCAGCGCATCCTCCTCGAAACGTCAAATGGGTGAGGCGCGCAGACTAAGCTATCTTAGTTGTAGAGCAATTCGTGCATGCGGTTCACTGGTTCCGGTTCTACTCGTGTGGCAAGGAGCCAGGGCTGACGGGCTGGGGAAATTTTGGAGCTGGGGGTTTGCAGTGCGATAGGAGAGTGTGCGAAACGCGTGGCTGCCTGCGAAAGCAAGTACCATTGGAGTGCCATGAGAGCCAATGACTGGATTTTCCGTAGCTAGGATGTGGATAAATTAGTTTGGCGAAGACGTTGTGCGGGTGCCTAAATTGGGCAGGTTCGTCCAGAAAACACTCTGGAGACATTTAGGCACCCGCACAACGTCTTCGCCAAACTAATTTATCCACATCCTAGCTTGTTATACTTTTTTCAGTTAAAAGTTTCCCATAAACCTTTTTTTTTTTTGTCAGAGTTTGCGATGTTCCTTTTGGATAACACAATTCCTAGCATAATGGTCATCGCAACTTAGGGGAACTTAACAGTTAACATTGGGCTAGGACTAGTTTTTTTTTCTTCTACTTCTTAAAGGAAGCTGCCTGCAATGTTTGGATGCAAAGCAGGCCTATTTTAAGTTGCCCTTTCATTTTCATCATGTTGTCTAATGTTGTCTATATAGGGAGTGCAGCGGCAAGACATCATGAAACTTTACAAGAAGGGGGAACAAGTACAGATGCAGATGGGTTTTCAAAGTGCAAGTCCAAGTCTGGCTACTTCAAAGAATTTGGGGTTGATTTGTCCCCTGATAATGTGGCTGTTGCTATTGTTTATTTTGTGCAAGGAGTTTTGGGTCTTTCCAGGCTTGCTGTCAGCTTCTACTTAAAAGATGATCTGCATCTTGATCCGGCAGAGGTATGGTGGTGACAACTGATAATCCTTATTTGCTTCATCCAGAAACTAGTCCATTTCAGCTTTCAATCTCTGGGCATATGTGCCTTTGAATCACTGGAGCATAATCAGTATGGGTCTATGGGAGCATCAAGTGTATTCTTTGAGAAGTTAGAACTCTTTTGTGTGAACATTTTAACCTTTAGTTATATTCTGGATACAGGGATTTTTAACATGGTTTCTTTTTCTAGACTGCAGTTATATCTGGTTTCTCAGCCTTGCCGTGGTTGGTCAAACCCCTTTATGGCTTTATCAGGTTTTACCAAAAATACCCAATCTTACTGTCCTTTATATATATATGCACTTAATCGCCAGACTGTAATGTTGTTGTTTTCCTATACAGTGATTCCATCCCTCTCTTTGGATATCGAAGAAGGTCATACCTATTTCTATCAGGCCTCCTTGGAGCACTTTCATGGAGTTTGATGGCGACTATTGTGGATGATAAATACAGTGCAGCACTCGCTATAATTCTTGGATCTCTTGCAGTTGCTGTCTCTGATGTTGTGAGTCAGAAAATCCATACTCAGAATATTTCAATTCAACTTGGATTATCACTCGATTTTTTTTTTATGTTTGATTCAAATAGTTTTCAAACCTCAAGAAACTCAAGATATACTTATTACAAATGCATTGTTCAAGCTATTATATCTTGCCAGAATAACTCGACTCTGTATGGGCCTCATGTGTAAGAATTAATATCTGAAGTTTATCTAAAACATCGAAAGATATGCATGAATACATCTGCATCTTCTAAACTCATATTGTGTTTAGCACAATTCACAACAGAAATGTTGGAACTTCTGGTTCGTTTTTATAATTCATCTGAAAAATATTCAGGTGGTTGATTCTATGGTGGTTGAGAGAGCTCGAGGTGAATCACAGAGTACATCTGGATCTCTCCAGTCACTATGTTGGGGATCCTCAGCTTTTGGAGGAGTTGTGAGCGCATACTTCAGTGGTTCTTTTGTGGATATTTATGGTGTAAGGTTTGTTGTACAAACCTGATAACAACATATGAAGCCTATTTGGGTGTTTATAGTTCACTGATCAGGTGATCCCTTCAATGCAGATTTGTCTTTGGTGTTACGGCACTTTTGCCACTGTTGACGTCTACTGTTGCGGTCCTTGTAAATGAAGAACCCTTGCCGCTGGGTGAACGTTCAGTCTCACTTTCAGTTTCAGGTTCTGAACTAATTGAGAGCTCTAAGCAGCGTTTCATGCAGATTTGGAATTCAGTAAAACAACCCAGCATATGCCTACCCACCTTGTTCATATTCCTTTGGCAAGCAACAC
Organism: Digitaria exilis; assembly: GCA_015342445.1. Classification (NCBI taxonomy): domain Eukaryota; kingdom Viridiplantae; phylum Streptophyta; class Magnoliopsida; order Poales; family Poaceae; genus Digitaria; species Digitaria exilis. The sequence goes on along the minus strand of JACEFO010001754.1, from coordinate 2,123,046 downwards.
CACAATCGGACTCTGCTATGTTTTTCTTTATGTATGTTCCACATACTCATTTATCTGCTTAATTGCTCAGGACTGTTCTGTTGAATTTCTTTTCTGAATCCAGCAATGTCTAATCACAATTTTAGAGTCTTCAGAATAATAAGAGTAGTTCCAGAACTACAGCAGAAAGTTCGATTTTTTCTGAACACTGCTGGACGCTGCATCTAGCTTTTATTGTTCTCAGATAGCTACAATTTGAGTCAAAATGATTTCCTTCCATGCTAAGTTCCTTACTCTAAGCTGATTTCCTGCTACCACCATTAGTACTCTATTGGAATCCCATGAGGTATGGGCTATATAGATTATGGTTTATTTCCTAGCAAAATCTGAAGATAACTTGATTTGTTGTATGTTTCTTTGTAATGTGTAGAAAGTATCATATTGATCACATTTGTTGTAGTAATATTTCTCTAAACTCAAATGTAAGTAGACTGAATCATATTGCATCTACTTGGAAGCTTAAATACACAAGATACATAGAGTTAGAACTTGGCCATAATTGCTCTGATACTTGCATTAGAAGTATCTGTGATTGACATCTCATTGAAATGACTGAATCTTCATATGCTACCTTTTGATGCATTTCAGCACAAATAAGCTTGGATTTTCTCCAGAATTTCTTGGGCGTGTCACGCTTGTTACATCTATTGCATCCTTGTTGGGTATTGGATTGTACAATTTGTTTTTCAAAGAAGTTCCATTGAGGAAAATCTTTCTTGTAACAACAATTTTAGGTTCTGCTCTGGGAATGACACAGGTCCTGCTCTATGCTTACTTATTATAGTGCTGCTGCTATAACCTTTGTTGTCAAATCAAATGTACTTGTGTATGTTCAGGTTCTTCTTGTTACTGGCCTAAACCGGAAGCTTGGCATAAGTGATGAATGGTTCTCCATTGGGGATTCCTTGATTATCACGGTCCTTGGTCAGGTATGCAACATTTCTGCAATAACTAGATGATTCGGGGGAATAACCATTTTAAGCCATATACTACGTAGATTAATCAAAATCCTAGAATCGTAAGTTTTAATTCACATATTTTTTTTCAATCAGCATTTTGATTTTTGCCTTGTACTGCTATTCTTCAAATGAATCATGTAAGGTGATATGCTGCATTAGAGCTGTTTTTGTTCCTGTTCATGATAATTGGCATCAACCTAGTTCCCTTTTATATGACAAAAAAGTGTAAATATCAACAGTGAAATTTGAAAATACTGCCTTCCGTGCAAAAGTTGAATATCCAGATTTAAATGTGGCATTTTCATTCGTATAATAGTAAACCTTTTGGATTTTATAAATACATCTGGATCAGAACCATGCTCTTATCACTTCCCCCCCCACTCCCCCCCTACATATAGTTGCATTCAATTAATATATAAACTTATGGTGTAGGCTTCTTTCATGCCTGTCTTGGTGTTGGCTGCGAAATTGTGCCCTCCAGGAGTGGAAGCAACTTTATTTGCTACTTTAATGTCAATTTCAAATGCGGGCGCTGTTGTTGGTGGTCTAGTGGGTGCAGGTCTAACTCAGTTCTTTGGAGTCACTAGAGACAATTTTGAAAATCTAGCTCTGCTGATTACCATCTGCAATCTAACTTCCCTGCTACCTCTTCCACTTCTGGGTCTCCTGCCAGATGAATCCCCTACAGATACTGCACAAACAAAAAATGACTGACGTTCTCTTCTGATGGATTGTTACAAGATGTGTAAAAATCCTTTTGATGTAATAAACGGCAGAGTCCGTGTCGATTCCACTGTGTCTGCACGTCTGCTACCTACTGTAAGCTTGTGCGGCTGTACCCTGGTAGCCTGCTCTGAAAGGGATAAAAGGAATTGCGATTAGTGAATGGTCCTTTTTTAATAAACGATTGCTGATGAATAGTAAAGGTTGCGCGGCACGCTTTGTATCGAAGCCGGGGTGATTGTTGATACATGTCGCAGCAGCTCCTGAAACAGCGTTGTCGATCCACTGCACGCCAATTGGGACACCAGCTCCAGCTGCATTGCACCCCGCCTGAACCGACGGTAAGCGAGACTGCGAGACGTGCATTAGCACCGACCGGCGACCTACCGTCAAACATCGATGTGCCGTTGACGTGCGGGTCCCAACTCCCTGCAACGCCACCTGCCGGCCGCATGTGGATGCAGATCCACCCTCGAGCCAGGTTCGGCGGCCTGAGTGTCGTTCGGCGCGACCCAGCGCACGTTTCCTTTATCCTGCGCGGAGAATGCAATACTTGTAGCATGGTTGGTATTATCACCTCATGCCATCGTCGCTCCCGTCCCGAGTCGCGATGCATCACGGAAACGGCCGTTAGCTTTCCCAAGTGCTTTTTGCTACCAGGCAGCATTCATGGAAACGCACGGACGCACGGTGGCAAAAAAACGTGGCAGCGCCGGGCTGGGCGCTCGGTAGCCTTTTCCTCCCCCGGCAGAAAAGATCTGGAGGGTGTTTAGTCGAGTGGTGGAAAAAGTACCTTTTAAAAGTACTTTTGGGGTTCGTTCGACCTCGGAAGCTCTTCTTTGGCTGCCCCTCCATTCCATGCAGCGTCGTCGACGGTCGGACAAGCTGATCCCTACCAGCGGGCCCGCCATGTCTGCTCAACCAGCTCTCCCAGATTGCCATCCTCGCCTGCTCGCCGCGGTGCTACACGGATGCACGGCTTCTCCCCCACCGGATCGGAGCTATTACGCCGCGGCGGTGCACAGGGATGCTCGGCCTGCATGTGCGCCGCGAAACGCGGCAGCGACGGGCCGGGCGTGCTCGGTCGCCTTGTCCTGGGTCCCCGGCGAAAAGAGGCTGCAGGTTTCCCTTGGCGGCACAAGCGCTTGCAGCCAAGCCAGCTGCTCTCTGCCGCAGACCAACCAACCCTCCTGCAGCGCGCTCGCTTTTGTCTCGGTCTCTTGCAAAAAGATCTCGCCCTTGGCAGGACGCGGCGCTGCTGCATGCCCTGCGCTGCGGTAGTGCGGTGTAACGTCAGGTCCCTGTGTGGCGGAGCTACGCCCGGCCATGTGGCCTTCAGGCCTTGCCCCTTGGTTTGGTTACACGATCTCGCCAGCGGAATACACTGCACCTCCCCAAGTAGTACGTAGAATGCAAACATCGATCTGGCATGGGCAGTATTCAAACGGCTGGAATCCGCTATCTGATCGATCGATCGGTCACACGCACCCTCGCAAAACAGTAGCTGGGAAACATCTAGTAGTTGGTATATGGCTGCGTTCAGATTGGAAGTGAATTACTTTTGCTAGATGAATAGTGCATTGGGAAGCGTGTTCTGTGAGTGGAATGAATAGGAAAAACTAGTTGGAGAAGATGAATCTGAACACTGGCATACGCTGTGTTCAAACGGCTCTACTGCAATCCTGGGCTCACTAGGCCATCTGCAACGCGCGCGTCCCGTATACATCTCCACTGCGCCGGCAGCCGCGCCTCAGCAGTGGCACCAGGCGTCATCCTGCACCGCACCGCAATGCACAGTGCTACGACTCCCCCTGCATGGCATGGTCGCCCGTGCACGACACGGCACACGGCTCGCACCGCACACCCCGCCTTGCTTTTTTCGCAATTTCGCCGCCGTTGATCACGCCGAGCCGCAACGTAGCTTTGACAGGGCACACGGCAATGGCGAGTACGGGGCGCTGGTCGGCCTGCGCCGAAAGGGGCTGGCGGGACTCTTGGCAGGCTTGCTTTGCTTTTTCTCGGTGGTCATCACAGAAGACTCTTGGCAGGACTCGCGACAGACCAACTGCCTCCTCGGCTTCTCCCTCCGCCTGCCATTTGCCACCCTGCGCCTGCCGGCCCCTGTTGCGGCGAGGCGGTAAGGAGGAGGTGAGGAGGGGTTGGTGATTCAAACGAGTCTTGAACCCTTGCAACGATTTTTTTTAATTAAGGGCTACGGCATATCTCCATTATAGATTAGAATTCTTGGAATTCTTACACGCAGAATCACGGGTACACATAAAAACTGCTCTATTACAATTTGGGAACCAAAAATACGCAAAGCCAGAACAAAAAAAAATGATATGCTCAGACCCTATTTTAGATCATGGACAAAATTTAGGGCTTACAATTTAGACTATGATCCAAACAATATACAATTTCCTTCATCCAAAGATCTAGGCTCGTTCGTAAGCCAAAATTGCGTTCCTTTTGTCAGAGGAAATAAGCTTTAGTCGTATCCCAACTAAAAACCACTCTACTATTTCCCGGAGAGATAGTCACTACTACACAAGTCATATGTGACATTACCCATTTTCCAGTAATAACGGGCGCACCAAAAACCTGACAGTGGGTTGTTGCTGATGTCATCGGTGGAAGCATTATTGTTGTGACCACAGCAGTAACGGCCACATCTTTCTCCACCTTCCATAAAACAAATATGTTATACACATTTCATGTTTAGTACTACAATTGTTAATATGGAAAGCCCCTCTAGTTATCCTACATGAGGTAACTACCGTGTCGATGCCTCATCTGTGTGCACCATGTCCATGCAGGAATGGAATCGGCACACCCCACCCAGCTGGTTTAATTAACAAAGACATGGACCTTAAACAAACTACTAAAAGACCTACACAGCCAGAGGCTTCTCTGCTAATCATTACTTGGTCATCAAGGCAGTTGCTAAGCATTATTAAGCTCTCGTAATGACACTCGCAGCCGGTGCGGTGGAAGGAGGCGCGGCGTCCTCGACACCTCTCTCCGGCTCGCGGGCACGGCCATCTCACTTGTCTAGGGTTTCCTCGCCTGCTTCGCCTATATAATGGCTCCTCTTCTCTTCCCCTCCCCAACCACTCCTCCACTCCCTCTCTCTCCCCTAAACCTTCCTCTTCGTTCATATCCACTGCGAGGCGAGGAGAACAACAAGCACAACCTCTGATTTCCTCTCCCATGGCCTACGACCGAGGCCGCGGCCGGGGAGGCCGCGGCGGCGGGGACCGCGACCGCGGGGACCAGCGCCTGCCGTTCGGTCACGGCGGTGGCCCGGGAGGCGGCCGCTCCGGCAGCCCCGTCTCGCCTGCGCCTCCAGCGGCGCAGGTCACCATCCGCGCTCCTCCTGCCTCGCCGTCGCCGGCTCCGTTGTCCTCGGCTCCGCCTCCACGGCAGCAGGTGGCGCCGGCCTCGTCGTCCGCGCCGTCGGCCGCGGCGCTGGCGAAGGAGGTCGAGAAGAAGCTGTTCGTCTCCGAGACCGCCCTGGCGCCGTCGGCCGCGGCTGCGTCGGCGGCCGTGGCGGCCGCGCAGGGAGCGCCTGCCTCTGACGCGGAGGACGCTGCGGACGTGGATCTGGCGCCGGTGTCCAAGAAGGGGCTCGCGCACCCTGCTCGCCCGGGGCTCGGGACCGTCGGCAAGAGCGTCATGATCCGCGCCAATCACTTCCTCCTCGACGTCGCCGACAACAATCTCTACCACTACGACGTGAGCAAGCCCTCGCTCCATCATATCTTCATCCGTCTACTTGTTGTATATGTGCGCATCTACGTGTATGCCTGCTAATTAATTAATCTTGTGATGAGATATTGTGCACGTGGGATGATATTGATGCGTATGTATGTGAGTTCATGTTTTTTACGTTCGTACTGTTCTTGCGTTGGATCCAGTCGTTTTCTTCTGCGGTTCTTGCGGTTTCTCGTCTGTACTTCGCTTGGGAACGTTGCAGTAGTACTAATGGACTAGATGCGCTGCCGACCTCATCCAGCTGATGGATGTCTGGTTGGAGCGCTCGTTCATGAGGGGCTTTATCTTGTGCCACTGTGCACCATAGCTCATGTTTCCTGCGTTTCCCTAGCTTGTCTTGGATCTTGCATGATGTGCTGTTGGGTCGGTGATGAGAGTGCTCTAGATCTGGCCGTCTCTCGAGTCCATGAGAGTTTTGGTTGCAGCACCCCACACCTTTGAAGTGAAACGACAGGTTTCCTCCAGTAGCATGCAGGAGCTGCCTGTGTGGCTGTGACAAGTTCTTTGCAGCAACAATTTACTTTTTGGTGTGAACGGTTTCTTGTGGAAGCGGAGCCGCGGATCAGTTTCTCTTTCGTGGAAAGTTGTTCTTGTGCGAAAGATGGCAAGCGTGAACACCAAATCGGAAAATAATTGTCGCAGGTTCATCCTGCAGACACTGGGCCGGTTGTACCTTTTGGTGTGTGTTCATTTGTGGCTGTCATTTGAGCGCGAGCTTTGCTGTTTCTCGTTCTTGTGCGAAAGATGGCAATCATGAACACGAAACCGGAAAATAATTGATGCAGGAACCTGCAGGCACTGGGGCGGGTAGCGCACCTTTGGTGTGTTCATTTGTTGGGTGTGTTTAGTTGGGAGGGGAGGAAAAAAAACCTTTTCTGGAAAACGTGTTCTGTGAGAGTGATGAATAGGAAAGTTGAAAGGAGGTAAAGAGAAACTTTTCTAGGAAACGTGTTTTCTGAGAGAGATGAATAGTAGAGTCAAAAAGAAATTCTCAAACTAAACACGGCCGTTTTTCTGTCGTTTGAGCGCAAGCTTGTCTTTTGTTCAGTCTGGTATCCTTTCTTGTGATCTTTCTCGTTTGGTTCGCGTACAGCGACTCGAACTTTTTGCTTTTCAACACATTCTCTGCTCGGTTTATACAGTGAGCCTCATGTCTGCGCAACACATAGTTCCAAAACGATTCATTGTTGCGCAGAGGATTCCTCAAAAAATTGTTGCGCAGAGGCCCTAGCCGTGCATCTATTTTTTTTTCTTCCGTGGTTTGTTGGGAATGATATTGCAGTACATGAACGGCCGATCTCGTCCACGGATGATGGTCGGAGCACAAATTAAAGGGTATTTTTTGTTGTGACCATGTGTGTTCTGCGGATTCCCCTTGTATCAGTATTTTGTTTTGAAACACGGATCGAGCTACTGGATGGGTGTTGTGCTCGGATTTGACCATCTCGCTAATCTTGTGAGACATCGGTTGCAGAACGAAAGGTTTCCTCCAGTAGCTGCATGCCGTTGTTTTTGGTGTTTCTCGTGCTCGTAGTACTAGGGTTTGCTTGGACTTGATGGGTGCCGTAACGGGCCAGCTCTGTCGATCTCGTCCTGCTCATACGTACCATGGACATTGGTCGGAGTGCATGTTCATACACAGGGACTCTGTGCCGTTCTGCACGGTTCCATCCATCTGCGTTTCCTTTTGCTCGGTTGCATACTTGCATGCTTGCTGCTCGTGCTGCTGATCGGTTGAACAGCCAAAAAGCCATGTATGCTTGGCAATCTGTTCAGCAGCGCCCAGTGCTTTTCTCAGAGACCTCGCTCGTTATTTTGGACGCTTCCGTCGCGTTTCATGGGCTTTTCCAACTGCCTCTTCTGCTCTGAACAGGATTGTGTCGGATCCGTGCTCCTTTGCCTTGTATTTTTTTGACCAGACTTTATTTCTACCTTGTGTGAATGATGGCGATCCAAGAAATGAAACTGGAAAAAACAATAATGCAGATGCTTCTTCATTCGCATGCTGTTTTGTGCTGTGTTTAGTTCCAGAAGTTCTTTTGGACTTTACTATTCACTTCTCTTAGAAAACACGTTGGCAGAAAAGTTTCCCTCCAATTCTCTTCAACTTTCCTATTCATCCCTCTCACAGAACACGCTTCCCAGAAAAAGGTTTTTTTCTCCCCCACCAACTAAACACACCCTGGGTTCTGTACCATCCTGCAACAAAAATGCAGAACCTTTGTCTAGCAGCTGCTTGGGACATTTTGGCATCTTCGTTACTTTTGTTCTTATGAATGGTTCTGTACCATCCTGCAACAAAAATGCAGAACCTTTGTCTAGTAGCTGCTTGGGACATTTTGGCATCTTCGTTACTTTTGTTCTTATGAATCTTTATTGCGATCCTTTCATTTGAAGCGTACAAGATGAACTTTTGCTTTTTTATGTACCGTGTGAACCCTTGTCGAGTTTGTACTGAGCCTTGGTTCTGCAACATAGTATATAGTTCCAAAACATCCGATCGTTGCGTAGAGGTCCCGGCCGTGCAGCCTCTCTGCTGGTCTCTGTGGAAAAGAGAGTGGTTATGCCGTTTTCTTTTTTGGATTTTTTTTTGTGGCGTCTTCTCATCTTTTTACAATGAACTCGATGGAATACAAGAATTTACCTTGTGCGGGGCAGTAAACTTTTTTTTTGTGTGCGGTATGTTGTAGTAATTGTGATGTAGTGGTATTGTGGGTTTGTATCGGGGCGAGGTAACTAGTCGGCATGAGAGTTTTCCTTTAAAAAAACATTGCCTATTACAGTCAGAGTACTAGTACATGCGTAACTCCTCATTATGGAAAATCCTTGCAGTGCTTGAAGATTTGATTTGACTTCGCAATGATTTAGCACTTTAGATTGTTTATTTTATAGCTTTGCTATTGCGGTTTGCGGCAAGGACTTCTCTTGTTCTGCTCCTAGAAAGGAATATGAATATATCGGTTAGTTTGAGAGACAAAGTAAGGCTCGCCAACTATATTCTCTCACAGTTACATTTATTAATGTACTATTTACATCTCTAAATTTTTCTCAACTTCTCCGATTGAAAAAGACCCAATCTGTAAGGATCGAACACCAAGGCTGTGTTTAGTTCCAAAAGATCTTTTCACCCTTCCTATTCATTCCTCTCACAAAACACGTTTCCCAGAAAAAGTTCTTTTTCTTTCCTTCAACTTTACTATTCATCCCCCTCACAAAACACGCTTCCCAGAAAAAAATCTTTTTCTCCCCCAACAACTAAACACAGCCCAATGTTTGTCACTGCCACACCTGTCACGCACTTCGTCCCCCACTCTCCACACACCCACACAATTCGTCCCTCGCCCCCTGTCCCCCAGTCCCCACCCACGACGATCCTCATTCCCTGCCAGCTGCCGCTAAACAAGATTGAGCCAACTCGACCCGCTCGCGGCGGCTGCCGGATTAGGTCGTTTGCTTTGCCGTCAGCCTTGGTCCGTTGGTCGCTGCATCTCCGTGGCACCATGCCCCCGTCGCCAACCAAGCGCGCTTTCCCATGCTCCAGCCCATTAGGTAACCAAATCAATGGCTACCAGCCCCCAAATGCAAATACCTAGCTACAGTTTATTTGCTTGTTATTCCATACTGAATTCGATCAATTTATCCGTACATTTGCGGCAAGTCATTAATTTTTCTGTACCAGTGGTGTCTGAATGCATGAATGTGTAATATTTTGTGGATAAGCGCTCTTGCTGTATTACCCTAGGACCTGGAAATACATATGCTATCTTGTTAACTGAACCTAGGATGATTATTTCGTTGTGCTTTCACTGAATCCAGGTTACTGAATTTCTAGATTTTTTTTATGGTGTGATATTGAGAAACAAGGGTATACTTTATCTCAATTTATGATTATGGTTAACTTCGCATTGTGTTTACTTGCCTTTAGGTTTCTATTAATCCTGAGTCAAAGTCAAGAGCAACGAACAGGGAAGTTCTTAATGAACTCATCAAGTTGCATGGAAGGACAGCTCTGGGAGGCAAATTGCCTGCCTACGATGGAAGGAAGAGTCTTTATACTGCTGGCGCCCTTCCTTTTGAATCAGAGGAGTTTGTGGTTACACTGGTTGATCCAGAAAAGAAGGAGAAAGAAAGGTATTGCCATGTTCTAACTTGGGCCATCTTTCAGTCCTACTTGAAGTTTGTTTCTCATCTGCCTCTTTATAATCCTTTTGAATTTGTAGGGCGGAGAGGGAATACAAGATCACAATTCGAATTGCTGGGAGAACAGACATGTACCACCTTCACCAGTTTCTTCGTGGAAGACAGAGGGACATGCCTCAAGAGACCATACAAGTACTTGATGTTGTCCTCAGAGAGTCGCCATCTTGGAAGTATATTAACGATACTCTAGTTTTTTTCTTGAAGTTTGCTTGTATAAACTTCTGGGCAGAGGGCACTGACAAATTCTTGGTAATAACCTTTCCATTGCAGTTACGTTACAGTTTCCAGATCCTTTTTCTCTACCACTTTTGGTCACAGAGGAGACATTGGTGAGGGCCTTGAGTGTTGGAGGGGTTACTACCAAAGTCTGCGCCCAACACAAATGGGTCTTTCACTGAATATAGGTAACACCTCCTAAAGTTTTGGTTGTGTATTGACCCCATGCCTTTTATTTGATCTATTTTGATAATTAAATATTTAATATTGTTTATTCTGTTTCTTTTTCAGATATATCAGCAACATCCTTTTTCAAGCCTGTGACTGTGATAAAATTTGTTGAGGAGTTCCTGAACATACGTGATACCTCTCGGCCTTTGTCGGACCGAGATCGTGTGAAGGTTAGTTTTTTCTACACTGAATCCACAAAATATCTTTTACATGTAGAATATGTTTTGTTTGTTGCTCTTTTCCCCCTCTTTTCACAAACTTTTGGATGTAACCTTTATCCATATTAATACAAAGTTCAGGTCGGCGTAAGCCTATCGTAGAGTTCCTCGAAAAAAAAAATCTTTTACGGGACAACACAACATTGGTTGTTTTTTTGTTGACTAATCTTGTTTGACTTTAACTGTATTCAGATAAAGAAAGCACTGCGTGGAGTTCGCATCGAAACAAGTCACCAACTGGACCAGATTAGAAGATACAAGATAACAGGAATTACTCCCATCCCTATGAGCCAACTGATGTAAGTATCTATCTGCAAAGCCCCTTTTCCCTGTTCTCTACAGTACTTATATTCTGGAAAATCTTCTATTAGATATTGTGCATGTTTGTATGTGGGTTTATGTGGACTAGAAATAAGATAGGGTTGGGAGTTGGGACTAGGAAATATTATGTTAAAAAAATGGGAAAAGTCTATTTTTCACCCTTCAATTGTTACAAAAGTCTGATTTCCAACCTCAAACTACAAAACCGGATACTAAAGGCCCTCCAACTATCCAAACCATGCAAAATTGGCCCTTTGAGTGGTTTTGAGGGTGGTTTTGGATTTTCTAAAAATAACAGAAATAGTATTTAAACTTTAGAAAACCATAACTAATTCATTTTGGACCCAAAAAATATGAAATTAGTGCCAAAAATTCTCTTAAAATGTAACCAACCTATTGGCACACCATTTAATGTTATTTGGGTACTATATATTTATGTTACTAGTGTCTTATTGTTTTTTAAAAAATAATTAGAATAAAAATAAATAATACGCAAATAACTTTTAATGGTGCACCAACATGTAGGTCACACTTTTAGAAAAATATTTTCACCAGATTCTAATTTTTCTAGTTCAAAATAAATTAGTTATGGACTTTTTAATACAAAATTATTATTTAATTGTTTTGGAAAATACAAAACCACCTTCAAAACCACCCAAATGGCTAATTTTGCATGGTTTGGATAGTTGGAGGGTGTTTAGTGTCTGGTTTTGTAGTTGTGGGTTGAAAATCAGACTTTTGTAATAGTTGGAGGGTGAAAAATAGACTTTTCCCTAAAAAAATATCCATTCTGATGCTGACATTTATGATGCGCCTGTTTTATCGAAGATTAATTCTGACTTGCTTGTATAACTCTGACTAAATCCTCTTTGAGAAAAAAACACTAAGTAATTTGTGGTGTTAAAGTTATCATAATTTCAATGTTTTGATCTGTGCCAATGTTATGTTATCAACTTACCATACCCTTTTTCTTTTTTTGCATTTTAGATTTCCTATTGATGAGATGGGAACACGACAGACTGTTGTGCAGTACTTTTGGGACAAATACAACTACAGGTTGAAGTATGGTTCTTGGCCCTGTCTTCAGGTTGGCAGTGATTCACGCCCCGTATATTTGCCTATGGAGGTACTATATCCTTTGCCATTCAGTTGTGCTTGAATTATCCATGTTTTGTTCAGTGTACAACGACTATATCCATAAACGATTGTAGGTTTGCAAGATCGTAGAAGGGCAGAGATACTCTAAGAAGCTTAATGACAAACAAGTGACCAACATACTTAGAGCAACATGCAAACGTCCCCAGGAGAGGGAGCAGAGCATCCGTGATGTATGGTTCATGACCTTTCTTTCTTAGCCATTTATTAGAATAATTCTTTTCCCCATTGGATATCATAGCTTATGGTAAAATTTCTAATGTGCTACATAGATGGTTCTGCACAACAAGTATGCTGAGGATAAGTTTGCTCAGGAATTTGGCATCAAGGTCACCAATGATCTAGTGTCTGTTCCAGCCCGCGTGCTGCCTCCACCCATGGTAACTTTGCTAAATTCTTGTTTTGGGGGGTTTCCAGGAAATGACTATCAATGGATCACTTTGTCCTCTTAGTTGTTTTACTGAAATAATCATTTTCTTTGTTTTATTTCAGTTGAGATATCATGACTCCGGTAGGGAGAAAACTTGTGCGCCAAGTGTTGGACAATGGAACATGATTAATAAGGTGATCTGATGTTCTTGGCTAGAAATTTCTCTTGGAAGCTAGTTGAGCATTGACTTGGTTGTCAATATTGTTGTGAACTTGTGAAGCATCCTGTTTTTTAATGATGAAACTAACAGTACCGAATTTTCTGGAGCAGTCTTTAGATGTAAGAAAGTTTTCTTACTACTGTGTTTTGGTACCCTTTTCCAGAAAATGATCAATGGAGGAACAATCGATAATTGGACTTGTTTGAATTTTTCGCGCATGCGTCCTGAGGAGGTACAGAGGTTCTGTATGGATCTGACTCATATGTGCAATGCCACGGGAATGGTAAGCTCTTCACTACTTGCATGTGTTACAAAGTCATTCCATAGTTTGGTACATACTAAAGTTGACTTTATAATCCCTGTAGTCTGTCAATCCACGTCCGTTTGTTGAAGTCAAGTCTGCTGCTCCTAACCATATCGAGAATGCCTTGAGGGATGTACACAGGAGGGCCACCCAAATGCTTGCCCAACAGGGAACAGGAAATCAGCTACAGCTTCTAATCGTGATTCTGCCTGATGTTAGTTGTTCTTATGGTATGCATACTGCTATCTGGGTCATTATCTCCATTGCCATTTGTCTAGAACTCTTCATACATATATGACTCTACTACTTTTTACAGGAAAAATTAAAAGAGTCTGTGAGACTGAAATTGGAATTGTGTCTCAATGCTGCTTGCCAAGGCATGCTAGCAGGCCAAACAAGCAATATCTGGAAAATGTTGCACTGAAAATCAATGTCAAGGTCTCAGTATCCATGTTCTTTGCATTAAGTTTTTGTTTTGGTTCATGCTTGCAGAAATGTCATTGTTCTTTATTTCTTTTGCTTAAGCAGGTTGGAGGTCGCAACACAGTTCTTGAGCGAGCTTTTGCACGCAACGGCATACCCTTTGTGTCAGAAGTCCCAACAATCATCTTTGGTGCTGATGTCACACCTATCCCTCCAGGAGAGGACTCTGCATCATCCACTGCTGGTGTAGGTTTCTTCTTATGACTGTCAATTTCTCAATAATTGTCTGGTTGTACGATATGCTTTACAATGTGATATTACTCATAATCCCCCACCTGTGGATTTATCTTTAAACTAAATTATCATGGTGTAAATACTAATGTTTGCTGTGACCCTTCGTTGAATTTGTGTAGGTGGTAGCATCAATGGACTGGCCAGAAATAACCAAGTACAGAGGTCTTGTTTCTGCTCAACCACACCAACAAGAGATAATAGAAGATCTGTTTACTGTCAGTAAAGATCCACATAAGGGGCACAATGTTAATGGTGGAATGATCAGGTTATTTTGTGACCGATCTGAATTGACGTACTGTTCGTTATCATATGGTTTATCTGCAAAACTGACATGGTCCTGTTTGCTGGGATCTACTGATTGCTTTCCGCAGGAAGAAAAACCAAAGGCCTGAGAGCACAATATTCTATAGGTATGTGTTTCAGATTCTCGTGTTCTGTTCATCTTTGTATTCTGGTACGCGAATTATGTTGATTGATCATTCTTATAGGGATGGTGTAAGTGAAGGCCAATTTAGCCATGTACTGCTTCATGAAATGGATGGCATCCGAAAGGTAATGATTTTTTGCATCATAAATTTATGTTAATTAATTTCAGATATAGTTTGCTTTTACCATACGGACATGTCCATTTCTTTTTTATGATTTTCGTCTCTCTCTGTTTCAAGGCTTGTGCTTCTTTGGAGGGATATCAACTTTCAGTCACGTCTGTGGCTGTCCAGAAAAGGCATCACACGGGGCTTTTCCCTGAGGTTCATGGAACGAGTAATATGACTGAAAAAAGTGGGAGCATTCCTGCAGGTTAGTGTTTTTGGTGTCACACTATCACAGAGTATGTATAACGGCTGTTTCTTTACTGTAAGCCCTTTGTTAGCAAAGGCTTATAGGATATGTATGTACAAGCCCATTGGGCTTTGGGTGTGGTGGCCGCCGGCCCCTCTTGGGCCCTCTGTGCCGCCCCCATCTCTGGATTAGGGTAGGACTCTCACAATAGGCAAGGATCCCTGATTCATACTTTCTATAAACCTATCTATGGAACCTTGCCTATATATGTAACCCGTGTGTTCTATCAATCCATCAATCATATTCTTGGCAATCTCCATTGCTTACACACTTTAGTATTGTTATTTGCTCCATTGAATCTTGATCCATTGATATAAGCATGAAACATTTGATGAGTGGTGGAAGAAGGTAGAGGGAGAGGTGAGTGATGTCCTGCGGCAAGGATTAAACTCATCATTCTGGGAGCTTGGCTGGGATATTGAAATATATATTCCCCTTTCAAGTAAAAAAAAATCATTCTGGGAGCTTGGGCTATCTGGCGACACCACAACGATTGTGTTTTCAATGGAGCTCACCCTAATGTGGCAGCTGCTCTGACCCCCTCTAGGGAAGAGGAGTTTTGGTGTATGGAAGGGGCTAAAGATCTTAGCTTGCTCTAGTGATGTGGGATAGCTGGTCTAGTGATGTGTTGGTCGGGTAATCTGTTCTTGTACTTGGGGATGTTCCTTTCCCCTGTCTGATTTCTGGGGGTTGATTTGAGTGGCTGTTTGTGTGTGTGTGTGGGGGGGGGGGGGGTTGGATTTGTGAGTCTCTAGATGGCTCTTTCTTCTTCTATTAATATAACGATACACAACTCTCCCACATGTTTGAGGAAAAAAAATATAAGCATGAAACACCAGTGGTACCACAACCTTGAGTACCATTTTTTTGTTGATGTATTGCTGCTTCTATTTTGTATTCTTAATAGCTCTGGCTATCTGAATTTTCATTGAAGTAAATAGGAAATGACATTGTTTTCATCTCTAAACATTCCTTAGCTGATGTCCTTTGTTATCGCACCATGCATTATTCTCTGGTAGTCTTAGCTACATAATTTTGTTTAACATCACTAATGGGGTGTTCCCTGCTCTCAGTTCCATCAGCCTGCTCTCCCCCCAGCATTGTTGTTGATGAATGCTTTCCTGGAAGAGTCAGTGTTCGTATCTCTATTGATCGTAAATCAACCACGCTATCTGCAGAAATAGGCTCTTCACTGGGATCTGTTGTATCCCCTTTTCTGCTGTCAGAAGGCCTCGAATTATCTGATTGCTTTTTTGAATGCGGAGTTAAGCCACTTGGAACTCATACTCTCATTATGGAAGATATGACTGTCAAAGCAACTGGTGGCCTCAAAGGCGGAAAAGGGACTTTACCACCGATCTCCTTTGAAGACTTCATTAGCTGCAATCTTGACTATCCCTCTGGCTTTTTTGAAGTTATTGATGTACCAAGATTTCTTAGGAGACCAGATATGCACATTGATTACATTGTGTGCCTTGGTCCAAATGGACTACATGTCTTGAATCTGGTATTGAAGTGTCTCGAACAGGCGCACCGTTTGGGGTATTCCTATAATGGGCATTTTGGCATTAAGGATTTTGAGTATGATACAAATAGTGAAAAATTGTTCCTCAATGTGCAATGCGATGAGATATGTCAGGAATCTTATATAAACGACCTGTTCCAAGTGGTATTACTGGTCTTTGAGAAATATCTGATGTATGAAGATGAATGGCAATTGCCTACTTATCCCATGCACTTAACACATCTGGTGCGATCTATTGAGCAGCTGGATCCAGAGGGTGAAACCTTTAAGTCTGTGAAAATGAGATCTCTGGTATTCAAACATCCAGGAACATGGAGAATCTCTACCCAGGTTGAAGTTATCACTTCCTTGATCATGAAGTATCACAAAGGGTTCTTCAAACGGGTTGACAGAATTGAATTTGAGAGAGTGATGAAATCTGATGCTGATATGGACTCATCATGCAGAAAATGGCAGGAGGACGTTGATGACTTTGATGCTCCTAGTGAAATGAAGCGTATGTTTAACCATGTTTTATCAGATGGCAGTGTCAAGACGTTTCGGAATGATTACCTCGGCAGACTGGATTATTCCAGATGCGCACTGAACCACTCAAAGGTATGAGCATTGCTGTGGTACTACTAAAGATGTAGAGTTATTTTCATTGGTTTTGCACTGTATACTCAGATGTAGGATACTGATTCATTGATCTTGTTTGCAGGCATCAACAGTTCAGATGCTTGCAGCGCTTTACATGTACTGGGATGACCAGCTTCCCGAGATTCAGATGAAGCTTACGGTGGAATTCAAGGGTTCATCTTTCAGAGGCCATATGCCCAGCAGAAGCAGTGATAGTGGCGTGGCAGATCCTCATGGCAAATCAAAGAAGAGGACTCGCACAGGTTCAGATGAGCCCGCACGGAAGAGGATGCGTCTATCCTCTAGGGTGCCCAATCACCCACCCAGGCCTTATCACAAAGACGCTTTTGGTTCGAGTGGTTACATCCTCGTATCAAAGATGGCGCGTAGGGAGGAAATCGATATATTTGAGATCTTTGGATTTACTAGAATCCCTCGCGGTTGACTTTTGGAAGTGTTGGACAATGTAAAAACATATCTCTTAGTTACGAGTGTTTAGTTTCTTAGTTACGAGCGCACATCGGTGCTTGGCCAGAACACTTCCTCTCTTGCTGTACCGTCTAATTATCTCCCTTGTAAACTCATTCTGGGATGTCAGGTGTACTTGTAATGACATTTGCCCTGATTATCAATTGAATATGTAGGTGGGACCCCCCCCCCACCCCACCCCACCCCAGGAAATTGTTCGAAAAAAAATTGCTGGTTGTTAAAATGTTTGAGCTTTTTGCTGCTGTTATTCAGCTTGGATGCAATATAAAGTAAAAATGAACTAGCTTTTGAAGATGGCGAGCATGCTGCATGCAGGAAGCAATATATATGATGTAAAATATTTCTTGAATATATAGTAATTCGTATGAGTATGCAGGAACAATTTCAATAACGAATTTAAGTGGATACATGCAAAATTTCCTTTCAGCTTCAATCAAATAGTATTGATTTTGATAATGACATTAACCATAAATGATTTTTGAGAAGCTGTAGGACAGTACGACGTGCGGTTTCGATAGAATTTCTAACAGTGAGTGAAACTTCAGGTGGTGGACGAGCTATACTTAATTTTCAACAATTTTAGGGAACAAAAGGGGATCAATTGACAAACGTGCATGGGTTTTTGGATTGGATCGTCCTGGACCGTGCAGCAACGCGCCGACGCAAATCGATCAAACACACTATCAACTACTATTATAAATTGACCCAACTTTTTTTTTTGTGAATTAAATTGACCCAACTATGCAGACTGCAAAACATGCCGGCACGGGGCGCGGACTTGATTGCTGTTGTCGCGGGTCCAAAAATGGCCACTATCATGAGCCCCAACTAGGCAACTAGAGTAGGCAACTAGGCATGCAAGTGGGGACCAGCCACAAAAGCAAAGCGGGCTGAAACATGCCGCCCCGCATGTCCGTAAGTTTTTGTGGGCCTTCGTGGCAAGTTGGCAACCCGCGCATGTCCGCATTCTCTCCGTGGCGGCACTCGCTGCGATGTACTACCTCACGTGTTACTTTATCAACTTTAACTTAATTTATAGAAAAAATATATATAATATTTATATCTCTAATAAATTTGTTAAAAAACTAGATTTAAATATCTATCTAATGGTACTAATGATGTATTATAAATATTAATATTATTTTATATATAATTGGCTAATGCTCTTTTTATTGGGAAGCGAGAATAACATCTATTTTGGCACGGAGGGAATAAGTCCGTAACTCGCAAGCAAGCGCAGCTTCCTGGTGGATCTCTGCCGGCCAAGGCGACCTTCCAAGCTCCCTGCCGCCAGGGTTTTTTAAACAGGTCCTATGGTTCTGCTCAAATGGTCCGGTCCGGTAGGAAAAAAACACTTGTTACCGCTTCCAAACTGAACCTAGCAAACAGCTACTACCGATTTACCGGTCGGTTTCACCGGTTAGCCGACCGGTTTTCTTGGGAGGTTGAACCGCTAAAACCACGGTAAAAAAACCCTGCCTGCCGAGGCATGAATTTTTCACTGCCTTGATCCCCATTGGAAGTTGGAACAAGCCGCTAGTTTTCAGCAATACTGCAAGAGCAAGCTCCCTGTTTTCTAAAGTCCTCTGTTTTCTATTTCCTTTTTAGTTTTTTTAGTTAAAACTAAATACTACCTCCGTTCCAAAACGTAGGTTGTTCGACTTTTTTAGCCCAAGTTTGACCGCTCGTCTTATTTTTTTTTTTCTTGAAAAATATCATACTTTTAGTTGTGACTTGCTCTAGTAATATAAGAATTTTAAGAATGATCTAAATTTGAAGATGTTTGTAGAAATTTTTTGAATAAGACGAGCGGGGTCAAACTTAGGGTAAAAAAGTCAAACAACCTTACTTTGGAATGGCTAGAGTATTTCTTTTCCCAATCTGAGTCCTCCAATTCGGCTTGTTCTGCGTACAGATAAAAAATTCAGAAGACCCAGAATTCTACGTCCTTTAGAATTTTTTTTTAAAAAAACAAGAAATCTACTGTTACCAACCATCACAAGAACTAACTAGTCCTGATAAAAAGGAGACTATCATATCACTGGCCACAGCCTACAGCTATCAATACAGGGCATATTGGCTCTATTTATACAGAGTATATTACAGAGATAGAATGAAGCACCCAACGCTGCAGCTGCTCTTAGCCTTGGACTGAAAATAAGCAATCCCATGTCTTTGACTGCTACCACAGTACCACCATCACTGCTGCCTTTTTTCATTCAAAAATGTTCTAACAAGCAGGCTGTAAGTATATAAGGAGTGAGAATAAATAGATGCCCTGCAGCTAAAATAGCAGTATTAACAGATGCTGTAGAATAAGGAGTAATCATATTTGATAAATGACACCACATCCTAATCACAAAGGCAAAAGAAAAAAATACAATTACTGATCCATAAAGAGCATTTGGAGTTGCAGAACTTAAGCTGCAAAGGAAAATCAATATGACAGTTCTGTCAAAATGACAGTTCTAATGCCAGCCACGCAGTAAAACTTCAAAAGATTATACATTCAAATTTAGAGCATAGTTCAGGAAACAAGAACATTCCGATTCAGGAATTGTAGCTTTCCTCCAATATAATCTAGTTCACGAAACAAACACATTGAGATTCAGAGACAAGCTTTCCTCTAGTAGAACCTAGTTCAGGAAACAAACACATTCAGCTGACCACACGCTAATGCTTCCCTTTCACCATGAATGCAAAAATGGCATTGACGAAGGTCAAGAAACCAAACCTGTACGTGCTTTCTCCTCTTCGCTACATTCCTGATGGCCTCACGATGAACTTTAGCTGCGGTAGCAACGGCAGCGGCAACCGAAGACGAGCTTGTGACCATGAGACCAGATATCAACGGTGGAGGGATGATTAACGACGGCGACAACAACTGCGATGGCACGGGTTCGGGTGCCGGCAACAATGGAGAAGGTGCATGAATTGGGGGCAGCGGCGGCCGAGCTGAGGAGCCGACGCTAGGGTTAGCCATGGCAGCGCGCGGCGCACGGCGGCGACCGAGCATAGGAGCTGGCATGGTTCGCCATGGCGGCGTGCTCCGGAGGCGGTGGCAGAGCGGAGGGGCTGGTGCAGTTCACCATGGCTGCGTGCTGCGGCAACGATGGCCGAACGGAGGGGTGGGGAAGCGCTAGACGCTAGGGCAGATGCGGGGCGACTAACGGGCCCTGCTGGGCTGTGCGGGTTAGCCGCATTGGAACGCTTCCACATTGCGGGCTGGAATGCAGGAGTTTGTGGGCTTGCGGCGCTGCGTGGCTCAGCGAGCTCAGCGGGCTGCTGGTACAGCCCGTGTCGCTTGCATCCCTAGCCCCACCCAACCTACCTCGGCACCATCTTCTCTAAAGTCTAAAGGTAAACACGAATTCTGGTATCGAAAGACAGCTTCAGATTGAGACACGTCTATATCAAATCTCGGCCGTTGGTTCACGTGGTTGTTGAATCAGACGGTTCAACCGGACTTTCCATCGGCCACCCTCTCGACCCTTCGTGCAGCGTCCTCGTTCCCCTCGGCACTCTCGATTTCTCTCTCGTCGTAGGGAGGCCGGCCGCGAGCGGGTGGATAGAGCGGCCCCCAAGAGCACTGGACGGTGCCGGCGGTGACCAGAACAGAAGAGCGCTTGGAGGAGCACAAGGAAGCCGCAGGTGGGCGAGCATTGGCCGCTGGGCAGCCACGAACGCGAACGCGCGGGCCGGAGCAGGCGCCAGGCAGCGTCCGCGCACGGGCGAGCACTAGGCAGTCGCGAACGCGCGGGGAGGAGCAGGCGCCGGCCGCCGACGGTGGACGAGCGAGCGCGTTGCCTGAGCCATGGCGAAGGGTGCGGAGGACGGAGCAGACATCCAAGCGATGGCCATGGAGCTGTGCGTGAGTGGACAAGGAAGAGAGAAGAATGGGAAAACAAGACACAAACAAAAGAAAGAACATATTACCTGATTGAGTAAATTACACGGCAGGTAACTAAACTTATTTCATACAGTAAAATAGGTACCTCAACTATAAAACAACATATCTAGGTACCTAAACTTGCTTGGGTCACATAAGGTACTAACATAACATTGATTCCCATCCTAAGCACCCTGAAGTGACCTCATGTTGGTGCCATCTTGCATCTTTTGAACGATTTGGCAGAAAACCTTGAGTCCTTGACTTTCTGCTGCACATGTGCTACGTACTAATGACTATTGAGTTGTATCAAAGAAAGATTTGCACATTCCATTTATGCCACGAGATTGCCTCCAGGTCATTAGAGGTCATTTTTGTTGTGACAATAAATAAGATGCATTCTATTTTTTTAGTACATCCCAAACTAAGGAACATATTTTCTGGAAGGGGAGGATGGTTGCCATATTGGCAATGATATGCAGCCACATTAGTGTGATTAGGATGTGGATCACCATTAGTACCT
Source organism: Digitaria exilis (assembly GCA_015342445.1). Lineage (NCBI taxonomy): Eukaryota > Viridiplantae > Streptophyta > Magnoliopsida > Poales > Poaceae > Digitaria > Digitaria exilis. The sequence goes on along the minus strand of JACEFO010001754.1, from coordinate 2,101,715 downwards.
CATGCGACCCACTTAAGCAAGTTTAGGTACCTAGATATGCACTTTCATAGTTGAGGTACCTATTTGACCATACGAAACAAGTTTAGTTACCTGTAGCGTAATTTACTCTACCTGATTTATGGCTGCTCATTTTCAGTTTTTCACATGTGAATGCGATATTTATAACTACTCACTTTCTTTATGCACACCAAATGCTGCACCATTTTTACGAATCCACGAAGATAAGTTATCAATTTATAGTCTAATGTTTTTTTGTTACAGCATCTTCAGTGGGGCATGCAAATTTAGACTCCTAAAATCGTATTTTACAAGACTACATGTAAAATTTAGAGGCCCAAATTTGCATCCAACTCCAGTGAGGCATGAAAAAACTCTTGTGGGGCATGTAAAATAGGAGGAAATTTAGGAGCCCCACTGAAGACGGGTTTTTTTTTGCTTGGCTTCTAAAATTTAGAGTATGGACCCATTTAGGAGCCCCTACCGGAGATGCTCTGACAGATTTAATTAATGGTTGTATCTATCTAAAATATTGTCTCCATTGCATTAATTTTGTCTATTAATTGGAGCGTCAGGCTTAAAATGAGTAATAACGGAAATCTAAGAGGTAGGCTAGGGGTATCAATTCTGTCAAACATGAAAGCACACAACTCAATCAAGTTGTTCTGTTCAAGTAAAAGGGCTCATTAGATGATGATGCTAGCTAGAAAATTATTTTTATTTATTATCTTTGAGAAGCTGTGTTTTATGTTAATTCCAAATGTTTCTTCATCATTGCATTTGTATTCTTTAGGCTTCAAGTTGCCTTGTATCCTTCTCAGCAGTAGTTTCATCAGTTTAAAAATCTTGACTTCAAAATCGACTATTAAATCGACTATTAGGCCCTCCACAGTGGGGAGCTGCTACCGATGACCTGATTTTTAAGTTTTGGGCATCCCTCCCACCATTGTGGGCTATGCTGCCCCTGACCACCGATGCCTAGAAAAGAGGATGCAGAGCAGCTACGTGCTCCGGTGCCGGTGAAAATTTTGGGAGAAAACCCTCGATTTTATTTGAATAAAACCACAATCCATTCCATTCGTTACCCGTCTATCGTACATATGACTCAGACACCCAAACATCTTCGAATCAAGAAATGTTCAGTACAAAAAAATGCTCGGAATTTCAAAAGCTAAATCTTTGGTACACAGCAAAATTTTAATTTAAACCATTTTCATAATTCATTCACACAAATATTTATATGCAATCTATTGTACCTCCGATTCTAACATCAAAACATCTTCAAATATGAAAATGTTGAACATGGGAGTGGCTCAAGATTTTAAAATCAACATATTGCTATAGAAAAATTCGAAGCTCTAACATCCAAACACTGGAAATTAACAACTTTTCAACATAAAAACTGCTCCAAATTCTAAATCAAAATTTTTATACATAGCAAATTTTAGAATACAATGTCACTTTCTAATTCCCATTTATAATTTTTCACATTTCAACAGAAGAAGGCACTCTTCAAAATAAAAGTAAAAGGTACTCAACATTTCAAAAACTAAAACTTTTCATATAATGAACTTTTAAATTTAACGTGCTCTGATAATCTATATTAAAAAACATTAATACAACTACATGTAAATAAACCATCATATCACATGCATATCCACTGGTCACCCGCGGCAACGCCGCGGCCTTTTCTAGTGGTTTCGGATTTTGAGCAGCAGAGAAAATAGGCTCTAAGAGCATCTCAAAGAGCTTCTTTAAATCACACTAGTCAATTTCTTATTTACCCTATTGGAAAAATCTAATTACTCATTTAGCTTTCCAAGGATAGGGTAACCAACATATTAGTGAAATTTCTCTATCCATATCCAAGTTTCCTCCCTCCTTTCCTCCTTCCAACTTACTGACATGTGGGCCCACGGTGTCATATGCTCCCTTCCTTCTTCCTCTGCTCGACTGCTCCCCTCTGTTGTGTCGGAGTTCGTCACGCAATCCACCGCCGCCGCAGGCCCGCTCCGCCGCGTGCTACGCTGTCGCGCTTGCTTCCCATCCACTACGTTGTAGCTCGCCTTGCCCTCCGCTGACGTATCTTGCTCCGCACCTCCGCAGCATCTCGCTCCATCGCCGCATGCCCACTGTGTCTGCGTGCTCCACCCTCTGTTGCACGCCCGCTCCACCGCGTGCCTGCTTTGACGCAGGCGGGGAATCAAACCGTGGGGCTTCGACACAGCGAATCGTCCGACGAGTTTAAGGAAGCCCTGGCCAGAGCTCTCTTGGGGCGGCTCCTCAAGATCTCGCTGGAATACGAGCACCTCCACGGGAAGGAGCACTGGGTGAGCGAACACGGCGATTCCTCGCAGCCGACGATGCTTGTCCACCTCCCCATCACGCGGACAGGCAGAGATGCACCGTCCCCGTCCTAGGTGGCTAAGTGTAGCTCGGTTGGGCGGTGGTGCCCTCCTCCCCATGTTTTTTGGTGTTTTAGTCCGGTAATCCTACGAGGCGGTGGCCCAGGCAGCGTAGATCTTGAGTAATGGAGAAGTTGTCGAGAATCGAAAACAAGATGGTGACAAGGGGCACGAGAGACATGATTTAGACAGGTCCAGGCCTCAAGGTGAGGAACCCTACATCCTGTATGTTGGTGTATGTTGTATTCCTTGTAGATTGGATCTGTTGTGGAGATCTTGGGCGTGTAGAGCCGTCGTACCGATTTAGGAACCTCTACCCTCTTTTATATATCCAGGGGGTAGGGTTAAATGGAAAGTATCCTAATCGATTACAAAATAAGAACCCTAACGAAAATAGGAAAGCCTAGGGTATCGGGATATCTATACCTGACAAGCCTGCAAGCACTTCATTGCCTGACATACAACCTTGATGTGAATCTTGAAATATAGGCGAGTTGGACTTCTTTTGCATCGGTAGGACTTCTTTTGCAGCAGTTGGACTTCTTTCTCGTCTTCAAGTATCCTCAGCTGGTTGTGTTAAGGCTTTGATGTGCTCAAGAACTTTTGGAGAATCTCATTGGCGTGCACCGTGCAGGTGCACCCAATTGGGAAGTACCCGAGCCTCGTTTTGCTTGGAAGAAGAAATTTGAGGGTCTTCAATAAATTTTGCCGAAGACCTTCAATTTCGCATGAGTTGAGTTCTTTTGAAACCCTAGCGTAGCCCCCGAGATTTATTTTGAGAATGAAAAGTTTTTGGAGAACCTATGGAGATATACCCGCAACCCCCGGGCCTTGATCCGATTTGTTAAATCAAATTAAGGATCTGAACTTATGATTCGAAGAAAATTGGCGGAGTTGTCATGGTAGGAGTTGTTTTCGGTTGAAGTTCTCTTAGTTGGAGGGTAATCAATCACCGACTTCCCGCACACGACTAAGATATATCCCCAAGAATAGATTAAACCTAGGTTAGATCTACTCCTACTAAAAGCATATGCCGTTCAGTCCTTTTCCCTACCACGTGCTGACACCACACGATGGTAATCTATCCCCGCCTTATAGACATATAGAATAAAGCACAAACATCCAAGTAGATCAAAGTAACGAGACAAGATTAGATTGATTCACCATTCAATGTTCATGTGCCTTGATGCATCAAGGCATGGCTTAGGAATCTGTAACATCCCGTCACTCCAGGTGTCTACCATGGCAGCTCTCTAGGATCCTAAGAATGCCCCACTGTCGGCGGGTGCCAGCACACGGGGTACCTCACGCCGGCGAGTGTCAATCACAGAACACGCACGTCCTGGTGGAGAATGGTTCAAGAGACGCAAGACAGGCAGTTTATACTGGTTCGGGAGTTATCCCTACGTCCAGTGGAACGGGGGTTGAGTGTATTGCTCTCTTGGCGACGGGTTACAGCGAAGGCCGATTCAAGCCTTGTGGGTGTAGGGGACTAAGTGCTCTAGAGATCGAGTGTCCAAAAAAGAACTCTCCCCCGCAGGGGAAGCACCCTCCCTTTTATAGCGCAAGGAGAGGGCAGCTTTACAACATCATTTTACCTAACTACCCTTGTGGGTCGGGTGCCATTGGTTGTTGCGCGTCATCGGCCTGGTGCGTTGCTGCCGACCCCTTCCTCGTTCGCCACACGACCTCCACCTTCCCCTCGGCAACTTCGCGGCAGCTTCCTTCTTGGCTGCTAGTGCAGCGACACACATGCAGCTGCCTTTTCCCGGTCGCAGTCCTGTAGATCAACTTTATCAGGTGGCAGGTGGGCAGATGATGTCGGTCGGGAGAAAACGTAGGCTGCACGCTTCCTCCTTCTCCGGCCGAGTTTGACTTTTGGGGAGCCTTCGGGACTCCCCTCCTTATGAAGATAGGCGAGACCCCTCGCAGGGTCTGCCGATTCCGGCCCGAAGGGTCGGGGGTCGGGCGAGACGGACGCGCCTGACCCCTTCTCCACTTGGTTGACTGGAAGGTCGGGGGTCGGGCGAGGCGGAGTCCTCCGACCCCTCGCTCATTCGGGCCCTTCGCGGGTCGGGCGAGACGGAATCCTTTGATCGATCAAAGCCAGCGTTGCTTCCCTTCGTTCTCAGGGCCCCACTTCGTTCGCCGCTAGCTTACTCCCTGACAGTGGGCCCCCCTAATCCATGATCCCCACACCCACAGACTAACACATATCTTTTCTGCACACTTTGTCCTCACTCATGCGCACTCGGGAACGACTTCTCAGTCAGTCACCCTTCCTGAAATTGCTCCGAGCCAAGCACGTTTAACTTCAGAGTTCTTTCGGGATGAGCTCCCTGAAAAGAAGTTGCAACTTGTTGTTATGAGTATTCTTATCAATCCTATTAAGCCCTGGGGCGGGGTGTTACATTCACCCCCCTTAGGAGACGAACGTCCTCGTCGGTCAACCCCAAGCCAGGAACGTCCCCTCCGGCCACGTCCGTGCGTCCAATTGCCAACGTGGCCACGCCAACGGCACATGAGCCATGCCGTGTCTCACACACACATGCGCACCATGCCCAAGCACCACGGCTACACGAAACACGAACACCCCAAGTGATCTATCTCGATAATAGATCTAAAATAAGCGCATCAAAGAACGAATGGACTCAATAGAAGAGGTACTCCCTGGCACCAACCGTTGAGATACTTGATCGTTAGAAATTCGGAAACACAAACATCTTCACCATGAATGATTGGCCTACCTTCATCTTGATCCTATCTCCTAAACTCCGACATGGGAGAACCATGAAAGGTTCCCACGTCAGGTAGGGCGAACCCTAGACAACTAGCAACAGCCCTCGGCTCTCCGAAAGATGTCTCTCTACTCCTCTGCTCCTTGGCGGCGGCTGCAAGTGTCAACTCCCCTTGGACGTTGAGATCGGGACTTCTTTATAGGCGTGGAGACCTAGGTCAAAGGGGGCACAAGCAGCGGCCAAAAGTGCCTAGGCCGGATGGCAAGGGGGCCTATGGGTCGGTCGGCCTTGCCTGGCCTATTTTGGGCTTGGCTCTCTCTCCTTTCTCCTCGTGTCTCCTCGGGTCTTTCGGAGTCCGCGTCCTTCTTTGATGATAGGCCTTTCCGATGTTTTGCTTCGGGGTATCTTCGAGATAAGGATAAAGGGGTGAATCTTTTCTTAATCCTCAATTTCTTCGCCTTAATCTTGAAGTAATGTTGGTTGGGCTTGTGTCTTGGGCCTTTTGGGGTGTTGGATGTTCAGGTGTGGACTTTGAATGAGCCTTGATTCCTCGGGCTTTCAATCTCCATTGTGGACTTCATCATTTTATGCTCCAAAATAGCACAAAATCCTGCAAAATTATAATTCCTCCAAAAACATATGCATATGCAAATATGGCCCAATTATCAAGTATGATCAATGGTTTAGATGTCAAATTCATGCCATTATTAAAGATAAACGAGGGTAAAAAGGTGTAACTAAGGAGCACCAACACCCAACAAAGGAAGGCAACCTCCATGGAGTGGATTTGCTTTGCCGGCCGACGACGGAGAAAGAGAGCAGAGCACAGGGAGAAGGGAAATCGAACAAATCGAAACCCAACCAAAGACAAATCGACGGAGAGAGAGCGAGTGCAGCGGGAGGTGCCCATGACGCACAAAATCTTTGCGCTGCCTCGAGGAGGAGGAGCAGCACCAACCACGAATAGGAACCGCGAGACCAGCAACAGCCGCCATGGAGATGGAGGCCTCCTCACGCTCGCAGCCACACTCGCCTGCTCCTGCCTGCTTGCGCCCGCCAGCCCACAGCCGCCGCGCCCGAAGCTGGGGCGGCGCCCGACAAGCTACTCCGGCTCGCTGAGAGCTTCATTCGGTAGCAGCACGAGCACCTTCGCCTGCTGCGGTATCTCCTCGCGGTCCGCACGCACAACACGCCGTGGAGGAGCTTGGCTAGCAACTGCGCCAAGGAACCTTCGCCTCCTCTTCAGGCCCGCACACATCGCGTCCCGCACCACCGCAACATCCGTAGAGAGAGCAGAGAGAAGGAGTCCGATCATGCTCGATCCATGGACGCGGAGACCAGAGCACAGGAGGAGAGAGATGGAGATGGCCGATGGCGAGTGGATAAGCCGAAGAGAGGGATGTACAGGGCCGTCGGTGTTGGGGATTTTCGAGCGACCAAATTTTCGAGAGAAGGGGGTGCGCTGGATAGGAAAAGAATGGAGAAAGGAAGAGAAAAAGGAAAAGGAAAATAAAAAAATGAAAAAGGAAAGGAAAGAAAAAAGGGAAAATATAAATAGAAAGAAAAATAATACGAAGAGATAGAAAAAGAAAAGATAAAAAGAAAAGGTCAGAACAGAGTGAGGAGGTGGTAGTTGGGATGGTTGAATAAAATATGTGGTAATTGGGTGTGTTTAGTTTATTTTAGACTTTACTATAGCAATTCTAAATCGAAGATTAGAGTAACTAACCATGATCTAATAATAAAACTAATTACAAAGAGGGACACAAAAACATGAGATGAATCTATTAAGCTTAATTAATCCGTCATTAGATATTGTTTACTGCGGCACAACATTGAGCCACAGGGTTGTGGAATGGTTTAATTAGGCTTTATAGATTCAATCATGGTTTGATTAGGTTTCATAGATTCGTCTTGCAATTAGACCAAGGTTGTGGAATGAGTTTTGTTAGTTATCCAAATTTATTACTCCTTATTCATATCAACCATTTGAATTCATTGTAGCAATTCTAAAAGCTAGGAGAACTGGGATACAGGGAGGGAGTACATATGAATGATTGGTGCGAGAGAAATTGGTACAGAGGGAGGAATCTCGATAACCATGGCATAATATTTCTTTTATAGGGATGAAATAGAGGGAGATAAGTGTGGATAGCCTAACAACAGCTCAGGCTGTATTCTCTATAGTGTGATGATGTTGGACGCTTTAAAAAGGCATTCTAAGATAAAAACATTATCCTCCTGTGTGTTATCTCCTAAAATTTAAAATTTAGTAATTCTCTCCCGGAAAGTCCTTTGTCGTCTCGGACCGTTTGTCTTTTTTTCTTCTTTTTTTTTAGGAAAGTCTAGGACCGTTTGAGACGTTTTCTTCCATACACACGCGTGGCCACCGGAAGCGGGCGGGCCCTGGGCCGTGGCCCAGCCGAACGAGTAATAGGCGGGCCGTAATAGAACGTTCTCCGAGTCGGTTCAGGTCCACCAGGCACCCGGTCTACGCGTTGTTGTCGCCGAGTGCTTGTCGAGGAGGCACATCCACCGTCCACGAGTCCCACGATCCGCGTGAATCCGCATCGGACGGATATTTGTTCACATATGACCCGTTGAGAGTACGAACGGCAATCGAGCTCCGTGCCGTAAAACTCAGCGGCAGGCGCGTCCTGTGGCCCCGCTCAACTTTCCCCAACCTCAGGGAATTAGGGTTTCCATCCCCCGCCGCGCCGATCGATTCGAGCCTTTGCGCACCCACCATCCCCACCACCACCGTGCGTGAGCTATGGATGAAGCCCGCTCTTCACCTCGTTTCATGGCGATGCAGGAGAGGCTCGTCGTCCACCTGCCCGGTGACGCGCCGCGGCAAGAGTGGGTAAGCGTGGAGTGCGCTACCAAGGAGGCCTACTGCTGCGGGAAGCGCGGCGACATCATGTTGGAAGGGCTCACGCTCTACGTGCGACGCCTCGGCAGTTCAGATCTCAACTCTTCCCTGGCCATCGGCCTGAGCCACCTTGCGCTCGAAAGCATCCAAGGTGAGCTCGGTGTTCCCATCCAGTTCCACGGGATCAGCGGCTGTTTGCCGGAGATTGATGGATCTATAAGGATCGTGGACCAGGAAGTCCTCGTCCTCTTGGTGATCTTCCGCTTCCGGAACCACAGCAAGCTCGTCTACTACCTCGTCTACGATGCCAAGGACGCGTCGATGTACATGATCCCGTACATCCCAGAGGATCTGAAGGCCATTTTCACAGTTACGCCTGTCCCCGCGCGCCCCGCCGGCGGCCATGGTCACGAGCTCGTCCTCATGGCACGCAAATTCTGGCCCCAACGCGCCGAACGCGGCCGTCTCTGCCTGTGCACTCCCTCGACGAGGGCGAACCCTGACAGCACCGGCCCGTGGGCGATAAAGGAGCACCGCTTCCCGGACCTTCTGCAGGCCTTCTCGGCAGATGTGATGTTCTCGTTCGAGGACAAGGTCTTCTGGGCCGATCTGTCGCAAGGCGTCGCGTACAGCAATCTGCGCAAAGGCGACTCGGCCACGTTCATCAAGTTGCCTCGTGGGTATCTGATTGATTTCTCTGTCGTACCAATGTATGCTGAAACTGAGCCGGCGAGCAGGAGCCGCACCATGGGCTGCATTCAGGGATCCGTGAAGTTTGTCTGCATCAACAGAAGTGTGCACCATCATCCTGGTTATCTCATGGTGAGAGTGTGGACTCTGGACTTGGATCACAAGCAGTGGAAACAGGAGAAGGGCTTCCCTTGCTTGTGGAAAGATCTTTGGAAGAAGGTTTGCGACATAAACTCTGACATGAGGTACGTGGTGCCCCCTCAGCCAGAGTACCCCATTCTGACACCAGACGGTGCCCTCAGCGTCGTGCTGCCTAAAACCCTTCAGAGGAGGGGTGGCATGGAAGCTGATCGTATCTGCAGCTTTGACATTGTCAGTAAGCGCTGCATGTGCCTTGGAGAAGTTAGCAACTACCATTCCATTGAACCAATTATCCTGCCTTCCAATTTCTTCAATCGCTATCCTGCTCCACTGGAACAGAAGCTGGCAACACCCAAGAGGCAACTGCCCAGCACTGTCAGGGACCTCAAACTGCCAACAAAGGAAACGAAGCTGCCAACACCCAAGAGAAAACTGAACAGCATTGTCAGACAGGAGCCAAAGCGCAGGCCTGCATTTGTTCAGGTTGTTGCAATACTACGCCGCTTGTAGTTGTTTGTTGCTTTAACTAGCATATGAACCACACGATTCATGCTTTACTGAGTTTGTTTATTGCTACTTTATCTTGATTTTTTTGTTACACTGCTATCACTATCATAGGTCTAAGTTGTAGATTGTCTCCTTTGGCGCAGCAAGGGACGGATTGAAGGGTAAGGAGACACTGAGAGGTGTGAAGATGGTGATCTGTTCTTTCTACAAGTTTGCTGATTCGTTCCAAGTGCCAGGTTTTCTTTTGAGAGGCTTTGTTCCCTGCTGCAGCAGCTAATGTTTATGACTTCGTCAATTCTACGCATTGTAATAATTGTGCTTGACACTGAAACATGGAGTTATCAGCTTGCTTATTATTACTTCCTGGACTATGTGTTAGTGTTCCACTCGTAGTCTTGTTTTCTAAAACCTTATATTTTGGAGAGAGGTCTCGCGATCAATATATTGCATGTGTCTTGACTGATGATACGCTAATAATCACTTTTCTCCTACTTATGTTTTTCTTGTTTGGGGTATTTAGGCTGGTGGAGGTTGTTTTACTGGTCTGAAAGTTTGATACTATGTTTGGATCATGTTAACTCAGAAAATATTCTGGTTTGTTTCCTCTATATATCAGAATGATTGAACTATAATGCACGGACTGGTGGTCGATATATCTTTCTTCTTACACCTAGTGTTTTTCAGTAGGGTGCATAGCAACCGAAATGGAATTAACTTTTGAAAGTTATGAGAATCCAGTGGGAACCACTTTATGTAATTTCTCAGATAGTTCCTGGGTGTAGGTTGGAGCAACTTCATCAACAAATTTGATCTAACTGGTTGTGGTACGTGCAATTTGGTTGTCTCGTAAATATTATTGAACTTGCTTTGGAAATCAAATTGGTAATGAAATGAACCATGGTGTCACCTACATATACAAATTTATTCTCAACCTAATGATTCTTTGCTTGTTTTTGTTTTCTTTAATGGCGCTGTTGGACTGAAGCTGTTGGCAGGCTAGGTTAGGGTTTTTAGTGTTTTATATATGCCACACCCTACTTCTCAAACAAGTAAAAACGTCAGGGCAGTGATCGTTAGGCATTGTCGCGGTATGTTTGAATTGCATATATCCCATTCATGACTCTTGCTTTTCAATTTATTGGTCTAGTAGTAACAGAAAAAAAATGACTATAGGGGGATAGCTTGCAAGGATATTGTAAAGAAACTATTTCAGATCTGGCTTGTGTCCGTCTCATAGCTACCTGAAGTGTTTTTTGGATTGCTTCCGACAGGCTAGGTTATGCCTGTCTTATGTATAATGATTGTGTTCAATTGTCGCTTCCAACAGGCTAGGTTATGCCTGACATACCATATCATGTATTGCGTTCAAATGTTGCTTCCAACAGGCAGGTTATGCCTGCCATACCATATCATGTATTGGGTTCACTGGTGCTGGTTCCTCTATTTGACAGTCTGCCTTGCATTTTTTTTTTCATGAGAAAATGAATAATCATCGTAGCATACATCAGAACTGCATGACATGAACAACTTTTTGCTAACCGTACACCGAAAAGTGCTTCGATATGTTTCCAGTCTGTAGAGCCACATAATAACAGTACATAAATGATTAACATAGCAGTAAGGTCAGCAAATGTACCTTTTTCCCTTTAACTCCATGCACAATGGTATTGACAAAGCAAAATGTTACTAATGAAAAAGGTTGAATATAATTTCTTTAAAAAAGCGGTTGAATGTAGTTGCACAAATCAAAAGTATTCAAATCTGGTTCATATTTTTTTTGTTAAATTTAGTCTGGAAAGGATGCTGGGGTGTAAAACTGATGTTCTGCATCGGCCGCTGGGGTGGGTGTCCAGTATAATGATTAGGATGAGGCCAGTACCCGGAATTCTGCATCCTGTTATTCTGATGAGGCCTTGGCCCTTCGTGGATTGTCAGTTTTTGACATTGATGCACGGATACCAGCATCATGGCTTCTGGAGTTTGGGCGTTCCAGTATCCGCATAGGCTGTCTGTTCTAGTGGGTGCAGGTCTAACTCAGTTCTTGGGAGTCACTAGAGACAATTTTGAAAATCTGGCTCTGCTGATTGCCATCTGCAATCTAAGTTCCCTAGTACCTCTTCCACTTCTGGGTCTCCTCCCAGATGAATCCCCTACAGATACTGCACAAACAAAAAAGGACTGATGTTCTCTTCCGATGGACTGCTACAAGACATGTATACGGCCGTGTTTAGTTCCCAAAAGTACTCTTTACTTTCTATTCATCCCCCTCACAGAACACGCATCTCCAAAAATTCTTTTTTCCCCATTCCTATTCATCCCAACCACAAATAAACACGGCCGTAAACTCTTTCGGCAGTAGTGGGTATCAGACTGCTCGTCTTGAGCAGTGCAGTGCTGAGAACACTGCTTTGACAAACGAAATGTACATGGGAGAAGCATTATTGAGACAAGATTGTTCACGGCTTCCTCAGTCGTGGTCGTGGGCTCACGTGCAATGGCTGCATCGGGTTTCATTTTCGTGTGAAAATGAATAGGGAGGGTGTACAGGACTTACCTACTGTAAAATGATATGTAAACGGCAGGGAGCAGACTGATAAACTGATTTCGCCGAGTGTGCACCCTCAGGCTCGGTCCAGCTACTGTAAGTAAGTTTTTAACCCGGTAGCCCGGTTTTGAATGAGAGAAATGTTAGTTCTGATTACTGAACAGTGAAGATGGCAACACCACCGATCCTCTTTAATTCTATTAATTAACTGATTTTCTGAATGGGCAAAATCTGATAACGTCGTGTCGAAACAGGGGATTCCAGATGACTGTGACGCAAAGTTTTACATCTCCGGTTATAGCTGTGCCACTGTAGCTTAATTTAGCTTCGCTATTAGCCTGCTATTTAAATCATTGTTGTAATGGGCACCCTATCTTGAGACAGTAACGAACCCGGCTCCCTAAGTGTAGAGAACTGGAGTAGAGGCGAGGAAGCAATAGCTGTCAGGGACTGGGGATCGGAGGGAGCAGGGCGAACATGATCGGGAGCAGAGGGTCCTAATCATCGTCGAAAGCAAGGTGACACACATCCAGGATCCAGCCCCCTCGCATCTCAAGGGGTGCAAAATACCAGCGGTATGGCAAGATACTGAGTCTATATGGGAACATGTTGTTACCAGCCATTATTGGCAACGACAAAATGGTCTAAGTAGTCTACCGAGTCCTATCTTGTCTTCCTAGTTCAATCGAAAATGCAAAATGAGCAAATATTGCATGAAAATCAGAATGCTTACTCGTTACCACGACAGAAACTTGATGTCAAGGTTTATTTTACCTTGCTCCGCGGAAGGATCAAGAATACCTGCCCCCAGCTCTTTCACAAGATACGGCAGGGCAGGTGATTCATCCTTCACACGGTGCAAGGGACATTATTCAGCAGTCAGCACGAAACAGTTTTGGCTATCAACTAACAGCTTTACTACAGCAGTGGATGCCCATATCCTGTCCTAACAAGTAACAACTAACAAGGCTCTTTCTAAATCCCTTGTCCTAAATGTAACCAACTCCTTTCCAGTGAATACAACAAAACAATTCGACAATGGAATAATATCGGGATACAAGGAAACACTATGCCCACTCACCAAGAGCATGTTTATCTCCTGGTAGCAGGATGCCCCCAAACATTAAACATGCCGTGTGGATTTCCAGCAGCTCGTCAGCACGGTTATGCTGAGGATTCTTCCTGTTTACCTGGCTCTGACAAACCATTACCATTAGCACCTTGAGTTTTGACACGGTAGACTTTGGTAGCCTGTTGTCTCTTATCCTGTTGCGATCTCGTGTTATCCTGCTTTGGCTGTCTATCAGGAGCTGTCCTTGGATCATGCTTTGCAGGTACACCAGTGGGGCCTCCACTTGGTTGTTTGCCAATCCAGTTACTGGGAGGTAAGGGTGGTGGAACCCCATTTATCGGTCGCTGCTGCGGGAATCCTCCAGTTTGGAAAGGCCGCTGAGGTGTAAAACTAGTGTTCTGCATAGGGCGCTGAGGTGTAAAACTGATGTTCTGCATAGGCCGCTGGGGTGGGAGTCCAGCATAATGATTAGGATGTGGCTGATTGGGCCAGTACCCTGAAGTCTGCATCCTGTTATTCTGATGAGGCCTTGGCCCTTCGCGGATTGTCAGTTTTGACATTGATGCACGGATACCAGCATCATGGCTTCTGGAGTTTGGGCGTTCCAGTATCCGCATAGGCTGTCTGTTAGCTTGAGCATCACCAAAGAACTGATGAGAGTTGGGGACACTTCTGGACATGTGTGCATGATATTGATTGTCCACAAAACCCCTCTCATATCCCAATGGTCCAGCAGGCCTTGGTCTGTTTCCAGGGCCATAGGGTGCACCCCTATATGGCATATCAAGTAGCCCAGCAGCGTTACCAGATTTGAGCTGGAGAGAGTTTTTCACCAGTCGGTGTGCAGCTTCTCCCAAGAGAGAACCTGACAGAGCTCCAGGAACCTGAGCCCTGTAATTGGGAAGAAATCATGAAAAGAGATTACAATATTAATTAGTCTTTCTTTGCTACGAGTAGAGTACAATTTATACAGTATTTCCTTTATAACAGACACACAGAATTTATGAATACTCTAGTGCAAGCACAAATATTCTGCTAAAACCATTAACAATATCAATCGTACCTTTCTCTCCGACGACTATTATCTTCATGCCACAGCACAGGAAAGGGTTTGAAATCACTAGGTTTCAATATCTACAAAATGGAAAACTTGTTATCCTTAACTGCTTAGCAAACCAACATCAATTTGGTAAAAATATGATAAAAATTGTTGGAAATTTATCTTATGCCTAGCAAACAAACATCAAAACTGATAAAAGGGAGAAAAATCACCATATATTTCAAATAGCATACTTCTATAAGGGTACCACAACTACAGTGCAGACATGAAAGGGTGATGGAGCTAAATAATTGAAAGATAGTAGCATTCACACAAGACTATTATGCTTATGGAGCTAAATAATTGAAAGATAGTCATCATGCTGCAATGAGATTTGCTTGATGCTGACAACATTTTCAAAAGAACTTCAGTTCACTAGATCAATACATAACCATTAAAATTTTCCAAAGATGTTATAATTTGTGATATTTGCAAGACAACATTAGAAAACGGTCATTTGTGTCTTGCAAACCATGAAATGTTTAAAGAAAATACCATAGAAAAAAGAAACAGATGTGTAAATATGAAAACACTAAAGAGCATATCACCATTAACTTTCACTTATTATTCAGCAATTACTCTTTCCCAGAATGTAAAGATGATAATATTTTTTTACTGCTAATGTGAAGAATATTGAACTATACACATGCATAGTTTTTATTCTTTTTTATTGAAGAAAAATATATGCGGTTAGCAAATACCTTCGCAGGTACAATTACCCCTGCTGGGGGCTCTGGGATGTGTTTGTGATACTGAGGATTAAGATATGTAGCATTCCTGAAACATCTTAAAAAAATAAATATAGTGTTCGAATATTTAAATTGTGGCTTTTAGTTTATAACATGCTTTTAGGCCATGTTCAGATTCCCAACTATTCACTATTCATTCCAACTTTTCACTATTCATTCTAACTTTTCACTATTCCTCCCTCACAAAACACGTTTCCCAGCGAATGCTACAGTGTTTTTCTTATGCTACAGTGTTTTTTCCTACAATCTAAACACACCCTTAGATGATAAGGTGCTTACAAAACTCTGTTCTGGGCAATGCCATTGAACCCCCTAACTGGAGATGTCACAGTGATGTTATACCAGTTCCTTTCAGATAAGCGAAGGAACCCATTCATTCCACCACTGCAAACAGTGTTAACATATCACGACACAGAAAATAAATGCTGAGAGAAATAAAATATCACTATTTAGTGTTTCTACGGACCTAACAGCTGGATCAATGGGAATAACATAGGGATCTGTTCTTGGTAGATGGTTGTACATCCGATACAGGAACGCAATCTGAGCAGTCAATGGATGAGTTTCCCGAACATATATTATGTCAAACATTGTCCTGTTCCTGAATCTCTCTTCTTCCTGCAAAAGATAGCAATAAAAATATAAACTCCTCGAACAATTGCCATAAAACTAGAAACCAGATGCTGGAGTCAGAAAGAGACACTAAAGTACAACCACAATGAAAATTGTAAGCCAAGAGGATTAATAAAGAATGATCGTAACATATACATACTGTCAGCGTGTCTTCCAGTTTTCTTGTCTCAGCAAGCAGAAGCATTTCGTCAATAAAAGGTAACTTTGCAACACCCTGGATAAAAGAATTTAACATAAACAAATCTCCATAAGAAACTCAGTAGCCTCTAAAAGAATTGTTTATCCATATGCCTTACCTGCCATGCAAAACGTTTCCCATTCATGTCTATCTCAAAATCTGCACATGCATTAAAGGTATTAGGTGTCATGAATCAGTATGATTTTTATAAACACACATATTATCCTATGTATTTGGTAGTTTCTGAGTACTTCTATTTGTGTTACATAGGAGGAGGTAATACCTTTGGGATACAAAGACTTCAAAGGTGAATTGGGATCAGTCATTAAGTCCCCATAGTACTTTGGCAGTGCATTGGAGCTACACAAGAATATAGGAAACATCTCAGAACTCGTTATATTTTACACTTTCCATCAAAATATAAAATATTCATTAGCTGAGGGGATAGCAAACCTGGCAGCTGGTAGTGTTCCCATAAGTTGGTCAAATGGCTTGAAAGGTTGACCCAAGAAAAATGTGATCTCCAATTCAGCCAAGTCTTTTAGGTCAGAGGCAAAAGGCGCATAATGATACGGATAGAACCTGACGTGGATGAAAAAGCTGGAATTAGCATGTCAAACTTTTTTTTCTCAAACACGCAAGAGAGTTGTGTATCATTATATTAGTATGTCATACTAAACATAAGAAAAGTGCTGTCAAGAAGATCATGTCAATCTGACTGCTAGGCAAGAGGGTTACTGGGTACCCATATTGTTTACGACAGAGGTCAAAGTGGTTTCTCACATATTTGATTGATTTAAAACACTCCTTATATGTAAGTAGCCATCAACACAACAAGTCCACAATCGCCGGCAAATATCAAGAAAAAAAGTCACTATACTAGCCACTAACCAGAAGCTATCAGCACCGCTAGCATAATGTGTTCCACAACATGACGAATAATCATACAGGGCCATCACTTGAATATAATGATTTAGTCTTGGAACAAGAATTCAAGGACCAACCAATTGATTGTGCACCACAGCATATAACGCCATATGCCCATGTCAATGGCAATGATTTGACTCTACCAAATTGTGGTCATCTAGTCACCACAACTGATCAAATAGCTGTGAATTGTGGATGTGTAGTTTCTTGTGCATTCCCCGTTTAGTTAAAGCAACTTTAGGGGGGCTACTTAAAGTGGCCATAGCTTTTAGGTCAGAAGTAGTGAATAACAATAATTTGATGCTCATACGTGAGGTTCATACACCAAACAAAAAGTTGTAACATAGTCTCACAATTGATGGTCAATATTTACCTACCACTGCCATGAACAAACACCTTGATAGTAGTATCTCATAACCCAGCAAAGACCTTCCACATATTTCTGGACCTGAAATATGATAGATTATAGACAATCAAAGACAACAATACAACACTAGTGTTAAGAGCAAATGATGACCAAAGAGCAGTAGCTAGTGTGGGTATACCACATATTCCTACAAATGAAACCTGCTCACCTTACACTCTTATACTACACCATAACTAAGTAAATAATATAATAAACAATATATAAATCTGATAAGCATTCCAAAAAATGTATAGCCTTTGTACCAAGCAAGTTGGGGCAGGTTAGAGATAAAAACCCAACAAGAACCACATGGACAAAAGACTTGTTCTACTTTTTTTTAATAAAAATAAAAATATATTGTACATGTGGATTGCTAAATCCACACCCTACTACTACTTTTATTTAGGGTTCAATCTGCTTGCTGGGTTTTTACAATTGTTCATCCAGACCCACAACCCTCTTTACCCTGGATTGGAACCAGTAATGTTTAAACAGAATAGGAGGAAATAAAAACTCATTTCAAAATCACTTCAGACATTAATAATTTATAGTAGGTCGAGTCTAACTCACAAAACAGAACTTGGGGCAAGTACACTGGTGATGTCCACTAGGTGGTTTCATGCATTGACATGTAATCTAGAGACAATTTAATAGACAATCCCTACCATGGGTTGCCTTTTAAGTTGTCTCATAGTAATTGTGCAATCCCTTAATTTGTGCATAGGAAAAGAAATATTTTGAGTTGCATGCCAACAATACACTGTACAATGGTGAGGGAATGGTCTTATAGTCTTAAATCTTAGCTTATAAGGCAGTTGCCTCACGAAACAACCGCCTCGTCCTCTCATCTCCCTCTTTCCCCCACATCATAAAAAATGCTATCTGGAAATGCAAGACACAACCTATGGCACTGCTTATGCATATAATGTACGTGCACCTAAATAATTTAAATCAAGTTAAGCAAAGACAAATCGACCTTATTTGCATATCCAGCAATTGACCAAGCAACCAACAAGTCAAAAAGAATGTTGATTGCTTCATAAAGACGGTTGTTGTAAGGCCATAAATGGCATCCAAATGCTGTATCTGGTTTGTGACTATTTCCAATGTTGAACCACCAAATGTTAGTCCAGCTAGTTCTAGCCATTAACCATAGCTGTTTGTGTTATTAAGGAAACATTCAGAACATGGTTATTGAGTATTTCTTACGTAGCATATGATACATCCACTGCCTCTCACAGAGCTTAGTTAGATGGTAACATTGAGTCATTTAGTTAGGAGTTGCAGCGCACGATAAATTAACAGCACCTAGAAAGAAGGACTCACAACATCTCTCCGAACTTGATCAATGGGTTTTGATTCTGCCTCTTCTTTAAACTTTTCAGCATAGTACCGCTCCCTGTATCCTGGCTCTCCTAACTTGACCTGAAGGAAGAAATAGAATTGGCGACAGCAAACAATTTTCATTCTTACAATCATCACACATTAATGAACAAATATTTTCAGAAATTTCAGGAGAAAAACAGACCTTGTCCACATATTGATCCTCCTCAGAATTTTCTCTCTGTACTTCTCTCTGTACTTTGTTTCTCTCTTCGTTGTTCTCTCGTGCCTGCAATTTAGCAAGCATAAAGACAATTTGTCTTCTGAGTTAGCAATGACAATTCAAAGATATAACAAACAAGCTTTTGTGCATTGAAGTATAAACACATAAGATTTGCAAGAATCAATTTTCAAATTATATGGAAACATATGCTCATGTGGAAATTGAACTGCGTTCCAAGTTGAGAAGTTTACTTGAACTTATTATTAGAACTCTATCATGGTATCTTAAGATGCTGATACTCAAAAAGGATGCTTATACGATACTAAAATGACTGATGTTGCACTATAAATATATAATTGTAGCATCCTATGAATGGCCTAGAGTGACTGAAACAACTTAATCTCACTATAAAATGAATTCACAAACTTCATAACGATCACATATTTTCACCATAGGATAGAGTTTAAAGAGATCATTATCCTTAAATTTGTATGCAAGAACATATAGGAGTAAGGAATCAAGAAAGGCGCAGATGAAGATCAGCAAAAAAGTACCTTTTGAATGCGTGCACGTTTCTGGAAAATTTGCTCTTCATTGACAGCAACAGACTGAATGAAATGCTCCACACGGTCCAATACAACCTTTGTTTGGAATGGTGAAAATGTCAATATATTTCTGGCAGTGACCTCATTTTTAAAAGAAAGAAGGATAATCTGGGCATTTAGAAGAACAACAACTATTGGTGAACGATGAGACCATAAAACTACTTTAAGTTCTTGTAACAAAACATACTTGCCAAACACAGTAGAGTCACTGGGTTTGCCATCCTACATCCTAGAAAATGGTCCTTTTATCACATGCAATTCTACAAAACGGCAATGCCCATGGCTCCCATAGTTCCCCCAGCAGAAAATCAACATAGCCTTTAGTCCCAAGCGAATTGGGGTAGTCTAGAGATGAAACCCAGAAGAAACAAAGGTCAAAGTTCAGGCATGTTGATAGCTAGTCTCTAGGCGCTTCTATCCATAGCTACTTCATTGGGGATATTCCACTCATTAAGGTCTCTCTTAACCGACTCGTCCCAAGCCAGTTTAGGTCTACCTCTACCCCTCTTAACATTATCGACCAGCTTTGGAACCCCCACCCACCCCACACGCACCGGCGCCTCAGTAGGCCACCGTTGGACATGGTTTTGTGATACCAAACTTGCAAAATGATGGGATTGCATCATTTGGCTTAAGGGTATTAACATTCTTACAGAAATCATAATGATACATGATGACAACATAACCATGAAGAGATCGTTCCTTAGTCATAACGACACACCATGTTTATCAAGCATCTCAATGTGTATCACATGGTTAAAGAAATACAACAGTCTACTATAAAGCTGACAAAGGTATTTTCTACAAAACATTGCAATCATAACGCTTCAAATAATACAAGAACTTGCATCTGACAAACTTTACCTCGCCCCCATCGGTGAGGTAACCACCCATTGATTTGAATTCCGCTCTGTAGATACTCATCAGAAGATTAATGGCACCCTGCAGAATACAGCTGGCAATTAATAACAATTATGCACAAATCATCTAATGAGTAAAATAAAACTTATATGAACATAATGGATGTTTTTAATATCGACAGACCTCACGAATCTCCAAAGTCGGCATGTGAGGCAGAAAGTCATTGCCAACAAAGAAACACATAAACACAAAATCATCGATCAGGCGTTCAAAGTTTATCTTGAAGGGAGCATCTACAATTTCCAATTCCTTTGCCAGGTATTCACGCAACACCCATATGTTAAGAAACTGTTAACAGGACAATAGTTACATAGTGAACCAGCAGAAGTAAAATATGTATGTACTGGAAATAAATACATGGTGAACCAAAAACAAATATACTAGATCAAATAGTGATACAGTTCAGAGTACCTGGTATTTCTTTTTATGAATAGGAGGCAGCTCCACAGCATTATCAGCCTGGGTAGGTCCTCTGCATTCAGCAGCCAAATGCCCAACTTGACCGCACAGAAAACATTTTTCTTGTTGCCCTGGCATGGAGATCACCTGTAAAGTCAGTTGAATTATGTAGTTACGGAAATAGTCCTAATGTACCATGAAGAGGACAAAGTTGAACATCCAGAAATTGGCCATCTTAGATGTGTATACACTTCCCACTAAAGTACTATCAGAAGATTACCTCTCTTAAAATTGAGAAGTGGACCTCGTGTGTTGCCAGAGCAAGCATAATCAAATCAGCATCCTGGAGAATAAAGTGGCAAATGTGTTACGCATATTCAGTATAAACAGACTGTACTGGTTTAAAAGCCGAAGTAGACTTACCAGGCCATATAAGCAATGTCGGGTATTGGGGTCAAAGCCAGGAAGATTGCGCTGCAAGCGAATGTATGACATAATTTTATGCTCTCCCTCTCCAGGGACATTGGAATCAGACAATATTACCTTGAAAATACGCACGATCCAGATCTCAGTTAATACACTGCAATCTCAATAGGATTAAGACTAATTTTACAAGTCCAAGCCAGCACAATAAAAACCTTGACAGACTGCCATCCAAGGGAATGATTCAATCTGAGTTGTATGTAGTACTGAAGCGCCGAAGATAGTACAAACATGAACTGCGTCCCAGGCGTAATGACATTTGAGTCGATTGCCTCTGACTTCTCCTTCTGGGCTAGAGTCCTACCCTCCGCCTCAAATTCCTTCCTCAGCCTCTCCTCCTCAGCTGCCTGAGCAAAGTAAACACGATATGAGAAACAGCTGTAACCATCTGCATGAGCCATACAACAACGTTTGCGGTAACGTTACCGCATCAGCCGCGTCCTTTGCAGCCCGGAATCGTCTGGACCTCTGCTGATTCATCTTTGCCCTTGGAGCAACACCATCTAAGGGACAAAATTGACAGAGCTTGTTACTGAGAGTCCAACTGGGTACATTACAGGTAGCATCAGTGCAGCAGCGACTCACCAATGGCCATGTAGAGGAGCTTCCTGGGGCGGACGATGCCGAAGAGGTGGTCGATGTAATCAAAAATCGACTTGAACACCTCGTCGTAGGTGGTGGGTGCCGGCTGCAGAGAGAGAGAAAACGAAGCCGTGAGATCGAGAGCTGAGCTGGGGTTCGGGGTGGGGAATCGAGCAGGATCGAATGCGTACCCGGCCTTCGGGGTGGAAGCAGGGGTGAATGATGCCATTCATGTCGAGGTAGAGGTTGTCGAACTCGAGGCCGTTGGGGTTGGGGCGACGGAGGTCGACGGGGACGAAGGCGCCGGGCTCGAGCTCGACAGGCTCCTCCTCCTCCGCGTCCGACACCGTCAGCGGGTAGCGGTCCGCCAGCCACCGGTAGAACGCCGGGACTCCCATCTCCGACCGACCTGCCCTGCCGCCGGATCTCCCCCTTGCTCCGGCCTCCCTCTCGCGCTTCCGGAAGCTTCTAGCGCGGCGGTGGCGTGCGTGTGGTTGCTGCTGCCTCCTTCCCTCCTCTTCGGTTCGATCTGGGGGGGAGACGGGAAGGAAGGGGGCGAGGCTGCGGCAAGGAGAGGGCGATGGCCTCGTGAGTGCGGGCTAGGCTTCCGTGTCGTCGGACACTGCGGCTCGGTAGTTTTTTGTGCGGCTTCTAGCCCGATCCGGCCGAAGGATGAATGGATGATGGGCTGCAGTAACTACGACCGGCAAGGTCTGCAAATGGCTGGAGGCCGTACGATGCGTATCTTCCACGCTCAGGTGTGCGTTCAGATTGCTTCCGTTTAGATCAGAAGTGAAAAGTACTTTTTCCAGATGAATAGTGCATTAGAAAGCGTGTTCTGTGAGTGGAAATAGAAAAAACTAGTTGGAGAAGTACTTTTTTTAATCTGAACACAGTCCAGGATCTAACGTGGCGCTTGTAACTGTGGCTCAGAGTGTTAGGGTGAGTTTAGATTCACCAACTTTCTCAAAAAAACACTATTCATCCAACTTTTCCCTATTCATCACATCCCTCCCACTCACAGAACACTATTCATCTACAGTGTTTTTTTGGGTCTACAGTGCTTTTTCGGGGAATCTTTCCCAATCTAAACACCCCCTTAATTTTGTGAAGTTGCAAAGGTCAGTAAATTCTGGACATTGCGCCAATAAAGAGAAGTTGTCGACCCTGTGTGTGGTTATCGTAATGAAACATATCATCACTGGTTATGTAGACGGTAGAGTATTGGTTATGAGTACGTCGAAACGTATTAGGAATATATTTTTCTTAACCGTAGTAACTATATGTCGATGTCGCATACTTCATCAGTCATTAAGCATGTCCATTTGTGTTTATTATTCAGCTACATCTACCATTTCCAGCCAGCAAAGCCATGCTTTGCTAACAGGTACAACTAACTAGTTAAGCACGGCCTAACAGAAGCAATTGCTACTGACTATAATAAATGGTGAAAATATTTATAACAGTTGCTGGCCTTGTCGTTTTTCGAATCAGCAAGTGAGTATTCATTCTTTTAGGCAATATGATTTCGTTGGTTGTTTTCAAAGGGTATGACCAAACGTAGTTCTGTATTCCCTGTATTCTAATTTATAAGTTGTTTGATTTTCTCAACTTTGACCATTCGTCTTATTCAAAACATTATGTGAAATATTTTTAAAAAATTGTTATGACTTGCTTTATTGATGAATATTGTTCAAGAATTACTTAAATTTCAAAATTTGACTATGCCTGTATAATTTTTTGAATAAGAGCAATGGTTAAAGCTGGGCCAAAGTAGTCAAGCGACTTATAAATTGAAATGGAGAGAGTAGTAGTTATCAAGGTGTATGTTGTCAAATACTCTATTTGACTCATGAATTAATGGAGTTGTTGCTCCTAACCTTTTTTCTGAAGTTGTTTATCTGTTCTCCACCTTTTGAATTACATGTAACAACTCTATCATTCTCACGTACTCATTTCTTCCAAGCTAAAAAGTTTTAGATTTCTCCATTGTCCAATCTTAAGCGGGTGTCCACGAGCCAAATTTTGTTGCTGGGCGTTCTATTAAGAAATCGTAGCAAAGATTTTTTTTTAAAAAAAGGAAATCGTAGCCAAGTGATCGCACCTTATCTTTTTAATTGCAACATAGGTCGTGCACACATGAAAACACTAGCCTCTACTAACATATATCTTTAGACTTTTTTTTTATTGTCGTCGAATTCTACTATGAACAAGTCGGTCATATCGATGGAAAATCTCTCGTTTCTTCACTGGGATCATTATATCTAGAGCATTCCGATATCTCGACACTACGATCTCCATTGATACATTAGACGAATTAGCAATTAGCATCTTACATGTACATAAGATAAAATATGTACGCATGCATAAATAAGACAAGACTATCTTGATTTTTTTTCTTACATGTTATATTCGATTCGTTTTAAGTCAATATATCCAACTCTGACCAAATCTATACAAAAATATATCCACAAGTGTCAAACATATGCACTAATGAAATAAATTTTATGGTGGATATAATGAAGCAACCTTGTATTATAAACAATGTTATACTTTTATATAAACTTAATCAAAGTTATTACAAAAAGTTCGTTTTTATGATAAACGAATTTTGAAAAAAAAACAGAGCGAGTAAATACATAACGGATTATGGTATTGTTTTTTTAGGGATGGATTATGGAGTAGTATGTTTTACTCGCATAGTTTCCGAGGGCTGAAAATCAAAACTGCGCGGCTGCAAACTCTACACAGGCCCAACCAAGGCCCAGAAGCCTTCCCACAATATAGCCCGCGGAGGTCCATTCCCCTCCCCATCAAATCGTAGCCGTCCGATGAAGCACTAGGGTTTCACCCTCCCGTATATAATCCTCTACACTACCCCGCCTCCAAAACCTTAGCCGCGCGGACGCCCACCACCTCCTGCGCCTCCTCGCCGTCGCCGCCCCGCTCCGCGCGACCGATCTGCCGCCGCCGCCACCATGGTAACCTCTCTTCCCACTGCTTTTCGGTGTACAGATGTTCCTTACCGTGCCCTGACTCCTTTGTGACGCCGTGGTTGCAGTCGCTGATCGCCGGTGAGGACTTCCAGCACATCCTGCGTCTGCTCAACACCAACGTGGATGGGAAGCAGAAGATCATGTTCGCGATGACCTCCATCAAGGGTGTTGGCCGCCGCTTCTCCAACATCGTCTGCAAGAAGGCCGACATCGACATGAACAAGAGGCAAGTGCCTTCCTTTCGCTCTGAGGATCATACCAGATCTCGCTAGTGATGATGGGGCTGAGACGTTGTGTTGTGTCGGTGGTCTTGCAGGGCCGGCGAGCTGACGCCTGAAGAGCTGGAGCGGCTGATGACGGTGGTGGCGAACCCCAGGCAGTTCAAGGTGCCCGACTGGTTCCTTAACAGGAAGAAGGACTACAAGGACGGCAGGTTCTCGCAGGTCGTCTCCAACGCCCTCGACATGAAGCTCAGGGACGACCTTGAGAGGCTCAAGAAGATCAGGTCACAACTCCACTCCAATCTCTTTGGTTCCTACAGCTACCAGTAAAGTGATCGTACATCTGCTGAGAAATGATGCTGCTGTCAGATGCTTAAGGGCTTGTTTAGTTGTGGGGTGTAAAGTTGGTGAAAGTTGGCGAAATGTCACATCCATCCTTTTGACATTAATTAGGAGCACTAAATATAGGCTAATTATAAAACTAATTACACAGATGGATTCTACATCGCAAGACGAATCTATTAAGTCTAATATGTGCTGTCATTAGTGCATTTTTAATGACGGGTTACTGTAGTATGACAGTGTCTAATGACGAATTAATTAGGTTTAATAGATTTGTCTCGCGATGTAGAGTCCATCTATGTAATTATCCTAATTAGTGTCCAAATGTTCGATGTGACAAGCTGGCAAAGTAAGTTGGCGAAAGTTGGCGATCTAAACAAGGCCTAAATGAAATTTGCTTGATTATTATTTTCACTTTGGAACAACCTAAATGCAATTAACTTCCCTATATTGATGTAATACCATGCCTAGCCCATATCATATAGTAGCCTTATATTATTAGTTGGGCTTATGTTATGCTTGCAGCCGATCTTGTGAGCTAATCAAGTTCTGAATTGTTTGAATAGTGACGCCAATCAGGATAGCAAGAAATGGTCTACTTTATGATTGAATTGCAGTCAATGTTATTTGGGTGTCTATATCAATCTCTGCAGGCATGTTAGATCTTTAGGTTGCACAGATGTGGGGTGACATCTCCATTGTTGAATCTCGTGATATGTCAATTATGCCGCATAGTGAGGCCAGTTGTACAATATATACTGGGTTGTCCGGTATCGTTTGCACGTTAACCTGGTGTAGGCCATATGTGTTTTGGTGAACTGATGTGGTAAACCTGATCTATGTTGTTAGCTGGGCATACCTGCATCACTACTGAAGTATGAATATGGTTGATTTTTTTTCCAGGTTTTGGAAATGTTATTGTCGAACTAGTTTCAATTAGACAGTATCAGTTAGTTGCTTGTTTGATCCTGTGATTAGTGTCAAGCTGTGGGTGCACTGAAATGCACCCAGGATGGTAACATTAATCATTTGAAATCAGTTTTGGCTCTAGAACATTCTTTGTGTCATTTATTTTTTGATGCTTGCTCACTGAATATATATGTGTAGCCTGAGAGATCAACATTGTTACTCTGGTTATGTACTTCTTAGATTTCATTTGTCACATTGCATGCTGACATTTATGCTTTCTGCAGGAACCACCGTGGTCTTCGTCACTACTGGGGCCTCCGTGTCCGTGGCCAGCACACCAAGACTACTGGCAGGCGTGGAAAGACCGTTGGTGTCTCAAAGAAGCGATAAGCTATATATCTTATGCTCAACAAATCTTGGCCCTACTACTGTGTTGGTTCATGTCCAAACAGTCTTGATGAAGCGTTTATGTTTAGACAGTTTCCTGAAACAATGTTTTGCCCTAGGATAATCATGCAGTTGAACCTTAATATATTGTATCGTGCAATGTGTTTTTGCGACTTCGAAGAGTAATTTGATTTTGATGAGACAGTTGCGGATTGACTCTACCTAGTTCATTGTTATCACGAGTGATCTCTTCCTACATTAGTTGTTTGCGTGAATGTTGTGCGGCAGTTGAATCGTCTTGATTCCATTATGCAAATTGTTGCTCTACCAATGTTAGCTATTCTAACAATGGTGCAGCACAGTTACATCATGTAAAATAGCAGGATAATAGTGTACAAGCCTGCTATTTGTACAGCAACCGTTTGCGTCATGGAAAATGGCAACATAATCAAACTAACATCTCCGTGTAAACTATGCAAACTCTAATCTAAGCCACATGATGTTGATCTAGGGGATGCTCATGGGAGGTGGGAGGAGAGATTTACAAAGTGGGAGGGATTAAATAGAAAGAGTGATTAGAGACGCTTTTACGAAGCACCCCTCCCACCTCCCACGAGCGTCCCATGGAAAATAGCATAATGAATCGTCCTTATATTTTCCTGCTGTTTTGTTTCTGTGCTCGAGGCCAAACCTGAATAATTGAAAAATTAGACTATTGGTGAAGCAAAGGCTTGTAGGTGAATATGATTGTAGAATGTGTGTTCTGTAATTGGGTTCATCAATCCTTCGTCATGCCAAACTAATTGCGGGTGAGCATGTGCTCCTTTTCTGCCTTTCGTGTTCCATCCTCTCAAACGCCATAAGGATTTGGAATTTGGATCCTCGAGAGGCCATTCCTGAGTCCTTGGCCCCGTCCCAGTTCACTTTCGCCGCGTCTGGGAACCCTTTCCGCTTGCTTGTTCGTGGCCCCGCGCATGATGATTGCAGCCTGTTCTCGCTTTGCCCACTGCTCTGAAAAATATTGGTCGAGCGTAACCGAAAGGAATGCTAAGAGCTTTCTTTAGTTTTACACGTAAGTGTAGTCCTAATAGACATCCAGTTGGTCTGTTTGTTTGCCGAATAATTGCGGTTAGCAAAGCTGGTCTTGGTAAACAATGGGGTCAACGCACTAACATAGCCAACTCCCAGGTCTATGAACTCAGGTCGTGCAAATGTGCTCTGAACATTGCTGTTTAGTTAGTGAACAATGATATACTCGGCTCAAATGCAAGTCGATGCAGCAAGGTTCAGACCTAGTGTACAAGGTAAGCTTTATGCTCAAAGTCTCAAAGAAGCTGGTCCCTTTTTTGGGCTCTCTAATGCAGCATGACGCTTCATCCATGACACAGGAATGTAGATTCAGTAATCTGTGTAAATGCAGGAATCTGTAAATTCTAAAGCAGCAGAGTGCGGGTTGCTCCCTCAAAAAAGAAGAAGAAGAAGAAAAAAAGCAGAGTGTGGGTTGGACACGCAGTTGGAACCCAATTGCGCCAATTTGCAGGAACGCATCTTGCAGTAGCTGCAGAAATGTTTTGGTGGAGAGCTCGCTCTGCCGGTAATCGTGGATGATGCAAGACATGTCACGTCGTGATTGTGCACGCATTGCTGTCCCGGCGGCGAGCTGGGAACGCCGTATGCTTCTTCCTCCTCCTCGGCTTTGGCCTTTGGGCTTTGGGGATATGGACTGACTGGTTTGTGCAGTAAATTCGATTCGATCGTTGCGTGTGAATTTCGCAGCAGATGGAGCTGCTGCCGACGGATAACGGGATAAACGAGATGGAACGCCGCGTCATCACGAAGCTGGAGATGGAGATAAAGCACGCCTTTATGAGCCGGAAAATCCGGGCGAATCCGGCCGTCGTCGGATCATCGTCGAACGGCCGCCGCGTCGAGGAAGAAGGCGGACGGTGGGCCCTCTCCCCCATCTGCTGCTGCTCTTCCCGTCATCAATGAGAGAGAATGGAATGAGATACACGACGCACGCACGCACGCCTCAAAGCGATTGGGGAATTGGGATCACAGGTGGATCCAATTCGTCTCGCAATTGCCACCGCCGTTCGCCCGCCGGTGGCGTCACAACCCATCACCCGCTCTCTTCCCTCCCTCCGACGAGGCGCTTTAGCACCCAGTTCCGAATTCCCCCACATCGCCGTCGCCCCGGTAGGCAGAAATATTCCATGCATCGAAGGCGTCTCCTCCCCTATAAAACCCCGCCCTGATGGCACCGGCGGCACACACACACATACACGGCGGAGTTCAGATTCCTCGGCCGAGTCAGCTCGTCTCTCCGCTCTCCTGCTAGCCTGCCTGTAACTGTAAGACACACGCCTCGCCTTGCCCTCTCGCGCTCCTCTGCAACTGCTTTCGGCTGAAAGCTTGAGATTTTAGTATTTTAATTTCCCGTGCGGATCCTTTTTAAACTGATTTTCACTGAGATGTATAGACTAATCTTCGCATCTCGTGACCAGCATGTTCTTTGCTCCTTCTAGATGATGATGAGGATTGTACTGCTAATCCAAAATATACTTTATAGTGGTTGGCTGAGCTGGTTTGTGTGCTATGCATTTAGGTCTAGGAAAATATCCCAGAGACCACTGTCTGCAGCGTCTCAAATTATCGTGCACCGTACCCTCACGCAGCCACGCCTCTAGTACTTTGCCATAGAGTTTCCAAAGAACTCATCACCTAACTTCATGATCATGCTTGCGTTTGAATGATTTGCTTCGTAAGAATTAGAAGATTCGGAACAATATCTCTCCAATATGACTTTTAGGGATTTTATCACAGCATTATTTTACAAATTATTAACAGGGACAAACTGACATGTCTACTATAATAAAGGTATCTTAAAGTTTTAGTGACTTTAGGATGCCGAATGAATTTTGGCCGTGTAGCCAATGCATTTTGTCATACTCCTGGGAGCATATATTTCTCTCTCTCTCTCTTTTGATTTGTTAATCACTTCCATAATATTCTCTCGGGTTGGTGGAACTAATCACTAATCCTATAGTCTGATCTTATCCTATAAGTAAGGTGGCAAAGTCCTAATAGGTCTATTTAATTGCCTTAGCTAATAAGTCGTCTATTTTATTAAAATAAGCCCCCACTGCTTAAGACATGGCATGTGATCTTGTCACCGAATCATTTGGCCTATATGGGCATATGCTGCACGTCTATGGCTATGTCTGCATTGTCTGAACAAAAGCCTTTATTCAAGGGCGAAAGCTACCTTCTGATCAATGACAAACTTGTGATTTTATTAGTAGTATATTAACAAATGCAACAATGAAATCCTTAATAATTCCATAGCATGTCATTTCTGAGTCAGCCATGTGTTTTCCAAAATTTCCTATTATTGGTGGTATCTCTGAATCTTAACAGATAATGCTTGTGTCAATAGTGTTAACAGTAATGACACATTTTCACTGTTCACAAAAAAATATCCAGGGTCGTCGAATGGCTTGTAATTGGACCAAATGTCTCTTACTACCAATGTGCAACTCTCATACATATTCGTGAAAAATAAAGCTTTTTAGCTGCATAAGTCATAATTGCATCTAACTAAATGGCAGCCATGCAAAACAGTATATTAGCAAAGACGAGCTCTCTTCACCTTCAGAAAATAGCAAATAAATACAAAGTATGTGACACTATGGCTGTACAATCAGTACATACCCAGGTCACCCAGCCAGGTAAACAATTGTACACCTAACAGAGCGGGCATATTTCTTTTGCTGGAGAGACTTTTTTAAGTACTTATTTTTACTGGTTTTGTGTCTGAAAAGCTGGACGCTTTCTTTCAAAAAGAAGTGGTGAGTTGCTGACCTCCCTGCGACTGTCTAAATCATGAATTAATGGCCAGACCCCTCAAAGATTAATCTGTAACACCTTTTTTCTCAGCATTAGCAAACCTTCACATAGATTGACAGCAGATTATTCTAATAGAGAAGAATTCAAGCAGTTATTTTAGTTCCAAATGACCCGTTTGCTGCACACGTACAGTAAACATATCTAACTAATAACTACACTTACAGGTCAGATGTGTGATAAATTGATTGGGTAGTAACAGCATTTTGTTTGCTAGTAGTAGCATCTCACAAGAACTTGCCTATATTTTGGCCTAAAAAAAGCTTGCCTATATTTTCTTGACCAAACTCAACTTCACCAAGCAGGCAAGCAGCTATATATAGTAATACCAGCTAGCACTGAAACTCGTCCAGAGCTCGCCTCAGTAGCTATATTTTGTTGTGCCTTGGGGAGATAAAAGAAAATATATCCTTCGATTCCTGGACAGGTCTGATTTGTTTACGCTTCTTCTAGCTTCTGGGCTTAGGTTTTCTGGATTCTTGCTCATTGTGTTGGGCTTCTTGATCTGTTTTCAGGTGCGATTCTGAAGGGAGATTTCGTCGAGCAGGATGAATGCATTGGCAGCAACCAGCAGGAACTTCAAGCAGGCAGCTAAACTGCTCGGCCTTGACTCCAAGCTGGAGAAGAGCTTGCTCATCCCATTTAGGGAGATCAAGGTGATGAAACTACAACAGTTTTTTTTAGATCTGGTAACTGTTTCACTTGCTCGTGGGCTGGTGGTTCCTGTATTCCTGATGAATATGACAGAAAAAAAAAAAGATATTTACTTCAATAGGTTCAGTATTCTACAAGTTTCTTGTGAGCATTTTTTCCCCATCTGAAACAGTATGTTCAACTTTTAAGTAACAAGAAGTTTGTGGTTGCAGGTTGAATGCACAATCCCAAAAGATGATGGGACTTTAGCGTCCTATGTTGGTTTTAGGGTTCAACATGACAATGCTAGGGGACCTATGAAGGGTGGAATCAGATACCACCATGAGGTATGCAAATATGTTGCTCGGTTCTTTTGTTCTCTGTAACACTAGTCAGCATTTGATTCTTGCGAAACTTTTGCATACTTGAAATGGTCCTTCAGCACAGATTCTAGTTTTTTTTCCCCCCAGGAATCCACCGTACATTGATCGTGCTAGTTTTTTGATATTACCTGAAGAAGTGAAAAACAAATGTATATTGGAATATTTCTTTGGAGACAAGTGTATTGAAAACTAGGAACAGCTAACAACACTCTGGCTCTACTTTCTTTAAGCATAAAGAGTTGAAATGGTCCTTAAGCATAAATTCCAGGGGTTTTTTGGGAATTAATTGTGTGTGGAGTAATACTCCACGAAACCAATTAGTAAATCAATCAATCATGTCCTGATATTTAAATGCTCTTACGTAACTCAGGTTGATCCTGATGAGGTCAATGCCCTGGCACAACTAATGACATGGAAAACAGCCGTGGCTAACATACCATATGGAGGAGCTAAAGGTGGAATAGGATGCAGTCCTGGAGAACTGAGCATCTCTGAACTTGAGCGGCTTACCCGAGTTTTTACACAGAAAATCCATGATTTAATTGGCATCCATACTGATGTTCCAGCTCCAGATATGGGCACGAACTCGCAGGTTATTTTCCTTTGTATATATTATTTCAGAGTGGTCTTTGATGTGAATTAGTCATATTATATATTTATTTTAATATGACCTATTTTATGGATGAAGACAATGGCATGGATACTTGATGAGTACTCAAAATTCCATGGTTACTCACCTGCTGTGGTGACAGGAAAGCCTGTTGTAAGTATCTATCTATCTTGCAACTGCCAACAAGTATGTGTATTGAAAATGATGTTTCCACATGAAAACTGTAAGATACTGTGAAGATTTCTGCAAAAGGTGGTCAACTTTTTTTTTTGAAGCACAATCCTTTGGAATTTATCCGTGTTGCAGCAACATTGTGTGTTTAGTAATCATAATGATTATTTGGATGAAAGCAAAGTATTTTATTGTTCAGAGGGAGCTGGTTTATCTTATCAGTGTCTTGCAAATCTTGTGGATTTTCTGCTCAATACAGGACCTTGGAGGATCATTGGGAAGAGATGCAGCTACTGGAAGGGGAGTTCTATTTGCTACTGAAGCTTTGCTTGCAGAGCATGGCAAAGGCATTGCAGGCCAGCGTTTCGTTATACAGGTAAATGACGCGTAGATTAAACATTATGGTTTAATATATTTGCAGTAGAGAACCTTTTGGGGTCCTTGAATTGGATCAGTGCACCTTTCAACTCTGATTACAAGAACAAATTCATGGTTAAGGATACCCTGTCAGCTATTTACCTCTGTTTCATTGAAAAGCAATCTCAACATTTCATCCGCAAAGGTTACTCTTGAGTAATACTTGCCTCGCTTGTCCTTTTCAGGGATTCGGCAATGTTGGTTCCTGGGCAGCTCAACTGATCAGTGAAGCTGGTGGCAAGATTGTTGCTATTAGCGATGTCACAGGCGCTGTCAAGAACGTCAACGGCCTTGACATCGCCCAGCTAGTGAAGCACTCAGCAGAGAACAAAGGGATCAAGGGGTTCAGCGGAGGAGATGCAATTGATCCGAACTCACTGCTCACTGAAGACTGTGACGTCCTCCTCCCAGCAGCACTTGGGGGAGTCATAAACAAGTAAAATTCTTCTCATTGCTGTCCATTTCACCCTACTGAAAAGTCGCTCTTTCAGTACTGCAACGTTTTTTCAGTTAAATCTAGCTGTTCCTGAAACTTGAAGCCTGAATATCATTTTTCACCATTGTTTTGCAGAGACAATGCCAATGACATTAAAGCAAAGTATATCATTGAGGCTGCCAATCACCCCACAGACCCTGAGGCAGACGAGGCAAGTCATACCATGACAATTTCAGACAGACTGACAAGAACTTGACCACTTCTCTGTTCTGATCTCTCCCTGCATTCCATCCCCAGATCCTGTCAAAGAAAGGCGTTCTCATCCTGCCTGACATACTCGCGAACTCCGGTGGCGTCACTGTGAGCTACTTCGAGTGGGTTCAGGTAAGCAGTTCTTGCCCTACCCCTCTCACAACTTATCGTGCTTTGTTCAGAGCGAGCAGTGTAAATGTAACCGTGGGCATGTTGCTTTCGACTGTTCAGAACATCCAGGGGTTCATGTGGGATGAGGAGAAGGTGAACGCGGAGCTCCGGACGTACATGACCCGCGCCTTCGGGGACGTCAAGGCCATGTGCCGGAGCCACAACTGCGACCTCCGCATGGGCGCCTTCACCCTCGGCGTCAACCGCGTCGCGCGCGCCACCGTGCTCAGGGGATGGGAGGCCTGATCTCGTCTCAACCCATGCCACGTGTCTCTGCGTGTTTTTCTCGAGCCTAATTTTTCTTTTCGTTACCGATCAACGGAGGTTTGAGAAAAACTTCAAATTCAGCTAATAATTACATGAAGTCTGTATCTCTTGCTAGAGATCAATCGAGGGGGGAAAACAACAGTAATAAATCTGTAATTCATAGCTGAGATGAGATGAGATGCTTGTAGGTTTGCAAGCAGCAATGCCATTTGATTTCTTGCAAGACTTTGGATCATCCAGCCATGTTGTGAAATCTGCAGATTCTACATGTGCAACAACCATAAGCCCAGTGATCTAGAATCGCTCTAGAAAATCAGTCTAGGAGAGGGTCAGAGGAGATGAAGCTGTAGATGACCATGTCCCTGAGCCTTCCCTTGACGACGCAGTAGCTCCTCAGCACCGCCTCACGCTGGAACCCAGCCTTCTCGAGCGCCCGCCGCGACGCCGCGTTGTCGACGTCGACGAGCGCCTCCACGCGCTCGACGCCGTCGAGGTCGGCGAACACCGCGGCGACCGTGCGCTTGAGCGCCGCCGTGGCCACGCCTTTACCCCAGTGCGCGCGCGCCACCACGACGCCGAGCTCGGCGCGGCACCGGTCGTCCGTCGGCGTCACGGACACGGCGCCCACGGGGACCTCGCCGGAAACCTCGCCGGCGCCGGCGGCGAGGCAGACGGCGCGGAACCAGGGGTGCGGCAGGACGGTGTCGCGGATGAAGGCGAGGAGGGCGTCCCGGGAGGTGTAGGCGTCCCACGTCATGAACGCCGTGGCCACGGGGTCAGACGCCCATGCCATCATGGCGTCGACGTCGGCGAGGTCGAATGGCCGGAGCGTGACCGTAGGAGCTTCTTGTTCTTGGTTCATTCTCTCTGAACCTCCGATGCTCGGCTCAGTCTCTACTCTCTAGTGGAGCATTGTCTCTGGCTCTTACCTTATGGCTTTGTTTCAGCCACGCTAATCAAAGTGGGGCACGCAATTAGACAAGCTAGTAGGACTCACCAGCACGCAATTAGCAAAGTGGAAACGTGAACTCTGCCTATAGTTGAAGGGGGTAAATAGGACTTTTTCCGTAATAGAACGTTCTCCGAGTCGGTTCAGGTCCACCAGGCACCCGGTCTACGCGTTGTTGTCGCCGAGTGCTTGTCGAGGAGGCACATCCACCGTCCACGAGTCCCACGATCCGCGTGAATCCGCATCGGACGGATATTTGTTCACATATGACCCGTTGAGAGTACGAACGGCAATCGAGCTCCGTGCCGTAAAACTCAGCGGCAGGCGCGTCCTGTGGCCCCGCTCAACTTTCCCCAACCTCAGGGAATTAGGGTTTCCATCCCCCGCCGCGCCGATCGATTCGAGCCTTTGCGCACCCACCATCCCCACCACCACCGTGCGTGAGCTATGGATGAAGCCCGCTCTTCACCTCGTTTCATGGCGATGCAGGAGAGGCTCGTCGTCCACCTGCCCGGTGACGCGCCGCGGCAAGAGTGGGTAAGCGTGGAGTGCGCTACCAAGGAGGCCTACTGCTGCGGGAAGCGCGGCGACATCATGTTGGAAGGGCTCACGCTCTACGTGCGACGCCTCGGCAGTTCAGATCTCAACTCTTCCCTGGCCATCGGCCTGAGCCACCTTGCGCTCGAAAGCATCCAAGGTGAGCTCGGTGTTCCCATCCAGTTCCACGGGATCAGCGGCTGTTTGCCGGAGGTTGATGGATCTATAAGGATCGTGGACCAGGAAGTCCTCGTCCTCTTGGTGATCTTCCGCTTCCGGAACCACAGCAAGCTCGTCTACTACCTCGTCTACGATGCCAAGGACGCGTCGATGTACATGATCCCGTACATCCCAGAGGATCTGCAGGCCATTTTCACAGTTACGCCTGTCCCCGCGCGCCCCGCCGGCGGCCATGGTCACGAGCTCGTCCTCATGGCACGCAAATTCTGGCCCCAACGCGCCGAACGCGGCCGTCTCTGCCTGTGCACTCCCTCGACGAGGGCGAACCCTGACAGCACCGGCCCGTGGGCGATAAAGGAGCACCGCTTCCCGGACCTTCTGCAGGCCTTCTCGGCAGATGTGATGTTCTCGTTCGAGGACAAGGTCTTCTGGGCCGATCTGTCGCAAGGCGTCGCGTACAGCAATCTGCGCAAAGGCGACTCGGCCACGTTCATCAAGTTGCCTCGTGGGTATCTGATTGATTTCTCTGTCGTACCAATGTATGCTGAAACTGAGCCGGCGAGCAGGAGCCGCACCATGGGCTGCATTCAGGGATCCGTGAAGTTTGTCTGCATCAACAGAAGTGTGCACCATCATCCTGGTTATCTCATGGTGAGAGTGTGGACTCTGGACTTGGATCACAAGCAGTGGAAAGAGGAGAAGGGCTTCCCTTGCTTGTGGAAAGATCTTTGGAAGAAGGTTTGCGACATAAACTCTGACATGAGGTACGTGGTGCCCCCTCAGCCAGAGTACCCCATTCTGACACCAGACGGTGCCCTCAGCGTCGTGCTGCCTAAAACCCTTCAGAGGAGGGGTGGCATGGAAGCTGATCGTATCTGCAGCTTTGACATTGTCAGTAAGCGCTGCATATGCCTTGGAGAAGTTAGCAACTACCATTCCATTGAACCAGTTATCCTGCCTTCCAATTTCTTCAATCGCTATCCTGCTCCACTGGAACAGAAGCTGGCAACACCCAAGAGGCAACTGCCCAGCACTGTCAGGGACCTCAAACTGCCAACAAAGGAAACGAAGCTGCCAACACCCAAGAGAAAACTGAACAGCATTGTCAGACAGGAGCCAATGCGCAGGCCTGCATTTGTTCAGGTTGTTGCAATACTACGCCGCTTGTAGTTGTTTGTTGCTTTAACTAGCATATGAACCACACGATTCATGCTTTACTGAGTTTGTTTATTGCTACTTTATCTTGATTTTTTTGTTACACTGCTATCACTATCATAGGTCTAAGTTGTAGATTGTCTCCTTTGGCGCAGCAAGGGACGGATTGAAGGGTAAGGAGACACTGAGAGGTGTGAAGATGGTGATCTGTTCTTTCTACAAGTTTGCTGATTCGTTCCAAGTGCCAGGTTTTCTTTTGAGAGGCTTTGTTCCCTGCTGCAGCAGCTAATGTTTATGACTTCGTCAATTCTACGCATTGTAATAATTGTGCTTGACACTGAAACATGGAGTTATCAGCTTGCTTATTATTACTTCCTGGACTATGTGTTAGTGTTCCACTCGTAGTCTTGTTTTCTAAAACCTTATATTTTGGAGAGAGGTCTCGCGATCAATATATTGCATGTGTCTTGACTGATGATACGCTAATAATCACTTTTCTCCTACTTATGTTTTTCTTGTTTGGGGTATTTAGGCTGGTGGAGGTTGTTTTACTGGTCTGAAAGTTTGATACTATGTTTGGATCATGTTAACTCAGAAAATATTCTGGTTTGTTTCCTCTATATATCAGAATGATTGAACTATAATGCACGGACTGGTGGTCGATATATCTTTCTTCTTACACCTAGTGTTTTTCAGTAGGGTGCATAGCAACCGAAATGGAATTAACTTTTGAAAGTTATGAGAATCCAGTGGGAACCACTTTATGTAATTTCTCAGATAGTTCCTGGGTGTAGGTTGGAGCAACTTCATCAACAAATTTGATCTAACTGGTTGTGGTACGTGCAATTTGGTTGTCTCGTAAATATTATTGAACTTGCTTTGGAAATCAAATTGGTAATGAAATGAACCATGGTGTCACCTACATATACAAATTTATTCTCAACCTAATGATTCTTTGCTTGTTTTTGTTTTCTTTAATGGCGCTGTTGGACTGAAGCTGTTGGCAGGCTAGGTTAGGGTTTTTAGTGTTTTATATATGCCACACCCTACTTCTCAAACAAGTAAAAACGTCAGGGCAGTGATCGTTAGGCATTGTCGCGGTATGTTTGAATTGCATATATCCCATTCATGACTCTTGCTTTTCAATTTATTGGTCTAGTAGTAACAGAAAAAAAATGAGTATAGGGGGATAGCTTGCAAGGATATTGTAAAGAAACTATTTCAGATCTGGCTTGTGTCCGTCTCATAGCTACCTGAAGTGTTTTTTGGATTGCTTCCGACAGGCTAGGTTATGCCTGTCTTATGTATAATGATTGTGTTCAATTGTCGCTTCCAACAGGCTAGGTTATGCCTGACATACCATATCATGTATTGCGTTCAAATGTTGCTTCCAACAGGCAGGTTATGCCTGCCATACCATATCATGTATTGGGTTCACTGGTGCTGGTTCCTCTATTTGACAGTCTGCCTTGCATTTTTTTTTCATGAGAAAATGAATAATCATCGTAGCATACATCAGAACTGCATGACATGAACAACTTTTTGCTAACCGTACACCGAAAAGTGCTTCGATATGTTTCCAGTCTGTAGAGCCACATAATAACAGTACATAAATGATTAACATAGCAGTAAGGTCAGCAAATGTACCTTTTTCCCTTTAACTCCATGCACAATGGTATTGACAAAGCAAAATGTTACTAATGAAAAAGGTTGAATATAATTTCTTTAAAAAAGCGGTTGAATGTAGTTGCACAAATCAAAAGTATTCAAATCTGGTTCATATTTTTTTTGTTAAATTTAGTCTGGAAAGGATGCTGGGGTGTAAAACTGATGTTCTGCATCGGCCGCTGGGGTGGGTGTCCAGTATAATGATTAGGATGAGGCCAGTACCCGGAATTCTGCATCCTGTTATTCTGATGAGGCCTTGGCCCTTCGTGGATTGTCAGTTTTTGACATTGATGCACGGATACCAGCATCATGGCTTCTGGAGTTTGGGCGTTCCAGTATCCGCATAGGCTGTCTGTTCTAGTGGGTGCAGGTCTAACTCAGTTCTTGGGAGTCACTAGAGACAATTTTGAAAATCTGGCTCTGCTGATTGCCATCTGCAATCTAAGTTCCCTAGTACCTCTTCCACTTCTGGGTCTCCTCCCAGATGAATCCCCTACAGATACTGCACAAACAAAAAAGGACTGATGTTCTCTTCCGATGGACTGCTACAAGACATGTATACGGCCGTGTTTAGTTCCCAAAAGTACTCTTTACTTTCTATTCATCCCCCTCACAGAACACGCATCTCCAAAAATTCTTTTTTCCCCATTCCTATTCATCCCAACCACAAATAAACACGGCCGTAAACTCTTTCGGCAGTAGTGGGTATCAGACTGCTCGTCTTGAGCAGTGCAGTGCTGAGAACACTGCTTTGACAAACGAAATGTACATGGGAGAAGCATTATTGAGACAAGATTGTTCACGGCTTCCTCAGTCGTGGTCGTGGGCTCACGTGCAATGGCTGCATCGGGTTTCATTTTCGTGTGAAAATGAATAGGGAGGGTGTACAGGACTTACCTACTGTAAAATGATATGTAAACGGCAGGGAGCAGACTGATAAACTGATTTCGCCGAGTGTGCACCCTCAGGCTCGGTCCAGCTACTGTAAGTAAGTTTTTAACCCGGTAGCCCGGTTTTGAATGAGAGAAATGTTAGTTCTGATTACTGAACAGTGAAGATGGCAACACCACCGATCCTCTTTAATTCTATTAATTAACTGATTTTCTGAATGGGCAAAATCTGATAACGTCGTGTCGAAACAGGGGATTCCAGATGACTGTGACGCAAAGTTTTACATCTCCGGTTATAGCTGTGCCACTGTAGCTTAATTTAGCTTCGCTATTAGCCTGCTATCGGGTGCTAGAGCCGGTGGGATGATGGGCTCTCCGTCGCCGTCGAAGCCGGACGCGCTCTGTGTTTTCTTGGTCTGAGGCTCTGAGCGGTCACCGCTGCACTTATAAAGCGGCCACAAAACTTCTGCTGAGATCTCCGAGCCAGGGAGCCAAGGAGTATTTCACATGAAAATTGGACAAATAAGAACCTCTGAAAAATCACTGAAAATGCAAATTCTATTTCACACACTGACAGATAAAAAATCACTGAAAAATGGACACATGTGCCCGGCAAAAAATCCCCATGAACTTCTATTTCAAACACTGACAGATAAATGCAAGTTCATCAGTGTCTATTTTTTCCCCTCTTCCAACTCAAAATTCAAGAGCTCAAATTCAAAAAGACTGCCATGATGTGGTGCGCATCAAAATTCAAAACGCCCAGCCAAGTGAAGCTGGCTGGGAGAAGTGGTAGCACGTCGACGCCTTCCTGACCATACGCAACTCCTCGCTCCCGGCGTCGGCGAGCGTAGCCTGCAATGCCGTCACGAGAGCGACGTGCTGGAAATCCCTAGTGGAGGTCAAGAACCTTGTCACGCAGAACCTGCCGGCCCCGAGGTAGGAGATGTAGTTAGACCCCGGGAACCAGTCGTCGGCGTGGGCCGCGAGGCCGTCGACGTCGGGCCAGAGGTGCCT
The DNA here is from genome assembly GCA_015342445.1 of Digitaria exilis. Taxonomy (NCBI): domain Eukaryota; kingdom Viridiplantae; phylum Streptophyta; class Magnoliopsida; order Poales; family Poaceae; genus Digitaria; species Digitaria exilis. Next base: position 2,061,723 of record JACEFO010001754.1, on the reverse strand, counting down.
CTTCTCCGCCGGCGTGGCTCCGTCGCCGAGGTCGGCGGCGCGCAGGCCGAAGCCAGCCCGGTCCGAATCCGAGAACCCAAACCAGAGGCCGTAGTCAGCGACGAACTGCGCGCGGCCGTAGAAGGGCAGCACCCACTCGCCTTCCCAGCGCCAACACCGGCGCGCCGCATCGAACGCGTACGTGCCACCGAGCCGCGTGGACACCCTCATGGCGGCCGCGCCGCTCCCGTCTTCGTCGCCGGCATCGGCGAACGTGAGTATCCGAGCATCCCAGTTGTCGGTCGGCGGCGAGGGGAGTGGGTCCCAGAACCAGTCCTCCTCGCGGCGGGCGGAGTCGTAGGTCAAGGCCTCGAGGTCGAACCATGGCGGGCCGGCCATGACGGGGCATCCGAGGAGGTAAAGCTTGCCGGCGAACTCGACCGACGAGGGCATCCGCATCTTGTCCCGGCGCAGGGCGGGCCCGGCGAGCACGGTCGACGTGCGCGTGTCGCAGATGATGGTGTCGCGCTGCTCTTTGATCCCGACCACCTTCTCGACGCCGCGGCCGAGGGGGGAAAAACTCGGTGATGGCGTTGCCCAGCGAGGACTCGAAGCTTGCCGCCGGCGGTGGCAGCGGGGTGGGTCGCATCGCCGCCGGCGACACCGATCCCTGGTGGGCGGCGGAGCACACGCCAGCCGCGAAGAAGGGCGCCGTGTCGATCTTGCGCAGCGTGTGGGCGCCGTGGTGGTCGTCGATGAGCAGGTAGAGAAACCTCCGCAGTGGCGTCGCACTACTGGCCAACCTCGTCGCCATCGATCGATCTGAATTCCGATCTGCTCGTCGATCGATCGGGTGTTCGTATCAGATGAAGATTCCTTTACTGTTCGTTGAGTCCATGTTTCCTTCCAAGTAGTGAATTCCAACAAAACATAAAAGAAACAAAAGGAGATTCGATTCGATACAGACACCGATTTACAGATCCATTCGAATTCGACAGCAGATTTGCATCAACCAACACGTGTTTCGTGAGATTCACATTCACTCGGTCTCGGGCACTGGGTCGGTTTTGATGAAGCTGAACATGACCGTGCCCTAGTGCGCGCGCACGGCGGTGGTCGCCACGCCAGGGCGCGCGCCAGCACGTAACCGAGCTCGAAGCGGTATGGGTCCGTCGTCGGCGACACGGACAGTGCGCCCATAGGGCGGAGGGCTCGCCGGAGCCGTTGCCGGCGAGGCAGATGGCGCAGAACCATGGGTGCGGGAGCACGACGTCGACGTCGCGGATGAAGGCGAGCACCATCACACACTCAGACCGGCTCCATCGACTCGTAGGGGTCCCACCGGCACGGGGCGGCGACTAGTGGTGAGTCCGGCACCCACACCATCATGGCGTCCACGTCCGACAGCTCGAACTTCCGAAGCGTCACCTGACTCGCCTCCAGCGACGTCTTGTTAGACTATCTTTCACACACTTCCTAACAAAATATCTAACTCTAGAACTTACCACATTCTTATCTACTTCTTGATATTTCTATCCTACCAAAAATATCTAGTTCTAGAGTTTTCTTTACTTGCCATGAAGCATGGCAGCTATGACTCTTGCAACCTATTCATTGGTTTAGAAGCTTCTCACTTTGCCATGACTTGTATCCTTATGTATGGCAAAGTTCTCATGCCTTCCACAAACTTCTAGAATATTCCAAGTATGCATTGTATATTCTCAACCATACATATTAAACTAATGCAGGGGCTCTCCTCCGACACGCCAAGTCTCTCAGTGCCATCCTGGACAGCTTTCTTTTTTTTCTTTTTCTTTTTTGAAAAAATTGCAGGAGCATTGTCTTGTCATTTAATAAGGAGAGGTCGATATTACATTGAACATAAAACACTTAAACTCTTTCCTAGTTGATACATGTTGAGAAATCGGTGCCCCTTAGCCTTGACACCAATCCCTTCTGTGAACCCTTACCCAGATTTTCACCTAACACCGATACGGGAGAACAACTCTCTACAAAACTCAAATTTTATTCACGCATCAACTCGATACAACACGAGAGGACTCTTCTTTATGTCGCTACCCTACTATGACACATACATGTCTTCACCTAACTCTATGTCACTCCATGTCATGGCTCCTATGTGATGGCTTACATATGGGTTTTTTTTTTGAAAAAATTGCAGGAGCACTACCTTGTCATTTAATAAGGAGAATCAAGCAGGTGTTTACATGGTCGATATTACATTGAACATAAAACACTTAAACTCTTTCCTAGTTGATACATGTTGAGAAATCGGTGCCCCTTAGCCTTGACACCAATCCCTTCTGTGAACCCTTACCCACACTACTCACTCTTTGTGGAGACTTTTACCTAACACCGATACGAGAGAACAACTCTCTACAAAACTCAAATTTTATTCACGCATCAACTCGATACAATACGAGAGGACTCTTCTTTATGTGGCTACCCTACCATGACACATACATGTCTTCACCTATGACTCTATGTCACTCCAATGCATGGCTCCTATGTGATGGCTTACATATGGGGGTGGAGGACACCCCTATTTATAGGACTCCATGGCTCACATGGTTTTGCCATGTATCCATCTTTCACACACTTTCTAACAAAATATCTAACTCTAGAACTTACCACATTCTTATCTATTTCTTGATATTTCTATCCTACCAAAAATATCTAGTTCTAGAGTTTTTCTTACTTGCCATGAAGCATGGCAACTATGACTCTTGCAATCTATTCATTGTTCTAGAAGCTTCTCACTTTGCCATGATGTGTATCCTTATGTATGGCAAAGTTCTCATGCCTTCCACAAGCTTCTAGAATATTCCAAGTATGCATTGTATATTCTCAACCATACATATTAAACTAATGCAGGGGCTCTCCTCCGACACGCCAAGTCTCTCAGTGCCATCCTGGACAGCTTTCTCTTGGATGTTGGCAGCTTCGTTTCCGTTGTTGGTAGCCTTTGTTGCCATCTTTGTTTCCTTTGTTGGCAGATTGAGCCATTGAGGCCAGCTTCCGCTCCAGTGGGGCAGGAATATAGCGATTGATGAAGAAATTGGAAGGCAAGATAACTGGCCCAATGGAATGATAGTCGCAAACTTCTCCAAGGCACAGGCAGCGCTTGCTGAGAATGTCAAAGCTGCAGATATAATCCGCTTCCTTGACACCCCTCGTCAGGACGCTGAGGGCACCATCTGGTGTCAGAACGGGGTACTCCGGCTCAGGGGGCACCACGTACCTCAGGTCAGAGTTTATGTCGTAAGCCTGTTTCCAAAGATCTTTCCACAAGCAAGGGAAACCCTTCCCCTCCATCCACTGCCTGTGATCCAGGTCCAGAGTCCACACTCTCACCATGGGATGCCCAGGACGATGGTGCACACTGCGGTCGATGTAGACAAACTTGACGGATCCCTGGACGCAGCCCATGGTGCGGTACATGTTCGTCTGAGCATACATTTGCACGACGGAGACGGCCGAGTTGCTGTTGCATAGGTCGCTGCACGCGAATCCTTGCGACAGGTCGCACCAGAAGACCTTGTCCTCGACGGAGAACATCACGTCCGCCGAGAATGCCTGAGGAAGGTTCGAGGAGTTGTGCTCCTTCATCGCCCAACGGCCAGAAGTGCTGTCGCGCGCAGAGTTGGCCCTCGTCGACGGCGAGCACACACAGAGGCGACCCTCGTTGTGCTGAGGCTAGAATTTGCGCGCCATGAGGACCAGCTCGTGACCATGGCCGTTGGTAGGGCGAGAGGGGACATGCGTCACAGTGAAAGTGGCCTCGAGATCACGTGGGATGCAGGGGATCATGTGCATGGACGCGTCTTTGGCATCGTAGGCGAGGTAGTAGACGCGCTTGCTGTGGCTCCGGTGGCGGAAGATCACCATGAGGACGAGCACTTGCTGGTCCGCGATCTTTATGGATCCATCGAACTCCGGCAAGCAGCCGGCGAACTGTTGGGGCATGCCGAGCTCCTCTTGGATGCTTCAGAGCGCGAGGTGGTTCAGGCTGATGGACAGGGACGAGTTGAGATCTGACATGCTGAGGCGCCGCACGTACAGCGTGAGCCCTTCCAGCAGGAGGTCGGCGAGCTTACCGCATCCGAAGGCCTTCTTGCTAGCGCACTCGACGGTTACCCACTCTGGACCCGGCGCGTCGCCAGGCAGGTGGATGGTGATCCTTTCTTCCATCACCATGACACGAGGCGAAGAACGAGCTTCATCCATAGCTGACGCACTGTGGTGCTCGAGTTGATCGGCGCGGCGGGCGAGGGATGGAAATAAACCCTAACTAGGTTAGAGAAAGTTGCGCTGCTCGGATTCTGACATGCAAGGCGGTTTGTTCTGTACTGTCCCTTCAGTCCATGTGTTCCGTCCAAACTGAAGTAATTTCAACGAACATCCCAAAACAAAAGGGGATTCGATCCGATACAGACACCGATTTACAAATCCGTTCGAATTCGACAGCAGATTTGCATCGTCTTTCGTGAGATTCACATTCACTCGGGCACTGGGTCGGTTTTGATGAAGCTGAACATGACCGCGTCCCTGACGACGCCCTTGACGACCATGTACTTGCGGAGGACGGCCTCCCTTGTGAACCCGGCCTTCTCGAGCACGCGCTGCGACGCCGGGTTGGCGACATCCACCAGCGCCTCGACGCGCTCCAGGCCATCAACCTCGGCGAACACGGCGGCGACGGTGAGCTTGACGGCGGCCGTGGCCACGCCGCGGCCCCAGTGCGCGCGCGCCAGCACGTATCCCAGCTCGAAGCGGCACGGGTCCGCCGTCGGCGACACGGACAGCGCGCCCACGGGGCGGGGCTCGCCGGAGTTGCCGTCGCCGGCGAGGCAGATGGCGCGGAACCATGGGTGAGGCAGCACGACGTCGCGGAGAAAGGCGAGCACGGGCTCCGTGGACTCGTAGGGGTCCCACCGGCACGGGGCGGCCACCAGTGGGTCCGACACCCACGTCATCATGGCGTCCACGTCGGACAGCTCGAACTTCCGGAGCGTCACCTGGCTCATCTCCACGGGCGCCTTGGGCGTGGTGTGCTTGGCTTCCTCCATTGCTGATGTGTTGCTCTCTTGGGCTCTGAACTCTGATGTCTCGATAGACGCCTCTGTTCTTTGTAGTACTTGCAGTGGATGAGGCGAGACAACAGCCGACTTGGTTTGACTTTGACTAGAGAGGGAGAATCTTGATCGCCAAGTTTGGTGTTGATTAAACTCTTGCAAATTGGTGGTGCACGGGTGGTTATGAGCCTATCGCTTTCTTGTGGAAGGAACAAGGAAGGCGGGAGCAAGCAGGTGTCAGTGTCGTGGGGGGCGGCTATCGCAAGTGGAACAGTCAACAGATTCAGATTTCGGGGGGAAAAACCTAAACACACCATGACACTGTCACAGTTAGCTGGGAATGCCCAAGTGTGCTTGGGATGACGCATTGATGCTCCGTCACTCTGAATCCTGAACCCCCAAACTGCGAAACGTAGCGTTCCTCGGAGACGAACACAGCACACAAGAATCTCTCACGTCATCTCAGAAACGTTGGAGAAACGTCAGTGCTGCGGCGGCCAAGACGAAGGCCGTTCCAGGTCTGCCGGTGGTGCTTCCGTCAGAGTCAGAGGATGGAAGGGTGGACGCTGGTATCGCCTTCGATCCAGACCCTGCAACGTCACAACATTCAAAGAAAATTAAATGACAACGCTTTCATCAGCCTCTGGTCAGTAAATGCTACTTTCAATTTCGAGCCTGAACCGGTGTTCCACCTGCAGGGGTCGCGTCGGCGTATGACGGCGCCGCCGCGGCCGGACCTCCCGGTGCCGTTGTCCCCGGCGTCGCCGGAGACGGCGTTGCAACTCCCGTGGCTGCACAAACGCACGACACGTGTCAGCTCGATCGTGCCAGTCTCAACTCTCAAGCAGGATAAGCGCACACTTACCATTGCACTGGCTGGCAGGTGTGGCCTGAACCTTGCACGCCGCGGGAAGCTGCGTCACGCGGGCGCCATCGACGACGACGCCGAGCGACGCGGGCGTGGCGCCGAGCACCACCGTGCAGAGGCAGCCGGGGCTTGAGCGCAGCATGCCCGACAGCGCCGAGCAGCACGGCCCGTCGGGGGTGGTCGCGTTGCCTGACAGGTAGTCCATGCACGGCGACAGGCTGACAAGCTCCGGCATGCAGCCGGAGCCTGCCGCCGCGGACCGGCACGCCAGGAGCACGGCCGCCATGGCCAAGGCGAGGACGCGCACAGCGGCGGCGTAGTGAGCTGGCGCCATTTTGGCTTCGGTTGACATGCGTCAGCGTGGTTCTGCTGCACATTGAAGGTTCTGTGATTTATAACAAAAACGTGATCTTGTTGGTGACAGATTACTCTGATTTGCAGTTGCAAGATTTGGATGCATATGCCCTGTCGTGGACTGGTCTTGTGTTTGGTCAACTTCTCACCAAATCTTTTCTGTGTTGAACTTGGCCTGTAGAGTTGGTTAAGAAACCTTTACGAACTCTGCAAGTAGCAATGCGAAATGCTCTTCCGTATATTCGTTTGGTCACGAACCATTCCTAAACGCACCAGCACTAAAGGCTAAAGCTGATGCATTTTGATCTACAAGTAGCTGGATCATGAACCAGCATGCTCCAACAGTCAAACACCACCAGCAAGCCTGACGTGGACTTCGGCTTCATCGTGTTGCCAGGGGGCTCCATCTGGTTCGTCTGCATCGATCGCGCCAAGCAGTATGCCGACGAGAATGATGCAGGTCTGTGCTGCAATGTTCAGTCTCCCTTCAATAAAAACTTCATGGCATGACAAACCCAACCATGACAAGTAACTAAAATCCAAGATTTAATACCATAAATAAACCAGCTCCACAACCATTTGCTCCAGTTTGGGAGCTGAGTGCACAGTCTTAACCAAATAACTTTAGGATCAGGAACCTTCTAAGCTGAAAACCAGACAATCTGATAATCCTGGGAGTCAGGACTCAGGACACAAGCAAAAGATAACAACAGACACATACTAATCAACGAGAGAACTATAGCAAGCCTACATATAAGCATATAACGCTGCAGAACGGTGGCGTCGTCATGGCAGGGGCAGGCCTAAGCACGACCTGCCGCCGGTTACCACCCTTCTAACTTCGTCAATACTTTGTCCACATCATATTGGCCATCGTCCGCGGCTTCACCGTAGCCAGCATTGTTCATGACTGTCAGGAGGGTGGCAAATTCAGGTGCCTGGAGGCGTGCCACGTTCCGGAACTGCTTGGAGACTTTGTCGGTGCTGAATTTGTTCCCCATCATGATTCTGAGAAGCGTGGTGGGATCAGGTGATTCCAGGTTCAGGATGCTGTCGTAGGCGACCTTACCAATGTTTTCTTCCTCGTCATTAGTCGCTACGACAGGCCAACAGAAGTTACCTACAGGGTTGCTGATTGGCATCTTGCTGCCGCTGGCAGCCTCACCGATGTTCTCATTGTGTTCACAGGCTGCGGCGAAGGGCCAATAGAAGCCCATTGCCGGGGTATAGCTTGGTGCCTCGCTGCCATAAGCGGCCTCACCTACATTTTTCCCACCTTCATTGGTTGTGACAAAGGGCCCATAGAATCCTATTGCAGGGGTGCTGCCATCCACCTCACTGCCAACAGTGGTCACCTCCTGGTGCTGGTAGTCATTATAAGAGTCCCTTACCGCGGTGCTTAATGGCACCATGCTGCTTCCATCGGCCCCTTCCTGGTTGCCATTGGTCTTGACAAAGCGCCCTCTAGAATCTCGTGGAAGCTTCTTCCGGACAGCAGCCTACATTTCAAAAAGGAGAAAATCAACAAACATTGAGGGATTATTTTCTTTGCTTTGCAGATAGAACATCCTACTATTACTCATAGCAGGATATTACTGGAGATAATCACTTTATCTTCTTATGCCAACAATAACCAATGCACCTAACCGTACAGGAATAGTCAATATCACGTGGAGAAATACCAAGTTTGCTCGGAAGAAATAACTTGGAAGAATCAGTATGAGATTTCTGCAATTCCAAAATCGAGTTTGTGCTGAAGTAAGCTTACATATAACAATATAGACATCCATCTATCACAACTATGCTCGCATACATCTAATATCGAAAGAGGCTTGTATAATCGAATGTAAGATAACTTTAGTGAACTTTTTTTTATGTATTTTACGTGCTACTATTTTTTAGACTAAAGACCACCTCAGCCCTGCTTTATTAGAATGCATTAAGAATTCTGCTGGGGTTACCAGCTATTACAAGAGCAAGTTCAACTGATCTAGCTTACATCCAGTCCAGAATGAAGGTAAAACATCTCTCTCTAAAACCCCCCTCTAATCAGAAGTTAGAGTGGAAAACATGTACTCCTTAAAGGTGGTTACTTCACAATTAACTTGAACTTAGCATTCATTAAAAGAAATTAATAATCATCTCATTCAACCAGAAAATAGGGTATATTGCTTATCAGGATTGGTGTAATTGTAAGAAACATGGCATTGACTCAGTTAAAAAATGGTCACTCAGAAAAATATCGCAATATGCTGTAGATCAAATGCAATTCACTTCGTCCTTTTCAAGAAAACAAGGTTGATGGAATAATTTACCATTGGCTGACTAACACCCTTCTGAGACGAGCCATCATACTCCGTGGACATATTCAATACTGCAGGAGCAAACCACTCAGATGCCGTTGCTATGTTCCCTGGATGGCTGGATCTAAATGCCACAGAGCAGCTACTGTTACATTTCAATATCCATAAAAATCGTCAATGGTCCTTATCAAAAAAGAGGTGCAATAGGACACCATGAATGATTAAGTAGCTAGAGACCAAAAATCCTTCCATGCATAACAAAAAAAAAAAACCAACAGCAACCATGAAAACGAAAGTTTTCCAAAAACTATGATCAAGTTAGTAATATGAATATTTTGATGCTTTTGGTAGAATTATTTTCCGTAAACCTCTACTTTAAGTTTCCTACAGAATCTATTCATTTTTTTCTCGTACGAAAGTCACCATCATTAAGAAATTCTACAGCAGTGTCTGATTAAATCCCATGCTGATACAAGATCTAAATCAGATTTATAGGACCTATTTGAAGTGCAGGAAAGTCCTGACAAACAGTTTGATACTTCAATTAATACGAGGAATGTGACTACATGTCGCTTGGGAAATGGACTCAGTGTATATAGGTCGGATTCAAAGCAACCACAGATAAACTAATGGATAGTACATGCATAAAGAAAAGATAGAACTTTATCAATAAAAGAGATAGTCTTGTAATGTGTTAGATTAATGATAATTAACAACAAACAATAAACTACATGTATTTCACAAATTCGCATTGCAAGGAGTCAATGATTGGCAAATCAAAGTGCATAGTAAAGGAAATTAACATTTCACAGATACTTGACGCTTTATAGAACATCCAATCCAACTTTTAAATTTATTGGCTATTTGGATACAAATAAAGTAGATAGTACACATCCTGTACCCTGACCCACATTCCATGAAATCCCATAGTATGAATACACGACATGCCACAAGCTTATGTTTTAGAAAACGCATCCCATGCAGATTTTCCATATCTACTATTGACAATTGAGACAGAATTGAATCATCCTTCCAATTTTCACCCATGGTCTATGTACAAAGTGCAAATATGTCTTAAAGATAGAGATAAGAACATCCTCACCTTGAGATAATGATAAGGTAACAGCTTCAAATCCGGCCTATGAAGCTCACCATCTTAGAGCTGCTTGATCACGAAAATACAAGAAAAGAATTAAAAAAAAAACGTCATCAGTATAATAATGAAAGAATATATGGAGAGAGAAATGATATTAAAAAAAGAGATACATTTAAAAACTCTGAATACTGCATGGAACATTGAACTATTGAAGTTCTCCCGTCATAAAAAAAGGTTCAGATGGAGTTTATAAATAATAAAAAAAAACAAGGCCAAGAAATGCACAATGGCATGTTTAGTTCCAACCCTGGCCATGCTGAATGATCCAGGCAGCAAATCCAGGCATTGGATTTCGGTGGCCTGCGGCAGGTGTTGTTGCCTGGGCCAGCAGCCGCTTCCCAGGGTTCCAATCAAGCATACCCACTATATGCAACAGTAGCCACAAACATCGCAGCAAAGAAACCAAAGACATGCAAAAGAAGGTTAAGAAAGCAGATATCGCTACCTGTAAAGAGGCAACACGGAGATTATGGAGCGAACGAGATGGAGAGGGCACTGGTGTGATGCATATATATAGCCGGTGAAGGCCTAGACTACCAACGGTCGTCTTCTCAAATAAATCCAGAATAATTTAATGCGGATTCATTCCTTAATTCTCAAGAACACTATCATATCATCAGCAGCGTATAAATGGTATATGCCAAACACCAGCATGCCATCGGTATATAAATGCAACGGGTAGAATGACGCTGGCAAGAGAACTGTACAATACGATTGATTGGCTAGAGATAGAAGATACGCATACGACAAATGGAAAGTAGTCAAACACAAATATTAATGGCATCTACAATCTAAACAGCGAAAATCGCGCCATAGTCATAATTGTCCATTTATAGCATCCAACAATATGAAACCGAATTGACTATTATACGTCGAATTAAGTAATGCAATTGATTTAATTTTTAAAAAAAACTGAAATCAGAGTATCCGATTTTACCAAGCGAGAAAGATGGGGCATATTGAATTTATCAAGTTTCCATCTAACTTGTCTAATATTCTTAAAAGGTAGCGTTTGAATGTAGATATTGGGGCATGGAATTCGGAATTGGAATTGGTTGCTACAAATGCCGACTGTTTGGATGACTTGGAATCCAGAATTAGAAATCGAACTCAATGCCAATCGGATTTTACTGAGTGAGAAAGATGGGACATATTGAATTTATCAAGTTTCCAACTAACTTGTCTAATATTCTTAAAAGTAATCTTTCGAATTGCCATATGCCAAGTGTATAAATTACAATGTACATACTCTGTTTCGTAGTTGTTGTGCTATCGTTAAGTTTTAGCTATTGTCTGATGGCATACATCATTCCTACTTTGGAGCTATGTGAGTACGTTGTAACAGAACTCAATGTTGCTGTTTTGTTTCATGTAAACTTATAAATTAGTATTTGCAGGAACCATATCTAATTGATTCAACAAAGGTCAAGCAACTCCAGATATGCCTGCTGTGTGAACAAAACGCCATACCATCAATTGTGAACTGTATCGTGCAATGATTAATTGTAAGCCAATGTAAACCAAATGAAAGTCTATTTTTCAACATTGGATGACCACGACCATGCCCATGACACACAATCCACCTAAGTCAGATATGATCTAGCCAGTTAATTGAACATTTGAGTGTTTGGGATTCAGTGAAACGACAAACGTTGGTAACGAATCACTTTCGTTTAATCATTCAACTTGAAGTCAAATTTCAATTCAAACTGTATGAATGTCTATTGTTGTAGGTTTTATCAACCTATAAGCCAATCCTTTTAATATCAGAGAAAGTTACAAAGGAAGTTTGTAACTGTATTCTGGTCAGTTTGAAAACAAGAGTAAAATGCACGAACATCCATTAAATTTGTCCTGTGGCGTCATATAGACCCTCGTACTCTTAAAATTCACAACCTCTAACTCCGCTAGTCTGCTCCAGCCCCCCTCTGTTCAGGGCATTTCAGTCATAACAAACTGCCCAAAATTCTGGTTCTGTGATTACAATCGAGCCTATAACCTAATCTTAACCTCCCATGTAAATAAGTTATTAAGAGATCGTAAATACCAAGGTACGTATGGTTTCTAGATTGCCTATGAGAAGGTTGATTATGTGTTTTCTTTGCAGAATTGCCCATTAGTGCAGTTTTCCTTCTTGTGTAGTTTTCTTGAACTCAACCATTTTGGCTCTCACAACATAGGGATCTCTAGTTATACATGTACATGAAAATAAAACATTTCGCCTCTTCGTTGACAACTAGGGAAATTACTTTGGTCCACGCATGCTGCAGAGCCAGAACTACCGACCAGCGACTACACAATGCAGAGGCTCAATGTTGCACTGTAGCACATCTTTTTTCAGCCCTAAAGAGTGACAAAGAAACCAATACTATGCAAACACACAAATGATGCAAATAATTGCAGGTGCAACAAAAACTCAGCTCCACACTAACCTCATAAAGCTCATCTGTTAACAGAGCCAAGATCGTTAATTTGGCTGTGCCAATGTCCTCTGAGATCCTACAACCATTCCGTGGCAAACGCGAGACCTGCAAGCAACAGCCCCAAAGATTATAGGCTATCATCCAACAATGTGAAACGATTCACAATGCGAAACAGAAGATGACAAATGAACTACTCACCATCACTACCATTGACGGAGCCCGGTTGCGCTGGCCTCCGGCTCAAACCGCAGGCCACATCCAAAAGCCGCCTCCCCTCCACCTCATCCACCGCCCCTGCGCCGAACAAATTCGATCCCCGTTCCAAGGCCATCAATTCAGGGCCGCCGGTTGCTGCATTGCTGGTGTCCAATGGGAGAGGAGGGCAGCCATGGTGGGATCGTGGTGACCCGCAGCGACGGCGGCTCGGCAACAGATCTCGCAGTGCCGGAGGCGGCGGCGCAGTTAGGGCCAGCTTCCGTCACCAGCGAAGTGCTGGTTCGTTCGGCTGACAGAGTGACAGACAGACAGACGGCGGCGGCCGCCAGTCTATTTTTGCAAACAAACCCCTCGTTTGGATCGCGATTAATAATCACGATCCAATATTTTACAAAATACCTCCTATTTAGGATCGTGATTATTAACCGCGATCTAATATTTTACAAAATAACCCCTGTTTTGGATCGTGGTTAATGATCGCGATCCAATATTTTACATATAGGTCCCTCATTTGGATCGCAATTATTAATCGCAATATGAATATTTCCAAAAAGGGCCCTACATATGACAAATAACCTCTCTTCTCATAGCCACGCATCTGGCTTCTCCTCGTTCTCCCCTCACCTCCAGAGCCTCCACCATCCGCCGCCACACGCCCCGTCCAGTTCGAGCGCAACGTCAAACCCTAGAACCATATTTTGCTCTTCAGATCCAGGGCGGATTCGCCGGCTCCAGCGGTAAGGACTGGAGCGCGCGGTTCGATTGCCGGCTCTGATGTACGCGGCAACGCGCCGATTCGCCGGCGGCCGGCTCCTTCGGTGGGTGGAGCCGGTTGCGTCGTGCCTCCGGTGAGGTCCTCCGGCGTGCACCGAACGCGCCACGGCACCAGAGCCCGCGGCCGCCACAGCCAGCCAGGCCGAGGACACGCACGGGCACGGCGACGCCATTAAAGCTCCCCCCATGACCCCACTGGCTTTGATTTGACAGGTCGATCTCGGATTCCAGTTGACATAGTTATTAGGACCGGACCGGTCATCGAACCAATAGGTGTCTCGGTTCAATGGTTTATTGGTCCAACCGTTAAAAACCGGTTGACCCGCTGGCTCAATAATTTTGAACCGGTGACTCGAACCGGCCGCAAATAAATAGAACCGGTGCCATATATATTTTATCCAAAATAAAATTAGATTATAAAATAAATTTAAACTATGTCAAAAAAATAAAACTAATTGGGAAACAAAACGCCAGTACACCATTCAGAAGTTAATAGGCGATGTAAATCTCAATCTTACATTATTAGCATGACTAATTCCAGTCCAGTGCACTTTCAGGCATAGTATAAATTCAGTTTATACTTCATCCAGAGTATTTCTATCCTAATTAGCAGACAAACTTTTGCATTCTCCTATTCTAGCAGTAGCAATTTGGGAACCGAGCAACTCACCATCACCAATCTGCTAACCGAGATGGAGGAGCAGCACTACCATCAGGCAAGAACCTGTAGCAGCGTGCGTGCTGCCACTGCAATGCCGGCCCCCTCGATCTCGCTAGCAGCGAAATAGAGAACTAGAAGAGGGAGGCAGCCATGGGTCAGAGACTCGGTGGGGCGCAAGCCGGCTGCCGCACCCAGGCGCAGGACGCACTGCGCCACTGCCCAAGCCTGCAGGGACGCAGCCCTGCGCTCTGCACGGGCGCCGCCGTTTGGGGTCCAGACCGGCAGGGGCAAGCCATGGGCGCGCAGCCGGAGAGGACTTCGGCCGCCGGCGAAGAAGTTGGACGAGTCCACAAGACGGGGATCGACGAGGAAATAGAACACGCAGCCACGCAGGTCTGTTCGCCCCAGATGCGCCGCCGACCGTCGGCGCCAAACGCACGCAAAAGCGAAAATTTTCCCTCCCAGCGCCAAATATTGCCGCCTGCGAGACAGAATCAAAACCGCTCCGGCGGAACCGGCCGGTTCACCGGTTCCGCTAAAACCGGCCGGTTCAACCAGTTTTTACCGGTTCAGTTGCCTGAACGATCTTATGAGCGAACCGGACCGATAAAAACTCTGGTTCGGTCTTTTAACAGTCGAACCGCCGGTCCAGTCCGATCCTAATAACTATGCCAGTTGGTGACAGATCCAAACTTGCTGAACTGGACACCGTGTCTGTGTCCATGTCATGGCAGGCCACGTAAGCCTGTTAGACCTGTGTGTGCTGTGTTTTGGTCAACCTCCCGGCAAATTTTCCCATGCTTGGTTTTGTAGAGTTGTTGCAAACTCTTCAAGTAGCCAAAGCCCTGCGCTCACAGCTCTGTTTCTTTTTTCTGTTCTGTTTGGTCACGAACCATTCCTACCTGACCTAAAACAGAAGCATTTGGACCAACAGGTAACTGGATCATTAACCGGCACTCGTCAACATTAGCTCGGTTCGCGCAACCAACCTGGCCTGATCTTCATCTACCACTCGAAACCTTCTCCCATATATGTTCATGTTGAAGCATGGCCAGTTCTTCAGCACTGTGTCATCAAGGTCGCAGGCTGCTGCTTTTGAATCTTTCTCCCTCCAAAACCCCTGTACGAGTGTCAAATCCGGTTACTCTTTTTATTGCTGCGCATCCGAGGGAGGCGAGCGTACGCCATGAGGCGTGGCAGGATGGCGGCGGCGGCGGTGCTCCTGCTGGCGGCGGCCATGGCGGCGGCGCCGGCGTCGGGGCAGCAGGTGGCGACGTCGTGCACGGCGACGCTGATAACGACGTTCACGCCGTGCCTCAACTTCATTACGGGGAGCACCAACGGCGGCGGGTCGCCGACGCAGGGCTGCTGCAGCTCGGTGGCGGAGATGGTCCGCACCGGCGCCGACTGCTTCTGCCTCATCCTCACCGGGAACGTGCCCTTCAGCCTCCCCATCAACCGCACCCTCGCCATCTCCCTCACCAGGCTCTGCGGCGGAATGTCCGTCCCGCTCCAATGCAGAGGTTAGTTGCAACTGCAAGCAGACTGATCGCTTCGTGCATATAGGCAGGAAACTAAAATCTTTCTGCAACGATCAAGATCAGTCTCTGATGATTCTGTTTGATTTCTGTCATTGCAGACACAGCAACGCAAATCCCAGCTCCAGGTAATCACATCTTCTCGTCTGAACAGACAAACTTATTTTTGGAAACACTGTAGATTACTGAAGACAGCAGCGAACAGTTAGCTGAGAGCCGTGTTTAGTTGTGGTGGAGAAAAAAATACTTTTTTTTCTGGGATGCGTGTTATGTGAGGGGGATGAATAGGAAAGAAGAAAAAAGGAATTTTTGGGGATGCGTGTTCTGTGAGGGGGATGAATAGGAAGTAAAAAGTACTTTTGGTAACTAAACACGGCCTGAACACTGTTTCTTCTTTCAGGCCCTATTGCATTTGCTCCGGCTCTGCCACCTCTACGTAAGGATCTCTGCCTTGTTTGCTCACTCCATGTCAAAGATGCAAAGCTCCTTGTCTGAATTGTTACTGACTGATCTGATCAACAAACACGTTTTCAGCGCCGATTCCACCGGAATCTTCAGTGCAGCCCGAGCCCGACTCTCCGGCGGCATCTCCGGCGGTGGACTCGCCGCCGTTCAGCCAGAGGCCGGTGGTGGTGCCCAGCTCGGCATGGAGTTCCCACGTGTCCCTTGCGGCGGTCGCCATTCTACTGCCGATAGCTGCATCCATTTTCGTTTGATTAGCTAGGATGTGTGTATTGTAGGATGCACGTGTTGGCTTTTACGCATGTGGTTTGAAAATGAACTACTGGTTTGTATACTCGTAGTTTTGTATATCAAGATAGCAAGATTTAATTAGAAGTCAGAATGAAATATACTTTCCATGTAAGATGTTATATTTTTCAATACATTGAGAACAAACCAAACAACTAATGTTGTCTATCAAATCGCCCTTTGCAACAAGCGATGCCGGTGATTCATAATAGACACATTTTTTAAAACTATCTACATAATTCACCTGTCCTGTCCAGAAAAATAAATTGGCTCATTTTACTATCTGGAAAATGCAGCGATGCTTTATTTCAGACAGGTCGGTATCTGCGACAGACGCTTAATCAAAATCTGATTAAAGCATGAAGTAAGCTAAGAGGAAACAACGAGAAGAAGGTGGCAATGATCTTCTGATGCCATCATGGTAGTTGAACAACAGCAAATGATGCATAGACGTCAACTGGTTGGCGGCTGCTTAGCAGCCCCCTAGGCCTAGGATGACCCAAACGCAAGCAGGACGATGGACGACGCATCTTTTCACCTGTGCGCCAACTTCTGCTAACCAGGACAAAAAATCATTAAATTACGGTGCACATCTGTACAGAACCGGTTTATATATCAGTTTCAGCTCAGAAACACAAGTTCCAACCTACTGGTTCTGTTTTATGAATATACCCAGCTGGAAAATATTTTACTTTTAGGTAATTTTATTTCATGTTTCTGCCAAAACTTTCCACATTTTTCTATTATGGCAGTGAGTTACTGTGCTTTACGGTTACTAATTTTCATGTTCCAACAGAGTTTCAAAATGCAGGCACGATTTAACATTCTGCTGCCTCCGAGTTAACTTCCTCCCGCATCCAAATTTAAACAAAATTTCGGCTACTATTCATTACAATCCTAAAAGATAAAATTTAAAAAATATGAAAATAGTTTTCAAGCATCTGTGTTGCCGCACACAGCCTCGTTCTTTGTAAAATAAAAAACAAAGCACAGCTGGTGCTACGAAAGAGGGACCAAAGTTTATTACTACATCCGTTCTAAATTGTAGATCGTTTGACTTTGTCTCCCAATTTTAACCACTCATCTTATTAAAAAATGTATGTAAACATAGTCAAATTTTGGTCATTCTTAAAGATTTTTTATTAATATAAGCCATAACGAAAAAATATATAATATTTTACATATTTTTTGAATAAGACAAACGGTTAAACGTTGATGGCGTCAAAAAAGTAAAATGCCGTATAATTTGAAATAGAGAAAGTATCGAATTTCCACCCATGGGTAGCAAAGATCTATGTAGCGGTAGTTTTCAGTAATGAGGTGATCATACCCATTTGCTCCTCTCCTCATGTGGCAGTAATGCCTAGAACCGCAGTTATCCTGTAAACCGTGGTTTCTTAACTAATTAGTTTGCTCTAAACTTATATATTTAAACCGGAGGAGTGTGTCTCCTTTACTTAATTTCGAGAGGAAGTTGGTCACCAAGGTCGTAGTGGTCAGGACTCAGGATGACACCACGTTACTTCCTAGCATAAACAAAACCACACCGAGCAGCCAACAAGACATCATCGTGAGTTCGTGACTTCGTGACACTCGGTACCGTTGCTAGCAGCACCTAACACGGCAACCAATTCTCCAGCAGATACTCCCGAACCAAGCACGGCCAATTTCGTAACCACTTCTGCACGAACCGAAGAGAGAAAGAGGACGATTTCCTGACACATTAGGAAGAGGCCGCTCACCAAGTTAACCAAACCCACCCAACCTCCAAAACCAATCGATCCTATAAAACCCTCACGCAGAGATCGTCCAAGCAAGCAGCAGCAACTCACCACCAAATCCAAGAAACACAGGAGCCATCTCTCTTCTCTTCTCTTCTTTCTCTTCTCTTCTCTTCGCTCTTGTTGGTTAGCGAAGCAGGGAGAGGAATTAATGGAGGGAGGCAGAGCATTGTTGTTGCTGGCCGCGGCGGTGGCAGCGGCGGCGCTGGTGGGCTCGGCGTCGGCGCAGTCCGGGTGCACGACGACGCTGATCAGCCTGTACCCATGCCTAAACTACATCAGCGGCAACGTGTCGACGCCTCCGACCTCGTGCTGCACGCAGCTCGCCACCGTCGTGCAGTCCAACCCCAAGTGCCTCTGCGCCGCGCTCAGCGGCGACTCGTCCACGTCGCTCGGTGGCGTCACCATCGACAAGAACCGCGCCCTCGCGCTCCCCCAGGCCTGCAACGTCAAGACCCCTCCGGCCAGCAAATGCAACTGTAAGTGCTCGACACGAACACGACAGCTCGGTACGAACTTGCGTTGCTGAAGAAAACTGAAACTGTAACTGATCTCGTCGTTGCCTTTTGATTTGCAGCTGCCGGTGGTGGCAACTCTCCGAGCGCCGCGACGCCGAGCTCGCCGTCGACCGGCACCGGCTCGCCGGCGAGCGCAGGTGAAGGAACCGGATCGAAGGCGACGCCAACGTCGCCGTACCTGACATCCGGCGGCGCGTCGATCCGGGGGGCGGTGGGCCTGGTGCTCGCGTTCGCGGCTGTCACCATCTACGCCGTGTGAGCAGCATGTGTGTCGTGTTGCCTTCGCCATTTTGGGATGTGTTGTGTCACTATACTGTTAATTGGTTGAGAAATATTGCGTTGACGGGTATGTTCAGAGTTTGTACTGTTGCTTGTTTATCTGGCAATGAAAATATTATTTGTGGTTTTGTTTTTCGACAAAAAATCACTCAAAAAGAGTGAATTTCACAGTAGGTCTGTTAACTTTTTTATGAAGTTGATGCCCCTGTTGTATGTTCACTTTTGCCTAGAGCTGCGAATGCCTGAAGATCGAGTATTTCAGGCAATGAGGCAATCATAGCTGCATGGACAGCTCCACGAACAACTTCCGTCAGTTCTATACTTCTATGAATTTGCTTGCGAGGATTAGCACGCTACTGTACATATCAGTCACCGGAGCGGAGATCAGAACAGAATGTGGGCACTTTCTTCAGATACATCCAAGTGCCACCTAACCTCCAATTGTAAACTGAAAAAAAAAAGGCTATACAACACCTGAGTGTTTCTAAAGAGGTTAGCCGTAGTTATAGTAGATGAAGAAAAATCTCTGAAACGTTGGCTTTAGGACCGATGCAGTACCATGAGGCAACACAACATAGAATGACAACATGACCTGAACTCTGCATTTCATTATCCTTGGTAAAGCATGGCCTTTTGTACAGACAACACGAACGAATTACTACTACGACATTCACTCTGTTTTCGACGAACGCAATCCTTATTCCACGCAGGGCCTAGAGCTGGCCGCCCAGCCATGGTATCTTCAGTCCCAGATGAACGCAACGGGGCTCCTCACTCTATGCACGTCGCTCTCCCACACGATCTCCCCGAACTGCTGCGCCATCCCCGGCGCCGGTCTCTTCTTGGTCCGGAACACTACCGAGTAGCTCTTCCTCTCGTTCCTCTGCCCCGCGAACTCCAGCGTGGCCGGCGTCACGGTCATCTCCACCAGCTGGTATGGCGCCACGACCTTGTTGGTGTACGTCTCGGGGCCCTCGGACACCTTGGTCACGGTGCGCGCCAGCACGCGGACGCCGGCGCCGTTGCTCAGGTACGCCACGAACGACGGGTAGTTGAGGCCGCCGACGACGCCTCCGGGGAGCGTGGCAGTGCACCCGGCGAAGCCCGGCACGAACACCCCGATCTGCGCGGCGGTGTAGTTCATCGTGCACAGAAACTCCACGTAGTCCTTCTCCCCGGCGTCGTACACCAAGCCCGGGTCCATCGCCTGCTGCGGCCACACCAACCCCGCCCCGGCCGCCATCGGCGTAGCGCCGCCGCCGCTTGCGCTGTCGGCGATCGGCTGGCCATGGCTGTCGAGCGTCGCCGCCGTCGTCATCAGCGCCGACCGAATCATCGCCGGCGTCCAGTCTCAGTGCCTGTTCCTCAGAAGCGCCGCGACGCCGGCGACGTGCGGGCACGACATGGATGTGCCGAAGATGATGTTGAAGCTCTCGCGCCTCGGGTCCACGTCGCCCGTGTCTTCCGACAGGGGCGTCTCGTCGGGCCAGGCGGCGAGGATGTTGGTGCCCGGCGCGACCACGTCCGGCTTCATGATCTCGCGCACGATGTGGTTGGCCCCACGCGACGAGTACGACGCCACCATCGGCGCACGGGTCTCGCCGACGGCCGTGCGGCAGGTGAAGCAGAAGGATGCCACCGGGTAGGGATCGGAGTGCATGTACGCCTCCAGCTTAACGGCTTCGCGGGCGCCGAGGGTGATGGCCGGAAGGGTGAAGGCATCGACCGCGAGCCCCTCCATACCCCAATCCTCGGTGGAGATGGAAACTAGCCCGCTGCCGCCGGCGCTCTGCACCGCAATGCCAGTCAATAGACCGACGCGGAAGAGGCCGGTGCACACGACGATGCTGCCCATGATCCTGTCTGGCACGAACTCTGACATGCTACTGTTGCAGTGGCTGGGCACGAGCCGGACCCTCTGCGTCCCTTTGGCCGTGTAGGGGTAGAGAGACTGTCCGGTGAGAGCCTGGCCGTTGCCGAGCGTGATGGTCGCCGGGAACACCCGGTCCAGGTTGGTGGCGCCGACCGTGGTGATCCACGGCGCCACGTTGCTGAGCGAGGACGCCTCCGGTCCGGCGTTCCCCGCCGAGCAGGCGACGAAGACGCCCGCCCGCACGGCGCCGAACAAGGCGACGGAAGGGGGGTGCGTGTACAGGTCGTCCTCGGAATCTCCGAGGGAGATGGACAGGATGTCGACGCCGTCCTTCACCGCGGCGTCGATCGCCGCCACGACGCTCGAGGTGCTGCAGTCCTTGGCCGGATCAGCATCGCACGCCTTGTACACGGCGACTCTCGCGCGGGGAGCCACGCCCCTCGCCGTCCCGCCGGCGAACCTGAAGAGCTCGGCGCCGGCGACCTCGGCGCCGGCCGCCGTCGACGCCACGTGTGTGCCGTGCCCCAACTTGTCCCGGGGGGACTGGAAGTCGACGTAGTAGTAGTAGTAGTCGCTTCTCTTCTTCGCTGCTCGCGTGCCCATGTATGGGAAGAACCTGGCGCCGACGAGCTTGTTGTTGCACATGGTCGCGTTGAACCTCTCGCCGTCCTCGCACCGGCCCTTCCAGCTCCGGCGGACGGGGGAGAGACCGGCGTCGAGGAAGCTGGCGCTCTCCGGCCAGATGCCGGTGTCGACGAAGCCGATGATGACGTCGTCGCCGAAGTTGGCGTCCGGCAAGATGCCGAACTCCTTGTCGAGGCCGAGGAAGCCCGGGGACCTGGTGGTGTGCAGATGCATGACCCCATCCTCGAACACGCCGGCCACCCCTGTGGTGTTCGACAGGCGCTGGGCCTCGTCGGAGGTGAGCTCGGCCGCGAAGCCGTGCGCCACGGTGTCGTAGGTGTAGAAGACGCGGGAGGAGGAGTTGGCGGCGGACGGGGAGAGGGAGGCGACCATGGAGGTGTACCAGTGCTCGTGGGTGGCGAAGTGGGACGGCTTGGCGACGTGGTTGGTGTAGACGATGTAGGCGGCCTTGGAAGGCTCCTGCTCATGCTGCTGGTTGCTCGGACCGCTAGGCGGCGGGATAGCCACGGAACCAGCGAGATGAACAAGCAGAAGCCAAAAGATCAGGCAGTGCAAGGGACTGAAAGCCATGGGCGCCATTGTTGATGAGCTCGAGGTTTTGGCTTGGGCCTGGATGCTTATGGTATTTATACCCGCGTGAGCGCTCATTTGCCCACCCTGTCAGTGAGATGGCGAGCTGGTGGTGAGACGTTGTTTGTGGCCGTCCGATCAAGCAATTGATTGTTCGCATCGCTGTTTTTCTTAAGCAAATGGATAATTTTGAATAAACCATCAAGGCTATTCGTTCTGTTGGAGCCATCTGTTGAAAACTATTTGGCGCTTTTGTGCGATCACTAGTTACTCGAATTCCAATTTACAATCTGTTTCGTTCACCGTTTCGTACTAGCATTTGGATAAATAACTAAGTTTCATTAAATAAATTGTTTCCCTAGAGGAAAGATCGATATTCGCCAAACATCTCAAAACGAAAACCATTGTATTATGTACAGCGGTGCGTATACCATCTATATGTACGCTATTCTCTCTCGTCCCAATCTTCATCATCTCTCTCCCAGATTCTGCTCTGAACTTCTACTCTTATGAAGAGTATAGCTATGTATAGCTTTGGGATAACATTTTAATCAGGTGGACTCCGAGGCCGTGTTCTCTGGGCTGTTGCTGCTTTGCCTGTGCTGCTGCTGCTGCTTTGCCTATGCTAAACAGCTGCAGCGCAGCCCAGCAGCAGACAGCCGAACACCCGCCGAGTCTCCGACTCTCACGAAGAGATGTCTTGGTTTCATGGCGTAGCATGAGAAGCAACATTGAATCAGTAAGCAATAGCATTACAATGGTAATAGAAATGTTCCAGTATTACAACTTCCCTGTAACATTATTTTCCATTCCCTTGCAACCTCCTATGTAAAAAAGAATTCAGGTGTTGCGTTTTGATATGCTTAAATAAACTTGTGTCACCCATTTTTCAGTTCAGATATGCTCCAAATTACCATAGTCTATACTAAAACCACATAATTATTGTAGTGAAAAATAGGATAAACAATATAACTCTCGTGTCTGAGAGGTAAAAATATTTAGGCCAAACAATCAACCGTTTTGGCTGAATAGTATGCAATTTTAGGCTAAACAATATACAATTTAGGTGACAAAAGTGGGTGGTAACGATGGCATTGTTTCATTAGAATGATGCAGACATTCCTAAAATATTTGGGCATACTTCTTAATAAAAAATATTGCTCTCCTGATGTCCCTCCCAATCTTCTACCCCACACAAGCTGCCCTGTCCCTCACGCTACTCACAGTTTCTACACACAACCTGTAGCAAGCTACTCTGAATTCCTGTCTACAATAGCAAATAGACCAACTCACCAAAAGGTAACATGGGGTTCTATCGTTTTCTTTAATAAAGCATTAGGTTGCTCTTGTACAGAAACAAACCTTCCATATCAAATATTCTAAGTTAAGTATAGCTCTCAAATGACATTTAATCAGATGTTATTACTGGTTTGGTGGAGTAGCGTGACAAGCATTCTCTAAATTTTCGCTGGGTTATCGCTGCCATATTGTTCATTGTTGTCTAGTGAGCACACCTATTTGTATAGACAACTCATTATTGATCATAACATTTGTACTAAAACTACATAATTTCTGTGAATATATAGTGTAAATTTATTCTAAATAACATGCAGCATAAATTTTAGGCTAAATAAGGTGCGATGTCAGATACCTGACAAATGGGTTAAATTTTCCCCAAAATGATGCAAATGGTGTATATACATTTCCCTCTCCTCCCAATTGCATCACCCGTGCCCCTGACGCTTCTCTGAATTTCTACTTTTGTGAAGACTGAAGAGTATCACTAAGTCTAGCTTTGGCATGGCAGTTCAATCAAGTATTCAGGTCCAGGTGGGACCTCGGCTCTTACGAAGGGACAAAGCTATTCTTGGTTTCATGGAGTAGTGTGAGAAGTAACACCGAGTCAGTAAGCGTTGGTTTGATAATAGAAATTGACAATAGAAACATTTCAGTTTACAATTGGAGGTTAGGTGACACTTGGATGTATCTGAAGAAAATGCCCACATCCTGTTCTGATCTCCGCTCCGGTGACTGATATGTACAGTAGCCGAGTAGCGTGCTAATCTTCACAAGCAAATTCATAGAACTGACGGAAGTTGTTCATCAAGTTGTCCATGCAGATATGATTGCCTGAAATACTCGATCTTCAGGTATTCGCAGCTCTAGCAACCAGATTTATAACCATCAAGCATAAACTGCGTAGAGAAGCAAGCTAAGTCACAAATTTCAGTCCAGTTGCCACGGATCTTTGAGGTTACAGTTTCGGAGAAAATAAGAAAATAGGGAGTTTTGACTTCTGAGTATAAGATGTCAGTAAAGTATAGCTTAAGTTTGATTCAAATCGTACAATATAAAATTCAACGCCGCTGAGGAAATGCAACCGGCAAAAGTGGGGCACTGACTTATGAGCTTTTTTTGTTCGAAAAACAAAGCTTATAAGTTCGTGGTGTTCTAGGCCCTGCGCGGAATAAGGATTGTGTTCGTTAATAATGTGTGTCTGGGCCTGGGCCTAGTTTCTTGAGGCCCACGGTCCACGTGAATCGACGACGGCCCGTTCACGAGCTGAAAGTTCCTTTCCGAGCGCGTCTTCCACAATTTTCCATTGTTCCCATCTATAGCTAGCCGCTCCCTCATCAAGTCGATCACCAGCGCTGCCGCCGCGCCGATCGATCTGAGCCCCCTCCATCCATCCTCGTTTTTCTCGCCGAAGGAAGCATGGATGTCCACGGACTCCCCATCTAGCGGCCGGCGACAAGAGATCGGTGGCGGCCCGGGAAAAGATTGCGTAAGCATCGACATCTCTAGCAAGAAAGCCTACGCTACGCATGTCGGGAGCACGGCCAGAAAGCTTACTAGTCGAGGTCACGTTTCAAGTGTTGCTTCCGGTTTCCGGGGGTTTGTTTTTCACTTGACACCATCGATGATCATGTATGAATGTTTAGTTTCAAAGTCCCAAGCTTTCTTCAGCGTTTTCGCTGCCGACGATGTTTGTGTGTGCTTATCCCAGCAAAGATTTTTTTTTCTAAAAAAAAAGACTCAGCAACGTTATTATTATTTCTCGTACAAACGTTGGTACATTCGATTACACACACATTCCCGTACAAACATGCACGTACGTTCACGCGGTGTCACGGACACACGTGTCATCAGCTTCTTATTCAACTCCTCTCCCTCACCCCGACACCGCCTAGAGGTGTCCACACGAGCGTCGTCGACGACGCCGGCGAGCCGAGCGGCGGCCACTCGCCGGCCGTTTTACACAGACGAGATCCTGCGGCTGTTGGGCCCACGAAAGAACACGGCGTCGGACTGGGCTCCGATGACGCGGTCCACCTTCTCCTTCTGTGCCCCGAACGCGAGCGCCTTGGCCGCGTCGTCCATCTGCCGGAGCACGCCGTTGCTTCCCGCCAAGAACACCTTCTCGTCGTGCCTGGCGTTGACGCCGAAGCAGAGCACGGCGAGGTTCTCGTCCTCGCCGGCGACGAGCGTCGTCGGGTGCCCCGCCGGGATCACGATCACAGACCCCTCCTTGATGCGTGACCGAACCTGCTTGTATCCCCTCGATTTCTGCCCGCCCTCTTGCTCCTGCTCCTCCTTCCGCCCGGGTGGCCCGGCCTCTTCTTCTTCCTCCTCCCGG
The DNA here is from genome assembly GCA_015342445.1 of Digitaria exilis. Classification (NCBI taxonomy): domain Eukaryota; kingdom Viridiplantae; phylum Streptophyta; class Magnoliopsida; order Poales; family Poaceae; genus Digitaria; species Digitaria exilis. The sequence continues at coordinate 2,036,302 of JACEFO010001754.1, read as the reverse complement.
CTGCCATGGCCGCGTCCCAGGCGCTGCGACCGCGACGACCGGCCGCTGCCGGAGGAGAGGTGTGGGCACGCCATCTCGAAGTAACCGCTGCCCTCCACGACAACGGCGAGCTTGTTCGCATGGGTGCTGTAGCTCGGCGCCATCATCGAGCCCTGCACGTTCGTACAAACAACACCATCAGATTCGTTTGGTGATGAACTGATCATCCTTGAGAAAGGAAAAAAGGCATCTGGATGCGTACGCGGGTGATGTTTGCAAGGCCGACTTCGATGTCGAGAGCTCGGAGCTGCGGGCAGTCGTCGCCGGTGAGCTCGTGGTGCCTGCCGTGGCTGTTGGAGTGGCGTGGCCTCTTGCTCGTGAGGCTGGACGGCTTGATGTCCCACATGGAAGAGCCCGACTCGCTGCTGCCGCCGCCGCCGCGGTGGCCGCTTGAGCAGGACTTGCTCAGCTCACGTATCTGCTCCTCGGACGCCGTCGTGATCTCGCCCTTGCTCTGCTTCTCGAACACCTGCTCCAAATCTTCCCGGCGAGTCTTTGACACACACAAAAGAGTACAATCCACATGGTTATACTCATTGTCAGCAGCTAAAGTGTGAAAAAAAAAAGAAATGTGTGAACAAAGAAAGACGTGGCGACAAAGTGCAGTGCAGGTGCATACGTTGAACGCTGCCTGGAGAACTTCGTCGCTGAAGACCCTGAAGAACGACTCCGGGTTCTCACCGCCGATCGGGAAGAATTCCTGTCAAAGAAAGTTTCAGGCTTTCAGCTACCTCTCTGCATGCAGACATTACACAAGGAGATCGAGGCGGCTTGCAATGGAGACCTCGAAGCGTCCAGCCGTGGAGACGGGGTTGAGGAGCATGACGACACGGAACCACTTGTCAGCATGTGTGTTAGCCGAGTATACCACAGCGCCGGCCGGGATGACAAGCACATCGCCTTCCCTGACGCAGAACGACTCCCTCTTCCCTCTGGACAGCAGCGCGACGACGCCCTCGCCTTCCCTGACGAACATCACCTCGTCGGCGTCGTAGTGGCTGGGCTGCAGGAACGCCCGCGGCGCCGCCTCGAGCTCCGCCACGCGGTAGTTGCCCACGGCGTCCTCGAGCAGCTCGTGCGTGAACCTCTCCAGCACACGGAACCTCCCCTGCCGTGAACGCGTCGTCCATTGCCGGAACCTCTCCTCGCCGTAGTGGTACGGCCTGCCGGAGCCCGAGCCGGAGCGCTCGTCTGACGCCATGAGCGCGAGCGAGGAGGAGCATAGGGAGAGCAGGAGCACCAGCGCCATTGGTGACCTCGCCGAGGGCTGCTTCTTCATGGTGGCTATCATTTTGTTTTCGATCTGTGGTGGGGTGGGGTGGGGTTCGAGTCTTCGACACTACGAGTCTGCGTTCGATGCGAGGGAGTGAGGCGAGCGGTGGTGGTATATATAGAGGAGGTGGCGCGGGCTCGCCGCCATGCGCGCGGCCAGGTGGAGGGTGGGGAGCGTACGTGGCGAGGGGGAAGGTGACGTGGAGAGCGCGCGCGCGCCGCTGAGCTGCTGCGTTCGGCCGCATCCGCGCGCATGCTGATCTTGGCGTGCTGGGGGGCTGCATGCGGCGAGGCGACTGAGACAGTGAGACAGCGATGGATGAGGTGGGGACGGGACGCGGCAGTAGGAGCCGCGTGCTGGGGAATTGGGATTGTCATGCAAGAGTTGTTGGGCACTAGCGTTACGGCATCCATTCTACTACCTTCTTGTCAGATGTTAAACTGACAAATTTACGATGGGGAAATATGTATCCCATGGTAAAATTGCTAGTATCATTCTGCTAAAGAAAGTAGGTGACTGTATTTCCTTTTTTTTTAAGAAACCACGTCAAAGTAAGAACAAGCAGAGTTTCAGAGAACATACTTGTCGTCCTGATCTAAAAGGTTGTTATAGGGGAACAAACGTGCAAAGCAGGCAGCATGCAGGGTTTCAATGCGCGCTCGTGCTGCTGTGTCCTGACCTGACCGCCCAATTAGACATGGAATGTTGAGGCCTGAACAAAAGTATAAGCATTTCCTTAAGGAAATCCAGCTCCAGGAGGAAACTCCAAGATTGCTCGTGTTTTCAGTTCAGCACTTTGCAAACGAACTCTTGAGAATTCAAGTTAGGGCACAAGATAAGGCGAATAGCTCCATTCCTCATACCAATGTGATGCTGCAGAAGCACGGGAAGCAATGCGTCCATTCCATTCCATGAAGCAGGAGAGGCATCATCACTTTGCCTGAAGAAATCCAAAGAGCCGGAGGGCGTCCAAGACGACGACAGGGAGGACGACAATAGTGTGGGAAACCCCTCGGTCCTTGCGAGTTGCGAGTATACCTCTGATAGTCTGATTTGGAGACCCCGACACAGCGAGCGACCAAGTGAGACGGCGTTGATCATCTGTGGTGCCTGGTCACTCTGGACCGGACGAAATGCAAGAAAGCATGGCAAGGAACGCTGGAGTCCACAGGCAGCCGTACGTCATGTGGCAGCTATGGTTGAAGGTATGGTGACCTTACAGGTTAATAATGCAGAGGGTAAAACGAGACAGGTTCGACGGGGCAGGTGGAAACCGCCGCCGCAGGGATGGACAAAGGTGAATTCTGATGCATCATTCTAAAGTTCATCGGCGATTGGAGCGTCAGGAGCTGTTATCCGCGACGCGGAAGGAAGTTTACTTGCAGCAACGGCGAAAGGCTACAAGCCTACAACCATATGGCGGATGCACTGACTGCGCGGGACGGGCTTGTGCTAGCATCACAAGGCGGCTTCAACAGGATTGTCTTGGAGAGTGACAATCTAACGCTGGCGAACATGCTGCGAGCTGATAATGACGACCAAAGTGCAAATTATGGTCTCTGGCAAGAGATCCAAGAGCTTGGCAGGTCTTTTGTTTCTGTAATTTTTTCTTTTGTAAACAGGGAAGGCAATGGGGCAGCACATGGCCACATGGGTGTGCAAGTATGCCGACGTTGCTGGGTTAGTTTGGTTGAACCATTTCCCGTCTCGTCTTGTGGAAGTGACGAAGGATGATTGTAATCCTGCTGTAATTCAATAAAGCTCCTGCGATCTGTAAAAAAAAGAAAGAAAGAAAGAAGGAAAAAGTCCATTTTTGGCCATCCAACTCTTGCCTCAGTTTGGTTTTGGCCATCGAACTCCAAAACCGGGTATCTTTGACCATCCAACTATCAAAACCGTTCAAATTTAGCCATCGGGCTGTTTTGATGAGTGGTTTTAACTTTTTTTATTTATAATTTAGTCCTTAGATCTTAAAATCATTATTACTTTTTGCTCGTACCTCCGATTTAGGTGATTCTTGTGGTCACATGTTACTAACTGTGAGCACTATATTTTAAAGTGATCTTTATACTATTTTATCACTACTTTTTATATTATTTTTTTTGTCATTACGTACAAATAACAATATAAGAAAAGTAAAATAAACAATTATAAAATAATATAATCAACATTTTAAAAGATAAAGTTCATCATTATGAATACATGACCACTAGAATCACTTAAATCAGAGATAGGAGAAAAAACAATCATTTTAAGATCCAAATATTAAAATGGACTAATTTAGTGTTTTTAGTAAATGATTACTATTTTTTTCGTCTCCATTTTAAGTAATTATAATGGTCATGCATTTGTAACGATGAGCTTTATATTTTAAAATATCGATTATATTATTTTATAATTGTTTGTTTAATTTCTTATATTATTTTTTTATACAACAACCAAAAAAATAATATAAAAAATAGTGATAAAATAGTATAAAGATCATTTTAAAATATAGTGCTCACTGTTAGTAACACGTGACCACAAAAATCACCTAAATCGGAGGTACGAGCAAAAAGTAATAATCATTTTAAGATCTAAGGACTAAATTGTAAATAAAAAAGTTAAAACTACTCATCAAAACAGTCCGATGGCCAAATTTGAACGGTTTTGATAGTTGGATGGTCAAAGATACCTGGTTTTGAAGTTCAGTGGCAAAAACCAAACTAAGGCAAGAGTTAGATGGCCAAAAATAGACTTTTTCTATAAAGAAAGAAAGAAGGAAGAGCGATCCGCACCGAGAGAAAATGGTTGCACGCGTCACATGCAGGAAAGGGTAGCCCAATAGGTTCCTTCTATCTTTCTATGGAGGAGGAGGGCCGAGCTTCAAGTTTGTGCTGCACACTTGTTTGGGAATTCTGTTGGCGTCAATTTTGGGCCTCTGCTCTAACCATAGTCACAAGTTTGGGCTGTGGGAACAAGAGAAACAATTTGCCAAAAACGAACCGACGCCACGGCCTCTGTACTGTACGTTACAAAGGGCACAGCAGAGCCGATGGCTTTCGCTCAAAAAAAAAAACAGTGAGTCTAATTTTTTTTTTGCACAAGTAGCAGCACGAAGGACGTCAAGACGAAGTAAGTATACACCCCAAAAAGGAAAATACAGTGCGTCTCTGTCTGTGCTATACGGTACGTCGTCAGTGCTCCGAGCCCCCGACTCTGCATACGTGTGCGTCCCGCGAATGGCATCGCAAAGACGCAAACCCTCGCCGGGCCGCGCGCGTGCTCGATCTTTGTCAGCTCAGCTCTCATATGCATGACGCATACTGCATGCAGCGTAGCAGCAAGGAGCGCGCGGGTACTGTAGCAATGCAAGCAGCATGGCGTGATCTCATCGGGCGTGCACGGTGCACACATGCACGCGCCCGCGAGAGCTCGATCGAATTAAGGCGCTGCAGCTCTATGTGGAGCCAGCGCACGATGGTCGGAGCCGACGAGTCGTGCGGGGCGCATGCATGCATGGGGCATTGGCATAGCGTCGCCACGACGACGAACGCAACGCGCGGTCTGTACATGTGTATCGTGCTGCTGCTAGTGTACCATGATGCAATTCAAACGGTCGCGCAGCAGAATGTTATGTACGGGCTGGCGAGAACAAAAACAGCTGCGGCCACACCATCGCGTCAGAGGTCCTGAACAGGCTATAGGAAATGCAAACGGCGGGCCTGCTTGCATGAGGTGCGACTGAAAACACAGGCCCGGGCCGCCCGGTGGTCTACTCGTCGGTCATCCAGCCAAGTCTATGGCTAGCCTTTCCGCTCGAGCTCACATCCATGGATCGATGTTGCCAGACTTATTTCTGCTCAAGTTTTCGCTTCGGGAGCCACAGGATCGAAGACGAGTCCATCGCCTTCGGTGGCAGAGAGCCAGAGATGCGTACCCGCGTCAAGATTCGTACCGACGGCCGTGCAGCTCGCGATGTTTTCCACTCCTCGAGGGCCGTACCCGTACGTGAGATTGGTATGATTGACGCGTGAAACAAAAGAAGAGCAGCAGCTGGCGGACCATGCCGTGTCGTCGTCACCCAGATGTCACCTTTGCACATTCTCGAGCCACCCACTAGTGGTCATCTATCTCGTCGGCATTTCGATTTTTTACCTTATGCCCGGGTTTTAGTTGTGCACAAAAGAGTTACAATGGCAACTATGCCTCTTCTCACTCTTCTCATGGACACACTTCTCAGTATCAATTTTTTCATACAACTTATACCACCAACTAAAATTTCAGCAACAAAAAAAACACACTACGCACTGTAACGAACGTACTCGTTGCTTTTTACGGAACCACATGCACTAATGACCCAACCAGCGCTCTGCAACGACACACTACGCACAGAGCGCGAGGCAACAAAGTCTGGGCAACGTGTTGGTTAATAGGCGTAGCTAAAGCTGCAGGATGAACAGAGCCGATATACCAACCAGTAGGCCACACCTCGACGACTGGCTGCGATCATCGAGGTCTGCACTGCACTGCACACATGCAACACACGGATCCCACGTACAAGTCGGTGCCGGCACAAGGGAAATGTGTACAACAGTACAAGTCGGTGGCGTAGAGTACTACGGAGTAGTATCGAGTTTCAACTATCGAGGGAGGGGTCATCCTAGTAGTAGAGGGATACTGTATTTTAGAAGATACGGTCGGCCGAACGACGACCCTCTGTTTCATTCGTGAATAACCCAATGTCGACAAGAATGCCGTCTGCCAGTGTCATCCCGATTACTCAAATTTTTTGCCGTACTATCCATCGTCCATATGGAGCAGGAGATAAGTATACCTACGCTGTTCATGACTAACGGTCAAAAGGATGAAGAGGCAGGCAGATGCATTGTTCTACTAGTCCTTTCGCCTTTCCATGCACCGGGTTTACATCTCCTTTCCATGCACCGGGTTTACAGTTCTCTTTACCCTTTTATCGGCCTCCAGCTTTATCTTTTACTGTATTTGTTTGCAGTGCAACAGTATCTATCGATTCTATCTCGTCATTTGGCTTTTCCATTCTGATTTCGGAATTCCCGGGAACAGTTACCAGCCCAATTGTAGCTCAAAATTTGCTGAACAGGGCAAAACCAGATCAGAATGCACAGCCCGTCAGTTTAGCTGATTTCTTGCTGGATTTCACCTTTCCCTTTGACATTTTGACATCTATCTTCACCTGATTCCAGGGGATAACGGGTTATCATGCATCGGCAGGCAACAACCGGTCAGAAGTCAAAGCCAGCAATCTTAAATTCCCAATAACATCTCACGAGCCATGCCTATTCAAGTGAAGGTAGGTGAAGGGTGAGATCGCAGCACGTGACTTCCCTTCAAATGGGCCCAAAAGGTCGTCAAACCCTTTGCGCTCTGCCTCTCTCAACAAGGCAACAGGACTGATTACATCACAAGGGCAAGCAACCAACTTGTCTCAAAGAATTCTGCAAAGCAAGATTACAAGAGCAATCAACTTGCCGAAATGAATGCTGTCAAACTAGACACCACGTCTGATGTAGAGGACAAGCAATCTGATAAGAGTATGGCACCATGTATTCAGTCCAGGAAGCAAGACTCTGACCAAGGATTAGAAAACATTAGCCCAAGATTTTTTATTTTTTTTTTGTCACAGCAATGAGCACAGCAAATGGAGGCATCATTTTGCTTCTCATGTACTGCATCACAGGGATGCACATGATTACACCTTTGCAAGCCTCTTAAGTCACATCAATATATCACTGTTCCCTCAGCACTGGAGATCATGCTACATGATCAGTTCAATTCAAGCATCATTTCACCTTTTGCCGATTTGCAATGATTTTACACCTCATGCACATACTGATGCACCCCAAACCCTCGTACTAACATATTTCCAAAGGCAAAAGGAGAAGAAAAATGATATGCGTTTATTAACATCCCTGTAAAGAGAGAATCAAAATGGAGGACAAGGCTTGTCGAGCTGTGTAGTTATGTACAGATGTGGGCTGGCTTATCCTTGTTTGAGCATGGCTGTTCACAGGCAAATGGTTAGTTGCAAAATTGCCCAACTATCCTGCGGCAGCAACAGAGAACATGTTAGGCAAATTACTGTAAAAGTTCTTGATTTTTAACAAATCACCAGCCAACAAATTGGATACCTTTATGTTAGTTTTTTGTGCAGTGTGCTTCTCAAGCATCTGACTGAAATCTAGCCATGAAAACTAGATAAAAAATTAGTCAAGTATACACCTGATCCAACCAGTCCTTGACACCACCTATTGTTCATCAGGGACCCGGTAACCTATGTCATCAAGGCAGTTGTGTGAACAGAAGGCGTACATGTAAAAGCACAGTTTTAACGAGAAATCAAACAAAGCTTACCTAAATTAAGGTAAAAGGCAAGCTTCAACAATATGTGAGCCAAACTAGTAGAACTTCATTTCTCCAGAGCTGTAAGAATATGGCAAAAGCTCTTCCACCTCAATTCTAGAGCTAAAATACCCCATGTTCCTTCTTCTGGGGCGGAGTATTTCAACCTCAGCCATGAAAATACTGTACACGGGTCTGTGATCAGAGAAGCGAGACTCTCCACGGACATAGGACAATTGCATTAGGCCATTACCATACCACAAAATGCGGTCGCACCTTCAATCAGAAAAAAAAAGAAAAGATAAGTCAGTGAGTTCCTTTGGAGTAAATTGAACCAGGACACAATTCTGGTGGATGCTAGGACAAATGAAAGTACCAAGCTGGTGTTCTCCGCTTTTCTTTGGGACGCACGCCAGAATAACGATCTGAGTTGAATGAGTACTTATATGTTGGAGGAAAATAAATCCTGCCTTCTTTCCATCCTTGAAAAACACGCCCACATCTCCGTTCTATTCGAAGCTGTTCCAAAATAGGTAATTCAGACATGGCCCTCATGTTACCTAGAACAGGATCTACTCCTACATAAAGAGTAGAAAATTACCTGATCTTTCTCCAATAGTTGCTTCCAGTTATGCATTTCAACAAGCGCTTTAGCTGAGCAGTACGAAAGAGCGATTCGGTAATTCAAATCCCCAAACCAAATGATACGACTGTAATTAGGAACAGAAGGAATATCTAATTAGTGCCAGTTCTTTGTTGCTACCACATAACTATGCATGTAAATAGCATTGCGTCAAAAAAGGGAGCATAAATAACGTACTCATGCTCAAGAATCGTTTCTGGTGACTTGACATCACCAGCACCGCGGACCTGAGGAAATCTAGTCTTTCTTAGAATTTCCATAACATCAGAATTCCTTCGTAGTTCATCTCCCTCCTTTTCCCCAGAGGTCAAATGACAACAGATAAAACAAAAGGTTGTGTGGTGCAAAGACATGCTTATGGATATAGATCCCTGCAGCAAAATAAAAGCATGCTCAGTAGTCTATATATTACTAACAATGGGTAACTATCCACGTCCAAACAGATTGCTGTTTTCTGGTAAGTTTCTAAGCAAAATGCATAGCAGGTAAATTAAAACCATGAAGAATGTATATAATCATTTACCTTATTTCCAAGATAACCCATCAACCCTCTACCCACGCAAGAAACTTTCAGGTTTCTCACATCATTTCTTATTTCGCTGCGTATCCAAATGGTGAGAAATATACCAACCATCTGCTTGCTAGCAACCAAACAATATCTGGTAGAAATACAACATTTGTGTAATTATTATCAGGAACATAGAAACGAAGTATGATAGCATTACTAAGGTTGTTTGAGAAAAAAAATGCAATACTAAGGTCAAATGGTGCAAAAGTCTAAAAATATGCAAGAACAAGCATGTATAAACTTTTGGAAAATGTAAAACAAATAAAAGAAAAGAATACCTAGATTTATTCGGCTGATTTTCGTTTTCTTCCATAGGCCCTGAGGGACCATAGCCATAAGGTAAGGGTGAAAAATATGTTCCATTAGTTGTATCCTCCTCGATACACTGATCATCTGGTGATCCCATGAATGGTAAATTTCCATCGAAGTCACTTGGCCTGCTTCCCAAGCTAACTGGATCACACACACTGAGCCTACGATCCAGCCTTGGGTGTGATGGCATATGGTTCCCTTCAACTCTTAAACTCCGGCTAAGGTTGAATGATCGACGATGCAAAAATGAGAGACTATCCTGCCTTCTTGACGATCCCTCGAAATCAGCGTCTAGTTCCACAACCGGATCAGGGACAGGAGAAGGTGTGCGATAACCACCATAACAACATGACCCAGGATTCTTGTTCAATGTCCTCCTAACAAGGGAGACCCACTTTTTCGCTGGGAGATTATCTTCAGTGCCAAGAACATTTCCGGCATTCAAAGGAACAATTTCTTGAAATCTGATGACAAGAAAAAAAAGTTTTAGGGGAATAAGTCAATAGCACATATTTATGTCAAATTCTGTTCAAAAAAAATATGAAGCCCTTGGGCAGTACAAACCCTAACACATAGATATCAGCTGGAGGTGAAGAATGGAGCCAGTCATCAAGATTTAATCCCCTTGGTGGTGATTTACCACCGACGTTCCATGTGGATGCAAAGATCCTATAATAGCAATGGAGAAAAGAGAGCATTGTCAGATTATTGCAGTAAAGTCAAAGTACAAGAACTACCTAAAAGCTATACGGCCCATGACAACCGACTCATTTTCAAATCTGCACGTTCCAGTTTCTAAATAATATCACGAGGCAATTAAACACATGCGGTGAAAAGACTCTACCTGTAATTCTGAACTTCTGTCAGGCGTGTTGCATCAAAATCATTCCTTCCTCCCAGGATTCGGTCCATACTCCGCTTTGACAACCGCTCTGTAAATCATTAAAGGAACAACAGTAACAAATATTATTCAGATGAACCGGAAAAAATCACATAGAAAAACTTTATTGGAGAACCAATGAAATCAGCTGAGCAAAAAGAGTATCTCTGGCTAAATGAAAGGGGAGGTCACTGCAATCTTTGATGCCTTAAGAGAGAGAGAGAGAGAGAGAGAGAGAAGTGTGGTCCAAATACTTTAACTGACCAGTTCTGCTTTTCTTGGCTGTGCCTGCCTCCCTCTCTGAGCAGCTGGTCCTCCATTCATCACCATGCCCGTCCCTCCCTGAATCACTAAACAAATTTAGCCGAAACAAAAAAAAATGCAGCAGATGCAAAGTAGAAGCCATTTGTTTGAGTCCGTTTAGCAGAGCAGCTAGAGCTGTTGTCTCGGAAATGAAAGTGGAAACTTAGATGGTAACCATGCCATGAGATGAGAAAGATACAAACGATCCAAGCAGCAAGAGACAAACATCTGCATCACTTGGAAAAGGCGTCTGATTGGGACATTCTAAGGACCAATACCAGGAACAAAGACTTAAAGGTACTCGTGTCTGATTGTGATATGTTTGCTGGTAATGTATCAACCTTTGAATCAAATTTAGGACTTTACTAATTTAGACGGGAAAAATCTGGTAATACAAGAAACTTCAAGCACAAGATGATGAAAGTTCCATTCAACAAGCATTCCTAAACCACATGACCAGTTTGGGAGAGCCAGCCACACAAACGCAGGAAAAGTTTTCGATTTTCAACATCTAAGTAGAAACTAAGCCAAAACAATTTGGCGATGAGGAGGGCATAATGCTCATCACTGAATCAAGCCGATTTCACCAAAATGCAGCAGTAGCGGTTACCTTGCCCAGCATCGTAATCCGCATGGAAATCCTGCGCCTTAGTCTTGATGTTGAACCACTTCCTCACAAGGGATTTCGACCAGGAGAGCTGCAGATGGAACAAAGAACACACAGCAAGTCGATCAAAACCACAGCAAACCGAACAGCAAGACCCAGCCAGGATGATTGAACTGAAACCAAGCGAATACCTTGCCCTTCTTGTTGCTCTCGTCCCTCATTGTCTCATAACTCCCCGTCCACAGCAATGGAAGAACCCGCACCCCCTCTTCCTCCCCCGTCTATCCCTCTTCCGAGCCTCCCTATCTGACCCCAAACAAGGCAGGAGAGGACGCGCCCTCGGCGGAAGGGAAACCTCCAATCCCGCAGAAATTTCCGCTCTCGAGGCAAGATTTTTCTGATCCGGGAAGCCGGGAACCCCAAGGTCCAAATGCTTGAGCTTGCCGCAACAGCCCAACCGCACCGGGTATCAGAATCAATCTCCCCTTGCTCTAGAAACAAAAAGAACCTAGCAAATCTTCTTCCTGCCTTCGCAATGGGGGAGGAACGGAACGAATGCCTGCCTCTGCTCCGCACCGCCGCAGCAAGCCTAGCGCAGTAGTGGTATGGCGAGGCGCCACTGCTTCGCTCCTGAAATCCTGAATGCTCTCCTCTCCGTAGGCCTCGCGATGTAGGGGGTTAACAAGCTAGTAGCGGGCAAGCGGCACGGGCAGCAGGAAGCCAGGAACAGGACTAGGCGTAGCGGTAGAGCTCAGCAGCGAGCGCGGCGTATGGTGGTGCGTGCAGTGCGAAAGCGAAACGCAATGGCCTACGGCTACGGCTGGCTGGCCCCCTCTCTGATCTGAGCTCTCTTTTATCCCCCTCGCTGCTGCGTGGCCATCCGAGACTCCGAGCTCCGTGTTTTCTATCTACTCTAATCGCCCCTGCTCGCGCAAACCCAAGCTGATTATAGCTTAACAAGCTGGTGATGGTGAGCGAGCTGGGTGGGGGGTTCGTTCTTCTTGGGAGGAAGAAAAGGTGCGCGTGCTCGGTAGCCAGCGAACGGCAATACAGAGCAGAAACAGCCAGGGCTCTGTTTCTCCAAAGAAAAGTGAAAAATTACATGCCATTTTTGAGGATTTGCGAGGAGATTATCGTGCGCGGATTGTGTCGTGTCATCGTGTGTAGTTGACGGTAAGAGGAGAAGGCCCTGCGTGCGACGCCAGAAAAAATGGAAAGAAACGGCTGGGTATGGAAAGAAACTGAACCAAAATTACGGTAACCGTAGGGAGAGAGGTGGCGACGGGCTGGACGTGGGAGGAGGAAGAAACAAGGTCTCTCTGGGCAGCGGGACCCACGTGCAGTTACCAGGGGCGACCGGGTTGTTGGTCCTTTTTCTCTCCGGGCCCACCATTCAGAGCCTACTGGTGCTGTCAGTTTGCCGCGTTTCCTGGGCTCGGGCCCGCCCGTTTCTTCGATTCGTTTTTACCACCACCCCCCACCCAACGCTCGTGGGGCCCACGTAAGGATGGACCCACCTGTCAATCGCGTCGTCTTGACTCAGGTCAGCGTTCTCGTTGGGGTTTGCTGTGGCTGATGTCGAAGGTCGAGCTCGTTTTTTCTTTTGGGGTTCGGAATCCATCTGAAAATAAGCGGTCGAACTACACTACTGTAGGTTAATAAAAAAAATAAACTGGCCCAATCTATAGCTACAAGAATAGATGAAAGTGGATTCATATAGATGCCTTTCTACGGTATGGTTGCCATGTTTTTCTCTCACGGTGTCACAAACATGCTCGTACATGCTGAGTCCGGTCATTCTAGTCTACTAGTGTGTACTGTAGCAAAAACACAATAATACGTCCATACCCAGAGACCGTAGTATAGCCAGGTGAGCCAGCGGCAGCAGTGACGACTGACGAGTCACCCCAAACCCAATCGTAGCCAAAAGTCGTACCGTACGTCTTGGATGCTCTCCTGGCCTCCTGGGACTGATGGCGACGACGAACACGGCCAATAGACTCGCTCGTCGCATTTTGCATTGTTCGGTCGACATGACAGGTTACACGAAAACTTAGGGTGTGTTTAGATTGGGGAAAGATTCCCCGAAAATACACTGTTCACCAAAAAAACACTGTAGATGAATAGTGATATGTGAGTAGAAGAGGTGGGATGAATAGGGAAAAGTTAGATGAATAGTGAATTTTTGGGGAATCTTTGGAAAACTAAACGGGGCCTTAGAAAGATCGAAGCTGTGTGTGCACTGTGCATTCAGTGATCAGCACGCGCTTTTTCAGCTGCATCTGCATGCTGCGCCCTCTGCACGTGTCCGTTCCCGTGCAATTGTGCAAAAAACCCGTTCGAGACGACGCAGCCGACGAGCCCGGGGGCCACCCAGTGCACGGCGACGCTCCTTTCCATTCCCCGTCGGGCAACTCGACGCTCGTCGTCGTCGCTGCTTTGCATGCATACGGCCATGCGAGAGCTCGTCGTCCGTCACCACTCACCCCTATGCAATGCAATGCAATGCATGCATGGGTGTGCGTGACCGATGCCTGTTTTGGTGGCTGGTGAGTGAATCTCGGCCCTTTTCTCCCACGGACCGAGAGGGCCACTTCGTCTTTCCACGCTTGTCCTCACACGCGCGCTACTGCGTATCGTATCGTAGTAGCGTGGCTCGCTGCGCCACACCCATACGACGATGCGGCGAGCGCCCGTGTGCGTGTGCATGTGTTGGTGTGTGCACAGTGTTCACTTCACGAGCGGTGTAAATCTTGCATTGGTGTGTCCCCTGCCTAAGCTAGGATAGGAAGCTAGTAGCTAGGATTGCATGTGGGATCCGAGAGATGAGGCTGGGGCATGGCAGTGGAGGACTGATCGTGTTTTGTTCCGGAGCGAAGGAATTCCGGGGCCGGATCGGATCGCGTCGTCGTCTTCTCAGATCGTGCAGTGCTGATCGCACTCACTGTAGCTTCCGCTTCCACGCGTCGCCGTCGGGCTTCCGACCCCGCCAATGTATTGATCTGGACATCGATCAGCTTCGGCGCACGTGCATGATGCGTTCCATCGGATTTGATACGACGCCCTCGCATTGCATTCACTCGAGACGATGATCTCGCTTTCGACCTTTTTTTTTTTCTTTTCTAGTTTGGTTTCGCCTTGCTAGCACAGTGACTAGTATATAGGATTACACATGCATGTTCATCTATGCTGCTCAAAGAAAGCAGAGCACCCATCGAGATCGCGGACGGACGTGATGTTGGTATACAAACCCATGTTAAAAACAGCAACTAGAGGAGGTAATGATTATACTAAGCCGGCTAATCCGGCAACAAGATGTATGATCTGAGGAGTGCCCGTATTCTACTAGCATGGTGCGTGCACGGGCGCATGAATGCTCGATCGGAGCTATGCGTTTTTACGTCCAACTAGGCGGTGGCCGGAGGGATGTCCCCGCGACAAGCCACGGCGCGTCGTCGCCGGGACCCAGGCCGCTGCCACGGCCACGCACGGCACGGCATGGCGGCCTTCGTTCGTGTGGGGGCTCAGCTCCGGTGGATGTGATCGATAATCTTGTTTGCTTCTTTGTTAACCCTATCCGCGCCTGCTTCCCAAAGCGGCTCACATCTCTCTCGTAGCATTCTCATCTGCCGAGTTGTTTAGCTAGCATCTCTGCTCTAACCCACGCTTTGCACCGGCTACTTCGCCTACCTCTGGCTAGCCTCATGATCTAGGTCCCTGGGATCTTGCTTTGAGGCGTTCTGGGGTGGAATAACCTAATGGCATGCATGGGATGGGACCATGGCCCATATGCCCATATGGGTAGGGTGGTGATCAGACCGAGATGGCTCGTCAAGCCTGTTGTGCACTGCTCTTTGTTTACCTGTTGACGCCTTTTATGGTCAACACACGAGAGCGCTAGATCGCGCAGATCGCAAACGGATCGAATTGCTGCTGGGCGACAGGAGGTTAGACCGCCTGTACAGGGGGTCAGACCGCCTGTAGCTGAGATGCCACGAGATCGATCGTTCGATGGATAACTACCACACTTACGTGGTGGTGGACGGCTAGGTTTACGAGCAAACCAACAAAGAGATAACCAACGCACTTTCGTGGCGAAGAACGACTAGTTTACGAGCAAACTAGCAAAGGCCGTCGATGCTCACACCCGGGAGGGACCCCGTCAGGACGTGGACGTCGTCGGACGTGCCCTAGGTCGACCAGCAAACCTTAGGACGCCATCAATGGCCGTGGAGATCACGATGGACAGCAAGGGAGATTGGAAAAGAATTAGGGTTTGAAGATTGAGTGTCGATTGGATTGGATACCTCTCAATCGTCCATAGCCCTTTATATTTATAGGGTGGGGAGGTCTGTACCCGTGGGGAGTCAATTACATGAGAAAATCCCGTCAAATACAACTCTAACTCGGATTAGAACTGCTACAGGCGGTCGGACCTCCTGTACAGGCGGTCTAACCGCCTGGGCCCGGGGTTGAACCTTGTCAGAGCCATAACTTCTTCATCCGGACTCCAAATTAGGCGATCCACATATGCATTTTGATCTTCTCGACGAGCCCTACGCAATGGTGGAGTCAAACTCATATTTTGAGCACTTTTATACAGGCGGTCTAGACCGCGCGGCCCATTGCCAGACCGGCTACAGGGTACAGCCGGTCAGACCGCTTGTTACAGGCGGTTAGACCGGCTGTTGAGCCAGATCGGCATTCTTGCCATTTTTGGTCGTCAACATATGCCCCCTGTTTCTTGGTAAAGCTTGCGTATCAAGAAACATTAATTCAGTGTAAGGGCGACCTCTATTGTCGGCCATTTCATTCTAAGAGCGATACCAACACATTGGCAAAATCCTTTCAAACACTTTGCCAAACAATTGGATAATTCCTTCAAATGCTCTTGGCAACTGAAACCTATGCAATCGTCAACTTGAAAGGACATTATCTTTGCCTTCTCATTACATACTCGAGCTATCTTCTTTATAGACCTGCTCCAAAGCCTCCAAACGCTTGCCGGTCACTCAAAGAACTTCTTGACCATAGACAAACTCATACGGAGTAACTTTGGCAGAACCATATCTAGAAACATGCCTTATTGCTAAACTCAACTTCACCGTTAGCTTGAGTATAATATAAAGATGAATTGAGCAATTTAATACCATTGGATTCAATGAACTCACGTACCTCCTTAGATATGAATGATATGCATTGGCAAATGAATCCCAAATCCATGTATAATATGCTTGATAATAAACTCAATCACCTCTTTTGTAGTAACGAAAACAATCGGCAATCATTGTAAACCAATAAGAATAAACCCGCTTAAGGAGCCACTTCATCATGCGAGCCGATTGTCGCGTACCACAAATTTCTTCATGAACCAACCTAGCTTGATCAGGATATAAACACTTTAAGAGCAAACCATCCGCGGTCCGACGATATAGTTTACTATTAACCAAAGCAAACTTGAAAACCCACCGTCGGACTTTTCAATCCATTGACCTACTAGTATCCTGCAAATACCACCAGAATGTCCCTCCAAAAGACCAACATCGGCCTCAACAGATTGAGAAGCATCCACAGCCGAATCGGTTTTTTCAAAGGCACAGGCGGTCAGACCGCTTGTCATGGCGGTTAGACCGGCCAGACCAGGCGGTTGGACCTGCTGTCAATGGCGGTCAGACCGGCACATCTAGAATAAGCCCTCTAATTTTGCTAAACATCGGTCTTTTCTCGTAAAAATGCCTGACTCGATGCTCGTTATTCTAGAGGTACAATTCTGAATATTCATGTCTAGAAGCATGATAAACAATAAAGCTAAAATCATTCACTAGACATTTACTATGAAAACATCCAGTGACTCATTTAAATATAAACATTTGTTGCAGCACCATCAATGAATCACTATGAATTCAGAAAATGCTTTTCACTTATGAATACAAAATCTCTAACCCGAATATAAGACTTACATTCGGCTCAATCATTGATGCAAAACACTTAAATCGGCTAAATATTCAAAGCATCCTTATTTAGTGGAACAAAGACAGCACCAGTGTTTTTGAAAACACTTTGCAAGCCGATTTAATAACTATAAACTTCGTGGTGAAAAGTTACTCCTTTTTCTAATGCCTTGCCCCCCGAGCATTAAATTCACACAGGTAACCGCTCATCGGGAAACTTCCCACTTTAGGACGATGATCAAAGGTGCTCATCGGCCGTATACGTCGCCAAGGACGATATAAAATATCATCCATATGAATTCATCCATAAGAGTATGCATAACCGAAATAAAGTGTAGAGAAAGAAATAAATAATGGAACTAAAATCCTCTCGACGAACTAAGTATTTCGGCTTTTGTAAATTAATGGCATTGATATTGCAATTAATCAATATGTATAACAATTTGGCGAAAACCCATCATAATATAAAGATCCATACGGCAACCAAGGATCAAAATAAGAATATGAGGGATAACCATGCATACCATAGAATGAATTCCATGACATAGGCATATATGGCATTTGAAAATTAAATGGATGATGCAATGACCAATAATTTCGATGATTTGGTGCAAACCTTGTATTTGAAGATCGTCTCTTGGACCCCCTCTTCTCCTTCAATTGTGTTGCACCTTTTGCTTGAACATCATCCTTGTCTTGAGGGCGAATGCTTCTTTTAGGAACCCATGCCATGCCCTTCTTTCTCAACTCTTGAGCGCTAAGCTTTTGAAGGTTCTTCCGTTGCCAATTCGATAAATGAAGTGAACGTCCTGATTTTGTTTCAGTCTTGGACAGCAACACCTCATTCTCATCTTTTTGCTTCTTCACCTTCTTTTGCTCCAATTTGGCACTTAAAGGATCAATGGCAATTTTCTCCTCTCTTTTACCATCACTAGCCGAAGTGCTTGACACATTAATCGACTCTTCACTAACTGAATTCAGATCTGAACTTTCAACCTTGCGGCCATCTTTTTTCACCACATAAACTTGCTTGACAACCTTTTTCTTGTTTTGAACTCTAAACCGACCTTTTTTATCAAAACGGTCATTTTCAACATACGGTTGCCTTGCACGTGATGGTCCTCTTGGAGCTGCATACTCTACATGACATGGTCTGAAATACGAAGGAGTATATGCCCATGAATTATCCCACCCCCATGATGAGTAAGGATAAAAATTGGTGGGATGTGCAGCATATGAAATTGGCATTGATAGCCCTGAAGAAGAATATGCTGCTGCTGAATGGAAACTATTTCTTTGCCAATTCCAATTCCCAGAAGTATATTTAGGAGGCAATCTTGATGATTTAACATCACTTGACCGATTACCTCGCTTGGCCTCATTATCCTTTTGGTATTTAGCCAGAAGTTCATTAAAACTGAGCTTCGGCCTTTTGCCCTTGTGCTTAACATGGTCTTTACCTCCATCCACCTTAGGATGTTCAGATTTAAACATAGGTAGATCTCTTAGACCTGAACCGACCTGATCAACTTCAGAGATCGGTCTTCCCTGTTGGTGACAGGCGGTCAGACCCCCTGTCGCAGGCGGTCTAACCTCACAGCCGGTCAGACCCCCTGTCGCAGGCGGTCTGACCTCCTGTTCCAGCACAGCTGAAGTAATAGGATCTTGATCCAATGGAGAAAAATTCATTTGCCCCCCAGTAACCTCTGTGATTTTAATAGATTCATCGTCATTAATAGTTGCTTGAACTTTCAAATCATGGACGATGTCCTTCTCATCACTTGGGAGCTTTGAATCCTTCTCTTTGGCAATTGAAATAGGATCCTCATTTAAATCGGCTAACTTCAACCGAATTACTGACCCTTTGCCATCAAGACCAATTGAAGCCAACTGGTCATCCTCTTGTGTTGGAGAAAATCTCAATCGTCCAATATTAATGGCCGATTGTATGAATTGACGAAACATATTGCAATCACTAGTATTATGACCAAAAGAATTATGCAACTTACAATATTTTCGACCCTCTAACTCAAGAAATGATGGAATAACTTTGTGATCAAATAGCTTAATAAGATTGTTCTCTACCAAGATATCAAATAAATCATCACACAAAGTTAAATCAAAGGTATACTTTATTTTCTCTACATGATACTTTTGTGGAGAAGGTTTTAAGGCCAAGCAAACGAATGGTTCAGATTTACTCTCGACCCATTCGGCTATACCTTTCTTTACACTTCTCATAGCCGATGCTTTGGGATTAATTAACAAATCAACATCGGCCTTCACAATGCTTTTTGGTTTTCTTTTCTTAAACCCAGAATGACCACAAGCAAACCATGAAGAGAAAAACTTTGGCAATAATGATGGAGAAAATTTAAATGCCAAAACATCATTGTTGTCGGTCTTCCTAATCTTTACAATACAATGACCGACACAATCTGAACTCATGCTACTTTTAACAAGTAAATTATTCTCCTCAATCGATCTCTTAGAAATATTCATAATAGAATCACTAATAGATGAATCAATTAAAGAGACATGATCTGATTGGGAATTACTTGTAAAGCATACCTTTTCAAATATGTTGGAGAGGCGTGGAACTTTGATGTAAATGGTGTCATACTTCTTCTCTTGATGACAGCCTACATCCACATCCTTCATAGGCCGGTCAGACCGGCTGTTGCAACCGGTTAGACCGGTGTTCCCACAGCTGCTGGAAAACTCCTTGTGTCGATATGTCAATGCCTTCTCCTTGCTTCTAGACCCATGGTAATTAATATTATTGGTAGATCCCTGTTTAGCCTGAAGTTGTTGCTTATTTGTGATGTGAGAATCAATATGTAAATGCACAACACCTTCGGCTTTAGAAAAATCAAGAATAGCTGTTATCTTACTCTTTTCATTATTTTGTCTAACCAAACTTGTCTCTTTTGGTAGAACAAATTCAGACCGTTCGGTTGTTGCAATAACCGAACTATTGTTCAAATCTGAATTATTCTCCTTTTCTTCATTCATTCGGTATTGAGCCACTTCAGCGCTAATGCGAACTTGTGCAACCGAATAATATTCACAATTATTGATTTTCTCTCTAATAGAAGATTTTAAACCTTTAAAATATAAATCAGCAAGGTCAACATCAGAAATCGACAAATTAGAGCAACGGTTTTTAATTTCTTTGAATCGTATTGAATATTGACCAACCGATTCTCCCTCACCTTGCTGAATATTATAAAGGTAGACAGTGTATGATGTTTGAGAATAACTGGCCGGATAGCTAGAATTAATGTAGCCAATCTTCTCATTCACCGGCAAGTTTTGTGAATTTGCAGCCGATGAATCAACAAATGGAACACTTTGTTGAACATTACTAGAATTATCAATATATGGTGTTCCATAAAAACTAGCCAAACTCACCATGTTAGCTTGGCCTTGATAATCACTCATCGGCCTCTGAACTTGTTGTACACCCGATGCGTGAGAATGAATAGGTACATGTTGTATGTTGCTACTAGTATTGAAATTTAAAGTATGCATATCATTCAATGGCCTTTGAGCATAATATTCAGAATTATAATTTGCATAAGTAGCACAATCTGAATAATTATTAACCGATGCAATATGCCTACTATTATCAAATCTAGCAATATCAACATGACAATTCATGGTACTTGCAAAATAATTATTAGACATAGGCGATGTATTTGCAATTTGTACCTTGGGCTGGTCGTAGTAATATTGTTGTGGAACATAAGAATAACCCGCCATAGTAGGTCTTGATGCTCTTGATCTTGTAATAAACAAATCCGGATATTTTTGATGATCCAAGCAACCAATGACCAATACTTTGCTTCTCTTCTAGTCTTCAATCTGCAGTAGAAAGCAAGCAAAATAGAATGTAATCGGCTTGGGCAGCCTGATCCAAAGTTACTAAGTATAGATGCAATCGGTCCAAAACGACCAGAGTCAACTATAATGGCGAATCAAAGCAGTAGATCAATTAAGTATATGGCTAGGGATCGATAGAACAGCTTGAGCAACCTGATCTTTCCTCCCCAGCGGAGTCGCCAAAATGTGTTGACGCCTTTTATGGTCAACACACGAGAGCGCTAGATCGCGCAGATCGCAAACGGATCGAATTGCTGCTGGGCGACAGGAGGTTAGACCGCCTGTACAGGGGGTCAGACCGCCTGTAGCTGAGATGCCACGAGATCGATCGTTCGATGGATAACTACCACACTTACGTGGTGGTGGACGGCTAGGTTTACGAGCAAACCAACAAAGAGATAACCAACGCACTTTCGTGGCGAAGAACGACTAGTTTACGAGCAAACTAGCAAAGGCCGTCGATGCTCACACCCGGGAGGGACCCCGTCAGGACGTGGACGTCGTCGGACGTGCCCTAGGTCGACCAGCAAACCTTAGGACGCCATCAATGGCCGTGGAGATCACGATGGACAGCAAGGGAGATTGAAAAAGAATTAGGGTTTGAAGATTGAGTGTCGATTGGATTGGATACCTCTCAATCGTCCATAGCCCTTATATTTATAGGGTGGGGAGGTCTGTACCCGTGGGGAGTCAATTACATGAGAAAATCCCGTCAAATACAACTCTAACTCGGATTAGAACTGCTACAGGCGGTCGGACCTCCTGTACAGGCGGTCTAACCGCCTGGGCCCGGGGTTGAACCTTGTCAGAGCCATAACTTCTTCATCCGGACTCCAAATTAGGCGATCCACATATGCATTTTGATCTTCTCGACGAGCCCTACGCAATGGTGGAGTCAAACTCATATTTTGAGCACTTTTATACAGGCGGTCTAGACCGCGCGGCCCATTGCCAGACCGGCTACAGGGTACAGCCGGTCAGACCGCTTGTTACAGGCGGTTAGACCGGCTGTTGAGCCAGATCGGCATTCTTGCCATTTTTGGTCGTCAACATTACCCATGCAAGATGGGAGAGGAGGATCGACGCCCATTGGTCCATGTGGCATCGGTAGTGTCGTCAAAGAAAAACGGCCAGCTAGACCGTGACACGTGTACGATATCCTTTTCCCAGAGAATGTGCTGCTCGATCTTTTTACCCCGGTATATTCATGCAGATGCAAGCACAAAAGGAAGAGAGCAAATAGCACTGTAAACAGCATCAAACAGACAACAGAGACGTGTGTGGATTGATGGATCAGATCACATCCTTATTCTTCTCTTGCAAATAAAAACCATCCTGCACGGGAATGAATGTCGTCCTTAAGCAGATCCAGAGCAGAGGGCACATGATGTGCCCAGAAAAGCTGGAATGGAAGCTGATGGTGGGTGGTTATCCTGTTAACTAAACAGTAAGCAATGGCACGTCCCAATCATCATCGCGGCTTTCCGGAAAGGCAGCAGCCCGGCCGGCAGCGGGGGTCCTGGATTCGCTAGCTTTCTCTCTATTGGCAGCGCCACCGGCAGGCCAGACTCGCAGACCGTGCGTCCCGGCCCCGAGCACGATCGCCGCCGTCCACCCTCAGGGACATCACCACCGGCGAGAAGATCAGAGGAGAGCCCCGGTCCAGCGCCGTCCAGTCCACTCCAGACACCTGCATGCCCTGCACGAATTCCTTCACAAAACATCCCGGGAGTAGGGCCGTGTTTAGTTACCAAAAATACTTTTTACTTCCTATTCATCCCCCTCACAGAACACGCATCCAAAAAATTCCTTTTTCACCTTTCCTATTCATCCTCCTCACAGAACACGCATTCCAGAAAAAAAAGATACTTTTTCTCCCATCAGCTAAACACGGCCTAGGCGTGCAAACGGTGCGGAGCGGAGTGCTCCTAATTCTGACCCGCCGCTCCTTCATCACGAACCAAGACAAGGTTCAGGGTCGGCCCGCTCCGTCTGCGCACTTGCCCCGTCTAGCCGAGGGTCAACCCTCCATGTATGTGGGGCCCGCCACGTCTTATTGCTTCAAGGTCTCCCGGCCTCCACCCCTCTCTCTCTCCTCTCGCTCTCGGCGAACCCCTTGTCGTCGTCGCTGCCGGTGCCGTCGATCGGTGAACCGGCCGTTGTCGACGTCGATTAACTTTACGTTTTTTTTTTTTTTTTTGGAGACAGTCGATTAACTTTACGTGGCTTCTACAGATGGACACGAGTCCTGTAAGCGGTGGGGAGCCCACGGTCGGCCGGCGCACCTCTCCAAGGTTCCAGGTTGGGCCTCCATCAGATCGTGAGGTCCTCCTCTCCGGCGGGCCGGTCTTTACACGTACAATTATCCCATGGGGTCTTTTTGGGCCTGAACTAGTAGTAGCCCACAACATATATTCAGCCCAACAAGTACATATATTCATAGTTGACAGCTGATTCTATACTAGCAGTATTGACATTTGCAAATAATTATTGATCATTTGATCCATATATGTAATGGAACTACTTACGATTGTAACACTCGGAAGTTTTTGCTGTCGATGCCCCTATGAAAAAGCCCATAAGTTGGCTTTTGGGCCATCGATCCATTTTTTGCATTCTGATAAATTCATTTTTAGTGAACTCGCATCTTATTTCACGGTGAGGATGACATTATATGCATTTCCGATCTTTTCAATACATGTGAGTAGGGGTGGATAAATTCATGGTTTTGCTTATTATGGTCTCTATTGCTCTTGCTTAGTTTCAGTGTTGTTCAGGAGAGGATCAGCAGTGTCTGAAAAATAGGACCATTTTCACTAGATTCAAGCACCAAATTAACTATTTATTATCCTCTATGCCTATTTCACTAGATTCAAAGCACCAAATTAACTCAAATATGGAAACAAAGTACTTGCAAGTTTGTTCAATGTAAAAGGATTGAGATACTAGTCTGGCTTAATACTAGACATATATTTCCATATGTATCTTTTTCAATGCAATTTTATTTTAATGCTTTCATGTCTGAACATATATACTCCACTTCACGTGTTCGTGACATGTTCTCCTTCTGGTTGTTCGAAAAGGAATGCCATGTGTTTACTGGTCAGCGCTAACCGGTCACCCAATCCACCACTGCGCGTGTGCAGTGTGCTGACTTTCTTCACATCTTTTTTCAGATGGTGCGAGCAATCGGTAACCACACCAAGTCAAGCCAAGCCGCACCGATTTTTCAACTAGTCTGGAGTCTGGAGTCTGGACTCTAGACCAAACGATTCCGTGAACCACCATAGAATCTGGGCAGCTAGCAACATCCTTTGCATCGTCATCAAGCAAACTAAAGCACACATATAAATTATATTCCTTAATTTAAACAAATTTAACAGCATGTGGACTGATTTTATTGGCACAAGAAAGAAGCTCTGAACTCATTCCAGAACTATTTGGGGCGGCCAGCGAAACCCAGCCTTGAGGTCGTCGAGCACCTCTGCCCGTTCGCACTCGTGCCATTCCCGGCTGCGTGGCACGACCTGCAGCGCCCCCAGCTCGTGCTCGTCGTCCCTGACATCCCCGTCGAGCAGGTGGACGCGCCTCAGCAGAGGTGATCTCTTCATGATCAGCCTAACGAAGCCGGTCTGCCATCCCACTCCTTCGAAGCCGGATGAGCTCCTTCAGGCGACGGTATCGATCCTGCTGGGCACCGGGGTCCAGACTGGAGCAGAGATCGCCTGCGCTTCTCTCTTCCAAGCTGTTGTCAATCTGTGTTCAGATTTCAGAACAACTGGGTTTACATTGATTTCCCAACATTGATCTGCACATGTTTTCTAAGTTTAAGTGGTCGGGAAACAACATACATGAACATGGAATGACTCCAAGGCTGGTGTTGCGTCGAGTAGTAGGAGAATCCACAGTACACCCCAGTTCACTGGGACATTTGCGATGAACAGCTTCTTGAGATGACTGAACTCATTGAGAACAACAAATGGTTCGATCCACATCTGCATACATAAAGAGCTCTTTTACAGCGCACAATATCACTGTATACTAGCGGTTAAAAAGGATTAGTATATAAAGATCCGACGGTCCAGATTAATTGTATACTATACAAAATGATCCTAGCGATATAATAGTATTTAAGGGTAGTATAGTGGGCTAGGGGTAATCTAGGAAAGTAATTTAATGGCATTAGTGTAATATATTAAAAAATGAAATAAAATTTCTGTATTATGTTAGTAATTAGTATTCTTTTATGTTTTCATTATTTTGAATTGATATGATTATATTACATATTAGAGAATGAGAATTGTTACGAATTAAAATTATTAAAATAAATATGTATAAGGTAAATTACTAAATTATCCTTAACAAATACTATATACTACTGGACACTAGTATTGTGCGCTGTAAAAGAGCTCTACATAAATATACAACGGTTTTTACATGGCAATGTCCGCAATGCAATGTTGACACATACTTGATTAGTTTGTATAAGAGATGATTACTCACCTGGGTCCCTTTGAACTGCAGAACAAGGCAATCTAGTTGTGGGGTCCTTTTGAAGAATTTGCTTGGTGGATATGTCCTGTTGGTACCAGATTCATCATCTATGTCGTTAACTTTAGTTTGTATGTAGTCCAAGCTCACACGCCTGAGATGAGGCACCTCACCATAGGATAACTTGGTTGGGCGGCCACGGCAAACAAAAGTTTCAAGACACGGTACAGAGATCAGATAGATTTTCCCAAAGTTGCACCTGTCCACTTGCAGATTCTTTAATTTTGATGACGGGGCATAAATACAAAATTTGGGTCGGTAAAATCTTGAAGATGCGAGCCTGAGATCAGTTAGCTGCACGCAGTTTGCAAGAATATCATTGAGCAATCCCATATATGAACCTTCATCCAATGAGAGTTTGGTGAGCCTCTTTACTGTCAGGCAGTTCCATGCACAAACAGGCTGACAATTGGACAGCGCAAGCCGCTTCAGCCGCAAGCTCTGGTAAGCATCCAACTGCTTGAGGTTATAGGCCAGGCCATAGCCATCAGACACAAGCTCAAAATCCTCAACACCCCACTTGGCAATGGCTGTGGTGATCCATTCATCAATATCCTCATGCCAGCGCCCTAGCATTTGGAGCCTCAGCTTCTGGACAGGCCGGCGCTGCCGCACATCCTTTGGTGCCAGAAGAAATGCATTCACCTGCTTGACATAGCGTCGCATGGCCCGGCGCTCGTAGCGTTCTAGGATGGCAGTGAGTGGTCTGATCGTTGTCATCCAACGCTCATGACGAGCCTTGATGGCATAGATGTCGTTCAGCTTGTCCACTATCTTCTCTGCCTCGTACGCTTCCTTAGCCTGCATGTTAAGGCGTTTGAGGCGGTGATAGCGTGGCGGGAGGATGTCATCGACAGCAAGGTTATAGGATGTGGGCAAACGTCGAGGAAGATCGCGCCATCTCTTTGAAAGGATGATGGTTGTTACTGTTGTCCGTGTGTCTAGCTTGCCAAGGATCATGAGTAGTATCTCTTCAGGTAAGCTGCTGATCCTGTCCTCGTAACTGGCGCCTTTCTTGCCCATACGAATCTTCATTTGGTGAGAACCATGGAATTGTAATCAGTGAGTGTAGAAGATAGAAGTCAGCACAACTAAGTGGGACACTTTCTTTACAATTATCAACACCGCAAAATTACACATCTATCTCATCTCATATTACTGTGTAGTGTTTACCAAGATAAAAGAAGTTGTTCCAGCCTCGGCATTGCGAGATGCACAAAGCCTAGAGGCGTTTGATGCATTATTTCAAAGGTTAAGTTCATGGAAAACCCCATGTTATTTCCACGGAAAGATTATAAGCGATGGTATGAAAAAGCCATGACAAGAGTAGTCCTAAATCGACCATCTGTAACAATAAACCGAGGTAGTAAACTAACAGTCTTGCAGATAAAACTGAACATCTTAATTACAGTGTAGTCTGTTCACAACAACAGTAGTATTGTATTCCAGAGTTTGGTGTGATGGCCAATCCAAAATAAAATAGAAAAACTGGCGGCTTTGCAGTGTAATTGATCCACGATTTTGAAAAATTAAATTTGATATAACTGCTTCACTGGAGGTATAATAAATCGTGAAAACTTCTGCGAATAGATCGTGAAGAAAGATCTAAAATTTGACGAACTGGAGAGTGACGGAGGGCGTACCCGTTTGGAGAGTGGGGAGGCGGTGATGACGGTAGAGAGATCTGAGGCCTTCCTAAGCCGGCGATAGCGGCTAGGACGTGTCTCCGAGGCCATCGGTTTCCCCGGCGGACCTGCGGGAAGGGAAAGATCAAAGATGGGTGCGAGCCTGCGAGTTTTTTTTTTTTTTTTTTAAGATCGCGAGGTTCTCTTGGCGATTGGAGGATTGGAATCCTACTATGACATTGAGTCCGGCAAACTGATTTTTAAGATATTGATTAAAAGAGTGAACTATAAATACTCGGATAATTTCCAACGTATCTAATCATAGTAGGATTCCAAGTATTCAAATCATTGTAGTCATCTCGTCATCTGATCTGAGCAGTGGGAGGCATGGATTGCATCCTGAAAAATACAGCGACGATGGCGGGTCTTGTGTTGTGTTTACTGTCTCTCCTTTTCAGACACTACCGAGTCTTGTGTTTTCTGCACCCAACAAATGATGTATATATCGCTATTCGCTGGCTCCTATATGTGGCTCGGTTGGTTAGCTCCCTAGGTGCGGGACTGAACCCTCTTGCGTTTGAGCGCGCGTGCTGACCTCTCCCTCTTAAATTAATGGGGGATTGTTGTCGGGCCTATAATGCTGCTAGCAAATTAAAAAAATAAAAGAAAAAAGATTTAAAACCATATCTAATTCAAACTATTATATTATGAAGGACCGCATTGGCTGTCGCTGATGATTCTACTATGGTGACTGATCGACGCGATCCAAGTTCGTTAGCTCTAAAGCTCACAGGAACTCCGACGCAACTCTGTCCACTGTCTATGTGAAGATGTGTGTATATGATCTGAGATTCTGAATCTAACATGCACCGAAAGCATACGATGTATACAGATCGGCAAACACACTGGCCAAATCCGTTGACGTACACCTATCTGAGTCGTCGCAGTGGCCAGGCCCAGGCCTTTACCACATCAGGAACGAGATGAACTTGAAGTAGCGATGCCCTCCGCCCTCCAGCATCACCGCGTCGTCCCAGGAGCTCATCCACGACGGGTCATTCTCCTCCGGGACGACGCTGTGGACCCCCGGCTGCCGCACCAACTCTGCAACGAGGCATCGTTCCATTCCATCAGTGCCGGTCGTCAAAGGATCGGAGGAGCATGCAGTCGCGCGCGCAAACGTACCGAACATGTCGACCCCACCGAGAGCGGTCGCCGGGAGCAGAGCGGCGACTACGGCCACGGCAATGGCGACGGCGAGCGCCGTGTTGCGACGGGAAGCCATCGATCTGCCGGATGATTCAGGTTGGCGACTGTGCAACAGAGTCTTCTAGCCGTAGCGCAGTAGATAGAAGTCTGGAGAGATGTGGTGTCAGACTTGAGCGCGCACGTCGTACATATATATACCATACGGTATGCATTCACCGCCACCTTGCCCTGCCTGAGAATTTCCGGCACGTTGGTCGTATCGCCAGGGCCCAGGAGGGGCTTTGGCCGGCAGAGTTTTCTGCGACAAAATTGATGGACAAGCACAAGCCTCGGCGCCGATCTTGTCTTGGTGCGGAGGCTCACGGACTCACGGCAAATTGTACGTGTATACTGGGAGCAATACTGGAAGTAGCTAGCACCTGTTGCGGTGCTTCTGGTCCCTGGGATGAAGAGAGACACGATACGACAATGAAAAACAGGTGTCGTTCCTCATGTTAAGATGCATTGACATTTGACAGCCGTAGCAGAGAAGGAAAAGGAACGGTGTTGCTGTTGCCAGCTTCAGAACTTAGGTTACCTCATCATCGGAATTCGGAAGTAGGAGATTGGAGGAACAGATTTAAAGAAACGATCCATCCCAAGAAAAACTACTATCATTCACTTTGAAGCCCTTACAGATCTCACCACACCTAGGTACAACTCCAAATGACAAGACAAAAAAAGACAACGCACCTCGCCGGAACAGGAACAGCTGATCTCTATCTCATGCTAACCAAACTCAACTCCCAGACAACACAACCCGAGGGAAAATGGTACACAAGAAACAAATAACGATCAAGGGGAACCTAGCAAAGATACAGAATCGCCTTAGACTGCACCCTTCTGCAACCTAGCAGCATTGCAAAGGAAAACAAAAGGGAAAAAAAACCTAGCAGAATCTTGAATGGTTTCGACAGCAGCAGCTCCTTTCTGCGGCACATTAGCTGTGTCTCTTTGCACTGATATCTCGGACAGCTGGTTGCCGGCAGGGAAAATTAACAGCCATTTGCAACCGCCACCACTTCGGTTGTTGGGTTAGCATCTTTCGGGGCAGCACTGCTAGCAGCTGCTGCTACCACACCATTTTCCACCACAGCAGTTTGCTCCCTTGGGGTGACACCATTAGCAGCTACTACCACTGCTCCATTCTCCACCACAGCATTTTGTTCCCCTATGATCTCAGGTTTCTGCTTCCCATCAGTAGCTTCATTTTCAGTATTGATGGTGGTAAGCAACTTTCTATTCATGACCTGCAGGTAAAAGAAAAGGAAGTTTGGATAAGTTTATTAACACACAAATAAGGATCAATAACCTGACTAATGAATGCCACGAATATGAGGTTGAATAATCAGAACGAAAAACATTGCCGATCATTATGTGTAGGAAAAATGCTAAAAACACAATTCTATAGTACCTCCATTCCTGCATATTACCCCCTCATCAACAAGGCCATGAACGCGTTCAAAGGAATTATTAGAATCCATGGTTCTCAGATTCACAAGTGATATTGCAAGTGATATGATCCGTACATGTGCAAATAGAAGAGGGCTTATTAAATAAAGTAGACTGGTAGTCACACTCACACACCTTCTCCACTGGATACTGACGCCTTGATTTCTTCTCTTGCATTATCTTTTCACGGCTATCATAAAAGCCAAAGTCATCCAAGATGGATGTCTTGCAGACATGATCCTTGAAAATCTTTAAAATCTGAAGACCTTGGTCAAGCTTAACCTGCAGACACCATGAAAAGGCACAAGAAAACTTAGCTACTGCGACATTGAAAGAGCTATATATGAAAATATGCTGGACATATTCCCAGTTCTCACATCCAGTAATATTATCAAGGATTCCTGGTTCAGGCATATAAAGACTTTGTTGCAACGTGTGACCTGATTAGAATAATAGAATAATTGAAAGCAACTTATCTCACCTCCTGTGTATCTCTGCTGTTGGTCACTGGTTTGTTTTCGTTGTACTCGAGAATGATGTGCTTCAACAAACTGTTAGGAATGTCCTTCACAATGTGCCACTTGACAGGGAAACAACCAGTCCACTTGTCTTGCTGCCAGTATTCCACTGTCTTGTTGAAATCAACCCGACCCATCATCTCAGCCAGACCAACAAACTGTCCGCTGGTGTTAACCTGAAAAATCGAGATCAGTAACATCAACATCCAACATTACATGTTCACAGAAGGAAAAGAAGCCTCTTAACAGAGGGCTATGATCAAACTTACAGAGAACAACAGGAACACAGGAGAACTGCTCGATTTTTTCTTAGCCTCTTCATAAGCAGCGTCCAGCTTTTTATTTCCACTAGGAGTGCTTGCCCAAACATTGTATTTGATGCTCTTGTGAACATCATCCTCACTGTATGATTTAATAATAAAAAATTTGGCATCTGAATAAGTCTCAACAAAATCAGCACGACTGTACTGATCCTGCTTAGCAGCATTAGAGCTATCACTGGCAGGGACCCCCTGTCCTTTTGTATCAACAGCTGCTTCAGACCCCTGTTGGTTTTTAAAGGCACCGCCTCTTGGGCCGCGCTTCAACTCATTCAAGCCATCCAAGTTTTCATTGCCAAAACCATATGTTCCATAAGTTTTTCCTCTGGGTCTGTACTTTCCATTTGACAACGCATTCCACCCACCATACGGCCCAGGACCATAGACATGAGATCCATACCAAAAGCTAGGTGTGTAAGCATTTGTGTCGTAGATTCCACTACTAGAGTACAATGAACCCATGAATCCAGAAGATGGTGGGCCCATCGGAGAGGTCTGCCCATGCAAGCCCTGCAATAAAAGTGCCCATGTTCAGAAGCAGTTGGGTGACAATATAGCAAACTAAAAAAACTCGACTTGCGGGGTATGACAGCCCCTGGGTATTTAGCTAAGAACAACAACAATATAGCAAACTATGAAAGCATGCAGGGTATGTACATTTCACTTGATAATGCAACTGAACATTGTTTAACACTGCCCCCAAAAAACACAAAGCTAATGTTTCCCTTATGTTGACCATTAGAGGCCTAGCCAGAACAAACGAAATAAAGAAAGAACATTGGTTTTGACAGGTCACAAAAAACAATAAGATCTGTGTCACATGGCCAATGATCAGTATTTACCATTCCGTAACATAAATTGTGGAGTAAGCTCAATAGTTTCAGGTTCTTTGACTATACCTTGTCAGTACGATTAGAGGCTGTTGATGTAGGACTACCAGAAGAGAGTTTTGGGTGCTTTTCTGAAGTACGGCTGCCAGACCATGGATAAGCTGCTTTGCTACTTTGATTCTGGTGATTACCCAAACGCTCGTTTGGTTTCAGAGGCAAGGTCTCCTTCTTAAGACCCTTTACACCATCAATGCTCTTCGAAGTGGTTTTGGAGGCATCCTGATTTGCAGGCTGCCGATCAGCAGCAGTTGCAGTAGAAACATCTTGCGATGGAGATGATTTGCCAGTTTTAGCCTTGTATACTGGCTTGCTGGCAGTAGTCTTTGGCTGGTAGTATGTGGATGGGTACTGGTAATGCTGAGATCCATAAATCTGACCATCAGCAATACCATATTGCGGATAGCAGTACATGTCCCCATAGACACCCTGAGGAGAAACAAGCAAGACCAATTAATCCCAGTATACCTTGTACTGATTAAAATTGAGAACATGATTATTTGCTGTCCAACTTGAAGGGGCTCAAAATACATGGAACTAAGGAGCCAAATGTCCACAAGCTTAGTGAGATGTGAAGAATGGGATGGATACTCACAGAAGAAAGTGCATCAGCTCCATCCTGGCTCACGTAGACGGAATAGTCACCCCAACCTGCAAAGCCATAGTTAAAGGTAAACGCTCTAGTTTGGCATGGACCTATAACCACATAGTTGCAGTGATACTGCCAATTCATTAGGAGCAAGCATAATAGACTGAATGGTGCTGCCTCAGCCTCACCTCCACAGTAGTAGGCTCCAGGGTAGGCACTATAGTACATGGCAGCATCATTATAATCCTGCTGCGTCCATGGCTCCGCCGACAACACTGGAGGGTTCGGAGACACCACACCGCCCTTCGACACACCATTCGGCCCTCCTGAAGCCTGCAAAATGATTCAAAAGTCAGACTTCGAGCCTTACTGTAGCAACGCACAGTGATTCGCTAGAATTGCAACGAGAAAGGTGCGGACCGTACCTTCTCTTTCCTCTCTGGGCCCTTGCCGCCTTCGCTTTTGGGATCCAGGGACAGCTTCTGCAGCAAATCCGCAGCATCTGGAGCACATAAAGTCAAGGAATTCTGATCCAAACGCTTCCAACACACATACCGTAAGATCACGGATTCAGCATCGAATTCTAAAACACGGAGCTAAAACTAGGATCCAGGAACAACCAAAACAAAATTCACAGCAAAAACTCAGCACCGCACACCACAAGCCCGCGCCTGTAACCCACACGAAACCACCCAACAAAAAACTCATAATCCACCTTTCTACCAACGAATCCCCGGCGGCTAAGAAACCAAGCTACTCACTGCTCCAAAACCCACCCCAAAAGAAATTCTCCACAAAAGAAAAAAACGCCCAAAAACGCAACCAAATCCGGGAGACACAAGAGAGCTGCGAGGGGTCGTCAAGGATACGTCCGGCGGCGGGGGCGACGGCGGCCATGGTGGCGATCCGGCAGCCGTGGGGCGCGTGGCGGCGCGGTCCAAAAACCCAGAGAAACCCTAGCGAGAGAGAGGAGGGCAGGTGGTAAGTGTGAGAGGAGAAGGGGTGGGGTTGGGAGGTGGCGCCGCAACGTGGGAAAAAGAAAAGGAAGAAAAGGGGAGCGAGGGAAACGAGTGGAGAGAGAGCGGGCGCGTTTAAGTAGCAGCGATTCGCTGCAAGTTTTTAATGCTTGCCATGTACCATTGGAGTTTTCTATTTCAACCGTGTTACGGGCCTGGGCCGTTTCGGCTGTCTTTCTGGGCCTGGGCTGTTTGCGAGTTAACTTTGGGCCGGCCATGAATTTGCACACGTCAGCGTAGTACAGTAGGTTGGAAAAAGTTCATTTTACAACCTTCTACTATGGCGTCCGTTCGATTTTCAACCTTCATCTACAAAGACCAGGAATGTTCCTTGTTATGAAATAGTGGGTTTCGCTGGCCGCCCCAAATAGTTCTGGAATGAGTTCCAATGTTGCATAGCTTCTTCCTTGTTCCAACAAAATCACACCCGTACATTGTTAAATTGGTGCCTTGTGCTTTACTTTGCTTGACGATGCAAAGGATGCTGTGCACAGATTCCATGGTTGTTCAGGAACCGTGTGGCTTGGCTTGACTTGTCACTTGTGTGATCATCGATTGCTCGCGTCATCTCGAGAAATGGTTGATTTTAGCTGACCGGTTAACTCTGAAGTCTGAACAGTAAAGCACGCCATTCCTTTTAAACAACCCGAAGCAAAACGTGCCACGAACACGTGGAATACGTGTTTGGTAGCGACTTATTTCTAGACTCCATTTTCAGACGAAGTTAAGAATTTATATGGACTTTATAAAATTTTTAAGGCCTTTTGTTTAGTTTCCTGAATTTGTAAAAACTTTTTGCACCAAATTTTTTTGCATAATTTTTATGGCTTTCTGGTTTTTTTCTTCCATTTTTTTTGGGCTTTCTGATTTTTGCACCAATTTTTTTGGCTTCCTGAGATGTTTAAATGCATTAAAGTTTTTTTTTGTTGTAAAAAGTGTATCTGTCATCCCTCAACACTTTTTGCAAGTTTTGAGAGCTAACACTCCCAGATGCAAAAACTTTACAATGCCATTTTTGTTACGGGTGTTTAGATCCATTTGCAAAAAGGTGGACAAACATCAAAACTTTTGCAAATTGGGGAACTAAACAAGGGATAAGTTTATATGGACTTTGAGGTTTTTTTTCGGCAGATGTAAACACAGGAATTTTCACGGGTTTAACTCCAGCATGAGCGCAAAAAATTCTCCTGTCTGAATTCCAAATGAAGCCTTCATCTGAACCGTGGAAAATCAACCTGGTCAAAGCGCGCTACCAGAGATGGCCCACGTGTCAAGGTCTCCAACGCCCCTCCGTCAATTTAAAAACATAGAGAAACTCCTAAACTGCCGCTCTGGGCCCACCGGTCGGTGACACAAGGACACCCGGCCCCACGCCCTGGCTGCATGAGTTGCTGCGGCTCACACCCAGCGCCAGTCCCACCACCACCACGACAGACGCGAGACAGGGAGGAGAGGGGGAGAGCGAGCGGCTCCGTTCCGCTGTTTCTGCTGCCCACGGTCGTCAGGACCCGCTGCACGGCTCCCGAGGCGCCGTCGCCATCGTCGCCATCGCCGCGGCCGCCGCCAGTGTGAGTTTCTCTTCGCTGCTGCTCCACCCCTCGCGCTCTTCGTTACGTTCGTCCACCGCTCCGCATTGCTTCTCTGTCTCTTTCCTAGTTTCCTTCTTTCTTCATCTTCTTTTTTTTCTTTTAATCCGCGCGCGCGGCGGCGGCTCCTGGTTTCCGCAAGATCGGATCGTCTTCCGGCGTCGGTTGGTACGTGGGCGCGATCCGATGTGGGTTTCCGGGCATGATTCGGTCACCGACGGAGGATTCGGGCCAGGACTCTGATGTTAAGATGCTTGTCCCGCGGTGCGCCAATGCGGATTCAGGAGGCGATGCGCCGTTTGGGTGCAACTGGCGCCTTGATACGGACTTCTATTACTCTAGAGGTGATTTAGCTCCCGATTGGCGGTAATCTGGGGGGGGGGGGTAAAAGGTGGAATGTTCCTGGGTAGAGTTCCCCTGGGAGGTATCGAGGGATGGCGATGCCTCCTCTTCCTTATGTGCCGACTGCCGAGGGCGGCATTCGATTCGGCTTAATGGTCGGATCTTTAAGGGTTCTCGATGGCGACGAAGGCCCCAGATTGATCCCTCCCCCCACTTTTGTCCACCTGAACTGGTCATTTTTTGTTGCCACGGCGTGGTGAAGGAAGAAGAATCTTGAGCAGTTAGGCTGAATTTGCACGTTTACTGATTTGGTTTCTCTCATGGTTTTCCTTTGATAGGTGAATTTCTTCTTCCCTTTTTGTTATTTTTGCACGTGGAGATTGGAAGGAGTTCCGAAGCATGTAATGCCAGAGTTGCATGGAGGGATAATGCCAGAGTTGTGCAGTGGTGCTCGTAGAGCTCGTCTGAGGTCAAACAAGGTTGACCGTCCTGGCGGCAGAGCCACTTGGGAGTCCGGCAGTGCCAACTCCACAGGGGAGGGCTGGAAGGTGTTGCTGCTGACAGAGGTAACAAGGCTGCTGCTAACAGAAGAGGGAGGTCGGCTCTGAAGCATAGATGAAAGGGGATCAAGATTATTGATTTGCAGACTGATCTGCCTTGCAAGAACCACCCTGAAGCCATAGTTGGTGAGGCCGTTATCGGCACTGCCTAGGAAGACCTTTGTTTGAGCAAACCAGCTAGGCAGCTACAAGGCTGCTAGCTTAAGAATGGATGGGGATAGTGCGGAGGATGACACCATGTCAACCCCAGTGCCTGAGAGGGTAAGACTTATCTCTTCCTTTTGTGTTTATTTTCATTTGTAGGAATATGTCCCTTTACAGAGCCTTTTTTTTTTTGCGAGGGACAGAGCCTTTTACTTGTGCTGCTGTTTGATCTAGTTGTCTTTACTGGTTCCATAGTTCCATCATACTGAGATTGTATTATTTATTGAATTCCATGTGTGCCAACATGCTTCTTTTGTATTTACCTTCTCTTACAATGTAATAACATGTAGTCTTGGAACCCGTTGGCCATTGCTATAAGTTGAACACAATACATGTTTGTTTCGTATTAAGGCAAAGAAGAAAACCAAAGTAAGAACTTGCCACGATGATGATGTATCTGAATGGTTGAGGAACAAAATTGTTGTCTTTGGTTGGCTTGAGAGGTTGTATTTTTTTTTTATTTTCATGAGAGAAATCACCTTCTCAATTGTTGGATGCCATCAGGTTTCAGTGGTGACGAGTAATAACTTCAGATTTTTAGCGGGAAGTAATGGTAGTAAAAAACTATCACAAGGACTTGGAAAAAATGGAGATAATATACATAATATTTCCTGGATTAGTCGTTTTGTTGTTGCTCTTGTATTTCAGTAATTACTGAAAGAATTCCTTTACACCACTCTTCAACTATTCTTTCCTGTGCTTGATCTTAGGGAACACAGTAGGTGTTAATATATACTCCCTCCGTCCCTGAATTAGAGTCGTCGGACAACAAATTCTTCATCCAAGGCAACGGACATAAGACCCTGCTGCCCCTATATTCTAGCGAGAATCACTAGCTCTGCTGCTGGCCTGCTGCCTTCTTGCCTGCACGAGCTCGTGGTTGCAGATTTTAGATAGAATATTTGTGTGGCTATGAGGCTCTGGTTAGGAAGAAGAGAGTATTTTTGTGAAGCCGTGCGGCACAGGTAGCTAGCATTAGCAGGTAGGAGGCTAGAGGCGACATAGTGGGCGACACTTATTCTGGGACTAATGCCTGTAGCTAGAACGACGGTAATTCCGGGACAGAGGGAGTAAATGACTACGCATAGCTGAGGGGTTCTATTCTCCAGTTTGGACAAAATTGTGAAGACTTGGTTTGCACATACAAGTTCACGGCATTTACATTTTTAGGAATGGGCGCTAAAGAAACATTAAATATATTCTTTATTGCTGAAATAGGCCTCTAATGTTTTATTTTTATCCTAGCTTGCTATTTCTTTACCAATTTATATTGTTACTTGCCTACAAAACCATGTTATGCTGTATATCTCTTATGCTATGAATTAAGCACCTATACAATTGTTACAGGTTTGAGTTGGTAATTCCCCAGAATATATAACTGATAGAAAGTTAGGCAAAGGTGGCTTTGGCCAGGTCTATGTTGGAAAAAGAGTATCTGGTGGATCTTCTCGTGTGGGTCCTGATGCATATGAGGTTCCGTATTTTATCTCTTTCAATTAAACACTGAAGATCTATCTAGTACACCATTCAAAAATCTGGGTGAATATCATATAGGTTGCACTAAAATTTGAGCATCGGAATAGTAAGGGCTGCAACTATGGACCCCCATACGAGTGGCAAGTTTATCAGTAAGAACCTAAACAATCCTTCTCCGATGTTTCACATTATTCTCTGCGGATAATGATCCATTATCTTGTCGGACCAGAACTCTCAACGGCTGTTACGGCATTCCATCAGTCCACTACAAGGGTCGCCAGGGAGACTTCTACATTCTTGTGAGTTTAAAGTTAGTTGTTATTAACTGAAAAATGTATCCCTATTTGGATATTTATCCAATCAGGATCTCAAAATTTCAGGTAATGGATATGCTTGGTTCTAGCCTCTGGGATGTTTGGAATTCTGCAGGACAGGCGTATGTATCTTGTCAATCTGTTCACCTTGTTCATAGGCTTTCTTACTCGCTACTGATATCAACATCTGCAACAGGATGTCTTCTCATATGGTTGTTTGTATCGCTGTTGAAGCGATATCAATTCTTGAAAAACTTCATTCAAAAGGGTAACCTAAATAAATATGATGATTATCATATTTCATGAGTTTTACTATGCTCATGATGCTAACATACGCGTGGTCTCCTATGATTGTTAGCTTTGTACATGGTGATGTGAAACCAGAGAACTTTTTGCTTGGTCAGCCTGGATCACCTGACGAGAAAAAGCTTTTCCTGATTGATCTTGGTTTAGGTATCTTATTGTTAAAAATAATTTCATGTTTAGTCATCTCACGTTCTTGAGACAGTATGGCCTTTACTAGTTGGCATTGGCTATTTAATTGCATGTGTTTTATGACCCACTGACCTTACACTGTTATTGTTAATGTTAAATTCAGCATCCAGGTGGACAGAAGCAGCATCTGGTAGGCATGTTCAATATGACCAGAGGCCAGATAATTTTAGGTTGGTTTGATCTTGTGTGCATGTCACTGGTCTACCTTCGCTCTATTAATTGTGTCGCTTGCTAACCTAACAATCTCCACTTACATTTTGCAGGGGAACAATTAGATATGCCAGTGTCCATGCTCATTTAGGTCGTACTGGTAGTAGGAGGGATGATCTGGAGTCATTGGCATACACCCTTATTTTTTTAATAAAAGGAAAATTGCCTTGGCAAGGCTACCAGGTAGCCTTAGCCCTTAGGCATGTTGAGCAGTGTCTGAATAACATCTTCTTTCTGTCTTGAACCTATTTTTGCTAATAGCTTAATAATGCAGGCAGATAACAAGAGTTTTCTTGTTTGTAAGAAGAAAATGGCCACTTCTCCAGAGATGCTGTGTTGCTTCTGTCCAGCTCCATTCAAAGATTTTCTTGAGATGGTCACCAATATGAAATTTGATGAAGAGCCAAATTACCCAAAACTTATTTCTCTTTTTGATGGTTTGATTGAAGGACCTGCTTCAAGACCCATCCGTATTGATGGAGCTCTAAAGGTGTCTGCACTGCTATGGCCACACAAATCCTTGATTGGTTTACTTGTATTGTATTAATTTTGGTAATGAATCTATTTTGTACACTACAGGTTGGGAAGAAACGTGGAAGAACACTTGCAAATCTCGAGGACGACGAACAGCCTAAGAAGAAAGTTAGATCAGGGAGCCCGGCAACTCAATGGATTTCAGTTTATAATGGTAGGCGGCCCATGAAGCAGAGGTAATTGCACTTTAATAAGCACACAAATGGTACAAATTTCTTATCTTTTTTGTTTGTGTATCCAAAGTTCCAAAGTCCAAACACAGTATCTTCTATAGGTTGTGATGTCATATTTCCTTGCCCTTTAAATGGTCTGTTCTAGACTAAGCGCTTCCAATGCTGACAGCACATGGTGTCACTTTAGGACTCTGGATGATTGTTTGCTTGTTTCTTTATCATAATGCGATGGCTTTGAATATCTACTAGTCTCGCATGAGGCTTCTTACTATTTCACTGCTACTGAAATTTACCTTATCTCCTGTATAAATTATCCCAGACATAACCTTGTTACCACCATTCTCCTGTCTAAGAAATTGGTTTTTATGCTCTTTTTTTTTGCTTTATCAAAATTGTAAACAACATGCTTTCAAATCACAGTATAAACACAGGAGAAAACTGGAGCTGGAACATCGTGATGTCAGGGTTTTCAATAACTTTTTTTATATGATATCAGGCATATGATGGGATTCATGGAACTATATTCTTAAGCATTGGAAATATCTAGCTGAATGAAGCAGGATATCTTTTTGGTCATGCTTGGGATAGTGCTAGTGGGAACTCCCCTTTTAACTGCCGTACATTTTGCATGGCTTAGTTGTGCACAATGTCGTGGCAAAAGCAGCAAACAACATTGATGTGCAAGTCAAAACTAAAGCACCACATTCTAGTTCAATTCATGTGCAATTTAAGCTTGTGCATGTGCTCTTGCTCTTTAGTTTGAAAAATATGAAAGCCCCCAGTTACTCAGCTATGGATTCATATTTTCAATGGTTTTCCTTAATTAAATATGTTTTTAAATTTGATTGTAAAATGTTAAGGGTAACATAGTCAATGTACTAGTATCTAGGGTTTGGACTGTCTCTTCCTCTTGTACTGTATATATTGCCCCTTGGGCCTAACTCAATACATCAAGTCATATATTCGTAACATAAAAGCTGTTGCTTCTTTCGTCTGTAGATACCATTACAATGTAGCGGATTCAAGGCTGCACCAGCATATAGAAAAAGGTTATCAAGATGGTTTGTATATCAGTTGTGTGGCTTCTTCAGAGAATTTTTGGGCTCTCATCATGGATGCTGGGACTGGGTTTTGTTCTCAAGTTTATGAGCTCTCACAAGTGTTTCTGCACAAGGTACACTTTGATCTCTTTCTTTCCCTATGTCCCTCCGTCCCTCTCCTGATTCCATCTTGTGTATGTTTGTAGGAGTGGATTATGGAGCAGTGGGAGAATAATTATTACATAACAGCAATAGCTGGAGCAACCAATGGAAGTTCCTTGGTTGTAATGTCCAAAGGTTTGTTGATTATCTTTTATCTACTAAACACGTCTAATTAGGCCCACTTTATTTTGCGGGAAATGAGCAGTTACTATGAAATAAGCCTAACCGACTAACCAAAGTTATGAACCTTGCATACTTGACTCAATCTACAACAATGAGGCATCAGTTGTTAGTTGCGACCATTTAGGGGATGTTTAGATGAGGGTAGTGTTGTGAAACTTTTGGAATGCAGAAGAAAGTTGAATTACATCCCAAGGAATTGGTACTGGACTCTTCCCTATAAAGCATATGGAGTGTAGACATTATGCCTCTTTATTATTTTCTGGGATAGCCATGGATGTTTCCTTCTTATAAGTTATAACTATGATATGCCCATATTTATTTTATTGTAGTAAGCTTTGTTCTGAATGCCAATTTTAAAAGCCATTGTTTCTTGGGAAGTACTACCTCCATTTGTTGTTAGTAGGTGTATTAGGATTTGGAGAAGTCAGAAGTCTTTAGGATTATACTTTGATCACCAATTTATCTTACAGTAAATCATTAATTGACACAAAATCAATGTATTATAAGATATTTGAAATATACATCTGTTTATGGCATTTATACACTAAGTGCATATAACTTGACTAATTGTCAGAAAAAATTATGAAGCCTGAGTTTTAAAAATTGTAATAAGCCTACTAAAAACACATACAGAGGAAGTAATACTAGTGATAAGCTGAGGGTGAGCAGATTTCTATTGCCGAGCGTCGACAGGCATTTATGTACACTGTGTTGTGAACTGTTGGTGTCTTTCTTCCACACGATACTGTTTTGACTTTTGACATGGTATGTTTCATCACTACAGGGACCCCTTACACCCAGCAGTCATACAAAGTGAGTGAATCATTTCCTTATAAGTGGATTAATAAAAAATGGAGAGAAGGTTTTCATGTAACATCTATGGCTACGGCTGGGAATTGTTTGGGAGTGGTCATGTCTAGGAATTCAGGCTATTCTACTCAGGTTACATATTTACCTGTATTTATCTTTTTTTTTTACAATTTTTATAATGCAAGCTATACATATGTATATTGATTTTCCGAGATTAGTTTTGTTTTTTCATGAAACTTGTATCTTCTCCTGTTTTAAGTAGCTTCATTTGTGCTGTAACTTCTATTCTAACATTAACTCACTGCATCTGGATTTGATTGAGAATCATCCTGGAATCTCATTTGCGAGATATAATCCCCCCCCCCCCAATGTGGATCATGCCTGAGCCTTTGAAGAACCTCCCATAACCACATAATCTGAATTAGTTTCCTCTGGTTTGTAAGAATAACTTGAACTAGAAACTTCATAATGCTGAGCTAATTCTTCTAACTTAAAAATTATTTCTTTACCTTTTTTTTTGAGCTACTAGCAATTCATCACTGGTGCCCCTACATGCCAAAGCTTTAAGGGCTGGGTTCTGACTTCCGATAGGAATCTATCCATAGACCGTAGGGAACCTGTCTTGTTCATCATTCAAAATGTCAAAGAGTTACAATTACTTCTCCCCTCACAAAGGGACACGGCTTTATAGCACCTCCAACCTGTAAAAATGGTCTATGCCACATTATTACTGCATATGTATATGCACTTCAATTCTGCAATACAGATCGTGCGTGTTAGAGAAAAAAAAATATGTAATACAGATGACTGCATGCTTCTCTTCCACTTTTTGCATTGCATGTACCCAATCCGTTGTGGTATGGTTCCCAACAAAACTTAATCTGTCATCAAACATAGGCTGTGGAGTTGGATTTTCTCTATCCCAGTGAAGGGATCCATCGGCGATGGGAGACTGGATACAGAATAACTTCAACTGCAGCTACACCCGACCAAGCTGCTTTTATATTGAGCATACCGAAGAGGAAACCAATGGACGAGACACAAGAAACTCTTCGAACTTCTGCCTTCCCCAGCAGCCATGTGAAGGTATATATTTTTTTGCATCCATGACTTATGCACTTAGCAAACAATTTCTCTAGTCTTCTTTATCTCCGTCAATATATTATAATCTAACATTGAAAAAATATAGGAAAAATGGGTGAAGAACCTGTATATTTCCTCAATCTGTTATGGCCGATCTGTGTGCTGACGGCTATATCGAAGCTCCAAGGTGAAGTACTGATGTCAGTCGAGTTCCCTGTTGAGGCTGAAGACTTCTGGCATTGGACACACTTCCTGACTTCTACATAGCATCGGAGTGCAATTGGTTGGCATTGGCCATCTGGCCTCTTGCAATACCCTACTCAGTTGTAAAGCGATGCTATATAGCAGACGTGAACTGTGTCCTCAACTATGTGGTTTCTCTACTCAGTTGTAAAGCGATGCTATATAGCAGACGTGAACTGTGTCCTCAACTATGTGGTTTCTCGATTTAGCAGTGGCACATCATGCTTTTGCAGTTTGGCGGCGACATTTGGTCCAGCTCGGATGTGCCCTTCTCAATGCCTCCACGCTCTGAATAGGCGGCTAGACGCATTCACCATAACAGGGATGATGGGAGCTCGAAAGTGAATCATTTCGTTTCTGTCGATAATTTGTCCAAAGCCCAGGAGAT
Source organism: Digitaria exilis (assembly GCA_015342445.1). Taxonomy (NCBI): domain Eukaryota; kingdom Viridiplantae; phylum Streptophyta; class Magnoliopsida; order Poales; family Poaceae; genus Digitaria; species Digitaria exilis. The sequence goes on along the minus strand of JACEFO010001754.1, from coordinate 1,993,472 downwards.
GCAGAGTTTTGATAAAGTTAGTTAAGTTACTGTGACGATTTGTGTGATTGTGTCACCTGAAGGGCAACCCTACATCGATTTGTGCTGGAGTTTTTTTCCCCCCTTAGGTTCGTTCCAAATCATTACAAAAAAGTTAATAGGAAAATACTGGTAGTAAGTAGAATAGAAAACGTAAGTAAGAAAGTAAAGTCCCGGCGGCTTCGGCGAGGGCACTGCCGCATGGAGGTCACCCCGTCGAGAGGGCATCGTCCATGGCTGCGCACCTGCCATCCTGTATCTCTCTTCTCTCCACAAACGCCTGCTGGCTGCTGCTATGAAGTACGGAGTATGCATCTATATTTTTACGATGCAGGGACAGGCCGTAGGCGCACGGCGCAGTGCGCCGTTGTTCCGGGAGCGACGTGATTTCGTTCGCATCAATGCATCATCCTCAAGTGAAGTGAAGGGCAAATGCAAGGACTCTTAGGTCTAGTATATGAGCCGAAAGCATCGGCTTGGAAAAAAAAAACAGAGAGCGAGCATCGTGTGTTGACGAACACGAGCACGTACACAACATGTCGAAAGTAAAAAAAATTCACCAGATCCCCACAGCACCGCCACGTCGCTCGATCAAGGTGTGATCGATCGTGGCGTAGCGGAAACTTCGTTCTGATGATCAGAAATAATACGATGAGATAGAGCGGTCGTCGTGCAAGAGAGTCCATGTCCATCACCACCACCTGCTGGTGGAGAGGGAGCGCCGAGAGTAAAGACCAGCCGGCGTCGGCGCCGGTGCCGGAGCCGGGCCCATCGTTGTTCCGGGGAGGACGGTGACGGCGATCTTCATGCCGTCCTGGCAGTGAGACCCCACCGAGCACACGAACCACCTCCGGCCCGGCTTGTCGAGGACGACGCGGTCATGGCCGGAGCTCCAGACCGAGGTGGTCGCGGCCTTGTTGCACGCCTTGAAGTCCGGCCCGCTCACCTCCACCACGTCATGGGAGCTGGTGCTGTACTCGAACACTGCCACAAAATCGATCATCAGATGCATGGTGCAATGAGCTCTTACTGAAAAACGCGCATTTTGTAATTCTAAAAAAAACAACAACAAAAAAGGAGAGAAATGAATGCAGGAGCAGGACGCAGGGCACGAATTCAGGTGTCTTGGACACGAGCATAGTTACGACTTACTACGACATACCTAGCGTGTCGCCGACGGTGAACTGCTTGGTCTGGGCCCAGGCGGCGTAGTCGAATCCGAGCGTCCATCCAGCGCTATCGCCCACGACGTGGTCAGTGGCGGAGGCGAGCGCGGGGAGGAAGACGACGACAGCAGCGACCGCGGCCGCCACCGTGGCAAGTGTCATTTGCTTGGAAGCAGCCATGGAGGAGGGGCTTCGATGGTGTTCCTTTCTACTACTGCTACGACCTCGACTTCTTGTTGGTTCTTCTGTGTGTGCTGTGAGTTCAGAATGACAAATGCAGCTGCATGCTTTTATAGGTAACGAGTTCTTGTTTGTTCCGGGGGAAGGTTGGAGAATGGGTCACCTGCGACGACGGGCTCCAAGCAGGCTCAAGGCGGCACGCAGGGTGATCGATCGCACGCGCCAAATGCCCAAATCAGCGTTGGCTGCTGGACTAGTATAATCCGCATAACTTCATGAACGAACGTACTAAAAACATTGCATGGTGTTTGTTTACACCAACAATGAAGTTAACGTCGTCGCCGGCGATTCTCATTTTGCAACAAATGGAGGGTTTTTTTTCTTCAGAAAGAAAAGGGGGGAAATAAATGGAGGCAGAACATGACAAAAGCGTGAAAGCTCTGCTTCTGAGTAACCAATGAACACATACTGCACACAAGCATCACCACAAATTTGAGTGTTTGACAAGGTCTCAGTTCCTGTTCACTTCGAGGTAGGGCCATTTTCCTCTTTTTTTTTCAGGTGGGAATACAAAGAGAGGAGAGGCTCTAGTTACGGCTGGAACTGAACTTTCAAATTTAGCTTGCACTTGTTTGATGCTAAAATTTTAAATTGAGCTACGTGCGGTAGCTAGAACGACTGGAGATCACTCAGCTGAGCTTTGGCACGGCTAGTTCCGGCCAAATTCAGCTCTGCCTGACTGCCACTGACCGATTTTATTTCCCTGTGAACTTTTCGTTGCTCAGATTTTTGCATAGACCTTCATTTTTAAAGAGGATACCTTTTTGTTTCAGTATGGGCATACGGCCGTTAAGTGACAGTCCAATTGCATTATTGCAAATCTACAAAACTAGAAAAGGCCGTGGCGTTGCCGCGGATGGCCAGTGGATGTACGAGTACATGTGCTTACAGTTTTTTTAACATTTGATTGTATAATTTTTTTTCCAAAAATATATATAAAAAAACATGTTGAACCCGTAAAAGTCTATATGGAAATATGGTAGATTGGAATATTGGGTATCTTTTATTTTGTAGTATATTGAAATATGAAAATTTATGCAAAATAATTACAAATGAGCATTGAATTATGTTTGGTACGTATGAATTTTGTAGAATTTTGTATCTAGAGGAATTTTAAATTTGAAAAATTGTTTATTTAAAAGTATTTGGGTGTTAAGTTAAAAACATTTTTATGTTAAGATGTTAGCTACAATGGTAAATTGGAGAAGTGTTCGATTTTTTAAGTTTGCTCTACAATATATTTGGATTTTCAAATTCGATTTGGTAGTAAGATGTTAGCTATAACGGAGAAATTGAAATAATGAGTTTGATTGTTTGTTGAACCATTTCCATGGTTACTTAATATAATTTGGAGATGTTTTGGTGTTCGAATCATAGGTTGGAACAAACTATGAAAACACTTTGTACTTAAAATTTTAATGCGTAGTGTTAGTATAATGGGGGAATTAGAAAAGTGAATTTATTTTTTTTCTATTTTGAAATTTTGAGCCATTTTTATTGTCATTTTTTAAAAAAAATTATAGAGGTTCTGATATCCAAATCATAGTTGGAAATCAATTACGGAAACACTTTGAATTTAAAATTTTGTTACGTATCAGATATTTAGATTTTTTAATTTTAATTATTTTTGTATCGAAAACTTTTAAATTTGAGGATGTTCTGCTATGGGAACTGTAGGTACGAGAGGTCCTATATAAATATCTAGCGAAATTGTTTTGGATTTAGATATGTGTTCTACCATGATGTTATAGATCTTGAAATTATAAGAAAATTTTATGTTGGGTACCTTTTGGTTCGAACACGTTTTGGTGATCAAATTGTACGTTTACTGTTGTTTGCATAGAAGTAGCTAATAGAACGGGCTATAATGTAATTTAATTGGAACTTGAGGACTTTTCCATAGACTTCCTATGAGACAAAAAGGATGGCAGGTTGATTTTATATAAATACAGGGTCTTTTCTGCAAATGTTCTATGACCGGCTTGGGGTGGAGCGCGGGTTGATTTTGTATAAATACGAGGGCTTGGCTGTAAATATCCATGTGAGAGGGAGCTGGACGGCGGGTTCTATTTCCGTAGAATCTGAGGTCTTTTTTGTAAAATGCCAAGGAAAGGTTGATCTCAGCCTTCCATCATCTGGCCTATCCGACGGCCGGGAAAAGCGGCCAACGTGGCCACTCTCCCCGGCCGCGGAATTGGCCAGGATTCATAGAGAGAGATTGTCCTTTATTTCCAGCCTGCGCGCATGGACATTCCCTCTGCTCCTTGCACTTTTCTCCTTTTTTTGTGAAAAGAGAGATACATTCACTCAGGAACAACGGTACACTCCTGGGTAACTATATACCTGACACACAGGGGAACCTGCGTACGCCATACTGCAGTACGTTTTGCCAACTGTGCTAGTTCATGAGCAACTGTATTTTGATCTCTCTTTACTGCTTGGAAACAAATTTCCGGCAAACTAGTACTAGCTTGCAAGGTCTCTCTGATCACAAAAACAAATGAGGATTTATTCTTTACACCCATCGACAAAGCTTTGATTGCCTCTGAGAAATCATACTCAAGAATTGCCCTTTCTCCACACCATTCTGCCGCTAATATGATACCTTCTTTGGAACCTATCAACTCTACCTCCTCTGCAAATATTGCATCAAAGATAACTCTCCAAGCTGATAGGATAACTCTGGCGACTTCATCAGGGATGATGATCCCTACACTGCTCGGTGAGTGTCCGCAGTCCGCTGAGTAGACTCCATCCACATTTATCTTCACCCAGCCACTTGGAGGAGGTTCCTACTTCTTGTTCTTAATTTTACTTTCTTCTTTTATCTGTCTCCACATTTGCTCCTTGGACTTTTCAGCAAAAAGGGGGTAATGAATGATATTGATGTGGCTGTATTTTTCTTCTTCTTTTTTTCATAACACAGTACACATGTGCAACACATATTCTTTTTTTTTTCTCCAATGGACAGGAAAAGCTTTGCCGCAAAATTTATTAGGAGAAAAAATATATAAACAAACGCTGAACGTCTAAAACGAAGGTATGTGTATAGCATGTACTAGACTACTAGTTCAAACTGAATCCGGCCGATTAAAAGTTCAAATTGATTATTCCTTGCGAGTAATGGTGAAACCATCCTCTTCAATATACGTTCGCTAATTCCGATGAGCTTTGGCCAAGGTTGGAGACAGGGTCCTTCCCGGGCATCAGTAGGTTTTCTCTAGCAAGGTGCATTGGGGATTTAGGCTTCGTCCTCCAAACTACTACTATGATCGGCAAACACGAAACATGCAGTCCTAAATGGCAAATGCCAATCGATAGCATCGCGATGCATTCTTGTTTAGCAGAATTGAATTATAAAACACAGTGGATTCAATTTAATCATCGAAATCCGGAAAATAATAATATTGAACACAGTTTTAAAAAATATTGGATACAAATACACAATGAAATTTTCTCTTAAGCCATGTTCAGATTCCCAACTATTCACTATTCATTCCAACTTTTCACTATTCATTCCAACTTTTCACTATTTCCCCCTCACAAAACACGTTTCCCAGCGAATGCTACAGTGTTTTTCTTATTCTACAGTGTTTTTTCTACAATCTAAACACACCCTTAGAAAGCACACAGAAGAATAAAACCACATCAGGACTCTCCTAGAGGAAACCACCACACAAACCCTCAAACCAAACACAGTAGGAAGAATGCTTAGAAGCCTAGAACACAAGTGCGGCCGCGATCACCGCGGTCACGGCGAGCACGGCCTGCACGAGGCCAGCCTGGACCTTGACCGCGGGGCTAGGCGGCGGCGATGGCGCAGGCGCGGCGGCTGCGGCGGCCTCTTCGGCGGTAAGGACGGTGATCTTGACCTTCATGCCGTTCTTGCAGTGCGCGCCGACGCCGCAGATGAACCAACGCCGGCCGGCCTTGTCGAGCGTGACCTGGTCGTTGCCAGTGGTCAGCACCTTGGAGCTCCCGGGGATGTTGCACGCCGCGAAGTCCGCGCCACTCACCTCCACCACCGTGTGGCTCGGCTCGTTGTACTTGAACACTGCAATCAATGCGCAAAGGCAGTTACTTCTTCGATTCAATACAGGTGGTTCGTCCTGTTGGTAGGAATATCTCCCACCGGAGAAGATCAGAGGAACAATTTGCCAATTGTGAGGTGATGCAGCAGAAGCTAATCTGGTTGCATGAGTACTACATACCTAGCGTGTCGCCGACCTTGAACTGCTTGGTCTCTGCCCATGCGGAGTAGTTGAACCCAAGGGTCCAGCCAGTGTTGTCGCCCACCCAGTGCTCGGTGGCGGCGGTGAACGCCGGGAGGAAGGCGACGGCGAGGGCGGCCATGGCGAGCACGAGCTTGGAGGAAGCCATTGGGGTGTGTGTCGTCAGAGCTTGCTAATGCTAGCACACTCTTCTAGTTTCTGTGCACGGCAGCGACTGCCTCACTCAGCTTTCAGTCTCGATTCAGAATGCAGCTTCTTTGTGTTCTCTTGCTTGTATGGCTGCTTCTTTGTTCTGGCCTGATGAGAAGCGAAGATGCATCTGCAAGTGTATATATAGACCGATGCCAGGGCTTGATTAGCACGAGCTACGAACTAGTCAGTTACAGTAGTTGGTCAGTGGAGCAGAGAAGAGGATGACTTGTTCTGCGTCGCGTCCAGCTGCAGCATGCAGGCCAATGGCGGCACCCAAGAGGTGGACAATTGTTTCCTCAGTTTTATCGCCGGATCGTTGTAGTTTTACGTAGCATGATCTCTCCCTGTCTGGCTGTCTCCATCTCCATGTATGACAGTCGACTTGGTCGTGATTTGACACTTGTCTGTTCGTCACTCACTCACTCACTCATCTTGGCAAGTCGGCCGGTCGGGCCCGGTCGTCGGTGTGAGCACGTCCCTCCCCATGGCGAGAGCGAGACGGCCGGCCTCGTCGCCCTCGCCCTTTCGGGCTTGCGCGACACATAGATTCCTCTGAAAAGCACTCCCAAATCATCGGCATCCTGCGAGAAGATCACCATGGGGATAAGAGCCGTCCCCCCAGTCGTTGGCATTTGGCAGCTCAATTTAAGGTCGGTCCTGCTAGTGGTAGAAAACAAGTCACCAATAATTGCGCGCAATAACAAAGGGATGCCTCACTAGTCACCACTAATCTCAATTCTCAATGGGAAAGAAAAGCTAACCAACCTCCTTCTCAATACACGAGTACTATAATCCTCGTAGACTAGAATTGGCAATCAGTAGGGTAGAGGCAGAGCAACCCATGATTTGCAAAAATTCCTTTTTTTTGGTTAATTGGATACACGTTATTATAACTTTTCTGTTTTTGGACTACGCCATTACTTCTCGCATATTAGGAGGGGGACCATTACAATTTTACAAATATTGGAGATATCCCATTATATACGTATTTTATGCCATCGGACCACCTCCAGGCGTATATACACTGTTTATATTTCTGTATTGACCAAAATGCCCCCGTGCACCTCTATCCTTCAGTCGCTTACACGTGGGACCCGCCCGTCATCTCCTTCCTCCATCCTCCTCCATCCTTTTCTTTCCAATTCTTCTCCAACTCGTTCTGGCCATGGACGGTGGCCTGGGGCGCGGCGAGCTCCCTTGACGCGGAGCCCCTGTCGGTGCTGCTGCTCTTCCGCCCGAGTCGAGCAGGCGTGATGCGGCCCCACCTCCTTCATCAAGCGAAGCCTCTGCTCCCGTGCTACTGGCTGCACCCCATCAGAGCAGGAGAGAGAGAAGGGGACGTGCGTTGCCGTGATGCTATCCATTAAAAAGCACACATGTCATAGATCTCTACTCTACTACCAATCTATTTCTGTTGTTCCTCTCTTTGGACGGTTAGGAATTGAGCTCACGGCGAGCTTGGGGAGGAGCTGAAAATCCAAGTGATATCCACCAGCGCAGCTGCGTTCCGCGTTCCCAGTCCCCAGGAGGCAGTTTCTTGATGCTCGAGATGTTCGAAGAGATACCCGCAAACAAAACAGAGATGTTCGTCGAAGAGATGTTGGGGGATTGGAGAGAGGGCAGAGGGGATTGGAGCCGCCGATGCTCAGATAGGGGGCAACGGCGCGAGCTTCGTCGACGCGAAGCCCCTGTCTCCTCCTTCTCCCGTGCAGGGCAGCGACACGAATCTCCCAGTAGGGGCGGTGGCGCGAGCTCCCCGCCGCGCCGATGTCAGCTGGTCGTGGCGCGGCCTCTGAGGGAGGTGGCCAGGCGGCGGAGATGGAGGCACGCCCCACGGAGCAGCAGCCGAGGAGGAACAGGAGGAGGTGGGAGGGAGGCCTCCACGGTGGAGGAGCCGGAGGAACAGGAGGCGCACACGAGAGATGAACCGGGGAAGAAGAGATGAGGAAGGAGACGACGGGTGGGTCCCACGTGTAAGCGACTAGATGGTTGAGGTGTACTAGGGGGCATTTTGGTCCATATAGAAATATGAACAGTGTATGTACACCTGCAGGTGGGTCTGATGACATTAAATACTCCCTCCGTCCCGAATTGTAAGTCATTCCAAGATTCTTGAAGAGTCAAACTATCGTAACTTTGACCAAATTTATATAACAAAGTACAAACATTTATGATACAAAATAAGTACCATTAGCTTCTTCATTAAGTATATTTTTAGATTATATCTATTTAGTTCCATAAATTTTTGTGATTCACTGTATAATTTTGGTCAAACATAAAAAAGTTTGACTCTCCAAGAATATTAGAATGACTTACAATTTGGGACGGAGGGAGTACGTATATAATGGCATATCTCTAATATCTGCAAAATTGTAATGGGCTCCCTTCTATTATGCGAGAAGTAATGGTGTGACCTAGAAACAAGGAAGTTGCAATGGAGTGTATCCAATTAACCCTTTTTTAGATGAGTTTCTTTTTTTTTGGCGGGACAAATATGGTTTTGAACAGTTTCTTTCTCCATCCATCTGCGATGGTATGAGCAGAGCGACTCGTCGCAATCAGGATAAGAGGGGAGTTGCAAAGCCCACCAACGCAGGCGACGAGCAAAATCGGAAAACGAAGCAGTCCGTAAGAGAAAGAAGAGGCCGGATCCAACCCCACCCACCAACCCACTCCCCGAGTCCCCCAAATTGAGCCCACGTCACGCGACGCGACGCGCGGCGAGGCGACCCGGCGGCGGCGGAAGGAGGAGGGATGTGCGAGGGGAGGCGGCCGGCGGAGTGGGGACGGTCGGGGTGGGGGCTGCGGCGGAGGGAGGCGGCGGCCGACGCGCAGCTGGCGGCGGCGCGGGCGCGCCTCGCGGAGGCGCTGGCGGAGCTGGAGCGGGCGCGGGCGCGCGCCGCCTCGAGCAGACATACGGCAAGCGCCGCCGCCTCTTCGAGGAGGCCCGCGGCCGGATCCACGAGATCCGCGCGCGCCTCCACGAGCGCGACCACCAGCCGCCGCCGCCGCCTTCTCCCCCCGCGGAGCCCGAGACGGAGCCCGATCCCTCCGCCGCCACTTCCTCCTCGTCGCCTTCCTAGGTCCGTCTCTTCCTTCTTTCGGCCTCGACTCTGCCGATTGCTGTGGTTTCATTCCTACTCTTCTATCTCTGATCGAAGAGTAGCTTGTTCTTCTTGGTTGGTCTCTGATCGAATTCCCCTCCCAATCTTCGTCCGCAGGGCAAGGTGCTGCCGAATTGCCGATGATGCCTGTCGCTGCTGCTTTTCTTCTTCACTTCGCATCGGGAGCTGCAGCTAGATAGATTTAGGCCATGTATGTACAATATACCGTGTCAGTGATCGACAGAAAACCTGCTCAATGACTGAACTGGATTGCGATTTAGTGGTAGAAACATTCTAATGCTACAACAAATTAAGCTCAGGTCCTCGTTGACCTCACTGCAAATCTGCAACAGTTTCTCCCTCTGGAGGATCCCATTGCTGGTGTATTCTCGTCACGAGATAATCCTACGGTTTAATTTCCCCATGAGTAATCTCTCTGAGAAAATAAGGTGTGGGTAGATAGTATAACAGTAGAAAGGTAAGGCGTATTCATCTTGCAGCCTTTGCGGTGAGCGATGAAAGCATTGACGATGCCTGCAATAGCAAGGAAAGAATCTGCCAAACCCTGAATTGTTCAGACCCAACACAACGAAAAACTGTTCTGTTCTACTGCCACCGACACTCTCCACACACAAATTCTGTTCTACCAATTCTACGGATTCTCCTACCACGACGAATTCAATTGAATATCTTGCGGGAATTGGCAAGGGGCAAAAGGCGGCTGAAGTACTCACTGGCATGGGCAGATGCGTGATACAATGATCCAGAATCGACCAGCCTGATTTTTTTTAATATATTCTTGTCAACAGGCTTGCCTGTAGTTATATTCAAGACCATCTCTTGTTTTTCTAACCAAAAGAGCATCCAAAACAAGCCATAGTATTTGAAGCATTGAACATTGTCAAAAAGAAAGGAGATGTTCAAAACAGCAAGGGAAATGCTGAACTGCCGGATTTTACAATTCACAGAAAAATAAGAAGTCGCGAATTCAAGATACCCTGAAACTTCTAGCTCTAGTACTCCGTTGACAATGAACACAGCTGATGAAAAACACAGACTTAGCAGTGGTCATTGGTCAACACGGGCTCAGCAGCCTTGTAAGGCCGCAATGTAACTGGACGAACAACAACATACGGCCCATTTCCCAGGTGTTCCCCCGCACTTGGGCCCATCACTCAGGCGTGTGGTGATGTCCACTCGGCTCTGTCCTTTCCGAGCTCGATTCCTCTCGAAAACCCTACTCCGACGCGACCGGAGCTCACCCCGCCGTTGCCTCGCCGCCGGCGCTTTGTCGGTCGGCCCGATTGGCTCGATGGTGCTGCAGCTGGTGAGCTTCCAGGTGCTTCACCGTACAAGTACTCTGCGAATGCCGATGCAGGTCAAATGCGGCTGACGGAGCCTCACCCGGCAAAGTTCCCCGTCCGGCGACCACCTAGTCATTCACGAGGGGGCCGCCATCCGGCCACTGGCGGTGGACTCTCCGAAGCTAGTGTGGCGCCGCCGTCCCTTGGCCGGAGGGGATGCTGCCACGGCACCACCGCCGGCCGGCCCACAGCAACCTGTAATCTGTAGAGCCCGCTTTCGGTGACCAGGTGAGATTTCAGGAGCTCTGTTTCTGCTGGAGGTGTTGGATGGCCAATAGTGTATGATTACAACAGATGCTGTCTAATTAGCAACGGCCTATTCAATTGCATTTTATTAATGGAACCAAACAGTAATTTCCCCTGCAAGGTTGTATAGATCATCAGGTTTATTTTAGTAGATTTCAGTGATCAATTATATTGAAATGCAGCCATAAATTTGAGTTGAACATAATGTTTGCCCTTGTGATATTGATGGCACGGCGTTTGCAGTTAATGTATATGTGAGATTCTGCACTCAATGTATATCTGGACAGATATCATCTGATTTGAAATGGTTTGCCTTGTTATTACTGTATGATTTAGTGAGACTTATCTTGGTGCTGGGATTGCCGTTCATTAATACTGGAATAGATCAATACAGCATTCCTACTTTTTACGGAATGACTGAAATACAGTGTTCGAGAAAACGTTATTAATCGTACGCTTAGGCGCGATTAAGCGTGAAACGAACCCCCAGCGTTGCGTTTAGGCCATAAACGCTCAATTAAACGCTGGGTGAACAGTGAATGGGGAAGAAAACAAGAGCAGCGATGAGATTGGGATCGCAAAATGGTTATTGGGGACATGATTCCATCTAGGCTTACTTCATGGTGGCCGCGTTGCTCGATTTCACCCATCTGCAGCTTGATTTGCTACTTGGTAGCGCCTGCTGCCCTGGAGCGGAGCAGGCCATGGAGCAGAGGAGGCCATGGAAGCAGGGGTGATGCACCGTGGAGGGGGGGGCGTTGGTGCTTTGGAGAGGGCGTGCTGCTGTGCGCACCACCGACGAGGATGCAGCCAGCAGTGGAGATAGCAGCCTTCAGAGTTCGGAGGAAGAAGATGAGATGGGGTGGGGAAGAGAAGACCAGCGGCGGCTACAGAGTTCGGAGGAAGGAGATGAGATGCGTGTGGCTGTGCTGTGGTTATCGTGGGATGCTAGGGCAGATATGTGGTGGAGATGGGCCGGATGGGCCAATAATTACAGCCCATATAGTGCAGAGTTGATTTACATATTGGCCTTTTTATTGTATAATGGGCTGAATTAGTACGAAAATAGCGTGTATGGCATGTATTTTTCACTTATAAATCTAAAAATTAATATTTATAATAGAAAATAATATTAAATTCACAAACGATTAATCGCGTTTAATCTACGTTTACTCACTCTGGGCGCTAAATTCTAGCCTAGCGCCTGCCTAGCGCCTAGCGTTTTCTTGAACCTTGCTGAAATATGAGTGCCATTTTCTCGTTCGTCGTTAGCTAGCTCACATGGAAGATACATTCTTCCCAGCAGTTAATATGCTTCAGATGCAAGAAAATGATCTTGGGGAGTCAAATGTTTTATCCCACCTACTGAGGCTTTCTGATGTCAAGTTTTTATGTCCTCTTGCGTGTCTTTTAAATCTGTGTTGCTCATATGGTGTTGCATACTGTTGATATATTAGACTCGTCACCCTAAGCCACATTCAATAACTCACGTTGTTTACTGTGCACTGTGATTGTATCGCTGGATACTTGCCATCACTATGTTCATTCTGAGCTGTCAAGATTAGTGTAGGCCTGAGAAGGATGGGCACCTACTCTGCAACTATACTTAGATGTGAGTCAGTACCCTAGTTTGAATTTTATGTTGTTTAAATGAGTTGCATCAGTGGTTATTATTTATTTTATAGATTGTGTGGGTTCTAAAGTAATCTAGTTAGTAGAAGGAAGGCCAGAACTTTTTGTTGTTGTTGATGGTGTCAAACTCCCTCTATGTTCTTTCTTCATCATGATAATGTTAACCTAGTTCCAGATCTGAAATACTTTTCCCCCCTCAACAGATGCATTCAAAGGAATTGTTGTTAATGTTTCCTTAAATGTTCGTTTCCATTTAGTTAGTATTTTAAAGAAGCAGCCTGTAATGAAATTACTGCTGATGCAGTTGTTATGTCTTTTTTTTTTTCTGTTTGTGCTTGCTTATGTAGAAGCTTAAGCAACAGTAGATTACCTTTTATTACAAGTTCTTTGCCATTCTTTCGTGCCCATCTTTTGCCTGTTCTAGTTGACTGCCATAAACTTTAGAGTTATTGGCCCATATATTTATTGGATTCAGGGTGTAACTCTTCATCGGTTGCCCTTTCGAAATTGTGTGTAGAAAATTGCACATTTTCCAGCACGCAACCAAAAACATTTGTGGTTAACTTATTTGTCTGAGCTTAGTGTTAGCTTATGACATAAGTTTTCACAAACATTAATTTTAGTTTAGATCTCTTATCTTCTATTTGCCTCTTAGTCTTGTTTGGCAACAACAGACAGTCATGTCGATGAATTCATTGTGTAGGTAATGAACATGTTCTGATGACTTGCATGATGAGGATTGAAGTATTTAAAGTGTGTTTTAAATGATAAGTGGCTTCACATATTTTGTTTGTGAGAAGTCATGTTACTTCATACAAAGAGAACTATTCAAGTGGTCTGAGCATAATCTAAGGACATAGATGCCATACTCTCATTTCGCCACATGATATCTTACATTCTTACCTTGTGCGAATGTTATCTAGATCATTTGTTGATGAAGTGATCTGCTTATAAGCTTAATGCACCCACTTTTGTGCCTTTGAAACATCTTCCCTGGTGAAGTTATCAACTAGATGCATCTTGTTTTCGCTTTACCCTTTGTTCTCTTGGAATGTTGTTTCGGGTATCTGGATCAAATTGCTTCGTTTCCATCATCATGTGCTTAAAAGCTGTGATGGTTAACCTCGTGCACCCTGGTTGTGGTTTAGTTGCAGCTGTCATTAACTAGCACGCATAAATTATGCATGAAGAAATAGCATGTTACAATGTGCTTTCTTTGAACTTGTCTCCGGGCTTCTGTTATTATGCATGAAGTAGGTTTCCCCCTTTTAATGTCACTTTCGTACTTGCTACTCGGTACTAATTACATTCGTCTCCATAATATGTAGGTATGTGTCCAAAGGCTTTGTATGGCGGGCAGAGAAGATGAGGTGGCCCTCAGTTTCGAACTTTTGATCCAAAGTTCATGAGGTCATGATGATAAAGGCAAGGGTACAGCCTTTGGTGCTTGAAGTTTCAAAGATGAATTCCTCCTTTCATCTCGATACTCATCGTTATCGCCATATGGAGTGACCACACGCTGCTCCGCTCAAAGTGTTTGCATGGTACCCGAAGACTACCTTGCTCCGATGCAAAACGCACCAGATTTGCCATGGCGTCCAGGTGTTAGCTCCGGTGTTCCCTTTGTTTTCAGAAAGTAACCCCCCGCATCCTTCTCGTCAGTACAGTACACTACATCACCTTCTTCCACACTCTATATGACCATGCTTCATGTGTACACAACTCTGAAACAATTGCACCATGCAACTGTCCCGTACTTGGAGTACTGTACCGTGTCCTGGAGCTCTGAATTTCGCCAACGCCCTCGTACGACGACAGTAACAACCAGGCAATCCGTCGCCCAGGCCCCTGGTCCTCAGCCTACACGGAGAACGTGTTTAGTTGTTGGGGGAAGAAAAAGAACTTTTTCTGGGAAGCGTGTTTTGTGAGTGGGATGAATAAGAAAGTTGAAGAGAATTAAAGAAGAACTTTTCTGGGAAGCGTGTCTTCTGAGAGGGATGAATAGGAAAGTTGAAAAGATCTTTTGGAACTAGACATGGCATCAGGCCATGTGATCGTTCAAGGAGATCTCCGATCTGGAGCACAACACGCTGCAATGACATGGAGGAGACGGCGTGCCGGCCACCTCGTCGGATCTGGATGCCGTGGCGCCCTTCATGGCGGCGTACGGCGGCGGTTGCGGCCGAATGTATTACTCCGTGCTCCCGGGAACGCCGTGCCAGGACGGCCATGGCTTTCACGGCTGGCCTGGCCATTGCGTCGCAGGGTGATCTTGATCCTTGGGTGCTACGAAAGTTCACGGCCGGCCGGATGGCTGGCCGCCGGGCTCCATCGCCGGCCGACGGCGGAGTAATGGCGCCAGGCGGATCGGCACCAACCGGACCGGACCTGACACCTGCGTCAGTAATGGCGCTCGTGGTACGTGCGAGTACGTGTGCCCGATCGATGCCGAGTTGCCGACGGACTCGCTCGGTCACGTCCGTCTCGAGACAAGCCGGCGCTCACTCTTCAGCCGTCGTCAAGTCTTCGCTCACTCACCCACACATGCGTGAACAGCTCGCCCTTGCTTGCGTGGCTCGCAAACTCTGATGGTGTAGCCGTGTACTAGGCCATTGCTCTCTTGTTTCTCTCCTGGTTGAATTCCCATGTTTTGGTGAAACAGTAGCGGTGATTGTTCCAAACAGGGGGGAGAAACTTGTTTGGTTTATGACGAGAAGGTACTGGGATGACTCTTCAGATTAAAGAGCGGTTAGCCTGTGTTTATACATCGTGATGCTTCTCTTCTCCTTTTTTTTTGTTTAGGTAGATGTAGGCCATGGAGTATGCTTTTGATGCACCTAAAATGAGGGAAAGGCAGACATGCATGGCACAAAAGGGTAGTATGTATCTGGTTTCTACGCAAAAGATGTAGTACGATAAGGTAAATAGTACTACATCATCCCCCACCCCCTTGAAATGCTGCCCCTATTTTCATTTGAATTTGTCGTGTACGATTAAACGCGGGCACATGCACACCTCCATGTTGCTCCACTGCAAGGACCACGGTTCCGGGATGAACTCGACGGAAATTCCGGGCACATAACGCAGCTGTTTCAGTTCCCCTAACACTAGCTGACATGATCTGGATTCTGGCATCCTGTCTGATAAGGAAGAGAGTTTCTGTGCTGTTCAAGTAGGACACATACCTCTCGGGCCCAAGTTAGTTGGATCATGGGATTCATACATTCACCTTCAAAAAAGAAAAGAAAAACTCTATCAAGCAAGGACACTCTTGCCATTTGCAGGCCAGACTGAAATGTTTTCAGTGCACTAGTGCAGCTGCAGTTTACTAGGTTTGCAGTGTCCCTTGCATTCCGTGTTCAATTCAAGGGAGGCAGGGAGGGAGCCCTCCTCCCCTGCATCCTCGCAGGGCATGAACGCAGGAGACGCTTTTGGTCTTTGCTTTAGGCAAAGCAGCGTCAGGTCGGCAGCTCCTGGGGTAGAAGTGCCGAAGACACAAGCCAACGGGTCGAAGAAAAGCAGGGGAAAAAGCACGAGGAAAAAACGAAAGGGGTTGCTGGATCATGCTCATCATATAGCTGAGGAAAGCGTGATGGCTTACCGTGCAATAATGGCGTCATGTCGGTCCTAACGTCTGGTTCTATCATGCATAGCAGTGTTCTTCAGGACTAGTAGTAGCTGGCTTATCTCAGTGAAAAGGAAGACGCTCAATAGGACTGATCATTGCAAGGAATCTAGTAACTTTTATCTAATATAATCTTGTTTTGATTAACGGATAGTAGATCATTGTGATACTGATCCTGACTTCTTGAGCATGGCAAAGAGAAACATCACTGTCAAAGTGAAAGGCCTGTCAGACGAACTGGATAGTCTTCAGCCTTAACAAAAGGTCCCTAGAACAAGTAATCGAAAAAACAAAACTTCACTGGAAATAAGAAATAATTGGAACCAGACCATACTAGAGCAGTAAAAAAGCACAGTATCCTACTATTTATAGTGGAACAACTACCGAACAAGCACAGATTTAGAGAGAAGTCTGATCTAATCCCAAGAAAGCAGAGACAAGCATCACACCACCTGACCTGATTGCCCTTTGTTTTCATTTTCTTTGCCGATATAAAGACACACAGTGATAGTGTATCTTTGTGAGAGAGAAAGCAGTAGCACTACTGGACTGTGCCATCCCTTGTCCGTTGCCTACTCCCATGTCCAGCTCAGCCTTTGGAGACACCACCTGTCCGTTGCTCTAGTCTCCGGCCACTCCTCTGCCACCCCGTGATGCGCCGCGCCGCGGCAGCTGCACTACTAGTAGACACTCCCAGATGAGTGAGCTCCGAGCGGGACAAGCACAATACCGCAGAGCACTGGCAAGTGGCCGTACCGCCATGGACACCAAGAAACACGAGGTTTATCCATCCGTTGCTCTGATACCTTCACCATTGATCTGAACTCTGAAGAAGGTCTTCCTGGCCCCTTCATTGCTGCGTCGGCGACTGCAAAGGTGATATTCAATTCGTTCACGGTTTTCTTGGGAGTACTAGTAACCTTGGTGCCCTGTGATAGCCAGCGGTTTTATGAAATTCTTGCAATGGGTAGAAGAAATATTTGGTGCCCGATAGCTGGCTCAACTTCCAAGCCGCTTTGCTCAACCTTGCTTTTTTTTTTGAACCGAATTGCTTTTTCTTTGCCTCCTAACCTTTAAACCTCTAAACCTCAGCACCACATCTCTGCTGCTGCTGATCAAGAAGGAGATGAGCTCGTTAGTTTTGCTTCATGACCATCTTTTCTCCTCCTATATGCCCACGTGTGGCTATTCATTCTACTGATGCTGCTACTGTTCTTGCTTCTTGGGCAGGAGGAGAAATAGATCCAAGATCAGGCAAAGACAGGCCCAGCTTCATTGACAAGCTTTTTCGCTCCTCCAGCTCGTGTTTCTTGATAAAGAGCAGAGTAAAGAAGTGTCCACACAGTGTTTCATCATCGAGAAATCCTCTCCAATAATGACGAGGCGGAGCCATCTCCTGCTCATCTTCGGCTCGGTGTTTCTTGCGTTGCTCCCAGAGACCACACAGCTCCAGCCTTCGCAGGTATGGACTCTGATCAAGATCCAGCAGCTCCTGAACAACCCTCCAATGCTCAGCCACTGGCGCCGCAGCACCGACTTCTGCGGCGGCGCCGGCGGCTTCATGGGCCCTAATGGCTCCGCCGCCGTCTTGTGCTACGGCGACACCGTGACGCAGCTCCACATCGCCGGCGCCCCTGGCTCCCCGCCCCTTCCCACCAACTTCTCCATCGGCGCATTGGTCACTACGCTCTCCAGGCTCCCCGACCTCAAGGTGCTCACCCTCTCCAGCATCGGCCTGTGGGGCCCCCTGCCAGGGAAGCTCAGCCGTCTGGCTGCTCTGGAGATCGTCAATGTCAGCGGCAACTACCTCTACGGCGACATCCCGAGGGGCATGTCGAGGCTCGTCGGCCTCCAGACGCTGGTCCTCGACGGCAACATGCTCGGCGGCGAGCTCCCGGCGTGGATCGGCACGGCGCTGCCGTCGCTGGCCGTGCTGAGCTTGAGGAACAACACGTTCCATGGCGCCGTGCCGGAGTCCATCGGGAGCATGCCGTCGCTGAGGTCGCTCGTGCTCGCGTCCAACAACCTCTCCGGGAACCTGCCGGACATGAGCCGGATGACCAATCTCCAGGCGATCGACGTCGCCGGAAACTCGCTTGGCCCGGCGTTCCCCAAGCTTGGGAGGAAGGTGGTCACCGTGGTGCTCAGCCGGAACAGGTTCGCCGGCGGCTTGCCGGAAGCATTGAGCTCGTTCTACCTGCTGGAGAGGCTCGACGTGTCATGGAACAGGTTCGTCGGGCCATTCACGCCAGCGTTGCTCTCCCTGCCGTCCGTTCGGTACATCAGCATCGCCGGGAACAGGTTCACCGGCACGCTGTTCGACAAGACGCCATGTGGAGAGAACCTCCAGTTCGTCGACCTGTCTTTGAATCTCCTCATGGGAAGCGTGCCGACATGCTTGAGATCGCCGGAGAGGAAGCCGGCCACCGTGGTGCTCGTCTCGACCAACTGCTTGGATAGCAGCGATGGCTCACAACGCCCGTCACCGTTTTGTCAGAACCAAGCCTTGGCCGTGGGGATAGTGCCAGGCAAGGAGAGGAAGAACATTGGAAGGCAGGCAGGCGTCGTCGCCGGCATTGTGATGGCGATCCTTGTAGCTGTTTCAGCTGTCGGTTTCATCGTCGTCTTCTCCGTTAGGAAGGCAGCCACGAAAGGTTCAAAGGCGAGGACTCTGGCACCTTCGGAGGAAGAAAGTTCTTCGACTGGCTACCCTTCCAAGATGCTTGCCGATGCACGTATGATCTCAAGCTCTGATGCATAAAGTTGCTTCTTTACCAGTTCATTCTGATGTCGAAATCGCTAACTTCAGTTTTTCTCTGGGAATTTGAAACAAAAAAGGCTACATATCACAGACAGTGAAGCTGGGAGCTCTGGGGATCCCATCATACAGATCATTTTCTTTGGTGGAGCTTGAAGCTGCAACTAACAACTTTGAAAACTCTTACCTCCTGGGGCAAGACTCTCATGGCGAGGTATGATGTCGTCTTCTTGGTTGCTCTATTCACTATCAGCTCAGAGTTGGGACATCTGATGTATGCAGTTTACTGTCCCCTGTCCCCGGATGTATGCAGATGCAGCTTTCGTTTGGAAAGTAGGAGTATCATGGAAGCATGTCTATATAATGTCTCTTGTTTTATTACTGTCAGATGTACCGAGGAAGGTTAGGCAATGGTACCCCAGTGACGATTAGGACTCTGAAGATCAAGAGGAGCCAGACTACCCAAAGCTTCAACCGTCACATTGAGACCATCTCCAGGCTCAGGCATCAAAACTTGGTCAGCGCTCTAGGACACTGCTTTGAGTATGATCTTGATGATTCAACTGTGACCCAGTTGTACATCGTGTTCGAGTACGTGCAAAATGGGAACCTTAGGAGCAGGATCTCGCGTATGTTCTTCTCCTCTTGCATTGGTTTCACTTGCTCTGATAATGCAGTCTCTGAAAATTGTCTTGCTTTCTGAACTGAATTTCACCAGAAGGAACTGAAGGATGCAAGCTTACCTGGTCACAAAGGATATCAGCTGCCATCGGTATCGCCAAGGGTATCCAGTTCTTGCACGGAGGAATCATACCTCCTCTAGTTGGAAATGATCTGAGGATCACCAATATTCTTCTGGATCAGAATCATGTTGCCAAAATCGGCAGCTACAATATACCAATCCTAGCAGAAGCCATGAAATCTGATGTAGGTCAAAATGGTCAAAAAATAACTTGACGTTATGACAGCATGCTCCTTCTAGCAACGTTTTGGGAGCCTGATGCTGACTAACAAGTGCCATTGTTTTGTTGTTTGTCAATCCAAACAGGGAGGAGCTGGAAACAAGTTCCAGTCTGATAGGTACTTAAGCAGAATGGCATCTTACACTGACCCAGCAGTTCCAAACAACGTGGCTAATCACCTATCATTTTCCTTTTGCAGCCCGATGTACGGCGATAAGACCGACATCTTCGATTTTGGGGTGATCCTACTTGAGGTTGTATCTGGGAAGACCATCACGTCCATGTATGAGGTGGATATACTGAAAGAACTGGTACGTGTACTCATCTCTCTCTCTGCTGACAGTGCCAACTTGTGATCACCTGAATGAACCTCAATCTGCCGCAGCTTGCCTGGGCAATCGCCGACGAGGACCGGGTCAGGAGGAGGAGCTTCGCTGACCCAGCAGTGAGCAAGGGGTGCTCAGATGAGTCACTGAGGACGGTCTTGGAGATCTGCCAGAGGTGCCTGGCCAAGGAGGCGTTGCAGCGGCCTTCGGTGGAGGACGTGCTCTGGAACCTGCAGTTCGCCGCCCAGGTGCAGGACGACTGGGAGGTGGAAGCCTGGAGCAGCGGCGGCGGGAGCCCGGTGTCGTCTTCGTCCAGGGCGTCCAGGGTCGCCAGGCCGTCTCCGCTAAACTTGAGCAGATGATCAGGTGCAAAGCTCGCATGGTAATCCTGGCTCGATATGAAATTGCTGCAGGCCGGACCTGAATATGGAACCCTTTGAGCCAGCGTACAGCATCTGCAGCTGATGAAACAATCAAAACTCCCTGCTGCACAAACAACCAGCGTGCATTGTTCTTGTTTTGTCAGTGTAGAGATCTTTTTTGGTTCCTTTTCTTTATTGCTTCAAAATAATGACGCTCCTGTTGATAAGTTCTCTATATGGGAGTACAATAATGATGTGACAGGCATTACCCCAATACCCAATGCGTTATGAGTTTATGTGATCATCGTGTAACTGCTGCTAGAGGCAGCTACCATTTGACTTATCACAAGAATAGGATGGACAGTCTGGAGCATCTCGTGAACGGACTTTTTAGTGCAACAAACAGGGCTTAGCTATAGGCTTTAGCTTTGCATATGCATAGATAACCTGAGTTTATGAAACCATTCACCACTACATCAGGAAAACATGCAGGCAGTAGTACAAGGTGCGGAACCACAATGACAAGAATCACTGAGGATTTTAAGGGCCACGAAACCAATACAGACCGGCGAAGTGTGACATGCAGATGTTTATTGCACCGTCTGGCGAAGCAGATCATAACTTAGTCAGCCGTCCAGCTCTGTTCCACAACCTCACGAACTTTGCGGTTGTACTCACGCTTGTTCTCACTGAACATCCTGGCTGCTTCAGAGTTAGCAGGAGAATTTGGGTTTGGGTCACACAGCAACGACTGCAAAGGAAAGCACAACATTAAGGAAATAAGTATGGCACTTTGATATGTTCAGTAAGGCACATCCATGGCCCAAAACCACCTTTTGCAAGCAGTGGGACCGATATAAAATTCAGATAGCAGTAGAATGGATAGAACATAGAAGACTCTACTTCCGTGATGCAACCGAACATTGGAAAACCTTCCATCGCTAACTACCTATTGGTGGCATGTTGCCCATGTGGAAAAAAAACAGGTGGTTTGGTCAACAATATCAACTTCCAACAAAATATGGATGCTTGTGTCTATCTGTTTCTACTTACAACAGATGTCATGGAATGGGGAATACCATAGTTGATGAAACTGGAGTAGGATTTGCTCCAAAACCATAGTGATATATTGATATGATAACAATATGAATTCAGTAAGCACCTATCGTGTGAGTGGCAACAGCAAGTAGTATAATCAAATCACAGGAAGTCAACATACAGTGCAGTGGTAGAACATCATGAGATTTCGACCCTGATAGGCCGATAGAGAGAATAAATGGTACCTGAATAGAGGTCAGTATTGCTGCAACATCGTATATAGGGCTCCACTGGTTTTGTAGGGTGTCCAAGCAGATGCTTCCATCCGCATAGACTGGAAAACAAATTATGGTGTTAAATCACTTGTTGTGCACATATTCAGGCTTTATTATCTGAGGATCATTTAGTTATTTCTGAAGACGACAATACAGATGAAAAAAAATGTAAAGAGAACATACTGTTTGGGTGAAACATCCTCGAAACAAACCGAACAGTTGGTGGCTTGTTGGGGTAATCTTCTGTAAATTGCAGAGTCAGCTTGAACGTGCCTACAAGTGTAAAATAATCAGATATTTAGTGAACTTAGAATAAAAGTCATAACAAAAGCCAGTTTGTTCTGCTTTCTAAAAAAGGCACAACATGAATCATGTTTTCATGGAAAAAGTCCTGAGAAGTTACTTAGCAAAAAAGAAACGGCATTTAAAGATGCTATAATCGATAATCCTAATCACATAGGAGGAAAAACAGAGTTGCTCGATGTCCTCTTAAATTGTTCAAAACAGGAACAAGTTACAGTTACAGATGATGTCTCAAATTAATTACTTAAACATGACCACAATTATAGAAATATTAAGTAATTATGCGGCCGATGGCCTTTTTTAGCACATAGACACTTCCACTGGGGAGGGGTCCCCTGCTCTCCTGTATCACATATACTCTGTTGCAAGTTGCAACACAAATTTATTCATCAGTCTCACTTTGCGACACAAATATATTACTAACTAAAGATTGTCACAGCACAAATGGTTTCACTTACTTCTAAACTGACGTTGTTTGTGAAATGATACCACATCACACTCATGAGCTGAATCAACTGTTTTCTAGTCCAACATTAATATTCAACAGATATATTGGCTGCGTAAAAATAGTCTAACCCTTTCGTGACTCATGCAATCTACATGGAACGTACTCCTTGTAATAACTTAATCCATGGTTATTGACTATGCTACTAGTGCTATGCAATAGGTGCAGAGCTGTAGGGTGCACGCAAAAGTCACTCCCATTGGCTCTTGTGAAAGTCAATAGTTAGGTTCCTCAAGTAATAATCCCAAGTGACATGAAGGACAGAGATGTACCAATATGCTTGGCCAAAAACGCACATATCCAGAGTTGACTAAATAATCTTCAAGCTAATTACACACACCTTCCCTTTTGCCAGCTTGGGATAGCCCTTAGCATTAAAGAACAATACATACGCGTGATAGAACTAGCTCTTTACTTCTTTTTTTTTTCTCATAGCGCATAAGAGATGAAAGAAATGTATGTTTCCAACATCAGGAAAGCATGCAAATGAAGCAGAGGGGCTATGTAGGCATCAAAATATCCATATTTTGTTTACATTTCTTTACATCTACTGATCTACACTTGGAGGTGCTAAATAAAATGAGAACCAATTACTGGATAAACACCGGCATGAGGTAGAATTTCAGTCAACCAATCACCAAATAACGAAATTTGATGCAGTATCAGAGCGCAAATAAAATCAGATGGGCTCACCTCCATCCCACGGCGTGTCATCCGGCCTGCAGAACCGCAACGAACACGGAGAGAAGCGAACAATCAGCACCAAACGAATCACGGCCTCACTAGATCCTACGCTAACTAATAACCGAAAAAGAAAACACAGGGAAAAAGAGAGAGAGAGAGAGAGAGAGAGACGGCTTGGTTACCCGAAAATCACGGCGTTCCAGAGCATGATGTTGTTGTCGTGCGGCGCGCCGCTGATTCCGGCGGGCGGGTCCTGCTGCAGCCGCTTGAAGTCCCTCATCAGCCGCTTCCTCGCCGGCGTCGACATCTCCGCCTCCAAGACCCTGGCTTCCCGCCCATCCCCCCCCCCCCCCCCCCCCCCGGGTCGCCGGGTCTCCCCTCCTGGTACCAGACGCGGAGGGGGAGGAGAAGCTTCGGAGCGAGAGGCGGGTGGGCAGCGGATGGGTGCGAAATGGAGCCGCTAGTATAAACACGACGCGAGGCGCGAGCGGCGTGACGTGACGATACGGCGTGACCCGGGAGCTCGCCGCTCGCGTTACCCCCACGCGCGGAACGCCTCCTGGGTCACTGACGATGTGGGTCCCAGTGAGGGAGGAGTGGGCCCTACCCCGGGCCGACCTGAACCTTTCGCTCAGAGGCCTCGTACCTGCAGAGAGTGCCCCTCGTCACTGACTAATGGCCCCGCTGTATGTGGGACAAGGATGTCAGTGAAGGAAGATACGTGGCTGGATACGCTCAGCGGAAAAGCCGCTTTGTTCGTACGCGAGCCATGCTGACTGTGCCACTCAGGAAAAGTAGTTCCATAGGCCCACGTGTCGGTAGCCTTGTTAATGGGCCGGCCGGCGGTGGGCTTGGACGGACGGTGCGAGAAGAAGGAAAGTGGTGGAGCCCGCCCGCGGCTGGGCCACGACGGCAGCTGACTCACGAACACATCCTCACCATCTTTGAAGATTGTCTAAAAAAAACCATCTCTAATCCTGGCCGTGGATATTTTATGGCCAGTTGGTCATTGCCTTCCAGCTTGACATGGCGGTGTTCAAAATAAAAAAAGGCGGCGAAACTTTCAATGCAAAATTCGTGTGAATTTTTCCTCTATTCGTGATAAATTTCTCTCCTTATGCAAGGGGAAGGCATCTGGAGCGTATATTTTCACTACATTTTTTTCACTATATAAGAATAACGTAGAGAATACAACTCATTTCTCTGGAGTTCAATTTCCTTCGCAAAATTCTCGAGCGCCGACGAAAACCTGAACCAAGCCCAAAATGCGACCTTAGCGGGCTTGGGCCAGGCCGGCAAGCAGCCTGAGGATATTTTTCCACGGGTAATCTCTCCTGCTGAAAAAGCGTCGCCGCCAAACTCGCTGCCACGTCGGTCCAAACCAAATCCAGCAGCTGTCTCCTCCGCACCGCACCCTATCCTCCGCCGCAGTCCCCACCGTCCCCTTCGCCCGCTCCCGGCTCCCGCCTCCGACCACCCACTCGGCGGGCGTGCTCGGCGCCGGCAGCACGCCAAGCTGGGGATGGCCGCCGCGCTCGCGAGCTCGCCGCTCGTTCACCTGACCGCCTCCCGCCTCCGCCTCCCCAGGCCCCGGGCCTCCGTCTCCGGTGCCGCCGCTCCTCCTAGCTGCTCGAGAGGCGTGCGCCTGGGATGGAGGCTGACGGTGGGGTGGAGGGCCACGAGGCGGTGCGACAGGCTCCGGTGCTTCTCCAACGACGGGGGCGGCGGTGGGGAGGAGGGGGAGAAGCGGGGCGAGGAGGAGGCCTCGGCTGCCGCGGCCCCAGCAGCGGACGAGTTGGGGTCCGAGCGGAGCCGGTCGGGGAGCTTCTCTTCGTCATCATCTTCGTCCGGGGTAAGTTGCTAGGGTGTATTTCGGCATGCTCTTCTGAAATGCACGCACGATCAACTTTTTGGAACGCAAATGAAGGAACACTCAGGACTCAGGAGCCTGGGAGGCGTTGAACATTTCGATTGCGCAATGCCGTAATGGAGTTAGAGAGTCAGCTGCAGGCGTTGGGTTAGCTTGCGATCCTTCTAATTAGTGCAGAGTTCCGTGTGCGTTTGGCATTGTGTCGAACTCAGCATGTCTTGGCAATTTACTGGCCAGAGCTTTTGTGGAATGGAATGGTTTTTATACAAATACAGATGGGAGGCTAAGTATTTCTTGTCGACTGCTCATTGTTGATTTACATATGGAATCTTAATGTATACTGTGTACTAGCCGCTTATTAGTTTTATAATATTTGTAGAAACTCAGAGGAAATTATTGTACCAGCATATAATGTGTGACCTGTGACCCCTGGTGAAGTAAATATCGTTGCTCATAGCCCCATACGAGTCACTAGGTGTGCATAGGCCCAGAGGGGTTGGTCTTGAGCGAAGTTTGAGCCCTGGTATGCTGTAGGAGTTCAATGGATCGTTGGTGTGCAGTGAGCTAGTGTCTTTATTTGATATGAAATCTTCGGTATTCAGTTATGGCAATTGACAGCAGATAGGTGAGTGCGAAGGAACCACAATGTGCTGGCTCTGGTGGTCAATGGTCACATCAAAGTGCTACGTATCTACTGAAAACTATTCTGGGACTTCACGTCGAGTTGTTGGATTAAATTGCAACTAAATGTTGAATCTGACATTGATTATACCGAGTGCATACTTGTGTTTTATGTGTTGTTTGCAGCAAGGTAATGAGTATCAGTGTGATTGTGTCGAGTTAATCCTGCTGTACCTCAGATTTCTCATTCATTGTCATTATTGAACGTGTTTTGTTGACATCAAAATCATGACTGAGTTAATTCAGTATCTTTGTTTTAAATGACACTTTTGTTATTGTTCATATATAGTAGTATTTTGCACATGGATACTTCTCTTTCTCAAACATGTTCTGCTATATTTTACTTTGATCAGACTCCTGGTGCATCAAGCGAACCACCACTGTTGAGTTTTAGTGTTGATAATATAGATACAGTTAAATTGTTGGAACTTCTAGGCCCGGAAAAGGTTGATCCAGCTGATGTCAAGGCAATTAAAGAAAATCTCTTTGGCTACACAACATTCTGGTTGACAAGAGAAGAACCTTTTGGTGATCTTGGTGAAGGAGTTCTTTTTATTGGCAATCTCCGTGGGAAGAGAGAAGAAATCTTTGCAAAACTTCAACGACAACTACGTGAACTTACTGGTGACAAATACAATCTTTTTATGGTGGAGGAACCCAATTCAGAAGGGGATGACCCGCGCGGGGGACCACGTGTTAGTTTTGGTTTGCTTAGGAAGGAAGTTTCTGAGCCTGGACCAACTACCCTGTGGCAATATGTCATTTCACTATTACTTTTCTTTCTCACTATGTTCTCCTGTGTTGAGCTAGGAATCGCATCAAAGGTACGTTTATCTTACTCTTCATCTGTTGTATGTTTCCATATCTTAACACCCATCAATCTCAAGTTGCTTATGCACTTTAAGCTTTGTGCAGATTAGCAGCCTTCCACCAGAAATTGTTTCATATTTCACTGATCCAAATGCTACCGGACCCCCTCCAGATATGCAGCTTTTAGTCCCATTTGTGGAATCTGCTTTGCCAGTTGCTTATGGCGTCTTGGCTATCCAAATATTTCATGTAATTCATGCACTAAATATTTGAACATCTTCTAGTCCATTAGAACTGTTTTCATGTAACCTCTTCTTTTGGTGATTGATTTAACTCTACCTAATATTTTTTTTCATTTGGTATGCAGGAAATTGGCCACTTTTTGGCAGCATTTCCAAAAAATGTGAAACTGAGCATTCCTTTCTTCATTCCGAACTTCACCCTTGGAACTTTTGGTGCGATTACCCAGGTTAGTATTTCTAAATTATGTAAAATCAACTGGAGTTTCTGGGACTTGGATATACATGATGTTGCCTTCTTATGTGCTGATAGTGATCAGTAGCATGCCATGATAGTCAAATCTTGATAAGGAAGTGTATTTTAATGCCTTCTTCTGTATTAATTGATTTAACAACTACGAACTTAGTAACCTACAGCCTGCAAACATATTATCAGAATATACCTTTTCTTAAAATAATATACTACTTGACTTATATTTAACTGAATAAAATTAAATTTATTGAAATCATGCCTCCTGTCGTCATTTGCCAGATGTACACATTGTAATTTCATTGCCAAGATAGCGGTCAATCTTTTTAGCACTATCAATTTCAGTTTATGTATTTTTCTGAGTGTTCGCTGAACAGAAGACTGACACATGGTGCATACTTTTATCCTCTCTATTTTTCTTATTTTATTATTGCTCGTGTAGTTCAAGTCCATTCTGCCGGATAAGAAGACAATGTTTGACATAGCAATGGCTGGTCCTGTGGCTGGAGCTGCACTTTCGTTTTCAATGTTCTTTGTAGGCTTGTTACTCTCTTCAAATCCTGTTGGAGCAAGTGATTTAGTTGAAGTACCTAGCCAGCTATTCCAGGGTTCCTTGTTGCTTGGACTTATTAGCAGAGCTACACTTGGATACAGGTATCTGGTACCTGAGTACTTGATGTTTTGAACCATTCATTTGAATTATTTGTTTCTAATGAACATATATTTACTTACAGAGCCATGCATGCTGCTACGGTTTCAATCCACCCTCTTGTGATCGCAGGCTGGTTAGCTCACTCAACTCTTAAACCTTTGCAGTCAAAGAAGTGTTTTTCTTATTCTTGTTGCAAATTCTTTTAGGTGTGGCTTAACTACTACTGCATTTAACATGCTTCCTGTTGGATGTCTTGATGGTGGAAGAGCATTACAGGTAAACATTCCTGTAAATGTTGATTAAGCGAAGTCCGACAACCACACTGTACCAGATGTTGAGAACTTGAGATGGTCCTCCCTCACCTAGTCAGTTGCTTTCCTATAGATGTATAACAATGTTTTGTGGACATGCCTTTCTTCAACCTGTGATGATAAGTTTCTAAATAATGTGCCTTTAAATCCCATAACAAATACATGTATGCTGTCACAAATACATTTGTATATTCAAGAGCCCGTTAGTGCAGTTATGTTTTGCAAGCGCTTTTCCTGAGCAACTACGCATAACGTATTATCTGTCATGAGTCTCTAGTACTTATTTGGGTTGCAATGTCAAGGAAACAAACTCTGCAGCCAAAATCTCATCCCATTGTTCCTTAAAAAGATTTGGTTTTTAGTGTTCTTGCCCCTACTTTGAAGTGCAATTGTCGTTTACCATTCATAAGTCAGAGCGATTTTGCCGTTGATCATTGCGAAATTGCCCCTGTTTTGACTGTTGATGAGCAAATTGCAATTACACTTCAAGGTAGGGGAACACAAATGACCCAAAATATATTTGATGTGAGCATGGAGTTTTTGGAGTGCATGCTTTGTCAAGCTATGTAGGCAGCCTTCACTGGTCTTATTTTCCCTAACCACGGCTTCTACAGAACTCCTTGATTTTTTTTAGCAGCAAAAACATTGAGCTGCTTCATCAAATAGTATGTTTTAAGTCCACTGACATACTACTCAACAGGGGGCTTTTGGCAAGGATGCTTTGTTTGGATTTGGCCTCACAACATACTCGTTGCTTGGGCTAGGAGTGGTAAGTCAGTCCATCTTGTGCCTCACAATTTCTATTGCAATAATATACAGCTTGGTTTCTGACCTCTTTGAAAGCTCTGTCATCCATCTGCCACATACATTACTCATATGCATGGTTGTTGAATCCCTACTGTTTTTTTTTTTCCATATATTGTGTTGCGTAGGAAGTCTTCTTATTTCACAGTTTGCGAGATAGTATTATTGTTTTACTCTTTCATCCATCTGCCACATTCATTACTCATATGCATGGTCGTTGAATCCCTACTGTTTTTTTTCCATATATTGTGTTGTGTAGGAAGTTTTCTTATTTCACAGTTTGCGAGATAGTATTATTGTTTTACTGTCTTAACTCAAGCTTCATGTGTAGTAGTATTTATGTTTTGACCCTTGAACCTGGTTTACGTTTTTTACCGCCTCAGTGATATTACATTCAACTCTAATGTTCCTTCTTTCCTTTTTCCTTTCAGCTTGGAGGACCATTATCTCTTCCTTGGGGCCTTTACGTGCTAATATGTCAGGTAAGAAGGGGTGGCACATTGAGGTCTCGGATACATGTTTAAGCTGAAATGTATGTGTAGAGAAACACACTAATTTATCTGGTTTGTCGCAGAGAACACCTGAGAAACCATGCTTGAACGACGTAAGCGATGTCGGAACCTGGAGGAGAGCAGCCTTGATAGCTTCGGTGTTTCTTGTTGTATTGACTCTCATTCCACTGTGGGATGAACTTGCGGAGGACCTAGGTGTAGGGCTTGTTACTTCGTTCTGAGACAGAGTGCTTACCTTATAGAATTAGGACATGATGTAGCTCAATTTGTATTGGAAAAAGTAGCGTCAGTAGAAGTGTTGTAAAGGCACGTGAATTCACCGGTTAGGTGAAGTATGTAATGCTTCTCGTGCAATTGTGTTGAAACTGATACATGATTCTGAATATGGGAGTGTACCAATAAATTTTTGTGACAAGCAATTGTCTACTTTGATACACACACAAACCGTCTTCGTCCTAGGTATATTATGGCTTTTGATTGTCAAATTTGGAACACAAAGCGGACCACGACAGGTAGTTCAGGTAGGGCCGACCATTCCAGGAAATTACTTTTGTGCCAAACAATTTGTCAACTCTCATGCTGTCATGCACACGAATAGCAAGCTCGTTCTGTTTACGTGCGAGAACGATGTTGAATCTTTTTTTTTGTATAATAAACCATAATCTGAAATCAGGAGGGGGCATTACGAACTTCTAGAGTCTTCGTCTAACCTGGCGTGTGATGGTCAATTTGAAACACGAGTGGGTCCACATGACAGGTAGACCATTCCAAGCTGCTCTTGATCACCTTCCCCTCCTGCGAGCGCAACTGTCTTCCACAGCTCCACCCCCGTGCTGTACAATACAGCAGCGCGTTCCCAACTCCAACCAAATCTCCAACCCCAATCCCCAAAGCCACCACCCGTCCTTCCCCTTCCCGACCTCGCCGAGGAAGCCTCCCGTTCCAAACCCTAGCCTCTCGCTCCCCCCACTCCCGCCAGCATGGAGGACGAGGACGCCGGCCCCGGCGGCGGGGGCGAGGCATCCCCGCCGCACCACGCGGCTGCGGCGCAGGGCGACCACCGGGCGCGGGACATGGCGGCGTCCCCGACGAGCTCGCGGTCCGTGACGCAGACGGTGAACGGGTCGCACCGGTTCGTGATCCAGGGGTACTCGCTCGCCAAGGGCATGGGCGTGGGGAAGCACATCGCCAGCGAGACCTTCACGGTGGGCGGGTACCAGTGGGCGATCTACTTCTACCCCGACGGGAAGAACCCCGAGGACAACTCAGCCTACGTCTCCGTCTTCATCGCGCTCGCGTCCGAGGGCACCGACGTGCGCGCGCTCTTCGAGCTCACGCTCCTCGACCAGAGCGGCAAGGGCAAGCACAAGGTGCACTCCCACTTCGACCGCTCCCTCGAGTCTGGGCCGTACACCCTCAAGTACCGCGGATCCATGTGGTAATGACCGAGGAATTGTTGACTCTCAACTCTTGTCGCCTCCATGCTGTAATAAGCTCTGCTTAGGTTTAGACTGAGTGGCCAGGTTGGACAGGTCTCGAACTCCCATTCCCATTCTTAATTAGTTTGTTTGTTTTGAAAGCAGCAGGCGGCTGTGGGAAATTATCTTCGTTAATTAGTCTCCATGATCTGTTGGTATTGCCCTAGTCGATTATGCGCCTGTGAGTTTGACAATCTAACAATGGGAGGCACATTGGTGATTCTACAATACTCCTACCTAGGTGTGATTCAGTTGCGCTGTAGGACTGGGGCTCCGTTGTAACCATGCAGATACCAGCATGATGTGCAATTGTAGTCTGATTCAGCTGTTTCTCTATTTGCCTAATATTCAGTTGGTGCTCAGGAATTGTAACTGCTTAATCTGCTTGTTCCAAAATTAGTAGTGTGGCATCAAGCGAGTTCCATTTGGAGTGGTGTTTGTTTGGATTGTTGTCTTTTAATAATAATAATATGCTAAAATTTTCCTGTGAAAAAACTGTACCATGTTTACAAAAGATATAGCATTATTCCTGCCCCATGCTAGTAGTATATATGTGTGTTTGGTTACCTAACTGTCAAGAAGTCTGTTATGAACATATGGAGCACATTGTCTGGTGTGGATAACTGGATATGTATTCATCTTTCTATTTGCTATTATGGAGTACTTACTACCTAACAGTCATTCGGCTTTCTAGTTATGGTACTTACCAAAATCATGGAGATACCTAGCTGTTCCTCTCTGTTTTAGACTGTTCATTAATGTACCAAATGTGTGCATTACTTTCAGCTTCCGCATTTGTTGAAATTTCTATAGTTGATCAGCTTTAGTTTCTACTAGTTTATGTACAATAATGTCCTGGAGCCAATGAAATGATGGGACAGTTTGTCTTCTCTGGTACTTTTGGTTAAGTTGGTAGAAACTTAGAGCATCTGTACTGATCTGCATACATGCAAGCTCAACAGCTTCCTGCAACCTCTTTCTGCTCAAATAACTTGTGTTAGTTTTCTGGTTTTCTGGCTTTTCATAATTATTGAGCCTTAAAGGTAGCTATATTAACAAATTGGCCCTTACAAAATGAGGTGCAACCCAGCAACTATATTAAAGCATCCCTTTTTGTCCATTCATGTGTACCAACTGTTCGTGGATAGCATTCATCCATATATCTCTTACAGATTGTTTAGTTTGATGAAACGTCTGGTTTTTTTATTTTACTTTCTTTATTTGACCAAGCTTGATCCTGAAAAAGACCCTGATTTCTTCGTCCTGATTCCAATTTTCAGGGGCTATAAAAGGTTCTTTCGGCGTACTGCTCTTGAAACATCAGATTTTCTTAAAGATGATTGCTTGAAGATAAACTGTACCGTGGGTGTTGTAGTATCAACTATGGACTATTCTAGGCCACACTCAATAGAGGTTCCAGAGTCTGACATAGGCTATCATTTTGGAACACTTTTGGACACTCAGGAAGGTGTAGACGTTGTTTTTAGTGTAGCAGGAGAGAAGTTTCATGCCCATAAGTTGGTATTGGCTGCCAGATCTACCTTTTTTAGGTCTGAATTTTTTGAACATGAATCATATGAAGAAAAGAATGAAGCTGATACGAGGAATGAAATTAAAGAGATCATCATTGATGACATGGATCCCAAAGTGTTCAAGGTATGTTTCTATTTTTGTGACATTCTCATCTCCCATTTCATTGTTGAACAATCCCTTGGCTTCTATATTCATCTGTGCAAATATTCTCTGTTGCAGGCTGTGCTTCATTTTATGTATAGGGACAGTCTTGTTAACGATGATGAGTTGTCCGCGTCGAGCTCCGGCTGCTCTATCTTTGATACTTTAGCTGGGAAGTTAATGGCTGCAGCAGACAAATATGAGTTGCCAAGGCTAAGATTGCTATGTGAATCTTACTTGTGCAAACATATTTCTGTAAACTCTGTGGCAACTACTTTAGCATTGGCTGATCGGCACCATGCTACGGAGCTTAAATCTGTTTGCCTGAAATTTGCTGCTGAAAATCTTTCAGGTAATAAGAGTTAACATGAAAGTTATTTCAATCTTCATGCATCATACGCGGATATCGTCTTGATTGACATCTTGGATAAAATTTTGATATGTAGTTTAGTTTGTAGCTTCTCATAATCGTAAATGGGCTCGGTGATGTTAGGTTTTGATTCTCCTAAGGGTATGTTTAGATTGTAGGAAAAACACTGTACCTTTAGAAAATACTGTAGCTAAGTCGTGGGAAGCGTGTTTTGTGAGAGGGAGGAGTAGTTGAATAGTGAAAAGTTGAAATGAATAGTGATTAGTTTGAAATCTGAACAGGGCCTAAAAATAAGTGAGTGCATGTTATGTTCTTATTTAGATGCTAAACAATTCCCAGTTTGCTGAACAATTTACTGCATGGCATGATGGTCAAATGTATGCAGTGTGTTCGCATTGCATAGAAAATTGGCATATATGGTTTTTTATGATGCCTTATTGCCAGATAGTACGGACGGTCATAGCTGCTGGATTATGAGTCATGAGAACGTCGGGTTTTCAGTTGTTTCTTGCATTGCATAGAAAATTGGCATATATGGTTTTTTATGATGCCTTATTGCCAGATAGTACGGACGGTTATAGTTGCTGGATTATGAGTCATGAGGACGTCGGGTTTTCAGTTGTTTCTTGCTTCTATTTTGACCACTATCTTCCTGAGCATCTCAATTCTTCCATCTAAAACTTTAGGTCATCCTATCAGTATTATTTTGGTGTCCACATTACTGTTTAGTAAATCATGTGCCACTTTTCCTGCTTGCTTGTTTCCGGTGGTGCCCAAATAAATTTGAGCTTGTATAACATTCCAGATGCCCTTATGTATCTGCAGCTGTGATCCGGACCGAGGGGTTCGATTATCTAAAAGACAACTGCCCGGCACTGCAGTCAGAAATACTGCGAACAGTTGCCGGGTGTGAGGAGCCCTGCAGCAGCGGCGGGAAAAGCCAGAGCGTATGGGCGCAGTTATCAGACGGTGGCGACACCAGCGGGCGCAGGGTGAGGCCGAGGGTTTGAGGCGTCACAGCTGTGATCACTGACCTGTGTAATCGAAGCTGTAGTGTAAATGGGGACGGGAAAACGTACAGCTATTTGATTTGTGACAACGCTTGTAATAATTTGTTTAGCATCTCCTTGTTGCACCCTTGTACGGTTTGGCATGTTCATAATCATTCTTTGCTTCATTTCATAAGTTGATGTTTTGGTATCTCACATGGCACACACAAATAGGTGTATTGCCGTTGTGCGACACGAATTGACTTCGATCATGTCATCCTCAACAAGACAGAAGAGATTGTGCCGCCGAACCTGAATGGCATTGGCAGTGGTTTAAACACGATGTAGGAGTTTAGTACGAAAAAACTACACTGACAAATCCCTCATACAATGCATATTTGCAGATATGCAGTAGCCGAGGGCAACCTCTCTGGAGGAAACACCGAAACACCCTTAGGCTTCGATTTCTCAGCAGGAAACACCGACGCTTTCATTTTTGCTCAACCAAATGATGCCACCAGGAACTCCTTGTAAATGCTCATAAACTTGGCCACGAAAGCTGCAGGAGAGTTGTAAAAGGAGAGGAGGCAAATAAGTACGGCTGCTGATAACCATAATGAAAAAGACCATCCTAGGAAATCTGATATATGAGCGCATAACAAAACAAAGAACATAAACAAAAAGCCATACATAACTATACCAATTGTACACGAAAAGGCATGCTTTGGTTGTGTTTCAATTGTAGGATAATGATAGCGTTCAAAACAATTACAACTGATAAGGTTGAACACAAGCAACCATATAGATGCCGGCCATTAAGAATAATAAGCACTTGACAGAAGGGGCGAAAGCATACCTTCTAGATGAAAAATGGCCTTTGACCCAAGGCGCATCTTGTGCTCCTGTAAAGATGAAGCCGATACAAGTTAGATCTATGATATGGCAAGACTAAGACCACATAAAAGCTACTTCAATAGGTTATGCACCTCTAATTTTTGTCTATTTGATAAACTATGGGGCTGTATGGAACTAAATTAATTGGAGTAAATTGTTTCCAAATTGTTTACTCACATAGTGTGCAGCCCAGTGGCAGATTTCGTGTTTCAGATCAGCATCTAACTTCCTCAGTAATTCCGTCAACAACTTCTGCAGTAGTCAAAAGAGAAGCTCAGCATGCATGACAATTTGAGGGCATGGAAGAAGAATGAATAAAGCAGCAACAGAAGCATTAAATCACCTTTAAAATACTTTCTGGTGGGATACAATTGACAAGTAATTCATATAATTTCTGGCGTACAGCATATAGCCTGAAATGTTAAAAGCGAATAAAAAATCCATAAGGCACTAGTGCATATCTATTCAATGTGCAAAATTTTAACAAATGGGTGTGCATAAACTGCATTCATTGGATGGGGGAAAATTCTCAAATCCAATAGTCTATCTCACATGTAACTGATATTGTAAAACTTATAATACAAAACACAAGTAAACATGTTGTATTAAGTTGCTTGCAATCGGTAGTTAAGATATTAATATCATTGAATTTTAAACATCATCCCCTGCAGTTTGCAGGCTGCAAGACAAACATGCATTGACAGGAAGCATGGAAAGCTAATGAGGGAACTTGGGAAACTATAGAACAGATACTGTACAGAGAAAACTGTATGCATCAAAGAGATGTCCAAGGAAATAGTATCACTACATAGTACCCAAAAACAAACTAATATCAAAGCTATAAGAGCATCCGCCAATATGGCATTCACTGCTTTCAACAATGACACCCAATGATATGAATCTGTCCATTGCGAAGCACAAACTCCAACAAGAAATTACCAAAGCTAATACCAGCTAAACTTTTCTACATGCATTCGAGAAACATGCACCAGGTCATAAGCTCACTGCCTCACTGTATTCCTATCATCGATGACTTGTATTTTCACTTTACAGCAAAAATAGGCACACAATCTTAGTACAAATATAAAACTAAAGCAATACTGCAGCCGGAACCCCTTCTTAAACCCTTTTAATTTATGACAGACTAAACAGCATGCAACAAGAATTCTTAAGGATTAAATACTTTCAACAGAAGATGGAACCTTTTGGGGCTTTGTTCTGTCAGGATATCAGTTGCTATTTCAGACACATATTGCTCCCAGTCAAGAGGAGGCGCCACTTGATTTGATGTAAATGGGTATCTGAAAGTAAAAAAAAAATGACAATATTTAGTGCTGTCAGGAGGTATAAGTATAAAAGTGGAGGTGTGGCAAATCAGTGAAGGAACTGAATACAAAAATAAGCACAAGAGCTTACTGTTGAACTTTGCAGGTTTCAAAAAACAGTATCGCCCGTCTCAGATTACGGTTTGATTGTGCTGCAATACGAGTAGCAAATCCAGCTGGAAGATGAAGGTTTTCTTTCTTCCCAATGAACTCCAGAACTTGAACGATCTATGAAGTGAGGGAGGTGTTCACACTTTAGTATTTTCATAGTACTCCTATATTTGAGCTTGATGGAGCAGCAGATTAGAGAATGTCAACGGTGCTTTTGAACACCCAGATGGCATGTAGTGTCAATCAAGAGATAAGACACTAAGCAATACAACAAGGTCAAATGAAAACTGAGTTTTGAGCATCCATAACTAACCTGATCTTCAGTAGGCGCATTTACTCGCACGTTTAAGCAACGGGACCTCACAGCCTCTGTCACTTTTGAGGAGCTGTTACAACATAGGATCAGTCTGCATGATGCGCTATACTTCTCCATAGTCCTACGAAGGGAATGCTGGGCTTCTCGTGAGAGCTTGTCAACTTCATTTAACACTAGAACTGCAAGTTTAGATGAACTTTGTTAAGTTCCTAATAACAGGAGCATACATTAAACCTAATTACCTAAGCAAGATGCATGCTCATGTATGAGGTTGTCAAACATATGCTATTTAAGGTTAACAAACGTGATGAAAAAATATCAATAGTTTAATGCTAACAGGCAAACCTACTAGTGTCATGTGAGACAACTGCATAGTGCCTGGACACTATTCTTTATCAAATCACACATAACACTGAATGAATATCAAGAAGAAAAAAGCAGATGAATCCCCTTTAAGAGCTCAGAATAAACTAGTGGGAATACAGACACAGTACTGCGAATAGAACACCAACCTTTAAATGCTCTCTTGCCTTTGGCATCAATTGGCCTATTCTTCGCCATCTCTTTGATGACCTCTTGGACAACATACCTGTCCTGAAAGCCTGCATCACTGGGATTCATCTCCACATGGTGAGCACTCGACAACATCGCCAACTCTATCTCGAGTGTTCTTGTTCCGGTCTGAAGAGCAAATAGCAACTCAGACTCAAGACAAATTCATAGGTAATCCAACTTGTCAATAAAGCGTAACACGTTAAAACCAGGAAGTGTGAACAATTGAACATAAAAATAAGACGACCAGCTACCCTGCAAAAAACATATGAATTGCAGTATTTTCCTATGGTGCCATGATAGTCAAGATCAGACAATAGGGATTCCTCATCTACATAATACATAACACTACTAACTTCACTCTGGAAGTATACTATTATTTGTACAGTAGCATTTCGTGAAGTCCAACACATCATCAGTATTTGTGAAAGTAGCAATAAGAACAAAGATCGGGCTATCAAAAGATAAAGACTCACATCGATCTTCCATGTCTTGTTCTCCATCCTAACCTGCAACCAAGCAATCAAGACACAAAAAAAAATGTCAAGACCAAAGTACAACCTACAAAGAAAAAAAATAAATAATAACGAGCAGACCCCCTACAAAAATATTTTTAAAAAAATGTGCACCTTCTCCGCACCGGCACCAAACATCTGCTTGATGAGCGCCAGGATTAGGGTTTTCTTCCCGGACCCCGACGGCCCATAGAAGAGCAGGTGCGGGCAATCCTGCTCCGAAACCTGGTCAAAACCAAAGCGCACATTATTAGAGCCGCAAAACATCAGAAAAAACCCTAGATTAACCCAAAAACGCGCAGATCGCGGGCACTTACGAGCTTCCGGAGGTTCTGGGCGACCTGGTCGTGGACGGTGACCTTGTCCAGGGTCTTGGGCCGGTACTTGTCAACCCACAGCATCCTCGCTAGCTCCCTCTTCTTCCCGGCCTCGCCTCGCCGCTAGAGTGGAGGGAGAGGTAGAGAGATTTGGGGAGTGGATTGGGAGGGGAATGGAGGGGAGTGGCGGGAACTCGGGACTGATGGAGGCGGGACTCCGCCGCTGCGAAACGAGGGTTTTTGCCGGGCTCCTCGCCTATCTTTCTTTCTGACAGGTGTGGTCCACGTGTCATTGGATATGGTGCCGGGGCCTTGTGGGCGAGAGAAGTTAAGTGGGCCGTGGGCTTTGATATGGTGGAGGAGGGAGCCCAATTTTTCAATGACTTCTTTGGGTTTTCTTATGCATTGGCTGGTTTGTAGATTTTTCT
The DNA here is from genome assembly GCA_015342445.1 of Digitaria exilis. NCBI lineage: Eukaryota > Viridiplantae > Streptophyta > Magnoliopsida > Poales > Poaceae > Digitaria > Digitaria exilis. Next base: position 1,955,342 of record JACEFO010001754.1, on the reverse strand, counting down.
TTTCTTGCGGGGAGAATATAATTTATTTCCGCTATCTCTAGAAACATAACACAAATTTAGCTTCATGGGATGATTATCATATCTGAGGTTACAAAATCTGGAGAACTTATTAGTAAGTTTACATGTTGTTAGACCTGAACGAGCAACGAGTCATCACTCATTGGTGCATGACAAGACTTCGTCAAACAAACAAACATACCCAGGAATGATGTGACCAACACACTTGTCGTACGTCCTGGACTCTACTTAAATCGCACAAAACGGTCAGTGTTATTGAGGGCTGAATTGCATCTACTTTCGAGTGCAGTTTAGTACTGCAACACACAACGACAACGGTCCCCATTGAGGGCTTTGATGAGCTTGCCCGCATCAAACTTAGCAGCTGCATTAAAGACAGATCTAAGAAGACGTGACCTGTGACCCTGACAAAAATAGTGCTGCGACATGAACATGTTGGCCTTCGCGTGGACTGTGGAGATGAATGAAGTAGAAACGAATAAAATGAAAAAATAGGTTTGCGTAATTCATTACGGCACCAGTGGTCTAGTGGTAGAATAGTACCATGCTACGGTACAGACCCGGGTTCGATTCCCCGCCGGTGGCATCTTTGTTTTTTGTGTTTACGTAATGCTGAAGCCAAACGCACAAACGAAGAGCTCCTGGTGATTCCTTTTGTTTTTTAAGTTCCCATGACCATGAAGCCATCACATGAAGGGAGCATGGGAGCAGGCGCGCGAGGACAAGCATTTGCTCCTTCTATTCCTCCCTGAAAAGATACTACGCCACGAAGCAACAAAAAGCAGGCAATGAGCGTGGGCCGACCTAATAAGCAATCAATATGAGATTATGACAATCCAGGAGCGCGTGATGGCCTGCCTCTGCCTGATGGGTTGGCTGATTACCCGTTTGACCCCACGCCTAGCGCCCCGCCACCTGGTAATCTGTAACGGACGTTTAAGTGCAAATCACTCCGTCCCACCCTGGCAACATCCAATCCAACCCCGGCGTGGAGGGCATGTGCGGCACACGCATCGCGCAGCGCAAGAGGGCCATGTCCCCGTTTGTCCGCGCGTGGCCGTGGGATTTGAATCTGGGGGCGTTTCGGTAAATGCAACGGGCGAATCGCCACTGGACTCGGGCGACACCGGCCGGACACACGTCACGTCGCCGCGGCCTTGGGCTGCTCCCTGATACGCCTGTCCTGTCCCCTGTTTTTATTCCCTTTTTTCTTTTTTTTTAAAAAAACTGACACGACGAAGCTGGACTGCTGCAAAATATCTTGGTCTGAAAATAATTTCAGAAAAGATTTTGCTTTGAAACTTTTTAGCATGCACGCTACTCCTCGCGATCTACACGCTGTATTTTGTTCTTGTTCGTACAGTACTACCCTCAGACAAGAGACAGTGTGGTTTGTCCGGGCGGCGCTCCGGCACAGCAGGCGCGCCCCCACGTGGGCTCCACGAGTCAACCCCGGGGGAACCGCGTGCCACGTCGCCCTCCTCCCCTTCCCCACCGCCACCGCAACGCTCGCGGCGCGCGCCGAGATGACCAAACCGCCCTCGCCCACCACCACTGCCTAGCCACTCCCACCACGGCACCACCTCCCTCCGCCTCCTCGCGATACGGCGCCTATCCATCCACGAACCATCCTCCCGTCCCGTCGCCGCTGGTGTCCGCTGGTGTGGTGGCCTCGTCTTCTGGTGTCCCGGCGCATAGACGCGGTGGCGGTCCCGGGACCCTGATCTCTGCTCTGGATCGCTTCGGTCCGGTGTATCCTCTCCTCTCTTGCCTCGATTGAAAAGCTTCTTCGCTTTTCCGATCCGTCCCCGTCACCGCCCCCTTCGATTGATTTTCCTCCTTACCATAATTGCGGTCGCCGTCCCAACTGCCTGTTCTTCCTTATTTGGTTCTTGGGATTTCCGGCACTCGCATGTGAATACCCTCTCCTTTCTTTCCCGTGTTTCTGTTTCTGTCACAAGGATCGGGTGGGGTTGAGCTGGGAAACCTCGAGCTGGAGGAAACCGTGTTTCGTGTGTACCCTTCGCTTCCCCGCCTACGTTTCCTTTGGAGCGGCGTCTCGCCGCCGTCTTTATAGAAGCCGCTCGCTGCTTCATCGATTCTGATCCATCTGGCATTGCATTGCATCTATCTCCGCCGGGAATTCAAAGCTTTCTTGGTTTGGGTTTCGGAGCAATAAATCTTGAAGCTTCTTAGTAGTATTGATTCCAGTCCCAAACCATTGCATCCTCCGATTGATTGGTTGCAGAGAGTTCGGAGTTGAGATCTTATTACCGGGCTCCGATCAGCGCGCGCCAGTGGGGAGCGGGATGGCGGCGAATCTGGCGGCGCTGCGTCCGTGGCTCTGCTTGCTGGTGGCAATGGCGGCGGCGGCGGCGTCGTGGTCCGGCGTCGCGAGGGTGGATGCGCTGGGGATGAACTGGGGCACGCAGGCCACGCACCAGCTGCCGCCCAAGATCGTGGTGCAGATGCTCAAGGACAACGGGATCAAGAAGGTGAAGCTGTTCGACGCCGACGAGGACACGCTCAGCGCGCTCGCCGGCTCCGGCATCGAGGTCATGGTCGCCATCCCCAACGTCCTCCTTGACAGGATGACCGACTACGACACCGCCAAGGAGTGGGTCCGCCGCAACGTCTCGCGATACAACTTCGACGGCGGCGTCACCATCAAGTAAGATGCAATCTTACTCTGCTGCTGCTCATCAGCCATGGCCACCAGAGGCTAAAAGCTTACTTCTTGTGTTCCGCCATTGCAGGTACGTGGCGGTGGGCAACGAGCCGTTCCTGGCGGCGTACAACAACACGTTCGACAAGGTGACGTTCCCGGCGCTGCAGAACATCCAGAACGCGCTGGACGAGGCCGGGCTGGGCGACACGGTGAAGGCGACCGTCCCTCTCAACGCCGACGTGTACATGTCCCCGACGGACAACCCGGTGCCGTCGGCGGGGCGGTGGCGGCCCGACATCTCCGACCTGATGACACAGATGGTTTCGTTCCTGAGCAACCACAGCGCGCCCTTCACGGTGAACATCTACCCTTTCATCAGCCTCTTCCTCAACGACAACTTCCCCGTCGACTTCGCCTTCTTCGACGGCGGCGCGACGCCGGTGCTCGACAACGGCGTCTCCTACACCAACGTCTTCGACGCCAACTTCGACACCCTCGTCGCCGCGCTCAAGTCGTCCGGCCATGGCGACTTGCCCGTCGTCGTCGGCGAGGTCGGCTGGCCCACCGACGGTGACAAGCACGCCACCAACGCCTACGCGCAGCGCTTCTACAATGGCCTCCTCAAGCGTCTCGCCGCCAACACCGGCACACCTGTCAGGCCCAACCAGTACATCGAGGTGTATCTGTTCGGTCTCCTCGACGAGGACATCAAGAGCGTCGCCCCAGGCAACTTCGAGCGGCATTGGGGGATCCTCCGGTTCGATGGGCAGCCAAAGTTCCCGATGGATTTGTCCGGGCAAGGCCAGAACACGATGCTGGTGCCGGCGCAGGGTGTGGAGTACCTGTCCCGGACATGGTGCGTCGTCAACACCGAGTCACCCAACATGGACAAGCTCGCCGATAACATCAACTTCGCCTGCACCTTCGCCGACTGCACCGCCCTCGGCTACGGCTCGACGTGCGGCGGCATGGACAGCAATGGCAACGCGTCCTACGCATTCAACGCCTTCTTCCAGATGAAGGATCAGGCCGATGAGTCCTGCGACTTCCAGGGACTCGCCAGGCCCACGCAGACGGACCCGTCCACGGCCACCTGCAACTTCACCATACAGATCGCCACCACCTCGGCCGGCAGCCGGCGGCTCGCCGGGCCGTTCGCCGCCGTCGCCGTGCTGGTCTTGGCGCTGCTGCATTAGGCCGTGCCGTGCCCGTGCGTGCTTAGATAGGCAGGTTATTAGTATTGATCTTTGGTTGCTTCTGGCAGGATTATAGTTGGTTCGTTTGTTGGGTTATTTTTGTTTGGTGAAATAATTGGTAGAAAGTGTTGTTGTGCTGGAGATATACATGTATACTTCAGGTTCAGGATATATACTGATGTGAGATGGTTTGACATGTATTCATGTCATTTTGAGGTTGTAGGATACATGGAGATACTGATCAGTGAACAACACTGAAGCTACTACATGGACTGATGAGTACAGTTCCTTCAGGCTTCAGACATCCAGTTTCGTCGGTGGGTACCATGTGTTCACATCATGGGCAAACACATTTTGGGTTCTGATTTGTAGGATGCATAGTTTTGGAACTTGCAGTTTGTAGCTTGTAGGTGATCCAGATTTGTTTGGCCTGTTGCAATATACTACTAGCTCCACCCACATGATCTGAAACAAAATACGTGATGCGGAGGAGATGCACATGGTCCCGTCATCCAGCCTAACATGGACACATGGTACTATGGCCTCTTGATTGGTGTGGATGCACAACTTTTCTCGCGCAAAATTGGAACTCGTCCCTGGCTTCCATAGGCAGATGAAGTGACCAATAAACCAGCCGAAGAAGCTTTACGGATCGGCCGTGCACATGGCTTCCATAGGCTTCCCAGACTTAGTTTTTTTTTTTTTTTTTGCCGGTTTCGTTCCGATTTGCAATCACTACTAGTAAACAGTTGAACCGGTGAGGACGATCGATGCATCTGAATCTCACGCAAAAGCACACCATATACTGCACAAGGTCAAGTCCCAGATATGCATAGCTGAATCTCACGCAAAACAAACTACAAACCAGCATCAATCAGCAGAATAGCCAGCCATTGCAGCCCGTCGCTGGCCATTGACAGAAATAATAGATACCAGTAACACCGTAAACCATTTGTAGAAAATTGTTGAAAGTAAATAAAGTGAAGGGCACGCCATCTGAAAATTGTTGCTGGTACCGGACGCTGGACCAATCCGCCGAATCAGCGCGCGCCACGCGTGGGAGTGGGAAACAGAAACGACCTGGCGTCGTCGGTCCGTCTCTGTCGCCGACGTGACGACGGACGCGGTGCTTCTTGTTTGGCGCGAGACGTCAGGCGTGGGCGGCTGCCGGCACAGGAAGCTTCTTCCTTCGTGAGGATCCGTCATCCGTGTCATGTGCATGCCCGGGTTCAGGCGGGCGGCGGCGGTTTTTCGCATGTCGGCAGCTGCACTATTCTAAACCTTGTTGCCAGATTGCCCGGTTCTACAGCGTAACCCCGATTCTGAACTTCATTCAGAGAGGGAACTAGTATGTAATAATGGGTTTGTGTCATTGGTCTCGTTTCGTGCGTGCTGGCACTGCCTGTTTTTTCTACAGAATCTACCAAAAAAAAAACACTTCAATTCCTTGAACTGCTAAACTTGGATTGGGTTGATTTGGGCACACCTGACGACCCTGCATGCACTCTGTTTTTATCGAGCGAACATCACTCTGTTTTTATCGTAGTTTTCCTACTGAAAGTCTGAAACTAATCACAACTCTGAACCGAACTGTCCTGCCATTGATTGCACGATTGCCATCAATGCCTGGATTTCTCCAAAATCTACACAAAACCACTTGATTTTATTGAGTACAAACTTGTATTAGTACGCTGGTTTAGCCATAGCATGTCATGACCCTGAACTAAACGACCGGACCAAAGCTTGCATGTGCGGTACTGAAACTAGTCTGAGATCAGAGAAGAAAGAACTCAAGGCCCAAAGACCCTCTGTTTATTGCACGGGCGCACGCGGCAGGCCACCGAGATCAGACAAGCTGTGGGTTCGACGCTGACGGCAAGACGGCGAGCACAGCAGCCGTTGATCACTGGACGTTGACGGCGAGCTTCATCCCGGTCTGGCAGTGGCCCTCGACGCCGCAGATGAAGAACCACTGCCCGGGCTGCCGCAGCGCCACGCGGTCGTCGCCGGAGCCCAGCGTCGGCGCGTTGCTCGGCACGGCGCACGCCGCGTAGCTCTGGGCGTCCACCACCACCACGTTGTGAAACCCCTCCGAGTACAGGAACTCTGCGACACCACCAGCAACCGATCGATCAGTTCAGTTCAGTAGCCGAGATCGCCGCGCGCACGCGAGCAACAACTAATTTAACACCCTGCGTCGTGACGACTCGTGTTATATTAACCACAGTCACATATATACCGAGCGTGTCGCCGACTCTGAAGCTCTTGCTGCTGGCCCAGGCGTCGTAATCGATCCCGTTGTCCCAGCCGGCGTCGTCGCCGACCCTGTACGACGACGCCGCGGACGTGGTCGCTGGCAGCAGAGCGGCCACGCTGGCAATGATTATGACGGTGATGACAGTGGCGACGAGCGGTGTCGCGCGCGAAGCCATTTCGTAGAGCACCGAATGTCGATCGAGCTGAGTGAGTACTGCAGCACCGCAAGTCTCTGATGGGTTCACAGGTATTGTTGTGGCTATATATATGCTGCTGATGCGTATCAGAGATTCAGAGCTGATGTAAATGTGCACATCAGCAGCCATGGAACCATGGAAAACGTACGGTGGCTTGGACGTACGCCTGTGTGAGTTGTTTGCGACGACGTTGGTGCGTCCACCGGTTGCGTTGTCTGCTTGGCGAGAAGACGACTGTTCTTGCGGCGTAACCGATGATTGGAGGGCGAACCATGACCCCGGGCCTGCAGATGCAGGGAGCTGAACTCGTCCCCTCATTGGCAGGGTTCGTGGGTTACTCTGACCAACTCCGAGGTCGGAGGATTTGTTTTTCTCTGTAGTATATACACGTACGGACGTACCACTACTGGTTCATCGATTCATAAAGGAGTTTATGGATCGCGCGCCGGTTCCTACTGTGTGGTCAGTGTGGCCAGATCAGTTCCTGAATCATGAAGTTGTGACTCGTTCTGCAATGCGAGCGCGACGCACAATTTGTTGGCAGCGTAAGCCCGGGTGGTGCCCTTTGAGACGCGTGTGGTCAGCAGGCCAGGACCCCCGCGGCCGCCGTCGTCAAGACTAGTAACGGCCGGGGCGCCGCCGCGACGGGCGTCAGCGTCTCGCTCCCCTGCCTCGCCGTGCAGCTATATAGTTCCGTAGGACTAACAGAAAAAACTCTAATATTTGGAATGAGTTGATTTGGACTTTGGAGGAAACTCTAACTGGAATCAGTTGATTGATTGGAGCAAACTTGACTGAAAAAACAGGTGAAACTGCCATGACATAGTGCAGCACTGTTTATTCTTAGCTGAAGACGAACGCGACCTGAGCCTCGTTCTGCACCGCGAATGAGAGGCTAATCGTTCTTAGCTAGCCGAGATCATCAGTGGACGTTGACGGCGAGCTTCATGCCGGAGTCGCAGTGGCCCTCGGCGTCGCAGATGAAGAAGAACTGCCCGGCCTGCCCCAGCACCACGTGGTCGTCGCCGGAGGTGAGCGCCGGCGCGTTGTCCGGCGCCAGGCAATCGGCGTAGCCCTGCGCGTCCACCACCACCACATCGTGCTCGGCCTGCAAGTACCGGAACTCTGCGAGCCAAACAAACAACTCGTACGTTAACCACACCACACGTCCACACCATGTGCTATGGCCAATGAGTTAGCCACGTGAGCGTGGATCTTTAAAGACCTACGGTGTTGCACGTACCGAGCGTGTCGCCGACCTTGAACTTCTTGCCACTGGCCCAGGCTGCGTAGTCGACGCCGGTGTCCCAGCCGGCGCCGTCCCCGACCCTGTACGTCTTGGCGGAAGCAGTCGCTGGGAGCAAAGCCGCCACGACGGCGACGACCGCCATGGCTGCTGCCACGAGCATTGTCTTGGGCGAAGCCATTGTAATTTGCCTCGGGTGGATGCCGCTGCTGCTGCGCTTGTTGCCTTCAGAGCATTGGGCTTACACGTTGATATATATATATATATATACATGTCACCACCGGCGGTCCGGCGCCACAGGATGCTTGTGTTCTTGCGGTGTAATCGATGTGGTGTGCCGGATTCGTCGTCGTCGTGTCCTTGAGTTTGTTTTGTTGCAAAGCTGACCGATTCAAAATTAAGAAGCTTGGGCGGCATGATGCCACCAGAGCACTGGGCTAAAGGAGCACAGAACGCTGTCTGCGTGTTCGTGTATATATCATCCTCAGATATAGTGTAGGCGTGTTCGTGTACATAACGCGACAACGATTCAAAGCATGGATAACGTACGGAAGCAAGTGTTCTTCCTTATGGAAAGATGAAATAAATAGCTCAGAGAAAAAGACCAATAATCATCAGTGTGACAGATCGATAAATTTACATGTAATCTTCTATACACGATACTAAAACAAGCTGCAAGTAATTGAACCAGCACACTACACGTTCCTAGCTGATCGAAACATGCTTGTCTTGGTACAGATCTTTCTGTCTCGCGACTCTCTCAAAACCGTCCTTCAGATCTTGGCGATCTTGTCGGCGACGACGACGGGGTTGTTCTTGGCGATCCGCTCGCGTGCGGCGGTCTTGTAGTCGAAGCTGCAGGCGTGCTTCTCCGCGTAGCGGTGCGCGCCGCAGAATGTCTCCCCGCAGCAGCACCGGAACCCAAGCAGCCCCACCTTCTTCCTGCACGCCGTGCACCGGTTCGCCGCCGCCGGCTTCTTCTGCTCCGCCGTGGCCGTTACCGTGGCCGCCGCCGCCGCGGATGCATTATCGGCGGCGCACGCGATCATCCTGGCCTTCTTCTCCGGCGGCGGCGCGAACACGCCGCTCGTGTCGTCGAAAACGGAGCGCATCATCTTCTCCTCGTCGGCGGTCGCCATGGCGTCGGCGGCGGCTTGGTCGCGGTGGCACTTGGAGCACAGCCCGCCGGTGGCGTCGTTGGCGAAGAAGCCGCACCCGTTCGCGCACGTGGCGGCGGCGGCGATCTCGTTAACCTCGACGCTCTTGCGCTTCTGCGCCATGGCCGCCGCTGGCTTGCGTGCTGATGACCGTCGTGGAGGAGGACGCGCCGTGGGGAGCGAGAGGAGCTTGTCGGCGTCTATGGGTCGATCGAGTGCAACGTGATATCGTGGTGGGCGGGCGTGGCTTTATATGGACGGATGACGCGATGCCGGGGCGGCACGCACACGCAAGTTGGAGGCGTTGCTGGTTCGGAGAGTGTCAGAGCCCGTCCTGTTCGGATTGGACTGGATGCATTCGTGACTCTGACGCGAAACAAACGTACCTGTGGTTCGATCCGGACGGTTCGTGGACCTTAACAAACATAACCTCCAACGAGACCGCGTCGGTGTAACGCTGCAGATCGTGACGGGCTCGATCGTCGTCGGTGTAACCTGTGGTGTGGTCCCATCCGACTCGCGCACCTTAATTACCAGACACGTAATTTCGTCACCGTGAGACCGCGTCGGTGTAACGCTGCAGACCGTGACGGGCTCGATCGATCGTTCGTTCGTCCTCCTTGCAGACACCGGCGTAACGGGTGCGAGCTGCACGTCTAGGTCTAGGGTTTTGGTCGATGATTTAATTTGGGTCAGCCTTTGCGATTCCCATCTGACATTGCACCAAAGGAGAAATGTTACATGGAATTTTGTTACAAGAATCCTCCTCCTCACTAGAACGTCCACGCGTTGTTGCCCAGCTTGAAGCTTCTGCCTGCGGCGACGAACGATCCTCTCAGTACACAGGAGCGCCGTTGATCACCATGCCGTGGTGCCGCGCGGAGCGAGGTCAGCCTCAGCCCTGACGCCGGGACATGTTGGGTCTACCAAAGCGCCAAGAGTGGTGGGCTGCAAATCAGCGAAACATTTAGCCCAGCACGTTATAGCTGCTGTGGTGGGCTGCAAATCTGCTTCTGTTCGTCTCTCAGTCCTTTACTCGCCCATCTCCCAATTTCGACCCAGCTCATTCATAGTGCAAAATAATATTTCCCTTTGCTAGCATATCTGCTGCCGGCGCCGGATGTCCTTGTGTGATGGTAATTTTAGGTGAGAACGATTAGACATCACGCGGTTGTTTTTCTTTGTTTTCCCAGTCCTTTTATTTGTGTCCAGTGAGAGACGGCCACGTTGCATTGTTCAAAACAGCAAAAGGAGGTGGTTAGCCAAATGGCAATTTCAGCCGAATCCGGAAAGTGCAGGTTATTACACGGAAAAGACAACAAAACTTCGACCGACGACAGGAGCTAAAACACTACTAGGAAACAGACAAAGAGCTAACCAAACGGATTGGAAATCCCCGTGCATTATTGAGTCAAGACGAACGAATGATTGGTGCTGTTCGGTGTTGACGATCGGTAGCAGATTAGTTTGGAGGCCGCCTATTCTATTCTTCGTAATGTAGCGGTGTAGGTGTAACCGCTAGGCGGCAGCAGCCAGCAGGGTTTACATACTTCCCTATTGAGCTCCTGGCCAACGAAGGAAAAAGAGTCAACTCTATCAGTCATGGCAGTCAATGCAACCAGAAAGTCATCAAGAATGAACGACATCAAACGACGCAACCAAAAACCAACCGGAAATTCCAACACATGCTTGGATTAATCCGTTGCGGTGTTCTTTGAGGCGACGAGAGCAGGGTGGCATCCATCGACGGTGAGGTGAGGACCATATGTGTTTATGCTGTGATGATGGCAACCGCGAGATAACATGTGGAGGTCGATATTTGGTGGTTTCAACCTATCAGGCAGAGTGTGGTGTTTGTAGCAGCACCACGACAAAGGGTCCTACATAGGACAACGGTTTTTTTTTTATTGGGGAGGTGTTGCTTTACCTTGGCCCTGTCAATGCAAATTCACCGTGGGAGGTTTCAATGATTGCTTGACACCAAATATGCTGGTGGGCACTTTGTTTGGGCTTTGATCCGTCTTCGATTTTTTTTGCCTTCGCCAAGTGAAGTGGTTTAGGAGTGGTGTGATCTCGTTGATGTCCCAATCCAATCAATCAGCGTTTTTTTCTTGAATGGTTACCATGCATGTTGATGTACAAACAATCTGGTGAGACTAATTTATCTTCTTTTTCTTTTCCTGTTTGTGGTCCCTAAAACTATAGTCTTATATTTTTTTTTAGCAACCAAACACGCACTATCCTTAACGCTGGGCAGGTTTTTGAGCTCGCTTGTCAGCAGTACTTATGCTTGTCAGCCTGTGTGGTGGTTTGGCACTGGTGCACAGCATGCGCACTCAATTATAACCTGATTGGTGTTGACGATCAGCAGATCAGTTTTACGTATACGTAGGCTGCCTATTCTATTCTTCGCATCTTGGCAGCAGCAGGCTACTAGTACGTACGTTTCTAAAATTGCTGCGCATCTCCTACACTAAGAAAAGGTCAATCATACACAGGAGTCACGTACGAACGGGAAAGTGATTTGGCATAGGCTAAGGCACTAAGCTAGTGCATGCTGCTTCCGTATTGAACTACAGGGTGAGGAAGGAAAATTAAAAGAGTCAAGTCTGTCACTCTCGCCAAGCAAACCAGAAAGTCAAGAATTAGCATCAAACAACACAAACGGTCCAGCCAAAACTAAGCGAAAATGCCAACACATGCTTGGAGAAAATCAGTAGGTGGTGGTGGTGGTGGATTGATGGCGGCCCTATTGGTCGTCAACATCCACGCGGTGAGACTTTGTGCGGCATCCCACTAGTAACCGTAACCGAATCCACAGTAGCTTTATCTGGCCTTTTTTTTTTTCTATATAGGATATCAAGGCCTCAAGGGTGACGCATCCATGTATCTACGGAGATCCACGGCTTGTGATTCTACAAAACCTCTGCTGTTACTGCATGTGGTAGCAGATCGATTAGGTTCTTAATTGACCTAGCACTTTATAGTTTATAACTCAATCATGGATTAGGATTACTAGAAAGAGTGGATTGAAAATGCCTCTCTTCTTCTTTTCAGAAAAAAAAACAGAGAATCAACTACTCTCTACTAGGAATGTCCAATCTTTGCGTGTTTGTTCTTGAGGCAGGCCGGGTTAGTATCCGGCAATGTTGGATTTAAAATAAAATACAATCCACGTCCACTTCAACATGAGCAATCAGTTTGTAGTCTCAGTGGAGAGACGGCCCACTGCCTTCAATAAAATATCCGCTAGTTTCTTCATCACTGGACAGCCAGCGTTATCAAGCTCATAGCAGCAGCCTCTACGTACCCTGTTCGAATGGCACTATATATACCGTCACATCAATCAGACAACGTTGCAGGCCATGATGGAACATAATTATATACAGTTGGTAATATACTATCATACACTAATAAGTGGTAGCTCAGGCTCTTTATCTCGCAGGCTAAGCGCAAAGATCCTTGACGATCTCGCTTTTCACAACTGGCTCTCCTGCCCAATAAGTCGGCTTTAAAAACACTTAAACCTTCACTCTCATACCCTGAGAGCTATCGATCAGTCCAGACACGGGAGGCGAAATAATAACCACCCCACTGACAAAGTGACAAGCAAGGCGTACTTCTGGAACCTAATCGTTAGGAAACTGATGAAACTGACAGGTACTCACTCACCCATGCTCGATCGGATCAAATCAAACGAGCGTATCCACCCCGTCCCCCTATATCACGCAGGGTGGTGGTCACTGGTCAGCGCTACCGGAAAATCCTAATATGCCGAGAGCAACAATCTTTGTCGTGAGCCAAACGTCGGGCTCTCGGCAAAGCAGACGTTCGCCGTGAGCCTTGCCCCTAGACTCTCGGCAAAGAAAAAACTGTCGGCAACAACTACGTTTGCCGTGAGCCCTTAAGGTTGGGCTCTCGGCAAAGTTTGCACACTCGACGAATGCAAACTTCGCCGAGAGCTAGAGCAAAGACACTCTCGGCAAACTCGGACCTCTCGGCATACGTGATCACGTGCCACGTTCGTGCTCTCGCCACCAGAGACGGCGTGTGGGGCGGCTAACGGCCGTCAACCTCCTTGCCGTGAGCCTACAAGGAGCTCACGACAAAGGGTTCTTTGCCGAGAGCAGAGGACGTCCTCTCAGGAAAACTGGACACGTGGCACGGCATCCGTCAGGTCGGCATGGCCACGTGGCAGCCTCTTTGCCGAGAGCTTTCCAAAGCCTCACGGCAAAGGCAAGGTTTGCCGAGAACTTTCCAAAGCCTCACGGCGAAAGCGTGCTTTGCCGAGAGCTTCCTCGCGGCTCTCGGCAAACGTGTCCTACATTTTTCACATTTCAACGCCCAAACAAATTTTCTTAGTTCACACATCCTACAAAGTACAACATGTGAGCATTTGACTATTTTACCAATTTGTTTGCTATTTTTAATTTCTTTGTATCAATTTGTTGGGTTTATGGAATAATTCTAAGTTGAATAGAGAAACGATTCGAAAAATGGTAAAAAATGAATTAACTAATGAGATTCATGTAAGTAAGTGTGATGTGAAGCCTTACCAACAAAATAAGAGTATATTTTGATGAAAACATAGAAAAGACCACGTGGATTAATAGTTTTGCAATTATTAAAAATAGCAAATGGAGTCCCAAAATCATGATTTTTGTAGAAATCCAATGATTTGGTGTACTAAGAGTGTGGGAAAAGTTAGACGAGGTTTCGGGCAATTTTGTGTCAAACCATGCACAAATCCGAACATCTCCGTAGAAGTTTCGCAAACATCACATGTGATCTCTAGAATTTGAACTCAAAGGGAACTTTAAATTTAAGTTTGCATGCAAAACTTTGTGCACATGTTATAGACACTATAATATGGTCTATGTCAAAATTTGGTATTTTTTCAGAATAATTTGATATATATTTCTACTTCATATATACATGAAATAATGAAAATTTACTAAAATACGCATGAAATAATGAAATAATATGCAAACAAATAGGACTTCATGATTTTACTCATCATATGAAATAAGATCAGTATCACCAACACTTTAGAAAAAAGAAATAGAGAGCACAATAAAATAAAAACTAATGCGGGAGGAACTCTTTGCCGAGAGCCACAAGGCGCGCTCACGGCAAACAGGGTGTTTGCCGTGAGCTCTGCCTTGCGCTCACGGCACAGAGCTGTTTGCCGAGAGCTTGAAAAGGGGCTCACGGCAAACTGAGTTGAATTTTTTCCAACTTTCTCGCGCCCAATCAAATTTTGTAAGAAATTTCAAATTTTATATGCTATGTAGTAATTAACTAAAAATTCAATCTTTGCCGAGAGCCTCGATCTAGCTCACGGCAAACATAGCCTTTGCCGAGAGCCAGATCGAGGTTCTCGGCAAAGGCAGTGTTTGCCGTGAGCCTCGATCTGGCTCTCGGCAAAGGCTATGTTTGCCGTGAGCTAGATCGAGGCTCTCGGCAAAGCAGTATTATTTTTATTCGGTTTCTTTTGTTTTCTTCTTCTACGCAGCCTCATCCTCCACCTCCTCTTCGGTTCTCCCCCCGTCTCATCTCCTCTCACCCCGCGCCGCCTCCCCCCTCCGGCTCCCCGCGCCGCCTCCCCCCTCCGGCTCCCCGCGCCGCCTCCCCCCGCCGCCGATCACCTCCACCTCCCCCCGCCGCCTCCCCCCGCCGCCGATCCCCTCTGGCTCCCCGCGCCGCCTCCCCCCGCCGCCGATCCCCTCCGCCTCCCCGCGCCGCCTCAGTCAGGCAGTCAGCCATGCGGTGAGCCCCGGCCCACAGACCTGGTGCACAAGGCCGACGTAAGTTGCAAGCGTATATTTCATATGTTTCAAATGTTGCGGTGTTTTTTTATGATTAATGGATAGATGATAAAATATTTATAACATGTTTTGATGTTGCAAATGTTGATTTGAGATGTTGCAAATGTTGAGCTCTCATGTTGAAGACATCTGTGTTCCATCCGAATTAAGCTGTTGCTGTTGTAAGGAATTCATTCAGGCTTCAAGCTGAAAAAATCAAAGCACTGGAAAATATCGAATGGCAATGCTAAACCGTAAATCAGGCTAAGTGGAAATAAAACAATAACAACGTTATCTAAGGTAGTTATAACAATTTAATAAAAAAATATAAATAATTTATTTTATATTATCTTTTCTTCTCTTATTATAAAACGAAGTTTGGTCACACGTTGTAAAAAATTACCCTATATAGTTCTTAAATGTGGCTATGCCTTAGTTCTATATGTTTGTATAAGGTTGCATGAATGTGAATGTGATTGTATGTGATTAAATTGATGATGATAGTGGGGCTTTAGAAACCTCATCGTGTAAGGGAATTGCTGCCGAATTTTTTCATTAACATTGTTATGTTATTTTTTCAGGAGAGGAGTCGACGCTCGCCTTCCTCGTGCCGACGCTAGCCCATCCTCGACTCGACGCTCACCGTCATCGACGCTAGCCGGATAGCAAGGTGAGACATAAACATACTTGTCTTTTCGTTTCATGTTTTAGGTCACGTAACCTAGTTAGGCGTCTCTCGTTCGAAAGAGATACATTTTGAGATATGCAGTTCTCTGCATACGTAAAACTGTATCTGTTTCGAATTGTCCACGTTTATTGGACAGCCCGAGGATGCGACGATGTCGTTAGTTTCCATGTTCTACTTCTATCCGGGACAGAGTTTCAGCAGCATCTCCCTGTTGTTCTCTGGATACACACTCTCCTTCCAAGGACGTGTATCTGGAGAACAGTGGGGAGGTGCTGCCGAAATTCTGTCTCGGATAGGAGTAGAGCATGGAAACTAACGTCATCGCCGCATCCTCGGGTGGGATTAGGACCTACCTTTGCCTATTAGAAAGTATAAGGAGCGTGTAGATACTTAAGATATTTATATCCCTTGTTGAAATGTGAAAGGATGGCTGACCGTGAGTGGATGTACACGGGCCGCTCGAGTCCGCGTCAGTTTACAAAAGAATGGATGGACAAGACCCAGAGATTCATTAGACTAGCATTTGCCAAGGCTAAAGGAGCCAATGCGACTTGGTGTCCATGCAGTCGTTGTCAAAACAAGAAACGGCAAACAAAGAAAGATATGAGTACTCATCTTTGTAAGAATGGGTTTGTTGCCGGCTATACTCGGTGGGTCTACCATGGCGAAACCGATCGGAGAAGGGAGGAGGTGGTGAGGCAACGTGTCATGGAGTTTGATGATGAAGCCGGGGTAGGGGACATGTTAAATGACTATGACGAAGCCCACTTCAATGAAGGACCTAGTGAGGAGGAGCCGGAGGTAACCGCAAAAGCGTACTACGACATGTTGTCCGCGGCTCAACAACCCTTACACGGGCATACCAAGGTTTGTCAGCTGGATGGCATTGCACGTCTAATGGCACTAAAGTCCCAGTATAACCTTGGGCGGGAGGCCTTCAATAATATCTTGAGTGTTGTCGGTAGTCTGCTTCCAGAGGGTCACATTCTTCCAGAGAGCATGTACGAGGCAACAAAACTCCTCAACGCACTCAAGATGCCCTATGAGCAGATCCATGCCTGTCCAAATGGATGCGTGTTGTTTAGGAAAGAACACGAGAATGCGAGGTACTGTCCAAAGTGTAACTCGTCTAGGTACGTGGAGGAAGATGCTGATGATGGATAGAAGAAGCAGAGCAAGCTCCCCGTGAAAATCCTACGGTACTTGCCATGCATCCCACGGATCCAACGGCTATACATGACCGAGGAATCTGCGAAACAGATGACATGGCATAAAAATGGACGTCGATACAATCCTGACAGGATGGTACATCCGTCCGATGGTGAATCATGGCAACACTTTGATCATATTCATCGTGGCAAAGCCGTAGAGGCCCGTAACGTTCGCGTTGCTCTGGCCACAGATGGGTTCCAACCTTATGGGATGGGGGCTGCCTCATACACTTGCTGGCCCGTGTTTGTTATCCCTCTCAATCTCTCCCCCGGCGTCCTCTTTTCTCGGCAGAATATTTTCCTGTCTTTGATAATTTCTGATCACCCGGGGGCTAATATGAATGTCTATATGGAGCCTCTTATTGATGAATTAGAGCATGCTTGGGAGCGAGGGGTATTGACGTACGACTGAGCCACAAAGAGAAATTTCAAAATGCATGTTTGGTATCACTACTCCTTGCATGACTTCTTAGCATATGGGGTATTCTGCGGCTGGTGTGTTCACGGGGGGATTCCATGCCGAATTTGCAAGGCAGGTGTGAAGTTCATTGGCTGAGTAAGGGTGGAAAGTATTCCGCGTTCGACAAACACCGGCAATTCCTCCCTTTGGACCATCCATTCAGGCGAGACATTCGGAATTTCACGAAAGGTGTTGCAGTTACAGACCCTGAGCCGTAACAATGACGTTGGAGAGGGAGGATTTCCTCAAGGTAACTAACTAACATCAAAACTTTTATTTCCTGATAATAAACATGCTTCATTGGATCTTCTACCTTAATTGCATTGAATTGCAGGTGCCTCCTAGTTGGTGTAGTAATCACGCAGAGGCCTGGGAGAAGATGGTGGACAAGTGGTGCTCTCCCGAGTGGCAGGAGAGGCACAATATTCACCGGGACAGGCGTTTGAAGATGGCAGGACCATCGCACCACCAGGGCAGCCGAGACCTCACGGGATACGCGAAGGCATGGGTAAGCGGCTTCAATTGTTTATTCTGATGCAAGACATTATGAAAACATTCTAACTGCTTTGTTCTCCTTTTCCGCAGTCGGCAGCACATGGCAACCGGGACTGCCCTCAGTTCAAGGCGTGGTGCTTAGCTCATATGGGCAAGGCAATGGACGACATCGACTACAGCGAGGACACTCCCGACTCGGCGTTCACCAACCCCACCATCCCTCCGAGGGTCAGTTCGTACACGTCTAGGTCAAGGGAGGTCCATGGGCCAGACTACGCTCCAAGCACCCAGAATTTTGATGGGCGAGTCGTCATGGAGGTGGGCGGAGGGAAGAAGCATGGGCGGTACTGGATGGGTGACAGCGTCATGGACTCGACCACGACGCCAAGACTCCCCGAGATTCGGCAAAGGGCGCCGAGCGGAAGCGACACAATCCGCCCACGCATGACACAGGAGCAGCTGCAGATATCGTCTCTACAGGTTATTTCTTTTTTACTTTGTTTTCCATTGCTTTTGATGTACGATTGCTTAGCATTCTAACATATATATTTTGAATGTATTGCAGTCCCAGCTCGTCCAAGAGAGGACCGAACGGGAGAGCCTACAGACCAACTTGACCCAGATGTACGCCTGGATGCAGAGTGGGCACTCAAGTGTCTGTCCCTCCCCCACAGCTTCAGTTTCAGCCACCGCCTCGGCAATCGACCCCTGTGAGTATAAAAACTTTTGGTTTGTAAGTTCATTGGTTAAATCTTGTCTCACGTGAAAACATTTCTCCTTTCTGCAGGGTCTCTCGGCGGGATCAAATGATCCCGCTGGAATGGTCAACATGTCGCCTGGTGTGTCGCCTGCGCCTCGTGTGTCGGACTGGTCGCCTTGGGGAACTCAGCAGGACGGACAGGGCTCACAGGATCGCGACCTCTCCAACCCCTCCCAAGCACACAACCCGTGGGAATGGCGGCACCACCATTAGGTAGTTGACGGACGTTGGAGTTTGAACTATCTGTGGTTAAACTTGTGGTCGAACTTGAATGTTATGTGCATGGACTTGTAGTATAACTTGTTGTTGAACTTCTGGTTAAACTTTTGGTTGAAACAGTATGTTATGTGTATGAAGTGTTTGTGTATTGGTTATATTAATTGCCTGTGATGTATTTGAGATGTATGTGTGATATATTTCAGTTGTTGGGCACCATATATGAGCAAATAAAAAATAAAAAAGGCCTCAGCCAAGGGGTTTGCCGAGAGCATGGGGCCAAGCTCTCGGCAAAGGTGCCATTTTTTGCCGTGAGCAAGGGGCCAGGCTCTCGGCAAAACTACCATTTTTTGCCGTGAGCACGGGGCTAGGCTCTCGGCAAAGCCATGTGCAGAGGCCCCGCGCCTGCTTCTCCTGGTGTGGGCCCCATGGGCTCTTTGCCGAGAGCCTGGCACGTGACTCTCGGCAAACCTTGAGTTCTTTACCGAGAGCCTGGCACGTGGCTCTCGGCAAACCCAGCTGCGGGCCCCACAGAGACGGTGCAACGCCGTCTCGCCGGCGTTAGGGCCAGGTCTTTGCCGAGAGGCTACATGCTCTCGGCAAATACCTCCGGTGCACACGGCAAAGGCTTTGCCGTGATCCCGACAGAAAGCTCTCGGCAAAGGGAGCTTCGTCGAGAAAAACTTTGCCGAGTCAGCTTTGCCGAGAGCCGGCTCTCGGCAAAGCCTTTGCCAAGAGGATGGTCCTCTTTGCCGAGAGTGCCAGGCTCACGGCAAAGAGCCTGGATCCGGTATTGCAGGTTCAGAGTTACGCTTCGCTGCCTGAAACTGAAACGTGCATGTACACGATTAGATTACCGCTAGCCGGCGCTAACCGTGGTCGAGCAGTAACGCTAACCGCTAACGTAGTGTGTGTGTGCTCGCCGGTGGGGTCGGAGAAGAAAATGCATTCACGTCCACATCGCGTCGCTTTCCTCGTGGATCCTCCGTTCTGGCTCCGAAAGCGGCCGGCGAAGAACCCACGTCTCTCGCTCCTTCGATCGATACACACAGAGTCCACTCCACACCAACAGCAGCTTCTTTACGGTTTCTCCCGTCCGGCCGGCTCTTTCGATCCGCTTGGCTCGTGCTCCGCTTCCATCTGGACCCATCCGAGTCCCAAAGCGCATGCACGTCAGCCTCACGCCCCCTAGCTAGCTAGCTTGCGCTATCCGAGGCCAAGTCAAAGAGGCCGGCGCGAGCGAGCGAGCGGCGGAGGCAAGGAATAATCGGCGTGGATCAGAGTGCGCCGGATGCGGGTGGATTGGATGGATGGGTTGCCGCGCGGCCACGTCGCGCCGGCGGTTCGGGCCGCCGATACCATACCGGGAGTCTCGTAGCGCCAGGCCGCCAGCCAGGGGAACGAGTGGAGAGAAGACCGGTACCGGTGATGGTGGTGGACGTTGCTATCGAGTGTTGACTATACATTTAGGCCATGTTCAGATTTCCAACTATTCACTATTCATTTCAACTTTTCACTATTCATTCTAACTTTTCACTATTCTTTCCTCACAAAACACGTTTCCCAGCGAATGCTACAGTGTTTTTCTTATGCTACAGTGTTTTTTCCTACAATCTAAACACACCCTTATGTATATTTGTGCTACGACATCCTGTCATCTCATGACTCCGTAATCTCCGTAGCTGTTTCTGTTTGTTACGCAAAGGGGCATGCACTAGCGTACAGCCCCAGCAACCAGCATCTATCGATCAGCATGTGATTCCCAGGCATCAAGGGGGGACTAAACCCCGGTTCCCTCGTCAATACCCGTACCCCTGCTCCGCACGCTCGAATAAGCGCGAGACTCCACGCGCTGGATCACGAGCACCAGATGTATCCATCCATGACCATGAGTCCATGATTCCATGCTCGCGCTCGGCGACACCACCGGCCCTTCCGGCTTTTGCCCAAACGGTGGTGGACAAAGCCGCCCGTCGTCATAGGCTCGTGCGTTCACCTCGATCGTGCCCACGCCTGACCGTGACTGCCTGCCGTCGAGCACCCCCAGCCCAGTAGCCCACCACGGCACTACGCGGCGTGCTTTTTGCTCTCCGACAAAGCTGAAAAGCCTGCCGGGCGGGGTATACTCTCACATACTACTACTTTGAGGATTCAATGATCAGTGCGCGGCTAAACCCGGCCGGTAGATGATACGGTGGCGCCGTGCGCGCATGCAGACCACACTCCCAGCAGGACATTGACCACCAGCCGAGCTCGGCCTATCCGTCACGAGTGGGAACATATATACGAGGTGCCTAGCGCGGTCGTCGTGCCAGCCTCACCTCCTCTCGTCGTTTTCCGACGCCGGCGTCAGCGCTTGCATCACCCTCCCTCCCGCGCTGGAAGACTCGCGCGCAGTCGCTGCCTGGCACCACGCTCTCGCAGTCTCCGAGTCTCACGAGTATAAACAATAGGCGGCCGGCGCCTGGCCCGTCCGGGAGAGTGCGAGGTGGTGGTGACAGCAGGTGACTGAAGCTTCGGAGGAGGAGAGAGAGAGAGAGAGATAGACATGGGGGAGGCGGTGAAGCCGGCGACGGTGGTGCTGGCCGTGAACGGGCGGCGGTACGAGGCGGCCGGCGTGGACCCGTCGACGACGCTGCTCGAGTTCCTCCGCACGCAGACGCCCGTCAGGGGCCCCAAGCTCGGCTGCGGCGAAGGTACGTGCCAAAAACTGCCCGGGACGTCTTTGTGCATCTCTAAATATGTTATTGTTCTGGATCCTGCCTTCGTTTCATCGTAGATTCGGAGCCCCATAGTTTAGCAGAATAGTGATCTGGGCACAAGCAGAGAGAATCGCCAGCACGACGTTTAGGATTTCTTCAAAGTTGCTAGCCATCGGTTCCTTATCTCGTCTACTGTATAGCCCTGTCCGAACGCCTTCAGCTGGTGATTTGAAGGTGAAGCTGCTATAACTGCTGTCCTTACAAGAACATTCATTCTCTATACTAGCTTCGCAGACAGGATTGCGCAGAAAAGGAATGAGCGGCGAGGGAATCCCGAGCACACGTGCACATCGGCTCCACCGTACGCGCACCAGATTTCACCTCGCCATCTCACGGACCCTTCAAAGAAACTGGGGCCGCGGAAAGGCCCAGGCCATCCGATTTCTTTTTTTCCCCCTCTAAAGGGCCGCAAAAACCACGAGTCATCTGTCTCTGAACAAAATTCAGACAACATCCTCTTCCATTAGTAGCAACAACTGAATTGCCAAATTGATATAAAAAAAAATGAATTACCAAATTGCAGAGTGTTCAGCACAAGGAGCTGTAGGGAAAATAAAGACGTCGTCCAAGGCTAATAGGTTATTACAGGAACTGAAGAGCCCGGCATCGTCTAGCCTTGCTCTCATAAGTCATAACTCATTTTACGCAAGAAAAAAAAAGAGTCATAACTCATAACGAAACACCAAAGACGACCAAGAACAGCTAGCCCAGCATACTGAACATCCAGTCGAATCACCCAGGTTGAAGACGACCCTGTTTTCGCTTTCTGGCAAACAGAAGCTTCATGTTCCTGCTCTGTAGGTCTTCTTCATCAATCATATCACCGACAATTGAAGAGGAAAAGTTGCTGCCGAGCGCTTTCCAACCAATAGGCCCAAACATCACTGTAGATAAAGCACGACAGATCAAGAAATATCAGGCTCAATTATTGGGAGGCTCAAACTCAAATTTGCATCTTTTGTACAAGACATATTAGGTCATGATGTGGTCAGGTCCCATATATGTAACTAACACATATAAAGAATAGTAGCCACTTTGTACATTTCGCACAGCACAACTACGATCCTTTGTTTAAAAATTAAGCAACTTTCGTTTTCACAAATCTTTTGCGTGTTCAGAGGAAAAACAAGAGGCTAACGTCTTGTACTTTTTTTTCAATTTTACGCTGCTGCAGGTGGCTGTGGTGCATGCGTCGTACTCGTCTCCAAGTATGACCCGGCCACAGACGAGGTGACCGAGTTCTCAGCCAGCTCCTGCCTGACGCTGCTCGGCAGCGTGGACCGTTGCTCAGTGACCACCAGCGAGGGGATCGGCAACAGCAAGGATGGCTACCACCCCGTGCAGCAGCGACTCTCAGGCTTCCACGCCTCACAGTGCGGCTTCTGCACACCCGGCATGTGCATGTCCATCTTCTCTGCACTTGTCAAAGCTGATAAGGCGGCTGACCGACCAGCCCCGCCTGTTGGATTCTCCAAGCTCACCACAACAGAGGCTGAGAAAGCTATCTCAGGCAACCTGTGCCGGTGCACCGGGTACAGGCCCATCGTCGACGCATGCAAGAGCTTTGCGGCCGATGTTGATCTTGAAGACCTGGGTCTCAACTGCTTCTGGAAGAAGGGTAGTGAGCCTGCAGAAGTCGGCAAGTTGCCTGGTTATAACAGTGGTGCTGTCTGTACCTTCCCTGAGTTCCTGAAATCCGAGATCAAGGCGTCAGTTCAGCAGGCAAGCAGTGCTCCAGTTCCAGTTTCCGAAGACGGCTGGTACCGTCCTAAGAGCATCGATGAGCTTAACAGGCTGTTCGAGTCTAACTCCTTTGATGAGAATTCAGTAAAGATAGTGGCTTCAAACACGGGGTCTGGAGTGTACAAGGATCAAGACCTTCATGACAAGTACATTGACATCAAAGGGATCCCAGAGCTTTCAGTCATCAACAGAAGTAGCAAAGGAATTGAGCTTGGATCAGTTGTGTCCCTCTCTAAAGCTATTGACGTGTTGTCAGATGGAAGTATGGTCTTCAGAAAGATTGCTGATCACCTGAACAAAGTGGCTTCACCGTTCGTTCGGAACACTGCAACCATAGGTGGAAACGTAATCATGGCACAGAGGTTGCAGTTCCCCTCAGACATTGCAACTGTACTGCTAGCTGCAGGTTCAACCGTCGCTATCCAGGTGGCTTCCAAAAGGTTGTGCCTCACTTTGGAGGAGTTCTTGCAGCAGCCTCCATGTGATTCAAGGACACTGTTGCTGAGCATATTCATCCCAGATCAGGGTTCAGATGGCATTACCTTTGAGACTTTCCGTGCAGCACCTCGTCCATTTGGCAATGCTGTCTCATATGTTAATTCTGCTTTCTTCGCAAGGTCATCAGGGGGCGGTCTCATTGAGGATATATGCTTGGCATTCGGTGCTTACGGAGTTGATCATGCCATCAGAGCTAGGAAGGTTGAAGATTTCCTGAAGGGCAAATCGGTGACCTCTTCTGTTATATTTGAAGCAGTTCAGTTGCTTAAAGCAACTGTTTCACCATCAGAAGGCACAACACATCCTGAGTATAGAATCAGCTTGGCTGTCAGTTTCTTGTTCACCTACCTATCTTCTTTTGCCAAGAGCTTGAATGAAGCGACAAAGATTAATGTGCCCAATGGGACACATACAAATGGAGTCACAAACGGTGGCATTCAGCACTCACCAGAGGAGCATCTTAAGGTTGACAGCAATGATTTGCCAATACGCTCAAGACAAGAAATGATTTTTGCTGATGAATACAAGCCGGTTGGCAAGCCAATAAAGAAAGCTGGGGCTGAGCTCCAAGCATCTGGTAATAATCTTATTCCAGTTTTTCCTTGCTGTGTTTAATGCTTATAGTTCTCCCAGGAAAATGCACTGACCCCATATTCATTTTACTGACACAGGAGAGGCGGTGTACGTTGATGATATCCCTGCTCCCAAGGATTGCCTCTATGGAGCATTTATCTATAGCACACACCCCTATGCTCATGTTAAGGGTATCAACTTTAAAACATCTTTGGCTTCGAAGAAGGTCATCACAGTTATCACGGCAAAGGATATTCCAAGCGGCGGACAAAATATAGGCTCCAGCTTCCCAATGTTGGGAGAAGAACCGCTTTTTGCTGATCCAATTGCTGAATTTGCTGGCCAAAATATTGGTGTTGTGGTAATATTTTGTTAGAATTCTTTCAGATTTCACAAAACAGCTATATGATTTGTTTACCCAACCTCACCGTGGTGTGTTGCTTTTCTATCACTCAGATTGCTGAAACGCAGAAGTATGCCTATATGGCAGCAAAGCAAGCTGATGTTGAGTATAGCACAGAAAATCTGCAGCCACCAATTCTGACAATAGAAGATGCCATCCAACGAAACAGCTACTTCCAAACTCCTCCATTTTTAGCCCCCAAGCCAGTTGGTGACTACAACCAAGGGATGTCAGAAGCTGATCATAAGATTATATCAGCCGAGGTACAAACCTTGTTATGTTTGAACATGATGAATGCTTCAGTTTCCAACAAGGCCAAACAGGCTCACACCCAGCATTTTTGTTTATGCAGGTCAAACTTGAATCCCAGTATTATTTCTACATGGAGACACAAGCTGCGCTAGCTATCCCTGATGAAGATAACTGCATAACTGTCTATTCATCAACACAAATACCTGAAGTCACACAGAATGTGGTTGCAAGGTGCCTCGGCATTCCATTTCACAATGTCCGTCTCATTACCAGAAGAGTGGGAGGAGGCTTTGGTGGAAAGGCAATGAAAGGAATACATGTAAGTTCTAAGTAACTAAAGCTTTGCTTTGCCAGATACGTTAATTTCAGTTACCAATATGCTGCCAACAGATACTCTCAATCTGACCAGATTAGAGACAATATGTGCTCGAGATAACCATGAGTTTCCTCTTTGTCAGATTGCATGTGCATGTGCCGTTGCTGCTTTCAAGCTGCGGCGTCCTGTTAGAATGTACCTTGATCGCAAGACGGACATGATAATAGCAGGAGGGCGGCATCCTATGAAGGTGAAGTACTCCGTTGGGTTCAAGTCAGATGGCAAGATCACGGCTTTGAACCTTGACCTTGGGATCAATGCTGGAATATCACCAGATGTGAGTCCCTTGATGCCACCTGCTATCATAGGTGCTCTCAAAAAGTACAATTGGGGAAATCTTGCATTTGATGCCAAGGTCTGCAAGACAAATGTCTCATCGAAGTCAGCAATGAGGGGTCCAGGAGATGCGCAGGGCTCTTTCATTGCTGAAGCCATCATTGAGCATGTTGCCTCAGCACTCTCAGTTGACACTAACACCATCAGGAGGAAGAATCTGCATAACCACGAGAGCCTTGCAATGTTCTATGGAGAAAGCGCAGGTGAAGCTTCTACATACAGCCTGGTCACCATGTTCGATAAGCTGGCGTCTTCTCCAGACTATGAGCGCAGAGCTGCAGTAGTTGAGCACTTCAACAGAAACAATAAGTGGAAGAAACGTGGAATGTCTTGTGTGCCAATCACATATGAGGTGCGGCTTCGTCCGACTCCAGGCAAGGTGTCTATCATGAATGATGGTTCCATTGCGGTGGAGGTTGGAGGAGTTGAGATAGGGCAAGGGCTGTGGACTAAAGTGAAGCAGATGACGGCATTTGGCCTGGGACAATTGTGTCCTGATGGCGGTGATTGCCTCCTTGACAAGGTGCGGGTTATCCAGGCTGACACATTGAGCATGATCCAGGGAGGATTCACTGGGGGCAGCACCACTTCTGAAACCAGCTGTGAAGCCGTTCGGCTGTCATGCGCTGCACTTGTTGAAAGATTGAAGCCTATAAAGGAGAACCTGGAGGCTAAGGCTGGCACAGTGGAATGGAGTGCCTTGATTGCCCAGGTGAGGATAAGCTTTGTAAATTCTAATTTACCAAGTAACATGCCAAGAATAAAAGCTGTCTAATCTTTGTTTGCTGCCTTCGTGGCATCACCAAACGGAAACCAGTAGCAGTAGCTATTTTAGGAGATCTTACAAGTCCGAGGAAAACAGTATCAATTGGTATTTAAATTGGTCGTGTTGTTTTGTTTCCCTTATGCAGGCAAGTATGGCAAGTGTGAACTTATCGGCGCATGCATACTGGACCCCTGATCCATCATTCACTAGCTACTTGAACTATGGAGCTGCCATTAGTGAGGTATCCCTCTTCCAAATTTGCAATAACGACACTGCAACTGTAGTTACCAAGCTAAATCGTCGAAGACTGCAGCTTCTATCCTGCTCAATCCTAACAGGTGATTTGAAATTTCATCACAGGTAGAAATTGATGTCCTGACAGGAGCAACCACAATTCTAAGGAGTGACCTCGTGTATGATTGTGGGCAAAGCCTTAACCCAGCTGTGGACTTGGGCCAGGTTAGCCCCGAAACAAAAACTGCTTGTGCACATGACTGAATATGGAAATGTGCTGCTCCTCTGAACACTGCTTTTGAATCTTGATTCACCCAGGTGGAAGGTGCATTTGTCCAAGGAGTGGGCTTCTTTACAAACGAGGAGTACACAACAAACTCTGATGGCATGGTCATCAACGACGGTACATGGACATACAAGATCCCCACTGTTGACACCATCCCGAAGCAGTTCAACGTTGAACTGATCAACAGCGCCTGCGACCAAAAGCGTGTCCTCTCTTCAAAGGGTGAGCCTTCTCGCACAATTTTCATCCCCTCCCTAAATTCTTATAAACTGGGTCGAGCTCTTGAAAATTGAGAACACTCTTAATTTGAGCTGATCAATGATGGTTGCCTCATGGCTGCACCACTGACATCCCGTGGCTCTTTGTTTGCAGCATCGGGTGAGCCACCACTGCTTCTCGCGTGCTCAGTGCATTGCGCGATGCGGGAGGCCATCAGGGCAGCCAGGAAGGAGTTCTCGGTCTGCACCGGCCCCGCAAACTCCACTGCCACCTTCCAGATGGACGTCCCGGCGACGATGCCCGTCGTCAAGGAGCTCTGCGGCCTGGACGTCGTGGAGAGGTATCTCGAGAGCGTGTCCACTAATGGCCCAACCAGCGTGAAAGCATAGATCCACGCACTGGCCATCAAGAATGCTGTTAATTAGTGTGTGTAAATTAGTAAATGGCATGACACGCGTAGCTTGTGATGCCGTAACGGAGACAATACTTAAAGTGCGTTGCTTTGCTACAATGATGTACATGAGGCAGCAATGGCGAGCTGTGGTTTTGTGAATAAGGAGTGACGAGTAATATTGAGGGAAAATTATAAAGTAAATAATTGGGCATGGCGACTGGATTTTGAAGCAATTTTGCGATGAATCTCTGTTCAGAGGTGCGTAAGGCGTTACCTGCCGTATGTATAGATGGGGATCGGATTGGAACAGCTAGGTCAGGCCTCCCTGCTGCACAGGCTGCCATGCCTTCGGCCTCGCTCCCTCGCCGCCCGTACGCAACGGCGGCGCCTCTCCCGTGCCGGCTGGCGACGGAGCGCGGCGGCCGGGCGCGCCCAATCGAACAGGCGGCGCGGTGGGGGGGGGGGGGGAGCGAGACCACCTCTGCTTGAATCCGCGGTGGCGTGGTGGGGGAACGAGTGTGTGGATTTTGCCGCAGCCGTCGGGCCCAATGGTTGGCTCATTCCGTTCGCCGCCGCCGGTCAGCCTCGGGTTGCCGGTGCGTCAGCCGTTGCTGCGGCGCCATTGCCCATCAGCCCATTGGTTGGGCCTGGCCAGACCGCCAGAAGCAGAAAAAAAAAAAACGCCCGCCGGCGACTTGGGCCTGGCCCTGGCATGCAAAAGCACTCCTAGCGAGTCTGGCTGCCGAGAAACGAATCCGTTTCCACACAGCCTGGCTCGACCTGACGTTGACGACCACTCATCATGTCGTGAACTTGTGGAGGGCCTTGCCCGTCGCGGTGCTGCTTCATGAGGTCTTACACGTACTGGAGTCCTGTGGAGAGTTGTTCATGGTGCGCTTCTGCTACAGTCACGCGCATGTGCTATACAAGGATTTCGCGTGTTGATGAGCCGGCTCAGAGTGTCTTGAAAAAAAAAAATACCACGAGACTCAGTACATGTTTATGTTGTATGTGGCGCGTGCATGCGCATCCTTCCGTCCTGGCGCCCGACGACGCTCCCGTTTGGACGTTTGGGTTCACCAATACAGCCGAGGGGAAAAAAGCGCACGCTGACAAGAACTTGCCAGTCCAACACGTACGCAGTACGCTGTGGCTGGATTTCCATGCCCTTTTTGACACAGCTGCCGGCTAACCAGATATTACTCCCCCGATTTGACACAACTGTCTCTGTTAGCTTACTTGGCTGGCGACCGACGTCAGTGCGTACCTCAACATCGATCACCGGCTGCAGGTGAGCTCGGGAGCTCGTATAAATACACAGAAGAGGCGGCGCGTCCGCTCTCCACTCCCCGTTCAGTGTGCAAGACGAGAGAGTGCCGGCCGGCTCGCCATCGTCGAGGCTGCGCTGCGGGCGGAGGGAGATGGGGAGGAAGGCGGCGGCGGCGGCGCAGCCGGGAATGGTGGTGGTGCTGGCCGTGAACGGGCGGCGGTACGAGGCGGCCGGCGTGGAGCCGTCGATGACGCTGCTGGAGTTTCTCCGCACCCAGACGCCCGTCAGGGGCCCCAAGCTCGGCTGCGGCGAAGGTACGTACGTGCGCCAACTGATGCCGGAATGTGCATCGATCGCACGATCAGTATGTTCTGGATTCTGCTGCCTTCGTTTCATCGTAGATACTTACTAGATACGATCAGAGAACCTAGCTTAGTAGAATCTTTGATCTTGAGCAAGTTGAGTCCAAGAGAGAATCACCAACGTAGTGGATCTCTTCAAAGTTTCCCGCCATTGGTTTCCTCTTCCACTAGAAAAGCTTGGCGGCGTTGTCGCGCAAGACAATTGGATATGCCCGTGGTTATATAAATATTTTTTTAAATAAATTATCAAAGCACATCAAATTCAAAAATATGTTCTGTGAACATGTTTTAGGTTTTAGATTGTGGACTACGTTTTCTTTCGAAATGTACCTTCCATTGAAATGAGAAAAATTGTGCAAGTGAATTAGAAAGGAGTTTTGAGTTTTAAAATTTGCTATGTATATATTTTTTGGAATTTGGAGGAAAATTTATGTTGAACAGTTTTGAATTTCAATGTGTTTTGCCATTCGGATGTTAGGTTTAGTCGACGAATTAGAAAATACCTCAGGGTTTTAAAGAATGCTCTGTACCTCACATATTCGACGACAGGTGTCCGAATCGTATGGCAACGAATAACATATAAAAATTACATAATTGAATTAAAAAAATTCTTTGAATTTGATTCTTTTTGTGTAGCAAAACGTTAGGTTTTCAAATTTTGAGCATTTTGTTTATTGGATACTTTATAATTTGAATACATTTGTGTCGACTTGTAGGTATGGCGCATCAATGTCAAGATTTTTTTGAACAAATTATGGAAGCGTTTTGAACTTTATATATGCTCTATAATAAAGTTGTAAATTTTGATTTTTTTTAACAAATTTGATATTGGACACCTTTTAATTTGCACGTGTTTTGGTTAAGCACCTCACAATAATTTTCTTACGTGAGAATTTGAAAGGTTTTAGATTTTGGAAGGTGATGTAATTTTTCCTTTTAAAGTGTATCTTATGTTAAGATATGAAAAATTATGCAAAGAAATTAAAAAGAAGCTTTGAATTTTCAAATTTTTTATACATCTTAGGTTTTGGAATTCTAGACGGCGGTGGTGGAATTTTAAATTTTCTGTGTACAAAAGGTTTTGGAATTTAGAGGAGTTTTGTTTCCTAAAAAACAATTACAACAGCATTTCTGTTAAAAAGTTTTACATTTGAAAGTGTTTCGGTGTTAGATGTTAGGTTTATAGATGAATTGAAAACGAGTTTTCGATTTTAAAGTCGGCTCCGTAGCAAATTTATTGATTTTATTTTTTGAGCTATCTTGATATTAAATATTTTTTATTTCAAAGTTATTTGGGTGTTCAAATAGTATGGTACTAAATAACACAGACATTACATAAAGGAATTATTATAACACTTTGAATTTAAAATTTTGTTGTGTAGCAAAACTTTAGGTTTTTAAATTTTAAGAATTTTGTATTCAACACTTTTCAATTCTAAAACGATTCGACACCGAATCGTAGGTATGACAGATCACGTGTAAATATTTGTGTGAATGAATTATGGAAGCGTTTGGAGTTAAAAAAATATACTATATAATAAGGTTGTAGAATTTGAAATTTTAAACAAATTTAATATTAGACACCTATTAATTGAACATGTTTTGGTTTTATAAGGACCCTACAATAATTTTATTACATTACAATTTGTGTGTCATTATTAGATGGTTAGATCCAGGACTCATATGAGAATATTAGTAGCAACTACGGAATTACAAGGGTTCAGAAAAAGGCACTGCATGGAAAATAAAGATACAGGAACTGAAGAGCCCGGGCATCTACCCATCCTAAAACGAAACACGAAAGGAGGCCACGAACAGCTAGCCAAGCATACTGAACATCCAGTCAAATTACACAGCTTGAAGACGACCCTGTTTTCGCTTTCCGGCAAACAAAAGCTTCATGTTCCTGCTCCATAGGTCTACTTCATCAATCATAACACCGACAATTGAAAACTTGCTGCCGAGCGCCTTCCGGCCAATTGGCCAAAACTTTACTGCAGATAAATCACGAAATCTCATGCTCAATTAGGGCTTGTTCGACAACTTAGGAATTGCTCCCAAGCTAAAATGGTTCTATGCATGGTTTGAGCGGTTCCATGCATATCACTCAAACCATGGGGTTTGGTTCCATGAGGTCATACTCATGGAATGAAATAGGTCTTTTTGGCATGGAACGGGACCAAACCATGGTGGGTTTCAAACACTTCCATGCCTAACCGAACAAACATTTTGGGTAGATTATGATTCATTCCATGTCAAGATATTCCATGTGGTTTAGAGTCCATTCCATGCCAAAACGAACAAGGCCTTATTGGGAGGTTCAAATTTACTGCAGATAAATCACGAAATGTCAGGCTCAATGTGGTCAGGCGACCAGGTCCCAAACATGTAAACTAACACATATCAAGAATAGGAGCCACTCTGTACATTTTTTTTTTGAGGAAACACTCTGTACATTTTGACAGTGCAATTATGCTAACCTCCTTTGTTTAAAAATTAAGCACCTTTCGTTTTCACAGATCTTTTGCGTGTTCAGGGAGAAAATGAGGCTAACCTCTTGCGCTTTTTTTTCAATTTTACGCTGCTGCAGGTGGCTGTGGTGCATGCGTCGTCCTCGTCTCCAAGTATGACCCGGCCACAGACGAGGTGACCGAGTTCTCGGCGAGCTCCTGCCTGACACTGCTCGGCAGCGTGGACCGCTGCTCAGTGATCACCAGCGAGGGGATCGGCAACAGCAAGGATGGCTTCCACGCCTCACAGTGCGGTTTCTGCACACCCGGCATGTGCATGTCCATCTTCTCTGCTCTTGTCAAAGCTGATAAGGCGGCTGACCGACCAGCCCCGCCTGCTGGATTCTCCAAGCTCACCACAACAGAGGCTGAGAAAGCTATCTCAGGCAACCTGTGCCGGTGCACCGGGTACAGGCCCATCGTCGACGCATGCAAGAGCTTTGCGGCCGATGTTGATCTTGAAGACCTAGGTCTCAACTGCTTCTGGAAGAAGGGTAGTGAGCCTGCAGAAGTCGGCAAGTTGCCTGGTTATAACAGTGGTGCTGTCTGTACCTTCCCTGAGTTCCTGAAATCCGAGATCAAGGCGTCAGTTCAGCAGGCAAGTGATGTT
Organism: Digitaria exilis; assembly: GCA_015342445.1. Classification (NCBI taxonomy): domain Eukaryota; kingdom Viridiplantae; phylum Streptophyta; class Magnoliopsida; order Poales; family Poaceae; genus Digitaria; species Digitaria exilis. The sequence continues at coordinate 1,923,373 of JACEFO010001754.1, read as the reverse complement.
CCAGTTCCAGTTTCTGAAGACGGCTGGTACCGTCCTAAGAGCATCGACGAGCTTAACATGCTATTTGAGTCTAACTCCTTTGAGGGGGATTCTGTAAAGATAGTGGCTTCAAACACTGGATCTGGAGTGTACAAGGATCAAGACCTTCATGACAAGTACATTGACATCAAAGGGATCCCAGAGCTTTCAGTCATCAACAGAAGTAGCAAAGGAATCGAGCTTGGATCAGTTGTGTCCCTCTCTAAAGCTATTGACGCGTTGTCAGATGGAAATATGGTCTTCAGAAAGATTGCTGATCATCTGAACAAAGTAGCTTCACCGTTTGTTCGGAACACTGCAACCATAGGTGGTAACATAATCATGGCACAAAGGTTGCAGCTCCCATCAGACATTGCAACAGTACTGCTAGCTGCAGGTTCAACCGTCACTATCCAGGAGGCTTCCAAAAGGCTGTGCTACACTTTGGAGGAGTTCTTGCAACATCCTCCATGTAATTCAAGGACCCTGTTACTTAGCATATTCATCCCAGATTGGGGTTCAGATGGCATCACCTTTGAGACTTTCCGTGCAGCACCTCGTCCATTTGGCAATGCTGTCTCATATGTTAATTCTGCTTTCTTCGCAAGGTCATCAGGGGGCGGTCTCATTGAGGATATATGCTTGGCATTCGGTGCTTACGGAGTCGATCATGCCATCAGAGCTAGGAAGGTTGAAGATTTCCTGAAGGGCAAACTGGTGACCTCTTCTATAATATTTGAAGCCGTTCAGTTGCTTAAAGCAATCTCACCATCAGAAGGAACAACACATGCCGAGTATAGAATCAGCTTGGCTGTCAGTTTCTTGTTCACCTTCCTATCTTCTCTCGCCAACAGCTTGAACGAAACAACAAAGATTAATGTCCCCAATGGTAGCATTCAGCACTCACCAGAGGAGCATCTTAAGGTTGACAGCAATGATTTGCCAATCCGCTCAAGACAAGAAATGATTTTCGCTGATGAATACAAGCCAGTTGGTAAGCCGATAAAGAAAGCTGGGGCCGAGCTCCAAGCATCTGGTAATGATTCTCCTTGTTGTGTTTAGGGCCTATAATTTTCCTTGGAAAATGCACTGACCACATTCATTGACCCAGGGGAGGCTGTGTACGTTGATGATATCCCTCCTCCCAAGGATTGCCTCTATGGAGCATTTATCTATAGCACACACCCCTATGCTCATGTTAAGGGTATCAACTTTAAAACATCTTTGGCTTCGAAGAAGGTCATCACAGTTATCACGGCCAACGATATTCCAAGCAGCGGACAAAATATCGGATCCAGCTTCCCAAAGATGGGAGAAGAACCACTTTTTGCTGATACAATTGCTGAATTTGCTGGTCAAAATATTGGTGTCGTGGTAATGTTTTGTTAGAGTTCTTTCAGATTTCACATAACCAGCCATATGATTTGTTCACCCAACCTTACCATGGTGTGTTGCTTTTTTATCACTCAGATTGCTGAAACGCAGAAGTATGCCTATATGGCAGCAAAGCAAGCTGTTGTTGAGTATAGCACAGAAAAACTGCAGCCACCAATTCTTACAATAGAAGATGCCATCCAACGAAACAGCTACTTCCCAGTACCCCCATTTTTAGCCCCCAAGCCAGTTGGTGACTACAACCAAGGGATGTCAGAAGCTGATCATACGATTATATCCGCAGAGGTACAAACCTTTTTATGTTTGAATAGGAGGTATGCTTGAGTTTCCAACAAGGCCAAACACACTCATACCTAGCATTTCTGTTTCTGCAGGTCAAACTTGAATCCCACTATTATTTCTACATGGAGACACAAGTGGCGCTAGCTATCCCTGATGAAGATAACTGCATTACCATCTACTCATCAACACAGATACCTGAAATCACACAGAATGTGGTTGCAAGGTGCCTTGGCATTCCATTTCACAATGTCCGTCTCATTACCAGAAGAGTGGGAGGAGGCTTTGGTGGAAAGGCACTAAAAGGAATACATGTAAGTCCTAAGTAACTAAAACTTTGCTTTGGCAGATATTTTAATTTCAGCTACCAACATGCTACCAGCAGATACTCTCAATCTGACCAGATTAAAGAAAATATGTGCTCGAGATAACCATGAGTTTCCTCTTTGTCAGGTTGCATGTGCATGTGCCGTTGCTGCCTTCAAGCTGCAGCGTCCTGTTAGAATGTACCTCGATCGCAAGACAGACATGATAATGGCAGGAGGGCGGCATCCTATGAAGGTGAAGTACTCCGTTGGGTTCAAGTCAGATGGCAAGATCACAGCCTTGCATCTTGATCTTGGGATCAATGCTGGAATATCACTAGATGTGAGTCCAGTGATGCCACGTGATATCATAGGTGCTCTCAAGAAGTACAACTGGGGAAATCTTGCATTCGACACCAAGCTCTGCAAAACTAACATCTCATCAAAGTCAGCAATGCGAGCTCCTGGAGATATGCAGGGCTCTTTTATTGCTGAAGCCATCACTGAGCATGTTGCATCAGTACTCTCAGTTGACACCAACACCATCAGGAGGAAGAATCTGCATGACCACAAGAGCCTTATAGTGTTCTATGTAGAAAGCGCAGGTGAAGCTTCTACATACAGCCTGGTCACCGTGTTTGATAAACTGGCCTCTTCTCCAGACTATGAACGCAGAGCTTCAGTAGTTGAGCACTTCAATGACAATAACAAGTGGAGGAAACGTGGAATTTCTTGTGTTCCAATCACATATGAGGTGCGGCTTCGGCCGACTCCAGGCAAAGTGTCTATCATGAATGATGGTTCTATTGCGGTTGAGGTTGGAGGAGTTGAGATGGGGCAAGGGCTGTGGACTAAAGTGAAGCAGATGACAGCGTTTGGCCTAGGAGAGTTGTGTGCTGATGGCGGTGATTGCCTCCTTAACAAGGTGCGGGTTATCCAGCCTGACACATTGAGCATGATCCAGGGAGGGTTCACTGGGGGCAGCACCACTTCTGAAACCAGCTGTGAAGCAGTTCGGCTGTCATGCGCTGCACTTGTTGAAAGGTTGAAGCCTATAAAGGAAAACCTGGAGGCTAAGGCTGGCACAGTGGAATGGGGTGCCTTGATTGCACAGGTGAGAATAAGCTTTGCAAATCCTAATTTCCCAAGTAACATGCCAAGAATAAAGTTATTTTAATCTTTGTTTGCTTCCTTTGTGGCGTCACCAAATGGCAAGGGGTAGCAGGAGGTAATTTAGGGGATCTTACATGTCCAAGGAAAACAATATCTACTGATATTTCAATTGGTCATGTTGTTTTGTGGCTCTCATGCAGGCAAGTATGGCAAGCGTGAACTTATCGGCGCATGCATACTGGACCCCTGATCCATCATTCACTAGCTACTTGAACTATGGAGCTGCCATTAGTGAGGTATCCCCCATCCAAATTTGTAATAACGACACTGCAACTGCAGTTACCAAGCTAAATTGTTGGCATTGTTGGGAGACCGCAGCTTCTGTCCTGTTCAATGCTGACAAGTGATTCAAAATTTCATCACAGGTGGAAATTGATGTCCTGACAGGAGCAACAACAATTCTAAGGAGTGACCTCGTGTACGATTGTGGGCAAAGCCTGAACCCAGCTGTGGACTTGGGCCAGGTTAGCCCCGAAGATGGGTTTTGAAAAGAAAAAAAAAACTGCTTGGTGCTGCTCCTCTGAACACTACTTTTGAATCTTGATTCACCCAGGTGGAAGGTGCATTTGTCCAAGGAGTGGGATTCTTCACAAACGAGGAGTACACAACAAACTCTGATGGCATAGTCATCAACGACGGTACATGGACATACAAGATCCCCACTGTTGACACCATCCCAAAGCAGTTCAACGTTGAACTGATCAACAGCGCCCGCGACCAGAAGCGTGTCCTCTCTTCGAAGGGTGAGCCTTTTTGCACAATTTTCATCCCCTCCCTACATTCTTGCAAACTGGGTCGACCTCTTGATAATTGAGAAAACTCTTAATTTGAGCTGATCAATTATGGTTGCCTCATGGCTGCACCACTGACATCCTTTGATCTTTGTTTGCAGCATCGGGTGAGCCACCACTGCTTCTAGCGTGCTCAGTGCATTGCGCGATGAGGGAGGCCATCAGGGCAGCCAGGAAGGAGTTCTCCGTCTGCACCGACCCTGCAAACTCCATCGACACCTTCCAGATGGACGTCCCAGCGACGATGCCCGTCGTCAAGGAGCTCTGCGGCCTGGACGTCGTGGAGAGGTATCTCAAGAGCGTATCCACTAATGGCTCAACCACCGTGCAAGTGTAGATCCACGCACTGCCCATCACTGATGTTAATTAGTGAGTGTGAAATAGCAAATGGCATGGCACACCTAGCTTGTAATGCCGTAACGGAGATATACTGGGTGTGTTTAGATTGTAGGAAAAAACACTGTAGCATAAGAAAAACATTGTAACATTCGCTGGGAAACGTATTTTGTGAGAGAGAAATAGTGAAAAGTTGAAATGAATAGTGAAAAGTTGGAATGAATAGTAAATAGTTGGGAATCTGAACATGGCCTTAAAGTGGGTTGCTATGATGTACAGGAGGTAGCAATGGGGAGCTACGAGCTGTGTTTTGTGAACGAATCAGGAACGACGAATAATATAGAGAAAAAAATATAAACTAAATAAGGCCTTGTTCGGTTACCGAACAAAGCCTAATTGGGCACGGCGAATCCGTGGATGGAATCATGTGATTTCGACTGGATATTGAAGCAATTTTGCAATGAATATTTCTTCAAAGGTGTGTACGGAGTACCTGCCTCTGGGTGGATGGGGATTAGATTGGGGAAAAAAAACCCAGCTAGGTCAGGCCTCCCCGCCGCACAGGATCCACGTCTTCGGCCTCGCACCCTCGCCGCCCGTCCACAATGGCGACCCCTCTCCCGTGTCGGCTGGCGACGGACCGTGGCGGCCGCGCGCCCAATCGGACAGGCGGCTCGGCGGGAGAGCGAGAGCACCTCTGCTTGATTCCGCAGGAGCCTGCGTGCCCGTAACGCAGGGGACCCAATGGCTGATGCTGTGTGGATTTTGTCGCAGCCGTCGGGCCCGGTGGTTGGCGCGTTCCGGCCGCCGCCGCCACCCTCGGGTTGCCGTCGCCGTCGGCCGTGGCTTCCTACCGTTTGGTCTCTGTGCTTCTCGTTTGGTCGATCAGAAGCGTTGAAAATCTAACCGATGTCAAGCACGTGGACGTGGCCTTCGTGTTCCAGCTGCTGGAAGTTGCAATTTGTTTGATTTTTTTCAGTTCCCTTTTTGAGCAGATGGTTAAACACACGTCATGCCGTCAAATCTCTGTTACATTTTATCGGCTTGTTTGGACAAAGTATTCTCACGATCCCATGAATTATTACATTTGTAAAAAAAGAAAGTTGCAGTGCTCAAACACACGCGTTCCAACATACCGCTACTGCTACGTCGTCCCGTTCCCATCCCCATCCCCATCTGCCGCCGCACAATGCACAATCCCGGAGACCAACGCAAGTACGCAACGCACGTTGCGGACCCACGGCTTCGTTTCGCTACCCGCGAGTGGAGTGGCGATGAACCGTGAACGCAGCAGCCCAGGCGGCATGAATGACAGCATGAGCATCTTCCGCTCGGCGCCGGTTGACAGAAAATGGCAAGATGCCAACCACCCGCCGCAGACATTTCGGCCATATGCCAGTCCAACACGTACGCTGCCTGGACGGATTTCCAAACCCGTTTCGAAACAGCCGGCGGCTATCGAGCATGGGTCGTCGCGCACCTTCTTTAATCCATGTGAATACTAACTACATCATTTGACAGTTTGATCCAAAAGTCCAGATGCCAAGATATGTTCCATAGCCATCCCTGCAAAGAGCACCACGGCATGAAAGACAGAAAAGGGAATGTTATGCAGTACTGACCTGGCAAGTCCATTTGCTTGCAGTTTCACCAAACCGAATCCAACTTAACCAAGGAGACACCTTTTCACTCCCTACAAAAAAAGGACATAGACAAAATGTAAGGACTAAGAACATGCCACATATCTATTTTTGCCAACTTAGTGATGTGATCCTTTACAGTGTGCTGATCATTTGAAGGACAAAGCCACAATAGCAAGTCATTTATTTCACTACAGCTAGAAAAAAAATGAGGGAGAAATACTTACAGGAAGAAATTCTTACTAGTAGGAACATAATATGGCAGGCCGGTAGATGATACCTGCTGGAGAAAATAATAAGCAGCTTCGATGACATAATGAAATAAGTTATAAAAATTGGGTAAAACATAATGCTTCGATGTCTGCAATAGTGCTTTCATGCAGCAGCATTAACCTTGTATCCCATACAGGACAAATAGATGCAGCCCAAACCTTTCAGCCTTGAGCCAGAGGGACTACGACCTGCTCACAAGTAACTACAGCAGCAACACTGAGCACACTGCTCACAGAAGAGCATGAATCGTAGTTCACTAATCATGATTGTGGGGCCAAAAAAGTCCCTAATCATGTCCGCCTCTGATTTGCACTATACCCCCGCAGCAATAACACATGCTTGAGAAATAACATATGCATAAATTCCTCTTTCTAGCAAAAAGGAATGGATCCAATGGAGAATAATACTAGAACATGTTGGAAAATAGTGCTGGATATAAAATTTTTGTTGTGAAAGAGAAATCTAACTAGCAGAGTCGAGTAGTATATAGGATATGAACAAGCATTGCAGGAATATTGCATGGGCACTAATATGGCAAAATTGCAAGCTGTAAGATAGACCAATGTAATATGACAGAAAGGAATGAATCCAATGCTACTGAAATATTAAGCAAATGGATTTGAGATGACCAAAAATTTCATCCTGGTCAGATTGCATGTGCATGTGCCATTGCTGCCTTCAAGCTGCGGCGTCCTGTTAAAATGTACCTCGATCGCAAGACGGACATGATAATGGCAGGAGGGCGGCATCTTGTGAAGGTGAAGTACTCAGTTGGTTTCAAGTCAGACGGCAAGATCACAGCCTTGCACCTTGATCTTGGGATCAATGCTGGAATATCACCAGATGCGAGTCCAGTGATGCCACATGCTATCATAGGTGCTCTCAAAAAATATAACTGGGGCAATCTTGCATTTGACACCAAGGTCTGCAAGACAAACGTCACATCAAAGTCAGCAATGCGAGCTCCTGGAGATGTGCAGGGCTCTTTGTTGCTGAAGCCATAATTGAGCATGTTGCATCGGTACTCTCAGTAGATGCTAACACCATCAGGAAGAAGAACCTTCATGATTTCAAAAGCCTTGCAGTGTCCATCATGAATGATGGTTCCATCGCAGTCGAGGTTGGAGGAATTGAGATAGGTCAAGGGTTGTGGACTAAAGTGAAGCAGATGGCGGCATTTGGGTTGGGACAGCTGTGTCATGACTGTGGGGAATGCCCCATGGACAAGGTGTGGGTTATCCAGGCAGACACATTAAGCATGATCCAAGGAGGTATGACTGCTGGGAGCACCACTTCTGAAACTAGCTGTGAAGCTGTTAGAAAATCATGCGCTGTGCTCGTCGAGAGGCTGAAGCCTTATCAAGGAGAGTCTGGAAGCAAATGCCAGCCCTGTGGAATGGAGTGCCTTGATTGCAAAGGTGAGGAGATCTTACAAACTCTAAGTTTGTCGGTGACATGCCATTTAACCTGAATAAAAAGGATATAATTATTTATATTTACTTAACACTTTTGGCTTCCTCCATTCTGCCAACAATGTACTGCATCAGTAGAAGTAGCAGTAGCAAATAATTGTAAGTCACTATATTGCAGTTTCAATTGATCATGGTATTTGTTGCTCATCTGCAGGCAATCATGGTGAGTGTGAATTTGTCGGCGCAGGCATACTGGACTCCTGATCCATCCTTCACAAGCTACTTGAACTATGGAGCTGCCATCAGTGAGGTATTCCTGATTCCGTATCGCAATAACAACACTGCAAATGCAACTACCAAACAAAATTATATGAGGATGCAGATTCAGTTTTGCCCAACGCGTGCAAATTGGAAATTTGCAAATGAAAATGGCAGGTGGAAGTTGATGTCCTGACAGGAGCAACAACAATCCTAAGGAGCGACCTCGTCTACGACTGTGGGCAGAGCCTGAACCTTGCTGTGGACTTGGGACAGGTTAGCTCCAAAGAAAAACCTCTCACGCAGACCATTGCAACAATGAAAATGTGCTCCTCTGAAGATTGCTCTCAATCCATTCAGATCGAAGGATCGTTTTTCCAAGGAGTGGGCTTCTTCACGAACGAAGACTACGCAACGAACTCTGACGGCCTGGTCATCAATGATGGGACATGGACGTACAAGATCCCCACGGTGGACACCATTCCCAAGCAGTTCAATGTTGAGATATTTAACAGCGCCCGTGACCTGAAACGTGTCCTTTCTTCAAAAGGTGAGCTCCTTCTCACAATATTTCATCACCTCCTAAAACTCTTGATCAGACACTATCGATTTCTTGATAACTGAACATATTGTGACCCTGACATACCGTGAACTTCTTTGCAGCATCGGGCGAACCACCGCTTGTTCTTGCATCTTCGGTACACTGCGCGATGAGGGAGGCCATCAGGGCCGCCAGGAAGGAGTTCTCGGTCTGCAATGGTCCCGCGAACTCCACTGCTATCTTCCAGATGGACGTCCCGGCGACGATGCCCGTCGTCAAGGAGCTCTGTAGCCTCGACGTTGTGGAGAGGTACCTCGAGAGCATATCTGCTGCCGGTTCAAACACTGCGAAAGCATAGATGCACACATCCAGCAGTTGCATGGCCAGAGATGAATTACGTTAATCGAGCTGTGATCTTGTGAATCAAGAGTGTGAGAGGTGTACTGTATAGCATTTGTTTTCTTCATGATTTCGAAGAAATATATTGGAATAAATGATTCGTGTCCTTGTGCAGTTGTGTTCATATACCTGTATGCTCCGTCTATTACGATTTAGGCCCTGTTTGGATACCTGTATTCTCCGTCTATTACAATTTAGGCTCTGTTGGGATACAAAGTAATTTTAGAGTTTTAGAAAACTACCATGGTTTTGTAAAATACTTCAGTTTTAGAAAATCATGGAGTATTTGAAAACTGTAGTCTTTTTGAAGTTTTAAAAACTTGTCTATAGGTTCTAAAACTGCAGTTAACATAGTTACTGCAACACCCAAACAGAGCCTTACTGCCTCGTCTCCTGCCTCTCGATAGGGTTAATCAGAAAGAGTGATTTTTCTTCTTGATTTCACCCACCTGCAATTCCTTGGCTAATTCATAATGACAATTCAAATATCACTCGAGTAATAGGTTGAACACTCATTTTGCATTCACGCCTGTGTTCTCATATATGTTCCTTTGCTTTTGCAATCTTCGTTTTAAAAGAACCGTAGGGAGGTAAATTATCAAATATATAATTATTAAAAATTAAAGTAACATCCAAATATGAATCTAAATTATATAATTATAATAAAATATTAGAATACACCCCAACTTGCTTGGGACTAAAAGCTATGTTGTTGTTGTTGTATCAATATAAATTATAAATTATTATTTATAATTATAAATATACGCCTTTCAGTGAGTAAAGGAAGTCATTTAGAACATTGACACAGTCTCTAAAATATACCTTTGCTAATACTTTTTGCTATAAAATATATAGAAAGTACCTTTATGAAACTATTTCAATACACATCTACTCATATCATTTTTATATTTCTAAACTTAACAGATAAAAAAATTAAAATCAAAGTTTAAAAATTTTAACTTAGGACAATCTCAAAATGATTTTTTAGTGTCATAGAGGGAGTATTATTCATGTTATTGTTTGTAAAAAAAAACTATCAATGATGCGTGCCATTATGTATTCATGTATGAAGAGAAAAATACTTATTTTCAGGTTGTTCACACAGTTTGAACAAAGGGTTTAATTAAAGTAAAATAATATTACTAACTAAACATATTACAACTAAATAATGATAAATATATATCTTTAATACTATATATAGAGTAATACATACATTCAAATATTTAATAAATAAAAGAGAGTGTGAGAGATAATTAATTATTAGTTATAAGCTTCATTTTCATGTTCATTAATCATTGGAATTAGCCTATGCCAGAGCACAGGTTGATGGACTAGTGTGTGCTAACATGGTGGTTGAGCACCGGCTTACATGGCAAGGATTAACTTTTCCGAAGAAGTAACGGTAAAGGTCATATAGACATGAGTGTCTTCGAAAATAACATACGAACGATGGAGCTGCAGCTAGCACAAAAACTGTGATTTTGGATTTTAACTCGAACATACACTGTCCGTTTCAAATTGTATCGTTACGTTATAAATATCAACTACTCAACAAAGGGAGTATACCATATGAAATGTTTCGCTAAGTCCAGTCAGCGCCACTCACACTACCATATTTTCATTTTTCGCCCCCGATGATGGAGTCCGATGTTTCGTTCCGATCTACCGGTATCGAGCGTATACTAAATTAATAACTTTTCCAGGTTCGCTTGCGTGTACGCATCTACCTTGACATCTTCCCATGACCCATCCTCCGGCGGCCATGGTACTAGCAGCTGGGTGTTCGAAACACAAAGGGCCTCCCACCCGAACCTCACCATACGCGGCTTCTATACCCGTACATAAATTTCACTCATCGGATCATCTCGACTTCTATACCCGTACCAGAAATTTCACCAGCTTTTCTGGATCATCGGATCATCTGTTTGCAAGTGAGGCGAGGGCGAGTGCGGAAAGGGTAGGTTTCGAGGTTGTCACGCTCGACGGCCGAAGTGGGACGCTCGCCTCGTCCAAGCCTTACAGAAATAAGAATTAGTAGACAAACAGATCATAAACTACAAATCACAAACTGCAGAAAATTCGTTCCATACATTATCAAACTGTTAACAGCCAAGCTGGGTCACTACCATAAGCTATAATACTTAATCACAAAATCCTGCCTTGGGACAAAAAAGGAGCGGGGCATTGTTTAACAGAATTTCAACGGCAACTAATGCGCTACCACTCCCCCAGCTTCGCTTTCACGGCGGATGCTCATCAGCTTCTCTTTCACGGCGGATGCTCGACGCGGCAGATGACCTGTTTGTTGTTCATCAAAGATGATGCATTATTAGCACAGGCAAAGCAACAATTCCGTCAGCCAAACACAACAATAATTATCACGGATTGCATATATGACCAACTCCCGAGAGCTTACCTATCCACCGCGAAAGGTGAAGTCAGTATAACCAGCACCTAGCTTAGATCGACGCTCGTAAGCCTTTTTTATTACAGCTCTCAGGCTTCTCTCCATCTCTATTCTCTTGTCTTCAACAACCCTTTTCTCCGTCTCTAAGAACTCAAGATTCACCTCCCACCATGCTCTCTGCGCAACACGATCTCTATTTAATGCCTCCTCCCTATCTTGATTGCTGTCATATGCACGTTGAGTGCGAATTGCTTCAGGTCCAGCAGTGTGATACTCGTATTCAGGGTGAGCCTAGGGAAAAATTCAGAAAAAGATTAGGGTTCAGAAAAAGATTAGGGTCCAGCAAGTTTGGAAAACTGAGGGGGAGAATGAAAAAAGATACACCGGTGGTGCAAAGTATATCACATGCTTCAGTCCTTGATTCCTGGTCAGAAGGTCAGGTCCGACAGTTGTAATTGCGGTATCCGGCTTGTTCAGCAATTCCTTGAGCTCAGAGATTCCATTTTCCAGATGTAGAACTTCAGAATCAATCTGTTCCATAATCCTATCAGACATGGCCTCATACGCCTTGTATAGCTCCACCATTGTCTGAAACTTGCAGTCCATGAGCTCCGGGTATAACAACCTAAACCCACGAACTCCTGGGCGGGTCTTGGTCTTGAGTTCAGATCCAGCAAGCAGCGAAGCGTCCTGGTCTAATAGGAAGGAACCTGATCTGGGGTCCTTCCGTTCAGGGCATCTCTGGCATCAGCAAGACTGAAGATGGTTCGGATGGCGGGTTGAGCCATAGTGGAAGATACCGATCACCTAAAGACGAATCATAACCCAAACCGATAAGCACAGTAAAGAGTTAAACGAACTAAGGGTCCGTTGGAACCCTTCTGGAACTTGCCTTCTAGCTGAGAAGGCTCGTGATGTTTGGATATTTAGACAGCTACCTTGTTACTCGAGCTTACAAGATTTTACCATGCTGAACCTTTGCTGAAGCAGCCAGCTTGTCTCGCTTCGCCTCGCTGGGCAAGGATAGCCTTGCCAGCGGGAGAGCCAAATTGGTTAGCTTGCTTCAGCAAGGTAAAGCCTTGCCAGCGGAAGAGAGCCAAATTGGCTAGCTTGCATCAGCAAGGTAAAATCTTGAAAGCTCCTGTAACGAGGTAGCTGTCTAACATAGCCAAACATCACGAGCCTTCCTCAGCTAGGCTAGGCAAGTTCCAGCCAGGTTCCAAACGGACCTCAAGGGGTCATTGATTGGCCAAAACATGAGAATGTCCAAAAATATTGGTCATTGATTGGTTTGATGTAAAAAAAACTGCCAATGTTCATGACTCATCGTAGCACAACAATTTGGAACACATTCCCCTATCCAGCCATCCCTGTCATCCTTGTACGCTCTGGTCATGTTTAGATCGAAAAGATCTTTTGCACTCTACTGTTCATCCCTCTCAGAAAACACGCTTCCCAGAAAAGCTTTCCTATTCATCACTCTCACAAAACACGCTTCAAAAAAAAAAAGATCTTTTCCTCCCCTCCCAACTAAACACACTCTCAGAAAACACGCTTCTCAGAAAAGTTTTTCTTTAACTCCTTTCAGCTTTCCTATTCATCACTCTCACAAAACACGCTTCCCAAAAAAAAATCTTTTCCTCATCACACGTTGGAAGGGGAGGAAAAGATCTTTTTTTTGGGAAGCGTGTTTTGTGAGAGTGATGAATAGGAAAGCTGAAAGGAGTTAAAGAAAAACTTCTCTGGAAAGCGTGTTTTCTGAGAGGGATGAATAGTAAAGTGCAAAAGATCTTCTGCAACTAAACACGGCCACAGCCTCTGTGACACTAGGACTGACTACAAGAAGTTGGGAAGCAAGTAATTTTGTCTCTTTTTTTAATCTGAAGTGTCCACGCCACGCCACCCACACGCACGCGCTTCGGCCCCGCACCGTGCACGAGCGCGCGCAACAGGACTGGCACGCACGCGCACGCGGTGTTCGACGAATTGCCGAAGGCAAGGCCGAACGCCGGCGTGCGCGTGCGTGCCAGCCCTGTTGCGCGCGCTCGTGCACGGTGCGGCGCCGAAGCGCGTGCGTGTGTGCAGGCCAGGTGCGTGTGGGTGGCGTGGCGTGGCGCTTTGTGACCCGGCGTCGTGGGTGCCCGCCGTGGCGGGGCGACGGCAGCCCGTGCCCGCGGTGGTGCGCGTGCCAGGCGTGCGTGAGTGTGTGTGCACGGCGCGCGCGAGCGCGTGAAGTGCGCCCAAGCGCACGCGCGTGCACGGGTGCACGACATGGCGGCGACTGAGCGACGCCGAGGCGCGGCAACGCTGGCGAGCGCGCGGGGCAGCAGTAGTCCGTGCCCGCGGCGTCGGCCAGGGCTAAAAGTTGGAGGCTTGGCGAGGCTCCTGCAAGGAAATCTCGGCACGAAGACCGGACAGATGGGTTGGGGACCTACGGCGGCGAGCTCTAGGTTCGGTTCACGGCGACCCGCCGGGACACAGCAAAGACAAGGCGGAGTCTTGGCTCACCGTTGGGTCTGGCGAAGAGAGTGAAGAGGTGGTGCAGCGCAGGCCTGGGGTAGAGGTTCAGCTTGTCGTGGCCTTCTCCTCCTTGACGACGGCGGCGGCTTGGTGTCGAGGTCGGCGTGGCGCGTTAGACGGCGCTCCTTCCCCGGGCTGCAGCGACGGCGGTGAGCCTCCCCACCGCGGCTTCCTTCTCCTCCCTCCTTCCTCTTCTCCCTTCTCCCCTCCTCCTCTTCTCCCTTCTCCACTGGCGGCGGATTGGGTTGGGAAAACCTAATTGGTGGCGTAGGTTTGAAGGAGACAGGCATGGGTTATATAGGTCGAAGCTAGGGCTCGGGAGGTCGGTTTGATGTGATGGACGGCGGTGGTCCTCGGCTTCCCGGCCGTGGCCACGCGGCGTGCATCGGAGGTGTTCTTGCGGGGGTGTGAGGCGCGCGTGAGGGGCTCCTGGGGTGGATGCGGCACCGGTTGTCGCGACGCGGGGGCGGCTGCGAGCTGGCTGCGAGCGCGGGCGCACGTCGCTATCGCAACTCACGCGCATCGCGTGAACGCGCGGCGGGAGGAAGGGGAAAGCTTCCAGGTGGGGTCGGTGCGGCAGAGAGAGAAAAAGAGGGAGGCTGGCGAGTTGGGCCCACGGGTGAGAGGGATGGGTGAGGTAGCTTTGGGCCTTTCGGTGAGAAAGGGAGAGGAAGAGAGATGGGCCGGGCTGTGTGTGCATGCCGGTGGGTTAGGTTAATTAGAGCCCAGGTCAGTTGAGTTAGCCTTTGATTTGAAACTGAATTCAAATTCAAATTCAAATCCCACTCAAATAAAATCCAAATAAAGTCAAATTAAATCCAGATGATCACTGTATCATAATTTTTCCTTAGCAATTTGAAAAAAACTCTAGGAATTTTAGATGAGAGAGAAGACAACCTTAGCATTTTCAAATTGCTTTTGCATTACAAATAATTTTTTTTGAAATTATGATTTTTCAATGGGAAATCTATATTGTGCTCGAGTGTTGGCTCTGCCTAGCCACACTCAGAATTTTTGGCCAGCGGCAGAGATTCCTCTTCAATTCCGACGAGAAAGATCGTCAACTCCAACGAGGTTGAGGTGGGGGTTCATGTTCGGGGGTTGGGGCTGCGGCGAAATCCTCCATCGTCGGACCTAGAGGGAAGCTCGGGGGCAGTAGGCTGGCCTGGCAGAGGTGGTGGGCGTGGGGGCGGTGAGGCCGGCGGCCATGGCGGGGTAGGGGCTGTGGAAGGAGCCGCTGATGCAGGAGGGTCTCGGCGGAACCAAATAACCACCGTCGCACGAGTAAAGACCTACTTTCTCGCCAATTTCGGCCCAAAAGCTAATTGGGCTCCTTTTCTATTGAACCAAGGTCACACCAACATGCGCATTAAACGCATGGGGATTCCTATCCATCTTTCGAAATAACTTAGCTTCCTCACTTTTCAATGTTTGAAATATGTGCAAAGCTTCCCCACCGTTGGATCCCATCTCCAACCCTAACCCTAACCCTCTTTCTCTGTCCTACCTACTCACTTCCCTTCTCCCACTACTCGCCGCCGCTCCCCGAGCCGCGGCTCGCCAGCCACCCGCGCACGCCCACCGCGTCGTTGCCTCCCCACGGTTGCTAACCCATTGTGGTCACCATCATCGCACCGCCCCCCACGGCCGTGTCGGACTCACCTTACCACAACCGATGGCACGTCACCCCACACGTGCTAACGAGCCACCGTCGCTACGGCACACCGGCTGCCACCTGCACCATCGCCAGAGAAGAAGCCCGGCTCACCAGAGAAGAAGAGCTCTTCGATTCCCCTCCGATTCCCCTGTTCAACATTACTTGTTCCCTGTGTCAATAATAGTTTGGTGCAGATTCAACAAATCCAACGTTTCCGAACATCAAATGTTGATACTATGCTATCGAAATGTTGGGTCGGTGTAACTAGAGATTGTTGAACGTTTTGGGTCGTTTTTACTTGTCAAATCCGAAGCAAGCAGAGTTAGGCCTTAGTGAAACGAGATCCTCTGGAGTCGGGCGTCGTGACTGCCCTCCGCAGTCGGCTCATCTATACCGTCCAGCTGCAATCCAACAGCTATCTCATCAAAACCTTATCGTCAATGTGCTTGGAGGCCCATCAAAGGGACTAAGCCCACGCAGAGGACTTGGCTCGCGCCCTGCTCCGACGGCTGTGCCTCTCCTTTGCGCATAGGAGTGTAGGACGAGTGAATGGGTCGCGACCAGGGTTTTTTTACCGCGGTTTTAGCGGTTCCCAAACCTAAAAAAACCGGTCCGGCTAACCGTGAAATCGGCCGGCTAACCGGTAGTAGCGGTTTGCTAGGCTCGGTTTGGAAGCGGTAACCGGGCCGGACCGGTTTGGTCGGGAACCAGTCGGTTCGGACCGGTTCCCACCGGTTTTGTAAACCCTGGTCGCAACTTCTCGCCGTGGCGCGTGGCGGAGGCACCGGTGACGATGTCACACGAGAACAAGAAGGTCACAGCATGGCTTCTCCCGGTGATGGCCGGGCAACGTGGGACGAAGAGGTCGTAGGCCTAGCTGTTCCCAATTCCAGTGCATCAATTCATCGCTCCAGCAGAATCTCCATCCGATTAATATCATCGTGCTAGTGAAATTTGATCCCTTCGTGAATCAATCAAATTGTTTACTTCTATTCTTCGTTTTTCCAACGAGGCCTAGGCAAGATTGGACTAAAAGGATTCTTTTTATGCGTCCATGCCCAGATTGATCTGCAACTCAATCTGGTCCAGATAAATTAACGATTAATTTGACTTTAAGAAACTAACAGCTCTTGAGCTGTTCAAAGGACAACTTTCAAGATGAATCAGAATAGCTTCGAGAGCCACTTTCGGCTTTCCTCGCAAAGCAGAGGTGTCCGCAGCAGTCATGTACATGTACATCTTGAGGACGCAGCTGGAGGGACAGCGCGCCCAGGCGTTGAGCTTGTCAGGGAGGAGCTCCCGCGTCATGCTGCGCGCCAGCTGCCAGAACGCAGAACGGTGTACGTGGTTGCACCGTTGCAGCCTAAGAGCAGTCCCAATGCAGACTCTACTATAGAGTCTTAAGCTATTAATTATGCTGTCATGTAATCAAAATACTGATGTGGCATGGTATTTATTGAAGAGAGATGGGAAAAAATGAAGAAACCAAGTCTAACTAAGAAACCAAGTCTTCACACAAACCAAGACAATATGTGAGAGAGACACGTGGGCCATGGGATATTATGATACAAAGTTGCATTGTAGAAGATAGTTTCTTGGCACAATGTCCTAGAGTATAGAAACTATGGTAGTTTCTAGCATTGGGACTGCCCTAATGCGCGGAAGCCGGATGCGTGGAGAAGAGGCTCTGCCGTTGGGGAGGGGCGCGAAGAGAATGTGACGATTTTAGGACCCATATGGGATAACTAGAGGGGTTCGTCGGTGTCACGCATGGCGGGTCGGCTCGGCAATACCGACACAGAGGAAGAACAAGAGGAAGAAGATAGGTTTTGTTAGCAAATATTGCGAAAACAAGATCGAACACGAGACACGATTTTAATGTAAAAATCCTTGCGGGAAAAACCATGGGCGCCAGCCAGCAAGAACTTCACTGTTGTGGAGGAGTCAGGGTTACAACGCCGTAGCGGCGGCTTACAAGAATAAAATAGAATACTAGGTGGACACCCTCCAGTAACGACCTGGGCCTAATGGGCCTTTGACTTGTGATGAAATCGGATCACAACTCAACAAACTCCACCTTGAGACAAATTTCATCTTGTAGCATAATCAACACCTTCATCTTTTAAAATAACAAAGAAAATACTTCTGGCATCAAATAGTCTCTTGGGCTAATCCATCAAACCAACTAAGCTTGAGCATAGCTCAAACTTAGCAACAGGGACTGGCTTTGTCAACATATCAGCAGAATTATCATGAGTACTAATATTGCGTACCTTTAACTTGCCCTCCTCAATCTCATCTCGGACAAAGCTATACTTGATATCAATGTGCTTAGTCCTCTCATGAAACATCTGATCTTTAGTGAGAAATATTACACTTTGACTATCAGAAAACAGGTTAACACAAGAATTAGGTCCACAAAGCTCAGCTAACAAACCCTTCAGCCAAATCAACTCTTTGCATGCTTCACAAATAGCCATGTACTCAGCCTCAGGCCCTCAGTAGTAGACAAAGCAACAACATACTGCAAAGTAGCCTTCCAACTCACAGCACAACTGTCAATAGTAAAGACATAACCTGTGAGTGATCTGCGCTTGTCGAAATCACTAGCATAATCTTAATCAACATATCCAACGAGCCCCTTATATGTCCTCCCAAACTTCAAACAAACATCTGACGTGCCTTTGAGGTACCTGAAAATCCACTGAACAACCTTCCAGTGTTCTTTACCAGGATTAGCCATGTATCTACTAACCAAACTCATAACATATGATAAATCTAGGCGAGAGCAAATCATAGCATACATCAGAGAGCCAACAACACTAGAACGGAACTCTTGACATGTATTCAACATCTTCAGCTGAACTAGCACACTGCTTAGCTAACAACTTAAAATGCGGTGCAATAGGAGTACTAACAGGCTTAGCATCATGCATATTGAAATGCTGAAGAACCTTCTCAATGTAAATATGCTGACTAAGAAACAACAAACCAGCAGGACGGTCTCTAGTAATTTCCATACCTAGAATTTTCTTAGCAGCACCAAGGTCCTTCATATCAAACTCACTGCTCAACAATTTCTTCAACACAGTGATCTCCCTGCTGCTCTTGGCAGCAATCAGCATGTCATCAACATATAACAGTAGGTATATAGGTGATCTATTAACAGTCTTCATGTAAACACAGCTATCATATTGGACCTTTTAAAGTCATGTGACAACATAAATGAATCAAACCTTTTATACCACTGACGGGGAGATTGCTTCAAACTATACAAGGACCTTTTCAACTTGCACATATAATTCTCCTTGCCTGGTACTATGAACCCCTCAGGTTGGTCCATGTATATCTCCTCCTCAAGCTCACCGTGCAAAAATGCAGTCTTCACATCTAACTACTCAAGCTCAAGATCATGTGATGCAACAATACTGAGGAAAGTGCGAATAGAGCTATGCTTCACAACGGGAGAGAACACCTCATTATAATCAACACTAGGAATTTGACTATACTCTTTTGCTACTAACCTTGACTTGAATCTAGGAGGCTTACTAGGAGATAAACCCTCTTTCCTCTTGTAAAGCCATTTGCAACGGACAGTCTTCTTCCCCTTTGACAATGGAACAATCTCCCAAGTGTAATTCTTCTCAAGAGATTGCATCTCCTCCTGCATAGCTGAAATCCACTTCTCACGGTCACCACAATCGAGCGTCCTTGTATGTTGCTGGCTCATAAGTGCTATCAATCTGTTCAGCACAACTCAAAGCATAATAAGTCATATTACATTCTTCAATAAGACGGGGTTTAGGTCCACAACCCCTCTTTTGCCTGCGATGAGCAATAGGAACATCCTCCTCTAGCTGCAAAACAGGAGGTGATTGCTGAACATCATCATTATGAGCTTCATCATCAACAACATCAGTCACGGACTCCACCTGCACACGTTCCTCATCAATAACATGCTCCACCTGCATATTGACATGCTGCAATTCTCTTGCTGAATTTTCTGGAACATGATCTGAGGATAATTTATCAGTAAACATGACAGATTCATTGAAAACAAAACTCCTGCTCATGAAAGTCTTTTCTGTTTCGGGATTCCATAATTTACATAATTTATATCCTTTGACTGCTGAACCATAACCAAGAAACAGACATTTAATAGCTCTAGGCTCTAATTTACCATAGTCAACATGAGCATAAGCAGTGCAGCCAAAAACTTTCAACTGTGAATAATCTGCAGGTGTACCAGACCATACCTCAATGGGTGTTTTCTTATTGAGTGGAATAGAAGGCGACCTGCAGTGTTCGCGGCCTCTGCCCAAAACACTTATTCATCTTGGCGTTGGACATCATACAACGGGCCTTCGAGATGATGGTTCTGTTTATGCGCTCAGCCACACCATTTTGCTGAGGTGTGTACGAGATGCTGTGATGCCTAACAATGCCTTCTTGCCTGCAATAATCATAAAAAACATCCGAACAGAACTCACCACCATTATCAGTACGAAGCACTTTTACCTCTTTCTCAGTTTGCCTTTCTATCATGGTCTTCCACTCTTTAAATGCAATAAAGGTATCATCTTTATTCTTCATAAAGTAAGGCCATACTCTTTTAGAGTAATCATCAATAATGGTAAGCATGTAACGAGCAGCACCAAGAGAAGGCTTATGGGAAGGACCCTAAACATCAGCATGTACATAATCAAAGAGTACCTTTGATGGTGTGAACAGAGGTGTTGAATTTTACCCTCTTATGCTTCCCGCAGAATTTCCTTCCACTCAAAGTGCAGTCAGGGAGGAGGTCTTCATCAATTCGGCCATACCAAGTTCACTCATGTGTCCAAGACGCATATGTCATAGGTCAGTCTCTGCATTAGTGTCAGCAGCAGTAGCAGCGGAAACATAACCACCATGCAAAGTTCTACCTCTAAGGACGTAAAATTTGCAGAATTCTTATCACCAATAAGCCAAACGAGAGAACCCTTTGATACCTTTAAAACTCCATCACAACCGGGGTATTTTAAACCTCTTTCATCAAGTGTGCTGATCGAAATAAGATTTCTGGTTATTGTTGGTATGAACCTCACATTCTCCAGAGTGAGAATCATCCCATCATGAGCCTTGATCTGAACATAACCAATGCCCACAATCTGACATGGATTATCATCACTCATACGCACAACATCTCCCTTCTGCACAGGTTTATAAGAACTAAACCAATCTCTGTTAGTGCAGATATGAAACGAACATTCAAAATCCAGAATCCATTCATCATGATCAGGAACACAAGCAGCAACAACCAGATAATCTCTAGAAACAAAACCCTCACCAGCAGAGATAACAGATGCCTTACCATCAGGATTATTCATCATCTTCTCCTTATTCCGAAGCTTAAAGCAATCCTCAATAAAATGAGTCTTCTTCTTACAATACTTACAGAACTTCTTGGTGGTGGGTTGTCTGGACTTGCAGCGGCTTCTACTTTTATCACGCTCGTTGCCATTATTGGTGTATCTCTGCTCAGGTCTGCCTCTAACACGGAGTGCATCGCCCTTGGAGGACGAGGACCCATCATTGTGCACCATGCCTTTCATCTTTTCACTGAATTGGAGTGCCTCATAAACATCCGCTAAGATTAGTTCATCACGGTTTAACAGTATGGTGTCACGAAAATTGGCAAATGAATTTGGCAGAGAACATAACAGTAAGAGGCCTAAATCTTCATCCTCATACTTAACCTCCATCGACACTAGGTCGGCAACGATCTCCTTGAAAACAGATATGTGGTTCAACACCAAACCACCCTCCTGCATCTTGAGCGTGAACAACTTCATCTTCATATGCATCTTACTGGTTACATCCTTGGACATACAGATCGATTCCAGTTTGAGCTATAAATCTGCAGCGGTCTTTTTCTGCGGACACTCTTGCAAGATATCATTTGAAAAATGAAGCTGAATTAGGGCCAGAGCCTTATGGTCCTTATGCTTCTCCTCATGAGTCCACGGAGTCTTCTTCTGATCCTCCTTACCGAAACTTTCCAGCGCCTCATCGAGATCATTCGATTGCGTCAGAACGGCCCGCATCTTCACTTGCCACAACGAGAACCTCGTGCTATGATCCAGGAGCCATCGAAGCCATTGCAAAGAAATAACCAAGAGAAAATAATCTGCAATAATAAATCTGGGTACGTTACTGTGTAACCCTAACAAAACCTGTAGCTAACTTTTTTGGTAGACTTCAATGGGTGCGCGTAGCAGAAAACTCTAAAATTTGGAACCACGCACGGAACTGCCTCGGCCTTGATGAACGTCCCCTGCCTCTGTCCTCGATACACGCGACACAGCAACAGAACTTTCTCCGCCCGCACCACAGCACTATCTACGTGCGATAGCACTGGCAGGGAAGATGCGAGTTGTGGCCGATCAGGAGGCGGAGAGGAATTTCACCTCGGTAAACAAGACAGTGGTGAAATTGATCTGCAGGCGGTGGATCGCAAAACCTGCTCCGCTTCGGTGACGGGAACAGATCACAGCAACAATGGAAACCGATGGATCGCCTGACGCAAAGAACCGAGCGGCGGCAGCGCGACGAACAGGGAATAAACCCTAATTTTTTTTAATAATCGAATCTCGTAACTAGCTCTGATACCACTTGTTAGCAAATAATGCGAAAACATGATCGAACACAAGACACGATTTTAACGTGGCAAACCCTTGCGGAAAAAACCACAGACGCCAGCCAGCAAGAACTTCACTATTGTGGAGGAGTCAGGGTTAAAACGCCGTAGCGGCGGCTTACAAAAATAAAATAGAATACTATGTGGACACCCCCCAGTAGCGACCTGGGCCTAATGGGCCTTTGACTTGTGATGAAATTGGGTCACAACTCAACAGGTTTGGGAATAATTGAGTTAATTGTTCATGGATAGTTCTCATTGGTGTTTAGCTAGTCTACAAATACCACTTGACTTAGGCCAACTTACATGGGCTCGAAAACAAAGGCACGCAGGCCCATCATTCTCACATGAGGTCCAAGACCCAGGTCATGGCATTCCCCATCACTTAAGCCACAGCTTGCCCTCAAGCTGTTAAGATGATGACGAATTTGTCTTCAAGAAGTCAATGAATTATCTTTTGTAATGGTGCTCATTTAGTGTGAATGCCTTTCGAGATGTAATATGCCTCAGGGATTCTCTAGTGCTTGATGGTAAAACTGAATGATCCATAGTGTTAGCCTACACTCGTTGATGTCTATGATGTGCTTGTGTTGGAGTTCCAGTCTAAAACCAATTGCAGCCTGCCGCAATTCTTCAAATGGTAGAACAAGGTGCATTGACGCTTGTCCTCCCTTCAACGCAGGCGGTCCTGAATCAGTGAACATCTCTACCAGTTGAATTTGGTATGAATAATGGCATCAGGGCTAGCCCAACTACACATCTCTTGAACTGCACAAATATTGCACGGTAAGAGGCTCTCAATGACTTCCAATATGCGTTCACTTGATAGCTCCACTGAGAACACATAATCTGACAGGATATGGACATAAATCATCAGCATAAATTGGTCCACCATGATTCTGTTGTGTTGCTTGTTCAATACGAGTCCCAGAAACCTTCTGAAGGAATTTTGAATTGAAGGTAGCCTTGGTGGTGTCCATAACTGACCGAAGGACCAGTGGATCAGACTCAGCCACAGTACACACACTAGTGTCTTGCTGATATCTTTTTTGAATACCACTAAAGAATCACTGTTATAGCAGGGACTTTGTACCGCCGTCCCACTGATATGTGTACTGACCATAGTATGGTATGTAGGTCTCCTCTGAAGAACACCATAGCAGTCTAGCAACGAATATAAGCACTATGTTATAGTCACAACCTTGGCATCAAGTATGTGCAGGTTGATGTCACCTACTGCAGTTGTATTTCTATCAAGACCTTGATTACCACCTGGATTCCACAAAATCAGAGGCTGACCAGTTATGATTGCAGACCAGAATTTAGCCCTAAGTTGCACATACTGAAGCACCTTTTTCTGGCTTAAGATATCATCAAGAATCAACTCGCACTTACACCTGTAAAGCTCTTCATGAATTTGAATGTGCAGGCACGTGAGGGGCCAATTCTTGTTACATATGAAATAGATCAGCAGCACCTCTCTATTTGCATAATCAAAAGATAGATAGGCCAAAGAGAGAAAACCAAGATGTAATTGAATGACTTCAATGCTGGTCATAGACATATGTGCCACTGGCCAATTTGCTTCGCTTCTCTTGTATCTCACAGTCACAATAGTGCACCTAAACTTAATCTGAATAAGTGACAAATGATGGCAGGGGAAATACTCAACATGATCCGATAGAAAACACATGTTGTCAGATTCCCGTGAACTTGCCACTCTAATTGAGGTCACAAAAGATTGCTTCCTTCCATAGCGAGACAACAGTGGATGCAGTCGAAACATCTCATTACCACTCAGCCATAAACAAACACCAGTTTTCTGTAGGATGTGCTAATAATGATCCTCATAGTATGAATTCTATGTCCAATAAGGTGGCTGCCTAGGGGTGTCACACTGCCTGTTCATTTGATAGCATCTTGGTGCCTGTACCTCTGTTGTAGCATTAACAAACAATACTGACAGTGAGTTCAGAGATAGCATAACTACCAGAGATAGTTGTACCCCAAAGTGTAATAACCTGCTATCATCATGATATAATTTCAGAAACTGAACTATATGCCAGCAGGATGATAGAGCTTTCTCTTGTTGCACAACTGTATGAAAATCAAAGGAGGGCCAAGGAATTTCCCACTGCATCCAACAACATTGGACAAACAATGATTGTAATACACCTAAGCTTGCACTATTAGGGAAGATACTAAAATGCTCATCCAATTTCTGCTGATATACAGATGAACCAACACCAAACAGGAATAGTCTCATATATTTTCCATTTGATTCCAGCAACCTGCATTGTATTTCCATATAATCCAAGCTGCACACAATCTCCACTGATATCACCAAATAGAATTTTCCCCATGAACTGACTGACTGAACAACGAATGATCATTGCATATCCAGTAAAGGATGGCAAAGATGTGGGCCTAAGATGATAACTATCAGTAAGCAAATTGTTGCAGTTCACTAGAGGAGGTGGCCATGGTGTTCTTTGTTGTGCAGTAACCCAATCACCACAAACAGGTGGCCATAAATTGAAGCATAGCTGAATCTCTCCCCAAGGCAAATTGTTACAATGTTGATTAGGAGGTGGCCAAGGTACCTTGTCAACTAAATTAGCATGCAATGGGTCCAACAACATGACATTCTGAGCAACCATTCTTACATACACCTTTTGAACATGCCAATCCCTGGTGGCTAGACATGGAAACACAACAACATTCGAATATGTGGAGGTGAAGTTGGTAATGCACCTTTGTTGGCTGCCCTTGAATGAGTAGTTCTTGCTGGTGGAGTCTTGTGTTGAATCAACCACGAAATGGAGGGAGGCTGGTGGAGCAGACAGGATGGAAGTGGTGGTGTTCACGGGCTGCAACATGTCAATGTCACCGCTGAGACCATCCAGCGAACACCTGATGTGCGAGTCGTTGGGGAGCTCCTCTGTTTCCAGCTGAGCTAGTGTAGTCGTTGCAGGCTGTGTTGGCGTCGATGCCGCGGCTGTCTCATGTGGCTCCGAAACTGAAGCCGATGACGCCTGCGACGAGGTCGACGGCGCGGCCAGCACGACGGTCACGGACGCTGGAGCACACTCATCGTGACTGCGGTTTGATGTCGAACACCTTGTGGGTAATGGGTGCAGGAGCTCCCTGGTGGTGGACTGGTGGTGGTCGAGCTTTCACGAGTGAACTCTAGCGACGAGGACAACCCAGATGCTAGGGAGGCGTTGGATGCTTTGGAGACGGTGGATGCAACAACTACCTCCCTCTTACGTAGCTTGCATAACTGCAGAGGATCTCGTTCCCCGCACTAGTAGTGCTTGGCTGCAAGCCTGCAAGCGCACCACCGCCCAGCGCAACCACACCGGCTCCGTTGGGCCAAGTTCCTACGAAATCAGTCTATGATATTTTCAGTTGGAAAATATAGTGGTGGATGAAAGTGCCCACTAGAGATTATTATACATGAATAATAATAACAAAGAACTCAATGAACCTTAGAATTTACTAAGATGATAAAAAAAAACTCCGCTAAAGCAACAAAAATAAGAGCTGATAGCTGCTTGTCTAGTCCCAGGGACTAAAAAGTGTGACAAATGGTATGTCGTAAACATGCAAGAGACAAAAACAAGGTCAAACAGCAAACTTTGTCACAACAGGAACCGAGGAATTGCTACAAGCCTACACTAAATCCCAGGGTTAAGTTACTAATAATGCAGAAGAAAATGTTCAGTTGGTTACGGTAAGCATGTGTCTTCGTAGCAACAAATCTGTAAGATCAAGCCAACAAAACAATCCTCAAGTATATTGACATGTTATTGTCATATCCATACTCAAAAGGCCATGGCCTACAATTGGCATAGTTGAAAATTGGCGTATTCCTATGTGGATCAAATAGGAACATCAAAGTGCAGGGCCATATAGACTGTCCCACGAACTACAGTTTCATGTTAGAGTTGCTGGCCTGGGTCCAGATAATTGGATGTATCGAAGGAATAAACCTAACTGGACAACTACTCAACTAGTCATAAATTCCCACGAGGATGGCCATCTTCACAAAAATTCTTCCTGGCTAGAGAAAAATAAACTTATGGTTACAGTACGGTCAAACCCATTATATATTTGCACATTTAATCATATTCCTTTGTTCAACTGGGTCACCAAACAGGCTTGGGATCAGAATTTGGATGGCCATGTGGTCATTTTTAGTTACAGTTGGTTGCTAGATATACCAGGACAGAGTTTTGACCACCATTTCATTAATGCAAACTAAAGCTTCAGACCCCATGAAAAGCGCGACATAGGCATAAAAAGGCATTAAACATTTCCGCTCCAATGCATGGGCAGCAACAAAGTCTTCTTTGGTGCAGCACAGGTTATGTAGTGTAAATACTCCACGTGATCATGGTCAACTTTGTCCAGTTGACAGTATAAATATTAAATGACACAAATCAGAAGTTGAGCATTAGCTGTCTTAGATCTATTTTTTCCCTTTGGAGAACTAATTATCTTAACTACCAAGTGCTGGACTTTTTTAGGTAACCAAAAGAGTATGAATTCAACAGTCTACTGCTTATTAACATATCCAGCTTCACATGCATAATTTATAAATGTTTGGAAAACAAAGTGACTGAAATCATTAAATGCCATTGCTCAAACACTAGACTAGAACCCAGAAATAGCAGAGTCTTCATGCAGCAATCATTTAAAGCCTACTTTGCAAAAATGTTTACCAATGGACACAATACATATGCAGAACCTCACAATAACACCAGCAAAACCCTTTTTGTGCTTGCAGTGCAGCAGAACAATATGCCCAAAGCAAACAGCACAAAGTTTTTATCGGCAGATAAACAAGACTTGTTGCTGTGACGGAAGGTTATTTCATTTGCAGTTAATAACATTCGGATGCCGACACTTCGATGTGCCTACGATCAGTTGTAGTCAGTTTCCTGATGTTTTACGCAATCCTTTCCATACCAGCTTGCAACAATTAACAGCAGAGGCCATGCCTTGAGACTTCAAGCAATTGGCCTAACTTTAGTAGGCAAGAAACCCACATTTAGAGTATGTTCTGTACCCTGATAATGACAAACCACAGCTTAACGACATTTTCTCCCCGGGCTTCAAAATCGTCCAAATAAAACTCTATGGATGCCTCAATAGGTTGTTGGGGGCCGCTTTGACCTTAATACACTACACCTTAAACACCTTAACGACATGCCATTGAGTTGTCCAGTTTGATTGAATAAAACTTTCTAGTGACGAATAAGAGATCTACCTATCTGATTCAGCTCCCTGTCGATCTAAAGTTTTAGGGCATGTTTGGTTCTCCAACTCTCCTCCCCTCGCCTCGCCTTGCCTCGCTGCATGCACAACGACCAGGCGAGCCAATTTGGCCCTCACGGGAGCAAGCCAAATCTCCCCCGCACAGGCCCTGGAGTCCCCAGGCAACGGAACCAAACATGTGCGCTCGCCAGCTCTCCTGTCAAGGCAACACAGTATTAGCATTCACCCAGAGCATATTTGGACAGTGACTGGGATTATATCCACAGTCTAGATAAAAATGGTAGCACCAATTCTATATATCTATATTACTAAAAATGCAGTGCTTATTTTAAAGAACACTTGCAGGAAATATTGGTGGCATAATTACAGTTTTAACTTTTAATAGAGGCACTACACTACCTTTAGGTGATGCATGGTTCACTACCACGCCTCTCCAGCTTGCTGATTGCACTCATCACCATCAGACATGCATTTTGGTTGATGTCTCTGTGGTAGCTGTCACTGAACAACTTGGAAATGGAGGACAAGATCCTTTCTAGCTACTGCAAGCCAAAGCACCTTCTAAAGGAATTGTAAAAAAGCTCTCAATAGCAATAGCGGTTTACCATAATTTCAGAATTAACTCAGTACGTACAGGAAAGAGACTCAAATATAATCGACAGCAATCAAACAATGTATGGTTTAAACAGACAATTTGCAGTAGCAGCAGCAAATTCCTCTTCGTGACACGAACAGGATACAAGAAGGCTTGAGCCCCGACCCTCAGATCCACTCATCGCCAGCCAGACGAACGTTGGGCTTGCGGGTGCGAGAACTAGCCCGATGCCCATTGGGCACCTCACCACTTGGAGGAGTAGTCGTAGCAGCAGCTTGGGCCACATCACCGCTTGGAGGAGTCGTAGCAGCAGCTTGGGCCACATCGCCGCTTGGAGGAGTCGTAGCAACAGCTTGTGCAGTCGTGAATCTGGAGTCGAGGGATGCTTTGCGGTCAGGATCCGACAAGAAGGTCCACGCGTCGGCTACGAGGCGGGCGGCAGTGGAGAAGGCGGGATAGCACGGGTGATGGACGCGGGCGCCGTTGAGGCATTCGCGGTTGAGCAGGTCGGAGGCTTGGCGATAGAAAGCTTCGATGCGGGCAGGGTCGCGGGCGGATGGGACGTCGGGGATGAGGCCGAATACGCTGTAGGGGTTGGGATGCCCGGACGGGAGGCGATGGCGATACATGGCGCGGAGGGCGACGGCAGCGACCAAGAGGGGATGGCCGCCTAGGACGCATGCGTCGAGGCAAAGGGCCTTGACGAGTACCTCCCGGCTGCGCTCGACTTTGCCCTCTGTGATTTCGCCCGACAGGATATCCTGAGCGATCATCACAAGCCGCCTCGCCTCTTCCTGGTTGCTGGGGATCACGGATGGAGACCGGGGGATGAAAGGATCCATCTTGGCTGGCGGACGGGGTGGAAAGAGTAGGGGTGAAAACGGTGAAGTGGACGAGGAGCAGGGTTCACCTTACCGTCGGGAACCGGTCCGGTTTGACCGGTTCCCGACCAAACCGCCCCGGACCGGTAGCGGTTCGGGGCGGTTTGAACCGGTGGAAATTCAAATTTTCAAATTTAAATTTAGAAATAAAAAAATGTCGTAAAAATTCCTAAAAATACTTCAAGGTGTGTGTAATCTATTGGTG
This sequence comes from Digitaria exilis, assembly GCA_015342445.1. NCBI lineage: Eukaryota > Viridiplantae > Streptophyta > Magnoliopsida > Poales > Poaceae > Digitaria > Digitaria exilis. Next base: position 1,894,326 of record JACEFO010001754.1, on the reverse strand, counting down.
TAAAAAGTTTTCAAATATTTGCTCATTTGACATTTTTTTTGGCAAATACAAGTTAAATCAAAAAAGAAAAAGAAAAAACCAGTCAAACCAAACGGCTAACCGGTCAAACCGACCGGTTAACCGCTCAAACCGAATTTGAATTCAAAATTCGAATTTGTTCGGTTTCCACCGGTAACCGGTCCAACCGGACCGATTTACCGCTACCGCCGGGCGGCGGTTCGGCCGTCCGGTTCGGTAAGGTTAACCCTGACGAAGAGACGCCGAGACGGCGGACTGGAATGGCCGCCCAGACAGGTGGAGGAATTAGGGCTTGATCGTGTGCTCCCTTCACATATATACTCTGGGACTTGGGCCTTTTACATGGGCCGCCTGGTGCCTGCTTCGCGGGGCCGTGCAAAAAACCCCATCCCGGGCTGTGCGAACAAAAATCTTTTCCGTGCGTGCAAAGGAGCGGATTTACCCATTTTGGATATATTTTAGTTTTCACACTAGTATGTTCATGCCCGTGCGTGGCTACGGGACGGCAACAATTGTATAAGAAATCACATTGAACATTACATAAGACAATAATTTACTGTTACAAGTTTATTATTATAAAACAAAATAGTTTACTCTATTAAAAATTTAAATTGAAGATGCGATTAAGATATTTTTTTACATCTTCTGGAAGCATCTTTCGATATATATTTGCTTCACTTGATAATACATCAGTTACGAAATTCTGCCATATGACGGTCGGATCATGTAAACACGAGGAATACATGCGTAAGTATATATGTCTAGCACAACCGTGCCTCCAATTTTACCTTGTGAACCATAAATATAGATGGTCAAAGATCTATTTACGCATTTGCAATTTGTACCAAACAATGAAGTATGGTTCGTTGCTTTCAATTGGAAAACCAATTGATTGAACTTATGTCCATTTCCAAGACTGGCATCGCAAATATTGTTGAATGACCTATTTAGGTTTCTCTGTTAATTTCCAAGACTGCCATTGCAAAAATTGTTAAATGGCCTTACTACCTACAGTTAATATATACCCTTCTCCCTCTGAGCTTGCCACCTACTGTTCACATGTACCATTCTCTCATACATTTACCACCAGCAACGGCCGCCTGTAGCTTCGCCGGCCGGGGAGCCACCACCAGAAGTAGCAGAAGAGCAGCCCGGCCACGAGGCCCACGCCTGGCGCCTTCGCGCGAGGAACATCAGCTTGAGCCCTGCCAGCGGCGATAGGTCGGTGAAATCACCTTTGCTATTGAGGCTGAGCACGCAGAGACAATCGAGGCGTGCAAGCACTGGGAGCGTGGCTGCGCTGGAGAGGGCGAGAGGCCGACCCCGTCGTGCCGGTTTCCGTCCTTTATTATGATGGAAGCTTAAGTTGGCTCATGCAGTTGAGAGCACTTTTATGACATAATATTATATTTAAATGGTCTCTCTTTAGGATAGTTTCTCAACCAAAAGCAGTTTATAGCATTGCATTGTTGATGTTAATATGAAGGGCGGCCCTGGTGCAGCGGTAGTGCCTTACCGTCTGTAACCGGAAGGTCCAGGGTTCGAGCCCCAGCCTCTGCACTTTGTGCAGGTACGGCTGTGCGCATACATCCCTTCCCCAGACCCCGCGCAGTGCGGGAGGCTACGGCACTAGGTACGCCCATTGTTGATGTTAATATATCATGTTTTAAACTGACAGTCAAATGGACAATACCCATATATCGTTCACCGAATCAATGTAGTGGCATTTTAAAGCGATGGAATTACTCAACTACAAATCCTAACATTAAAGCATCCCACTGATGAGGTCTCTTTGAGTGGAGCCAGTGTACGCACCCCTCTTTGCATTTAGCAGGAGAGAAGCGAAATGGAATTGAGAGCATTTTTTTGACATAATATTATATTCGAATTATCTCTCTTTATGACAGTTTCTCAGCCAGAAGCCATGTATAACATTGCATTATTGATGCCAATATATCTTGTTTTAAACTGACAGTCGAATAGATAATACACATGAAAGATAGTGTGTTCTGTCATATGGTTCACTGAATCAATGTAGTGGCATTTTAAAGCTATGGATTTAATCAACGAAAAATCCTAACATTAAAGCATCCCACTGATGAGGTGCATACAGATGAGCTGAACCTAAAAAAAAATTTATGATCCACTCTGCATTTTCAGAAAATGACGGCAAGACTTTAGAATCAGTTTCATTCCAAGTTAATTACGTTAGTTGCAAATCATGAGTCAGGCCAAGAACATCATCTGAAAAATGCAGAGGAACAGTTCCTCCAACATGTATCCTCCTTTTCGGTATCTCTTAGCTGCAAGCACAAAGTAATTGTCCTCATTGCCAATTATACGCTGCTACTACTCACAAATCAAGTAATGCTTTAGGGTAGCATTAAGCATAAAGCAGAGATTTAAGCCTGCCTTCGTATCCAAGCACGCATCAGCAGCATAAATTATTTGGAAAGGTGTGGAGATGAGAGAACCGACTAACCTGTTATTTCGGTTTCCTTTCTTTTCGCACTTCCGTTTTATTTACTCGTCGGCGGGCCGTCATCTACGAGCTGATCGCCGGCACGCGTATCATCCGCTTCACCCGGTGCTTCTTCCTGCTTGCGTTCAGGAGAGTCATTCCATTCAGCCATATTCGGTTCGATTCATCGCTTATAATTAATTGATTGATTCGGCAAGAACAACTAGCATGGACATCGAATTGCTTTGCGCGTTTGGACTTTGGAGCAGTGGTAGCGCCAACCGTTGGCCCCGTACTTGCCGCCGGCCACATTCTCCGAGTGCGCGTGCTCGTGGCACCGGCGCTTCTGCTCGGCGTCCGATGACGACAGCGGCAGCTCCCACAGCCGGCCGTCTGCTGTAGTGCGTCGGTTCGACACACTCCCCACGCGGTAGTCACCGATGACAGGAACGGCGAGCTGCCCCCGTCTGTACCCGGACACGCACGGCGGTCCTCTGCGCCGGGGCCGACCGCGCCGGGAGCGCCACCAGCTTTGGCGGCGCGCGGTCGGAGGGAGGGGAGAGGGCCGCGAGCGACGGGGAAGATGGAGACGCAGAAGGGATGAGCGGCGGGTTCTCGAGGATTCGCGAGCGCCCGACTTGCTGCGTAACAGGTGAGAGACCCGTGGGAACTCCAATCGAACAGTTGATATCGCGAGTCCGATGGATCTAACGGTTAGCGGCTGCGCGGGCGACGTGGCCAGCTTCTCTGCATGCGGTTTAGGTCCAGGATTCGTGTGTAGAGATTTACAGGGCCTTGCCGCACCAAATGGCCGTCACCGTCGACTTCCTGCACTCCTCTCCTCGCGTGGACATCGTTAGCCGCAGCACCACCACCACAGCTTCAGGCCCGGCTCTTGGGCTATGCAACCGAGGCAACCGTCTGGGGCCCATGAACAAGAGGGGCCTAACATCAAGTATGCAAGCAAAGCTAGCCCCCACGCAAGTCTCAGCCCCAAATTCCCAACCGGCACCCATCGCATTAACGCGCACGAGCGATTAACGCACACGAACGAGGGAGTCGAGGAGACAGCCGTCGCTGTGCCTATCGCCGAGTCGCCCTTGGCCCCTTGCCAGACCCAGACGCCGGACGAGAGGCGTCTTTTTTCGCTGCCGCCGCTTTGTTGCTGCACCGCTGGCCTGCTGGGCGCCCTTTGCTGCTGTTGTTTTCTTCTGATCTTGATTTCGTGATCAGATATTGGGTGAGCATCTATTAAACATGCCAAATATTCAATTCTAAATGTTAAATCTCAATAGCTATTATTTACTTTGCTACATAATTTAGCAGCTGTTGAATCTTGATATTCGAAGGAGTTTTTTCTTAAAGGACTAAGCATCAATGTTGATGGAATCATGTGCCTTAGTTATTATTTGAGGTAATCATACTAGTCCTATTTTTTGCTTGTTTAGTTTGTACTATTAGCATTGTAATTCAAGAATTAAATATATCTTTAGTATTATTATATTGTTTATTAAAAAAATGTTTAGTCTAAAGGGCCCATAACACTAGTTCGCTCGGGGGCCCTTGAAGTCATAGAGCCAGCCCTGCACAGCTTTGGCGTCGGCGTCTGCGGTGGCGCGATGGTAGGAGACCATGGAGGCGACGACCATGATGGAGCGGTTCGATCTATTTTTTCTTTTTTTGGCTCTTCAGAGCCGAGCGGAGGAAACATCGTTTCCTAAGCCGAGCATTACCTTCCTATGACCCGTTCTTCGGATTCCAGATGAACGACATCCGAGGCTGTCCTGCACCACCGAAGGTTTGCATGACTCTGCACGGCTACACAGGATTTTTTTCCACAAGCTGGCGCTGCAGGGTGAATCGGACCACTTAGGCCAGTCTCACTAGGAGTTTCATAGTTGTTTCATGGACATTAAATTCACTACCACATCAGCAATTTTGCTGACGTGGAAGGATAATTAAGAGGAGAGTTTCATAGGATGTGAGTGGCACAATTACCTAGTTTTCAGTCTAGGTAACTGTGTCCATAAAACCTCCACTAAGACAGGGTCGATCTCTAACCCTGATGGAGAATGGAAGATATGGTCGGCCGCCCAAGTGCTTTCCAAGGTTCGAGTGTTCGCGTGGAAGGTTGTAAAAATGGACTCCCCACACGTGCAAACAAATGTTACCGGCATCTAGAAGAGCAGAGTAGCTGCGAGCTGTGTGGTTGGTGTTCGAAGATGGGTTCCATCACTTCCATGCGACGATCTCTTGCACACATGCAAGGGCACTTCGCCATGCCTTGGTTCGAGCGGTTTTTTAGGAAAAAAATCGGTCCGGCTAACCGGTGAAACCGGCTGGTTAGCCGAGTGGCCCGGTTTTATAGTGTCGGTTTGGGAGCGGTAACCGAGATATTTTGCAACCGGACCGGACCGGTTTGGTCGGGAACCGGTCGAACCGGACCGGTTCCCAACGGTTTGGGTAACCCTGCTGGGAACTGCGAGAAGAGGAGCTGATCAATACGGGGTCGGATTGATTACTACTACTCTTGGACAGGTTTGATAGTCAAATATGTGCAAATTTCCAAATCTGGCGTTGCTTGAGTGTTAGGAACGGTGTGTTAAAGGCTGGTGGAACCGTGGAAGGCTCGGTGGTGTTTCTTACCAAATATATGCAGGCCCTATTACAAATCCAGCAACAGGATATTGCAGCAACGAGCGGGGGAAAGAATAAAACATGCGGTCAAGGGCTGGCTTCAGGCGAGCGCTAGGAAACAATGCAAGCCACCGCCAGCCGATGCTCTGAAGATCAACGTTGACGGCGCATTCAGCTCTGGCCGGCGCCCCGTCGAGGTGCCTCGTGACTGGTCCGCCAGTAAGCCCCAAAACCTCTCACACAACCTTCATCCCTTTTTCCCAACGGAAACCTGACGGCCTGGGCTTTTGTGCTCGCAGGGCGTGGGGAAGACGACACTGGTCATCTGCTAGCACTCTAGCTAGCAGTTCAGCGCGTCGGTCTACGCCGGTGAAAAAAACATGGATTAGAAGAAGACTGTTTATTAAGAATCTAGCCGTTAACGTTTAGAGGCAAGCGGAAGCACTACTAGCCAGAGAAGAACAAATATCTCCAGTGTGCTACCTGGCCAAGGAATCAAGAAAAGAAAACCACAAAATGACCGAAATGCAGAACCACAATCTAGCAATTAACCATCGATTGAAGAATGCGAGCTGGTCAACCACCTCCTCCGTTGCTGGGTTAAGGTCTCCTGTTCGCCGAATCGAGCGTCGTTGCCATCGAACCCAACTCAGCCACCACCAAAATCGATTTTCACTACCACCGAATCGAGCTGTGCGGTAACCAGATCGACCTCCACCTCCGCCTGTTCGTCCTCTTTCACCAGATCGACCTGCGACGCGAGGCTGGAGGCAGGTGTTGGCCGCACGGAGGAGAGCGAGGTAGGCGACAGCTGAGCAGGGGGAGGAAAGCGCGGTGGCGGCGGACGCAAGCGGCAGGCGGCGTGGTCGGCGAGCGCTGAGCACGGGGAGCAAAGCGGAGGCGGCCGGCGCAGGATGGCAGCGGGAAGGAGCACAGTGGGAGCGTGGAGGCTGGCGCTCAAGCAAGGAGGAGCGCGCCGCGCGGCGGCGGGGGGTGGAGGCGTGGATGTGTGGCTCCGTGGCTGTGGACGGGGTGCAGAGTCGGATAGGGTAGGGTTGTGCGGATGGGAATGGAGGATGGGGATGTGCAGCAAGTGGGAATGGAACCTGGGAACGAGGCTGGTCGACCAACCCGAATCTTAAAGACCGAATTGACGGTGGCAGATAGTGTTGGCGGCCGCATACCGTTGCGGAGACGAGTTTCCCATATCATCGTACATGTGCATGTACATGTTTGGACTTGGACCAGATCCTCTAGCTAGTCAAGACAAGTACGGTAGCTAGCTGCTGCCTTTACATGATATATAGTATAGATCAGCCCAATGCAAGACTTTGGGAGCGCGCGCATGTGCATGTCACATATTGTCACGTAACGAGATGGCACTAGTCGCCGGCGTGCATCATCGCTTCCGCACCGCGGTCAGGACGGAGTCGTCAGCGCGTGCGCATCACCAGCCATCGATCGGTAACTCTCTACATATATAATTAAAGAAGCGCTGCGAGCGGGGCCGCCGGCTAGCACCACCGCTTTGTGCCCGGCCGTGCACTCTCTATCTAGGTAGCAAAGACGGGAGGTGATCGGAGACAGGGGCGTAGCCACATGGGGGCGGGCCGGGGCCTGCCCCGCCCAATGTTCGTACAGTACCACTATTACTCTCTTAATCAAATGAAATAATCACCAACATTAGTTTATATTAACCCTCAAAGCCATCCTAACTAGCACTTACCAGCCCCTAAGGCTAGGATTTAATGATCTAATTGTTTATGTATATCTAGATTAGGAGCTTCCATGCAATTGTTAGTTTGTCACGTCTAACTTAAGTTTTTTTTTTCTGTTACTAAACTATGGTTCGATCAAGGTTTTTTTTCAAAAAAAACTTTTTTCACCTTAGGTGCATGATTAATGATAATAAACATAGACTAATTACATAGATAAATATAAATCGCAAGACGATACTATTAAGTCTAATTTGCCGTCTTTAGCATATATTTAATGATAGATTACTATAGCATGACTGTGAAAACACCGATGGTGTTTTCGGCTAGGCAGCCGTGGAAGCGACCTTCTTTACGATGGCACGATCTTGGCCCCCCTATATCGAAATCCTGGCTACGCCCCTGATCGGAGACGGGGAAGGCGGTGGTGCTGGCCGTGAACGGGCGGCGGTACGAGGCGGCCGGCGTGGAGCCATCGATGACGCTGCTCGAGTTCCTCCGCACCCAGAAGCCCGTCAGGGGACCCAAGCTCGGCTGCGGCGAAGGTATGTGTGTGTAGACAATTCAATCACTAAAACTGTATAACTCCTTGGATGGCGTCCTGTTCTTGAAACATACCCCTACATTAGGTGGTGTTTCTATTGGCGTAGTTCAATTTTGTCAACAGTCTTTTCAGAAAAGTGAAGCACTTTGCTCCTATTGCCTAGTAGAATGATAAAAATAGTACTGACTATCACTGTTTCCTGGAAGAAAAAACTTGAAGAAATAGTTTACATGTCAATAATACATTTTTATAAGAAAATAGTATCTGGGACATAGTACACAGGGAGCCAGTGCTAGAAGCAACTAAGTCTTTGTTTTGGAAACATCTTGCACTTGTTTACTAAAAAAAATGTAATGATCCAAGCACAGCTACTTAGTCGTGTGTTCTGTGAGAAAAGAATGAGCTAACCTGCTGCAAGCACTTAGTACTCAATTTCATAACGTGGCAGGCGGCTGCGGTGCTTGCGTGGTCCTCATCTCCAAATATGACCCGGCCACCGACGAGGTGACCGAGTTCTCGGCGAGCTCCTGCCTGACGCTGCTCCACAGCGTGGACCGCTGCTCGGTGACCACCAGCGAGGGCATCGGCAACACCAGGGATGGCTACCACCCCGTGCAGCAGCGCCTCGCCGGCTTCCACGCCTCGCAGTGCGGCTTCTGCACGCCAGGCATGTGCATGTCCATCTTCTCCGCCCTCGTCAAGGCCGACAAGAAGTCCGGCCTCCCTGAACCACCTGCAGGGTTCTCCAAGCTCACCGCCTCTGAAGCCGAGAGGGCTGTCTCAGGCAACCTGTGCCGCTGCACCGGGTACAGGCCCATCGCCGACGCCTGCAAGAGTTTTGCAGCTGACGTCGACCTTGAGGATCTAGGCCTCAACTGCTTCTGGAAGAAAGGTGAACCAGCAGATGTCAGCAAACTGCCGGCCTACAACAGAGGCGCCGTCAACACCTTCCCGGATTTCCTCAAATCTGAGATTAAGTCTTGCGAACAGGTGAATGGCGCTCTGGTGGCTGTCTCCGATGATGGCTGGTATCATCCTAAGAGCATTGAGGAGGTTAACAGGCTATTTGATTCCGATTGGTTTGATGAAAAGTCTGTGAAGATTGTGGCTTCAAACACTGGGTCTGGAGTTTATAAGGATCAGGATCTATATGATAAGTACATTGACATCAAAGGAATCCCAGAGCTTTCAATCGTCAACATAAGCAGCGGTGGGATTGAACTTGGGTCGGTTGTGTCCATCTCTAAAGCCATTGAGGTGTTGTCTGATGGAAATCTGGTGTTCAGAAAGATTGCTGATCACTTAAACAAAGTGGCTTCACCATTTGTTCGGAACACAGCAACCATAGGTGGGAACATAATCATGTCACAGAGGTTGGCATTCGCGTCAGACATTGCAACGGTACTACTAGCCGCAAGTTCTACGGTCACCATCCAGATGGCTTCCAAAAGGTTGTGTCTCACTTTGGAAGAGTTCTTGCAGCAGCCTCCATGTGATTCTAAGACCCTGCTGTTGAGCATATTCATCCCAGATTGGGGTTCGGATGGCGTCACCTTTGAGACGTTCCGAGCAGCGCCTCGCCCATTTGGCAATGCTGTCTCGTACACCAATTCGGCTTTCTTGGTGAAGACTTCAGGGGATGCAGCATCCAGAGAGCATATAATTGAGGACATATGCTTGGCATTTGGGGCTTTTGGAGTCGAACAAGCCGTCAGAGCTAGGAAGGTTGAGGATTTCCTGAAAGGCAGAGCATTGACGTCATACGTTATACTCAAAGCAGTTCAGTTGCTTAAAGAATTCGTTTCGCCATCAGAAGGTACAACACATCCTGAATACAGGATCAGTCTGGCTGTCAGTTTCTTGTTCAGCTTCTTGTCTCCCCTAGTGAAGGTTGATACTCCCAGTGCCTTATATACTAATGACAACTCTAAGTACTTACTGGAGGATCATATTAAGGTTGACATCAATGATTTGCCAATACGTTCAAGACAAGAAATGGTTTTCAATGATGAATACAAACCAGTTGGCAAGCCGATCAAGAAAGACGGGGTAGAGCTCCAAGCTTCTGGTATAGACCTTCATTCCAACAACTACTGAATTAGCACTTACATTCAGTTGCCAACTTTTTCATCAGCCTGTATTTTGTTCTCACATTTATAGTGACTTACCTTGAAATACAGGGGAGGCTGTCTACGTTGATGATATCCCTGCTCCCAAGGATTGCCTATATGGAGCGTTTATCTATAGCACACATCCTCATGCTCATGTAAAGAGTATCAACTTCAAATCATCGTTGGCTTCACAGAAAGTCATCACGGTTATCACCGCAAAGGATATTCCAAATGATGGTAAAAATGTTGGAAGTTGTTTCATGATGCTAGAAGATGAAGCACTTTTTGGCGATCCAGTTGCTGAATTTGCTGGTCAAAATATTGGTGTCGTGGTAACTTTCTTAGACCATCTTTTACATTACACACATCCAGTAATACACTTCCTGAAAAACGAGGCAACCTCACAATGCTGTGTTGTTTTTATACGCTCAGATTGCTGAAACACAAAGGTATGCTTATATGGCAGCGAAGCAAGCAGTTGTTGAGTACAACACAGAAAATCTTCTGCCACCAATTCTGACAATAGAAGATGCCATCCAACATAACAGCTACTTCCAAACTCCTCCAATTTTTGTTCATAAGCCTGTTGGTGATTACAACCAAGGAATGTCTGAAGCTGATCACAAGATTTTATCAGCAGAGGTACATAGTACTTCGTTATGTTCAAGATGGTTATACTACAATTATACATAAGCCAAACACTCACACCTAGTATTTTGGTTTCCACAGGTAAAGCTTGAATCCCAATACTATTTCTACATGGAGACACAAGTGGCGCTGGCTATTCCTGATGAAGATAACAGTATGACCATCTATTCCTCGTCACAATCCCCCGAGCTCACACAATATATGGTTGCGAGGTGCCTTGGCATTCCTTTCCATAATGTCCGTGTGATCACCAGAAGAGTTGGAGGTGGCTTTGGTGGAAAGGGAATGAAATCAACACATGTAAGTACAGACTAAGTAGACATTTTGTTCCTCAACATTTTCAATTACCAATGCAATGCAAACTAAAGCTCGTGATCTGACCATGAAGCTGTTTGAAGTGCAAATGTACAAAAGATGACCAAGAATTTCCTCTTTGTCAGGTCGCATGTGCATGTGCAGTTGCTGCATTCAAGTTGCGACGTCCTGTTAAAATGTATCTTGATCGTAAGACAGACATGATAATGGCAGGTGGGCGGCATCCTATGAAGGCAAAGTACTCTGTTGGGTTCAAGTCAGACGGCAAGATCACAGCCTTGCACCTTGATCTTGGGATCAATGCAGGAATATCACCAGATGTGAGCCCATTGTTGCCATGGGCAATCATAGGGGCTCTCAAAAAGTACAACTGGGGGGCTTTTGAATTTGACACCAAGGTATGCAAGACAAATGTCTCGTCAAAGTCGGCAGTGCGGGCTCCTGGAGATGTGCAGGGTTCTTTCATTGCTGAAGCTATCATTGAGCACGTTGCTTCGTCACTCTCAGTAGATACTAACACCGTCAGGAGGAAGAACCTTCATGACTTCAAAAGCCTTGCAGTGTTCTATGGAAAGAGCGCAGGTGAAGCTTCCACATACAGCCTGGTTTCCATGTTTGATAAGCTAGCCTTTTCTCCAGACTACAAGCTCAGAGCAGAAACGATCGAGCACTTCAACAACAGTAACAAGTGGAAGAAACGAGGCATTTCATGTGTGCCAAGCACGTATGATGTGAGTCTTCGACCGACTCCAGGCAAGGTGTCCATCATGAATGATGGTTCTATCGTAGTCGAGGTTGGAGGAATTGAGATAGGTCAAGGGTTGTGGACTAAAGTGAAGCAGATGACAGCATTTGGGTTGGGACATATGTGTCCTGATGGTGGCGAATGCCTCCTGAAAAGGGCTATGCTAAAGTACTCCATTCACCTCCTAAGAGGTAAGATCTCAAATGAATCTCGGCCGTCGATTTTTAAAATAAATAAAAAATTTTAGTAATTAAGTTATAGAGAGAAAAGAAAAAAAAATCCTGCAATATCTACAACCTTCCTTAACTAGGCTTCCTAATTTCCTCCACTTTCCTTCTTAGGCTACCGTCCTAATTTTTTCAGATTTAAAATTATAAATAATAAACATTAAACATATTACCTAAGAGGAGGTAATATGTTCTTAAACTTTCCTTTTATAGACATTTGGGAGTACCTTAGCAAAAGCCTCCTGAAAAAGGTGCGGGTTATCCAGGCAGACACATTATTCAGGGAGGTATGACTGGTGGAAGCACTACTTCTGAAACTTGCTGTGAAGCGGTCCGACAATCATGTGCTACACTTGTTGAGAGGCTGAAGCCTATCAAGGATAGTCTGGAGGCTAATGGCAGCACATTGGAGTGGGATGCTTTGATTGCTCAGGTGAGGAAAATCTTTATGAGCTTCAACACTGCTGGTAGGCCTATTTTGAACGAACCTTGTTGAATCAGATATGAAGAAATAATGTTGTTCAAGTCTTCCGACTCCCTCCTTTCCATCATGGGTATACTGCAACTCAGCATTGATAGTTTATAGTGCTCATAGCATTTGTTCCTTGTTGGCAGGCAAGTATGGCGAATGTGAGCTTATCAGTTCAGGCATACTGGACTCCTGATGTAACTTTCATCAGCTACTTGAACTATGGAGCTGCCATCAGTGAGGTATCCCACTATCCCTGATCCAATTGCAATAGCGACACTGGAAATGCAATTAACAAGCCAAATTGTTGGAGACTGGAGTTTCAGTTATGATCGATGCTAATATGAGATTGGAATTTTGCAATTGAAAATCGTAGGTAGAAGTTGATGTCCTGACAGGAGCTACAACAATCCTACGAAGCGACCTCGTGTACGACTGTGGGCAGAGCCTGAACCCTGCAGTGGACTTGGGACAGGTTAGCTCCAAAAAAAAAGTGCAGATTATGGCATCAATTGAAAATGATCTACATCTCTAAACACCGTTCTTGATTCATTCAGATCGAAGGCTCATTTGTCCAAGGAGTAGGCTTCTTCACAAACGAGGAATACACTACAAACTCCGACGGCTTAGTCATCCATGACGGCACATGGACCTACAAGATCCCCACAGTTGACAACATCCCCAAGCAGTTCAATGTTGAGATGTTTAATAGTGCTCCTGACAAGAAGCGTGTCCTGTCATCCAAAGGTGAGCTTCTTCCCACAATGCTCCATCCTCTCCTAAATCCTAACATTCTTGCAGATTTCTAACTTCTTGATAAAGGAAAAAATACTGTAAATTGAGCTCACCAACAATTGCTGCCTGCAACTGCATTGCAACCCTGACATATTGTGGATTGGATTGGATCTTTGTAGCATCTGGAGAACCACCGCTGGTTCTCGCGGCCTCGGTGCATTGCGCGATGAGGGAGGCCATTAGGGCCGCCAGGAAGGAGTTCTCGGTCTGCACCGGCCCCGCAAACTCTACCGCCACCTTCCAGATGGACGTCCCAGCGACGATGCCCGTTGTCAAGGAGCTCTGTGGACTGGACGTCATCGAGAGGTACCTCGAGAGCGTGTCTGTTGCCGGTCCAAACACTGTGAAAGCGTAGATCCAGCAGGCCTCGAGAAGTCGAGATGCAGGAATTGTCGCAGTGCGAGAGATGAACTGTGGTAAATCAGTGTAGAATGCTGGGTGTGAATGTGTGATGTATACATAAAGATATAGCAATGGCCTTGTGAATCAGGACTTCAGGAGTGAATACAAAAGAGGAAAACCTAGACTAAATCAGCGCCGAGGACGATGTATGGAGAAAAAACATGCGATTTTGACTGGTTTCTTCAGAAATTTCAGAGTGAATCTTCTCTCGTAGTTGTGTACCTGCCTAGATGGGGATTGGATTAGACAATCAGGTTAGGCCTCGTCGCCTCGCAGGGTGCCATGATTTCGCTCGCTCCCGAGACAGCAACTGCAGCACCTCCCCGCGCGCCGCTGGGTGGTGCCGGCGCCCATGCCGACGGCGACCGCGCGCCCGCCGCCCATGCACCTATTCCTTGGATGAGTCCGATCACAAATACAGGTCCGCGAGTATAGTAGCACTGTATGTACTCCGTCCCAAAAAAGACAAACAAAATGCACCTCAAGGTATGGACCCAGTCAATAAGTTCGACTAAAATATAAAATTTTAATATATTTATCGGATATATCATAGAAAAAATCGCACCTCAAGGTTTTGAGTATTATAAATTTATAATTTTTATATGTCTGCGATAAATTGACTTGCTATAAACCTATAATTATTATTTTTGGACCATAGAAATAGATTGTCTCTAGCCGGGCGCTAGAAACTTAGAATTATATTATTTTTGGATGACAGAAATAGATTGTTTTTGGCCAGCCGCTAGAAACCTAGAATTATATTATTTTTGGATGACAGAAATAGATTGCCTTTGGTCGGCCGCTAGAAACCTGTAATTGTATTATTTTTTTATGACAAAAAAGTAGAATGTCTTTGATGGCCAATGATATAGGGAGGGACATATAATATTTTCTAGAAAAATTGAGAGCCCAATAGTAGCAATAATCAGCTCCATATGCTTTCTGAAAAAAAAAGGGTAAAGTTGAAGAGTTGGAGCTATTTTTTTAAAGGGAGCCATTGGAGTAAGGACCTATATAAAACAACATATGCAATTGTTTTATGTCATAATGTGTGTTACAATTAAATGTCAATTAAAATTGTGTATTTTAAGGATTGTTTTACCATAATTTTATCGTACTCTGCACGTACCTGCGTAAGCGGCAGTGTTGGGAACAACGTGGGAATGTCCGTTGATTTTATTAACTAATTCGATGAAGTAAAGATGCTAGTTGGTTGAGTCAAACAAATTAACTAATTATTATGTTTTGTGAGGTGGATCATAAAGAGTGGAAGGTAGCTAACTGCCAAACTAAATTATTTTGTTAATAATTCAGTAGTGCATGATTGTGCTATCTGCTGCTACGTACTGGTAGCGGTAGGTACTACTAAGCTTTTTGTGTTTTTTTTTTTCATTTCAAGAAAAATATAGGCGACTATAGCTACTACTAGTATGCATGCGTGCACAACCACCTGACCAGCTTCCTTCCGTATGGAATAGATTGGCCACATGATTATGCTGGAGTACTATATTGACAAGAAATGTAATATATATAGTAGATAGTATATCCACTCCACAGCCGACGAAACCTGTTTATTTGGATTTTATTTTGTGTAAAGAAAAAAAGAAAAGGCTGCAGCGCTGGTGGACAAATTATTGAGGCTGCCTGAACTGAGAAAAAGAAGAAGAAAAAGGAAATCCAATACGTCCGGGCTAGTATAAATAGGGGAAGACGGTGGCGCCGACGGGGCAGCTGCAGGTTGTTGCAATGCAATACAGTGCAGTGTAGTAGTAGCAGTCTAGTAGACATCTCATCAACTGCACACACACACAAAGACAGCCGCGTCGGAGCCGACCGACGTCGTGCCCATCGCCGTCATCCCTAATTATCATTACCATCATCAATTCAATTCCCACCGGCACGACAAGGCAAACCCAGACATCACAAAGCGGCCGCGGAGCCGTCTCCTTCCTTCCCTCGTCCGTCCTCTTCCCCCTCAGGCAAGAGAATTCAAGCAACCACCAGCAGCAGCAGCAACGCACCATGGCTGAATTGAAGCTTCAGTTCATTCCTCGTCACCAGCAACGGACCCCCACGTCGTAACCGTTCCCCTCTCTCCTGTCGCCTGAATTGAAGCTTCCGATCCTTTCTTCTAACCAGCAACCACCCACCCACCAATCGATCGATCAACTTCTCAAGGGAAAACAAAATTAAGCAACAACAAGAAGAAGAAAATCTCCGGCGATGAAGCTCGCCGTGGAGATCTCCGACGCCTCGGACCTCGCCCCCAAGGACGGCGCGGCGTCGTGCAACCCGTACGTGGAGGTGGACTTCGACGGGCAGCGGCAGCGCACGGCGACCAAGCCGGCGGACCGCAACCCATACTGGAACCAGACGCTGGTGTTCGACGTCGGCGACCCGGCGAGGTTCCCTTCCCTCCCCATCGACGTCTCCGTCCTCCATGACCGCCGCCTCACCGACCACAACGCCCTCCGCCCCCACACCTTCCTCGGCCGCGTCCGGATCAACGCCTCCTCCGTCCCCAACTCCCCCCACGAGGCCGTCCTCCAGAGGTACCCGCTCGAGAAGCGCGGCCTCTTCTCCCGCGTCTCCGGCGACATCGCCCTCAGGATCTACCTCATCAACGACCACCAGGGTAGTAATCCAATTCCAACCAACAATGGCGCTGCCGCTGCTGCTACGGCGGCGGCTGACATGGGCGGCGGCGCTCCCAACCACCAGCAGCAGCAGCAGCAGGAGTTCGCCGGAGGTGAACCAGAAAGGATCCTCCGCTCCGCCTTCGCAGCAGCAGAGTCGTCGGCGGCGGCGCAAGTCCAGCAGCAGCAGGGGAAGATGAGCCACGACCACCACGAGGAGCAGCAGCAGCAACGCCCTCGAATCTTCCGCTCCGTGCCGACGTCATCAGCACCCGACCAGCAGCAGCAGCCTCGCCGCACGCTCCACGCCGTGGCAGCGCCGCCGCCGCCGCCGGGGCAGACGGTGGTCATGCCGCGACCCGCCGGCCCACCCCCCGCAGCTCCGGCGCCCGGCTCCGCCTTCGGCCTGGTGGAGACGAAGCCGCCGCTTCCGGCGAAGATGGGCCCGCGCGCCGCCGCCGCGGCGGCGGCGAAGATCGCGTCCACCTACGACATGGTGGAGCCCATGTCGTACCTCTACGTGACCGTCGTCAAGGCACGGGACCTCCCGACCATGGACATCTCCGGCGCGCTCGACCCGTTCGTGGAGGTGAAGCTGGGAAACTTCAAGGGCGTCACCAAGTACCTCGAGAAGAATCCCAACCCGGTGTGGCGCCAGACCTTCGCCTTCTCCGGCGAGCACCTCCAATCCAACCTCCTCGAGGTCGCCGTCAAGGACAAGGACATGATCAAGGACGACTTCGTCGGCCGCGTCCTCTTCGACATGACCGACATCCCCAGCCGCGTTCCACCCGACAGCCCGCTTGCGCCGCAGTGGTACCGCCTCGCTGACCGCTCCGGCGAGAAGCTCCGGCACGGCGAGATCATGCTCGCCGTCTGGAAGGGCACCCAGGCCGACGAGGCGTTCCCGGAGGCGTGGCACTCGGACGCGCACTCGCTGCCACTGGAAGGGCTCGCCAACACGCGCTCCAAGGTGTACTACTCCCCCAAGCTCGCCTACCTCAAGGTGGTCGCCATCGCGGCGCAGGACGTGATCCCCGCCGAGAAGGGACGCCCGCTGGCTCCGACCATCGTCAAGATTCAGCTAGGCGGGCAGATCCGACGGACCCGTCCCGGGCAGCCGCAGGGGTCGATGAACCCGGTGTGGAACGAGGAGTTCATGTTCGTCGCCGGCGAGCCGTTCGACGAGCCGCTGGTGGTGACCGTGGAGGAGCGCGTCGCGGCGGGGCGCGACGAGCCCGTTGGGAGGGTGATCATCCCCGTCGCGGCGCCGTACGTTCCACGCAACGACCTCGCCAAATCGGTGGACTCCAAGTGGTTCAACCTGTCGCGGGCGATGTCGGTGGACGAGGCCGCGGCGAACAAGCAGCACGAGAAGACGTTCGCGAGCAAGATCCACCTCCGGCTCAGCCTCGAGACTGCCTACCACGTGCTCGACGAATCGACGCACTACGCCAGCGACCTGCAGCCGTCGGCGAAGAAGCTCCGCAAGGGGTCCGTGGGGATCCTCGAGCTCGGCATCCTCAGCGCGCGCAACCTGGTGCCCATGAAGGCCAAGGAAGGGAGGCTCACCGACCCTTACTGCGTCGCCAAGTACGGCGCCAAGTGGGTCCGCACGCGCACGGCGCTCAACACCCTCGCGCCGCAGTGGAACGAGCAGTACACCTGGGAGGTGTTCGACCCTTGCACCGTGCTCACCGTCGCCGCGTTCGACAACGGCCACGTCGTCAACGTCGGCGAAGGCAGCAAGGACCAGCGCATCGGCAAGGTCCGCGTCCGCCTCTCGACGCTCGAGATCGACCGTGTCTACACCCACTTCTACCCTCTCATGGCGCTCACCCCGTCGGGGCTCAAGAAGACCGGCGAGCTCCACCTCGCCGTGCGCTTCACCTGCACGGCGTGGGCGAACATGCTGGGAATGTACGGGAAGCCGCTGCTTCCCAAGATGCACTACACCCACCCGATCTCCGTGCTTCAGCTAGACTACCTGAGGTTCCAGGCGATGCAGATGGTGGCTGCCCGGCTGTCACGAGCCGAGCCGCCGCTGCGGCGAGAGGTCGTCGAGTACATGCTCGACGTGGACTCGCACATGTTCAGCCTGAGACGGAGCAAGGCCAACTTCTACAGAATCACCTCGCTCTTCTCCGGCGCGGTGGCCGTGGCGAAATGGATGGACGGGATCTGCAAGTGGAAGAACCCACTGACAACCATCCTCGTCCATATCCTGTTCCTCATCCTGGTGTGCTACCCGGAGCTGATCCTGCCCACGGTGTTCCTGTATCTCTTCATGATCGGGCTATGGAACTACCGGCGAAGGCCGCGCAAGCCGCCGCACATGGACACGGTCCTATCTCACGCGGAGACGGTGCACCCGGACGAGCTGGACGAGGAGTTCGACACGTTCCCGACGAGCAAGCCAGGGGACGTGGTGAGGATGCGCTACGACCGGCTGCGGAGCGTGGCGGGGAGGGTGCAGACGGTGGTGGGGGACCTCGCGACGCAGGGGGAGAGGGCGCAGGCGCTGCTGAGCTGGAGGGACCCGAGGGCGACGGCCATCTTCGTCATGCTGGCGCTGGTTGTGGCGGTGGTGCTCTACGTGACGCCGTTCCAGGTGGTGGCCGTCGTGGCGGGGCTCTACCTGCTGCGGCACCCGAGGTTCAGGAGCAAGCAGCCGTCGGTGCCGTTCAACTTCTACAAGAGGCTGCCGGCCAAGACAGACATGCTGCTCTGACCAGATTATTAGTTCTTTCTTCTTTTTGTTATTTATTATTTATACTCCATTACATTCTCGTCGTCGTCATCAGTAATAATTTAATAATAATGCCGGTAATAAGATAATAAGGACTGCAAGTACATACAGGGCCAGCTTTTCTGTCCTTGCATTGTGTCATAGTAGTACTGGAGTACTACTCCTATATGATATTGTGTGTCAGAATTGAAGAGAAGAAACAGGTTGCAGAGCATAACATTCAGATCATGGAAGCTTCCATCATGCATGTCTGTGGTCTGCCTGTCATCAAGGAGTAAATAAAGGAGGAAGCCTGACCGGAATGAAGGTCTGATATATAACAAACAAACAAACATTCATTCAGCATGGACCATGCGCCTGTAAAGGAGCAGCAGCAATTGGTGGTACCTACCGGACATGGAATGGAAGAGAGGAGCCACCAGGCACCATCAAATTAAGCACTAGTGGGTGGCAAACGCTGGGTCGTTGATGCATCCTTTTCATCTCTTTTGCTCTCTGCTCTGCTCTGGTCTCCTTCCCCGTCCCATGATTGGGCTATACATCCGATCCCATCCCTTCCATGACATGATGATATGAATGAATATATCAAAGTAGTAGGAACAAAGTTATGCATGGAAGGTGCATAGTATATTCTCTCTTTATTTCTTGCTTGTCTTTTGGCTCTAAAAGAAACGATGACTACTCCAATCCTCCCTTGCTTTCCTGCAATGTATATTCATCTTCGCTCCTTTTCGAATAATAGTATTGCGATCGTGCGGGATGATACGCGATGCGATTCTGGATACGTACTTGTGTACCACTCACCAATTGCATGCACACTAACTCCAGCATCAATAGCAGCTAGCTGCTCCATCACCATCTATGGCTCCATCTCCATGCCCCATGCCTTGGCTTTGCTCTTGGAGTCTTTGATTTTATATGTGCGTTGTTACTGCACGTTCAGATAAATAAAAGAAGAAGCTCATTCACTCACCAAGAATTCGTATTGCATTGGGTCGTCTCGTCTTGGTATATCCAAGTGTCCACTCCATCATTGCAGGTGGTGCTGATTGCACCCCTCCGCCTCGTCGCCTTGCTTCAGCTGCTATGTGCTTCAAATGAAATGCTTCAAAAGAAGGTTTTTCTATAAGTAACAGTAAGGTAGCACATAATATATAGATACGGCCATTCAGCAAAAAAGTTATGAAGAAAGTCGATTTGCCTAAAAAACGGTTTAAATAATCCCTAATTAAGCAGTATTCCTGCTCCATTTTGATCAAAAGATCACGGATGTATTTAAGGCTTCCATGAACCGTCAAAAATACCTTTTCAGTGTCCCCGTTACATATTTAATTTTGCTTTAAACCGCATGTGGCGAGACAGGCAAGGTAAATTACATTGAAAACAATAACCTAAACCTAGTTATACCGTGGGATGGAGGAAGTAACTCTACAAGCATCCACATATAAGAGAGAAGAGCTCTTGAGTGTGTTTAGATTGTTGGGGTAAATATTTGCTCCAAGGCGAATGTTTTTGCCTCGTCTATTTGCCAAATACAAATTTGGCCTCTTGGGGTGTTTGGATTTAGGGGCAAATGTTGATGGACAAATGGAGAGAGAGAGAGAGAACTAATCGAGCATCTTTTTTCAGGCTCCACCGTAAATTTACACCATATTTGATACTCTTGAGGGGCAAATGAAATTTGGGGGCTACACATTTGCCTCGACCCATTTGACCCTGCATGCTTGGCACCCTTGGGATTAATTTTGGGCAAGTTTGGTCATTATTAGCCCCATTTGCCCCTCCATACAAATACGCCCCTTGTTTCTTTCGTTATTTAGCATGTACCTCATTTGTTCCAAAATATAGCTATGTATAGGT
Source organism: Digitaria exilis (assembly GCA_015342445.1). Lineage (NCBI taxonomy): Eukaryota > Viridiplantae > Streptophyta > Magnoliopsida > Poales > Poaceae > Digitaria > Digitaria exilis. The sequence continues at coordinate 1,873,994 of JACEFO010001754.1, read as the reverse complement.
TTCTTCAAAATTAAACATTGTTAATTTTGACCATAAATTGCCAAAAGAATATAAAGTTGACATATAATAATTATGTTCATAGATTTATCGCAAAACTAGTTATTACAATATGTAACTTTCTATTTGACATAATTTATATTTTTTAAAATATTATTGACAAAGTTTAAAAATGTTTGATTTTGAAAAACATAATAGAGGTACTTTCTTGAACAAGGAGAGTATTAACGTGGCTGCATGCTGCTACGTGCTCATTGTTCAGTTGTCCGTCGCAGCCGGCATTGTCCGGACTCCGGATTGGATTGAGATTTGAGAATGACAGGCTAACTAACCAAGGACGGGACCGATGCTATGATGAACAGCCATGCCATGCAAATGGTGGCAATGGTAATGCGACGCATGCGTCATATTGATCTATGCATGCATGTTACCTTACCTCCTGATCTGCTGACTGCTGAGACACCAGCACCATGCCTATGGATGGCCTGGCCGGTTTGTTTGTTTCGTTGCCTAGATTATATAGCCTGTCACAGCTAGCAGATGTGTATGATATATATGGATCGAGCGATGCAACGTCGTTGTCTATGCACTGCATGCATGTCTTTCTCTCTTCGACAAAGAGACGTGGCAACAGACGACGAGTAAGAGGGGGTGTCGGTACGTGGCCGGTGAGGGTGGCCTACTACTGTACTACACGAAAGGAAGATGATGAATCGATTGACGATCACCATTCACCAACACCACCACCAAATTAAACCAGTGGCCGATCTACAGGTGGGCCACAGCCCATCCTAATCGGACTCGGCTTGCCGCCGGCCTGGCGTGGAGCGCTGGAGGCGCCTGATGCCCAAGCCGGCAGCCGCCCAAGGCCAACACGCCTGCAGCCCTGCCTGCACCGCATCGAGGCAGAGAGGCCAGAGCCTTGGAGTCTCCGACACTTTGTCAGTTCATCCTGTGGCCCGTCTGAAAAAAAAAGTTCATCCTGTGGCCAGCGCCACTCGTTGCTCAGTGCTATGTGCCTCTGTGTTCCGCAAGTCCACAACCAATCGACCAAGCAATAAGTTATAGAAAATCTAATTTAGAAATTCGCATGGTAAATTTGCAATTGGATTTATTAATATAGAATTAAGATTTGTCCTGTTAGTATTTTTTTTCTAATCTTTAAGTGTTTCTGTTCTGCAGTAGAATTATTGCATATTGTTAGTTGTCATATCTTCATTCGTTGTACTGCAAAATTCTTGAAATACGCCGAAAGATGGAGACATTGCACTTTTTTTTGGCCACCCTAAGCTCAAATTCAAATCCTAGATTGGCCGCTGAATTAAACCCATTCCTTCACAAGTCGATCCACCAACCCATTATATAGTTACTCCAGCCCACTGGAATGCTGGACTGGCCCAAGGATGACGACAAGGAAGCCAGCCCAGCTTATTAATTTGCAGTCTCAACTCAATCAATCCTGAACTCCCGAGTATTCTTTCCTTTTTTTTCCCCCTTCATTTTCACCTCGTAAATGATGATATCCATTTTACCAACAAGTTGCATGTGCATAGTATAGGAGAAACGTCCCCTCCATATACGCATTGCAATATAGTAGCAAATCTCTCCCTAATTCCCTCGTAGACAAGATGAACTGTCTCTCTCTAGATATGTGTGGCAACGGTGGATCGTGCGTGTTCCCCTGCTAAGGTAAGAATGACACGGTGTGGTTGCATTGATCACTGGACCAAGATGAGGGCTTAGGCATAGGCGCATAGTCGATGGCTGCCTCGGTTTTTCTCGCGCGGCGCTGTGAACCTGTGATGGCGGTAGCAACGTGTGACTGTGTGAGTGTTGGATAATTATCTGCAATAGGCCATATTTTAATTCCAAAAGTTATAATTAAGTTCACGAATATTTGCATGACTGTAATGAGTGAAACAATCCATGTGCACGTGTTCAAGTTTAACACAGATTTAAAGAAGAACACGAATAAGATGAAGGATAGCAGTTCGGACATCGAAAAGTACCCTGGGGCGGGACCTCTGCCGGGGGCATTGGTTGCGCCGTTACCAGCTGGAGGAATATCATCCGAACTCATGATATTCCTCGACTGGCCTTGCTCGAAGTAGTCGTGCAAATTCGACGCAGGAAGATCTGTTGACGCAGTGCGGTCCGTGCGCCGGAGTCGTGCAGGAAGAAGACGCGGCGCAGTGTAGTCGTTCGACGGCGGTGGAGTCTCCAGGACGGTGAACCGTACGCCGGTGAAGACGTAGCAGTTCTGGGCGAGCAGTCGCGTATAAACGCTCCCCAGAAACCTGATTGCCCCGATATCCCGAGCAGGATCTCAAGGAGGCAATGGTGTCGGAGGCACCTGCTCTCGCCGGTGGTGTGCGCGCAGCGCCGGCGATGGGGAGGCTGATTTGCAGCAGAGGAAGGAGGAGAAGTAATGGACTCGAAAAACTCTCTTTCACAGGAGAAGATGGCTTTCTATTCATAGCCCTCGGGTGAGACGAGAGGATGAACCTGGACGGGAGAGAATCGGGAAGGCTGAGTTATAGAAAGCTGAATTATGGAAGGCTGAAACATGGTATCAGTGATTGCCATAATCAGCCCTTCCAATTACCGCGTCTTCAGTTTCCATAACCAGCAAAAGAGAGATCCCTCCCGCGCGCAAGTCAGGCTCGGGCTCAGGCTCAGGCTAGCGCCAGGGTTCTTTGAGAACCGCCAGGGTTCTTTGAGAACCTCTAGGGTTGTCTGAGACCCACAGGGTTCTCAGCAGAATCAACCCTGTGACTCGTACGAAGCCTCGCCAGGGTTCTTTTCCTGTCCGAGCAGAGTTCTTTTCCATTACCAGTATGGTGTTGACCATAATAACTATAACATAAAAAGTAGGCTATAATCCTTTAGAATAAATAGAATAATGGGCCATACCCAAATATTCTAACAATCCCCACCAAGGATTCTAAGCCGTACTTGAAATGTTCTCAGATCCTCTTTGATCTACCAGTATTTGACGGAGACTGTTAAGTTGAACTTCCATCTAGAACTAGGGCTACATTCGTTCACAACTGAACAATGGACTATGCCTTGAATTGTTAGTTTTGTGCGAACAAGTTTCACCAGAGCTCTACACTGATACTAGGCTGCAGTAGCATCCCCGCTGTTTTGGAGCTTATGGGTCATACTCCATGCCTTTCATGAGTTTCTAGAGATCACCCAAATCTCATAGACTATGACCAGTAGTCAGGCTCATATAGGTGTGTTCCTTAAAGATGTTCTGTAGGACAACATCTCTGTTTCAATGAAACAACTGCCTTGTTCCATGAAACCACTTGGAGCACATTAAGGTATAAACCATCCTACCTTACAGGGCTGAAGAGAAATGCATCTTCTCATGGAATGAGCCTTCATTAAAGGTTCTCTTCTCTCAGTTACACTATAGCTTGTTGCTCCATCCTGCTTCACGGGATCTCCGATCACACAGAATGGGTTTCAACCATAGAGCAACTCACGTGGGTCTCAAGCCCAATTCCAAAGATGCATAGTCTATCACATTGCGTGAAAGACCCTTTGTGAATTGATCTGCCAGGTTTTTAGCCGTCTGAATATAATCCAAGGCTATAACTCCGGAGTTTCTCAGTTTCCTGACAGACTTTAACCGCCTTTTCACATGTCTGGATGACTTCATGTTGTCCTTAGAACTGTTCACCTTGATAATCACAGTTTGATTATCACAGTTCATCAGAATTGCCGGTATCGGTTTTTCAACTATCGGCAGGTCAGTAAGGAGTTCACGAAGCCATTCGGCCTCAACTGTGGCGGTATCCAGTGCTGTGAGTTCTGCTTCCATTGTTGACCTCGTTAAGATGGTCTGCTTGCAAGACTTCCAGGAAACAGCGCCACCTCCGAGTGTGAACACATAACCACTCGTGGCCTTGAGCTCATCAGCATCTGATATCCAGTTCGAATCACTATACCCTTCTAGAACCTTAGGGTCCCCGGTATAATGAATTCCATAGTCCATTGTTCCTACTAGATAGCGCATTACTCTTTCAAGAGCTCTCCAGTGATCATCGCCCGGGTTTGAAACAAACCGACTCAATTTGCTCACAGCATATGCGATGTCAGGCCTCGTAGCGCTGGCTAGATACATCAATGAACCAATTATTTGAGAGTATCTCAATTGATCTCTCGTTATCCTTTTATTCTTCTTCAATATCAGACTGGCATCATAAGGGGTTGAGACAGACTTGTAGTCGCTGTAACCAAAACGACTCAACATCTTCTCCACATAGTGGACCTGCGACAGAGTCACCCCACCATTTCCGTCCTTTACCAGCTTGATATTGAGGATAACATCGGCCTCTCCCAGATCTTTCATCTCAAAGCTCTGAGAGAGAAAATCCTTGACTTCCTTAATCACACTAAGGTTAGTCCCGAAGATCAGTATGTCATCCACATACAGACACAGAATCACTCCATCACCTCTACCAAAGCGATAGTACACACATTTGTCGGATTCATTTGAAACAAAACCAACAGAGGTTAGAGTTCTGTCAAACTTCTCATGCCACTGCTTAGGTGCTTGCTTGAGGCCATACAGAGACTTCAACAGTTTGCACACCTTTTTCTCTTGACCATTTGCTACAAACCCGTCAGGCTGATCCATATAGATCTCCTCTTCCAACTCCCCATTTAGGAAAGCTGTCTTCACGTCCATTTGATGAACGAGAAGCCCATAGGAGGCTGCCAGTGAGAGTAGCACTCGAATAGTGGTCAGACGAGCAACAGGTGAGTAAGTGTCAAAATAGTCCTCTCCTTCTTTCTGGGTATAACCCTTGGCCACAAGTCTAGCCTTGTACTTTTCGATAGTACCATCAGGCCTAAGCTTTTTCTTGAACACCCATTTGCATCCCACAGGCTTGCATCCATAAGGGCGATCAACAACCTCCCAGGTACCATTAGTCATGATAGAGTCCATTTCATTTCTGACAGCTTCCTTCCAATAGTCAGCGTCAGGAGTTGAATATGCCTCTTTAATGGTCCTAGGTGTGTCATCCACGAGGTATACAATGAAGTCATCACTAAAAGACTTTGTAGTCTTCTGTCTCTTACTCCTTCTAGGAGCTTCATTGATATCCTCCTCAGGATGTCTCACATGAGAGAATTCATCGTGTACAATCGGTTCGGCAGAGATATCATCCTCGATAGTCTCTTGCCTAGATAAACTTGTTCCATTTTTCATTGGAAACATGTTCTCAAAGAACGTAGCATCTCTGGTCTCAAAAATTGTACCGACCACCATGTCAGGTACTCCAGAGTTCACTACCAAGAATCTATATCCAACGCTGTGAATAGCATAACCAAGAAAAATACAATCTACAGTTTTAGGTCCAAGTTTGCGCTTCTTATTGATGGGCACACATGCTTTGGCCAAACAACCCCAAGTACGCAAATAGGAAAGCGTTAGCCTTTTCTTTTCCCATTCCTCGAATGGTGTCTTCTCTTTATTCTTTGGAGGTACACGGTTTAGGACATGACATGCTGTCAATATAGCCTCACCCCACCATTCCCTAGAAAGTCCCGAGGTATCCAACATGGCGGTAACCAAGTCAGTCAAGGTTCGGTTCTTTCTTTCGGCAACCCCGTTTGATTGGGGAGAGTAGGGAGGCGTCCTCTCATGAATAATACCGTGTTCTTCGCAGAATAAGTCAAACGACTTTGAAAAGTACTCGCCACCGCGATCTGACCTAATTCTTTTGATTTTCTTCTCAAGTTGGTTTTCTACTACAGCTTTATAGATTTTAAAGTAGTGAAGAGCTTCATCTTTAGTTTCCAACAGGTAAATATAACAATATCTAGTGCTATCATCTATAAGAGTCATGAAATATTTTTTTTTCCACCTTTTGTCAATACTCCATTCATCTCACAGAGATCAGAATGAATTAATTCTAGAGGTGCCAAGTTTCTCGCCTCAGCAGCCACGTGTGGCTTGCGAGTTTGTTTTGAACCAACACAGGCAAGGCACTTAGAATTCTTGGCAAAGGTAAACTTTGGAATTAAACTCAGATTTGCAAGTCGTGACATACAACCAAAATTAACGTGACAAAGCCTCGAATGCCAAACATTAGATTCATCAACGTTAACAATATTGTTCACTACTTTATTACATCCATCATCAAGTGAAAAACGGAACAAACCTCCGCTATCATAACCTTTACCAACAAAGGTTCCAAACTTTGACAAAATACATTTATTTGACTCGAAGACTAATTTAAAGCCATCTCTACAGAGTAGAGAGCCGCTGACTAGATTCTTCTTGATGGTGGGGACATGCTGCACGTTCTTCAGCTGCACGATCTTTCCCGAAGTAAACTTCAGATTGACCGTACCAACACCAAGTACACGCGCATGAGCTCCGTTCCCCATCAGCAAGGAGGTAGTCCCCCCGACCTGGTATGAAGAAAATAAGGAAATGTCAGCACATACATGAATGTTAGCGCCAGTGTCCACCCACCACTCGGGTGTACACATAACTGAAAGAACTGTAGGTAAATAATTACCGTACCCCGATGTTCCTGCAGGCTCGCTAATAACCATGTTGGTAGACTTGCCTTCTTTGCGTTGAGGACACTTTCCAGCAAAGTGATCCTCACTCCCGCACACATAGCAGGCTCCCTTCTTCTTCTTGTACCCGGTGGTTTGTTTAGCCTTCCCAGGGTTCTGTGGCTGAGGCGGTTTCTTGCCTTTGCCCTTGTTGTTGGTGCGAGCATTAATGTTCTTTTGAACAAGGTTCGCGCTTGCACCGACAAGTGTCCCCTTATTGCGTACATCCTTTGCTCTCGCCTTTTCCTCCACATCAAGAGAGCCAATGAGTCCATCAATTGTGAACTCCTGCCTCCTGTGTTTCAGAGAAGTAGCAAAGTCCCTCCAAGAAGGTGGCAGCTTGGAGATGATACCTCCGGCCACAAACTTGTCGGGCAGCACGCAAGGGTTCTCTTTGTTGCAACAGCCGAGGTCTTTAGCCAGCACATGCAACTCATTGGCTTGTTCCACCACAGGACGGTCTTCCACCATCCTGTAGTCTAGGAACTGCTCCATGAGATACAGCTCACTGCCAGCATCAGACACCCTGTCGGCGATTTATGCTGACAACGTTCCCGAGGGGGTGCCCCGAGAGAAGGGTTTAGGGAGAAGTCGTCGAGAATCTAGAGCCGAAGGTGACAAGAAACGATTTAGACAGGTTCGGGTTGCCGGGGCGTAATACCCTACGTCCTGTATGGTGTATCTTGTATTGATGAGATTGTTTTGAGGGGGTCCCTGCCTCCCCTTATATAGTCCGGAGGGCAGGGTTACATGGGAACCGTATAGGACTAAGAGACTTTTACAAGTTTATCTCTAATTCCCTAATACAGTATATCCAAACCGACTAGGACTAATCCTTGTCTTGTGCGTCAAGTCTTGTTCATGGGCCGGCCCATAGGATGGGCCGCCAGGGTTGTTTAGTCCGTCAGGACTCTACACCCACAAGCCCCCGAGCACCTTATCTCCTGAAGAACAGCTTTGTTGAAAATACAGAGTTCTTTGAGGTCCTCCAGAGTTCTTTTGAAATCCGCCAGGGTTCTTTGAGACCCACAGGGTTCTTTGATCTTGGAAGTTGCAACCATGCTGTTCAATAGGTAATGATGTGCTCATAAGTCTTCTCGAAGTTCGGATTGGTGCGCACCGATTAGGTGCGCCCAATTGGGCAGCCCCCGAGCCTCGTTTATCTTTGAAGAAGAAATTCGAGGCTCTTTCGAAGTCCGAACCAAAAGAGAATCAATTTCCGAAGAAACCCGAATTCTTGTAGAATTCCTCATAAATTTATCAATTGAAGCCGAAAATTCTCGGAAAAATATTTCCTGAAAATATGTCCACAGCCCCCGAGCCTAAATTTGAACGAATTCAAATATAGGATCAAAAAAGGACCAAAATTGAAAATTACCGAAGTAATGCTTCGAAAAGCCCATATAAACCGCCCGCGACCCTTTGTATCCGTACGCTTGCGCAATACAGATCTAGGGTTTGCGACAGTTGCAGTTCGCGTAATCCAGAGATCGCACACAAGCATCCACAACTTCCCCCAAGCTTAGATCCAATCCACACCAAATCACAAGAGATCCCAATGGCCGTTGGTGAAGGATCCAGCAAAGGCAAAGGCTCGAAGAGGAAGGCAGAGGCGATGAAGCAGGTCGTTACGACCGAGGAGACAACGTCCGCGGGGGACATGCCAATTATTGGAGATTCAATCAGCGACTGGCCGACCAGTATCTTGAAGGAGAAACACATCAAGGCCCTAGAGACGGATGGATTCTTGCCAGCACAAGGAATAAGCCGATGGAGAAGCGCATACGGGCATGAATACCCCACCGAAGACACCGAGGAAATCACGGTATGGAAGGCCTTTTATGAAGTTGGATTTGGCATGGCAGCATGTGATTTTGTCCGCCGTGTGCTTCAATTTTATGGAATTGAACTATGTCATCTGAATCCCAACTCCATTCTCAATCTATCCATCTACATCCATCTGTGCGAAGGCTTCTTAGGGATAGATCCCCATTTTGCCCTTTTCCGCCATCTATTTAGGGTAAAGACCTCCAGCGGCCCACTGCAAGTGGTAGGCAAAGTTGTTATCCAGTTCCGCCAGGGCATGAGGCCGGTGTATTTGGATTACACAACAAAGGAAAGCCTCAAGGACTGGCAGAAGGAATGGTTCTATGCATGGAACCACCAGCCACAGTTGCAGAGCCGTTCAGGAAATCCTCCAGTAATGAAACCATTCTGGAGCGAGACAGTTGGAGTCAACCAAGCCATGCAAATCCCTGAGCTGCTCAACATGATCAGAGACCTAAAGGCACAAGGCCTAACAGGAGCCATGGTATATAAGTCATTTCTGCTGAGGAGAATCCAGCCATGCAAGCAACGCAGTAACCCAGGGTACTTGTACTCTGGGGAAGCAGACCCCTCAAGGAATGCCACCGGGAACATATCGGAGAAGAGAGTGAACCAACTCTTGAAGAAGTTCCTGGTGATTACTGATGATCAATTTCCTGAAATAATGGAAGTATCTGCGATAACCATGACACCTGAGGTAAAATCCTTTTCTGAATATAGTTCTGCATTGTTGAAAATATATTGTGAACTAATGTCTTGATCATCACAGTATGAAGCCCGGCGCGCCTTATATGTAAGTCTGCCGCCCCTGGACCCAACCAACACTGAAGAAGCGGCATTGCTGGCACGCTGTGTGGATCCAGGGGTAAGAGATCAAGTGCGCATGAAATCTGCAATTGAAAACCCTGATGAGCCAATGGTAAAACGTGAACCACAGGTCCCTGAAGAACCCCAAGCCAAATCAGGAGCGACCTCCAGGGGAACTGAAAGGTCCAAGAGACCGGCGCCATCAGAGGCACAAGCACCAGTGCCCAAGAAAGCACGCACCTTGCCCAAGCCCCGAGCCAGAACAATCCCAGAGGAAAGGGCAAAGGTATCCCCACAACCCAGGACAACATCTTCAGTGGGGATAGCCATAGGAGAAATTGGAACCAGCATGCCGCAGCAAAGCAGCTCTGCTCGGCAGGCATTATCTGATGAAGAGATCCTGCACGAGATCTTCAACCCTGTCTCCACGCCGTTTGAAGGGATAACACCAATTATTGAAGAACCCTGTCCAGCAGGACCTTCGACGGCGGGGCAGGAGGTGGAAGAGGAGTTCACCTTGGGGGAGCCAGAGATCCCCATGCGACCCTCCACCATGTAAGTACTTCGTTAAGTAGTGTTGAATTTACCGTTGTACGATACTGTCGGGACTAACAAACTTCATTATTCCAGTGTTGAAGAATCGTCAGCAACAACCAGGGCAGAATCCTTGGTTGGTCACATGGCTGTAGAACCAGAGGCCGCAGTGCCCGAAGAACCCAGGGTTGTTCCAGAAACAACCCTGCCAGAAGTCCAAGTAGCTATGCCATCAGACCCGCCAGCACCAGAAGAAGCCCAAGTCGAGGAGACAATCACAGAGGTGCTGGCGGATATTGAACAGGTGGTCACATCGGCGGTAATTGAAGAATCCGAGCAAGAACGCCGTGATCAATCCTCTGCGCAGCCCCCGAGCGCCACAGTGACAACCCAAGCCGGGGCGGAAGCAGAGTGCTCAAGGGGGAAGCAAACTGAAGCAACAACCCCAGAGCAAGAAATTGAAGAAATCCCCAGGGTACCTCAGAGTACCGGGGCTGAAGAGGCGGGCAGGAGCTTCCGTATCGGGAGCTTCGACCCAATGTTCAATCCGAACCCGCAGACCTTTGAATACATCTTGGACGCGGAGGAGGATGAGCAACACATCGATAGGGGACTTTACCACGCCGAGAGGGCAGTAGCCTACTTCAAGGTTAGTAAAACAACCCTGGTCTTGTAGTATTGAAGAAACATTTCTTATATCAACTCTGTTGTAGGCTGTTGGCGAGGCATCAAGGAAGAAGACCGAGTACCTCCACAACATTTCCTTGATGCACGCCAAGGCGGACCGTCTCCAGAAGGAGCTGGAGCGTGAACGCGAAGATCGGAAGCTCCAGGAGGCGGAAGACGCCGACATGATCCGCACCTTGCACCTGCGGACCAAGGAATTGGCCGCAGAGAAAGAGGACGTGAAGAAGAAGCTGGCAACAGCAAAGTCAGAGCTCAAAGGTACTCTGTCGTTACCGAAGTCTTATAAAAGATTGTCCATTGCCTGTGTTGAATAACAACTCTGTCTTGTATTTGCAGGGGCGCAACAGCAATTAGCAACAGCCCAGAGCAAAATGACGGATTGGTCCAATGTGGCCAACCGTTATGAAGAAGCGTTGAAGACCCTCTCTACTGATCATGAAGGCGTCAAAGAACAACTCAGAGTGGCGGTCCAACAACGCAAGGATGCCGTCGAACAACTGATTCAAATCCTCGAACAGCAGAAGCAACTTGCCAAGAACCTGGAGGATGCTCGCGAGGAAAATGGTCGGTTATCCAGGGATCTCGTCCAGGCACAGAAGCATCTAGCAGACAAGAAGGTGCTGGACGAGAAACTTGAACAGGCGGCCAGGAGGATGTCTGAGCTCGAAGAAGAGTTGCAGCTGATGAAGAAGTCGGACGACGACCTGGCGGAAGCCTTGAACCGGATCTCGCAGCTAGAGAAGGCAGCGAACCCGGTGGTGAAAGCCTTGGTCCCAGAAGACCCTGCAACACCGCAAACATTCCTGGAGCGCCTGAAGGCTATGCCAAGACAGCTGAAGGCATATATCAAGAGATCTTCGAAAGCTTGTCTTGTGCATGTCCTCGCTGTAGTGAAGTCCAGGTACCCGCAGGTAGACATAGGTAAATTAGTTGAAGGCGCAGAGCCAAACTGTACGGAGTCTACCTTTAGGGACCTGAAGCAAGAGGCCGAGCCAGTTGCAGAAGCAATTGCTCAAAGCCTTAGGCTGTAAACTGAAACTGATGTTATTGTCATGCAATGCAATATATTTTATTGCTATGTTATGGAAGAAAAACCAAGAATTTTTATGAATTCCTGGGTTGTCTCTGTATTAATAACCAGGACTTAGTCAAAATATACGCTGAGCAGATTTTAACTTGAAAAACAACCCTGTTAAGGACCCAAAGGAACCCAGGGAGATTTCTTATAGCATTAGCTATCTTATAAAATGTACCCTGGAAGGATACTTGGGAACTAACTGTATGTGGTCTGCCGAAGCAAGAACCCAGTAAGACCCATGGAGCGGCAGCGTTAAGCTGAAAATTATCACAGAGTAGTGTAAGAAGAGGAACAGATCCGTTATTGGCCTCGAAAGAACCCGGATAGACCTCATTTTATAGGCTCCGAATGTAAAAGAAACTTGCCAAGTTCTAAAAAGAACACGGAAGTTTGAGATGATGTCATAAAGACAAATAAACAACCCAATAAAGGGAGCTTTATTGAAATATATCTCGTTGCCGGAACAACGGTACAAGAGAACATGTATTGCCGAGGCAAGTAGTTCATATATTGCCGGAGCAATGTTTACAGAAGAACTCTGGGTGCCGAAGCAAGTAGTTCTTGTGGTGCCGAAGCACTGCTGTAGTGACAGAGCTACGCGTAGAATTTGCGTAGGTGTTCTATATTCCAAGGATTTGGTAATTCCACACCGTCTTCTGTGTGAAGTCTGTAGGTGCCTGGTTTGAGTACCTTGGAAACAATAAATGGACCATCCCAGGGTGAAGTAAGCTTGGAGTGGCCGGCTGTATTCTGGATTCGGCGTAGCACCAAGTCTCCAATTTGGAATGATCTTGTCTTCACATTTTTGTCATGGAATCTGCGGATTCCCTGAAGATACGCAGCATTATGTAACAAGGCTGCTAGTCGTGCTTCTTCAGCTGTATCAACTTCCAGCATTCGTTGTTCGTCCGCCATGGCTTCTTGGAACTCCTCAACGCGAGGAGCACCGTGCATGACGTCAATAGGTAGAACGGCCTCTGATCCATACACCAGGAAGAAGGGAGATTGCCCTGTAGCTTTACTGGGTTGAGATCGTAGGCCCCAGACAACTGGAAAGAGTTCTTTCATCCACCGGCCTTCTGCTGTCTTCAGGGTTCGTTCCATGCGAGCTTTAAGTCCATCAAGGAGCATGCCATTGGCCCTTTCAACTTGCCCATTGGCGCGAGGATGAGCAACCGAAGCATAGGATACCTCGATGCTGCGATCTTCACAGTAGTCCCAGAACTTGTTGCCTGTGAAGGTGGTACCCAAATCTGTGATGATTTGGTGTGGTATCCCGAAGCGAAGAATCAATTCTTGGAGAAATTGGACTGCTTTCTCAGAGGTTGGCTTGACAACCGGGAAGACTTCTATCCACTTTGTAAACTTGTCAATTGCGACGAAGCAATATTCGAATCCACCAGGCGCCCGGGGTAGTTTCCCAATCATATCAAGACCCCAGCATGCAAATGGCCATGACGGAGGTATCAATTTGATCTTGTGAGCAGGCTGATGTGAGTGATGAGCGAAATATTGACAACCCTTGCAGTGACGAACAATTTCCTCAGCGTCATGTAGAGCTGTAGGCCAATAGAACCCGGCACGGAAGGCTTTGCCTACGATGGTGCGGGAAGCTGCATGATTGCCACACTCTCCTGCGTGAATTTCCTCCAGGATGTTGACTCCTTCTTGCTGTGAGACGCATTTCATCAATGCGCCAGAGCGTGCGCCACGTCGGTACAGTGTATCGCCGATTATAACATAGGACTTGCTACGGCGGACAATTTGCTGAGCTTCTGCCTTCTCGGCAGGAAGTTTGTCGTGCAAGATGAAGTCTATAATCGGAGCGCTCCAAGTGGCGTCGATGAGCATGACCTTGGGAGCTGATATTGCAGCATCAGGAGGTACCGCTGCAGAAATTGATGGCTTGGAGAGTTCATTGACGAACACCCCGCTGGGCACCTCTGCTCTGGAAGAACCCAGCTTTGATAGGACGTCTGCAGCGACGTTGTAATCTCGCTCGACATGATGAAATTCAATGCCGAGGAAGTGTTTTTCCAGTTTCCGGACTTCTTCACAGTACGCGTCCATGTCTTCATGGTTGCGATTCCAGTCCTTATTGACTTGTTTGATGACCAACATGGAGTCCCCATATATCAGCAGACGCTTGATACTAAGGGTGATGGCCATCTTCATGCCGTGAAGAAGTGCTTCGTATTCTGCAGCGTTGTTGGTGACAGCAAACTGAATCTGCAGAACATACTTGAGTTGATCCCCTCGAGGTGAGATCAACAGAACTCCAGCGCCTCCGCCTTCCAGCTTGACTGACCCGTCGAAATACATGACCCAATGCTCAGGCTTGGTAGTGGCGACTGGGAGATTGTGCTCGGTCTATTCCGATATGAAATCAGTAAGGACCTGAGACTTCATGGCCGTGCGAGAACGGAACTCGATGCTGTATGTTCCGAGCTCAACAGCCCACTTGGCGATACGCCCGGTAGCGTCTTGATTATGGAGAATCTCGCCAATAGGATAACCAGTAACCACGATGATCTTGTAGGTGTCGAAGTAATGCCGTAATTTTCTGGATGTCATTAGGTCAGCATATAGAATTTTTTGAACTTGAGGGTACCTGGATTTGGAATCCGAGAGGACTTCACTTACAAAGTACACAGGCCGTTGAATCTTCTGGAGGTGGCCTACCTCGTCGCGTTCAACGACAATAGCGGCGCTGACAACATTGGTGGTTGCTGTAATATAGAGCAAGAGATCTTCGCCCGGGAGCGGTGCAGTGAGCACAGGAGGCGTAGTCAAGAATAGCTTGAGCTTGTCGAAGGCGTCTTGAGCTTCCTGAGTCCACTGAAATCTGTCTTGCTTCTTGAGTAGTTTGAAGAACTCAGTGCCGCGTTCCCCCAGTTTGGAGATAAAGCGGTTGAGTGCAGCCATGCAGCCCGTAAGCTTCATGACATCCTTAACAGTGGTCGGCGGCTCCATGTTCATGATAGTTGCTATCTTCTCTGGATTTGCTTCAATGCCGCGTTCACTGATAATGAACCCGAGGAGCTTTCCAGATGGTACGCCGAAAACACACTTGGCGGGATTGAGCTTCCAGCGCCATTTGCGTAAGTTATCGAACGTCTCGGTGAGGTCAGCGATGAGATCCTCGGGATTTTTTGTCTTGACTACCACATCATCGACGTAGGCTTCAACATTTCGGTGAAGTTGTTCTTGAAGACAACCCTGTATAGCCCGCTGATATGTGACACCTGCATTTTTCAAGCCAAAAGGCATGGTTGTATAACAATATGCGCCAAATGGAGTGATGAACGAAGTTTTAATCTGATCCTCTTCTTTCAGAGATATTTGATGATATCCTGAGTAACAATCGAGGAAACAGAGTAGGGTGCACCCGGCGGTGATGTCGATGACTTGGTCGATGCGAGGAAGCCCAAAGGGATCCTTCTTGCAGTGTTTGTTGAGATCGGTATAATCAACGCACATTCTCCATTCATTTGAATTCTTTTTCCTTACAAGAACCGGATTGGCTAACCAATCCGGGTAGAAGACTTCTTTAATGAAGCCGGCTGCTAATAACTTAGCTAGCTCTTTCTTGATGGCTTCCCGACGCTCTGTGGCGAATCTTCGGAGGCGCTGCTTCTTGGGTTTTGCGCTCTCGTTGAGGTCTAGCTTGTGCTCGATCAACTCTCTGGGTACTCCAGGCATATCGGAGGGCTTTGTTGCAAAGATGTCCGCCTGGGCTCGCAGGAAGTCGACGAGCGCGCTTTCCTATGCAGGAGAGAGGGTGGAACCGATCACCGCTGTCTTCGATGGATCTCCTGTTTGGAGGTCGACCGTCTTTGTGGCGACCTTCTCCACGGGCTTGATAGCTCGTGTCTTCTTCTGCGTCGGGGCGTCATCGTCTTCTGCGACGACGGCTGCAGCCAAGGGTTGGAGTTCCTGGCAATCTATGGTGGACGCGGCTCTGACGGCGTGCTCCACTGCTTCTTTGTCGCAGAGGTAGGAGCGCTTGATATCACCGCGGAGGGAGAGGACGCCATGAGGCCCTGGCATCTTCAGCACCAGGTAGGTGTAGTGGGGGATGGCCATGAACTTGGCCAATGCTGGTCGCCTGAGGATGGCGTGGTAGGATGTCTCGAAGTCTGCAACTTCGAATTTAATGAACTCTGTACGGTAGTTGGATGACGTACCGTACGTGACGGGCAAGGTGATTTGCCCGAGGGGGATGGCGGCCTTTCCAGGCACGATGCCGTAGAAAGGAGTATCCGCCGGCTGCAGCGTACATGTCGAGGCCCATGGACTTCAGCGTCTTGGCGAAGATGAGGTTGAGCCCACTGCCTCCGTCGATCAGGACCTTGGTGAGCCTGCTGTTTGCTACCACAGTCTCGAGGACGAGCGGATATCGTCCAGGAGAGGTGATCTCGGCCCACTGATCTTCTCGGGACCAGGTGATGGTGGTGTCAGACCACCGTAGCGGTGTAACCACCGCTGGTTCTGCTGCGTAGGCCTCGCGCCTTGCATTCTTGCGATTGCGCGAGGTGTCGCTGACTGCCATGCCTCCGAAGATGACGTTGACAGTGTTGTTGATGTCTGGGAAACCGTTGTCTCCCTTGTCGTGTCCGTCGTCTCCGTCGCCAGCCGACTTCTGCTTCTTGTTGGGGGTGCTGAACGTCTCCCGGAGGAGCACGCACTCGCCCATGGTGTGCTTGCTGTCGGTGTGGTAAGGGCAACGCTTCTTGAGGAGTTTGTTGAACTCTTCCCTTCGTTGCTGCGCGGATTTGGCGGAGCGGACGGTCTGGACGGTTGCGACCGTGTTGTGTGGTCGCTTCCGTGGGTTGTTGCCGTTACGCTGGAAGGAGTCGCGCGGCTGATCCCTGTTGTCTTCCTGGTTCCTGCGCCCAGGGTTGTTGGGTCTCTTGCCGTAGCGCTCCCGTTCTTGATCATCGGTGTCCATCCAGTTGGACACCAGTGCACGAAATTCCTCGAGGTCACGAGGACGGTTGTGACCGAAGTCACGGAAGAGGGTGCGATCGGTCATTCCTTCTTGAAAGTAGTCGATGACTTCTGAGTCTGGGATGGGAACGCAGGATGCCTTGATGGCGAAGAATCGCCTGTTGTAGTCGCGCAGGGACTCGTCTGGCGTCTGTTTGCACGCGCGGAGTTCATACTTGCTGCCAGGGCGCTCAAAAGAACCCTGGTAGTTGGAGACGAAAGCCTTCTTCAGCGCGTGCCAGCTGTCGATGGAGTCTGGATGGAGGGACTCGAGCCAGGTGAGAGGACCCTGCTCCATCGCAACTGGAAAGTAGAGCATCTTAGAGATGTCGTCTCCCCCTGATGCTTCAATCGCAGAAGAGTATCTGCGCAGCCAGATGTTTGGATCTTGTTTCCCGTCGAAGTTGGCGATGCCTGGCGGCTTGAACTTTCGCGGGAAGGAGCTGACGCGGATAGCGCGTGTGTAGCATGGCAGAGCATCGGGGTTGGGGACGTCGTATCTTCCTGCAGAATCCGCAACGTGAGAGGTAGCTCTCCCCCCTCGGATCCGGATGATGTCGTTGCGGGCGTCGTTCGGCGTGACGTGAGAGCGAGCTGGGCGAGGTTCTTCGCGACGTTGGGACCTGGGAGGTTCCTCGCGAGGGCGGCGTTGTTCTTCACGAGGCCTGTTCTTGTCCTTTGTTTGTCCTGCGGAGCTGCCGTAGTGGCTGCTCTGATGCTTCGCTGACAGTGCTTGGTGGCGCGAAGAACTCTTGCTTTTGGAGGCGGAGCGGCCTCCGTCCAGGCGATCAACCATAACCGCTGCGGCTTCTAAGCGGGCTTTGGCGAGGTTGATCTCAGGGGTTGTTTGGAACCCTTCGAAGACGCTGACCCCGAACAAGATGTTGGCCACAGGGGAGTTGAAGATGTCTTGTTTGTCGAACTCAGAGTTGAGATTTTTCTTCTTGATGAAGCGACGTCGGAGGGCGCGGTTGCGGTTGCGCTCGATACGGAGTTCCCGGTCCGCGTCGGTTTCTCCTTCCTCTGTTGGAGCGTCGTCAGAGACAACTTCTTCGTCGCTGTGATCGTTGAGGATCACGCAGGACTGGCGACCGGGGTTGCTAGGCCCGGTTCTTCTGTTACTCGTGGCAACAGGGAGCTCTCTGCCTTCTTGGAAAGGAAGCAGAGGTAGGATGTCCCGTACCGTGGAAGGTACGTTTGCTTCGAACAGAGCCGGCTCGGGATCCATGTCAGGCCAATGAACAATAACCCCCGAGGGAGTTGTGGTTAAGACAAGATCCGAGGTTGCTCCGCGGGGTTGGAGAACCTTCTTCTTCAGGTGTTTCTGGTGGACCGCGGCTGAGTTTGTTAACCCGAAGGAAAACTAAGATGCACGCGGCCCACGTGGTGAAGTCTTCGTCCCGCGGGGGTTGGAGCCAGAGTTCCTGGGTACCCGCGGGGTTGCTGTCACGGTCCTGATCGTTGAACCCTGGCGGGACTCGGAAGTGATCCGGAGTCCGCCAGGGAGTCGTGGACACGTGGCTTGATCCTGCCCCTTGATAGGGGTTGGGTTGACATGGTCGGCCCGGGATTGAATCTGCTTCGGGCGCCATGTACTCCTCCGAGTAGGATACGATCCAGGGATCGTGTCGGGATTCGAAATTTTCCGAGATCCTTGCGGAGTAGTTTCCGCGCGTGACGAAGCAGGTGCAGCCACCTCGTCGCGCAATTGGTGTTGGAGTTCGCCTTCCTGGTTTGCGATGCAAAGCCAGGAGCCAAAAACGAAGGAGACGCCTGCCTCGAACTTGGTGACGATGGAGGCGCTGAAGGAGGCCATCGACTCTTTACTGAAGACTCGACGAGTAGATCCCACGGACGGCGCCAAAGTGTCGGCGATTTATGCTGACAACGTTCCCGAGGGGGTGCCCCGAGAGAAGGGTTTAGGGAGAAGTCGTCGAGAATCTAGAGCCGAAGGTGACAAGAAATGATTTAGACAGGTTCGGGTTGCCGGGGCGTAATACCCTACGTCCTGTATGGTGTATCTTGTATTGATGAGATTGTTTTGAGGGGGTCCCTGCCTCCCCTTATATAGTCCGGAGGGCAGGGTTACATGGGAACCGTATAGGACTAAGAGACTTTTACAAGTTTATCTCTAATTCCCTAATACAGTATATCCAAACCGACTAGGACTAATCCTTGTCTTGTGCGTCAAGTCTTGTTCATGGGCCGGCCCATAGGATGGGCCGCCAGGGTTGTTTAGTCCGTCAAGACTCTACACCCACACACCCCGTACTGGGCATCAAGGGCGTCCCACATCTCTTTCCCAGACTTCTTCTTAAGAAGGGGATTAATCAGATGTTGGGCAATCACACCAAGGATGCATCCGCGGAAGAGATTATCTTTAACCTCGAACGCACTTCCCTGCTCGGAGGTGCATTGTTCAGGCTTCCCTTCCGCCACATCCATGATGCCCATGGTGGTTAACCACAGTACCATTCGTTCACGCCAACTCACAAAATTTGTACCGTCAAAAGTGTTTGGCTTAATGGATGAAGCAAATTGAGCAACCGAAAACCTATTAACATAATTATCACTAAAATCAGGTTTCTGGATTGTTGGATAATTATCTGCAATAGGCCATATTTTAATTCCAAAAGTTATAATTAAGTTCACGAATATTTGCATGACTGTAATGAGTGAAACAATCCATGTGCACGTGTTCAAGTTTAACACAGATTTAAAGAAGAACACGAATAAGATGAAGGATAGCAGTTTGGACATCGAAAAGTACCCTGGGGCGGGACCTCTGCCGGGGGCATTGGTTGCGCCGTTACCAGCTGGAGGAATATCATCCGAACTCATGATATTCCTCGACTGGCCTTGCTCGAAGTAGTCGTGCAAATTCGACGCAGGAAGATCTGTTGACGCAGTGCGGTCCGTGCGCCGGAGTCGTGCAGGAAGAAGACGCGGCGCAGTGTAGTCGTTCGACGGCGGTGGAGTCTCCAGGACGGTGAACCGTACGCCGGTGAAGACGTAGCAGTTCTGGGCGAGCAGTCGCGTATAAACGCTCCCCAGAAACCTGATTGCCCCGATATCCCGAGCAGGATCTCAAGGAGGCAATGGTGTCGGAGGCACCTGCTCTCGCCGGTGGTGTGCGCGCAGCGCCGGCGATGGGGAGGCTGATTTGCAGCAGAGGAAGGAGGAGAAGTAATGGACTCGAAAAACTCTCTTTCACAGGAGAAGATGGCTTTCTATTCATAGCCCTCGGGTGAGACGAGAGGATGAACCTGGACGGGAGAGAATCGGGAAGGCTGAGTTATGGAAAGCTGAATTATGGAAGGCTGAAACATGGTATCAGTGATTGCCATAATCAGCCCTTCCAATTACCGCGTCTTCAGTTTCCATAACCAGCAAAAGAAGAGATCCCACCCGCGCGCAAGTCAGGCTCGGGCTCAGGCTCAGGCTAGCGCCAGGGTTCTTTGAGAACCGCCAGGGTTCTTTGAGAACCTCCAGGGTTGTCTGAGACCCACAGGGTTCTCAGCAGAATCAACCCTGTGACTCGTACGAAGCCTCGCCAGGGTTCTTTTCCTGTCCGAGCAGAGTTCTTTTCCATTACCAGTATGGTGTTGACCATAATAACTATAACATAAAAAGTAGGCTATAATCCTTTAGAATAAATAGAATAATGGGCCATACCCAAATATTCTAACAGTGAGGCCATGCATTAGAGGCCACTGCGAGTGTGTGCTGGTAATTGACAAGCACCTGTTAAGACCTTTGTCTATGTGGTGTAGCATGTCGTGATAAAAAACAGAAGTTTGTTGTGAAAATTTTAGTGTATTTATATTTATAGACGAGGTGTATATATTTTGTATACATAATGCACAAATCCTCGCAGTTGCAACAGGCTGACTAGACTAATTGCCAATTTGACATAAGATCGGCTGCGACTAAAGAGTCACATGATTGGTGTCGCTTCTGCTGTTCCACGATGATGCCAGCCGCCGGTGGCGTCGAGATTTTTAAAATGGATCTTATCTAATTTTTATATAGCTCTAGATATTTTACAAATACCTCCTTAATTTTGTTCATGATTAATAGGCATGATCCAATTATTTCTATACAGATCCTTGGTATTTTTCAAATAGATCCTTAATTAATTTTGATCATGATTAATAGTGGTGATCCTCCAGTCGTGATTAATAGTCACGATTGAATTGGACGATGTGGTCGAGAGTGTTTTTTTTTTTCACTAACAGTGGAAGTCAAGACAGGAAGTCTCTTTCTATTGTCGCTGTCTCGCTCGCGTGCGCGCGCGGTCGTCGTGTACGTGCCTACGTGGTGGACTAGTTGTTGCTCGATCGCTGCTCTGCACGTACCCCAGCTGAAAAACTGTGGCATATATATCATCGTATATGTGCATGTACATGTTGGAATTGGACCAGATACTAGCAAGCTAGTCAAGGACGCTAGCTTCCTTTACATTAAACATCAGCCCAAGACTTTGGGAGCGCGCCCATGTCACGCAACGAGAGATGGCACTTGTCGCCGGCGTGCATCATCGCTTCGCAGCCGGCCAGGCCGGAGTCGTCAGCGCGTGCATCACCAGCCGGTAACTTGTCTACATATAAAGAAACGCCGCGGCCACCGCCACTGCACTGTGTCCGTGCACTCTGCATCATAGCTAGGTGCGGACTGTGCGGTGCAGGAGGAGCTAGCAAAGATGGGGAAGGCGGTGGTGCTGGCCGTGAACGGGCGGCGGTACGAGGCGGCCGGCGTGGAGCCGTCGATGACGCTGCTCGAGTTCCTGCGCACGCAGACGCCCGTCAGGGGCCCCAAGCTCGGCTGCGGCGAAGGTACGTATGTGTTGATTAAGTGGTGTGCCCATGTTTTGGCTGAGGATTCTTAGCTACTAATTTATTGTTTGGTGATTGACCAAAATAAACTGCAAAACCCTCGGTCACTCGCCCTTGGCCATTTAGAAAACAAAATAAAAAGTACTATGTCGGAACATGCGAGGCGTGGCGCTGTTGTTGGTGGCGAGGTTTGCGTTGGATTTAGCACCGATTTTCTTGTTTCCCTCTCAGTTTTGGCGCATGTCACGATCCCACGTATACATGCCAAGATCCTATACCGAAGCCATACACAGGCGGATGAGTTTTTTTTAGTTTTTACAGAACTGGCTGAAACTCTGCA
Organism: Digitaria exilis; assembly: GCA_015342445.1. Lineage (NCBI taxonomy): Eukaryota > Viridiplantae > Streptophyta > Magnoliopsida > Poales > Poaceae > Digitaria > Digitaria exilis. Next base: position 1,852,312 of record JACEFO010001754.1, on the reverse strand, counting down.
TTTTCATTAAGAAAGAGAGTCCATCAAACAGATAGCGTCAGGCCATCAAAATTTTCTTTCATAAACAAAGGTGTGCCCGGTTTATTCAACAAGCAAAGCATCTGTTCAAAGCCTGGCGCGTGCAAGTCAGAGGCTCAATGAAAATAATTGCAACAAAACGAAACAACCGGGTACTTTCTTCCTTTTAGCTGAACGACTGCTTGCGTGGACCTTCAGCTTAGCTGATGCATACGGTCAAAAGACTTTTTCTCCGATAGAATTTAGAAAAAATTTCAAATTCGTCGGTTCCTCTCCTAGTGTCCTTCCGGTTCCGGGCGTTCCACAAAAACTGCTTCCGTGCTCATTTGGCGTACTTGAGAGTTGAGACATGTTAACTTCAGAACTCCTATTACCACTTTAGGAAGAGAGTTGTCGTCTCAGGGCTCCCAAAAACCTGATTATGAAGCCGCCTCTGTGTAGCCAAGGGTGTGTTTAGATTGGGAAAGATTCCCCGAGAAACACTGTAGACCTGAAAAAACATTGTAGATGAATAGTGTTCTGTGAGTGGGAGGGATGAGATGAATAGAGAAAAGTTTGATGAATAGTGTTTTTTCGGGGAATCTTCCGAGAACTAAACGCACCCTCACTATCCATTTTGATATCAGCAAGTCCATATGCAGGGTGACATTCTGAATTCTGACCAGAAATCTAAGACTCTGGCCACATTGACAATCATGACCCACACAATTCAATCGCTAACTGTAACTACTTTGATAGCAACCTGTTCTTCAAATGGGCTATCATGTATAGCTTAGGTGCTGCTTCTCTTGGCGTAGTCCCATTTTGCCAACAGTCTTTCCAGAAAAGTGGTTTGTTCCACTTCAAAAAAAAAAAAAGTTTTGCCCCAATTGCCTAGAATGATTTCGTTCGGTACCATGAAGAAAGCCCTGTCACACAAAGGCATTGGCGTTCATCTTCCATTCAGTGGTATCATAACCAGCATAGTCTTAAGGCCCTTCTGAACTGAACCAGGTTGATGACCAAAGGCAAAGAAGATCCCAGTACAAATTATCCAACTGCTAGTATTTAATTTTCATCTAATTTGTGTGCCTCGCTGCCACCTATAACTACTTAGGATCCCATACAACATCAGAATTCAGAAAAGAATTTTAAATAAGTCCAAATTGATAAAATAGAAGAAAGAATGTCACATTTCTTGTTAAGAAACTGGCAAGTAGGTGTGGTACAGAGATTATGAAGATAGTACTCGCCATCACTGTTTCATGGAAGAAAAAACTTCGGTAAACAGTTACATTTCAATAATATAGTTTTTATAAGGAAATAGTATCTGAAACATAGTACACGGATAATGGTATCGATCTGTTCTTACCTAAATGTAATGATACGAACACAGCTCCCTTCTAGTCCCGTGTGTTCTGTGAAAAAGAATGAGCTAACCTGCTGCATGCACTTACTCAATTTCATAACGTGGCAGGTGGTTGCGGTGCATGCGTGGTCCTCATCTCCAAGTACGACCCAGCCACCGACGAGGTGACCGAGTTCTCGGCGAGCTCCTGCCTGACGCTGCTCCACAGCGTGGACCGCTGCTCGGTGACCACCAGCGAGGGCATCGGCAACACCCAAGATGGCTACCACCCCGTGCAGCAGCGCCTGGTCGGCTTCCATGGCTCCCAGTGCGGTTTCTGCACACCAGGCATGTGCATGTCCATCTTCTCCGCACTGGTCAAGGCCGATAAGGAAGACAGCCGTCCTGCCCCACCCATGGGTTTCTCCAAGCTCACCACCTCAGAGGCTGAAAAAGCCGTGTCTGGCAACCTGTGCAGATGCACAGGCTACAGGCCCATAGTTGACGCTTGCAAGAGCTTCGCAGCAGACGTCGACCTTGAGGACCTGGGTCTCAACTGCTTCTGGAAGAAGGGCGACGAACGTGCAGATGTCAGCAAATTACCAGGCTACAACAGTGGCGCCATCTGCACATTCCCAGAGTTCCTGAAATCTGAGATCAAGTGCACGATGCAGAACACGAACAGTTCTCCAGTTGCAGTCTCCAATGACAACTGGTATCATCCTAAGAGCATCGAAGAGTTTCACAGGTTGTTGGAGTCCAATTGGTTTGATGAAAATTCTGTGAAGATTGTGGCATCAAACACTGGGTCTGGAGTGTACAAGGATGACGACCTCTATGACAAGTACATTGACATCAAAGAAATCCCAGAGCTTTTAGTCATCAACAAAAGCAGCAAGGGAATTGAGCTTGGATCAGTTGTATCCATCTCTAAAGTCATCGAGGTTTTGTCAGATGGAAATCTAGTGTTCAGAAAGATTGCTGATCACCTGAACAAAGTGGCTTCACCATTTGTTCGGAACACTGCAACCATAGGTGGAAACATAATCATGGCACAAAGGTTGCAATTCGCATCAGACATTGCAACCATACTGCTAGCTGTAGGTACTACAGTCACTATCCAGGTGGTTTCCAAAAGGTTGTCCCTTAGTTTGGAGGAGTTCTTGCAACAGCCCCCATGTGATTCTAGGACCCTCTTGCTGAGCATGTTTGTCCCAGAATGGGGTTCAGATGGCATCACCTTTCAAACTTTCCGCGCAGCCCCTCGTCCATTTGGCAATGCTGTATCATATGTCAATTCTGGTTTCTTGGCAAGGACTTCAGTAGATGCAGCCTCAGGTGAGCATCTCATTAAGGATATATGCTTGGCGTTTGGGGCTTATGGAGTCGATCATGCCATCAGAGCTAGGAAGGTAGAGGATTTCCTGAAGGGAAAATCAGTGAGCTCGTCTGTTATACTAGAAGCACTTCAGTTGCTTAAAGAGACTGTTACACCATCAGGAGACATAACACATCCAGAATATAGAATCAGCTTGGCTGTCAGTTTCTTGTTCACCTTTTTATCTTCCTTTGCCAGCAGCTTCAATGAACCAGTCAAAGTTAATGTTACCAATGGATCATATACTACAGGAGCTGGTAGCACTGTGTACTCAGCAGAGAAGCATCTTAAGGTTGACAGCAATGATTTGCCAATTCGCTCAAGACAAGAATTGGTTTTCAGTAATGAATACACACCAGTCGGACAGCCGATCAAGAAAACAGGGGCCGAGCTCCAAGCTTCTGGTACACATTATTTTTCCAATGTAGAAACTGATTCACCTTACATTTGATTTCCATAGCTTGAAATTCATTTTTGCAACCTCTTTCTTCAGCATATTTTTCCTCATGCTATTCGTTTCTGTAACTCGTCTCTTTGAAAAATCCAGTTAACCATATCCATTTTCTTAACAGGAGAGGCTGTCTACGTTGATGACATCCCTACTCCAAAGGATTGCCTCCATGGAGCATTTATCTATAGCACACACCCTCATGCTTACGTGAAGGGCATAACCTTCAAATCATCTTTGGCCTCACAGAAGGTCATCACAGTCATCACCGCGAAGGATATTCCAAGTGGTGGACAAAATATTGGATCCAGCTTCCCAATTTTGGGAGATGAAGCACTTTTTGCAGACCAACTTGCAGAATTTGCTGGTCAAAATATTGGAGTTGTGGTAAGGTTTTTTAACTGTTCTTTAACATTACGCAAAAACATTAATATATTTCTGCGTAAAATCTAGCGAGCTTACCTTGTCACGTTGCTCTTCAATCATTCAGATTGCTGAAACACAGAAGTATGCTTATATGGCGGCAAAACAAGCTGTTATTAAGTATAGCACAGAAAATCTGCAGCCACCAATTCTGACGATAGAAGACGCCATCCAAAGAAACAGCTTCTTCCCAATTCCCCCATTTTTAGCTTCCAAGCCAGTTGGTGATTACAACAAAGGGATGTCTGAAGCTGACCACAAAATTTTATCAGCAGAGGTACATACACTTCATTATGTTCATGAAGTAAATACTGAGTTTCCAATGAGGCGACACACCCAGATTGTTTTTTTCGACAGGTAAAACTTGAATCCCAATACTATTTCTACATGGAGACACAAGTTGCACTAGCTATTCCAGATGAAGACAACTGCGTAACCATATATTCCTCGGCACAATTGCTTGAGATCACCCAAAGTGTGGTTGCAAGGTGCCTTGGGATTCCATTTCACAATGTCCGTGTGATAACCAGAAGAGTCGGAGGAGGCTTTGGTGGAAAGGCGATGAAAGCAATGCATGTAAGTCCTGACTAACTAGAGCTTTGCTTTGATAAACATCTTCTGTCTTCAATTACAAATGTACAGCCAGCTTGAAGTTCATGATCTCAATAGAAGACTGTTTGAAATGCAAATGTGTTAGAGATGACCAAAAAACTTCATTTTGTCAGGTTGCATGTGCATGCGCCGTTGCCGCATTCAAGATGCGGCGCCCTGTTAAGATGTACCTTGATCGCAAGACAGACATGATAATAGCAGGCGGGCGACATCCTATGAAGGCAAAGTACTCCGTTGGGTTCAAGTCAGATGGCAAAATCACGTCTGTACATCTTGATCTTGGTATCAATGCTGGAATAGCACCCGATCTGAGTGCATTGTTGTCATCTACTATCATAGGTGGCTTCAAAAAGTACAACTGGGGCGCCCTTGATTTTGATATCAAGTTCTGCAAGACAAATGTCTCATCTAAGTCAACAATGCGGGCTCCTGGAGATGTGCAAGGCTCTTTCATTGCAGAAGCCATCATTGAGCATGTTGCCTCGACACTATCGGTTGACACTAACACCATCAGGAGGAAGAACCTTCATGACTTCGACAGCCTTGCAGCGTTCTATGGAGAAAGTGCAGGTGAAGCTTCTACCTACAGCCTTGTCTCCATGTTCGATAAGCTTGCGTCATCTCCAGACTACCAGCGAAGAGCTGCAATAGTAGAACACTTCAATAGCAACAACAAGTGGAAGAAACGGGGAATTTCTTGTGTGCCCATCACGTATGAGGTGAGTCTCCGTCCGAGTCCAGGCAAGGTGTCCATCATGAATGATGGTTCTATTGCTGTCGAGGTTGGAGGAATTGAGATAGGCCAAGGCTTGTGGACTAAAGTGCAGCAGATGGCGGCATTTGGGTTGGGACAGCTGTGTCCTGATGGCGGTGAATGCCTCCTTGACAAGGTGCGGGTTATCCAGGCTGACTCATTGAGCATGATCCAAGGAGGGTTCACTGGTGGGAGCACCACTTCTGAAATTAGCTGCGAAGCAGTTCGACAGTCATGCACTGAACTTGTTGAGAGGCTGAAGCCTATAAAGGACAGTCTGGAGGCTAAGGCTGGCACAGTGGAATGGAGTGCCTTGATTGCTCAGGTGAGGATAAACATTGTGAAAGCAAACCTTGTTGGTAACATGTCAATTAACCTGATTGAAAGATATGCCAAGTATTACAGTAATTTAAATCTTCTGTCTCCCTCCCTACTTCCGTTGGTAGCAGTAGCAAATAAGAGTGAGAAACTCACTAACCGATACAATTGTTCATGGCATTTGTTTATCATTTGCAGGCAAGTATGGCTAATGTGAACTTATCGGCGCATGCATACTGGACCCCTGATCCAGCTTTCAAAAGTTACTTGAACTATGGAGCTGGCATTAGTGAGGTATCCATGATCCAAATTGCAATAAATAGCACTGCAAATGCAATTGCCAAGCCAAAGTAGGGCCGTTTTAGCCGTGTTCAATACTGATACATGATTGGAAATTTCGTCACAGGTGGAAGTCGATGTCCTAACCGGAGCAACCGCAATCCTACAAAGCGACCTCGTGTATGACTGCGGGCAGAGTCTGAACCCTGCAGTAGACCTGGGCCAGGTTAGCACCAACAAAAAACTGCCCCTGCAGATAATTGGCAATGGAAACGTGTTGTTCTGATTTCTGAACACTGCCCTTGGTTCACTCAGGTCGAAGGCGCATTCATCCAAGGAGTGGGCTTTTTCACAAATGAGGAGTACGCAACTAACTCTGATGGCATGGTCATCCACGATGGCACATGGACATACAAGATCCCCACAGTCGACACCATCCCGAAGCAGTTCAATGTCGAGATGATCAACAGCGCCCCCGACAAGAAGCGTGTCCTCTCCTCGAAAGGTGAATATCTTCTCGCGATGTTTCATCCCCCTCACACATTCTCAGACATTCTCAGCCAATTGAAAACTGACAATACCGCAGCTTGAGCTCACCAACAATGGCCGATTGACATAACATCCTACTGGTTCTTTGCAGCGTCGGGCGAGCCTCCACTACTTCTAGCGTCCTCGGTGCACTGCGCAATGAGGGAGGCCATCAGGGCCGCCAGGAAGGAATTCTCAGTTTGCACCGGACCCGCAAACTCCCCCAACACATTCCAGATGGACGTCCCGGCGACAATGCCTCTTGTCAAAGAGCTCTGCGGCCTCGACATCGTCGAGCGATACCTCCAGAGCGTGTCGACCAACCCAACCACCGTGAAAGCATAGATCCAACAGACTGCAAGTGTCACGTTCAGGAGGTTAATATCCAGTGTAAAATGGAAATAATGGCAAGCTTCGCCTGGCGTGATATGTGTAACTCTAGTGTACCTATCAAAGAGTAATGGCGGGCAGCAGTATTGTGAACGTGGAGTGATAAACAACTGGACACTATACATGGAGAATTAAACCGAACAAGTGCCGGACCTGACAAATGTGTGGACGAACTCATGTTATTTTGATTGGATTTTCGAATAATTTTGCTATATAGAATAATTTTGGAGTACCTGGCCCGGTAGATGGCGAATCATCGAATCAGTTCAGCCAAGCCGGTCGCCAGCCTTGCTTTGGGCCTCGCCGCCGTCCGCCTCCTCCGGCGCGCTGTTGGTCGGTCTGGCGAGTTCGGCTCGGCCGCGAAAATACGCAGACGCAGACAAGACGGATCGCCAGCCATTGCTCGAGCTCAGCTGTCGCCGTTCTAATTATAGCTAGAACAAGAGCAAGAACAGAGCAAAGCGTGCTCCGACTGAAACAAAAGGGTCTCCGGACGTCACACGCAAAGTTATAGCAATCCTGGAAAAAAAAATCTCCAGAATTTTCATAAATAAATGGCATAGGGATCAGGTATTTTCAAAGGGAGCATTCCATCGGATAGGTGCCGGGCAGGACAGATGCGTGGAGGAACTCATGATATTTTACTGGATTTTCTCATTTTTTGCTATGGAAATGATTTCGGAGTACCTGGCTGGGTGAATGGGGATGATCGAATCAGTTTGGCCGAGCCGGTCGCCTCCTTGCGTGGGCCTCGCCGCCAGCCGCCCCCCACCCGCGCGCTGTGGATCGGTCTCGAGCCGGTTGGCGACTGCGGCGACAGCGAGAGCCGGCCGGGAGGCGGGAACTGACGGCGCGGCCGCGCGGAGCGGCGGAGAGAGGAGACGGATCATCTCTGCTTGGATTCGCGGGAGTCAAACCTGCCCGCCCGTGACGCGAGGGCTCTGGAGCGTGCCGCTTCCGTTGGACGGGGCTGACCCAGGGATTGGCGCCGCCACAGCCAGCCAGCTCCGGCGTGCTCGGCGGGCGCTTCTTATCCTTTGGCCTCTCCTGGTTCTCAGAAGTATTAATTGGGAGCGTCGAGTTTCTATCAAACGGAAGCCGTACACGTCCGGATCGTCCTCCTCAGCCTGAAATCCTGAATGGCTAAATTCAATGTAGCATTTTGTTTTAAAAAAAAGTTTTATTATACTTTTAAGTGATTCCTGATGTGACTTAGCCTTTGCAATGAAAATCTAAAAATCATTTCGATTGCAGGTGCGTATACAACACAAATGCCCCCCGTGGTTCTTCGGGAAAAAAAATTGTTTGTTGAAAAAGGACTGCACAAACAATTGCTAGCGGAGGCTGTTATTTAAATTGCGTTTTTATTCATGTAAAAGTGAGCACAGAATTAGCAAGGAACGCTGTGTATTAGCCTATTAGACTTGATGACAACTAAGTAATTTGTATTATGCTTGATGAAAACTATATATTATTTCAGTTCTTTTGAGCTGGAGTACTGGATCGTTTCAGTAGAAGCCCAGCCTGGTGACTGTTCCATCTCATCATCGACCAGATTAACACCCACGCGGTAATCGTCGGCGAGCAGGGCATCCAACCCCTGGAACGGGTCCCGCATCAACATCGCCTGCTCATCGCTATGCTCTTGCTGCTGCAGCCACGGCGGCGGAGAGGCCTGCGCCGGCGCGTTCATCAGCCGGGCGGCGGCAATCTCCACCGGCTGCGCGCGCGCCGCCGCGGCGTGCACGGCGATCCGCGCCTGGGTCATGGCCAGTTCGCACTGCACGGCTCTGATCTCTCCCTGGAGGCGGCCGACGATCCCGGCGCAGCCGTACACCGGGTCCTGCACCCGCCGCTGCGCCTCCACCGCCATCGTGTCCGCTGCTTTGCCGCGCTCGTGGATGGGGAGGCTCTGCACACAACAGAGACGACGAAATGGCACGCCAGTTACTTCCACATAGCTTTTCTTTTTGTGAAGTGATGCTCGTTGCTAATGCAAGATGATTGTACAATGTTTGGTAAAAAAACAAAGAATGATAATTGTGCTGTAATTATTGCTTACTACTAGACAGTGAAATTTTGAATGTACGTGCCAATGCTGGATGCTTATGCTAGCTGGTGGCAACAAAAAATGTACGCATTGGCGTGTGTAAGGTCAAGTGATGATCAGTTTACCTGGAGCATTCTTGCAACGTTGCTGGCGCCAAAGACCCTCTGCACGCAGGCGTATCTCTGGGGATCCGATGCCGGGAAGTAGGGGGCGAGGACGCAGTCCTGGGAGCATCTCCTGCGCTGGTTCTTGCACGCGGCGCACCGCCTCCCTGCCTCCGTGCTTGCGCTCGTCGACATGATCTAGCCCAAGATTTTGCAGAGAGGGAAGGGAGATTTGCTGAGAGATTTTCAGGATCTAGCAAAGATGCTGCGGTGCTGGGAATGATTTTGTGCTTATGTATAGCATGGGGCGAGCGTAAATGGAAGGGCTCAACGGCTAGCTTCCAAGCCGGGAAAGAAGAAATTTTGCTGTACCACTGGGCTGAGCATGTCAAGGCCTAGTGTTGCGGAGGCCCAAAAGCAGCTCACGCGATTCGTTTTTAGAGAGAATTCGTTTTGTTTTGTAGGTAAAGGAGAGGTAGATTTTTCATGGTATAATTCTGATTTTAAGAGGTTTTGTGTCAAGTTGTTCCTCTTTATACTCCTACTGGCTACTGTTTTCGATACGAGTCAATTTTTAGGTTTTTTTACAAAAAAAAAATGTTTATGTATAAAATGAGTGGGGCGTGTGTATGGCAAGTGACAACGGATCTCTTCCAGGCCCGTAAACGAAATTGCTGGTGGTCAGCCGAAATGCGGTATATTTATCTAAAAAAAACGAAATGCGGTATATATATCATCACTATCATTTCGTGGTAAACACCAACCGTTTTATTTACAAACACGCCTCATGGAGTCACCAGGGAACTAAAATTTGATGGTTTATTTTGCTGATTGAAATCACCTCTAAGAACACTCGCGGCCCTTTGAATTGCCCGAGAGACTTTCCACACTTCATGCTGAATCGCCGCCTCCCGTTCTTTGGCACTAAGATCGCCCGATCGTGAGATGGCGTCGGCGATCCCAGGGAAGAATGATAGCTTGCTTTCGTAATCCTCCGGAGGTGAGTACAGCTGGAAAAAAAAAAAGTATCGTTCAAATGCATGTCTGTGACCGCTAGACCTGAACTTTCACCGAGGACAAATAGTTCAGAGGGAGACTAAACAATTTACGATGTTGAACAAGTTACAGCGTTGCTCACCAAATGCTTAAACCATCGTCTTCCTTCGAGTCCTTCTGCTTGCAAGAAGCTTCGTTCGGCAAGTAGGAGGCGATCGTTCAACAGTCGCCTTCTCATCCTAGCGTGCTCATCGTATAAATCTAGCTGCTGCAGTTTCTGGATTTTGGATACAAATTAACAAAGGCGGGTGTAAAGCGTCAAAGATGAAAAGCTCTGGTAACTTAAAAAAATCTACTGTTCAAACCAAGCAAAGATGGAAATTTGCTTAAACGTTGGACTACCTGAATACATGAACAGAAGCACAGGAAATCAATACCTTCGCCTCCTTCAGAGCTTCCATAGCTGCACCAAAAAGATCATCGATGGATCCATTCATCACATTGACTGCTTGACTGTTACCCAGCAGGACAGAAAGGGCATTTATATGCTCCTGTGACATTGCAAATTTCAATCCTCAGTTAAAATATACATCATAACATACACTATTGGTTACTGAAAGCAATTTGATGGTGGTTTCATGTGATACAGGTGAGTTCTGAATTCTGACGGATAAATTCACTTTAATGGAAATCTCTATGTTCTAGAATGAAAAATCTATCGCCGCTACAGATTCAGCCACTAAGTTGAAAATAAGATCCACAAAGCCACTCATGTCAGACACATCACATATATTAGGTGGTACTCACCAATTCATACATCTTTGAATGGTAGAAATCGAGTGTGCACAAATAGCCCACTCAAAAAAGGAGTGAGCAGCTAAATGATATGAACGCTTTCGTGTACAGTTTTGAGAAGAGTCAATGTACCAGTAACTGTGAAGCATAATCCTGATAATCAAAAGGTAGTACGGGATCATCTGCCAAGCGAAGAGCTAATAGTCCCCAAATTTCTGTGACTGGTGAAGCAGGAAAATTTCAATTAGCACTACAAGGATTACTTAAATAAATGCTAGCAATACATTACTTTCACGCACCAAAATTTGGAAAACTGTTGAGAATTTAGCTAGCTTTAAAAGCAACAGTTCATTCTTTTTGTTGACCCCTTTCGTATCAGTACACTCAATCATAATTTTGAGCAGCAATATCTGAAGCATTGCAACCTTCTGTTCTTAAATAAATATGCTGTTACTTACTAGCTAGCTCAAAATATGCTGCTACTTACTAGCTAAATGACGAAGAAACAGTGGATCACCATGCTTTTCCATCCAACTATATGAGTCGAGAGCAGTATGGTAACCAGAAAATTCTGCATTACCACTATATTGGTTAGTAATGACAGTTACAAACCATGTTTGATGCTATTATGCTAAGATGACGCATGTTAGGAAAGAATAGAACAAAAGGAGAAATTGTGTGTGCCAACTCTAAGGTGGACTGATGAAAAAATAGTAAGACATAAATGAAAGGCACACATAGCCTCAAAATTGCATGTACAGTTTAGGAAAAAAAGAACTTTAAAAATTATTTAAGTTGTAGGATCGTCAAGTGAAGTTCCAGCAAAACAAATCTACATTAGCAACTGCAGAATTAGACACGTTTTTCCATGGTGCCATTTTTATGTTCTGTTTTCACATACCTTGTCCATAGTACAAGTCCATAGAGGGAATTCCAGCATGATGTACGAATGGAGCGAAGTCGGAATCAGTTCTGGCAAGTCTTTCTATCTGTAAATTTGATATTCTTTAGAAATATAATATGCTAGGGCAAGTATAGCAGCTTTTTCTCTTAAGAAAGAATAGAACCAAATATATTATATGGTACTCTATGTGTTTAGTCTAAGCAGGTCATGGAGGTTGGTCAAATCAATACAAATGCAATTAACAAACTCTATTGTATGTTGCTCAACTGCAGCGTAACTACTGAACATCTCTATATATGCAGACTGAAGTTTAAAGTTCTTAATTCTTACACTGATGCCGCCATTCATTTCATTCCATGTATCATGAACCATCTTTCCCATGACATCAGGATCCTTTACCTGGAAAATAAAGGTTTCAAATATACAGTCAACTTCGCTTATTCATTCTGGCAGTCCAGCTTAGCATTAATGCAGACAATTGATTGCAGTTATATTTTTGTGAGTACTATTCTTGCTCAGTGCCAAAAGCTAAGGTTCTTTTTTTATATATGCCAGAGGTTTAGATGACGCTAGATTTATTAAACCATGCTGTTGAATAGATTTCAGACCTGAGCTAGATGTGAAAGTGAATACAATTTTGTAGTTAAAAAAACAGAAACGCACGACGGTTCAATCTACCTGTCTTGTAACATCAACCAAGAGTTTGTCCAACTGGGGAGTAGAGCCAGCAAAAAAGCCCACACCTTGCACAGCACAATCAACATTCAAATAAGCCACAGCTTTCAAATGCAGATCTGCGAGGTTCTCTTCAACCCATTCAGTTGATCCAATCTGGAAAAACGAACCTTCAAAATATAGATAAAATAAGAGCAGCAAGAAGTAAAGCTAAAAATTAGATAGCACATAGTATACAAACCTAACTTGATTTAATGGTAGAGAAAAGGCATTCCATTCCATAGATGAACCAAAGGCAGAAAATTATATATATATAAAAAAAATCTTATTCTGATATATTGAATTGCAACAACTAAACTACGACACTGCAACCCAGCATCTGCTATGCATTGTCAAGAGTCTTTTAAGTCAATGATATCCCCCAAATATTCAGGTAGCTGTATCCTATGTTTTTTAAACAATAAACAAACGAAAATGGCAATGTTAAGAGAATATCTAGGTTTGCTTGCAGTTATATACCACATGTTTCCACAGTAACATTGTATCATCATTTTTCCATGTCTACTTACCATCCCAAACTCTTCAGCGTCCCAACTACAAAGAATGATGGACCTCCGTGGTTTCCATCCTGACTGCAGCATTTTTCCAAGACGCTGAGCAATATTAAGAAGTGCAGCTGTCCCACTGTTAGGGTCAACTGCTCCGTAGGTCCATGCATCTCTGTGGTTACCGAGTATCACGTAACGGTCAGGTTCTTCGGACCCTTTTATGATGCCAAAAATGTCTCGTATCATTTCAAACTTCCTGTCCTCCTTAAACAAAGAGATAAAAGCAATCATGATCTGATCTATCTATAGGAAGTACAAGTACAGAAGTACCAGCACAGAACCTCCAACAAAATCAAAGTCTAAAGCGGATACTCATGCTCATGCCATGCCATATGTAACAATTATGAAAAGTTGCATTCTAAAATATTGTTCAGGATGAACGAATTGTACTAGACAAGAGCAAAAACCTTTGGACGGTCATGTGGTTGAAAACTCACCCAATTCAAGTACACGGTGACAAGGGTAAATAGAATAAGCACAACGCATAGCCAGAAATTGTCAAAAAAAACAGAACAAAGGCAAAAAATAAGATAAAATAAAACAAAACTACTTGCAAAACCTATGGCATTCAAATACTTGTTCATTGCTCAAAATTGATTCAGGGAAGACCTTCGTCCTAGGAAGCAGTTGGTCCACCATCGGGAAATTTGGTAGTTTTTATAGCATAAACTATTGCTTGTCTTCTTCTGGGATTGTGGCCTTGATTGTCATGGTGATAAAGAAATTCATGTATTTCACAAAATAAATAAGAAAAGATAAGTTCAGAGGTTAGGATCTGATGACTATAACCAATACATTTCCCAGATCATCCTAGCTGTGAAACAAGCAAGATAAATTTCCATTTATTGTTTATTGATTTTTCATTGCTACTCCGATTTTATAAATAGAACAATTACTAAAGACTCCTCCTAATTTATTAACTAAATAAAACCAGGCTCCCTGCACAGGACTTTGGGTACAACTCCGTATAGAGATAAACAAAGCAAGAATACAGCCACTGTTTGGAATACTATAAGGAGACAGTTGGTCCGAAAAGGCCGATAGGTCTAGAGATCCAAGAACCAGTATCACTAAAATAGTCTTACTAAGTTTAGCAAAACCAGCTACCGAAATTCCTCAATTAAATCACAAAGTTCTCTCTCGCAATAATATGGACAGACAACATAGTAATTGCTAATTAGGAGGAGGCTAAGGTCAATTCGCTCCCTGAGGGAGCTACTCCCAGTCCAGACAAATCAAACAAGCAATATTGACTTCATAACAACATGGAAAGAGCATGGAGTACGAAAGCAACCCACGGTATGCCTTTGGATCTACCTGTCCATCCAGTTTGTCCGTATACTTGTCGTTTTGTTGTCTTTAATCATACAATGTACACTTGTACAGAAACAAGACCAAGCAGGCCATACCTGATACGTGAAGTTGACCAGCGTGGGGCCCGGTCCAAGGCCACCGGCATCCACCCCGAGTCCGACCTTCCACTCCGCCGGTACGGCTGGCCCGCCCAGGCTTCGAATGATCGCTGCTGCCGTTTCGGCCGGCACAGGCATGGAGGGGATCGTCGGGAACCGCCGCTTGACCGCCTCATTGTCGAACCCCAAACGCTCAGCCCCGACGGTGGCAGCCCACCCGGGCGTGAGCGGGTCACCAGGGCCGCCGAGCATAACAACGCCTCTCTCGACGCCCCCGTCGGCGCGGCCCGCGATGAGCACGGCGACGGCGCCCTTCTCCGCCGCGCGCGCCACCACGGCGCCCCGGTACCCACCCCCGCGTCGCGCCACCGCGATCCGGCCGCGCACGCCCACCCCGAGCTTGTCTAGCGCGGCGTAGTCCTCCTCGCGGCCGAGGTTGACGAAGACCGCCTCGGCGACGGCCGCCCCGGACGGCGCGTACGCGTGGTAGGGGCGCACGAGGCCGCCGCGTCCCCCCACGTCCGCGGGCTCCTGCAGCGACAGGCGCGCGAGAGGGGACCCGTCGGCGCGCAGCAGCGAGAGTGAGGAGGCGTTCCCGGGGTACGAGAGCAGCGGCGCGTACTCCCGCGTCAGGGTCCGGAGCCCCGCGACGCGGAACCGCCCGAGCACGTGGGCGACGGGCCCCGCTGCCGCGGGTGTCCCCGCGAGATGCGGCCCCGCGGTGAGTGCGCGGAGGTCGGCCTTGATGGTCGCGTTGGCCCCCGCGGACAGCGAGAGGAAGAGCGCGGCGGGGTCGAAGACGCGGCTGCCCCCGTTGCTGGTCCTCGCCACCGGCCCTGGGGGGCGGCGGCGGCCGAGGACGAGCAGCGAGACGAGGAGCAGCAGCCCGAAGGCGGCGACGAGACGCACGGAGCCTGGCGGCAGACGGGCCAGTACGGAGCTTGGCATTTCGCAGGCGCGAACCGGCCGCACGCGCGTGGATCGACTATATGGCGGCGGCGGCGATTGAGCGAGCGTGTAAGATCGGCTATATGGCGGCGGCGGCGGCGAGTGGAGGGTGGTTAGTCCGGGCTGGGAGCCTGGGATGGCCCAAACGGAAAGCCGCGTACGTTGCCGCTGCACTGCACTTGAGGTCGTCGGACGGAGATGCCGGTCCGTTGAGGTGCACGAGCGGGATTGGCGGGGACGGGTCGGCAGCGGCACCCGCGGCAAGTGGCGCACGGAGTGGTAGTAGAGCACCGAGCCGCCGGGGAACGGGAGATTTTGTGGAGGATATCGCGGGGTTTTCGTCGCCTCTGTTGTTTGTTGTTGTAGGGGCCCGTTTGGGATCCATCGATTTTTTTTTTTGTGTGAGTGGCGACGGGCGGGTGTGTGCCTCTGTGTGGTGCGTCGCAGCGCAGCGCGCCTTTGTTAACGTGCCAAAAGAAGGTGTCGCTTTTGGTAATTTGGTTGCTATCCCTCTGTTCTGGACGTCTGGTCTCTCCAGCTGAAATACTACTGTAATATCCCATACCTATACCTGTATCCCAGGTCCCAGCTACGGAGTACACCGTACGTCGTTGTAGCGAGTAGAAGTCGGTCAAAGGATGGGACTTGGAACGGGGTTGGTTTGGTAGCACCAAAAAGGGAAAAACTAATGAAGATCAGCAAGCAAATCCGTGGCCGCCAAGCAAGGACTGTTCGTATAAAGATGTCGTCTACTACTCTACTCCGTGCTTCGAGTCATCGATCTGCCCACAGCAGCCACATTCTTAGCAGATACCACTACACCATCAACCCCCATGTCGTCGGCTCCTGATCACGTCGCCGTCCCTTCCTGCGACGCGCCAGTGCGAGTCTGAGTTTAGTTTATGGAAAAAAAAACGATATAGAATTAAAAAACGTTATAAGTCGTGCTAGTAAACGTGATCGGTGAGTGGAAGGAATAAGATGAATAGAGAAAAATTAGATAAATAGTGTTTTTAGAGAAGTCAGATGATCTAAACCCACCCATAGTCCAGCTCCTCAGCGACGGGACGGTCACCCGTCGGACGGACATCAATGGCCTTCCACTCCCTTCCTTCTCGCCAACCTTACCAGCGGAGTGGAAGGACGTCGTGTACAGCCCGGACCACAACCTCAAGCTCCGCATCTACAAGCCAGCCGTCGAGGGAGATGTTCTCGGTGCTCCTCCCACGAAGCTCCCGGTGCTCGTCTACTTCCACGGCGGCGGCTTCTCCGTCGGCAGCTTCGACCTTCCAAACTTCCACGCGTGCTGCCTCCGCCTCGCCGGCGAGCTCCCGGCCCTCGTCGTCTCCGCTGGCTACCGCCTCGCGCCCGGGCACCGCCTCCCGGCAGCCCACGAAGACGCCCGAGCCGTCATCTCGTGGATCCGCGCCCAAGCCGCGGCGGGCATCTCCGGTGACCCCTGGCTCGTCGAGCGCGCGGACTTCGAGAAGGTGTTCGTGACCGGCGACTCCGCCGGCGCCAACATGGCGCATCACGTCGCCGTCGCTCTCGGCTCGTCGTCCGGCTCCGGTGGCTTGCGCATCGTCGACGACGAAGACGTCACGGCGGCGGCGCGCGTCGTGGGGTACGTGCTGCTGTGGCCGTTCTTCGCCGGCGACGAGAGGACCAAGTCGGAGGCGGAGTCCCCGGCTGGGCCGCACGTGACGCTGCCGGTGTACGACCAGTTCAGCCGCCTGTCTCTGCCGGTGGGGGCCACGAGGGACCACCCGGCGCTGAACCCGTTCGGGCCGGGAAGCCCCGCGCTGGACGCCGTGGCGATGCCACCGGTGCTCGTTGTGGTCGGGGAGCTCGACCTGCTGCGCGACCGCGTCGTGGAGTATGCCACGAGGCTGGAGGCGATGGGGAAGCCCGTGGAGCTCGTCGAGTTCGCTGGGCAGCATCACGGCTTCTTCCCCGTCGAGCCGTGGGGCGACGCGGGAGACGAGCTGATCCGAGTGGTCAGCCGGTTCGTCCACGGTAGCGCACCGCGCAACTAAAAGATGGGGGCTCTGTTGGCTGTTGGCTGTTTGGTTTTGGCCTTTAGCCGTATCCGTCAATCAGACCTCACGTCATGTATGTGTCTCGCTAGAACTTGCTGTGCTCTGTTTCTTCTAAGGAGCAGTGGAGCACTGATAGTAAGTTAGCGACAGTATCACGAATTCACGATCTAACCTGTTGCCGACACTAACGGGATTCTGGCCCAGCTGGATTCAGGCTTATGAACTACTCTAAAACGTCCAAGAAAATTAGCCGCTGTTCTTGATGGAAACAAAAGCTGGGCAGGCCATGTTAGGTACAGCGCCACCATCAGCAACACTGCATGCATCGATTTGTTGAGCAGCAGTGTTAGCTTTTAATCCAAGTTTCATCAGCTCATATTTACCACAGCCGTCGATGATGTTGCCAATTCGTCGCACGCACACCCATCGTCAACGCGGCGCTCACACTCCCGTAGGCCGTAGCCTCGCTCCACATGGCCCTGGACCGCTGTTCCTGACGCATCGTTGACCCCGGCGACGAAGAAGACGGAATCAACCGCCACGGTGACCACCGGACACCGGTGGCTTCCACTTCTTTCCCAGCACGAAAAATACTCGCCAAGTACTGGGGTACGGGTACAAGTACAGCGACAGCTACATCCCCGTAAGATTCGCGACGAATTCAACTGGCCGGCGCCCCCGAGAAATCAAAGGAGACTCCGTGGCCAGCTACGCCACCTCCTGCCGCCGGCGACGTGGAATTCGCGCCGAATTCTTCTTTCCCTCGGCACGACTTTCCCCGGGGGGTTAGTGGCCGTCCACAAAGCCGCGAGCCGCGAGCGTGACACCGAATCATTAACCCCACCATCCCGGTGCATCGCCTTTTCGTTTGCATTTCTTTCTTTCTCTCGCCTTTGGAATTGATGTCCTTCCTCCCGTTTGCTTCGCCGGGGACGAGAAGGGAAGGGAAGGAAAGGAAACGGTTTGCCTGGCGTACGGCGACGTGGAAAGCTCACCAGTATAATGCTATTGTAATGGGGTGTGATGGCTGGGCCCCTCTCCTTCTTCTCCAATCAACGCTGCGATCGGGATCAAACTATTCAATTCTCAGTGAGGTCTTCTCTTCCAGCTGCTCCAGCCTAGCTCACGTCGCTTCCAACGGACGCCACCCACCGGACACACCCAGCTCTCTCACAGTAGCAGCGGGGAAAGGGTGTGGGGCCGCGCCGTTACCTCGCCGCCGAGCGCGCGGGCGGGCTGCGCCCGTTAGGTCGCGACGGCGGCGGGATCGGAGCCTGAGACTGGGGAGTGGTGCGTCGTCAGCGGCGACATACATGCCACCTCCATGGATCCGGTCGCGGACCCCTCGCCGTCGCGGCGGTCGCTGAAGCGGCGCCCTCCCGCGCGGTCGCCGGAGCTGTCGCCGAAGGCGGGGGGAGGGGGGCCAGCGGAGGAGGAGCTGATCCGGCGGGTGGAGGAGCTTGAGGCGGCGGCGGCGCGGCTGATGGGGGAGAAGGAGGCCGCGGAGGAGGCCGCGCGCGGGCTGCGGCAGGAGCTCGACGCGGAGCGGGCGTCCGCGGAGACGGCGGCCAGCGAGGCCATGCTCATGATCGAGCGCCTGCAGCGGGAGAAGGCCGCCGCGCAGATGGAGGCGCGCCAGTTCAAGCGATACGCCGAGGGCCGCGCCGACCGGGAGCGCGAGGTGCAGGAGGAGCTCGCCTCGCTCACAGACCTCGCTGCCTCCTACCACTCCCGCCTCCAGTCCCACGGCATCGACCCGGACTCGTTCACCGACGAGGAAGAGGAGTCGGACGGGGAGGGGGAAGAGGTGGAGCAGATCGACATGGACGCAGCTGTGGTGGAGCAGAACGGCGGCGACTTGAGCTGTGGCATGGAACTGAAGGCCATGGTCGTTGACGGCGGCGGCCGGGAGGAGGAGGAGCCGTTGTCCCCTGTGCTGAAGGAATTCACGGTGGATATCTCCTGCGCGAGCACGACGAAGACGGCTGGCTCGGTGGTGGTGGCGGAGTATGTCAGGGACGGCAACTCAGGGGGGTTGTATGCGAGGGTCGAGGCGCTGGAGGCAGACAGGGTGGCGCTGCGGAGGGAGATCGCGGCGCTGCGGGCGGAGAGGGCGCAGATGGTGATGGCCAGGGAGATGGCGCGGCGGCTGTGCCGGGAGATGGTTGCTGAGCATAGAGCCATTGTGAAGAAAGCAGCAGTCCCTGCGAGCAGTTTCTCCGTGCTCAGGGTTTGCAAGGTATACATTTGCTAAGCATACTGATCATTGTTATTGAGCTGTCTTTTGTCTCTGTAACATCAAGTTTGTGAGTTTAAGGTGCTAAGTTGGCTTATTTCAGAGAACTCAGTCACATTGCAGGGATTGATTGGTAGGAAGTAGGAACATTTTCCTGCTTTGGCTGATGAAATTGAATGTTAACAAGTCTTTGCTGGTTGGAGAAATAATTAGAATCTTGACATTTCAATGTTGGGAAGGAATCACATTCTTAGGCATTTTCTTGTGGTGGATTAGATGAAATAATCTATTGGGGTCAGGTGAACTTTATTGTTATATTGGAAAACAGCAATATAGCAACTGCCACAACTATACAAATGTTGGGAACTAATGTTTCCTCATAGGGTTGCTAGTGAGGGACTCCATAGTCCATCTTGTTTTTCATTTGAGTGATTTTTCTTTTTCATTTGTGATTAAACTTGTAGGCTGAAGATACACAGAGAAGTGTTCCTGTAAATTTGAGTGTTTCAAAATATTGAGGGCAAATTTTATATTTACGACTGTCTTGGGTTCTTGAAAAAAATATAGTGGTAGTTTTCATTGTAGAAACGAATTGCTCTCTTGAGTTCGCTGATATATGCACACAGGCGAGTATGTGTAGTAACTTTGAGTAGTTGTCATTTTGCTTGTCATCTCCCTTTGAATCTAATAAATCATTGTCATTCGTAGTTCACAAACTTTTGCGTTAGTTGTTTGCCACATAAGGAAACAAACATAATATTGTACCCCAGTCCCCAGGACCATATACATGTTGTGCAAATCAATCAAGATCCATTGCAGTATTTGATATTAGAGCTATTAGACACCATGTTGCTTGTGAGATATTTATTGCGCACCTTGCAGTATCAATATTCATTTGTTGGTGTGTTACACATCATAACATTTATAATTTGTTTAGTCAAATTATTACATGCCAACATTGGTGTTTCCAAAATGGTGCTTTAGTTCTCTGGATGACATGAACAAGTACTCCCTCCGTTTTTAATTCTATGACATTTAGTAAAAGCTAGATGAACTCATTATCTTGTTCTAAACTTCATGTATTTAAGGAGGAAGGGAGTCCTTATCTTGTTTTACCTCAGATGCTTAAAATGCAGTTCAGAGTAAATATCCATTCATGCAGAATATAATTGATTCATTAGAAAAACAATCATTCTTCTGAAACGATTTCAATGGCTAATGAAGCTTTTCGTGAAAATTGTGAATTGAGAGGAGCTCATTTACCATTCTTCTGAAATACATATGTTCAGTAAGCTGTAAGCTCTTCCAGCTATTTGAGCTAATTTTAAATTCAACCATTCATTGTTTTTAGATTTTTCTTCAAAATATTTTCAAGGCATGTTGCATCGCATTGAGTACTGAAAATTAAAATTGATATAATAACACTATGAATATCGTACAAAATAATTGTGTTGTATGCTATCACAATCAATTTTTTCCAAAACATGAAGCTGTATTTGATCTTCTAGTCTGAATTTTCCACGCCCATAGTTCGTCCTTGAGAAAACTAAGAACTTGTTTTAATCTCTTTTCTGCAGTGGGTGCTGTCTGTGCTGTTTTGGAAAAACAGGAGTTCTACAGCCAAGTAGGTTATATGTGATGGTTTTATCGTGCAGTTCCTATGATGGCCCTTTCCACTCTGAAGCACAACTTGACCGCTGCTGTGGATATTTCGTAGGTATACCTTCGGTTTGTCTACTACGTTTCTTGGTCTCCTGCTGCTTCTCGACAGATCCACAATGTTGAATCCCTGGCGACGTCTTCCAGGGCCACAACGATGAATGCGGCCTTCTCCATCCAACAGCCAAATGATTGTAAATTCAGAGCTTCGAACAATTGAGCTTTTGTTGTGCATGTTGATTCTCTGATGTTTCTTCTTCGTTTTGCCACGTACAGTATTGGAGCTGTACATTCTGGTTCTGAAGCTTTGGGCTTTGCCGTATAGTGTGTTATTCGGACTACTAGGCTTGAGTAGCTTGTAATCTGGGGCTAACTGACATGCTCTGTGTAGAGTGTACATCGTAGTAATTCGTATAACCTGATTTTTTGAGTTGTTGCTGTTTGACGCTAGTGTGTAGTGCCTTATCCTCACTCTCGTGGGTTTGGTCATCTTCTACCTTTCGATTTGAAGCAGCTGCAACTAAATTATGTCAGTGTTGACCAAGTTGTTTTCCCTTGAGAGTTAATATTGCCTAATGGTTTGCTTGAGGTGTGAAACTTGCACTGCAATGAGTGGACGTGTCCCACTTTTTTTTCAGAAAATTCCACAACCAATTTGCTTTCCATTTCTTAAGTGTTGATGAGGAATTCGTTTCGGCCGTCAGAATTTATAGATTTTGTGATTGAATGGTCTGGAGATATTGCCGGCGCCAATTCTAAATGTAATCTGCGTCAAGAAGTCAAAACATATATAAATGTGGATGGATGGATAATCGTCTGGAAACTGCAGCTTGTGTATCTGACATTGATGCACTGATGCTGATGCTTGTACTGAAGATTTTTCAAGCGGGCAAATCATTTTTGCTCCTGTCATACGTAAGCAGAAGCATTTGGGCATATCCGCAAAACAAAAGGAAATTTTTTTAAAAAAAAACATAAATAGATTCAGGATTCAGGATCAGAACAGAATATTCGACTCCAAGTATTTACCTGTGGGAAGTGTGACATTTGAACTAGTCACTACTCACTAGTCAGGATGCTTTATATCAGGAAGCTGAAGCTCCCATGGTTGGGGAGAAGAAATTTACAGGTGACGTTGCGTAACATCATGTCAAGCAGCAACGAAATTAACCGCTGTGCGTATGAAATTTGCCCCCGTGTGAAAATTTTGAACGAACAGCGTGAAAGAAATGAAAATCATCGTACACTCTATGCAATACATATCCTGTCCTTAGAGAGTTATAATAGAGCCTTGAAAGTTTACAGCAAGGGGCTGAGCTCCTGGATGGCCTGCATGGTGTTGGGGGAGAAGATGAAGCCCGGGGACAGCAGCAGCCCGGCCGCCATGGGCGACGGCATCATCGTCGTCGGTGCTGGCGCCGGCGCCGCCTGGCGCTGCCCGAGCGTGAGCAACAGAGGGTCGCCGCCCTCCTCCGCCGGCGGCGGCGGCGAGAAGCTCGGCACGTACGGCGGCAGGGACGATGATGACGTGGCGGAAGCGGGCTTTCCGGTGAGCCGCTGCACGACGGTCATGAACTCCTGCGGCCTGGCGTGGACAACCTTGGGCGTGTGCTCGTACACGATCACCGGCTTCTTCGAGCCCGACGGCGGTTTGGACGACGCAGACGCCGTCGGCGACGAGCCCCTCGACGACGCCGACACCTTCAACGGCAGCGGCCGTGGGCCCCGGAGACCCCTCTTGGAAGGAGACGAGGACGCATCCGAGGAAGCCATGGCCACGGTCATGGTCATGGCAGCTACAACCCCTCTCGCTCTTGTTTACTACTTGTTACTCCCTGACGCTGCTGGTTGCTCGCTCAATTGTTATATTATTAGCCAATTGCGAATTTGCGATGTGTCCTACGAAGCACGGTGCGTTGCAGTGACACGCGCAGGGCTTTATATAGAGATAGGGAGAGGAGCAAGGCTGCAGGGGAGAGAGACGAAGCGAGTGGGCAACTGGGCATGCGTTGCATGCAAGTGGCGGTAGCATGTGTGTGACAGTGTGAGTACGGTGTCAGAAGTCGCCGGTCAAGTACGGCGGGTGACCGTTGACATCTTTTTCTGCTTCAGCGCCGCTGCGCCGGTGAAGAAGTCAGACAGGTTCTTCCATCCGGCTGGCTAATCAAGGAGAGAGAGGAGGTAGGTTAGAAGTGGTTAGCAATCTCCTTGTTTTTCCTGTTCGGCAGGCTGAAGCTGACCCAAAAACATTGTATCATGTCGATTGGGCAACGCGTGGCGCGTCCACAGTTCGCTCGAGGCGTTCAAAAACCCTTTGTGTGAGTGTGTGTGTGGAGCGTGTTCATCTTCGTCGCTGTTGCTAGTCTTTGACTCCCTGGCAGTACAAGTTACTAGTACTCTGCCATCATGCTGTGTGGACTTTCGCGGTATTTCTTGGATAATCTTAATCTTGCCCAGCCGTTTGAAGTTTGAAAGTCCTGATTCTGACTAATATACGGTCGGCGCGTGTTTAATTATTAGCTTCGCGATGATACCCACTTACCCAGTTCTTGGGCGTGTCACGAGAAAATAAAAGGCAACGGCGGATTATTAGTGGTCGTTTTGGGTGACTTTTACGGAGTTCATACCTAGAATTCAACTTGGGCACTGGATGAAAGACAAGGTGAGATGGACTACAGGACCAGTTGAGATGTCCCAATCCCTTTTGACAAACGTAAAGGCTTACTTCCTTTTATGAGTTGTAGAAGATGGTCGTCTTTGGTTCCAGCCTTTTGAAGAAGCTGTGCAACAGTTGAAGCAGCTAAGGAGTGCTGGTCAGATAAGTAGACAACGGATTCGAGACGGCGACAAAAGTTCCATGTAACTTGACAAAAGAAGAGTAGTGATAAAGAGAGAGAATGAGAGTGCAAACTTGGAAGACCATGTTACTGATACGACGAAGTTTTGAACGAAGAAGTCAGCCAGTCGAAATAAATTTCAGCTACCAGTTTCCCTCGATCTGCCATCAGCCGTTGCTTGTTTTAGAGACCACAGAGTTGCGGCAACATTGATTAAGCAGCAAGGACGGCGCCGGCTAACCCAGGGCATAGTACCTGGGATGTGTGATTTCTTGCTTGTTCAAAGCTGTTGAATTTGGGTTCCACATTAAATAACTTGTACACTAGAAATTTATATGCATGATGGCACGCTTGTATTTGAGGCTTATGGCTCAATTTCAACATATTCATGTGAAGGATATGGCTCGAGAACTTAAGATGCAAGGTCATGGGCGGGTGACCACGGCTAGGTCGTGTGTTTCATGGCCAGGACAGCAAAGGATCAGTCGGATCAGAGCGGGAGATTGTCATTGTGAGTGGGGTGGGGTCAAGGAACACGATGTATGTATATAATTAGAATAGTTTGTAGGGCTTGTGATTCTAGAGTTGGCTCTGGAGTCAAATATGGCTTCGCTGCGTCATGATTATTCGACAATCAAGCACTATTAACAAATATATACAATTATTTTGGCTGATTTTTTAATAAAAAATCGTTGGGATTAGCTGACTCAGTAAGCCGGCCGTGGCACCGTCCTTGGCTGCCTCGGTTGGTTCGTAAGCTCGGACCAGTCTCTCAACAAATCAGGACGAGGCTTTACTCTAGTTTGTTTCTTCACAGTTCAATTTTATTACTATTAATGTAGCATCGTCCTCTCTGCCCAAAAATCAGCCTAGCATCCGATTCTTATGAAGCGAAATGTAGGATTGGCAACTTATATTTGAAAAAAAAAGTCCAAATTAGTCCCCTCATGTATAATCAAAGTCCACATGACCCCTAAACTATGTTTTGGTTCAATTTACCTCTCTAAACTATGTCATTTTGTCCATTTACCGCTTCATACAATTTGTCATTTTTTATTTCTCCATACATAAGTTAAATTTCTGTCTAAATTTTTACACGATTGTAATAGACATCACAATGTGTGTCAAAAAAAATATCATAAACTTTTTGCCATTATTTTTATAATATAGGGATTAATGTATTATTAAATTTCTCTGCCTATCAAAACACAATGATAGAAAACCATGTTACATTTTTTCTAACATGGGTTACGATATCTACTATCATCTTGTCAAATTTGAACTTAATACCACACTTGTGTATGGAGAAATAAAAAAACAAATTATATTAGGGTAAATTAAACCAAATAGCATAGTTCATGGGGTAAAATAAACCAAAGACTGGTTCAGAGGTTATGTGGATTTTGGCTATACTTGAGGGAAGTAATTTAAACTGTGTCCATTATATTTCGAGTTTAAAATACATATATGTTCTTCTATTTTATTTACTACCATTGGTGATTTTAATACTTGAATCTTGAGTATCATTTTATATCCTGTTACAAGCCATATTACTACCTTTCCAAACAAGTCCCACCAAAGGTATCAAACGCACGACCCAGCGGACAAAGAACTTGGAATGAATTCGCACATCTGGTGAGATTGTTCTAGGATAATGGAAGTATGAAACGGGCCTTCCAATTCTCGAAATACGGTATGGAATTGGTGGGAGAAAACGTCCATTAGCTTATTTTTCAAAAAAGAAGAAGAAAGCGGCGATTAGCCATCCGATTTGGCGCGAATACCCCGATCCGCACCGCACCCCGCGGCGTCACTCGCATCCAAACGCCGGACCCACGAACCCGCCACTGACAGCCGGTCCCACACGCAGCAGACCCACGCGTCATTCACACGGGCCCGTCGTCCGGGGCCCACATCGCCTCCGTCCCATTCGTCGGTTCCTCCCCTTCCGCTCCGCCCCGCTTCCCCGATCGATCCAACCTGAACCACCCAACCGGCAACCGCCTCCTCGCCGTCCAATGCCACCGCCGTCGCCGCCGCCGCCGCCGTCCGCGTCGTAGCGTCCTCCGCGGCGATGGGCAACACCTGCGTCGGCCCCAGCGCCGCCGGCCGCAACGGCTTCCTGGCCAACGTCACCCTGTGGCGGCCCCGCGGCGAGGCCGCGCCTGCCCCGGCCCTACCGCCGCCATCCTCCCCCGCCACCTCCGACAAGCAGGCGCCCGATCCCGTCACAATCCCCGAATCGGAGCACTCCTCCCACCACTCGTCCCGATCCTCCGACCAGCCGCCGCCGGCCTCCGCCGCCGCCACCCAGACGCCGCCGCAGGACAACCCTCCGGCGAAGAAACCCGTGCCCAAGGTCAAGCGCGTCCAGAGCGCGGGCCTCCTCGCGGACTCCGTCCTCAAGCGCGACGTCAACACGGCCCGGCTCAAGGACCTCTACACCATCGGGAAGAAGCTAGGGCAGGGGCAGTTCGGCACCACCTACCTCTGCGTCGAGAAGGCCACCGGCAAGGAATTCGCCTGCAAGTCCATCGCCAAGCGGAAGCTCCTCACGGAGGAGGATGTCGAGGACGTGCGCCGCGAGATCCAGATCATGCACCACCTCGCCGGCCACGCCAACGTCGTCTCCATCGTCGGCGCCTACGAGGACGCTGTCGCCGTTCAGCTCGTCATGGAGCTCTGCGCCGGTGGCGAACTCTTCGATAGGATCATCCAGAGGGGGCATTACTCTGAGAAGGCCGCCGCACAGCTGACCAGGGTGATCGTCGGCGTCGTCGAGGCGTGCCACTCGCTCGGCGTGATGCATAGGGATCTTAAGCCGGAGAATTTCTTGTTTGTCAACCAGAAGGAGGACTCGCCCCTCAAGGCCATCGATTTTGGCCTATCCATCTTCTTCAAGCCAGGTATATATGGCATTCCTGGACTCTATCTAGCAATGCCATTTTATCTAATCGTGATGCTGTTATAGTAATGCGAGCATCTTCAATGGAATTAATATCAGCTAGAAAATGAGGTGTAAAATGGGGAATTCGTATGTGGGGATAGCACAATGCTGCATGCAACAAGCAGGCCGTCCACCATGTGGTGACAACAAATGTGGATTGAATGTTACATGTTAGCGATGGTGTGGTGTATACATTTACTACCGAAGGACTGGTTGCATCATTTCTACCAATAAACAAATTGAGATAACTTATGCTGCTGAACTATGTTCAAGAACTAGTCGGCAATGTCTCAATGGTAGTTTGATTCATTGATTGGCTCAGACTCAGGTAAAAATATGACTATGATTCGCAAACGAGCATTGCCCCAAAACTTAAGAGGTTCCTGAGGTTTGCTTGTTTTCTCATCTTCTATACCAGCCAGTCGCATTCATAGAATATATCCGTTTCCACATTGATCAAAGCCAGGTTTCTGCTGTAATACAAAATGTACATAAAAATATGCAGTAAATTGTTTCTTTTCTAAGGAAAGATGATTTGGCCATTGAAATTTATTATGATATTTTTTTTACCATGCATGTAATCCAAAGTAAAATTCTTCTGATGCCAGTTTGATCAGTAATATAATTTGTTGTGCAGGTGAAATGTTTACGGATGTCGTTGGAAGCCCATACTATGTTGCACCTGAGGTTCTGCTCAAACACTATGGCCGTGAGGTTGACGTGTGGAGTGCTGGTGTCATAATCTATATCCTTTTGAGTGGAGTCCCTCCATTCTGGGATGGTGAGGTTACATGTAGCCTTTTTTATGAAATTTTGCATTGCGGTGTGACATTGACAGTTGGCACTAATTTGTTTTTTTTTTCTATTTATCTCTGGGGCAGAAAGTGAACAAGGGATATTTGAACAAGTTTTGAAAGGTGACCTAGACTTCTCATCAGAGCCCTGGCCTAGCATCTCAGAGAGTGCAAAGGATTTGGTAAGGAAAATGCTTATACGCGATCCAAAGAAGAGATTGACTGCACACGAAGCCCTATGTGAGTAGTATGGATGCGTAATTACCAATTTAATAATTAATCCCTTCTTCGTTTCTCTTTAGCCTCACACTTTCAACTAAGTATGCAGAATAACTAATATGGTTTTCCTAGGTCACCCTTGGGTTTGTATTGATGGAGTTGCTCCTGATAAGCCTCTTGATTCTGCTGTTCTAAGTCGGTTGAAACAATTTTCTGCAATGAACAAACTTAAGAAAATGGCCCTTAGGGTGAGTACAGATACAAATGGTTTAGCTGTGCATTAGTTGATGGCTATTCATGTGTTGTTTCCTGCTATTGTTTGTATGTAGGTTATTGCTGAGAGCTTATCTGAGGAAGAAATTGCAGGATTAAAAGAAATGTTCAAAATGCTTGACGCTGACAACAGTGGTCATATCACATTGGAGGAACTAAAAACCGGCTTGCAGAGAGTTGGTGCTACTTTGATGGACTCAGAAATTAATGCTCTAATGGAAGCAGTGAGTATTCCAAGATACCACCTATCTGTTTGCTGCTATACAACTTTTTTTAACAGAATTTAGTCTGCAGACCACTTTGATCCATTAAGTTTCATTTGCAAAATGTTAACCGTGAAAGAATGTTGAGCATAGATTCATTATTTTTTTTCTGAACTCACATGGTTTTGAACTTCAAATAAGCTTTAATTTTTTTTTTGTCATGTTTTGGTGAAGAAAGAAAAGACTGCATTATGAGGAAAGCTAACCAGTTTACCAAAGTATGAGATTTATTTGGGGAAATTTACTAAAACAGCAGTGATACTTAATTTTCTGTCCACATTCCAGTTTATGGACTACAACTAAGCTCAAGAGCGTTTCATGACCAGGCGGATATCGACAATAGTGGCACAATTGATTATGGAGAGTTTATTGCTGCAACTTTGCATATAAACAAAGTTGAAAAGGAGGATAAGCTCTTTGCGGCTTTCTCATACTTTGACAAAGACGGCAGTGGTTACATAACTCAGGATGAGCTCCAAAAGGCATGTGAGGAGTTTGGTATAGGGGATACACGACTTGAGGATATTATCGGGGACATCGATCAAGACAATGTAAGCATATCATATTCATTGTTCCTATTCAAATCAGTAAGTACAGTTTGTCTCATTTATCCATCCTTTTTTGCAGGATGGAAGGATTGACTACAATGAGTTTGTTGCGATGATGCAAAAGGGAGATAATCCACTTGGGAGAAAGGGACATCAAAGTAATGCGAACTTTGGTCTTGGGGAAGCACTGAAGCTTCGGTAAAGCAGGTAATAGATGTTCATTTTTCATAGTTTTCCTTTCTACTAATTAACAATATTAGAATTGCCTTCAAGACAAAAGAGTATGATATTGATCGGTCTCCATGGTATATGTTTTTCTATGGATACTGTTGCTTCCCTAGGGTATCTGATGGATTAATACATTTAAGTTACTTTGTTCTGCTTACTGTTTCTATTTGTATTGTGTATTCTTTTTTACAGTAGCATTTAGTGACTCGGAAAAACTGACCCCAGCAACAGAGTACATAGCTCCAAAGGCATTCTGGTCTCCAAGGTTCAATGGCGCCACAAAGGTTCCTGGGTCGCTGAAGCAACCCAAAGCCTTCCGGAAAGCATCAATCTCACGTAATTAACAATAGGGTCCTAATGCTCAACATGACATCCTTTGATTTCCCTCCTTTCTAGTTCACATGTAGTGGCAACCAAACTTTGTTCAGTCTACCATGTATCTGCGTTGTATCTAATCTAAGAGTAAGGTGTGGTCCTTTATCCCCGCTCCTTTATCTTTCCATTATGATCAACGGCAGGAAGAGTGTCAACATTCTGCATTTCAGGCTAATGTTTCAATTTTGGTCATCCATGTTGGATAGTAGTGGTGTAGTTCTTAGCGCCTGTAAGAATATAAGATTGTACTGTAGGAGTCTGACCAATGAAGCATTTCTACTGTGATTCTCCTTTTGTTACCGAAACCTGATGAATGGTTATTGAAACCGTATTTTGTTCCTACTTTGGGGTTATGTACGGTCGTCACAATTTATCTCTGTCCCGGCCACCCACTCTCGCCGAACTGCATGTGCGCAGTTTAAGATCGTTTCATCTTTCATGATCTTCTTTTTCACTTCAAAAAGAGCATGTGTTCATGATGTTACTTCGTGCACAGCCAGAAGGGTCAAATGAAGAAAACCTGACGTTCATAGAAAAAAAAGGGAAGAAAAAATGTATTTTTTATACTTATTAAGAAAAAAAATGAATGAGCACCTCCTCGTGCCGCTGCGAAAAAAGAATAAACAACGTAACTCCTCGTGCCGCTGTGAAAAAGAGTAAACAGCGTAAGGGCCCAACCGGGTTCGAACCGGTGACCTATTGATCTGCAGTCAATTGCTCTACCACTGAGCTATGAACCCTTTGTTGTTTGCCGTTCCACAACGTATGCTATATCCGTTACTCCGGAGACAATGCATCCTGTACAGTGCCATCGGATGGTCGCTCTTCCCGGTACGAGCTATGGACGGTGGATTCTGACCGATCTTTATACGGTCTCTCAATAATTTGGCCCCCAAGTAGTGCTCCACCAATCACCGAAGACGTGCCTTACAGTCACGGGCAGTGGGCCCATCCGGCCTATATAAATGCGGGCCCTCACCCCAGTGGGAAACCCGTGCGCACGCCTCTCAATTTTTAGCAAACCCCAGCAATAAACATCCCTCGATAAGGCGGGCCCACCGTTTCTCTGCCCCACCAGTCATTGGCGCGACGGGAGGAGAGGGGAGCGGGGGCGGTGGGAAATTTAGCAAATCCCCCCCCCCCCCCCCGTCTCCGTCTCCCTCTCGCCATCATCTCCCCCACCTCCCCACCCCCCCGGCGCAGGCGCGAGGGCGACGTTGCCGGCAAGTCTTCGGCGACGGACTGGAGTGGTTCCACCAGGACCAGGAACTCGATCGTTTTCGTGGAGTTTGGTGCCGTTCCGGTTAGCGAGCGGGCGTCAGGTACCCTCCCGAATCCATTCCTCGTTCGTCTCCTATACCCCGTTTTCTGGAGTTTCTGGGTGCAGTTTTGGTCAGATTAGCTCAATTGTGCGTGCGGCCTCTTCGATCGATATCTCTTGATTTACCTTAGCCACAGGAATTTCACCGGAAATGCGGTGTGCAGGAATTCTTCCAGAAAAAAGGGGCTAATCGGCGGCGGGGATGGACGAGAAGGCGAAGATGGAGAGCAAGCTGTCCTCGGCGGCGGCGTTCGTGGAGGGCGGCGTGCAGGACGCCTGCGACGACGCCTGCAGCATCTGCCTCGACGCCTTCTGCGACAGCAACCCTTCCACGGTCTGCTGAAATTGAGTTTTGGTTTCTGGCGATCGATGCGTTGGGCGCTTATTGTTTCATGTTTGTTGGTGCTGAATTGCTGATGTGTTGTTTGCAGGTGACGAATTGCAAGCACGACTACCATCTCCAGTGCATTCTTGAATGGTATTTTTTTTCTAATGTGTTATCCTTTTCTTCCTCCCGCAAGTTTTGTTAAAGTTCCCACAACGCTTTGTCTCTTTTTGCCTGCAAGTTCTGACAGTTATGCTTGTTGGCGAATGTGCGGTCAGGGTTGGACCGATCTAGCTTATAATAGCACATTCTGTATTCTCTTGATCAGTTTGCACCAGCCTTCTGTGGCATAAATTATGGCATCACTCCCCGTGTTATGTGCTTCATCCTTATGGTTTTAGTTAACGCCAAAGACCAAACCAAATAAATTTTATTTATATGTGAGTTTATGAAGTAAAATGGTGCATGCCTAGTTTATCTCAGATTCTCATGATGCTTTAAGCTAAGCAATTTGGTTATGTTCTTTTTTTAGTACATTGTTTGCAATCAAGTTTCTGTATACATTCAGCATAACAAGCAGTGCTTGCCCAGCACTCCAACAAAACCATTCAGAAGGAAACACTCGCACACTGACCCCCCTCCACCCACAAAAGAAAGAAACCAGAATTACGAGGGCAGTGATAAGAGCTCCTGCAAGCAGCAACCACTGGCCAGTGTGCATCTCGGAGCACAACACCTGTGTTGTTGGATCTACATCAGCACTTTCCGCAGCCTCCATTCCCCTTGCTTCTCCAGCGTCCACTGTCAGGTTTCTCATCAGCACCTTCCAGAATCTTTCTCCGGTTTAAATGCTCTGTTCTCCAGTGCCCCTTGCCAGCTTTTATATTGGTTGAGGTCCCTTGAGCATGGCAACCATCTGACTCCACACTATCACCATGGCCCTCCACAGCTTTCTGTGAAATATTATACAATTTCTTATCTTCGACAGCCCCCAAAGAGCAGTGGAACTAAACATATTCAGGTCTGCATGTTTCTTAGCACAAATCCAAGTTTGGCTACTAATTAAAATCAACATACCGCATCCCTGCTGTGTCAGCTAGTCCAGTACACATTCCTCACGCTACCACACAATCTGACTGATGGTTTAGTGAAGGCTAGTAGTTTAAAAGCTTTGCAGATTTTCCTGTTTCATGATGGTGATAAGCTAATCTCATTTGAGTTCATGGTTGCCCCTCAATTGATATGCTAAATGAGAAGGGTAACTACTACTCTACCAAATAGGATGCAATCATTTGCTCTGTAGGCTCTCATTTTGTAATTGTGTTAAGCTTCTCTACAGTCGAAACAAGTTGGGAACACTGAACAATCCTGTATCGCATGTTGTACCGCTTTAGCATGGAGTTATGATAGCACATTGCCAAAAATACGCCCATACAACATTTCAGCCATTTTATTCTTCTGGATGGTGTATTGTTGCGGCGTTTTCATTACTAACTTAACACTTCAGTGCATGATTAGTTGACTGAGCTGCCCTGTTGGAGGTCTTTCTGTACTGTAGTTCGAGTTGTTTTATTTGGGGGGGGGGGGTGTCTCATCCATCCCAGAATCTTAGTTTTGTTGTCGTAGTTCTTAGCATCAAGTTCTTTTTATGGCGAGCTCATGAAGCTACTGTGGGCTACTTGAACTTTTAACAGTTTGCAACGGTCACCGACTCTTGGGGTTTGTGCTGAAGTTTCCTTGTAAAGGAAGTGGAAAGGAATTTAGTGTGTGGTTTTTGATATCAGAGAAATGCAGAAAATACCATCATATAGTACAATTTAGAATGCAAGAAATAGTAATACATGCTTCATTTTTTCTGAGTAAGTTTGATTGAATTGAACAAGTCAATCTCCAATTCGATATATACCGGAATTACTATTATAGTTCACCATGCTTACAGTTTCAATTTGATGTGTTTTACAATATATTCTGATTCATGTGGCTATCTAGGTGCCAGAGAAGCTCCCAGTGTCCAATGTGTTGGCAACCTATCAGCATGAAAGATCCTATAAGGTAAAAATTATTTCCTCCGTCATGTCTGTTTTCTGAGCAATTGATCTTGTGCTATTTCTCACCCACGCTTTCGAAGTACTGCAGTCAAGAGCTACTGGAGGCTGTTGAACATGAGAGGAACATGCGGGCTAATCGTTCAAATGGTACTGCTCTTTTTCGCCATCCAGTGCTGGGAGATTTTGAGGTGCGGCATGCTTCTTCATTCGCATTTGAGTATCTTTTCACTAATGGCCAGTGTTTTGCTGTAGATGTACAATCGTCACTTGTACTTCTATTAATATCATCATTTCAACTTTTAGATCCCTGCAGGTGCAGATGATGCAGAACTTGAAGAACGCATTATTCAGCACTTGGCTGCTGCAGCTGCAATGCGTAGGTCACACCGTCATCATAGAAGAGATGGGCACCACAGCCGATCAGGATCAAATAGTCATCCACAATTGCTTGTGCTTTCAACAGACGACCACACAACCTCAGGCCAAGAAGGAGATTACGAACAAGCCCGTGCTGTAGTTTCAGGTCGCCCTTTAGGTACTCTTGTTGAACAAGAACGCACAACTCGAGGTTTAGGGGTTGCTATCAATGCACCTCTCTATCGTTCAACTCCTGGTGATAGTAACAATAGGTAATTTCGACAGCCTATGATACTATGCTTGTGTGCTTTTCCTCACTATCATAGTATATCATTGAATCTTTGATCGTAGTAATTGTTTGTGCGATTTATCAGGATTGCTGGGATGCAATCTACGCCTGTTGATCAAGACAGCGCAGGACCATCCGATTTACCATCGTTCTCTGATACACTGAGATCTCGTTTGCACTCAGCTTCAATGAAGTACTCTCCAAACCCATGATACTCTTGACAATTGGAACAGAGGCACGTGCATCTTACCTGTGGGCATTCTTCACAATGGCAGGTACAAGGATTCTATAACCAAGAGTGCAAGTGGATGGAGGGAGAAGTGGTTTACTCGGAGTAACACCATATCAGATATCGGTTCTGAAGTAAGGAGGGAGGTCAACGCAGGGATTGCTGCACTCTCTCGCATGATGGAACGGCTCGAATCAACAAGGGATGGAACAGGGCCTTCAGCTACCTCGGCATCAGGATCTGGTTCTCATTGAGGGAATATCCTTGGAAGAACTGAAACAACTGTAAAGACAGGTTTGTGCTCATTCTCCAATTAACGATGCAATATCACTTGTACTGTAATGGCTTTCAGCAGTGTCGTAAGACTGACTGCTTCTAAATTTGGCTTGCTTCAGGTCCAAAGGAATCTGTTTCAGAGCTCCCGGGATCCAGCGATATCTGTTAGGTCCATGCTTCAGAAGCTCACTGAAGTTCTTGTGTCCAGATCACGGGAAGAAACAACACATGTGCTTCCTCTCGAGTCTTCCATGCGTTTCCCATGTGTAACGCTGCAAGGATTAATGAGATGCCTGTAGCTGTAACAAACTAACAATACGAGTGTTGGTGGTGCAGTTGCTGTTCATATCAACACAAATATACTGTACAACGTTTCGTTTCTCTTTCTCATGCCAAAACTGTCTGAATTTTTCAGTTTGGCCAAACAAATAGAAGTGCGCATGGCACCACACGCTGGACGAATTAAGTTTTTTTTTTTGTCATCGGAGTGGAGTTAGAAAATGTAACCCACCCCCATGATCGAGGTTTGACAGCATCAGGTTAATGCGGCATTCACGTGGCCAGCCCATCCCAATTCCTCCGAGCAGGCGAGACGTAGCAGGAACTGAACTCTCGCACGTGCAAGCGCGACAAGCGAACGGCATTCTTCTGAGCGTACGGAGCCAAGACCAAGATCCAACAACAACAGGTGCCAGGTGACGATCTCTGAAAGAACAAGCCAGCCGGTGGTCAAGAGGGAAAAGAAAGAAGCAAAGGCCCGTCGGTCTAGGCAAAAGCCAAGCAACGAGCATAAGCATGCCGTCTCGCGAGGTGGCCCCAGACGTGGAGCCCGAACCCACCGGCACCGACGCTTGCTTTCATCCGCGAGGTGCCCGATCGGTCGGCCGTGGCAGATCAACGGAACTCGCATCAGTAACGAAATGACCCGGCGTCTTCCTCTGTCTCTCCCTTGCGTTGCTCGTGCCCGATCGGGTCCTCTGGTTCGCGCCGCATCCGCGCGAGACCGCCTCTGCTGGGAACTTGTTCGTTCTCTTTCCTGTTCGGCTGGAACTTGGCGTGCGTTTGGTGGCCACCACTGACCGGCCCGTCGGTTGCCTCTGTGTAGTCTGTACGCGAGCACGTACTAGGTGGCAGCAGAGCAAGGCTTGGGCGCTTGCCTTGGCTTCAAAGGAGGCACCGTAACTACGTGCGCACCAGTACAGACTTCAGGCAGGGTGTGCCGTCGTTGGTAAGTCCGAAGGAGAACGTGACCGTGGCAGGAACTTCAGCGTGTACGCATTTGTCGTCGTCGTGCAAAAATAACAAAAACTAGACGAAAAAAATAAAGATGTTGCTGTTTCATTGGGCGCACAAAAGACAGACGCGAGAGCAGATCAGTAACTGTGAGACGGAAAAGAACGTGGTACTGGTAATTTGCTGGAGGCCGGGAAGAAGAAGCCGTGGAGGCGGTAGCTTAGCGTGGAGACTAACCCGTGTCACGCGACCGACGACAGACGCCTCAGGCCAAACCGTCGGAAAAAGAGACAGCTCACTTTACCCCGCTCTCCTCTCGCTCTCGCCTACAAGTCAATAATGGAACGACCAAAAAAGGAAAAGGAAAGAAGAGACTGACACTAACTGATCGACGTAAGCTCGCTCACAAAACAAAACAGGAAGGCCATTAAGCAATGATTCTATGATGCCTAGTATTCGCCATGTAGTAGCAGTAGCAGAAGCAGTACCCTTTTTTCTTTCCCCACACAAGAAAAGACGAGGCTGGCACTAACTGAACGACGTAAGCTCGCTCACAAAACAAAAGCAGGAATCAAAGGCCATTAAGCAATGATTCTATGCTGCCTAAAATTCGCCATAGCAGTAGCAGTACCTTTTTTTTCTCCACACAAGAAGAATGTGTGAAAGATAAGCAGATTAGCATCGTATGTACGGTGCTGTCCTGTGCGTTTTCTTTTCTTTTGGGTGCCGCACCGAACCAACTGATCATCGCCGTTGCTGGGGGTCGCGGCGCCGGCGATTCGTCGACAGCGACCATCCAGCGAACAACCATCAGTATTTCGCGAAGAGCTAATGACCCCGCGTTGTAAATGGTACCGTGCAGGGCCGAGAAAATTAAAACGTGGCGCTGTAGGCACGGCAGGCCGTACGCTCGGCTCCTGTTAGTTTTATCTGGAGCAGTAGAGACCGTGTTTTAGCAGGCGACGAGATATCATTGTGAAGATCACAAGCAAGTTTATTGTGGTAGACGACCATGGATGGATCGCTGATCATTGGTACGATCTGATCAGGGAGAGGAGTGTTAGTTGTGGGCTTAGCTAGCTTGTGGGTGAGTTGTCTTTCTCAGAGGGACATTTAACTACTCGCATAAGATAATCTTTCTGAATCTTCTATTATTCCCCTCCCCACATCTGATCTGACACGGGAGGGAAGAGACCATTGATCTGAGCATTGTAATATCCTCATCGACTTGCTGGTACCGCGACCTCGCAGGGTAAACGAGGCCACTAAGCTAGGGTCTCAGATCAGTAGTTAGCGCGTCTTAATTACAATGCGAACGCACATGACGCGGTCATACGTACATCTCTCTTTGTAGTCTTGTTTGACCTCTAACGATAAGAAAAAGATACAATAGCAATCAGCATATATACTACTCCAGCACGATAAAAAGCTCGTCGCTTCTTGCGATCCGGGTCTGGTGGCACCTGCACCTACCGAAACACATATTTTCTTTTTTTTTGGCTGTCGAGAGGGAGCGAAACGCACTTGGCTACACGAGTGAGCGCTCGACCATCTTCCTTCCGGAACCAGATCGGCCCGCTACTAGCACCGACGGACGAATCGGGTAGCAAAAGCAACCAAAACAGAGTCCGTTCACTCGGAGAAGTATTGTTAGCGTAGGCCTGCAGAATGAAATCAGCATGGTACTCGCTAAAAAGTCTGGCGGCTAAATACGGGCATGTACGAACGAGTCGCTGACGAGCTTCTGAGTTCTGACGGCATCCTTTTAGCCCAAAATCTCATACTGCCGATCGCGATAGGATAATCAAGTAGCCATGCCCCATTCGATACTCCTATTGGCTCACCCAGGAACCCGTGACGCCGGTAAATTCCCCGCCAAAAAGCAAAGCGTGGCGGGCACCGTGAAAAGTGGCCGAAACAGGCAGAAATCCTCGCGCGCGGGGCCCAAAAACCGCGGGGTGGTTGCCGCGCTTCCCTGCGTGGCTGCCTCGTCGCCCGCAGCGAGACACGGCCGTGGCCCGGCGCCCCACCTCACCTGACCTGAACACCTCACCATTGCGTCCCACCTTTTTGCTGCTCACGCACACGCGAACCTTGTGTGCGCCGTCCGGCTGCGCACACCGACACTTCCCCTGCGGCCTCCACCTCGGCCCCACCCGCCAGCCTGTGTGCGGCGCCCTCCTCTCCTCTCCTCTCCTCTCCTCTCCTCTCCACTCCACACCGCGTCTCCCGTCTCTCTCCCCTTCCGTCGGCTCCGTTGGGCTGGCATCCATCTCTCTCTCTCTTCACTTATAAGCAAGCTCTCTCACTCTGCTTTCTCTCTCTACAAAGTAGAAAAAACAAACAACCACCCAAAAGAAAGGCTCGCACTACCCACCTCCATTTAGCTCTCTCTATCCTCTCGCTCTCGCTCTTCCCATCTCCAACCCAACCAACAAATCAAGCTAGCCGAGCAAGAGGACCAGAGGCAGATAGAGCAGCGGAGCATCACGCAGCGGCGGCGGCGAGAGCAATCTAGAGGGAGCGGAGGCCGGGCGCGCGCAGGGATGGGCGCGCCGGCGCACGGCGCCCTTCTACTCTCCCTCCTGCTCCTGGCGGGGGCGGCTGCGGCCCAGGACGCGGCGCCGCAGGAACCCACATTGCCCGCCGCCGTCGGGGTGAACTCTAACTCGGTGCTGGTGGCGCTGCTGGACTCGCACTACACGGAGCTAGCGGAGCTGGTGGAGAAGGCGCTGCTGCTGCAGACGCTGGAGGACGCCGTCGGAAGGCACAACGTCACCATCTTCGCTCCCCGGAACGAGGCGCTGGAGCGGGACCTCGACCCGGAGTTCAAGCGCTTCCTCCTCGAGCCGCGCAACCTCAAGTCGCTCCAGACGCTGCTGCTCTACCACGTCCTCCCCGCTCGCCTCCCCTCCGACTCCTGGCCCGCCGCCTCCCACCCCACGCTCTCCGGCGAGGAGGTCGAGCTCGCCGCGGCCGCCACCGGAGGCGCCGCCGGCGCTACCATGCGCGTGGGCCACGCCGCCGTCACGCGCCCCGACGCCGTGCTCCGCCCCGACGGGGTCATCCACGGAATCGAGCGCCTCCTCGTTCCCCGCTCCGTGCAGGAGGATTTCAACCGCCGACGCAGCCTCGCCGCGATCTCGGCCGTGCTTCCCACGGGCGCGCCCGAGGTTGACCCGAGGACGCACCGCCTGAAGAAGCCCGCGGCGCCGGTGCCCCCCGGCGCGCCTCCCGTGCTCCCGATCTGGGACGCCATGGCGCCCGGCCCGGCCATCGCCCCCGCTCCGGCGCCTGGACCCAGCACCGGGAAGCACCACTTCGACGGGCACAGCCAGGTCAAGGACTTCATCCAGACACTGCTCCTGTACGGCGGCTACAACGAGCTCGCCGACATCCTCGTCAACCTCACCTCGCTCGCCACCGAGATGGGCCGCCTCGTCTCCGAGGGATACGTGCTCACCGTCCTCGCACCCAACGACGAGGCCATGGCGCGCCTCACCACGGACCAGCTCAGCGAGCCAGGCTCGCCGGAGAACATCCTCTACTACCACATGGTCCCCGAGTACCAGACGGAGGAGTCCATGTACAACGCCGTGCGGAGGTTCGGCAAGGTGCGCTACGACACGCTCCGGCTGCCGCACAAGGTGGTGGCGCGGGAGGCCGACGGATCCGTCAAGTTCGGCCAGGGCGAGGGCTCCGCCTACCTCTTCGACCCGGACATCTACACCGACGGTAGGATCTCGGTGCAGGGCATTGACGCCGTGCTCTTCCCGCCGGGTGATAAG
This sequence comes from Digitaria exilis, assembly GCA_015342445.1. Classification (NCBI taxonomy): domain Eukaryota; kingdom Viridiplantae; phylum Streptophyta; class Magnoliopsida; order Poales; family Poaceae; genus Digitaria; species Digitaria exilis. Next base: position 1,813,061 of record JACEFO010001754.1, on the reverse strand, counting down.
AACGCTACGGAGACCGCCGACCCTCACAGGAAGCCTCCCGCCATCACCCACAAGAAGAAGATCAAGCTCCGGCGAGGTCAGTACTTTCAGATCTGGACCTGGTCCTTTCTCTTCTACTCATATCATTACAGATTGCTCAAAAGTAACCCAACACATTGTCCTTATTAGTTCAATAATAGAGCTGAAATTTACAGCTCACAATCTAGATTGGGGGTGGTGATAGGTTAACTTTGCAATTTGTTAAGATCAATGCGGGTTGATCAGTTGATGGTAAGAATGTTGCCGGTGAGGGTACCGGTGAGTGCTCGGCTGGTGCCGGCGGCGATTAATTTATCAGTTGGTGGGTGATAGGGTACCGGGATAGTAGAATAAAGACGAAGGCGTTGGCATAAATAAAATAGAAGAATCAATTAGGGTTCCTTACTGTCTAGTGTCATGACCGTATTGTAAGGCATATGGGCCTGTCGGTGGCCTGGCCACTTTCTACCATACCATGCCATGAACCAATATTACTGTAGTAGTTTCCTTTAGGTTTTTTATGCTGCTGTCACAAATGCTCAACTTCTGTCCTGGACAAAGGGTTAGCACCTTGAAAACATGGATGCAAACTGAGATAATAGGGATAGCTGAGCATATGCTGTTGGGAGGTTGCCTTCAGCATCTCTTTGATGGCTGATACCGTTCCTGGGACTGCAAGCAAGACTACTCTTTACCCATGACGCATGAGCCACAAATTGGCCTTTCCCGAAAAGCATGTGAGGCTCATGCTGAAGCCTTGGTCACGTCCTTGTTGTCATAGTTTAGGTGAAATGGTACACGATTTGTTAATGCTTGGAGGGAGGGCAAGGTCCAATTGTGTGCCTTTGTATGGGCAAATAGCAAGAGTAGGCAGGCTTCAGACTGTAGGCACCGATAAATGAACCAAATCAAAATCTAGCCAGAGGAAACTTATGTTATAGAGGAAAAATCCAATAGCCTCAAACCTACACATACGATATCTAATTAGATATCTCAGTTCAACCCAAAACCACTAAGCCATTCTAGACCATCGTTAACAATTATTATGAAATAGATGGCTACTCAATGTTGGAAGCTTAGCAGCAGGAATAAACCAAACCCTTTTAGGACATGATCTGGGAAGACTCATGATCTGGGAGATTCTCAGTGACATTCTACCTGTATTGTATTTTCAGTTCCTCATGTTTTTTTCTCGTCAGACCCATTCCACCTGCCAAAGATGGTGTTTATTCGTTCTTGCATGTAGCCTTTGAAGCCAAGTTATTGTTGGTCGTTGTCATGACTCATGTCCCTTTGGCCATAAGAAAATGAATACATAAAAATTTGCAAACTTTACTTCACATAATTATTTAGGCATCGGGTGCCGTCCTGCTGATTTGACAGGTTATCTGTTACAGCATAATCTAGCGTTTATTCTTATTAGTACTTTCTACCAATTTCCCTCTTCAGTTCGGCACCGTGTCGGTGTCGTTGTTTGTTAACCGTGCAGTTAGTCTTACGCCTTGTTCCCTACCAAAACTCTGCAGGCAAGTTGTTAGAAGCATCGTGCCAAATGGCTGGCCTCTTCGGTCAGCGGTCGCGATTCACGAGCTGCCAAGATTGATCTGCATGATACCGAAAGACGAACGAACTGAAACGAAGTGATGGCCGATGGGGCTGTGCTGGAGGGAGCCATCCACATTATTATTTGTTTTCTTCTTTTTTTGTTTATTGATAATAATAATGAATCAGGTGGGGATGTAAACTCGGTGGCTGTTGGTGTGTCCAGAGAAAGAGGGAGAAAAAAAAAGAAAAAAGGAAGAAAAAAAATTGTTCATACATGAAGGAAGACCAGGGTCGTCGTCTGTGTATAGGGGGAATTAAACGTTTTGTTTTCTGTTTCGTCATTATTTTGCTTCTTGTTCCCGTTTTGACAATGAGAATCACGGGTAAACACACACATCATGATCATTCTTATGATTCCTTCTTTATATTTTGCTCTCCAATTTATTGTCGCATTTGTCGTGATAAATGTCGGTAAGATTTGCAAGGCTGTTATGCGATCTGTGTGTCGGTGTACGTACCTGCACTGCTCGTGTTCCCCAGCAAGAAGAGTCGTGACAGTGGGAGGAATCTTCTGGAGAACATGAAGGACGTGCTGAACAATAAACTAGAGATGCTCCAGCTCAGAAGCAATCATCAGGCAATCAGCCGCTGTTGATATAAAACAAGTCGACAGCTAATGCGAATTGACCTCGCTTGATCGATTCCGTGCATGTTCAGTGTCTTGGTGGCAAGCAAACAGCTAAGAGGTCGCTTGGAAGCAGTAGTGTAGTGACTAACAGTGAGAAAAAGGTCACTCCTAAAAAAAAGGCAGATAATCAGATTGCACGGCTAATCATAATCTGGCTGTACCGTGTCTGGCTACTACTCCTACGCCCTGCACGACGGGGATACTGTACCGTGTCTCCCCTGAAGCCTGTAGCCGTTGTGGGGGTCGGTCAGATCCTGGCGGTCCCGAACTCCTGACGGGCGACGCTAACGGCTGCATCCAGGTTTAATGGACGGACAGACTCACGGACCGGACCACTGTTTTGGTTTTGTGGACGGGCGGGACAGGAACACAACAGGATCATCGCAGGGCCGGAGCGCAACTGGGAGGGTCCGGAACGGCGCCTGAACCCATCGTGCAAGTGGGTGCTGCCTGCGTTCGCTGTTGGTAGGGAAAACGTTCCCGTTTCTCCCAAGCGGCAGATGTTGCGGGTGGGTGGGGTCAAGACCGCGGGCTTTCGCTGCTGAGCTATCGTCCGTCTGGCGCCAGCTCGTCGCGCACCAACGACAAAAGGCTCGATGCTTGCTACTACTCATGGCCGCGTTGAGTTCCAGAAGTTTTTTTTTACTCTATTATACATCTCTCAGAAAACACGCTTCTCAAAAAAGTTCCCCTTTAACTGCTTTCAACTTTCCTATTCATCCCTCTCATAACACGCTTTCCAGAAAAAGTTTTTTTCCTCTCCTTTCCAACTAAACACACCCATTGACTCGGGTGCTACGCTGCTAGCTGAAGATTAGAGGGAAGCGCAGCTGCTAGCTCGTCTCGGCAAGGGCTGCGAACTGCCCTACAAGGGCTAGGATTTGGTTGGAGGCCAAAAATAGACCACCTAACTAAAGGTGTGTTTAGATTGGGGAAAGATTCCCCGAAAATACACGGTTCACCAAAAGAACACTGTAGATGAATAGTGTTCTGTGAGTAGAAGAGGTGGGATGAATAGTGAAAAGTTGGATGAATAGTGAAAAGTTAGGGAATCTTTTAGGAACTAAACGGGGCCTAAGTCCTATTCTAAACTTGCTCAGGTTTTGGCAACAAAAATTGGAATGCCCATGTTTTGACGTACCAACGTTTTAGCATGCCCGTCCACACGAGGCGCATCCGGCGTCGTACGCCCTCGGTTGAGTGATGGGCCGCTCTGCCGCACCGCTTGACTGGCCCGGCCTGCTGGAGCCCGCGCGCACGACAGAGGCTAATTCCCTTGGCCCAACGGAACCGGACAGAGGAAGGACGCCACGACCCTCTCGCTCGGTGGTGGCGCTGGGCGGTGTGGTGCGTTTGCAGGCATGCAGCCAGAACTACTAGTGCGGTGGGTAGGTGACCGGAGAACGCGACAGAGAATCCACCGACCACCGTCAGAGCTCGGCGGACACGATCACAGGAATCACCGAATCAGGTCAGGGAGGAGCAACAACGTGGCAGACCACACGGCACACGTTGTACTACACAGCATCAAAACAAAAAACCGTCTGTACTTGACACGTAACCAAAACAATCCAACCCGATTCCTCATGAGCGACCTGTGGTGTGTGTGGCCTACTACGTTATGTGCACGCATATCCAGCCGAAATCAAACAATCCTATACCCCGTTGTTGTCGTCACCCGTCTCTACAGCAGCTGTACTCACTCACTCTCAAGTGTAAATGGCTCCATCTACAAGCAGCACAAACTCTAGCTCTGGCTGGCTATTGTATCCTCAGGGCCTCCCTGAAGCCGATGCTGAAGCTGTTCTGCAGCCCACCGGCCTTCTTCGGCAGCCCCAGCGTGGGCTTCTGCATCATCGCCACGAACTCGTTGTAGTCTATCCGCCCGTCCTGCAAGAAAACAAAACAAAAACAAAATCAGGTCACGGCTTCAGAGAGATGGCTGGTTTGCATTCCATTCAGAGTGTTTCTGAAACTGAGACGGAGGAGGAGACACTGACGTTGTCCTGGTCGACCTCGCCGATCATGTCCTCGAGCTTCACGTCGTCCAGGCCGAACTCCTCGCACGCGAGCTGCAGCTCGTCGGCGGTGATGTACCCGCTGCCGTCCTTGTCGAAGTACTGGAATGCCGCGAACAGGTGGTCCTCCCTCTCCACCTTGTTCAGGTGCAGGGTCGCCGCTATGAACTCGCCGTAGTCTATCGTGCCACTGTTGTCCACATCCGCCTGTTGTTCAAAACAGACAAAATTCAGCGATACGAGACCACCGTCAGATAAGCAAATTTCACTTGTACTATTGACTCCAAATGGAAACTGAAGATTCATTATTAAGAGAAAAAAAAAAGAGAGGTGAAGATTTACTGAGCAACTTACTGCTTGCATGAGTGCTTGGATCTCAGACTCTTGAAGATTGGCGCCAACCTTTTTCAAGCCGACCTTCAGCTCTTCGAAGGTGATGTGCCCACTGTTGTCTGTGTCTATCATCTTGAACATTTCTTTCAGGCCGGCAATCTCGTCCTCGGATAGGTTCTCCGCGATGACCTGGAGAGAACAAACATATCAGGACACGCATTTTGGTTGACTTCTTCGTTAGGAACAGCATCCAACCATTTGGATAGCATCCTTTTTTTTTTGGCACGATAACAACAATCTTGCTCGGCCAAATGGCACACAGCTATTCACTTGTACATGAGAACAAATGCAAGGTGACGATAGCTAAAGTTCACACAAAAGAGACAGTATATAAACTAATTCTTTCATGACGTGCTTACCCTAAGAGCCATCTTTTTCAGCTTATTCATAGCCGAGAATTGTTTCATACGAGACAGAACAGCAGAATCCAATGGCTTATCAGGAGCCAGACCACCAACCTGGACCCATGGATGCCCTAAAAGAAGATAGCAACTCCAATTAACGCTCAGAGATAAATGAACTGTGATGGTCTGTACTTCTGAACAAAAATTGTAATGCATGCATGAAGCAAAGTTAGCAACTCACGAAGAACTTCATGAGCAGTCAATCTCTTCTTTGGATCCCTAATAAGCATTCTTCTCACAAGATCTTTGGCGCCTTCAGAGATGCTAGGCCATGGCTCTGACTGAAAATCAAGTCTCCCATGTAAAACTTCTTCAAATATACCTTGCTCATTCTCTGTTCGAAAATAATAGAAAGCATAGTTAGTACAACAGGTTGAAAGAAAAAAATCAGGAAATTTGTGCAATGGTGATTAGTGGAACTAAATGTGTACGAATGTGGCACCTGCCCAGAATGGTGGCACACCACAGAGCAAGATGTAAATGATCACACCAGCACTCCAAACATCTGCCTCAGGACCATATTTCTTCTTGAGGACCTCTGGCGCGACGTAGTAAGGACTACCGACAACATCAGTGAATATTTGACCTGAAATAAGATCCAAATATAAATACAGAAGAAAATGGAGAACGGCTGATATCAGAAGGATGGGATGCGGACTGCAGAATGATAAAGATATGCAGTTGCATGTCTCAACTATTGGCAACACAAACTAAATTGTTCCAAATAAATTTGAATGCCAAGGATCATATTTCCATCAGTACTTCAGCAACCAGAACACCATTTTGGAAATAGCAACTAATGAATGCTGAAATTTGCAGGTATAACTTTGCTGGAAATAGAATCAGTAAATTGAAGATCAGGTGCCATTCTCTGTCGCTGACCAAAATAAGGTCATCAAACAGCCCGGGCAACGCGGATATGTATCAAGAATTTACTACAGAATAATTGGGGCTGTGTTCAGATTGGAGGTAGAAAGTACTTTTTCTAGATGAATAGTGCACTGGAAAGCGTGTTCTGTGAGTGGGATGAATAGGAAAAACTTATTGGAGAAGTACTTTTTTGTGAATCTGAAGACAGCCTGGCTTTCAATCATGAGTAGTGTTGCATCCTACTACTGCTGATCAAATGTTGATGGGATGGATCAAGTCGAAGAAAAAGAATCAAGGTACAAAATGCCAATCAATGCCCATATAGTAGCAACTTTTTATGAAAGATATTCTGTGCACACAGTGGCATGCACCATTGAATTCTAGATAAGTATGATTGATCGCAGAAAGTAACTCACCAGGCCGAAAGAAAATGGAGAGACCAAAGTCAATAGTCTTGAGCGCGGCCTCCTCCTTCTGGTCAACGAAGAGGAAGTTCTCCGGCTTGAGATCCCGATGCATGACGCCCATGGAGTGGCACACCTCGACGACCCCAACGATGACCCTTGCGAGCTCGGCCGCCTTCCGCTCGGTGTAGTGCCCCCTCTGCACGATCCGGTCGAACAGCTCGCCGCCGGCGCAGAGCTCCATGACGAGGTGTACAGCCACGGCGTCCTCATAGGCGCCACGGATGGAGATCACATTGGGGTGCCCGGCCAGGTGGTACATTATCTGGATCTCCCGGCGGACGTCCTCGACGTCGTCGTCGGTGACGAGCTTCCGCTTGAGGATGGACTTGCAGGCGAACTCCTTGCCGGTGCTCCGCTCCACGCAGAGGTAGGTTGTGCCGAACTGGCCCTGCCCGAGCCGGCGACCAAGGCTGTACTTGTCCTTGAGATTCTCCGTCTTGCGCTTGAGCACCGAGCCGACGAGCAGCCCGGCGCTCGACACGCGCTTCACCTGCGGCACCTTGGGACGCGGCCTGGGCGCCTCGCCGGAGGTGGGGTTCGCGGCGGCGGCGGCGGCGGTCGGCTTGGTGTCCTGCTGGTGCTGGGCGGGCTTGGGCGCCGGGTCGGATTGGGAGGTGGCGATCTTGACGGGCTCAGGAGCCTTGCTCTGCACGGCGACCTGCACGTCGGAGACCGGCTTCGGAAGCGCCGGCGGCGGCGGCGACCTGCCGGCGTCGGGGCCATTGGCGGCGGGCAGCGCGTCGCCGTCCTGCGGCGCCTTCCAGAGCACGGTGGAGACGGACTGGAAGAAGCCGTTCTTGGTGATGCTGGGGCCGACGCACGTGTTCCCCATCGCGGCGCGCCGAGGCCGAAGCCGACCGCCGAATCTTTTATCGGGCGACTCGCCGGGATCGGATCCAAGGAACAGCTCTGATTGAACTCCTCGAGCTCGGCGCTGGCTCAGATCACGTCACGATGTACAGTTGTACACGACGCCTCCTCCGACATCAGGGAATGTCCTTTTTTGGGTAGGAGATCAGCTAAACCGCGGGAAAGAAGTAAGGAAAGCGAGAGGATTGAATCCGGGATACACAACGATGCCGCATCGATCGAAGTCAACGCGAGGATAGCAGAAGAGCGATGAAGATGAGGTCGAGCTTGCAATGTAGAAACCTGACGACCTTGGAGCTACTACGCGTCAAGGGTAACGACGCGACGGAGCGGCAAAGAGTAGAATTGTTCAATGGAACAAGAAGCTCTGACGGACCTCGTCGGGCCGGCCTGCGCGCCAGGTGGTCGAAACGAAACAGTCAGGGGAAGAAACTGGGAAAGGAAACCAAGCGAAAGAAGCCAAATTGTGCACAGCAAGAGGAGCCAGGAGATGAGACTAACCAAGCTTTGGAGCGTGGGACGGCACGAACAGCTCCTCGGCAGATAGATCGTCAGAGGTATAGATAGCTCTAGGGGAAGAAGTGAGGAAGGCCGGAAGGAGGCCAGGCCAACAAAAGGGCAGGGGGGCTTGCAGGTGGAAACGCGTGATCCCCCTCGGATAGATGGCAAAGAAAGGGTAAACAAGGAAGGGAGGGAGTACTACGTGAGTTGAGTATGAACGGACGAAGAAGCGAACAAAAAGGGAGATCCAGGAGGAGCACTTGCAGCAGGCAGGAGAAAGGGGACCAGTCGACCAGAGGCGAGGCGGCTCAAGAGGCAATGATTGTCTTGGGTGTGCCTCGCTGTGAGTTTGACATGGCAGGGGGAGGGGGAAGCTGAAGCAGCCAGGACGACCAGGAGGAAGAGGGCGCGAAGTGGGGGGCGGCGAGGGGGCACGCACGACGGCCGTGTCATTCTTTTGTCCGGCTGCCAGCGTTGCCCCCTGGCTGTTCGGTTTCCTCCTTCCCTTTCGCCCATCGCGGAGGGAAAGGGAAGGGTGGCCGACCGCGACCTGGTCGCGCCGCGCCGCGCCCCGCCGCTGCCCAAAGTCCAAAGCGCGTCGCGGTCGGCCTTGGCCAGCCCCAACCCAACGCGGCAGGTGGCCGGTAGCATCCCAGTTGAGCCTCCTCGGTCTGTCTCAGCTGCCGGATTATTACAGATTGAAAATTAGATAGGTGAATAGATTAGGAGTACGTAGGCGTCGATCGATAGCTTTCAGAAGAAGTGGTCAAGCACACGGAGAATGATATGTTTTTTCGCGGCGAGGACACGCACGACGGCATGCCAAGGCCACGCGAACAAACAGCTTTGCAGAGAACAAGCAAGCAACCGCGTACGGTGTTGTGCAGAAAGGGAGGCTAGATGTAGATATTCTAAGCTAGAGTTCTGAGCTTGTTGGATGTAAACAAAAATACAACAGTGCATTACACTCCGAGCCAAATATACCGGAGGCAAACCACGAAAAAAAAAGGAGATGAAGAGTCAAAAATTACAGCTGGAGACACATCTTTGCTGTTCTATTTTACACCCCAAGAGCACAAGCGTGTGACACAACATGCAGACATGCAGGCCGCCTTACACGCCGAAATGAATCGACTGAGTAGAGACTCTACACTGACCTTGGGGTTGGTTTACACGCCAGCCACGAGATATCGTGACCGTGGAGGTATTGTCCTGCCGCTGGAAAATCTGTATATATGAACTAAATCTTAGTTATCTTTCTGTCCCTTCAACCCCCAAGGCGAGAGATGTCGCCGAGCCGTGCATCCGATCCGAAATGGCACCATGCATTGCAGACTCCAACAGAGGATAGGCTTATCTCTTCTTAGCTGTCCTTTTGGGCTTGATAATTCTTCTGTTCGACTTGTCACCGCCCCCGCCCCCGCTGCCTAATGAGAAATTCCCACCCTGAAACTCTAGACTGCCGGCTGCTGGGAAGGACGGGTTCTGCGGTGCTGCTTGTTGTTGCCCCCCGAACTGAAACACTCCACCTGGCTGCACTGCAGGAGCACCAAATGCTGGGGCAGCCGCTCCACCTGGCTGCACTGCAGGAGCGCCAAATGCTGGGGCAGCAGGTGTACTATTCTGCTGTCCAAATGGTGAGCCAAATATTGGTGCTGGTGCAGGCGAAGGTGCTGCTTGGTTCGTGTCATCTGCCATGCTGTCTTCATTCATCTGATCATTTCCAGGGGAGCCCATGCCAAAGGCTGTGTTTGTATTTGTCATTCCAAAGGCAGGCTGCGGAGTAGACGCGTTCATGCCTGTGTTTGCCGAGGTAAATGAGAAAACAGAAGGCTGAGACGAGAAAGTTGAAGCTGGCTGTGCTCCAAATGAAAAAACACTGCCTGAAGAAGCTGATTGCCCAAACGTAAATGTGCTGGGTGGGGATGAACTTGAGCTGAAAGGGTTGCTGAAAGTGGAGGTTGACGAAGCCGCGGAGGTGCTGGCAAATACACTTGTACTGGCCGCTGTTGATGCACTAGCAGAAGCGCTAGGTGACGAAAATGTAAACCCAGTACCTGACCCCGAGTTGAATGGGTTCGCAAATGTAGATCCAGCTCCAAATGATGAATTGCCAAATCCAGACCCCGATGTGGATGTTGTTGCTCCAAACAGGACAGTGCCAGGTCCAGATGAGGCGGCTCCTGCTCCGAAAGACATTGCCCCAGGTCCAGATGAGGAGGTTCCTGCTCCAAAAGATACTGTTCCGGGTCCAGATGAGGCAGCTCCTGCTCCAAAAGACACTGTACCAGGTCCAGATGAGGCAGCTCCAGCTCCAAAAGAAAAGGTACCAGGTCCAGATGAGGCACCTCCTGCTCCAGCTCCAAAGGGAACAGTCACAGATCCCGATGAGGATGTTCCTGCCCCAAAAGCGAAAATCCCAGGTCCTGACGAGGGAGCTGATACCGCTAAAGCTGATGAAGTTCCAGGTGTGGATGATGAAGCTCCAACACCAAAAGACATGGTCCCTGAACCAGTCGATGAAGCTCCAATTCCGAAAGATAAGGACCCAGATCCAGACGCGGACGCTCCAACACCAGGAGTCAAGGATGGGAATGGCGAGCCAAATTGCGGTTTTGGGCTCTGGGATGGTTGTTGCATTGGAGCCTCTGACTGCGTCGGCTTACCACCAAAGAGTGGGCTAGCAGCAGATGGTTGAGAGGTACTGCCAGCACCTGATGATGTGCTGAGGCCAGTAGATTGGGCTGGGGAGCTGAACCCGAAAAGGCTGTTTCCAGGGCTTGGAAGTGCAAACGATGTGGTTGAAGTATTAGATGGTGCGGCCGTAGCTGAGCCTGCAGCATCACTTGAAGCTGCAAAAGGAGAGAAAGTAGGCGCAGCTGTGATTGTTGAACTTGAAATGGGTGAAGTAAGAAGTTTTGATGATGGCTTGCTGGCTGAATCTGAGGCTGTAGATTTTACTCCATCTGTCGCACCCCCAATCCCAAATGATAGGGTGCTGGTTGGCTTTACCTCAGCAGCTGTGCCATCTGATTTAGCTGGTGCTACCATTGACACGCCAACTGAACCACTGGAAGAAAAATTATATGCAGGAGATGATGACGAAATAGCCAGACTGCTACTGGATACAGCAAACATGGTGGAAGCACCTGAGCTGACAGTAGGTTTATCAGTAGGCGTGACAATTGGGAGTTTTGGTGATGAAGAGTGAGAGAAGCCATTGCTCAGGCTCGGAGAAGCTGACGGAGCAGAGGCAAAATGGAGAGGTGCATTCACCGTTGTTGACTGAGCTGATGGCCACACCTTGTCCAATGATTTACTGACATCTTCTGCTTTTCGTGTTTCATCACCTCCCTCAGGACTAGTGCTGTCCAATGTTGTGAGCTTGGTGGCACTGGAAACATAAAAAGCAGAACAGATTAGCTTTCTTAAAAAGATTGAGAACTGACTTGCATTAAGAAAAAGGATTAGTTAAAGACTATATTAATATTATTTTCTGCATCACCAAGTAAAAACAAAAAAACTCAAGAGAAAAATAGAATCTCATAGATTCTATCTCCATTATCAATGCATCAAATAAAAAGGACTAATACACTTCTCTTTCCAACTAACAATACTGAGTCTTACCAATTTTGTGATAAGATAAACAACAATCATACTAAACCTCTGAATGCACCAGTACTCTCAGCTAGGACAAACAAAATATAGTTCAAAATTACATTCAGCGGCTTAAATCAATAACAGACTACATTAAAATTGAACATATGTTAATATTCAAGTTTGAGGATAAGTGAGTGCCCATCATGTTTTCATTAAACCAATGGAAGTGTGAAACAGTGATACACTTATTGTACAAATAATTGCTGCTAATAGCATAAATGGTCCATAAAAATGTCAAAAGAGAGACAAGGAGCCAGGAGAAATACCTCTGCCCAAGTGTTGATTTGTTTTTAACAGTAGATGTTTCCAAATCTGATGTAATGGGCTGCTTGAGACCAAAAATAGAAATTGAAGCACCAGTCTTTTTGTCGTCATTAACTGAAGCAAGCGGCGTTGCTGACACACTAGTTGCAGGACGGGTGCCAGGAGGCACACTTGAGAATACAAAACCAGAATTGTTATCCACAGAAGAATTTGGAACTGCTTTTCCACGATCATTTGACGAAAGCAAATCACCAGATGAAGACGCAGTTTTAGACAGTGATGCTACAGGCTGTTCACTAACTGGAGAGCCAGCAATGTTCTTATTCATCAAGTTTGATTCAACCTTTCGCTCAAATATATTTTCCCCAACTTTCTGATCTTTTCTAATTGAATCAATTTTCGGCTCAGTTGTTTCAACCTCTATCTTACTTGGACTCTTGGATGGGATGGCAACCTCCAGATCATCATCCAAATCTGCTAAGTCCTGGAAAACATAAGTGCAAACAAAACGGTGTCAGGTAATGAACATATGACTGCATTACATTTGATAAAACAAGAATAAATCTTTCCCATACCTCCATCACAGCCATTTTAAAGCTTGGTTTCCGTGATGTAGAAGCAGAAACTGAGTTCCCAAAAATGGTAGGTTTATCAGACAACGCAACTTTTGATGATCCATCTTTTACAGAATTTAGCTTGTCTTTCTTCAACAGTGAACCATTCGAGTCTGGGTCAGGGGGTCCATTTGCACCATCCAAATCTTGAAATTTCAGGGAACTAGATGGGTCATTCATACTGCTTGGCCCAGAATGTTGCAAAGAAGGTTTCTTCGACATTGAATTACTAGCATGACCAGTTACAGAGTGCTTTTCTTTTGGTGATGGGGCTATTATATTAAGCTGCTCAAATATCTTCTCTGCCATCTTGTTTGACTGAGCTGGTATGGGTGGAACGCTATCAGTAGATTTACCATCTCCAGTATTCTTATGTGATTCTGGAGGTTTCACAGATTGACTTGTCCCAAGTAATAGCCTTTTTGAGCTCGGGGATTCCTGGATGGATGTGCTGTCTTCAGTGAAATCAGAACCACTTGTACGGCTAGTAAGAAGCTTGCCTCGAGGATTTGCACGAACATCTCTAAAAGGAGGCATCATATTTGTCTTCTGGCGGATTCTACGAATGGGGCCTATAGATCCAACTTCATTCTCCAAGTCACCCCCTCTTCGTTTCAAGACCTGTTAGAAAGATGGGAGCATAATGAAAAGCTCTGGCAGATAAAGTAAACCTCACGAAGTTGCAAAGGAAGTTCTTCAATAGTGTAGCTAACAAGTCGCGATATGATATTGCCATGACACTATACTTGCATCAAGAAAACGAAATGATGTTTGCATTAATGCTAGTATATGTGCCGCAGCATAGCCATGACTTCAGTACAAAAGCTATCAGGTACTCTGAATATCTAACAAGTTACCTGCCTGCCACCAACATGGAAACTCTGTGCCCGTTGGGACATTGAAGACGTGTTCAGATCGCTAGAGCTCAAACCCTACAAGATGCATAAACAAAAAAAAAATTACCACCAAAAACCTTTGGAAGCTCTTCTGAACTCGTTATAGTGAACACGGAGAAACTCTCTAGCACTGTAGAACCAACAGCATTCTGCGTGGAGCATATACAAATATATACATACGATCTCTGATAAAGAAATAAGCAAAATAGCCTAGAACAATTAAATCAAATTATTTAACTTTGACCAACATTACCACAATTTTAGTGATATTTGCAAGCATATCAAGTTAGGCATGATAATCAATATTTTATTATCAGGGCGGTTGCAATCAAATTGGCACTTGAAAACTAGAAATTACAAGATATACTAACCTTAAAATATGGAGAGCGGGACATTCTATATATCGCTGACCGCCCACGTAATCCTGAAGTCACATAGCCATTTACCGGGAGCCCAGGGTTTTCATTCTCAAATTCGATTGGTGTCTGAACAATTGGTGGTCCAGATCTCCTATCATAGGCAGTGTTGCTTGCTTCGCCTTTGTTCTCAAGAAACAATCGGCTCCGCAGACTACTCGATGGAGGTTCCCTCGAATAACGGGAGCTCATATACTGTTTCGCGAGTTCTGCAGGAGAACTAGCACCATGACTATGTACCTGTGAAAGTGCAATCAGATATGAATTAAATTAAAAAGGGAACAAAACTTTCAGACAAGAATACATTATACATTAAGAAGAAGTTACAGTTGCTTCCTAGCTCACTGAATGGTTGAAGCCAATTCAGAAAGAGTAGAGTAGCCAACAGTCAGAACAGGACACGTCATTATGCCTACTAGCTACAAAATTCGAATCAAGGTAGCAATTTTAATATATCTTTAACGAATTCAGGGGGAAACATGTAATCCAACAATCTATCTGCCTTATTCAGAGCATATTTTAGAATGAACTGAACAGCAGGCTCAGCTAAATTGCACAGATATGGCATTGGCATCCTTGAAGTTGAGACTTTATTTAGGCCCCAAAACGAGGGAGATAGAGAGATTTAGGTAAGGGACATCAAGCAATCTGGAATTCAGGGAAGCAGCTAAGAAAAGGTGTATGGGGTGCCCCTTCTTCCCTTTATCTTATTTTTTCTCCTTATTATTTCCTCATCTCATGTCTTCTGTTTCTAGGTTGGTATGACGTCGCCTCACCCCACTCGCAAGCACCAAGGCATTGCAAGTGGGGTATGGGCTGCTCCTTCTTCCCTTTTCTTTTTCTTTTTTTTTTTGCCTTATTATTTCCTCATCTCATGTCTTCTGTTTCTAGGTTGGTATGACGTTGCTTCGCTCTACCTTGCAAGCACCAAAGCATTTCAAGTGGAGTGGGTCACCATGCTCACCTTAACACCTTAATAGACTTGGTTATTCACACAGAATTCCATTGACATGCTATCCTATGGAAGTATGACAAGATAACTGGAATAACATGAAGATAAACATATACTACCGCACATCCTGACCACAGAGAGATTGGAATTGGGATTGTAACTTGTACAGGTCTTCCTCTAATATGGCCCTATTTTCACGATTTTGTTGGGCGTCCACATCAACAGGTTTTGTCCTTACTTTAACCATCGGAGATTCATCTGCAGTCATCTGGTGTGATGAGGAGCCTCCTATTCCATCAATTCTGAAACCCTCTTCATTCTTTTCCTTGTGGGAAACAATAGATATAGGTGGATCAGGTTCAACGATTCTTGCGCGCAACAAGTCTGTGAGACGATCAAACTCAACCCTGCACAGGACGAACTTCTCATCATGAAAAGATTTTGAAGCATTGAACAAAAAAAGGATTGTTTAAAGGAAAACATGTGCACAAATAAAGGAACACAAGAATTTGACAAATAATAATTATGCAGATACATACTTAGTGAATGCTTTCCGCATTAACAAGTGTTCTACTTCAGACAATGCTTTGTCATTTGATGGGGCAGCTATGTTCTTCCCTTTCCCCATTCCAACCTCTTGGATTGGAGGCGAATCCTGCATGGAAATTTCAAATGTTGAGCGGTGAACAATGTGGTACCAAATAATCACAAGCTGTATACATTATAGCGTAGCGTGTTTAACTTCCAACAGTCGATTGCTACTTACAATATTGGTGGAATCAGGTAAGTCCTGTGTTGGATCATTATTTCTGGCTGCAAGACAAAACATCCATCAGATCAACAACATTATAATTTTCAGGCAACTACACAAGTCTGAACAAGAATTAGAGCCAACAGTATGAACAGAATTGGGGTGACAAGAGGATCTCTTATTTCACACATACCAGATGCTAATATTTAGACTATTTTTAGCTTACGGATATCAATAATTGTGATATCCTTCAGAAGTGTATTTAAACAACAACACTAATGCACTACAGATATCACTACGGTTTATAGCTTTCCATTTCTGCGGGAAACCTCATGTGAGTTCTTCCAGCAGAACAATTCTCTTTCAACACGAGCTGAACTCTAAATATCAGCAATAAATCTGGCACAGCTAAAATTACCCAAAACTAAAGCAAGTGCTTGCTAAGGCGAGGTAAACCCTAACATGCCCGGAAAGCCCGAAACCCTAGCCCAAGCAAAAATCACGGACGGTTGGGGCAAACACTAATCTCAGCAAACAGAGAGCAACACGGGTGAATCTAACGCTCACCGGGAGGCGAAGACGGGGCCGGCGGCGGGGCGAGGCGCTTGCGGAACATAGAGCCGAAGAGCCTCGCGGCGCCGCCCGAGATGAGGCGGGAGGCCGGGTCGACGAGCCGGGACACCCATCCGCCGCTCCCGCTCCCGCCTCCGCTCTCCCCCGAGGATGCGGACGCCGCTGCCGCGGCGGCCGCGAGGCGGTGCGCGGCAGCTGCGGCGGGGGGGCGCTCGTAGGGCGTGGACGCGCCGCGGGTTGGTGGGCGGCGCCGGATCTTCCCTCCCGCGCCGCTGGCGCTGGAGCCGCCGTACTGGCTCGGGTACATGGCGCCGCTGCGGTGGAGGCGGAGGCGGAGGCGCGGGGAAGGGGAGGAAAAGGGCAAAGGCGAAGGCTAGGGCTTCCTCCCGTCCGCGCGAGTCGCGAGAGGCCCGTGTAGTTTGCAGCTTCCTGTTTCCTTCTGCGTCTGCGCTCTCGGCGTAGGCGTGCGCGGGGCGTGGGCTCGCTGCGGACACGTAATTTCTGAACGGGCGGACGCCTCCCGCTTCCCGGGCAGCCTATCAACGTTCGGATTTGATCGTTTGAACACGATTAGAGCCGTTAATGCTATAGGTGGATTTGAATTTTGAACTCCTTATTATTTTTTTATATCACGCACGATATAATGCCCGGATGCTTTTTTTGAGGTTATCTTGACTAATAAATGCCCGCTACACCTGACAATGCTCGCGGTTATTACGAGTTTGAACACCCATGTCACTGCTACTTTCTGTACAGGATCTATGAAATTCACTCCATTTTCAGTACCGAGTCCTGCAGAAAACCCAACACGATTTTGTACTTTCCGGCCGAAACCAGAACATATTTTCGGGGGAAAAAACATTGTTCATGTTCAAAAACCAACACTGAAACATAAAATAAAACTAAAGTACACATCCGTGTCAGTGCTGATTGCTCCCACAACTGTGGTGTTATAAAAAAAAAATTAACCATTTTAGGTGCACATGGTGCGGTCTCACCAAGATATTGCCCAGCAACGTGGGTGTGGCGAGCCCACGACAGCAACGGCATTCCTTGGCCGCTGCCGCCATGTCTGGCCATTTGCTACTCCTCTCCTCAGGTCCTGCCACGCCTAGGATGGCCGTGCACCACTCAGCTAGCGTCGAAACAACCTCTGGCTGCACGACCAGCTGGACGGACAGCAACCCACCAGGCGATGGCACGCCACCCGCGCTATCGCCCGGGGAATCGCAGAACAGAGTCAAGAATCAAAAGCGGTTGTGTACTTGCCCTTTCAAGCGCTCATGTTTCAGGTAAGACGCATTAAGGACAAGACCACGGCAACAATGAACGAAAGGCAATGCCCAATTATACATGTAAAAAAAAGCATGTTGCTATGCACCAGAAAAGCAAAGGTTCCATGACAGCACCGTGTAAAAAAAAGCATGTTGCTATGTCCAACTCAGGAATAAAAGAGGGTGGTTGAACGAAAGTAATATGGAACCATTGTGTTCTGTAAGTACATCCATGGCACGTTTGATCACAAAACCTGGTCAAGTTTGAGTTTAGATAATGGCATTAGTTGTAGCAAATCCTATGCTGAACCCGAATGAGATGCATGTCAGTTCCTTGTTCCTGTCTCCCAGCAGCTTCATAGTGAGAGTGTACGAACCCTGCAACAGAACAAAATGCCAGAGAAAAAGAGTTAAAGAAATCCAGTCCCAAGGAAATCCAGCAAGTCTACTTCACTAATTGAAATACACCAGAGGTGCTAGTTATGCTTACTGGTGGAGTGTATGATGGCAATGTTTGTTTGCTAGTTAGCACGAATTCACCACTCACGGGGCAAGAAGTCTCATCACATAAGTTGTGTGTTTCTTGATGAACATGGAAGAAGAAGTACGCAACATCTATCACTAGTTTCCCTGTAGCTATGTTTTTGTCTGTACTCATAAACAAAAACATCCTGTAAATACCCTGTTTTGGTATGGCACAAAGCAACCAAATAAATGGACTAGGTCATCTAATGAAATAATGAAAATCATGCTAGGCAAATCATAAGAGTATAAAATAGATCATCTATAACACGCCGACTTCAGATTCATCCACAGTGCTCCAATAGCCATACAGGCCTTTTCCAAAGGTAAAGTAATCATACCTACACGTCTTTATCAAGTAAAATAATGGCATGTCTATTGATCATGAGCATCTGGAAAAATTGACTCCTATGTTATAATGCCGCATTGCCATTCAAGGAACAAGCCAAGTTGAAGGGAGTTCATGGTGGAGTGCCTGATCTGGGTATTGAACTACTGATATGAAGTTGATGCTAGGCGACGAACACAAGTTGGAGGGAAGTTATGGTGGAGTGCCTGCTGCATTTTCTGGTTACTGAGTTCTATAAATGTTCTCTGGTCTTTAGCAATGCCTACAATGGGGGAGAACTCCCAATAAATCTTAAAAAAATGTCTGACAGACTATCATAGATTCAAGGTATAGGTTTACTATCGTTATAGGCCGTGGGTGTTTCCGTGTTTCACAAGTTGAGACTAAAAATGGTATATGCACTCTGTATAGTTTGCATCACTCTGAAATTCTGAATGTTACACACCTACAGCCTACACTTCAGATATTAGTGGTGTCATGCAAGAAAATATGCCAGAAAAGTTGAAATGAATTTCTACTTTCTATACATAAGCTTGCACTATGTGAGTCTGTCAGGTTATATCAACAAAAAAAACAACAACAAAGAGCTTCGTCAAATTCTTGATCATATGAGCTTGCAAAATTCTTTCTCAATAGAGGCTGTGGCATAATAGATGATAGTTCACATATATTCCAGACGACAGAGTATCAACTCATTCTGGTGTAAGAAAAAATGGTATATAACTTATAAACAATATTGTCAGCTAAAATGGCCGATGACCAAGAGTTCGAGAGATTTCGCTGGTTTAAAGGATAGATAGAAACATCATAATTTGTGAATATAGGTTCAGAAGCTATATGGATGGCTTAAATGTTAGGAAGAGTAGTTATATAGCACAGTAGTTGCTTTGTAGGCTGAGTCACAACAGAAAATCATTTGTTTGGTACAATTAGTACACCAAAAGGGCCTCACTGACTCAAATACAGGCATCAATAAAAGAAGGTTACAAAAGTAACAGAAATCTCTAATTTGGCATTCACATTTGCATCCAATTTCACAATATTGTTCCGTGCTTTCATGTTAAGTACTCCCTCCGTTCCAAATTATTAGTAATCTTAGCTTTTTACTAGATTCATTGAATATGCTATGAATTTAGACAAGTATATGTCTAGGTTCATAGATGATGCCATGAACTTAGACACTCAAAATGACACCCAGGATGACTAATAATTTGGAACGGAGGGAGTAACTAGTACGGACATAAGTTTTCTTCACTACAAAGCTCTTTTCTTGTGGTTGCTGCATCAGAGATATAGCAGTATACTCTATCTGAGACAATGATTACACAGGAATTTCCCGGTAATAAATGGGAAAGCACAATGGGAACTGCTGAACGTGGCATATCCGCTGTGAATCGTACAAAGCCCTAACCCGAAATTCCGAAGTACAGAGGCTATTACGTTGAGCCCGCAGCAACAGAAGGATTGGTTACCTGTGGAGGCGGAGATCTTGAAGGTGGCCGGCTCCCCCCTGACGATGGGATCGGGGACAATCTCCACACCGCTCACCTTCACTGGGTAGTCCCGCCCCTTATCTGCAGAACAAGCACAAAATCATCATCACAACAACGGAACAAGCTCACCCGCACAATCCCGATTTCCCCGGAAACAAACTCGAGACCGGGAGACTCTTACTGCAGTACTCGACGGCGGTGGCGGTGGAGCCGGAGGGGAGGAGGAGGAGCACGAGCATCGCTGTCGCGGCGAAGAGGAGTTGGTGCTGCTGCATGGTCGCCATCGCTGCAGGCGGGCCGCTCTCCGGCGTCTCGAGCAGTGGAGTTAGCAGGAAGCAGGTGACGGCGTGACGCCACGAATCCACCGATGTGGACTCGATGCGGATGCGTTTGACGCATGTCGGTGACCTTGTTCAGTAGAAAGTGGGCCCAATCAGTTCCGGGGCCGAGAGTGGCGAGGAGACAATAGGCCTTGGCCCGTGAGATGGTGGTTATTTTGCATCGGGTTGGGCTGGGCTAGAAAATCTTAGTTCTTTATCTAAAAAAAAGAGAAAATCTTAGTTCAACCATCCGAAAAAGCAGAGTTAGAAAAGGAAGTTTGTTTCTTTTTCTACAAAAAAAAAGTTTGTTTCTGTTCTAAAAAAAGGTTTATTTCTGTGACGGAACTTCGTGTTTAACAGGTTACAGCATCTTTATTTAGTCCATTTCTTAACTTTTCGAATCATCTTATTTTGGCATGGCCGAAATCTTCGACTGAAAAGAAAGGGCATACCAACAGGTTTAGGATTAAGAACCTGATAAGCACTTAAACAGAAATCTTAAAACCATGTCACCACCGGTGTGCACCGCGTGCTCCCATTGTTAAGCATCTTTTTTTTTTATTGTTCATTGGAAAGAGTGTAGGCTATCCTCCTAAACTCTTACAGATGTGTAGATTACCCCTTTGTACACTTACATCGTGTACTTTTGACCTTAAACTTTTTAAACCGTGGAGATTACCCCTGCTAAGAATTAAGGCAAGTTGAATGTAGATTAATCTTACATTTTCTCTCGTGGACACAATAGTGCTTTGTTGGTCAGTAGCGCAATTGGAAATGGGAATCAAACAAATAAGCACGTGAGGTTAAAGGATAGTTCTTCTCACATATTCGAGTATGTTTCGTATTTGTGTACGGCAGCAATGTTTCCAGGTGGGATGTTGGCCATGCATTGTCACTTCTATGTCCTGAACGAGCCCAAGCATAATCTAGTTTCATTCTTTGAAAGTTAGGGAACATTCAAGGAGCACTGCGAGGAAGTGGAGAACGAGAGGTTTCATTGGTTTCCTCCGGTCAAGAACTTAAGACTGGAAGCACACGTGATATCCGGATTTGGTGACCGGCAGGCTGGATTCTGATCTAAAAAATATATATAAATAAAAATATGCATCCAAAAAATTCTAAACTTTTTGGGCGAATACAACTTATTGTGACTTACCGCATAAAAAAAGGACTATCACTGAAAAAAATATTACATTACTATAATAAAGAAAGGAAAAGAAACCACATGTGAAACCAGGCATCTGCCGATTCGGCCAGCAAGTGCAAAAAGGAGAAATGACCGTTTGGCAGCTGTTCTGCCGTTTCACAGGAAACTGGGAGTAGCATTTCTGGGGAGCAAAGAAAGGTTTGCCTCTTTGCTCCGTTGTCTTGTGCAGAAACCATCCTTATTGGCATCCGTTTCTTCAAAGCTCAAACAATGAAATTCGCTCAATTGACCCACAATCCTGGGATAAAAGGGGGCTGTATGTACGTCAATATATGGTTAAAGGCATCTAGGGACCATGAGACTGATATAATATATTCGTTAAGTACTTGCCTAGTAGACCTTTAAAACTGATCAAGTTGCAGGAGTCTTGAAGTCTCAACTGCTAGTCTGATTCTTTGTTTTACTTGGCCCCAAAGGTCAAGACATTGAAGCAATTGGGAGCGGAAATACTTTTGTATAGAACATTGCAGTTGCTATTCAGAGTGCATGGGTGAAATCATTATGCCCTTTACAGTTTAATCTATAACTGTATGATTACAATCTTCTATATCCATGACCATGAATCATACATTGCTAATTCAAAAACCATTTGTCAGGCTTGTCTTGCAATTTGTTCTCATCAGAAACACAGGCATTCGATGTAAATTCCATGTTCAACATTTGAAACATACACACAGTATAACTAGTTATAAGCCTTTTTTCTGTGGAATAAGATTGAATATACATACTCATCTATAATAAGTTTTCTAATCTGCATAAAAGCCCATGTGAGCTTATCATTGGAAGATTATCAACCATTTGTAGTCATGCATACTGAATCCTAATCTAAACTATCTGAACCCAAATTTACAATTTCACCCCCCAAGTAAAGATGTTCCTAATTCCTACGACCCTGGACATTTTCAGCCATTCCATTTCCTAAAGACGACGTGCCCCGACCGATTGTCAATTCCACCTCATATTTTGGTGGTATAGCAGTAAGGAGTAACGACATGAAAAATAAAAGAAAATCGGAGCCCAAGGAAGGAAAAAAAAAACCCGCCGAGAACCTGATCGTCCTTGCCTATTGTCATGACGACATTCTGGCCATTGCCAACGGCGTGACCTCGGCGAGCGGCGTCGGCATGGGGCTCGGCAACGGCGACGTCCTGCACACGGGGCACGTGGGGTGCTGCCGGAGCCATGGGTCGACGCACTCCCGGTGGAACAGGTGGCCGCACTCCGGCAGCATCCGGAGCACGTCGCCGTCGCCGTAGTTGTCCAGGCAAATGGAGCAGCACGTGCACGTGGTGCCCTTCTTGGCCTTGGCCTCCTTTCTCGCCTCCCCGTACACCACCTCCGGGTACCCCTTCAGCGTCGCCTCGTCGATGCCGAGCTCCACGTCGACGTCGCCGTCGTGCACCCCTTCGCCGCCGCCGTGGACTCCGCCGTGGCGCCGTGACGGAGCCTCCCCCGCCGCCGCGTCGCGATCGGAGGCGGAGGTCACGGGCGCGCGGGTGCAGAAGTAGGAGGCGAGCGTGATGGTGGTGATGAGGAGGAGGATGCCGACGGAGACGCCGACGCCGTAGCCGAAGCCGCCGATGCGGTCTGAGCTGAACATGCCCACGGAGGAGTTGCCATCGCCCGGCGTCAACCCCACAGGCGGCGTGCCGCCGGTGCTCATCGCGGCGCGCCTAGCTAATAGCTGGTGGCTCTCTCTCTCTCTCTCTCTCTCTCGATGGGTTTCTTGGCCGGCCGGCGAGGCAAGTGAGCCGCTACTAGCTGGAACGCGGCGAGGTGAGGCGTCGGCGTTGATGCTGGTGGTGAGGACAGGGATCGTTGCGGCCCCGGCGCCTTTGGATCGTTTGGTGAGGTGCGGTCTTGTTTGGGTTTGAAGGGAGCTTGGATCCGGAGCTTGGGAGGTTGCGAACGAGTGCGACGTCAACGCTTTGCATGTTGCAGAGGGCGGAACAGTAGGAAGGGAGAGAGAGAGGAGGGCAGAGGAGCAGAGAATGGAGTTCTATATAGAAGGTAGAGACAGGGAGAGGGAGGGGACTAGGGGAGGCAATGATCTCGACTTCTCGAGGTCAATGAGTCGGTTTGGTGATTTTTTTTATATGCCTGTTTTTCCTGCTGATTTGCTGCTGGTTTTGATTGCGTATTTGTTTGAACAAGTTGTTGTCTCGTTAGGTTGTGTTGTTGCGCAGTTTGTTGATTCCTTTGGTTTTTGTCAAATGTCAATGCAATCATGTGTGCAGGTTCTGACTTTCTTTTCTTTTTGTTTTCGAAGTTTGTGACAAGCATGCATGTATTTTCAGTTCAGCTACAGCTATTCATATTGCACCGGGATGAGCAATGAGCATCCATCTGGACATGATGATTCTATACTCCTTCATCTGAGATGCATTGGGATGAACCAAATTACAAACTGTGTAACACTAACATACATCCCGATGCAAATATGGTAGTTGATGGCCATGTGCCACAATCTATGTCAGGTTCAGGTACGATGATATTATACTTCATGCCTGGGATCATTATAGATGTGGTATTCTTAAAAACTTCGCTAAATGTCATCCCTGGGGGTGGAATGGATCAAGACATAAAATCATGAAAAAAAGAAGGACAATCCAATGTGTATGATTGCTTTGTAAAAACATGATCTATGCCTTGCTGACTTAGAAGGCAAGGTGATGTGAGTTGTCCAATTGCAATCCTCAGGATGACATGTGAAGTGCACTTCAAGTCATCTGAGTTTCAGATTTTTTTCATCGGCCTTCTTGCCTTCACTTACTCACATCTATTCTTTAAAAGAAGAAACATTTTTTGTCCTTACCATAAGGTTCCAGCTCTTATCATGGCCCGCGTCAGAGTTTTTCCTTTTTGGAACAAGTCAGGGTTGCTTATTACTATTACTCTTCTGAAATGACCTTTTCTCTGCAACATCAATTGACCATTGTTCACTTGTTTGAAAGGCATTAAGCATTGTTCACACCAATAAAAACCTAGTGGCCAAGTTATTAAGGCGAAGTTTAAGAGCCAATCATGGAAGAGCCCCAACCGAAGTTACATGACAAACTGACAATTGCAGTCATGCAAAAAAGCGACAGGTAAACTAGGCAAAAAGGTTTTGCTTCACACCCAAGGGGGACGTCAGAGGATCTAACGGAATAGACCCCTACCAAATCCTTGCCTCGTCTTGCCAAATGCCAATCGATTAAAGATATTTTCTTTTCAGGGATGCTACCGATTGGTACTCTGGAACTGAATCTTGGTTGCTGTTATTCAGAAATATAGTACTACTCCGCAGCTCTGTTGCATCTTTGCTCTGACTTCTGAACTTTTCGTTGCAACGTCAGAGAAGGTGGGTTGAAGAGCATGTATGGTCCGTCTGGAAGGTCAACCTCCTCCAGAACATATATATTCTTTTTATTGAGTTGAGTTAAACTATGTAGAATAATGCAGTTGTATATGCACTAGTTGAGCAGCCTGGCCTAGCACTACCTCCTCCAGCGATGCCTTCCCCTGATGCCTCGCCCTCCACCACCACCATCCAGTACTCGTTCCAGTTGGATCAAGCAACGTACAAAATCAAAGGGGGAAAAAAAGTCTTCCTTCCTGTCTTTCCTCGGATCAGCCGGAATTGTTCGGTGCCACAGTGTGGTAAAAAAATGATGGTTGGACACTCTCTCTCCAATCCAAACACCGTTTTACACGCTGCGAGTTGTGATGCTTCGTCAAAAAAATCTGGCACCGCTGCTAGTACATTCTCCGGTGCTTGGTTCAGTGAAATGAATAGAAAATATTTCTCTCCGTGCAATGGAACGGATACAGAGAGCTATAATTGAAACCAAAGACCTTAGTTTATTCGCGAAATGACCTCACGGTATTTTTTACCATCGATAGACACACTATTTTTTACCATCGATAGACACACTGCAGGATAGAACTGAGTTGAAGCATCGGGGTTACGTGCAGATGATTTGACGTTCGAAGCATCACCTACGCTGTGGCTGCCCTTAGCCTTCAGTTTGCCTGGTGCAGGCATTGTTCGGTGACAACTGACAACATGTTGTAACGTGTTCAAGCTGCATACTCTCAGGTCTCAGCAGTAGCCAGCAGAGCCTGCTGTCTCAGGGGGGAAAAAAGGCTCTGCATCGTTCTCCCTGGACCAGGTGAACTCGGCTACAAAACTCTGCTATTACACTTTTTCCTCCTCTCAACCGTGTTGCTGCTTTCCCTGACCTACTGAAACTGAAGGCACGAGAGCGTTGCGGACTGTTCACACACTTCAGGAGTTAAGGTTACATCACAGACAGATTTGGCATCTTTGGGTTGAGCACCACAAGCAACTTTGGTAATTGGTAACTTTTTTTTCCTCGAATAGGTAATTGGTAACTTTGATGTCATAAAGAAGAGAGACAGCACGGAACCACATAATGTTGTGTGAAAGAAAAAAACACCACAGGAGCTCATGAACGCCAACTCTACTGCACGGATAATAATATTCAGGTACAGGTCTGCGATCATGGACCAGGACCATGACCTCATTGCTCAAGAATTCGAGGGCGCTGTACGATCAGGATCAAGAAATGCAGGCACTGTCAGGTTTCAATTGTCAAGCATGTACAGAGGACGGCGTCTGCTGTTCACGTCATGAAGTAACAGCATTTCATGGAAAACACAGGTTTTTCCAAGATTCTTGCTGTAATGCTTCTCGATCGTGGCCACGATTAGCCCTGTTCAGTAATTCGGCCACGTTTTAGCCGTTGTGATGCCAGAAACAAAGTTCAAACAAGAAGGTTCCCGTTTCATGGTTTAAAGGCGGTTTACAGCAGCAAGTATGGATTTATGAACCTTGATCTCTTCAGCTGCCGCCTCCTGCCTTGCTTGACTCGAATGGTTCGAGGAGCTCCAACCCTTCATTGTGATATGAGTAGAAGTCCCCGAAACTCAAGAAGAGAATTGAACTAACCGGGAACGAATCTGAAATGGTAAGAGTCTTGAATTTTCTGATTCCTCGGTTCGATCTTGAATTGCAACAGATTTAGTATGAGTAAATTCGGTGGCAGGCCATGGTTTAAACCAAATTTGCAGCCCATGTCGGCCCAGGTGCAAGAGCAACTTTAAGGCAACAGCTGCCCCGCCTCCCATCGAAGTATCCAACAATGGAACCGAAATACTCACATAAGCAAAGAGCCTCTCTTCAATTGGAACCTTGGTTATGAAAAGCGCACCACCTCAACATATCCAGAAAATGGGAAATGACACATTATTTGGAATAGCCAGTAACGGAAAACATGCAAAACTCAAACTCTGCAGATAAAATATTGTACTTTATAACTGCAAATACTATCACATATTACGTGGTGGGAAAACTTCCATCAGTACTCGCACATAGCGAAACAACAAATTTGCCGCCACCATCCAACAAATCTTATCTTGCTACAAAGCCTACTGCTGGGCACACTGCACCCTCTGCGCACCGCCAGGCATGTCCTCATCCTCATCGTAGGCCTCCTGGTGCTGCTGCTGCCGCCTCCTCATCTCCTCCTCAATGTTCACGTCATATGGCATCGTCTCCTCGCACTCATCCAACTCCATGTCCGTGTACTGCGACGCCGGCTTGGGCGGGAGGACGGCCTCCAGGGCCTTGCATTGTTCCGGGTTCAGGGAGTCTGGGAACTCCACCGAGAAGTGGATGTACAGCTTGCCCTTCATGAAGGGCCTCTGGTACATGGGCATGCCCTCATCGTTGATCGCCTTGAATGAATCTGCACAGGTATTACAAACAGTGAGCATTTGGTCAAACTCACAAATTTGCAGCCCATGGTACATGGGACGCAACAAAGCAATCAATTGATATATCTCATGCTCATATCATAGACACCTACCTGGCTTGACAACTTCACCAGGGTTTGACTTGATGAGCAACTGCCTGTTATCCAAGTGGGTCAGAACAAACTGGAAGCCACACAGAGATTCAGTCAGGGTGAGAGTGTGCTCATAGAAGAGGTCATCGCCCTTTCTCTTAAACTTGGGGTGCTCCTTCTGCTGGAGGACAAAGATGATGTCTCCGGTGACAGTATCCGGCTGCGCAGAACAAACACAAAAATAGTTAGGACCCCACTAGTTTGAGGCCTCCACAACTTCAGAACCAGGGATCAGCAGCAATTCAAAGACATACCGCCTCATCAGCTTCACCAGGGAATGTGATCTTCTGGCCATTCTGCATACCCTTCTCAACCACCACCTCAAGAACCTTCTTCTCCTGCACCACCTTCTCACCCTTGCATTGTGGGCATCTGTCTTTGTCATTGATGGTCTCCCCAGTACCCTTGCACTCATTGCAAGGATGCTGCATTTGCTGAATCATACCAGGTCCCAGCTGACGGATTTGGACCTTATAGCCAGAGCCCTGGCAACCAGCACACCTTGATGAAGCCCCAGACTTCGAGCCCTTACTGTATAATGAATGCAACACATCATGAGAATCTGGAACAACAGAAACCTTATGCATGGTCTAACAGAAAAGATTGGCTAAATGACATACCCATTGCACTTGGAGCAGAGTACATTTCGGGACAGTGAGAGCTTCTTTGAGGTGCCATTGTACAATTCCTCCAGAGAAACCTTCAGAGGGTGTACCACATCCTCACCCCTACGCTGCCTCCTGCCCCTGCTGCTACCACCACCTTCACAACTCAAGAGCATTGACAGTGAGTGCCAGGTAGGTAATTTAGTAGTATTGCTTAAAAGATTATGGTCACTGTTTTCCATATAACATACCTCCAAATGGGCTTCCACCACCAAAGAAGGATTGGAAGATATCAAAAGGATCGTGCATCCCTCCTCCGCCTCCCATTCCCTCCTTGAGGGCATCCTCACCGTACTGATCATAAATCTCTCGCTTTTCAGGATCACTGAGGACCTCATAAGCCTGAGCTAGCTCCTTGAACTGCGACGCAAGAACCAATCTTAGTTTCTTGGTTTGTCATCTCAGACAGAAATCATCATCCCCATTCATACAGACTCATAACCAAAGAACAACACTACACATATATACATCATCACTAATTCTATAAAAGCATGAGCAAACCATCGTTATAGCAAATGTTGAACAACCTTGTGGCTGAAGACTAACTGATAGAATACGGAGTTCATCACAAAACAAGCTAAGTAAACGATGGAGTACAGTACATAAATCATGATATAACAGAATGAGCTTGCTCATGTTTTCAGTGATTTGCAATAATCAGTAGAGCAGAGCGGCATTCAGGACAAGGGCAATCAACTGGAATGCACCCTTTGTTTTTCAGGTAAGATTTGCAACCATTTTGACAATTCATAAAGAAGTTATATGACGACCAACCATCAATAACGTCACAGCAGGCAATCAGGTCTAGAAACACTGACAGTGAACTGCAGACACCGTACCACAAAATGGGATTTTCCCTCTAATAGCGCAGCAATCAAGGGAACAAACATAATCAACAACCTGAACTAATCCGATCTAACCCACATAGAATAACTAATTCCATTACCACATCCTGACAATTCAGAGCCACATATACATCCCCAGCGGAATCCCCGAACCACCGAGAACATATCTTCCAGCCCAACCCATAAACACATCCGGCCGCCTCAGATCCGCCGCCCCCCACAGTCACCAGGGTAAATCGACCCAACCAGACCTTCCCAAACCCGCCGCAAATCCACCTGACGTCTAACCCAACACCGCACAAGGATCGAAGGCACGCGAAGACGCCAGGCCGTTCGCTCACCTTCTCAGGGTCCCCGCCCTTGTCGGGGTGGTTCTTGATGGCTGCCTTGCGGTAGGCCTTCTTGAGGTCATCCTGCGACGCGTCCTTGGGCACGCCGAGGATCTCGTAGTACCGCGTGTTGTCGCTCTTCTTCGGCGCGCGCCCGAACATCTCGTCGCCGCCGCCTAGGAGTATACGAAACGGAAGGGGATTTCCTCTGGAGAAACCCTAGCTGCTTGATCCGACGGGAAGCGAGGTCGCGGGTCGGGGGCGGTTTGTGAGGAGGAGGAGAGAGAGGAGGACCCCGTAGTTATAGCGTGGGGAAACGGGTGGTGGGGAGTGAATACTCTGGAAGCTGCAGGAGGCGAGGGGACGGCCGTCGGATGCGGATCGGGCGGCCCCGGGCGGAGCTTCCAGATGCTTCCGGGGTCTTCCGGCGAAAGGGGAGCGCGCTGCGGGGAGCGCGTGTTGACGCGCGACTCGATGTTTGGCGGGCCGTGGGTCGTCGGGCCGCGTTCGGGTCCGTGGCGGAGGGAAGGACTGGGCCGCGCCCGACTAGGAGATCCGCTTGTTTTGGGAAGATACTCTTGTCTTGCAGTCGCGCTCTCCGTCCCCCTTCCAAATTATTAGTTAGCGTAGTAAACCTACGCATATACTTATAATGTAAATACATAGTATATTCAGTCTAGTAAAAGCTAAGATGACTAATAATGTACAACGAATTACAAAAGACTACGCTACAACGTTAATTTTTTAAGGCCTTGTTCGTTTTGGCATGGAATGACATGGAATGAGCTCCAAACCACATGGAATATGTTGGCATAGAATCAATCTCAATCTACCCAAAATGTTTGTTCGGTTAGGCATGGAAGGGTTTAAAACCCAGCATGGAACCAAAAAGGCCTATTTCATTCCATGAGTATGACCTCATGGAACCAAACCCCACGGAACCACTCAAACCATTCATGGAACCATTCCAGCTTGGGAGCAATTCCTAGGTTGCCGAACAAGCCCTAAGAAAGGAATAAAGTTTTGTTTTAGAAGGAATTAGATAGGAAACTTTTCCAACATTGGATTTGTCTCGCACTCTCGTTTCACAATAGGCAGCTTTTGCGAGGGTTTTTTTTTATCGAAACAAATATCATTTTTTATACAATTATTTATGTACCGTGTTCTGAAACAGCGTCAAATCATCTCAATTTGGGCAAACAAGTGAAGTCAAAGCCAATATAGACCTCTAACTAAGTGACCCTAAGTTTTGCATAGAAACAACCTCATTGCAATCTCGTAGTACCTGGAGAAAAGACAAGAACACGGATGAAAATTTGAGATGATCGTATCCTCAGCTGGCATATCAACTCACCGCCCAACAATGGACATCAAGCCTGGAATTTCTTCAGCAAGAATGCATCATATAAAGATAGAGAGAGTCAATGGGGGCTTTTGGTTGCTGGCCACAACCAGCCACGCCTAAGTGTAGGCGGCGCACTTAACCTTTGGCCACCGTTTGGTTAATTATTAAGTCTTGGCAGCCACAAGAAATGACAAGCAAAAGTAGTGCTGGCGTGGCTAGTTCTGGACAGGAACCAAGCAACCTTAATGTTTTTTTAGGGAAAAGTCTATTTTTCAACCTTTAACTGTTACAAAAGTCTGATTTTCAACCTCAAACTACAAAACCAGACACTAATGGCCATTCAACGATCCAAACCATGCAAAATTGGCCCTTTATGTGGTTTTGAGGGTGGTTTTGGATTTTATAGAAATAGCAGAAATATTATTTAAACTTTAAAAATACATAACTAATTCATTTTGGACCCAAAAATTATGAAATTAGTGCCAAAAGTTCTATTAACATGTAACCAACCTATTGGCACACTATTTAATATTATTTGAATATTATATATTTATATTACTAGTGTCTTATTGTTTTTTCTAAAAATAATTAGAATTAAAGTAAATAATATGCAAATAACTTCTAATGGTGCACCAACATATAGGTCACATTTTTTTTAAAAAAAAATTGGCACTGAGTTCATATTTTTATAATTTAAAATAAATTATTTATGAATTTTTTAAATATAAATTATTTTTAATTTTTTTTGGAAAATACAAAACCACCTTCAAAACCGCCCAAAGGGCCAATTTTGCACGGTTTGGATAGTTGGAGGGTCTTTGGTGTCCGGTTTTGTAGTTGTGGGTTGAAAATCATACTTTTGTAATAGTTGGAGGGTGAAAAATAGTTTTTTTCTTTTTTTTTATCTGATCTATTTACAGCACCAAATGTATCCATGTCATTGTCCCGGGTTATCAAGGTTGTTATGCCATAAAAATCTTTACCGTCTATGTTAGGATAGTCTAAAGGACAGTTGACACTTGACACCGGAGCATACAACTTCCTAGGCTCATGCGACAATTTGAGCAATTCACAAAGTAACTGTTCTGAAGTTACCTTTAGAAGTGTGATGTCAGGAATTTGAATCCGGCAACCTCCAAAATCCAAATCATTGTTCCCTTTCCACATAGACTGGCGCAGCAGAACGTGTCATGGACTAGCAAGGACGGGTAACATGGCGGCATGGCGCTCAATCAACCTCCTGTTTCCGAGGTGAAAGAGCATCTGTCCTTTTCTGGTTAGTGGTTGGTAGCTGCAGAAGAGCACTGATAGGCCGTCTGATAGCATGTTAACCGCATGATTTCTTAAAGCGAAATCTCAAAAGATGCTTTATACGGTCATCCTCCAGTCCATGAGTGCGCCCTATCATCAATTGCAACGAATGAACCGGCCCTCAAACGAAACAAACAAAACAAAACAAGTTCTTCACTGTTTATATTCCGTAAGCTCTAGGATCGATACCATTCGGAGGAGTAAAAACAAGGCTAAAACCGGCGTAAACACATGTGATCCTCCCTCCCATGGTTGTGGTACCAGAAAAACTAAAAGCAAAAATCCACTATACAAAGTGACAAGCCCGTCGGCTTTCAGGTGACGACCTGCACAATTTCCTGAACCCTGATCTTGTACTGATTCTCGGAGCTCAGCGAGAAGGCGCGAGCAAAGATTGTGTAAGGGCGTGTTTAGTTGAGGTTGGAAAAAGTATTTTTTTTCTAGGATACTTGTTATTTGAGAGGGATGAATAGAAAAAAAAAAGAAATTTTTGAGAATATGTTTTCTTACGAGAGAATGTAAAGAACTTTTGGAACTAAACAAACGCGCCTTCTCCATTTCTCCGACATGCGGTGCAGAAAGTGAAAACGCGAGAAAAGCGGCGCCCTTTCATGTTCCTTTTCGTTCCTCCCCCTGCTCTGCTCTCTCTCTCCTCCGTGCCGTTGCCACTGTTTGCCACGCCGCAACGCACCACGCAAGCAGGAGCAGCGGGGGACAATAATGCCAATGCGGACGCAGAGGAGCACAGCGTCGTCACTGCTGCGGCAGTAATGGCCGGCTGGTTCCACCACGGCGTCTACTAGCGATACTTCGAGCCCACCCTTTCCTTGACTCCTTCGCCACACCATCCCTCAAGCGCACCCTGAAGCTCTCTGCCGAGGAGCGGCGACGTTCGTTGGGTGGCGAGGCGACGCCGGCTGGTCTCTGCCGGCGTTGATCTGGTGATGTGTCTTTTATGGCTGCCTTTTACACTCTTCCTTTTCGCCTTTCTGTGCTGTGAAATTGTGCAGGTTGGGCGGCATGTATTCGTGCCCGTGCTGATGGGAACTGAAAAGTTTGCATTTTAGGTTGCCGCGATGGGCATCTCGGCGAGGTGGCTTA
The DNA here is from genome assembly GCA_015342445.1 of Digitaria exilis. NCBI lineage: Eukaryota > Viridiplantae > Streptophyta > Magnoliopsida > Poales > Poaceae > Digitaria > Digitaria exilis. The sequence continues at coordinate 1,780,488 of JACEFO010001754.1, read as the reverse complement.
AGTCGTTGGTTGGGCTGAGGAAGGGGGAGCGGCAGCAGGAGCAGCATCGCAAGGAGGATGAAGATAGAGGACTAATGGTAAGGTTTCTTGAAATCAGTCTGCAGTCCTGGCGTCTCTTGGTCCTTAAATTGGTGGTTGGTGCATTGATGTTGTTTATCGCCTAGACCTGATGTGGATTGCGCGAGGATCATATTCAGAAAAAAAAAGAGGCGAGGACTTACTAATTGGGCTTCATAACATTTGACAAAAAAAAAAACCTAGGCTTCTACTTTCTAACGAACAATTTAGATGATCCATTCCTGACCGAATTGGTGCTGGACTTGGTTAGTCCTTATGCATTGTGCGTTTTAGTTTTGAATTTTACTGCAGAGGGAATATTGCTGGTAGTTAAGACAGTTCACCTGCTTGGTTGTAATGGCAATAGCCGGATTACTTGGTAATACCTTGTGATTTGGGCACTGAAAATGCTCGGTTTCTGTGCAATCACGAGAGCTGTATATATATATATATATATATATATATATATATATATATATATATATATATATATATATATATATATATCTCACAACCCTGTTATGAGTATTGTATCATTTTGCTTATTAGTTGCCAATTGGGGGAACCTGCAGAAAAATGATGCCACATACCAGTTTCATGGCCAGAATCAGCACTTCCAAGATGACAACAGCCTTGGTGCACAAGAAGAGCTTCCAGAAGTTGATAATGGGAATGGTTCACCGGAAGGTGCTTTGGATGTACCTTTGAGCCTGGAACCTACTTGTGGTTCACCTCATGGCCCACTACCTCAAACTGAAGATGAACTCAATGAGATCTGGGCTGCTACAGTTATTCAGACAGCATTTAGAGCTTTCCTGGTACACACTCATGTTGTCATGTGGATTCCGTATGTATGCAATTGCAGACTCTTCAAAATGTTCTTAGCTCTAATATATCAGCAAACCTGCATTGGCACACTTATACTCAAAACCTCAACATTGTTTGTTTTTAACCACGTTGTTACCTTATCAGCTGCATGCAACTAATTGTAGACTGAATAAAAATATTGAGTTTTAACTTAACAAAAATAAAATTGTCCTACTAGATCTCCCTGGTATATTTATCAGGTTTGAAGCTTTTTTTTTTAATCTCAATTCTTTTTTAAGCTAATGGCAATGCAATTTGTACTGGTGCAAGCTTAAACCAGTCAATCGTATGTTCCAAGTATGGTTTATATCTTCTATTCATGGTTGTACAGTGTACTCCATAATGATGCTTGAAATTAGTATGTTTGCAAGCTGACTTTATATTGACATTTGCATCTGACCATCTCTATAGTTGGCAAAATAATATTTCTTTGCTTCAGAAACATAGAGGTTAACTACCATCATTCTCACTTAGCGTTTTCGTTTTCAGGCTAGGAGAGCCCGTCGAGCTTTAAAAGGGCTGGTTAGGCTTCAGGCCCTTGTAAGAGGTCATATAGTGAGAAAGCAGGCTGCGACAACGCTCCGCTGTATGCAAGCTTTGGTCAGGGTTCAAGCCCGTGTTAGAGCGAGGCGAGTTCGCATGGCTTTGGAAAACCAGACTGATCAGCAAGATAGTTCACCGGAGCAAAACAATGAGGCATATGTTAGAGAAATTGAGGTGAGATTCAGAAGTTGCAAAAACAAGGCATCTTATCATCCCATCGTTTCTTTGGCTGATAGTTATATACTCCCTCCGTCCCAAAAAGAGTTTGACTCTCCAAGAATCTTGGAATGACTTACAATTTGGGACGGAGGGAGTACTATTTAATAAGCCATTTCCAAAATATTATGATTTGATTTGCTTAAAAAATTTATCACTATCTTTAATTACAGGATGGCTGGTGTGATATTATCGGTTCTGTGGAAGATATCCAAGCAAAACTTTTAAAGAGGCAGGAAGCTGCAGCTAAACGTGAGCGAGCGATGGCCTATGCTCTTACTCATCAGGTAGTTTATCCAACTGTTACACTAACATATTGCAGAAGTTATTGTTCTAGTAATGAGGTGATTACTGAAGTACTAGACAAGAACTAGAGTGAATGTTGCAACGCATGAAACTTGCTCTATGATCTAATCTGAATATATTACGGACATCTGCGAGTGATCTGGTTTGACCCTGCTAGCCTTCTGATCTTCTGTAATGGACTTCAGTGTTGTCAACAGCAATGATGCTTGCTGTTGTTGGATACTAAGCATTCCTTTCATAGGGAACTGTTGAAGTTTCCCTTCCCTGCATGCTGGCCTGAGATGTTCATCTATTCCATGTGCAAATTCCACTTGGACGGCTCTTTCGGAATCCAGGGATCTGAAATTCTTAACTTGTTTCCCCATGTATTTCAGTGGCAAGCAAGCTCAAGACAAGCTACAGCGTATGAACCTGACAAGAATAGCTGGGGCTGGAATTGGCTAGAGAGATGGATGGCTGTTCGCCCTTGGGAGAGTCGGTTCCTTGGTGCTTACACAGCAGATGGGGTTGCCATGGTTAATGAATTCAGGCAACCTGACAGAAGTGCAACCCCATACAGAAAACCTGTTAAAAAGCATGATCCAACCCTTCAATCAAAAACATTGAACCAGAAGGTCTTCCCATCGAACTCAGAGGGTGGTGGCTCCTCGACAAATCGATCCAGTGGTTCCGTATCAGCTAAATCTAGGATGAAGGTCGTAACCAGAGAAGGTTCTGATGATGCTTCTTCTCGTCCTTCAGTTCTTGGTGCACGATCTACTAGTAATCCAAAGGAGAGGACTTCTGCCAGTAATCAAAAGGAGAGGATTGGGGATTTGGATTGCCAAGTTCATAAAAGATTCTCCTTGCCTGGCAGTGGTAAGTGCACACACTACCTGCATCTATCATGAACTTCTTTCTATATGAAGATAAGCATGATGTTGTTTATACAGATACACGAGCAACTGGTGTGGAGTTTAGCTCTCTGACATGGCACACATTAGGATTTATCCAGCAGCTTAAAGAAACATTCTAATTAGTTGAAAAAAACATTCTAATTCGTATGATTACTATTGGCAAATCACCAGGTGTAGAAGCTGGCAAACGTCTGACGAGGAAAGCCACGGCTAACCGATCCCTGAAGTCTACAAAAGATCACCAAATGTTGCAGTCAAGACATCACCTTGCCAGTTCCATTGATCAGTTGCCCAACAGAGTTGAGCTGCAGACCTGAGAAGCCATGTGAAGCCGAGCACTGCCTTGGATTGCACCTAGCAAGTCAGATGTCATTCGTGTCTGCATTGCATGTCGGTCTTGGAACAGCGAAGATTCAGCATTTCGTTGCGATATAGATGTTGCCTCAGCTCGTTCTATGAGAGATTATTAGATTCGCCATTTCATATTTGTGGAGGTGACTATTGGGGGTGTATTGTTCTATTTGTATAAGCTGTAGCTAAGAGATGTAATTTTTTGTGTTTTGACTTGAATGTTTGTGTGTTATCGGTCGATGGTATTTGGTATAGTTAAGCGAGGTAAATCTTTTGAACTGTTTCGTGGTCCACGTATAGTTGCATTTAGAGGCAAGTATTGCACATGCTCTATCTTTTTTTTTCACATTTCTTTTTTTTTCTCAGCTAAAAACCTTGAAAGTCAATTAGGCATAAAAAGTGTGCGTCAGCAAAAAAAAAAAAAGTTTGCAAATTTTTTTTAGGAAAAAAAAAAGAAGTTTGCAAATGCATGGCTAAAAAGAAGAACTGGGCCGCCAAGGCCCAACAAGAAGACGCCTCCCCTTTTAAGCCCCCTTTATTCCTTGCCCTCACGACGCGTCTTCGTGAGTTGTAACGAACCGGAAGCCTTCTCGTCAACGGCCCTCGTCCGTCGCGCCCGAGGAAAACCCCACCCCCAGTTACGAGCTATGGCGACGAGTTCGCCGAGGCGCGCGTCGGTGCCGGCCGCGGCGGCGTCCATGGCCGTGCTCCTCCTCCTCCTCGCGTCCGTGGCCACCGGCGACGACCGCAACGGCGTCTACGACCCGTGCGCGGACACGACGGTGCGGCGCGGCGACGGGTTCACCTTCGGCGTGGTCTTCGCCGGCCACGATGCCTTCTTCAACGGCGGCGTGCAGCTCTCCCCCTGCGACAGCCGCCTCGGGCTCTCCAGCAGCGGCGCTCAGGTCGCGGTCTACCGCCCCCAGGTCGACGAGCTTTCGCTACTCACCATCAACTCCTCCACCTTCGACCCGGTGAGTTCTCTGAGTTCCTCGCCGCCGCCGTGCTAACCACTGATTTTTTTCCCTTCTAAGATTTTGCTTTCAATTCGGAGAATTCCTCGTGCGGTTGTATATCTGAAGTACGGTAGGAACCCTAGTTAATTGCGTATTTCTATCTCATGACATAATTATTTATCTTAATTTAGTTTCCTTTTTATTACACAAAACAAAAGTAAATATGACAATATAATGCCATTCGTCCTAGTAAAAAAAAACTGCCAATGAGGTAGCTAGAGAAGAACTTGTCAATAACGTCGGTGATCAACTGATTGGCCAGACTGGCCAGCTTGGAGCCGTTTAGCCAAACGCTGAGGGAGCTGGACGTTGTTGGCCCATCGGTTGATGGACACGTCGAGACAGTGCCATTTTTGGACGCATTTGGGTTGCGGTAGGCCCGATTGGTACTATGAGGTTGGGACACGCCTCATGTATGTCTGGTCCAAGTGTGCGGTGTTCGGTTGTTAGATTTCACGATGCAATTTATTCGGAGGTTCATGAATGTGTTGTTTCGGATTTGAAATTGTTAGGAGCTGCCGTTTTGTGATGATCATCATAAATAGCTCAAATTATCAATGTTTACAGACTTGCTGATCATCGTGATGATGAAGATCTCACCACTATCTTTCGCCGGGCGTTAGGGACGGGCTAATTAGCGACCCAACCTTGTGCTATGATTGAACTTGTTTCTCTTAATCGAGCGTCAAAACTCCTACATAAGACTCACCTTTCTTCGCTTGTTCTTCAGTCTACTCGCTTGTGTGGCAATATACTTTTTTTCTTCGATCATAGCCGCACAATTGCTCTTCAGTGATTTATCATATCATGTCTAGTACAAAATAACGGGCAATAGCATTAATGCACAACTTGTGCAGCACAAGTATCCCTAGCGCGCCCTGATCACAGCTGATACAACCAGAAATGGTTGGATGATAAACTGCTGCATCTGTTCTGTTTTTTATGATGATCAGCAGGAAAAAAAAACGCACATCCTCTATAGAGGATAAGTTGCTTTGCATAGTTTTAAACTTGTAATCATGGTGTGATCATTCCCATCATGGCATGTTTGTGCTTTCCAGTATGCATTGGAATTATGAACTGCAGTTTCTTACTATTCTTAGACTAGAGGCAATTGAATCACATCTAGTGACTAATGGACAATCCTTTCACCCTGTTCCAGACATCTGCTGGATACATGGTAGCTTTCGCCGGGAGGAAATACGCCGCGAGGTCACCTCCGGTCTTCGTCGGCAACAATACGCTCACGGTGACCAGCTTTACCCTGGTGGGTCCTTCAAACCATAACTGGGTTACTTAATCGTGCATCCACTTAAGTAATCGACCATGCCTACAACTGCGGCACCAAATCCAATCCTCAATGTTCAGGTCCTGGAGTTCCAGAAGGGCAGGCTCCAGAACCTGTTCTGGAAGGGCGGCGACTGCAGCTCGTGCAAGGGGCGGTCGGGCTTCGCGTGCGTGGACAATACCTGCGCGGTGCAGACGACGAGCTGCAAGGGCAAGGGCGGGCAGGCGGACTGCAGCCCCGGGATCCAGCTTGCGTTCTCGGGCACGGACAATCACGAGGACGTGCTCAACTCGTGGTACGAGGTGTCCAAGCTCCGGCAGTACTCCCTGTTCGGGCTCTTCTCCAACCTCAAGGACTCGCTCACCAGCCAGTTCAGCAGCTTCTTCTAAGACCGCCGTCGCTCCACGTTCTGCATGTTCGTCGATGTGTTCTACCGTGCCACGTTTTAGTGTGTACGTTTAGTGAATCGAGATGGAGAGGTAGCTTCTGCTTCTGAAAAAGAGAAAATGTTTGTACATTGCGTCCTATACTTTGCTGTATGTAGTTCGTGATGCATACGAGGCAAATATGTATACTATGTAGTAGCACTATGCGAGACTTTTTTTTTCGTACTTCAGATTTTTCGTTCCATTTAGTTCCATAAAATGAGATGCTTCATGACTGACTGCTGTGTCCTAAAGGAGAGATGGCAGCTGTGGCCGTGCCGCCGTGGGCGTTGGTCGGCGACTCTGCTCTCCTGCCTGGGCGAACCATGTATTCCAGCGTTGCCCTGGTCGGCTCGTATAGTCGTATGCAAGATTGCTAGACTAACAAGACTGTCAGGACTAATTAGTTTTATAATTATATTTTGTCCTATTTGATGTGGGTAGTTAAGGATCCAAACACCCCGACCGCGTCAAGCCTACTCCACTCTGCAACAACCACTGCAGAGCCAGAGCAGGTTTGACCTGCAAGTTCCGTCTGATCGATCCAATCCAAGTTCGCTCATCTGCCCCAACGCAGCAAAGAATTCAGAAGGCAGAACGCTAGGCTTCAACCTCCAGGATCCATGTGTTACGAACAGAAACACTGACCAATATAACCAACCCGATCATCCGAAGATCAAACTAACCATGCATATATGATACAAACGCCACGAATCGCAATAAAACGAATTGGGGAAACAAAAAAAAAAACATCTCTCCTCGTATAGTATCAGCTACTGTATCAACAAGAAGACATGACTGATCGATCGCCATGGACGAGCCTCTGGCGGCGGCCGGCTGCTACTTCTTGAGCACGATGGGCAGCACGATGATGAGGATGATGATGAGGACGATGAGTATGGCGATGAACGTCCACTTGCGTGTGCTCTTCTGGTGCTTCCTCGCCTCCTGCAGCTCCTCCCGTCCACGGTCGACGAAGGACTTCGCCCGCCCGACGTTGCCCCGGATGTCATCAAGCTGCTCCCCCTGCGCGGTCACGAGCACGGCCATGTCGTTGAACACCTGCTGGAGCTCGAGCAGGCTCCTCTCGAGCTCCGCCACGGCGCCATGGCGCTCCTGGATCTCCGCCACGACGCCCATCACCTCCCCTCTCCCCTGCTCCGCGATCGCCCGCTGGAGAAACCTCTCCCCCTCGCCGGACTCCGCCAGCGCGTCCAGCGTCGCCTCATCGGCGTTCGTCCCCGTCACCGTGAAGTACCTCCGCGCCACCGTGTCGCGGTACTCGGCGGCGATCCGTGACCGGAGGGAGGAGAAGGTCTCCATGGAATCCTTGAGCTTCTTCCGGAGCCCGGCGACGACGGAGGTCCTGGTACGGTCGGTGGAGGAGCCGGGCCCACAGCCGGGGACGGAGCGGTTGGCGGCGTTGGCGCGGTCGAGGGATTCGAGGCGGAGCTTGACGACCTTGGCCTTCTTGATCGCCGCGTTGACGTCGGCGTCCATACGGGAACGGAGCTGGCGCACGGCGGCGGCGTCGTGGAGGGACTTGCCGTCCTCGTTCGCGTCGTGGAGGGAGCGTTGGATCCGCTCGAGATCGCGGAGCTCGTCCTTGATCGACTCCACGTCCTCGAAGAACTTGTCCAGGCTGGCGCCCGCCGCGGCTCCCGGCGGGGCGGACATCTCCAAGCCGCCGCCGCCGGACTCGATGTCCCCGTCGCCGCCGCCGCCGCCGCGCTTCCATGAGCTCGAGAACAAGCTGTTCATGGTGGCTGGCTGGCTGTCTCCTGGATCGTGCCGCTGCTTCTGGCTCTGGCTGGGTTTCTTCGCGCGGATCAAGATCAAGATCGTTTCTTGGGGCTTGCTACGGTGGCAGGTTTATTGGATCGGGAGATGAAATAGTAGTTGGGCGAGGGGAGATTCAATCAATCATGCGAAAGCGAAAAGGCAAAGACGCGGAGTTGAAGGAGTCGGCGTGTGGTTTGGGGAACGGGGAGGGATCGGTGTGATGTTGACGGGCGGCGCGTGAGGGTGAGGAGACCGTGTGAGCGCCGTCCCGCTCTGAAATGGCAACGCGGGAGGAAGGTGGGAGGAAGGCGAGGAGGGCGGACACGTACGGGAGTAGGAGACGACGATGGCGCCGCCGAGCTCAGGAGGAGGTCGGGTTCTCGATCACTGGGTGGCGTCGCTGGAAATCCAACCACCGCAGCGCTGACTGGACCAGCCCGCTGCGCACGAGACGAGATGGTAGCTTTCACTGCACGGGTACGTGCCGACGACTTGCGTTGTCATCTCGAGAACAATCAGTTTTCAGTTCCATATCTTGACCCGATCAACGGAGGCAGGCAGCAACTGACCATGATGCCTTGTTCTTGTTCAGCAGCCTCAAAGGAGGCATCTTCTCCAACCTCGAAAACTCGCTCACCAGCAGGCGAGCTAGATGAGCTAGCGTCACCGTCGTCCCTCCCCGTGCAAAGACTAAAGACAACCATCGCTTTGTATGTCTGTTCATGTGTGTATGTTTAGTGAATGGACTGACAAAGAGGGAATATCTGGTACACATAATGTTCCAGTTCAGCATTTCCAGTTTCCCGCGCTCTACAGGAAAGCATTGTCCATAGTTCGAGGCTCCCTGAATATATTGTTTTCCCCTAGGCCCACTAGTCAGTGCCTCAGTGGCAGAAAAATGATGGATAGTAAGAATAGAACCGGTGAACTGAAGGGCAATGAAGATACATCAAACCACTTCGCTATAAGGTATTATATGTTTGGAGGGATTTATCTCGCGTAGATAATATATAATTTAATACACACTTAACGGATTTTTTGGGCATAAATTCATATATTTGTTCATGAGCGAAAACCACCAATTTCGTGAACTTTTGATGAGATTTCATTGAAATTATATATACGTCTGCCTATCGATTCTAAGATTTCTTAACATCAGTTTTTTGTTTCATTCAGAATCTTGTGTGGAATATTTGGATATCTAAACATCTATTTTTATGTATTAAACTTATTATTTTGATGTCATCCTATGGGTATGAAGATTTTTTAGAAGGAGCCTTATATTGGAAGATGGAGGAGTGTGTGTATAAAAGAATAGAAGAAGTCCTATGGGTGTTGTCCACCTATCAGTTCCAAGATCTTATAGCATTATCTTTGTTTTCTCTATCCATATTTAAATGTTGTATTCTTAGTATGATTTATAAACATTTATATTGTGCTTTATGACTCCGTCTCTTGATGTGGTACCATCCATCTATTGAATTTTCATCATTAATTTAACTGTTAGGGTGGTCTCTTTTCTATAAATGCAAATACGAAGCGTAACCATGTATACACAAGATGAATATTGACCATTTGTAGGTCGTCCCAAGGGAAACCCGTTGTCCTAGGCACATCACAACATACTAGTACATGATGGCTACAAAAGTGATCCTTCGAATCTTGGTCTTTGCTTTAGTTTTTTCCATGCTTGCAACACATCAAGCATGGAGTGAGAAGGATTGTCGTGATCAGAAAATTTTAGTTATGCTCAAATGCAAGAAAGACCTTAAAATTGGTGGTCCTTATGTTGGTCCAATGCCAGGGGACATATGTTGCCGCACAATTGTTGTATCTGATATGGTTTATATATGTGGCAGCCTTACCAAAGAAGATATGAGAGAAGTAAACTCCATGCGTCTTATTTATACTGCAAAAGAGTGTGGACGTCCATTGCCAGTTGGAACAAAATGTGGAAGTAAGTGCTTTATATTATTATTTTTTTAGAAAAATTCATTTATTATTGGTCACGTTGAGTGATAAAACATAAATCAACCTTCCTTTTTTCTGTCAGTATGGACTGCCGCCGCCGCTACCAACAAGGGCTTCCCAAAGGCGAGTATTGCAAGGCAGCACAATAGGATAAAAGACAAAAGTTTGCTAGCCAAACTGTTGGTGTTATAATGTTATGTATTTTATTCATGTAAATTTTGATACCGTTGGTGTCACTAATATATTTTTTTATGACGAAATCAGCAGGGAAGATCCCTACATGTCACTAATATATTCGCTTAGATCGCAGGTGATATTTAAGTTGCCATAGCTAAGACGTTGAAAAAGGAGAAAATTCTTTTCATACCGTTAGAAAATTATATTTATTTTGATGTGCCACTAAAAAGATACATAATTCTTTCAATTTTATCCACTTTCTTGTTCCCGTAGGTTCCTATCTTCCAACCACGCAAATTTATTGGGTCACGTCGCCTCCAAACCTCGTCCGTTAGACATACGAGAATGGATGATATCGTGGAACATGTAAGGCGCCGCCTTCACGAAACACCGACTTCCTCGCTGACGCCGTGGCAAACGTGGTAGAAACGGAGTGCGTTAAGGTGAGCTTGGCCTCATGTAGCTGCAGCGCGCAGCACACTGCCAAATCTGTGATAAAGTGTGCGTTCCATTTTCTTATTTTGTCTGAATAGTTAATACACTTAAAATCATGCGGACGTGTCACTCTGTGATAACGTGTGTGTTCCGACCTGTGAGGCTACAACCAGGAAGTGCAACTCCATAACCTGAAGTACTCCTGAATATTCAGACACAATTGGCATAACGATTCAGAGGCATACATTTGGGATCGGGAATCAGACACCATAACCCATTACGATTCAGAGGCTACAACGTGACAACGCAATTCTAAAACCTGAATAGGAGCTCTAGCTTTTGGCAAGCACAATCCAATAAAACAAGATGTCTGATTGGTACCAGCCTTGCGCCGCCGTCGCCTGCAGAGCGCCAAGAGGCCCTCGCTGCTAGGGATGGAGGCACGACTCGGTCGTGGTCGTGCCTCCAGCCTTGCGCCGCCGCCTGCAGAGCTGAACGAGGCCCTCGGTGCCAGCGGAACCGAAGTCGTGTGGGGGCGGAGGAAACAATGTGGAAATGTAGGGGAAATAGGAAGGCACCTGTGGTGAGGAGTGGAGGGGCCGATGGGCGGGAAACGCGGGATGACGCGAACGAGAGCTCGACCAGCGCGGGAGATGGATTTTTTGGGCGATTGGGAGTTCACCCCACTGGCGCAAATATGGCTCTAGATGCCTTCGTTTTGGGGCACGGGGGAATTTTTGGCGTCAAGATAGCCAACTGTTGGAGCTGTTTTCTTTTTTCTTGTTTCTACCCAAACCAAGCTTTTAGTCCTCTATTTTGGACACTGTTTGAGATTTGCATGCACCATTTTTTACAATATGAAAAGAAACTAACCCTGTGAGTAAATTCATAACAATGAAGATTAATAAAGGGATGCACATGTTATTATGAAGATATTAATTTCTATTTCTGGAAATAAATAAGTAGATAAAAAGAAACGCACTCTTCTAAGGAGCAACTAGAAAATATATGTTTGTGACAGCAAATATTTTTATTAGGGAAGCTGCAAACATTTGCCATTATGCATACATTTTGTTCTTCATGAACCATGAAAAATGTTCTATTTTGAATAAGACGGACGGTCAAACGCAATATACTATCAAATAATATCTAAGAGTCAAAAGCGACATGTATTTTGGGACAGAGGGAACATGATACAAACGCCACGAATCACAGGAAAACGAATTGGGTAAACATTAAAAAAAACTCTACGCAAGAAAACGAATTGGGTAAACAACAAACTAAATAATCTCTACTCGTGAAGTAGTAGAAGTACCACCTAGTATCAACAACACGACACGGTGATCGATCGCCGTGGACGAGGCAGGCAGCTGCTGCTACTTTTAGAGCACGATGGGTAGCGCGATGACGAGGATGCAGACGCGGAGGATGAGGATGGCTATCCACATCCACTTGCGGGTGTTCCTCTGGTGCTCCGGCGCCACCTGCAGCTGCTCCCAGCCATGGTCGACGGAGAAGCTCACGTTGTCCTCGACGTCCCCATCTCCACCGCGGCGCTTCCACGAGCTCGAGAACAAGTTGTCGTTCATGGCGGCTGGCTTCCCTCCCACGGTCGTCCAAGATCAAGATCCTTTCTTGATCGGGAGAAGAAATAAATAGTAGTAGGGCGCCCGCCCTGTTCTGAAATAGCAACGCGGGAAAATCCAAACACCCCGATTGGCCTAGATATTGAGAAGAAATCAGTTTCAGTACTACTTTTCCAGGCACTGAATGATCAACGGAGGCAGCAACGGACCAGCCGCCGCGCACGACGGCACGAGAAGGGAAGCTTTCACCGCGGCGCCAGAGGCCTTGAACTTGACGAGCTGTGGCAAGTTTGATTGGCCTTTAGATCTCTGAGAACAGTCAGTTTCAGTTCCACGCGGTCCATCTTGACCCGATCAACGGAGGCAGCAACTGTCGTCAGTCCTCTGATGATGGCTTGTTCTAGCCAATCGACGACGGCTCGACGCAACGCACAAGTGTCTGAAAAAAAAAACTTGGCGCCAATCCTTAGAATCATTTTGTTTTTCCTCACAGTATTTCGTGCTCCATGCATCGCGTTGCGTCACGGCTCGAAGAAGTTTTGTAGGAGGAAAGTGTATACCCGGTCCTTATACTTGCAGGAGTGTGTCAGCCCGGTCCATAGACTCTCAAAACAACTAATTAGTCCATAACCTCAATCCCTGAGGCATTTAAGTCCATAATCAGGTAACCGAGTGTTATATACATTGTTATAATTGCAAAACGCCCTCTAAGATTGTTTCAGCTAGCTAGAGATCTCAACATCACAATTAAAGTTAGCATCATATTCCACTCCGTTTGAGTGGCCAACATGGTGAACAAGAGAGGCTAGAGAGCACGGAGCCCTCTGAACGAACCTGGTCGTTCGCCATGGCGTTGTTCTGCTTCTTCTACGTACTCGGCGTGATGGTTGTTACCGCAGTCCACCGCACGGACTCTCCCTGCCTCTCTGCAATCGACGCCATCGCCGAACTTGGCACTAGCGTGATGGTCCTCGTCGCCCGCGCAGCAATCGCCAGCCCCTCCAGTCTCGCGCCTCGACGTCTCCGCGAACAGGACTCCGGCCTCGACGCCCACGAGATGCGTGAAGATGTCGTCCGCATCGGCAGCCCGTGATGACGGAGAAAAAACGGCTGAGGATATTATCGCGGGATACATAAAGGCCCTAATTGCAAAAACATAACCCTAAGACGCCACGTCATCTCTAATTATGGACTTGAATGACATAGAAATTGAGATTATGGACCTAATTAGTCATTCTAAGAGTTCATGGACCGGGTTGACACACTCCTAACAAGTATAAGGACCGGAAGTGCCGTTTACTTAGAGCCACTTGGCTGAGCACCCCAATGGCTGGGCCCGGGGAGGGGCGCATGCATGGGATCGAGCAGATGACGTGTCTCGGCTGTCGGCCGTGCCCCCATTGACTTGACGCCAGATTTCGGATGATGGAAAGCGAGCGGTGATCATTGGCCATTGATTCTCTCCCGGCTGCCTGATCAACACCACGCAAAATTCAGGTTCGAGACATTTTGGACCAAACTACCAGGTTTCAAGGAGGTGGCCAACCCAGTTGGATCCAACCTGTTATCTTGGTTGATAGCGTGCGCACATTACATGTAAAACTGTCTAGTCTGGGAAAGGCTCTCAAAAAATGGAGTTCGCAGCACATAAAACCTCTCAAACTCAAAACAGCTATTGCAACAGAAATTGTGTATCAACTGGACCAGACGCAGGAACAGCGGGCAAATGCTAGGCGTTCAAGAATTTCATTCCAAACCTTATGGCACAGGACGTCTAGTCACAAGTCATCAGGACAAGGAAGCAGAACTACATCGCCACTATTCTGCAATCTTGGGTCACCAAACACTGCACGATGGACGGATCAACTTAGACTCACTTCAACTGCCAAACCATGACTTACAAACACTTGATGCCCGGTTCTCAGAGGAAGAGATTAAAAAAAGTCGTGATGAATGGACCGACAGAGAAGGCCCCAGGGCCCGATGGTTTTACAAGACTTTTCTTCAAACTGTGTTGGGACATTATCAGGGGGACTTAGTAGCTGCCATATAGCAGGTTTATCATTTGCGAGGGCAACGACTGAATCTACTGAATACTGCCAATATCACTCTGCTGCCAAAAAAGAGGATCCAACAGTCACCAACGATTATCGACCTATCAGCCTCATGCATAGTGTCGCCAAACTACTAAGCAAGATCATGGCCAACCACCTAGCACCTCATCTGCCCACGTTGGTCTTTCCATCAGAGTGCTTTCATGAAGGGTAGGAGTAATTTCCAGTAGGGAAAAGTCTAATTTTCATCCATCAAACTGTTACAAAAGTCTGATTTTCAACCTCAAACTATAAAACCGGATACTAAAGGCCATTCAACTATCTAAACCATGCAAAGTTGGCCCTTTGGGTGGTTTTGAGAGTGGTTTTACATTTTCTAGAAATAGCAGAATATTATTTAAACTTTAAAAAACTATAACTAATTCATTTTGGATCCAAAAAATATGATCAAAACTTCTCATAAAATATAACCAACCTATTGGCACACCATTTAATTTTATTTGGGTATTATATATTTATATTTCTAGTGTCTTATTGTTTTTCCAAAAATAATTAGAATAAAAATAAATAATATACAAATAAAGTGCACCAACATGTAGGTCACATTTTTAGAAAAACATTGCACGAGATTCTATTTTTTCTAGTTCAAAATAAATTAGTTATGAATTTTTTAATACAAAATTATTTTTTATTTTTTTGAAAAATACAAAACCACCTTCAAAACCACCCAAAGTGCCATGCACGGTTTGGATAGTTGGAGGGCCTTCAATGTCCGGTTTTGTAGTTGTGGGTTGAAAATCAGACTTTTGCAATAGTTAGAGGGTGAAAAATAGACTTTTCCCTTTTCAATATATCCAGTGAGATGTGAACCACTGCCACAAAAGCAAGACACCTATGTTATTCCTTAAACTTGATGTGGCAAAAGCATTTGACTGTGTACGGTGGGACTACATCTTGGAGGTGTTGGAGAAACTGATGGCGAGACATTCTCTCCCTCGTATAGGGCAACACTTCCTCGCGCATCTTACTACATGGCATTCCGGGTAAACCCATCAGACATCGACGTGGTCTCAGGCAGGGCGACCCCCTCTCGCCCATGCTATTCATTTTGGCAATGGATCCTTTACAACGCATACTTGATACTTGACCGGGCAACAACAGCCGGTGTACTCAACCCAATGGTGCCGACCCAATCAAATTCAGGACAAGTTTGTATGCCGATGCTGCTGCCCTGTTTGTAAGGCCGACTTTGGCATACGTTGGAAATGTTCGCCGTATTATGGAAATATTTGGTGACGCAACTGGTCTGAAAATAAATATACATAAATATGGACTGTTCCCAGTCAGATGTAATGGTGTAATGACAGTGACATGCTACAATTTGCAGCCACCTTCCAAGGAAAGATAGGCACCTTCCCTATAAATACCTCGGATTACCACTCCACATTGGCAAAACAAGAAGAGCAGATGAACAAGCGTTCATAGGATGGAAAGGCAGGCTACTAACAAGGGCAGGAAGACTCACTCTGATTAATGCCGTGCTTTCATCAATCCCAGTTTACTATATGACTTCATTCACCCTGTCTAAATGGGTTATCAAGCGAATTGATAAGATCAGGCGTAACTTCCTGTGGTCAGCGGCAATGCAAGCAGTGCAGGCATGTTGGGTTAATTGGCGTCGGGTTTGCAGAGCAAAAAAATTAGGGGGCCTGGGTATTCTGGACTTAGCTGCATTCAACAGGGCACTGCGACTCAGGTAGAGATGGTTCTGACGGGCAGATCAAGCTAAACGTTGGACCGAGATGTCAATAACACTATCTGCAACTGAGGAAGAACTCTTCAGAGCATGCACTGAAATAACCGTTGGCAATGGTAAAAATACAAGTTTCTGGAAGGACAAATGGTTGAATGGATATGCCCCAAAAGATTTAGCACCTGAATGTCTCAAGCTTGCTCGGCGCAAGAATCAATCAGTTCAAGTCGCCTTGACGAACAGATCCTGGATGCGAGGCTTACGGCGTATCGAGTATCGACACTGATAATGCAGCACGCCAATTCGTTGAGATATGGAGGAAAATACGCCACATTCAGCTGACTGGGAATGACGACATGATTCAATGGAAATTCAATGGCAAAGGCCAATATACATCAAAATCAGCTTATGATGTTCAGTTTCTAGGCGTGTTGCAGAGTTGGGTTGGGACTCAATCTGGAAAGCTAAAGTTCAGAACAAGTGCAAATTTTTTACATGGCTATTACTGCAATGTCGATTACCCATTACTGACAGAATTCTTGAGTGGGGAGGCCAAGCTTATCCAATATGCCAACTGTGTCATATCGAGAATGAAAAAACTATGCACATGATCTCCAAGTGCAGCTACGCGGCAGAAATATGGCGCAATGAAGTGGTTTCCTGACAACTAACATACATGGGCTCAAGGAATGGTGTTTGCAGATGACTAATGCAGGAACACATCAGCAGGTTTCCCATCTTCAAATCCTGTTGTACATGACTTGGCACATCTGGAAGGAAAGATGTCGCCACCTATGTGACAACAAGGCGATGTCGGCATCTGATTTGGCACAACTCATCAAGGCGGACATCGCCGAAGAAAGGCTGGCGCTCACACAATATAGAGAGTAGTCCTTTTGTAACAAAACTTGAGTCTTCTTTTTCTTCCATTTTCTCTATCGAGCTTTGTATTTTTTTTTGTCCTGCATCGAAAGGGCAGAGCACCTGCCGTCAATTGCTAAAAAAAAAAGAAAGTGAGCGGTGACGACGAGACTTGAGACACGTCAGGGAAGTAAAGAAAGCAAGAGAGGAGGACAAAAGACAACCCCGCTGGGTTCCCAACTTCCATGGCTCCATGTGACTGATTAGATCAGCTGAGGGACCTCTAAAAATAAAATTAACAAGCGGTTGTTTACCGCTACAATTATGGTGGCAATTTGAGCATACTGTGCTAATGAGGGGGGGGGGGGGGTAGAGCGAGGATGCGCTCGCCGTGCAAGGGAAAGGGTGGGGCATGGCTACCAGGGAGGGAAAGGTAAAGTGGAAGAGAGTGGGAGTGGATTCGGCAACATGAATTTTCCCCATGTACATGTGACCACATGAGCTATCCGGGCTATCCATCTTTTGAATCAACGGTGAGATGAATCATGGATATGTAAAAAAAATGGTAGGTAAATGAACCAACGGTTGGATGGAGTAAAATCAATTGTTGAGATACTGCGGCCACATGTACATGTAGTCCTGCATTCCTGGTGGATTGAGAGTAAGTTTAGGGTTTTAGATAGGCCAGATAGGCCGTGACTCACTGACTCGTCAGGCCAGCCTTAGTCGTGCCATGTTGCGCAGGGCACCGGGGTGGTATGGGCCCGAAGCTGGCGTGTCGTGCCGTGTTTGGATCAAAATCTTGTACTTTGGATTGACCCATAGACCGTGTGCTATTATGCTAAGAACATGATGGAAAGCAATGGGCGACGGCGAGATTAGCGACACGTAAGGGAAGTGAGCATGACAAGACGACCCAATTTTCCATGGCTTCATCTGAATGATGATAAAGGGTGGTTATGGTAATGAAAAAGTTTGGCCATTTGGGCATGTTTTTTTCTTAAAAAATGTTTAGTCCCAGAAGTTACTATCCTTATGGTCTTTTCGTTCTATTGAAAAACGTGATCCTTTCACAAACTTTTGCTACAGCAAAATTTTGCTGCAGGAAATTTCCTCCCATCTCCACCAACTAAACCTTCTTAGAACAAATTCGTCTCTGCTGCTGCTTCATCCTCACGTGGTCATGCTGTCACCACTCTCCGCCCTCATCGTTCAGCAATCAGCAGCAGCTGCTACAGCACGAAGAAAGTAGTAAAAGTACATGCAGCAGTGAGTAGCAGCAGAAGTGCAGAACACAGCGGCGCCTGCGCCGGCCATGATTCTCGCGCGGCCCCATCCTCGTTGTATTGCCGATTGCCGCCGCCGATGACACTTCGCGAGTGTGTTCGACCAGCGATCGTCGAGCGAGTATCCCGGATGCGCGCTCCTACAACATACAGTAGCAGCAATCATGCATGGTAGGACGCACTACAACACTGTAGACATTATTAAGAAGATGTTTAGTGCCCACAAGTTTACTATTTCTCTAGTTTTTTCGTCCCATTAAAAACCGTGATTCTCCTCACAGATTTTTGCTACAGTAAATTTTTCTATAGAAATTTTCCTCCCATCTCCACCAATCAAACAACTCCTAAGAGGTGCATGATATAAGAGGCTTGAATTTGATGGAGAATGTGTCTGTCCTACAAACAACATATACACATGCAGGTTCTCCACTGCTAGATTAGCCCAAGCGTGTCATACAAACAACATATACACATGCAGGTTCTCCACTGCTAGATTAGCCCAAACGGCAAGCTGTTACAGTGTTACTGCGCCTAACGTGTATCTAGTTTCTGAACTGCAGAGCCTCAGGCGAACACTCGAGGCAGCATGTATTCCCGCCGACATTACTAGTTTCTGAACTGCAGAGGCCTAGGTAGGAACTTCTTCTGTGGTGGAAGCGAACACTCCAGGCAGCACATGTTCCCGCCAACATCACTGATACGAATCTTGCAACGCACACATCTGGGAGCTTCGTCCTTGATCACAATCTGCCTCAGCGTACATGAGTGAATCTCCCCGCCGGCCCAATCCTGAAACACAACCATTGCCAATGGTGAGCGATGAATCGAGCAATGAAGTGGAGGTCATTAGCAGAACGAACAGATAGTATAGGACACAGAGGAACGTATCGTACCTTCACACTATCCAGAACGCGAGCCATGCAGTGGCCACTGGGGATGCATAGTTGGGGCCTCCTGTCGCCCTCTACGCAGAAGACAACGTGGCCGTCGTGGCAGGGCATGCCACGGCGGAAGCCACTGGCACAAGTGACGCAGAACGCGTTGGCACCCTTCGCGCTGAAGTCCTCTCGAACTAGAGCATTTGCCCACTCCAACTCAGCCTCGTCACCCTTGCTCTTGAGCCAACACTCAATCGTACAATGGCGCACGAGTGTCCCAAACAGAGTAGGCGGCGCCACGATGTCCGAGCACAACTCGCACCGTATTCCCGGACGTGGCTTCAGCAGGAATGGCCTCTCCAAATCTGAGTCATCTGTCTGCAACTGCCACACAAGCAAAATTCAAACTTGCAGTTTGTTGTATCAAGTGTATCTAAGAAAAAGAAGAAACAAATGTAGTTACCTGCTCAGTTTGGACACTATCGAACAGTTCAGACCAGCTCTCATAACCAGTGTCCCACGCTGCCCATGCCTTGCAGTATGGGCGGAGAGGGATGATGCGGCCCTCGTGCTCCTCATGAGCTCCTCTGACAATTTCCGCACAGCTAATACAGTACGAGACGTTGCCTGCGCCAAGAGATGAACGAAGAGTTGCATCCAAACTGGCATCTACCAGAGAAATCTTAAGGCACGACACACATTTGCTGCAGATTTTGGCATTGTCCTCTCTGTGACACAGTATGCACCTGCAAGAACAAAAATTACACATACATGCATGACACATCAGAATTCAGAAAGAACAAGAGAAACTAGCAAAAAATCTCAACTCAACATTTGCGCAAAGAACAGACTTTTGAATACAACCATCTACCTGGGTGAGATGGCAGATCCAGCTAGGCTCAATTTATCCTTATCAGATGGTGCAGCGGACAGCTTGATTGTCTCCAGGCTAGCAGAATCGTAATGAATGCGTAAGATTGCACGAACAGAGGATGGAGGAATTAGCACATAAACTAGCGGAAACTCCTAATGGAACTGATTTTTGCCAAGAAAGAAAGAAACCAAAATCCCAGCAAATCAATCCCAGAGTTCAGAGCCGAAGAGACAGATTCCAAGAAAAACCACCGACCAACTCTTGGTCCCGCCAATGGCCCGCAGAGAAGCTCATGCATCACCAGGCGCAAGCAATCCGCGCTCCGGGCTGCACCTCCCGAGCGCGAGTGTAAGATTACAGTATCGCAAAAAACCCAATAAAAGCCAAAGAAAATCTCGGTAGTAGTGTGTTCAAGTTTGATCCTAGTTGGCTGGTGCAGGAAGGTTTCAAGAACTGGGTTTTAGAGAAATGACCGGATAGATTTAAACACGATATTTTAGAGAAATGCTGATAGTTCTAAGAAAAATACGCAAAAAGGAGATCTTACATAAATTCAGAATTTTGATGTGATGGCAGATACTTGTCCAAAGACTGAACAAGAATGGGCGCATGTGTTTGAACTTGAGAAGAAGCTGTAGCAGATTTACAAAACAGAAGCATTGTATTGGCAGAAGAGAGGTGGTGAGAAATGGTTACTAGAAGGAGACTCCAATACTAATTTCTTTCATAAATGCGCTAATGGTAGAAGAAGAAAACATACAATCCGAGGGCTAGAGTGCAAAGGTGTTGAAATTACAGGAGCAGAAGAGTTGAAGCAACATATTACAGAATATTATAAGATATTATTTGGGAGGGAAGATGTAGCAGATATTCATTTAGATGAGAATACCTGGGATGTTAAAGATTTCAGAGGAGGAGAATGCAGAACCTACCAAACCAATTACTTTAGAGGAACTAGATGCAGCGGTTAAAGTTATATGAGAAATAATACGGCTCCTGGTCCTGATGGCTTCTCAATTGAGTTCTTCAAAGAATTTTGGCAGAATTTGAGAGGGGATGTAAAGGAAATGTTAGACGATTTACATAATGGCAAGGACCTGTGGGGACTACATTTTGGAATTATTACCTCGTTACCTAAAGTTAAGCAGGCCACAAGTATTAAACAATTCAGACCTATTTGTTTGCTAAATGTGATTTATAAGATTATGACAGAAGTTTTGACTCTGAGGTTAACTAAAGTGGCCGATAAAGTAATTGGCAGAAATCAGACTGCTTTTATTCCTGGTAGAAATATCTTGGAAGGGGCCGTGATCCTACATGAAAAGTTGTGCATGAGCTAAAAATTACATACGGCTTTCATTCCTGGTAGAAATATCTTGGAAGGGGCCGTGATCCTACATGAAGTTGTGCATGAGCTACAGATTACCAAACAAGCTGGAATCATCCTAAAAAAAAAAAATTCGAACCATTCCATCCTCAAATTAGACTTTGAAAAAGCCTATAGGGTGAATTGGCACATTTAGAGAAAGTTTTGCAGAGGAAAGGCTTCTCTGTCAAGTGGATAGTGAATGCCATACAGGGTGGTAGAGTGGCGGTGGAAGTCAATAGTGATAGAGGAGGGTTTTTTTTTTCCAGAAGCTTCAAAGGACTACACCAGGGGGACCCGCTGTCTCCAATGTTATTCAATATGCAGCAGATGCGCTATCGGCAATGCTAGAGGCTGCTAGTAGGGGAGAACAGATAGAGGGGCTAGTTCCAAATCTAATTACTGGAGGGTTAAGTCATCTTCAATATGCTGATGATGCTGTTGTATTTCTATAGAATAGCGAATCCAACCTGCGTAACCTGAAATTTATCCTGTTTTGCTATGAGGCTATGTCTGGCATGAACATCAATTACAGTAAGAGTGAGGCTTTTGTAGTGGGAATTGATCATGCTGAGCATGAGAGGATAGCTAATATTATGAACTGTAGAGTGGGAACCTTTCCAATGGTTTACCTTGGAATACCTGTCAGTGATTGCAAACATTCAAAAGGCAAGCTGAATTTTGTGAATGGAAAAGTGGCCAACAGATTGGCAACCTAGAAATACAACGAAAGCAAAGAAAACAGCGAAAACTTGCACTCGAGGTGATTTTTGCCACAAATAAACCAAAACCACCAAATAACGGAGACAGCTGGAATAGACTTTTGAATACCTTGGTGAGGTGGCAATCCCTGCCTGGCCCGGTGTTTCTTTTCTGGATCGCCCAGGAGATGGCTCGATTGATGGCAGCCTAGCAGAGTGGTAGTGAATTCGTAAGATTGCAGGAAGGAGATGACCAAGGAATCAGCGGAGAAACTAGCGATGCCAAAGAAGAAAGAAACCAAGAAAATCAATCCCATTGTTCAGAACTGAAGAGCCAAATTCCAACAAAAAAACACCGACCGATTCTTGGTCTGGCCAATGGCCCGTAGAGAAGCCCATGCATCACCAGTTGCAAGCGTAAGATTACAGTATCGCAAAAGACCCAATAAAAAGCAAAGAACATAGCAAAAACTTTCATTGGAGGTGATTTTTGCCAACAAATAAACCAAAAGCCAGCAAATAACAGAGACAGCTGGAACAGATTTTTGAATACGCAATACCTGATTGAGATGGCAGACCCTGTTTCGTTCCGTTTATCCTTACCAGATCCTGCAGGAGAGGGTTCTAGAGACGCCATCCTAGAAGAATGGTGAATTCGTAAGATTGCAGGAAGGAGAGATGGAGGATTGAAGGAATCAGAAGAGGAACAAGCGAAAACTCCTAATGGAACTAATTTCTGCCAAGAAAGAGAAAAACCAAGAAAATCAATCCCAGTGTTCAGAACTGAGCCAGATTCAAAGAAAAAGCACCGAAAGATTCTTGGTCTTGCCAATCTTGTGACCAATTTGAGAACCATGTCACTTACTCTTTCTTGGTATGGCAGACACCAATGGCGGGTGGAAGAGACTTGGCGGGTGGAGGAGCCATCACCGATGGTGATCTGCTCGCTTGGCTGCACTTGCCCGGGGAGCCCCACGCCGGAGGTCCCATAGCACCAGAGGGAGAAGGATGAAAGAAAGAAGGGTTGAGGGGAGCCTGGGAAAAATTCGTGAGCACAAAAGTTTGTTGGAGTTGGAGGGAGGACGGAGAGGAAGAAGAGGAGGGTGTCTGTTTAAATGAGGAAACTCGTAGCCGGGCCGGCCCATTTCGCATCTTCTGTCCGAGGCCCATTCAGTAGCCAGAAGCCCATAAGACATCCCCTCGCGGCCTCGCCGCCGCGCCACGCGCAACTGACTGAACCGGCGCTGCTTCGCCGGCGAAGTGGACGGAGGCGCACCAAAGCATGTGGACAGTGGCCACCCGTCCATCCGTGCACGAGCTGGTCTTCCCTCGTCGTCGATGCCACGCCACGGCCGAGGATCTCCTTCTCCGCCGCGCATCGCTAGCCTCCTTCCCCGCCGCGCATCGCTGGACAGGGCTGGCACTTTCGCGCTCTGTTCGCAGAGAGCCAATATGTCGAACACCTTTGTGTGCGCTGACAAAGGTGGACGCTCCAAGCACTGGTTGCATTGCAGCTTCGCACGCATGCGATGTGTCGAACACTTGGCGTGCGTTGCTAGAGGTAGGGACGAGCCGTGGCGTCGGGGAGGTCGAAGTCGAATCGATGCGATGTGCACGGACTCGGCTCCATTATGGACGCGGCAGCAAAGATTTTGGTTTTTGGAAGCAGTGGCAGAGATGCGCGTGGGAGGGGAGGAGGAGCAAGGGAACTTGGGGGAGAGACGAGAATCCCCAATGGCCGGCCGACGCAGTAGTGATGTGATCGGCTAGGTAGGAGATAACGACTGGTGACTCAGCGAGTCGCGAAGAGTCTTTTAAGCCTGTATCGTTATAAAGTTATGTCTATATTACTAAAAAATTCTCACACATGTGTATATCATCGCTTGAAGTTTTGTACGCGCATACCATTTTGGATAGAATGATGCTAACATATGTTAACTGAGCAAGGAAAAAAGCGTTTTATCCCTAGTTTTGGAAAAATAAGAGAGAAGATGGGAAAATAGAAAATCAGAAAATTAGTTTTGGAAAAATAAGAGAAAAGATGGGAAAATAGAAAATCAGAAAATAATTTTTAAAAGCCATAAAAAATCATAACAATGGAAAATAATTATAAAAAGCCATAAAAATAATACAAAAAATGTGGGGAAATCGAGAAAAATATAGGAAAAATTCTAGAAAATTTAGAAAAATAAAAAAGAATTAGTTCCATCAAAAGAAGTAGTTCCTCCACATAATTTAGTCAAGCTTGAGTTTCGTCTTGCTTCTGGTATTTGAAGATGCCAGCGGAGTGGGACGAGGTGATGGCGCAGCTGGCTCAGACGAGGGAGCAGCAACAGCACAAGAAAGCGGCGGCGGCGGCCAGCGGCGGCGGCAACGACAACAGTCGGAGGGGCCAGGCGGCGGCGTGGAGGACATCCGATACATTCGGCCGAACCTGCTCCCGCTCCCCTCCAACCCCTGCTCCCCAGGCGCGGCGGCGGCAGGGCCTGCTCCTGCTCCCCTCTAGGCGCAGCGGCGGTGGGGGCCTGCTGCCCTCCACGCACGGCAGCTGTAGGGGAATTCCGTCGTGGAGGTGGCGTGGCAGCGGCAGGGTTAAAAAAATCGCGTTAACCGGTCCGAAAACCGCGGTTACCGGTCGAACCGCCCCGGACCGGTAGCGGTTCGGGGCGGTTTGAAACCGGTGAAATTCAAAAATTTCAAATTTGAATTTAAGAATTCGAAAAATCAGATAAAAATTCTTAAAAATACTTCATGGTGTGCTGGATCTATTGGTGTCAAAATTTCTCAAATATTTGGTCATTTGCTATTTTTTTCGTGAAATACAAGTTAAATAAAAAAAGAAAAAGAAAAAACAGTGGCCGACCCATTAAGGCCCATGAAGGCCCAACGCCTCCCTAACCCTAACCCCCCCTCCCCCAACGGCCAGCGCTCCCATTCTCCCCCCCCCCCCCCCCGCGCAGTCGCGTCCAGGACAGGCGATTTTTCGCCGCCGGCCGCCGTAACCGCCGCGCGAGCCGGCTAACTGCCCTGGTAGTACCGGTAACCGGACCGGTTTGACCGGTTACCGGTCAAAACGGTCCGGTAAACCGCTCAAACCGGTCAAACCGGTCGGTAACCGTTCCAACGGGGGATTTGAACTCAAAATTTGAATTTGGCCGGTTTTCCGACAAACCGGTCGGTAACCGGTCCAAACCGGTCGGTAGCCGGTCAATTCGAGCGGTTTACCGAAAAAAACCGATTGCACGGGGGATTTGAATTCAAAATTTGAATTCAACCGGTTTCCACCGGTTACCGGTCAAACCGGTCCGGTATACCGTTACCGCCGGCTGGCGGTACGAACTACCGAACCGGTTTGGGTAACCCTGGGCAGCGGTATGGCGGGGGGCGTGGAGCGTCGGGACTGGCGCGCCCTCCCGATCCGATCTGGGAAAGGAGAGAAGGGGTAGAGGCATATTTGACATTCTATTGGGTCCTACTTGTAAGGTGTCTAAATCTGTTAACGCCTAATAGATGATGAACGGGATGGTATGCGCGTAAAAAAAGTTCGAACGAAGGTATAACGTGTCTGTAAACTTTTTAGTGGTATAAGCTGACAATTTTTATAATAGTATAAGCGTAAAAGACTCACATTACGACTACTCACTGGCAGAGTCGAACAATCACGAATTCACGCGGTGGCCTGCACTATCGGCGTATCACGTACCGTCCATGCCTGCTTTAATATTCGGGTTGGTTCATACTTTTGGCTACCGCGAATCGGGGTCGGACAGCGTCCGCAACCTTTCAGTTTCCGCCACCAACCCGTCTCTGATCCGAAGCGGCCGCGTCCCTCACTCCCGTCCGTCTCCGATCCGAATAGGCCACAATCCTCACCCGCGATAAAAGCAAGCAGCGGCCATGAACACTTCAACCCCGAACAAACATGCCAGCACAACAAGACGAGACGTCGGTCGTTTGCTGCAGAGCAATTAATTAATTGGCATGGAAGACGAGGCCGGAGCGGCGGCGGCGGCGGCGGCGGCGGCGGCGGCGGCGAGGTACCAGTTCATGAAAGAAGACGTAGGGGCAGTGGTGGAGGAGGAGCTCGAGGCGGCGGACCTGTCGCGGACGTGCCGGCGCGACAGCTACTGCGCCGTGTGCGCCAAAGCCTTCTGCTCCCACTGCTGCGGCTTCCACCATTCCTGGACGGGGTTCCACGTCGTCATCCCCATCGCCCTGGACGCCGCCACCGGCCAGCCTTCCCTCCCGACCCACTACCCGGGCTCCACAGACCCGATCCCGGCCTTCATCGCCGACCGCATGGCCGCGGCGGACTACGCCACGCCGCTCGCCGTCGACGCCTACTGCGTCGCCTGCATGGCCCCCTTCTGCGAGCGCGCCGCGTGCTACCACCACCGCCGGGGCTGCGGCGGCGGCGACGCCGTGCTCCGCCTCGAGGTGCGCGGCGGCCGGCACTACGTCCGGTGCAGGGGCGACGAGGATTGGTTCAGCTACCTGGAGCGCATCCTCGGCGACCCGGTGGCGGACGACGGCGGCGAGATGATGCTGGTGCCCGTGCTGAAGAGGGAGCAGCCGGGCACGTGCGTGCAGTGCGGCGGGCCGGTGCCGTGCCCGATCTTGCTCCGCTGCTCGCCGTCTTGCGCCGCTCGCCACAACCAAGAGGTCGCCCGGCGTCGGGAGCGTAGGGACGCCATGCGGGCCTCACTCCAACTGGCCAAGCTGCACATCCATGGATCAGCTAGCTCCTAGCTACATGTAACCATGCGTAGATGAGTTATAGTCACTGTACGTATGTTGCAACATCGTCATCGTATTTGTAGTATTTAGTATTTTAGTTGCATGCATGGGATCGCCTTATTTCATGGAAGATTTTGGATACATGTCCACTCGCATCCAAACTAAGTCTGCCAATGGATGTATATCAAAGGGAGAGGCAAAAAAAAAACATGATACGCTTTACGAAGACATTGCAACGTAGCGCAACCAGTCAACCACCGCAAGAAAAGAGCGGCACCGCTCAGTTGGTCTAACAATGCCCTAATCAAGGATTGGACAAGCAAAATTTATCCATCATCCATACAGCAACAGTATCAAGAAGATTGCTAATTACTCCATAGAAATACAGAAATTTCATCTAACTGAACTATCACTGCATTTCAGAAAACGTCTAGCAGTCTGATACGATTTAATCAGTATGTACAAGGACAGTATAGGGTCCCACTGGCCACCAGCCACATCAACAACTGCACAAGAGAAACCTCTGTTGTCAAGTCTGTATCTTCCAATATGACAAATGTTAACTAATGTGTTTCCTTCAAAAAAATTTCACCACCACCAACTGTATACATGTACTAAGAATCTGTCCAAAAACAGGACTCATATAAATGTAATAGATCTGAACCAGAAATCCAGAATCACCATGACCACATCCACGTATGAGAATATACTGTATCCGGTGGCACTGATTGAGCCCATCTGACACAAGCCACCGCGGGATTGGGTTGGCGCCTTGGCGGAGGCTCTTTGCTCCATTGCCATTGGATGTAGTTCCTGAGTTCAACACTGAACTACATGGGCGTCTAAGTCATATTTCTTGTGTCCTTGTGATTCCTAGACACTTTGAAGGACAGTAACATAGAAAGGATGTCCCGGACCACCACCAGATGGTCCATTTTCATCTTCATTAACTTGTCCTCTCTTAGACGGATGCACTTTCCATTGGAGCTCATAATTAGAAAAATTGTATGTACCCGGTGCAAATATGCATACTTTCAGAGGAACTCTAGAACAACTGTCTGGTTGGAGGTCAATTTGAGCAGAACTCAATGAACACCAAACATACGGTGAAATGCTCTTCGAATATTGTTTCTCATGATGTGTGCTCTTGGCACTAGAGATCGTCTTTATGTCATTTTCCAGTGATATATCGTGCCATCCACCCTGGACACTGGTAGAATCATGTGGATGGGCAGTTTGGCTTTTCTCTGGCATGGCATCAAAAGTAACCACTCTCACCGAACTCCTATGTTCTGCTGAATTGTGAATCACCAACTGGATGCTAACCTCACAGTAAGACTTTGAAAAATCATGAGTAATCGTACGAGGTCCTTCCATTAGCCACCATACAGGGCTCTGGCTAAGAGCACTAAGAAAACAGAAGATAGAATCAGCATAAAAGCCACCAAAAGGCCAACAAAAATTGTGTCCAGCTGTGTTAGGTTCTATCACTTGCCTGCAATGACATGTGTGATGAGAAAGTAGTTGCAAGTCTGGAGAAGGCTTGGAAGAGTTACCAGCTGCCTTTGAGATCAGAACAAAATCAAGAAGGCTGCATGGCCCCTGAAAAATTATCAAGTACAGGTCAGAATAATCATTGTTCAAAATGACAAAATTGTGCAATGCAGTCAAGTGATGCCAGAGTGGTATTACAAGTCATAGCCTAAGGTAGAACTAACCTTTGCTAGCTTCCCTTGCCTGTATCTTTCTTGAAAGTGAAAATCAGCTAAAGGAGCTCGAGCAACGTCAAACACATCTCCGCTGGTCCCTGGATATAAAGCTATATCACTTCTGTAGGAACCGCTTCCTGCCTCTTTACATGAATCAGCCTCAAAATCCTTAAAAGAAACATGCATTCGGAAAATACATCACCACCTTGAATTTGCAGTACGTAACAAACAAGACCATAAAATAAAGCAAAAACATGACATAAAAGTGCCTCAGTAGCTAATTATAAGAATTATGTCTTCAACCTTAATCTTGAAGAAGTAAGACACAGCCTGATTTGCTGATACTGTTTCAACAGAGCTGATTGAACTGCACGAAGTCAATGCTGAAATTGCCCATTTACTGCCAACGCATGACAACTGATGAAGTACAAATGACTCTGATGGGGTCTTATTCATTACATCCATGCGAACGATGTACTCTTGTAATCTTGATGAGGACATGCTTATGGCAAAGGATATGTCCAGTGATGGCAAAACCTGTAAAGAAGAATTTTCCATGGCTTCAAAAATTTGATCTATTTTAGGAAATTCTGGCAGCTAATGATCAACCAAAAGGATAATAAAAATTAAAATAATAGAATGCCCAAAAATAACCAGTCTGTTCCCCCTTCGTTCCAAAGAGTAAGAAACAAAAAGTAATATGCAGGAGAAAAAAAAGAAACACCATGATCTTGCATCTCGTGAAATTTAGCAATTTTAATCATCATAAATTAATTTAGTAGAGCCCTGATGCCCAATCGAAAGTATGGTTGCAGTTTATGAGAACACAAATATATGTTCTATGCATGCGCTAGCAATCTAAATAGTCCTGATTACATATAATCCTACAAAGTTTTGGACATGAACTGGCTAGCAATTTCTATAAAAACATATTATTTAAGTAGGAAGAGTTCTACATGATGAAATTGAAATATATACCATGATGAATCTAGTCGTATCAAATCTTAGGCCCCTTATCAATACAACCACTTATATATTGGTGGCTAAACCTAGAAGTTTGAGCAACAAACATAGATCCCAAAACAAATTAAATATGGGGCATAGTCCGTTACCTCAAGACTGTAATGCATGCGCAGTGTACGGTATTTTATATCACTGGAATTCTCCATTTCATAATACAGAGATATATAAAGAGAAACATTTCCAGGAGTTGCGGCATGAAACCAAATAGGCCAAGAGAGTGTTGCACCAGCTTGAATTTCAATATCCTGGGAAAAAAGGAGGGTCAATATTTGTAGAAGAATCTATATCAAGAAAACTGTGAATGAAACATATAAATGTTAAAAAAAAACTCGGCCTGCGGGGGTAAGACCACCCCAAGGTATTGCATTAAGAAGAAGACCTTCTGTTAATTGGACTAGTACAAAATAATAATAAAAAAAAACAGTGCCATAAATCAGATCACCTGAGGAAATACAAAGAGCAATCCCTTGAAATTCTCTTTCATGCTTTTGCTTGATACAACCGATTGCTTCTGCTTTTTTAAGCAGTGTGGGAATTCAAGGCCAACGTCTGATGAATCACCAGGAATTAAAAATCTTGGGTTACTGATCTTCATTTTTATGCCCTGCATTACAGGATTGGAATGCATTCACAAATACTTGGTGCTTGATATTTGCATATTATTTGTAGAAAACTCAGAAAGTAAACAAGAGGAAGATAGATAGTAAGGGTCCTACCTTCACAGCAAATTCTGAATGGTTTCTCAAATTTAGCTTGAGCAGCTGTAAATCGCCAGCAAATGCTTTTGTCGGCATATGCTCAATAGATCCAGAAAGTTTTGGTAAACCCTGTAGCAAAAGAATTTAAAATTTTCACAATATCATCAGGAACTAATATTTGAGAGAAATCTGGATAGATCATAACCTTGATTACAACCAAGTTGTTATTGAAAGAACGACGACGGCCTTTTTTCCCTTTCTTGTTTTTCTTTTGAGCATCAAATTCAAAGTATTGATAGCCTACTACTGAATTTGAAAGCGTCCATCTTATTCCAACCAACTTCAGAACACCTTCAACTTTCGGAGTGACATCAAGTTGCACCTAATGAGGTTGGAAATGAAATCAGAAGTTATCTTGAAAGCTTATTAGCAGAAAATGAAAATACCTATATTTGAAATAACAAAAACTAGCTCAAAATTGAAAAAGCACTTCTCTACCGAGAACAGAACTCACTACTGCATCTACTCTTCAAATTAATGTACTTGATGAAACAGTAAAAAAATGAGGGGGGGTGCTCGAAGTAGTATTTGACCCTTCTTATATCCTTTTTTTTAAAAAAAAAAAAATGGCCCTTGTGATTTCACTGCGCCTCTTGTTAAATCAGAATTAAAATTTTGAAATAAATGTAGGATACCAAGCAGAATGAATGTCCCATTGAATTGAACTGTTACTGGCTTATCAGGGTATGTGTGAGTGTGTTATGGTCAGAATTACATATCAGCATCGGTGATGTTTTTCGAACAACTTGGGGGGGGGGGGGGGATCCCACCTACCTGTTTTCATTGATTGAAAGTAAGACAGCACGATACAAGCCTAAGTCCTGGCATACCAGGAAGAGAGTACATGAGTTCTCAGCCAAGTAGGATACCCACCTACTTGAGTTCTCAGCGTCAGCGATGTGGCTACAGGTAGCGCCAAGCAGTTGTAGTAGTTCAGGCTTCCAAATTAGTTAAAGTTAGTTTTGGTTTAGAGTTTGAGTTAGATACGTTTTGTTATTGTTGGATTGTAACTTGGCTATTTATAGCCAACAGATAATAAGATAAGGCAAGCTTGATTCAATCTAATTTCCCATCCCCTTCGTCTCCTCTCAGCCCCGTTACCCTAGTTGCCTCAGCGACACAGCAGCCACGGGAAAGAAGCTGGGAAAGGAACGGCCAGCCACCTCCCCCATAGCTACTCCCTAAGGTCATTAACCCAGGGTTGTGACAACTTGGTATCAGAGTTTTTTGAACAACGTTTAAACATTCTTTGAAATATAAGGGCTGGTCTTTAGCATCGTCCTTACATCAATTGTGCCAAAAGCTCCAAACAGCATGGCACATCAATAGTATTTTTTCCTGTTCAGCCCTTAAAAATATTTATCATGGAACAAGAGTACTGAATGGAATTATTATGGGTTGGCAGTATATTATGGATTTTTACTGAGGAAAAATTGGTCTGTAGCAAATTAGGCAGTGAAGGCATCTTGATAAGATTTTCAAGGCATACACTATTTTGTAGAAAAAAGGGCAAGAAATGGAATCTTACTCTTTTACTTTCACCACCTCTTAATATGATGTCAAGCTGTGAAACTATAAAATTATCTGTGTTGGTCTCAAATCTGTAGCGTTCAACCAAAATGAGCAATAAGCCATTAGAAACTTGGGTGGAACAAAAAAACATCTAAATGAACAAGACCTCGATAATTAGTAAGCGTATTTACATTGAAACAGATGGCTCTATGTTAACCTTATCTTTGCCACCATCCAAGGTTAAACCACTTACATCTGGATGAGGGATGCAATGTGTCAGCAATAAACATAATTCCTCTACATATGGATTTCTGAGGAAGTGTCAGGAAAAAAATCAAATACCAGAACTTAAAGCATCCAAATTGGTGGAAAGTTGGCATATAAGAGAGATGCCAGAAACATCAACAGGAATTTGCAGAGGATTCTTAAGCTCAACATTCACTTTTACAGCTTCTGCAACCAACAAAAAAGGGAAATCAGAACACTACATACACAGTAAAAGTGGTGCTTAAAAATGTCTATGGGAGAGATGGTATCAGATCATCTGAACCCAATTTATGTCTACTTTGTGCCTTTACGGTTCAACAAGAATTAACATGAAACTTCACATAATACTCAGTGCTCTAAAATATTGTTGGAAGACACTCTCCAGGACTCTTGTGTAAGGCTCATAAAATATGAACACAATAGTTCTGGGGTTTTCAGGCTTACGAATGATTGGGTCAATAACCAAATTTCTAGTCCTAGGCAGAAATACGCTTCATTGATGAACATTTCCAAAGCCCAGCCTTGGTCAAGATTGGTTAGAACAGGAGTACAATGGAATCCAACTTGTTTGATGGAACTAATATCCTGTCAATGATTGAGCCAAAAGGTTACCAGCACTGCCCAAAATGACTGGTTAATATTGTGTCAAGTTTTTAACACTGCTCTAATGAGTAACTTATATCAGTCTACCTGGTAAGATCTATCCTTCACCCTTAACCAACAATAAAGACTCTACTTGAGGCCTCATCTTGTTCTTCTCATGCCCACTACCTCAGCTTAACGTTGGCTTTCTACTACTGCTCCTCCCACCTCTTTCAAGTTGGCCATTCACAGTGCCAGGGGCATCACTGCACGTCCGCCACTTCAAGCATTGGCCATTCTGCAGCTTGACCAAACCACAGTGTGCACCCTATAGGTCAGCCTGATCTGGCCAGATCGCATCAGTTACTAAGGAAAATGCGCAGCATTTGACACCCAAGCCCTCAACCAGAGGGTGCATCTATCCCACATCTAACACCCGACATAATACAAGATTGCAATCAAAGACAAATGTGCACCTATCTAAAAAAACTCTGCTCGACTGGTAAGTTGATAAGTTTGGGCCAAATATCAGCCGCGTCGTGTACCAGAAAATTCCAGATAAGAGTTCTGGATTTCAAGGTTTGATATTAAGTTCATTTGGTGTAGTAGTATAGCCATGAATATGTAGAATGTATTACCTCCAGTCACACAAACAGAAGAATCCTTGAATTTTCTCAAAGAGGATTTTGGCTGAGTATCCAGCCAGTTAGTTCTCACAACTGATGATGATGGGATCAATTCTTCCTCCAGCTCCTGCCAAGTGCTTTCACTAACATCAACCTGTTACAGAAGACAACCAATATGTTGAGCATCATAGAGCTATAAGACGACCACTTTAAAGTCATAGTGCAGTCTTTTATCCGCAAAAAGTTGTGAAATTAGAAAGATGGCATGGGGGGGGGGGGGGGGGGGCTGCACAATATGAATTAGAAAACCTCCTGCATAGCTGTTTAGGTCTTACATCTGCATCTGATGCATAAGTGCGATGATCTTCATGTACAACTCTAAGTGATGACATGTTAAAAACAGGAAGTTGAAGCTTGTGTACATCAAATTTCTTCCCCATGCTCTATACATGAAACAAAACAAATTAGAAATGCACTAAAAGCTAGGTACAATAAGGTGAAACATATAATAGACGATCACAAACCTGAACATAATGGAAAAAATCATTGAGAAACATGTTTTGTGTACTCAGCGACTGATGGCTACAAGCAATGACCTCCAGCAAGTGCTTGATGGCTACATCAAGTATCCCAAGAACTCCATACCACCTATTTGTACACCAAGAGTCAAGTCAGTCAAATATATAAAGATGGGGATAAATTTGGATAGAAGCAAAAAGCACCAACTACCTTCCAACATTAAAATGTACATGATCGTTGATATAACTCCAAGGGTTTTGTTTGTAAACGAATAGAGCATTTCTGTATGTCCGAACAGCATGTTTTTTCTGCTTTTAAAGAAAGAGCGGTCAGGATTCAACCAAGATTCAATCACCTTCTAAAGCGATTACAACCACATAAAAGAATTATTTTGAACCTGATCAGACATGTAGTAGCTATTCCCAGCTAATATTAGGTGAAATCCATACTTCCGAAGCATAGGTGGACTGGATAATAAATAGCAAGAAGCAGCTTGCTCAAGCAATACAGCAGAATGCAAAGAAGGTTCCTGAGTACAAAAATGTCAATCAACAGTATATCTAATCAACTAAAGAGCTTCCCCCAACAAAATGAAAATATACCTCATTAGAAATGCGGAAATACACACTTGAAGCCTCCCTGTACTGTCCTCTTGTTTTAAGCATTTCTGCCCACCAAAGGCCACATCTGGTAGCACTTCTCTGCCCGGAAGATCCAATTCTCTGCAGATGTGAAATGGTGAATTGCACTCTGAATGAATGAGAGCAAGATCGAACATGAAAAATTGAAGAAACGGTGCTATCTAAGTGTCATAGGTGTGAAACATCTTGCCATGGGCATTATATTCCAACAGTCGAGCAATTTAATATTGAAGGGGCTAATTTTAATCCGAGGAGGAACCCCCACGATCTGAAGTTCTAGAATGACTATGTTGTGGCCTAAAACCAATCATCTCATGTTCCAAAATGAATTTTGGCACAAGACATTAAGGGGGCCTGGAGCCAGATATATCGATCGGACTTACAGCATCCAACACCATAACTAATTACGATGATATCATATGAATGAAAGAAGAGTCAAATGACAAACTTTCAGCAAAGTAGCTAATGTACATCATGCAATAATATTGACATAGGCATTTCCTTGATATTTTGTTACAGGCATTGCTCAAATTAGGCTTTCATTGATTATTCATTAAACACCAGACAGATTGGAAATAGTTCAACAAAAGGTTTCGGCTTCTCTGCTTGCACTATGTATGAAACATGGCGCAATAGAGCATTATAATAGAGCACATATAAACAAAATTAAAATAACAAACCAGAAAACGGGGATAATCATTTGCCTATGCCAGGAAACCTAGAGGCAAATTTCTAAAATAAATACCAGGTATGTACTGAAGGCATTTTCCATGCAATACTCAGCATCCTTCCTTGACTGATCCAACATGAAATAGCATAGCCCACTCATCTCCTATAAAAGGTCATATAAATAATCATGAAGTGAATAGCTAGTTGCAGTGTTGTGGACCTTAACACATATTAAGGTTATTCCACAACTTTGAAAAGGCAATCTAGCAACCATGCAACATATTGGAAGTGTATCATCGGATTTGCATTGTCCCATCGCCAGCCTCATAGGTTAGCAATGGTGCTGGTGAGCGTGGGAACATATAAGGTGGGAAGGTGATAACATATTCAATTCTGTCATGATTCATGAGTAAACTTGCATGTTCTTGAGTCTTGACAGTGGCAAGCAATAAAGGAAATAATGGTGAATGGAATGGCAGCAGAGAGAAAGCAAACTTCTGAATGGCAATCCTTGTGCCTCAACAACAAACTCAGACTAGGCACCTGTAAACCAGCAAAATGTGTAAAAAAAAAAAAGCATTCACCTGTACACCAGCAAATCGCTTCCAGGCCTTATCAAGCTTATAATCTGTAGCGAGTAATCTATAATTTGACAAAGCAAGCTCGTAGTCTCGTAACATAAAGGCGAAATCACCCAGAACTCTGATCTGCGATTCTATGGAGGTGAATGTATACCTGTTCGAGATAATAGTGTTGCTGAATATTAACAAAATTCATACAGGTACAGTGTAAAGTAGTAAGATTTAAAACAAACACTTGCATTGGCCCATTAGGAGCTTCTGGGACATCGTCTCTTTTTCTCCACCACAAGTTCTTGATCTGATTTCTAAAACCCTTTCTTGTTGTGGCTACCTAAAACAGTACTGAATCCTGTTGGGAAAATATAATATGAATATAATGATATACCAAATACTCAACTGCATACCTGCTGATTGAGTACACGTATCTTTTGCTCCATGTAGGGAATGATATGATTAGAAGCAAAATCTTGCATGAAGTCCTTTATCTGAAATAAACAAACTAGGCAATTAAAGCTTGGATGACAGCTGAGGATGTTGCATCTCACATGTGGCACCACGACAACAATGGCAAAACTGAAGAATAGTGATCTAGTGCAAGAAAAATAACAGAACATAATTTACCCTCCTTGGCATTAGTGCCCATAAAAGTGATTCTCCCCTCATCCCCATCTGAATCAGTTGGCATTTCCCCCCCTTTGGTAGAGCTCCTCAGATTCTCACGAGGAATCTGGAGCTGGGAGCTCTACCAAAGAGGCCCTAAATGCCATAAACATTCTGATTCTGTGCCAGCAAAGCAAAATGGAAAAGGCACACACATGATATAGACCAAATGCTGTACCTCATTCAGATCATCCATGCTTAGGAAACAGGTTCCTTCATGATTGTTCAAACCAAGTGCTTTCTGCAATTATTTTGAAAAAAGACTATAAGTAGATTGCATATTTGCTGAAAACAGTGGACACATTATGGTAAAGTAATATGAAGTAATTCAGTATGCTCACATAGGGTAGCCATGAGTTGTCTGCATTACTACCATCTGCTTCTGTAGATGAATTTATACATAATAATTTACAGTCGTTCAAACCAAGGGTACTCCTCATTTCAGCTAAGACGTTCACAGCTCTTCATATACAAAACAACATGGGTCAGCAAAAAAATGTGGGTATAATTTGAACTTCAAATGTCAGCTTTTATTAAAGGATTTTTCTTTTCTGCAAATATCACAACTAAGTTCAGTTTCCTGTAATGTACTCAAAATATAAGGACTTGGCAAATCGACCATCGACTAACAATAGATTGAAATTGCAAGAGGCTATAAGCACGAATATCAGATTATCTCAATGACACACCATTCAAGTTTGGGTAAGTAACAAGACATGAATAGTGAAGACAATCGCCCACATGGGAGACTAAACACTTTGAGGAAACCTGTCATCATTGATGAAAACAGGGAAATGCTAACAATTGTGAACCACTAAATATGTAGGCAGTTGAGGTTTTTAACCGTTTTACCAATACGAACTCACAAGCAAATTTGTGCTTGTTAATTCCAAAGTGATTGGTCAGGTATGAAGAAAAAATGCTAGCTAGTTTTTCTAAAAACAATTTTAACATCATAAATGATCTGTTAAAAAAGGCATCTTCTTTAGTATGAAAAAAGGGTGAGGAATAATACATGTCTTGTGGCCCCTCTTGTTGGTCATGAAGTACAAGGTAATGCTTCAAAATTTGTGGATCCATTATGCCTTCATTTAGAAGAGAAGGCAACTGATTTGTGTTGAAGAGATCAACAAATTTGCTGATGGGTTCTTTGTCCATTGATGACACAACTAAAAGACCTGTTAATAATAGTTTAAAGCATAAACAAGAAAATAATATGCGGAGAGAATAGCCAGTTAAGAACAGAAAAGTGTCAAATCTCACATGCTACAGGATGGTCAAACGTCTCGTGCTCCGAGAATGACAATGTTCGCATTAGCTCTCTATTGAACTTCTTAATCCACAATGGACACAGCTCAGCTTCAGGTTCTGGAATTATATAATATAATCAAGGAATCATATTTAAAATGTGACTCAAAAGTGCTAAACATTTATCACATAGTTAACTGCACAGATATTGCAATCAACTTGACTAAGCCATGACACGACTAAAGAAACACTGATGACAAAAATTAAAACCACACCCTCAACCAAGCTCGGCTCAGTTTCTAAAAGAAACACTAGCAAGAGCCACCCATGACATCATACACTTAGAAACACCAGTCAAAGAGCCTCAGACATTTAAAAGTAACTATTAAGGTTGATAATCTCTTTCCATCCAACTTCCTAAAAGAACTAATTAACCCAATTTAGTAACAAAGGCCACACAGAGCAAAGTACTAGTATCACATACTACTAAGGCGTCATTTACACCAAACAATCACCTGCAACTAGGCTGCAACTGTACCAGGCAATCTTGATGGAAAGCTTGTGGCTGCTCATTAAAAGTAATGTGGATTCTTTCTTTTTACAACAAACCTGCACTATTTCTCGTCTGGTCTTTGATACAGTTTTCTGGAGCAGAGCCAGGTGTTAGCCAACCTTGGCTAACCACCCTTGGACCAGGAAAACTCTTAAGGATTGAGGACTGATTGGATCCCTCAGAGCAGCCATGTCTACTCATTAGCAACAGCAGAGTAGCTTCAACCAGCCCATTAACTACCTACCGTCTGTGTTGCTCTGAACATCAGTGGAATAGCACGAACCCATCACAGATCGCTCACTTCTCCTTCCTATAAAAGGAGGACCATGCAAGCTGCCTCAGGAGCATCTGGGGCACATCATCGCCAATCTCCATGCATATCCCCATCAGCGCCGCAAGACCACTGTTCCAGGGTGGCCATCTCATTCCCTTAGATTTTATTTCTCCTTTTCCTCCTTGCAGTTCTCAAGAACTACTTGGGCATGCTTGAAGTGGTGGCAGTTGGAGCAACAATATGTAGTCAACTGAGATCATTTCTTAATCTCCTTTAATCATTGTTCAGCCTCAGTTTTACGGTACATATGATTACCTAGTTTCATTCTTAACTGACTAGTTTTCTACGTGTTGACTTGGTTAGTTCACAAATGATCTAATTAGAATATAAATGCAACACTTCCAAATACAATCCAATTACTTTGTCAAATGGAAACTTCATTGGACAGGATGTAGAGAAGTGAATTCAAATTCACATAGCACCAGAGTAGAGAATCTCACTTCCAAGTACATCTTCAAGCTGCGGCGGGTCTGAAAGCAAATCCGGGAGAGCCTTCTCATCGGCCTCAGAAACCACTGGCTTAATCCTCTCGTCTGCCACCTGCTCCCAGACAATGAGGTCATCAAACACTCAAGTAACTACAGCTACCTACGATAGCAATCACAGAATGTTCAAGGATCACCTCGTAGTCCTCCTTCCGGACGTCGGACGCATAAACCATCCGAATCTTAAACATCTGCAGCCTGTACGGTACCTCGCTAGCTGTCCGCACGGGCACTGCTCAAATGCGAACAGAGACAGAGAACCTTCCGTGAGATCACAAAACCAAAACAAGCCAGACATGATGCATGATCATCTGAACCCAAGCATTGGGAGGCGCATCACCATCGATTTTTTTGAAGAGCGAGAACGGCGAGAGCATGTCGACGAAGTTGAGGCCGCTCTTTTTACAGGCTGCCTCGGCGAGCGGTGTTGTCAGCACCATCACCACCGGGGTGATCTCCTCGAGGAGGAGCCGCCCCAGGTAGCTCCGGAGTGGATCCATCGGGCCAAAACCCTAGCGGGGTCGGGGGCCGGCAGAGCGGCGGACGAGCCAAATTTAGGGGGGAGGTGACTGGCCCAGGGGTGCGAAGCGCGAGCTGAGCCTCCAGTTGGGCAGCCAACCTTCGCTGGGATCGGCGTGGCGGGGTCGCGGAGAATAGAGTGATCTCCGGCGACCACGAGCTGTGACGGTGGTGGACGGTGGTGGTGGTGATCTGATCTGGGAGAGCGCCAGGTAGAAGACGACGACTGGCCGTACTGGGTTAGGCACAGCCTGCTCGGGTTTCATTCTTGGGCTTCAGGAATGCTTTATGGGCTTTTGTACGGGCCGGCCAGTTATTAGACTTTTTTTTTGTTCTACTGCATATATATATCTTCTCTTTATCTTAAAGAAAACTACTGCGCACATATCTACTCTAGAAACATATTTACATTCCAGGAATCTCACATTAACCATTAATTTTATCTTCTGCGCATTAAATTTCCTACGGAGCCTTAGAGAACATTACTTTGTGAATGATTTATCTTCTACGCATTAAATCTCCTACGGAGGCCGTTCTCAATGGTAGTTTCATGGACATGCATATCATCTAAAAATATTTGAAACTAGTATGAAACACCCCACACTCAATGTATAGTTTCATCTATTGTTGTTCCCTAGGCTACATGCAAGACACAAGTTGTCTAGGTAACTGTGCATGAAGAGTTTAATCACCATGAAACTCATTTCACCTCTCTTTTCATTAATTCACTACCACATCATCAAAACTGCCTATGTGGCACTCTATTTATTGTCCATGAAACTCCTACTGAGTGGCCTTAGAGAACATTACTTTGTGAATGATCTCTCAAACAACCCACAACACCAATAGTCAAGCACAGGGAATCAAAAACTTGTGTTCAGATTCTCTAAAAACACTATTTATTTTAACTTTTCACTATTCACCTCCCTAACAAAACACTTTCCAGCAAATGCTACAATATTTTTCTTCAACTGCAATATTTTTTACCCTAAATCTGAACACAGCCTCGCGAATGGAATGTTACCACACAATGCCAACGCACAATATACCGTGTGCGAGCGACGGCGTTCGTTGCTAAAAGAAACAACAGGCGCGGACACCACTGGGCATGGTGAATATAATCAGGCTGACAGAGTGACAGGCCGCAGGTAAACGGATACGTGCATCATGCTTACTTTTTATACTGAAAAAAAATAATCGTTCTCGTATACAGGCACATGTTGCAACTGCTACAACTCCCACGCCAGGGAACAAAAACATGAAAGAAAACGGAACTGGATAATAAATTAATTTACAGTGTCTTTTTTTTTTTTGACAATAAGGTGAGCACGGCGTCTTTGATGGTAGGCCAAAGCGTGTTCAAGCCAGGTAGTTGTAGATCTGGGGGTTACTCCTGTCTCGCTCCAGGTACTCCCGGTCGATCAAGCTCTCTATTCTTTTCTTGATATCGGCTGGCTTAACCGGGAACTTGAGCTGAAATGAGGAAGCCCACGTGTCAAAAAGGATGAAGTTAACCGTGAGGTGAATAAGCAGGCAAAATTATGTTCTGAAGTGTCACCTGCTGGTAAAGCTCAGCTATTAGAAGGGTGTGGCTGAGAACCTTCCTTGTCTTCATTATTCGAACAATGGCCGCATCGACCTGCAGTAGAACCAAAAGATGGAAAGAATCTTGTCAAATTAACTCATTATAAATTCACAAAACATTATTCATAGACCTACATATTCCCATAATTATTATGATTAACAAAGAAGAAGTCAGTTCCAATCTAGCCATAGTATGGTGATGATTTCAATATAGGGGTCTGCTGACTTTTCAATAATAAAGCATTCAGCACATATCAACTGGGCAAGCAAAAGTGCAAACATGCTGTTCAAGCTAACTACTACTTACTACAGGTTCCAAGGATAACTGATTGATTTTCAATTTTGCTAGCATCGAGAGTTAAAGCACCTGATACTGCCGATCCTGGAAGACTCTCTCAGTGGTGCTCGTGTTTTCTTCTACTGTCTCCTTCATCTGAATAGCATTTACCTGGAAGTGCACAACATAAGTTTAAGTTTAATGACCACACAAAATCACACCATACAGTCAAAATGAACAAAAAGAATATTACCTTTATGCGATAGAGGGGAGCACTAAATTCTTCATTGAATACAAATTCATCCTTATCATCTACATCTCTCCCTTTCGGTATCTGACAACACAAGTTACAACTAAAACAGCTGCATATGGAAAATCCAAAATGATGAAGCAAAAAAAAAATGATCACACCTTTTGGAGCACACGAACTTTACCACATGCAAGTGACTGCAGTGTTCTTCTCAATTCTTTATCCTCGATACCAGTGGAATCTTTGATGTCGAGGAAGCTTAGTTTTTGTGCATCATTGAACAACATCAAAACCACACTCTGACAGCAAGAATAAGTTGGAAAAATATATATAAATTACTAGTCTCATATGGTTACAAACTAATAGGCACTGAAAATGGGATGAAAATGAACCTGAAATAATGACACTGCAAGTTCCTTTTTGCCTTTGGGAAAGTCTGCTTTCAAGACACAGTGTCCCAAAGAATTTTGCCACATTAAACGCCTTCCACTGTACTTGCTCAAATAGA
The DNA here is from genome assembly GCA_015342445.1 of Digitaria exilis. NCBI lineage: Eukaryota > Viridiplantae > Streptophyta > Magnoliopsida > Poales > Poaceae > Digitaria > Digitaria exilis. Next base: position 1,738,757 of record JACEFO010001754.1, on the reverse strand, counting down.
ACTCTTTAAATATATCCTGTCAAAGAGAGGGAGAGGATTTAGTAAATATCCAAATACACTCATTAAAATATTTACTACCACCACCAAGGCCATATACTAACCTGATACACATTCAATTCGTGCGGGAGTTTCACGTCCATTGGTGGATATGTCGGCCAATACCTGTAGGTTACAGATTTATTTATCAGAATTACACAAACATGACCAAAGACATCAAGAGTTGCATATGGGCATGCTTGGCAACTGATGTAATAATCCATTGCAGTAACCTGCTGTGGACTATGGAGCACATGTATGATTTGGTTTACACTACAAAGCTATCAAGCAACATAACATGTTCTTCAGAGTGTTCAGTTCAAAGCAATGGGGCAAAAAAAAAAAAAAATACTTACCCTGTTGTAAGCACATGGACACTCATTTCAATGCCAGAGGGAAGCTTTGTCCTAGCTTGAGATGATTGCCTGAATGAATCATTTATTTCTTTGGATAATTCAATGTCCTAAAAAACAAGTACATCAAACGTTACAAGGGAACTGAATGTATAAACGAAATGTTGATAATTTTGATGCGCCTAAGGATACAAGTATACAGATTTGCAAAATAAGATAGCCTAGAAAGATCATCAGTGATAACAGCTATCTCTACCTTGAACATTCCCTCCAGCTTGTTGGTAAACTGACTTCCACACTCAGTTTTCAGCTACAAACAGAAGCAGTTGGTTAAGACGTCCACTTGTCGGAAGATGGGGAAACATATACCATGTAACACAAGGAAAGACATTATTACTTTTGTGATCATTGATTTCTCAGCATCTATTGATGCACTCTTCCCAAGCAGCAACCTCTTAGCTAAATCCTTCTTGTAGAATGCCTCAAATACATCTTTACCCTGAAAATAATGAAATATCAGTATAAGTTGTGCATTCCCCCTTTAGAGTTAGCACTTTTGGCCATCTAAAAAGTGTTTATTTCATTGCCAACAAAATGTCTTGCATCATATGCTAGTATCTCAAAGGGGCTTGGCGTTTCCAAGAAGCTTACTAAGGCAAGCTCCTTAGGCTCACCAAAAAAATTCGAGCCAATATCACCTGTTTGGGAAGGCCAAACCCTATAGCATCTAAGTATTAATCTTAAAATCTTCAGTGGATAAGTTATACATGTTATTTTCCCCCTTAAATCATGCTAGTACATAATCTGCAAATTTAACCAAAAGGGTCCCATATATCTAATGTACACATGCAACTGGCAAGGAGAAGTAGAGATTATATTGCTGATCAAGGAGAAATGCAATTTAATTTAAATATCTCAAGAACTTACTTGTATAAACCGGAACAGGACCAGAACTTTATCAAGTATACCCTCCAGCTCTTCTTCTGAGGTCCCTTTATTACCAGCTCGAAGTTTCTCATCAAGAAACTTTGCAATCAATTCAGCAGGCCGATTCTGTTATGAAAACGAGCATGGACCCCGTCATTTCGTAGGAACTCAAAGAACAAAACGAAAATCCAAATTACTTCTGTACCATGTGTATAGGAAAGGAAGGAAAGCTTAAGAGAAAACTGTTTGTCATGTTTAAAAAACTGGTAGGAAGCATTATCAATTAACACACCAAATTTACATGGTGCTACAGGTGCATCATGTGGTATTGTGGTGTTCTATAATATATTAATATATGCCAACGACAAATGAATGTCCATTCTAGTCATCTTTATAAAATGTAGGTCCAAAAGTTGAAATAGTATGACAGTATTTTCAAGTTAATCTTCAGTCATTATTGGAGGAACGTTGAAGTATAGGATAACTTATTTTTCTCACAGTATTAACTTTGTAGACACTACGTTTCTTTTTCTAAGGCATATTATGATATGAGAGTGTTTTTCAAATTATACTTTGACCATTAAATTCTCTTATAATATGTTGTCAGATGCTATGAAACTAAATCCTATTCAAATGTATTCGAAATAAGAAGCTAGCGAAGTAGAGATACATCTTTTATTATATACTAAATATAAGAATATTTTGATTGATTGATTGATTGTCAAACTTTAGGATGTTAAGACTTTTTTTAATCCTAATATGTCCTATATATTGAAAAGGGAGTACTCGCTCACTAAAAGTATTTTGGAAGAAATTGTTGACTTCAAGGATCTTAAATGTAATGTTACAGCAAGGTTGCCATCATAAACAGAGAGAATAAAAAAAATAAGAGGATGGAAATAAAGACAGAATTATTTCTATGAAAAGAATTACATTGGCAGCAATGAAAGACAGAAATGTAAAACTGAAATAGTCAAGTACAATGAGAAAAGGTCACACACCTGTCGTAGATTGATAAGGTGCTCAAATGAATCCTTTATGGTATTGGAGAAAGCCTCATTCTTGGCAAAACTTTCTTCCAATATTTTATCGAGGGATGCCTTAAACTCCAGGAGAAACGGAACCAATTCTTTATCCTTTTCTTCATCCATTATAATGCCCTGGCCAGTAGCCCGGATATATGCACTAAGAGCTAGTTTGAGCAGCTCGACAGCATTAACCCTCTGGAAAAGGTTGTACATCCTAGAGAGGTCATTTATACGATTTGCATCCATAAGCATTGTGAACCCCTGAAAACAACACAAACACAAAAAAAAAACAGATACAAACACACAAAAAAAAGTGGGTGAGCAAAGCACTATTGCAGTATAAGGTTCATTGTCAATAAGATACGTATAACATAATGTCTGCTCAGGCTGCATAAAAGGAACTGAAATCATAACAGATGCTCACCTTCTCGATAATTGCGGATGTATGTCGTTCCAGCAATTGCTTTTCAGTAGTTGCGATCAGTGGCTTCCTCGTGTTAGCCTCCAAATATAAAATACACCTTTCGTGTTCTTCTTGCAACCTCGACTGCACAACTCAGGTACATATTATCAGTTAAATGAGTGCCTGATTTATATTTGAGTAAATAACATGATGAATAGAACAAAAACTATCCTTACCTCCACATGCTTTAGGTAGTCTGGAATATCAGATTGTTGCATATATTTAACACCTTCCGTGGCATAAAATTCAGAAGTGCATTCAAGGAAGGGCTTTTCAAAACTCTCAGAATACATTCCAAGAGCAGTAAACATCTTCAGAAGATGGCTAAGTAATGTCCTATCTATTGCTTCACCAAGCCTGATCAGAAAAATAGAAATATTGAATAGTCATGTTTATAGTTGACAGGATTATGAATAGTTATGAGACAGACGCTCTTTCAGTTCACAAGTCCATTCATATAAAGTGTGATCCACAGACATGCAATTACTACAGCTTGTACAAGCAAACAACCACTGAAGACAGCATGTGGGCCAATGGAAAGGATGCATGTTTCTTCAATTGTGCTAATGGTTGCCACTGAGGCTGTTCATGGGCACCCACACAGCACATTTTGGACAAGGCCAGGACAGGACTAGGCATAGCCCACACACATGACTGTACCCTTGCCTAACCCCAAAAGTGTACACTAATATACATATACCCTATATATTTGTTTACATTCTCACTGAGACATAATATTGAAGTAAAATTCAGGTTTTTCAGACTTCATGTTCATGCTAGCTAGGCCCAGCCAAGAGGCCAAAGAAAAGTTAGGCCTGCAGCAGGCCTTGCCCAGATTATAACACCTCCAGTCATCATTTACAGGGATCATGATATGGGTCCCATACCGCTCACATGGTTCAGATTTAGAATTGTGTATCAGGGTCATGCTCCAATTCATCAGAAACTACAGTAAAAATATACAAGTACATGGGCATGCTTCTATCATTCTATGACTATCCATTGCAGCTTTCAAGTATTAACATCATCATTTTTTGTTCTATCTCCATCTAACTTGAAAGTTGTTTCATGTTAAATGAACAATATCCATTGCATATTGGATTTTTATAATAGTTGAATTAAAGTAAAAAATCCACAAAAATATGTAGATTGAAGTGTTGGACTGAGTACTACACTAATTTGTATTAAAGGCATACTATCTCAAATTCTGAAGAGACCATTCGCTATATTCTGATGCAATCAAATGCAAAGTAAGTATTGCCTTGTATTATCAATTAATCACAAAAAGAAGTTATAGACAGTAATAGAGAGCACAGCAATCACAAATCACTAACAGGATCTATCACAGAAGAACAACCATACCTCTCACTCTCAATCAATCTGAGAAGGCCAGTTACAGTTTTGTGTTCAATCTCAGGGGACAGTGATAGATGCTTGCGGAACAGCTGCAACCCCATATCCCACACAGAACAGATATTTGCAACATTCTTGACATATTTTACATCAAGAAGTAAAGCAATACCACGAATAATCAACATCTGATTGCAAAAATCTTGCCATGTTCTTTGAACCAGAGACAAAAATACAACCAAATCTGGGCTTTGACCCACTAATGCTGAAATTTTTTCAGCTATGTGTATTTCACATTCTTTCTTGATTCGTTCATATAGATTTGCTCCTAACTTGTGTAGACAAAGATCACCGGCAGCCTACAGCAAAAAAAAGAACTATTTCACATGCTAATGCGGGAGCATGAAACATTGGAGTGTAAGCAACAGGAATATAACCTGATAGAGTTTCTCAACATCACATGAAAGTTTCCGCTTCAGAAAAATAGCTGTAATAGCATCCTTTAAAATTGCCCATGTATCCTCCTCGAAGTTTTTTGGCAATTTTGGTTGACCTAGTACATGCAAAATGGAGGATGACATTTAGACAGAGTGACGATGACACTTAGACAGAGGGTATAGAAAAAACAAAACATATAATGATTTCTGAAATTCAAATACATTCAGCATGTATTTTGCCGGTGATTCATGATTTCTAAGATTCAAATATATGTGTCCAGTGTGAATTTGCCAGCAACCAGTGTGGCAGCAGGTGAAATGAAATCGGCAAATATTGCACACTGAAGGAACGGTCGTTATAATCACTCTCAACGGTTTCAAAAGAATAAACTTCTCGTATCCAAATATCGGAAGTGGACAAGCATAGCTGCCAGCCTGCCAGCAAATGCTGAGTGATACTTAGAGGTATGTATTAATAAAAAAACTGAGCCTAGCTCGGTAGGTGGGGCTGAGGCGTCAGCGTATAGCCCTGCCACCAAGGTTCAAGTACTCTTCGGCTCAAATTTGGATTTGGATGCCTATAAAACAGTTTATCTATGTTTGCTCTCTTTTTAAATATTAATCAAATGTGTAGCAGTATCTAGTTAGAAATTCATTCAAACAGTGACACAACGAAGTAAGCACCAGAAATGTGCAAGAAACAAATAACTACAAACAAGTCACTCAATAGAACTATCATGTTGGAAAATTCCCTCTGCTCCTCAATGTGATGGTATAAACAGGTACAAAAACCTCAAGAGCCCCAAACAATAGTCAGTCTCCCAGAAAGGGAAACCTAATATACTGTAGTAGGCTATCAAATACCATTTTCCCAGTAACGGTGTACAGATCTAGCCCATTTCCATATTGCGGGCATCAAAGAGCTAATTTTAGGATGGTAGGAGTAGGGATTAGGAGTGAGGGCAACCAAGCGATCTGTGAACTGATAGTTGCTGCTAGTGGAGTTTACCCTAACAGGTTACACGAGGCAATGAAAAAACTTTGAGCTAAGCTGCGAGCTAACTGACTATTGACTAATAACTTATACAAAACGCTGAAATTGGCATCAATTGCGGCCACATGGCCATCAGTGACGATCAATCACAAGCACAATGAGAAATTCCGCAGAAAGAGCGAGTGGGGCGCGCACCTATTTTTATGCGGAGGGGCTTGCGGGTGGAGGTCGACGGCTGCGGGAGCGTGGCTTTCTTTCTGAAGAGGTTGGCGGCGACGCCCGCGGGGGCCGGGGCTGTGGGCGCGGCGAGCTCGTCCTGGTCCGCGAGCACCATCTCCGCGTCCTCCTCGCCGTTCGTTCGCCCCACTCTCGCCGCGGCGGCGGCTACGGCGGCATCAAGGTGGATGCCGTTCTTCTCGGTAGTCCCCGAGGAGGACGAGGAGGCGGCGGGGTGCTTGGCCTTCTTCATGACCGGCGGCGCAGGGGGGGAGGTCGGGGAGGGGGATGCGGTGGTGGACGTGAAGGGGCGCTTCGAGGCGGCTTGGGGCTGAGACATGAATCAGGCGCCGACGGGCATGGCGCGGCGGGGGCGGCGGGGAGGTGGCGGCCGGCGCGAGGGTTTTGGTGGCGAGCCGGCGGTGAGGTGGTGGAGACTGGAGAGGGGACCGGAGGGAGCCGAGAGAGATCGGGTTGGGGGAGGAGGGTTTCGCCTCTTTTTTTTTCTTTTCTTTTTTTTTCTTTTCGTCTTTTTGATTTTTGAGGTGGGAACTTGGACTGTGTGACTGTGTGAGCGTGAAGTTGGTGTGCAAGTGGGCCAGGCCGCGAGTTCGACGCATACGTCGTCGTCTCTGGCCTTCTCTCGTTCTTCGGCGTGAGTTGGGTTTTTATTACAATCTGACCTAGTAGAAAGAGTCACAAGCTAAAGAAAATAATCTACAAAAATATCATTTTAGTTCATGTGTCAAATTTTATATACTTAGTATTTCCTGAAAAATAGTACGGGCACAGACATAGAAAATTAGCTGTTTTGTTGCCGGAGAGGGAGAAAAGTTTTTTTTCCCAAGAAAGCGCGTTTTTTTGATAGGGATGGTTAAAAAAGTTGAAAAGAATTGGAGGGAAACTTTTCTCGGAAGCGTGTTTTCTGGAAGGGATGAATAGTAAATTTCAAAAGAATTTTTTTATCTAAACACAACAAACATATTATATTATTTCTTACATTTAAACTAAGACAATTTCTTAAGTCTAATTGACCAATTTGTAAATAACATACTTTTTCCAGACATGTTAATTGCAAAGAAATAAGACCCCATTGAATGTATGCATTCGAACGTCGAATCAAGAATTGGAATTTAGGGGCTTGAATACCATTGTTTGGATGTCACTGGAATTGGAGAATGAAAACACAGCCCAATACTACGTGGAATTCTCCTCAATCGCCCATGTTGTCGAACGATTCGGAGCCTCCGACCTCTCCATTGCGCTGAGTTTTCCCTGCGCCCCTCCCCTTCATCCGTCGAAACTGAAGGCATCCCGACCTGTCGCGGACATTAGGCACCACAGATGGAAATTCCTGTCGGTCTCGCCTCCTCTTCTTCCACGCGATCGCAAGGCCCTCATCTTCTTCCTCACGACCGGTGAGGACCATGGTCATCGGACCCCTTTCCTTCTTCATCGTGGCCAATGAATCCCGTGGCAGAACCCTTATTCCTTGTCGGGCCCCGTCCCCTTCTTCCTCGTGGCTAGTGAGGCATGCGGCCCTTCTTCCTCACTGTCGGCGAGGCCCGTGGCCCTTTCTTCCTCGCGGGCCCCTCTCCTTCCCTTTTTGTGCCGATGAGTCGCACCACCCATCTCCACCGCTCCCCCCTCATCCATGTATTCCTCTCCATAGATCCCGGTGTCGCCGTGCCGCTCCCCTCCGTCCCCAAGCCCGGTGCTGCCACGCCGGTCCCCTCTGTGCTTCGTGCCTGGTGAGTTGGAATTGTGGCCATTTTAATACCATGCCTGTATTGTTATTGGATCCAATTCAATTATAAGCTCTCTATTATCTAGAGCCAAATGGAGCCTAAAGTTTGATGTGACTAAATGAAAACCATATTACATTATCACACACGAACTAAAAAAAACAAAGCTTGTTTATAGCCCTCTACACGGATAAGTGATAGTGGACACCTTTGCTTAAAACAAATCTAAAAATAGCTGAAGCGGTGATGGTAATCCATGTTGCATTTCTAATTATTTGCATAACGAACTTCAGACACCATGATACGATATGAGGTCGGTGATATTTCTTGTTTTGCTTGATGGTACTAAACTTGTTGATACTGGACCTCAAACGGTTGAAGATGTCGATTACTGTCAACATCTTCACTTGTCTGGAGGAGGTTTTCTTCGAGTTGACGCAGAGGACACTGAGCTCCTCTTTGTCGTCATCATCATCTCCGTCAATAAATGCCACAGACCCTTAAACATCCAAGCTGAGTAGTTTTGATAGATGAGTAGGGTTCATGCTTGTTGATTGGCTTGTAGATTTGATGAGACCAATGGTGAATAGAGCTAGAATGTCATCGTGATTGATTCACTGCATATAGTAGTCTGGAACTATGAGACACAACCGAGTTGATTCAAAGAGATCATCATATACTATCATAAATTATTCACCACCTTATTGGATTGTGTTTATGGGGTATTTGGATGCGTTGCTGTCCCTTGCTTTGCCAGAATGGGCAAGAAAAACAGGCTCGGTTTCTTCGCGCGACTTGCCTTGAGGCCTGCGCAAATGAGTATTTTCTAGCTACAGCCAACGAGATGGATTGGTTATGAAGATAAGCCTTGCCCGGCAAAGAGAGGGCAAACAAGTCTCCCTCGGAAACTAAGCTGGCCCTTAGTTGCACGACGCGAATAGACAAGGTTATGCTAGATTGGTACGTGTGGATGAAGGATAGATGAGCTCATTCTAGTTGTATCAACGAGACGCGATGCGAGTACGACGATATATGATTTTGGAAAACAACATAGTGGTGATATAGAGATTATTGACGTATTAAGGTATTGAAGCATCGGATATAGGCTACTCCCTCCATCCCAATTTGTAAGTCGTTTGACTTTTTTAGCTCCAACTTTGACCATTTGTCTTATTTAAAAAATTATGCGAAATATTAATTTTTTGGTGTGACTTGCTTTATTAATAAATATTCTTTAAGAATGACTTAAATCTGACTATATTTGTATAATTTTTTTGAATAAGACGATTGGTCAAAGTTAAGATAAAAAAAGTCACACGACTTGTAAATTAGGATGAAGGTAATAGATTCATTCATAGCAATCCCATGCATGAATGATTCACCGCCATCGCACTATGTTCGCTTGATTGTCGTTGCTCCACTAGTCCACTGCGCTCATGCTGTGTGCCACATGCATTGATGAATGACGCATATGTCGAACGATAGACTGACAACCTTTCCAAAGGGGAAAACACATTTCAATTTATGGTCTGATGGCAACTGGCTTTGCTTCTTGATGTCGAAGCGCAGCTAACAAAGCGAGCCGTCGTAGTCTCATAGAAGACCCACGACGAGTTTGCCCCAGCCACTAGCTGCCATGTTTCAACGGCTGCCTTGCTGCCCCGTCCGAAGCGCTCTGGTTTCGCTGGACGACCGCCGTCCCCAGGCATCTCCCCTGGCTCAGTGGCTCCCATGGTGGCAACTGGCAATAGAGGATGAAGAACAGCTTGCACTGGAGTCATTTTCTCTGTTTTTTTAGAGGAGTTAGTTCCTCTGTTTTGTAGTGGCTATTATTCATCTGGTCTGCTGGTTCTCGGGCTGTAATGTAGGCCGAAGACCTTAATAAGGGTCCGTTTAGATTAAAAAGATTCCTAAAAAACCACTATTCATCCAACTTTTTCCTATTCATCCCATCTTTTCCACTCACAGAACACTATTCATCTACAGTGTTTTTTTATGAACAGTGTATTTTCGAGAAATCTTTCCTCAATCTAAACACACCCTAATTACAGCCCGCGAGCCAATAATAATAAGGGCCCATCGGCACTGCTGGAGCTTGACAGCCCGCCCCGCTGGCCACTCTCCTCCGCCGGCACCCGCCGCCCGCTGAAGCTCGCCGCTCCGCCCCCAATCGGCCGCCCCGCGCTTCGCCGGAGGAGCTGGCGCCGTTGGCATCGTCGCGCCCGGAGCTGCCCCCTCAAAGCCCCGCACCACCATGCAGTCCTTCGCGAAGCCTCGGGCTCTCGAGCCTCTTCGTCCCCTCGCCGTCCACCTCCCGTCCATGTCGTACGTGGACGTGAAGATGCGGTGGAAGAAGGACGCGTCGTTCGACGCCGTCCCGGTGCTCTCGCGCGCGCGCGACCTTCGCCCGCTCGTCTCCCTGGCGCGCCTCCTGTCCCCGTCGCCGACCCCCGTTTCGGTGGTCTCCAAGCTCCGCAGCTCGCTCGAGACCCCCGACCGCCGGGTCACCTCGTTCCTCCGCCGCTTCCCCGCCGCCTTCGTCGAGTCCGTGGGGCCGGAGCACAACCTCCCTTGGTTCCGCCTCCCCGATGCTGCCGTCCACCTGCTGCGGGAGGAGCGGGATGTCTTCGCCGCCGGGCGTGCCGATGTCACGGGCCGCCTGCGCCGCCTCGTCCTGATGTGCCCGCGACGTCGCCTCCCGCTGCGCGTCGCACAGGGCATGCTCTGGCATCTTGGCATCCCGGAGGACTACTTCAAGGACCCCGATCACGACATTGCACAGGATGGGTTCCGGATTTTAACTTCAGGAGATGGAGTTACCTGCCAGGATGACGATGGGAGGGAGTTGGGGCTAATTGGCGATGGTAAGGGTAAAGAAATGCCTCTGTCAGTTCTCCAGCTGAATGCCATGAGGAAGTTTGGGTCGGTGGCAAAGGTGCCTGTCCCTCTCTTTCAGTCGAAGGGTCTTCGGTTGAAGCGGAAGATCCAGGACTGGTTGGAAGGTTTCCAAAGGCTGCCTTATGTGTCTCCATATGAAGATTTCAGCCACATCAATCCTGGTAGCGATGTTTCGGATAAGCGTGCTGTCGGGGTTCTCCATGAGCTCCTTAGTCTTTTTGTGACATGCTCTGCTGAGAGGCGGCGGTTACTCTGCCTTAGGAAGCACCTAGGGCTGCCACAGAAGTTTCATCTTGTGTTTGAGCGGCACCCGCATGTGTTCTATTTGCTGTTAAAGGAAAAAACATGCTATGTTGTCCTTAAAGAGGCGTACATGGCTGGGGGAGACACTGCAATCGAGGAACACCCCATGCTGAAAGTGCGCAAGAAGTATATTGAGCTGATGGAGCAGTCACAGGAGATCATAAGGTGTCGACGGAACAGGAAGCCTATTGAATTGCAGTCCATGGTATCTTGTTCTGGGGATATTGAGGATTGCACTGAAATTTTGTCATGAAGCACTATGTTTTTAGCTGACAACGACAATCATGTGCTAATATGGCTTCTACGGTAAGGGTATTCAGTTTATTACTCCTTATTTGCAGACAAATTCATCAACTGTAGGAACAGGTTCGTGATAATGAGAAATTTAAACCACATCCATCCAACTCTTCATTACTTAGCTGTTTTGTATTATTGATAAGTCTCAACCACAAAAATCAAAGTTTTGCCAGAGATTTCTGATTTAGTGTATCAATCTGGATTTAGGTGGCTGGTAACGGATGTTATGAGCAATTACTTTGAATTTTGACTGTATGTTCTGGTCTGTCCAGGAGATCTAGCATCTGGTGACTGTAGAAATGTGTTTGACAAAATTACTTTACATTGTTTTGTGGATGCCAAGAAATAATCTCTTGCTATTTCCAATGTGTATCTTGGGTATCTCTCTATCTCTCTCTCTCTCTTTTTGCAAATTGAAGTGCTTGCTTCTAAAATACAACGAGCAGCCCCCAAAAATGTGTTAACTCAAGTAGTCAATTGACATTATTGAATGTGGTATGCTGAAAAAAAAGGACCAGTAGATGTGTTGGTCTATTGGAGATGTGTGAATTTGAGAATGATTGATTATTAGTCAGTCAATGCCAACCTTTCTAACATATGTTAGCACACATGAGATTTCTTCACCTTATGGTTTTGCTTTTCTTTCTACAAATGTTTAGGTCAAGTGGAATTGCATGATATCCTCAAAGTTGGGAGTATGTTTCTGTGATGCATTCTAGGTCTGCAATAACCGAGTCTATTTTTTATGTCTAACCTCTTTGTTGTTGTGTTTCTAGTAATCAATGAACGTATCTGGAAATTGTTTGTTTAACCAAATTTTTCCGAAGTTTGCCACAGCCCTAAGAAATTTTAGATTCATATGCGAGTTATCTTGGTTTGAACCAGTTGCTATTCTATTATTGATTTCGCAAGACAACCCTTGGAACTTTTTGCCCACTGATGTTTGACAAGAAAGTCATAAAATTCCTGCCACAGACAAAGATATCTCTCCTATTTACCCTAGCATGTGGATTTTGGTATACAAAAACTGCTGAACAGATCACATAATTTGTTATTGTCTAGGTATATAATAGACGGAGGAGTGGAGCATACCTCTTTATTTGTTGACGATGGTCAGCTAGTCAGTTTTGGGTATCATGAAGCAATGGATGGTTGCATTTGAATGGTCAGGTGGTAAGAAGTCAAGGATTTTGGGAGATTGCCTACCGAGGAGCAGCTTGGATTGGTTCTTTTGCTACCGGTGCTGATAGTATTAACACTGATGATTTGGTTTACAAAACATTGCCAAAGGTAATTCTTTGGGCTTCTCACTTCTGTTTGGTTGGTTTCATATATGTGCAGTTCAGGGACTTGTCTTGTTATTTTAGTTTACTGGGTACCCATCTAAAAGATGTAATCAGATGTATGCTAAATTGGTTTTTGATGAATGTTTCCTTTGTTAAGAAAAGGATGAGAGGAGCAGAAAAGGTTGACCTACAGCACTGGCTGCCATACACAGGTTGCTGATGTTTCTTTTTTGGGTATGTTAACTTTGCTGTATTAATGGTATCACATACACATGCAAGTTATGATCAATTTTAAGCCTGTGCTGTTTCATTCTCCATCTTTGTGAAAGATAGCTGCAGCGTGGTAGATTAAAATGCTATGTCTCAGCACCACAATTAAAACCAGTTGTATAACATATGTCTATGACCTGGTTTTGGTGGAGTAGGGAGTAGGGACCTTTCAAACATCAAGCTATTTGCGACCTATATCTGCTAAGGCGTTCCTGCCTGGCACCACTGCTATTTGTTCAAGCCAAAATGGTTTCAGAAGGCAGTTCCATTCTTATCTGCTATGCATATGCTGCTGTTTGCATCCATTCTAATCCAGTTTGAGTTATAGCCTCATAGGCGTCGGCTCAATTTGGAAGGCATAGGTTGTGGGGAAGTCGGGAAGATATCATCTGGCTTGGACATACAGCTTAAATATTAATGTATTCTAATATTGGCTTGAGTTCATGTTGGAAGACATAGGTTCTATGCCTTTTTACCCCCAAGAATAATCCTTATTAGTGTCACAAAGTTTATACATTGTGCATGTTCGCAGATAATCAGAGTGAGGTGTTGATAATTCTTGGAGAAAATCAATGCCCACAGGCCACGACTTGTGGGGTGTTTTTTTTTTTTTTTGACGAACCAGGCACCGTGTTTTCAGGTAGCCTTGGCGTCTCCAATGAGTAGAATGGATCTTATTTTAACACCTTGTAATTCATGAAGTGCATACGTAGATAAAAATTGTAAATTTAGATTTGCACCTGTAAATGTTGTAAACATTTAGTTTCTAAGTTGTCGATGTGATTTGTCGTTCCATACATTAAAATGGGCCAGAGTTCCAGAATACCCCCATGACGCACAAAAAAACTCTCTCCAGTCAGCCCACGGCCCAGTACGTCCGAAAATGATTTTTTTACCCTTTCGTCTCCCCCACATTCCCCCAACAGCGGCGGCGCGGCGCGCATCGTTTCGATTTCCCTGCCTCCAAACGGCCAGAACTCAAACGCCAGTACGCGACCACCGCACCCACTGACCTCCCGTCCCGTCCCGTTCCCCACCACGCCACCACCCTTCTCGACCATGTCGGCGACCGGCGGGGATGACGACGAGGCCTTCCTCCTCGCCCTCGATGAGGCGGAGGCCGCCGCGCTGGACTCGTCCAAGCGCCGCCGTCTCTCCACCACCTCCTCACCGACGCCCGCCACTCCCCCCGCCGCCTCCGAGGGGTCCTACCTGGCTGCGCTCAAGGGCAGCCACAGCTCCGCCTGGCAGCAGCAGCAAGCGCAGACCTACGCGCACAAGCGTCCCGACGGTTCCAAAACCCTAGCCGCGGGTTCTGGTGGTACCCAGGTGGCGAGCGGATCGTGCTTCAAATGCGGAGACCCCGGCCACTGGGCCAGGGAGTGCCCCCAATCGGCTCCGACTATTGGGGGAGGGGGTGTAATCGGCGGCGGTGCAGGTGGCGGGTATGCGAACGCGGGTGGCGAGGTGGAGGAGAAGGCGTGCCCCTGCGGTGCCGGGAGCTGCCTCGTGCTTACTTCTAACACGGCCAGGAACCCTGGGCGCAAGTTCTACAAGTGCCCCATGCGGGTGAGTGTTTGGAGTCAATAAAAGACCCTTGCCCTGTAATTACTTGCTCGAAAGCTGCTGGCCCAAACGGTAGGTTATTTGGCCTGGTATGTGGTCTGTGGGTGTTATAATTACTTGGATGTAAGTAGCTGTTAGTCTGTGTGGTTTCTTAAGGATTTTGTAGGCATCTAATGATTTTGGGTCCCTTGGGGCTTGGTTGAAGTTGTCGTGTACTTCGATAGTGGGGTCTGTAGATTTACTGCTCCATGGTTAGGACCAGCAATTATTTTCCTAGCTGAATGATGTTTTCCTGTGTTTCCCTGACTCCCTGTATATTACTCCCTCCTTTTCACAGCATTTGTTCAACATGCATACTGACTTACTGACGACACATAAAAATAAGTAATGGGTAACATGTTGCAACATACTTGTCTCTATTGAGTGATGCAATGTCTATCGAGTTCTATGTGGCTATGCCTCTCGACGGCGTGCTGGACAAATGCTGCTAAATGAATGCAGCAATGAATCTTTCAAAAAAAAAAATGAATGCAGTAATGCTACAGGAGTATGTTCTTTTGCACTTACTGTTATATTGGAAGCTTCACTAGTGCAGTAGCTTTGTAGGATATTAGGATAAGGGTTCAGGGATGCGGTACCCCGGATACATGACTGATCAACTTATTTGATTTTGTACACATCAGTGCCATGTTGTAACTTGTAACTGCAGAGCCCTTTTATTATATTGTACCAGCACTTGAACTGATTGTCTTTGTTCCATTATCTTATATATGCTTCTTGTTTAAGCATTTTATGATTCTTATTTAGATGCTCACATCTTGTTATTTGCCTTAGTGTTAAAATGTAGTAGGTTCTCTCATGTAAGCTTAATATTGTTGAGTGTTACCCTAGCATTCATGTCTCTGCCTTTTCAACAGTTGTCATCTTAAAAAGTACCAACTCATTTTGCTTTTCCAATATTAATTAGTCTTATTTATTCCTTGATCAAATACAGGGAATTTCTTTTTTTGGGAAAGTTGCAGCAATACAGAAAATAAGTTTATTGTTTCATTTACTTTGGTCAAACTCTCATGGGCATCAGGTTATCATAGTAAGATGTCTCTTGCTGATATATAATCCATAATCAACAACCAAGAAACAAGGATCATATACACACACATATGCATGTGGATTAGGCATACCGTGTGATTGCAGTGTTGTGCTGCGTTATTCGATTGCTCACTAGTATCTGAAAAGTTGTACTGGCCAAAAGGCAGTTTTAATTTATTGGATAATATATACATGCACATGCAATGTTACATATGGGTAATATCGATGGACATCCGATTTTGAATCTGAGGCAATATGAACGGCAACTTTCTTCTTGTTTCCATTTGCTTTACCTGTTTTGACTCATACTATATGCTAAATTGCTAATGTTGTATACTTATTTTCTGATTGTAAGGACAATGGTGGTTGCAACTTCTTTGAGTGGTGTGATGCTCCATCTCCCAGCCCTGCAAATGCTCGAAGCAACACAGTTTTTCAGTCAGAGACATCAGCAACTGGTATACTTTGCCCATGTGGCGCTGGAGCTTGCTTAATTCTGACAACGAAGACGGGAAAAAATGTTGGAAGGCAGTTCTATCGCTGCCCAGGAAATCAGGTAAACTCAGGGCTTTCATTCATCTGCCGCAATTCCTGAATAATTGATATTTTACCATAACCACATAATGTTGTGCCAGTTTGCTTATCTAGAAGAAGTTCCTTGCTTTTATCTAAGGAAACACATTTAATAATAGTGTCAAACATCTGCGGTTCTCCCTCCCTCCTTGCTGAATATGAGTAATTGCAACATTATTGTTGCAGGGTCTCACTGTTAACAGTACTATAGATGAAAGTTGCTGCAGCGGTTTGGATAGTCGTTGGGAGTTTTGACTTTTGAACTGCCTATCTTTGCAATTCAGACCCACTAGTCGGATCTCTTTAATAGGCAATAGGCCATAGAAGATGCAGATAGTATGGTAGTCACTTTTTCCAAGTCTATTTACAGCTAGCTTTCAGTTGGCCACAAATCAGAATTTTGAAAGTTCTAACTCATGGTTAGTCAACTTTTGTTTTTCATGGCTGATCAACTTATTTGATTTTGGGTATTTGTTTAATCTAGACATTACTGTTAACTATGTTGAGTTGTTTGCTTATAGTTAAAGTTACATGTCACCACCCTTTTACCCTGATATGTGCTGGTGTGTTTTTTTCCTTGCAATAATTTTTCTGTTGACTAGTGCATCTCACGTCTTGTTGTTGGTAATGAAAGAAATGTCCTTGAGCAATATTGTTTGTACTTAAAAAAACCTTGGTAATATTGTGAAGGATGGCATTGTGCTCATGTTACGCTTAGAGCAGCTGTGTTGTGGAGCCAGACGGATCTTAACCACCTAAGTTATTATCATGTTTCTATGGCATATTTGCTTTGCATACTGAAAATGGCCAGTTGTTACACTAATTAAATGTTATTGGTTCAATTTTAAAAAGGTAAAGCGGCTGTTCCTAGTTCCTAGCCCAAGATATTGTTCTTTTCTCTTAGTGGAGCATTTAGATCTGTATCTCCATCCACAGCAACTGATGCTAGGATACCATCGGTTGTATTTTAACTTGATGTGGTATTCCATGTCCCTTTTCATCTTTCCTTAACTAATTTTATAATCCAGCCACTTTTTTTTTCTAACTTGGGCATTTCATGTCTCTTACTGGTGTGTGATTGGGACAAATCACCCAGGGCGGTGGCTCTTGTGGCTTTTTCAAGTGGTGTGACGATCAACAGCCCAGGGTAGGTGCTCCACTTCAAGCTTCACCGCAGTACCAAAATGATGCAATGTCAAGCATCCAAAACTCCAGCCAGAGGAGCTCCTCATCATGCTTCAAGTGCGGGCAGGAGAACCACTGGGCGAGAGACTGCCCGAATCAATCGTCGGATCCTTATCCTGACAAGGGTGGGAGAACAATAAGTTCGGCGAGCTCGCCTGATGGGTGCTTCAAGTGTGGTAAGGCTGGTCACTGGTCCCGCGATTGCCCAACCTCGAATAGTGGTGGTGGTGGTGGTACTGGGGCCAGCCGTGCCAAGTCGTCTTCTGCTTTGGGCTCGTGGAACAGTCAGAGATACTGATGGCAAGCTCCTGTGAACTCAATTGAACTGACATGGACATGCTGTACGAAACTTGGACAAATGCCCCCAGACACGTGTTGCTTAGGTATGTGATCACATCGATGCCTTTCGCTGTTCTATGTTCCGTAAGGGATCAACTATGGCTATTCTGTCTTAATCCTGCTTTCTTCTGTGTGGAACTCGACTCTACTGTTTTATCTACTCTAGTCTCTAGGAACTTATCAGTATAAGGAAACCTTCGTGTTTTATCTGCTCTTGTTTCTTGCTCTACGATATTCCACGTGGCTGCTCTTATTTCCATTTTAAGATCTGAAGACCTGGTATGTATATTTGGAGATTTACATAAAGTAGAAGTAGACATGAGACATCTTTCAAAGTTTATACCTGGTCCTCTTGTGAGGTGGATCCCCAGTAGTCTCTGGCAAGGCTCAAACGAAACAGCCTTTAAAAGGCCTGAACAGTAGTTCAGTTGTGTTGGTAAACTTAATACGCACACCCACTGTGGCATTCTTAGGACCCAACTATTAAAGGATACGAACAAAGGCTGACCTATCATGGCCCCAGCGCCGCGGATGCCATTGCTATCCGCTCCAGGCCACAGAACTGCACATGGTTTAGAGCTCGCTCGCTGGGGCAAAGGAATCTCTGGGCATTAGTTGGGAAGCTTTGTTGAAGCAATCGCCTCCGGAGGCACCCACTGGGTGTGGGTGGTCCTCCTGGTGGTAAACTGGCAACCGCGGCAGCTGGTGCCGAGCCAGTTGAACTGCACTCACTGCAGTACGGTTGGTGCCCTGGTGGCATCCTCCGACCTCTAGCGTTTTTCACACTGCCAACCCTTTGAAACAGGCCCCAGCCGTGGTACCGGACATCACAGGTCGGTTTCTCGCAACGATCTCAGCTCGGTCCCCTGCGCTGCGCCGGAGTAGATCTGAGATGCCTCCAGTGCTAGCGCCAAAACCTTACTGGTGCAGATTTGCTGCTCATTTGTTTTGCTGTCTATTCGGCTGGTCCTTCTTTTTGGCTGTGGTTCCCGCTTTCATTGCCTGCCTCTGCTTGATTCACTACTTTATGACCAGGAGGATTGATGATCCACCCAATAATTTATAAACGTACTATCAATATTCTAGTGTCCCTAAAGTTACAAGAGGGAACTGGAAGTGCTGTTTAGAGACGCTGTTTTTTTAGGATACTTTGCCGACAACATATCAGCTCTCTCCCGTGTTTTTTTGTTTCTGGGTCGAACAGGACGTGGTTGGTGCTAGACCCCTAGAGTTTGCAAAGGCTATATCTAAGTTAATCCATCTTTCTTTGAATCTGTGGGATGTTAACAGTTCATAGCAGGCACGACAAAGAAGTTGTTTTCCTCTGCCGCAGCTGCAACCACTGCAAATCTTCTCAAGCACGTGATTAATCCCCTCGCGCGACGTAAACTCTCTGCCGCTTTTAACAGTTAATTAATCCTGCTGCCCACTGCTGCGGTGTTCCGCTGGAAAAAAAAAACAAACGAGGTCCCGCGAGCACGTGACAGACATGAACCCACGCCCCTAGTGGCCTACACGATGGTCCTCTAATCTCCAGAGCATGCCACAGAGAGTCAGAGTTGCTGCAGCCTGCGCCGTTAGCCACTGGTAAGATCACCAACCGGGTTGTCTCCTGAGCAAACTCGCCGAGTTCTTCATCAACAGTTCACCACCCACCGGTGGATCGGCACCCGTCGAGTCGAGTAGCCTCGCTGCCGCGGCGGCGTACACAAGGACCACTTGAACTCGCCATGGACGACAGCGCTGGAGGGTAGGCCCTTACCCTCTCAGTTGGTCAGTCCTCTAATAAAGATGTCAAGACACCATGGGCGACCCCTGCCCAGGGTTCCCAAAACCGTTGGGAACCGGTCCGGTTTGACCGGTTCCCGACCAAACCGGTCTGGCCCGGTTGAAAAATATCCCGGTTACCGCTCCCAAACCGACATTATAAAACCGGACCACTCGGCTAACCGATCGGTTTCACCTGTTCATCGGTTTCACCTGTTAGCGGTCAAACCGCGGTAAAAAAAACCCTGCCCCGCCGAGATGCCGATGCCACCCGCTTCTTGCTCAGTTCCCCAGTGGCGAGGCCTGTGCTCACGTACTCCTACTGGCTGCCGCCGGCCTTGCTGGCCACCGCGCTCACTCACTTGTCCGCGGCCCAGTGGGTGGGAGTGGCGGATGTCGTCGCCCACAAATAGTGCCTGCGCCGCTGTGTCTGGTGGTGGCTCACGCTCACGTCCGTCGCCTTGGGCAGTTGGGGCATACTAGCAGCGACCAGTTTGACGAGTGATCGATAGCGTGAAGACGCTGAGAGTGACGATCAGTTTGACGGCACCGGATTTCCTCTCCTACTAGTAGTACTGTAGTAGGAGTACGTACTACTCCATAGTGCCCGCACGCTGTGCCGCATCTTGTTCTGTCCGGCGGTCCAGGTCCGGGCCTAGTCGTTGCTGTTGCACGTAGTGCTCGGGGCATCCACTGTGCGCGCCCACCATGCGGTAACAGCTGTGGGCTGTGGCACGGCCACCCAGCACGGTGGCAGCTTGTCACGCCAAATAAGGTAATTCACATAAATAAATCCAGCCCCGGGATCTCATAAATCAAGCTCCTTTCCGCCGATTGGTCTGTAGGTCGCATCGCCGGGTCGCTTCGCTGCCCCCCGCCCCCTACCCACCCGGCTCTATTCTTGGGGTGTGTTTACCCTGAAAAAACACTATATATCTAAAAATACACTATAGATGAATAATATTATGTGAATGAGAGGATGAAATAAATAGAGAAAAAGTTAAATAAATAATATTTTTTTAAATGGGTGTGGATGAAACTAAACGCACCCGTACTTCCCTTTCTAGTTTCCACCCCAAACCCCTCGTCGCCAAACATGATTGGAGCACGGCGATTTTCGTTTCCCCACAGATCTACTTTCTACTACCTCTCCCACGAAACAGGAGTACGTAACGTACTCTTCTTCTGCTCTCCTATCCCTCCAACCGTGTGATGAGTAAAAAACCACGAAGTTAGCAAAGGCAAAGCTGCAAAGAGAGAATAAAAGCAGGCGGGCGATGTGACCAGTTTGCGCATGGCTTGGCTCCAGGCCGCGTCGGAGGACCAGCTGTGTTCAGATTAAAAATACTTCTCAAATAAGTTTTTTCTATTCATCGTACTCCTAGAATACGTTTTCTAGTGTAAAAGTAGTACTTTCTACCTTCGACATGAACACAGCCGTAGCCATCGGAGAGCGAGGCGAGATGGGCGGTGATGCGTCCTCCTCCTCCTCCCCATCGGTGGTGAAGGTGGGGGAACAAAACAATCGTGACGGGCAAAAAAATTCCCTCCCGGCCCGAGTTCGCGGCGGGTCCCTCTTCCTTCTCCCGACGGGAACTCGTCGTGGTGTGTCCCAGTTTTTGGACAAAAGGCTCGAGAGCGACGTGACAGCGCTGCGACGTATCCATCCAGATCTTGAAGAAAAGTCCACACCCCTGTTCGTGCTCCCAGGTCAAGAACTTTCGTTTACTACCTCCCAGTTTTTTTTTTTCTCACATGATCGTCCACGCCTGAGGAGACAGTGGTATACTAGAGTATTGGCAAGGATACGTTAGTGGCAGGCAAATATTATAACTCGTGGACTAGGCCGTGCGGGTGGGTCTCTTTCGAGACCTCCATTTTTTTTTTGTTACAACTGCCTGCTTTTCCAGATGTGGTAACCGGCACATGTTCTGGGCGTTTAGATTACTCCTCAACTTGTCCGGAAACAGGCTGTTGATCACTTGATTGTTGCAGCTCGGGAATCTTGGACCTCCAAGTGACTACCACACCAGTGAGCTTCCGTTTTTAGGAAACCACCACAGTTGTGGTGCCCCTGGTAGCTGGAACCCGCGACGTCGTCCAGACCCCAGAGACCTACCAAACCAGTCCGGATCATGTTTAATATAAGGGTGCTACAGTAACCTGGTAGTTTATCTGTATCCCCCATACGTTATGCGCAGTAGTAGAGTATGATATTAGTATTTCCTGCGCAGGATTGCTCTGGTGACTGCTGGATGCTACTCCCGCTGCAAGTTGCAGCGACAAAACTGCTCAACTCCTGTTGCTGAACATCTGACCACCGCAGCAATCAATCACGCACTTCGAAGATTCCCTCACATATATATTTTTCCCCTAAAAAAACGATCCAGTTGGTTTTTCTTTCATCTTCATAAAGAAATAAAAGTAGCAGTAGTAAAGGTTTGTTACGATCACATACTACTACATCAGCTAGTACTATTGGAGTAGAGCAAAAGCGATAAGATACGTCGATACGCGCTGCCGCCGCGGCTCCTGTTGCTGACGGTGGCCGGCGGGCCGGAGGCGGGCCCGGCCTCGTTTTCCGGCGATGGCCCACGGAGGAGCCCAGAATTATTGCTCGGGTACGGAGGCGATCTGACCCGAGAGCTCCTCCTCCCTATGGCGCGTCACCATGTGGCCGCCCCAGCCTCCCCTCCCCGCCCAATCACCAGCGTCCCCTCTGCCCGGCGCCCTGTGGCCGAGGGCCCCCCCGTCTCGCCAGCACTAGCAGCACCTCACGCTGACCCGTGGCCCCGCGACGGCTTGACCCCACCTGCCGGCGACCGCGCGGGCGCCGCCGTGGTCGACGGGGACCTCCACTCGCGCAGCACATATTCCCGTCACCACCATGGCTGGTACTGTAGCCTCCTCTACGGGCGAGTTGAGTGAGTGGGCTTGTCGATCCCCTTTTGATTTCTTTTCTTTTTTTTTCATATTTTTCCCTCCTTTTTTTAATAAACTTTTTCCTCCTTTCAGCTGCCACCATTTTCTCCTCCACTCCTGTGTGTGTGGATCCTCAGCTCACCTTTCAGCTTTGCATGTTCATCATCTCCATACCCCCTGCTCCAACTCCATAGCCCACTGCCATAGTTTCTACTCCTAGCTCTATAGCTTCCCCATCTCCTAGCAGGAGTACTGTACTGCGCTACAGTACTGGTGCCCCCCAAATAAAAATTGTAGTAGCAGTACCTGAAGCCCAAAAAAATATGCGTTGGTGCGCTGTTGGCCTTCGCCTGACCTAGTTCGTGTTTCCATAAATAGATAGAAAAACCACCCCTCGTCTTTCTCCCTAGTCCACCCAAACCCAAACAGACGACCACACACACTTTCTCTCTCCCAGGTCTCGTCTCGTCTCAGCTCAGCTCTGCTGCTATCTCATATCGTGTCCTCGTGTAGTAACAGCCAACAGTTCGTTTCCTCCTACAAATA
This sequence comes from Digitaria exilis, assembly GCA_015342445.1. Classification (NCBI taxonomy): domain Eukaryota; kingdom Viridiplantae; phylum Streptophyta; class Magnoliopsida; order Poales; family Poaceae; genus Digitaria; species Digitaria exilis. The sequence continues at coordinate 1,716,167 of JACEFO010001754.1, read as the reverse complement.
TCGGGGCGGGGGCGGGGGCGGACGGCGGATGGACGACGAGTCATCCCCGTCTCAGGCGACGGCTGACCTGTCGCTGACGCTGGCGCCGGCGCCGGGGAGCGGCGGCGGTGGCATGGTCGGAGGAGGAGGAGGGGAAGTGTCGCCGGGAGGAGGTGGTGGTGGCGCGGCGACGGCGTGCGTCGACGGCAAGGACGTGCGCCTCTTCCCCTGCCTCTTCTGCAACAAGAAGTTCCTCAAGTCGCAGGCGCTGGGCGGACACCAGAACGCCCACAAGAAGGAGCGGAGCATCGGCTGGAACCCCTACTTCTACATGGCGCCGCAGCCCAATGCCGCGCCGCCGAGCCCCACCACGGCGGGCTACGCCGCCTACTCCGGCGCGGCGGCCGTGGGCCCGGGTGCCCTACCACCGCACGCGTACGCGGCGGGGCACGTGTACGCCCCCGTCCCGGCGCCGTTCCCCATCGCCTCCCACAGCACCAGCGTCGTCGGCTCCGGCGGGCTTCAGTACTACGCGCCTCACGAGGGGAGCTCGCCGGCGACGGCGTCCGCCGCGGCGTCGGTGGCGGCGGGGACGGCGGCGGCGGGCGAGGTCGGCGGCGTGCTGGCCCCGCGCACGCGCTTCGCTACGCTGCAGCCGGCGGCCTCGAACGGCGACCCACGCGGCGCCGGTGGCCGCGACGACCTGATCGACATGCTCAACTGGAGGAGGGGCTCCCATGGCCCCACTGCGTCCGCGGCCGCCACCACTACCTCGCCGGCCAGCACCACCACCACCCTCACCAACTCCGGCGCCGGCGCCGCCGACGGCAGCTCCAGCAACAACAACTACGACGACGGCGGGGAGGAGCTCGACCTCAACCTCAGCCTCTAGCTCGCCCAAGGTTATTAAATCTTGTACCGGCCTATCCGTACGCTACGCGTGTCGACTTAATTAGCTCCTAGGCACGTTAATCCCTCTCTCCCTCCCTCTGTCTGTCTCTGCTCTCCATTGTATGTTAGTCCGTCTCGTCACTCCTCGTCCTTTTTGCTATGTCCTGAATTGTTCATCATCTTTTTTTCCATTCTTTCTCTTGCTTTTTTTTCCTGAGGGTTTCGGTACTGGGACCTCCGGTTGTTGGCTCTCGCCATTGCCTGGCGTGTACTCGCCTGCCGCCGGTTTCTGCTGCCGTAGCAGCAGCAATCAGCAGCAGTGCCAAGCATGTGGCAGCACAATGTCCTCGCGTCTGCCGTCACTGTTGAGTGCTCTTGCTCCTGCCCGGCATGGCCCTGCTGTCAATGTTACAAACACGTTTTTGTGCCGGTGCACTTCGTTCCCGTTCGGCCGTTTCGCCTGATTTTCTGCGATATTTTACGCGAGGAATCCCCTGCCGCCGGACAGAGCTCCCCAGGTCGCCGTCGAGGTGCCCTCCGGCGGTCGGCACTGCGGCGCGTCTGGGAGTGGGAGGGATGGGCTTGTGCTCCGCCTCCGTCACCGTTGCATGCTGGCCGGGTGGGGAGCATGACCAATCAATTTACTGATGCTATTGGGTGGTATTTTCCACATAAAGTACGTATATATCGTCGATATTATATTTGTTAGGTCCGTGTCCCATCTTGCTCGATCATGTCTAGGAACTGGATTCAGTGCAATCTTAACTGTGCCGCCGAATCTTAACTGGCCGAGCATTCATTTCCAGTCGTGCTCTGATTATGAGATGTGTCTGCCCAAAGGTAGTATAACTCATTTTTACCATGAGTGCTACTTTTTGAAAAGAAAAGAAAACGATTTTCCCAGGAGTGCCGTAGTATCAGAGAACAGTAGTAAAGAAGGTAAATGCACTGCAAGCTCTCGGATGCATACGTTGGTGTCTGAATATGAGATCTGTCTGCCCAAATGTATCGTACTACATTTTTACCATTTGTGCTCCTTTTTTCAGAAAAAAATAAAAATGAATTTTCAGGAGTATAGTGGTATCATAGAATAGAACAGTAAAAGGGTAAATGCACAGAAGTAGCAAGTTCTAGGATGGCATGCGTTGCTGTCTGTTGGGCGAGTGGACGAACCGAACCCCATCGGTTTTGTTCAGGTTCAGTCACGCGCCCATGGGACAAAAACAAAACCCGGTGGCATCCAATGGCGCGCCGCGGCGCGGCCAACATCCGTAGCGGAGAGCTCGTCGGCTCGTCGCCACCTGTGCGCTGGGCCCCGCAGCGGCGCCATGGTCCAGTAGCTGTTTTTGTTTTCTTAATAATGCTGTTTTTGTTTTTTGAACATAAAAGTCCAGTAGCTGTAGGAGACGACGCTGCGAGCGACCTGGGCATGGGCACGGGCGGCGCCAGGTCAGATCTTTTGCGGCTCCGACGGCACCGGCACCGGCGTGCCCCGGCATTGATTCCCGCCGCGACGGCGTGTGCCAGTGGGCGGTGGAGTGAGCGGTACAGGGGATCGGCTCTTCGGAGAGCCGAACCGGCGGCCGGACCAGTCTGTCGCCGTCGGGCATCAACCGCGCACAGCGCGCCGTCGAGCAGGTCCCAAGCTTGTTCGCTGTGAAAAGGAGAGACTAGTAGACGAGATGCCCGCGCTGTGGCTGGGCCTTTGTTTGTGGGTGTCGACACGGTGACGGCGCCGCGCACCCGCCCGGGCGTATCGCACGCCGCGGTGGTCCGTCCGGTATGCCAGCGACGGTGGGCGCGCGGCGGGCAGACGGCGACGTACTGGCCCGCTCGCGCGAGGATAACCATCGGCCCATCGCGACCAGCAAGGAACGCAAGCCCCAGCGGGAGCGAGCGAGCGAGCACACAGGCGATCGCCAGCTCAGTACGGTAGCAACTGCGCTACTGCTGGCCGCCGGCCCGAGGCGTCGCCACCGTACTCCGGGGCGGCACGGGCGTCGTCGCCGTCTGGCCCCCCGGTGTGGCAGCTAGCCGTGTCGGCAGGGCGGTACGGGGCACGGGGAACGGACACGGCCATGTGAGCGTAGCGGGCCCGGCGTCAGCGACGGACGGACAGGGAGAGGCCGGGGCCACCGGCGGCGAGGGGACGCCGTCGCCGTTGCGCTCCCTGGCCGGCCGTGGCCTGCTGGGTTTGCTTGGTCCCGGCACTGCAGCAGCGCGCTTGTACCCTTGCGCTTGAGCGCAAGCTGGGGGCGTCTGCGTGTGTGTTCTTGTTCGGGCAGCGCCTGTCTGGTACTCTGGTTGCTACGCAGCTCGTCTCGTGCGTGTGATTCTCTGCGGCACGAGGGAGCTCCGTGGGTGTGTGTGGCGTGGTTGCGGCGCTGGTTTCCTGGCGTGTCGTGTAGCGAAGCAAAGACTGATGAGTGATGACTGAACTGGCTGACTGGGATTGAGAGGTGGAGCTTGCTCTCTCCTCTCTTTTTTTTTCGTACGGGTTTGCCTTTGAAAATAAGCAAAGGAGACAGAGCTTGTCCTGCAACCAGTGCTCGGAATAGGAGATGGGATGTGCTCGGACTTGGAGTTTGGAAAGGGCTCTTTTTTTATTTCTAAAAAATATCTTCTCTCTCGGGAAGGCAAGGAATAAACAGTTGTTCGAGTTGATGTGTCGTTGTTGGCGTTTTGGCTTGTTGCGTGAGTGGAACGGGACAGCAGCTAAGGACCATTTCTGGATAAACTCGAAGATCTATTCTGGATCACAAGTCGAGTTTACGGCCAGTTCGGTTGCTCAACTCGCAAGTGCTGGATTTGGTATGCACCAAGCAGCCACGCAAATGCAACTTTTTCTAATGGAAAAAAAGACGCCAATTGAGGTAGTTTTTTTTTTCCTTGGAGCGTGAGGTTTTCCGCATAACGTCACGCGTTAACAGGAACTCTGCTACTCTTTTTTTTAAAAAAAAATCAGGAACTCTGCTACTCTTTACTGCTAGTACTCCATGGTATAGATGTACAAACGGGCGGCCCGGCCCGGCCCTGGCCCGAGCCCAGGGTGGCCCGGTAAACTCCGGGCCGGGCCAAGTCCGACCCTATCTTCCACCGGGCCGGACCGGGCTGGCCTGCAGGCCAGGGGGACGGCCCAAGCTCGGGCCTGCTGGCCGTTTTTGGGCCGGGCCAGCCCGGAAAGCCCTATCACAAATTAAGGGCCGGGCTGGCCCACAGCCCGCAAACAGAAAAACATCTTTCTCAATTTCTAAGTTATCCCAACACAATTTTCAACTTTCACATTCAAAATACATGTGTGAAAAACAGAAAGTATGAACATCAACTCAAAAACCACCACTTCAGTTCCACCGGCAGTCACTCAGCAGTCAACACAAGCACAGCACAGATTACATTCTAGATAACCAGAAATCCAGAATGGTCAAAAGCTCACCACTTGATAACTGAAAAGTGATGAAAATATGAATTACGGATTTGTTTTAACACTTGATTTGTGTGATCAAGTGTAGCTGCCTCATTAAAAACCTTGCTAGGTAAAACTCACCCTTGTGAGAAACCCTAGGAAGGAAAAAAGAGTATAGCCCAAATCCATATTTCTACTTCAATTGTTCACAGCAATACACTTAGTCTTAGTCTATTACAGCCCTTTACAAGAATATAACTGAAATGCAAGTCGTAGAGACCTAGACTAACTTGCAGTCTTGCACTTGCAATCTTTCTGACTTGACTAGATCTTGCACAAGGACACAACAGACTCTTGCTTGCCGAAAGCACAAAATGCCATCACTTGTTAACTAAACTGATGGCGCGGAACCTGTCATGGAGGCAGGCCTAGCAAAGCCATGCCCATAGAAAGGTTATGTTATGAAAAAGAGGAACCAAAAGTTAATGAACAAGACTTGAGGCAGCAAAACTTACTCAGAAGATTCCCCCCGTCTTTCCTCTTCCTCCAGCAGCTTACCAAATGCATACTCAAGCTCTTTCATCCCCTTCTCAACCTCATGTTGTTGCCTTATATCTCCCAGTTCCCAATCTTTGACGCATGACAACATCTCAACCGTTTTAGGCAGCAACCGTCGTCGCCGCTCCTCGATTATCCTGCCAGTTAGACTAAACAAAGACTCCGAAGAAACCGTTGAAACTGGAACAGACATGATATCTTTTGCAAGTATGGACAGAATGGGATATGTAAGTTTGTGCTCATGCCACCAATTTAAAATGTTAAAGTCATCATCAAATAAGGTGACAGTGTCTCTATCCAAATAAGAAGACAACTCAGAAACAACTGATAGAACAGGAGCAGATGCAGTTGGAAGAATAGGAACACAACCTGGACCATCAGCTCCAAAAATCTTAACCCATGCTGTTTTTTTCTTACCAGTAGATCCTCCTGCAGGAGGGTGTTTCTGTGCCCTAACTCCAGCAAACTTATTCTCATACTTGTTAAACAATTTATATAATTATGTTCTTACCTCATTAAAGTAAGCAGAATAATCAGTACAAATAGTTTGAGAAAGAATCTGGAGAGCATTCTTAAAACCTCTCATCTTGGCTCTAGGATCCAGAATAAATGCAAATGAATACAGAAGAGGTATGTTCTGCCAGTACTTGAGGAACTTCAATTTCATAGGAGTAACAAAGCTCAGAAGCAAAGGATCAGTCTCACTGGAATACAAATGACCAGCAATGTCAAGTATATGATGCATCATCAAAGGACTGGTAGGATAGTAAACACCAGATAAAACAACCGTTGATTCATAAAAAGCTCCAAGAAAACCCATAATCTTTTCAGCAACAACCCAATGACCATCACTGAGAAGTGGCTCACCATTAACCAAACCATAATTTGCACCAATAAAGCTAGAGAATGTTTGTCTGTATGGTATAAGGTGCATGAGCATGAGATAAGTACAATTCCATCTCACATCCATATCCAAACCAAATTTACGAGGTGTTACCCCCTTAAGAATGCAAAAGTTTTGAAATTCAGCAATGCGTTGGTTAGAAGAGTTCAAATAAGAAATTGCAGTCCTAAAAGCCTCAAGATAAGGCTTGATCCTCTTCAAACCAGACTTGACAATAAGATTTATAATGTGACAAGCACATCGTTGGTGCAAGAGACCACGCAATGCTTTGTCTTTATCTTTATCACGATTGTCAAGAGGTTCAGGATCAGGACCAAGGTAACCACGAAATTTGGGAATTAGGCTAGCCATGGCAGAAGTATTTGAAGAAGCATTATCAAGCGTGACAGAAAATACCTTATCTATCAAACCAAACTCAGTAACAACAGATTCAATACGTTCAGCAATATTAACACCAGAATGTGAAACATCAATGAGCCGAAGACCAATCACCCTCTTCTCTATCTCCCAATTAACAGAGGTATAATGAAGAACAACACTAAGATAGTCTTCCTTCGCGTTGCCAGACCAAATATCAAATGTAATGCAAACAGAGGAAACATATTTCAAGGATTCAATTACAGAAGCACGATGCTCAGTGAAATACTTCTCAAGATCTCTAGTTGTGGTTTGCCTACAAACCTTTTCAAAGCGAGGATTATGAGCACGCTTAATGTATTCCTCAAATGCATCTTCGTTACCAAAACCTAGAGGCAAATCAAGTCTAGCAATGAGACGGCACAACTCTCTACGAGCAACATCAGGCTTATACTCCCATGTATGAACAGAACCATCAGCATTGAATTGTAAACGAGACTGAACCATAGCAGCATGTTTGGCTTTAGCAACACATAGCTTCTGGTGCCGGAGAAGGTGCCCAGTACCAGATTTATGACGCGCAACAAGGACATGAGAACAATGAAGGCACTTGGCAGCAATTCTTACCGGCTTACCACCAGGGACGGGCGAATCCTCAAAGATCTACTCGAAGTCCTGCCAGGCACCAGACCTGGCACGCTTCAAGCTCGTGCCAGTAGAGGAGGAAGGCATCGTGGCAGGCGTAGTCGGAGTCGAAGGACCTGCACCTCCACCAGCTCCAGCATCATCACCGCCGCAATCAACATTGATCGGAGCAGCAGAGCTGGCCAACAATGCCTCGCAGCCAACCGCCAGGTCATCCTCGTCGTCGCCTGGAAGCCCACATGCCCTCAGGTCGTCATTGATGGTGTACTCCTCCATGTCATCCATCACGACTCGTGGCTCCGTTCCTCAACGACGCGCGGCCCCGAGCCACACTAGCACGAGACCTGCATGAGGACCACAGATCAACGCCAGTCAATACTCAAGAAGACAAGAACCCTAGGAAAAATGGTAGATCTACTGCTAGGGTTAGGGTTACATGCCTGGGCAGCCGGAGCCCGGAGCCAGCTAGGGAGGGACGATGCGAGCAACGGCGAGACGTCAATGACGACAACCAGCAGCAGTGAGATGGTAGTGGTGGCATGCGGTGGAGGGCGGATTGGAGGAGAAGAGGAAGAGGACAGAGAGGAGAGCACGGGGCCCACAGACGAGGACTCGAGGAGGAGCGGTGGCGGCATGGCGGCGAGGCCTACATGATCTACAACTACTCACCGTGACCGGAGATGAGGGGAGGCGGCCGAACCCGGCGGCGGCGGAGTCGAGGAGATCTGGACTGGAGATGAGACGAGAGACGGAGAGACCGAGAGAGAGACAGGCAGACAGAGAGCGCTGGTGGGAGGTTATATACGCGCCCTCCCCTCTCTTGGGCCGCCGAGCCGGCCATTGTGTTGAGGTGGTGGGCCGACCGTTGGGGGAGGCACCGGGCCTTAACCGGGCCGGCTTCTTTCCAGCGGGCCAGGCCGGGCTGGTCTGCAGGCCGAGGTGGCGGCCCAAGCCTGCTCCTTGGCAGCGGGCCGGGCTAGCCCGGGCTCGTAGAAGACCGGGCCGGGCCGGGCCAAAAAACCGGGCTTTTGGACGGGCCACCGGGCTGCGGGCCATTTGTACATCTATACTCCATAGGACATGTTTGTTTCATGTCCATAACTTGCCACAACACAAGTCCAATGCCATAATTCCTTCGGATACCGGTTGTTTTGCCGTCACAATTGTGGCTTGTCATATCTTTTCAACTCTACATCACACACACTTCCTTAAAGTGTAGCAAAGAGTTTTTGAAATGCATTGACAGAGACTAAACGTGACAAATGTTACTTTGGGAACCTACGCAGCTAAGCACACATTATGGAAAATTTGGCGAATAATTATGGTAATATGGACACCAACCCAACATAACATGTGTCGCTCTGGGACCGAGGGAGCTAATAACTAAAGCATTATATTCAAGGAGCGCCTAAGTCATCAGCGCTCATTGCATTCTCTCTTCTTCCAACAGAAAATCTATCAGCATTTTTTTAAAAAAAATATTGTGATCTTTTGGACCATTGATGTAGGTTGTAATTTTTGTTTAGAAAACAAGCGTTAGAGAAATGACTAGCTAAATTATCGCTTCATTCAGTGTGCAAAAGCTGTTCGATTATGTGCATTCAGATCATAATGGTTTTGTATGATTTACGACACACATATTTTCAAAATATTATTAAAGATCAAAATGTACTTTGGAACACCTTTAATTAACAAAAATTCTTTACATTAGTGGAAGTAGACATGACAAGAAGTTGATTATATTCGTTACAATTTCTTCTTCTTTTTTAATATCAATACAACAGCCATGCAGCCGTCCGGAAGTATTTTCTTGTACGTGCAAAACGGAAAACGGAGACGACGAGGCAGAGGCACACTTCCTCAGCGGCCTCCGTGAAGCTGTGCCGGTGGACTAAACTGAGTAGCGACTGTTAAGAATATTTGGGCCTCGCCTATTATTCTATTTATTCTAAAAGGATTATAGCCTACTTTTAATGTTATAGTTATTATGGTTAAAACCATATTGGTAGTGGAAAAGAATCTCAACCGACTTAAAGAGTCAACCTTTGGTGCACCTCTTGTGAAGCCGGTAAAGGGAGATTGGCGTGCCACGCGCTCGCAAGCCTCGCCGGGCCGTGGGCGTGGCGTGCCGTGGCGTGGCGTGACTGAGCCTGAGAGCCTGAGCCTGAGCCTGCGGGTTATGGCAATTGAAGACGTGGTAATTGGAAGGGCTGATTATGGCAATCAATCATACCATAATTCAGTCTTCCCGATTCTCTCCCGTTCAGGTTCATCCTCTCGTCTCCCCGCGAGGGCTATATAAACAGGGCCATCCTCTCCGTTGAGATTCAGATCTGAGACACTACTCCTCCTCCTTCCTCTGCTGCAACTCTGCCTCCCCATCGCCGGCGCTGCGCGCACATCACCGGCGAGAGCAGGTGCCTCCGACACCGTTGCCTCTTCGAGATCTTGCTCGGGATACCGGGGCAATCAGGTTTCTGGGGAGCGTCTTCACGCGACTGCTCGCCCAGAACCGCTGCGTCTTCAACGGCGTACGGTTCACCGTCCTGGACACTTCGAACGACTACACTGCGCCGCGTCTCCTTCGTGTACGACTCCGGCGCACGGACTGCACTGCGTCAACGGATCTCCCTGCATCGAATTTGTACGACTATTTCGAGCAAGGCCAGTCGAGGAACACCATGAGTTCGGATGGTATTCCTCCAGCTGGTAATGGCGCAACCGATGCCTCCGGTAAAGGTCCCGCCCCGGGGTACATTTTGATGTCCGAACTGCTATCCTTTATTTTATTTGTGTTCTTATTTAAATCTGTGTTAAATTTGAACACCTGCACATGGATTGTTTCACTCACTATAGTCATGCAAATATTTGAGAATTTAATTATAACCTTTGGAATTAAAATATGACGTATTGCAGATAATTATCCAACAGCAACTAACCATCATCCATCAATAGGTGTAGGTGCAGCACACCCATCGTGTCTAGCACAAGTTTTCCATGAAAAGTACCAAGCTCATTATTTTTATGTTAACACGCCCACATCGTGAGAAACTTAGTATGTGCTAGAATAGCAACTCTTCTGGTGCATCTTTCTCCTCATCGATCTGCGCCTAAATATCAATTCAAATAAAATGAAATGAAATAAAACAATAGTCACACATCAACCGAAAACATACGAAAGTACGAAACCATGCGACTCGGTAAGTAGCTGTCCTGGTACTATGTGGCGTGATGCTTCTGAGAATTTCGTGAGCTTGTAACTATGCTGCGTGGATTTCTCAAATTCCTCACGGAATTTGTAACTTCAGAAAGGAATTAAGCAGGTAGCAGCTCGGAAATGGACGTGTTTGGAGCAGTCTAGCACTGTGCACTGCCGTATTCGGATACGGATGTACTCTGTCCGTCCCAAAATTACAGTAATTTTCACTTTATGAGAAACACTTCGGTCAATTATATATAAAAGTATATTAAAATTTATGATACAATATAAATATCATTAAATAGATATTTAGATCAAGTTTTTTATAAAAATATCTTGATATTTAAATACTACACATATTTTATATAAATCTAGTAAACCCCGTGGTAGGAAAACCCGAAACAACTGTAATTTTGGGCAGAGAGGGTACGCGATGGCGAGCACCGGTTCGGTGGCCACCACCGCTCGCCGCGACGCGCCAACGGCTAGCGATGGACGCGACCATTTTGTCCCGTCGTCGGCGCGGCGAGCGATCACGGCAGCTTTATTTATTTGTTTGTTCGGGGCCGCGACGAGAGAAACGCGCGAGAGCGATGGGCGCATGGCCGTGTCTCGCGTGGCGCTGGGGCTTGCATTGCTTGTCCCATGCCAACTTTATTGCGGTCGCATGTCGGATCCAGCGCTCCATCGCCCATACGGCCTGACACAAGAGTTGCGCCCGCAACCACCGGTGGACTCTGCGATGGCGATAAACCTCGCGCGATCGATCAGATGCACGGCGGACGATCCAGGTCCAGCTGGGACGACGACGAACATTCAAGCTCTCAGTTAATAGCGTAGCGCCAAGATCTTTTTTTTTTTTTGAGCAAATTCCGATCGAGATGCCTGGAGGAGGAACTGAAATCAGCCAAGCAGCAATAATGCTGTGCGTAGCGTGCGACGGAGAGAACCATATGCTACGCTTACACCACACAGATTGCATGCGGTACGCCGCTGGTCCGTCCGTGCGTCGTGCATGTGCGACTGTTGCTGACTGCTGTCATTACCGAACGGCGTCGCGGCATGGTTTGGCTTGGCGTACGTGGGCCTTTAGTAATAAGGTAATGCTCGAATACGGTTTGTTTGGGCAAAGCGGAAAAGTCAGCCAACGGTCTGAACCGAGCTAAGCTGTGTCTCGAAATGGTAAAAAATTGAAATTGTTGGACCTTTTCTGAATGCGAACAACAGAAAAGGTGCCATCTCCCTCTGTCGCCCTCAACGTCAAAACCAATAGAAAGAATTGAAAAAAAAAATCCATCGTGGCCCGCATGTCATCGTCTAACGTCTTCCTCCCTGCCTCTCTTCCGGTCGTGGCCACATTAATTGGCATGACGTTTAGGCAAGTTAATGTTACAAATTACTAGTACTCGTGAGTTTAAAAATTTCGAAAAAAAACTAGTAGTACTCCTTGTAACATTGGTATATATACGTTTAAAAAGCGTGGATGCTCATCGAACCACTGTATCAATGTATCCATAAATGCTCATCGAATCTGAAACGGTAAACGAACCACGAAAGGATGCCGAGTGCGATGCAGCTTGGCTGCATTGTCTGGCTCCACGAATGTCTGAGGCCATTTTCCACTGTCCAAGTTGCAACGGCGCATGCAGAACATTCCGGTTGCCGCCAGTGGTCGACGACAAACGAACCCTAAGCAATATCCCCCGGCTAGATCTGCTGCGGTCACCACTTGGTCACCTAACGCTGATCTGGAATCGGATCCCTTTTCTTTTTGTGGTGTACAGGAAAAAGATGAGATGCAGTATCGCGAAAGCTGCAGGCTCCTTTTGCCTCTCGACTGCTGAATTCAGATTCAGGAAAAAATACTTTTTCAACAAGTTTTTTCTATTTACTCTACCCACAGAACACGCTTTTCAGTGCACTATTCGTCAAAAAAGTACTTATTGTTCGTAATCTGAACACAGCATCATCTTTTCCGTCTGACTGGCAGATTGTGTTCTGATGCCGGCGCTCGGGTTGGGTACTTGGGTCAGTCAGATCGGTGGATGGGAGCGCTAGCGACAAACAGGGGGACACAAGCCAGTGGGATGTGGATAAGGTGTGTTTATATTGCAGAAAGATTATCCGAAAATACACTATTCACCAAAAATACACTGTAGATGAATAGTGTTCTGTGAGTGAGATGGATGGGATGAATAGGGCAAAGTTTGATGAATAGTGTTTTTTCGTGGGAACTAAACGCATCCTAAGCTGATAAGGTATAAAAATGGGCTTCGGATACAAGAAAGAAACAAAGGCAGTGTTTAGATTGAAAGTAAAAACTACTTTTTCTAGATGAATAGTGTAATAAGAAGCGTGTTATGTGAGTAGGATGAATAGAAAAACTTGTTGGAGAAGTATTTTTTTTTGAATCTGAACACAGCCAAGGAAAAAAGAGAAAAAAAATGGCAGGGACTCGGGTGGTGTGAAGCCACGAGGCGACGGATGCTCTGCCAGTTGACGTCGTCGAGGTCAGCCTCCTGCGGAGACGAGACCAAATGGTCATCGCAGAACATAAACGGCTGGGACGCCAGCTTAGCACGTTTGTCGTGGCAATGCGTGCCGTCGCAATGGCTCAGGCTTTCCGCCAGATTGGGCTGAATTCAATTGATTCACAGGCCCTGAGTTGAGATACGAATCATTTTGGGGTGGGCCGACTATTGTGTTAGCCGGACAATTCTTTACCCACGTCCTCCTTTGTAGAAACAAAAAAAAAGAAAGAAAGAAAAAAGAATCTTTACTACATTGAGGATCACATAAATCTCAACAGTAGGAGCACATGACAAAGGAATACACAGCAAATAGTTAGGCAGCCTACATTAACCATAGCAGGCTTATCTTTAAGGATTACTACTAATTACATAGCATCACAGCAATCCCACATCACAAGGGCCGTGAAACGGCGAAACATTTTTTTAAAAGAAAAGAAATATATGAAGAAAAAGAGACGCATTACATGATCGGGAAAGGAGTAAAAAACTTTGAGCTACACAGGCAGAACCTGTGTTTTTTAGGCAATGTACTCGAGCATTGCAGCTCTCTGGATGCATATATGGGCATCTCATTTCTGAGATTGCCGCTGCAAAGGTGTGGGCTTCGATGAAGCATTTGGCGAGACCTTCCCAAGAACATTCAAAGCCTTCATTCGCCGCAGCTCTTTCCCTACAAAACCATAGCATTTTGAAACTGAAAACATGAACTAGGCTAAACTAATTGTAGCTATATCACAAAACACAAATGTCAAATCAAAATCAAAATCAAAATGCTTGTTTGTTTATTTAGTTTGATGACATGAAGTGCAAGCATGTATATTAGATATCACCAAGTACTATTTATGGTTGAAAGATACTACAGAATACAGATGGACAGAAGACAATGAAAGCATTATGGCATGTTAAAGTGACTCATATGGGATACAACTCATTAGTCAAGTTGTGTCACAGGGCACTAAAACTATGCAGGTCGTACAAAGCTAAAGCAACCCATTGTGTAGTTGTGTATAGATACATACTTATACTGAAGCTTAAAAATTGCAGAAGGCACAAGTAATGGTAGAAAGTGATTGAGGGGAGGTTCGGCAACATGTATCATGTATTTACTACAATGGATGATGAATATATTGGATGGGGATGCTTGGGGCATGCACCACATACAGGATAAGATTAGTACAGGGGAAAGCAATTGAGATGTCAGAGGCTATATATGCTGTGTGACAAGACAGTCAAAATGAAACGACGATAACCTTCAATATCGTAAGAAAGTAAGAAGGCAGTAATATATCACCTTCCTCCATTAGGAGGTGTATTGCCCTTTTCTCTAGCTCGATTGCATGCATGCTTCGCCCAGCTGCTGAAAGGGACCTAAGCTCTGAAATTAATGAGACGGGATCAGCATTCTATGAGGGGAAAATACAAAAGTTACAAAGGTGTTAGCAAAATTCTTACTTCGCAAATAACCCTCCTGGGTCGAATGGTCGCAGTTCTCCAAATACGTTTGCAATCGATTAAATCTCTCGTTCCAGTATTGTATGCTTAACTGTTTCACATCCTCCTGAATGCCAGTGCCAGAGGCAACTGGTGGCTCCGTTTTCTCTGGCACAATTTCTGCATTAGGTTTTTCAGGAGATTTGGAAGATACTATTTCTACAGATTCAGCAACAGGAGATGCCACTTGGGGACTATTGGCCTCCTCATGTTGAACATCTTGGTGTGCCTCCTGCTCTTTTGCTTTGTCTCTTCCATTACCTTTCAACTCCTGGGATGGGTTCACTTTACTATGCTCAGATTCTACTTTCCTTCTTACATAAACATTATGATATACAGTGCTTGAGGGATTATCAGTCTGCAACCGTTTGATGCCCAGAGCCTTTCCAGGTTCTGTTATAGGACCTTTATCTTTTGGCTGTGGAGAAGTTCCTTCAGACATTTACGATGTTTGCACCTTTCTTTGGCCACTCACTTGTTGCAATTTCCTTGGCTGAAAATGCTACTTGTCACTAGATGGCATGGCTCCTCCAATACAGTAGTACACTACGTTTACCAATCTAAATGAAACCTGCGATGCATAAGATGCTTTCCATAAATAAGACAAACAAGGACCACAAAAGATAATGGTGAACTGACATAATGACAAGAGGAGGTAGTAGAAGGAAGTTTTTTTTTTCTTCCCTTTAGCCTTTTTTAATCCAAAGTTTCAATAATGTTAGTAAATGTTAAGCTAAATTTTCAAGTAGTCCTTTTGGAGTTTTGGTCCGTGTCATGCCAACAGGCTTGGCATGACATGTCTGATGGCTTGGCCTGAGTAGGCTTGAATTACACCATGCCCGTTGGCATGACCAAGTTGAGGGTCTCGCCAAGCCTGTTGGGCATGACCAAACGGGCCAGCCACTTCTTAAAACTTTAGTCACGCATGTTATTAAATTATCAGATTAAAAAGCCAAAAATAGTATAGGAGGAGGCATATTCACACACACATTTTTGTTTTCATATACTAGTGTACATTTTACTTCGTAATTCATTTAGATGAACAGCATCCGAAATGAAGATGAAAAATATGACAATTAAGAACCACCCACACAGGCACACAGCACATGCCTTTGAAAAGCTAACCTATTCTGTTTCCAACTATGCTGTTCCAATTTCAAATTAAAAACAAATAGAATCAGAAGTAAAATACTACCCTTGTTTGATCAATAAGCAAGGAAGTAAGGACAAAAAGAACAGAAAATTAACCCAGAAATAATCTTTTTGTTGGATCTTCAATCATCTAACACTGGTTTTAGTTTGAGAGAAACAGATAACAAACGAATATTTCGGGAAATGTTAGCATACACAAGATATAGAAAATAAAGCTTCCATTAAGAAAAGACAAACCAGCCAGAACAATCAAAGCAAGTGAAAAATCCACAATTGCTAGTTTAGAGCAATGAAGCATGCAAGATTCCTAACAGCAATTATGTCAAACTGTTCAGTTAGCATTGTTATCTTCACTCTTACATCAAAATAACATTCTGCATGCATGAGTCATGAATTATCTTGCTACTAGAAAAGTCAGGGTCCTTTAATGATTACTCTATTGATAGGTTATAACAACAGTAGTCCAAGTAGCCATCCTTCCCAATGGGCATTGTTTCCTTATAAGAACAAAAAAAAAAGTCATTAAAATGATTCCAATCTTCTTCAAACTTCAGTGCTTCATGCACACATGTATTTTTTTTTTACTCCGTTGTGCAATGAGAGGGAGAGATCCACTCAGTATTTTTATTCAAACCATTCATGCCCCTTTCCACATTCACACACAGCAGCTGCTATCTGGAGTAAATGACTACCCTACATAAAAACACACACCGATAGGATACAAATGAAATCGATACTGACATGGTGCACAAAGTTGTTTAAAAGCAGACCTGGAACCAAGGTCAGAATATAAATTGTGCGAAAATAGTAAGTTCTTTGCGACTGCATGCTTAAAACTGAGTCTCATCTAGCCACCATGTAACTAACATAATTGTCTTTCATTAAAACAAAAATTGTGTGCATGTAATACAAATTGGTCCTTGATTGCAGTAAACATTCATGCGAACAATGAAAAAGGTGCAAATATTAAAATTCCAATAGGAATTTCATAGTAGAAAATTGAAGCCGAGTACACTAATGATTCTTCCACAAGAACACTAGTGGAAGTCGAATGGTTTCTTATAATCACCATCTCAAACCAGTCATTTGCACTAAAAAAATAGACAGTACCTCTCTTAGAGCGTATAGATTGTCTTTCGTTAATCAAGAAATGTAAAGACTGTGCAGTGAATATCTTAACAGGTAGAAAAATGAAGCCGAGTAATTTTTTATAGCTGGCATCTCAAGCCCGCGTCAGACAAAATACTCAACAGGTAATTATTTTAGAGCCTCCTGACCACAGCTGCAGCAGGGGCGGACCCAGCATTGGACATGGGTGTACATGTGTACACCCAATAATTTTTGCAAACAAATCGAAGTTAGCAAGTAAATTTTATACCTAGGTAAGATACGAATACAGGTTTGGGGTTCTTCATTTCTCACAGCAGGAAGGGAAGAGAAAGTTCGGGTAATACCTCGTGGGTGCTCAGGCACGGTGAAGGCGTCGCGGATCGGCCGCTCCAGTGCTGCTCGCTCACTCTTCGCCGGTGGAGGAGGACAGAAACAGAGAGATGTGAAAGGGGAAGAATCGGAGAGGTAGGCCCTGTCTGCAGCGGATCTGAGGGCCGGGCGACGGCGCGACAGCAGGAAAAGAGGAGGGAGGGAGAGAGGGACGGCGGCGACGGCGAGGTGGAAGGGAGGAGGGGCGGTGTGCGGTAGGGGAGGCGACGGGAGTGGGAGAGTGAGAGGGAGGAAGGTAAGGACGGCGGCGTGCGGTAGGGGAGGCGACGCGAGTGGGAGCTAGGATGGGAACGGGCCGGGTCGACCCAATGGGTCATTGGCCCGACCCACAAGGTCAAGGCCAATGGGTTGCATGGGTCGGCCTCAAAGTAAAAATAAAAATAGGTTAAAAGGGCCAAAACCTACCGACCCAATGGGTACCATGAAGCCGGCCCAAAGCTCATACACTACCCAACCAATATGATTCCAATCCACGTAAATAATGTCACAAACTATATCACACGGCTCATACGATGATATGGCGTAGCACGAAGACAGTAAGCTATAACCTTCTAGTTGACTAAAAGTTACGTGATTGAACACTTTTTAGTAATATTATTTTGCTAAGCTAAGCACAACTGGACACCCCAACGTGATGAGATAGTAATTATATCTATGTGCTAAAAGTTTTCCAAACTAGCACTATAAATCACACATCAATATATATCGTTGTCGACCACATATATTCATATAGTTATGCAAAATGTGATCTGCACCCTAGACTGACTACTCACGTTGGCTTATTGCATCCACTTGATATTAGATAGCTCCATAGCCAGCGCTAGCTGCCAGCATTTGGTGCATCCACTTGATATTAGATAGCTCCATAGCTAGCGCTAGCCGCCAGCATTTGAGGTATTGCTTGCTTCTTTTCTTTTTAGATAAAACACAATTCTTTGTTAGTTGCTACGGACTATTAGTTTGGAGTTTTATTTAGGCACACAGATGATCGATGGACATTAGTTGAGAAGTACGGACTATAATTTTAGAGTTTTATTTGGCCGGTGTGAGCCAGGCTTCAGTGATACTGAAACCAATCAGACCCCTAAGAGTGTTTATAGTGGGTCATCTGGTGCCAATATTGCTCAGCAAAGGGGGCACTCAGAAGGAGATGTTCTCTACTTTCCTCCACTGTTCCGAAGCAAATGACGCAGTTATAGTCATCCAAAATCATATTCCATTGGTGCAATAAACATTTTGTACCGAGTCTAACCTTTAGTAAAAACCAAAAGAAAACTTTGTGTTTATTCTGGACTGAAGATTGGAGTAAGTTGCATGTATTAAGGTGTCGATATGTCTTGGATGTTGAATAAGGACCAAGACTCTAAATATAGTTCCATACATCATGATCATCAGAATTTGTTGTATTCTCCAGCTCAATCAGTAACTCATTTAACTAAAGGTGATAAGGTGCGAGGTGTCCTGAACAAATGGGATGTACATATATATCATATCATCTACACATATTTTGCGCGTGTAAAATTTTGTACATTTCGGACGGTCGTACTCTAACCATATGCACACAGCTCGACACGCGGGGAGCTGTGGGCACCAATCGAGCTCTCGCCGCCGGACAGGGCTCCACTCGCAAGGCGGTCACTGTTATCCATTTTAGGGATTTTTCTCTTTTAGTTAATGGATTAAAAAAAGAGAGATGGTTTGCTGGGCCGCTACAAGGTCCAACTGGACCGAGCAGCCCAGCAACCATCGGTGCAAGCTGCCACCGAACAGCCCAGGAGCCAGGGAGCTCACGAGCTGTCCAAAATGACCGGTCCAGAAGCATTGCAGGGATAAGCGTTATCCCTTCGTTGGTAAACGCCTGCCTGCTCGCCCGAGCTTCTCGCTCGCGCTGGCGATGGCGGCTCTAGCGGCGCTCAACGGAGCGCCCGAGCTTCATGGGCACGTGGGACGCGTGGGCCCATCACGAGCGGCTGCAGTCTCTCCTCCTCGCGCTACATATTTGGGGGAGTTCTCTCTCAATACTCACTGATTTTTCCCCTCTCTGATCCATTTTTCCCTGCTCTCTTCGATCTCGATCTGTTGCTTGGGATTTTGGTGGGAGTGGTTCTGCGCGGCGTGAAGCTGCTGCAGTGCCGCGCCTGTGTGGTGCCGCGCTGTTGCCCGTATTCCTGTTCGCCGTCCACCTTGGCCAGGTGCCTGGGTCCTCTGTTGTGCGGCGTTCGTCTTCTTCTTGGGTCGCTGCCGGTGACGTTCCCCTCGGCATCGACGTCGGCTCAGTATCTCCGTCAACCTCCCGCTTTGACGACTCGGACGTGAGCGGTGGAATTGGTTTTCTGGGACAGAACAATTGTTCGCTGAGCTTTGTCTTCCCACGTAGACTCTCTACGTGCAGTGAGTTTTCATTGCCTATCTCTGTTCGTTCGATTTTAATATCGTGCAATCTGCTAGTTCAATCTTGGGTGTGATTGCATGGTTAGACGGATTAAGATATACTCGATGATGATTAGTGGTGAATTGTGAGACTAGTGTGGCCTATCCTTTGAATTCTATACTTGTTTTGTATCTCTGGGATACTCTGGTTATTCTCTGTGACTGGAAATATTGAGTAGCTTATGTTGGTGGATCTCTGATTTTACTCATACTTCTGTGAATCCACTGCTGCTTATTACAGGCCGTGTTCTCTTACACGTGCATGAATTTTGTGACGCCAGTTCTCTGCATAGATTTGTTCACATCTATGGTTCTTGTTCTTACTACTGTATGAGCGTCATTTGTCACTGAATTTTATTTTGATTTAATTTGAAGTATAGAATTAAGTTCATTTTGAATAGGAGTGCCACATTAGTCAAGGATTTGACAACACCTAGTGTTGGAAGGCTTGTAAAAGCAACCCACTATCTGAGAGTAATTCATGAACATAATTCTTATGTTTTGGTTTTTGATCTGTTTTCTTCATTCATGTTTATAGATTCGAGAACAACAATGAATAAAGTAGGCTCATGTTTCTATTATTTTGAAATGTTATATATCATCTGAGAAATGTGATTATTATTCAAAGAATTGTTAATATTATTGTTATATGCGATTTATTTATTGTTGAAAGCATGTCTGTTGTTCCTGAAATATTACAACAGTCACAACCTTGGCACGGGGCGGAGGCGGTCGCCCTCGGTCAGGATGTGGCTGCGCTTGATGTCGGCCAGCGTCGTGCAGCCGCTGAGCGCCATGGTCAGCTCGAATTCTTCCCGCAGCATCCGCAGCACGTTCCGAACACCCGCCTCGCCCTCCGCCGCCAGCGCGAACACCACCGGCCTCCCAATCTGGACAGCAATGCAAGCAAGAGGTAGTGATCAGCGAGGCAACAACGAGACGAAGGTGATGAACGCGTCGGGCACTTACGAAGATGCCGGAGGCGCCGAGGGCGAGCGCCTTGAACACGTCGGTGCCACGGCGAATGCCGCCGTCGAGGTACACCGGGATCCGGCCCTGCGCCGCCGTCACGACCTGCGGTAGTAGTTCCAGAGCGACAGCTTTGTGACTACGGTCTGTCTCGCTGCTGCTTTCGTACGTCGCCGGTCGAACACGGCGGCGACGGCGAGCCACCGGCAGGGAGAAAGAACGGTGGGGGTGAACGAACTCACCTCCTCGAGGGCGCTGATGGTGGCGGGCACGTAGTCCAGCTGGCGCGCCCCGTGGTTGGAGACGATGATGCCCGACGCGCCGGCGTGGACGGCTAGCCTCGCTGCAGTCGAGTAGACACGGGGAACGTCAGCAAGATTCATCACATGGCTTTATGCTTCCTGTGGTGGAGAGGAAGTGAAGGAGGTTCAGAAACAAACGAAGCTCACCGTCCTCGGCAGTGATGACTCCCTTCACCAGGATTGGCAGCGAGGTGATGCTCTGCAGCCACTTGACATCCTGCACATTTACGAGCCCGTTACAGTGTCAAGACTGCTCTGTGCATTGATGTTGTCATATCAAAGCAAGATCATGCAGTATGCGGTTGAAGGTGATGGCAATACGATACGATACCTTCCAGCTCAGGGTGCGATCGATTTGCCCAGCAACGTACGACGCAAGCCCAGAATCGTTGGCCTGCAAATGCCAGGCAGATCGGGGTGTCATCAGAGTCAGAGGATGAAGAAGCTAATAGAAACCAGTCTGTGCAAAGAACTCTGAAGATGTCACAAACCTTGTCCATCTTGCCAATGTCCAGGCCCTCAAAGTTCTTCAGCGTCAGGTGTGGCGGCAAAACGAACCTGCAAAAGTGCAAGCATTCTGTTGCTTAAATATGGCTGGGACTAATTTTGTGATCTGGTAAGGCAAGGATGACCAAGAAACCGACCGGTTCTTGATGTCGGCTTCGCGGCGGCCGAGGCGTGGGGTGTCCACGGTGAGCGAGATCGCCTTGAACCCGGCCTTCTCGGCCCTTCTCACCAGCTGCTCCACCACCTTCCTGTCCTTGTGCACCTGGCACACAAGCAAAAACACTGTCAAATCCGGTGAAACTACAAAACACTACAGTTATTGTGCATTAGTTTGACATCCTTACATATAGCTGTAAGAAACGGATTCCAGGTCCGGTGGAGGCGACCTCCTCGACACTTGAAGTAGCCCAAGATGACAGTGTCTGATGAAAGAGAAGGCAGCATCAGGCAGTGTTATTCTGTATTCAGGATCTTTTTCTAATATGTTATGTATTTGCAGGACTGTTTGATTTGGTTATTTTCATTGATTGTGTGCCATAGGTCAAGAACATACCATGATAGTCCCTGCTGCTGATGCGGCCCGTGCAGTTGCATACTCCCCTGAAGATACACGAGATATCAGTAATATTAAAAAAACAAATACTACTCAGCTTTATGCAGTTACGCTGTCCTGTCCAAAAAAAGAACCGTAATGCTGTTTGCTGTCGAATTATGCAGAAGGTACTGGTACTTTATTCTAGTACATGATAAAACGGAACTGATATAGCAAGATATTCGCCAACTACGGTCTAGTATGAAGTAGGATTGCAGGATAACAGAAGAGTTAAACTGAATACCATCTGGGTGTGCCATTTTCTGAAAAGCAGTGGGAGCAATCATAATGGGCATTGAGATCTTGAACCCCAGAACGCTTGTGGTCATGTCAATCTTGGAGACATCGATCAGTATGCGAGGGCGGAACCTGATTACACAAGATTACAGTCAGGCTCTGACATCCACAAGATAAGGCAAAGGAAGACCATTATGCGAGATTACCATCTTTCAAAATACCAGAGATTACTGAACACTCTTAGCTATGCGTATACTCTCAGGCTGCCAGGCAGGCTACACTCACTAATAAGAGAACAACAATACAAGCCTGTGAGGAGAGCTCCTTACAGGATCCTAGAGAAGGCCTCCCGGTTCTGCTTGAGCGTCCACTCGTCCTCGGCACCGGAGGCGTAGTAGTCGTAGGCCATCTTGGGAAGCTTCTGCTTCGCGATGGCCTGGTACTCCATGACGTTGGTGATCTCCCCCATGGTGCCTTCGCCGCCGGCCGAAGGCCCCACAATACTCTCTGTGATAAATCAAAGCAACTATTGGAGCATGTGCTTTCTGCTGGATATGATTCAATTTGCTCATATTCTTGAGAAAACAAAGCCAGATTGCATGCATTTGACTGGAGATGATCGCCATGCTTATAAATATGCTGATCACACTTGGACCAAATACAGCTAGATAATGTAATATGCATGCATGCACTAAAAATAGAAAGTAGTGTGTTTGCCAAAGCTTCCAAGTTAATCTTGGGCTAGGATACTTTGTTCCATCTTACCGTTTCTTTGGTCAAAAATTTTTCTGTTATATTTTTTTTCAAGATCGTGCAAGTCCATTGAAACTTTTTTTTTACCTTTGTGTGTGAGAGAGAATATGTAACTCAGTATGCAAATAATTGTACTAGCTAACGGTATCCTCAACCTAAGGAAGCTGAAAATTTCAGGGCAGCAGTAGTATATATGCCTGATACCAGTAGGCTAGTAGCATATCAATTAAGATCCAGTAACGATACAAGAAAACCACCTATATATGAAGTTCTTTCCTCGGTTTTCACATCCGAACAGACAGGAAAACACGATCAATCAAGTTCAGACTTCAGAGAAATCTTGGAATCGAGATGCCCAATTCTACAACAACATGGGCCTAGAATAACGATGACCTTGAACATGCAAGAACTGCTTTGCCTCTCACATGACACGAACCCTTGCCAAAGAATTCAAAACACATGGCGGACAACATGATCAAAACACAGAAAATACTACCCGTCCAATAAGCGGAGTCGGAGACACAGCGGGATGTGAAATCAGCAACAAATATGCATGGAATGAATAATTTGTATTTGCAGATGGCAATGAAGAATTGCTCTTACCTTTGCAGAAGGACCGGGGGAGGATCGGTAGGCAGTGGAGAGAGCAGAGAGCCAGCGGGAGTGGTCAGGCCTGGGGCGCAGGTGAATGGGTGATATAGGAGGCTCGTGGTGGTGACTGGTGAGAAGGACTGAGTGAGGTTTCTGCATGGAGACAAAAGGCGCGGTGGAGACGTGGAAGGAAACCAAGAAAGGAAGCGAGAGGTTACGGATGAGCTATTGGAGGTCGTGATCAAGGATGGATGGCTCCTCCTACACAGCTTCCTCATCCACTTGACATCACCTGTGGCCATTTGTATGGGCAGTTTGGTTGCTCACGTGGACTCATCTTATGATGGGGATTGTGGTGCAGTTTGGACTGGGAGAGTATCTACGTTGGCGCTTCCCAGTACACAATGGGAAACGGCAAGGGAATGACGATCCTTCAAGCAAGCAGATTCTGGTATCGCAATGGTAGCATCAAAATATGAAGAGAGAGATTCTAGCTTGGACGATGAACAAGGCGGACCAGTTAATAGGCCACTCAAGTTTTTCGAACAGTCTGATTTTCAGTTCCACCAAACTTATTCTCAGCATTACCAGGGTGAACCATGCTCAACAAGTATATGGTGTCACCAGAATATGTATACACTACTCCATTCCTCCGTTACCAGGTCTGGCACCTCACCAAACAACTTACAATTTTGAAACGGAAGGAGTAGCAACTATGTTATCCTCTATCCCTACATGTATGAAAAACACACGCAAGTTGCCAGTCCAAGCCTCAACTTCCCCTTACAGCTAAAAGCTCAGCGCTCCCCCAAATGGCGGATTCATTGATCCCATAATCTCACGATCAGTTGCCTGCTGCAAAACAAATGTGATATAAGAGAAATAATTTCATAATGTTTTAGCACATGAACTGGCAGTAACCACCATACGCCAAGACTGATAATATGGACTCTCTTTTAAATTTATTTACCAACATGCTACATACAGGACCCTCTGTATCGTGTTCCACTTCTCTCAGCAAAACCATATTTTCACAGCTCACATTTCTCATTGCAGACTATCTACCACCGTAACAGATGCAAAAAGCATAGGGAATACTTTTGTCTTCAAATCCAAGTGCAAAATGCTTCTGAATATATATATATATATAAGCAGATTTATCTTCCCACACGAGCAAACTCGTCTCATCATTCTCCTTCAATAAAAAAACCTGCCACCTTGCACACAAATGGGCCCTTACTTCCCCTTGCCATTCTGAGTCCAGACGCTGTCCCATGAGTTGTTGGTAGCTTTTGGCGCCTCAACAAACTGCTGGCTTGTTCCCTCCAATGGTGGAGCTCCACTGCCCTTAACACTGCCCTTCTTTGGTTTTGTTTTGATCCCCAGCAAACGCAAAACAAATCTTGCAAGCTCACCATAAAGCATTCCAGCCCGATCGCATAGCTATGGAGATAATATAGGATCAGTTAAAATACAAGAATATACTCAATTAAGTTAAACAGGGAAAGCATTGGAATACTTGTCAAAAGATACCTGCAAA
Organism: Digitaria exilis; assembly: GCA_015342445.1. Taxonomy (NCBI): domain Eukaryota; kingdom Viridiplantae; phylum Streptophyta; class Magnoliopsida; order Poales; family Poaceae; genus Digitaria; species Digitaria exilis. Next base: position 1,691,636 of record JACEFO010001754.1, on the reverse strand, counting down.
AGCGCACTAATGAACATGTGGAACGCCTGAGTGTTCTGGCTAACAAGGAAGCTAACCCGCCCACAGAAATTTACAACACCATGCATCTGTAATTAACAAAAAAAAATAGTTTTGAGAATGGTAAGTATGACAAAAGATGTTTCTAAATCAGCTGATGCAAAAGAAAACTATACAATAAATAGAATTTGGTTTCAGAATATTAGCAAAAATATGTTCCTACGACCACAGGTAAAATAGAAAATGTGTGACCTCCACCATGTGTATCAATCACTACATGCCAGGGAATACAAGGTATAGATGCAAAGTTGCAAACTACGTTATGGAAAAACATTTGCCGCGAGATTATCATTAGTTAAGATCAGTAAAGCACTGTAAAAGACCTTATTCATGCTCAGCTGTGTAGATGATTAATTGAAACTAATCGCTATCTACATCAACGGTAAATTGGTAGTGAACATGTATTACCACTCGTAGGAAGGACATCCAGAAGCCAGGGGGTGGTGCAGGAGGGCCGAACGAATTAGGACCCTGATTGTAAGGACCCACGCCCATCCCATAACCACCATAGGATCCTCCCATTCCGCCATTATACATTGACCCACCATAACCTCCATACATACTGCCATAACCTCCTCCATAACCTGAATACATGTTATTTCCGTAGAGCCCATTGAATCCTCCATAAGAGCTATACATATTAGAGCCATAACCTACATTTTGAACAAAAGGTTACAAAACATGCTAGAAATGTAACCTGGATTTTCATTGAAGGTTACATATTGAGACACGCGGATATCTGATGAAATGTGCACAGATTATCGATTACCCCCATAAGAATTTCCATAGCCTTGCTGCTGCCATGGCCTTGGGGGAACAGGCCTTGAGATGTTGCTGTTCACATTGGAAGCAACACTGTTCCCTGTAGCAGAAATAACTTCTCCATATTTTGCTGTCCCAGAAGCTTCAACAACCTCGCTAGTGGTACCTCCAGAGGGGGGCTTAAAAGGCGCTGGACCAGATGAAGCACCCGCACGTTCCCACGGCTTGGGTGGTGGATTACTACCTGCCAGTCACATCCATGGACAGATTTTCGCTAAGCCTCGAATCACAAACAAAGGAGGCACCACTCACTCGTCGAAAAGAAATGTGAAGCGGCGCTCATAAGACTATGATATTGCGATACAGGCTGGGGATCAAGTAAAGCCCCCTCCTTTCTTTCTTTTATACAACAAAAAGAAGATAACGCTAAAATGCAGGCTGCTGGCTGTGCAGTCAAAACAGAAGCAGTAATTCAAACACGGTGAGGCTTTTAAATGTTCTAGTTCCTCAATAAGTATGTAGGTAATGTAGTACCTCAGAAATGCTACGTCCATCATTAATACATAGAAGGAGACATAATATTCAACCATGTGTCTCCAGGAACTGGAATTATGAACTGAATGAACAAGAGCAGCAATCAAGGCGTTACGAATTACCATAACACACCAATACGAACTGGAATTACAGTTTCATCAAACCCAAAAATTCAGGAAGTTTTCATCCTGCAAAGCCCTATATTCATGACTTTCTACGAATATAACACACCTGCATAATTTCCCCACCCTAGCTTTTAAATTAGTTCTACACTAGTACTTGGCAGGAAGAGCCAGATGTGCTATATCCAGCAGAGAAACAATGAAAGGTGAAATGCTGGCATCATTACACAGGACTAGAGCTCATAATCATATAATGTTGTCTGTTTCTCACTGATATATCGGACTGCAATTAGCGCACAGCGTTTCGAACTGCAGAAGCTCACACCGTGCCGCAAGGCAACTCGTACGGCAGGAAATTAATCCTAGGTTAAGCAATACGCCAAGCTGGACACCTTGCTTTTTCTGTGCCCGCGCGCTTCTCTTAACCGTATCGATTTGCGTTCGCCTGAGCAGCTCATGAGACTCTCGCCGCGAATTCAAAAGCCGTTCCCCCAAAAATGTTCATGCGGGGCAGCAGGCCGGCAGGACCGCAGGCGCAGGATGATCCCAAGCACCGCAGCCTAATCAGCACGGATCCCAACCCAATCGCGAGCCCAAAACCAACCCGGCCAGGCCGAAATAGGGCACGAATTCGATCGATTCCCCCCCCCCATCCCCGCCAACCGACCTGCCAGCCAGCCGGATCGAGCCAGCGACGCGCGAAACCAATCAATCAGACGCGTACCACGAGGGTAGGAGACGAGCACGAACCTGCTGCCATGTCGCGGCTCCTGGTCCGCCGGCTCGATCAGGCGGGCGGCCGCGCCCTCGGTTGGGTCCGTCCGTCGTCGAGGTCGCAGGTGGGAGGGAGGGGGAGGAGGAGTCCAGCCGAGCGAGCCGCCCACGCGGCGGGCCGGACGGACTACTAAATCCGGGCTCCACCCGCGTGCTCGGGGAAGGGAGGGAGTTTCTGCGAGGTTGGCCGGAGCCGAGTCGGGCGGGTGGGTCACTCACGTCGCCGCGACCCGCTCGGGTTCGCCTCCGGTTTGGTCAAGCTCAAGCCGCCGTGGAAAGGACTCGATTTTTCTCCCGAGACCGGGCTCGATTTGGGCCACGACCAAAACTAGTTTCAACTTTCAACTAGTGCTGTATTTGCAAGGAAAAAGTCCTATAGCCAGTCGTCCCTCAACTATTGCCATAGTCTGAGTTTCATCCCTCATCTATAATACCGGGTATCCAACGTCCCTCATGTATCTAAACCGTTCACTTTTAGTCCCTCACCGGTTTTGAAGGCGGTTTTGGATGACGTGGCAGTGGGACCCACATGTCAGTCTTCTCCCCACTCAGATCTCTTCCTCCTCGTGAAGACCGTGGAGGCCGGCACTCGTGGATCTTCTCCTCGACGACGAGGGTGGCCGCTGCCGCCGAGCTCGCTTTGGTGGCGGTCGACCACCTCTGCAGTTGTGCCGATGGGAGGTCGGAGCTCGTTGCTGCATGTGCTGTGCCGGCACAGTGGCGGCGCCTCCAAGGGCTCTGGTCGCCGCAGCTCCTCCGACGACGAGTCCTCGAGGAGCTCGATGTGACCGCTCGATCCCAAGGCTCTGCAGCTCCGGTCGCCACGCTCGCCGAGGACATCGGGCGTGTCGGGTCTCGTCGATGCCCACCACCAACTGCATCCTCATATTCAAAGGCTGCGGCGGCGATGCGCACGTCTGGTCGGGGCTGGGGCTTAGCGCCGGCAAGGAGGCTGACAAAGGATACAACGCCGGCGGTCGGGAGGAGGAGGAGCTACGAGAGTTGCGGCGGCGTTGAGGCCAAGCTCGTGCGGGCTCGTGCGGGGAGGGGAGGAGGAAGAAGAGGATGGAGAGAAGACTGACATATGGGTCCCACTGTCTGACATGTGGGTCCCACTGCCACGTCATCCAAAACTGCCTCTAAAACCGGTAAGGGACCAAATGTGAACGGTTTAGATACATAAGGGACGTTGGGTACCTGGTTTTATAGATGAGGGACGAAACTAAGACTAGGGCAATAGTTGAGGGACAGTGAAAGGACTTTTTCCTATTTGCAAGGCCCTGTGAGAAGTCGAGATTGGGGCCCAAAGACGAGTTCGGCTTAAAAGAACGCCACCTAAGGCTGCTAACAATAATTCAGGTAGCTAAGGCAGCTAACAATATTACTCAGTTCTAAAAAAAAAAAGCTAACAATATTACTCTGTTTCGTTCGGTCAGGGTTACTTTATAGAATACTATAATTAAAAAATGAGAGAAAAATAACGTAGGACAGCTGTACAGTACAACATAAGTTCAGTTCCTGTTCAAAATAAGATAAAAAAAAGTTCCTGTTTAAAATAGAGTCTCGAAAAACCAATCCTTCTAACAAGAGGCACAAAAAGGTCACCGATCTTTCTTCGCGACGCAGCTCCATTTCGTTCGGTGGAATGGTCATCGCAAGGCAATCACACTCTTGCAAAGGCCAATCACGGACAAGAGAAATCAACAAGCCGATCAAATGGAGGAATCATAACAATAGGATCTACTGTCACGAAGAGACTCTGACCATAATGCTTGTCCGATGTACTTGTTCATCCAAACATAGAGAATAGTTTGTCCAGCACCCAGTTCAGGCTTCCAGGGGAGCATGAATTCACCCAAAAGTTAAACACAGAGAGGACTAGCACAGCAATTGTGGTGGCACACTTATATCTCCTGCTCAAAAATCTCATCTCATAAAATTTGCACAGCAACGTCTAGAAAAAGAAACAAAGAAAAATGAAGCACATAATTGTTTGATCAATGGCAGCATGGTTGAGGACTGATTATGAGTTTATGACCGTGGTGTCTCTGAGGGATGAACTCTTGATGGAATAGGTCCCAGCTATTCGATGCATTCTGCATGTTTACAAGCAGAGAAGTTATGTTGACATCTATGGACAAGATGAACACTCACATCTGACAGACTGACACCCAGATGCCAGGGGATGGTGCAGGACGGCCAAACGAATTTGGACCCTGGTTGTACCATACACACCATAGGGCCCTCCCGTTCCACCGTTATACAATAACCCACCATAGCCACCATATGTAGTGCCAGGTAGGGATGGCAATGGATCGGGTTCGGGTCGGATATCCACGGGTTTCGGGTCTAGCGGGTTCGGGTTTGGTTTTGCTTTTTCACCCATGGTTTTCGGGTTCGGAGCTCCGAAACCTATCAGGTTCGGGTTCGGGTTCGGGTTTGGTTTTCCACCCGTGGATACCCAATGGATATCCAAAATAAATCATTTTGAATTAAAACTCATGTTTTATACTATACTAATAATAACTTCTTTACGTATATATTATTCTTAAACTCTTAGTTGACTCATGAAATTATTTACTATTTATTGTCTCTTATTTATACATGTGAATGTGCATATATATCATGCATATGTTTATAAAAAATCTTCATTGCTCATAATATGTTGCCATACAAAGCGGGTTTCGGATATCCAATCGGGTTTCGGGTATCCACGGTTTTGGGTTTGGGGATAAATTTTCACCCGAATTGGTGTTCGGGTCGGGTTTGGATTTTAAGTTCGGGTTTCGGGTTTGGGTGCATAGACACTCCACCCGACCCGAACCCGACCCATTGCCATCCCTAGTGCCAGGACATCCACCATAATCGGAATACCTGTTATTTCCATTGGGCGCGCTAAATCTGCCATATGAGGTACACATACTAGAGCCATAACCTGCATTTTTATCAAAAGGTTACAAATCATACTGGGACCATAACCTATATTTTCAACGAAAGGCTACATAACGACACACGAGAATATCTGATGACGTGTGCATGAAGTTATCAATTACCCCCATAAGAGTTCCCACACCCTTGTTGCTGCCATAGCCTTGGAGGAACAGGCCTTGAGATTATGCTGTTTACATTGTAAGCAATGCTGTTCCATGTACCAGAAACAATTTCTCCATGTCCTGCTGTCCCAGAAGCTTCAACAACATCAACAGTGCTACCTTCCGAGGGGGGCTTAAAAGGTGCTGGACTACATGAAGCTCCCACAATTTCCCATGGCTTTGGTGGTGGATTACTACCTGACAATCACACCCATAGACAAATCTCTGCTAAGCCGCCACGCCAACCACAAATCTCAAATTGAAAAGAGATGTAAACCCATAAAACTATCTAATATTAAATACAGACTGTGAATCAAGTAAAAAACATTTTTCTTTTACAAAAAAAGAAGATAATACTACAATGCATGTCGTGCAATCAAATAAAGCTCTAATTCAAATCATAATCATTATTTCCTACATGCACAACAAAAACCAAAAAATCATGGTGAGACTTCACTCTAGTAATTCCTCAACATATGGGTAATTTACCTCACATATGCCACAACCATCACCAAGGTAGAAAACAGATAACATTCATCTATGTATCTATAGGAACTAGACCTACAAACCGTAAGCTTCCTTTCCAACAAAAGCTACAAATTAAGACACAATAATAACAGATGAAATGTGCACAAAATTATGAATTACCTCCATAAGAATTTCCATAGCCTTGCTGCTGCCATAGCCTTGGGGGAAAAGGCCTTGAGATGTTGCTGTTTGCATTGGAAACAACACTGTTCCATGTAGCGGAAAACATTTCCTCAAGTTCTATTGTCCTACAAGCTTCAACAAGATCGCTAATGTTACCTGTAGAGCGGGGCTTAAAAGGTGCTGGACCATACGAAGCTCCAGCACGTTCCCATGGCTTTGGTGGCAGATTACTACCTGTCAATCACATCCATGGATAAATTTTAGCTAAGCCTCAAAACACAGAAACAAATGATGGTGCCACACGACCATTGAAAAGAATTGTGAAGCTTCATTCTAAAAAAGGATAATGTTACAATGCAGACAGTGCAATCGAAACAACAAGCACTCATTCAAACTGTGATAATTATTTCCTGTACATGTAAAAGAAGAACTAAGGCTATTCCCCGTGCAGGTTTCATAGAGGCTTCATGGACATTAAATAGGGTGACACAACAGCAATCGGCATCTATGGTGACATGGCAAGGTATTATGAAGAAAGAGAAGGGATAAGTTTCATCAAGATGAAACTGTGCATAGAACGTTTTCAAGACAATGAAACTGGATGAAACTAGCATTGGGTGCTAGAGGCTACAGGGTTTCATTTCATCTAGCATTGTCCAATCCCATACATCATACTTAAATGCTATAACTTGCATATGAAATATTGAAATGAAACTATGCATTGGGAGACCCTATTTCATTCTTTTACCGAAACTTGTTTCAATGATGTGTCACTCTTGGAAACCGTAGAATGAACCTTTCCACTGGGAAAAGCCTAACAAACATGATGAGGCTTCACTCTTTTAGTTCCTCGCTCAAGATGCAGGTAATACACCACACATATGTCACATCTATCAATATCACATAAAAGGACAGATAACATCCAGCTATAGATCATTAGACACTGGAATTGTGACATATATGAACTCAAAGGACAAGAGCTGCAATCGAAGCATTAAGAATTACAGTTCTACACATAATACACCTATAGGACCCCGATTTACAGGTCAACGAAACTCAAAATGCCATCGAAGCCCTATATTCACGACTTTCTAACAATATAACACAACTGTCAGCCCTTGGTTTAAGATTAGTTTTACACTAGCACTTGGCAGGTTACCCCCTCCTCCAAAACGATTCAGATGGACTACACCCAGCAAAACAAACAAACAAACAAACAAACAAATAAGCCCAAATGCAGGAAACACTACAAACACAAGACTAAAGCTCATAATCATATACTGTTTTGAACGAAATAAAGGATTGGAAGGCATCCGGAAGGCAGCAAATTCATACTATGCTAAATAATCTGTCGAGTTTGACTCTTTTTTGTGTGTGTGACCTTCTCTTATTCGTAGAAAGGGCACCCAAAAGCCAGGGGATGATGTAGGAATTAAGGTCAAACGAATTTGGCACCTGATTGTAAGGACCCACGCCCATACCATAACCACCATAGGATCCTCCCGTTCCACCGCTATACATCAACCCACCATAAGAGCTATAAACACTGGAGCCATAATAACCTACGTTTTTATCAATAGGTTACAAATAATACTGGAACCATAGCCTGCATTTCCATCTGAAGGTTACATATTGAGACACAAATATCTGATGAAATGTGCAGAAAATTATCAATTACCCTCATAAGAGCCTTGCCATTGGCACGAGATGTTGCTGCTTATATTGGAAGCAACAATTTGCCCATGTTTTGCTGTCCCAAAAGCTTCAACAACATCAAAAGTGCTACCTCCAGAGGGAGGGTTAAAAGGTCCTGGAGCTGATGAAGCTCCCCCACGTTCCCACGGCTTTGGTGGTGGAGTACCTGCCAATCATATCCATGGACCAATTTTCATTAAGCCTCCAACCACAATCAAAGATGGCAGCACGCACACATTGAAAAGAAATCTGAAGCAGTGCCGAAATGGCCAAAATCAAAAGCCGTTCCCCAAAATGTTGATGATGGGGGAAGAGGATCCCTAGGAACCGGCAGTCCGCCCCACACGGAACTCTGAACCCAACCGCGAGCCCAGAGCCAACAGATCAGACCGAAATGGGGCACGAACTCGAACGATTCCCCACCCCCTACCCATCTCTGCCGACCAACCAACGGGCAATCAGAAGCGCACGATGAAAGAGCGGGAAAGACGCTCGAGCGGGCGTACGAGTGTAGAGACTAGAGAGCCGAGCGCAAACCTGCTGCCATGGCGTTCGCCTGCCGCGCGGCCAGTGCTGTTTCGGTCCGTTCAGGCGGGCACTCCGCCGTTCTCCTCTCAATGTCTCCGGTCACTGAGAGGAGGGTCTTTTTCTTTTTGAAAGTTTTTTTCGGCGGGTTTCTGCGAAGCTGACCGACCGGAGTCCGGTGGGTTTCTGCGAAGCTTGATTGCAGTCGTCGGGTCACAGATCTGGCTAAATTTGAGTTTTTTTAACCTTGTTTTTTGACAATAAAAAGGCCTGCAGAAGTGAAGTCAAGCCCGAGGCCCATAATACATGGGCGGATTGTTAAATTGGGCTTAATGCTGTGTTTAGATAGGGAGAGAAAAAGTATTTTTTTTACTAGGATGCGTGTTATGTGAGGGGATGAATAGGAGAGGTGGAAAAGAAATTTTCCGGAAAGCGTGTTATGTGAGGAGGATGAATAGGAATAAAAAGTACTTTTTAGTTCTGAACACAGCATAAATAATAGGGATTTGCACAAACCTAACAAAAACTTGGGATTTGAACAGGTTCAGTCAAGCAAGCACAACGCTCTCTACTCATCTGCAGTCAGATGGTTAAAAAAAAAACACGTACCGATGTTAATCGCACAGGCTTGTGTTTCGTCACATTCGGCGGACGGAAAGGCCGTCCTTTGCTTTGCAAGACATCAGGGACCCATCCAACACACCAGTAGACCACATCACGGAGAAATCACCAAGGCAATCAAATGTAGGCTTAGAGGTTGCTTTCAGTCTGAGCTGCAGCAGACCAGACCTGTACTGTATCGCGAGTTCTGGACTCACTTTGAGACGTTTGGGACAGTCTATTATGCAAAGCATACAGGTAACAGTAGTCTGTGGCCGGGGCGCCGGGCCGCCGGGCCCGGCGAGGCGCTGTCCGTCGTCCGTGCAGCTTCGTTCTCGTGCTTGATCCGCACCAGGCGGCAAGGCACACGCCGCCGCGCGTGCGCGCGCGGCGCATAGCTCGTGCTCGCACCATGCGCTGCTGCCTCTCCCCCTCCTCCATCGCCCAGCCAGAAGTGAGCAGCCAAGCACAGCAGCTCTCCTCCCGCTCGTGTGCGTGCCCGCGTGCGCAGCACCCTTTCCACATGGTGCGACACGCGCCGCACGCCGGACGGCATACCGGCAGGTACGGAGCCAGAAATTTCATGCTGGGGGGGGGGGGGGGCACTGTCTACAATATGCAGCGAAGATAAAATGATCGAAAATCAGGAGAACATATACGATTGTATCCATGGTAAAAAAAAACTATACTACCATGCAATTTTCACTGGGTAGACTTTTAATCAATCTATCACGCAATTTTATTTGAAGCTTCATCCTAACAAGTCATATATTGCTTTCTTCCATATTAAATCAGAGATGTGTTATCGAAGACAACAAATTATATGTGTAGTTAAGCATTGATCAGCTAAGCCAGAAGAAAACAAGAAGTTACATTCAGCTTGTTGATACCTAGCGATACAACATGTTAGCACGATGTGGAACCATAAGAACCGCGGAGCCATCTCTGTAAACTTGGGTAAGGTGGTTTTTTGTTGTCTCCTTTTTTTTTTTGCAGTCGAATCATGTAGTGCTCTTGAATGTTCCTGCCCAAACGGGACTACTACTAGTATGAGGCGAGTCCGACGCGAGTGGAACGACAGGCCTCATTGGATCCGGCAAACGTACACTACTTGGAACGGATAGGGGGACCACGAAGTCCAACCGGCTCCACTGCCGGTCTGCTGCACTCGCCTGGTCCGCACGGCGACACAGCCACCGGTGAGGCGGTGACCCATGCCGTCATCCCCTATGACATGGACCTTGATCTTCTGTGGCCACCCGCAACCTGTCGACGGCACCACATCCATCGCGTATCCGTTTTGGCAGATCCCGTGACGCAAGCGGTGACACCGAGCGACCGAACAACGAACCCTCGCGTACGTTCGTTCGTGCTGGGTGCATTTCCTCGCCAACCCATCGTGCTTTAATTTGCCGCCCTCGAAGACTACCGAGAATTGCCGCCGAGATTTCTCAACGTGTGAGATCATCGCTCACACACACCCAACACACATAAGACTACAGTTTCTGGAACCTACTCAAGATCTCCTCCTCCCTCTCGTCTCCCATCTCCGTCTCCGTCTCCTATAAAGCGGAGGACGCCTCCCTCCACACAAGGCATCCGATTCGCCATTGGTCACCACTGCACACGCTCACAGACTCACACAGAGAAGAACACTAGAGCTAAAGAACAACAAGAGCCAGCCATGGCGAGCGAGAAGAAGCCGCAGGGTCTTCAGCTGCTGGACTTCTGGGTGAGCCCATTCGGGCAGCGCTGCCGCATCGCGCTTGCCGAGAAGAACCTCCCCTACGAGTACCTGGAGCAAGACCTGCGCAACAAGAGCGAGCTCCTCCTCAAATCCAACCCGATCCACAAGAAGATCCCCGTGCTCCTCCACGACGGCCGCCCCATCTGCGAGTCCCTCATCATCCTCCAATACATCGACGAGGCCTTCCCTTCCGGCACTCGGCTGCTCCCCGCCGGCGACCCCTACGCGCGCGCGCAGGCACGGTTCTGGGCGGACTACATCGACAAGAAGGTGTACGAGTGTGGGACCCGGCTGTGGAAGCTCAAGGGCGAGCCGCAGCAGCAGGCGCGTGCGGAGATGGTCGAGATCCTCAGGACGCTCGAGGGCGCCCTCGGCGACGGCAAGTTCTTCGGCGGCGAGGCGTTTGGGTTCGTCGACGTCGCGCTCGTGCCCTTCACGGCGTGGTTCCTCACCTACGAGAGGTATGGGGAGTTCAGCGTGGAGAAGGAGTGCCCGAAGCTGGCGGCGTGGGCTAAGCGATGCGGGGAGCGGGAGAGCGTCGCCAAGAACCTTTCGCCGCCTGAGAAGGTCTACGGGTTCGTCGGCGACCTGAAGAAGAGGCTCGGCATCGAGTGATATGGATAATTATTGGTTTGCAGATGCACTTTGTGTGTCAGTGCGTTATTACGTGATTTGGTTGGTGTGATGGACGCTCTTGTTGTTAGTACTACTTACGTGTCGTTGTCATTACTGTCGGTTGAGTTGTTGGTGTCGTCGTCGTCGTGTATGTGTGCCTCTAGAGTCTGGCGTGCAGAGGCAGCGCCGTGTTGCCATCCTGCGTCGCGCGTGTACCACAGGTGAATGTGAATAAAAGGATTTTCCATGGATTTTCTTTCTTGGTGTTATAGCAACGTCTTCTGATTCGTCGGCTTTTGGTGTTTATTGTGATCTTGTCATCTCTCCCTGCCCGCGCGCGGGGGAGGTGCCGACGTGGGGAGCAGACGATCGCATGACGCATGACACGTCAGCGCTGACGATTCAAAATTAAACAAGTGTCACCGTGTCATTTTCCTTCCCGCCACCAGCCAGCCGGCAAAGCTCCCTCGCCCTCTCCGTTCTCCTCCTCCTGCGTCTCCCCACAGATCCCCATCAAAAACGAGCGAGACCCTGGTTCATTGATCTCGCATTCCAGCAGACACACCACCACGAACCAGAGCCGCCCACCACAACACATGGCCGGCGTCACAACCGGCGCCGGCGATCTCGTGCTTCTGGACGTGTTCGCGAGCCCATTCGCGCAGCGCGTGCGCATCGCGCTGGCGGAGAAGGGCCTTGCCTACGAGCGCGACGAGCAGGACCTCGCCGCCAAGAGCGACCTCCTGCGCAGCTCCAACCCCGTGCACGGCAAGGTCCCCGTGCTCTTCCACATGGATCGACCCATCTGCGAGTCCCTCGTCATCCTCCAGTACCTCGACGAGGCCTTCCCGGAGACGCCGCCGCTCCTCCCGCCGGCGACCGACCCCTACGCGCGCGCAAGGGCGCGGTTCTGGGCGGAGTACTCGGAGCGCCTCCACCTCGTCGGGAAGCGCCTGTGGCTGCGGCGGCGGGAACACGCCGGCAACGGCGACGGGGACGACGACGCGGAGCTCGAGGCGGCGCGGGAGGAGATGGCGGCGGTGATGCGCGCGATGGAGGGCGAGCTCGGCGGCCGGGAGTTCTTCGGCGGCGAGGCGTTCGGGTACGTGGACGCCGCGGCGGCGCCGTTCGCGGCGTGGTTCCTCACGTACGAGCGCCATGGTGGGCCCAGCGTCGCCGGCGAGTTCCCGGGGATGGCGGCGTGGGCGGCGCAGTGCTTGAGGCGGGAGAGCGTCGCCGCCAACGTGTACTCGCCGGAGAAGGTGTGCGAGCTCGTCCAGGAGTACAGGCAGTGGCTTTTGACACGGAAATGAGACGACCTGACACTGGATGGCCTTTCGCATTTCTTTTATTTTTTGTAACATCAATAAATTGAGTAAAGTGGCGTGCATTCTGAATTTCCATCACACACAACGATGAAATATGCAGACACGCCGGTTTTACTGAATTTTCACACCCAAATTACCAACGTTAGGACGAAGGATTCTACCAGTTCCTGATCCAGAGGTACTTGTCACAGAAAAGAGCCACACAGCACTTCTGAAACAGGATTCTCTGGCAAACCAAACCGGGCAAACCAAACCGAGAAACTGTGACCATAATCTGTTGTGTCCACTTAACTCGTTTCACCCAAACCAGAGAATGGGCTGTCCAGCACCCAGTGTTGGGGAGATCAATTCAAGCTAAAGTTAGGCGCGGAGGAAACTAGAACCGCGACCACGGGGCACGCTTACACTTACAGCACTTGTTCAAAAACTCTCTCATCTCCCACAAAATTTGTACAACAGCACCTAGGGAAGGAAAGAAAGAAAAACGAAGCGCAGAATTGTTTGATCGGTTGCGGCAGGGTTGACACGTTGTTGATGACCATAGCACCTCCAAAGGTTCATTCTTGCTGGAGCAGATCCAAGCAGTTGGATGTCTTCAGTTTCTGCAGATTGACAAACGAAAAGATTAGGAACCTGACATGTATGTGAATGACCAATCTGTACTGGAAATGCCGAGAAAAGTGTCTCTTGCATTAAGGATGAGTGGACGGGTACTAATATCTGACACTATCATTGTTTATGCCGGTACCATAGCATTTGTATGTAACCAGGAATTCAGGATGCATAACAAACAGTAAACAACGCTGTGTGCACATCCGCAGAGGCTGGAAATTATTTCCATTTTCTAAAAAAAAAAACAAACAGTAAATGCTACAGACTGATGACAGAGAAGTTGAAGTAGGAACCAGGCATTTTCCCCCATATTAACTGAGTTTAGCGTACTGCTCAAGAAATTTTATTAATTAACGAAATATCTTCAACTTAAAGATACTGTAGCACTAGCACTTACAGAGTATCCATTCAGAGAAAAGAGAAATACCAAAGCCATGTTATTCCAGAATACATCCAGTCCTAACAGACAAAAAAATTAAATCTCATAAACTCAAACAAAAATAGCAACGGTGATTAGGAAAGTATATAACAAACAGCAACGAATCCCTCAGGATTGAGTAGGTCTCCAACCAGGAAACACTCCTACAGCATCTGATGGAAAGCTACATTCAATCAATAGGCTGGACGTGTCTACATTCAATCCTACGAGCAGAGCACCAGAAATGGTGGCATATCCAATCTCAGACAAAAAGGACTGATTCTTGACGACCATTATGTAATAATAGCACAGGTTGGCAGATTTCGACAAAACAAAACATACAGAGAGAATATTGGTTCGAATGGATGATGAAGAAAAGAAATGGGGTTCCTTATCACCAAAGTCACCAAACTACAATAATATTCAAGAAGACTTCTCTTTCGATAGTGTACGCTAACATTGATGATTTTTCGAAAACAGAAGTACTAGGTACAATTTTTCTCTTGTGTTGGGACAGTAGTACTAATCTACTAACTGTTCAATGGTCATACAAAAGTACAAGGTTTAATGTCAACAACCTGAGGGTCCTCGTCATGTACAAAAGCCTACATTTTTTTTTTTTGCTTAAATTACAAACTATTTGATACAACAAGCTTGAGCAAATACCATGGATTATTGGCTTGCAGTAGCTCTAAACTTGAGTACTCACCCAATCAAATCCCTACTATGCTCATAGTGAACAAGGCAACAAGTAGGTTCGTGTATAAAAAAGTGTAAGGAAGTTTCACATCAAAATGAAATAGCTTGTGATTTGTAATTCTATGATTAGGGTTTATGCAGACTGTTTCTGTTTTCAAATCTTTGGTGTCTACAGCCAAAGTTTTTCTGGTAGTTGAAAATTTTAAAACAAATTTCAGTGACCCCTTGGAACTGAGATTATGTATTATATTATCGTACCACTACAGGTATAAACAAATGCATGTCCGATCACAAAAACACCAAGATCACATACACCTATAGACATGTCACAGTGAACTGCTACAATACAAACCTAGTAGCTGTATTGTGTATTGCTACCACAGGACTTCATTTACTGGAGCCATAAAGAAGAAGAAAAGGTAACTGATGAACAGAAACTAGCATCAGCCAAGATTTACTGCGCATCCAGTTTTCTTCTGCATGCAATGGTAGTGTTGATCCCTTTCCAGCAGGGCGACGTTGCTACAGCACGCAACAATTTAATACAATAAAATGCAACGCATGCCAATCAGAAGGCATGTGAGCATGCAAATCCTCTCTAATGAGGAGCAAATGACACCTGTTACACTAAATCATGCAAAGCCGAGGTAAGATGAAGTACTATGACGCACTATGAAGTTCTGATGGACACCCGTCAAATGAGAATAGAACAAGGCCTAGTGTTTACGGGATTTATGGACACGAGACTACCTCGAGCGCCACGAAGAAGGTAACCATGCCAAAATGACGATTTGAACACCTCATGGAGGACAAAAAATGAAAAGTTTCCACATTCTGAGGCGTTATCATCTTACCCTTGAAGGATGCGCAATCAGTTCTTGCTCTTCTCCTCCTTCATGCCCGAATGCCGGAACCCATCCCACAGCTGTAACGCAGCGGATGCGGTCAGCTGGTTCTCAGATGCGGGATGCGCCACCGCCGCGGCGTGACCGAACAAGAACGAGCCGTCCAGCCTCTGTAGCTGTTGGTGGTGATGGCCTGAAAAGTTAGACTGCGAATTGGACTGAAGGGTCCCCCTATTGGCACCCAAGAAACCCGAGGACATGGAGAAATCGAGGCTGTAGTCTCCGGCGGCAGCCGAGGACGCCGCCAGAGCTTCGTGGCCGAGCGAGAAGTGAGGCATCTCGACGGAGTTGGTGAAGTTGAAGGATTGCGCAGGGACCATGCCGAACGGAGGCGCATTATTGCCGAACTTGACGGCGGAGAAGGCGTGCGACGCCAGCCCGTGCGCACCTTTCCCGGGGTGCGCAATGCCGACGCAGTCCGCGGTGGCGGACGCGGAGACGTTGGGCTGCTGCCAGGACTGCTTGTGCTCGGCGGCGCTAATGGCGCCGGCCGACGCCACCCCGGTGAGCAGCTCGGTGAAGGACGCGGCCTGCGCCGACGTACTAGCCACGGTGACCTCCCTGTCCCGCGCGGCGGCGCCCCCGCGGCCGTCGGAGCGCGAGAGGGAGAGCTCCGACCCCTTGCTCGTCTCCGACGGGCTGCTGCGCCCGGAGCTGCTTCCCTGCTTCTGCTGCTTCACATCCGCATCGCCGGGCGCCGGGAGGGCGGCGACGAGGGCCGCCGGGTCGAGCGGCGGGAGCTTGTCGATGGCGTCGGAGGCGTTGTTGATGAGCCACTCGATGGCCTTGCTTGGCTGGTCGACGCCGAGGCGGTCCTGCAGGTCGTAGAACTGGATGGCGGTGGGCACCGACAGGCGCACGCGGCGGTCGCGGATGCCCTTCGCCGTGTACACCTTGCTGTGCCGGTCCTTGCCCCCGCTCGCCCGCACGCGGTAGATCCGCGAGCCCGCCCCCAACCCCTGCGGCGGCGGCAGCAGCGCCGGCGGCTGGCCCCACGCCGCCTCCGCCGCCTCGCTCCCCTTCACGCCGCCGCCGCGGACGCGCTTGGCGCCCTGCTGGGACCGTCCAGGCGCCCCGTCCCCCGCTGCTGCTCCGTCGCCCGCCGCCGCCTCCATCCTCCCGTCCCGCCGCAAGCGCCGCTGCTCATACGCTGGCTGTGGCTGGGCTGCCCCCGCGCGCGCGTGCTCGGGGCGAGAGGGAATGCGGCGAAGTAGTCTTTATGGACGCGGCGCGTGGTGGGCTGGCACGTTTCGTCTCGGCGCCAGAGGAGAGGCGGACGGAGGCGGGGGGCGGCTGCGGCTGGAATGGAATGCGGCAAGGCGGCAACGGCTGTGGCTTGGCTGGCTGGCTGGGCTGTTTCCGGCGGGCTCGTGCGCGCCGGCCGCGTCGGCCCGGCTGCTGCTCGAGCGCCGCGACCGATCTTATCCCCTACCTACGCGCCCCTGCCCCGCCCTTGCCCTGCCTTTTAATCGCCCGTACACCTTTGCCTCCCTGCCTCGCTGTTTTTCTTGCCGGTTTTCTCCAGCACAAGCAGTGACACTTCACTGCTCTCTCTCTTCTCTCTCTCTCTCGTCACGCGCTGGGGGCACTGGAGCGCAGAGGGTAACGGGAGACAGCGGCGGCGGCAGGCTTTAGGGGGCCCGGGCGGCCGGCCCCGGGTGTCAGATCTGCTGCTGCCGTCTGCGCTGCGGCACTGCGCTGCCAGCCAGCGCGCACTTGTCAGTGAACGGCTGCCCCTCGGCTCGCGCACTCTGCTCGGGAGCGATGCCGCGCGCCCGTACGGCGGCTAGTGCCGTGCCGTGCGCAGCGGACAGTGTTGCTCTTGTCTTTCGGTGTCCTCGCTCAGCGGTCACGGCGCCAAGTGCAAGTCTCGCTCTCGCGCGCGCCTACGACGACGGTGCCTGCCCGTGCCGTGCCGTCCCTAGTGAGCAATGATCGGCGATCCCGTACTCTGGGTCAATCACCCCAAGGCCATGCCACCGTGGTCCTTGGCTTGTCGATGGAAAATGCACGGAGAGCCGGTTGTGATCAAGAGAACACGGAAATGCAACTTTGTCGTAATGTTTAGAGGTCGTTTAGTTAGGCATTCCTATGCATACGCACTGTTTTGTCGACATCGATCGTATAGTTTGGTTAACGTTTGTGTAGATGCACAGAGCACGGGAGAAGTTTGGTGGCCTTTTTGTGCTTTGTTTTAGATTTCCTAGTACTTTCACAAGATATGTTGAGTAATTGGCAGTGAGTGAATAGGCAACAGGTAAGACTCGAGAAAGATATGCATATATATTTTTTTTATTCGTGTGGGTTCCTGCTTCATGCATGACATTTGTCACATTATATGGCGCGTGGAGAAAAACGCGGAGGCCGATGCGTTTTCATTATGGAGGCATTATAAGGCCTTCCGCAGTGTGCAAGTGATGCCAGAAAATTATAGGGTCCCACAATAAAAACGGGCATCAGTTCCTCAAGAGCTATAGCGTGTAAATTTACAAGCAACGAAGCCATCTAGAAAATCTTGGACCCATTCAAAATAAAATAGCACTAGTTTACTTCTTCGAGCAGGCTCATTCTCCAACCACCTTCTCTTGCTACACCAAAACAATAATTGTTTAAAGAGCAAGCTGGAATGGGCAGCGGCGCATTACTTGGAACTGTTTAAAGAACATTCACCGCTCCTTTCTTTTAAGCATCGCTTGGAACTGGCACCACTAACTGCAGCGTACGGAGTGAAGCCCAAACACTCTCTCTCCATTCTGGGCATCACTCAAAGCTCACGTTGTGGAGGGCCTAAAGGCCTGGTGGAATTTGGCTGGATATACATGGCAAGAGAGATTAGGGATGGCAACGGGTCGGGTAAGGTGCGGGTAAGCAGTTTACCCGCCCGCGAGCCTACCCGCGACACAGACCTTTGCCCGCCCGCTATCTTGCCCGCGGGTAAAAGTTCCTGCCCGTACCCGTACCCGGCGGATATCCGCGGATATCGGGTTACCCGTTACCCGCGAACGAGTAGCATATCAACAGAATGGTTTCAACATGTAGAACAACAATTTGACATCCAAAACACAGGTAAAAAACCAACATAATTCAATATCATCCTCAAGTTGTAACCAAGCTAATCGAGATAGCACACCGACAAAATCAAACACAAGTGCTCAAAGTATTTTAGTAACCAAGCTAATCGAGATAGCACACCGACAAAATCAAACTGCAGAGGACATATCACAAGATGATTAAACTATAAACCAAGCCACCAACTAGCTAATCATACAAAGGATTAAACTATTTCACCTTGTAAAGATTGTCTAATGATCAGACACTGTAGCTAGATAGCAACGTTTCACAAATAAATAACTAGAGCTGCACAATTCACCTGCACTCACCGATGGACTGTTTGTGCCTGCACGTGGCTTCAGGTTTGCCTCTGTTTGGGCCGCGTGCACGAGCTGGACCTTGGCTTCAGGTGTGCCTGCTGCAGATGCCGTCGCGTGGGCCGTGAGCCTCCACTCCTGCCGTCGTGAGGCCGCCGCGCCCTCCTCTCCTGCCGTTGTGAGGCCGCGGCGCCCTCCTGCCGCAGTCTGCTAGATGCAGACGCGGCCGCGCCCGCGCCCCGAGCCGACTGAGAGAGAGAGAGCAGAGGAGGCGGCGACGGCACCGCACAGGAGCGACGGGGACAGGCGCAGGGCGGCGAGCCGGCGACGGCGGCACCGCACAGGAGCGAAGAGGAGGCGGCGGACCGGCCATGGTGCGTGGCTGCGTGCGGTGTGCCGCCCGTGTGCGGTGGCGGCCGGAAGGGGATTTGGGGGTGGCGTCTGGCGTGTGGGTGACTGGGTGGGAGGAGTGGATAGGGTGGCTAGGGTTTTGTTTGGGCTGGGCTGAATGTAGGTATTTTGATGGGCCACTATAGGATTGCGGGTAGCGGGTAATATCCGCGGATAAGTTTTTGTGCCCGTTATATGCCCGCGGGTGAGATTCTCTGCCCGTACCCGTGCCCGCGGGCGAGAATACCTGCCCGTGCCTGTCGGGTCGGGTATCCGCGGATATCCGCATCCGCGGGCAGAATTGCCATCCCTAAGAGACATGTTAAGTGGTTTCTCGTGTGCTTCTTTTAAAATTTTCTGAATGTGTATCTCGTGATATGGGAGGAAGTAGACGTGAAACAAAGTTGGCACTGAATGAATATGCAATAGTTAGAAAGGTTCAGGGGGACCTATATGCTTTTCTGCTTCAGAGTGATATTGTGCAGGCATTTCCTTTGTATTTGCCGGTTACCATACTAGACAACCATTCTTCAGGCATAATAGCTGTCGCATTCGCTCGCCATGTGGAGAAAAATATGAAGAGACGGAAGCGTTTTCATTATGCATGTATCGCAGAGCCAATGAGGGCATTGGGGTGGATCTACAGGGCAAGAGAGATGTCAAATGGTTTTGCATGCTTCATTCCAATTTTCCTAGTCGTCTAACAAGATTACAGAGGTATATGTGAATAAAGTAATAATTGAATGAATGTACGGTAGGTAATGCCGGAGACGCATATGCGTGCATTTCCTCTTGATTATTTATCTGTTGTCATACTAGACAACTATTGCTTCAAGCGTAATAGCTGTCACATTCGCACGGCATGTGGAGAAGAATGTGAAGAGACAGACACGTTTTCATTCTGCATGCATCATAGAGCCCCGGCGTTGGGGTGGATTACAAGGCAATGGAGATGTGTAAGTGGTTTTGCATGCTTCGTTCTAATAGAATGAATATACACAATAGGTAAGACCGGAGATGGATATACATGCATTTCCTCTTGATTCTTGCCTTACCATAACCAGATAACCATTCCTTTAAGCTTGTCACATTCACACAACGACGCATGGGCAAGAATACGGAGAGATATATGTGTTTTCATTATGCGTGCATCATAGAGCCCTTGAGGGATTTGGGTGAATGTACATGGCAAGATAGATGCTAAGTGGTTTTATGTGCTTCATTTTAAATTTTCTATTTGCTTAGAGGGAGATGTGAATCAAGTTTGCATTGAATGACTGGACAACATATAAAACCTAGAGATATAATCATTTTTTTTTCATTTGCACGTTACCATACTAGACAGCCATCATTTCAAGCATAAATTATATATTGCTTTCACATTTGCATAACGCGTAGAGACGAATATGTAGACATGGACGTGTTATCATTCTTCGTGCACCATATAGGGAAAGAGAGATGTTATGTAATTTTGCATGCTTCGTTTTGAATTCCCTAGTCTTCTCATGAGATAGGTTTAGGTAGACATAGGTGGAGGTAGACGTGAAAAATAGCTAGCACTGGATGAATAGACGACTTGCAAAAGTTTGAGAGGGATTATACATGCATTTCCTTTCGGATTATACATGGAAATGTGGAATATTAATGTGGGTAGCGAAACAGGTGAACTTGCACTTGATGTCCGTAACGTACTACTGCCAGGGTTAAAAAAACCGTTCAAACCGGTCCGGTTTTCGTGGTAACCGGTCGTACCGCTCCGGTCCGGTTGCAAAACCGGTCGGTAACCGGCCCCGAACCGACACTATAAAACCACTCCCACCGGTTAGCCGGCCGGTTTCACCGGTTAGCCGGACCGGTTTTTTCGGTTTTAGAAACCGACCATACAGCGGTTTGGTTAACCCTGACTACTGCAGCCCGTACCCGTATAGACCGGTGACCGGGGAATTCTCAGCCTCGTCTCGACATTTCCATGCAAGTATCCATTTGAATCGTGGTGCAGTACAATGTCAGGTCCCTCCCCTCCCTACCTCTACCGCTGCCCCATAAATTCCACATCTGGTACTGGCAGATTTGCAGCGGAACGCAACGGCTTAGCCCTTTCGGTGCTGCGCCCTTAACGGCGCGGCTGTCGCCGGCCCCGCCGCAAGCTCCCAATAATTGTCGCCGCCACCCGCCGACGGCGACACGGCGAGGATGCCATCTCGTCTCTGACCTCGCACCTGCGTCGGCCGCCGGGAAAGGATGACGGCGCAGCCACGAGTCACGAGCCACTGTAGCTACATATGTCGTTGGCAGACGGCAGCCACTGCAATGATGTGACAGTCGTCTACGAGCCTGCAGGGCTGCAGTGCTCAGCTGGCGTGTGATGTGACCATCGACCTCCATCAACTTTTCCCTCCTACTCCTACTAGATACGTCCGGCGCTTTTTACTTCCTATTCATGCCTTAGAACACGTATCCCTAAAAATTTCATTTTTTTTCCTATTCATTCCCTCGCATAACACGCATCTTAGAAAAAAAAGTACCTTTTCCCACCAGAACTAAACAGGGCCTAAAATACGGATGGCTTACAGGATTTCGTGCTGAGGTCGAAGATTGTTTTTTTCTGAAAGAACACAACGTTTTCTATATAGTAACAGAAAAAAAAATACTAGTAGCAATCCCAGAGAGAGAAGCAGGTCAGAATCAGAAAAGGAGAGGAGGAAAGGTCTGTGGCCTGTGGGGTAGTCAGCTGCGGCGCGGCGCATGCATGGCGCGCCACTTTCCTTGTAAAAAGTGGCATGCCTCGAATCTCCCAAGAGACTGATGAATTGGCGTTTGGGAGTGGCAGGCACGTAGTGTGTTTAGTTGGAAGGGGAGTAAAAGATCTATTTCTATGAAGCGTGTTCTGTGAGAGGGATGAATAGGGAGTTGAAAGGAGTTAAAAAGGAACTTTTCTGGAAAGCGTGTTTTCTGAGAGAGATGAATAGCAGAGTCCAAAAGAACTTCCAGAACTAAACACGGATAACAAACCCTCGATCAAGTATGATCTCTCGCCTCACCACTGTCTTGACTGCAATGATTATTGAACGAAAGAAGGAAGCAGCCTAGAGCCATGGATGGAAAGCAGAGCCCGGTGGCCGGCCGGTGCCGCGGCGGCCAGCCTGCCGGAGGAAAGGAAGCCAATGGAATGCGAAGCCGGCCGCGCCGATTAACCAACTAGCCGCTTAAACAAACCACAAACCCCCCCACAAAAGGTTAAGCTCGCGCTTTTACACCACGCAGCAAAAATACCCCTAGTTTAATGGCCAGCGCTCTCGCCGGAGACACTAGATTAATCTTCCATGTCGCGATACGCCGTACGGGCCCGTGTGAACGTGCGCCGCCGCCGCCGATTGGCCGCCCGCTCGCCGCCTCTTGTCCAGCCGCCATTGGCCACGCCGGGAGACACGTTTCGGCCGCGGGGACGCGCCCCGGCTCGATCGACTGCTCAGCTCGACCACACGAAGAATTGGGGTTACCTTGCCACACGCCAGGCAGCTTGAGTTCAGTGAGGCAAAGCAGATCAGATCAGCTGTTGATCGAGACGAGTCGACGAAGGTTTGGCTCAATCATGCTGCCGCCATGGCCCAGGCACTGTACTGTAGGGCGCTGAAACTGAATCGGTCGAGGAAAAGTGGAGAGCTCGGCATCAGCGGCAGCCCAGATCGATGTCACCGCCCGCGCGCGTTACTGTGCATGGGACAAAAGCATGCGTGATCGGAGTGGTGGTGAGCGTCGAGTGAGCAGCGCCGAGATGGTAGGCACACCCGGCGGCTGGCGGCAGCAGCCAACAGTGGCGGCCTTGTCGTGTCTGTGTCACTGTGTGTGAGCACACTGCTGCTTGAGACTTGAGAGAGATTAAACTTGTTAATCAGATGTACGCACGCATCATTGATATTCTGATAGGGATGGAATGTGGTCCTTCGCGTGGATGTGGTCGATCCGTGTAGAGGCGGCTGGACTCTTTGGCCGGGCCAATGTCACCCACATCTTGACATGCAGTTCATCAGGCTTGCGCAGACATGTCTGGACTCTCAACCGAACCGGCGATGCCGCTACCATTTCGTCATTTCGACGGTAAAAGACCCATGATTCTCCTTTCTCCATACCCAAACCAGAAAAACAAGACATCGCTTCCTGATTGCTTTCCTTAAAGGAGGAGAAAAAGGTTAGGGTGATCCGGACAAGGAGAATATGTGGATGGATCAGCAACACAAGACGCACGGAGGGAGATCGACGTGGATGGAAACGTGCTAGCTTGCCCTAGCAATTCGCAGTCGTAATCCGGCGACTGAAAAGAACGCTGCCTGATAGAGCATGGGATCATGAGCCTTCTATCTTATCATGATCACGCCAAAGACGACTCGAGTGTCAGTGTCACATCCTCTATCCTTAGGACGGATCAGTTGCGTTGCATTGCACCCTCACATTTGTTCGATCACGGTCGCCATCTCGTTGCTGGAAGCAACCACAGTGACACAGGTGACTCGAAAAGGAACCACGGAAGCCGCATGTCGTCAGATCAAATGATTGTGTTGTGTTGGGTTTCGCTCAAGCGTTGCCGTCGTGTCATCGACGGGTGCTCACGCACCTGCGAAATGTAACCTTCACGGCTCGCTCGCTCATGGGGCAATCATCTGGTGGTAGTGATGCACCACCAGCCTCGCAGGATCTTCCCTGTGAGTACCCTGTCAAGAGGCTTGGATCGCACGGATGGTAATTGCATTCTGTGATGGCCTGATGGGGAGAGGACATGTTGTCGCGGTGCAGGAAAACGAGCTCCAGAGTTCAGAAGCTGAGAAAAGCGTTGCGTTCCGGCTCTAGGTATTCTTGAGTTTTCGTCTCTGACGGCTGAGGCCTCAAAAAGTTGTATAGGTCACTGACACACGGACAGGATTGGTGTTAGATAAGACGTTCTTCCTCCACGATGTGGATTACCATCTTTATGGAACTACAATATCTGTTAGTGAACACGAATAAACTTGAAGCATTAGCCATCGTGATTTCATTCATCAGTTGCGTCGATGGACCGGGTAGTTTTAATTTTTACCAGAGTTTCATTTCAAAGG
Source organism: Digitaria exilis (assembly GCA_015342445.1). Classification (NCBI taxonomy): domain Eukaryota; kingdom Viridiplantae; phylum Streptophyta; class Magnoliopsida; order Poales; family Poaceae; genus Digitaria; species Digitaria exilis. The sequence goes on along the minus strand of JACEFO010001754.1, from coordinate 1,667,652 downwards.
TACTGTACGCGTGCTTATAGGAGGATAATGAAGAAAATAAACAGTAGTTGTTGAAGAAGCACAACAGATGCACGTACCTTTCTCTGGACTGCATGATGTATATAGTCAGTTTTCATCTGGGCTTAACCCGGCACATTGTCTGACAGTCTGACTTGTTTCAGATAGAGTTTTGACTAACAAGGGACTGGGTTGTTTCAGATAGAGTTTGGTCTAACAAGGGACCTATATGTATGTTAGCTGGCTGGTACCCACAGGCTTCTGGGTAGATACATGCTCCTTAGTTATTGCTGTTTTTCCGGTTCCATGATAGGCGATTAGTGTCACCTTGCGGCCTGCAAGTTCATCAAATATGAGAGAGTTATCTAACTTAAAATGGTCAAGAAAAAAGATACACCAACGATTAAAAAGCTTGAGAAGGGTTTTGTCTATTCACACAAAAAAGCACTGCCAGTGTGTTAGGTTCATATGAACAAGTAGAAGCATAGACAAAACTTTAAAAAATGTGAGCTAATTGTTTACCTTGGGTACTTCACATGGATCAGAGCAAAGAGAATTGACATGAAGATGCTCATCGATCCTGTCACAATATAGGCATATCCAAGGAAGTCATTCTTGCCACCTAGCCAACTTGCCGTCGAAAGAACTATGCTTTTCTTTCCACCAAACGTGTAGGTGTTGTAATTATTTCTTATGAGTATGTTAATGGTTTCATCAACTTCTAGGTCCTCTTCAATAACGCCATAGAGCTTTCGAAATTTGGGAAGAGCAGAAGGACGCATCCACACGATAAGATCCTCCTGCTCACTCAGCTGACAAAAAGGAAGTAATTGTTCGGCTAACTTTAAACAAAACTAGCAATTTGACAATAAATGACTAAAGGGAAACTGTACATTTGGCAATCCTATGAGCAACCTATCAACAATACTTATTAGTTTACCAAGGTACTCACCGGGACAGTAGGGTCAAGTTTTCCACCTCCAATAAAGCTTCCATTTTGAAAGTTGGAAGGAAATACATTTTTTCCAAACTTATGCTCCCGATCACTCTTCCATGAAATATTTTTCCTGTTGACCTTTATTTCCTTGGACCCTTGAGTAAAATCATAAGTATCATTGAATAAGCTCCAGGCAATCAAGCCGCAGGGAACAATGGGAAAACCATTATGATCCCATTGGACAGGACTGCATGATTCACCAGTGTATTTCGCCCCAAAACGTAACTGTTTATCACTTCTACTTTTGACATACCTGTTGTTCACCATCGGTGAATTTGGTTGTGCAAATTTGTAATGTCAGGCAAAGAGTTAAAATGACCATGGAACCAAATAAAGATGTTGTAACTACCTGCGATGATTCTGGTAGAAGTTCTCAAGTTCATAATAAACATAAATCGGTGCTCTCATATGATCCAGAACCTACAAATATGCATGCTCATCTTTATGTGCCGGCAGTTAATACAAATTCAAAATAAAAATAGCAGAACAACAAATACATATGCTTGATGCGGTTTCAGTGTGAAAAGCTCAAATTACGATCTTAGCTATGCAAATCACATAGGAGGATGAACATAGCTTGCAGAAAGCAAATAAGATAAAAATAAGCTCTCAGTTATGGCAACTACCTTAACTTCCAGAGTACAGTTTTTTGAAATTGCGCTGTCCTTAATATAAGCTTGCTTATTTCCTCTGTAAGCATTAGGAACACATTCAACATCATAGCGGCGATTAATTTCTGCAACCTGCAGAGCCAGTAATGAGTGCATCAGTTCAAACCTAGTGCCATAAATTATAGGAAATAACAGAGGGTGCAGAGCAATTACATGATTTGAAGTCTGGAGACAAAACAACCCAAAAGGAACGAAAATTATTCCAATAACCAAGAAAGTGGCTATCAGCTGAAAACAGTGGAAGCATAAACAACATCAATTGAAACAAACATGAAACCTTCTTTATCAAACCAGTCAATAGGATCAAAGCCAACTTACACATCCAGGGGTCATTGATGGCTTCCAAGCTGGGAGATTCTGCTGGGTGAACCTATGGTAAACTGCAAAACCAACATGATTAACTCTATAGTTTAATAGTGGAACAACACTGCAATACACAATAGGAATGAAAGCTCATACAATCTGGATTCTGAAAGTTTGTACAAGAAATCTGCCATATAATCCTATTCAGTACATGTACCAAATTCGGTTACTGCCAGTCACAAAAAAGTTGATAGAACAAATCTGCCTAAAGTCGCATTAGTGCTGTGTTCCACACCATTGTGTGGAATGATATTAATAACGGGTCCTACTTATTTCAACTGTTGGTTAACATTATGCCATACATGATGCTGGCTACAGTTCATGCTTTGAGAAATACTCACAGAGCATATCAATGTAACCTTCGCATTAGCATGCCCACACATCAAATGCCGTTTGGATAAACGGATTGTAATTGCTAGAGAGAACAAACCCACCAAAGCAAGCAACCACCGTAACACGTAAAACAGCTGCAGCAATTCCACGCTCAAATTCAGCGTTTGTGCGAGTTGATGATCGCGCAGAGCTACTAAACCTAGCATCCGAGACCACCATCTCCCGCAGAGCACATCGCCCATGAGGTTCAAGACCTAGAAAGGGCCGAATCGAAGCGAGCCTGGTGGCCAGAGCGTGACTCACCTCCCGATCTCGCCGGGGAGGAGGCGCGCCTCGTCGCTCCGCCGGACGCGGAGGTGCTAGCTTCGTCCATCCCCTCCCCCGCGAGCTCGCTCGCCGCACAAGCCCTCGCCAGCAGCTCGCCGGAGACCGTGCTCCGCAGACCGACCCGCCGCGGGATCCGACCAGAAGATGAGAAGAGGAAGAAGAGTGGAGAAGGATTGTCAGACAGAATAGTCCACTCCTGCCCGTGGGCCCACCGAATCCTTGTGGGCCTCATGGGCCGAATTCCGGGGGCTCGAGTTGACGGCGTGAGGTAGGACTAACGGTGGATACGCCCCCGATCATCCGATGTGACGGCCGCATCAATTCGCCGCCCGGCGCGTCGCGGTCGCGGCCTCGCGGGTCGCCAAGCGAGAATCATTCCCCCCATTTCGTTTCTCCCAGGAGCGAGAGGCGCGGGCGCCACGGAGAGAGAGAGAGAGAGAGAGAGAGAGAGAGAGAGAGGGGAGGGAGATGAGAGAGGAGGTGAGGAGCTCGTCTGGGGCCGCGGCCGAGGCGCCGCTGGCCGTCGCCCGCTCCTCGTCGCCGCCGCACACTCCGGTGGCCAGGTACGTGGCGGTCGCGCCTCGGGACCTCTAATTTTGGTCGTAGATTCGTTAGCTTTTAGAGCTGCTGCTTCGTTAGGCAAAACGGGGTCTCGGTGCTCGGATTGGTAGTGACGGTGTTGTTTTCTCCGTGTGGAAGGTAGATTTTACAGGGCAGAAAGACCTAGGGTAGGATTCGAGGTTGGGTTTGCGAATGTGATTGTGGAATCTTTATTAGACTCTAGGGCATTCCTTTAAGAAAGCATGAGATGATTGAGGCCTGCATTGGGGTGCCGATTGGTGAAAGTGTAGTTGGGTTTGTTTACTTCTCTTGGCTACAAGACCCCAGTATTTGAGCTGCTAGAGTGTTTTTTTTTTCTGCTGTATAGTAACAAATTATGAAAGATGGCATTGGATAACACATAACTCGCGATTTTAGCTCTTTGACCTTGTATGGTTTCGCCACTAAATATTATGATTGGTTCCATGCTGCACTTGTTCTGCTGAATCTGTGGCACTGCTTTTTCTGCATCCTATTATTGAGTCAATATTGGTTAGTATTGCATTTGAGAAGTTTTGCAGCTTGCGCAAATCAGTGTCGAACTGTTATTGAGTCAATATTGGTTAGCTCGCAGTATTGCATTTGAGAAGTATTGCAGCTTGCGCAAATCAGTATAGAACTGTGGCACATTTGATGGTGTGGTACCCATGCCTTGTTGTTGAAATTTAAATCTATAAGCTCAATCTCAATTATCGTGATGTTAGATCTGTAATACATTTCTATATTTTCTATGCTGGGGTGGTGAAACCTTGAAAATGTTAACTTCATTTGGATGACAGCTGACAGCTAATGTCAATGTGAACCTTTTCCTCTCAGAATCGAGCAAGAATCCTCTGTACTTTTTTTTTTTGTCCTTGCCGTCAAATCTTGAACTGAATCCCCCTTTGTTTTTTCAGTTCTGCTGGTGCCTCATCACCTGCTATGCAAACTAATGTTGGCAGACAAGCTTCAAGAGTTGATTCATCATCACAAGTTGCTGCACATGCCAATCATCCTTCTCACAGTTTTGATGCTGCTGGAACTGCTATGGATTCTGCACCGTCATGTAGACCATGGGAACGTGGAGACTTGCTTCGTCGGCTGGCAACATTTAAGCCTTCAACCTGGGCTTCCAAGCCAAAGGTATCTTCCGTTGTTGGAGCTTACAGTCCACAGTGCTTGTGTCGTTTCACACGCTTTAGGGTTTCTTGCGCTGCATCTTATGTACCATATGTTGCTCCTTTCGGCTGTGGTATACAACTAAAATAGACTCATTCAATCCTCCCCTTCAACCAAGATACCCCTGACACTAACCCATAATGCCATGATAATGTTGGCTGTGCATTTCTTCTGTCACCCGTATCATTTGCTGGTGACAATAACAAAAAATCATAGTATATATTTAAATGTAACAATCATAACCCAAATCATTAGTTCTTAAGATCTCCTCTTTGGTATCGGCTATAACATTGCTTGGATATATTGAAATCCAATCAAAGTTATTCTTACCCTTTTGCTCATTTGTTCATTGCATATGGCAATTAAATGCTTTGCAATGCTTGAAACTAAATGTTGCTATCATCAGTTGAGTTTCAGATTGCATTATTGCTACTCTGGCTACCACATTTTGGTGGTCGGTAGAATATGCTTGTCCACATGATAAGTTCTTGTAACTTTGGGCTATGCGTCTGTCCTCATTAGACTATCCAACTTGGTAACCTACTAATCCCTGTTTTTCTCTAAGGTGAGGTCTGGTACTGTGTTAATCTGGCCAGGCATTCGCTGGTTGCTTGTTGACCTTTATAGGGATCCTTCGGCTTCTGAATTTCTTTATATTAGTTATGTCATCCTATATTAATTTTTCCAGGCGGCTAGTTCTTTGGCATGTGCTCAAAGAGGTTGGGTGAACATTGACCTGGACAAAATTGAATGCGAGTCATGTGGCGCACATCTTATATTCAATGCATTGACCTCCTGGTCTCCGGTTGAAGGTATGTTCTTTTTGGTACACTTTTGTGATGGATTACTACCATGCGAAGTAGCTGGTTATTACATTTAGCTGTTTCTCTCTGTTACTAACTGTAAGGGAGGAGACCCATTTGTTCTGAGTGACAATCTATAATTCTAGAGCGTGGCCTTAATTCCTTTTATGATAATAAGCTATCTACATGTTTGGCTGGGAAAATATGTTCATTTGATCATTTTTTCTTTCAAACCATGACATGGTGCATTCAATAATGAATGTTTTACTTGTTACAGCTAGCTGTTTTATATGTGTAGTTGCAAATGCTTATATTTCACACTGTAATATACAGTGGTGAGTACAGTTTGACAGATATAATAGTTGAGAATTTGTCAGTCACTCAGATTATATGTGTATTCACAGTTGTAAGCACAAACTACCAGAGAAAAGGTAAGCAAGAATTAGATATACAGATTTAATGTAGAAAACACTTGCACAAGAACTATGATAGAGGTGATTATCTGGGAGTTATATGTATATTCATAGTTGTAAGCACAAACTACTAGAGAAAAGGTAAGCAAAAATTAGGCATCCTGATGTAATGTAGAAAACACTTGCACAAAAGAACTATGAACAGAGGTGAACATCTGGGGGGCACAGGTAGGGTTACAGTGATTGCAGTCATCTCATGCAGCTATACAAGAAGATTCCAAGTTGGAAAACATCAGATGATCAGGATTCCAATTAAAGCAATTGCGCGTACCTATGTCATCAAAACCATGCATAGATATCAGTGTTTAAATAGAAGACTATAGCATTCAGTGGAAAGCTATGATCACCCATTATAACCCACTATAGTGCTACATATATAGCCCACTAGTGCAATGCTGTCGTGGCGGCAGCTGGCTTCAGCCTTCGGCCGATATGGCTCCTCTATCATAACACTGATAGGGATTTTGGTTCTCACATAATAATGTGTGGGTATCCAGTTTTAAGTTATTGGTTAACATCTGACGCAACCCAAAATTGGAAGATTATCGGCAGTTTCATAACTACTTTCACTAGTCTGACTGTTGTTCTTATATGCCTTGCTGTTGTAAAACAACAGCAACAACAACATAGTCTTTAGTCCCAAGCAAGTTCGGGTAGGCTAGAGATGAAACCCAAGAAACAAAGCTCAAGGTTCATATGCCTTACTGTTGTGCTAGGCTGAAAATAGATTTGTACATCTCTCTTTGCAAACTGAATTTTGTTCAGCTGTGAAACCTTTCTTTGTATATTCTATCAGTTGCAAATGCTGGAGAAGCCTTTGCCGAGCAGCTTGATGCAGCACACCAGAATAGTTGTCCCTGGAGAGGCAATAGCTGTGCTGACAGCTTGGTCCAGCTCCACCTTACACAATCAGCTCTTATTGGAGGTTTTAAGGATCGCTGTGATGGGCTTTTACAGTTTACCTCTCTTCCTGTGATCGCATCATCTGCAATTGAGTACATGAGGATGACTAGGAGTGCACAAATTGACCGTCTATTATCCCAGTCAATTGCCTTTTTATCTGGTGTGCTGGGTTGCAAAGCAGAGAGTACACCAGGAGTTGATATCCACAACGATTTCTCTTGTATCTACTCTCAAGTATGTTTATCTCTTTTCATGTACACACTATTTTTTATTGTTGTGTTAACATGCTATAATTTTGCATTGTCTCCTGTATTTGTACCTTTCTTTAATTTAGGTGCTTTTATCAATGAATATGTAGGCGCAGAAGCTTATAGCCCTGTATGGATGGGAGCCAAGGTGGCTTCCAAATGTTCAAGATTGTGAAGAAAATTCAACCCATTCAGCTAAAAATGCACCCTCAGTTGGACCTGATGAACCTCTCTATCCCCATTTTGTTGAGCATAACAAAAATTCGTTTTCTGCATCAGCCAAGAAAGATAAGGGGAAAGGCAAATTGCCCCTTAGAGATTCTGGATGCAGCATGAGGTCACCGCTGTTAGATTGTAGCCTGTGTGGAGCTACAGTCAGGATGTGGGACTTTAGACCTGTGCTACGTCCTTCTCGTTTCAGTCCAAATAACATCGACGTACCTGAAACAGGCAGAAAGCTAACACTGACACGTGGGATTAGTGCTGCCAGTGGGATCGAGTGGGTTACTGATGGTGTGGAAAGAGGCCAAGATGAAGGGCGTGATGAAGCAGCAACAAATGAGGGGAAATCACTATCACTTGTTGGAGTAGACCTAAACCTAACAATGGCTGGAGGATTACCATCACCTCGATCTGCTACGCCTGCTGCATCCGAGCGGTTCAATAATGGAGGAATGGGAAGGGATCTCATGATTGGACAACCTACAGGCAGTGAAGTAGGTGATTGTGAGACCTCATATGAGTCCTGTGGTCCGAGTTCAAGGAAGCGAAACCTTGAGGAAGGTGGGAGCACAGCTGACAACCCACAAGACAGGCTACAGCATGCTGACAGCATAGAAGCGAATTTCATTGACCGTTATGGTGAGGAAGTTGATGATGCCGCACAAGATTCAGATGTCCCGAATAAGAAGTCCCGTGGGTTTGATCTGTTTGATGCCTATCGTCCATCTTCTGGAGCTGGTCCCAGTAGAAACTTGTCCTTTGACCCTGATGTTGGTTCTAGCATGTTCAATCACACTAGAGGTATTGACCTGGCAGTTGCTGAGCGTCCGACCGCTAGAGATTCTCTGCGGGCATCATCTGTTATTGCAATGGATACTGTTCGGACTTCCGAGGAAGATTCTATGGAGAGTGTAGAGTATTATCCTGGTGATGGTAATGATATTGATATGCCTTCTTCTAGTGCACATAGAAACATCGAAATGGATGATGCCTTGGATCTCAATTATAGCAATCAAGCACAGCAAAGTGCTAACGCTCATGCTGCTGCTGGAAGTGATGCAAGGGAAATAGGAGGGAGCAGTACAAATGAAGGGGAGGAAGTCATTAACGCTGAAACTGCTCCTGCTTTTGGAAGGGATCAACTTAGTTTAGGAATTAGCGGTGGAAGTGTTGGCATGGGAGCTAGCCATGAGGCTGAAATTCATGGAAATGCTGCTTCTCTTCATAGAGCCGAGAGTGCCGTAGGTGATGCTGAACCTATTGCTGAACTTACGGAGACAATGGGGCAGACTGGTGAATCAGCTCCAGGACCTGGATTAATGGATGAATTTGTACCTGAAGAAGTAAATCGACAAGAACCTCGCGGAGACAGCCAGGATATGGTGTCTCGGTCGGTGGGCCAAGCTGACAGTGGTTCGAAAATATATGGCTCTACCAAAGCTGATTCCGTTGAGAGTGGAGAAAAGATAGGTCATGCCACTGGTATTGAAAGCAGCATGCGTCCTTCCCTTTCTTGCAATGCAGGGATGTATGATCCATCTAAAGATGACGTGACACAGGCTGGCAAAATACCTGCTGGTGATGATGCATTAATGGGTCTAGATTATGATCCAGGGAATGGATTAGGTACTTGCATTCAAGCCTTTCACTAGATATAATTTTAATGGCATTTATGTAGTTTATCTTTGCATCATTTTTCCATGGTTCCAAGTTTGTGTACCTGTTAATATTGATTTGCCAGGACACTCACAGAGCATGATGACACTAATATCATAAAATGACTGGCATGCTACAAAGAACTTGTTCTTCGATTGTTGATATATTTTTCAGCATTTTTTGCAGTAAAGTTTCTCGTATTGGTATTTTGCTAGTGAAGGGAACATGATCCAATACTATAAGCAGCCCTAACCATAGGTGTTCCTTTTTTATATAGCTTGCCCCAGCTAAGAAATGTTTTATTATTTTTTGTTAATTTATCTTCGTTTAATTTCTGATTGTGCTCCGTGTTAATACTTTGTTATGTTCTTCTCAGGAGCTACCAATGGAGAAAACGACTATGAATCGGGTCTGCTGGAATTTGATCCTGTTAAGCATCATAATAGTTACTGTCCATGGGTGAACGGAATTGTTGCAGCGGCTTGCTGTAACAACATTGGATCCAGCTCAAGTAGTTCAGCACTCTCCGGTTGGCAATTAACAATAGATGCACTTGATACGTTCCAATCACTTGGTCAAGCTCAAAATCAAATAATGCAATCTGACTCTGCAGCTTCGCTATATATGGTAAAACTGGCTCATCTCGTTTTTGTTGTATTTGAATTGTGTATGAGAATGGCTAGCAATAATATAACCTCATTGAGAACTTAGATCAATCATTCAGTGTGATATGAAAAGCTCGATCAAGAATACGCCATCTGTATTGTGATATTTGAATGGTCATGTCTAATGCTTGGTTTGTTGCAGGATGACCAGATAACTCGTAACCGCAAACTAGGGAGAAGGCCTTCTGTGAGCAGAAGCTATGGAAAATGCTAATAGGAACTCCTGTAGCTTATGTGTTTCTTAGGCACAAATAACATTACAGAAGTTCCAGATTAATGTAACAGGAGAAACCTAATAATATTCCTTCTAAGATAGTCTTTTTAGATTATTGTCACCCAGTGGCTGTGACCTTATAGTCCCTTACTCTCTTATGCTGTTGCATCAAGATATGTATTTATTCTGAAATAGCTGATTGAACACAATATTCATATGACAGTAACTTATTCAGGCAATCTATATATTTTATCGTGAACTTCATGTTTCTATCTTAATACTGTTCTGATTGCATCCCCGTATGTTCCTTGATGTTATATTCATGCTTTTCTTGCGTGTCTTTTCAGTTTCTTTGTATCTGAGATATCAGAGGGCCTGTTCGTTTGTGCGGTGTGCTATCTGAGTGGCGATCAGCATCGTCAAATCCCAGCAGCCAATGGGCGCCACCCAGAGCGCCAGGTCATCAGCAACAACCAGATAAAGAAGCGGATGAGATGCCACTTCACTCCCACAGTCCCGCTGCACCCTCGTCTTCCCCGGGTCGTTCCCCTACCTTGCGCTTCGGAGCTTCTCCAAATCCATCAGACAAGGGGGAGCGACTCACATCCCAGCAATGCCGCTCTGCAGCTTCTACGCCTCCACCTCCCTCCCCGTCGCCAAACCACAGCAGTCCGTCCCATCCTCCAAGCCCCAACCCACCGCCGCGGCCTCCGTGGCGACAACGTTGCCGACGCGCACCGTGATGACAACGTCGATGAGTACATCCACGGCGACCGCGGCGCTGTCCCTGCACCTGCCGGAGCTTCCGTCGCAGATGAAGGACAAGATCCTGAGCCTGGAGCTGATGGGCGTGGACTACGGTCGCGCGCTGGAGCTGAACCCGTCGCTCCGCGACGCGTCGCCGGAGTCCATCCACGCGGTGGTGTCGTTCCTCCAGTCCCGCGGGATCCAATTCAAGGACCTCGGCCGCGTCCTCGGCATGTGCCCGTCCGTCCTCACCGCCAGCGTCCGGGGCGACCTCCGCCCCGTCTTCGCCTTCCTCTCCGACGACCTCGGCGTGCCCGAATCCGCGCACCGCCGCGTGGTCATCAAGTGCCCGCGCGTGCTCGCCTGCAGCGTCCGCGACCAGCTCCGCCCGGCGCTGATCTACCTCCGCCGCCTGGGGTTCCGCGACACCCGCGCGCTGGCGCTGCAGGACCCGATCCTCCTCGTCTCCAGCGTCGAGCGGACGCTGGCGCCCAAGCTGGAGTTCCTCGCCAGCGGCCTGGGCATGTCGCGCGACGACGCCATCGCCATGGTGCGGAGGTGCCCGGCGCTCTTCACCTTCAGCGTCGAGCGAAACTACAAGCCCAAGTTCGAGTACCTGGTGGACGCCATGGGCGGCGGCGTGGAGGACGTCAAGGCGTTCCCGCAGTACTTCGCCTTCAGCCTCGAGAAGCGGATCGCGCCGCGCCACCGCGCCGCGCAGGACGCCGGCGTCGCGCTGCCCCTGCCGGACATGCTCAAGGCCACCGACGAGGAGTTCGCGGAGATGATCGGCAAGGAGAAGAGGATGCAGGGGCGGGCAGCAGCGACGGACTGAGCGCGTGCGCGCCATGCGCTGCGCCAACGCGCACGCTCTTGTATGCTTACTGGCGCAGCGGTTGATCTGACTGAGGAATTCAGCCGCCGTTTCCATGCAGTATTGTAGCCATTTAGCCATTTGATTGGATTGGAGTAACTAGCCTGTACATACATATGCAGTGACATTATTTGGTGGTCATGCTGCCTTTTCTGCAATTGTAATTTGTAAGCACCGAGTAGCAAGTCGTGTCTTATTATGTACATTATGTACAGTGCATATATGTATTATGTATTCAAGTTGATTAGATGTATGTACGTATCAACGTATGTATAGTTGTACTCGTAACACATGGGCTGCAAAATTGACGTCAAATGCTATGATTAAAAACTTAAGGGTATCGCAAAATTCTGAATCCAGTGAAGTCATAGTCTTGCTGCAATCTCATTCCAGACTCGAATAATGTGCATGGTCTTTTTAAGGGAGAATCACCAAAAAATAATTGAGAGGTAAATGCAATACAAGGTATACGAGATTTAACAAGATGATTTTCCCTATGCCTAAAGGCTTAACTAGTTTCATCAATTGGAAATTTTTTTGATTGAGATACCATGCTAGATTTTACTCGATTGTTGTATCAGTGTAATCTCTCGGAGGTATTCATAGAGTATGTGACATGCGTATATTTATATGGGTAAATAGCATACATCTTTAGCTAAACTTTTCTTACAAAACATCCGTAGCTATATTTTGTGAGGAAAAAAAAAAGGGTGTTTCAAAGTGGTACGATGTTGAGACCTACATATATCCTGTGTGTTCTTATTTTTTTTTTATTAGAGAGTAACTCGGAAATTGCCAATGGGTTTCATTTCATTGTTGGCCCAATTATAAGGCCCAGAACAATGCCAACGGTTCATTTCTAACATCCGGAGGCCCACCAGAAACCCTAACTCTCCAGCTGCCCCGAGATAAATACTTCCGCAGCGCGCCGCCTCCCGTCTACCTTCTAGCCAGCGACAAGCCGGGCAACGTTCCAACGCCAAGGGCGCACGCGCCCTCGCCGGTGGCGAGCTCCGCCGAGTTATTTCTTTTCAGCCTGCAGCACTCGACTCTCTTTTCCTTTGTTTTTTTTTTCTCTTCTGATTTTGATTTGGCGATCTCGACGGCTGGCTTGGGAGGATGATGATATGGTTTTTGTCGCCCCAGTCTTAGGATCCGGCCTCCGGACCTGTGCTGATTGACATGTTATCTATTCTGACTCCAATGGGCAGTCAATTCGCCGTCTCTCTTCTTGGTTTGCTCTGCTCGTTCGCCGCGTTGTTTCTTGTATTAGATTGGATCTCGCCTTGGTGAATCTTGTTCTCGCATGTGCTTTAAACTTGGAAGAACTTGGAGGATGATGACATGATATTGTCGCCCCAGTCTTAGGGCCCGCTCTAATCGCAGACCTATGCTGATCGACACTTGTGAATCTGACTCTTTTTCGTATGGAACAAAAGAAACTCTGTTGCCATGCCTAGACAGGTTTTTATAATCTTGTTTTTTCAATGTGTTCTGACATCTAATTCACACTCCTGTCCAAAGAACGTTGAATTTGTGAACAACTGAACTGATTCGAGAAGCAGAATCACATAAACATAGACCGTCCGGCCCGGCCCATCGCCTTACAACAAGCCTATTACCTGCAAAAAAACATATAACACCTAAAATTTTAAAACTTACGAGAAGTTCTGAACAATTCGTAGTTTTAAAACTCACGCACGCAGGCCGCTAAAAATCAATGAATTTGTTTATCCGTATTCTTATACCACAATGGAATTGTACCCGTATATGGGCCGCGTTGTAGGCCAATTTCCGGCCCATGACAGCCCAAAACGGCACCCTCGTCAGTCGTCACCAGCCGGCTGAGGTGCCACCTCAAAAGGGATGCGTAGAAACGCCGCAAGGCAGCGCACAGAAATTCTCTCCCGGAAAAAGAGGAAGAAAAAAAAACTCGTCTCCTTCCAGCAGCTTGCCAGCACCCGAGGTCGGCCGGCGCGGGCGCGGCGATGGGGTCGAGCGAGGCGGACAAGCCGCTGCGGCGGATCGCGGCGTCGTTCGAGGAGCTCGCCGCCGTCGCCAAGCAGCAGCCGCCGGGGGCCATGGACGCCGGGGCGTTCGCGCGCGCCTGCTCCAACGTCTCCGTCCTCTTCGGCTGCCTCGGCATCGCCTTCAAGTTCGCAGAGAAGGACTACGTCTCCAAGGCACCTCTCCGACTCCTGCTCCCCTATCATCTTTCTCATTCCTGCTGGAATCGCTGTCTTGATTAAGCTGTTTTGGCGTGGTTTGATCGGAGGTTTAGGTTGATCTGCTGCTTAATTTAACTGTATGTGGTGGCTGGGCCGCTGAGGTGATTAATCAAACTTGGAATTATCTAGGACGAAATGGACTCATAGATCAAGTTAATGCATCAGAATTAGACCATTTAATTTTGAGATCGCGTTCACTTTTATATGCTTGTTTGCTTATGGTTACTTGGGGACGGGACGCTACAATCCTATTCCTATCTGCTGCACTTGGCTTGTTAGTAGCAGAGCTCCCTCATCATGAATTCATGACTAGACTGCCATATCAAAGTATTGTACAACTATTTTACTTGGGCTCTTGGTAATGGTGATGAGTTGCTTCAGTTTCTGGATAGTTGCCTCCTTTTAACGTGCAGGGGGAGAGGTGCCAATCATTTCAGTTGCCCCCCTTTGGATTGCTGAACTATGCTATCTTCTGCTTACTTGTCCTTGAATGTGGCAATTGAGGCGATAACTTGAAATTTGTGTTGTGTAGAACTTGGAAATTAGGTTGCAATGTCGAACAGTTTAACTGAGCTTGTGATGTCTTTGCATCTGAATCATGTAATGCAGAGGCTAGTGTTTATTTTGGTGTATAGGTGCTAAAATCTGTTTCGCTGCACTTGTCTCGCTGATCTCTTCAGTTATGACTATACACTGGGTGATTTATGACTATACACTTATATGTGGACGATTCACTACCCCAGTCTATGTTTGTGCAACTAGCCAACTGGTTTACTTGGTCTGGGAAGTTGATAATTTATTCTGCTGCTTTTGGTTTCTACATTTGTGCCCATTGTTGTCTGGTTTCCTATGTGACGTTTCTGAATTTTTGTTTCCCTATGTTCCTCTCTGATCTCTTCCTATGAACTGTTTACAGGTTGATGATTTGCTAGAGGCTTCCAAGTCAATTTCAACATTGCCCTCAATGGTTGAGCTAGACATTCAGAAGGACACTGTCAGGGTAGCTGGGAGCCATACAAGGAATCTGCTAAGAGTGAAGCGTGGTATTGATATGGTTCAGGTTCTGTTTGAGCAAATGCTGGTTACAGAGTAAGTACTAGTTGAGCAACATTCAACAGCAATGCTGCTTCACTGAGTTACATGGAAATTTGTCTAGTGAGTTGTCATGTTTGACTGATCAACTGTTGGTATTATGATTTCAGGGGCAACTCGCTTAGGGATGCAGCATCAGCAGCTTATGCCCAGGTGTTTGCTCCTCACCATGGATGGGCCATAAGGAAAGCAGTTGCAGCTGGAATGTATGCACTTCCCTCAAAGTCCCAGCTGTTGAAGAAATTGAATGAAGATGGTGAGTCCCTGAGTGCCCATGATACTGTTTTTTTTTTTTAACTTGGTCTGTTCTTTCAAATCATCAAATGTGTAGTTTGTAGAAGTTTCAGCCCATAACAAAGTATCGAGGCACTAATTTTTATGCTGACATGATCACATCACAATGCTAGCATTTGGGGTCCTTACAAATCAAGAACTTAGTTGTTTGTTTGTGAGAGCTAACTAATACTCATTTGCTTTCAAATCATCAAATGTCTAGTTTGTAGAAGTTTCAGCCCATAGCAAAATATCAAGGCACTAACTTTTATGCTGACATGATCACATCACAATGCTAGTATTAGGATCCTTACAAAGCATGAAGTTAGTTGTTTGTTTGTGAGAGACTAATACTACTCTGATGTGCATGAATAGAATGGATCATAAGAAGAGTGTATATTAGGTTTCTGACAGTTGAGTGTATTTCCTTTTGACTTGCAGAGGAGTCGGCAAAGGCTCAACTGCAGAACTTCGTCAGGTCAGCAGCACCAGTAATCCGCTACGTTGAAGACCTATTCACTTCAAGGAATTTGGGCATAGATTGGTGAAGAGAATACCTATGTTCCGTACTTCCGTGTACTAATCCAGTCAAATAGTCTTCTGTGAGCTAGGCTCCAAAAAACTTCATCCTAGTTTCGATGTTTGCACAAGCTGTAACCAAATTGACGAGCTTGGCTCTATTACTACTTAGGAATCCTGCAATCCTGCTCTGGAGTTGTTTGTGATGGATATTTGTGTAAACAATTTCCAAGTTTAAACTCAAGTTCCATCTGAGGTGGAGGAATATTGAATTTTCAATGAATAGTAAATTTCTGGAAAAGTTTTCTGGGAACTAAGCTACTCTGTTTGAATTTTCAATGAATAGTGAATTTCTAATTAAAAGGGACGAAATCCATCCATGATGAGGTACTATAGCTGCCGGCTGGTTGGTAAAGTTTCTAGATATGCTTCTTCTGTGCCCAGTGCCCACCTAAGATGATATGCAAAGCAACTGGCACAATTTTTCTTTTTGAGTGACATTTCCAGAATTTAATGAAGTTGGTTTCAATATCTCACATCATGCTGACTTCAAACATAATTTGTATGTCGTCAGCTAGCATTATGCTATAGAACTTGTATATGAATGAAGCAGACACATGATGTTCACGGATATTCAGATATCAGTAAATTGTATAATCTTCATCTTTGTGATTCGTCCGTGATCGATGTCGCAGCGCTATAAAGAAACTCACAAGTCATAGCCTCGGCTCGCTCATGAAAGTCTTCACATCTTAACAAGTTCTGAGATTAACACTAATTTAAGCGGCCGACAATGTCTTAACAATGGGCCGTCCAGAAACTGTGGGCCCAGAGCTTTCCGTCTCGGAGACGACAGAACAGGCAGGCCCGGGCTTGAAATTGGCGGAACCGTCTCCACCTCCACCTCTCTCTCTCGCAGCGCAGCCGCAGCAGACCGCAGTCGCGTACGGCGCTCTCGATAATCTGTCCGGCTCTGCCGTCGCCAACCGATTTGGCAATCGCTCCTCGATTCCCGGCGCCGATCCGCCGCCACCACATCCGTCGCAGCACGCCATGGCGAACCCGCGGCCACCACATCCGTCGCAGCTCGCGATGGCGAATCCGCTGCCGCCCCGTTCCGGCGGCCCGCCCTCCGGGACGGCCTCGGCGCCCTCGCCCGCGCCGGTGGCGAAGGACGAGAAAGTGCTGATCGCGGAGCTGCTCGTGCTCGACATCTGCGACCCGGCGCTCCGCGAGGACGCCCTCGCATTGCTCTCCCTGGTGAATGGCCCCTTCCTCCTCCTCCTCTCTATCTCTCTCGGTCGTCGCGTTGCGAGGAATTGTGGGGTGGTTTTGGAAGTCGCGACCAGGGTGTGGTGCCTAGAGTAAAAAAAAAAAAAAACCCTGCCAGGGGTACGATGATCCACCGTAGGTTGCATGCTGTTCTGTTGGTAGATTGCCAGTCTAGGGCAAAAGATTACTGTTGTGACGCGTCAGTGGCGGTGTCTCAGTGCAGTTATGCTTGTTCATATGAGGAAAATAATGAGTTGCGTAGATTTTTTTTTGTAGTCCCTGTGTTTCAAGTTTTGCGAAGAAAGAAATTACTTATGTTAATTATTATTATTTTTTGTTTAGTACCTGTTCTTCGGTGTAAACCTTTTAGAGTATGTCCCAGCTATTCTAGTTAATAGTTTCTGGGCTGTAAAAAAGATCCACATGTTTGAATGATGCAGGAACTAAATATTTGGTTGGAACATTTCAGATGAATGGAAATTTGACATTCTCTCTGTTCTAGATGACAGGAAAAAAAACATTTGCCAAAGGGTGCTTAGACCAGCTGGTCAAGTCACTCTAGCGGCACCCCTCGAGTCCTAATTTCGAACCTCAGGTGGGGCGAATTTCAGCCTGAGGGTTAAAAAAATCCCCTCGCCGGTCCCGTGTGCTAAAGCATTGGTTTAGATGGCGGCCTAGGTCGGCCTGAAGACCGTGTATGGCCCAGACAGGTAGTCTCATGGGCTAAGCCTCCCAGTGTCAGGGCGGGGCCGGGGTTTGGGGGTTTTCTTGGCCTGTGTGAGAAGGTCTTCTTCTTACAAGTAATGCCCGGGGGCGGCTTGCCCCTCGTAGGTCGAGTTTTTTTTTGACAGAAAAAAACATTTCATGAGTCAAAGTTCTTTTACTGTAGATCTAAGCTTCATTATTTTTCTGCTAATAGTACTTGTATCATCCTTTCATATAAAGTTCGAGATGGTTTAATACACCATTTGATGGTGTGTTATACCTTTGTGTTCAGTGCATGTATATTGAGACTTCTACTCATGTTTGTGTGCTACTAATTTAATACTAGGGTGAATCAATTTGTCAAACTTTCCTTTTTGGAAAATGGTTATTTGTTCCTTCAAACTTACATTATGATACCTCATAATTGTTTCCCAGACATTCGAGTGTGTGCCCCTAAATATAGATTTCGGAAGTTTGGCTCAAGTTTTCATTAAGAATGATGAATTGATGATCCTTGTTAATTTCTTTCAGAATCGAGACAAATTTCAACAAGATATTGCCCCACTTATATGGCACTCTTTTGGCACGATGCCTGCACTACTCCTGGTGAGTTAACAATTGCAGCTCCTGAATTTAGCCCATGAAAACTCGTGGCAGCATAGTACTATGAACCTTACATTGCATGCTGTTTACATTAGTATGTTGTGCATGTATAATGTATCATTTTCATTAAAAAAAATCACTTAAGTATTTCATGGATTTTTCTGACTCATTTTATATGGCTAATTGAAACATATGCAGGAAATTCTGTCAGTTTACCCAACGCTTTGCCATGCAACATTATCGCAGGACCAATCAAACCGTGTCTGCAATGCACTGGCACTCCTTCAGGTATGCTTTTACATGGGAAAGCAAGAAACTGCTCATGGCTCTGAGGGATGCTTTAAGTTGTTATATACCAGTTTATTTCCATTGAAGAATCTGCCAGTTTCATAGTACAGTGCAACTGTGTGGAGTTGTTTTAAAATATTACTTATCAGTTCATGCTCCTCAACTCTGTTCCCTGAACTTCCTTTTTCTATTTTCCATTGCAGTGTGTGGCGTCGCACCCTGACACTAGGATGCCATTCATAAATGGTAATGACTGCAACCATGTTTGTTCATTTTCTCATGTTTAGTGTTTATGACAAAGCACGTGTATCCTTATGATTGTGTATCTGCTAAGAATCTGTCCCTATTATTCCAAATTTTGCCCCTGTACTGGTATTACTTTTCTATCTGTCTTCTGTCCTTTTCAGTAACAGTCTCATCTTGCAGCACAGATTCCAGTGTACCTTTACCCTATCTTGAACAATACCTTCAAAACAAAACCATATGAGTGCTTGAGGCTTACCAGCTTGGGTGTGATTGGTGCTCTTGTGAAGGTAAGAAATTTGAGACAACTAAGAATGGCTCTTAATTTTTTTTTCTCGAAAAAATGGCTCTTAATTTTTATTTGAACTTTTGGATACATACTCCAGTCTTGATGATTTTATGTTCTGTTTGGGTTCTTAAGCCCTATGAATCTCTATATAGACCTTAAATGTTTGAAGAGCTGAACACTGCTGTAAAAGTGTAATACACTCATTTTGTTTTTTACCAAATATAATTTGGGGAAAAGAATCAGTGGAAATAAGAACTCAATGTTTTTTGGGGTAATTTATGCAGGTTGATGATCATGAAGTCATTGCATATCTGCTGAAATCTGAAGTAATTCCTCTGTTTCTGCGTTCTATGGATATGGGCAGCTTGATTTCAAAAACGGTATTTACCTAGCTAGCTTAACATTATGCGAAACATATTAATCTTCTAGGCCTGCTTCTATGCAGAAACATATTAATCTTCTAGGCCTGCCTCTATGCAGACTACACAATTGGCATGCTCCTTTTTTGTATTATCCTGTCTGAAATAAAATAAATAAAACTCTCTCACTATTTGTCTAGATTTTTGAGAGATCAAACTATTTCATATCTTTAGTGACTGGGATAATTTTGTCACCTATTTTATTTTTTTAGCAGACAAATTACTTTCATAATGTGATACTATGCACCTTCATTTTTGTTTCCTTTGAATGTAAGATTTGATTTTGTTCTTCAACTCTTAAGACTTTCTACTATATAGGTTGCCTTGTGGAAACTCATGCTATTTTGTAGTTTCAAACGAAAAAACAAATTGTCTCTTGAAAAGTTGGAATATGAATTACTTACCCATACAGTTACCCTTCCAGGAATTTAACTAGAGCATTTGATCTTTGAGATATGGATCCGTTGCTTCAGTTTTGTTAACTCAGTCAAGTTATACATGCAGGTGGCCACATTTATTGTTCAAAAGATTATACTTGATGACACAGGACTTAAGTACATATGTACTGTTCCTGATCGTTTCTATTCTCTAGTCAATATGCTAGCTCGGATGCTTGAAGCACTTGTTGAGCAACCTTCCCCAAGGTTGCTGAAGCATATAATCCGCTGCTACCTAAGGCTGACAGACAATCCAAGGTTTATGATGTGCTATATGCAAATTTCGATTTTGTAATGCTGCTTTTATGCTGTCCCTAAACCTTTCCATGTTTATGCAGTGCCTGCCATGTGCTAAGCACTCTCCTCCCCACCGTATTGAGAGACGGGACATTCAACCATCTCCTAGAGGTGATTTCTGCACGAGTCTTTGTGCTTCACTAGATAAGCTTTACAACATAGCATATGCTGTAAATGCAAATTGTTCTGACTCTGAATCTTGCTGCAAGCTCAGAGTGAAACTCAGGGCTCCGGCGATCGTGATGTCACAGCCAGGCGATGGCTCCACCAGCTGCTGCATAACATCGCGATGGCAAACATTGGATACAGCGGCCCTCACGTTGGCCTAAATCGCATCATGGGGATGTGAATGAAGCCAGACGCGGCAACTCGATATCTGTCAACAGCATGCCCTGTAGGTAGTAGAAGCCGTATGGAAAAAAAAAAATGTTTCCACGGCGAGGTAGTTTTAGAGACCATGTAGTGTTTAGCGTTGTAAAGAAACATGTATCTGTCAGCTTCAGATTAGCGTCTCAAAGGCTCTTTCTTATGTTGTGGTGAGAAGTCTAATAATAAGGGTCGTTGGAAATTCGCAATAATTCCGGCGTGCGTTTCAGCAGCAAAGGCTGCGTGCTACGTTTGCAGTTACAGCGTGCAGGCTTCCTGCTGCTCTTTTCCATTGAGAGGTCCCTGCCCATTGCTGGTAAAAGCGGGGCAACAATCTGTTTTGTGCCAAGAACATCCGTGACTCTTCTACTGTTCTATACCAAGAAACAAAATGCATTCCAAGGTTTTCTTGCTTCATGGTGCACCTAATCATGTGCTCATGTACACAGCAGGTCATGCACGCATCTTTTGACCCGTGTTGATACGAGCCAAAGAAGAGGAAGGTGCCCCGTCCCTTGACACACCCACAAGGCCACAAAGCCGCTTCAGCCGGCGACGGAAGCACGCGAGCAGCCGCTTAGCCGACTCCAGCGGCCAATCAGCAGACAGGCACCTCCCAGGGCCTGCCTATGGCTGGCTAAGACACGGCTGATCAAATCCAGATTAGTTTAGTGACATCTGATACCACCCCCCATCAAAAAGACACAAGTTCTCGCAGCTCACTGGATCCAATTAAACAAAAACAGTGGCAGATTATTAGCCGCTAATCAACCTACCAGCTCTCTCCGACGAGAGCAGAGGGAGGGCAAATGGGATGGGCTAATCGCGATTAGCAAGCAGGCCGCCAGCAAGTAGCCAAGTCGCCCCTTCCGTCACCTCAAGAGCTCACACTTTCTTGGCCTCTATAAACCCGCCTCCGTCTCTCCTCTCCTCGCCGTCCCCAGATCAAAACCCCCCGTCGGCATCCATCCCTCCTCCGTGAACGACCATGGCGCCCGCAGCTGCTGTGTTCCGGGTACGCCCCCCCTCCGAATCTTCCACCCGTGCGAACCGGTTCCCTGCTTGCGCGCGTGCTGATTCGGTCTTTTCTCTGCTGGCCTGCAGGTGGCTGCTGTCTCGGCGCCGGTCTTCGGCTCGGATCGCGGCGTCGGGAGCTCCGGGATCAAGGTGCGTGCCTCCGTGCCGCCTGTACTGGAATTCGCTCCTGTGTGGCGTTTATGGGGAATCCTTTGCGGTTCCGTGGGTTGTGCTGGTAGATGACTAAATAAATAGGCGGATTCTAGATTGATTCTGAAAGGGTAGCGCTGCAAGATCCCGGCTTTTTGGTGTTTTGCACGCGCAGATTAGTTACATCGCTTATCACCAGCCATTCGTATCCACGCGCATCTTCTGTAATTCAGGGCACTTGCTGCTGAACTCCATAAGCGATCTCACATGCTATTTATGCGCTCGCAATTGGCGGTGAGCCGATAATGGTGTGCTAAATTTTGTCCTTTTATTGTGCTCTAGGGTAACAACAATGTTAGCTTCAGCAATAAATTATGGGTTGGTGGCACATTGGCGTGGGAGAGCAAAGAAATGCGGCCCAGGCATGCGAACAAGGTGCTCTGCATGTCGGTCCAGCAGGCTAGCAAGAGCAAGGTCTCTGTTGCGCCGCTCGATTTGGAGAGCGCCAAGGAGCCTCCACTCAACACGTACAAGCCAAAGGAGCCCTACACGGCCACCATTGTCTCGGTGGAGAGGCTTGTAGGCCCCAAGGCTCCGGGTGAGACCTGCCATATCGTCATTGACCATGGTGGCAATGTGCCTTACTGGGAGGGACAGAGTTTCGGTGTGATTCCTCCTGTAAGTTTTTCCTCAGTTGTTTACTTTGTCTGAAAATAAATGCTTTGTTTTTTTTTCATACTTGCTTTCCCCTTGTATTATCAGATAACGCATAATCAAATTTACTTGTGGATGGTGTAAAATATACTATATGCTATAGATAAGAACAGGTGTGCTGTTGATTCTGTATGAGATTATTTCCAGTGTGCCATTCAGTACACTTGAGGACTAGGCTAGAAAAATAAATTGCGGCCAATAAATGAATACATGGCAATTGGTATCTTTTGCTGCAAATTGCTTTCGATTAACTATAGCACCAATTTTTATTCTTCTCTTCTTGTTATCCGTCATGTTTCTCTTCACATTCACAACTCTCTGAACCTTGAGTGCATTTTCATCTGTCAGGGAGAAAACCCAAAAAAGCCTGGAGCCCCGCATAATGTCCGGCTTTATTCGATTGCTTCGACTAGGTATGGAGATAACTTTGATGGACGAACTGGAAGCTTGTGCGTCCGCCGTGCGGTTTATTATGATCCTGAAACTGGCAAGGAGGAGCCTTCAAAGAATGGCGTGTGCAGTAACTTCCTATGCAATGCGAAACCTGGGGACAAGATTCAGTTGACAGGTAACTTCCTGATGGATGTAAATGTGCTCCTGTGTGTTTACAGTGTTTTATGAGATCCTCCTAAGTCCTAACCACAATGGTAGTTATTTTTTGTTAATGTAATCCCTGAAATTCACTTGGTAGATCATCCATTTCTCAGTTCTTAGATTTTTTATGAGGGTATTAAAATATTTATGCATTTTGGAAGAGGTGAAAATTAGACATAACAGGAAAAAAAACTGCTTCCTATGCATTAAGGAGCAGGAGGTCGTTTTCAGTGTCCCACGCTTGCACTTTGCAACATTATGATATAATCATGTGCAAAACATGCTGCTAAAACACTAGTCGATGGCTAAAATCGACATGTAAAAGCAACCAATAAGCAAAGATTCTCTGTAAATATGACCATGACCCTGCACTTTATATCTCAACCTTGTTTTGTCCGACGTTTCATTAAACTTGCATGGTATCTTTTTTTCTGATTACCTCTATAGTATGCAGCAACTAGAGCATTTTTTTTTTCTTTCAGAAAAGATGCTTTCTTTCTTAAGTAGCTCTAAGATATGCCACTACTTGTATACCTATTATATTTTTTATTTCTAGTATAAATTATTACTACCCTTTCATATTAATTTATGGAAGACTCTGGATATTTTAACCTCAAAGCATCTCATCCGATTTCAGGTCCCTCTGGAAAAATAATGCTTCTACCTGAGGAGGATCCAAACGCAACCCATATCATGATTGCCACTGGTACCGGTGTTGCCCCCTTCCGTGGGTACTTGCGCCGCATGTTCATGGAAGATGTCCCGAACTACAGATTTGGTGGGCTTGCTTGGCTTTTCCTTGGTGTTGCAAATTCAGACAGCCTTCTGTATGATGATGAGTTCACAAGCTATCTTAAGCAGTATCCAGACAATTTCAGGTTAGAATAACCTCATCCATGTTGTTAACACCCCAGTTCATGTACTGTACCTTTTGCCCACAACTGTGCTTCATTGTTGACTTTGGTGCTTGTCAGTTTGCATAACCGCACAACCTCATTGCGATCTGAGAGTGCAGTGGCACTGAATTACTGCTGTCCATTACATTTTCATAACCGAGTTGTGCTGAAACCTGTAGGTATGACAAAGCCCTCAGCAGAGAGCAGAAGAACAGGAGCGGTGGCAAGATGTACGTCCAGGACAAGATTGAGGAATACAGCGACGAGATTTTCAAGCTTCTGGACAATGGCGCACACATTTACTTCTGCGGTTTGAAGGGTATGATGCCTGGGATTCAGGACACCCTCAAGAAGGTGGCGGACCAGAGAGGGGAGAGCTGGGAGCAGAAGCTGTCACAGCTCAAGAAGAACAAGCAATGGCACGTCGAGGTTTACTAGGGTCCTGATGCTTGCAGGTTTTATGATTGCTGTGTTGCTAGTCAACGCCAAGAAGAGAGACAGACACATGATTGAAATCCAATGATGAACGATTCTTGCGGCGGTGTAAAATTATAAAAAAGTTTTCTTGGCGATGGCGAGAATCATAAATTCGCCCTTGTAACTCATAAGCTTCCGCGTCAGGTGATGCACAGAATGGAGCATGTAACTTTCAGGCTCGGAGGTTCCGGCCGTCTCTTTACCATTGCCGTGCAGTGCTTTGCTATTGTTTCCATCTGAGGTCTTCAGGTCTCTGTCCAGGACGTACGCATATGGGCCCTCGATGCTGATGATTTTTTTAATATAAAAAAACATGTCTCTTTGGAGCAGCCAGCGTTTTCCCTTTTCTTTAACCCCACCATTTTGTGATTTTGTCTGGAGACAGTCACTTTCATGAGAATGCTTTCCGTTAATGGCTTTATCAAAAGAAATATACATGGATCAAGGAAAAAGCCTTTGCAATGCGGATGTTCGATCCTTGCCCCCTTGTGCCCATTCATGATTCACTGGCCCCTTCTGCCGTCCTGCGCTGTCACAATGTCAAGTGACGATCGGAGATACACAAATCATGGCATCCTCCGTGTCACATCCATTTTTATTATTATGTTTTTTTTTCTTCTTTTTGCTTGTTCTCATCTGGAATCAGTTAGACACGTTCACCTAACTTCATCCTCTCCTACTAAATTAGTATCGATAATGTCGTGCCATGGCATCTGATTCTGAAGTTCCAACTTCCAACACAAGAACCAAAACCATGTCGCGCAGGATGAGATCATCACCATTCAGTATCTGCCACTACCAGTCACTGCCACGGCCCACCTGGCCCGGCAAAGGCAAAAGGCCCCAGCACGTGCGGCCCGCCAGCCGCCACGGCACCGCGCCCGTACGATCCCGACGAGGCCCGAGCCGGCGTCCTCCCTGGCCGCCGACGTCCGCACTCTCTGGCCACCCGCGGCTCCACGGCGGGGCCAGTGGCCAACGGCCTTCTCCCCTTCCGCCACGCCATTCGCTTGGAGGCAAAGGCAACCGCCCCCTCCCTGCGTCGTCAGCGCGGCGCGGGCTGCTTCTTCGCCGCCTCCCCCAACTACTCCCCCTTCTTCTTCTCCCTCCTTGGCCTGGCTGATCACACGCGCGCGCGCGCGCACGGTGGGGGGCCGGTGGATCTCTGTCGCGCGCGTTACTGCTTCTGACTCCGCTTCTTCACTCCTTTCCTTTCCGTCGCCGTCGCTGTCTCCGGTCTCCCTCTCCCCACTCGGCGCCTCCTCCGCCTCTTATCCCCTTGTCTCTCGCGATTCGTTGGTTGGCGACTTGGGCAGTTACTACCTGCTGCTGACTTGCTGTTGTGGGCTTTGTGGTTCTGGCTGGCTGCGCGGCCGTGGAGACCCGCAGAGGAGGTCTGCCGGCGGCGGGTGAGGACGGAGTTGAGCAGCCATGGAGAAGCCGTCACAGCCGGTAAGCGATCCGGCCCGATCTCGTCTCTCTTCTCTTCTCTTCCGCCCGCCCACGCGCGCTGCGACTGATTCTCGTTACTGCGTGTTCCTGCCCGTTATTTCTTTCGTCTGGTTTGATTATTTTTGAATTAGGCGTTTGGTTTAATTCTAATTGGGTGCTAAACTGTATTAATCCTGCTTCGGTTTGTTAATCCGTTGTTGGTACGCGTTAGAACTGTTGCCTTCCGGGGTTTTATGCGTTGATTGGTTCCAGGCTTCCAATTGGCTGTTCAATCAAAGAGAAAATTTCTGCAGTTTTCTGAAACATGTCAAACAATTGCCACAGTTCATCAGAACGGCGTTTCATCAGAATAGCGTTCACCAGGACGTCGTACCATGAAAAGTTCTCGCCGCTCAGAAATGGATAGTAACTGTACACGTCTGCTTTTGGGTTCATATCCAGTGAATTTTTAAGCAGGCTTTCCATTTTTCGAGCCATCGTTTCATTTCGATCAGATTTTTCATACCTGCGCTGATCCCAATGCTTGCGTCGACTTGTGATTGTACTACATATCCGTTCCATGTTATTTCCAGCACTGAAGTCAACACTCGTGCCAATCATTCTGATCAAGTTTCCATTCTATTCTGTGCTTCAACTTTTCCGTAACTTTTTTTTTCTTTCCTTTAGCCATCAGATGTTGAACTGAATCTTGAAAGGAAAAAAGTCCATATTACTCCCCTCAACTATAAGCAAAGTCTACGTAACCTCTTAAATTATCTTTTGGTTCATTTTACCCCATAAACTATGTCACTTGGTGTATTCTATCCCCTAATACAATTTATCTTTTTTATTTCTCCATGCACAAGTAGAATTTTAATTTTAAATTTTGTATGATTGTAGTGAACATCACAATGTACGTCAAAAAAATATGTTATGGATTTTTCGTCATTAGTTTTTGTATAATGTCGTGTCCTAAGGATTAATTAAAAATTAAATATCTTACCTCTATCAAAATAATGACAAAAATCATTTTATATTTTTCTATCATGTATTATAATGTCTACTATCATTTCCCAAAATTTGAACATATTATGACACTTCATGGAAAAATAAAAAAGACAAATTGCATTAGGGGGTAAAATATGCCAAATGACATAGTTTAGAGGGTAAAATAAACCAAAAATTAGTTTAGGAGGTTATGTGGACTTTGTTTATAGTTGAGGGGAGTAATTTGGACTTTTCTCATCTTGAAACTCTGAAACCAAACTCATTGCAGGCACTGAGCGAGAGATCGAACTCGCTGCTCAGCAGATCATCTAGTCCATCCGGCGTCACGCTTATTCAACCTCACGCCGACAACGGCGCCTACTCCTTCCTCGACACCACAAGGCCCTGCGCGACGAGATTCAGCAGCGGCTCAGTGACATCAGAAGACTCGCCGGCACTGACGCCTAGGCTGCTGTCCATCAAGTCCAGTTCCAGCCCCGACAACTACTCCCAATGGCCCGACCGAGCGGCGCAGTCCAATCGATACCTCTTCGACGCGAACGCGCAGGCCCGGTACGCCGAGTACCTGGACATGATGAGGGTGGAGCTCGATGCCCAGCTCGGCAAGCTCAAGGGGGGCGTCACTGGCCTCGAGAGCTATGCCTTACCGGGCAACGGCCGTGTGATTGGTGGTGCGCACCTTGGCATGTCGCTTGATGTCATGCTGATTGAGATAGATGAGAGATTCAACGCTCTGAAGCTGCTCATGGGTGCCGTGTTCCGACAGGCGAGAGAGATGCTCGGATCGGTCAACGCATCCGCGTCTGATCTGCAGTGGGAGAATGAGCTGCAGCTGCACGTCTTCGGTTCGGTGATTGGAGAGTGCATCAGTGGCCTGCAAGAGGAGCTAGAGCGGAAGTTGTACGAGCAAATTAACATCACAAACACCATGGGCTTGAACTGGAAGGAGTCTATAACTCAATTTGCAGCCATGCGCGAAGACCTTGGTGCTCTTTGTAAGTTACTGTTACCTTCAGTTCCAGAAGCCAATATTTCTAATAGCAAGAATGAAAGTCCAGGCAATAGGAGTAACAGATGGAAGTACAATATCTTTGCAAAGAAAACAAAAGAAGACCGTTCTCCACGTGCTGAGGACAGCAAGAGTTTCAGGAAGCAAAAATCCTTTGGTTCAAAGGATGTCATCTCAGAAAAATCAGACTTTCGCCATCTCAATGGTAGGACTAGAGAGGATGTGATAAGCTATTTTAAGTCTGAGATCAGCAAGCTGAAAAGGGTGCACGAATCAGCATTGCAAGAGAAAACAGAAGAGCTGTTCAGGTTTAAAAGAGAAAAGGGATCACATTCTCTTAGGAATGATGTGGAATTTGAACCTCTGAGGAAGAAAATTCCGGAGATCATTTCGAGAATGGACGATCTCATTTCCAAGAATTTAAAGGTACCTGCGATCTGCATGACTCACAATGAGCTCGATGAACGATGCAGACTGACAAGCAGAATAGATGCTTTGTACTATGAAAATCAGAATCTACGAGGATTGCTTGCAGATAAGATGAGAGATGTCAAGGCATTATCATCTCAGCTGTCTGAAGCCAGTACAGAACTGTCTCTTCAGTTGTCATCAGAAGAAGAGCTCCTGAAACAAATCGATAAAATTAGGGAAGAGTATGAGGACCTCCGAATCGAAAGTGATGTTAGAGATGGGCTGTACCAAGCTGTTACAAGACAATTGCTTGATGACTCTGAGGACAACATGGATGGTGCTGCAATGAATTTGAGTGCTAAATTGTCTTCACTTGAATCTATAATCTCTGAAAAGGATAAAGCATTGTGTTTATACAATGAAGAAAATCACAGGTTAAAAGAGAAGTTAGCAGAGCTAGAAAAGGGACGTTTGTTCCAGAATCACCAGGAAGATCCAGAAGTCATCAAACAAGAGAGTAATGAAATTATTCTGCGCGATATTGAAGTGGAGCCTCACATATCACCAAGAAAATCAAATGGGCATGATTTGCAGTACGATGAACTTGTGAAACTGAACTCAAGCTTAGAGATTGAACCAGGTGTCCTCAAGAAAATTGACAAGAAAAATGTGGATCATAATAGTCTCACTAAGAAAGAGCAGGAAAAGCAGCTGGAGTGCATTTTAGTATCTATTATGAAGTTATCAGAAGAATTTGTGGAGATTGAGAAAAAAATATCAGTGGAAGCAACTGAAAACAGGTCCGTTAATATCCCTTTAAACCTTCTTCCCAGGAATTTTATTCCCTTCTCAAAAACAAGAATCTAATATTAAGCTTTCCATTTTATTCGTGAATTCAGTTCAGAGGATTTGAGTGATCATTGCAGCCACATGGTCAGACAAGCCGTGGTACTAACAAAAATAGGGCTCTGGTACAAACAAATGCTTGAAACAAGGCGTTCTGAGCTCCAAGAGGCTGAAGCCAAGGTGCTTACAGAATTAAACTTTTTTTATTGCAATAAAACATGCAATGCGTAATAATTATAAGTTCATTGATCAACAACTCTAAAATATTTATGATGTGATTCAGGTTGTCATATTGGGAGACAAAATTAATTCACATTTAAGCCTTCTTCAGAAGATATATTTAACTCTTGATCGCTACTCTCCTACGTTGCAGCAGCATCCTGGCGTAAGTACAATGTGCCAATGCCATATAATGCTAATACACAGAACATCGCAAACATTTAACATGGTTGCCTTGTATGCAGCTGCTAGATGCTTTCCTGAAGACATGCAAGCTCGTTGCAGATTTGAGAAGTAAACACAACGAAGGAGACATGACATAGATGAGAGCAGCTTGGAGATCTCCCTCGGTGACTAATATACTGTTTCATGGGGGCATTGCCATGTATTGACATCTTTGCAGTACAGACCAAGCGAAGGATTCTTATCCAACTGAAGATTCAGACTTTCAGATCCTGATCTGGCTGACTGGCTGTATATCTTACTAGCATTAATATCAGCAAGTACAACTACATACACGCGTGCAGATTTCCAGATAAGCTTCATGAGGATCATCAGGGAAACCATGAGCATGGTGCATGGTAACTTGTTTTATTTGCAGACAATTGGATGGCCAGAAATCCGAAACCACATACAAATGCCAATGGCAATGACTGGCCTGCTAATGTACAGATGACATGTGCTCCTTTCTTGTTGGGTAGAAAATAGGGTTACTTGTTTAGTAAGCACAAGCCGTCTAGGTCACAGCATGTGGTGAAAACCAGGGCACCAGGTAGATCAGATGTAATGTAAACAAACAGTTCATTCTCCTTTGATATGAATCGTTCCTCCATCTATCGCATGAGCTAAATTTGACTAAATCATAAAATTTATCCATCTAAAAAACTCCAAAATTACCGAATCAATCAACCGTTAGCAGACACCAGCCCACCTTAATCCGCCTCACCCGGTTCGGCCCATTGTCATAATCCGGCCTGTTTGGTTTTAATTCAGTTTTTTCCTAGAGATATTGGTTCCACTTTCTACTAAGTTCGGTCTTTCCAGGTTCGGCCCGTTTTCTTTTCTTTTTTGAAAAAGTTTTTTTAGTCCCTCAACTATTGCCGAAGTCTGACTTTCGTCCCTCATCTATAAAACCGGTATCCAACATCCCTCATCTATCTAACGGTGCGTTTGGTTGGGTGCACCACATGATACATAAATGGATGATCCTGGATGGGATGGTTCAACCAATTTGCCTGAACCACTTGGTTCACTCTAACTAGTACAAATGTATTAAGTGGGATGGTCTCATCCTGGATGGGTTGGTACAGTTCACCCAACCAAACAAGACAATCATTATTATTTTGTATCATGTCATACATGAATCATATGGTTCAACCAACCAAACACACCCTAATTTGTTTATTTTTGGTCCCTCGGTGGTTTCTAGGGTGGTTTTAGGCGACGTGGCAGTGGGACCCATATGTCAGGGTGGGCCCCACATGTTAGATGCTTCTTCTCCCCTCTTCCTCCTCCTCCCGTCCCCAACTGAATCCCCCATCGTCGGCGTGTGATCCCTCTCGACATCGCCTTTCCTCCTGCGCCCTCTCGTCGGGATCTCGAGCTTGCCATGGAGGTCGATCTAGAGCTTGCCGTGGCGGTCGATGTGGCGGCACGGACGACCCTCATGGCCGCCGTGACCATGACCGGGCGCTGGGCCGCGCTCGAGGTCCAGCGGCAGCACGGATCGAGGATCGAGGTCGTCCTCCACTGCCGCTCCGGTGCTGACGCCGCGCGTGGTGGACGGGAGGTTGTCGGGGGAGGAGACGAAGGGGGCTGCGAAGTAGCGGAGGAGGCGTTGGACTCCCTCGAGAAGAAGGCCGAGGAGTGGACCCCCCCTCCTCCACCGTGCCTGGTTGTCCGCTGCGAGCTCGGGATCACCGCCGCTACCGGGCGCGCTCGAGCGAATCGAGCCAGCGGCGCCGCTCAGTACCCAAGTGAGATGAGAGAGACGGAGAGAGAAGAAGGTATGTGGGGCACACCCTTGACATGTGGGCCCCACTCGAGGGACCAAAATAAACAGATTTGATAGATGACGAGGGAGGTTAGATATCTGGTTTTATAGATGAGGGACGAAATTCAGACTTAGGCAATAGTTGAGGGACCTCGGGAGGATTTTTTCCTTCTTTTTATGGGGGGCGAGTTTGGCCCATTTTCTCAAGGCCCATCTAAGAAGATCCAGGAAAAGAGAGGAGAGAGAGTGCGTGTGTGCGCGTGACTGACAGACCAGTCACCAGTGGACACGGACGGTGTGCGGGAACGAGATCGTCTACCATCAGCGGGCGTGATGGTTCTCTGCAGTCGGGACATCACGTCCGTTGGCTTCATCCTACGGCGCAACACTGCTGATGCTAATCTCCCAGGCCGCATGCGCCTATGGAAGGCCCAACTCAGCCCACCGCAGCATCGTTCTTGCTTCCTTCTCGATGCAGACCGGCAGCCGGCGAAACGAGATCGCATCCCGGCCGGCCTCCCCACGGCTACCTCTCACGGCGGCATCCCGGCCTCCCTCGCTATCGACCGCTGCCACCATTGCCGGACCTCCCGCCGGCTCCCCACCCCCAACGCCATGGGCGCCGACATGGACAAGGACTGCGCCGTACTGGGGATGGGACTTCATCGGGCACATCGCCTGGGACTTCCACCGCACGACGGACAAGGCGACGGACCAGGTGTGGGACGGCACCTTCCGGCTGTGGCGCGCTACGGTGGAGGATGGCCGCCAGCGCCTCGTCGAGCGGTGGCGCCGTCTTCCGCTTCCTCCAGGCGAAGTCAACGAGCGCCCGCGCGAGAGCGGAGAGAAACTCCGCGCGTGCGTACGAGGCTTCGTGGGCTGAGTTGGGCCAAAGTCCATGTTGTAACACCGCCTGGAGATTAACAGCCGCGCGATGCAAACGGATGGACCTGATGTATGTGACTGCCGAGTGCCATCAAGCCTCGTGATGGCAGAGGATCTCATTTCGGCGTGCGACTTCCTCGACTCCCCTCCCCATCGCCTCGACCGTCGCCGCCGGAGGAAGCCTGCCCCGGGCGCCGCCGTATCGATACGGTTGGTCTTTCCTTCTACTCCCATCCCCTCGACGAGCTCAGTTTTCGCGCTCCCTCCCCTAGCCTCTGACACTCGCGACGCTCCAGAATTGAATCGCGCTCTGTTGATGGGCAGCTTGCGCGCTCCGCCGGCGCCGCTCGTTGAGAGCGCCAGGGTTTCGTTTGGTTCTGGGCTCCGTTTTGCCTCCACCAGAGTGTTTAAACCCAGCGGTGCGCCCCTTGTTGGCTTGCATCTTTTGTTTTTGCTGTTCCCGGCAGCAATTGGTTCCTAATGTTTATCCTTGAATGGTGCGTTGCTTCCTGATTTTCAGGGTTGACTACCACTAGCGCGATGAAGTCGTATAGGCTTTCTGAGCTCAGCGACGCCGAGGTTAGTGGCCTCAAGGCTCGTCCCCGCATTGACTTCACGTCCATATTTGGCACGGTAAGATGAGGTGGGGATTAGTCGTGGTATTGAAGTCCAGTATTGTTTCATAGCCTGAGCACAATGCGTTCGTTACTATGCAATCAGGTTAATCCAATTGTTGAGGATGTACGTGTCAGAGGCGATGCTGCGGTTAAGGAGTAAGTGTTGCTGTTTTGGTTGGAATTTTCTTCGATGAAAGGAAGATTATGCTAAATTTTCTGGGTTTTGTTTGCTCAGCTATACAGAAAAGTTTGACAGAGTCACGCTTGATGATGTTGTGGTGCGTGTTCGCGATCTTCCAGATGCACAGGTAGTTATCCTGTTATATACAACTTTAGTTCTGTAGTTTCATTGGTACAAATACTAGATAAAAGACCCGATGGTCTCTGTGCATCATGTTGTTTCTTCTCTTTGGACATCTGATCAGGTGTGATACCTACCTGTGCTGTGTTGAACATGTAATTCTAGGATGATGTGATATATACATTTTGTTATTTCTTCAATATCTGCACTCCAAGGCTTTAGCGACTTGCATCGAATACTTAAATCCTTATGCTTACATTGTTTTGTCTATTTGCCATATGAGCTTAATTATCTTACCTACATAAGTACTGTAGCTTGATCCAGCTGTGAAGGAGGCCTTCGACGTTGCATATGACAATATATATGCCTTCCATGTTTCACAAAAATTACCCGAGAAAACAGTGGAGAACATGAAAGTAAGAGTTGCGTCAATGTTTCCATTTCTGATTTTTTTCACCTTTCCTTTATGATCTTTGTTAATAATTTATGTCCATTCATGAATATATGAAGGGGGTAAGATGTAAAAGAATAACAAGATGCATTGGTTCTGTCGGGCTGTATGTCCCAGGTGGCACTGCAGTCTTGCCTTCAACTGCGTTGATGCTTGCTGTGGTATGCGTGCCTCTGCTCAAATCCTCTTAACTGAACTAATTTTAATGATTCACTGTTTGAAATTTCTCACATGATTTCTCTTTCTGCCAGCCTGCACAGATTGCTGGATGCAAAACTATTGTTCTTGCCACACCACCTAGTCGTGATGGTAGCATATGCAAGGTACGGTTGTGGTACATGAAACTACACCACTATTTTTTTTTTCAGAAATTGTTTGATAGAGAATTAGAAACTTTTGTTTACTGCAGGAGGTTCTTTATTGTGCAAAAAAAGCTGGTGTCACACACATACTGAAGGCTGGAGGAGCTCAGGTAGTTGGAGACTTGAGATTATCTTATGCTGCATTATTTAGTTCAATGCTCTTAATGTTAGTTACTTTCAGGCAATCTCAGCTATGGCATGGGGAACTGCATCATGTCCAAAGGTATTAGATGTACATAAGCTTCTTAATACCTCCGTCCTTAAATATATGATGTTCCAGACATGCTAGTTAGTTAAAAAATGAACTAATTTGTTTGTCCAAAACATCATGTATTTAAGAACAGAGGGAGTACATTTTAAAATCAGTAGTGATTTCTTTTCTGTCTAAATCTCGCCTCTATATAATTGCCTTCTGCCTGTTAAATAACTCTAGTTCTTTAAACTCTTTTCAAAGCACCTGTTGATATATAGACATCTTGGATCATCATGCTATATCTGTTATTTATTTGTTTATGTATTGACTGTATGCAAGGGTTGCATAACCTTTTTGCTAACTGTATTCCTTCCTATTCAGGTGGAGAAGATTTTTGGGCCTGGCAACCAGTATGTAACAGCTGCCAAAATGATTCTTCAGGTTTGTTCTGTTCTTTTGATCTTGTAAAAATCCAACCATTATCTGCCTTTTGAGCACATCTTCTCTACATGCACTTTTTTTTTTGGGTTCTGATTATTGTTTGACTGCAGAACAGTGAAGCTATGGTATCTATAGACATGCCTGCTGGTCCTTCTGAAGTTTTAGTCATTGCTGATAAACATGCGAACCTAGTCCATGTTGCTGCTGATTTGCTGTCTCAGGTACTGATATTCTTAATTGTTCTGATATGATACTACTAAATGGACATAATAATTTTTATTTAGGGTGCTAAAACCTCTATTGGTAGACTTCGTTTATGATATTTATCCTTACAGTTAGCCCTTCTTCTTTTTTTTATTTTAGGCGGAACATGGCCCCGATAGTCAGGTTGTTCTAGTTATTGCTGGAGATGATGTTGAGTTGGATGCGATTGAAGCAGAAGTTAGCAAGCAGTGTAACGCTCTTCCAAGAGGTGAATTTGCTTCGAAAGCACTTAGCCACAGTTTCACTGTGTTTGCCAAAGATATGGTTGAGGTAATTTCATTCCTGCTTGCAGCCATATATTACACCTGATTCATCCGTGCTGCAAGTGCATGTCATTCAAGTGTGACCTTAACACCCAATTCTGACCTTTGTCTGTCTCTTTTGCAGGCCATATCATTCTCAAATTTGTATGCCCCTGAGCATTTGATCATCAATGTAAAGGATGCTGAGCAGTGGGAGGAGCTCGTCGAGAATGCAGGTAGGCGATTCTCTGCTGCTTTGTTGGCATTGATCGTTGTGTACTTCTCTATGCCACCCCTTGTGCACATCAATCCCGATCTAAATACCCAGTTTCCACATGACAGGTTCAGTTTTCTTGGGCCAATGGACCCCAGAGAGCGTGGGCGACTACGCGAGTGGAACGAACCATGTCCTCCCAACCTACGGTTACGCGAGGATGTACAGTGGAGTATCACTGAATTCTTTCCTCAAGTACATTACCGTCCAATCCCTAACGGAGGAAGGGCTGAGAAAGCTGGGCCCGCACGTGGCGAAGATGGCCGAAGTCGAAGGGCTAGAGGCGCACAAGAGAGCTGTTACTCTCAGGCTACAAGAGATCGAGGCTACCGTGACCGTCTAGCTTCTGCCGTGATCCTACCGGAATTGAACTGTGGGCCAGTCTTCCAAAGCGTGTTAGAGTGACGTGTTTCAGCTTATGTCAAACAATGAAAAATAATGCTCATGTCATTCTGATCGGTTTTGCAATAAACTCGAGCTGTACTTGTTGTATCTCAAGTGTTCTTGTATTTCCACCAATTTTTTTATTTGTTTCAGTGGCCTGACAAAGTGACAAGTATCTCAAGTGTTCTTTCATGATTTCGTTAAAAGAAAGGAAACGGTTATTGCGTTTTTACCCCTACTTTGATCTGTAATTGTGATTTTATCCTTATTTTTTTTGAACTTTGTGAATTTGCCCTTATTGTTACAGATCAGTGTGATTTTGCCCCCTGGTAGTCAACAGTCAATACAGGGACAAATTTACAAAGACCAGGGGCAAATTCACAACAACTTATGAATAATAGGGGCAAATTCACAAAGTTTAGAAAAAAAATAAGGACAAAATCACAATTGCACTTCAAAATAGGGGTATAAACACGATAATCTCAAAAAGGAAACGGCCATCATACGCCTCTCTGCTGTTACGTGGGCCAAATCGGGAAGGCCCATTTCTTCTATAACAGACGGGTCCATGGATGATGATGGACCCGGCCCACTCGGTCGATCTCGCTGCCGCACCCGGCCCATTTCTGCTATAACCGACGGGTCCATCGCACGCATCACTCACCAACCAGGTGTGTGCTAAAAAAAAATCAGACCAGGTCGGAGGGAATCCAGCCAGGCTCGGCCGCAGCAATTCGAAGCTCAACGGCGACGGCCAGGCGCGGCCGCGCGGGGGAGGCAGGAAGCGGTGGCGAGGTAGCGATAGGGCGGAGGCGCTGAGGCGGGGGACTGGGACCTGGACTGCGCGTGGGCGGGCTGAGCAGCGGCGGGCCGGAGTCGGGTCCTTCAGAAGCTTCTGCCGACGGGTTCCTAGCGATGGCCGATGCGCAGGCGGAAGGGGAGGGTACGCGCTGCGTCGGCTGTGGCGGCCGCGTGAAGACGCTCTTCGTGCAATATTCGCCGGGTAACATCCGCTTGATGAAATGCGTAAGCCACACAGCTTCCCCCTGATACGAACCTTGCGTGAAATCCTCTTTGCCGTCTGTGTGTGAGCCGTCAGACTCTGAATGCCATCCTTTTTTGTGCCTAGGATAACTGCAAGGCTGTTGCTGATCCCTACATCGAGTGCGAGTTCATGGTACTGTGGTCGTTGAACTAATGCCTTGCGATTCTGTAGTTTGGGATATGACAGTTGCACTTCTCGTATGCCTGATTGAAGCCTTGTCCTTGATATTGCTTGCTCCTTCTGTAGATCATCTTGATTGATCTGATCCTCCACAAGACAAGGGCATACCGCCATATTCTATTCAATGAGCTGAGCATGGGATCATCCGTTGACAAGGTATGAATCTATTATTTCTGGACAGATTCTTATTGCTGTTTAGCATTATTGGAAACATTGAAGTGGATTTGGCTCATATGAATTTTCGCATAATGCCTTGGCCTCGTAGTACTAAAGCTAAGCATGTCTACGTTGCACTTTCACTTAACAATTCTGTACTAGGAACATTTGTTAGTGGGGGTGCCCATTTGTAGAGTAATTAATGTTTGGATAAGGCTAAACAGGCTTTGGTCTCATTACACGTGATGAATTTCCAGCAGCACTCCCCTAAATTTATTGTGTGGAGTAACGCCAGTAACAAGGATAGTAACAGTAAACACCTTCAATGCTATCTCCCTATTGACTCTTGCATGTTACTCAATATATCTCATGCTTCTGCTTCACATATAAAGCTTGTCTTTCCATTTTTTTCATTGACAACAGCATAAAAGAACCAATACGACAGAGTTTTTGTATTTAATATAAGTTTAAGCTGCATAGTTTAGCACTTCTCTTGTAATTTACTCTCATCTTGTATTGATTTCATTACTCATAATTGCACACCTTTTCCTTCAAGAACTTATTTTATGGGTATGTCATTATGTCCATGAGTTTCAATCTCTTATAATGCCTGATTGTGTTCTGGTTTGCAGGGAATACTTTACCGGTCCACTTTGATACATATTGCTCTTGACGCATGTATCCATAATATTCATAAAGTTTTATTTTGATTTTCTTTATGATGAACTGCCTGCTTATCTTAAAACAGTCCTTAACTATGTAAGTCAGAATATCTTTTTCGAAAGGAAACAGAGCTGAAGGGGCTTCTTCCAGGAGCATTTCCTCAACAATTTCCAATTGCATTGAGGTGATCACAGTTACATCATTGCATTCAAAGTTTTTTCACTGCTCATTGTCCTATCAGTATGTCTAAAATTCTGTTGCTATTCAGGTTGTTGGCGATGCATTGTTAGGGAACATCATATTTATGGCCATGTTATTCCTGGGAGTGCGATTCATTCTCAAACTATCTTTTGACGTTACAAGGTGCAACTAGCATGACAACTTTTATGTTTCTTGAAATAATGATACATTTGTTGGTAGTCCATTCCTTGTGAATGGGTCCTTAGATGTTATGCAACTATTAGGGATCTGTAATAAACTCATAGTTCATCTATGCTCTAGTGAAATTTTGTAGGATTCCTTATTTCATTAGTGATTTACTTTTATTTT
This sequence comes from Digitaria exilis, assembly GCA_015342445.1. NCBI lineage: Eukaryota > Viridiplantae > Streptophyta > Magnoliopsida > Poales > Poaceae > Digitaria > Digitaria exilis. Next base: position 1,629,598 of record JACEFO010001754.1, on the reverse strand, counting down.
CCGTGAAACTTATTTGTAAAATATATTCATTACTCAGGTATAGAGATGTTCTATTTGCTGTCATCATTTCAAGCTACTTCAAGTTGTTTCTTTTCACAATGATGGTATACACAGTTTTTGTGTGTTAAGGATTTGTCTTTTACACCTACCTGTCAATTTCTTTCTGAATTGATTGTAAATATTTGCAGGTTTGGGAGTTTCCATCATCTGTTATATTAATTCTTGAAATGTTTGTTCTCTCATCGAATGTTGTGGCACTGAGAGGTAAACACTGTTAATCTTCCCATCAATAATCGACACCTTTGCCATCGCATTATTGAGTTATTTCCGAATGCTTTATAGTCAGTAGGATGCATACACATCAATATCCGTCTTAGTAAGCACCACAGATTTCTCCCATAAATAAATTGAAATATTTCTCTATGAGTATGACCTAGATATTTTCTAGCTGAAACGATGCTTACATGTCAACACATGCATGCAGCATAGCGTAATGTTAATTGGACGTCTATGTATGGTAGAAATTATATATAATTTTGTTAGGGTTCTGTGAGTAGCATCAAATGACACACTATCACACGTTTTCCTTTGAATCTTGCCATTTTCCTCTACAAACATATATGCCATGGTTGGATCAAAAGGGCCTTCCTGTAATCAAGATCTCTAGTGATGGGGATCATGGGATCAGAAAGATATCTGCAGTTCTGCACTGAATGATCAAGCTTATGACATCCTTATTGTATGCTATATAATTGATTGATAGATCTGGGCCTCACCCTAAATGTCTACAACTTCACGTCTTCTAGAGTTTTCTGAAGTGGTACCCATCAAGATAGAGCCGCGATTTACTTATTTTTTTTGTGGTTGCCTACTTGTTGCGCAACTTCACAAATATTGTAGTATGATGCATATATCAGAGTCTTATGGGATGGTTTGGTTTACTCCCAGCTTTTGGCACTTTTCCTTTTACTGAATTTTTTAACAATTTTGTTTCTTTTTTTAGGAATATGTTGTCGTGTTAATTTGCTTAACAGCAATGTGTGTCATCCTTTTGCAGTCGTTTCACAGTTTCCAAAAGCCCACTGTTTCGGAGTCTGCTTCATGGCGCATGCAGCAAAATACTTGACCGAGACATGGATCCTCCGGAAGCCATGAGCTAAATTCATCCGGACCATCATTGAGCTTCAAACACTGCCCTAATCGATAGACAGACTGGTATTCCAAGGGCCTGCTTCTCTTGCGGTGCTGCTTGGTACTGCGACAACCGACAACTAGGCATACTGTGCTGCGATGATGAGTTTAGGCTTCAGCTAATCAGGTTGGACGATTCTTTTACTGTGTTGCGCGCCCCACCCTGTTAGTAGGTGTGGTCTTCTGGACCATGCTACAGCTGCACGGCCTCTTGGCATCGTGCACTAGTATTGCACTGGTTCTGGAGCAATCTTTTCCATGTGTACTTACACCCCAAAGACGGATATGGCATCTTACTTGTAGGTAGCAGCCACTAAGTTGAATCATGTGTGGGCGTGTGGCTGGTCCTTGGTCCCTTTCCCCCCTACTAACGGCCTGGGCAGCTTGTGCATCTCCTGTTGACGAAACTAAGCAGCAAAGAAAGGATCTGTTTCCATATTGTGTTTCGCGTTTTTTTTTTTTTCAGATTTCCCTGTAAGGTGGCTTAGATTTTGTCACTGTGCCAAACTTGCTTATCACTCTTGCGTTGGGTGGCGCCATGGCAGAGCGGCAGAAACAAGCAGGATCTTTGGAGCTCAGATTCAGACTCCCGAGCCTGAGTAGCTCAGTTCAGATTCAGGGAATTCTTTTTAGTTTTACCATCAGCAACCTGAAAGTAGGCATCCCCTATAGGCACTAACCCGCCGGGCACTTGACTGACGTGACCGACATCGCCGTGCACCGACAATGGTCGTTCTCTGTTGTGTGTGACAAACCATACAGCGGGCGACGCGATTGTTTGCCATGAAGTGTTGTGGTGATGGGTTACTGAAACTGAGACCACCTGGCCACATCTCTCTCTGTCCCACTGCTGTTAGCGTTTTATTCTGTGAGGCTCACGCATGATTTCATGGCGATAATGACCGTATCAGCGTGAGCTCACGGTTTGTATGTCAAACTGTCGATGTACCGAACTATCGCTCGCTTTAAGGAATAGTGTTCAATGATCACAGTTGTGTGCCATGTACGATCAGCTTACCCAAAAACTTGCTCTACTATTGTGCGTCTTATATGGATTGAGGGACACTAAAGCCAACTTTACATATCTGGAGCACGGTGCACATGACTAAAATTGTGCTAGTCCTCCTCGATGTGTATTGTCTTTTTCTTTTCAGGACGATGTGTTCTTCGAGCTACTACATACACAAGGTAATTCACCGGAAAATCAATGCTGATATGGGCCTGGTTCCTAGGGGTAAATTTTAAGGCCATGGAAAGATGAACAGTTCGGTTACAGTAGGTAAAACGACAAACTTGGTTATAGTTTAACAGTAAGCTTAATATTTTTTTTAGAACACCACGATTTTAATAAGGTGGTGAAATAGACAAAAAAAATGGAAAAAGTCTATATGACCCCCTACAGAGGGTGGACTACATAACCCCCCAACCTATGAAACGGTCTATATCACCCCCTGAACTTCTCAAAACCGATCAAATTACCCCCTAAACCAATTTTAAAAAATCATAGTAAATAAAAAAATCATAAAATAGAAAATCAAATTGTGTTGGACTCCACATGAGTAGATATACACACTGAACATATAATATGATATACTTTACTGCATTTTTTACAACTATGGAGAAAAGTATAGATCTAAAGCTATAGTGAAAAAAATATACTAAAATATACCATATTACATGTTCAATGTGTTTATCTACTCATTTGGAGTCCAACACAATTGGATTTTATGTTTTCTCTGTGATTTACTATGATTTTTTAAAACTGTTTTAGAGGGTAATATGATCGGTTGCGAGAAGTTCAGAGGTGATATAGACCGTTTCGTAGGTTAGGGGGTTACGTAGTCCAACCTCCAGTTGGGGGTGATAAAGACTTTTTTTTTAAAAAAATCGTAGTAATGTTTTGGGCCGGAAAACAATGGCGGCGGGCGGCGGCCGCGGCCGCGTCGAACTCTTCACCAATCACCTTATCACCAGCACCGCGTGGATCCATTCGAGCGCCACCGCTTGCCACGCAGCGCGCGAACCCCCGCTCCTCCTCCGATCCCTCCGCGTCAGCCATGGTTGCTGCCTGTTCTTCGCCTGACCTAATGGTGCTCCCCGACATGCTGGTCGTCAACCTACCTGGCCACAAGCAGGGGCTAGAATGGTTAAGCGTCGAGTGCTCTAGCAAGGCCGCCTACGGGTGCGGGGAGCACGGCGAGGGGCTGATCCAAGGCCTCTCGCTCAGCCTGCGCCGCCTCGACCGTCTGGATCTCAATTCTTCCCTCTCCATCAACCTCAACTCCGCGGCGCTCCAAAGCATCCAGCTGGAGCTCGGCGTCACCGACCAGATAATGAGGTCCGGGAACCCCGTCCCCAATGTCGTGGCCACCATACAGAGCGCCGCCGCGCGGGTGCTCGTTGTCTTCGTCGTCTTCCGCCTCTACCAGAACCTCGAGAGGCGCGCCTACTACCTCGTCTACGACGCCACAGACGCGTCGCTCTACATGATCCCGTGCCTCCCGGAGCACAGCCTCGGCGCCCGCTACACGATGGCCCCCGTCCCCGCGCGCGCCGCCGGCGCCGGAGGCCACGAGCTCGCCCTCACGGCGCGCGCCTACTTCTCCATCCGCGACTGCGGCCGCCTCTGCGTGTGCACTCCGGCGACGAGGGAGAGCCCTTGCCCCGGCAAGAACGGCCCGTGGGCGGTCAAGATGCAGCGCCTCCCCAAGCTTCCACATGCCTTGTCGGCGGACTTGACCTTCTCGTTGGATGGCAATGTCTTCTGGGCCGATCTCACGCAGGGCGTCGCGTACAGCAACCTGCGCCACCAGAGCAGATCTGACGTCGTCTTCGTCGAGTTGCCCGACGGTTACCGGATTAGCTTGCCGAAGAGGGACCGGGTTGATCGTCCGTTGAGGATGCACAGGACCATGGCTTGCGTTCACGGATCCATCATGTTCGTCTGCATCACCGGCAGCAAGATGGTGAACGCGTGGACGCTGGACATGGATCTTCTCGAGTGGGTAAAAGACGAGGTTTTCACCTGCTCTTGGGAAGAGCTCTGGACGAACGCCTGCAGTATGGATGCCAGGCTGAGCAGCGTGAAGCCGCTAGAGCCCCAGTACCCTGTTCTGACGCCGGATGGTGACCTCTGCCTCCTGCTTCCTAAAACGCGCCACAAGATGGGTTTCAGTGTCAAGAGGCCTAATTACATCTGGAGCTTTGATATGTTCACAAAGACCTCTGTGTGCCTGGGACGTGTTCGCGACTACCATCTCTGTAACCATTTTATCTTGCCTTCTGGATTCTTCAGGGATTGCTCTCCTGCTCCACTCAAAAGGAAGCCGCCAACACTCAAGAGGAAGCGTCAACAAGCAGGATTTGCAGATGTGCTCTCCTGCTCCAATCAAAAGGAAGCCGCCAACACTCATGAGGAAGTTACCAAGCGTCAACAAGCAGGATTTGAACTCCTCAATGAATAAAAACATATGACACAGCTAAAAGCTAGCAGAGCGTCAATTCATTATACGGTTTTGGTGTTGTTTTGATACTGTTCATCGATTAAACAATTTAAGAGAAATATTGTTCATTGATTAAATAATTTAAGAGCTGACAAATAGTGCTCGTTGGATCCATTGCAGCAGGACCTCTCGAGCTCAGCCTGAGTTAGCTTCAGGGCCGGTTGGCTCTGTTCTTTTTACCATTCACCAGCATAAAAGCAGGCATCCCGCAGGCAACAGCCCGCCGGGCACATGACTGACCGACTCGACCGACATCGCCTGACTCTCCGTGCACCGACAATGTTCGTTCTCTGTGTTTGTGTTGACGAACCATACAGGATATACAGCGGGTGGCACGATTGTTTGCCATGAAGTGTTGAGGTGATGGGTTACTGGAACTGAGCCCACCTGGCCACATCTCTCTCCCTCTCTCTGTAGTCTGTCCCACTGCCTGCTCTTAGTCTGTGAGGCTGACGCGTGATTATTCGTGGCGATAATGACCGTATCAGCGTGAGCTCTCGGTTTGTGCGTCAAAGTGTCAATGTACCGAACCACCGATCGCTTTAGTCCAATGATCATCACAGTTGTGTGCCATGTACGATCAGCTTAATACCCAAAAACTTAGCTTAATGATCAGCTTACACACAAGTGCGTCTTATATGGATTGGGTGACACTTGTGCTAGTCCTCCTCGATCTGTATTGAGCTATTACATACACAAGGTAATTCACCTGAAAATCAAGACTGATATGGAAAGATGAACAATTCGGTTATACTAGAAGGGAAGACGACAAATTTGGTTATAGTTTAACAGTAAGCTAAAATGCTAAATGCTGAATTCTGCCTGTCGCCACCACTAAATCCTTCCTCTTCTCCTAATTCAAATTCCAAACTTTTTGCTTCCTAATCCAAGCTTTCCATTTAATCACCTTTTGCGATCAACCGATGGATAGTCTTTATTAAAGAATTATAGTCTCCCCGTTCATGATGTGGCCAAGATGATGAGCAGGTAGGCGGGGGACAGCTCTGCTTGATGAACCTGATCAAGGCGCGCTTTTGGACGTAATCCACGCTAATCCGCGCGTGGAAAGGCCCGGTCCCGATCATTGACGGACCCCTTGCTCCTGTTGCGCGCCACTTCGTTAACAAATGGATGGAGTACGTGCGCACTTGCTTCTTCTATGGACGGCTGCTGCAACGCCTCCCTGTGAGTTGATGTGGTTTTAGTGCTCCAGTCTCTCATGGCCCCCTCCACTTAGACATGCTCATCAGCATCAAGTATTCGTGTATATTGGCCTAAAAAAAGTATTCTCATATATTGACAGTGTTTTTCTCTTACAATATTTGAAATTGGAAATATTACAAGAAAACCTTACTAGTGTCTATTGAAAGTTTCTTTTTTATGATATTCTATTATACGAAGTTTTCTTCTTTTTTTGGTGATCGGAGGTTGTGGTTACTCATAATTGGTGGGACAAGAGATACTTGACCAGACAAAAAATGATGACTCGTTGTTACTCGTAGCTGATTGAAAGAACGATCCGTGTATTTCATCAGGAGGTAGCTAGGAGGTCTCTCAGCTCACCAGCCGTTTCCCAAATGATCAAACAATACACTGCGGTTTTATTTGGCACTACAGCTCAATGATCGATCACATCTTTTTTCTTTCTCGGACATATATGCTCTTCACGCTCAATCATAACGGAGACAGGGAAAGGGTGCCCAAAACTTTCTCAAAAGTTTTTTGTGCACACTAGTACTCTACTCCCGGAGGACTTTGTTGCGTGCTTGTAACTTTCTTATCCCCTGCTAGTGGTGTCACCACCTTCAATCACGTATATTGCAGCAAGAAGGGGTACGACCTTGCTGGGCTTGACATGGCTCAAAGCTTTTCTCTAGAGATTCTGTCCTTTGACAAGGCAAACACAGTATCTAGTGTCACATGCTCTGCAACAAAACAAGGAGCTGAATCGATTTGTTTTTCCGCTTTTTTATCCACACAACAAGAAAAAGTCTTCACTGACCATGATCTATATGTGTATTCTTAATTCGCTCCTTGTTGCCAGCTATTTAGTTACATGATCGGCGCCCATGAATCCGTGCACCAACCAAACTCGGGAGAAAATTTTAGTTTCCTCGTTCATGATTGTCCCGCAATAAACAAAATCTCAACAGAAAAATCCTTATCCTAGTCATGTAGATTGCAGAGGGCATCATGCAACCTACTTTTTTTGGGGGGCCACTGCAGCTTCGTCAAGAACCAATCGGACTTATTCATCCATACACACCAAGCTATTGGACTAATCATCATCTGGTAGTAGGTGCACTAGAGTCCTGCTGTATCAGGCACAAGGTACAGAATTAACAAAATAAAATTGTTTCATTTTTCAGAGAAAAACTTTCGATATTTAAAAATTCTCGATGTCATGAGTAGCACAAATCCGGTGGAATTTAGTTCAGGTGTCTTCCTTTACAGGCCAAAAAAAAAAGAAGAAGAAACGGGGGCAACAGGAAATTTGGAAGAAAAGGTGACAGATGACACACATGAAATGGATTTGTGAACAATTCCAAATAGACTAGCAGATAGCTTGGAGCCATAACATGCATGTAGGGACGACTAAGCATATGGACACATAATGCAAACGCGGTGGTCAAAGGCTCCTGGAATGGACTCGTTTGTGACTTGAGTGCCTCCAAAATCCTTAATGAAATACTTAGCAAATAAATAAATTGAGGGTATGGCGTGCGCAGGCGTCGGAGATGTGGGAGAATCTACGAGACGGCAACGAACAGTCTCATCTCCGATCTACCACTTGCAAATTGCAATCGATCAGATGCAGATGCCTCATCTGCCATCTCTCCACTATTGATAAAACAAGACGGGAAAAAAAGAGAAGAGAAATGTGGTAGCATAGCATACTACTGGCATGAAGTGAAGTGACTACCGGGGGAAGAGGTAGCGCAGGCTAGGGTCGGTCCCGTACATCTGACGACTGATCCGGGGGCGTCCATAGGATACCGGCCGGACAGCGCGGCGTGGGCGCATGTTGTCGCATCGACACGACGCCCATGGAGCTCAACGACGGACCTCGCATCAGACGGTCGCATCCAATCCAAGTGGGGGCACCACCCAGCCCACCGCCGCGAGCTGAGCTAGCCCGTGCACAGATCGACCGTACGCCCCCCAGGGGGACGTAGTAGTGTACGGCACACGATGCGAGCGGGGGAGCCTTGGCGCGTGCGTGGACGTGGCGGCACAAGGCGCGTCGCTCGCCGACGCGCCCGGATCAGACGCCGCGCCCCCGGGCCCCCGGGCCACCGTACGTACGCCGCGGGGGCGTCCTCCACCCCCCGTGCCCTCGCGATCGCATCTCGCCTCCCTCCCTCCCTCCCTCCAGTCCCTCCCCGTCAGCCGCCGATCCCTCATCCCTGGTGTTGGATCCCGGACGAATCTGCCGCAAGGTACCCGCCGGACCCCCACACCCCGCCTCCATCACGCACGCCGCACGGATTGTTCACTTTGTTCTGGTCTGGTACACGGGCGCAAGATTCGGTCGAGTTCTCTCAACCAGAGCACCCTTCCATAGCCCGGGCAGCCCGGCCGGCGATCAACCACTCCCAGACCTGCCTGCCTGAGGAGCTCGATGATTCGATCGCCATCGTCATCTTCATCCTCCGGGTCCGTGCACGCACGCTGCCTCGCAGCGGCGTCGTAACTCCTCTGCGGCACCGCACGCGCGCCACAGGCGGCGAACGCGACACGAACCGCACTTCCATGCGTACGCACGCGAGTTACTGCGCCCGCACTGTTCACTCCCGTGCGTGCGTCCATGCCACGGGGAAGGGAAGAGGCCACCATCAATTCGCCTCCTGGGTTCACCGTCATCTCTCCGTAACTACTAGGCAGCGGCGGTGATTAGTACAGTAGTAGCAGTAAAAAAAAACCGAGCCACGCTAATTACCGTGGTCGCCGTCTCGCGCCACGGAGCCGGGTCAACGCCACGACCCCGCGCCACGTTCGCGCCCCCCGCTATAAAACCCACTCGCCGCCCGTGCTGGCAACTACCTGCTCGACCGCCAAGTGCTCTCCACGCACGCACGCGAGACCAGCGGCGGCGAGGCGAGAGATGGAGGCGGCGAGAGCGGGCCAGCCGGCGGCGGCGACGGCAGCCATGGACGTGGACAAGCTCACCTACGAGATCTTCTCCATCCTCGAGAGCAAGTTCCTCTTCGGCTACGACGACCCCAAGCTCTTCTCCGCCGCCGCCTCACCACATTCCCCCGGGGCACCCGCCTCTTCAGGGAAGACAACACCGCTTCGAGCTATGGCGCCTGCGGCACCACCGGGCAAGGGAAAGGTTTGCATCCTCTCGATCGACGGCGGCGGGCGAGCCGCCGACGGGCTTCTCGCCGGCGCCGCGCTGGTCAGGCTGGAAGCATCCCTACGGCGGCGCACCGGCGACGACGGCGCGAGGCTCGCCGACTTCTTCGACGTCGCCGCCGGGTCCGGCGCCGGCGGCGTGCTCGCGGCCATGCTCGTCGCTCGCGGAACCAACGGGCGCCCTCTCTTCTCCGCGGAGGACGCGCTCGCCTTCCTCCTCCGCCGCGGCTGGTCCTCCTCCTCCGACGCCGGTGGCCTGCGCGCGCTGTTCCGCTGCCGGTCCGGCGGAGGCGCCGCCGCGGCGTTCCGCAAGGTGTTCGGCGACATGACCCTGCGCGACACGGTGCGGCCATTGCTCGTCCCCTGCTACGACCTCGCCACGGCGGGGCCTTTCCTCTTCTCCCGCGCCGACGCCGTCGAGACCCGCGCCTTCGACTTCCGCCTCCGCGACGTCTGCGCCGCGACCTGCGCCGGGTCGGACGCCACGGCGGCGGCGGTGGAGGCGAGGTCGTGCGACGGGTCAACGCGCATCGCGGCGGTCGGCGGCGGCGTCGCGCTTGGTAACCCCACGGCGGCGGCCATCACGCACGTGCTCAACAACAAGCGCGAGTTCCCGCACGCCGCCGGCGTCGAGGACCTGCTCGTCGTCTCCATCGGCAGCGGCGAGGGGGAGACGAGGGGCGCCGCCTCCACGTCCGAGATCGTCAGGATCGCCGCCGAGGGCGTCGCCGACATGGTACGTACGAGTGCGACCAAACATGTGAATCACGCGCACGGACGAACGCACCAGCCATGGTGGTCCATGGTCCTTTTCGTTGCATCTTGTTCTTTGTGCTCTCCCTCAACCTGGCTGCTAAAATGCCTCACTCTCGATCGCATCTGACGCACGACAGGTGGATCAGGCCGTGGCCATGGCGTTCGGACATAATAGGACAAGCAACTACATCCGCATACAGGTCAGTCGTCACTCCCGTCTCGTGTGTGTAACCATCGCCAGTCACTATGTCCTCTTGGCGAGCCTTGGACGCAACGATTCACTGACGTTCGCCGGCGATGATGTCTGTGCAGGCGACGGGGACGCCGCGGGCGAGCCGTGGCGCGGCGGCGAAGGGCGGGTGCGTGGCGGAGGAGATGCTGGCGCAGAAGAACGTGGAGTCGGTGCTGTTCCGGGGGAAGAAGGTGGCGGAGCAGACCAACGCCGAGAAGCTGGAGCGGTTCGCGCACGAGCTCGTCAAGGAGCGAGACCGCCGCAGGACCAGCCCGGTCTCGCCCACCGTCGTCAAGCAGCAGCCGTCGTCGTCGCCGGCGCCGGCGTCCTACTCGAACCTTGTCAGCCAAATGCTCACCAGCATCATGTAGACCACCACGCACCGTGCCAGCACAGCGAAGCCAAGTGAAATGTGCTGCATGTCTTGGTAGGGTCCTAGCTCTTTTTTTCCCCGCCCTATTTTTGTAAATGCGGTTTGACGACGAGAGAAAAATGGTGAGTAGGGTCTGTCTGTATCTTGAGAATGCATGCACAGCTTTGTGAGTTTGATGAGCAGAGCTGTGACTGACTGATCAAGCCCGTCTGAGAAATAATGGATCACAGAGCAGCCGTTAATCAGGAGTAACTGTCTCTATTGTGGCGATGTCTTTAGCTTGAAGGCAGGTAAAAACTGCAATGATAGCTGTTGCAAAGTATGGTGGTTGTTCTCATGAAGCACATGTAGCGAAGGAACTCAAAAAATGTTCACCTCACCCATAATCCTGGAATACGCCGTACCCCATCGAACATTTTCGCTGCCTGCGGCATGCCCGGCATCAGAGTTGTTGCTTATGAATGTGCCTGCCATTTCGGAACTCGGGACCAGTAGTGCTTCCACGGAGCTTTCAGACACACTGTTCCTGCAGCTTTGCTTAGGTTCACACCTGTTCCGAGTCCCAAGTCTACAGAACATCTGAACATGACATTGCCAAAAAGGAAAAAAAAATCTTCAGAACATGTGAATACAACAGAAACCAAGTGGTACCAACAATACATTTGAACTTTTTTTCTTCTCATGTTCACAATGTAAAGTTATAGCTGAAGAGAACTACTAAGGCCCCGTTTAGTTTTCTAAATATTTCCCCAAAAAACATTATTCATCTAACTTTTCACTATTCATCACATCCCTTCTACTCATATAACAATATTCATCTACAGTGTTTTTTGGTGAACAGTATATTTTCAGAGAATCTTTCCCCAATCTAAACGCACCCTAAAGTTTATACCGAGTTTAGCTGAAGAGAACTGGTAACGTTATAGCTGAAGAGCACTTTGATGAACTCCTAAGCGTGAAGCAAAAAAGGTCCATCATTCACATGGATGACTAGTACGTGATGGCAATTAAGCACCAAACACAGAGACGGGAGACAGGGTCTGAGGCAGGCTGGTTCAGCTCTTGCATTCTTTAAGGCGCGTGTGTTGACGCGGAGGTGATGGTGCCATGGAGTCTGACCCCTTCATGCGACGTGAGTCAGGCGACGCCGCTACGTGGAGGCGTCAACGAGCGCTGAGCTGGGCATCGGCTGTGGGCTGTCTCGAGGTGTCAGTGTGTTTCCCCTTATACAGATTTTAGCAGCTGATAATATTTTTTTTGGGTCGGTCAAGTTATAGTGAATCACTGACTCACTGTTCATTCTGATGTAATTAACACCACAGAGAGAACCACGCCCTCTGAACACAAGAGAACACACGACAGGGTAAGGCGCATGTTGTGTTGTTCCAGCACTACATGACAATCCATCTTTTCGAGAATCTGAAAAGATTTTGTTTAACATGTCTAATTTCTTTCTTTATTTTATTTTTAGTGATTTTGAGTCCGTTTATGTGTTTTTTAGGTAAAAGTCCTTTTATGTGGCGTCTTGTGGGGGTGCGCTGGTTCCTGCAAATGTCTTTACTGATGTACATGTGGGCCAGGTTAGGATTAGATTAATTAAGTGCACAGTGGGGTCAGCTGGTCTAACAGACACACTCAAAACTCATCATGTACCCACACCAACCCAAAACAATGCTAGAGCTAGGTAAATTGGCAAAGCATAATGAGGTAGGTTACAACTTAGGGCTAGCAGTGCTGGTGCCCATGGTAGCAGCAACTCCGGCCTCCGGGCAGTAACCACCACACCACCACCACTCCTACTCTCAGTAGACAGCGCCTGCATCAGGGTTGAATAGAAAAACCAGCACATCACTCACTTTTAAGGCTTTAGCCAAAGTTAATTATGCTTCTCGCATGCTACAGCAGCAGCAGCAGGCAGACAGCGAATTACGGCACCAGAAACCAGGAATCACGAACCAGATGGCACGGGTTCAGCATCACACCATTCAGGCATTCACCTCTGGCTATTGCAGTTCAGAGTCTGGGCAGCAGTGCGCGCCCACGCCGTTGCCTTGTCTCCTCGCAGCTGCTTTGGATTCCATTATCTGCGTAGGTAGGTGCATAGGCCACACGTGTAACTTTTACTGTGTGAATCGATCTGCCATAACCTGTACTTCTATATATATGCAAGTAGCTGAGAATCTCTTGCATGCACATTCAGGGATGGAGCCACGCAAGACAGCAACTTGCAGCTCAAAGCGCTCGACCCCATCGATCTCACTTCTCTTCCTGGTTCCTGCAAAGGAAAGATAGTCTAATCGATCACCTTTGCAAAGCAGCATCCATCGCGGAAAAGAGGCGTGGTTACCGATCGTGCCTACGAAAGGCCCCTTTGTTTGTTCGGTTCTTCGCACGGCAAGTTGGTCGAGCAGTTACCCGTTTGGCCTTCTCTGCTACCATTGTTTACAGTGGATGTCAGGGATTATTTAGGGATCTAGGATCTTTCATCACATGTTGACTACAGTAGGCTCAGTAGTTTTTTTCCCCAACGCCTGCATCCCTGTGTTTCTTAGGGGTTTGAATATGCATATATTGACAACTTAGTCCTGCAGTGTTTGTCCAGGAATCCTATTCTGCGTGGCTCTAAAACTTAAAAATTCAGGAGCACGTCCAGAACTGTTTACCTCTGGCTCTTTTGCTGTCCTCCGCTTTGTATTGACCTGCTAAATATCAATATTTTTTATCAATCAATTATATTGTTCTTGTAGTCTTTCAAGGTTGCATTACATATAAGTTCAAGAAAAACATATAAGTTCAAGCATAAAATTACCTGTCAATATTTATATATTTGATATCAATTGAGATCTTTGCCTTTATAATACAGTTAGTTGGAGAACATTTTTCTTGAGTATGAAATACCGAAATCGATACATACCATCCTAACTACCCAAATTAAATTGGTATGCCCTTAGAAACACAAGCAACGGAACGAAATGCTTCCCTGATGGCATCTAAAATAAACACGCAGGCTACAGTATTAATTTGCTGCACCAATTGAACAGAAAATGACTGCTTACTTGACATGAATGATTAGATGGCCATTATTGCCAGGACCCATGCATCTCAGCATCTGCTACGTGACTGCTCCAGTGCTGTGTAATCATCTTTGATTCAGTTGAGACACTGGAAGCTTTTCAGATCAAGTTCTGCTCACCAGCAGGAACTATCAGTCAGTATGCAGAGTGCACGAGCAATGCGTGCTTAGTATGCTGAAATCTAACCTACTAAAAATTTGGGCTGATTTGATGAAAAAGGAGTAATACTGCGTGGTAGGATACAGTACCAGGCAAGGAACAAGCACTGTTGAAGTGTTATAAAAAAACAGTAAAATGACACGACCCAATTGTAATCCTATAAGAAACATATATCTTTTGGCATAAATATATATGGCTTTGCGAGATGTATATGCATATCTTAAACTCAATTATTTTCATTGATCCATAATCAGATTTTTTTTTCTTATTGGAACCTGTTATGATTGGCAAATGCTACCAGAGGAGGAATCGTGGCTGAAGAGAAGGAAAACGGGAAGCAGAAGGGCGCGACGCACTATAGGAGCCGGCAGCAACGGCAGACGCTCCCACGTACGGGGGTAGTTTGTAGATTTATTCCCAATGTGTATTCGTATTAGCAGTTATTGTAACTTAGAGTTATATGGTTCGAATGAGAACATGTAAAGGTTATGTTTGGAGATCAATCTGATCTCTGAACGTCTGGCAACTGCTGTCTTCCTCTCGTGTGCATCTGCGTTCATCTCGCCGGCCGTCAGGACGGCGACTCGTCCTCGCCACCGGCGTGAGCCGTCACCTCGCCCTTCCACCTCCCACTCGTACGTACTCCGGGGATTAGCTGTTGCTAACAATTTGGTATCAGCTGTTTCTAGGACCTCGACTGGGAATTCCATCGTCGTCACCACCATGTCATCCGCCCCAATATCCACCACATCACCACCATCGCCCGCCGCCACCACAACCTCTGCTCCACCGCCGTCCATCCCAGCCTCCACTACTGTCCCCGTCGCAGCCATTGACTCCCTCACCACTGCGATCTATCATCTTCAGCGCCAGATGGGCGACTTCTCTACCCGTTTGGCCGCGGTTGAAGGGCGTCCCCCAGCTGCCATGGCGTCTCCTTCGGCATCCTTACCATATGGATTGCCTGGCTATGGTGGCATCCCTCCTTCATCGTCGATCGTCGTCCGCACTACCATACCACCCTCCTCATCATCTGTACCGATCACCCAGATCCACTTCCCTCACTCCCCTTCTCCGATCCCAAATCTGGATGGTTCATCACCAGCCAGACACTCGGATGAACCGGATGAAGCACTCGGTGTTCCTCGGTACTTCAAACTTTCCTTCCCGACCTATGACGGCAAGGAAGATCCACTCGGATGGCTCAACCGCTGTGACCACTTCTTCCGCGCTCAAAACATTCGAGAGGCCGACAAGGTTGGTCTGGCCTCGTTCCACATGTTGGGGATCGCTCAACATTGGTTCCACATGTTGGATCGAGATGCTGGGTCTGACTCTAGGATTGATTGGTCCCTCTTCAAAACCCTATGCCAGCAACACTTTGGAACTCCTTTGGGAACCAACCACCTTGCTGATCTGGCTAGACTTCCATTCCAGGGGTCTGTTGCCACCTATCAGGAGCTGTTTCAGGCCAAGATGGCTCATGCCGGTCCCCTGACACGAGATCAGCAAGTGAAACTCTTCACGGGTGGTCTCCCTGAACCACTCCGGACTGATGTGGAGTTGCTCACACCGCCGGATCTGCAGAGGGCCATGTATCTTGCACGTGCTTATGAACGTCGTGCCTTGTCCCTACCATCCTCCAGCCTCGGACGCCAGCAACGTACTCCATCACGCTCATATTCGGGACCTCCGCCTTCCTCAACTCCATCTCCGGCTACACCTTCATCAGTTTCTGCCAGCACTCCAGCACCGCCTAAACCATTTCGCCGTCTGACGCCAGCTGAAATGGTTGAGCGACGTCGTCAAGGCCTGTGTTATAATTGTGATGAGCAGTATGTCAAAGGCCACAAGTGCCCCCGCCTTTTCTACCTCGAGGTAACTGACATTGATGATACAGATAGTACTGAACTTGACACCCATGAACAATCACAACAAGAAGACATGCCTCCTTTAATTTCTTTACATGCAATTGCTGGCATCACTCGTGATGGCACTATGAAAATTCGAATTCGAATTGGGAGTAGATTGTTGACTGCATTACTTGATACTGGCTCTACAAGTAATTTTGTGAGCCTAGAGGCTGCTCACCGAGTCGGTCTTAGATTTGAAGATTGTGCCGGGGCATCAGTGATTGTGGCTAATGGAGATAGGGTCCCATGTCGTGGCATTGCAAAAGATGTGGTATTCAATGTTAACAATGACACATCATCAGACTATTTTCAAATCAATTGTTATGCAATTCCACTAGATTCCTTTGATGCTGTCCTAGGAGTCTCCTTCTTACGCGTCGAGCGAGGCCTCGGGGGACATATTACCCACGGGCAGTCTTCACTCCATCAGAGAAGTGACATATTACCCACGGGCAGTCTTCACTCCATCAGAGAAGAGGATCATCCACTTCTGGAGGAACTTCTGACACAATTTTCAGATGTTTTTGACACTCCTACAGGTCTGCCTCCAGCCCGTGAATGTGATCATAGGATACATCTGAAATCAAACTCTAACCCAGTGGCAGTACGACCATATCGCTACCCTCACCTTCAGAAGGATGAACTCGAAACTCAATGTCAGACTATGTTACAACAGGGAATAATTCGAATGAGCACTTCGCCATTTTCAGCCCCAGTATTGTTGGTCAAGAAACATGATGGAACTTGACGTTTTTGTGTCGACTACAGAGCACTCAATGAGCAGACCATCAAAGACAAATTTCCTATACCAGTGGTCGAAGAATTACTTGATGAACTGAATGGTGCTAAATTCTTCTCAAAGCTGGACCTCCGAGCCGGCTACCATCAGATTCGAGTACATCCAGATGACATTGCTAAAACTGCTTTCCGCACTCATCATGGGCATTTTGAATTCCTTGTGATGCCCTTCGGTTTGACCAACGCCCCAGCCACATTCCAAAGCCTTATGAATTCAGTTCTTGCCAAATTTTTACGCAAGTCTGTGTTGGTATTTTTTGATGACATCCTCATATATAGTAAGTCTTGGTCTGAACATCTGCAACACCTAAGGGTTGTCCTCTCCACATTACGTGAACATCAACTCAAGGTCAAAAGATCTAAATGTGACTTTGCAACCACATCTGTGCACTACTTGGGCCATGTTATTTCAGCCTCAGGGGTTACAATGGATGTGGATAAAGTGGACACCATTAGATCTTGGCCGCAACCCTCTTCCCCACGAGGACTACGGGGTTTCCTTGGACTAGCAGGCTACTATAGGTGCTTCATCAAAGATTTTAGCACAATTGCAGCCCCACTGACATCACTGCTTTGCAAAGATAACTTTCAGTGGTCCAAGGACGCTAATTTGGCATTCAGCAGCCTCAAGCAGGCCCTATCGACAGCACCAGTACTCCAATTACCCAATTTCGACCAACAGTTTGTGGTCGATTGTGATGCCTCAGGCACCGGTTTTGGTGCAGTATTACATCAGGGGGCAGGACCACTGGCATTTTTTAGCAGACCATTTGCTGCTCGTCACATGAAAATAGCAGCGTATGAGAGAGAGCTCATTGGATTGGTGCAGGCAGTCCGCCATTGGCGACCTTATTTATGGGGACGACGATTCACTGTCCGCACAGATCATTA
The DNA here is from genome assembly GCA_015342445.1 of Digitaria exilis. Classification (NCBI taxonomy): domain Eukaryota; kingdom Viridiplantae; phylum Streptophyta; class Magnoliopsida; order Poales; family Poaceae; genus Digitaria; species Digitaria exilis. The sequence goes on along the minus strand of JACEFO010001754.1, from coordinate 1,612,349 downwards.
TTCACTTAAGTTCATGCTTGATCAGCGCCTCTCCACAGTTCCTCAGCATCAGTGGATCAGCATATTGTTTGGTTTTGATTTTTGTGTGGAATATAGACCTGGTCGTATGAATATAGTGGCTGATGCCTTGTCCCGCCGTGAGCAGCAGAACTGTGCACTTACTGCAATTTCAGAGCCCAATTTTCAATTGTTTGACGACATCAGACAAGAGCTTCAACCAGATGATTCTCTTCGTCAGCTCCGTGACAACATCTCAGCTATTCGTGGAGATCAGTGGCACCTTGACAATGGCCTTATCCTCAAAGGCACCAAGGTTTTTATACCGCCGAGTTCAGTCAACTTGCCAATTGTCCTGAGTCTGGCTCATACTTCAGGTCATGAAGGCATTGAACGTACTCTGCAGTGGTTACGTCGAGACTTTGTGATCGACAAGGACCGCAGCACTGTTCGAGACTTTGTGAAGGCATTGACTACTTGTCAACGCAATAAAACCGAAAATTTACATCCTGCTGGCCTCTTGCAGCCCCTAGTGATTCCTAGTCAAGTGTGGTCTGATATATCAATGGACTTCGTTGAAGGCTTGCCTAAAGTTCATGGAAAAAGTGTGATCTTAACTGTGGTTGATAGATTCTCCAAGTATGCTCACTTCGTTCCTTTGGGCCATCCATATACGGCTTCTTCAGTTGCAAGAGCTTTTTTTCACTGACATTGTTCGTCTCCATGGGTTTCCTACATCCATTGTCAGCGATCGAGACCCCGTATTCACAGCTCACATTTGGAAGGACCTTTTCAAACAGGCCGGGGTTCAGCTCTGTATGAGTACAGCATTTCACCCACAAACTGACGGTCAGTCGGAAGCTGTCAACAAAACCATTGCAATGTATCTCAGGTGCATTACTGGTGATCGTCCAAGAGCATGGCTGGAATGGTTACCTTGGGCTGAATTTGTGTACAACACAGCATATCATACTGCGCTACGTGCAACTCCTTTTGAAGTGGTCTATGGACGTCCTCCTCCAACACTCTTGCCATACAAACCTTCTACAGCAAGCACATCTTCAACATGTTACATCACCGAGACCAGTTTATTGATGACATCCGTGATCGTCTCCTTCAGGCTCAACAATATGCGAAGAAGTTCTACGATGCTCATCACAGGTCACTACAGTTTAATGTGGATGATTGGGTGTGGTTACGCATCCTAAATAGGCCTGCTCAGTCTTTGCTCAACAGACCACGCAGCAAATTGAATCCCAGATATGCAGGACCATTTCAAGTGATTGAGCGTATTGGAGAAGTGGCTTATCGCCTTAGGTTGCCGGCAAATTCCCGCATCCACGACGTGTTTCATGTGGGCGTTCTCAAACCATTCACTGGCACTCCTCCATCAGCACCTCCAACATTGCCTCCTATGCAGCATGGTCGACTTTTACAGGAACCTCAGAATGTCATCAAGTCACAGCTCCGTCGTGGCACTTGGTTCATACTTGTTCAGTGGACAGGGTTGCCTGTTGCAGCAGCCACCTGGGAACAAGTCGATGAATTTCGCAAAGATTATCCTGAATTCAAGCTCGAGGACGAGCTGTTTCCGAAGGACGGGAGAGATGTTATGATAGGCAAATGCTATCAGAGGAGGAATCGTGGCTGAAGAGAAGGAAAACGGGAAGCAGAAGGGCGCGACGCACTACAGGAGCCGGCAGCAACTGCAGACGCTCCCGGGTAGTTTGTAGATTTATTCCCAACGTGTATTCGTATTAGCAGTTATTGTAACTCAGAGTTATATGGTTCGAATGAGAACATGTAAAGGTTATGTTTGGAGATCAATCTGATCTCTGAACGTCTGGCAACTGCTGTCTTCCTCTCGTGTGCATCTGCGTTCATCTCACCGGCCGTCAGGACGGCGACTCGTCCTCGCCACCGGCGTGAGCCGTCACCTCGCCCTCCCACCTCCCACTCGTACGCACTCCGGGGATTAGCTGTTGCTAACAGAACCACACTTGTTCAACTGAAACAACTTTAGGTGTCATTATGAACTAGACCAAGACCCTTAAACAAATAGTAGTCTCTAAAAAACATGGGAGACGATAGCGTAGGTTCTCTACTTACCTTTTTGTAGACGCTAATGCAGATTGAACTGGAAATGATTGAAGGCCTGCAGACTTGCACTGGAAATTTCCCTAGTCTATATACCTTAAATTCTTCAACAAGAAGTCAAGTGAAAGATGGAGAGAAGGCATGTAGCTATGCTACACTACAAATAGGTTGCATCATTCCATGGGGAAAAATCATACAAAGATGTCTTTTACACTTTCATAGTTCACAGAGACGAGCAAGAATCATTCAAGGACAGAACCACTTTGAAAATAGCCTTGTCATTTCCCAAAAAGAACAATGCCGAAAAAACAGCACATCCAATGGTCATAAAATCAGTATGCTTTCATTAATATAAAATGCATCTTTTACACTGGAGCATTGTCTGTAAGAACAAATCAGCACACTACCAGACTTAATTGAACACTGGTGAATTGTACAGATTACAATAAGAATAAAAGAAATGAAGTATGGTCGTGGACTCCCTGAAATGTCCATTTACACACATCTATCCATTAGGTTACTCTGCAACATCTGATATCATTGCTCCAGTTGAAGAAAATGTAATTCCATAAATAAGCTCTAAGGAAAACCTACATCAGGCAGCTGAAAGATACTCTGAGACTGTGATCGATTAGTACAGGGACCAAACAAAACATAAAGAGACAGTCTTTTCCTGATGCTGAAACAACTGTTACAGCCCTTACAGGGTTTTACACCACATATGAAGGATTTCATCCCCAATGATGCAGTTTCGTAATATGAAGCGGCAACAAACATTTGAATTCTGCATTTCTTCGAGCACAGTTTGTAAAAAGAAAATTTCTCCAATGGGATTTCCAACTTCTTTCACATACTAATGTAGTGTACATGAATAGGACACATATTTCGATGTACATAAACCATGAAGCATCATCTAAATGAGATTAGACTAATTGAGTATAAAATCGACTGACTACACATATCCTTCATTTTTCTTGTAAAGCTAACATGCCCAACAAGCATGTCCCAAAACATTCACTAAGCCCCTATGTTTCAGCTTCAATGCTTCATATTCTAAGAGACTTCATCCTTTAGGCTGTTCTAGTAGTGTTTGGTAAGTGGTAACACTCCCTTTATGTTACTGGGGAATAAGTGAGGTTGTTGTATGGCTTCTCTTCTACGACACCTGTTACACACTATGTACACGTATAGGATCCAATATCAGATTATCAGGAAGGCTAAGCTGTGGGTTAGTGTGCTAGCACTTAGAAGGCAATATCAGCATACCTATTTGAATCTGATACAACTTTCAAATGTAATGGTAAATAAACAAATCCCACCAAAAAAGATGTCAACTCATGCAGATTTAATTCTTGTTTTCTATCAAATACATTCAACAAACAGTAGGTCTTCCCATGGGCCTTGATTCTTTATTATTGTAACAATTACAGCGAAAGGGTCGGAAGGGGAGGCGAGGGGTGTAATTGGTTAAATTTACAACTCACATGTCACAGTCCTGATGGATAGTTTAAACATCCCAGAATCTTTGAAGCTCCTTTCATGGCACTAAGGACTGCTCCTTCAACACTTGAACTTGCACAGAAATCTCCACAAATTGCCAATTTTGTGCTTTCGTCCCAAACACATTTATCATCTCCACCTATAGCAATGGCTGGGAAAGCAGCACCCCTGCAAGTTTACATACTATCAAATACCAAGGAGGAAAAAAAAGGGTATCTATTTATAATTAAAGATGACAACTCTAAAAGGTATGGCTTAAAAAACTGACCATCTGTGAGCTTTCATAAAAATTGGCTGTGGAATGCTCAATCCTGTAGCCTGGAATTCCCTGAGCAATTCCTCTGCCACCTTAGCCAGTGCATCTGCTGAAGGCTTCCGCGGGCCCATATTATCTATTACCTTGGAAGCATATTCAGTTGTCGAATGCAATACCCAAGATTGTCTGAATATAAACAAAAAATAAATTAAATGAAATTTTATGACATGGAATGATGTATGTGAAAAGAAAATACATACCTGTTAGGAGGTGCACTAGCACGCCCGGGCTTACTACTATCACAAAAGGCCCAACTCAGAGAATCCGAATTGTTGAAAGAGAAACCATGAACAGGTACCTGATTAAAACAAATGGGGCAGAGAAGTATACACTTTTTCAAGAGGTGGCAGGGGAACAAAGTCATAAACTGAATAAATGAGAGTTGCTTACAAGATCATCAGCTAAGGAACAGCTTCATGACAATTATCAAGATGGTAGGTTAAATAGAAAGCTTGAGTATTTTGTATAGAATTAGAGAAATGGAAGTTTCCTATGATGTGGCATTGTAATGCTATAGTATTTTGGTAGTTACAATACCTCAGGCTAGAATTAATGGCCGATGCGTATAGATTTTTGTGTTCAATAAGGTTCCATGCATCATGACATAGCAGGCCTATGCGCATAAGTATGAACTGACTACAATAACAAAAGCTTTAGTCCTGAATAAGTTCAGGAGGCAGGAGCTGTATGAATGGATAAAATTGAAAATTGCACATACCATAGCCAATGGCTCTGAGAATGCTACCATAAGCGCAAAACAGGGACGGGCAGGGATATCTTGAACCATTACAGAAAGCCGTGGAAATAAAGACAAATCTGAGGAATATTACAAAGCATTTGTCAAAGCATGGAACACATAAGCATAACACTTGTATACAAGAACTTATCAGCTATAAAAAATGTTTGCCTGCTAAAACTAGAGCCCTAGAGATATAACATTGGATGGTACTGAATCATTTTATGGTGGTTCATATTACAGAGATGATGAAACAAACCAAGAGGTGGTGGCCTTCCAGTCAACCCGGAAAATCTTGGTGATGCCACATTCTTGTCTGTTGCTACAACATAATCAAAATAACCAAGATCTTTGCCATCCAAGCTAGCTAGTGACCACGAACTCCTTTCTTGAAGCCAGTCCATCTTGCCAACAGTGACACCAAATTTGGCCGCCACACCTAGCACAAACAGAGTATGCAGAGACGTCAAGCATTTGTGCCCTCGGCCCAGAAGAAATATAATGGAACTTTAAGAAGTTGTTAGTCTGAACGCTAACCATCCTCTAGACAGAGTGATTTACAAATCGAGTTCATGGCTGGCACTCCCACATACTTCTTAGTTGATCCCTCCTGTAAGAACATGTCCCAAGGGTACTCAAGTTATTCTGTAGAAAGGTTCCTTGAACAGTGCATCAACAGAAGTTCAGCATACTCTCTTGCTAATCTATGTAAATCATTCATCCTGAAAGCAGTCAACACACAAATATTTTAACCATCTTAGAGAATGCAAGCCCGCATGAGAGTTGACATAGCCGAACATAAGTAGTTCACCGCTCATTGACATAGATCAAGGCAAACATCAGAGACATTCCAGACGGAAAATTTGTGATAGACAAGTAAATTTTAACTTATCAAAACTATCAGATGCACTGCAGTCATTCCCATGTTTGGAAAACGAAAATATTCTGAACTTTTAAATGCTTTATCCTCAATTTCAGTCTCGAATTGTCATGGCTAGTCAACGAATTAGCTGAGAAGTTCAGCTTTAGTAATGGAGAAACACCACGACAAGGGTAACGAGGAAACTGAACCTTTTCGAAGTCAGTGAATTTCCCGGTAGCCTGATCAAAGCACGCGAATGTGGCCTTCCACTCGGCGACGAGCCCTCGTGTCTCCCAACCACTTACGACCCGCGCAACCTCATCGTTGGTCACGGTGAAGTAGGGCGCACCGTGGTCGAAGCGAAGCTGTGTGCCGTCCTCCATAACCTCCCTGAGTCCATCAATACCCCCCAAAAGTGGGGACCAGTCAGTGAGAGCACGGCAACTACCGCGGCACTGGCAGCGAGACAATCGATCGAGCACCTCCGCTGCGCCATGCGCCCGCCGGCGCCGCGGCCGGAGTCGAAGACCGTCACCGCCACGCCGCGCGCGGCGAGGAGCGATGCGCAGACGGCGCCCGAAACTGCGATCGGGGAAAGACCGAAAGAGGAAAAGGCCAAAAGCCAGATCGCACGCGTCAGTTACGTTCGAAAAGGGATCGTTCAGGAGCGCGGTGGTTCGAGGGAGGAGATGGGGGTTAAGCGGTTGAGATGCTTACTTCCGGCACCGACGACGGCGACATTCGCGGCGGAGCTCATGGCTCGACGCGACGCTTCCCGGCGACTTGGCAGCTAGTAGGGCGACGCGGCGGATAGGCGGGGAGCGGTGGAATGGCGCGATGCGGCTGAGGCGGGACCGTGCGACGCTTTTTTGAGCGTGCTCCGTGTCGACGTGGCTCCTCGTCGACCCTTCGCTTTGATGGGCCTTTCTCGGGCCGGGGTTGTACGTGTAACAAATGCGGCCCATTTTTTGTTTCGTTATTTTCTCTTCTTCTTTTTGCTCTTTTGTTTTAGAGAAAAACAGAAATGACTCTTTTGTTTCTTAAAAGGGAAGCCATAATAAATACTTATATAAATGTAAGTAACTTCATAAACAACTTATAGGTAATTTATAGAAATAAAAAACTGAACAATAACTATTTTATTAGTGTTCAACGCAAAATTAGTACTCTACTTTCACCATAGTTGCTAAGTTAAACACAGTTACATTACACGTAGTAGTATAAAAGAAACCCCAAGATCCCTTGTTCCAACATCACCAGATTTACCACAGCTCGAGGCTCGAGCACAGCCATCGATCATCAACCCGGCCGTAGGGAGAAATAATGGCCAAGCTCACCGCCCTCGCCATTGTCCTCGTCGCCGTGTCCGCCACCACGACCATCGCCGTCTCTTCCGCCCACGGCGATCGCGCCCTGGAGACCACGGAGCGCGTGGCCATCCTGCCGCCGACGTCGTTCGTGGCCTCACCGCCCACGGAAGAAGACGTGGACTTCGACGTCTCCCACGAAGAGGCGGCGGCGGACGGACCCGCCGCTGCTGGGCCTGATGCAGACTGGGACGGCAAAACGCCGGTGTATGGGCCGTAGGTGGCGACATCTTGCCGTCGTTTGACCACACGCCGACTCCGGCCAAAACATTGAGGATCATCAATAATATACTGTAATATCGAGAACACAGTCTCGTTGTTAGTATACATAAGAAAACGAGGATCGAGTTGCATTGAGTCATATGATACTACTGGCATACATGCATGTAAGTGTCCAGTCTGTAATCGACTAATCGTACTATTGCCTGGAGTGACATCCCTTCGTCTGGACTTCTATATATACATAATACGAGTACAATGTTACATACTCTAGAAACCCAAGCATATTAGAGTGCCAACTGCCAAGTGACTACCAAAATACTGGGACGGAGCCACGGAGGGAGTAGTACAAACGATTTTGAGAGTGGAAGGCATAGGGAGAAAATACACAAACAGCAATGGGGTTGTTTCATTCGTATTTCATCCCATGGATGTACTTGCACAGTTGCAAGTTCTGTTGTTTGTGGATAGAGGACGTGTTATCCATTTTAGGGGTTTTTTCCTTTTAGTTAATAGATTAAAAAAAGAGAGAGATGGTTTGCTGGGCCGCTACAAGGTCCAACTGGACCGAGCAACCCAGCAACCATCGGTACAAGCTGCCACCGAACAGCCCAGGAGCCATCGGTACAAGCTGCCACCGAACAGCCCAGGATCCAGGGAGCTCACGAGCTGTCCAAAATGACCGGTCCAGAAGCATCGTAGGGATAAGCGTTATCCCTTCGTTGGTCAACGCCTGCCTGCTCGCCCGAGCTTCTCGCTCGCGCTGGCGATGGCGGCTCTGGCGGCGCTCAACGGAGCGCCCGAGCTTCATGGGCGCGTGGGGCGTGTGGGCCCATCACGAGCGGCTGCAGTCTCTCCTCCTCGCCTACATATTTGGGGGAGTTCCTCTCTCTCAAGACTCACTGATTTTCCCCCTCTCTGATCCATTTTTCCCTGCTCTCTTCGATCTCGATCTGTTGCGTGGGATTCTGATGGGAGTGGTTCTGCGCGGCGTGAAGCTGCTGCAGTGCCGCGCCTGTGTGGTGCCGCGCTGTTGCCCGTGTTCCTGTTCGCCGTCCACCTTGGCCAGGTGCCTGGGTCCTTTGCTGTGCGGCGTTCGTCTTCTTCTCGGGTCGCTGCTGGTGATGTTCCCCTCGGCATCGACGTCGGCTCAGTATCTCCGTCAACCTCCCGCTTCGACGACTCGGACGTGAGCGGCGGAATTGGTTTTCTGGGACAGAACAATTGTTCGCTGAGCTTTGTCTTCCCTCTCTACGTGCAGTGAGTTTTCATTGCCTCTCTCTGTTCGTTCGATTTTAATATCGTGCAATCTGCTAGTTCAATCTTGGGTGTGATTGCATGGTTAGACGGATTAAGATATACTCGATGATGATTAGTGGTGAATTGTGAGACTAGTGTGGCCTATACTTTGAATTCTATACTTGTTTTGTATCTCTGGATACTCTGGTTATTCTCTGTGACTAGAAATATTGAGTAGCTTATGTTGGTGGATCTCTGATTTTACTCACACTCCTGTGAATCCACTGCTGCTTCTTACAGACCGTGTTCTCTTACACGTGCATGAATTTTGTGACGCCAGTTCTCTGCATAGATTTGTTCACATCTATGGTTCTTGTTCTTACTACTGTATGAGCGTCATTTGTCACTGAATTTCATTTTGATTTAATTTGAAGTATAGAATTAAGTTCATTTTGAATAGGAGTGCCACACTAGTCGAGAATTTGACAACACCTAGTGTTGGAAGGCTTGTAAAAGCAACCCACTATCTGAGAGTAACTCATGAACATAATTCTTATGTTTTGATCTTTGATCTGTTTTCTTCATTCACTTGAATTGTTTATGGATTCGAGAACAACCATGGATAAAGTAGGCTCATGTTTCTATTATTTTGAAATGTACTTATTCATGTATGTAATCTATAAACATATGTATCATCTGAGAAATGTGATTGTTATTCAAGGAATTGTTAATATTATTGTTATATGCAATTTATTTATTGTTAAAAGCATGTTTATTGTTGAAAGCATGTCTCTTGTTCTTCAAATATTACAACAGGACGCACACCGCCGCCATCCCATTGAGCTGAGAACGTGATCGACCGTTCTGCTGGACGAGCTCCCCTCGCCTGCAACGTTGCTGGATGTCATTTTCGACGTCCCTTGCATTTGAGATAACAGCGGCGGTGTGGCAGTTGGCTAGCCCCGTCCCACTCGTCTGCACATGGTGGATATGTCATTTTCGATGTTCCCTTGCATTTGAAGAGATGGCGGCCGGCGGTGTGGCAGATGGCTCACCCAGTAACCCTATCACAGATTATGCCGATAAGGCGATTGTAACACCCGGCCAAGGACTTAATATGATTAATAAGAATACTCATATTAATAAGTTGTAACTTATTTTCTGAAAACTCATCCTGAAAGAACTCCGAGCGTGCTTGGCCCGGAGTAATTAAGAATGGGTGACCGACCAGGAAGTCCTTCCCTGGTGCGCATAAGTGAGGACAAAGTGCGTAGAAAAGATATGTGTTGGTCTGTGAGGACATTCTTAGGATTCTAGAGAGCTGCCAGAGTAAACGGGCTCGACCCGCAGATGCGGGACATTACAACGATAAAACTCCGGTATTCGGGCATCAACTTGATTGCCACAGTTTTGTTTTGACCACACACCACATGCACGTACACGTCTTGCAAACATGGAATTTGATGTTTTTTTTTAAAAAAAAAGACATGGAATTTGATATTTCTAAGTTTGTGTGTCAACCGTGTAAACGCCCTTCAAATGCCACCATCAAGCATGTACGTGATAATTATTATCGTTCTACCCAAATGAAATGAGATGTGAATCACGTGACACTTAAATATCACTTGTTTTGGCCTCTAATAAGTTCATTTGCTCTTTACCGCTCATTAATGAGTTCAGAATTGATTCCATTGTGTTCACCCGGACCTTTATATATGCTGCTTGACAAATCAAATATTTGCTTGTTGCTTCCTTATCATCACTAGCTATACATAGATCCACATGATTCTGTTGTGCATTTTCCGAGCGAGTGAGCGAGAGAGAGGTAAAAAATAAGAGAACAAATGAGTAGAGTTATTCCCCCCAACATATCCAAAAAAAATATAATGTATTAAAAAAATGATGGACGTACAAGAACAGTGTTTTGAGAGTGGTAGGCATCAGGATTCAGGGAACGAGGGCCATGAAGAAGTTTCGTCATTCATCAGCTGGTGGATGTGCTAACTTGTTCTATCTCAGTGAGTTATCGGTCGTGACTGGTGAGTTGCCACGCACTGTTCCTATAATTAATTGTGGACTCCTAGCACCAACTCAACAGTTTGCTCGTGAGTGGTATAAGAGCAAGTACAACCGTGTGGACTATAAATAGACAGCTTAAACTGCGAGAAGGGAGCGAGCTTCACCTGGTGCTAAATTTAGTCTTTGATGATGATCTGAGGAAAGTGTTCGAATTCTATATTATTAGGAGCTCATCATGACGCACAAATGAAGGCACTGAAACAAGTAAAATCTGTATGGGGGTAACTATGTGCATAGAGAAATTTTTTCATCCGTTTGTGTCGTTATGACGAAAAGTATCCATATACCTTGATCTTCCAAAGTCATCTTAGTAAACCTCACATGAATTAACAAGAATGTGAAATGACCTCACCTGCTAAACATTTATTTCTCACATTTGACGTAAGTTATGGTAATAATGATAAGAATTGTTGGACAGATTTCAGTCGTAAAATGACTTGTTTTAGCGATAGAGGGAGTATTTCTGATAAACATGTACTCCTTCTATCCCATGAAAGACTGCGGTGCTAGTTTGCGTTTTCAAACATATTAGTAGCGGTATGAATGCCCTGGCATGGAACTAATCAGACTTTCTAAGATGGTGGTTGCATGTTAGTTTTGACATGCAAATCAGATCGAACTAGGTAGTTGTTGGCAATGTGGCAGATGGCTCAACCCATTGCAGATTGTGTGCTGATAAGGCAATAAAACTCCAGGCATCAACTTTGTCATAGTTTTGTTTGCACCACATCACATACACATACACGACTTACAAACATGGATTTCAATCTTTCTAAGTTGTGTATCAACCGTGTAATTAACAACCTTCAAATACCACCACCAAGCATCATCACGATGACATCATTCTACCCAAATGAAATGAGACATGATACCGTTAAATATATTGTTGACGCCTTTTTGGCCAACACACGAATGCACTAGATCGTGCGGCGCGCAAAGGAGCTCGCTGCAGCACCTCTGCGACGGGCGCTCAGACCCCCTGTTACGGACGGTCGGACTCCCTGTGACAGACGGTCAGACTCCCTGTGACAGCCCGGTGAAGAAACCAACGAACACCCACCCGGGAGGGACCCCGTCAGGGTAGGCGCACGTAGGGTTGTTCTAGGCTCGGCAGGCCAGCTAGGACGCCTCCTCATGCCATAGAGACAAGAGAAGAACAGCACATGGGATTGGAAAAGTGGGGCAAAGGGATAAAAGATAAAACGATAAAAGATAGATTTGTTTGTGATTCGGTTGGATCCCCTCAATCGGTCGTGGCCCTTTATATTTATAGGGTGGGGAGGTCTTGCCCCGCAAGGAATCAAGAGATCCTAAAGAAATCCCGTCAAAATACAACTTTAACTCGGTTTGCCCAGGCACAGCCGGTCTAACCTCCTGTACAGGCGGTCTAACCGCCTGTCGTACAATGCAGAACTTCCTAAGGTCATAACTTTCTCGTCCGAACTCCAAATCGGACGTACTATATATGGATTTTGATATACTCAACGAGTGGAATCCATTGGTGAAGTCCAATTTGCAATTTAAGGACTTTGTACAGCCGGTCTGACCGGTTGTGACAGCGGTCTGACCGGTTGTGACAGGCGGTCTGACCACCTGTCGCAAGCCTGCCAATTTTGGTCGTCAACATATATAACTTGATTTGACCTCTGATAATTAAGTCCATTTTACTCTTTACCGCTCATCATTAATTCATAATTGATTCCATTGTGTTCACCTACCCGGAGCGGCGCATCTTTGCCGCCCGGATGTTTATATACGCTCATTGGAAAATCAAATATTTGCATGTTGCTTCTTTAATTCCAATCTTTGTGATCCCCTTATTTTATCGCTAGCTATATATCCACAGGATTTTGTCGGGCATTTTTCTTGCAACAGGGTGAGGAAGTGAGGGATAAAGATAAAAAATAAGAAAACAAGTGAGGAGTGTTCAAGCAAATGAGTTACGTTTTCTACATGAGTAGAGCTATTCCCCCAACAGATTCAAAAAATATAATGTATTTTAAAAAGGATGGACAACATTTTGAGAGTGGTAGGCATCAGAAGAACTTTGAGAGTGGTAGGCATCAGGAGAACAAGAGCTGGAAAGGAGACATGTTTCGTCATTCATCATGTGGATGTGCTAACATGTTTTATCAGATTTTCTATGGAGAAGTGAGGTGCCATTGTTCCTATAACTAATTGTCAACCCCTAGTCTTTGTTGATGAACTGAGGAAAGTGCTCAAATATAGTTATTATTAGGAGGTTATCGTGACGCACAAATTCAAGGCATAGAAACAAGTAAAATTTGGGGGGGGGGGGTAACTATTTTTTTACTCACAGATTGTGCCTAAGGCAATAAAACTCCGGTGTACGTTCGGGCATCAACTTGTCATCGCTTTGTTTTGACCACACCACATGCGCATACACATCTTGCAAACAAGGATTTTGATCTTTCTAAGTTGTGTGTCGATCAACCGTGTAAACAGACTTCAAAGCACCCACCATGGAGCACGTGCGTGATGACATTTGTAATACCCAAATAAAATGAGACGTGACACTAATAAATGTCACTTGATTTGACCTTTAATAAGTTCATTTTCTTCCTTACCGTTCATCAACTAATTCATAATTTATTCTCTCATCTATTGTGTTCACCTATCGGAGCGACATCTTTGCCGCATGGACCTTTATTTATGTAGCCTTTTGCTTGACAACATAAAATTATTGCTTGTTGCTTCTTTAGTTCCAATATTTCTGACCACCTTATTGTAACTAGCTAGAGGCAATATTCTGTTGAGAATTTTCCTCCTTCAAACTAAGAAGAGAGTAAGTGAGCCTCCTCATCTGAGGGCTATTTTCTACGTGGCTGGGTCATTTCTCAAACAGATCCGAAGTATATAATGTGTCAAGAAAAAAGAAAGGATGGACAACATTTTGAGAGTGGTAGACATCAGGATAATGCGTGATGGAAAGACGAACTGTTTCATTATTGATCATGTGGATGTGCTAACGAGCTGTATAAGACCCTGCATAGTGCAGCAGTGTTGGGCCTCAATTGGTCTTCACATTACTATAGCATGGTCCTCCCTCCAAACTATATCTGGAATATCTCAATGCCACCCTTCTTCATGGAAGTCATAAATAAATAACATTTTAGACATCATCAGGATTTCAAACCATAATAATTTGACATTTCAAATATATATATTCGCTTCAGAGTGCCGAACGTCACCTATGATTTCAGGGAGTTTTTTTTTAAATGAAGGAAACTTCATTAAATTTTTTTTCCTTCCATAAATAAGAACACGAATCACCATGTACCTGAACACTAGTTAATATAAACTCCATCAATTCCTACGCTAACTTACCAAACAAAACGTACTAGCTAGTAAGTTTATTGATTACAAAGTGTACTAAACGTAGTATAGCTCCCATGTCATTGGCACCACACTACGGTTACTGAACTTGAATTAATAGCCACAGTGGCAACTTCATCTATATAAAAGATCACCTGTGCGGAAGCCATTTCAATCCACCACCAGCGTCTAGTGAAGCTCTCCAACGACGAAGCACAACCAAGGACTCAGGAAAGAAATGGCCAACCTCACCGTCCTCGTGATCATCTTCCTCGTCATGATGACCCAGGCGACCATGTTGCCTGTGCACGGCGCCCGCGCTTTGGAGCGCGTGGAGCTCGTGGCCGTCGCCGAGGCCTCGTCGCCGGCGAAGCCACCCTCGTCGACATCGTTGCGAGTCCCGGCTCTCATCCCCTTTGATGGCTCCTTTGGAGAAGAAGAGGCGTACGGCCCTTCCGCGGCGGAGTACCTCGCGCCTGACTGCACCTATAAAACGCCGGTGTTTGGGCCCTAATTAAGCTATACATCTTGTCCTAATTCAGGTGTTACCTCAAGTGACGAGTGAGCATATATGCGCTGCTACTACCTTTGGTTATAAGTTGCGTCAAACTATCAAAACCATGTAAACGGCCTTCAAATAACAATTATTATTGTCCGGTATTGTAATGTTCGAGGTAGCAAGTCATGTATTTTGTTTGGAGGACTAGAAGAAGACAAACATAACTTTTTGGGAGAGTAAAATATACCTTTTCCTACTAGATAGTATATCATGCTTGGCATATTTTTAAGCTATTTTGTGTCGTCTTGACCACTTTTGCCAGCGTTGCTGTACACGTAGGCCCGGTCCCGAGGGGGGGCGAGAGGGGCGGCTCGCCCGGGCCCCCGGAGCCAAGGGGCCCATTCTAGAACTGTTATGTACAGGTATAGTATACACGTATGTATACCTACGCGATCAATGTCCCTAAAAAACTTACGCGATTGATCGTATCATGTAAAACTAGGCCAACGGAGCGATCGCAACGACGTGTGCCATGCGATTAATTTCTCGGCGTTTGATTTGCTTCCCGTGATCCCGTCCGCCTCATCGCTTCGAATCCAGAGTCATCGGCGTGATTAAACGCGGCTCGCAGACCTAGCGAGGAGGTGGAGACAAGAGGGCAAGAGCCGATCGGCCCTTAGCGGCGGACTCGATTGGCGTGGCTTCCACTGGTGAGGAAGGCGTTGAGCATATCCGTGGGCAGGAGCAGCGGCACGACTCTAATCTCCGGCACCAGAGCAGGCCGCCCGCCATGACGCCAACAAACCAGATAGTAGCAGACTACAGGTGCGAATCTTTGCTCCAAGTTCACAGGCTCAAGAGATGAATTGTTGTTTCACGTAATCATGTCTTCATTTATGAATGAGAATTGGCAATCAATACGGTTGGTGCCTCATTGCAGTAACAGTAAATAATCAATTGTTTGATTTTTAAATTCTGGTGATGAATAGATGGTATTGGAAATAGTTTATCCAGAGCGACAAAGCTAATATTAATTTAGAAATTCAGGTCTTAAAAGGAAAATGTAAATAACTAAGGTAATTATATTGATTGTTTATAAAAAAATATTTACATACTATTGTAAGGGCCCCAACTTTTTATTTCGCCCAGGGCCCATAAAACTCAGGACCGGCACTGTGCACACGCTGATATTAACCAGACTAAAGAATGTGTAGATGGTTTCTGAGGGGAAATTCTCGCCACAACATCAAACACTATATTTCCATGCAACATTCACTATCCTCCAAAAATCAAATCAGAGTCTGGAATATACTTATTAATTCACACCTACACGACGACAGAGGTGCTGATTTATGCAAGTAATTTATCTATATATAAGTAACTCCTCGTATACACGAAGTACTACTGTGATTAACGCATGAATTAAAGGGTTAGATTGGAATATTAAACATAAATTACGAGAACAATGTTGGCAACGTATCATATGGAAACCAACTTCCCGTGGAAACTAAAATCTGGGCCACACAATGTTGATCCAAAGGTGCGACCAGATCAGGTGGGAGGGGGTGATTTACAAAAGCGTCTTACAAATCACCCCTCCCACCTCTCCTGAGTTTTGCGAATCACCCCTTCCACCTGATTTGGATGCGCCCTTAGATCAACATCGTGTGGTCTAGATTGAAGTTTTCATAGTTTCCATGGGAAGTTAGTTTCCACCAGATATGTCCCCAACTATGTGTTATATATATATATATATATATATATATATATATATATATATATATATATATATATATATATATATATATATATATATATATATATATATATATATATATATAGGGCACGTCTATTTGAAGCGCCGCGCGTTGAATAATCCTATCTATACCGCGGAAGGAATCGCCTGGGCGATTCCTTCTGCCACTTTTCTTCTTTTTCTTTTTTTACTTTTTCAATTTTTATTTTCCCAAATTTTATTTTTTATTTTAAATTTGTATCTTCATCAATTGTACGACGTTTCTATGGTCGAAGAGAAATTTGTTACCACGAAAATTTGCTGCACTATAGATGTTTCTGTACCGTTCGCCTACCATGTGGCAACGTATGAAATTTACCGTGGTAAAAAAAATAAGATGGGCCATTCGCTCTGCTTTCTATTCAGGATGTCCCCCATAGCCTCGACGCGGATAAAGCTTCCGCACCATCGGTGCCTCGCGATAAAATCGAGAAGTCAACAGTCCAATCTGCCTTTCTATTGGGTTCAGTTTCCATGGACTTAAAATAGATCCTTCCATATCAAATATTTTGATGCTATTTACGAGGACTACGAAACTAATTGCATAAGCTCTAGACTTTTCCGCAAGACGAATCAATTAAAATTAATTGACTCATCAATATCATATGCTCATTACAGCATCACATGGTTAGAATCAGATGGTATAATCATGGCATAATTAGATTTTATAGTACCTCATTTATAATTGTTTAATACACTTAATTAGTACGCAACATAAGATGAGACCGGGTTTATTTTAAGCCCTAGGCGAACCAACACTCTCTTACCTCACCTCATTCTTTCATGGTTTTATCTCACCTCTCACTGCCAGAAAAAGGTATATGGCAGGGGCAGCCCATCGTGCTTAACTATAGACGTAATGTCTATATTTATCGGTGAATTAACTAGACTACTAAAATTTTTATATTTTTGTATAACTAGACTTTTACACTCCTTTGAGATAGAATTAGAGCCACTACACCTCAAAATAACATGTTTAGTGTAAAGGTTATGATAATGTTTCTAACACCACTTATCATAGTATAGTCATGTATTTGTACTCGGGAGGTGTGTTATTGTTGTATTTTCTATTTTTTTTCCATTTGCTTTTTGTATTTGCAATATTTTAGGAGAGCAAGATTATTTATGATATTGCTAATATAGTTTATGGTTATCCATTCTACTAAATAGTAAAGTATTGAATCTAAGATACATACATGATTGTATATTATTTTGTAAAGAAATGTATTTTACGGGCGCGGCAATAGCGCGCCTACCATCCTAGTATTATTCAGCGTCTGATCGGAGCTCCGGCTAGTGAATGTGCCCACGTAATTACTTCTTTGTGTTCGCTGGGAGTAAAAGGTACAGGCCATTGACGACGTGAATTTACTGCAGTAAGTGATTCATTTTTCCGGTCGACGAATCAAGGCAACGTATCATGATCGCGTTCGATCCTGCGTGCTTCGAGATGGTGCAGACCGGACGGTGTGACGCCGCCGCCCGCCGGAACTCCGACGTGCTCACAAGTTCAAGTAATTATTACTTCTTTTTAAGTTGACGTAAGAATCGCTAGTTACTGTACGTGACCGTAAAAATCGAGTGAAGAGTTTGCCCGCCTCCGTTTGACGCGTCAACGATCTGCATGTGGCGCAGAGGGCGACGTGGGCAGGAAGTTCAGGGGCGGCGACTGCGTGGCGGACGATCGAGGCGCTCGAAGGGCGCTGGGCGGCGGCTCCACTGATCTACCTCAGCTGTCGTCTTTTTACACGACGCATGATGGTTTGCTGGCAAGTTAATCATCTTCAGACTTCATTTGAAATGGGGCCTTTCCCTTTCACCTACTTTACCACTGAACAATGCATTAATGACTGCGCTCTTACCCGTGGTACTAAACTCTACAGTATACCTGGTTTCTTCTTGCATTGCTTCTTTTCTCAAAGCCTCTCTTCAAATATCCTGTCGGGGAGAGGGGAGAGTAAGAGACGAGATGACAGACGAGGAAAATAATGATCGAGAAGGCCAATGATGGCGATGATTTCTAGGAATGGGAGACACCAGGACCAGGAAGGGGCTTCCATGGCAAAGGCGACATATATCCGACAGCGACCTGGCCCCGTGACCGTCTGCTAATTTTCCGCTCGAATATCACCATCCTGAACGATCTGTTCCAGACGGGGGCGTTCGTTGTCGAAAGAAGAACTGGGGTTCCCCTCCTGTCAACTCAAGGACGCCTAGACATTTGGCCCTTTGCCGTGCACTCACAGAACGACAGGAATCTGCGAGAGATGGAGGCACTGGTGACTGGTGAGGGGTTCGGCCTTCAGGCGGCCCGCGGCCGTGCACACAGGTACCGTACCCATCGAGGAGGTCGAGTACGGCCTTCTGCCCCTGATGGTGAAGCACGACCGAAGCCATTGGCCGGCAATCTACAACCACTCGAGCCTTGAGAACGGGCTCTTGTTTCAGTCTCGGATTCACCAGGAGCTTACCAAAGTCATATAGAAAACCCACAAGGCCAAATGCCTCAGTGTGCCGAGAGGTCTTCAGTTTCCCTCGGATTGGCAGTCTCGAGTTCACCAGAACAAGGTAAATTAACCGGTTTCAATCTTTTCTTGCGGTCCTTTTGCCTCGATCCCTATTACTTCTCTGTTCCTAAAAGTTGGTTGGTACACTTCTTTCTTCCCATCTGCAGCATCATGTCGGAGCAACTACAACACGGGCCAAAGTACAGAGAACCCAGAGATTCTGGTTTCATGAGGAACGGTGAACAGCGCGGTACCGACAAATCAGTGGCATCCGGAGCGACCACCATAGCAGTAGTGTTATAATGTCAACTCTGAATGCCCTTTACTACTCTTCGCATGTTTGCAGAGGGCTTAATATCCTCTTTTGTTACCCTGCACCATGAACCTCCGTCTAGTTCCCTAGCACTGTATCAGATGGCTAGGCAAGAGGTAGAGGACAAAGTTCGCAGGTGGCGAGGTGCCGGCAGCTTGCTGCATTGTCGCAAGATCGCAGTCCCCTTCTAGAGTCCAGCAGTCCATGGATCTGCCGCCCCTAGGGTTCTTGATTTGCAGAGGGGATTTCAATTTTCTGATTTGGGAGAAAGGAAGGCTCCAGCCTTTGGAGAACGAACAGAAAGCACAGGGGCAGGGCGCTCGTGCTTCGTGCGTGCGTCGAGGGAGGCGAAAGAGAAACCCTTAGCTTTAACAATCTCTATTTCTAGTATCTTGCGGTGGTGCAACAAGAACAGAAAGATGAAGCTAGTGCCGATTGGGCTTTACACAATTGAGTTGCACTGACTAGATAACAACGATAGCGATTAATCACGATTGGAATGTCAGACATCGTGAGGACTCATCACGAACCACAGTCCAGATCAAGCATCTTCGGTTCAGTAGCGTTCGCACGTTGGCCTTGATTGACCCACCTCGTGGCTCGTAGGCGCGCGCATGGAAGGACGAAGCAGTGTCGATGACTAGTAGCTGCTCGATTAGATGCTTTGCAAAGCCGTGAGTGCAGTCAAACGTAAACAGCCGCTAACCTGTAATGACTGCAACATATATCTTGGATCTGGTACGGCGCATCGTCCTGAACATATATGCTTTCACTTGCATTTTTTTTAGGGTCCTTTCACTTGCATTTTATTTCATCATCTGAAAAAGGCCTGTAAGCAATGACTGCATTTGGATCTCTTCTGAGTTCTGATCCTCGCACATTTACTGCTCTGAGATTTGTCACGAAATAAAACAAGACATTCATGCAGGCCGTTCGGGCTTGTACTTTGCTAATGCACCCGTGTTTAATTAGCATTGCTCGGTGTTTTTTGTCGGGGGATTCCAGCCCAGGCCAGCTCTCATCATCTGGCTCCTTATTATGTGTAGCCCAGCCTGTGTGTAAGTGTGTTTATGCATGGTCTCTCTTCTTCTTGCTATCCTGGTTTTTCCCTAGTCGTGACACGAGTGAGAGAAAGAAAAAAAATTCTTGAAGAGATCGGCACGTTTAACATTGTAAAGTTTTGGGAATGAAAGGCATCGGGACAACCCATATGAGTAGCACAAACCAATTTAGCGCACATAGTTGGGAAGCATCCACGGCGGCGTATTGTTTGGAAGATGGTGCAACAACATAGGTGACAATAGTCTAGCATCCACATGCAGCAGGGGGCCGGCTGTTGCATGCATACAAGGATAATCTACGTATCAGGTGCTATGAACCCGGCTTTATTCTTTTCTGTAAAATGTGGAATACACATATTTCTCCAGAATCTGGAATATCTGTATTAATTTATTATAGTTCGATGAAAGCACTCATTCAGCGCCACTACGTTGCAGGTAAACTTGCATGTATCGAGCTGTCTGGTGGATCAATCAACAACTCATCTGGTTCAACCTTCATATTCTAGCCAACCACACTGATTTGGGTAACTTCGGTTTGTCATATCCATACTACATACATGTGCCAGATTACGCATGCATGTCGATGACACTGAACGCATGATCCTCGTCTCTTCGCCTCCAACCTCAGGACCTCACAATATATACAAGTTGGATGAAAGTTGCTAGTTGTTGACAGGTAGATATAATTAAATCTGTAGACAATGTGGTGAAATGAAGAATTTTAACTAGAGAATAAAAGGCGTCAGGAGAAATTACTAGAGGCCCTGTTCAGATTCCCTAAGAAAACACTATTTATTCTAACTTTTTACTATTCATCAACTTTTCACTATTCATCTCTCTCACAAAACACGTTTCCCAGCAAGTGCTACAGTGTTTTTCTTCAGATACAATATTTTTTATCTCAATTTGAACACAGTCTGAGTTTGAGCACAACTGCAAGTAGCAGTAGGGTGATATATGAACTGCTAGCTACTAGCTGTTCAGATTCATCCAAAATGTTCCTTCCTACGTACGTTTCTTATTTAGGCAGCGTTCGCTTGAATAGTCACATATATATGATCTAGTTTCATCGTGTATGTTCTGGCTTGTACAAGTTCGAATTAGTAACACTGCTACCAGATATCGTTTTAAAAACTCTTGCCCTCGCAATCAATATCCCTGCTTGTAGGAACATGCAGGAATTCAGAGCTTCTCCAATTCACAACCAGAATTTGAAACTTTTCCAAGTGATGTGGGGTTCTCCTAGTATTTTAGTATTTAAAGTTTAGTATAGATTTCCCCTACTAAAGTCCTCTCCTAGTGTGGTTCTCCTAGTGTTCTAATTAATATTATAAGTACACTAGAAAGCAGAAGTACATGATGCACATGAATCAGTGAATCACATTACTCGTCTACGCCATCTTCACAGCTTGATCGAGACTTTGCACCAACTCTGCCCGACCTTTATTTGTGGATAGAAGGACAAACACTTTAATTTTCTGCCCTGCACATCACCAACTCTGCCCGACCTTTGTCTTCATTAGCACCTTGGGTTTGCTATGGTATTCTCACATATAGGTAGCTAGACTCGTATGTTGTATATATATAGATATAAACTACTACGCTATGCATGGCTAGACCGCTAGAGAGTGTGTGTTACAGAGTTGTTCTCCAATCGATTTGTGCTCAGGTTGCTGTAGGCCCGGGATACTCCCTTCGTCCAACAATCACCGTCGTCTAAGCAAATTCTGTTTTTCCAAAAGTCTTCGTCGTATTAAACGGGACCACGGCCTTTCCTCGTTCCCAAGCGTCTAGGACTCCTCGTACGTGCTGCGCATTTGTTGCACCGCCCTCCTCCCGTCGCTTGAAGTACTCTCTCCTTCCCTCCCGTTAGGTCCCATCGTTCTCCCTCCTCACACTTCTGCTTGCGCTCGCCTCCGTGCCCTTCTGCTAGCACCCCAGCTGCAAGACATCGTCAACTACAATGGAGCACCAAGGCCCAGGTCTCGTGCGTGGCGAGGTAGACGTTTGCGTGGCGCCGACCTGCAGGATCTCGTGCGTGGCGAGGTAGACGTCGATGGCGGCGCCGACCTGCAGGATCTCGTGCGTGGCGAGGTAGACGTCGATGGCGGCGTCGACCTACAGGATCTCGTGCGTGGCGAGGTAGACGTCGATGGCGCCGCCGACCTGCAGGATCTCGTGCGTGGTGAGGACGTCGTCAATCATGGTCTCTTCCACGAGCGAGACTCCTCGGATGAATCCGATGGTTCGTCCATGAGCGAGGTGCGTTTTGTTATGGATTCTTTGGCCGGAGAAACTGAAGTGTCTGACTCCCAAGAAACCCTTACCGATGCTGATGAATGTGCTACCGATGCCCTAATAGGTATGGCCTCTATTGATGTTAGCACGTTCAAACTTGACAAGGAGGTTCATGCAGCCGTCTCCTTGTTGCTGCCCATTTTTTTTCCTTGCATCAATGGTTCCCAGGATGAGGTGATGAACGATGCTGCGATTACACTTTTTTGGATTGGCAATGGTATGGTTCATGGCTATGGATCAGCCATGGTAGCCGATGAATCACCTAAGGATGAGAAGACTGAAGAAGTGATAACGTCTATGTTCAAGATTGTCTTTCCAACGATGTATGAAGGCATCTAGTACTAGGATACGATGCCTCTGTTAGTTTGTTTTGATGTTGGATGTAATCTGAATTTTTAATTTTGTTTGCAGTTTCATTAATTTAATCATAGCAGTGATAACAATGAGATGGCTTGATTATGAAGTGGCAAACAATTCTAACAATGCATCTCTCCTAATTCTATGAAGCTTAAAACAATTCTAACTAGTGACAAATTGCATGGCTTGATTATGAAGCGGCAAAGGGCATTTTAGCATAATGGGAAGACGTCCTTGGCGCTCCAGGGTCTTCTTCTTCATGTGAGGGATGTCGTAGTGCTGGCCGCCGTTATGCTTCATGATCTCCATCATGCAAGCTTGCTGAGTTAGGAAAATTCTGTTCGATCTATCCACTAGGTATTTTTGATATGCCTCATCAATCTTCTACAAAATTTCTCTAATGTTGTTTGGTGTACCTTTCTCAAACAATGCTTGGATTGCAGCAAAAAATCCAAGATCCAAGACGTTCAGATCAGGTGAGTTAGGAGGTTGGCACGTTAGCCTAACGTCCCATCCACCAGCTTGTGCTGCTTGAACAAATGCTGGATCATCTACTGCGATGTGAGTACGTGCATTGTCTTGTTGGATGAAGATCGGCAACCCTCTTTCTTCTGCAGGCCACTTTGCCTTCAATGCTGGTAAAACTTTGTTGATCAGAAAGTCTCGGCTAACATCCTTTGTTACCGACGTCATTGCCTTAGTTACAAGCTCACCTGTAAATGTAAACAAGCTTGCTGAGTTAGTAAAACAAAAATAAAGTCATGTACACTTTGAGAATTGAGATAAATATAAAGCTCACCTCTTTCCCTATTTGGACTCTTCCTTTTTGCTGGCTCTACCGTGACAAAGGGAAAAATCCCTATTTTTCCATCAAAAGTGCAATTTCCATTTGCATCATACCTAGGCCTTGTAACCACAGCCAGAAACATCACTTTTTCTATGAAATTCTTACTTTTCACAGTGCGCTGTGGTCTTTCTTCATCATTGGCCAGAGGTTCTTACGTGTTCTATAGAACCATTTTTCGTCAATGTACACAACGTTGTACATTGGTTTGAAAAATAATCCATCCATCATGGACAAACAATATTTTACCCGTGCTACTTTGTTCTGATCAGTCAAACTAAACTTAAGATCATTAGTATGACGACGAAAGTAGCCTTCTTTGAAACGGTTATAAAGGGTGCTTTTCTTTACTCCTAAAGCATTAGCGAGGTCATGAAAGGTAGAGCGCTGCCTAAGAGGGATGTTTTTTATGGTTTCCAATTCAATCTCTACTCGTTTCCTACCACAGTTCTTAGAGTACTTGTTCACAATTCCCTGTATCCCACCATCTTGTCCATTTTTCCAAATGGTTTGCACAACTCTTAAAGGGACACCAAACTTTTCAGAAACTGATTTCGTAACCCCACGACGAAGAACAGGTGGATCAGTTTTTGCTAACAAGTCAAGGTATATGGCCATCTTTAGATCATCCGGATAGTGCTTCCTCTTTCTCAAACCTGAAGAAAATAAAATCTGAAACTCTATCTGAAACAGTAAATGGAACACTAACTGAAACCGAAAGGCTTAAACTAACCATCTGTTGCTGCTGCATGTCCTTGCAACCAAGGAATGTTAACATCATCTGTTGCTGCATCATCACCTTGCACTCCATCTACTGCATCCCCTTGCACCTGATCAGCTCCTTGGCTGCCATCGTCGTCTGCACAAAAAAAAAAGGAAGAATAAGCTAGTGGACATAAATAACATAAGGCAAACCAAAGGAAGAATAAGCTATTTTTGCACCTTGGCTGCCATCGTCCCAAACAAAATCATAACCAAGTTCGTGTGCTGGCCCATCATACTCATCAATATCATCCCAATCCATGGCATGCAAGTCGCCAGATTCAGGTGGCTCGTCATTCAAATCAATTCCTAATCCAGGCATCTAATCAGAGGTGGAGAAAGAAGAGGGGATGAGGTGGAGAGAGCACTGGACTACACTGGACGTCTCCATCCTCCTTGCCGACTTATATAGGCCGTCGAAAATTTCTGGTTCGAAATTGTGGTGTGGCGCCAAATGAATTTTGATGCACAGGTGGCTGAGTTTCAAAGTTTGGCTGCCAAATTTTCGAGCACAGGAAGTGTAGAAATAAGGCGGGAAAGAATTTGGGAGAGAAAGCCAGCGCCAGGCTTCTGCACGGAGCACGGCAGCGCCGCGGGAAACGGAGAATTAGCGGTGTTAAACGGTCATTTGCTTGGGAAACGAAAAAACGCTCAGGCATTAAAACCAATTGCGGCTATTTACGTTAAAGCTCGTGGGCCATCGACCTTCCTTGGTCTCTGCACAGAACGCTTAGACGACGGTGATTGTTGGACGGAGGGAGTAAAACATAGTCTCAGTCTCAAAGATGCACTACCCGAAATTGAGACTCGCATCATTGCAGGAACCCCTTGCAGCACAACTTGATTTGCGATTTCCACGGCATCCTGAACTTTCTACCAGTCGCCTTAGCACTGGAGACGCCTGCAAGAAACCACTGGATTGCAGAACCAGCCGGCCGGTTGAATCCCTGCTTCCTATCAAGGCGGCGCAATGGCACGGCACGAGCAAGGGGTGTTCAAGGCCGCTGGCTTGCATTGAGGCTCAAATGTGCTCGGAACGCAGGAGTTTTCTCTTCGTTTGCTCCGGCATGTAGTTCTTTGGACCTCCATCACCGTACACGCAAAACTGTCGCAAGGGGGACCTCTGCATGCTTGTACATGATCGATCGTAGCTGGCCAAGTTCACTGCTCTAGACTTTAGTTGGTTTTCGTGCAATTTTCTTGATCTAAGGCACCTTTCCTTTGGCACTGGCTAGATTCGAGATGACAAAAGGCTTGACAAATCTGGACTATAGTAAACTTGCTTAGATGTGGATCAAGACTAAATCATACAATGAAAATATGATAATTGATCAAATTAAGCTCGTTGTCTTGTATCCCAACCATGAAGGAAACCATCAAACACGCGTGCAATGTTGAGGTCAGAGTGGGGCCCATTGTTCATTTGGAAATTCAAATTCGCTACAAAGGCCCAAGTGCGAAATTCATGGGGCCACTGCGCTCCCTCGCGCGCGGGTGGCTTCGTCGTGCATTGTCGAGGCCCAGGCGCCCAGCTTCGTTGGTGTCACTAGGCACGCGCTGCACCAACATGTCCTTTGCATTGGTTTGATTATTCAAGACAAAAAGGCTCAAAAATTTGAACGTATGATAAACTTTTCTTATAACACATGTATGTATTTGGTTTCTGTAAGGGGTGAGAGACAAGTTTTTATGAAATTGTCCCCGGTTGGGTCCACCTGTAGCCCAACAGGAAATATAAACCAAGCATGTGTCCAGTCAGTTGCTCCATCTTCTTCTAGTGGCAAGGTGACTAGCTAGACAAGGCCGCTGATGCTGCTGTATATATTTGAGTCATGGTTCCTCGATCGACATACAGTAGCGAGAAACTGAGAAAGGTGTCGAACAAGTTTTGGGAACGGGAGACACCGGGAGCGCTTGCGAGAGAAAGATGAAACTCAAATCTTGAGAAGTGAGCCACTGAATTGGAGACGCAGCAGCACTCAGGGCTCGCGTTGTGTGTCTCACTTGTCTGGGAGGTCCCCTAGTCACCATGCCTCCTTCAAGTGGCCAATGAAAACACAGGTGGCGTGTTAAATCCTCGCGTTGCTATATGTAAATGGTCTCGTCCCCATACACATACAGAGAGCAAAGTAAAAATGTGATGTTTGGCATAATGGCCTATACACATACACAATAATAATAAAAAATACCGAATAGTATTCAATTATTGGGGCCGATGATGTGCAGATGGCACTTCAAGGTCCAACCGTTGCATACTAAACGCTATGCACGTGTACACCCTTGATCCGATCGGAACTCGGTAGCAAAACCGGACTTCACACTAGTCCGTTTAGGATTATGACCTGAGCGCCACATAGATCTTCACCATAAAAAAACAGCAACACGTTTTGTCCAAACTCGCAAAAACCCATGAGGCAGCAGCATCGGCTCGAGACCAGAAGATGATCGGACGATAGATCCACGCGTAGCGTAGGCTCGCAGTTGCGGCTGAACTAAGCGCGCTAGGGCTGTGCATGGATCGGTCAACCCACCCATCCGGTATCCACCCAAACCATGAAACTAAACAACCCATAGGATTGGATTTAAATGAGTAAGAACCCATTAGACCCATGGATCTCGTCGCTGCGCGCCTGCGTCGGGCTTCTTCTACCTGTAGTCTTGTCTTCTCGCCCTGCAACTCGGAGAGCGAATGCTCCAAACAAGCACTAGGCAAGCGGAGCTCAAGCGGGCCTCGATCTCGTTCAAGTTCATGCTCCTGCGCAGCCATTGAATAGAGAGACGAACACGTCCTGCCTTACCCTCTACTAATTCAGGAACTTTTCAGTTTGCATCCATGGCGCACGACACTTGAGATGGGGAATTGCTGCAGGTAGTGCGAGTAATGGCGTGCGCTCCTCACGAATCGATTTCCTTGGTGGCTGGTTGAGCTCGTGGCGGCGGGGAGGCCGCGCCAGCGGAGCTCGCGCCCGGGTCTGCGGCAGCGGGGAGGCCGCGGTAGCGAAGCTCGCGCTCAGGTCCGTGGCGGCAGAGCTCTCGCCTGAGTTCGCGGCGGCGGCCGATGAGAAGCTAGAGCCCGGGTTCGTGGCGGCGGAGCTCTCCCCCGCGGCGGCGGCTGGCGAGGACCTCGCATCGGAGGTCGTCTTTAAGCACGAAGATGCTGCCGCACTGGCTCGCCGCTGCTCTGCATCAACGTCGTTACGATCCATGTAACCCACCCAATCCAATCCATTTAAACTAGTTTATAAATGGGTGGATCAAAATACTACCCAAATCCGCGAAAATCCACCCATGAACAGCCCTAAAGCGCGCGATCGAGGACGTTCCCGGCCGCCCCCTTCAACTGCACCTGCACGCGCGACGGCTAGCATCGTCGTTGCATCGATCAGCTTGCGGCCCTTGAAGCACATGGCGTCCAATAATGACCGGCCACTTCTAGTGGTGCACGACGACAAAGAGGGACACCTCGTCTACGACCTTCTGCTCCTCCTCCTCGACGGCGAGGCGGAGAATGACGCGGCGGCGGCGCTGGCCTGCTTCCCACGGCCCGTCGCGCACTTCGCCGCGTCGCTGGGCCTGCGCGCCCTCGCCGTCTCCGGCGGCGCCGTCGTGGGCGCCTTCTACGACTTCTGGGGCGACACCCTCATCCACGACACCGTCATGGACAACCCCGGCTGCGGCGGCCTCGTGCGCTGGCCCAACAAGCACAGCTTCACGGCGTCCCGAGACATGGGTGTCGGCCCCACGAACGCGCCCGCCATGATCCCCATGGCAGACGGCACCGTGATCAGGCTCGACACGACCCTCTTCGACGACCACTACGCCTTCTAGTCGCTCCGGCCACCCGTCGTCTCCGGCGCCGGCGGTGGCTGGCACGCCGTCTCGCTCCCGAAGCCGCCGATCGTGTACGCTGACGGAGGGAAGGAGCTCGTGTGGGTCTCGGCATACTTCGCGGTCGGAACGCGCGTGTGGATCTCCGCCGCACGAAAGGGCACCTTCTCCTTCGACGCCAGTGACGGCACGTGGCGGATGGAGGGGAGGTGGGAGCTGCCGTTCGAGGGCTCCGCGATGTACGTGCCGGAGCTCGGCTGCGTCATCGGCCTCGCCGCCGGGACGCGGCTGTTATGCGCGTACGACTTCGTGACCGGGAAGCCGCCGGTGATGCGCCGTGTGTGGACGGAGACGTGCCCGGAAGGATGCATCTGCACCGCCGCCGGCGAGGAGCGGCGGCCGTCGTGACCGAGGGACGTGCCGAGCCTGGCGTACCTCGGCAATGGAAGGTTCTGTATCTGCAGGCCCATGAGCGTGATGGAACCAGACGCAGGCAACTTCGGGCCGCCGATGAAGTATAATGCGGCGTCCTTCTTGGTGGTGGTGTTGCGGCGCTCCGGTAGTGGGGAGCTTGAGCTTGTCAGGCGCGGCAAGACGAGCTACATGTGCTTCCCCAAAAACAGTCAAATCTCATATCTTGGATTTATTCAGCCTGCTACTACCATCTAACTACACCTGATGAGCTAGCTAGTGAGGGCCGAGGCGGCCAAATGTATGTATGTCCATTTTCATATATTTTCAGCAATATTTTAATAGTCGGCTAAACTACCGCTATAGCCGGCTATAGCTGCTAGAAAAGAGCTTCCGCTATGGCATTTATCCGGCTATATCCCACTATAGCCAGCTATATCCTGCAACGACACCACTGCCGCTAAACGTCTTAGCCCGCTATTTAAAACACTGATTTTCAGACATAGTAAGATAATTTTGTGTCTCTTTTCCACATTGCTGCAATATTATCACCAAGACCTAGTTTCATCATAGTATCATGCGGTTTCTAACTACCAAGTTCACATTCATGGCGCCAACAATACAACAGGAACTCAAGAAATAGTAGCCTATACCCAAATACAACAGGAACTCAAATAGAGACCTAACATAGTACATGTACATTCATTTTTTAAAGCCAAGAATTCAAGAAATAGTAGCCTATACCCAAACTAGCCCGATCCTTGTAAAGGAATTACATAAACAGCTGGCAGCTAGCTTCTGACCTCTTCACTTAACTCATCTCACCTGATGACCTGATCGACCATGCTCGTTTACATATATACTACTTGGCTACACCCATCGTCGCATGCAGCTCCTATCTTATTACGCGACTATACCAATTACCTGCTGCTCCTCTTATGAACATACAGTGAGGTAATTTGAGAATGGAGGGCACCAGGACAATTCTGAAAAGGACCACAAAAGCAGTTAGCTTCTATCTAGGGAGCATGAATCCACGAGCATGACCGCATCACCGTGGCAGGTGGTTGGCGTGTAGGCTTGTAGCTCTGTCAAGGACCGTCGCAGCTACCCGTTGACGACCGTGATCTCCTCGTTGTTCCAGCGATACTCGTCAAGGATAGGAGCTGCTATCCAAATCCAATCGGTGGAAGGGACCGTGCCGTGCCTCGGAGATCTACAAAGCCTAAGAAGCCTGGTGTGGGTTGTGAGCAGTAGGGTGTGAAGGGAGGGGAGAAAACTTGATCTCTTGCTGTTCTTCCTGAATTCCCTGCTTCCTATCCCCAATCCCTCTCTGCTGCTAACAACTTGGGACACAATTACGGCCAGCATGCGTTTCTGAAGGCTACAATAACCCCTTTTTTTTACACAGAGGAGACTCCCGAGAACTCAATACCAGCAGCCATCTCCCGAGATTAAGTTGGAGGCAATGCCAATCAATCAGAACTGATGGGCTTCTCCGAATCCGTAAGAATCGCTTGTCAGTGACGTATAGGCCTCATGCGAGTGGCTTGCTGTTGTGTTTGCGATCGATGTGCAGTGATCAATGGGCTCATGTTAAGCAAACTGTTGGTTGCTACAACCTATGAAGTGAAATTGCTGCACATTCTTGCTTTGTTAGCCCCGTGCCTGTTCTGTTTGATCAGAATAAAAAAAACTGAGAAAGGAACCATTTGCATTTTTGGTTATTGATTGGTCTCAGATGATCCCATCCTCGTCTGTTTGCAAACTATTATCCTCGGGCACTTTCCTTTAACACAGTTCTGCAACATAAATACGTACGATCAACGATTCTAGCTACTTTCAGCCAATACCATGTGGACTTTACAAATTGAAATTCATGGCAATGTACTAGTGTACTCAGAAAATTCATGGCCCTGGCAGCCCCTGCCTTGGAAACACGGGGGATTCAATATGGCTCTCCAACAACCACTCTTGTGGTCTGAACATAGTCCATCACTCGAGTCGTTTGTTACTGACAACCACCTGCCTCTTCCCCCCCTGCTATCTAACTCGCCTTCCCTTGCTAGCGTGCATATATTGCTTCCCCTCCACTCCTTGGCCTAGCGACTACTGTGGTTGTAAGTGTCGAGTGTTGATTTGCTACAAACAAGAATAGCATTGCCCTAAAAAAACAAGAATGGGCCTCACACACAAAGTAACAAAGCAATTTGAGAATAGAAGGCATCAGGACAAGCTCGGAGGCGACCCGCCAAAGTAAGTAGCCACATAGCCATTCGAGAATGCTCGCTAACTTGGGCAGAATGTGCAGATGTGTCACACCTATCGTTTTTCCCCTTTCTTGTAGGCGAGATCTGAAGTTTCCTTCCAAAACCCTCTGAATTTCGACCAACAGCAAGCGGCATGGCGAACAAACGGCACCCGATCGAGACACCCTGTGGTATGTCGTGGAGGAATAGCGGCAGGCACGCGGCGGCTCTTCTTCTTCCTTGGATCGCGCGTGCATTCTGTCGGCAACAGTCCATACGCTGCTGATAAGAGCGACGCCGTCAACGTCTGCAAAGCTCAGTAGAAGAAAACGCAGTTGCTATCCTTGGGCCTGGCCCAATTGGCCAGCCGCGCCGAACTGAGCCCAACACGGCCCCCTTCCTCTTTCTCCTGCTCGGTCTCTCTTCCTTGTGAGTGAGGCCAGAGCCGAAAGAACAGAACTCCCAAACAACTGAATCGAAGCAGAAGAAACCACCACCGCTCTCGCTCGGCTTCGCTAACCTCGCCGGCTTTAGGGATTTGGCCGCAGCTGATCTCGCTTGTCCCGATATTTCTTGGTTTGATTCACCTCATAAACTATATCATTTGGTTCAATTTACCCCATAAACTCTATCATTTGGTTCAGTTTAGCCCATAAACTATATCATTTAATTTGTTTCAATTTACCCCCTAATGCAATTTATTTATTTGTTTTCTCCATATACAAGTTGACTTTTAATTAAAAATTTTGCATGATTGTAGTGTAGATCACAATGATGCATTTTCCACCACGTGTTAAGATATCTCCTATCATCTCACCAAATTTTAATTTAATACCGTACTTATGCATGGAGGAATAAAAAGGATTAATTGTATTAGGAGTAAGTAAAGTGAATCAAATGCAATAGTTGAGGGGTAAACTAACGCAGAAATAGTCTACAGGGTTATCCGACCAAAGACTATACTTGAAGGGAGTAATACACTAAAAGCTATAGCCGCGGTTACAGACACGTGGTCAGTAAGATGTAAGAAAGAAGCTTTAATAGCCACCTAACATAAGTATAAATTCATTTTTCAAAATTAAGAAAAATGGCTCATATATATATCTAAACCAGGGATGCACGTAGTCCCATCCTTCTAAAGGAATCACATACGCATTATTATATTGGTTTACCAACAGCTGTCATCCAGTTCTCACCTCTCATTTCACTCACCTAATCGAACATGCTCGTTTATATATACTGCTCCCCTCCAACAATCTTCACAGCTCCTCTTGTGTGATTATATCCGCTGCCGTTGCTCATGTACCCAGGGTACTGTTAGTCTGAACATTAGTGAGGCAGTTTGAGAATGGAGGGCACCGGGACAAATTGTGAGACGCACGACCAAAGTACGCAGTTAGTATGATCTAGGCCTCTACGGGGGCAAACATAATTGTTAAATTATGCAGAAGACATCGAAGTCATATGTATGCTCATATACCCTTTGGTCATTTTGGCTGTCGCAGGGGAGGTTTGATCTTTCAAAGATGGACGCCCTATGGGGACACCAGATTACCGGGGCCACAGGTGCAGGCTCGTTGCTCTGTTAGAGCCAGTCGCAGCGCAGCTCGGAGAGGACACCACCATGTACTACGTGACGACGGTGATCTCTTCGTTGTTCCGACGAATCGACGATACCTGGGATAATTCTCACCACCCTGCATTACTGAAGGAGAGTCCCGGCCCGATCCCAA
Organism: Digitaria exilis; assembly: GCA_015342445.1. Classification (NCBI taxonomy): domain Eukaryota; kingdom Viridiplantae; phylum Streptophyta; class Magnoliopsida; order Poales; family Poaceae; genus Digitaria; species Digitaria exilis. The sequence goes on along the minus strand of JACEFO010001754.1, from coordinate 1,579,944 downwards.
TTTCAGCAGCTCCCCATGCTCAAGTTGGTGGCAATGCCAACCATTGAGATCTGACGCCTGACGAGCTTCTCCTAATCGGTGTAGGCGCCGCTTTTTTTTTTGACGGGTCAACGGGGGGAGAGAATCCTCACCTGATTTTCATTGATCTTATCTCGATGTGCAGTGATCGATGGTTCCAAACTACTGTTGGTTGCTGCCCATTCTTGCCTCGTTATTAGCCCCGTGCCTATTCTGCGTGATCAGAATTATTAAAAAAAATGAACAAAAGAAGCATTTGCATGGTTGTTTATTGTTTGGTCTTAAGAGGATCACATCTTCATCATGCATCCTTTTGCACAATGCTGCAGCAAATATGATCACCGATTGCTACCTACTTTCAGCCAGTACAAGTAGCGGAGCTAACCCTAGCACCTGGGGGGCTCTCATTCCACTGTTCTTCTTCCTCCCTCTTCTTTCATGTCCATCTTTCTTCTTTCTTCAAAAAATAGTGAGAGGGCTCAAGGGGACTCCATGGAGAAACCAGCAGTAGGGGGGCTAGAGTCCCCTAGCCCCCCCTATGTATCTGCCCCTGATCATATGGACTTTACAAATTGAAATTCATGGCACTGTACTGGGGGATTCAATATGGCTCTCCATTCTCCAACAACCACTCTAGTCGTCACCTGAGTTGAACTTTCTGACAATCACCAAACTCTTCTAGGCTGTGTTTAGATGAGAGAGAGTAAAAGTACTTTTTTTTACTAGGATGCATGTTATGTGAGGAGGATGAATAGGAAAGGTAAAAAAGGAATTTTTAAGAATGCGTGTTCTGTGAGGGGGATAAATAGAAATTAAAAAATACTTTTGGAACCTGAACACAGCCCTAGTCTTCGCTCCTTCTATATAACTCACCTACCTCGCGTGCATATATATTACTTCCTCGACTCGTCGGCCTAGCGAGCAGCGACTGTAAGTCTAGTGTTGCCACAAATAGAGGGAATGAAGATGATGAAAACAAGAAAATCATTGCCCTAAAAAAATCAAAAATAGGTCATGACATGTTGACAGCTGAAGATATGCTCCTCGATCTTTCAAACTGTAGCGAACATAGGCTCACATGTACACAAACAAAGCAATATGAGAATAGAGGGCATCAGGACAAGCTCTGAGGCGAGCCGCCAAGGTAAGTAGCCACACAAGCACTCGGAATGCTTGCCAACTTGGGCAGAATCTGCAGATGCATGCCCAACTTACCCTTAGTTTCCTTTTGTCGCAACCAGTCCATGGCGTTTCCTTGCAAAATAAACCCTCTTTCTGAACTACAAACAGCAAGCGGCATGGCGACGAAACAGCAGGCGGTTGAGAAATCCAGTGGCATTTTTTTTTATTTCTATCCAGTGGCATTTCGAAGAGGACAGGCGGCTCTTCCTTGTTCTTGCTTGCATCGCTCGTGCAGTCAGTTTTTTTTTTTTTTTTTGAGATAGCTTGTGCAATCAGATTTTTTTTAGAACGCTCGACGCTCGTGCAATCAGATGACCAGCGACGCTGCTATTATCACCTGTAAAACTCAATTTTTCCCCAATTGATATGTTTGGGCCGGCCCAATTGGACGTGCCGAACCGAGCCCAACACGGCCCGCTTCCTGTATTTTCCCTTTGCTCGGTTTCTTCTTTCTTGCGAGAGAGGCCAGCAGAGCCGAACGACCAAAACTCCCCCAAGCAACTGAATCGAAGCAGAAGAATACCACCACCGCACTCGCTCGGGCTCCGCTCACCTCGCCGGCTTTAGGGTTTTGGCAGCAGCTGATCTCGCCCGCCCCGACATGGCCGCCGCGCACGCGGATTCCTCCGTCCCCGCCACCGGCGAGGCCCCGACCACCGGGGAGCACCGGATGGGGACCACCATCGTCGGGGTCTGCTACGATGGCGGCGTCATCCTCGGCGCCGACTCCCGGACCAGCACCGGTAGGACTTTCGATCCTCCCACTTGATCCTTCTGTGCTGCGGGATCCTGCCCCTTTGCGATAGATTTGGTGCGGGGATTGAACCGCGGGTCTAGGTTTTCGCTGGATTTCGTCAGAATTTGAGGGGTAGACGGTGGAGTCGCTGTCCTCGATCTGTGCTACCCCGTTCAACTTTGCCCATTAGGCTCTTAGTTTTGCTGTTAGTCTCACAGTTGGAGCCTGATTAGTCATTAGTCAGTTGGAGCTTGCAAGATTGGAGGACTTTGGGTGCTAGACTGCTAGCAGTAGAATAGACTAATGTTGAGGGGCTATGTATCACCGATACGACAATTCTAAAAAAAAAAAAATCAAGATACACCGATACGTCTAGTATATATAGATATATTAATATTTTCCATTATTCGCAAACTAGGAGATGCAAGACCAAATAGAAGATTACGCGGACCATCTCTTCCTGCTGAATCAGTCATCTTTGGCAATCTTAATCTCGAACTCAGGCTCAAAATTGAGAATATCAGCTTGAAGAATATTGAATCCATCAAATGTATAAGCCATCTGGTCAAATATCTACAGAGAAACACAAGTGGCAAGAAGCGAAAAATAAACTTAATTCATTTCACATCTGAAACTGTCGATCACAGGCTAGCAGGAAAAGAAACGAGCAACAGAGGATGAAAATGCAGAGGGAGTCAATCACGAACCTAGGCTCCCATGTAGGCAGTGGCTCCAGCCAGAGGCACTTGCTCCTAGCTGCCCACCGGTTTGAGGGGGCCTGATTAGTCTAAGCCATCAAATGTCTAAGCCATCTTAGTTTTGCTGTTAGTAACACAGCTGGAGCCTGATTACTCACACAGTTGGAGTTTGCACGTTTGGAGGACTTCGGGTGCTAGCAGTAGGACAAACTAATGTTGAGGGGGCTTTGTCCTTTTCTGCATCAGAGGGGGGAGGGCAAAGCCGAAGATAGAGTAAAATTACAGACATAGATTGGAACTTGGAAGAGATGTGATGATGTCATATGTGCTTTGTTAGCACATGGGAGAGAGGACTGAATAAGGAGGGGAATCAAAAGGCAAGTTGCAAACTTGCAACCACAATCGGCAACATAATCCTGATCTTAACGTGATTGTGGGAGACACGCTGGATTAGTTTCGAATTAGCAACATAGATGGGATGCTTGAAAGCATGGGAATAGTACAACACTCCAGCACTGGGTATGATTAAAATGTACAGTAATGTGTATTCACTGTTCCAATTAATTGTTATTTGTCAGGATAGTAGCTGTGGTAACAATGAATGATATTGTAAACTGGATGCCTGTGCCCTAGGGTTTTCTTTTGTTGCCAAGTCAGACATCCATGGACCCATGTTGCATTCTAAGTGCCATTTTCCAAATCAGATGCCGACACCTGCATATGTTGCATGTCCTTTGAACACTGATGAATTAAAATGTGCTCACCTAGGTTTCAGGGATTAATTTGGTGTTCTCTGAATATTGAACCATATATCCTTGTGGTTGACTTGTATCCTTCGTACTGGAGAACATTCCTCAAGTTCATGTGATTGTCTTAATAGTTCAGAAAACTCTTTTGCTCCTGTTTCGACGCATCAAATTCAGTATCAAGTTGTTTTTTTCCTTGTTTTCTTGCTTCATGGTAATTTTTTTTGTTGCCTGTTTCAATTCACAGGAATGTACGTGGCCAACCGTGCTTCGGACAAGATTACTCAGCTGACTGACAATGTGTATGTCTGCCGCTCTGGATCTGTAAGTGCCCATGCTATTTTCAAGACAGAAGCCTTTTCCTTGTTGCTTTCTCATCATGGTATTGTCATATTAATATGTTTGAGTGTAAACTTTTATTTTTTGTATTAATAATATATACTTGAAACTTTCTGCTCAATTTGACAAATTGATGCACATTCTTCAAAATGTCACTAAATTCACACAGTAGTTAATATATATGACTGTTAGTCTGAACTAGTCAAATAACACGCAAGCCACTTGGTTATTTATATTGCTGTTGTTATGCTGCCTTATCTTTTATTATATTTTTAGAAAGGAATTTCTCCTTTGTATTTGCATGTTCATCATTTCATATGTGAAATTCTTGCTATTTTTGTTGTTTTGCAGGCTGCCGATACACAAGTCATTTCGGACTATGTACGCTATTTCCTTCACCAACACACGTAAGTTTGTTCTTATACAAAACGTGACAGTGAATCAATGAACTAAACAAGTTTTAATATTCCTTTATATAAATATGGTGGTATACAATTGAATTAAATATTTGACATGCAAGGTAGCTGATGCCAATGTTACCCTCCCTGTGTAGAATCCAGCTTGGGCAACCAGCAACTGTTAAAGTTGCAGCCAACTTGGTTAGGTTGCTAGCTTATCAGAACAAGGTATGTTTCATAACATTCTGACATACAGACTGTTAAATGCCATTTACTGACTTCATTGATGAACACATTGCATCTTGCGTTGTTTTTCTACATGTAATGCTAAATTCTTGTGGACTTTGCACAACATATATTTGTTTATCAATATCCAGAACATGTTGCAAGCTGGCATGATTATTGGAGGATGGGACAAGTATGAAGGAGGTCAAATTTTCTCCGTTCCCCTTGGTGGAACGATTCTGAGGCAGCCATTTGCAATTGGAGGTATATTTCTCCCATAGGGTTACATGGCTCATGGTTTTTTCATGTCATCATCCTTGATGCAACTTGCTGCAATATACCTTATGTGTTCTGCTAATGATCTAGTTCTTAGATCACTTTTTGCATTACATGATATTGGAATGTTCATACTCCAAATTTAGTTAAGAAAAAGATGCATTTGCTGAGAAATATGGACCATATTATTTTCCTAATCCTCATTTTCCATAGGTTTATTGGGAATTGTTTCTGACACTTGTGGTGATATCTGTGACTTCTTGCAGGTTCGGGTTCAAGTTACCTGTATGCGCTGCTTGACCATGAATGGAGAGAGGGAATGAGCCAAGAGGAGGCAGAGGTACATCTCTATCCTATTTATTCTGGATGCTAAATACAAGGTGTTCTCTCCGAGAACATTGGTTATTAAATATATAAAGCAGAATAGGGAACAAAACAGGGTCAAGTTTTCCTAACCTGGTTCCTTTACATCATATTTACAGAAATTTGTGGTGAAGGTAGTTTCCCTTGCTATGGCCCGTGATGGTGCTAGTGGAGGGGTTGTTCGTACAGTTACAGTAAGTTCTCTTGTCTGATGCAATCACCATGCTTAGTTTTTTCTCTTCTTTGAACTGGGTGATGTTATGTATTTTCTGTTATGATGTAATTTTCTGCAACTCTAGCATGCTGGGTCTTGTGATATCTTTTTAAAGAAAAATTCAAGCAGTTAATGAAAAACATAAATATTGATCATTCAACTAGTTTCATAGTGCAATATATTTATTCAATTGAGTTTTCTGTATTTTGTTTACTTTCATTTTATTGAGCTTTTTCTTGTGGAAAATTATGCTTGTTTCATAAGAACATGTTGACTTGCATAGTACGTTTTATACGTATAATCCTGTATTTTTTTTCCTTAATTCTCATTTTTTTTTCCTTTGACTCTGCTAGTGTTGTGTCTGATTGGTACTCATTGATGTTTAGACATTGATTAGTGTTGTGTCTGTAGATAAATGCCGATGGTGTGAAGAGGAACTTTTACCCGGGCGACAAGCTGCCACTGTGGCACGAAGAGTTGGAGCCCCACAACTCATTGCTTGATATTCTCGCTGCGGGGAACCCTGATCCGATGGTGCAGTGATTTTTGCACACCAGCCCTTCCCCTTGTGAACTTTTCTACTGTATCTGACTTCTAGATTTCAACTGAAGATCTGGAAACATTTACAGCTGAGTTATGCCACATTGATGTATTCACAGTTTCTTGTTATCATTATTCCTGTTTAGCTGAATGACTGGTGTTTCGTGCAATGGTTGGCTACAGCAAAGTCGTGTGGTTTTCGATAATTGGCAGTAGTTACTATGATAATCTTGTGAATTGTGTTTATATGAGCGAAAATACGGTCATGTTGTTGATGTAGGCCCTTGCAGCCTATAGCTATCAGTATATCGTGCATTCGTGCTGCAATCTGTGATGGGCTACATTTTCGGTTTTTTTTGCGGGACACTATTAAAGCTTTTCAGTTTTCTAAGGAAACCGTGCTCGGCGAAACATGTAAATTGAAAACGAACAAGCTAATTCCCAAAAGCTACAGCAAAACATCCTCCAAACGAACAGGCAACTTCTGGATAGGTGCTTTGCTTAGCGATGGAAGCTACAGTAGAACATCCTGAAAACGAGCATGCAACTTCTGGATAGGTGCTTAACGATGGACTGACTAGGTGATATGGGGCTAACGATAGCTCTTTCCGTGGTTAGTTCCTAGCAGCTAGCATGACTTCGCAGAAAATCACCATGTAGCTCTCATTCTGAAGGACTCTTATCTCTGAACCCACCATTCATTCACAAGGTACATCTTGCATTTCATCCGTTACAATCGAAGTTACATGGTTAATGTGTACTAAATGAAGTTAGTGAAGCTTCTGTACAGTTTAAATTTCATTGCCAGATTATTTTCTGATTTCTTTGCAGCAGTCAGTATTCGGTTGAGCTGGGCCTGGTGAAAAAAGGCGTCAAAGAAACATTTTTCACCTGCCTAATCTTTGTTTCTGTCATGGGATATAGTACATTGGGTTCGGGAGCTTGAAGGAGCGAGCACTCATGGAAGAGCCAAGCAGATCACTCCACTGATCCCCTGAATTGCCCAGGATCCTGTAACCTTCTGTTTCCATTTCCTTCCTCTTCTCTGATTTGTAAGTTGTCGCGGTTTTTTTGCGATCAGCCGCCGCCCTGGACATCAGGAAAGACAGTTTTCAGAATTTCCAGTACAACCAATGAACGTTGAAGAAGAGTTTGTCATGACTCATAAGGAGTGCCGAGGTGACAAATTTGACTAAGCTTAGAAGACGTCAAATTCAGCATTCAACAAAAGCACAATTCTGGAAATGAAGCACCAAATCCAGTGCACCACGGCAACGAAATAACAGAAAGCTTTTGCTTTTTTTTAATGGGAAACAGAAAGCTTTTGCTGCCAATATTGATGATGCAACTGCAAGGTATATTACCTGAGTATGAGCTTGTCCCAATCATGGAACCCCTGTTTGTTGAGGTTCTCCACCGTGACGGCCTGGTGACCCTCGGTTCTGCCCGTGAGCAAGAAGATCTTGAATCCCAGCTCGCGAACTTCCTTGTACAGCTTCAAGCTGGAGGGGATCGCCGGCGCCTCCCCCTTCTCCACCCACTTGTCGAACTCGTGGTGGTCGAACAATTCAAGCCTGCGTTTTGAAACCAAGCAAATCATGTGACACGATTTTTCAATGTAGCAGTTCCTTTCAACTATTCCTTTCAACAATTCAATCCGTTGCCGTTTGTTTGGTGCCCAAAGTTTTGCTATTTTGGGTCGAATGATTGCTCAATCGAATCGATTGGACGCCTAACAAATCGGGATTTTGTGGCTAACGTTTCGCCACTTTTGTCGACGGAATGCGTCTCGAGAAGGAAAGGGGAAGGAGAAGCTCACCCGTATCCGTGGTCGGCGTAGTAGGGGAGGTTGGACAGCAGCGTCTCGTCGACATCGAAGATCCAGGCGTCGCGGCCGTGGCCCCCGAGCGGCGCGGCGCGCGCGTAGGCGGCGGACTCCCGCGCCACGAGCTCGAGGTCGGAGCGGTAGCCGGCGCCCGTGAGGTAGCCCCGCACGTGCGCCGCGCACTCCGCCGGCACCGCCCCCCACGGCGCCAGGTTGTTGGCCTCCGCCGCGAGCCGCCAGCTCTCGCACCGCACCTCCGGTGGGAGCTCGTCGTACGACCACTCGTCGCTGCCGGCGCCCCGCTCCGATGCCTCCGACGGGAGCTTGATGACGAGCGGGCTGGTTAGGAGGTGTTGCTCCTGCTGCTGCGCGACCGCGTCCGCCGCCTCCTCGGACGCGTCCTGCGCAGGCGCGGGCGCAGTAACGGCCACCTCCAACTCCACCTCAACCTCCGCCTCGGCGGCGGCGGCGGGGGCGAGGAGAAGAGCCGCGGCCAGGAAGAGCGTCAGGAGCAGGCGATCTAGGCCGCCACCGCGGCGGCGGCGCGCCATGGCGTGGTTGTTGTTATTGATCGATCGACCGCGCGTGGCCGCCGGTCGTCGATGCGTTCCGGCCCGCGCAGGGGGGACGGAAGGCGGGCGGCGAAACAGCCTGGCGGCGGTGGCTGCGCGAACGCGTGGCTCCGGTGACGTGCGCGCGAGGAGAGGAGCGGAGCGGAGCCGAGGATGGCCGGTGGAGGCGGGTTAAATCGGGAGGAAAGGAGGACGCACGAGGGAAGCGTTTCGTGCCGCGGAAAGGAAAGGGGGGAAGGAGAAGAAGGGAAGCGGCGAGTTGGGAGAGTTGGATTCGAATCCGAGGGAGGAGGATTCTTCGGTGGCGGGGACGGACACGGCGTGGGCCATAGGTGGTGTGGTGGGGTCGCCGGTGACCTGGCGGTCACGGGTTGGTGGTGTGCGCTGGTCGGGTGGGGCCAAGGCTCTCCCGTCTGCGCTCCGCCGCGAGGACGCGCCGACGCGGTACACCATACATTAATTACGCTGACGTCACCACGCGTCTCTGTCTATGGGATTGCTGTTTCTCTAGACCGTCAAAACAATGGAGCCACAAGAGCAGATAGAGGCTCCGGCTGCAGGCCAGACAACCAATGCGGAATATGCTTGAACGAATTCTTTAAAGAAAAAAGAGTTTAAGGGCGTCGAATTACAAGTCCAGTTTAGACGTGGTTCATTTCAGCATGCCCAGTTTTTTTTTTCACGCTGAACTACCACCTAATTTTTTTAGCCTTACCACCTATTTTCATTAAATAGAAAATAAAGTGACATGTACTAAATAAAGTGACATGTTGTAAGACATGGTAGCTGTTTCTGCGTACTTAAGTTCATAAAATCTCAGTGGAAAATTACAGGTGTCTGTACGGTACAAGATAATAACATGTGTTAATGATTTTTTTCACTTTTTTTAGGGTCAATGATTTTTTCACTCATTCTAAAATAACAGGGCACCAAGCGTCCAAGCCAGCAATGGCCGGACTCGGGCTGCCAACAGAGAGACGCTCAACACACACGCACGGTCCATCTACAAGTGCATGGCCCACTTAAGGCCCTCCACAATGGTGTAGTGATGCTCAACATTTTTTGGGTCCCATGTCAATTTTTTTAGCATCACGCTTGATATGTTCCAGAGAGGAGCATTAGTAGGTATCACTTGAGCCTCCTACCCGAAATTTAAAACAAAGCATCCATATACGGAGTACATCTTGAGCCAATGATGAAATGAGTAGTGGCAGGATTTCAATAAAAATTCTATTCAAATAAACTAGCACCAGAGAAAGAAATTGCTCCGCTCCAAAATTTTGAAGTTGGTATTGCTGCCACATTGTGAGGAGTAATGCCCCAAATGAAATTAATGAAGAGAGTATATTTGGGCATCACTCTAAAAGCTCATGTTGTAGGGAGAGCATTTGCAAACTTTTGCCTAGCTGTCTACCATTTGACACCCACCCAAGTGACCAGCTTCCTCTATAAATTCTTGCGAGAGTAACCTCACTTTTGTCTAGCTGTCTTCCATCTCTGTTTTCATGTTCATGAATTTGCTGCCATGACACATCTGTTCAGTCAACGTCTTAGCTAGGGAAATGGTGAATTGGTGAGTTGATGACAAACAAATAAAAGGTAGAAATGAAAGGCACCAGGAGAGCCCGCATGGGTACGTTGTGGCCTTGTTGGTCTTGCATATAGGAATTCATAAACACCCCTTGCTGTCTCTTCTCTGAAATGCATGAATATGCTTCTTCAACTACTCTTTATATTCATGCAAGAGTAGCCTCATTTTGCACATTCATTTTCGTGAATACCATCATGCATCTGACCATAGCTAGGGAAATGGAGACAGACAAAAATTATAAGAATGGAAGTCACCAGGAACACCTGCATGGGAAAAGCAGTGTACATGATTTTTCATCGCATGGCACAAAGAAGTAAACAACTCATGTAGTGTAGAGGGCCTAATGTCGCGTTTTGGCTGGAATAAACGCATATTTACAAGTCATCCTGCTACCGTGTTGTATGATCAACATGATGTGCGAGGTGTGGATTGAAGCACGACACGTACATTGTAGAATAAGGGTATTTTCATGATGCTAAGAATATGAACAAGAGCATGATGCTTAAATTATTTTGTATATTTCAAGGCAATATAACGTGAATCTGATTTCTAAATCAAGGCAAAAAAAAAAAATGGTTTCACCCGGCGGACTAGTGAAGATGTTTCTGGAGAACCCCTACCAAACGACTCTTGAGTTTAAGGGCATAGAATAAGAAGTTTAAGGGCATGTTTGGATTATTGCCAATGCCAGCCTGTCAAAAATTGGTCATACCCACGTTTTTTGCAAGAATTTGGATTATCATCAATAATTGAAACGCCAATGTCATAATTGATAGCCCAGTTCATTTTTTGCCGCTACATGGGCGAACTTGAGGGCGGCAAAATCATCCGCCAAAACGTTGGCAGCCAAGGGAAGCTTGAAATGCTAGGTGGCAGCAGCTTATTAGTTGTACAAATACCCATAAGAGTAAATTACATCCACCATACAACAACTTGTATGGATGTATCACTTTGGTCCATTAAGTAGCAAAACATGCAAATTGATGCATAAACTTGTTAAACACGTGCATATACGGTCATGAGTACTTTGTTAGACGTATTTTTACCATGTGGCATATAACCTAAATAATTTTGTGCACTTAACCCTATATTTTATCCTCGTACTCATTAAAATCTTAATCGTACATGCAACTATTTCATTGGCACCTATGACAAGATTAAAAAAAATAATGTTAGATGGTCAAGTGTGCAGTTTTTTTCTTAATCAAAGATTAATAATAAGATCCCTCTGGATTATTGTGTTTATTGCATTCTTCTTTAGCTCTTATATTATAAGAGAAAAAATTAAAAAAAAAACTCTTTCTCATAGTCCATTATTTAAAATTTGATAATTACACTTCAAGAAACAAAATAATAATTGACATTATAGGAAATAATTAAGTAAATAATTATTGACAATATACAAATAGTAGGTTCGATCATACCGTGATAATCAACAATGCATAATTACAAACTTGAGCTGGGGCTTCGTTTATGTTGCATGTATTACACACATATTATTCACAAAGTTAAAGTTGGACTGAAAGAATATTGTACACTAATGTAACTTCTAATGTTTTCATTAATGTCAAACAAACAGTTTGGCGTGTGATTAAGTTTTAGATGAGAAATTAAAAGGGACAAAAATAGAGGATCAAATACATAGAACCGTCCACACACATGCCACAGAGGCAAAAATATACTTAAATAGAGTATATATGACCGTATATGCACATATTTGACTAGTTTGTGTATCCGTTTGTGCGTTTTGCTACTTGTTGTACCAAAGTGATACAACCACACAAGTTGTTGTATGGTGGGTGTAATTTACTCTACCCATAAACAAGGGTTAGTATGCTTTAAACTATAATATCTCCTAAACGGTGCATCTAATTTATGATTTGTTTGTACATTAATTCATATTACAATTAGATCTACAAACATAATCTCAGTTGACTATATTTGGAGATAACAAAAAGTTTCATGGCATGTGGGACCCATATGTCATATTCATATGATATATAACATTTGACAACTATTGATAAGGTCACAGTCCAAACACACTATACCTAAGTTTTGACATTGCCTTTGATTTGGTCATAACCATTTTTTGGCTGGGCACAAACCAAACGTGCCTTAAGTTCAAATGGGACTTATTTCGATGGTTCATCTCGATATGCAAGTCCCAGGATTCAAGCTGTTTTTTTCCACGATGAACTGCCACCTATTTCCATTCAATACAAAATAAAGTGGCACGTTCCAAGTCATGGTAGACTTTACTGCATTTTCGAATTCATATAAAATAAAATCTCAATGGACGATTATGATTGTAGGGTACAAGGCAATAAAATATTATGCTACTAGTTTTTCACGTATTCCAGCCAGCAAACGGTCTCGAGCCGCCCCAACAGTCAACAGAGAGAGATGTGCACCATACGGCCCATCTGCAAACACATGCCCACTTTAATTAGCTTTGCGAACTCTTGTATATTAATTAATATGCTATTAACCTTACTCTGCACCTTCAGTTTCGTGAATGTGTAACTATGACGCATCTGTCGTCCAGTCAACAAATTAGCTAGGTAAATGGTGAGTTCATGACGGAACCGTTGACCGCGCGGTTGTATCCTCAATCCTGATCTATGGATGATTTATTCTTCTTCCCCGTGAAATTTATACCCTTATTATCTTAGCAAAGTAAAATCATGTATTTATATTTACATAAATTTTAATGCAAACTACACAAATATATTCACATGTGTTCTTGAATATACTACCCAACCCCATTAGTGATGATCCATAGGTAGGTCATACTCTCTCCTCTAACTATGGTCCATGCAAAGTTCTTCAAGGAGGGCTCAAGAACTAGTACGGTGCCACGGTGGCACCAGTATGATGAGGATGGCCAAACATACAAGACACTAACCTGTCACCTCTGACCGTAAATTTTGTTCGATGATGTAGCTTATATTTATAGTTAGAATAATATAATTGAACTGACCACATTTCTGGACCTCACAAGTCACAACTTGCAAGATCAGAGATCCGCACCTAGATTATTTTAGTTCACACCGTAAGCTTGATGACCATAGGAGTGTCTACACAACACATGTGTATTTCTAAGGGGGCTAACATACCCACCCCCGACTAACCCACCCCCGACTAACCCCACCTGCTGCCTTTATAGGAGGAGATAATAGAGAGAGGGAGGAATCTAGACTATCCATTTCTTAGATTCAACGGTTCAAAATCTAGGTGCTAGTCTTCTTAGAAACACCCTGGTATTGAATAGCTTTTCCCTAAAACCATACATAATAATTCAAAACAAAAGGGGAGAATTGATTTAGAATGGATAATTACATCACGGAGACATGGGTATGTTGTGACCTTTTTATTGTGGGTTTTACATATCAGAATTCATAAATACCTCTTGTTGTCCCTTCTCTAAAAGCATGGACCAATGAGTCTGCTTCTTCAACTACTCTTGCAGGCTTGCAGCACTTATCTATAACGTAGTAATTAACTTGAACAACTCTACCTCTCACCCGGCCTGGCCTCTATTTATCTCAGTCTACCATGCTCCAGTCCTGTGCACATGTTGTACTTCATCACTAGCCCACTTCAGCGCCTCTTGTGGTTGTACTTACAACCACTATATATAGTCCATTTCAGTCAATGCTAGTCTAAACCTCTGAATGTATGAGTTGAGCGGCACAAAAAAAACAGGGGCAACAACGATCGATCAGCTAAGAGATTATATATGCACGTTCATGTTGTTGATGTGTGAAGCTAGGCTTATCAGAGATAAGAAAGCAACAGGTCAATTTGAGAATGGGCGGCATCAGGATAAATTTTGAGATCTGCAACAGAAGTAATTTAGTGGTTTTCCCTATCATCCAAGGTCTCCAAAATCTTGTGCACTTATCATCTCGGTTTGTTGCTGCAGAGATTTTTGCTTACAAAGTCCATGCGTCCGGTACGCAATTCAGATGCTGTGCATACATGTTGTCACTAAGATACACGTGGACCCGGCAGCCATCAGACAAATCGCAACGAGGACATGGTTTCAGAAGAGGTAGCAGTTCAGCTGCCAGATGACGTTTTGCCCGGCGCACGCTCTCAGCTCGGTTCCTGCTCTAGAGCCTTCCGCCTCCCCTCCAATGCCGCTGTGTCTTGCCGCCGCCTCCTTTTCCATCATCGTGAACGTGAATGCTTGCTTGTTGGTTGGGTTGAGGGTTTGGAGCATTGGTGTTAAAAAGATCGATTTATGTATATGAATAAAAATGCAAAATGTTGAAGCAGATTGAACTGTTTGGAGTAGAATGAATGGCTGTTGTGGATAGTGGATACATAGCAAGGTGATGATCGAGTCAAAAGAAGCAAAACACGCATCAGAATTCTAAAATGGCCACAGCCGATCGCAGTTACACTGATTTCTGGCTGACTCATATTTTTGAAAAAATTCCAATCACAATTCACAAGACCTGGCGTTCATACATTTCATAAAGAATCAGCAGTTCAAGTAACACAAACTTTAATGCTTTAGAATGTCCTTTTGGAATTACCGGAAATGAGAGCAGAGGATACGATAGATATAAATATACTCACAGTTCTTCTGACGTTTATCTTCACCCAATCAGCAGGAGGCCCCATGTCCGTCAACAACCATCGAGTCATTTCTGACAGATAGCAATAATTCATCCAATCACGTGAAGTCCAACGAACAAGAAGGAAAGAGAACTTCATTCTTATGTGACCCCAAGCCTAAACAGTTATATCAATGGATGTTATGCGCCACAGGGCTAGTATTTGCCAGGCAAAACAGAATGTAGCCTATCCGGTGAAGCAACCTTGCAATACCTACTGAGTTTTTGGCTGTAAGCCTACAACTGCAAGGAAAAAATGAACATGTGCATAGGATGAAAGATTAATTTGCGGATCGATGCTGAAAAGTAGAAAGAAGAAAATAAACAAAGGACTTTCCATAAGTTCTTAAATGGCACTATAGCCTATAGGTCCTCAACAGCATAAGTGATTCAAGGTAATGTGCAGGCATGATAAACAGAACACGAAAAAAAAACAGAACCTAATGACTACTCCTTTTGTTCCAAAATAAGAGTCGTTTTGGTTGTCAGTGTCTCGAGTTTGACTAAACTTGCAGAAAATATGCACAACATTTAAATTTCCAAATAATTTTCATAAAAACTAGATTTAAATATCTATCTATTAATATTTTTTATATAATTAATCAAAATTGTTTTTCAGGAAATGAGAAACACATTATTTTAGGACGGAGGAAGTAGTATGGTTCAAAACATCAAACAGACGGACGAAGGAGCCAACGCTGATGATGCTCTTTGTCAGACTTGAAATAAATTATGTATCTAAGCTGAGTGGACGAGCAGCGAGAGACCGGTGACGAACGGAACGGACGAAGGAGCCGTGGCCGATGAGGTCCAGCGGCCAGGGCCGTCTCCAGGAATTCGGGGCTGGAGTGAAATATAGAGTGAGGCCCTAAACTATTCAATGGTGTTTAGAGCCGAACTAAAATCATGTGTTTACATTTAATTACATTTAATTTTAATGCAAACTACATAAATACATTCACATGTGTTCTTGAATACTTCCCCAACCCAATAATTCTCATGCAAAATATGTCATTAGGCAGGTCATGCTCTCTCCTCTAGCCATTGTTCATGCAGATTCTTCTAGGGGGCTCAAGAACTAGCACGACGGCAACAGTATGATGAGGATGAGGAAATGTAGACACTAACTTTCTGACCACAAAATTGACTCTATGCTGTGGCTTATATAGAGACAGATATAGTAACATAATTGAACGTATCATGGCCACGTTCCTGGACCTCACATAACTCATCACTGACAAGATCAGAGATGGCACGGCAACATCACGCCTAGAGTTTTCTAGTTCACATCATAAGCCTGATGACCATAAAACCATATAAGAAAATATTTCAAAACAAATGGAGAGAACTAACACATTACCAAACTCATTTATTTTAGAATATGGATAATTACATCACCGAGACCTGGGTAGGTTGGTTTTACATATGAGAAATTCATAAATTAATGTCTCTTGATGTTGTCCTTCTCTGAAAACATGGGCCACTGAGTATGCTTCTTCAACTACTCTTGCAGGCTTATCTCAAAAAAAAAAAAAAACCCTACTCTTGCAGGCTTTGCAGCCGTCTATCACGTTCACGTAGTAGTTAACTTATCAACAACTCTACCTCTCGTCTCACCCGCGCTCTATTTAACTCAGTCTACCATGCTCCTGTGCATATATTGTATTCCATCACTAGCCCACTTTCAGCGCCTCTTGTGGTTGTACGAGTACGAACAAGAACAACTATTGTAGTCCATGCCAGTCAGAGTGTTTTTTCTAAAACTCTGAATATATGAGTTGAGCAACACAAAAACAACAGGGGCAACAAAGATCGATCAGCTGTACATGCATCTTGTTGATGGGTGAAGCTAGGCTTATCCGCAATTTGAGAATGGGCGGCATCAGGGTAAATTTTGAGATTTGCAATCGAAGTAATAATGAGACAATGTCCATATTACGATCTGCCCGATGGCTGCAGCTTCCACATGTGGCTTCGTGAGAAGGTATGCACATGATCCGGTTTGCATACCGGACGCATGGAATTTTTCCCTGGAAAACCCTGCAGCAACAAACAGAGATGATAAGTGCATACGATTCGTAGACCTCGCATGGTAAAAAAAAAAAAGAGCTTTTTTACAGTGCACAATAGCACTACCTAGTAGTATAAGGTATAGAGGAAATCTAACCATTCATCTTTTAAGGGTAGTTTAGTAATAATTAGGTATCTCTTAATTGAATCGTTTTTTTTCTTTGATTTATTTCTCGTTTCCCCCATGTTTCTTCCTCGTCGCAAGGTCAGGAGTCGCCGCCGGTGCCGTTAAACGTCGAAGGGGCGGTGCAGCCTCCAATGGTGCCCCTGCCCGTCCACTGTTTTGCCTGACGATGCCCCACGCCCGGAACTCGACTGCTTCCTCGACGTTCGTCCACCCTGCATCCTCAACATGTCGCCCGCTGCCCTGCCTCCTTGACGTGTGGGCGCTCGACCTGCATCCCTGCCCAACCGCCGCCACAACTCATCGAACTGCAGCCACGGTCTCCCTGCAACGCCCATGCCCGTCTGCCAGAGTTGGCCATGCAGCCCGAGGCCCGCTGGCCCGGCCCACGGCACGGGGTTTTGGCCCGGCCCATAGCACGGCACGGCACGGTGGCAGCGGGCTCGGGCCGGCCCGGCCCGAGCCATCGTGCGGGCCATGGGCCGCCACCTCGGCACGTGGCACAGCACGGGCACAGCCCGGTAAAATGGCCAGCCCGGTGCCTCCCAACGTGATTATGTGAATATCAGAATATGTGATACTATGAATGTGTGAATGTGAATATGTGATTCTACCTGCATTCTTGCTTGAAATCTTGAATGTTGAATACTTGAATAGAACTTTTATGTGATTGTGTAGTTGTAATTTGTGAATCTTTGAAAGTTTGAATGTTGATGGGTCATGGGCCGGCACGGCACGAGAAAAGCCCGCTGTGCCAACAGGCGGCACGGCACGGTCAATCGGCCCATGGGCCGGGCCGTGGGCCGAGGCCGCGGCACGAGGCACGGTGGTGGCACGGCACGGCCGGCACGACGACACAGCCAGGCACGGCGGGCTGCGGCCCGGCCCGGCACGGTGGGCCGTCGTGCCGGGCCGGCACGGCCCGTTGGACATGTATACCGTCTGCTGATTGAGCACGCCTGGTCCAGATCACGATTGAAAGGGCCGGCGTAGATGAATTAGCATTACACACCCAATTGATCCAAATTTTGTTTGTATTGCTTTAAGCAGTAGATTCGTTTGTAGTTAATCCGCAGGCCATCCATGAGGCATTCATGACTTGCATGCACCGTTGTCAGAAGTATTTATATTTATCTCCCTTCCCGGAATTCAAAACTGAAATCGATGAGGTAACTCCACGCGAAGTGTTGGACGACGGCATGATTGACATCCCTGGCAGTGAGTCAGGCGCGTCACAGGAGATTGTCGTGGTTCTCATTCTCCTACCGGCGGTGACTTCGTCACCTGCCGGCCTGATTCGGCTCCCCACTGTCGAGTTAAGGGCATTTGCCATGGGACTAGCGACAGCCGTGGGCTCCTCTGGACGGCAATCGGCGCCTCACCAGTTGCGGCGCGATCTCTAAGATAAGATAATATGTATAAAATAATATAGTTTTGTATATATTACACTAATGCCAATGAAATTCATTTACTATAATACTCCTATACCACTCATACTACTCCCTTATACTACTCGTATCACTAGGACCATTTTGTATAGTATACAAATAATCTCAACCGTCCGATCTTCACATACTAGTTCTTTTTAAACACTAGTATGCACTAGTATTGTGCGCTGTAAAAGACCTCCTCCACAGGGTAGCAGCTCGGCTCCCATACGCTGATTTGCCCGGCGTCCGCTCTCGGCTCGGCTCCTGCTTGAGCCTTCTCCAGTTCGCCGCCACATGCGCACGGGTATAGCCTCATCACGTCCTGCTGCCGCCACCTCACCGCCGTGCCATGCCGCCGCCTCCCTCTCCGTTCTCGTGAACGCTTGCACTCATTTGGGATGGAAGGCTTATAAAATTAATGGGAGACCATGTCACTGATTCCATCCAGTCGGAGACGCTTGAGGGTTTGGAGCATTGGTGTTAAAAAGATTGATTTATTTACAATTAATGAAAATGCAAAGCGTTGAAGAAGATGGAACTGTTTGGAGAGAATGCTGGCTCCAGTTGTGGATACATAGCAAGGTGATCAAATCCAAAGAAGCAAATAGCAATTGCAAATCTTTAACGAGTAATGATTTCCTTCAAGTTCATAAAATAAGTATGGCATGTTCCAAGAAGGTAGCGGTTTTCCTGCATTCAAGTTCCATAAAATCTCAGTGGAAGATTACAACTGCACATTACAAAACAATAAATGTGATGCTAATTTTTTTCACGCATTCTGAGTTTCTAATATATATTTTAAACAAATTTCTGAGTTTCTAATATTTTTTTTGAGGAATTTTACAATGCTTAGAAAGTATCAGAAGGTACCATAGGGTACTTTTGTGGCTGATTAATGCTAGCCATTGATCTCACTTAATATTTAACTAAGTATTTATTTTAATACAAAAAATATATTTAGTTAGTACCTCCAGTACCTTTCTTTAGTACCTCCTAGTACCTCCTATTTTACCACCGTTAGATCTTTGGGAATGGACGATTCTTCATTTTTTCAAGCATCGTAAAACTTTTTTTTTAGACCATTCTGAGTTTCTAATAGAGGGCAGCAAGCTAGCAATAATGGACCGACTCGGGCCGCCAACAGAGACGCGCGCACCACATGGCCTATTTGCGAGCATTGGCCCACTTTATTAAACTTTGTAAACTTTTCTTGTCTAAGCTGTCTAGAATTTGACACCCAGCTGCCATCTCCTAGCTTCCTCTATATATTCATGCGAGAGTAACCTCCCTTTGGACCTTCATTTTCACGAATGTGCTGCCATGATCCATTGTCCGTGGATAGCTAGGGCCTAGCGACTGGAGACAAACAAAATTGCGAATGGAAGGCACCAGGAGAACCTGCATGGGAAAAGCAATATACTAGGCATGAATTTTCGTCGTGTTGCAGACAGAAATAAACCACTCATCGAGGGAAGAACCTAATGTTGTGTTTTCCCGGGAAGAAATGTCTGTGTCATTCTTCTACCATGTCGCATCATGAAGACGACCAAGTTGTTGATTGGAGAGAAGGCACAACAAACCTACTAGGTTGTCTCTCGCCACACTGAGTAGTAGGTTGCTTATACCTGGTGCAATGAATCGTTGTTTGTAACCTGCGTGGGACTTATGGCTAGCTACCCATACATTGCGCACTGTAATCTAGCCTTATGCAAACAAACTGGCTTCTTTCCTTTTCTTTTTACCTACTTTAATTTCATCATACATATTGTGATTTCTACATTGAATATTCCATGTCCCTGGTTGTCCTTGCTCGGAAAACATGGGGGCATTGAGTATGTTGCTTCAACTACTCTACTGCTCTCATACGCGTATGTAATGAATCTAACAATATACTCCCTACGTTCCAAAATGTTAGTCATTCTGGGTGTTATTTTGAGTGTCTAAATTCGTAACACTTTCTATGAACCTAGACATATTGTTGTCTAGATTCAAAGTGTCGGTGCCTGATTTGGTCACACCGGCACAAACAAGTGATTGCGGTGCTAGTCCACTCGTTGCCCCGATGGCGGGTGAAGAGACAGGGGTTTTTATCCTGGTTCCGGCCACGGGGCCGTACGTCCAGCAGTGGTGCTGAGCACCAGTTTCGTGTTGCTCGTAGTAGGGGGTTACAAGCAAGGTGAGAGAAGGAGATGAGCTCCTAAGTCCCCAAGTTCGGCTGTCGTAGCTAAGTGGTGTGTGTTCTAGCGCGTGTGGACTTGAATGCGTCTGGGCGTGCCCTATGCATGGGCTTCCTTTCTCCTTTTATAGACCAAGGGGGAAGGCGTGAGTACATGTGCTCGTCATGTTGATGTTGCTAAGTGCACTGTTCTGTCCATGCCGTGCACTATGCGAGCGGGAATCGCGCCTTCCAACTCCGGCTGACGACATGGCAGTGGCCGACGTGATGTCCTTCCTTCTTATGACGGCTCACGGTGTCGAGGGTGGCAACTTGCGTACGGCGTCCAGATCGAGTCTCTGTAGCCTCCTTCGAGGGTCGCCTTTGAGGATGGTGGCGCGCCCGAGGCGAGCAAAGTCAGCGGAGTGGTTGGCATAGTGCTGCTACCAGGTTAGGCGTGGCCATGCAGTATGGCGCTCAGAAGTCCACTGTTGCGAGTGGATTTGACCGTTGTCTTCTCCAGGGCGTGGGCGGTGGCGTGGAGCAGCGATCTCCTTCTTTTTGACTACAGAGGAGCGTCATCATGTCCTGAGTTGATGGGTCGCAGAGCCTTGGGCGTCGTTCCTAGTGAGGCCGGCTCGAGCTTGGACCGCAAGCTCGAGCTCGCTGAGCCTCGAACGAGACGGAAACGCCCGCTCGAGGGTGAACGTCCCCTTCTAGCTCACTGAGCCTCGATCGTCACGGACATCCCTGCTCGAGGGTGGTCGTCCACCTCGAGCGGGATGGGTGCCGAGGAGGAGTTGTTGTGATGGGCCTTTGCCGGGCTGTAGAGCCAGGCCAATGTCGTTGTGGGCCTTGTCGCCAAGTAGTTTTAGAGCCCAAGTTAGGGTACCCCTACTATTGGTACCCGACAGTAGTCCCCGAGCCTCCGCGGGAGTGAGGTTCAATCCTGCGGAGGTTGGTGCTCGTCGAGGCTTTCGAGGCCTTCGTCCCTTCGTGGGTTCTGGAAATCCGTAGGGGCGCGCTAGCGCACCCGCGGGTGTAGCCCCCGAGGCCTTGGGAGAGTGGTTGACACTCTCTCAAGGTCTCAACTCGATGTAAGGTGTTTTCGTTGCTTCCCCAGGTGTGGGTTCGTCCACATCGCCTGTGGTCCTCGAACCTAGCCTTGTTTGGCGTGGTAGGGGAGATTTCGAGCTTTCTTCGTGCCTCGTGCTCCCGTTCGAGGGGACTGAGGAGGAGGCGACCCGTGCTTCCCTCGATGGGGTCGAGCCACGGATGCCTGTTTGAGCTGGTAACGGGTGGTTCGAGCGGACGTCCATGCCCCGTTCGATGAGGGTAGGCTCGTGGTCATAGGACACGCCCGTAAAAGCTTTTCACGAAAGTATGCTAGGTGGGACTCGACCTCATTCGATAGAGGTCGAGGGCTCGATGCTCCCCTCGAGGGGTCCCTCGATCTAGGCACTTTGCCTGGCCTCGAATATAATCGGTTGGTTCCCTCGAGCGTTCGAGCTTCGAGGGTACCGTCGATTATCCCTGACTCGGTTGATCTGGGGCCCTTGTCGAAACCCTTCGGAGGTCCAAGGTTCGAACCCTTGATCAGTAGTACGAAGACTTCTTCCCTTCGAGGGGGAAGCCTTGAGCGTTCCCTCCATGTGTTCCGCTCCGCGCGGGGTAACGGTGGTAGACGTGGGAGTCGTGGCCGATGTGGGGAGGAACGCGGTCATGTGGGTTCGTCCACAGCACTAGGAGCCCCCGAGCCTCGTTTGGCTTGAGATGTCCCAAATTTTTTTCCGTTCCTCGGGGTCCCTTTCGAGGGACTGAGGAGGAGGCGATCCATGCTTCCCACGATTGGGATCGAGCCATGGATGCCTGGTTGAGCTGGTAACGGGTAGTTCGAGCGGATGTCCATGCCCCGTTCGATGAGGGTAGGCTCGTGGTCATAGGATACGCCCGTAAAAGCTTTTCGCAAAAGTATGCTAGATGGGACTCGACCTCATTTGATAGAGGTCGAGGGCTCGATGCTCCCCCTCGAGGGGTCCCTCGATCTAGGCACTTTGCCTGGCCTCGAACATAATCGATTGGTTTCCTCGAGCGCTCGAGCTTCGAGGGTACCGTCGATTATCCCTGACTCGGTTGATCTGGGGCCTTGTCGAAACCCTTCGGAGGTCCAGAGTTCGAACCCCTGATCAGTAGAACGAAGGCCGCCCTTTCAAGGGTTGGTGTGTTGAATGTGCCTTCCACCTCTTCGTGCGGGGTCATGATGACTGTTAGGGCAGTTACCGCGACTTCGTGGGGGAGTGTGCGCGCCTTTTCAGGCGTGGCGTGGCCTGGGCGAAGTGACCGCACACATGCCCGGACGGCGGAAGAGCGTCCTCTTCCCGGGCGAAGATGGCTGCGGCTGGGACGACCTTGATGGTGGGAGCGGACCCTGAAAGCCTCGGGACATCGAGCCCGAGTGTAAATAGTAGTTTAGAGACTTGCGTTTCCTTATGTAAGAACAATTCGTTTGTTTTCATACATCCTACTTATTTTCGTTAAACATCGTTTGTATCGTTAAACGAGTTTTATTTTCAAGCGGTATCTCTGCAATGCACGTTGTGTCGAATGCATGCGCCTTGAAAGGAAGCCGCCACTAGGATCGATCGTACGTGAATGACTTAGGTGGAGGGAAGTGAGGTGCTGCCGTAGCCTCGAGGCGTAGGCGAGCACTCGGCTCAGGCGACCCTGCCTTTGTCCGTTTCACGCCTAGTGTCTTCCCTTCGAGGGTTGCAAAAGAGCACTTGGCGATACGCTCGAGATATCACAAGAATTTCGAAAAAGTATTGACTTTTTCGGGGGTTCGTCCCCATTGTAGCCCCCGAGGGAGGGATGGACCTAGCGAGGGTAGGACCAACCCTCACTCGAGTATGAGTGGACTCGAGTCCACTTGATTCATTCTCAACTTGTGAGATCTAAGCCAAATACTTAATCAAGAGTTTGTACAATCGAAAGTATGTACAAAAGGGTTCGAGGGGCTGAAGCCGCTCTAGGGTTATAAGCAACTTAGCTGTTGGATGTCGCAGGCGTTCGCGAGGATTTCCGTCGGCGGTGGGTCGTCCCATGTTGAAGAACACGTCGTCGGCATCAAAGACTCTCCTCCACATGGAAGGCCTCGAGGCCCCTTGTGGCTGGGGTCCACTGCGGGGACTTCGTTCGCCGTTGTTCCCTTTCTCGCGAGGGGTTCGATACTTCTTCCCCTTCTTGCCTTGATTTTACTTCCTCGAGGGTTTCCTTGGCTTGCTGCCCTCCGTGGGCGTCTCTTCGGGGCGCTTTCCCTTCTTGCCGTTGAAGATGGCGTTCGCCGCCTCCTCCCCCGAAGCGTATTTGGAGGCAACCTCGAATAGCCGGTTCGCGTCGGGGGGAGGGTCCCTCCCCAACTTGCATATTAGGTTGTAGCTAGTGGTGCTTTCGAGGAAGAAGTGGATGATCTGATGGTCGATAATGTTGGGAAGCTCGGTGCAGCGCTTGGAGAAGCGCCGGATGAAGTCCCTCAAGGATTCGCCGGGTTTTTGTTTGCACCTTCGAAGGTCCCACGTGTTCCCGGGGCGCACGTAGGTGCCCTGGAAATTCCTCACGAAGGTTTCGACCAGGTCGTTCCAGTCGTGGATCCGATTGGGGGGCAGATGCTCGAGCCATGTCCGCGTGGAATCTGCCAGGTGGAGTGGCAGGTTGCGGATAATCATGTCGTCATCTGTAGCGCCACTGAGCTGGCATGCTAGGCTGTAGTCGTTCAACCATACCCTGGGGTCCGTTTCCCTAGAGTATTTGGTGATGGTAGTAGGCTGTCGGAAGCGAGGGGGAAACGGAGCGGTGCGGATGTTGCGACTGAACACCCGCGTTCCCGCTGACTCTGGGGCCGCATCCCGGTTCCACCCAACGTCGGTGCGCCCGCGTTGGTGGGTCCAGGCTCCCTCTCGCTGCCTCATTTGGTTCAGCGTGTTGCGGGCATCGCCATCGCTGATCGTGCCTCGGGTGTCCCGGAGGCGCGATCTCGCGGGCACCCGCGCGGGAAGTGTTCCTGCTTCGGGTGCACGTGTGTGGCGTCGCACCATGTCCCGGTGGTAGTCGCCCCGGGACTGTGCTCGTGCCCTGCCGTTAGGCCGGGGTGAGCGCACCGACGACTCCCCTCCTCATTCGCCCTTCGAGACTGGCGAGCGTCGAAGGCGGGAGGCTGAGCTCTCGGCCTGCTGTCGTGCGGCGTTCTCAACCAACTTTTGGGCCTCGAGATGCAGCTTCCGCCCCTCGGGGGTAGCTGCTTTCGGCATGGCTCGGAGCAGCGCGGACGCCGCGATGAGCTTTTGGCTCGTCCCGGGAGCGAGGTCGTCATCTCTGCCCTCGGCAAGGATGCGGGCCTGAGCTACTCGCCCCGCACGCCGCGCGTCCGTGCTCCATTCGTGGCCTTGTTTGGGCGGCTCGTGGTCGAAGCGCGCCGGTGGTGAGACGTCACTTCCCAAGTCGTGGGGGCGAGCAACTCGTGGCAGGCGGCGTGGATGCCGCTCGTCCTCGGAAGGCAAGTGATCCGACGGGTCCGGTGGCTGCGCGCCTACCGGATCTACGCCGTTGTTGCCTCCCTGGTCGTCATCTCCACCATCGTCGTCCGACGTCAATCCTTCGCTGACCCGCCCGTCGCTGATGACGAAACACTCCCTGGTCGGATCATACTCATCATCGGAATAGCCGAAGCAATAATCCACCGCTGTTTGGAAGGCCAGAAAGGCCTCTGGGTCGCGGAGACCCGAGTAGTCCCAACCAGGGCGCTCATGCTCAAAAGCATATCCATCTTCCGATTCCGTGTTGGAATCGTCGGGCGTTAGAGCGGCGAGGTCGCGTCCCGAGGCCGGATGACGGCCTGGCTGACCATCATACGCACTCATGGCGGTGCGGACGAGCGAGGCGTACATGGCCGTAGGGCCGCGTAGCCCATAGGGATAGGGACGTGCCGTCGTAGCACGTGGTGCAGAAATGGGTCCCGGGAGGAAGGGAGCAGCCCTCTCCCATGACCCTGATCGCGGGATCTCCCCTTCCCTCGTGGGAGGGGGGATGCTGACGTCGGCGGCGCGCCTTGCAGCGCGCGCTCGTCGTACGCGAGGTCCGGGACGACTCCGTCGTCGCGGTGCTGCCAGTGGCAGATGAGGAGGCTCCAGTTGGTTGCTTGGTTCCTCCTGGAGGATGCGCATGTGGTAACCATCGCCACATGCCTGGAACCGTAAGCTCCCGAACCAGATCTCCTGCCCCACTGGAAGCAGATTGCTCTCGCCCAGCGGGGGCCGTCCTTGGTCGAAGTTCGTCATCGGGAACGAGGGTTGCGCAGCGCTGGTCCCCTACCTGGCGCGCCAACTGTCGGTGCCTGATTTGGCCACACCGGCACAAACAAGTGATTGCGGTGCTAGTCCACTCGTTGCCCCGATGCGGGTGAAGAGACAGGGGTTTTTATCCTGGTTCCGGTCACGGGGCCGTACGTCCAGCAGTGGTGCTGAGCACCAGTTTCGTGTTGCTCATAGTAGAGGGTTACAAGCAAGGTGAGAGAAGGAGATGAGCTCCTAAGTCCCCAAGTTCGGCTGTCGCTAGCTAAGTGGTGTGTGTTCTAGCGCGTGTGGACTTGAATGCGTCTGGGCGTGCCCTATGCATGGGCTTCCCTTCCCCTTTTATAGACCAAGGGGGAGGGCGTGAGTACATGTGCTCGTCGTGCTGATGTTGCTAAGTGCACTGTTCTGTCCATGCCGTGCACTATGCGAGCGGGAATCGCGCCTTCCAACTCCGGCTGACGACATGGCAGTGGCTGACGTGATGTCCTTCCTTCTTGTGACGGCTCACGGCGTCGAGGGTGGCGACTTGCGTACGGCGTCCAGATCGAGTCTCTGTAGCCTCCTTCGAGGGTCGCCTTTGAGGATGGTGGCGCGCCCGAGGCGAGCAAAGTCAGCGGAGTGGTTGGCATAGTGCTGCTGCCAGGTTAGGCATGGCCGTGCAGTATGGCGCTCAGAAGTCCACTGTTGCGAGTGGATTTGACCGGTGTCTTCTCCAGGGCGTGGGCGGTGGCGTGGAGCAGCGATCTCCTGCTTTTTGACTACAGAGGAGCGTCATTATGTCCTGAGTTGATGGGTCGCAGAGCCTTGGGCGTCGTTCCTGGTGAGGCCGGCTCGAGCTTGGATCGTAAGCTCGAGCTCGCTGAGCCTCGAACGAGACGGAAACGCCCGCTCGAGGGTGAACGTCCCCTTCGAGCACACTGAGCCTCGATCGTCACGGACATCCCTGCTCGAGGGTGGTCGTCCACCTCGAGCGGGATGGGTGCCGAGGAGGAGTTGTTGTGATGGGCCTTTGCCGGGCTGTAGAGCCAGGCCAATGTCGTTGTGGGCCTTGTCGCCAAGTAGTTTTAGGGCCCAAGTTAGGGTACCCCTACTATTGGTACCCGACACAAAGCATCTTTAATTAATCCGATAAAAAGCCAGAAAGACTAATAATTTGGAACGGAGGAAATGCCAGTCAATAGAAATTTGATATTCCAACAACTCTACCGCTCTGCCCCTAATTAATTAATTCAGTGAAGCCATGCTCTCGCGTGCCACTATATTCCACTTCAATTCCTCGCTTCACTGCTCCAGCATCTCTTATGACTTACAACTATATATATTGTATGACACTCTCGTCATTGTGTTATCTGAAACTCTAAATATATAGGTTGAGCGGTGCAAAAATAGAGGATGGCGCTGATAAGCTATACAAGAACAGACTCGTGCACATGCATTTGTTTTTTTTTTTAACGTGCGGGAGCTAGGCTCATCGTAGCAAATACGGAAGCAATATGCAGCAAAAGCTATGAGAATGGAGGGCACCAGGACAAATTTTTAGATTTGCGACGAGAGTAAGTGACTTCAGTTTCGGTGTATCACCTGGACGAGGCCGTGGGCAGGCGTGCGTTCGCTTTACAAGAGACTGCATTGCGCAAGAGGATGGAGAGGTGCTGTGCCATGGTTTAGCTTGTCTACACTGGTCAGCACTCTAGGATCATCATGATCCTTCGCGGCTCGCTCCGATCTTGTGCGGATGACATATGATTCTTGTCTCGCGCGTTCGAAATGGAAGGGGAGAGGCCCGCGGAGTTCACCTGCAATGAACACCACCGCCCCGTCATTGTGCCCGAATGCCCGCCCCGGAAGATTGTCTCAACACTGCGCCGTCGTCGAACAGAGCCTAGGCCCTCGCGCCTCTCTCCAGGACGCTAAACGCTAGCTGCTGGGCGTTGGCCTCCGTCCTCCGCTTCGCGTGCAGGGCCGTGTTCAGGTGTAAAAAAATATTTTTTAGTTCTTATTCATCTTCTTCACATAACACGATTCTTAAAAAAAAATTCACTCTTCCTATTCATCACCCCCACATAACACGCTTTTCAGAAGAAAAGTATTTTTTCTCACCTTTATCTGAACACAGCCCAAACGTAGGCAGTCAATGGAAGATAGGAAAAAAGAAGATGGGAAAGTTACGGTTGTTCACATATGCCGTTGATAGTTTACAATATGGTCCTCAACAGATATTGCAATAACAAGTATATTCCTTTCTAAAAAAAAGATATAAAATAAAATAATATATTACAAATGTGTTCTCATTAATATGACACACCATGTATTCTCTTTAAATACGAGGCGCCCTGTGTTCTCTCAAACAAGGAACAAAGTAGCATACAAAGATCATGTATGTTCTTAATCACCATGTTTTATGGGTCCATGCATGAATTAAATAGGTTATAGACATCATAATAGACTAACCATTGTACAAATTGTCTGTTTTGCTACCTATATATGATTTGACAAGTGCTTACAGACAATAAATGTCTTACTATTGTACATGCCGTAAGCCGATGACCATGAAATCATGTTTGAAAATTCAAAGCAAAATGGGAAACGTAACATATCACCGTACTTACTTATTGCGTATTGAATATATATGGTCACACCACCAAGCTAATTTCTTTTCTTTTCTACCAACTTTAATTTCAAAATGAAATTTCTACATTGAAGAATCTATGGACCTAGCAGTCCTTGCCCTGAAAACATGGAGCATTGAGTATGTTTCTTTAACTACGTACTCCTACTGCTCTTGTAGACGAGTACCAATAAAAATTTGATACCGACAAGTCTACCGCTCTGACCCCTACTTAATTCAGTGAAGCCATGCTCGCGTGCCAATATAATCTCCAGCATCTCTTGTGACTTCCATCATTGTGTTAATCTGAAACATAAAATATATAAGTTGAGCGGTGCAAAAGCTATGAGAATGGAGGGCGCCAGGACAAATTTTGAGATTTGCAACGAAAGTAAGTGACTTCAGTTTCGGTGTATCACCTGGACGAGGCCGTGGACAGGCGTGCGTTCACTTTACAAGAGACTGCATTGCGCAAGAGGATGGAGAGGTGCTGAACATGGATCCGATTCAGGCATTCAGCGTGTCACAAGTCTGGTGCTTGGGTTACTGATGGGCTGGCCGGCTTGTTGCGTATCCCGGCCGGCCCGCCGCACTTCTACAAGGCCGCCGGCCTGCGGCATTGAAGCGTGCTGGATCGAAACGACGTGCTATACAGGCATACAGCTAGTAGCAGTCCAATTCTGGATATTACTAGAGAAAAATATGTGCTGTGCGCTGCATGTTCTAAAAAGTAGGAGCACACATATATCTATATGTCATCTGTGTGAGCACAATTTAGGCTTGTAGCACAGTGTACAATATTGAAATCGTCTGCTAAGATAACAATACTGTTAGATCAGTAATTAATTGTTTAATTCAAAAAGTTGGTGGCAAGTTGGTGTTTTCGGTGAGAAGGACACGGTTGTCAGTATGCAAGTTGGGGAACTAAACGAGCCTAAATTAGCAAGCACGTGCATAGAGATGTTTATCTAGCCTCTTGAGCTACTACAATACCTCAGTCCAAAAAGAATATAACTCTACGTCCATGAATCAAACTTTCTAAAATTTAAATATTATTAAACTATAAATATAATAGCAAAATATGTATCCCTGAAAATATATTCGAATAAATCTAATTATACTTATTTGTATCATGATAGTGTTAATTTTTTTATACATGGTTAGTCAAGGAACATAAATTGATGGGTTTTTAAGGACGGAAGCAATAACACCTCGCATTATCATATACCATTTTGCCACGATGTATGTACACGCATGACATTAATTGTTTCAATGCAGGGAGACCGACTAGCTAGCTACGCGGCAGGAGACCGTACTCGGTACACCATCACACGACCTTGCATTGTGTCATCTCTCACCGACTGACATTGCTAGCTACTGTACTAGCTTGTTAGCGCCAGGGTTCCCCTTACCGAACCGGACGGCCGAACCGCCGCCCGGCGGTAGCGGTAAACCGGTCCGGTTGGGCCGGTTACTGGTGGAAACCGAACAAATTCGAATTTTGAATTTAAATTCACATATCCAGCGGTTGGAGCGGTTAGCCGGTCGGTTTGACCGGTTTCTTTCTTTTTCTTTTTTGATTTAACTTGTATTTGCCAAAAAAATATCAAATGAGCAAATATTTGAAAACCTTTTACACCAATAGATTACACACACCTTGAAGTATTTTTAGGAATTTTTACGACATTTTTCCAACTTTAATTTTAAATTTAAAAATTTTGAATTTTGCCCGGTTCAAACCGCCCCGAACCGCTACCGGTCCGGGGCGGTTTGGTCGGGAACCGGTCAAACCGGACCGGTTCCCGACGGTTCGGGGAACCCTGGTTGGCGCTCGCTTGCTGCCATCGTCACGAATCTGGTTGCTCTTGCTGCCCGGCGGCCACCGTACGTACCCGAATCGTCCTTGTGCACCGTCAAATAGTGAAGCCTAAAGCCACGCCCTTGCAAGCCCTGGAGCGTTTGTCAGTTAAGTAACCTGCTCATAGAAGAAAAGCTGACGGCACAGGTTACGTGAAACAAAAATTGATAAGATTATTATTGATAGACCAGCTGTTCAAGGACATTGAAACTCAAATTTTGACAGTTCAATCACCGGAGAAACAGGTAGTAGAAAATATTTAAGAACATGTGCAGAGAGAGAGAGAGAGTGTGGTCATGCTTGGCTCCTCGCACGCCATCCGCAGTAGAGCCAGCAACCTGCACAGCCGGGAGAGTTGGCAGCTACGCGAGTGGCATACAGGGAGCCAGGCATATCCCCTTTTCACCTCTTTCCGACGACCTGATGCATGGTATGGCTGCTGCTCATGGACCGATAGATGGACGGGCGTCTCCAACAACATCGATCCACCCCACAATGACAATGCCATGCATGCTCTCTTTTCTTCTTCCCTGATCGAACTGGAGTTGCAGTTCCAGGGCCAGCAGCCAGCACAGAGATGAGCAGCTGTATGCATGCCGCGCCTAATAAGCTTGAAAAGACCAGTACTGCATGCGTGGCTTCTTTCTCTCGCAGTACATCAGACGAGTACAGACTAGAGAAGAGGCCGAGCACACGCATGAGCGAGATAGTGATGCCGAGAGAAAGAAGAGAAAAGAAAGGACAAAATGCAATGCACGGTGGACACAGAAGAACTTGACGGATGCTTTGCTTGAGACAACGAGCTGGGACTGATGAGACTGGGATAAGCTTTGGTGATGAGAGAATAATGGAGAGAGGGGAGGGCTTGTCTATCTATGCTCTAGGACAAGTAGTACCCAAGCAAGCAGGTCTCGGTATAAATAGGTGGCTCCGATCCAAACCCCAGACTCGTCGAGAGAGGAGCCCTAGCAATTGGCCGTGTTTACGTGTTTAGTTTCAGAAGTTTTTTTTAGACTCTACTATTCATCTCTCTTAGAAAACACGCTTCCCAGAAAAAATCTCTTTTAACTCCTTTCAACTTTCCTATTTATCTCTCTCACAGAACACGCTTTCAAAAAAAAATTCTTTTCCTCCCCTCCCAACTAAACACACCAAAGGCAAAGGCTAATCGATCGATCGATCTCCTTCTCCTGTCCCGTCATCCCACTCACACTCACACATGGCCGCACATTGCACGCTCCTCCAAGCATGCAGCTCACGGCCGGTCATGCATGGAGGCTAGACTCTCGATCATGGTGGCCAGCCACACAGAGAGAGTGAATGAGAGAGAAGAGAACCTCAGGTTCCCCATCCCTGAATCCATCCATGTATACGTGCACACGCGCATGGCTACAAAAGTCCCCAAGAATAAAGGCGGACGCCCGCTACGCACCAAACGAAAACCTGGCACAGTGTCAGGGTGGCCGCTACGCACGCTACTCGCCCTTTCTCCCAGCGGCCTGCTGCCACAATGCCAGGCCTGCCTGTCTGCCTTTCTCCCTCTCTCTGAATGAATCCCTTTGGCGTTGGAGCACACGATGCATCGTCACAACTCACAAAACCTTTTTGTTTTGAGGACAAACACAACACCTTTTGTGCTTGTGGCGACTCGCCACGCAACAAGGAAGGAAGGAATCTCCATGTGTGCATTGTAGCTCTCATTTCATTCTCGTGGAGAACCTTGCGCCGCATTGCCGGAGTATGTGGCCGTGTGATGTTTGCAAATTGAAATTGAATCTCTCTCCCCCCTCGGATTCTCGTCGTCTACTAGTGCGTGTGTGCGTGCGTGCATTGGCAATTTGGCATTGCAAGTTTTGCAAGGAGCAAGGTGGCTTTCTGAGACGTGTGTTTGTCTGGCAGCGGTTGGACGGGAGCCGGATTCCGATCCCCTGTGGCTGTGCGCCTGTGCTTGCGCCGCTGGACCAGACCCCAGATCGACCAAGGCGTGTGTGGGTCACGCCACGCAACACAATGCAAGACCAACATGCATGCCTTGCCTGGCCTGTGGCCTCTCCCTCCTGACCTCCATGCATGACGCATCTTTATTTGTAATGCGCATGCCCCTTTTGTAAACAGCAGCGGCGTGCCCCCGTGACGACCATGCGTGCAGCTGCGGCTTCTCTTTTACATTTCTTTGGTCGTTGTGCTGGCGCACAAAAAAGTTGATGCGACTGGGATGGGCAAAAGCTTGCACATTCTGCGGCCTTGTGCACGCACTAGCTCGTTGGGTGTGTACGTCTCGGATTATTGCAGATCGAACAAGTGGGGTTTTGGTCCCTAGTTACTTGGTATAGCAACCTGCAACAGTTACGTTGCAAAACAGAAAAAAAAAACCAGCAGCCTTCTGATGAATACTATGTAAGCCCGTCCGGATGCATCAAGCACGCAGTAGTAGTACAACACTAGAACGCTACAGCCCTCACCTCCGGCGCAGGCGTTGGACAGCAGCTAGCGATCGAGAGCTCGATCTAGGCCTCGTGGTCTGCAGGTCAGCACGTACGAACACGATCGATGCTGATGTGTGACATGCAACCAACGGAGGAAACCAGGCAATACCCTATCTAACCACGCATGGTACAATTAAGTCGATCGTCACGTACGTACGCGCATCTATCATCGATCGGCTACACACGTGTGGAGGTGGAGGAGAGGGAGGAGACGCTTTGCCCGGCCGGTCGGCCGCACGGCCAGCAGCCGCCCGTACGTGCAGTGCTCCCCGGCGGCGGCGCGCGTGCCGTCGCGGTCGAGCCCGGCCGGATCGTCGGGACCATGCACGCCGCGCGCAATCAGCGATCGATCGAAGCATAGCATAGGGCACTAGTAGTAGCAGCTACTCCAGCTAGGCAAGGGTGCACGCGCGCAGGCCGCTTTCGTGGAGATTCGCGGTGGCCGCTATGGAACAAGCTAGCTAGCGACCGCAACAGACGGCCGGCGTCTTGCCCTGCTTGTTTCCCTGCCTCTGCCGCGCTACCTGTTCCCTGCCCGGCTTGGCTTTAATTTTGCCTTGCCTTGCCTTGCCTGTACTATACAGTATGTATGGCGCAACAAGAGGAAACTGCTTGCTTGCATTGCTTGCTGCTACAAAGATGATCGATGATCCATGGCGAATTGAATTGACAAGGATATGCATCAAGGATCGGAGAGCAATGCATAGTGGCATGCAGCAAGCAAGTTGGCAATGCCCTCATGCACATGCATGCTGGTTCATCAAACAGGGCAAAAGCTGTGTGTACCAGTGGCGGAGCTACGTGCAATTCACGTTGTCAGCTGACAACGATGATTTTGCTGTAGCTCTTGTATACATGTATTGTTTATATGCTTTGACACTGGTAAAAATCAGCCTAATGGTAGTTAAAACTCTCTACTAACACCAACAACAAAATGTTCTGGCTCCGCCCCTGGTGTGTGTACGTGTGTCCTGAGTTTTTTTTCCTTTTCTTTCTACGACTTACGTGTGTTCGGCTTGTTTAGAGACCAGATCGGCCGAGCCTATTGGGTATTGGCCACAGGCTGCATCGATCTATCGCCCCCACCCTAATCTTGTAGATGGATCATTAGGAGAGAGCGCACGGCAATTGGCTTAAGTTACCGCGCGCGGGCAGATTTTGTTGGCCTACATCTCAGCTGACCAGCGCCAAAGGACCGAATTGGTTAGAGGGGGCGAGCAGCGTGGTCGCACCAATAGACTCACATTCGATTTCTTGAGAGAGTGGAGACTCGCTAAAAAAACTTATCTCGCCGGCATAGCTTAGATTTTTTTAGATAATAGAAAACGTTCCGGGTTTATCCTTTCATCGAGGGCATCGATCGAAACATTGTTACATATACTAAACACAAGTTACTGGCATCATAAATAAAGTTTAACCAAATTAATCATAACTAATCCATAAACTAAAAGGTCATCCTTGTAATAAAAAAAACAAAAATCCGATGTCTTCACTGTGCAGCATGTCTAAATCATCATGCTATTTATCTCGCCACTGAGTTGTAGCTGCTCCCATAGTCGGAGACAACACGTTCCAAAAAAAGCCCCATAAACAAATTGGGTTCGCATTTGTAAGAACTATTCTCTTTTTTGAAGTACCACATAGAGATTTTAACCTTTAATGGTAATTTGGTACGCCAAATTTCATGTGTTGCAACTCTAATTCCACTATACCCTTAGTAATATGCATGTACATAGAATGCACCATGAAGTACCCATTAGCACAAAGAGACCAAATAAAGGTATATTTACCTTCTTGTAAATGTACATTAAGAAGTTTAGATACTAGGTTAAGCCGGTCTCATAGTTTATCTCCACTAAAGATCTCTGAAAAAAAATATTTAAAGGTATCAAAACTAAACACTCTTACAACAATTAATAGCGCAGTACACCAGTCACCTTTTAGGTGGTAATAGTTTGAATTAATCATAGCCATTGATTTTTAGAATAGATAACATTTTAATAAATAAAATAATTAAGGAAAAAAATAAGATCCCATCAATCTTGGCATGCCGATCTCCACCAAATTCCCTCTTTCCTTCTTTGTCAGCTTTTGTCAGCTCTCCACGTAATTCACACTCCTTCATTCTTTATCAGTTTGTTAACTGATCCAATCTCACATATGTCAAAACAATCTGTTGATGCATAGCCTCTGTACCATACACATATCATCGATCATATACAGTTACATGATTACATCAACTATCGAAGACTAACCAATCCATTATTAAATCGACCATGCATGTTGGCCTGCTATGAGAGCATATCAAGTTCTTTTTTTCTTTCCAAAAGATCCGTGTAAATTGAGACAAAAAGAAAAAAAAAGAAAATTAAATCTAACTCAATCAAATTACATCTAATAAAAAGATATTTTCCCATATTTAAAAATATAAATAATAATATTAAACATATTACCTAATAGGTGGTAATATGTCTTTAAAATTTCCTTTTATAGTCATTTGGGAGTACCTTAGCAAAGGCCCAAATAATATTATACAAAGGATTATATTGAGGTTTTAATGTCTTGTTACCCAGCAATTTATTCTGACAACAATTTGTGTGTGCGCGTGCGTGTGTTTTAATTTAAAGCGTCCACTCATGCTTAGGAATTAATTGGTCATCTACACTGATTAAACTCGCATTAAGCTACGAGTAGATGGCTAGTGTCCGTTTGTTTGTTCCGTGCGATACACTACACATTGGGCTGTGCCCTGCCTGCGTGCGTGGAGGAGCTTTTCCAGTGAGGTAGCTGATGCGTGAGATATGGCGCCGGGTGTTTGCCCCCCCCCCCCCCCCCCCCGATTTTCCGATAACCTAGCCAGCCAAGAATTGATAACAACACGCAAGCGAAGAAGAAGGAGGCCGCCCATACATTCGTCAGGACTCAGGAGGAGGATGCAGCACTGCGCGTGTTGGTGGTAGGTAGGAGTAGCTCGCACTATACGTCCGTCGTCGATCGTGACGACGACCCAGCTGGCTCACCCTGCTGCGATGGCCAGATGACACGGAAGATATGTATGGGATCATCGTCGTCATCGTCCCTGGCTGCTGGATCATGCATGCCTTGCTGGATCATGCATGCCTCTCCGATCCGATGATGGAACTATGGAAGCCCACAGTATGTATAACCGGGCGGCCGGATGAAATAAAAACCTGAAACTGATGAGTGATGACAAGCAAGTACGTAACGTACGGTGGATACCTTTGAATGAATCCTCCTCTGCATCGTATCGTTAGCGCGTACACGCCGCAGGTTCCCGGTCGGGTCGGATCGGACCTCTCAGGCTCTCACACACACATGTACACAGGCCCCTACTACAGTACGTATACAGGCAGGCAAACAGGCGCATCAGTAAAAGTGATGCCCCCGGCCGCATCGATCATTCAGGCCTGAGCGTCTTACCTGCAAACAAGAGGGCTGCTGATGCAGTCGTAGTAACGCAGCACTGGTTAGCTCGTAAATGGGCGCAGCGTACGTCTTTGTGCGTATAAAACTTTGACCAAGCTCCTCCATGTGCATCATGGACATACATACTCGCCGTCATCGTCGCCGCCGGCGGCGGCGGCGGCGGCGTCGAGGATTGATGTGCACCGTGCACGTCTCGGGCTGTACCTTCCGAACGAGATCCTCTGCAGTTGGTCCTTCTGCCATTGAGTCGCTGCCACGTGGGTCCAAGCTCCATAGAGCCCGCGTGGCAGTGACTCAATGGTAGAGGCCCAACTGCAGAGGAACTGCTTCCGTACCTTCTCGGACGGACGGGCTTCTTGGTTCTTGATTCCGTCGCCGCATCCTCTGCAGTTGGCCTCTCTAACATTGTGTGGCTGACAGGCGGGCCGACGTGCTTGGCCCCACATGTCAGTCATCAACGTCAGAGGAACCCTCCATACAGCAGACCACCACCATCAAGCATTCAGGCAGCAGGAAGAGTGACTCCGGGCCCGGTGGGATCTACTTCTACCGCCCATTCTACTACGCGGGCCGTGCGCTATAGTCGTTGAATGGGCCGGGCGATGTAGTATTTCAGCCCAAACTGCTGGCTGCTGGAAAATAATGTTATTAAATTATACTGATCACTATTATCACAAGCGGTTTCGTGGTGTAGTTGGTTATCACGTCAGTCTAACACACTGAAGGTCTCCGGTTCGAACCCGGGCGAAGCCATTTATTTTTTTTGTTCCATTTCATTGTTGTCCTCCCTCCCTGTGTGCGCGAACATTGAAACCAGTGCTAGTACAACCTAATTCTCTCACACCATCGCATTCAGATTTACACGTTCTCTTCTCCCTTCCAAATGATCATGTTGAAGACTTGAAGCGTGAAGAGTATGTATGCTCAAAAAAAAGATAAATCCCACACCTTAGCAGTCAGGGAACAGGAACGGAACGTAGCCTCGTTCCAAGAACGTAGTTCCGGGACGGGAACGATATGGCTGCTAAGTCACACACCATCTGGCACACTTTGTTTGCAATTCCTCAATTTTTCTGTTATCCCGCATTCCCGCTACGTCATCCTTGTTTTGCCCTCGACAAATAAAAACAAACTTCACCACCACCTTCATTTCTGTTTCTTGCTGTTAACCATCCTTTGGTTCCCCTTAAAAAAAAATCATCCAACCGCCAGCTTTGTTTCTGTTTCTGCTGTTAACCATCTTTGTCATCTAGAATCTGGATGCATATAGATAACTGAACACATGCTTTCAGTTCATAACAAGGAGGGAACAGTTCATTCCTTGATGAAAAGAACATCACTATGACAAATAAGCATAGTATCTCAGAAGGGGCCAGCGCGCTGCCCAGCTTGCGCATTAACTCCATCCAAAACTCATGTTACTTTTTTTTTTGAACGATTTTTTTTAAAAAAAAACACGGAGAGAGAGAGAGAGACAAAAACTCATGTTACAAACATGAAACGCGATGTATGAACCCCATAAGATTGTTCTGCTCGGAGATGGTGACTGAAGCAAACCTAATGAAACACAAGATGCTGACTTGAACATATATTACTCCTACGGAAAGCTTGCCATGTCATCATCGCTTCCGTTTTTTATATCAAGGAGAAAAGAAAAAGGCAACAATTATCATCACACACAAAATACTACACTACAGGTTCCAGTTGGACAAACAACTGTGGGGAAAAAACATAACACGAAATAACTTGCGATATACAGTAATAGCCTTTGTCATTTTCCCACAAAAAGAAAACAAAATAAGCGCGATTCACTTGTACTTCATCCTTCATCGCTACTTGTATACCCAGCATTCTGAAGAAACAAGCGACAAGCTATACGCATCCGAAGAATAACCGAGAGGCGAAAGCAACAGCAGAGCAAGGAACGCCAGGGGATCCGGATGTGGATGGCAGAAAACTTCTTCAGGGTGTGTTAGATTGTAGGAAAAAATACTGTAACATTTGTTGGGAAACCTGTTTTTGTGAGAGAGGAATAGTGAAAAGTTGAAATAAATAGTAAAAAGTTGGAAATGTGAACAAGGCCTCAAGAGACATGAGCATCTGATCCTATTATAGCTAGTTGCAGTGAGCAGGGCCCGGTAGCATGTGCTGATAGGACCATGTATCTAACATGCAATTGAGTACTGTAACATCAGGAAAGGTTTGAAGTGAGAACTGCAATGCCTTGAAAAACACCTCCAGGCTGAAGATGAGAGGCGTTGACGCCTTTTTGGGCCAACACACGAATGTAGTAGATCGTGCGGCGCAAAGGAGCTCGCTGCAGCACCTCTGCGACGGGCCTGTTACAGGCGGTCAGACTCCCTGTTACAGGCGGTCAGACCTCCTGTACAGGCGGTCAGACTCCCTGTAACAGCCTGGTAAGAAACCAACGAACGCCCACCCGGGAGGGACCCCATCAGAGTAGGCGCACGTTGGGTTGTTCTAGGATCGGCAGACCACCTAGAACGCCTCCTCATGCCATGGAGACAAGAGAAGAACAGCACATGAGGTTGGAAAAGTGGGGCAAAGGGATAAAAGGTAAGACGATAAAAGATAGATTTGTTTGTGATTCGATTGGGATACCCTCAATCGGCCGTGGCCCTTTATATTTATAGGGTGGGAAGGTCTTGCCCCGCAAGGAATCAAGAGATCCTAAAAATACAACTCTAACTCGGTTTGCCCAGGCACAGCCGGTCTAACCTCCTGTACAGGCGGTCTAACCGCCTGTCGTACGATGCAAAACTTCCCAAGGTCATAACTCTCTCGTCCGAACTCCAAATCGGACGTTCTATATATGGATTTTGTTCTACTCGACGAGTGTAATCCATTGGTGAAGTCCAATTTGCATTTTAAGGACTTTGTACAGCCGGTCATGACCGGTTGTTACAGACGGTCTGACCATCTGTAGCAAACCTGCCAATTTTGGTCGTCAACATATACCCCTCTGTTTTCTGGCAAAGCATGCGTGCCAGAAAATACTCTTCTAGACCAAAATTGACTAAAGACAACGATGAGCAATACATCAGCCGCATAACGGTCTCTAAATTCTCTATAGATGCTTTTATAGCCGAAACAAAGTTCTCATGATTGTAACATGCATAAGACTAGTATTTCGGCTTTATGAGCAGCACATCTAAAAACTGAAGGTTTGATGTGGCCATGGTGACAAATTATGGCTCCTTGGTAAATCATAAGCATAATATTAGTAATCATAAGGCGAGAACCAAGGATTATACCAAAACCATGGAATATAATTAGACATACCTGAATATGCATTCCATGGCATATGCATCGATAGGATGAATGATGAAGACCAATAAGATGATGGTCGATGTTTCTTTGCTCTTGGTGATGAAGAATTGCTACTTTGATCATCTCTTAGCCGATTGTTTTTCTTTTTCTCGGCTATTTTCTGATATTTCTCTGACAACTCAGCAAAGCCTAGCTTCTTCTTCACCACCTTACTCTTTGGTGTGTCATTTTCAGCTCTACTGAACTTTCTAGCGCAACCGGTCACACAACCGGTCGGACCGGGTTAGGCAACGGTTAGACCGGTTGCTTTAGAACTAGTAACCTTGAGATCTTCTTGCCCCCCAGCCGAACTTGATTGTTGTTCAGCTATATTGTTCAAAACATTATCACCATTGGGGGCATTTGGATCAATAGAGCTAGCCGATGATTCTTCAATGTTCGGCTTTTCTATGTCTAGTGCCAAATCTGAATTTTTATTTAATCTACCATCCTTTTTGACACGATAAACTTGTTTGATCACCTTGCGCTTATTTTTCTGTATAGACCAATTCTTTTGATCAAAACGCTCATTACACATAGGTGGTGACTCATTAACTACCGGCTCTCTATAAGTAATATAATCTGGACAAAAATATCTAGGAACAGACGGCATTAATGAATTAAAAGACCATAGTGGACAGAAATAAGGCATGCTAAAATAAGGTCCATATGGTACATGCATAGACGATGCATATGTCGAAGTCGGCATTGATGTAGAAAAATTATTCCCTTGCCGATTCCGATCATTGAATCACTGTCTTGGAGGTGATTTGGTTTGTTTGGAATTGTTAGGCCGACTAGCATCGTTACTTTGTTTTCGGGATTTAGCTGGAAGCTCTCCAAGAACAGGCTTTGGCTTTTCCTTTTGATGCTTGGGCGGCCTTTAGATTCAACGGTTTTTCAAACACCTATCTCGGGTTTTTTGGGTTTAACCATCTTTGGTTTCAACTTGTTGCATTGCCCCCCGAGTATAGGACTACTAGATGTGATCTTTCTGCTTTTAATAGATTCGGCTGGAGACGGCCGAATTTCTTGATCAACATTATGCTTATCATCACAAGGTAGCAAATCATTGCAAGGATCCATAATAGCACTAGTCGGCTTGTCAACGGCCGACTCTTGATTAGTAGGAATAAGATCTACACTATTTTTTCTATTAAGTAGGTCATCCACAAATGCAAGCAAAGCAGTTATAAAATCAGCTGTGAACTTACTATGCTTTGGTAGATCATACATCCTCAACTCGTTGATGACAGATATCTTCATCATGATGACGCCTTGTTCCCCTACATGATAACAGTGAGGAAATAATGTCTTATTCATCGCCTTGAGTTGATCTTCAGGTAATCCTTTGAGTGCCATCATATTACTAGGGTTTGATGAATCGACCATGATAGCCAGATCTTTCTTCCCCAGCGGACTCACCAAAATATGTTGACGCCTTTTTGGGCCAACACACGAATGCACTAGATCGTGCGGCGCAAAGGAGCTCGTTGTAGCACCTCTGCGACGGGCGGTCAGACCTCCTGTTACAGGCGGTCAGACTCTGCGGTCAGACCTCCTGTACAGGCGGTCAGACTCCCTGTAACAGCCCGGTAAGAAACCAACGAACGCCCACCCGGGAGGGACCCCGTTAGGGTAGGCGCATCTTGGGTTGTTCTAGGATCGGCAGGCCACCTAGAACGCCTCCTCATGCCATGGAGACAAGAGAAGAACAGCACATGAGGTTGGAAAAGTGGGGCAAAGGGATAAAAGGTAAAACGATAAATGATAGATTTGTTTGTGATTCGATTGGGATACCCTCGTTCGGCCGTGGCCCTTTATATTTATAGGGTGGGGAGGTCTTGCCCCGCAAGGAATCAAGAGATCCTAAAGAAAAATACAACTCTAACTCGGTTTGCCTAGGCACAGCCGGTCTAATCTCCTGTACAGGTGGTCTAACCGCCTGCTGTACGATGCAGAACTTCCCAAGGTCATAACTCTCTCGTCCGAACTCCAAATCAGGCGTTCTGTATATGGATTTTGATCTACTCGACGAGTGTAATCCATTGATGAAGTCCAATTTGCATTTTAAGGACTTTGTACAGCCGGTCATGACCGGTTGTTACAGGCGGTCTGACCGCCTGTAGCAAGCCTGCCAATTTTGGTCGTCAACAAGAGGCTGGCATTTTGCAAGTCTAGGGCTCCACACAGATTCTCCCAGCTGTTGTGAGCCACAGGAACACCAGGAGGATGCGGAAATCATTGTCATTAAGCATGTCCCGTCATGTACGCCACAAGCAGATCCAATTATAAGCCGTCAGTTTGATGGACTGGCCAGCACATCTCCTGCTGACTAAATCTTTCCACAAGTAGAAAATGGTGTTAGCAAGCTATAGATAAGATCAACATTGTATGAGTTGGTTCCCCAGAAATAGGAGCAGGCAAAAAGACAAGATTGATTGAAATGCCAAAGAAAGCTGTACGAGCCCTGGTCATGCTCGTCACATGGGAGATATGGAAGGAGAGAAATGCTAGAATTTTTCGGCATCACGAGTCTAGTGCAATTTTACTTTTTACAAAAACTAAATCTGAGGCTAGTGATTGGTGCCTCGCTGGTGCAAAGCACCTAGAGTCTCTAATAAGGCGAGAGTAGGCTTTTGGTTCTTGCCGGCACGCCGGCTGTTTCTCTCTGTAAACTATCTGCTTTATCAATGAAATAAGCACAATCTCGTGCTTTTTCGTTCAAAAAAAAAAAGACAAGATTGATTGATCTGTACTTTGGCTTTAGATGTTTGTTATCCAATCTCTGTCTGTAGCACCTGTTGGCAGGATTTTGGTCAGTTGATAACAAACATTTCAACATTTAAGAAAGAAAATAAACTGCAACCATCTCCTTTATATATTATCCCAGAAATGGAAGGAAAATATATGCTGCCACATGTACCATCCTAGGAATTGACTGTTTAATTGAGTAGTAGTGTTAAAATTAGCACATGCAGACATGCAGTGGGAATCAGAGTTAGCATCTCAGCGAGGAAAAATGCTAAATGCTATCTGCATTTATATGTAATGTAGCATCCATATATTGACAGCTATTGCAATATCAACCAAGATATAGTAATATGGATGTCATCTGCTCATCGTTGTCAGAATTTTCAGTGAATTCCAGAAAAGAGCCCTGTGCAAATCGACATTGCATTCCTGATCCTGTAAGTATCAAGAAAAGGATGGTTAAACCGACTGGTCTTGACGGTATCTACATCTTTGCTAATATGTCCAAAATTGTCTATTCAGTCTGAAGAAATGGATTCAACATTTAAAATTCATTCATCGTGGATAGGTGAAAACAAGCAGTCAGTTTCCATGACACTGATGGATACAGAAAAAGCATATGTTCAATGAGGATAGCTTCATTAATACTCATCCATTCAATCTTGAACGTTGTGCCACGGTATGCTGTATGCAGCTAAAGTCCTACTGATAAAATAAGGAAGATAGACAATTTTCTCTTTTACCTATACACGCCTCCTAATAACTTAACAGTTTACATGTCAAAGAATGGCTGCATACACTGCTGGCACTTCTGTACATATATGCAACGATATACAGCGCAAGTTCTCTATGCATCATCAGTTTTATCAGTGCAACATCTACAAGCTTTGGTCATTCTAAACTCCATAAGTATGTAGTTGTCCTGCCCTAGAGGTTGGCACAACAGTA
This sequence comes from Digitaria exilis, assembly GCA_015342445.1. NCBI lineage: Eukaryota > Viridiplantae > Streptophyta > Magnoliopsida > Poales > Poaceae > Digitaria > Digitaria exilis. The sequence continues at coordinate 1,537,041 of JACEFO010001754.1, read as the reverse complement.
CTAGCAGGGACTTCCAGTGTCCTATTGTGTTGTTCAGATGGTGATATTTCAGGTCCATACACAAGGGCTCCTGGTACCTGCAGGACAATTGAGACTTCAGCCAAGTGAGCAGACAAAAAAAAGGCAGAAATGTCCCTGAAGTTCAGAACATCTGGAATATCATACTATGATCATACCTGAGGTACCACTGTTTGCCCACTATCTGGGTGAAGGAAGTGATTACTTGCCTCCCTGAGGTGAACATTTTGCATCTGGTTTGTGACATTCAGTGAATTCATTGGGTTCATAGCTGGAGATGGGCTCAAAGGGATGTGATTTGGCAGTGGATGGGTCATGTATCTTGGCATTTGATTTAAGCCTTGTGCTACCGGGATGCAAGCTGAATTCATGCCTAGAGCCATCGGAGACATGAATTGGTGAGCACCAGGAAACATCATCGGTGCCATCCCAGAAGTCATCCACATGATCTGAAACATATTAGTTCTTATGTTGGTACCAGCAAATGATCTCACAAGGGGCCATGTAAGTTCAGTTAAGAGGAGATCCTGACCTGAACTTGCATTTGGAGGGACTTCAAATATTCAATTGTCTCATCTAGTATCGACGCTTTGTCAGTCTGAAAATAATCGCAACTAGTAAAGTCAACCAAAATATCAAAGACAAACAAGACACATTTTGACAACGATAACGTAGATACCGCTCGCCAGTCACCAACAGAATTTTATTAATCAAGGGACTTGCACCTGACAAGAAAAGATGCATACTATACCTTGTTGCAGTGCGGTATCAGTTCTTGCAAGGCACGCATCTTTTCATTGATCCGGTCCCTTCTTCTCTACATGAGCAGCAATAAACAATGTTTGAAGAAACACTTTACCAACAAGTTGTCTTTCCGAAAATAGACGTCGTTAGTATAATCTGATCTCACCCTCTCTGAGAGATTATGAACTTCAGCTGCGCGAGTCCTGCGCTTCGTGCCACATCGCCTCGATGACGATTTGGTCTCCTCAGTTGCCTCATACTCGGCATCCTGCAATTTTCTCATCAATTCTATTCCACTGAAGAACCTCTATTTCCTAGTTACTACCCAATACAGGTTACAACCAAAGAACATAGACCAAGAAACACCTCACTCCGACTATCCGAGTCGTCTCTACACCTCCCCTTCGTTTTCTGAATATGGCCGCTGTCACTTGGCATCCCGGATCCCCCATAGTTGCTTCCAGACCCACCGGACGACGATGTGCCGGCGCCGTCGTGCGCACCGCCACCGCGCGCCACCTCCGACTGCAATGCCAAGTCCTTTCCCCTGTTGACACCTTCCAGCATCATGGGCACCTGATTGCTGCCACAGAAGGTCGAGCAGATGTCCCCGGCCCAGCTCGACTCGACGCCGCTGCTCCCCGCCGCCGGCCTCGCCGGATGCGCCAGCTCCGGCGGCGGGGGCGGCGGTTGGGAGCTAGGGTCCGGGAGTGTGTCCCCTTGGTGCGGGGCGGCGTCGGCGATTGTACTGTACCAGAGTTGCGTGTACAGGTCCTTCTCCAGCGCGTCGTCGAGGGTGTCCGGGAACCACGCGGCGGTCTCCTCGCCGCCGGTGAGTCCGCTGCTGCCGAGGTGGTCGGAGGGCGTCGGCCGCTGGTTCGCCTGGGGCTGCGCGACGACGCTTCCGTTGTGCCACAGCAGCTCCACGAGGTCGCCGTCCGTTCTGCCGACGCCATCGGAGCACGGGCAAATCAGTACCCAGGATCAATGGACACGAAAAGAGAGTTCTTTTGATGGGGGCCGAAACGAAATCTTTGCTTACACGACGGGCTTCTTCTGATTCGCCGCCGGTCTCGCATTGCCATCCATGTCGTCACGATTCTAGGCCACCGGAGAACGCTTCCTGCAAACGGAAACAAGTTCCAGGGCAAGAACATGAGGTGTCAGCAAACTTAACCACAACACGAAACCTCGCCATAAAAGCTGAGCCCCAAGAGAAGAAGCAACAACAGATTGGCAAGAAAGGGGAGGGGAAGCTAAGCTACCCTTCTCTTCCTAGCTTGGATCGCAAAATAGAAGTGATGGAGAAGCCTTTTCTAGTACTGCTGATGAATACTGACTAGTGAGCAAGTGAGCGGACGTCTACCTCTATACCTGAATACTTCTTCGCTCGAGCAGCCCTCCGCGAGCTGCGAAGCCGTCTTCTGCTACCCGCAGACTCCGCGCAAACAGGAGCAATCGCTGGAAGCTTTATGAGGTAGCTCTGTAGCAACAGGCGCAGCAGCACAGCATGAGCACACAAGTAGCTGCGCCGCTGTCCCGTTTTAAGTGTTTTCTCAGTGTACTTCCCTTTCTTCAGAAAGAACAGAGCCCGTGGGCGAATTTTCTTATGGAATTTTGCCGGGAAATAATGGAGGAATGGAATGGGGGCGCGATTTTTGCAACTGCGATTTCGATGGCGGAGGATGACAAGGGTTGGCATCGTTGTCGGATCCCCTTGGCATGGGATAAATGTCGGCCCTCGGAATTGGCAGCTAAGCGGAGGAATGGATGCATCGGCATCGCTTGCTCTGCTGCTGCTGCGAGCTGCTTCGGACTGCGTAAACTAATGATTCACGTCTGCAACTGATGCAGTGATGCTGCATGAATGCACTGTGATTTCTTTCCTTTTTCTTCTTGCTTTGAAACAAGATTTATAAATCTGCAAGAGGGAGTTGGATGCATGTATGCACTTTTCTTACTGTAAAGAGTATTTTTTGTGTGGATATATGAACGATCCTGAAATGATAAGATTTCGAGAGGGATTGTTGTATTGTTCGTCGAAATCGTATAAGAGTCAAAGCAGAATATTTTCTTGGATAAAAGTACCATGTATGTGAGCAGTAGCCAATAGGCAGCAAGAACATTCTGGCATTTGGTGCCTGATGGATACCATGCAGAAAGACAAATCCCTCCAGCTGATTCCCATTATCTGCAATTCAGAATCTCTTGAACCACAATGCTCGATCACAAAACAGTGGTCTGCGTTTCCAAAATTTTAACCAAGACACGAATACAAAAGCAATTAACCTTTTAAGCATGAAATGACTAAAATACCCTTGTAAATATGTCTTTTTTGTATTTCTAAAATATTCATATAGTGTTCTTGTAAAGGCTACATAGAAAATCATGTTTGGGGAAACATGAAGCGAAAAATATTTCAAAAGTGGTAAAAAAATGACAAATATTTGGAAATTGAGGTTTGATACGTTTAGCAACCAACAAAATAGGATTTACTCCCTTTTCAATCGACTAATTTCTTGTTTATCCATCAACCACTCAAAATTATAATAGAAAATGAGTGTGGATGGAGATTTGGGGTTAGGGTTTAGTGATTGTGGGGGGGGGTAGGGATTACATATTTTGACAGTGGAGGCAGTGGGCGCACGAGGAAGAGGGGGGAGGAGGAAGAAAGAGATGAGAAGGAGATGAATCTAAACGGTTGGATGAAGATCTAATGGCTAGAAATAGTGATTAATGGATAACTCATTTTTCAACTGATTGATGCATAGAAATATCCTACTATCCGTTTCTATTATACAGATACCACAAAAACACAACAGCATAATGCTGAGAGGCTATAACCATTTCCTATCAACTGTAAAATTTCCTTTTTTTTTCTCAGGAGCAACAAAAGAGATCTCTTTCAGACGGAAAAAACTGTTTTCTCATCTTTTAATAAAATTGAAAATAAAATAAAAATGAAATATCAGCTACTTGACGCCGAGAGAATAAGTCGAAAGCGAAATGTTCCACCCAACATCCAGACTGCCGAGACCGACCGCCGAAGCTGGTTGAGAGTTCATCTCGATCATTCTTTTCTGACGTTTTCCTGTCCCGTTCCTTTCGGCTGCTATCTCAGAATAATGAAGAAAACCCTTCCCTACCGCCTGCAGCTGCGTGATCTTGAGCCAGGTGATGCGCCTGCGCCAATGGGAGATCGGATTTGGATTACGGATGCGTACACGACGGGGCCCTCTCATCCTCGAAGAAGATCGTGCTCGTCCTCTACGCAGCCCGGTCTTTTTGTATGTAGAGTTTTTTTTTTTTTTTTTTGCGAAATTTCTTTGTATGTAGAGTTGTACTGTAGACACAAAGGACTTGAACTTGCCGACAGCAACGGGGCGGCTACAGCTCAGGGTTTCCTTGTCAGCTTCTCCAATTGCGCTTCAACTCTTCTGATCTGTCAGCTTGTGCAAACCCTCCTTGCAAACGATGATGATCCATGTATGCAATGTTCAGGGGCTGATCACTTCAAGTCATCAACCCCACAGCATGCTCTGTCAAACCGTCTGCGTTCGTTCACCTCCTATGTCCTATTTCCTCCCAGTTTTAGCAGCATGCCAAACGCCCAAAGAGAGTCTTACTATTTCAATGGCATCTGAACTTTTGCACCGCGTTGAACATCAGGAAGGAGAAAAACGCAATAATTTTTGGAGGCGATGCGGTGAGCTTTGTAATTGAACCTATCAACGAAACAGAATCAGCCAATTTTCTTTATTGTGCTGTGCTACGCACAATAAAACTGTAACAGAAATAACTCATTCCAGAGCATTAGCTTTTGTACGCCTCCAATCTAATGCTGAACATATGTCAAACCATACGAGATTGAGCACATGCTTGGTTGATTACCTGGCCAAAAAAGTTAAATAGCTTCCGGGTTTTTTTTTTTTTTGCAGCATGTAGGCGGCCGATTTCTGTGTCGCCACAAACTTAGCGTGGCATTGAATGGTCGGAAACCAAACAACCTCTTAGACTTCAGAGTGGGTTATTTTTGTTTTAAAAATATCTATCACCATCTTGATGCTTTATTTCTATTTTTGTTTTTTGTGGATTACGCAAAATCTTTGTATGGAGGATCTTCGCTATCAATATATTAACGGTCCCAAACTTAGACTTGATATGCACTTGGTGGTGTTTATTTTGGGGAAATAAGGCGGTCCATCATTTTCTCACTCTTCTTCGTGTTAGTTTGTGAAATTGAATAGGTTGATCAAGCAGCACCTTATCTGTCATAATAAGGACATGATTAGCTTACTAATAAGAAATGGGTTTACCGCATAAAAAATCAGGAGAGGACTCCAATTGATGGACCAGGCGTCCATTCTTACTTATTTCATCTATGTAGCTATTTCAAAACAAAAGCTTTATTTTTTTTAGATAACAAACAGAAGCTTTAAATGTTTGACTTTTTCGAAAATGTTTTCTTTGAGGGGTCTGCTGGGCCATGATCCAAGTGATGGGCTGGGCCAAGCTTGGTAGAGACCAAGGACAAAACTTTCGGCCTTTTAAGGTTTGATCTTTATAAAAACGGCGACTGGCAAAACTTATCGCCCCAAGTTCCCCTGTATTTAATCATTATCTATTTGACAAAATCCTATTACTTCTTATTAAATTAAAATTAATTTAATTGAAATAACATAATATCTATATAACAAGTATAATTGAAAATAATTGTCACCCAAAATAAATCCACCATACCCCTCACGTTGGACCCTATGAGGACTGAGGGAGGTGAGAGAAGCCTCCTACCTCCCAAAACTAATATTTAGAAAATATTTATGTAAAAAATATAATTATTTTCTCACCCACATTTCTATACACGCCACATACCCACACCCCCTGATTTTTGCCTATCTCCCACTCCGTCTGCCGTAGTGTCATTGATCAACGAAGTATGGTTTGGGCCGCATCTGTATCCGGCGACAGTTCCTCAGTTGCCACTGCTTAGCCCAATGCAGGGACCCCTATTTGCGCAGTTGAAACAAAAACATGTTCCGACACTTCTATTTGTTATGATTTTGGACCCCTTTTTGTGCCATATGCCCATATACACATGTAACACATCAGCCACTCGGCAATAGAGGACAGAATCTTTTGAGGTTATTGAAAACCTATGCCAATGATGGGAAGATGGAGATATCTTCAATGAGAGTTAGGTTTTCCTGATCCCTACCATTCCTAGAATGACACAGCAAGGTTTCTAGTCCCCGTTCGTAACCGTAAACCACTATTTTTCTATAGACGATGACCACTAGAGGTCTCTGTACAATTCTCGCAGAGCTCACACACTTGTTATTTCTTCCATTTGAAAGCAAATGTACAAGGTTTGGTGCAATATGTAGCCACACACATGGTTCAAACATGTCCCACCTGAGCACTCAATCAATTTGATAAACAATCACACCAAGTAAATATCTCGAGGGACAGAATCTTGAGTATTTATTTCTATGGCTACAGCATATTGATTGCAAGGGATTAGGGATGGTGATGCTCGTTTCTAAAAAAAAAAGGGCGGGGGGGGGGGGGGGGTGATGGTGATGCTTATATAAAGCTGCACTTCCCTTGGCAGATGGCTTCCATGCCTACGGCTGCCTATGATGGCCCTGCAGCAGGGTAAGCCAAAAGAAACAGTGAATCAATGCAGGGTCACCCGCCAGCGTGCTTGGGGACTTGGTGTAAATGGGCTGCTGAGATCTGATCATCAAAGATTTTTTTTTTCAAGAATGCGCAGGAGGCGCACCAGGGGTCCATTAGGCAGCCCCGAGGGCAGCAATCCATTGATTCCATTCTATGTGCTCTCTCATGATAAGCGAGGGCAGCGAGATAAAATTTAATTAGCTTTCATATGAAATTGTGAATGACAATACTGCGAAATCGTATGGACGAGGAGCTTCTTGCATAGTAACGGTTAGATTTAGTTCCACATCGGTAATTGATGGTGGAAAAACATAATATAAGGTGTGGCAGTCATCATCCTATGAGGCTAGTCTTTTGGGTTGAGTTAAGCCGAATGTCTTTCTTGTTGTTGGGCTCCGTGGACCTAGGCCTATATGGGGCACTGGCTCGTGTGTATGTCGTGCCCGGGCCGGATTACACTACGCCACTCTAACAATAACTAGCCATAATTTCAATTGATGATGTGATAATTCTCTTTAACAAGATGGAGAACCGTAGAAAAAAAAACAGAGGAGGTTGCTGGTAATGTCAAAGACTTAAAGTTATTTTGTATTTATCATAACTTGTCCTTTCTAATTTTATCAGCCATCGATATTATGCGTACTATTATATAATCAAGTTAGGTCTCGTTTTGATCGCACTTTTCTTTTTTGCAAAGTTTGGACACTAAGTACGGGTATTAAATATAGATTAATTACACGGATGGAATATGAATCACGAGACGAAACTATTAAGCCTAATTAATTCATCATTAGACATTGTTTGTGCCGTAGACATGTGTCAATGACAGACTAATTAGGCTTTTTAGATTCATCTCACGATTTACACTTCATCTATATAATTAGTTTATATTTAATACTTCTAAGTAATATCTAAACATCTGATGTGACACGGTAACAACTTTTGGCCTTAGTATTGCAAGTTTTCTGCCGACCCCGGTGGCAATTTTTTCTGGCTTCACCCCTGTTCAACTTCATCTAATGTTGAACTGGGAGCAGAGAACGATACTGTTGATCTAACTGATGGCTGACAGATTTTGAGCACTACATGATATTTCTTCTGGATGGTGGTGCGAGTGAATCAATTGATGGCCTTCTATGCCTTGATGGATCACAAAATTTAGTGAGCACCTCTAGAGCTTTGATGACATGTCCAGCACTGACAAAGCATCGTCAATTGCGAGCTTCCGAATGTTTATGAAGATCATTCACATGCCATGCCGATGATTTAATAAATTAATATTCTTTAAAAATAAAGTGGATTACCCAAGTTGTTGTTCTCAAAGTTCAAGATGTTTACAGATATCATCACACATATTCTATGCTTGTAATTGACACGTTGTTCATTTTTTTTAAAACTGTAAAAGGCACTTCTCTCTATTACATCTGCACGGCTATTTTGTTTAAAATTTTATCTCAAATTACCAGATGTGTTGATCTACATTGTACCGGTAAATAATTCACTGTTTTTTTTAAAAAAAAATGTGTGTTCGCACATGCACTCTACTAGCTAAAGAAAAATTAAAAGTTTGAGTGCACAATGGCTTTGGAAATTAAAAAAAAAACCGAAGTATATGAACAATACGAGAAAACCAGAAAATCAGACGTATACGAAAATAGAAGTACATAAAACTAGGGTATAGGGTACACGTGTGTGTACGTACAAAGAACAGCACGACACTCGGACACAAACAAAAATACTCACGTACGTACCTACACCCCGAGCGAAATAAAAACAGGCCTCCTACTCCTACGATGGAAACGGCCGAGACACGGCCAGGGCAGCTGCCCGCGCCGCCGACCAGCGCTCCTACGCCGACGGTGGCGGCGCCAGGAACGGCATCGGCACGTCGACGTTCGGGATCGCCGGCAAGGGAGGCAGCGTCACCTGTGGCACGGTGATCGCCGGAACCGCCGGCATGGGAGGAAGCGTCGTCGTCACCGGCGGCATGGTGACTGTGGGCATCTGTGGCACCGTCAGCAAGGTGGGCACGGCCGGGAGGCCAGGGACGGCGGCGGCAGGAGCTGGGGCTTCCGGCGTCGTGTCGGCCAAGTGGCGCGCCGCGTGGCACGAGTTGCTGGCCAGGACTAGCGCGCACGCCATGACCATGGCCAAGAAGCTCGCAGCGGAAGCCATTGCGCTCGTTCCAAGAAGCAGAGTTTTTTTAGATGGCTTATTGTACTCTTCTGTTGCGATGTGGTGAAGATTTTATAGTCCAGGTGAGGGCGCCATTAGATTGGTTGGTGGCCCGAACGGCGTGGCAGAGCCCAAGTTCTTCATGAGGGCGGATTTGGCTTTGGTGATCAGAATGGCAGGACGAGGAGATTGGTTGCAGCGATCGACCGACGTGGATGCTCTCGCCGTACGTGTGGCTTGGGTTTTCTGTGTTTAGGTGAGCAGCTGGGTCGTGCCCTGCATTCTTAACAGACGGGATAATACTGAGGCCCCGTTTAGTTCCACCAAAAATACACTATTCATCCAACTTTTCACTATTCATCCCATCCCTTCTACTCACATAACACTATTCATCTACAGTGTTTTTTTGGTGAACAGTGTATTTTCGGGGAATCTTTCCCCAATCTAAACGCACCCTGAGTAGTACCCTGACCGTGCCCTGACCGTGAATCGAAATGATCAGAAGATATACGGAGTAGTACACTAAACAAAATCATCAGACCGTGCACCGCAGATTTGTTTGCCATCGGCAGTCGGCACTCCCGACACTTTGAGCAAAGTTCTGTGTAGGTTAGTGGTCTGGGTAGAAATCTAGCCTAGTCGAGCAGGACAGCCGGTGCTCGCTCCGACTCGCGCAGAGCTCGCCGCCGCCGGTTCAGGGTCTGGTCATCCGACACCTCTGCTCGCTGTTGCTGGTTCCATCGTTTGTGCTGCACGCCTGCAGCAGTGGCCACTAGCCAGCCCAACCTATGATTTCTTTTATTTGTATCTTTTTCCTCAGTACTGTCTGTTTTTCTGTATCCTTTTTCCCCAAGTACTGTCTGTTTCTTTTCCCCGCATCATTTTCTGTTTTTCTGTATTTACACACTTAACATCACCAAGCCCTCTTTCTATACTAGAACTAGAATGGGCAGCATGTATTCTCACATTATACTGTACATGCATTGCAAGTTTGTAATGACTTTCAGCAAAATTCACAACAGTTTTTTTTTTTGAGATGGTAACAACACTCGTATCTCTTGGAGATATCATCTCATTAATCAAGTCCGCCAGCAGCAAACAAAATATCACAAGGAAATTTTCAATGTTCCAAAAAAAAAATAAGAGGAAGGATTCGGAGGCATTTATCCTGGCCCTTTCCCGTCAATTTCAAGCAAAACAGTTGCCAGCCACATTTGCAAGTTGCATGATACACACGACAGAAATTTCCATCAGACATCTGATAGATAGATGGCCTGCCCAAGATTGTAGCCGACCGATAAATGCTCACGCTCCCACCTTGACCTTGTGCAAGGATATCTTCAGCAGCCCACCGAAACCTCATGTCCTCATGCAGATAGATACCCTGATAATGCATTTTCATTTATTCATTTATTTTTGCCAAGGATATAGAGTGCACTTTAAAAAGCCTTAAACTTCACATATTGTCCCATGATCATGACAGGAACAGAACTAGCAGCGACATCATGGCTTACAAGGTTAGGTGAAAGCCTAAGATGTGAACTGTGGACTGCATGTCTGCATACGACAAATGCAGCCCTGATCAGGCATATCTTCAGGCCAAAGAAAACTCACAGCATGCAATGACACTGAATCCACTTAACCATGCATGGTCCTTAAAAGGGGATAGTGCAAAGGATATCATGAGATGACCATACAGGGCTAGGTTAGGTGAAAAATGTGAGCTGAGAAACCTGGACTGTATACAAATGCAAGGCATCTCTTCCTTTGCTGACCTGCTGATTTACCTAAACCACAGCCATTTGCGCCGGACTTTGAGTGTCGTTTTGAACTTTTGCAGACGTCTATATCTATATCCAAAGGATTCCTCGTAATTCATGAAATAAATGATCATGGCATACAATTCTTCGATGCCAAGGAAACTAAGTCATGGATGACTTAGTGAAATTAAGTCATGGGAGCGTGGTGTTGCAGAGGCACTACGGCGGCGGGTCCCGCATAGCGGTGGCTTTCTCGGTGCGGTGCGGTCTGCTTCCGTCGGTTACATGTTGACGTGGGTCACTTTTCGCAGGTTTCGGCAATTATATGGATAGAAGATTGGTGGACGCCGCGCCCGAAGGGGCGACTTGTTGTGTTCCGTGTCGATGTCGCAATCCGACCGAATAGAGTGTTGCGGTGTCGATGCCCCAATCCGACCCGCCGGTTGTTAGCAGTTTTGTTTTTGTTTTTTTCTTTTTCTTTTTTGCCTGATTATGGCCTCCCAGGACAGTCTTGTATTTTCTTCAATATCAATGAAACGCACACGACGTGTGCCGTTCGTTCAAAAAAAAGTCATGGATGACTGGATGCATGCAGATATAGAAACAAAACCACCTCCGGCCATTTCTTTTTGTCTGCACATGATCTTTGCTCGGCTGCTTCCAAGGTGAGTGACACACCTGCCATTGACAAACGGTGGCCTCTCCTGCATCTCATCTATAAATCCGAGCCCATCTGCACCCATTGCTCCTGCATCTCTGAATTGAAGTGGAAGCACCATTAGCAGCAGAGCTCAGTCAGCTAGTTCGTCGCCTGCGGCCGCATTGAGGAGGAGAGGAGGGGAGAAGAGGCGAAGCGAGCGAGGATGTACAACGCGCCGCCGCCGCAGGACATGTCCTACTACGGCCACTGCCAGAGGCGCCACGAGGAGAAGGGCTGCCTTTACGCCTGGTGAGTGAGACGATGATGCGTAATTTGTTCAGCCGTGCTGCTGTCATGGAGTACCTAGTAATTCCTGTTCCTTTTGGCTGGTGACTACCTTGGTTTCAGAAGGAAAACTGCACGGCCAAACTCCAGTAGTTCAACAAACAAGTTCATACAAAAAAAAATGTAACCTTTTTTTTGTTCGGATTCAGTCCCATTTTTGTGACTCGTCGTGTCAAGCTGAACTAATTCTTTTTTTTTAAAGGAACAAGCTGAACTAAAATCTGCTTCCTCGCTCTTATACCCAACTGTCTGTGACACGCAGCATCTTCACAGCGCTGTGCTGTTTCTGCTGCTACGAGGCCTGCGAATGCTGCCTCGACTGCCTCTGCTGCTGCTGCCACTAGGCCGCCGCCTCCGGCTCCAGAAGGCCAGATGGAGATCATATTTACCTGAAGATTTAGTATAGCCTGCCTGGTTTAGTGATGATCTGGTTATGAAGAACATGTAAGGCATATAATGCCGTAGTAGAAGACAGAGCGTGTTCGGTCAGGATGAGCAGTCTTGTGTCCTGAACAAGATTCTAGTAGCACTGCAACCATGGTTTGAGCTCTCCAAGTAGCATCTTTTTTCCTGCGGTTATCATTTGATTTCGTGCACTTTGCTGAAACTCTGACGTACTTGCGCACACTTTGGGGTGCCGAACAGAATAAATGCTGACGCCGTACGGTTGCATTTACCATGAAAATTTTCCGAAAGCTGTAAGCACGTTTACACCATGATCGTAGACATTTGACATTTCTCTGAAGTCTGAAGGTCAAAATATCACACATCACTAGTATAACGTTATATTAACAATAATACCATGCGTATATAATTTTAAAATGTTACATTGGATCGGCAGGCCTTGTAGTCTGGCTGTAATTCATTGGCATGCACCGAGCACTATGAGAAGCGGTAGTACATGCCGGTACAACACAGTAGAAAACGACCATGAAATGAGACACACACGTTATTAACACGTAGACACATAACACACTCACACTGTCACACAGAGTACAGGACGTCAGCGACCACCCGTAGCGTGCCGGCATTTGCCACGTCTAGGCCGATGGACGCGGCGGCGGTTTAAACCGTGCAGGAGGGGGCGGCACACACACACGGGCATCTGCGGACGCGCCCGGCACCTAATTAAGGCGCCGCGGGCACGCCGGGCACTCCAGGCACCGGCGGCAGGGCTGGCAGTCCAGGCACCTCAGGCATCGGCAGTTCGGGCAGGGGCACGCCGGGTACTTGTGGCACCTTGGGCACGCCAGGCACTTCTGGCACCTTGGGTAGACCGGGCAGTTCAGGCATCGGCACCTTGGGCAGCTCAGGCAACGGGGGCATGGGCACGCCAGGCACTTCAGGAATCGGCACCTTGGGCAGGTCAGGCACCTCGGGCATGGGCACGCCGGGCACTTCAGGCACCGGCAACTTCGGCAGCTCAGGCAGCGGCAGATCGGCGAGGCGACGGGCCTCGTGGCACGGAAGGAGCGCGGCGGAGGCGGCCATGGCGACGAGCACCACGGCCAGTAAGCTCGAGGCGGAGGCCATGCCGATCGAGAACCTTGCTAATTATAAGCTTCTAGCAAATGTAACGATTGTAAACACGCTGCCACTAATAGCTACTAGCTCGTTTCGTGATCGAGGCGAGGTGAGGGAGTGGGAGCGCCGCGCGTGGCGATTTATAGGCAGGTCGGCCATGGCGACGGCTGCCGCTGGCCACCCAATGCCGGCATGGGTCGCGCTTGTCGTCACACATACAGGGGAGAGATCGAGATCGACCGGTGAAGGAGGGACGACGGCACGTCGGCACGTACGGTACGGCATGCTTCGTTCGTAGCCCCAGGACGCATCGTCTCTTTCTGCTCGGCTCGCTTTCGTTCGCTCGCTCGGCTCGCTTTGTGATGACTAGCTGGCAGAGCTTGTCTTCTCGGCCGTGTACACGCAGAGGGGAGAGGACGATGGGGGTTTGTGGCGGGTGGGCGGTCGCTGCGCTTTGTGAGGCCGGGGATCGATCGAATTGCGGCCGGGGGCGAATAGGGCCTTGTCTCGCCGGATAGCCTTTCCAAAGGTTTCGTTGGACCATGTCACAGCAAGAGGTGCTTCTCCTGAGCGTACCGCATCTGTCTCTGTATACTCCAGCTGTCCGGACGCTACCGACCCGTGTCATTTCTCTGGTTCCGCAGACACGGGTGCACTTTTGCAATGCTGTAATCCACGGTCAGCATGGTGTTTGCTTATATATATGATATAAAATGAAACGTACCAGCAAAGGGGATGTAGCTCAGATGGTAGAGCGCTCGCTTAGCATGTGAGAGGTACGGGGATCGATACCCCGCATCTCCATTTATATTTTGCGTTTTGTTGTATAGTCCCCCTGCTTCTCTTCATCTAACGATTTTATTTTCCAAAAACCATTTTTTACTCTGTTTGTGGCCTCATCCTATTGTACCAAACCGGTGTGAAAGGAGCCGGGGAAAGAAAGCTTACGCGAAACACAGACGTTGCGTGCGTGCCATGGCCTACCGTACGAGATCGGGGAGGCATGTTCAACTCAACAACGTGCACATTGAACTTGAAATTAGACGGCCTTATTCCCTCAGTCCTTATATCATTGCCAGTTCTTCAGGAGTCGTGACACGGTTTTTATTTTCCTGTGTCGTTAGTTTTCTAGTAGTAACACAAGTTTCATTTGACCTCTTATACTTTGGATGACTTGAGGTACTTTGACTATAGTGGCACATTTGTAACATGATATGTGTCGGAGCTACCGTGGTACTCTACTATAATTGGCACAAAGCTCATGTTTGGACAGAGCTCCTACTTAACCTATTTTGAACAAATTTAAGTATGGCTCGAATCTTTCCCAAATCGAGAGAAAAAAAGGAATGGATTAGCATGTAAAGTAGGATCTGTTTCATGGGTGAAGTTTGATAAAAAGTTTTGGAACTAAGGAACGTGCCAAAAAGTTGCCAAACTTCCTTAATGCCAAAACTTTTTGCCAAACTTCACCAACTAAACCGACACTTAGGGGATGATTGGTTCAATGCCAAAGATTTGGCATGCCACCATTTTGGCAAGCCAAAATCTAGGCAAGAAAACTTACCACTATTTTGGTAAGAAAATGTGAGAGGTGAGGTAACTTTTGGTATCAAACCAAGTAATGGTCCAAGAATTGGCATGCCCACAATTTGACATGCCAACATTTTGGCACCAAACCAATCATGCCCTTAGAGCAAGTATTATGATGGGCGAGGAGTGGGCGAGATCTCCCGTGGAGGAGAGAGAAAGCGGGAAAAAAGTAGAGTGAGTGATGCAAGACGCCGACGCAAAGCAGGCGAAGAGGACTTTTTTTTTTGCCGTGCAAGACAATTTCATTGAGATCTCCCATGGAGGAGAGAGAAAGCAGGAAAAAAAGTAGAGTGAGCGATGCGAGATACCGGCATAAAACAGGCGAAGATGACTTTTTCGCTCCTCTTGATAATTTTATTGGCCGCATGCAACTCTGCACTACTTTCTGCTATTGTTTCGTGTGCATAAAATGTTGTTCACAACTCCACATTGGCATTCATCTGGCTGGCAGCGGGTAAGACCATAAGCCCTCCTCTTAGAGCAACTAGAGCAATACATATAAACTAGCATTTTGACAACGGATCAGGCATCTTTCAAATAAAAATATCAATCCATTCTTGTTTCGATCAATGTTGGCAGAAGGCACGCGCAAATAATTTGGCCAGTTTGCAAATCACGAGACACTGACAAGTGATTACGACGGAAAATATCTCCAATGGACCACGCTTATCTCGTGCTCTATACCAGCACTCCATCTGCCAGGAGGAAAAAATAATGCAGGTGACGTCGACCAACCCTTACCAGCAGGCCCCACCACTACCATCCTTCCCTCAAGGTCCACATGTAAGTGTCACGCGACAACGACTACGTGCACGTAGCAAAGCGGCCCTTGTGGGCCCCGTCGTGGCAGTGGCTCACGTACGGTGCCGCAACGGCCACTTCGCCGTGGGGACTCCGAGGATGGGGTCAAGGGAGGGCCCACATGCCAGTGGCCTTCTCGCGAATCGCATGACCCGCCGCTTCCCCTCCCCGAATCCAGAATCATTTTCTTCCCCAAAGAAAGCCACCAACCAGCCTTTATCGCAACGCTGCTCGTGCTCGCCGCCTGCTCCTTGCGATCGTCTCTCTCCGGGTCGCCGTCGATTCGTCGTCGTGCCCCCGCCGCTCCTTCCTCGGTATGGTCTGTTCTCTTGATTCCGACTCGTAGTTGCCTGAACTTCGATGGCGGGCGGTTTGGAGCCGCGATGTGGAATCTTGGGCGCCGCCTTTTCCACCACCCCCTGTTCTTCTTTTTCTCTCAAGATAAGATAAAACCGTGGGAGTTGGGGCTTTACTGTAAGAAAAAGGAGGCGGTTTTTTTGGGCTAGGAACGGTTGGATTCGGGATGGTCTGATTTGGTTTCGAGGCGAATGGTGCTTGAGGAATGCCGCGATGAATCTTTGGGGGGTTTTGAAGCGAAGGGAGGGGGGAGGTTACCGATGAGTTCTGGGTTTGATTCTTTCCTGGGCTGGGGAGATGAATCGTTCTGCCTTTTCTTCTGATGAGTGAAAAATGCTGTTTCGGTTAATGCTCATCTTCTGCCAGTGTTACTGTCAAAGGTATGTTTTTAGGCTTGTAGCTTGGTCTTGGAATCTACTATATTACAGAGATTCCTTCAATTTTATGCACTGTAGCAGGAGAATCGAGCAAGTCGCCGGGCTGTAGCATAGCTATCACTATAGGAGTATTGCTGTAAATGTGTTCAACAAAAAGTTTTGCTAGATTGTGTGCTTCAGTGGGTGATCCAAGTGTATTATGTTATCCAGCAATAGTAAGGATTCAGAAAGAAGGAACAATGTTCCAAACTTCCAGTCAATCAATTTAGTAAATGGGGCTGCTCGCCGAAAATGTCTAAATATCTAGTTTTCTTCAATCAATTACATTTATTCAATTTGTCCTTGAATTCAAATGTGTGATCCTGTTCAACTGGCCTTTGCTCTCATATTAAGCACTGTATGGTTGTAGGCTTTTTGCCCTTTTTGAGCCATATTCGTCTAACTTTTATTTTCATACTTTCCAGCGAGCTTAATATATCAAGGATGTCGGAACGTTCTGAGAGTGCAACTGAAAAGATTATGAGCAGCATCATCGATACCATTGCTGACAACCTTCCTAAGCAGAAGTCTGGGCAATTTGATCCAGGTGCAGTGTCTGACAAAATGAAGAACAAGCTGTTCGGTCGTCAGAAGACCCTGCATGGAGCTCTGGGTGGTGGAAAACGTAAGCGATCTGCTTATTGGTATGCCTAAATCTGATTGTGTGGACATCTCTGATGTTTCCTATTTGTGATTGTAGCTGCTGATGTACTGTTATGGAGGAACAAGAAGATATCATCAAGCGTTCTGGCTCTTGCAACAGCTATTTGGGTGTTCTTCGAGTGGCTTGATTACCACTTCCTGACAATCGTTTCGTTTGCCCTTGTTCTTGGAATGGTTGCCCAGTTTGTCTGGTCCAATTTCTCAAACATGCTAAGCGGGTAGTTAATATGTAAAGCATTCGAACAGTATGTCCATGGCATGATATTTGAAATGTGTTTTGTACTTCTAGATCTCCTTCTCAAGTACCCCGGGTTGAGTTGCCTGATGAGCTGTTTGTGAACATTGCTGTTGCAATTGGTGCCCAAGTAAACAAGTTCCTGAGCTTCCTTCAAGATGTGTCTTGTGAAAGAAACCTGAAGCATTTTGCAGTGGTACGTGAAGTTCGTACATTCAAATAGCTATGATCAGCAGTTCAGCACGTTATGATACTAATTAATTCCAATCTTCCATATTAAAGCAGTTAAGCACAATTATTCTATCTATCTCAACTAGAAATTTTAATTGTGGTGCAATGTTTTCTTATAGGCAATCATTGGACTGTGGGCTGCTGCTGTGATTGGAAGCTGGTGCAATTTCCTGACAGTTATATACATTGGTAAGAGCATGTGGCCTTTAAGACTGTAACTTCAGTGTTGTCTAACTTAATCTCTCATTTTTGGCCAATTGCCCCCTGTGAAACAATATCCTGTTCCTATTTTCTGAATGCATGTGTTTCTAGTACTTACAGAAGATATTTTGATTACGTGGAACAGGATTCGTTTGTGCTCACACACTTCCTGTGCTCTACGAGAAGTATGAAGATCAAGTGGATGATTTTCTCTACGGCCTTCTGGGTCTGCTGCGCGATCAGTATCAGAAGCTGGACCAAGGCGTCTTAAGCAAGATACCTAAAGGGAATCTGAAGGCTAAGAAGAGCGAGTAGTTTAGCAGCTTGATTTTCATGAACGGATGGGTTGCTGAACTATTGTTGTGCCCATTTGTGTGCTGCGGGCTTGTGTTAATTGTTACTTGAAATGCTGTGTGCCTTTATAAACATGGGCGCTGCAGCGCTGGTCGTTGCCCAACCAGGTTTGAACTTTTAGGCTGGAATGAATGTCATCTACCATTCGTGTTCTTCCACTCATTTACATTACTGCTTTTATTACTTGTGGGATGTCGGCATACTGCTCAAACCTCATAGGTGTGTCCATCATCCATTTCTGAAAACTGGAAAGTTGCCGAGAGCCTCTTTTCCATTTTTTTAGAAGAAACTCTGCCTTTTTTAAGATCAAACTGATAAATTCTGCCATATGACTGATATATTCTTTGTTTCGTGATTAAATTAAATCAATGAGCTTACAACATGTTTTCACAGTTAAAGCTGACCACAAAGAACTGCGTGATGGCTGCAGCATGTCCAGATCAATGCTGTACAAACTGAAATGTGAAAAAAAAAAAAACTGACAGGGAAAGTGTGAATCAAGAAGCACCGAGTAATCTTGATCTGCGTAGTTCCAAATTCTGAATTCTAAACCAAGTAGTTCAAACTTAGGTAGATACACGCCTCCGACATGCAGCAACAGCGTAACTACCCAGTTCACTTCATCCAGTCAGAAAAAAAAAAAAGGTATGCAGGTCACCGCGATCCAACCTAATTGCTGTCGAACCCTCGAACCAACCATGCTATAAAACTTCAGAGACATGCCATGCATCTCTCATCAATTACCTCACCGGCGATCGGCGAAAACAAAGAGAGCCATCAAGAAGCTGCGCGCGAAGCAGCAAAAAGCAGCCATGGAGAGGAAGCTGTTGTCTGTCGTCCTCCTCGCCATCCTCTGCGCCTGCCCGGGGCACGCTTTGCGCCACCTCAACGACGTCGACGGCGACCGGGAGTTCTCGTTCGGCTCCAAGACAGCCGCCGCGGCTGAGGCCGCCGAGACAGAGCCGCTGGACCCGACCCTGAGCGACGACTACGAGAACGAGATCAGCCACGTGGAGTTCGAGCCGGAGCTCGGCAGCGCGGCGCCGTACGCCGCTGCCGCGGCGGCGCCCGTCCCCGCCGCCGCGACGACGGACACCATCACCGTCGCCGCCGCAGCCCCTGGCGCTGCGGCGGCGGCCGCCGGCACCCGGAGCATGAAGTGGTGG
Organism: Digitaria exilis; assembly: GCA_015342445.1. Classification (NCBI taxonomy): domain Eukaryota; kingdom Viridiplantae; phylum Streptophyta; class Magnoliopsida; order Poales; family Poaceae; genus Digitaria; species Digitaria exilis. The sequence continues at coordinate 1,518,142 of JACEFO010001754.1, read as the reverse complement.
CTGCCGCCGTCGACGATGCCGTCGTTCCCGCTGTTCCCGACGCCCGGCGGCGGCATGCCCGGAATCCCGGGGCTCCCGATGCCCGGCATGCCGACGATGCCGTTCCACCCCATCGGCGGATGGGGCGTGCCGGCGCCGCCCGACCAGTCCCCTCCGACGCCTCCTGCCGCCGCCGCGACCACAAGCGCCAACGACCCGAACGAGAACGGCGGCGGCAATTGACCAGCGACCTCCGCTCGCTGCTTGCGTGTCATCGGCGCGCGGCGGCGGACGGTGCTAGAGCTCGCTGTTCCCTTCCCAGTCTCGGTTCTTTTTACCACTAGCTTTTTTACTTAATGATGCTGCCCGTACTAAGGCCTACTAGTCGTGTCTGTGTGTGTTCGCTTCGAATGTTGGGTTGGGTGATTGTTACCATGTGGTTGGAACTTGGAAGATGAACTTGTGTTGCTTCAACAAGGTCTTGATCAGGCCATTTGTTCTGCTGCTCTAATTGACTTTGAAGATGTGAGTGAGATGGCAGTATGAAGTTCAAAGAGGAACACCAAGTACGTGCATCTGCAGTACTTTTACTGCTACAAATACAGGTTCTTGTAGCATGATCGAACAATTACTGTGCCGGACGGTTAATACAGGTTCTTGTATTCGATCAACTTTTTTCAGCTAAGACCATTGATCAAAATAAGCTAAGACGTGGACGATTTTGTTAACACTCCAGAAAAGAGAGAAGAAAGAGCCAAGCAGGTAGCAAGTTGCAGCTCGAAAGAACACATGAGCGGCATGCGTTGCCGGGCATCTCTCTCTCTTCTCAAAGCGATATGAACACCATGGGCCTGACCGATTCTAAAAAAAGAGCATGGGCCTGATCAGCCCATCTCACACACACTCCTCACTTACCATCCGCCGTTTCCGGATCGGAGCCCACCAACCAGAGCCCAAATCCGCTTAAAACTCCCCGCACCGGCAGATCTCGGCCGTCCATCAGGCCATCTCGACTAGGGTTTTCGCTTTCCCCTGCACCCTACCTCTATAAATCAGAACCGAGAGCCAACGCCGCCAATATCCCTCACCGCCCCCAAATCGCCTACCCGCAGCCGCCGTCGAAGAGAGACCGGGAGCTCGCTCGAGCTCGAGCTCCGCCCCCTCCGCCGCGATGAGGGCCAAGGTTCGTCTCGATTCCGCCCTCTCACCTCGCTTGTTGTTTCGATCATGACATGGCTTCGTATAGTAGAATTTGCAGAACTAGCACCGTCTTAGGGTTTTGTTGTGCAGCTGTTCTTGCGCAATTCCTGAGATTTTTTTCATAGTGTCTAGGTTGCCATGTCGTTCTCTATGATGATGAAACACAGATGACGAGTCCGATCTAATCCATTCAAACCGTGGGGACAATCGAGGCATTTGTCTGAGAGAACACTGATCTGTCGAAATAGATTGGTTTGCTAGCTTTTTACTGTCTCAAATATCTGTTTATTCGTTTCACTTTTGTTTAGGCAGTACTGGCATTATGAGGAATACCTAGTTATATCCGATCCATCTGATGAGAAATACCTCCTACTCATTCTGAATGCCAGAACACTGCTTAACTTTCTAGAGGTTAGGTTCCACAATTTCTTTGCTAGTTCGTCATGAATTACGTTCAGTTTTAGTGTTTTAACACGTACTCAGTTACTTGTCTGTTGATTTGCGATTGGGATATGATGAAGAACCTTTGGTCCGTGTTTCTGATCATTCCATGATGAGTAAAACACTCCTTTTATTCTGATCCCCATACATTTCGGAATAATTTTTTTTCTTGTTCCACTTGATGCTTATTTTCTGATGAAACTAGCAGACATCAGGGGTACTGATGCACCTTGTTTTGTTCTGATGTGCAGTGGAAGAAGAAGAGAATGAGGAGGCTTAAGAGGAAGCGCCGAAAGATGAGGCAGAGATCCAAGTAGGCGCCCTTGGATGAGGAAGGGAATCGACGCATGCATTCCAGCGTAGGCTTGTTGGGTTGAGCACCATGAGCTTCGGTGTAGATGTAGGAGTTGTGAACCTTCGTTAGTTTAATTTTGAGCTCTTCAAGGCTCTGGTCATGTTCTAAGGTTGGGTTTTATGTAATATGAGGATAATCATGTGTTGCTTTGTGACTGAGGTTTATGCAGTTCAATGAGATTTCTGGTACCCAGAAATATAGTTACTGCTTTTCTGTTGCTCTCTTGATTATTAACTTACATAACGCATTGTGACTGACGCTTATGGACATAAAATTGATTATGCTCTAGTTGACTAGTTCTGCAGCTGCATTCTCATCATCATGTAATGTCGTTGCTAAACTCTGATTGAAATGATTCCATAGACTCAATGTCTGAATCAATGTTTAATTATGTTCAATTCGCATTTTTGGCTTTGTGATGACATTTGCAATAGCCTGCCTGGTTGAACTTGAAACAGATGAGGTGCTGGTGCAAAACTGAGAAAGGGATGGCCGGATGATGGCCTTGCATCTGCACCACTCCCTTATCCGCTAGGCCCAACATATTTTTGTTCGTGTCGCCCTGCACCAGAAATATTGAACTGAGCTTCTCAACTGCTTAATCCATTCCCATGGAGGCCGTGGCAAGGGCAAGCGCGGCTACCTCGGCGCAGCTCCGCCCGTGCCCTCGGCCGCGCCGGAACCGCAGCCTGCCGTCGTCCTCTGTGCTGCGCCGCCCCGGACGACGGAGGCTTGCTTGCTCAGCCTCGGCGGCCGACGCCGACGTCGTCGACCTCTTCGACGCCGCCAAGCTCACGGTACAGTCGCCGTCCGTTCGTTCGCAGCTCCGCCAGTGTAATATGAGGATAATCATTGTCTGTGTATGTTCCCCGACGAGTTCCCGTTCTCTCCAGGTGGACAAGTTCGTGAAGAGCGGCATGGTAGTCGGGCTCGGCTCCGGTCCGGCCTCCGCGCTGGCGGTCCAGTACCTCGGCACGCGCCTTCGTCGGGGATCTCTCACCGACATCGTCGCCGTGACCTCGTAAGTTCTTATTGCTACATCATCATCTGTTCCTTCTTTGGTGTCATTAGTCATTCGTTTTCAGACAATCGAATCAGTTTCGTCCATTGCTACAGCATCATCTGTTCCTTCTTTGGTGTCATTAGTCATTAGTCTTCAGACAATCGAATCAGTTGCGTCTAATCAGCTCTTGGGATTGACCAGCCAGGTCCGTGCTCAGTGCGAGCGAGGCAGACAAGGCTGGCATACGGGCTAACAGCTACCAGGAAGGAATTCCAGTGAGTATCCGCAATGTAAATCTCTTCTTAAAACATGGGAAGAACATCATCTGAAACTTTGCTCACTGAAGTATAGATTGATTTTGCTTTCACTGATGCTGAAGTAATCGAAGAGGGCACGCTGGCTGCTGTCATCGGGCGGCGCAAGACCGAGAGCGGAGAGCCCTCTTTCATGCTGGAGAAGGTATCTGACTAGTAGTATTTAAGCAATGTCTTCATAGTCAGGCATGAGTTTAAACCATGTTCTCCCCTGGTTATACAGGCAATGGTTAAATCAGCTGATAAACTTGCCTTCATCACTGGAAATGACAAATACCTCACAGGCGTCGAGGGTTCAATTCCAGTCCTGGTTAAAAGTGTAAGCAAAAAAAAAGTTCGCACTTCAGATATATGGTCATTCTTGTACCATGTTTATGAAGGGAGGCACAGATGATTTCAGGGAAATTGGATAGACACCGCTGAAGAGATCGACGATTTGTTCCTAGGGGATGCAGAGGTGCCCTCATCGATACCATACTCAACAGTTATTTTTTCAGAATTTGATTACTTGATGAACTGCTGAAACTGAAACATTCATGCATGTTGATCACTACTGTATGCAATTTTTCTTTATCAGGTTTGGAGGAGGCCATCATTTGGGACTGCCGGTCCACTAGGCGGTGATCACCCATTGGTCACCAAGGAGGGTCATCACGTACTTGACGTGATCTTTACCACTCCCATCCCAGATCTTGGTATGCCGATGGAAGATCATTGCAACAAAGGAGCTTAATCTCAGCTTGAATCCATTAATTGTTTCTTGAGTGAAAGCTTTAACTTGTTGCTTTGTTATGTTTATTGCAGGTCAGGTAGCAGAGAAGTTGGACCAAATTGCCGGTGTTGTGGATCATGGGATTATATGCAGCGATCAGTAATTTTCTTAACACAAGCACACACAGTAATTTGGGTTACAGAGGTGCTTTTCAATTGTTCTTACACGCTGCAACTGCTGCGCTGCAGATCATATGCGGTGATTGCATCGAAAGGGGAAGTACAGGTAATTGAGGAGAAATCCTCAGTGATACCTTAGCGCTGCCTGCTGCAGAATCTTCCAGTTGCCTTCAGAGGCGCCATTTTTTTCCACATTCCGGATCAACAATCTACTTCCAAAAGTTCTCTGGAAAATGCCAAAGAGCTAATAGTACAGTCGCAGCATATTTAATGTTTTCACTATCCAACATTTTCATCAATGTTGATATCTTTGCACAACTGCATCAGTATGCAAAATCATCTTCCACTTCAGATGCAATAATGAAGATTCAGAAATCTGCGGTCACAGACTGCATTACCATTCTGAAAGCCTTTTTTTTTTAGGAAAATCTGAAAACCATTTTCTGTCTGCTGAACCTCATGATCCTAAGCTGCCCATGTGATGGTTAATAAGGCAATGGTAACATGGTATGTAATGTTAGCGGAAGCAATACAAGGAGCATGTTTTACCATGACACTGGCAGGCTGCTGCTTTCAAAAGAAAACTAGTTGCATCAAAGCTAAATTATGATTGCACGACTGAAACTGTGACTACGGAGTAGTGCTTTACAATTTTCATTCAGGAAACATATAAAGACAGTGTTCAGATTCAACTGAAGGACTTGACTTCCTGACTTCCTTGCCCGTCAGTGTTCGTCTTCCATGTTGGATAACTCGCTCGGACAGAGCTTCTTGAAGACACCGAAGGCAACATGGTACGGTAGCCATGGAGGCGTCCGAACCACAGGAGGCTCATGCTGTTGAGGTCAATGTTGCAGATGAAGTCATCCATGGACTCCTCTATTCTCCTGCGCATGTTGGGCACCAGGAGACAGAGTACCGTCCGGCATAAGGGAGGGGCACTTGGCCTCCATCCTGGCCGTCGCGGCGCGCGGGAAGAGGCTAGAGCCGTTGAGCGTGGTAAGAGAACCCGAGACGGGGTCCTCGTCTGGGGCAGAGGGGATCATGGCGAGGGACATGTCGTCGGAGTCGTAGACGAGGTAGTAACAGGCGCGGTGGCTCGATTCCAAGAGGGGGAACACCACGGTGAGGACGATGAGATTCTCGCCGGCGGCGTTGACGAAGGCCAGGGGGTACAGATTGCTGTCGTCGATTTCGACGGGGGTTCCATCGTCGCCCTCGCCGAGCTCCGCCCGGAGCCCTCGACGCGCGTCCTCGTTCACCTGGACTGGATGTGCAGGGCGGTGGTGAGGTCCGGCGCCGGGGAGTCGTCGTCGACGGAGACGAAGCGCAGACGGAGGATGAGGCCGTCGAGCAACCTCTGGCCGTGCTCGCCTCGCTCACTCGACGATCGCCCACTCGTGGTCGGGCTCGGCGGGCGACTGGCTGAGTCAAGATCACCCGAAGGATTCAAATGAAAGTTTCTCTTAAGTACAAGGACCGAACGCTAATAAGAGAAGAGGAGCGCAGGGAATGGAGTCCGTCTGGTGCACGATGCAAATCTACATAAATATGATAAACATAGTAGGCCGAGCAAGAGAAGAACATTGCTGCCGTTGTGGTTATGATCATGAGATTATTTGCAAACAGTTTTTATCAGCACAAGGGCTTGTTTGGATAGCATCCTCAGCCAGGCACCACTGGCCAGGCAGCGCTCCAGACCACAGGCGCACAAAATCGAGCGCCTGGATGCACTGCCTGGCACAGGCAGATTCTCCATATCCTTCCCTAAAGATGAGAGGAGCCTTTGCCAGTCTCATGAGATCAGGATCAGCCAATCCAGCAGTCTGCAACCTGAACAAGTCCACATGGCAAAATTCAACAAATCGATTTGATTGAATGACCACCAATCCACCACATATCATCCAGCAAGCAAACTGGTCACTAGTACTGTATCACAAGATGTTTACAACAGCCAAACATCCTGGGGTTTCAACACAAGAGCCATTCTCAAGTTGCATCTTGTTATCATAAACTGGCCTGCTATATTCATTCTGCCAACAGGCACAGTTCTTTTTGATAATTTTTTCAACAAAGGAGGATGGAGTACAACAGGGGAGACAGGTGAACAGGTAGTCAGGTTGAGTAGAACAGCCATTGCCATTCATAACCCCTGCTGAATTTGATGCTGAGGTTTGTCTAACTGTAAAACCAGCATTGCCATCTAACTAGAAATTTCTTCCTCCGGCTAAAGTCAAAGTCCAAAAAATTCATACCCACTGCCACCACTATTCTGAATCGCTCTCCAAGCTCAGAGCCTTCAAGCCTCTAGCCCTCTGCAGGATGTTTCGCTCATGTAAGTGACAAGCATTCAACAGAAGGATTTATTTAAATTGAGAAACATAGGTACAATATGTGTTTCTTGAAGCAAAACAACATTAGCAGGTTACCTTTTTCGAACTCTTCTTCTCTCGAACTTCATATCGCTCATGTGACAGATCTGACAACCAAGCTCCTGGGCTCACCATCTGTGGTCGTACCACAAATAAAATAGACATCAATCAGTCACAAAAAAAAGGGAAGCATGATCATAGCAGAGGAAATAAAACAAGAAGTTGCAATAAAGTTTTTGAGTTTGGGCATTACATGCAAGCACTTCTGCATCAGCTTGGGTCTTTTCTTTGGCCTCTGTGGGAGCTTGCAGCCCTTCATTGCCATGAAATCCTCCTCTTTCTCCTTATTAGACAATGCAATGAAGAACCTTGGCAATGCAGTGGTTCCCTTCTCCTCTGTTAAACCACCGAAATCGAACCCATTCCCCTCGAAAGGGAATGGTGAACCCCTGGTGGAGTAATACCGGTCCTTCTCTGGGGACAGTGTCATTGACTGCTTGTATTCATTCGCTTGTGAATCCGATTTCCTGCTCACAGAAGGCAATTTGAGCATTGTATTAGGGGCTTAGGAAACTTGCTGGTAACGCTGTGGGCAATCTGAATAAAGCCTGAATAAACTGAATCTACCTTCGTTGAAGGGTGCTTGGCCGGCGTGGCGAACGGAATGGTGCAATGTCAGCTCCAAGAAGAGGCCGACTCGAACGGGGTACAGCGCGTCTAAGGCTTTCAGAGGGAGAGGGTGATGGCGAGCCATCATCGCGCGTCTTGACACAGCGCAGCCGCTTCCGGCTTCCCCATTGCAGGAAGAGGTTCGGCTCGCTGGGAGACCTCGAGGGCCTCGGATCCTTCGCCTCCTGATCCATCCGTGTCCTGAAAGTGAACACAAGTAGTCGGTACCAAAGTAGAAACTGAAGTCAATGGAGAAACTTTCGATCAGAGTTGCAGTGGATTTCGGGAAGAGAGGAAGATGAGAAGTCAAATCAGAGCAAAACTTAGTCCCAAAAAAATTAATTAAAGAAAAATCTCTTGCCCAACGCACAAAGCAAGGGGGCTCTCCCTCTCCATCCAAACGCCTAGTACTCTCTTAAAGAACTCGACCTTAACTGAGCACAACTAATCTGCAGAAAGACTCAAAGAAGGGGGACGGAGCATGCAGCAGAGGTAGCAAGCGGAAAAACACTTGTTCCATTCCCAAACAAATCTAATATTTCTCAAAAGAACCGGCCTACAAGCTGCTACAAGTAAATCAGAGACGCCCCAAGCAGTTGCGGACCCAGTAAAAACACGGGCAATAAGTTTCGCAAGACAAAATCGAAGCTACCAGGCATGCGTATACTTGGAATTGGGCCAGATCCGAGTACAAGTAGCTTTGGCGCGCCCGGTTTCGCGCATCAGGAAGGGAAGGGAGGGCGCTGGCGTACCTGGTGTGTGCTCTTCGACGGCGGACGAGCCCGGCGAAGGAGCGGCGAAGGGCGGCGCCGCTCGCCCAGTCGGCGCCGCAAGGCTGAGAGAGAAGAGAGGGAGGTAGGGAGACTGGGGGGAGGAGAGAGGGAGAGAGGAAAGAAAAAGATGAGGGGTGAGCGCACGCACCGGCGCGCCGCGCAGTCAGCGACGCGCTTGGGCCGTCTCCAATTGTAATTCGTTCGGCCCAAGAAGATAGAGGGTTGGAATGGCATGGGCTGCGTAGATCCAACACGACGGTGGAGCCGAGCTTTAGGCCCATACATATATATCAGGTGCGGTGGGTCACTACAGCAGTTATTGAAATATTTTGTTTCTTAAAAAAACAGTTATCAAAGTCTTTTATTTTTTTCTTTTCCGAACACAAGTAGCTCTTTGAACCTTATAGCATCAACAGTACACTTTTAAGAATGCTAAAAAATAGTACACTTTTAAGGTATACACATTTATTTTTCTGGTAAAACTTAACCATGTATCCCTTCACCGTATACCATGTGATGATATTCTTAAGCAGAGCAAAAGTTAGGTGAGGTGAGGGCATCTTCCAACGTGATCAGAATAGAAGGCTAACGAAATTGTTAGCGAGCTCCGATTTTTTTCCTAAAAAAATTGCTATCCAGCAAACCAAGTATGAACGCGCCACGCGGCAGCATACCATAGTACCCTTTCAACAAATAGTTCGTCGACGTTTCGTTAGCTCAAAACTTCAAATCATTCCTCTAGTTTAGTTGACCAACCTCTTACGAACTTTGACGAAACCGTGGCTGCCGATCGAGCCCTTTCTTCAAGCAAAGGGAAAGGACGACGACACGGTCTCAGGCCTGAAACCCAAAACCTCAACAAGTCGTCGCTTGTACGGCGCGCGCCACCTGCCGATTCAAAATTCCAACTCCACACAACGACGCAGCCGGGTCGTCCGGTCCAAACACCGAAAGCAACGAGGTCGTCGGCGCTTTCGATGACTGCCTGGCTGGGCTTCGTTCCGTCCGACCGACGGATGGACTCGCCTGCGTCTCTGTCTGTAGTATAAAACATGTCCGTCTGCTGCAGCTGGACACCCTGCCAGCATTACTACCATACTTGTGGAGAGGGGAAAGTTAGGCGAGGGAAGCAACGCAACCTCGGACGACCTCTCTCTTTGGCAAACCATACCATGGCGTCGCGGATGCTGCTTGGGAGGATCCAGTCTGCTGGCCGTCTGTCCGGCGGTCATGGCCGGCTGCAGCAGCTCAGCTTCAGCGGCGGCCGTCCTCTTCCACCGGCGGGCGATCGGTGGGTCTGCAGCAGCGCGTCCGGGCAGATCAAGCCTGAAACCAGGATCACGGTTTGTTTCTTTTCTGACTTTCCAAGTTCAATTACAGAATGTTAGAAGCAGTTCTAAGTTAAATATTAGCATGAACTAGCTAGTTTCATCAACGGGTGGAAGCTTCGTTCGACTATGAAGAAATGAGTCAAGATGATCTCTGGATGATTCATGTGCTGCTGATATCTTTTCTGTTCTCTTCTTTGCGTGTATATCTATGATTTCTCCTGAAAAGGTCTCGTTGCTTGCTATGTACGCGCAGGAAAACGGGCCACATCTCGACAGGTTCTCAGATCCCGTGGTTGCTCATGAAGACCGCAAGTTCATTCAGTTCTTGGACAATATGCTGGATGCGATAAGGAATCCTCAAAGTCTTGCGCAGATACAACGTGGGAGGCTGGCAAATGGGCTCAAAGCTTTGGACGATGACATATGAATCAAGTTCTCTCTGCACAAATATAAGAGCTGAATAAATTTGAAAGTTTGTGTTGTATAAAGTGATCTGGCTGTGTCTTGTGGCTAACAATGCACAACTTTAGTGTGTGTGACTGATACTGTTTAGGTTCATTCATATCTTTCCTTACGAAACCTGGCCAATTCCACGGCCAGGGAGAGTGGCCACGTCGGCCGCTTTTCCCGGCCATCGGATCGGTCGGATGGAAGGCCGAGATCGAGCCATTTCTCGCCATTTTACAGAAACGACCTCGGGTTTATGAAAATAGAACCTGCCGTCCAGCTCCCTCTCACAGGAACTTTAACACAAAAGCCCTCGGATTTCCACGAAATCAACCCGCACTCCGTCGCTAGCCGGCTAAAGAACATTTTTAATAAAACCCATAAACTTCTATAAAATCAACCCGCCATCCTTTTCCTCTCTCAAGAATTTTCTTGAAAAAGCCATCAGGTTCAACTTAAATTACACAATAGCCTGTTCTATTGGTTACTTTCATAAGGGAAACATTATACGTATAATTCGACTACCAAAACGCGTTCGAACTAAAATATGTCCAACATAAAATTTGCTTACAATTTCAAAACCTACAACTTTACTACATATACACTTTAAAACTCAACACACTTTTGCTATTAATTCGCGCAAATGTTTACGTACTAACCATCATATCTATGATTTTGATACCGAAATGTCCTCAAACTAAGAAGCTTTTAATAAAAAAACAATAAAAAACAAAAAATCTATGTCTTGGGCACGCAACAAGAATTTTAATTCTAAGTATTTCTGTAATCCATTCGCACAAATAAATGCGTTGCACATACAATTTAGACACCAAAACATCTTTACATTACAAAATATTGAACATAGGCACTTCAAAATTTAAAGATCAATGAACATACTATAAATCAAACATAAAAATACTGGACTCACTTTCCAATTCTCCCATTATAGCTTACATTCGACCATTAAAACAAATTTAAAAATCAACAAAATTAAAAAAAATTGGACTCATTTTTCCAATTCCCCCATTATAGCAAACATCCAACCATAGAACACTTTTAAATTACCCCAAAACGATTTTAAGCTAACAACTTTCAACATAAAAGCTACTAAAATATTAAAATATACAAAATTCATACAAAACAATAAAAGCCAATGCTCATATCCAATTCTCTTCCACTAATTTACAGTCTAACAAAAAGTAGAATTCAAAATGCTTTGCAAGTTTAATAGAGCTAGATGCTTTCCATGGCAACAGCTGCCAAGTTTGGGACCTGCAAATTCGAAGTTCAGGGGCACGACCTAATAACCTACCAAATTGGAGGACTGTGCAATTCTCTCGAACAAAAATTTTGTTCAGATTTGTTTGGGCTTGTTAGGCCCGGGCAGTGGTGCAATGCTCATGGCCCCCAATGGCAAGCCACTATGGTAGTCTCTTTTCTAAAAAAACGAGTTTAATATCATAATAGGCACATGACACACGTATAATGTATTAAATTGATAAGAACAGATATTACATTGGATCTTAGCTAAAAAAAAAGCTAAAAAAGGTATATTTTTGAACAAACTTTTTGGTTGGATTATACAACACATCAACACCTTGACAACAGTGTCCGGGCAAGACCAAACTTAAAAAAAAAATTGGACTCAATTTTCCAATTCCCCCACTGTAGCAAACATAGAACCACGAAACACTTTTAAATTAACCCAAAACATTTTTAAACTAACAATTTTCAACATAAAGGCTACTAAAATATTAAAATCTACAAAATTCATATATAACAATAAAATTAAATGCTCATATTCAATTCTCTTCTACAAATTTCAATCCAAAAAATATACTTCAAAACAGAAGACCAAAATAAAAAAACATACCACGGGTTACATCGATTGGCCATCCACGGCAACGCCGCGGCCTTTTCTAGTTGTGGACGAGAACATCAATTAGCTAACATTGAATCTATGCCTACTTGAAGTAAATTTGCCTCTCGCAAGTGTTTAGTGCTTCTGAATGCCAAATTGTAAACCATCTAACTCTAAATTGCAATTATCTAATAAAGTGCAGGCTCACATGTGTTCAAATGATTTGACATTTTGGCAAACATAACGCCCGTTCAACGACGTAGACTTTAAAGTAAGTTGAGGTAGGCTAGAAATGAAACCCAGGGAACAAAGGTAGAGATTTTTATAGCTAGTCTCCAAGCGCTCCTATTAAAAGTTATCCCTTTGAAAATATTCTACTCCTTAAGATTTCTTTTCACCATCTCGTCTCAAGTCAGTTTAGGTCTACCTCTACCCCTCTTGACATTATCTACCCTCTCTAAAACCCCATTACACACAGGCACCTTGGGAGGCCTCCGTGGAACATGTACACTCATCTCAGCCGATGTTGGGCCAATTTCTCCTCAATTGGTGCCACCCCGACCTTCTCCAGAATATCTTCATTCCGAATTCATTCCCTCCTTGTGTGCCCTCAAAACCAGCTCAACATCCGCATCTCTGCTACACTCAGTTGTGTTGGACATGTCTCCTTTTAGTAAGCCAACATTCAACACCATATAGCATCACCGATCCGATCGTCTTCCTATAGAAGTTACCTTTCAGCTTTTGTGGCACCCTCCTATCACAGACCATGCCAGAAGATCGAAGCCATTTCAACCAACCTGCTAAGATTATATGCTTAACATCTTCATCGATGTTGCCATTCTTTTGCAACATGGATCCTAAATACCATAAATATCCTTCCAGGGCACCACTTGCCCATCAAGGCCAACATCTCCATCTCATGCTTAGGTGCACTGAAACCGCACATCATGTACTCGGTCTATGTCCTACTAATTCTTAACCCCTCCAACTCTAGAGTGCGTCTCCACATATCTAAGTTCCCATTAACCCCTGCCCTAGCCAACTAGCACAACATCATCAGAAAATAGCATAGACCAAGGGACATCACCTTTGTGTATCCCTTGTGAAATCATCCATCACCAAAACAAATAAATAAGGAATCAATGTTGAACCTTGATGTAGCCATATCTTAATAGGAAAGTTAGTGGTGTCTCCATCACATATCCAGACACATGCCATTTGTCGGGTACCGGTATTAAGGGTACCTAACAAGCACAAACTTATGGATGCGTCAAAACAAATCCCCATTCAAACACACCAGAGAAAATACAGGTTGAAACACTATCACCAAGAGCTTAAAAGAAGCACCTAGGGTACGGCCGTACGGGCACTGCTGCGCTCGACTCCTTTGCCATAGGACAGGAAAGAGCCTACAGAGCACCAGGCAACTCCGTCCCACTCGGCCTCCGAACTGTGCTGCCAACTCCATGTCACGCCGCGTCCAATCACTCCGCCAGGTCCGTCCCGCTCTATCCGGGGGACGGGATGGGCCATTCCCACCATCGGGGCCCATCAGGAGGTGTATGACGATGACCCAAAGAATACGGGCACAACCGATGACGTCAAGGGTAGGAACGATGGGACCCACGACACGACCCTGCATGGAGAGGACAAACTACATCTATTTCCTTTTTTCACCATCTTTCATTGTAAAGGGTGCTTCCCCTTGAACTATAAAAGGGTGGGCGACACCCATGATAAAAGAGAGTGAAAACAACACATTCCACCTCACACCAGGACTTGGGGACCTCCCCTCTCCTGACTATTTGTAATCCCATACTGCAAACTTGAGCATGGAAAATGAGGACACCTGAACTAGATGTAGGGATCCTTGACACAAACCAGTATAAATCATGTCGTCTCCTTACAAACCATCCAAGCCACATGCGCAAAACCATTATTTACTATATGGTGATTTCATACACCGACAGTTGGCACACAAGGTTGGGGACTTTGCGCACCTTCATCGTCGATCGTTGGTCTTGGATGGCCAATCCCGTCTCTGGTTGGGTTCCCATCGCATCAATGCATTTCAAGAGCTTGGAGTTCATCGTCGCATCGGTGTGGACAAGCCTGACCACGAGCATGCATGTCTATGGCCCGGCGAACGAGTGCACGACATGTCACACGACGTCCATCAATGCATCATCGTCGAGGACGACAACATCTCGAGATTCGCCAGAGCAAGATAGACCATTGATGCAGCTGTGGCCCTACACCGGCAGCTCCCGGAGGCCTCGACCCCTGAGGGTCGCAGGGCCCAGAGGGAAATCGAGACATGATGTGCACCGTTTGACTCGTTGGAGTAGTTAGATATCCTATTATAAGCATTGAATAATCTGCGGTCCATCGTCGGATAATCCATATCCACCGGATTTCTCAACTACCATATCATACTCCACATCCATATATAATCAGATTCAGACTATCCATATCCTCACGGATATTAGAAACTCTTCATTGTATCCATGAAATTTGGATTTGGATTGGATGCAGAAATTATTCACACCACTTTCATCCCTACCGGCTTCACAGCTGTGATACGAGAAGCCACAAATTCTGGCTTCATCTTTCCAGTGGAAGCCATTTTGGGGCTTCATCTCTGGCTTCGGCCTTGAAACCATTTTCAAAATTGCCATTTGGCAGCTTCAGGTGAAGCCGTCAGAGAAACCGTTTAATAAGTTGCACCAAAAGGGGTATAGTAGCCAAAATTGTACTAGGTTCCAACTTGAATAGTTACTGGTAAACCAATTTCTTTCAAACATTCATGAAGTAGATTCCAAATTTCAGATCAGTTCTTGTTGTACTCACATATGCTTAGGTTCTAATATATTTGTCAAGTTCTTATAAGTGTCAAGTACCGTGTGCCATTGTACTGTGGATACATGAATTGAATTTGAAGCCACTTTGTATCTAGCATTGTCACTCACTGCTGAGGTTCATCTTTTGTTTGTTGAAGATTGCAGAATGTTGTAAATAGCAATGCATACTTTAAGTTTCTTTAATATCATCATATGTAATTTCTAGAATATTAAAGGAAATTACAGCATTCTCTAGAACTAATATTTTTTTAGCAAAATAGAAATATCAAAAAGTAGATTTGCATGATAAAAGTTCTGGAATGAGATATTTTGTAAAGAATGGTGTACAAGGTGGACACATGGCAACATTACACCACATAGTACTATATGTAGGGGTGTTACCCTCCACCTTATCATAGCATGACATAAGAGTCTCAATAAGAAGATGATAATGTTATCATGTAGTATAGTATTGTCATGAATGGTTAGCCATTTAAAAGACTAAGAGTTGTTGTGCTGAATAAAAGATTGAGTTCCCTCTAAGTAGGTTTAGAGTCCACAAAAGAAGTTGTACTACACGAGTTAGGTACTAGTATCAAAGATTAAGGCACCGACTTGCCAACATGGAATATTATATTATAGGATATTAATTATAAATGTAGAAGATATTATATTAAACTATGAGATTCTTATCCCTATTAGCATCAGGATGGGGAACCTAGGCTCCATCTCAGGCAAGTCTGACCTCTTGAAGCTCCACATATTCCAGAGCTCTTTGGCTCGGAAGCTCTTGTGCTTCCTCCAGACCCTTGTCACTAGATTGAGCTCCACAGACACATTGACGCCTCCATAGGGACGCGAGCGATCTATGCACACAAATCTTGTAGTGACCATGACACAAGACATGGTTCGGTCCCTGATCATGGAAAACACATTAGTTAGCTCTAACTTGGGCTTCGTCCATCTCTCGTCAGGCGGGCACTCTGGAGGAATGTCAATGAAACCAAACTCCACAACGTCACTGCCCTCAGCTAGAGCCGGGGGCAGTCGCAGTGCATCAGGCCCTGTGCGAGATCAACCCAGAACGCCTTGTCTCTAAACACAAACAGAACATCAACTATGAAGAGATACTTGTGTTCATAGAAGCGCCGTCTCACCATCTGCCATGGACCTTCTTCTATGCTTCCATCTGGTCTCCACGCAGACACCATCTACCACAGACCTTCCTCCATGTCCATGGCTCCATCTGATCTCCACACACACATGACATCCTCTTTGCGCATCTCCAGTCGTTCCGACGTTGGAGGCACCGACTTCCAAGCCAGTAGTATCAGATCGTAGTTATAACCACCACCACGTGACACACGGAGATGCCTCACTGTGTTATCGCCAGAGGAAGGTAGGGGATCATGGAGAGCGATGCAACAACGGTGTTGTACACCAGATAGTACTTGCGCTCGCCTTCTCGCCTGAGGCTGAAGAGCAAGGTGAGGAAGATGAAGCGATCATCATATGCGGAATCGATGAAGGCTACGACATGGAACCCGCCGTGGTTGTCGTCGATCTGGATGAGGGGCCCGTCGAATCCATGGCCGAACTCCGCCTTGATGCCCCGGAGCGCGTCGTCGTTGAGCTCGATGTACAAGGCCGAGGTGAGGTTCGGGGAGCTGATGAGGTGGGCGTAGAGGGTGAGCCCCTCCACTACTCTCTACCCGTGTCTGCCGCAGCCGGAGGCTTTCCTGATCGGGTACGCGATGGTCGCCCATTGTTGGTGAAGGTCCACGGGAGGGCTTTCTAGATCCACGAATCGCTCCACGACGAACCTAAATGGCACGCGCTGGGAAGGACCGAGCAGCCGCATGATGGAGCAGGCCGCGGATCTCAGGCGCCCGGCGACGGTGGCCATGGCTGGTGCATGAGGCTATAACGTGGTGGTGTGGTTATGGCAACTCGATCGAGGCGGCTACGGCCTACAAGCGATCACGTACGGGCAAATCAAGATATCTTATGATAACTCAATTCCTATGAGAACTCAAATATGGACCACATGATCTTTACCCAAGGGAAATGTGAGAAGGAGATTTACATCTCCCTATGCGTTCTCTTTGGATTAAGATCACATGGCCCAGAGTTGAGTTCTCATAGTTCTCACAAGAATTGGGTTATCATATGATACGTTGCCGATTAAGTTTTCATTTTTGTTGACTCATATATCATCATCCAAAACTCGAATAACAAGAGTTGACGAAACGGGACAGTTTTTGTTGTCTAAAGTGACCAACTGACCATAGAGGAATAACATGTACAACTTGAGTATATGAGGCTGCTATTGTTTAGTTTCATTGAATGAGAACAATGGCTAATATCTTTTTTAAATGGCATAACTTCATTAAACATCATCTCCAGGCAAATCGCCACAAATAAGTTCTCTTTATGAGGCTTGGCTTGTACACATCCACGCGAGGCCAACATTGGCTGCTACGTAGGTATTCAAATAGCCAGCTACCTTATTACATGCTCCATAGCGAGACAATACAACTTCGTTTGCATAAGGTCTTGAATCCTACAGCACTCCTATCAACTCCTATGGAGCAAAGGGCTGATGCCAGGACAGAAGCATATGTACCCAAGATGATGCATGTCATTCCACGTTGAGAGTCTGCCGAATAGCCTTTTTTTTTTAGAAGGAACATGTATTGATCTTAGCATATTACATCAGCTCTTTTACAAACGAAAACCGAGAAAAAAAAGGAAAATTACAAAGAAGTTTAAAACTCCTAATCATCTTCCTCGACGACTTCACGGATCCGTTTGTCACCGCCATCCAAACCGCTTCCCTATTGTCGCTAGACGCCAGAGCCAAACTCCACAAAGTAGAGGCCGCAGAGGAGGGCTTACTGCTAGGCGCACATGCCGAGTACACTGCCTCCCAGGCGCATCGGCCAACTCCGGCCCCCACGACGCAACCTTCAAATCCAACGCTGGCAACCCGAGAAAAACTCGGATTTCCACCATAGATCATATTCCTCGTAATTAAACAGGTCAGCAACATCAGCACCTGAAGAAGACGATGATGCGCCGGCCTTGGACTCCAACACAGGTCTCCCTGCCCTCTCCATTGGCGTCGGAGTAGATCGCCACCGGAGAACGGAAAAGGCCGGGAGAAATTATTCCCCCGCAACACCGTCGTTTCCACATCGCCGACGCCACCAGGAACAAGAAGCCGCAGAGGAGCCAGGGCCGCTACTGTTTCAGTCTGTATACTGATGCTGCTCAATAAACTCGAATATCTGCTCCTCACCACAAAGCCCCAACCACCAATTCAATGTTCTGATCATAAGCGCCATGAATGTCTAACTTGTAAAAGTTTTCAGGTCGGGGACAATATTGAATGTACAGGTACTTCGAGTAATTCTATTTCTCTATGTGAAGTATTTTTTTAATATCAAATTTCAAATAATCTAACACTACACTACAATTAGTTAATGAAGTGCAAGCGTACCTTTCCTCAGATGACTTGGCCAGTTCAATATAGCCAGTAGAAGCTCAAGAATACATGCTTGCAGGTAGCAACTGAAGCAGTGGTCAATTGTCACGGCCTCACAGGAAGACATCTTAACATGGCAAGCTTCTCCGTAAAAATCTCGACATCAAAGAACAAATTTCCTTTGGTTTTCTGCATCTTTTAATGCTTGAGAGCAGGCATATATCCCTACAGGTTGAAGGACATGTTACTTCAGATAACGAGAAAGGATGGACGAAAAAAATGCGCAACAGAGAACAAAATACTGCATATTCACCAGATAAAAAGCATACAAGCTAAACTGCGGAACTTGCACAGAAAATTGTGACCATTGATCACTCATGAATTGAAAGAGCTTGCACACTGGGTTTTAAGGCACTGTATTAACGCAAAAGCAATGTAGGACAGCTTGGACCTGTCAGCATGCCATGGAACCATTTTAATTTCTGTTGAAACATTTGAACTGAAGAATAAAAAAAAAGGGAAACTTTATTTCTGATGACTTCCAGCTATATACTTGCCAGTTGCCATATATTAGCAACAAAAAAAAAAGAGGCGTGGAATGCCTTTATCAGCCCGAGAGTTATCTTGCATGCAAAGTTACAAACAGAATAACTTCTCACCACTTTTTCTCATGGAAATGCCGAACCACATGTACTACTTTATAACAGGCACCTGTCTGTATGACAATGCCTTCCTCGATTTTCCATATAAGAACATATCAGTGCCACATGACAAGTTAAATTGTCAAAACCTACAGCAAAATAATGACATAAGTATAAAACAAGTTGCAAGTATACAAGGACATATCTTTCAAGTATAATATAACATGCAACTCTAGATAACACAACAGCACAATAAAGTAGGTTATGCCTTAAAAATGGTGTACCTCTAGATCGATGACAGAAAACAGTATTAATATTGAAGAGGCACTATATGTACCAGAATGAATGAATGACATCCCCTTCAGCTAGTTGTATACTACTCCGGCGGCGGGGGGGGGGGGGGGATGTAAGATGCTGATGTTCTATTAATTTGCTATAATAAGTATATAAGGGGAACATAAGATGCTGCCATTTTGTTCACTTGCTAGAATAACTACATGACCCTCAACATCTCAATGATATCTATTATTCCAGTGTCAGATCAAATTGAAGTTTGTGCATGGGTAAGCAGCAAAGGAGGAATAGGATTTTGGGCTGGCAAAACGGGTCAGTCTGCTGGGAAGCCAGGGACTCGACTAACATTAAGAATTAGTAGCACCGTGTTCAAGAGAAGTATTTTCATTAGGTTAAACAAAGAATGAAGGTGGATAACAAGTAGAAAGGAAATTCTGGACCTTTCAAAGCTTTACCTGTGCGCTGTTATCTGGGTGGATGGGGTGACATAGATCTGGTCTTGGAACATAGCCTTCCTCTCTTAGTTCTTGAAGAAGGCTCTTCAAGGACATGTATATATCTTCAGAATCAGGGTGGCTTTTATCTGCTGCAACAAATAAATGGCTGCTGTTATTAACATCTACCCAGCTGTATCCAGGTATCTTCTGGACTTTATTATCCTTCATCAATCTTCTAATTTTTGACACACCATCCCATCGCCCAGCAACTGCATTGATATTGGACATGAGGACATAGTAACCAGAATTGCCAGGATCCAACTTGAATAGTTCTTGGGAAGCAATGTCTGCAAGCTCAACATTGCGATGCACACGGCAAGCATGGAGAAGGGCACCCCAAATGCCAGCATCTGGCTTGAAAGGCATATCAGCAATAAATTTTATAGCTTTATCTAACTTCCCAGAACGACTATATAGGTCAACCATGCAAGAAAAATGCTCCATTCGTGGTGCAACTTGATATTCCTTAGTCATACATTGAAAAAGTCGAACACCTTCTTCAACCTGCCCAGCATGAGCACAGGCAGATATCAAAGCAAGGAATGTCACATGATCAGGCTTGAATCCTTCCTCTTGCATACGATGCAATAAACTCATAGACTCTTTAAAAATACCATGAGCACCATAGGCAGCAATTATACTATTCCATGAAACTTCATTCTTATCAGGCATGGATTCGAAAACACGAAGAGCCAAATCCAAGTTCCCACATTTGCCGTACATGTCTATCAGAGCACTCTCAGCAAATATGTCTGCCCTTATAGGACCCTTTATGATAACACCATGAATCTCTTTTCCATAGTACATAGCTGGTAAACTGGCGCAAGCTGAAAGGGCGGACGATATAGTTACACTATTGTACTTTATTCCTTCC
Source organism: Digitaria exilis (assembly GCA_015342445.1). Taxonomy (NCBI): domain Eukaryota; kingdom Viridiplantae; phylum Streptophyta; class Magnoliopsida; order Poales; family Poaceae; genus Digitaria; species Digitaria exilis. The sequence continues at coordinate 1,497,870 of JACEFO010001754.1, read as the reverse complement.
ATACTCATTTGACGGAAAAGGTCAAGAGCTTCTTCTGGTTCTCCATTCTGTGCAAAGCTTGAAATCATTGAGTTCCATGTCACCTCATCCTTCACAGACATCTTGGAAAAGATATAATGGCTGAGATCAACTCTGCCACATTTTGCATACATGTCCATTAGTGCACTCTCTACATAACATTTTCCTTCGTATGCATTTCTTAGAATATAACCATGGATCTCCTGACCAAGAGACATAGCAACCATGCTAGCACATGCTGGCAAGACGCTAGCTACAGTAACAGCATTTGGTTTGATGCATTGTTCTAACAAGTACCGGAACATTTGCAGTGCCTTTTCGCTCATCCCATTAAGAACATAACCTGATATCATTGTACTGCCAATAACCACATCGATGGCCCTAGCTGCATCATACACATTCTGTGCCATCCTCACATCCCTGCACTTGAAATAGATGTCTACCAAAGCACTCACCAAAAATACATCCATGTGCACACAGTTCCTAACAATATAACCATGTACCTCCTTCCCTTGCTTGAAACCATTCAAGTCGGTCAAAGCCGGTAACAAACTCACCAGCGTAACTGAATCTGGTCGAACACCGCGTCTCTGCATATCACAGAACAATCCCAATGCCTCATCGAGAAGGCCATTTTGAACACATCCCGAGATCATTCCGTTCCAGGTTACCAAGTCATCATGTGGAATCAGGTCAAACAATCTCCATGCATCATCCAAGCAGTGGCATTTGGCATACATTGACAACAATGTGTTAGCCACCGCCACCTCTGGCTCTAAACCACATTTCACTGCCAGAGAGTGAAGCTGCACCCCAGACAGCAAGTCAGCCTCCACAGCACACAAAGACAGAAAGCATGCAACTGTCGCAAAATTGGGCTCACAGCCAGATGCCCTCATTTCCCGGAATAAAAGCACCGCCCCATCCACGTCTCCAGCCTTTATGCACCCGTCCATCATCACATTCCAGAGGACGCAGTCACGCTCTGCCATTCCGTCGAACACCTCACGCGCATCTCTGAGGAGACCAGCGTCTGCATACATCTTGATAAGCGCGCTCCCGACGTATAAGTCGCGGCCGAGCCCGATCCCCCGTGCAGTGCGCTGCACGAGGCGGCCGAGGGCAACCGCGCCGAGCGCGGCGCAGGACTTGACAACGTAAGGGAGGGTATGCCCGTCCGGGCGCGGCGCGGCGGGGTGGCTCCACATCTTGAGGTAGAACAGGACGGCAAGCCGGTGCTGGCCGTCCGCCGTGAATCCGCGGATGAGCCAGTTCCAGGGCAGCGCGGACGCGGCGGCGCCGCGCGGGAGCGCGGAAAACACCGCGACGGCGTCGCGGAACCGGCGCGCGAGGACGTACATGCCGATGAGCCGGGTCTGGAGCGCCGGATGGGAGGCGAGGGCGCCCGATGCGACGGCGCGCGCGTGGATTTGGAGGCCCAGAGGGAGGTGGAACACGGAGACGCAGCCGCGCAGGAGCGCCAGCAAACCGTCCGAGGAGAGGGCGTTCGTGACGGCCGCCGCCGTGGAGAAGGCGGAGCGGCATGGCTGAGGCTGCAGCCTGAGGCCGTGGCGAGCGGCGAGGCGCATGGCGACGCCAACGAGGTGCCGAGGCGGCGAGGCCGTCGCCGACGTGGAGGGAAGCGCGGCGGACTGAACAAGCTCGCGGTTTGATTCGAGCCTTCGTAGCTTGAGGTCTCGCACGTGCCCTTTCAACCCCATCACGCGCGGCTCACGTGCCATCCATCTATCCATCTCGCACCTCTCGGCTCGTCTCTGACAACCGTACGCCCCCACCGCCTTGCCGCGCCGCCCGCGCACTGCTCCCCGGCGCGCCCATGACGACGGTGTCGCGCGCGCTCGGCTCTGCGTTCGCGGGCTTCACGCGGGCCCCCGTCGCGGCGCCGGCCGGGACGAGCCTGCCGTCCCCGTGCGGCTCGTCGGCGCTACTCCGGCACTGGCAGTGGAGCCGGGCGACCCGCACCCGGCGGTTCTCGTCTGGCCGCGCGGCACGGATTAGCATGAGCCTTCGGGCAGGAATTGTCGGGTTGCCAAACGTCGGCAAGTCCACCCTCTTCAACGCCATTGTGAGTAACTAAGCTTGCCTGTGTCGTTGCTTCGTGAGGAATTCGTATTGAAGTATTGTCAATGTCAAAAATTCGTATTAGCCAGTGATTGCTAGTGAGGACTAGGGAGGGAAAGGGCTATCGGTTCTTTCTTCTCTCGATATGTTCTTCCGGATTCCTGCACTGGCTTTGTATGCGTTGGAATGTAGCGTGCATGTTGTGTGATGTCGGTGGACGCCAACTATTCGACGTTTTGCCACATAAATATTGTTGTCGAAAGGTTGAGCACTGTAGGTGTGTTTAATTTGTGAGGGTGAATAGGTTCACCAATCCCTCTGTTATTACTGATTGTTTTGCTGCTGCACAAGTTGTGTCCTTGACTTCTTGCAGTAAGATGTTTCAGATGGAGAAATGCGTTTGACATGGATAGGACATGCCATTCCCTGTATACTAATGAAATGTTAATTCTGATTTCAATGTTGTTAGGTCGAAAATGGGAAGGCACAAGCTGCAAACTTTCCCTTTTGCACCATCAGCCCAAATGTTGGTGCGGTAGCTATCCCTGATCCTCGCTTGCAGGTGCTCTCAAAATTAAGCAAGTCACAGCAGACGGTCCCGACATCCATAGAGCTTGTGGACATTGCAGGTCTTGTCAAAGGAGCAAGCAAAGGAGAGGTACTAGTTTCGTCATTCTCTCCAATTTACCTGCAGGACAGTTCCAACTCTGCTGGCCAAAGTGTATATGGTTTCCAATTAGTTTATACTTGATAGTGTTATATTTATTGTTTACATCAGGGGCTAGGAAATCAATTTCTTTCAAACATTCGTGAAGTGGATTCCATACTTCAGGTGAGTTTTTGTTGTACTCTGATTAAGCTCTCATATAACTTTGTAAGGTTCTAGTGTTTGTTAATTACTGTGTGCTATTCTGCTGACGATATGTGAAATAAATTCGCGGCCACTTTTTTATCCAGTACTGCCTTTCACTGTTGGGGCTCATTATCACTTTTTTATCTGTTGGATATTGGAAAATATTATAGGATATTAATTATCTACGCTCTAGGGATAACTAGTCATCTGTTCATTGTGATTGGATCCTCAGGTTGTCCGATGCTTTGAGGATGATGATATTGTTCATGTCAATGGCAAAGTTGATCCTAGGTCAGACATTGATGTCATTAACCTAGAGCTGATATTTTCAGATCTTGATCAGGTAATTTAGTGATTCAATCTCTATTTCTATTGCTATATATGACCCTGACCAACTGCTGAGAGTTTTGTAATAACTGCAGATAGAGAAAAGGTTAGATAAGCTCAAAAAGAGCAAAACTAAAGATGCACAAGTAAAAGTTAAGGTAAGACATACAAATTATTTCGTTTTGATGATCTTCTCATCCAATGTTCTGATAGTTTGTACTATTTAGGAACAAGCTGAGAAAACAGGACTAGAAAAAATACAGGAGGCGCTTATGGATGGAAAGCCTGCGAGATCGGTTGAGTTGGCTGACCATGAGAAAGAAGCTGTACAGCATCTTTGTCTGCTGACTATGAAACCTGTCATTTACGTTGCTAATGTCACAGAATCAGATCTTGCTGAACCTGATAGCAATCCTCATGTCAAAGAGGTGGCTAAAGCAGCATCAGACTTGCAGTCGGGTATGGTTACAATATCAGCTCAGGTTTGTTGTATGCATCTAAACTACAATAAGATTTTGAAGATATGTTTATTTATTTTTTTCCCAAATGATGTTACCTATCAATATATACTCTATTTATGCTAACACTACATATACTCTATTTATGCTAACAACATCAAGGCATGTGTAACAGGTTGAAGCTGAACTGGCTGAGCTACCTTTTGAAGAGAGAGTAGAATATCTCAAATCTCTTGGTGTCGCTGAAAGTGGACTAGGTAATTTGGTAAAAGCAACATATGATCTATTGGGACTAAGAACTTATTTCACAACCGGAGACAAGGTGCATCATTTGTCCTTATTTTGATCTTTTCCCCCAGCCTTTGACACAAACCTTTAACTGTGTATATTTTTTTATCAGGAAACAAAAGCCTGGACTATTCTTTCAGGTTTCATTCTTCTTCCTTAAAATTCTTTCATTGTAATAATTTCAACGATTGTAGGGCACTAGGAATTGTGATAACTGTGAATAATCTTACGTGCAGGCATGACTGCGCCTCAAGCAGCTGGAGTTATTCATAGTGACTTTCAGAAAGGATTTATCCGAGCTGAAACTGTAAGTTGTGTGCAAAGTTTAAAGTTTAAACAATTAATGGGCAAATTTCAATCTGCATGTTATTATCTACCACAGTTACAATTGCAGATACTTCACCTGTTTAGAATTTTGAATATATTGTTACCAACATTTTAGTTAAACATTTACTAATTTATTTACAATGATGACTTCTGAACCTCAGGTATCCTATGATGATTTCGTTGCTGCTGGTTCTCTCGGAGCAGCAAGGGAGAAAGGACTGGTAAACGAATTTGAGTTGCTATACCTTTCATACTGTGATTTGCAACCTTCAGTAAATATATATTTAGTTCGTGTTTAATCTGTCACTATGACTGCAGTTGAGGTTGGAAGGGAAGGATTATGTTGTGCAGGAAGGCGATGTCATGCTTTTCAGATTCAACGTGTGACCGCAATAGTAGTACAAAGCTTCAAAATATTGGGACTTTGCAAGGCAATCGGCATAATATTATTTGCCCATACTATGACAACTTTTTTTGGCCTTATGACGTGACTATTCATGTACCGGCATTATTCTTTTTCTTATGAGGAAAAAAACACGTCCAATGTTTAAGTATCATTCACGACATTTAGAGAAATATACCATGCAAAGAGTTCTTCTGTGTAACTCCTATTGTGTCGATCACTCCAGATATGTAACTTCTCATTTTCTCAATTAAGAGCATGCTAAATGATGTATGCTCGTGACAAATTTCATGTCAGTGTGTTTTGTTCAAATCACACTTGAAGTATTGTGAGCGGTATAAAATTGCTACATTGCAACCTTGCAAGAAATTATAACTAATCATAATAATATGGATTCTGCTTATGAACGTAAGCTCTTAGCTGTTGATGTATTTTTACAGTATTTGTTTTAATAAAAGTTTTATATTCTCTCCTCTTTGGTCGCTGCAATGCATTTGGCCTCTAGGAACTTTAAGGTGTGTTTGTTTCGTTGTACCATTTGATTCATGTATGGAATGGTACAAAATAATGATGTTTTTTTTTGGATGAATTATACCAACTCATCCAAGATGGAAGCATCCCACTTAATACAATGTTGTACTAGTTAGAGTGAACCAAGTGGTACAAGCAATTTGGTTGAACCATCCCATCTAGAATCATCTATTCATACGTAGAGTAGTATATGCAACCAAACACCCCCTGTTTTCCAAAATCGTCTATCCTCGAGTCGGGTCCTTTGAAACAAATGGACGGCGGCGCAGCGCGGGTGTACATATGCCATTAGGCCCCAGAAAAATTGGAACATCAGATTTGAACCCTTCCCCTGTTCCTCCTGCACGCGCGAGCAGCTGTCGTTTGGTCGCCGCCGCCGGAGATGGATTCCCGCGGATTCGATTCAGCCGGCCGCGTGTTCTCCAACGCCACAGAGATGTGGGCGGAAGAGCTCGGTTCCACAGCTACCGCCACGACCTCCGCCGCAGCGGAAGCTGAAGCCGCCTCGACCGCCGCCGCCGCAGGCAACGGTGGCATCGAGGAGGAGGCGAGCGGCGAAGGGAAGCGCAAGGAGTGGTACTCCAAGGCTATCGCCTACTGGCAAGTAAAGCACCCGCTCTTCCTGCTCTAAGAGACACTGAACCCTAAACCCCCCAATCCAAAGGCGCACTCATAGCAGAAATTTTAGCTTAAAATTTTATCGAAATGGTGCCTAGGGCGTGGAGGCATCGACCGAGGGTGTCCTAGGAGGGTATGGGTGCGTGAACGACGCGGACGTCAAGGGCAGCGACGCCTTCCTCCGCCCTCTCCTAGCCGAGCGGTTCGGCACCACGAAGCGTCATCTCGTTGCCCTTGGTGAGTTAATTACTGCACAAGTCTGTGACAAGTGTCGGTAAAGCTTGTTTCTGTGCAGAGTTTTTTTTTATCGAATCTATTCTTTGGAATTTACTGTACAATGTCCAGTTTATAGAATCCTTATGTGCAACCTGCAGTATTCTTATGTGTTATTTTTCAAAATTGTGGCAGATTGTGGCTCGGGTATTGGACGTGTTACCAAGAATTTTCTTCTTAGGCATTTCAATGAGGTATGCAGCTTATCTTCTCTCAGGTGGTTTGTGGTTATGCTTCAATTCTCAAGATAAACGTAGACATACACTGACAACACCTTGTAGCTGTAGTCCTATCATACCATGGCACTTGCAAAAATTGACATAATTCCATTCTTCTGCTGTGTACAAAATTAAATTCTTGTTAACTTTTATCTGTAATATTTGTGCTGTGCCATTTGCGTCCTCATTTCCTGTTGGAGCTGGGGTCTTGTACTGGTATTTTTTTTATTGCACCTTTTAGTTCTTGTCTGTACAGTTTTATTACCTCCATTTTTAAATAAATGATGCTTGGGACAAGCTAATTAGTTAAAAATGAGTATTTAAAAAAGGAGGGGGTCTTATATAATGGAAGATCAGTAGGTGATTTGCCCAAAAATAATATCTATGTTGCCTTACTTGTACGTTTTCACTCTTTTTGAAAACCTGGAACTTGTTTATTCAGGTCGACCTTGTTGAGCCAGTATCTCATTTTCTTGAAGCAGCACGGGAAAATCTTACTGGATGTATGGACCAAGGAGAAGACTCCCACAAGGCTGCCAACTTTTACTGTGTGCCACTTCAGGTTGGCACCTGTAGATCATTATGCTTAAATATCTTTGAAAAGTTATCCTCTGCTTCAATTTGTATAGTCTAGTTTACTTATTGCTTTAGGACTTCACTCCCGAGGAAGGAAGATATGATGTGATATGGATTCAATGGTGCATAGGACAACTTCCTGATGATGATTTCATTTCATTTTTTAATCGTGCCAAGGTGACTTGACTAAAACATTTTTAATTTGTTTTCAATCATACGCTGTTTTTTTGTTGGGTTGTGTTGAAATATTTGGTTGTATGTACTGCGGAGCAAAATTTAACATTTCTAAAGACAGTAAGTGTTCTACCATATTTTAGATTTACAGTTGCATACTTGCATGGAAATAATGGCTTGCAGATGAGCTCATGAGCTTCTTGTGCACTGGTAGAAATAGTTTTATTTTGTGTCTTTCAGAAATTACCTGGACACATATTGTATAGCTAGTTGGATATTAATATTTGTTCTAAGTAACGCCAGTCCACTCCACCAATATAAACCGTACTATTTGTAATCATGTTCTTTTTTTTAACTTTAAGCCTAATTACAATTCAATTGAATGAGGCAATGAGCCTTCCAGTTTTTCTTCCTTATGCACCTATTATCAGAGCTCTAGTACCAATGCATTCTAATTAGACATGCACTTGTAATGTTCTTAACAGGTTGGGTTGAAACCTGATGGATTTTTTGTTCTGAAAGAGAATATTGCAAGAAACGGTGAGTTTGCTGTAAACCCTTGAGAAAATAGTCTGTTTACCACAGCATACTTTTCTTGAGAAAATTTCTACAATACTCATCCAGAAATTGCTGCATTGCATTGTCATTAATACTTTGTTAAGAAGACCATATTCTTGATGTAGCTTTGAAATCACAATGTCTGGTTTTTCAGGATTTGTGTTAGACAAGGAGGATAATAGTGTCACTAGATCTGATCCGTACTTTAGAGAGCTATTTAAAAAGTGTGGACTATATATCCTTAGTGTTAAGGTAAATGATCAAAAGTTCCAATTTAGCTACATTATATTGTTCATCTTTCTTATCACTCATCTAATCCTACAAATGAAACAGGACCAGAAGGAACTCCCGAAGGAACTATTTGCTGTCAAAATGTATGCGCTGGTGACAAGTCAACCAAGAATCCAGAATAGTGGAAAGAGAAGGCGACCTAAAAATTCACCTCGTATGATCCGCTCTTGATGGCATGTTTTAGGTGGGGCTGTTGCATGTTGGGCCAACTCATTTGTATGGTCATGTACTATTATTGGCATGTATCAAAGTTTCTAGGACATCTGTTTTGCAGTCTCAGTTTTGTTTCATAGACATTTTACTTTTTGTATAAGCTCATATTTTCTTTGAGATCAATTTCGTTATTTACAAAATCTCAACTGATGTTGTACCTGGTTCCTGTTGAAATAAATTATATCTGTTGAATGAAGCTCACATTACTGCCCAGCCCTTCCGTGGGGGTGGGCACGCGTACACATAGCATCCTACTTACACTTTCATCCTCGCTTCGTGTAAAAGGGACAACCCGAAGGTGCTATGGATAGGGGGACAAAGGCTTATAAGTTGGCTCCACATAAGTTGGCTCCACCCTTGCTAAACTAGCAAGGTGGTAGTAAACATGCGCGCACCGCGCTCATGGGCCACTACTGGGCTATATCAACATGAGTCGGGTGTCACATGAGAGGAATATGCTGATGCCCTGAATCAAATCATTGCCATGTGCTTTATTGCCCGTCTCCTAACCGTGTCTAAATGTGCTTTATTGCCCGTCTCCTAACCGTGTCTAAATTTAATGAGATATCCAGCGCTGAGGTTATCTTGTGACTTGTGAGAAGTAAATGCCCAGGCAGCTAGCTGCATTTTTACTGGATATCTTGTGCTATCCGCAACTCTAAGAACTAAGAAGTGTCTTATACTCTTCTACAGGATCTAACCATTCCAAAATTTAGTGCCATTTTACTGCATTTCTTGTGCCATTAGCAGCCGAAAGAAATGCCTTCTGCAGATTTACCATTGCAAATTTCTTGTGCTATCTGCAAGAGTAGTGGTTTTGATTGCACCTGTGGTAGTTGATGAACATTTTAGCTTGATCTTGACGTTTTGTCACAGTGCTGAAGCACTAGTCCAATTGTAATTTTGAGCTAACATAATTGCAAGCCGCATAATGTCTGGTACATGGAAACGATTTTCTTATGTGGTCTGTTTCCTAAGCTGTTCATACCTTTCTGGCTTTCTCACATTCACAAGTTTGCAACCTGAATCTGCAAGTGCAGGAACAGAATATCTATCTGATATACTCGTTCTTATTTTTCTTTCATTCCCATTTTCCCAAGTTCCAGCAAATGCTCCTTGCTGTCAGGCTAAGGCAGCTCATGATGGGGACCCAGCCAAAAAGAGGGTGGGGGTATGTGTGTGGTGGGAGGGAATTTGAGAACTGAACGGAAAGAAGTAGCAGGAGATTTTGCAGACTGCTGGTAAATGGCAATGCAAGGAATGTTGTGCCAAGGAAATCACTTCACATCAGAATCGATCAACAGACATCAGTACACATGAACTTTGAACTGAATGGACATGTGAAACCCATCGCACCAAGACAACTAGAATTGTGCCTAGCTTGAATATATTACAAATCCCCTAGAATTTCTTGTGCCAAGAATTGTGTTATGTGCATCAGTTCTTCCCAGCTGTCATCAGTGGAGGCAATGTTCCGAAAACAGTGTCCCAGAGCGTTGAGGTGATGCCAAAGCCCTTGTCCTGGATTCTGAAGTGGTGGTTGAGGTGATACCGCTGCATAAAAGTAAGTTGATTGGAATTAAAACCTTATGGGCATTTTCATGGAGCAGCTAGCTGATTCATGACTTTGAATGGTATTATGCCCTCACCTTGAGATGTTTTGCTGGATCTTTGGATGGTTGTCCATGGTGCAGGTAGTAGTGAGTGCAATCATACATCACATATCCCAATAGACCACCTCCAAATAATGCAGGAGTGGTAGATGGAGTTGCAAAGCATGCAACAAGGTTCCAGAACTGGGGGGAAAAAAAGAAGACAGTCCAATTAAGTCTTTCATGTTTCTTTTGAATGATCAAATGCTCCAACAGTGCTTAGTATTTAACACTTTTGTTGCATTATGACAGTTTGGACCATACCGGAAAACACAGAATTGCTGTTGCAGTAGGAGGAAATACAAGCCTGAGCGAATCCATAGGGTGCTTATGGTGGCACCCGTGAAGAAGGTAATGTGCAGTATTTGACCTACAACATTGCATTGACGACAATTTGAAAAGCAGAAGCCATAATGAAACATTGCCAACTTGAAGTTGAAGGTTGAAATATTCTTACCAGTAGGTTTTGGTCTCAATGTGGAACAGGAAGCGGTGCAAAGTGTACTCAATCAATGTCCAAATAAAGATTCCAAACAGAGCCATCAGAACTACTTCCTGAATGGTATGACCCATCAAAATAGATTTTACGAACAAGTAACAAACAACAGGCAGCCATATGGTTGGCACAGCCCACCATTTCGTGCGTGTCAAGAACTGGACATTAAAAACTTCTGTTAATACAGTTCATGCACCAAAATCACCGATATATCAATATGATTAGGTGCACTACCTCTAAGACATCATTTCCAAAAAACCGTGGGCCCTCCTTGCTGACAATCGGTTGGTGAACCCATTCCTGGTAGCGTTCCTCAAGATGGCCAACCTTTATTAACAAAAACAAGAACACAGCCAGAATAAGGTTACTTTAGCTATGAAGCAACTAACCTCTAGTCAGAAACTCAGAATTTTACAACAGGAGATCCTTTCATAATTTACACCAGAACCATGTCTACCACAACAGTTTTCAAGGAAAAAAAACAGCATGACATTAGAGATGGTAAAAAATCCAAAACAGTACCAAAAAGCTGAAAAGCATTGAAAAACTTATGAGCATGCCAATTTCATGAGTTACTTTGCGAAGGTAAGTAATTACGAGCCAAAATCATACCTGGAAAACAAGAGGCTTGTTGAGATCAACAGTGAACTCTTGGACAACCATCTTCCCCGGTCAGAGCTGCACCACACAGAATTTCACATTACATACCAAACACAACAGTCAACAAGTAAGCAGGGAAAACCAGGTTCAGGAGGCAACTCCTACGCGCAAGACAGGCGACAACTGAAACCAATTCTGAGTGACGATGGAGGGCCATGCCGTGCCTAACTACTAGCAATATGAGGCCTAAACACATATGCAGACATCATGATTACCACCTTTTCCCCCTGCCCATGACAAGGTTCCTCTGGATGAGCAATCCTCAGCATGTGGCTCCCAGGCACAAAACATGCATTCTTTATCTCCTCACTTCTCGCCCACACTGGCTTGTTCACACGAATTCGGCAACCAATAGAGTACTTCAGGGTTACGAGCGTGCCCACCGTTTATACGATTTTTCTTCTGAGGCAAATGTTTACACGAATCTGAACAGAATTACACCACCGTCGCAGCAAATGCGGCCAGCCCACAGCAAGTCAACAATATCAGCCTAGATCCAAAACCTTGGGCCAAAAAGGCATAGCCCTCGAGTCACCATCGCTGAGCCGTGAAGATCCCAAAAATCCCCGCAATGACCTACATCTACGAAAGTACGAAACCAAACAGCGCGCGCCATTGCGCGAACAACCAATGCAGACGGGAGGTCTACCACACATGACCCGGAACAGCACGACGGGATCGAGAGAGGGAAGGATAAGGGGGCCTCACCGGCAGCAGCAATGGTGGCCTCTTTCCCGGCGCCGGAGCCCCCTCCTCCCCGGAGGCGGCGAGAGAGAAGGGGAGAACGACGACAAGGCAGCAGCGGATGACGCGAGAGGGCGAATAAGAGAGGAAGGCGGGGGTGTATCTGGCAGAAGAAATGAGTCCGCGCCGCGGCTTGGCTTCTCTCCACCACTCTGCCGCCAGCCAGATATCCGTGCTGAGCTGTGCGCGTTTTGCAATTAGCGAAATCTTGCAGGGGTGGCTCTATAATTGGTGATCCGCCAAGGGCTCTGGCTCTCTCAAATAGGAGCCGCCTCGATGGGGTGGGGCCCGCAGGCCAGCTTGGCTGTGGCCTGTGCCCTGCTGTGCTTGAACTTGCGATGGGGACAGTGCATGGTGAGCTATGAGCAAACGAAACGAAAACAAAAACAATTGCTCGTCTAAGAGAGCTTTGGTGAGGCTGGTGCAAGGTCACCAGAGGCGTCAAAGTTTCATGCTTTCACTGAGCCTAAAGCCGTTTCCAAGCCAGCTCGAATGTATTCGAGAGAAATTCGACAGGGAAAAAAAAGCTTCATGCGTCGTATGCGAAACCTGAGATCCTTTTGGGATCTTTTGGATCCGGTTGAGGGGCATCCGTGCATGTGCGGCACATGTGGCACGGCACGTGAAGCGGCCCAAACGTGGTGGTCGTCGTCACGCGATCACCCGTCAGCTGCTGCCCCCCGCCTCGGGCAAGGCTGTTTGCCGGGTCCGCCCGCCCACAGGCATGTGCGCTCAGACCGGCGGATGGTTACTGGTTCAGAACTTCAGATCAGGAGATCCGATCTGGTCTCACCTGTTTGAGGTTCTCTACGCCAGGATATGGGGCAACGATTCTTGCCAGACATTGTGGTTTCGGTTTGTGCCTGTAACTGAACACCTCCTCTTGGGCAAACAGGAACAGAGCTAACGCAGAATGACACGGGATTAAGCTTAACAGAGATGAGAAATCACTCACTACCAATACTCGTCAGAGATTACAGCCACGAACCAGCTCGAGGAGAGCACTAGCAGTGCAAAGCCATAAGCTACTTGACCAAAAGGATGAGAAACAGAAACGGACGGCGACCAATTACAGTAGGTACATTACAGCGACCGCAGCCGAAGCACAGACCCAACCTCAACGACGACAACGGACGTTCATCATGCAAAAGCCACGAGAAGCACAGAAGACAGACTCATTCACAGGGGCACAACCTGGGGTGCGGCGGCCTTGCCGAAGGGCGCTCATCGCTATTCGGCCACCGGTTCCTCTTCCTCCTCGTCCTCGTAATCCTCGTCTGCGGTGGCATCCTGGTACTGCTGGTACTCCGCGACAAGGTCGTTCATGTTGCTCTCGGCCTCGGTAAACTCCATCTCGTCCATCCCCTCGCCAGTGTACCAGTGCAAGAAGGCCTTGCGCCTGAACATGGCAGTGAACTGCTCGCTCACCCTGCGGAACATCTCTTGGATGGAGGTGGAGTTCCCGACGAAGGTGCCCGCCATCTTCAGCCCCTTGGGTGGGATGTCACACACGCTGGACTTGACGTTGTTGGGGATCCACTCGACGAAGTAGGACGAGTTCTTGTTCTGGACGTTGAGCATCTGCTCATCCACCTCCTTGGTGCTCATCTTCCCACGGAACATGGCTGAGGCCGTGAGGTAGCGGCCATGGCGGGGATCAGCGGCACACATCATGTTCTTTGCATCCCACATCTGTTGGGTCAGCTCAGGGACGGTGAGGGCACGGTACTGCTGTGATCCACGTGAGGTCAGCGGCGCAAAGCCGACCATGAAGAAATGGAGACGTGGGAACGGGATGAGGTTCACAGCAAGCTTGCGCAGGTCAGAGTTGAGCTGACCAGGGAACCTCAGGCAGCATGTGACTCCACTCATGGTAGCAGAAATAAGATGGTTCAGGTCACCAACTGCATTGTTAGAAATCTTTATCAGTGCCCAATTTTCAAATTGAATACATTACAGCATATTAAATCAAGAGGCTTCATGGACAGAAAAGTAAAGAATTAGTGAGGATTAACTTACAGGTAGGGGTGGCGAGCTTTAGTGTGCGGAAGCATATGTCATACAGAGCTTCATTGTCAAGCACCATACATTCATCAGCATTCTCAACAAGTTGGTGAACTGAAAGTGTAGCATTGTATGGCTCCACAACAGTATCTGAAACTTTTGGTGATGGGAAGACGGAGAAGGTCAACATCATCCTATCAGGGTACTCCTCCCTGATCTTAGAAATGAGAAGGGTACCCATGCCAGATCCAGTGCCTCCTCCCAAGGAATGGCAAACTTGGAAACCTGTACATAAATCAAAATGAGATTCAATTATTCAAACTCAACCAGTATTCCAGCATGCAAATATAAAAGTCAGCCTTGGACTACACAGGTTGGAAAGATTCAGGAGCCACTGAGGTGTCAAAGAGCTAGCATTAGCAATGTCAGAACAGCGACACATTCTATGAGACCAGAGTTTGTGTGCAATTGCAATCAACAATCAAGTTACAACAGTTAATTGATATTTGAATTTAATCAGCATCACAGCATCCTGCCACCATGATTTGGTAGTCCATGAACCCATCCATCTTGACATGCTACCAGAATATTTCCCTTAGGCATGACATAGTATATATAATAACAAACAACAATCGTAGGGATTAGATTACAAAGATATAAAGGTAAACCCTTATTTATTCACTATGAAGACTAGGGATTCATTTTGTCGGCATTTGGCCAAAGAATTCAGTCCAGCTAAGGCACAATATTTAATTCATTTCTTAATGGGAAACAGGTCATTAGGGGTTGTAGGATGCCAGAGTGGAACTCCAAGCTAACACATCCAACACTCAGGTTAAAGGAATAAAATATCCATCCTACCAACAGTTGGTGTCAGTCCAGCTACTTTTAGCCTAGAAGAAGCTACAGGAGTGCAACCGAAACAAACCAACCAGAGCATATCATGAAGATCAACATATTGACTAGCACAGCTCTACAAAGTCCCATCTTAACACTTCCAATATAGCCACAAATAAACCATACAAAAAAACTGTACCTACCCTAGCCATGATTTTCCCTCCAAGTTACTACATCTTTCAGGCTGTACAAGCACTTACTGAATAACAGAAATGGCCAATCATCAATTCATCATGACAGATAGATAGAAATTAACCGAATTCACAACAGCCAGAAATTACTTTCAATTCATTCACAGCTATAACAAACCACCTAGAGACTAAATGCTTAACAAAATAGCACAACATTACTCAACAAATTGATTAGACCATTCGACAGAACACTGACAGTTAAGACGAAAATTACTACATATGGCCAGCAATGCAAAAACAAAGGGTACCTCGCCGAAATGCCAACTCGAGGCGGATATTAATTGCGTCCACAAAAAGGCCCCAGAACCCCAGATCTGGACTACTTTACCTCCCCCATGAGCCGCCGCTACCGGATCTAACCCTAACCAGCTAACCCCTTAACCCCCAAAGGAAAATCTAACAAAATCAGAGAACAGTAGGGGGTCGGATTGCGCGGAACAGAACCATACCCTGGAGGCAGTCGCAGTTCTCGGCCTCCTTGCGGACGACGTCGAGGACGGAGTCGATGAGCTCGGCGCCCTCGGTGTAGTGTCCCTTGGCCCAGTTGTTGCCGGCGCCGGACTGGCCGAAGACAAAGTTGTCGGGGCGGAAGATCTGGCCGAAGGGTCCCGAGCGCACGGAGTCCATGGTCCCGGGCTCGAGGTCCATGAGCACGGCGCGCGGCACGTACCGCCCCCCGCTGGCCTCGTTGTAGTAGACGTTGATGCGCTCGAGCTGGAGGTCCGAGTCCCCCGCGTAGCGGCCCGTGGCGTCGATGCCGTGCTCGTCGCAGATAACCTCCCAGAACTTGGCTCCGATCTGGTTCCCGCACTGCCCACCCTGGATGTGCAGGATCTCCCTCATGGCTGACGCCGCCCTTCGCCGGAGACTCACCGGAGCGGCGCGGGGGTAGCAGGAGGGGAGCGCGGCGCGGGGGAGAAGGGGAGGGAGAGCGGCGCACGGGTCGGGTGCCTGGTGTGGTTTGGGGTGCGGACTGATTTGAAATGGTGCTTTATCCTGTTGGGGTTGTGTTGCGCCCGGCTGGTGGAAGAGGGCGCGGCCCCGGCCCCACCTGCAGAGAGGACGGAGAGCAACCTTGGTGGCCAGGGGGTTTGCCCTGCGGTCCATCTCCGCCGTGCTTCCTCTGATCGACGGCTGAGAGCTCTTTGTTCGCCCGGTTTCTCGATGTTTTTTCCCTGCCCCTAGGGGAATTTCTGGATGACGCGTTAATCTCGATTTATAGCTATGATCTTTTCTGTTATGGCGAGTCGGGTCCAGGCTGGCGGTCGGCCGCTGAGGAAGAGATGGCGTGGGCCAACGTGGCAGGCTGGCGTAACCGAACTCGGGCCCACTAGCAGAGAGACAAACCTACCTGAGCTGTTGTGTAGTAGTACTGTAGTAGGGACCGGACTGAACCGAACACTGTGGCCATTAGACTCCTGATCATGGCGGCTATCTTACACAGCGGAGGATACCGATGCTTGACCGGTAATGCAAGCAAGCAGCGCCTGGATGTTTGTCAACAGACGTAGCTGTTGCTTAGAGGAATGACAATGATCAATTACCAGCATCCACTATAGCACTGATGCGTCTGGGGCCTCCCGTGGGAAAAGGGACAGGAAACAAAAGTGTGGCACTAGCGAACTAATGCCGGGGACGAAGTGGCTGCAAGTACAAGCTAGAAGTTTTATCATGACGATGAAGAGTCTGTATTGTCTGCTCGCTAGTCGCTACGAGAGCCGACGACAATATGACAGGTTTGAGCAGGGCAGGAGAAGTACAGTACCCAGGAGGCCACGAGACCCAATCATGGGAGCAGTAGCAGTCTTGCTCTTAACAAGACTTTGGTGAGAAATGGAGATTCGGAGAAGGTAAACAGTTCACTTGGCTTGATGCTACAGAATAATTGCTGGATGGATGGTACACTTGCTGCCCAGCTCAACGGGCTTGGCTGGCAAGCTGCTGATCGAGCGTGCCTGACGATTGCCAGGTAGGAAGGATGGTATGATCAGCACAGCAGCACCGCCACCTTCCATATCATGTAGATATATAGCTAACCACTCTTGTCGCGGCTCTTCATTGATTGGTCTATGGAGCTAGAATGCCTTGTTCTCGTACGAGATTGGCGTTGCGTCTCTACTGTGATCAAGAAGCCTGCTATGCAGAGTGCGCGAAAAGGAAAGGAGCGCTAACATTTTTTTACAAAGCGTTTTATGCTACTCCTAAAATATAAGCTACACAACGTGTATTGTTTTGATCGGCTCTTTAAAATTTGAGTTGCAACTCAAAATGTTTGGCATTTCGAGTAAAGCATTTCAAATACGTCGTTGAACCTTTGAACTGTCTAGGCACAGTCGCCGTGCCAGGATGACAACGTTCTCCGATTCCCACCAAGCTAGAGAAAAACCAACGAAATTACGCTATGTCTGCATCAGGTAGTTGTCGATACACCCCTTTCCATCCCGTTCCATCCGTCCCATCACCCAGCAGATAACTACTGGCAACATGACGATAAGTCGAAAACAAGCAGAAAACTACGATCCAATCATGGAATAGCAGCGCTCCTCTTTAACACAATGCGGGGCAAAGTTTAACAGTTCACATGACCACTTTGATGCTAGAGGATTATTATCACACTAGGTAGATGGTACAAGTGTTGCCCAACTCGGCAGGGCTTTGCTGGCAAGCTGCTGAGCTTAAAGATTGCCAGGTAGGATAATCAACAGCGTTGTCACACAGCTAATCATTCATTCTTGTTCCATTTTTTCTTTGTTAGGCTACAGAACTAGAATGCCTTCTTCTCATATGAGACCAGCCCATGGATTCCTCCTTCAACCTGGGCAGCGCCGGTCCTCACCTGGTAAGGACAATCAGTAAAGATCAAATCAGTTAAGCTAATGGTACAAAAACAGGAAAAACGACTTCATATCCACTGCCTCATAGATGCTCAACTTTCTGTTACTTTTTAGGCATTTTCAGAAAATAACGTTGGATATGGATATAGAACTACCAAACACTAGGAAAAGGTTAAATTAGTCTGTGCCCTTTCTGGAACTAAACAGCGCCAAGCAAACATGAGCCTGGGTGAGGAGTATTCTCGATTTCCATCAGCTATAATTCAGATTCTCTCTTCCTATCCGACCTAATATCCAAATTGCTCCAACATGTTGATCTTTCTACAAGTCATATGGGTTAATGACATTAAACAATCTATTGCAATTTGAAGCTGGTGCCAAAAGCAAACCTATTAGTAACAAAGGATAGTTTTCATTGTTCAATAATATCTTTGTTAATGAACGAAAGGTGAAATTTCTCCAACCTTTGATGATTGATATTAAAAAAAAATCTAAAACACAATGGAAGATAACTATCACGCAGCATGAACATACTTCTAATCTGAGAGTCTCTGATCGCAAAAGATCATGAGCTGACTGCAGAGAGGATGCACCAAGATCTTGGAATCCTTGTTTAACTGCTTGCATTGTGTAAGGAATGAACCTCAGAACGGAACCTTTGTCGGCTACTGCTCCAACAACTCCCTGTGCGACTTTGAGCTTGAGAGTATCACCAAGGTACCTTGCATCACTCCCTTTTGTCATGGCTTCCAAAGAGCCCATGCCTCTATACTTTTTGACCCGGCGACCATCCTAAAAAGAAACATTTCAAGAGTTACAATTCAACGTTTCTGCCTTGCAAAAAAAAAACCCCAATATTTCTGTAAAAGAGCAAGTGAAATTGCATGTGCTGGAAACAGAATAGCACAAAGTCACAGCAGACTAATATATTAGTCAACAACCTTAGAAACCACTTTTGCAATAGATACAAAGGTACTAGAATTGACACAAAATGCCAGCGAGTTCACTGATGTTAACTCCATTTCTCATTTGGCAGGAGTCCATGGTCATAGCAAACACAGACTTTACATTGCAAACTCAGGGCATAGCCACAGATAGATTACAACTGTATTTCATAACTCCTGGTTCAGACAAGATGGAAGGAATGGGTGATAAAGTGTAGTACTGAATGGGGTTATCTAATTATGGTGCTTATATGCTACATGTTAGAGGTCACAGTGTTGTGGTAGAATGGGGTTATTCTACCACAATCCACAATGTTGTTACCACGCATAATGCAAAATTTATAAGAGTTGCATCCAAGTGCCACTAAGTTATTGTACACAGCAAATTTTAATACATTCTCCTGTCAGCTTTTATGCCATCTAATTTGACCAAGCTGTTGTTTATGCATAAAGAAAAGGAACTTTTCATTGCAGTGGCCACATTGGGTAAACATATGCATGTGCATGGCATGCGATCTGCAGTATGAATCCAGTATAAAACTTTCTACAGGGCTACGGACTTTACAGTAATCACCAAAGTCCAAAAGGCAATATGTTTATGGTAAAAATATTAAATGAAAATCAAGACCAGAACTTGCCCATTTTCCAAAATGAAAAAAAAAACGATATAATGTGTACCTTGTACTCATAAGTGCCAGGAGCTTCATGACTGCCGGCTAAAAAGCTGCCCATCATAACAGTGGATGCCCCCAGTGTCAGAGCTTTCACAATATGTCCAGAGTTTGAAATTCCGCCGTCAGCAATAACTGGTATATCGTGATCCTTGGCATAAGATGAAACCTTATACACTGCTGTAGCCTGTTGCACCAATAAAAAGAGGTGTCAAACACAAGCAGTAGTACTGATTCCTTTAGTGTGTATTAATATATGAATTTTTTTGTGTCCACCACAAGATGAACAGAAATAAAGGATTCTCTGTAGCAAGTTTAAACTACTAAAACTATGTGAGGAAATAAGGAGCATCATTTCCATATAAACCAAATTGTACTTCCGAAAGAAAGGAAAGCAACACGGCAGGTCTTGAGAAATTTAAGACTCTGGAGGGTATGAGAGTGATAGATTACATCACCAAATACAACTTTCCCCTAATAAACTTCATAAAGGCTCAAAGGTAAAGTTAAATTAGGCCAAGTACACATGAGTGTCTTCTAACCATACAAAACAAGGACTACAAATCCCCTGCCTGACTGAGAAAGGTAAAGTCAGTAGATGCTCTTGTCGTCAAATCAGAACTGGATGCTTACAATGTATATAGCAAACATTCAGGATGTGAACAGTATCTAGACAAAAGAAGGGAGAATTAGTGTCCACCTTGGTCATAGCAATCTAAACGAACTTCCGAGCATCAGACAGCTCATAGAGCACCAAAAAGTGTGTTGTATGCTGATCCTACCAATGGTAGAGAACGCAAGGCAACTCTAACTAATTTGACAGCAAGCTAAAAGAAGTAAGGTGACAGCAAACTTATTAGATTACTGAGAGAACAAGATTTTAGAAGTTTATATACCTGACCCCTTCCGACAGCACAAACTTCTTGGGTAGTACAAATTGAGCCAGAACCCATTCCAACACGCAATCCATCCACACCAGCTTGAATCAAATTCTGCGTTTGCGCAATTGTCACCACGTTGCCTCCGATCAAATCGACCTCTGGATACATCTTCTTGGCATACTTGATCATATCAAGCTGGTAAATGGAGTTCCCCTGTGAACTATCGATCACGATTGCATTTGCCCCCGCCTTAACTAGCTGCTCCAGCCTTCGCTTGTCATCCTCACGGGTCCCAATGGAAGCCGCAACAACGAATTTCCCATCGGCTCCAAGAGACGGCTTGCCTAGCTTGGGATAGCTCCGGATGCGCTCTACATCCTTGGCTGTGATAAGGTCGATAACCTCGCCGTCGTCGGATACGAGAGGGGCATAATCCAAACCTTCGTCAGCCAGGAAGGCGGCTGCTTGCTCGAAATCAAAGGAGGCAGAGGCCGAGCGCGGGACAGGCCGCATGTACTCTGAAACAGGGGCTGGAACCTCGCGGGAGGCCGCGTCGGCTGCAACAGCGACGCCGACGAGCCTGGAGATCGAATCCCCGCGCTCGGTGACGAGAGCGTACTCATTCCCATCGAAATCGTTGAGCGTAGGGGCGGAGGACGGGGAGAAGAAGGGCACGGAGGACACGAAGGGGAGGCGGCGGGACTTGGCGGCGCGGACGATGGCGGCCTGGGCGTCGGGCTCGGTGTTGCAGTGCACGACGGCGGCGGCGCCGAGCGAGGCCATGGCCGCGGCCATGCGAGCCTCGGATACGGTGTCCATGGGGGACGCGACGCAGGGGATGGAGAGCGGCAGGCGGCGGGAGAGGCGGGTGGAGAGGTCGACGGCATCGGCGGGGAAGTCGATGTAGCCCGGGAGGAAGATGACGTCGTCGTATGTGTAGGAGAAGCCCTGCGAGAAGAGGCGCGCCGCCGCGAAGCCGTCGTCGGCGAAGTCGGCGCTGCTCGCCGCCATTGGTGAGTGTGGGTTTTAGGGTTTTGGCTGCGGCGGCGGCGCTGGCGGCGGGGGAGGATGGGAATGGAGTCGTGACTCGTGAAGAGCGTGGCGGGGCGCGCCGTTTTGTGCTCTGCTCTATCGTTGGATGGGGATTTGTTTGGCGGGTAGCAACGCGCATGCCGCGTCAATGACACGTAGGCCCTGTCTCTTTTCCGCACCCGTTTTGTCAGAGAGCTGGAAATCACTACTTGGGCCGACAGTTGGGTCTAACATAGGGCCCTGAGACAATATGGCCCACTAATCTTCGGATGACAACCCACGAATATATGCGTTGATGATACAGGTTTTAGAATTTTGAGCAAGTCATATTCGTTGTCTCGTTAAAGTTTAGCAACTCGGGCACCATTTCGGCCAGATGTCACAAAATTTTTTATGAGGCACATATCCTGCTTGTACTCTAGCTTATATCTAGAGCCTAGAGGGCTAGAGGCACGCGATGGTCCAAACTTGAGGGGCCAATTTGGGCACCTCGATCCCGGCCTCCAAACATTGGCAACACGTTAAGAAGGGAAGCTTTTTATGCACGTCGCTTAAAAAAACTCGATGCACAAAGCTTAATGGAGCACTTGCTCGGTTAGAAAACGATATCATTGTCATGAAGCACAGTGCACACTTTAACTTGGTGCTCGCTTCCTTTTCAAGTACAGACGCCATATGGTTCGAAAGAATCTAGCATGATTACATGATGAGGGCAACGGAACCATTAACTCGACGAGGGCAACGGAACCATTAACTCGACACGCAAGGAAGGCCACGAGAATGACCATTTCATTTCAACCACGCGTGTAAGACTTGGCTCTCCAAATTCAAACCTATCTCTATATTTCCCCATCGAATTTGTCCTCTCTTTTATATTCCTCTCAAATCACAAAAAGAGCCCAAGCTCATCACGGCTCCTCAGGAGGGCCCACCGGCCCAGTCACAGCCAACCCGCCCAACCCATCACGACCGCCCAATCCTCCGCCGCCTGGCCCCACACCTCCCCCGCCCACTGGTCCCCTAGCCCCACCTCGCCGTCACAAAACCATTCGCCTCACCGACACCTCGACCCCACATGACGCATGCCCCACATGTCAACCCCTCCACCACCCCACGCGTCGCGTCCGCCACACACCCACACGAAGCGGCGCGTCCGCGTATATGAACGCGCGCCGCGTCGGATTCCGCCACACCAAAACCCGCAGCAGCCAACTTCGCATTATATATAAAAAAAAAGAAAAAGAAAAGAAAACCCCCCTCACAGCAACAGAAGAAGAAGAATCCCTTCCTTCTCCTTGCTTGCGCCTCCCGTCTGCCTGCGTGCGTGCGATCGACGCAGAGAGGCGCGGGCGCTCACCGCCGCCGCCCCCCACCCGGCTCCGATCCGATGGCCTTCATGCGCTCCCACGTGAGTTTTCTCCCCGCTCCCTTCCTCTCGTCGATCCGTTCATGCTCGAGGTGATTTGCGCGCGTTGGGGGGTGTAGATCCGTGTGGGAATTGGGTCGGTTCGCGCGTGATCTGGGTGCGGAAGTTAGTGTGATGATGCCGGTTTAGATCTCGTTGGGACTTGGGAGGGTTTGATCTGACCACGCCGTGCGTTGCAGAAGCGCGGGGCAGTTAGTCTGGTGCTTGCCCCGGTGGTTTGTTCAATGGTGGCTTGGTGGTTTTGGTTCTGAGTAGTGGTTATTCTGGTAAGGTAGGCTTGCGTTTAGCCGCCAATTTGCTAGGCAGATGGGTAGATTGTAGCTGTTTTTACATGTGCGTCAGTAGATGGGTAGACTGTAGCCGTTCATTTGTTCTGATAGCAATGATGGATTCCATCGCCTATATCAAAATCAAATAGAGATTTAATTGGCAGTTGTCTATTTATTCAGAACCTGAGTTGAAAATATCTACTATTTTTTTTCTGCTAGATGGCTTAAGCTGTGAAAAATTCAGGGTGAAAAAATGGACCTGTAGGAGTGAAAAGGGTATATTGTCTTGATGAAAACTTTAGATAACTTTTGAGTTTGAGTTAGGAATGCTGTTCTTAGCTCATTCCTGCAGGGAAAAATTAGTTCCCTCATCCTGAATAAAATGCAACCAGTCTTAATAGTTTTCTGGGCAAAAATAACAATGCTGTTGGCCTTCCCTAGATTGGATTTGATTCGAGTGAACTGAACTTGATTAAGCTTCAGTTGGTACCAGGTCTTATCGTGTCCATGATTGTGCAAGTGATTTTACATGCAACATTTTTTTTTAAAAAAAACAATCATTCCTGAATAGTGACTAAAGGATTTTTCTGTTGCATCGGAATCAATGTCTGTATAATTTTGTGTAAACAAGATTGTTTGAGTACCCTCTGAGTATTGTTACTCCGTATGATGTTCAAAGTTTGTGTGTGGTTTCCTGTATGTGGATTGTTGCAGGCAGCAACTCCTATGGAGTTGGGCTACATAGCTGCACTTCATATAACTGACCTCTTGGATGTTGTTGAGCTGTTGTTTACTGGTCAACCTTGATGCATGTTGCCTCTGAATGCTGAAAGAATTGGAAATCTAACTGTTTATTTTGTATTTCAGTTTTTACCCTTGATTTTGATATTTACGTGCATAATTCTCTACAGTCGAATGCGTCTTCCGGCATGGGAGTCGCTCCTAACATCAGGGAGACGTTCGTCGAGCTTCAGATGAAAAAAGCATTCCGATATGTTATCTTCAAGATTGAGGAAAAGCAAAAGCAGGTGGTTGTGGAGAAGACAGGGGCGACAACTGAAAGCTATGATGATTTTTTGGCCTCTCTCCCAGAAAATGACTGCAGATATGCTCTGTATGATTTTGACTTTGTCACCGGTGAGAACGTGCAGAAAAGCAAAATATTTTTCATTGCCTGGTGAGTTTCGTTATTACAGTGTTTATTCTGTTTCGCCTATGGTGGTTCTGCCAATGAGTCTCAACTAGATCTGTAATAGTTAAACAAACGCTAATGAGTTAGCCATGTGTTATGATTCCATATTCTTCTAGTAAAATACTTGGCTGGGCTACGATGATAGCTATTTTTTAGTTCCTTGCTCCTTCCAAACATGATGAAGTGAGTGCTAAATTATAAATATTGATGGTTCTTGTGATGGGATCTATTTTATACTACTATTTGCTGGTAACCCATGCTAGTTAGCAATTTAGTAGCTCTGACCAAGAGAATAACAATGCATCTGGTGCAACAGTTACGAATATTCCTAGCAATCGTTGAAGTTGACTTTTGGCCTGCAATGTCTTTTATATTCTTTCATTTTCAACGCACCTGGCTTTTCTGTTAATTTCACTTATCCTAACATTTACTGAACCACAATCATTCCAGGTCCCCCTCGACGTCCCGCATTCGTGCTAAGATGCTGTACTCCACCTCAAAGGACCGCATTAAGCATGAGCTTGATGGGTTCCACTATGAGATCCAGGCGACCGACCCAACCGAGGTGGACATCGAAGTTCTTCGGGAGCGGGCTCACTGAAGCTGGTTACCTATGAAGGGACCTGTGGAGGGCCGTGGAACTTCAGCCAGAATCAGATTCTATTATCAATCAATGATGCTCCTGCATGGTATTGTTAATAAGTTCCCTGTAAGCATTTAGTCCCGCTGCATGACTCTAGCTATTGAAGCACAATCGAAGGTCTTTCTGTATGAGATCTTGAGCCTGTAAACGAAGCAACATCTGCAAACTCATATATTGTGGTAATGATACTGGATTGCTGGTCGTGGATTGTTCGGAAATGCCCTGATTCGTCTGAATATGTTAGCAACTCGTGCTGATCACACCTAGTTCTGGGTGTCTGACCCTCTTGTGCAAAATTTGCCCCCTGTTGGCAAATGCTCCTGTGTTGAGTTGGGACCGATTTTCAATGTTTTCAATTGATTGATGCAGTTTGCCTGTACGCGCGTGATTTCACAGCAGCAAAAGGGGTTCTGCTTAATTTGGGATGATACTGACTCCTGTGATTCTGAGTTTTGCTCGAACTCTGGACACAAATTAGCTACCTTGTCTCCGAGCACTGCGGATGGCAGACGTGCCGAGTGCAATTCTGCAATTTCATGTGACCGTCGGAGCACTAGACTTGCAAGGTTCACGATCCACGCCTTTGTTTGGTTGCAACCTCCTCTCCCTCGCTCAAGCCTCTGCTCCAAGCCTCCAAGTCCTCATCAGCTATCCTCATCGTCTGC
The DNA here is from genome assembly GCA_015342445.1 of Digitaria exilis. Lineage (NCBI taxonomy): Eukaryota > Viridiplantae > Streptophyta > Magnoliopsida > Poales > Poaceae > Digitaria > Digitaria exilis. Next base: position 1,472,461 of record JACEFO010001754.1, on the reverse strand, counting down.
TGGCCCTCGCCGCCGCCGTCAGAACAGAGAGCGGGACAGTTGGTTCAATTCATGCAGCAAATCCATGCCGTCACTGTCAGTACAGTTGGTGGTCATACATCTATGCTGCTATGATATGCTTGTCGAATAATTGCACAAAAACACGACTCGTTGTTGGGCTAGGAAGGTGGATCTTAAAGTAGTAGCAGAACGGGGATTCATAGTTGGCATCCCTCTTTGTGACAGCACTGATGCCTTTATATCTAATAAATCAGAAAAAGGAAATCTGGAGGTCTTCGTCTGTTCAAATTCCAAGTTCACCGGTTCGTTCCTCCCTTTAGGTTTTGCTCATAGAACTTTAAGAATAAAGGAACAAAGCATATATTCTGATAAATAATTGGGGGCAAAACATGTGCTTGACAGGTATATCTGTCGTACTATGCGTTATGATGACAGCACAGATGGTGCATATTTCCTCTATCTCAAGCTCAAATTATGTACATACTGTAAAAGCCGAAAATAATAATAATAAAAAGATACAACACATCACAAGGTTGATGACCCTGATAACTAGGATAGAGCAAGACTAGTGAACAGAGAAGGTGACTGAAAAGTGAAAACTTCAGACCCTAACCTCTTACCCTCTCCGAGTGTTATATCATCCTGGGGAGAAGGCATGAAATAGTCACCTTCTTCCTCCTTGTGCTGCTTCTGATTAGCTGATAAATTGTGTGGAAGCATTTGACGTCGCAAGGGATTCTGAGTACTCCCTTCTGATTATGTCCAAACTCCATCGCGGCTAGCTCCAGCAACACGGTGAAGTATGGGTGCTGAAGCATCTTTCTATGCACCACAACCCTCTGTAACTCCTTCCCCTCGCCGATGAGCACCGGGATGTGCCCCGTGGAACCGGCACACTCTTTGCCATCTCCCTCTTATCTTGTGTCTGACACTTGGTTCTCTAAGAGCCCAGTAGTTATTCTTAGCCCTCTTGCTTATATAATGAATGCTTACGTGTTGTGATGGCTTAAAACTATCAGATGATTTCAGTAGGTGTGATTGTGTTTATGCATTTGTTTATTACCTTGTTGTTTGATTTCCTCTTGCAGTAACCACTGTCTGTTTCATTCATGACAGTATAATCTGTCAATGATGTCAGGACTAACCATTAGTGACGATGAAACAATGAAAATATTCACAAAGTAATTAATCTAGAAGCATTTGTTTCAATCAAAACTATAATTCTTATGTAACTATGGTGTTCATCACGTCAACTTCTCGTTGTTCTGCGTGGATATCTCAATGTTTCATTGTACATACTTGAATGTTACTGTTCAGGTCATGTATGGATATCTGATTTAATTCGATGGTTATTTTGTTTCACTTCATAGCCAAATTTTTCTTTAGAGCCTGGAGCTAGTATGTCAACTCCTGTACGGATATCCCATCTCGAGAAAAAGGTCCTATACGGATAGTGATTTAATTTATGGTCATTTTATCTCACTTGATATCCAGATTTGTTTATAGAGTCAGAGCTAAGTATGTCAACTCCTGTACTGTGTACGGATATCCCAACTTGAGGGGGTGAAAAAATTCATGTGCAGATATATGAATGATTCAGCTGTAAGTCTGTAGCCAAGCACTACCAGGAGTAAGGTTTATATAGACTAACGTAACAATGCAATCAGCTACTTTGGCTAAAATGAATGATTTGCCAATAGACATTTATATACTATAATGTAAATCATGTTAATATCCATACCCATTCAGTAGATTATGTAACAATGGTTCAGAGTTCCAGACAAATAACTTTCTTGATAAACGAACATATTTCAAATAAAAACTAATGCCTTAATCTCTCAAGTGGTCCACCTAATGCCAATATCCATCTTTCGATCATCAGTGTTTCAACCATTTGTATATTCCCATTATCAACATCTGAGAGTCGCTTCATAAAAAAAAACATCTGAGAGTCAGTCATATCTGTTTTTAATCTGTTTCTCGTGGTGTGGTTAGACTTTTGGGGGGTTGTAACAGCCATGCATTTCTATCTAAGACTGTTAAATAACTCCATTTGTAGTATGTCAAATATCATACGTCACGATCTGAATATGCTAGCTGGCTTGATTGCCTTGCGCACCAAGGTCTATCTGGGTGTCAGTGGGCTTGAGTCATTCTACAAGATCTGCTTATTAAAAAAACCAATTGACTAAGGTATTTTAATTTAGCATCTAGTAAAATTAACTTTCAGAATTAACACTTTTCTTCTAAATATTTTGAATTCATCATACTACTAGTGAATTATTCATTTTTTAATAAAGGTTTCACCTTGTTTGTTACAGATAGATGTTGGGGTCACCAGCTTTAGTTCGAGTATAGAAACACACCAAGCTCCACGCAGAGAGGCCTAAAATAGGACAAAAAAACAAGCTACATAAAACTCTGGTGATGGGCAATTCTTGCTTTCTTTCATGAAGTCTTTCAGCCATCCTTCCGCCGCCTTGATCTTGTCTTCCAGAATCGCTTTTTCCTCCTCCTTGAGCAGCACCCGCCATTTCTGTAGCCACACATTAATTCTGAATAAAATTTCTGTTGGTTGAGAAGGAAAGATCCCTCTATGGCAAGCTTGTTTCAGGTTGTCCATAGCCCCCATAAAATAATTGCAAGATAAAACATTACTAGATTAGCATTCCTACTTCCCACCCTCACCCAACTCTCCATGAAATCTTGGATACCCACGGGTATTCTCTCCCACCCCAGAGCTAGCGAATTAGTCATTTAGGACAGTGAACAATGAGATGGTAATATGCTTTCTATAAAAGCAGGGAAAATCCTTTCATAAAACAAAAATGAGATGATAACTTCTAAGATATTAAACGCTCTACAAGTGTAACTTTTATGCTTGGTGACTAGATGAGACAAGCTATATATGGTCTCCAAATACACACGGCGGTTCTTCTTGTTTTTTTTAGCAAGATCCTGTTCTGTTTTTTTTTTATGGAAAACCGTGTTCTTGGAGACCAGTAAACACAAGCCACCTACACCCGATGGCTCAATTGTTTTGAAAACTGAGGCTGATGCATTGCAGAAAGTCCAAATGATTAGATGTCTAGATTGATACCTGCATGTGGACGTTGAGACTAGGGAAAACATCGTTGTCTAGAACAACGCTTTCAAGTGTTTCAGGCAAAACATTGACTGTTGATACAATTGTCAACATTTAGATTTGTGTACCTGGAATTCTAATTTCCCATTTCTAGATTACATGCATGTCCACGAAAATATGTTCATGTTTTTATTTGAAACGAGAACTGATAGGAGTTCCACCGTTCATATATTAATAGAGCAGGGGATAATTTATTGAATACAGCAAAAATTAGTGTCTGAGATTGTATTATTGGACTTTATGGATGTCCAAAATATTATACCCGTGAGGAGGGGGAATTGTATGAGCTGTGCACAAGCACAAAAAAGGCGGTTTTTGGCAAAACCGACACTGTCACTTTGGATGCAGACTTGTAGAGAATGATGAGACAATTTTATAAGCGGGGTCGAAGAGTGTAGAAGATGAATCATGAAGGAATCAGATATAGCTCAAGCTCATTACGCGTGTACATCATGTAGTACCTTTCGAAAAGCTATTCCCAAATTCTTGGCTGGCACGAACAAATTAAAGGAACGCAATTGGGCGAGTTCGTTGTTGCCTGTTAGGACCTGAGGAGAGACCAGATAGAGTTACTGTTTGAATAGAGAGTCAGAGAGAGCGCTCCGGGATGCAGGACAGGATCTCTGTATTTTGTCTGTCATTTGATTGATAGTTGGTATTCTGAACACTCAACCATGGACGACACAAAGGAAACGAAGATATAGCGAGTTCCGAGTTGTGAGTATGAATTTTCCCTGTTCATGGAAAATCATGGTTCCAAGTAGACTAGGTCCTAACTTTACATCGTTTTGTAATGAAAAATTCCCCCTATTTTTTCAAGGCAGTCTGACATTACCTGAAAAATCAAGCTTACAATCTTCCACAATTATCCACGTGCAGTAACATATTACATACATACCGCAGAAAAAAAAAACAGCACGGGCTTTCGTCACTCGACCGTTGCCCACAAGCGCCAGCGGCCAGCCCAGCCCAACGGTCGGAAGGTTGTCGCGGTAGCACTGCAGCAGTGTACTCTAGCACACTCCAGTCTCCACACGCTTCTTCCAGCTGCCGCCCTTCTTCCATAGGATTCTCGTGCAGCTTCCACTGTCTCCCCACTATTTAACTCACCAACCCACCTCATCTCCCGAGCCAAAGCAGAGCATAGGCACCACCTCATTTCCTCCCGTCCTCCCCTGAAAGAATTCTTCGTTTCGGCTTCGCTTGCTTTCTTGGTTTTTCTAGCTCTCTCCTCCTCCAATCAGTTGGAATTCAAAGAGCCAGGAAGAGAGGAGACAAGACATGGGGTTCGTGCTGGTGATTTCCCTGCCCTTCATCTTCTTCACCATCCTGCTCGGCTTCGGCTGCTACTTCCTCGGCAAGCACAAGGGTCGCGAGGAGATGCGGGCCGGCGTTGGCGCGCAGATCTACGGCACGCCGCTGCCGCCGTCCGGCGTCTTGGGCGGGTCCTCGCCGGCGCCAGAGCCGTTCCACATGAAGAAAGAAGGGGCTGAGAACGTTTGAGTACGATGATGTCTCTTTCTGGATTTGCTCGTTTCAACTGATACAATTCATTCTTTCCATCTGTGTTATATTCTGTTGTACATTGAGCAATTTGGTGCCCTGTGTTTGTGACTTTGTTCATGAGGGGAAAGATAGTGATATGGTGTGATATAATGTAGTCACAATATGTGTTTGTAAGCAGTATCAATATGCAATGGTTTTTGTGTTTCTCATTGTTTGGCCACAGTTGTGCCTTTGTTACAAGGATTGTACTTGACTTGACCACAGTTTTTATAGACTTTTGTCGTCCTGTTCTTGGACTTGGATGGAATTTCTCTTAATAAATAGAAAGGCAATAAAAAAAGGGGTGAGCACAAGGCACAACTGATAGTCTGATATGCAAAATGCATCCAAGAATATCTCCATGAACTGTGAGCTTCTTGATGTTTTGACACTGTATATTTTTCTGAAAAACATCTGACACTGTACATTGTCAAGATGGTGCATAATTCCACTTCATCAATGAAAGAGGAAAACTATATTGCTAATTTGTCATTTCTGTCAGTCAGATTGCAGATTGAACCTAGAGAGTAGAAAATCATTTCCACTGAAAATTCAGATAATGTGTGAACAGGTTTGTTTGTTTTTTTTTTTTTTGCCCAAATCAAATCATTTTGGCCAACGAGGTAGGATTAACTTAATCTTTGTAGTAAGCATCATACTAATGGGAGAGCATTTTTGCTCTCTGTTATAATCAGAAACACAAACAGATAAAACCTGACGCCATCAGATCCTTGGAACAGGGAACTATCTTTGTAGAACAGGATTTCCAGAAAAGGCAGAAAATCATTTCCACTGAAATTTTCTATTATGTGAAGTAATCTGGAAAGTGACAATGTGCGCATAAACACATTTCATTCTGACCAACGAGGTAGGATTAAGATGATCTTTTTAGTAATATCATAATCATAACTGAGAGAGCATTTTCACTCTCTGTTACAAATCAGAGACACAAACAGATAAAACCACCTCATGAATTACATCCTTTCCTTATTACAAACAGACAGCATCCAACACCAAAATTCGCAGAACAAACAGTTCTGCCAGAACTAACGGAGCCTTCCTCCATCTCCATCCAACACCAGCAATTGTAATCAGGAGCGGCGCCAAGGACGCAATCGAGGAACCCTTTGTGATGTTGTCTAATTACAGAGCAGGAACCTGGTGAGCACGAGCACCCCGCATGCGGCGGCGAAGAGCGCGAAGACGGCGAGGTCCCTGGCCTGCCAGCGCCTGGGCTTGTCGGCACCCTTGGCCTCAACGCGGAGGCTCTTGGCCCTGCGCAGCGCGTCCACCTCCTTGAGCAGGTCGAATTCGAGGCCCTTGCGCTTGAGCTCGGAGACGCACCTGCCGAGGAGCAGCGCGTCCTCCCGCTCCCGCGCGAGCACGCGCTCCAGGACGGCCTCCGTGTCGGACTTGTACCGCAGCGCCCAGAGCATGGCGAGCGAGGAGAGCAGCGAGACGAGGCAGGGGATCCAGGAGCGCCTGCACGCGGCGGCCGTGGCGGCGGCGGAGGGGGCGGAGGCGGACGAGGAGAGGAAGAGGAAGAGGACGAGGACGGAGGCGGCGTGGAAGGCGAAGAAGGCGCAGTAGAGGAAAGCGATCTCCTTGCGCGCGCCGTCGAGGCGGGCCTCCCGCAGCGCGACGCGGCGCGCCAGCAGGTCCTCCTCCTTGACCCACTGCTTCAGCAGCAGCCGGTGCGTCCCGCTCGCCGCGATCTGGCTCAGCGGGTGCTGCTGCTGCCGTGCCTCTGCGCCGGAGGCGACGGCGGAGGAGACGACGAGGGCGCTGGAATCGGCCATGGGTGCGCGGCGGCGGCGGCGGTTTCGTCTCGTGCGCGGCTGATCGGAACAGGAGGGATCTGAAGAACGGGAGGAATTTCTGGGGTTGCAACGGTCGGGGGGGACGACGGGGAGGGCGATGTGGGCTTAAAAAGTTGGGGAAAAGTGGGTTCGCGCACCTGAGCGGCAACGGTCGGATTTCTTTCTCCTCGAGCGCGACGCGATGGGCCTCGAGCCCAGTATGTGTGCCAGGCCTCCTGGGCCAGAGGCAACACCGATTCTGGCCCATTAGTTGGATCAATCCCGTGCCCGCAGGTGCACCCCCACCAGTGCACTCGGTTTGTTTCTCAAAAAAAAAAAAACAGTGCACCCGGTTCGCTCAAAAAAAAACACCCCAGTGCACCCGGTTCGTCTCAAAAAAAAAAACAGTGCACCCGGTCCAATAACCACCATATGACTATATGAGTATCTCAAAAAAAAAAAAAACCCACCATACGATTGGAGTATAAAAGCCTTGCTAGTCTCCAGAGTCCAGAGACATCTAGCTCTTGCAAGTTGCAGTCGGGTCCGTGCTGCTTTCCTTTCACATGTTTTATACAACCAGCCAACCACCAAAGCAGAGCAAAGCCACTGCACTCAAAGGTCCAGCCGTGACTCTGCATTTCGCTGCCTTGGGAATGAGAGTCATCAGGCGAACGTGTTCCACCAGTACGGTTTCTCTCGCGGTTCGGCGCCACGGTGGATGCTCTGTGTTCTTCGATGTACCAGCGCACGCCCAAAAAACATCGATGCTGTAACGCCAAGCTCGGGTTTGCAAACGTCAGGTTATGACGCGGCTGTCGGCATGCCGCACTTGGGTTGATCAGAAAAGGATCCGCCGCAGCTGAATCAAGCGCGCGTGTCGAATGGCTAACGCCGGCATCGCAGGTTCTGCTCGTACCGGCGATCCTTTGATCGTTTTGCATAGATGCAAGGCATGGATCGATCTGATGTCTCGTTCGGCATCAGGGCTGTTGCCGATCGTAGAGTGACTCGAGCGACGCGATGAAAATATATTGACGCTTGATGAATGATAGTGATTTTTTTCCTAAGTGAAATAATTGAATGATTATAGGATTTCCAACTTGTAACGTCTATAAAGGATGGCAGGGACTGGGGTGTTACCTGTTAATAGTACTGTACTTACCTTTCCACTATCAATGTTCAACACCATACGTCTATCGATATTAACCACCACATGGGTTAATGAAGCATGGCAGTAGCCATTCTGTCCCACTAGTTTTGGACATATCTCCCATTCGTCTAAAAAAAAATTAATACCAAAGAAACAATATGTATACTATATATTTAGTTATTTACTCATGTCCTATAAACTGCTATTGACATGTCTCGCTCCCCAGTCCCCACACAAAAGCTCATCGCTAGGCTCCTGGGCCAGAGGGGACAGAGATTTCTGGCCCACTTGTTGGGATCAATTCCGCAGGGCACCGACCCATTGCTCAAAAAAAAAAAACAGTGGGCCACAGTTCTCTGATTCACCACCATAAAATCGAAGCTTTGCTTTTTTAAAAAAGAAAGAAAGAAATGAAAACAACTTATAAGAAGAAGCCCTGCCAGTAGCTCATTGCATACACTCCACACTCCAGGCCTCCAGCTCTTGGGATTGGTTCCGTCCGTGCTGTTCTTCTTTCACCTGCAACCACCAAAGCAGAGCAATCACGACGGCACTCAACTGAAGCAGTGTGACTCGGCATTTCATTCCCCATTTCCCCTGCCTTGTGAATGAGTGGCATCAGGCAAACATGTTCCACCTTTGAGAATGCTTGAACGGTTAGGCGCCACGGTTGATGCTCGATGAACTCGAAGCTTGCGCCCAAGAAACATTCAATGGCCAAGCACAGGTTCGTAAGCGGCAAGGATTGGTGCTGTTTTTGGTATGGCGCGCTTGGTTCGGTGGTGCAGACCCCGCCGAAGATGAATCAAGGATCATGTACTAGTTCAATGTCACACCCTGAAATTTGGGATTTCGGGATGTGAATTAGAAAGAGAAAATTAAATAAACAACTTTCATTAATTATTAAAACTTTTCCAACATTTGTTTAATTTACAGGAAATTTACCATAGGAAAATAATCGATTTCCTAAATTAAATAAATATGCTTTATGTGGCATTAATTGAAATGTTGCATTCATGTTGTTGCATTTAATATTTCTTTAGTGTGATGTTTCAAAATACGTTTAGACGTTGATCAAATCTTCCCTGAGAATTTCCTAGATTTTTCTAGGAATAAATTCTCTTTTCCTAAAGTCAAATCCATTTATTGAAAGGCTTTAAATTCCTTTTTCTTGGACTCCAAATATTTTATTTTGGTTCAAAGTCTCTAAATCTATCTCTGGAATTTTTCCTAGGATTTTTGGAGATTTCAGAATATTTTCTATGGTTCAAATACTCTATCTGGAATTTCCTGGATTTTATTTGAACTAGCAAACATGCCCGTGCGTTGCTACGGGCGAAAATTATGTGAATATATCATCAATAATCATTTTTAAGCGATTTCAGATTCACTTAGATTTTTAATTAAAATGTTGCACTATAACAACATTTAGCATTTTAGAAACATAAGACATTTTACTCATGTTGGTTTTGAAAGAATAAATTTATCTATTATTGATAATATATTTTAAGAAAATATATTTTCTATACTTTTTTATATTTTGGATGGAGCGATGGGTGTCCAATTCTTGTTCTTGCTTGATCGCTCGTGACTCGTGAGGCATCGTGTAGGTCACAACAACGGTGACAATACGCAGAGCTCGCCTGCACAGCAACCCGACGGAGCCTCATGCAAGATGATGCATCCATGCTAGGCTTGGAAAACCTGTCTATATACGACATGCACCCAGGCTCCACAGCTTATGCAACCAGGGGTTTACTTCGTTGCTTTGATTATTACGTCCGGGCCCACAACTCTCAAGTTACGTAAGTTTTGGGCTGCTTAATTCAGGCTCGCAACAATGCTCGCGCGCACCAGCTTGCTCTTTCACTTCGCCCGGCACAGCATTCGCGCGATTGCTGATAAGACAGAATCAGGAAGCCATCCATGGTCCCGTGGCGAGGCTTCTTGCGTTTAAGCTGTGTTATAAAAGCCCATGAATGGCGGTTACTATTCTTTGTTACCGGCCCTATGTATGGTCTTTTTCTCGTTCGCTGGTTCTTGGGTTGTGGAGTTGGTACTTGGGCCACAAGAGAGATGGCAGCCCACGAGGGTATCTGTACGTGATCCATCGCCCGCAGAGCTGGTGGAGAGTTGGTGGCAGCACTATTTTAGTCCCACCTCGCCAGGTCAGAGAACGAAAGACACACTTATAAATGAATGTGTAGCCACGTTGTGCGTTGTGTAGCACGGAGCCACGGACGAAGGGCAATGGGCTGGATTGAACCCCACGTTGGGCTCACGCGCCAGATTTTTGTACGTTCCTATCAACTGTCAGCGGGCCCGCTTTTGACAGAGAGACAAAATGCCCCCACTTGTGTACAAAAAATTGGGCAGAACCATTACTCGCTAGTCTAAAGACTAGATAACCTTTCCCGAAATAAAATATAATTCTCTTTATTTATTGGACCGACCCGTCTCCTCGTCCCGGCCCATCATTCAGCCCATCTCAGACAGCCCAGTTCGGCCCAATCCGCAGCTTCTCCCTCCTCTCACTGACCGGTGGCCCCGCTTGTCATCCTCCCTCTCTCACTGAATCGTGGGCCCCGCCCATCATCTTCCTTCTCCAGGCGTAATCAAGCTGAACTCTGTTTTAGTCCGAGCTCCGCACGGCGCGTCGTTCCCTCGACGTGCGCGCCACACCAAGGTCGGGTCTCGAGCCCCTATAAAACTCCGAGCTCTCGTTCCCACCCTGCTACATCTTCGCCTCGCACTATCCTCTGCAACACCGCCATCCGACGTCGCCGGAGCTGCAAGCCGAGCGCCGCCGTCGCCGTTCATCGTTCGATTCGCCGCCAAGGATGCTCGCTGGACCAAATCGACCCCAACAATAGCTTCACCGAGCCAAGGAGCATCCAATTTGCCTCTCCTTGTCGCCGTTCCGTCGCCGGAGCACCTCGCCGCCGTGAAGCCCGAGCCATCACCGCCGTCGTTCTTGATTCTGGCCGCCACGGCTCTTCCCGTCGCCTTGTGAGCATCTCTTCGAGTTCCCCTCGTTCTGCTCCCTCTTTTCCCCCACCTGGCCAAGCTAATCGCACAGCAAATCGCCGGCGAGGCCAACGAGCTGAGCCGCCACCATGGCGCCGCCGCCTGCTGCCAACGCCGGCGACCCAAGTCGCCTAGGTATAATCGGAACCATCCGATCAAGATCCAATGGCCACAAACAGATCCAATCCAAACCGAGTAGGTCAACACACGGTCTCCCTGGAGCTTTTTCAGAAACACCCCTGTATTTCTTTCTTATCAACCCGCAGTCCACGGTAGTTCAAAAGTAATTCCGTTTAGGTCCTTTTCTTTTCGGTTTAACCCCTGAAGTTCGGCAGAATCCAACCTGCCGTCCTTGGCTGCCCGTTTTACATATGAACCCTCATGTTTTCATACGTAATTATATTTTAGCCCTCAGTTTCTTTCAAGACAGCCCCTGGAAGCCCTGTTTCCTTCGCAGTTAAGCCCCTGGAACCTTGTTTTATCCATAGATTCTACGTTTTATCTCCGTTTAACCTCGTTCTTGATGCGTTAGCTTTCTAAAAGTGCAAAGTTTAGATTAACATTGTTGGTTACCAAGTTTCATGTTTTGAAAATAAATAAAATATTAACTTGCTTAGTATTTGTTATACGCTTTACAAATTGCATAAAATCTAATTAGAGCTCTAACTCCATGTTTTATAATTTATTTAAAATATTAATTGAAATAATATTTACTTCATATGCTTTTCCAAATAAAAGCTAGTAAGGTTATATATCGGTTTTTATAAACTAATAATTAATTTGCTTAATGTCCATTGTTGAATCTTGTTTTATAAATAAAACTTGTCTAGATTCATACATCGGCTTTTACGAATAAATGTTAACTTAATTAATATCTATATCTACTTCACTAGCTTTTCTAATTAAAAGCTATATAAGGTTATACCTCGGTTTTCATAAGCTAATTCAATATGGTTAATGAGCATTCACCTTGTTTTTATGAATAAAAGCTACATAGGTTATATCCGAGCTTTCATAATCACATGTTAACTTGATTAACAATTATTGAAATCTCTTTTCTAGTTAAAATCTAATTAAGGTTAAAGCATCGATTTTGTATAATCCAAATTAATATGAATAATTTCCAACTTGAATGTGCTTTCAATATTAACTTGTTTAGTCCAACGTGATACATAAAGTTATCCGTCTAAATGTTCTCTCATGCTTTCTTGCAAGTTAAAATGTTTAATTGATATAATCAATATTTGCAGATAAAATTAATTAGGCTTTACCAGTCTTTTCATATGAAATTATAATATTGAATATTCCTCTTATTCATTACATGCATTTTTCTTAATTAAAATAAATGAAGCACGTAGTCTCTACTTCCTTTTATGATATAAACTTTTCGATAGTTGTACCTTTCCAACTGTTGTTCCGTTTTCAACGTTTCTTGCACCTTCGCGACCGTAGTAACGAGCCCCATCGTTTCGTATCTTCTTTTAAAGCTTTTCTTTTGATTGGTATAATGTTCTTAGTTGTACCTATTTCTTTGCTTGCATGTTTGTGCTTGTGCTCGATGTTTGCTATGATTAGAGGAGCATCGTTCCGAAGCTGTCAAGAACAAGAGTTGAAGACCGAGCAGTGGTATTCTTTCGCGGAAAGGCAAGTGTCCCTAACCATCTTTCTACCTATGCTTTATAAGATCATATATGTTAATCGGAACATGGAGAACCACCCAGGATTACCCGTACAACCATAATACTATATGGCTCTGGTCTTGGCTAAGTAACTAGATGAACTATGTGTTGTGTTTGCACTGCTAGTGGTGGAATTTGGGGGCATTACCGGTATGGCAGGTGCGGGGATCAGAAGGCGATGCCTTGCCGTTGTAATCGTGGTCTTTTGAGAGCAAACACATACATATAGGAATTCTTTGGAAAAGCCTCGTAGCGTCCCTATGCAGTCACACCTTGGAAGTGTGATACGTGCTTTGGCCAGCACAGCATGGTTGGGTTTAAAGTTCTTCGGAGCTTTTACGCGAATTATGGTGAAAGTTTAGAACCTCTGCAGAGTGTAAAACTGTTATAACAGCCGTGTTCGCGGTCATGAACGGCCTGGACCCTCACATGATTAAATATACTTGAAGTTGATGATTAAATTGTTCTGGTTATTTCGGTGGCCTTGCTGAGTACCAACCATAAGTGTACTCATCCTTGCTTATTGCTGCTCATTATTCAGAAGGTGTATGAAGTTGTTAAAGATAATGCTAGGCGTACGCAACCCCCAGTCAACTGCTGTCTGTGGTGAAGAGTTCAAGATTCCGCTGCTAGAAAACGTTTGTATTGTCTTTATTTTATTATTTCCGCTGTAACTTTGTGTTCTGTTTATTCATGGAGTCTATCATATGTGTGAAACTTGATCCTGGCACACATATGATATGGATCTGGTTTTCTTTCTAAAACTAGGTGTGACATTCAGGGTCTCTCCCTGGTAGGAGTACAGCCGTGGGTGCTCCTACCAGCCATCCTTGCATCGTATCGCCGCACTTGAAACCGTGCTGTATAGAGTAGATGCATGACGAGGATTGATCTGGTGCTGCGTTCTGCATCTGAGCTTTGTCGCCGATCGTCGTTGACCAGGAAACCAGATACTCAAGGGAGTCACTGACACCGGCCCGTGTTTCACACAGCGAAAATATATGCATGCTTGTGTAATAATGATTTATGCTAAAGAAAATAATACAATGATTTCCAACTTCTTGCGTCTAGAAAGTACATCAGAGACAAGTGTGCATATGTTTGTAGGGGTAAGTGTGCGTGCGTGTATATGAGTGTCTGCATCTGTACTGTGTGATTAAAAAAAGTACATCAGGGACGGGTGTTGTTACCTTTTAGCTACTACGGCGGGTATTGAGTGCTTGAATTTTTTTTTATAGCGGATAGGAATGCACACTATATATGTGTAGGAATTATTTTCATGCTATACAGACTTTCCCAGATGAGTTCATGAAATACCTTCAATTCAATTTTTTCATCGTGACTCAAATAATGCACGGTTAAACCTGAAGAAACACTCTAAATAAGGAAATGTGATACTGACATGGATTTAGGCCTTGTTTAGTTGGAAAAGTTAGGAAAAGTTAGAGGTGTGAATAGTGCATTGGTAAGCGTGTCTGTGAGAGAAGATGTGACTCGATGTGACTGAAAAGTTGACGAACTAAGCAAGGCCTTAGACTTCATGATTGTTACAATTATGACAAATCGGTGAAAAGTGTCATTTGGGTCTAGTGGTGATGGGTGCACGTGGATTAATGAAGGAGGTACGCAGTAGCCATTCTAGCCCCCACTAGGTTTGGAGTAGTATGTGTAAATAAATGTACTCATGCCTATACTTATAAAAATCCTGCCAGTGCCTCTCATTGCGATCGATGGATCCGTGCCGCACTCCTGATTTCTTTCACTTGTTTTCTTCAATCACCAAAGCAGCAATCACTAAACTCAATGGAAGCCGTGACCCTGCATCTGTTTTCCTTGGGAATGAGTGGCATCAGGCAAACATATTCCACGAGCCCAGGGCCTAGCACGGTTCGGCGACATGGCTGTTGCTCAATAAACTTGCAGCGCACGCAAGAAACATTGATGCTATAACACGAAGCTTAGGTCTGGTAGCGGCAAGAAACATTGATGTTTCTCAATTACGCATCTAATCCCCATCCCCTTCCCACGCCCCAGCCGCAACTCACACCCTCCCCGCCACATGTGTGTCCGGTCGCCATGTAGTGGAATCATGGATGTGGCATCGGGATGAATTAGATGCTAAAATTATTATTTATTAGCATATCTAAATTTTTTGTATTAAATTGAGTGGAAGGCAAAAAGAAACTACCATATCTCTGTATATAATTTAGATTGAGACAAGGGAAGCATTTGACGAGCAATTCTAATCAATGACTTATCTGATCACACCATGTGCAGAGGGGAATTGGGAAAGTACCCATTTTTTCTAGCATCATCAAAAGGTGTATCAGTACATTATATGGTGTCCAATTATTTTCTTTATTACCCCAACTTTGTTAAAAAACCATATCAGTACATCGTAGAAGTGTTATGCGTTATGCCAGGCCTAAGCTAGACGGTGAAAAATCTCCTTTGTTGAAATGAAATGTTTCCAAAATTCCCAATTCCTAAAATAAAAGCAAAAGGGACAGTGATTCTGGCCCACTAGTTGGATCAGTCCCGCAGTGTATTGGCCCACCAGCGTACCGCAATGCAGTTCTCGGAATCACTATCATATAACCTCTCAAAAAAAAGTCGCCACCATAAAATTGAAACTTTTCTCAAAAACGAAAAAAAACATTTATAAAAAGAAGTCATGCCACTTGCTCCTTGCACACACTCATGTCTCCATCTTTTGTGATCGGCTCCGTGCTGTTTTTCTATATTTACCTGTTTTCTTCAGTCACCACCAAAGTAGCAAACACTGACTCAACGGAAGCCGTGACTTCCTATTTCTCTAGCTTGGGAATGAGTGGTATCAGGCAAACGTGTTCCACTGTCACTACGGATTCTCCCACGGTTCGGCGCCACGGCTGATTCTCGATGAACTCGCAGGGGGCAGCCAGAGACATTGCCCTGTAGCGCTAAAAGGTTTAGGTTTGCAATGTCAAGCTATCATGGGGTTGTTGGCAATGGCATGGCGCTGCTAGCTCGGTGGTGCAGGCTTTGCCGAAGCCGAAATCGATCCAAGCATCGTGTACGTGTTGAGGGGGCTCGTGAATTCTCTCTAACGAAAAATAATCGAATGATTATATGATTTAATTCCAACTTCCAGCGTCTAGAAAGGACGCCAGGGACTGGGGTGCTGTTAGCTTTTAGTATGGTGTTGAATGTTGATAGTGGATATAGGTCAGCACCATAAATATATGTAGGACTTTTTTTAACGCTGTAGAATTTCCCCATAAGTTCATGAGATATCCTCGAATTCAATTTTTTCATGATGACTCAAATAATGCACAGTTAAGCCTGAAGAAACGTTCTAAATAATGAAATGTGATACTGACATTAATTCAGACTTCATTATTACAATTATGATAAAAAGCCGATGAAAAAGGTTAATTATTTGGATCTAGCGCTGGGTGCAGCAGCCTGGCGGCCTGGCCACATGGATTGATGAAGAACGGCAGTGGACGTGTGTCCCATTTATCTCAAAAACCTAATACTAAAAGAAACAATATATACTAAAAGAAACCTAATGAGTAGTATGTATTTACTCATTCCTATAAACTACTATATATATACCTGTGCGTTCGTCTCACTCGGTCACTCCTCCCCAGTCCCCACACAAAAAACTCTTTGCATAGTTACACTTGCATGCGTGTGTGCATACTCATCTCGTATAGTACGTGGTATGTATGCATCATCATAGGTAATAGCTCATGGCTAGTGTTGGATCGAGAATCATCGGGAAAACGTATTCCGCCACAATGACTGGTTCCACAATTAGCCACCATGTTCTCTGCTCAACATCAGTGTAAGCAGGTCCGTGTCGGTGTTCTACTTCGAGCTTGACTTTGCTTAGGAACACGGAAAGAATTACTGTTTCTTCAATCCAAGTAAACACGAATGGACTTTCGTGATGAGGTAGCCATGCTTGAAATGCATCTGTGCGTGAATCGAAATGCATCGTGGGCATATCTTTGGAACTCTCTCCGTCACAAATTGTAAGTCGTTTGACTTTTTTTACCTTAACTTTGACCATTCGTTTATTCAAAAAATTATGCAAATATAGTCAAATTTAAGTCATTCTTGAAATTCTTTTATTCGTAAAGCTATCCATAACAAAAAAATATAATATTTTGCTAAAAATATGAATAAGACAATCTGTCATCCCTGATTGTTGTTGATGGAAAGGTCTGCTGGGATCTATACATTGACGGACTTGTGGTCAGTTCTGATGGTAATTTACTAGATGCGCTAGCTGCTGCAATAAAGGTGAATGTTGATTTGTATTGGTTGTTGTTGCAGTTTTTGTTGTCATTTTTTTGCAACTGTCAATGGGCCCCAAAAAATGTACTGGTGGAAAAATGTTATCAGTTTCCTCAAAAGATTATCAATCATCAGACATTGATATATTGAATAAAGGTCCTTCCACACATTAATTAACATTGATATATTGAATAAAGGTCCTTCCACACATTAATTACTCTAACATGATAAAAGAAATGTTATCTAGCTTTACATAATTGCCTGACAGGATTATTGGCCAGGAAATGAGGTTGAATGCATAATTTGGGATAGATTTTAAACAGCTAGTGAAAGAGCATATTGAACGTTGTGCTTGATATTTTCATTCACAGTGAATCAACCTGTAGCCTACATGTGCCATCTCATTTTTTCTGTTTTGATTTTGATAGTACTCCATCTTATGCCCTTGGCTATCCAAAAGTGCAACTTTCTGCATCAACTATGACCAATGAACTCCTGATTTTTCTGGGTTATTTGTTGCTGACATGGATCAATTCATGACTACGTTTACACAATGTGCAATAAAAATAATGTGCTTTCCCGAATATAAAACGTGTAACACATTTGGAACAAAAAACCAAGCATACATTGTAGCTAGTTTTGCAAAGGTTGGATGGATCATATTTCCTTGTTATGTTTTGTTGTACTGCCCGATAGCCAGTGCATTAGTTGACAGTTTGACATGATAAGATGTAATCTGTACATTTGTAGGTGCTAACGTTCTGTGTTCCTGCAGGTTGCCTTGAGTGATACAGGTATACCAAAAGTTAATGTTTCTCTTAGTGCTGCCAATGATGAGGAACCTGATGTTGATGTAAGTGATGAGGAATTTCTTTAGTTCGGCACATCTAGTGTGGCTGTTATCATTACATTAACCAAGGTAACGTGTTTTTGGTGTAACTCATATTGTTTTGGTGTTGAGTAGATGTGTGCTCTATTGGTTATTGCAAGATGATCATATTAATTGTCTTTAGAAATGGTGTTACTGTGAAGTAAAGTAACTTCTTGGGAAGGATGGCTTTGAAAGTTACATGTGCATTCATATTCTGATCTGCTTCCTATGATTTAAACTGTTGAGTAGCTTCAATTCTATGATACGCTCTTTATATTGAGCTTGGATAGCTCATACAAATTCCTGTACCAGTTGAATGCCCCTGCATTGCCATGTGAAAAATGACACTGCCAGGCACATTGAACCTAGGGATGGCAATGGGCACGAAATATCCGTAAACCCGCGGATAGTAAACCCGATGGGCACGGGTTTGGGTCTAGTTTTGTATCCGCGGGTGCGGGCGCGGGCACGAGTCTAAACCCAACGGATATCTGTTAACGGACATGAAAAATTGATATCCGTATCCGCAAACCCGCAATACCCGTTAACGGACATGTGAGACCTAAAAACTACGGCAACTAAGGTGTTGTACTAACTAGTGACTACTCTCGATCTAGTTTTATCAAATGGTTGAGTGTTCATGTTGTGTCCATTTTTCCTATTTGTATGCAGTTGCAATATCTAGCGGCGGTCAATCTCAAGTGCCAGCTTTCGAAGCATTCGGTGCTGTAGATTTGGCATATGAATTGTTGTTAGATTTGATTTATTGTATGTTTTTGCGGGTATACGGGTAAACCCACGGATAACGGATATCCGCGGATAGCGGACGCGGGCATGTTTTCATATCCGTAGCGGATAGCGGGCATGGGCGTGGGTACGGGTTTTATGTTGCGGATGCGGATATTCGAAACCACTATCCGCGTGGATATTATCCGTTGCCATCCCTAATTGAACCCCACCGACAATCGTCAGTGTCCAGCAAGCACTTGAGGACCACCAGCACAATTTACATTTGTTTTTTTTTCCTCCTGCAGTAACTATGCTTACATATGAATCAGTGCCCTTTGTTTCTCATTGCAGGTGGGTCGGCACTACATTCAGGGGCGGAGCTCATGCCAACCACCGGGGTCAGCCGACCCCGACGGTTTTGGTGGATTTCAGTGTAAAATTACTGTTGATTACTGTTGAAAGCCTAATTAACCCCATTAAATTTTAAGCTAGACCCTAGTGCTGCCTTGTTCTGGCTTCGCCCCCGACTACATTGTTGACGCTACCTCAGAGGAACAATCCCAGATGAGCTCCGCAGTGTCGGTATCAGTCAATAGGCATGGCAAAATATGCGGGTTAACCAAGAGGGGTGGTGCAGGGCTGGACCCAAGTGTCATCTTCGATATGATATCAGTAGCCAAGCATGTGAACCAGCAGTTCATAGGTGTCTTGGACTCAGAGATAGCTGCTGCTGAAGCTGAAGCAGATGAGTGAAGGGAAAAAAAAAGTGGGGGCAGAGTTTGTAATACACATGTGCTCAATCTTAGGGACTGCTTCGAATGGAGGGATTGTTTTAGGAATGTTTAGGATTTGGTTCGAGTTTATGCCAGTAGACCCCAAGGATTTGGATCCAAAATCCCTTTCTAAACAGTAGCATGTTGTCCGTGCTTATAAGAAACATCAACAGATTCGAAAAGTTTTGATGATGTGGAGAAATGTCTAGATCATATATGCATCATGTTTCTATTACTGTGTTGATGGTTTGTGGTGTCTGCCAAAGTTCCAGTTGGCCTCATGCCTACTGACAGATAGCACCTTGTAAACCACAATTGAAGGAGATGTACATTTGAACTACTCAATAAATGGTATTGAGCAAAGGTAAAATCGATAGTGAAAATAAATGGTATTGAGCAAGGTAAAATCGATCTCTATAAATACACTACTCAATGTTCTAGTTATATACTGTATGTTCTGCTTTATAGATCCCTGTTCTAAGCATTATATAGTAATATAGAGGAAGTATATCTTAATCAAATACAGCTCACAACATTAGACATTGCAATTTTTTGGTTTATTGCTTTGAGTTGTGATCCTCCGATCCCTTGTAGGCCAGATCGATGTCGAAGATACCTTTCATATAATGAAACAAAGCTGAGCTTGCCTTGTGCATGTTGATTTAAATAAGTGATATTACAGTTTCAAGACTCCCATCCCTAGAGAACCTGATGTGGAGTAGTCTCTCTATATAGATTTAGGGATATGTTATGCGTTTTGGAATATTAGGGATCGGAACAACACAAAAGAAAGATCATGAGAGCATATGTAGAGACTAGCTAAATAGCTCAATTTGTCAAATTTTTTACTACTTAACACCAAAATAACTCTCCTACAGACGAGCTATGTAACTTGTCAATCCATTCAACTCTCCAAAATACCCCCTCTCACTAGCTAGCCAATCCGGCTAGCCAAACCGGAGTGCGGGAGAGAGCCCATTGAAGAAGTGAGGTACTCAATATAGACTGGAATATTTAGAAGAGGCAAATAATGAGTAGAAAATGGAGTCACATGCTTACTCTATTTAAAAATAAACATGTGTGTCATTCAGATAATATATATTCCTATATATCTGCAGTCGGCAATATTATTCCAAACTTCGGCAGTGCAATAATATTGAGTTGCGGAGCTGTTCAAGAATCATATCGAATGCCGAATTTCACACGTCGATCGTGTAGCCAATGTGTCAGCTTTGAGCAAAGTAGAATGGATCTCTTTTTTTTTTCCTGAGAAAAGTAAACTCGATCTCTATAAATGCACGAGACACTTAAATCGAGCCACGACATCGATCATGGATATTCCGTCCCTCTACTACTGCAGCTGCCTGCTGCTACTACTAGTGCTTGCTCATCTCCTCTACTCCCTCGCAAAATGTTACTACTCGAATCCATCCTTACGCTCTTGCCACCGTGGTGGCCTACGGCTCCCTCCGTGCCCGTGGCAGCTCCCCGTCATCGGCAGCCTCCACCACCTGCTCGGCGACCTCCCACACTGATCGCTGCGCCGCCGCTACGGCCCTCACCTCATGCTCCTCAGGTTCGGCGAGGTCCCCGTCGTCGTCGTCTCCTCCGGCGAGGCGGCCAGGGAGGTGATGAGGACGCACGACGCTGCGTTCGCCACGAGGCCCCAGACCGCGACGGTCAGGATCCTCAGCAAGGAGGGCCAGGCCATCGCCCTCGCCCCGTACGGCGACCACTGGCGCTGGCTCCGCAAGGTGTGCGCCGTGGAGCTCCTCAGCGCCGCCCGCGTCCGGTCCCTCCGGCCTGTCCGCGAGATGATGGCGGCAAGGCTCGTCGGAGCCGTCGCGTCAGGTGGCAGTAGTGGCAATAAGCTTGTCAACCTCAGCGAGATGATGGCGGCGTACGTCGCCGACACGGCGGTACACGCCGTCACGGGCCGGAGACGCCTCCTCGACGACCGTGACGGCTTCTTGCGCTACGTCGACGAAGCCATTCGGGTGGCCAGTGGCGTCAGCCTTGCTGATTTGTTCCCATCGTCATGGATCGCCGGAGCTCTAAGCTGGAGGCAGGCCCACAAGGCGGAGGTGTACCGACAGGGATTATTCCAGTTTCTGGATGGTGTCATTACTGAGCATATGGAGAGAAAGTCACAGGATCGTCAGGGCAAGTTGCAGGAAGAAGATTTGATAGATGTCCTCCTGAGGATTCAAAGCCAAGGCTCATCGCCGCAGTTCCTTACTATGGGCATAATAAAAGCTGTCGTTTTTGTAAGTTGTTCTTGCAGCTTTTAAATTTGCACATACATATACCAAAACACAGCGTACACGTACTACAAGTTTAGAGTCTCCATGATTTGACTTGTAAATCATATACATTTACACGTGCAGAGTCTTTTCTTTGCGGGGACTGAAACTGCTGCAACAACATTGCAATGGGCCATGGCAGAGCTGATGAGGAACCCTGATGTCATGTCTAGAGCACAAGCTGAGGTTAGGGGAGCCTTCATGAGCCAGTCAAAGGTGTTAGAGGAGGGATTGAGTAACTTAACCTACCTGCATTGGGTCATCAAGGAGACCCTGCGGCTGCACACTCCAGGTCCCCTGCTGATTCCAAGGGAGTGTCAAGAAACATGCAAGGTCCTAGGCTATGATGTGCCCAAGGGTGCCATGGTGCTCGTGAATGCATGGGCCATCTCAAGGGACCCACAAAGCTGGGAAGAACCAGAACAGTTCAAGCCGGAGAGGTTCCAGAGTGACACGAGAGACTTTAGAGGGAATGACTTTGAGTTCACACCGTTTGGAGCTGGACGGCGTATCTGCCCTGGGATGTCATTTGGGCTCGCTAATGTCGAGCTTGCTCTTGCGAACCTTCTATTCTATTTTGATTGGAGCCTCCCTGACGGTATTCTTCCCAATGAAGTAGACATGACTGAAGCTATGGGTATCACGGCAAGGAGAAAAAGGGACCTCTGGTTAAGAGCTAAAATGTGTTTGAATCTGCCCCATTAGATAATTACACATGCACAATATTTTTGTTGTTATCCTTGGGTAGGCTCTTCAATTCATGCTGTTGGGCCATCAATTAGGTCTATGCCCCGCCGGCTTATGGAGGATGCACCCCGTCTGGGTGCAACATCTGGTTAATATATGGAGTTATGTATGTAAATTTAACAAAACGACTTACAATGAACAGATGGAGTAGTATTGCAAAGATCTTATCCAAAATGTTAGCTAACAGAGACTCACACTTCCCTTAAATAACATGGTGTTCAAATGCCAAAGTACCTTCATCAAGCATATTGATATAGGCAATACAAATTCGACAAAACTCTTGCCGTCTTTTAAAAAAAGTCGGCACGACCATGTCTTTGTCGCAGCAGAAGGTGGCGGTGCTCAGCCACCGACCCATCGTGCTGTCGGTTGGCTCGACTGGGCTGGTTCTAGCTTGGCTGATCAGCCCAGCCAATCGGCCAGTTCCAGCTCAGCCAGCTAGCCGGACTGGAACATTACCGCTCCGGTGCTGTGGAGCCGGAGGACCTCCTTCTGCGGTAGAAAATATGTGAGAGATAGACATTGACTATTGGTGCCAGGGGTAAAATTACCTTTTTCCCATCTAGTTAACACACTATTGATGGAATGGTAACAAAACTGGTGGTATACACGGTATAAGTGAAAAAAATTGTGTCACCAAGGACAATCCAAAAAGATTTATAACACTGGAAGAAAAAAATAAATATTTGTGGCTCTGACAGAATTTAAGTAGCAACAATGAGACATGTGGAATGGTTCGCCCAGCAAGATGGTTTGGGAAAAAAAAATAAGAAAAGCGCGCGGAAGGTGCAGTCCATAATCATCTGCACTCCGATCTTCCTGCTTATAAAAACAAAAGTGAAAAGTCCGACCTAGCTCACTTCACAGTTCACACCCTCCAGCTGTTGCCATCGGGGTCCCGTCCATGCATGCTGCTAGCTTTTTGGTTTGCCTCGTCATTTCTTTCACCTTATTTTTCAACAACCACCGAAGCAGCGGCTTAGCACCACACTCGACTGAAGTGCCGCATCCGCATTCCGCTGCCTTGGGAACGAGTGGCATCAGGCAAGCTTATGCCGTTGGTATAGGAGACCCTGCAGAGTTCGACGCCGCAATCGGTGCTCTACGGACTCGTCATGGGCACCCAAGAAAAAATGTCAGTGTTGTAATGCAAGCTTATTGTGTTGGACGAGAGAAAGAGGGATCGAGTATTCTGCCGAGTGGTGCGGTCATTAAGCCCCCGACGAAGGTGAAGAGCACGTGGCTTGAGAGTCCGTAGTTTCATTGCAGCAGGGTGCGCCTACCGGTGATCCTTTGAATGAATCGGATTGCTGCTCCATAGTTACGAACTTACAATGGCCTTTGCAATAAAGTCAAGACATGGAAGACGGGGTTTGATCTGGTCGCATCATAGTTCAATGCTGTCAGCTGTTTCATGATCCCTCGAGAAAGAAAGTGGATCAGCGGTGACAGTTTAGGCCACCAGTTTTATGGGTATTCAGACAAACAAGAATAGAACCGCCCACACCATATAATATCTTCTAAGAATAATTGTACGTAAATCACAATTCAAGCGCCTTGCCATGTGCAACATTACACCATGGTTTCCAAATAGACTCTCATAATTAGTAACTTGCAAGAGAAGTCATTTTCCTCCTTTATCCAAAAAGTACACATGTTCAAAGGTTCTTTCAAACTTTAATCAACTAGCGTAGAATGCGGCGAGTTCTCATTTATAGTATATGTTAACTATCTCACTTTAATCTCAAAATTTAATGACAATAATTAAACAATATATTCGCTTGTAAGCAACTCCTATATATAAACTAGTATCGGCACTTATTGCCTTGCTTCCCACACCACACATTTTTTCATCCTATTTCACCTATTTTGTCACCATGCACGAGTTCGGATTGAGCAGCGTCAGGAAATCGTAGCCCACGTTGTAGACGTACTCCACGTTGTAGAAGGTTCTCACAGTTTGCCGTCTTGGTTTGCCCACGGTCCCTAACAAGCACGTCCATGTACAATACCATAGTTGCAAGATGTGAATATCATAGCAGCAAACGAAGTGGAGAGTTCATCAGACCGATCTTACAAACTGTTGCCCCCTGACTCCTAATGGGACATGCTTGGATTGTTTTGTTTAAACCATTCGTCAATATGTCTAGAAAAATACGTGTGTTCATCTCTATTCCCACAAGAGAAAAAAATACGTGTATTCACATTCTGAACAAGGCATGGACACTTCATTTATCGGATAACTTTCATCTTGAGAGTTCTTTTTGAGTTCCATATGATACCCACGTTCTCTTTTGATCTGTATCTGAATATAAAAAGAGAAAATTCCCTATTTGACACCGGGAAAGTTCCTAATTCCCTATTTGACACTCAAAACTTGAAAATTCCCTATTTGACCCGGATGCAAATTTTGCTTCCCTACTTGACACTACCTTCAAGTTTGGACAATTCATTGCCAGTTTTTTGCCATATGGACGAGGGAGGCGCAGGTGCGGGCGACGTGGTAGGCGCAGGTGTGGGCAGGAGCATGGAGGGTGATGCCCGCAATGGGGGAGAATGATGTACCCATCGACGGCCATGGCAGTGGGGAGAATGCTGCCCCCGAAAAAATTAACAATATGAAAGGAGAAATTTTTTATCAATTCCTAAATAACATTGTACGGACGCTAGGGGAAAACGGACTTTTCATCTATCAGTTAACACCGTCATCGTGCTCTACTCACGGTAGTGTCAAATAGGGAAGCAAAATTTACATCCGGGTCAAATAGGGAATTTTCAAGTTTTGAGTGTCAAATAGGGAATTAGGAACTTTTGCAGTGTCAAATAGGGAATTTTCTCATATAAAAGTCATTGGACTCTCTCTAGTTAGCTGTAGGTTGTGCCCTATCTCAACGATTTTTATGGAAGGCCATAAGTAGGATGTATCTAGGATCTTTGACAAAGTTATGCGTCAAATGATGAAGTAATGAAATGAGACACTATATATGTGGATTTAGACTTCTCTTGTGAGACCTTTTGTAATCAGAGCAGCCATAAATTACCATGCTGGCCGCATGCGGGTTAAATAACGATATCCTGAACTAATCAATCTATATGTATTAGAGACAATTTATAACCCCATTTAATTTAGATCCACCAGCAAGAGTTTAATTGTTTTAACTGGGTACAACTAACTAATGGCTAAATTTTACCTAGGTGGTAGGTAAGACACTAACTAGTCTTTTAGCAGAGGATCCCAAACAGACCAGGCCACTAGCTAAACTTTCAGCTAGGTGGAATCCAAACATGGCCTATTTAACATATATGCCATAGTTTCCATAGAGAGATCAGTCTCCATTTAACATAGCAATCTTCATTTAAGTAGAGAGAATCATTCAGCCTATCTTGATGGGTAGAAAGAAGACAGCGTCCTGAGCACCGCCCCACCCACCGTTGCTCAGGTGCATATTTTTTCTCTGCGATCTTACGGCTTATAAAGACAAGTCCTGCGGCAGCTCACTTCAGAGTTCACACAGCTCTTGCGATCGGGTTCAATGCTTGCTTCTTGTAGCATCCACATTTCTCGCTGCCATGGGAACGAGTGGCATCAGGAAAGTGTATCCCACCGGGAGGGCGCCACGCCATGCAAAGTTTGGCGCGGCTGCTGATGCTCTAGGTACTGATCCTCCACGCACTGCAATCGTCAGTGTTGTAACGCCAAGATTAGATTTGCACCGGCGAACAGATCACGTGATTCTCGGTATCAGCGTACATGTAGGCCCGTCGATCGAAGCGACGGAGCATGAACCAAAACATAGAGGGGGCCAATTTGCCAACTCCAAACCAATATATACGAAAGTTCCATAGAAATGAGTTTTGGTTGATGAACGACTAATAACTAGAACACAGTTAGCAAAATACAAGTGACAGTGCCCTATTGTGTACAAGACATATCACACATAATGCATCTGGACTTGTATGAATGGACTACACACCAAAAAAAAATTACTATAATTAACATTCTAAACAATGCATGGATACATCATCTATAGGACAGCTTCCATAGTTCCATCTTGAGAGTTCTTTCTGAGTTTTTTTTGGGCTTGGCCTAACCTAATAATGTGAGCTGGCTCACTTGCTGCTAGCCCTTGCAATTTTAGACACACACCCATACCCGCCGGGTCTAGAACCCGTGGGTGCTC
The DNA here is from genome assembly GCA_015342445.1 of Digitaria exilis. NCBI lineage: Eukaryota > Viridiplantae > Streptophyta > Magnoliopsida > Poales > Poaceae > Digitaria > Digitaria exilis. The sequence continues at coordinate 1,446,222 of JACEFO010001754.1, read as the reverse complement.
AGCACCTGCGGGTTGAATTGCAATCCTAGCTCTATACCGACTACCCGGTGGACACGGATCAAAAGTTTCACCAAACGCAGCAACTACATACACGCACAAGAAAAAAAAAAAAAGTAGCAACAGACGCTGACGTGCAGCGTGCATATGGCAAGCACACGGCCCAACCCACCCAGAAATCAAATCCCCTGCCGCCGCAGCCACAAGCCCAGCAGCCATCGACCCCACAAAATCTGCGCCCCGGCGCCCGCACCCGCGCCCGCGCGGCCACGCTGGATGCCACGCCGCCAATCCCCGTCGCCCACCTCACTCCCCCTTATCCCCGCCTCACCCACTCCCGTCCCTCCCCTTATCCCAAGCTCGTTTCTTTCTGATCCCAAGCCCCTGCTCTCCCGATCCCAAGCTCCATTCTTTCTCTCCATCGTCTCCACCCCACGCGCACACCCCTGCCTGACGCAGCAGCAGCAGAGATGGCCGCTCTCGCCGCGTCCTCCACGGCCGCCTTCGCCGCCAAGCCACGCCTCCCGCGCGCGCGCCTCTCCGTGTCCTGCTCCGCCACCGGCGGCGACAACGGCAGCAGCAGCAGCAACAGCGTCTCGCTCGCCTCCTCCGTCAAGACCTTCTCGGCGGCGTTGGCTCTCTCGTCGGTGCTCCTCTCCTCGGCGGCCACCTCCCCTCCCCCCGCCGCCGCCGACATCGCCGGGCTGACGCCGTGCAAGGAGTCCAAGGCGTTCGCCAAGAGGGAGAAGAACTCGATCAAGAAGCTCACGGCGTCGCTCAACAAGTACGCGCCCGACAGCGCGCCGGCGCTCGCCATCAACGCCACCATCGAGAAGACCAAGCGCCGCTTCGAGAACTACGGCAAGTTCGGCCTGCTCTGCGGCGCCGACGGCCTGCCCCACCTCATCGTCAGCGGCGACCAGAGGCACTGGGGCGAGTTCATCACCCCGGGGCTGCTCTTCCTCTACATCGCCGGATGGATCGGGTGGGTTGGTAGGAGCTACCTCATCGCCATTAGTGGCGAGAAGAAGCCCGCCATGAGGGAGATCATCATCGACGTCGAGCTCGCCTCAAGGCTCCTCCCCAGGGGATTCATCTGGCCCGTCGCCGCCTACCGCGAGCTCATCAACGGTGACCTCGTCGTCGACGACAAAGACATCGGCTACTACTAAGTGCATCTGCGTTACTGGTAAGCGAGGCAATTAGCATCCATCCCCATGCTTCATGATTCATGAACAGCTGCTTCTTGTTTGTTTGGATGATGATGACTAATGGGAGATTAATGTGCGCCGTGCTCTTGCTTGCTTTGCAGTTGGGCAGCGCTGCGTGGGGTGAAGATGCCTTGTATTGTAGGAGCTGATAGCATTATGCAGGAATGGAAGCTCTGTTGTACTTAAGAAACTGGATGAAAACCTTGTATAACCGTACCTCTCTCGTGTGTATTCACCTTCTTGAAAATTCTTGAGAACGATTTCATTTTGCACTGCGTTCCCATTTTGCATATTGTAACCGTCGCTGGCAGAGGTATGAAAGCATAAAAAACAGAGAAGCTCGAGCTCAATTAGAGCAAAATATCAAGCTGTAGGATTAAACTGAGCTTGTCAGCTCAGAAGTTTAATTAGGTTTTGGTGTTGAATATAATCAGAACGCGTTCATTAAGGAACCAAGCAAGCAACAATGACATTCTCCCAAACATAAAGAACTAACAATTACTTCGTTCTCAAAACTCGAGGATAAAATGAGCATATTCTTCTTGAGGAAAATATATGTTTTTTTATCCGTCAAAATAGAATTATTTTTTACTTTTCTCAAGACAAAAACAAACACCCCTCTAAAAATTAAACAATTTGTGATTCTAGATTTAGGGAGCAACGTATTCAAAAGAGAATGATTAACTGGTTGGACTACATACCAAAACCTTATGGTTAGATTGCAGCAATTGTTTCGTAGTCAATAGCTCAAGAGGGGTAAAAGAACATGTTTTCATTGAGACAGAAAAAAATACTATGCCATGGTCACATGGGTGGTCCTTAATTAAACTTGTTATAGAGGGTCGTCTAGGTTCATAAATTTAAAAACTGTATATTGTGATCTCCCAACTTTGTTAAAAGTTCCATGGATATTACTTAATGAAAAAGTAAAAAAGAATCAAAGAAGAAAAGAATGCATCGCTAGATAGTCATTCTTGGGACTTCCTTCTTGAGTTTTCAAGTTGTTATAGGGGGTTTCTGTGGCACATGCTAGTGAATAGTGATTATACACATAAAGATATAGTGGCCACTTGGGATCTCAATTAGGCATTTTTTTGTAACCATGCTAATTGCAATTTTAATTCTTACACCGATTTGGATTGCACTAATGCAAATGTAACCCAGTGTCGAAAGAAAATCAGAGATAACGGTTTAGTTTTTAAGATTTTTTTTAAGCGTATTCTGTGATAGAGATAAATAGGAAAGTTGAAAAAGAAATTTTCTAAAAACGTGTTCTGTGAGTGAGATGAATAAGAAAATGAAAAGAAATTTTTAAACTAAACACTGCTGCTAAGCCCAGTGATCATGGTGAGTGATCAGCTGGTCACTGATCGTCACCACACTACACCGCACTCGTCGACGTGGACCAAGCGAACAGCGTGTTGACCCGCTCCCTGCCACGCTGTCAATCGCAGCGCGCACCGGCGTAACACGTCACCAGGCGCAGGTGCCAACAGGCTCCCCACCTTCATGTCGCTGACATTCCGGCCCCGCTTGCGGGCCTCCAGCTCCATCGAGCTACGCGCTACAGCACACGCGTCAAATGCCCACTGGCGCCGCACTGTCGCCCTCATCCGTCGGCCGCCACGACCCCAATCAGCGCAACTCTACCGTCACTACCACTAGAGAAACCCTTCTCGATGACATGCGGGTCAGGCCTCCCCTCGGCCCACCTCCAGTGACAGACCTCTGGTGCGCACAGCCCCTAGCGCGGCTCCCTCCTGGGCTCCCATCGGATCCCCACACCACAGTCCACGCCGCTCCCGACCCTCCCCCTCGCCCGCATCCCACTCCCGCCGGCCGCCGCAGCCAAGGCAAGACGCCATCTCCCCACACCCGATCTCCCCTCCCACCTCCGATCGCAACGTAAACCTCCCCACGCCTCGCTTGCCGCGCAAACCCGCGCCATTTCAAACCCCGCCGCCCGAACCCTAGACCTCCCCCTCTACTCCAAATGGTCGATCGGGCCGCCGCGCTGGCTCAGGCAGCGAGTTCCGACCCTCCGCCGGAGCCCGGCGCGACTGCCCGCCCGAACGGTGCCGCCGATGAGGAGGGGACCGCTCCGGCGGGGGTGGCGGCCGCGGCCGCGGGCCCGTTTCCCCCGCAGCAGGACGGCGACGTCGATGAGGAGGACGCTGCGGCCTCGCCCGTGGGGGCGGCGGGGGAGCGGTGCAGGGCGATGATGGAGGTGGTGGCGAAGGACGGCGCGGGGGGAAAGTGGAAGGTGTCCAAGCTGGTGGTGGAGCACAACCACGAGCTGCAGGTCGCGCCGGGCGAGGTCGCGGCGACCGTGCCGGCGCTCGGGATGGAGTTCGACTCTGCCGACGCCGCCAAGGAGTTCTACTACGGCTACGGTGAACGGGTGGGGTTCAAGGCGCGCACGGGCTCCAACCGCCGCTCGGTGGGTGACGGCGAGAAGATCATGCAGCGGTTCCTCTGTTGGAGAGGCAATTACGCCAACAGGAAGGGTAAAGGGAAGGATTCGGATGAGGGGAAGGAAACAGAGGAGGTGGCGGAGGCTGCCGCGGATGCAGGGAAAAGGAAGAGAGAGCCTTATAAAACTAGGAGCCGCAATCCAGGGAAGAAGGATGCAGAAGTCATTGAGGCGGAGAAGGGTGTTGGGATGGGAGGTGTTGAAAATGGGCTAGAGGTGCAGAATGTGAGGGGTTCCAGGAGGGGTAGGAGTAAGAAGGGCATGGTGGAGCAGGATGGGGAGTCTGCTGCTGGGTTGGAGGTGGAGAAAGATGTGGTAGAAGGAGAAGCTGCCGCTGCTGCTTCTGATGACGAGGAGGATCAGGGGGGAGTGGAAGAGGAGGTCCAGGTGGAAGTGAAGAGAGGGAGGGGCAGGCCCAGGAAGGCTGTTACAGAGGAAAACACCCAGCAGGCACGTGTATTGAGGGAGCTCGGTGTGAGGGCGTCACAGTACAACAACGAGGAGAGGAAGAAGATACTCAACAAGTACCTTTCAAAGCGACAGAGCAGACCTGCCTCAAGCAGGCCCACCAAGGTAAACACCATATTTTAAATTTTTTGCTATCAATTGTGATGAACATAGTACGATTTAAGATACTATACTGTATGCTGTAGAATGTATGTAGGCATTGTGGACATAATGAAATTTTGATACTCGGCATATTGACTTTTGTGGTGCCCATTTTCCATCTTTCTTAGAGAAGCAAAAAAAAAAAGTCAAACAAGTTCTATTATTCCAGAGCTAAGAGCAGATCTATGTGTTCTTTCTCGTATGCAACACAATATGCCACATATAATTTTTCCACCATATATAACTGTCTGATCACTGTTAGCTGCAACAATTGTAAGAGCAGATTGAAGAGTTACTTATTATCATTTTCGTGACATGAGAGGACAATGATCATTGTATGTATGTGGAGTCCCCAAGATGATCTCATGTGTATAATTATTTTCTTTTGGGTTGGGGATTAAGGTCATAAGCTGTCTCTTCACAGCTAGCTATTTCTAAGCTTGGCAACAGTATGCACTATGGACTATGCAAATGTGTTTGTTTGGTTCTCTTCTTTGCTCAGGGTTACTATGTTTTCTCTTTCAGATCTTGGATAGAATGAAGCAATTCTAACGTTTTTCTTGTACTTTCTGAAAATTGTCATTAACTCGTCATTGACAGCCGATGAAAGTGATCACTGCTCATGTTTGGAAGTGAATTCACTATATAATTTCATCCAATATGTGCGTCTTGGTTATGGTAAATTTGTCCATAAAATGCATGAATAGCACTTCTGAGAGATTAGGGCATAGATTGCTGGGCTGGATATGGTTAGTGGAACAATCAAAAAGACTGCTTAAGCTTGTTTAGCAGAGCTTCACACCACAGAACCCCAGTGGAACATCCTTGCGACAGCTCCATCCATTTGCACTGCAAGGGCCTAATGTCCGAGGAGTTGTCTGCTCTACAAAATTTTGAGATGTGTTGGGGTATTTGGAAGGGCTCAGCCGAGATCCTTGGTGGAATTACAAGCTGGAGCCCAGCCAAACAGGACGTTAGAAAGTAGAAGAACGATCTGGCACTTTTCAATGTAAAGGGATCATATGAAATAGTGGAACGCAGCTGGGTGAAGGACAAATTGGCAAATTTCTTTTCAAAATGTCATGGAGCTTCTTGATATTTTTTAAAGTAATAATCAGAATTTTAACACATAAAGCTTCAAATTGTTGAGGCACATAGCCACATACTAGAATAGCTGGTACACTTTCTTTCTAAAGTACTTACTCCCACATGGCCATGTGCCTCAACGTGTTCTTGGCTTTTTAGATTGCCTCACGACAAGCTTTGGCTGAAAGGCGTAAGCGTGGCGATGGAGGTAGATTTCTGTCAAGTGAAGGACAGCTGGTAACTTTCTGTACATGTTTCCTATAACTAGTAGTTTTGATTTTTGAATGTACTGCATTGCTAACATGACATTACTACATGGTTTACTGATCTATTAAACCGATTAGATAGCAGAGATCTTATGTTTAATTGTACTCACACAAGAAAAAAAATGATGACCTAAATCATGATGTGTTTTTTGTGACTGGAGAGTATGTATTGTTACCTCATTTTTTTATCCAGTTTGTTTTTTCTTTTCGGTATGGAACATGAAGTTTTTTATCCTAGTTCGGTTGGTAGTTGGAGACTCGACTCTGAATGTGATTAGTGCCTATGCCCCTCAGGTAGGCCTCAGTGAGAGTGTGAAGAGGCAGTTCTGGGAAGATCTGGATGGTATGGTTAGCACCGTGCCTATCAGCGAGAAGCTCTTCATAGGAGGAGACCTCAACGGACATGTGGGGGCAACTAACGTGGGGTTTGAGCGAGTGCACGGGGGCTTCGGGTATGGTTGCAGGAGCCAGGAGGGAGAGGATGTTTTGAATTTTGCGCTGGCCTACGACTTGTTGATAGCGAATACCTTTTTTAGAAAGAGGGAATCCCATCTAGTGACCTTTCATAGTGGACAACACTCGAGCCAGATCGACTTTATCCTTGCGAGGAGGGACGATAGACGTGATTGCCTAGATTGTAAGGTGATACCTGGGGAGTGTGTTGTCCCTCAACACAAGCTTGTGGTGGCGGACTTCCGTTTGCGGGTTCGTGTCCATCAGGACAAACGTGCCAAGATGGCAAGAACGAAGTGGTGGAAGCTTAGAGGAGAAGCGGCGCAAACTTTTAAGGGAAGGATGGTAGAGGAGGGGCCGTGGGACGAAGAAGAAGATGTAGACGACATGTGGCTAAAGATAGCAACATGTGTCCGGAAGGTGGCCGCAGAAGTCCTTGGTGTGAGTAGGGGAGGCAAACAGGAAGGGAAAGACACCTGGTGGTGGAACGAGGAGGTGCAGAGGGCTATTAAGGAGAAGAAGGAGTGGTTCAAACGCCTCCACCTTGATAGGAGTGCAACTAACATCGAGGGCTATAAGGTAGCGAAGAAGGCTGCAAAGCGAGCTGTGAGTGTAGCAAAGGGTAAGGCTTATGATGACCTATATCAGCGGCTAGGCACGAAGGAAGGAGAGAGGGACATTTATAGAATGGCTAGGATCCGCGAGAGGAAGACAAGGGATATCAACCAAATCAAATGCATCAAGGATGAGACAGATCAACTTCTGGTGAAGGATGAGGAGATCAAGGACAGATGGCGAGAGTACTTTGACAAGTTGTTTAATGGGGAGATTGAGGGTCCTGCCCTTGAGCTAGATGACTCATTTGATGATATTAACAGATGCTTTGTGAGAAGAATCCAGGAGACAGAGATCGGAGAGGCTTTGAAGAGGATGAAGGGCGGTAAAGCGATGGGCCCTGATGGTATCCCCATTGAGGTGTGGAGATGCCTAGGTGATAGAGCGACGATATGGTTAACTAAGCTTTTTAACCTCATCTTTCGGTCTAACAAGATGCCTGCAGAATGGAGGAGAAGTATATTAATACCGATCTTTAAGAACAAGGGAGATGTTCAAAGTTGTACTAACTACCGTGGCATTAAGCTGATGAGCCATACCATGAAGCTCTGGGAGAGGGTTATTGAGCACCGTCTAAGAGGAGCGACGAGTGTGACCCAAAATCAGTTTGGGTTCATGCCTGGAAGATCTACTATGGAGGCGATTTTCTTAATCCGACAGTTGATGGAGAGATATAGGGAGCAGAAGAAGGACCTGCATATGGTCTTTATTGACCTCGAGAAGGCGTATGACAAAGTACCGAGAAATGTCATGTGGTGGGCCTTAGAGAAGCACAAAGTCCCAACGAAGTACATTACCCTCATTAAGGATATGTACAAGGATGCTATGACATGTGTCCGGACTTGCGATGGCGACACCACTGACTTCCCTATTAGGATAGGCCTACATCAAGGGTCAGCATTGAGCCCTTATCTGTTCGCTTTGGTGATGGATGAGGTCACCAGAGATATACAAGGGGATATCCCTTGGTGCATGCTCTTTGCTGATGATGTGGTGCTAGTCGATGAGAGTAGGGAAGGTGTTAATGAGAAGCTAGAGCTATGGAGACGCACATTAGAGTCGAAGGGGTTCAGACTTAGCAGGACCAAGACTGAGTACATGATGTGCAATTTTAGTGGGACTAGGCACGAGGATGGAGACGTTTACCTCGACGGACAGGTGGTCCCCCAAAAGGCTACTTTTCGGTATTTAGGATCGATGTTGCAACAGGATGGCGACATTGATGAAGATGTTAAGCATAGAATCGCAGCAGGCTGGATGAAGTGGCGTCAAGCCTCTGGCGTCCTCTGTGATCAGAGGGTGCCACAAAAGGTGAAGGGGAAGTTCTATAGGACGGCGGTTCGACCGGCGATGTTGTACGGGGCGGAATGTTGGCCTACTAAAAGGCGACATGTCCAGCAACTGAGTGTAGCAGAGATGCGGATGTTGCGATGGTCTTACGGGTACACAAGAAGGGATAGAGTTCGGAATGAAGACATTCGGGAGAAGGTCGGGGTGGCACCCATTGAGGAGAAATTGACCCAACATCGGCTGAGATGGTTTGGACATGTCCAACGGAGGCCCTCGGAGGCGCCGGTGCGTATTGGGGTCCTAGGGCGGGCCAATAATATAAAGAGAGGTAGAGGTAGACCTAGATTGACTTGGGACGAAGCGATAAACAGAGACCTTAAGGAGTGGAATATTTCCAAGGAGGTAGCTTTCGATAGGAGCGCTTGGAGACTAGCTATCAACGTTCCTGAGCCTTGAGCTTTGTTTCTTGGGTTTCATCTCTAGCCTACCCCAACTCGCTTGGGACTAAAGGCTATGTTGTTGTTGTTGTTGTTGTTGTTGTATGGAACATGAAGTTTTTTCCTGGCCATTTGCATGCTTTTAAGTTTTAACTTAAGTTTTTTTTTATAATGTTATTGTTACCTCATTTTTTATCCAGTTTGTTTTTTCTTTTCGGTATGGAACATGAAGTTTTTTTCCTGGCCATTTGCATGCTTTTAAGTTTTAACTTTAGTTTTTTATAATGTATTATATCACTTCTCGTTGAGCCTTGGCATAACTTACTAAATATGAATTCTGGATAGTTAATCTTGCTGTTACTCCACTTTGGCTGTAAGCCCGCACATTTGCTACTTTCTAACTTGCCAAGTATTAATTGTTGTGATCTCTGGTGGACTAGATGAAATTGTCTTAATCAATAGGCATTATTTTGCTTCCCTGTGCTTATTAGGCTTTCATTGCAAATGAAGAATTTTACACATGAAAATTTGCAATCACTTGACGATTAATCTTGTGCTCTGCAGCCTTCACGGCAACCTTCAGAAAGACGTTCAAAACGTCTTGAGAAGCAAAATCTCAAAATGGAAGAGAAGGTAAGATCCACCCAAGAAATGTATTGATCTTTTTGTTTGTGTAATATAGTGGTGATGGTTCATCAACAGCCACTTGTTCGGTTTGAGGGATCAGTGGGGTGATGCATCAACACCTCATTCCTCGCAAGCATATGGTTTGTGTAATTTGCTATTTTCACATATTGATCGATCCTACCAAAATTCATGAGACCTAGTTGGACTTGGTTTTCTTATAGGTTGATTTTATCTTTGTTTGTGCACAATGTTTTAGGTGCTGATCTAGTTTTGGTGGGTGGGGTTATACTCTATGTACATTTCTTCTTCTCAATGCAACGATACACACATTATCTGTATTGGAACATGATGGACTATATTGATCACTTGAACCAAGCACCTCGTTACTTGCATACCTTTTCTTTTTTTTTAAAAAAAACTGAAATTTGGCACAGGATATTGCTTAAGCTTGCTGTGTCTAGCTTTTTTGTTAATAAAAAAGGCGAATACTCATTATTGAGTTTTACAATGTATGAACAGCTGCAATTGCATATTTTACTTTTAGTTCTCCACTCAGAATTTTCCGTTGTCCAGGCTGAGAGCAAGGAAGATGAAATAATCGAAGCAGAACCAGATCCAGAAGTTGAAGTAGTTGCTGGACCTGGAGGAGAACCAAAGATAGGGATGGTTTTCCTGAATGAGGATAAGGCATATGAATTCTATGCCAACTACGCTGGAGCTGAAGGGTTCAGTGTCCGAAAAGGCTATATGGACAAAACAGCAAAGAATATTACAAAATCTCGAGCATATGTTTGTTCCAAGGAGGGATTTCGTCTGAAAACTATTTCTGCTGAATCAAAGAAGCCAAGACCAGAAACTAGAACTGGTTGCCAGGCGCACATGACTATTAAAATTACCGCAAGTGGAAAGTATGTAGTGACTGAGTTTGTATCTGATCATAATCATGATCGTGAAGCTCCTTTAGTGGACATTCAGATTTTGAAGTCGCAAACATTGTTAGCAAAGGTACAACAGCCTCCTGATCCGCCGAAAGTTGTTTTGATTCCAAATGAGTATAAAAATTACACAAGGACGAAACGCATAAAAGATATGCAATTAGGTGATGCTCAGGCCATCAGCGAATACTTACAAAGGATGAAAGGCGAGAATCCTTCTTTCTATTATGCCATTCAAGTGGATGAAGATGACCAATTAACAAATGTATTCTGGGCTGACATTAAATCAATAATGGATTATAACTACTTTGGCGATGTAGTGTGTATTGACACAAGATACTGCACAAGCGATTATGGAATACCTCTGCTGTTGTTCATTGGTGTTAACCATCATAAGCAGCCAGTAATATTCGGTTCAGCATTGGTTTATGATGACTCGGTTCAATCTTTGAGATGGTTGTTTGAGACCTTTAAATCAGCTATGAGCGGAAAGCAGCCAAAAACAGTTCTGACTGATCAGTCTACAGCACTTAGTGATGCAGTTTCTTTTGTTTGGCCGGGGACCACCCACCGCTTCTCACTGTTGCATCTGTATCTGACTGCTAGCAAGGTATTAAGGGATAACTTTGTAGGCTCGGAAACTTTTGCACTTGATTTTAGTAGGTGGCTGTATGACTATGAGGAGGAAGACTTTATGTCAAGCTGGAAAATTGTTTCAGAGAAGTACAATATAAAGGATAATGAGTGGCTAAGTAAATTGTATGAGGATAGAGAAAGATGGGCCTCGCCGTATGGGCGTGATACGTTCTGTGCGGATATTGCAGGCACACTAAGAAGTGATAACACAGATACTATCCTGAAAGATCTCCTTAAACCAGAAATAGATCTTCGGAATTTCTTCAACAGCTATGATAAATTTTTGGAAGAAAAACGACTAGCTGAACAACAAGCTGACTACCTTGGGGCTCAAATGATGCAAAGGGTAGCACCACTGCAGTTGCTTTGGCAAGCTGCCAATTCATATACCCCAACACTTTTTGAGATGTTCAGGATGGAATTTGAACAAATCTCAAACTGCATGGTCTATAGCTGTGGCGAGATTGGACCGATATCTGAATACCAGGTAACTGTCAAAGACAGGCCTCGGGGTCAGTTTGTTAGGTTTGATTCGACACAATGTATAGTTGTTTGTAGTTGTAAGAAGTTTGAATTCATGGGTCTTCCATGTTGCCATGTATTGAAAATTCTTGAACTCAGAAATGTTAAAGAACTTCCACCACATTATATCATGAAAAGATGGAGAAAAGATGCTCGAAGTGAATCTCCAGGGGAGAGCTATGGCTACACGGGCATAGATGAAGATCCCAGGTTTTCATTGTCAAGGCGATACAATACGTTGTGCCGAACTTTATATAAAATTGCAGCGAAAGCCTCAGAAAGCAATGAAGCTTATGCATTCCTGGAGAATCAATATGAACAGCTTGTGGAACAAGTGGAGGTACTTTTGCAAGCAAAGTTGCATGATAAATCTTCCTTTAGCACTATCCTTAAAGGACATCAGCAACATTTGCTTCAGAGTGAGGTCAACAACAGTGAACCTCGCAGAGTAACTGCTAAGAAAAATAAAAACGTAGAGCCACGTCGCCAGCAACAAAGTCCTCTAGATTCAAGTAAGAAGAAAAAGGCTAGACAAGGTTTGTCCGAAGCCTATGCTGCTCTAGTATTTGAATTATATGATCAATGCTTGATGTGATTAATTTCTTACAGGTCTATTGGAACCTGAGGAAATCGAAATCCCAGCCAGGGCTCTTCCTCCCACAGTATCAAACGATATTCCAAATCATTTAAGAACTCCAACCAATCAATTTCTTGCACCAAGCCATATAATGCAGGTAAGTTATGCATTTTCCATATATACTGAACAGTCATGAATGTTGATGGTTACATCGGTTGCAGTTACTGCCTGTACTGAAGAGCTGATATGTTGATATGTTTGTGTATGTAGGCACCATATGTTGCCCAACAGTTTGGTCTTGGTTCTCTCCAGGGATTCCCAGGCATGTCGCCATTTGGGCAGGTAACTTGGATATCCAGACTTTATGAAGCAAAATACAAGTATGATTTTTTCACTCATGTGCTGCAAATTAATATGTCACTAGATTCAAGAACCAACACTTCTTCAACAACCTTCTCATCTGCAACCACCACCCTTTCATAATGGTCCTCAAATCCCCCAGGTAATTACTGTTGAACGGTACTCCATACCTGTTACAGTATATGCCTGCCAGTCGGCCATCGCCGAGATATTTAGCAGATTTTATCAGCAATTGATAGTTTACAAGACCATAAGCTGCCATTGAACTGATGTCCGAATCTCTGTTTTTTGTCCCATGATATTGAGGTGGTGACAAGCTGAAGTAATAGGAATTAGGCAAACAGTGCTAGCTATGAATGGGATAGGGATTTAACGATGTTGTCAAATTATGATGTGTGTGCGCTAAATGTGACCTTGTACAGAGAGGGAACTAGAAAAGGTGTAGAAAAATTATTCTCCGTGAAGTAATGAAAGTGGAAACATCCTCAGGGCCCATTCACCCCTCCAGAACATTATATATCCATGGAGATTTTTTTTTTTGGTATGTTGCTCAAATAACTGAATCCATAAAATGTGGCAACTGACCTATTGTAATAAAATAACTGAGATCCATAAAGCGTGACATGAACTTATTAAGACCGTGACATGAACTTATTAAAGACCTATTGCAACTACGAACTAGTGGATGTTGCACCATGGATTCCGATAAATAGGTCGTGTAATAATTACTTGAGAAGGCAAATTAACAGTCGCATGGTTGTCTCTTTGCCACAGGCTCCACCACCGGACATGCAGGCACTCCAGTTTCTTAGCAGCAATCCACAACTGGGGCACCAGACTACGGATCAAGGCCAGTACACGATTCCAGTCTGGGATTTTCTGTGATGTATAACATGTGGTCTATGCCAATGTAGCAAGTGTAGTTGTAAATTATGTAATAGCCAATAATGCTGAAAAGGCTCCGGCTTTGCTCAACATGTTTTATGTTAATGAAATCGTTGAGCATGGGAAATTTGGAGCGTGATATTCTGGGTTGGCCGAAAGTTAGCACAATGTTGCCAATCAAGATCGCTGTGATGGCATTTGTCTCGATTGCCATTGGCCGCTTGCTAGTATCTGGGCTCACATTTAATGAGTCTACACTCACAATGGAAAAAAAAAACATAACCGGCAGCAGAAAGATGGTAAGGTTTTGAGGCTTTTACCTCTGCGCCATTAAGAAAGTTTCATCCAACCTGTATGCCATCAAAAAGTTTGAAACGACATGTATGCCATCGAAGTTTTTCACGATTACCTGTGTGCCATTTTGGATGAATATAGACCTAACGGTGGTTAACAGGGACATGAAATGTCGCTTTTGCCCTTCCACTATTTAAAAACATGAAAATACAGGAAAAAATCAGAAAAATTAGAAAATTAAATTAAAAAAGCGCAAAATAACCAGACTACATGAAAAATTCGGAAAAAATATAGAAAAATCATTGAAATTTCAGAAAAATTATAGAAAATTTGTAGAAAATCGTAGAAAATTTTTATAAATCCAAAAATTTCAAAGAAATTTATTAAAAATCATAAAAAAATTAAAAATGCGTTAAAAGCCGGCACCGGCGCGGGCGGGCTGTTTAGTGTGTTGCTTCCGATTTGGTGGGATTTTTAGTCTATTTCTTGCTCTAGTGATGAGCTTCTTGGCTGCTTGACTAATTTCATGATTGGTTTCGTGTTCATCTGATTGTTGCTTCAGTTCTTCCGATCCGAGGAGCCCCGATGATGAACAGCATGCCGATCTCTACGTCCCCTGCAGTAGGAGTCGACGGCGGCGCGGTGGTGGCCGGCACGCCCAGGAAGAATGCAACGGCGGCGGCCGCTGTCGCCGAGATGGCGAGGCATCTCACCGTCGACACGGATGATGCCTTCGCCGGCCTGCTGGAGCTCGCGGCTGACGACGATGCGGAGGGGCTGCGCCGCGCGCTGGAGCGTGCGCCGCCGGCCGCCGCGGATGAGGCCGGCCTCTGGTACGGCCGCCGGAAGGTCCTGGAGCATCGCACCCCACTGATGGTCGCCGCCACCTACGGGAGCCTCGCCGTACTCCGCCTGCTTGTGTCCCTCCCGTCTGTCGACGTGAACCGCCGCTCCGGCACTGACGGCACCACCGCCCTCCACTGCGCTGCCTCCGGTGGCTCACGGACGGCGGTTGAGGCCGTCAAGCTGCTGCTCGGGGCGGGGGCAGACGCCGACGCCACGGATGATGCTGGGCGCGGGCGGGCGCAGCGGCGGCAGGGCTGGCGCGGGGGCCGCGGCGCGCAGGGGCAGGAGCGGTAGGGCTGGCGCGGGGGCGCGCAGGGGCAGGAGCTGGCCTGGCGCGTAGGCGGCGGCGGTGGATCTGACCGGCGGCGGCCGGCACCGGCGGCGGGCGGAGGAGGCTCGGGGACGCCGGCGGCTAGGGTTCCCGGCCTCCTCACGGGACCAACAGAGAGAAGAGAAGAGAGATGTGAGATGTGTAGTGGAGCCAGGGGCAAAACAGTCATTTTACCATGTGGGTCCCACCTGTCAGAGCAATAAACTGTTAAGTTATAACAGAAGGTGGACGGAATGGCACACAGGTAATCGTGAAAAACTTCGATGGCACACATGTCGTTTCAAACTTTTTGATGACATACAGGTTGGGTGTAACTTTTGATGGCATACAGGTTGGGTGTAACTTTCTTAATGGCGCAGAGGTAAAAGCCTCTCCTTCCCGCACCCGCGTCCCCGTGGTCAACTCGTCCACCCAAGCGAAGCGACGACCGCGAGGGCCGCCGAAATCGGCAAGCCAAGCAGGCCACCCAAAAAGCCGAGCACCCTGCGCGCACCACCACCTCCATGGCCGCGCCATGAGGCCCCCGCTCCACGCGCTCACACCCCCCACCTCCACCCTCACCCCCACCGCTCCACTCCGCTCCGCTCCGCCACCACCGCCTCCCCATGCTTCCGCGCTGCCTCCTCGCCGCCGGTGCCCTCCTCTGCCTCGTCGCGCTCCTTCCGCGCCCGGGCGCCGCGGCGGCGTCCGCCCAGCAGGGGCAGCAGCCAGCCGCGCTCGCGCGGCAGGACGTCGCCGCGCTCTACGGCCTGCGGGCGTCGCTGGGCGTGCGCGCCACCGACTGGCCCGCCAGGGCCGACCCCTGCGCCCTCTGGCTCGGCGTCACCTGCCGCGCCGGCCGCGTCGCGGAGCTCCGCCTCACCGGGCTCCGGCGCACCCGCGCGGGGTCCCGCCGCGCGGGCTTCGACGTCGGCCCGCTGCGGGGGCTCACCGCGCTCCGCACGCTCAACGCCTCGGGGTTCCCGCTCCCGGGCTGGATCCCGCCGTGGTTCGGCCGCGGCCTGCCGCCGTCTCTCGGCGTCGTCGACCTCCGCTCCGCCCGCGTCAATGGCGAGCTCCCGGCCGATCTCGGCGCGTCCGGGAACCTGACGACGCTCGTCCTCTCCGGTAATAGCCTCACCGGCCCGATTCCGGCGTCGCTGTTCTCAATCCCTGGTCTCCGTGTTCTCGATCTCTCCAGCAACAATCTCACCGGGCCGCTACCGAACGTGTCCTTCTCTGGCAGTAATGGCGCTGGAGTTTCGTTCAACGCTTCTGGTAATTCCTTGTACGGCGATATCGGTCAAGCCATTGGGTCCCTCAGAAAGAGGTTCTGGGTTGTTGATGTGTCAGCCAATTACTTCGATCAGGCAGTTGGAACTGGATTTGAAAATATTACCGATGGTGTAGTCCATTTGGGAACGAACTGCTTGTCCGGGGCAGCAGACCAGCGTAGCCATGGGGATTGTGAGGCGTTCTACATGAGGAATGGGGTGAGGCTAGCGGAGGCCCCTCAGCCGTCGTCGCCATTGTCAGAACCGCTGCCACCACAGGTGCTGCCGGCGGCATCAACTGACAAGAGAGGGAATAGATGGAAAACCATATTGGCTGGAGTCCTTAGCGGTGCTGCAATTGTGTTAATTCTTGGCTTTACTGTACTGGTGTTTTGTTTGACGAGAACAAGTGGAAGGAGGAGACCAAGAGCAAGAGGACTGGAGCAGACTGAGGAGGGCATCCGGTCCGGGCGGAGGAGTAGCAGTGTGAATCCTGTCACGATGTCACCCATTGCATCCCCTGGAGCCAGTGGTTCACCAAAGAGCATCCCTGTCATTATAGATGACGTCACCTATGAGCAGCTGCACCATGCTACAGGGGGCTTTGGGGATGACAACCTTGTCAACCATGGGCACTCCGGCAACATATATCATGGTGTCCTGGAGAGTGGCTTCGAAGTTGTCGTAAAAAAGGTTGATCTGAAGAGCAGTAAGAGATGCCAGGGAGAGTTGAGCTTCCTTTCAAAGCATAACCATAGGAGGATCGTTCCATTGCTCGGCCATTTGGCTAAGGATGAGGAGCAATTTCTGGTCTACAAGTACATGGCAAAAGGTGATCTCACAACCGCACTGCACAAGAAGTCACTGGAAGTTGAGGGGATGCGCTCATTGGATTGGATAACAAGGCTTAAGATTGCAATTGGTGTGTCTGAGGCCTTGTGTTTCCTTCACGACGAGTGCAGTCCACCGTTGGTTCACAGGTATCCTAAGTAATATTAACTTGTTTTCTCGTTTTCAGTTGTTGTTGTATGTTATTAGCTGTTGGTCAGTGTAGGTAGTTGTGTAAAATATTTTGCTGCAATATATGGCTCTTTTCTCAAAATTAAAATCATGATGGAATAGCCTGTGGCTTCCACATAGCTAAGCTGAACAGACGCTTGCTATTTACTGATTTAATTCACCAAACACAACAAGTGGGACAGTGACATATGCAGATGCAGATGATTTTTTTTTCCACCATATACATTTTAAATGGTTAATAACTGCATATTTTGGGGTCCTGTACTAGCCTCGTGTGCTCCTGCATCAATTGCCACACTTTATTAAATGATAGGAAAATAGTATGTGCAGGCTTCCATTCAACATCAATTGCATGTGAGAACATCAAATCTTATAGTTCAAAATAATATGATTTATTTAATCTTAGTATCGTTGACTCCATGTTAATGATTAATTCGAACATGATTTGGTATTCTGATAACTCTATTCTTTTATGAAAGCTTCATGTCTCTGTCATTGTGTCAGTCAGTTGGTCTCATCGATCATTCTAAGAAACCCTGCATGTTTATTTTATCGTCTTGGTGTACTTGACAGTCATCATGTATTGCAGTTTCCCGGTTTGGTTGCGTAACCTTCTATTTATATGGTTTTACTGCACGTTTTTCTCAAGTTATTCTGATCACGATAAACTGTAGTGCATGCTCTACAATATTCCTGATGCCTTTGTTGTAACTTATAGAGATATCCAAGCAAGCAGTGTGCTTCTTGATGAGAGATTTGAAGTTTGCCTTGGGAGCTTGAGTGAAATATGCACTCAACAAACTGAGCGGAGCCAGAGTTTTTTCTCCAGGATTTGGAGATCATCAAAGTAAGCACACCATCCCTTTTCTTTTAGAACAAAAAAAACTAGTATGTCTGACCACCTCAATGATATCAACAAAACAACAAAATTAACATGAAAAGCAGGGGGAGTAATTTTGTGTCAGTGCAAAGTGATACCAGACTTTAGCTTCATTTTTATACCTACAGGGCTCTACCATCAGGTCCATTGAAGTATAGAATGGATACCATGTACTGAATTTTCTTACTTAAATGCAGTGTGGCTATAAAAAAATTCCCTTTTGAGGGAATGCGTAACATCATGCTTATCTAGAGGATCCTCATAAGCATTTTTTTTAGTATCACTATTGCAAAATGCAAGAAATGGCCTGAACTGTAATAGTAGTTGATGTTCATGTTTGGTATGTTTAGTCCAACCATTTCCTGAAAGAAAATATACTGGGCCCAGGGACACACCTACCATAAATAAATACTCTAAGTTCTGTTTAAAATTATATATATCATATGAGGGTCCTTTGCTGACAGTAGTATTTGTTTGATTCTAATGGCAGGTCCCTCGACAAGAACACATCAGGTGTGTAAAGTGCCTATCTGCTCTTTCATTCAAAAAAATTGTAGTCTCTTGTATACATTCATGCAACTAAAAGTTTTAGTTGCGTGAATGTACTAAAAGAGCTCTGTTGTGCGAAATAAAGTAGCATGGTCTGACACTGATATTTGCTCCTCACCTAACAGGTCCACCAGCTAGCTGCACATACGACGTTTACTGCTTTGGGAAGGTGCTACTTGAGCTAATCACTGGAAATTTTGGTTTGAGTGGCTCAAATGAAGCTGATTCAGACGAGTGGTTGGCAAGAACATTAGGTTATATCGACGCCTACGACAAAGAGGGGGTCTCAGGTATTGTGGATCCTTCCCTCGTCGTTGATGAAGACCACCTAGAGGAAGTATGGGCAGTGGCCATCGTTGCGAAGACATGCCTGAACCCAAAACCCTCTAGGCGACCACTTGCTCGGTACATCCTGAAAGCACTGGAGAACCCACTAAGGGTTGTGCGGGAGCGGGAAGATCTCCACTCCCATTCATCTCAGCTCAAGAGCACCTCAACTCGAAGCTCGTGGCGCTTTGCCTTCCATGGAAACAAGTACGAGAGCTGGGACGTCATGCCATCAGGGAAAACACTTGCTGCTCGGAAGAGTAAAGCTAAGTCCCAGGGAACCGAAAGAAGCGATGAGGACCGAGGAGAATTCATTCTCGTTTAAGAGGGCTTCACGGGAGAATTTCCCGGACCCCATAGAGTTAGAAGACAGTGTTGTTGTGTAGGAGTACCACAGATTACTAGATTAGCAATACTTTGGTGTGCATCACTTCGATGCATCTAGGTGAAAAACTGTGTATACAGGGTAGGCTTCCTTTTCGTTTCTCCCTCTCTTATAGTTTCAGTAATCTGTACTGGAAATAAATGGCAAATGCAAGCCCTCAAAAGCTTCTGACCAGACCCGTTTGCCATGCTGAACTTTTGGATCACACAATATTAGTGGGTGTTCGAGTCGTGAACTTGGAGGGGAAACTGAATTATGATGCTTAAGCCATGATTTTGATTAACAGATAAAGAAGGTACGCTGGTGACGAGACCATGGGGCATGGATCTGGATTCTGGTGAGCTCGAACGAGTTGAGCAAAATGGAAGGCATCTATACGGTTTTCTAGCTTTACGCACTGCTACTCACTAGGTTACCAGTAGTCCTCGTTGAATGGAATCTAGTCAAAAGATGAAAAGAAATATGTGCACGAAAATAAGGTCCCACCGAGATTTGAACTCGGAGGCCCTCATTTTCACCTGCTTCTGCTTATGGCTTAAGATTTGCCAAACACCTCGTTTTGAAAACAGCTTCTGAGTAAAAGAAGGGGAGAAGCTGTTTTCATTTTAGGCCATGTTCAGATTCCCAACTATTCACTGTTCATTCCAACTTTTCACTATTCCCTCCTCACAAAACACGTTTCCCAGCGAATGCTACAGTGTTTTTCCCTACAATCTAAACACACCCTTACACGCATAAGCGAAAGCTCAAAATAGTAGCTTTCCACCGATTATCCTGTAGACACCGGCCCCACGCATCTGGAATCAGGGTTTCTTCCCTACCTCCTCGACCTCTGCTCCGTGGTCATGGTGCGCCGTGCGCCATAGTGAGCCCAGTGCCGACGGCCATCGGTGAGGCGGCATCCCGCTCCGGCGAGGCTTGCTCCACCGCTGCGGCCATGGGCGGCGACGGCCCCTGCCGCACCACATGTGAGCCCCGTCGCACCACCATGCCACCCGCCAGACCACCTCTCCGGCGAGGTAGGATACACAGTGAGGCAGACCCATAGACATATAACAAAAAGGAAAAAGTCCATTTTTGGCCATCGAACTTTTAGGCGGGTTTGATTTTGGCCATCGAACTATGAAACCAGGAATGTTTGGCCACTGAACTTTCTAAACCGTGTAGAAATGACCACCGCGGCTGTTTTACCCTACGTTTCCCTGGTTTTGACCGCCACCGTGGATCTGACTACCATGTCACCGTGCTGACTCGACCTGGGCCCGCACGTCAGGCATCTCTCTCTCCCTTATCTATTCCATCGCCTGAAGGTTGTTGGGGAGGAGCGTGACACATTGACTGCGGGCGGTAGGGTTTGGGGAGGGGTCCGGCGGCGACGCTAGGGTTTCGGGAGAGCTCCGGCGGCGGCGCTAGGGTTCGGAGTGGCCGGCAGTGTGGAGGAGGGTCAGCGCCATGGCAAGCTCGTGGAGCTCAAGCAGCTCGATGGGTCCGCGCGGATGGCGAAGGGAGGAGTCTGCATCTCCCATCCCGTACAGGGAGGGGCCCCTGGAGTACTCGCCCGCGAAGATGTGTGACTGTGGGAAGAAGGCAGCTCGGTGGATTTCGTGGAGCAATGATAACCCAGGCCGACGCTACTTCACATGCTATCGTCGACGGGTGAGTTTCTTTTCATCGATTTGTTTGGGTTTTTCATTGATTGAACCTTAGATCTTGTCTGGTCTTTGAAATTGAACACAGGTTGGCGGATGCAACTTTTGGGTTTGGTGTGATCCTCCACCTTCTTTGTTCATGAGAGAGGTTTTGGTAGACCTGCGTGATGCTGTAATGTCGCTAAAGAAGGAGAACAGAGGTTTGATGAATCTCCTTGGTGATGCTGATCTCAGAGACCAGGAACAGAAAGGAGACCAGAAACAGCAAGAGAGTGATGCATTGATGATAAGGGTTTCAAAGTTGGAGAAGGAATTAGTGGCATACAAACGAGTGATGAAATATTGTGTTGTTGTAGTAGTAGTTTTAGTCTGTATGAAATGGATGGTCAGTTGAACCATTGTAATATTCAGCACCTTGTTTTAATCATGATGAATGAAGGTTATTTATCCTATGAATTTGATCCAAACTCATGAACTGCACACACAAAGAACACAATGCAAATACTAGAAGTTGACAGAATACTTAAAGTTCACACAATACTTGAAGTTCACACAACACTGGAAGTTCTCACAATACTGGCACACAAACACTGGAAGTTCACACAGCGTTACACACTGGAAGTTCAAAGTTCACACACAAAATCAAAGAGCCAACAGTCTGGCATTACAAACACAATGCATTACACAAATGCTAGAGTTCATTATTCTTCACTAGGACCTTTAAGAAGCAACACTGGGCCTTGACCTGATCTCCTCACTTGCAGTTTCTTCCTTGAAGGTTCTTGGGCTTTGACATGCGCATGTGCCTTACCAGAAGTCATATTGATGGTGACACTTGAACTGGCTTGGGACATAGGCACAGTGGCTTGTAAATTCATTTGAACATTGCCAGTTGATGTAGTCTGAACTGTAGCTTTAGCATATGATCTGACAATTGAGCTGGATGCCCTGGACTTGTTAGCCTACATGAAATGCACATATATTAGTGTTCAGTAATCTAGTTAAGAAAAATAAACAGAGAAATAGTGTGCACTTACATTTATTGGTGCTGTAGTACTTTGTTGGCTTCCATCATTGGTTGCCTTTCTCTTGTTAGAAGTACCTGCTGTATGGCTTTATTGAGTGCTGGAGAGCACCCTTGATGGTTCTGGGGCTGCATTGTTTGAGAAGTAGGCAGGGATAGAACCACTACCTGCAGTAGATGGTTGTCCATTTCTTTTCTCACAAGTAGATCTATTGTGGCCAATCTGCTTGCATTTCCTACATCTGATCACAGTGCCCACTCTAGAAACTCTTGCTGCTTTTGGTTTCTCACTTGGCTCCCTTTTTCTCTCCTTCTTTGGCCTTCCTGGCATCTTGATATAACCAGGAGATTCCATGGGTTCCGTATCTGATTGAGGCCAGCTCTGCATACCTTCAACAGGCATCAAACAGTGGTTGTATGTTTTCTTGAAGGCATCTACTGTAAAGCAGCTTGCAATGTATTCATCCATGGCATTTGTCTTGAAGAAAATGCAAGAAATGGCATGTGGACAAGGTAATCCAGACAACTGCCAGTACCTACAGCTGCATTCTTTCTTGTTCAGGTCCACAGCGAACATGTTGTTATAGTGTCTCACTTCGAACTGATCTTGACCATTACAAATTGCATGGCAAACTGATGAAAGTGTTATGTAGGAATTCATTTTCTTCAAGATGTTAGGACAAATGATTGTGTTCCAGTTATCTAACTTGGATCTGTTGCTCTGGATCCTTATCATGACTTTCCTTCTGATTGTTTCCAGCATGGTTATTATAGGAAAGTACCTTGCTTCTACTATCCGCTTGTTGAAAGACTCACACATGTTGTTGTCAACTGAATCACAGTTAGAGCCCAACCTAAACCAGGCTCTGCTCCAATGATGTGGATCAGTATTCATAATTGCTTCAGCCCCTGCCTTAGTATCCTTGGCCAATCTAGCCTTAGCAAGGTTGAATAGACTAATACATGGAGCCTTGGCACAAGCCCAAAATTTCTTCTGACATTCTTTCTTCTTGTGTTTCTTCCTCCAGTTGGCATAGATGTGCCTGGCACAATTCCCGTGCTCAGCATTAGGTGCCCATTTTGCAACAGCTGTTAAGATACCCTTCTGTTGATCAGATATGAACACCCAGTCATTTCCCTCACCAACACCAATGTCTCTGAACAATAGATCACAAAACCAGTCCCAACTATCATTATTCTCCTTCTCCACTACTGCCCAAGCCACAGGGTACATCTGATTATTGGCATCCCTGCCAACAGCACACAGTAGTTCTCCATTTGTTGCTCCCTTGAAAAAACAGCCATCAAGTCCTACAACTTTCCTACAACCTGCATTGAACCCTTTCTTGAGAGCATCCAGACAAATATACATCCTTTGGAACACTGGAGTTCTTCCTCTTGGTTCTGTTCTGATTACCACAGTACTACCTGGATTACTCCTCAACAGTTCCAGTCGGTAGTTGTATAATATCTTGTACTGACCTTTGGTTGCATCAAAAACCTTTTGCATGACTATGGACTTGGCTCTTTTCAGTTTTGACATATGCCCATCAGCAAACATGTCTTCCTGTATAGTATTTTTCATTGACTCAAGGCTCCAGGTTGGATTGGCCATGATCATCTTTTCATATTTCTTAGCAATAGCTGCTGCAGTGACTAATCTATTGTCCCTTCTTGGTGGACAGTTATGCACATCATTTAAACTTGCAATCTGCCAACTGTCTGTCCTTGAATTAACTGAAACCAGGCACCTCCACTGACATGTAGTCCAATCACACTTTGCAATCATCCTACTTCCTTCATTTTTTATGAACTTAATGAGTCTCCTCTCTGCCAATCCATGCTTGATCACTGCCTTTTTAAATTGCCTTTTTCCAGTGAATTTCATTCCTATCTCAAATTTTGGGACTGACTCTTTGTTGTTGTACCTTGGGTACTTACTGTCCTTGCTGGCCACTTCCCCATCACTAATTTCCTCTATTGAATCCTCTTCAGCATCACTGTCTTCATAAGAAGTTGCATTGTCATCATCTTCTAACTCATATGTCACATATGCTCCTTTTGGCGCCTCTAGTACAACATCATCTAAATTTGCTGGTTCACCAGCCTTCATCTTGCTCTTGGATTCTCTGAACTTGTTCATAATATCTGTTGTTTCCTCATCCTCCTCAGAAGGGCATTCATCACCTGGTAAGTACTCACTGTCACTGGACTCATTAAATTCTTCAACTGTGAGCTGCTGACAAACTTTGCTAGGTTGAGAGGAAGACTGGCCAACTTTGCTAGGGCTATACCATTCCTTCAAAAACTGAATTTGTTTCTCAATCTTATCTCTGCTTTCAGTTATAACACTAACTTTGCTGGGTGTCTTCTCAGAAACTTGTTCATGATGTTCATCAGTTATGTCAATGACCCCAGGGTCCTCCACATAGATCTCTGCCACTCCCCCTTCAACAATGTTGTCTGCCATCTCAAGACATGATTTATCATCTACTAACACACGAAGCCCATTAACTAGCCCTTTGCCAGGAAAGTTCCAGTGCAACAGAGCTCCTTCTTGGACATGGCAATGGTCTTTCAAATGACCATAGATCTCAGGGAGAGAAACATGGTCTCTGTCTATGTAAGACATCGCTTCCCTTCCACCACAATAGAACAAATCCTTCCTAGCGCTTACAAACTCTCCATTGAAATGAAATCGAATAGGTAATGTCCCCAGAACATCCATCTTTGCCTTACTACTCTATCACATGCAGCTGCAAAAGAAATCGCATGAAAAGCGTCACTGCCTGTACCATTAAACAAGTGTCGTATGCACTAAAATATTCTTCAGATTCAATTGCCTAATTAAAAATGACCACCATCTAGACCAAATCACTCCAGATCCAAGGAATAAACTACTGAATCATGCACTCCAAACCAGGTATAAACAAACTAGCCTAACTTAATCACAAATCCACGATAGCTCAACTCTTGAGGATGCTTAGCGGTCAACAAAACTCACCTGTGATACCTCCGCTCAAACGAGGTCGTCCGCCTCCACCTGCTGCCGTCGCATACGCTCGTTGTCTACGGATTCCACCGCGCCGACGGCTTCACTACTTCGCATGGGAGCGGGCGATTTGGGCGGAGAGAATCTCGTGAGCCGTCCCTGTGAATAGATAAGGGAGAGAGAGATGCCTGACGTGCGGGCCCAGGCCGAGTCAGCACGGTGACATGGCAGTCAGATCCACGGTGGCGGTCAAAACTAGGGAAACATGGGGTAAAACAGCCGCGGTGGTCATTTCTACACGGTTTAGAAAGTTCAGTGGCCAAACATTCCTGGTTTCATAGTTCGATGGACAAAATCAAACCCGCCTAAAAGTTCGATGGCCAAAAATGGACTTTTTCCTAACAAAAATGCTGCAACGGCAATATTTGGTAGCCAGCTTATTCACGAATAATGATTAAGAAATCAATCAGCAATGCAACTGGCAGCATGAGCTAAGCCACTTTAATGCTAGAATAAAGAAAATCCGCAGGCTCATACTAAAATGTTGAAAGGTATGAACATAGTTCTGATAGTGTGAATGAAAAAGCTTAGTGTAAAGCCAAACAAGTCGTTCCCTTTACTTCTGCCTGCCAGTTCTAATTAAAAAATTGTACCCTAATCCTAGTAATACTGGAGATTTCAGGATTTCGACATCAACTAACATGGACAGGTTCTGCTGCTGCTGCTTCAGATACTATGACTACATCAGTGACAGAATTAGCAAAACCAATCCACATGAACCCTCTATATGTGCCCACAGCTTGCAACCATCATACACGACCATATTCACATCTTGACTACCCATCACCAAGTAGTTTTTCTACATGTAGGCAACATATCAACTTGATGTTATATTCAGAAGTCAGAACAATGTTACCCAATGAACCATGATGGTATTTAGGCTGCATACTATGCAGAAAAAGAGTATTCCCAGGAGAAGCATACAGTACCAAATGCTCTGGAAATAAAGCTGAACCTATGCACTTTCTCCTCAACACAAATCAACAACCTACTTTCAATAATTTAATAATTGTCTCACAATTTAATTACTTCTTGCATGAACATACATGCCTTTCATTGCAGCAGATCCAGATAACTTCATGGAAGTCAACGCACCTAACATTAGTCGGAAATATCTGTCAAGATCAAGCTTACTGGCATACCAGTGCGCCAATTAGCAGCAATATCTGAAGAAAATAATGTTTCTATCCACTCAGAAATAACACGTCTCTATCATAAATATAACCTTGCAATCAGTGTTCCATTCTCATCTATGCAAAGAGAAAATTTATCATATCAGGTAAAAAGTATCATCGATGCAAAGCTTCAGGTATATAAAAAGAAGGAAAAAGTGTATTTTTCATCCTTCAAGTATTGTGAAAGTGTGATTTTCATCCCTAATGTTTTAAGTGGTGCAAATCAACCCCTTAAGTAACTAAACCGGTATACTAATCATCCCAACCTCGGTTTACTAACAATTTAGTGCCCATTGACACCAGTTTAAGCCCTCTAACTATCTCACTTGTGTACTAACAATCCATGCTACCATATAATTGTTAACATCAACACCACATATTTCTTTCTTACATCTATGTGCCTCGTTCATCTTTATTTTTCCATAGCTTTTCCCAACATTTATTGTTTATGAATTTTGTGTCTCAACTTAATTATTAAATATCTTAGCTTAAGTATTGATTCATTCACTCATTTTGTTTTTATGAAAAAAATAAATAAAAGCATTTATGTTAATCCTACTTTTTTTAGGAATTACTCTACATTGATTATCCTAAAAAAATAAGTTTAATGAAAAACAATCATATAGAACTAAACCTGCGTTTGGTCTGGCATTATATGACCCTATGTCTATGTTGCATATAATGTTAAATTACTTATATACCAAGACAAGGATGATTAATGCACTGGTTTAATTAGTTAAATGGTTGATTTGCTTCAATTAAAACATAAAGGATGAAAGTCACACTCTTGCAATACTCGACCATCCATCCAAAGCTTCAAAATTGTATAATAATCTGACACTATTGTATTATGTTTTACAGGACAACAACAAACTACACCTCAAGAGACTTGCCACATTCAGTTCCTGATAGAACCAGATTAGAAGAAAACTAGTCCGCACTAATCACGTGGGATTAAGATACTCCACTAATCACTGCATGAATTGAATAATAGGGAATCAAAATCCAACTTCATAGGCAAAAGGTGAATCGAAACGGTCAATCAAAGTTCTTAAAAGCCACTCCCGTTTGGAGCTCCCTCCGCGTTTCACGGGTTCGCTGCGGCCTCAGCGTTGCGCCACGTCGCCTCGCAAGCGACCGCGGCACCGCGCCCACGGCCCAGCGTCCGCGTCAAAGTTCTTAAGTCCAGTCTCAGTGGAGGTTTCATGGACACAGTTACCTAGATTGGAAACTATGTAACTGTGCCGCAGGAGTTTCATGGTGATGAAACTTCCCTCACATCCCATGAAACTCCTCTTAATTACCCTGCCATGTCAGCAAAACTGCTGATGTGGCAGTGAATTTAATGCGCATGAAACTCCCATGAAACCCCCCATTGAGACTGACCTAAAACCACTTCCGTTTGGAGCTCCCTCTGCGTTTCATTTTGTTTGTGTTCTTGCAGTGGAATGGTCAAGAAGAACCTGGTGCTAGGGGAGGGCTAAATATGGCAAAGTACAATAAAATCTTTACGAATTGTATAGAGTTTTGAACTGCAGTTTTCTTGGGTTTTTTTTGTCAGAGAGTAAACATCGATTTTGTAATTAGGCACCAGTGATAATGTGTGGGAAATGTATGAGGAACTGTACAAGAAGGTCATGAGGATCAGATCAATCATCTCATCATCTGAAGCTTCAATGTTAAACACAGATTTTGTAATTAGGCACCAGTGAATGTGTGGCAAATGTATGAGGAACTATACAAGGTTATGAGGATTAGATCAGTCATATCATCATCTGAAGCTTCGATGTGAAGCAGGTGAGTGATACTAATGCAGGGATATTTGAGTTTTTGGATAGACAGTCATGTAATTTTGCCTCTTTGTATGCATCTGCAGTCCTTAAATGAGTAAACTTTTTTGTGATTTATGTTCATGGTTTAGTCATCTTATTTGACAGCATTCAGACATGAAATTGTTAGTCTATTTGTTCTTGTTTGTTAGTCTATTGAATGCATGTTTTCTGACTGGGAAATGTGCCCTCACAGCATGCTTTACTTTTTTTTTTTTGGTCTCCTATCCATTGGCTTTGTTGCTCCCATATTCTTATAGCCTGATCTTGTTGCATGATCGTTTTATATATCGAACATGCTTCTGCGGTTCGGCCGTTATTGCTGTTCAGTGTGATTAGGTAGTACGTGCTTAAAAGGCTGTCATTTGTGTATTCAATTCACACGTTTACTTAGCATAGTGCATCTGGTTTTGCTATATAATATATTCTGGTGCTATATGGAGGCCTGCTGAATCATGCACCTTTATTGTTATGTGCTGACTGTTATTCTATACAAAATTATGGCTAAGGGAGACGTGAGAATTTTCTTTCCATAGTTTTATGAAATTTATCACCCAAGATGGCTGTTGATTTAAAGGACAAACAAATTTAACATAGTTGTATTTTGGGACAATTTCTATTTTTAATTTGTTTTCAATGATAGCAACTATGTTTTCAAACTAACAACTACTGGTCGATTTTCATATTATGGTATGATAGGGCGCGCAACCTAATGTTCTAGTTAGTGAATGGGAGACTCCATTGAAACAATACGTGAATATGGGGGCGATGACGCACCAGAAGACTCCATTGGTCAGGACTCAGGGCATATGTGAAGACGCAGGGTCTCGACGGACAGGCGAACCGCGTCACGGTCGTCAGTATCCCAATACGTATCGTGGTATCTTACGATACTACGATCTTACCAGACCAAAACGATACCAATATTAGCTAGTAACTTAATTTTCATAGTATCCCGATACTACATTAAGGCTCTACACGATCCTACCTATAATTTCGTAGTATCCCGATATTACAATACAATCAGTACTATTTAAATTAAGTTGCATTGAAAATAATATCAATAAGACCAATAACATATGCAAAAGGATAATTAAATTAACGAAACTCTATATTTTAGACCACAATATATATAAAATATATATTTTATGAAATCTGATAGAATCCCGATACTACGATTGTCGAGGAAAAGAACGATTACCGATACTAACAACCTTAGGCTATCTCCAACCCTCTTAGTAGGATGGAGTCCATAGAATTAATTGTAGTGGCACATAGGATTTTTAGGTGATGTGTCATGTATATTAAATAAGAAAGAGAGGAGAGAGGGAAAGAAACTGGGTCTTGCATGAGACCCAGTGTCTATACGAAAACCAATACACTAACACTATTAATATTAGCATTGGGGAGAGTATGTCTATATAGTTTATGAGGAAGCAAGATGATTGGCCAATAGAATGTATAAATAGAATGTATAGAAAAAAGTGAATGAATTGGTTAATTAATTATTTAGACTCTTGGTAGATGTGATGCATTGAACATCATAGTTTTTTAAGTAGTGTCTCTGTGACATGGCACACGTACCCATCACTTAGTCACTTTGGTTAGGGATAG
Source organism: Digitaria exilis (assembly GCA_015342445.1). Taxonomy (NCBI): domain Eukaryota; kingdom Viridiplantae; phylum Streptophyta; class Magnoliopsida; order Poales; family Poaceae; genus Digitaria; species Digitaria exilis. The sequence goes on along the minus strand of JACEFO010001754.1, from coordinate 1,417,015 downwards.
CCTTAGACCGCGACGCGTCGACAGGGGGTCGCCGCGACGGCTACAGTCTGCAGCTCACCGGTGCGGAGCGTGAATCGGCGGCGCAGTGTCTGGCAGGGACGGCGCGAGGGGTACAGCAGGATCAGCTCGACGCGGCGGAGGAGAGACTTCGCGTCGCCGGGCAAGCAGCTCGCCGGGGCGGAGGGGAGTCGACGCGTCGCCAGAGGAGCAGCTCGCCGAGGCGGAGAGCCTGCACGTCGCCGGGGGAGTAGCTCGCCGGGGCGGAAAGTCTGCGCGTAGCCGGGGTAGCAGCTCGCCGGGGGCCGGGGCGGAGGGGAGTCAGCGCGTCGCCAGGGGAGCAGCTCCCCGGAGCGGACGAGGGTCGGCGGCGTCGCCGAGGTGGTTTGCTTCCCATCGATCGGGGCCACAGCCCACACCCCAACTCCTCTGGATCTGAGCTCGCCGTTGAGAGAAAATTTTCTCCGCCGTTGACGACCACCGCCATCAAAGGGGAAGAAGAGCCAAATCCAACCGGCCACCAACCACGAACTCTTCAGCCATCTCTGCCCCCTCGGAGAAGATAGAGGCTAACACCACCATCGACTGCCAAAGTCGATGACACACTGGCCCCGGAATCCTGTACCCCCTCCCCAGCCTCGCCATTGACGCCGGAGTGAGACGCCAAAGAGACGAGGGAGAGACCGAGAAGAATTATTCCCTTGCGACTTCACCGCCATCGCCTGACCAACGCCACTCGGAAAAGCAAGCCGCAGAGGAGCTAGTAGGAAGTGAACTCCTCTATTCTAATTATGAATTAAATGTGCAGTGAGGGACAGAAATAGTAAGGTCTACTATAGGTTTACCATTCTGTGCCCAATCCTTTCGATTTGTGAAATAAACATCAAGGATGTTACACTGCTGCAGCCGCAGCCAGCACTACCGAGCACGAAGTAAAATTATACTTGTACGTAATGCTAAGCAGGGAAAAGTACATAATACATTAATCAGTACCGAAAGTCAGCATCATTCTCATGACGAGCGAACACTACAAGTCCATTACTAGTAATCCTTTTCTAATAAATACAGTAGCATTACCCAAAGGGTAAGCAAGTCCTGCTGACATGTTAAAACTAGTTACATAATCGTTTTTCCTAAACTCTTGACAATTTGATGGACTCCTTTTGCCAGCTTTGACAGACAAGAGAGTAGCCTCCGCTCTGTTTCTATTGTCTCCATCGTCTTAGCTAGGATAAGCATCATAGTCCTGTACAGGAAAACCTTTTTCAGGCACAAAAGAAAGCCAAATAGTACTACAGAGCTGTAAGACAAACAGAGGGAAAATACTGATACATTGATGCAGACACTAAAGAAAACAACCTTTCTGCATTAGAGAAGCTTGGAAAGCATAATATGGCAAGTCAGCAAGGATAGGTACTGGGTTAAATTAGAATCTATTTCTATTATAACAAAGTTGTTGAAAAGCAAGAAGTAAACCCATGTCTTAACTCAAATATACAACAATATAACAATTTGTAGACAGAGATGAGAAAAGCCTAATACAAGTGTCGAAGAGTTGAAATGGTCACATGCAATTATAGTGATTAGTGAGAAGTTTACCTCTTACAATCTTTCATCACGAAGGAAGCGATTTATCCTTTGGCTCAGATAGTGGACCAAGTCACCTTCATCACGAAGGATGCAAAATCAAGCTTAATCCTTCGGCTGGCACAACCATGTTGCTTGGCCTTAAAGGTACGGTAACGTACAACATCGTTGCCTACCTTGAACTTTAAAAGCATATCCGTATCCAACATGACAGCAACCACAAACCTTCTTAAGCCATGAGAATGATCAATAGTGCCATGAAAAAGTGGAATTTCCTCGTAATCCTCCATAACATAGATATATGAACTTAGCGATAAACTGAAACATTTCTGCACTTCCAATATGGCAATTTCTATTGTGGCCTCCACTGCATGTTCAATACATGCATAAGACATGTCGACAATTCCACATTTGCCTGTAATACGATCTTTAATCGGTTTCCATGGTATTACATCGTGGCATGCTATTGCACCGTCGATCAGCTGCAAATCATCTTCCTCCTGCTCTCCATTCTTGATCCTCATGTCAAACTCTACTAGAATAGAAGAAACCATTTCGATTGCTCTCTTAGGACCATTCATTTCAATAAGAGAACCCTACAAAATGATTGCTATTAGATGATAGCTCTAAACCATAAAATAGAACATCTAAAGCTAGATGTCTAACTAGCCATGTGTCAGCAGTTCCAAATAAATGACAGCATAAATTCTTAACACTTATGGAAACAAAATAAATTGATGTAAAATCACTAAGACACAATAAGAATTCTGTAAGATATAGATAATTCATATAAAATAAATTTGATTTAATATTTAAATATATGTAAATCAGCAAAAGAATAACAGAATATCAAAACCAAGGCCATAGTTAATACAGTATTTCCATTCCCAAGTGTTAAAGAGAAAGTGGTTGTTAAAAGCATCAGACGATGTACCTTCAATCTCATTTCTCTGCATGCGAAAGCATAGCAGCAATATTGTAAATAGGAAAACAATGTATAATTACAATGGTTGCTGATAATTATAGTACCTGCTGCACGAAGACAGGATCATCCCTGCTATGATTGAAAACATAGTTCAGCATGCAATCCCTGTTATCCCGTACAGCTATGTATCCATATAATTGTATTGGGCCACTACTGACAGGGGATTTGGCCAGCGTCAATGAGAAAAATTGCAGTATATGGTTCGGAAAATGGAATCGGCAATATCCCTGATAATATACACATTCCTTTGTTGTCTTCGTTAACATCATTGGTTCCAAACGAGCTGCATAACAATTGGCAGTTACTACATAAAAAATTATAGTATTACAATTGGTCCACATTATTATGCTGAGTCATAGCAAACCATCGTCTAAGAATAACTTATCACAACATCTAAGTTTGAATAGGTTTACGGACATATGATATTTTATTGTAAAAAATTACTAATATGGTGCACACAAAACCTCAAGACTTTTAGCACTCCCTCTGTCCCAGAAAGACATTACATCTGGATTAATGACATGAATTACCAAATCCCTTGGCATAAAAAAAACAGATTGGAAGTGCACATTAAAATTTGACATTGTGAATAAAACAAAACTAACAGATATGGTTCTAAGGTAACTGGGATTTTGCATATCAGTGATCATATGATACCATTAAATCTTGTTTTAGTGGATAATTCTTATCTTTTATGTTACACTATATGTTGCAAGTTGCATTGATCAATTTTATATGTTACAACACCTACTTTTGAATGCTTAATTTGTACAGGCAAATTACTGTATTATTGCGCCACTGCAGCTCGCCAGCAATGCTATAGCCCACCGGGTTCAGGTATGGGAGAGAATCCCCACACACGAGTGGGTATGGGTGGCTATAACCCGTGATGGTGTAACTAACTTTCACTCCAGAATATGAATAAGAACTGGGAAGATGTGTTTGTGATTTCGACCACTTACTCTCGTTACGGTCAGTAAAATCGAAACCAAACCACTCTTTGCTTAAAAGAGTATTCTTGTAAATGGCACCATCACGGTGAGTGCTGTTTTCAAATACATAAGGGGACCAAACATGTTCAGACGTATCTGTGACGACCTCCTTGGTTGAGCTCTCCTCCATCTTTGTTGTATTTATGCACTTGGTAGCGACACAAGCGAATGCCCTGTTCGGGTGGCGGATAAGCCGCCGTCTGGGCTGATTTTGGCTGGCGCATAAGACCAGCCGTTCGGCGGCCCGCGGCTGGTGGATAAGCCACGGTGGTCTCTCTCTCCTGCAGTTCGATGGCTGTAGCCTGTGGGCTTGTGGCTGGCTGGAGCTTATTGGATGGCTGGAGCTGGTAGCTGGCTGTTTCAGCGCCAGCACCTGCCCAGCCCAGCCAATTCCAAGCATCCGTACAGGCTGGAAGGCGGTACAGTAATAAGGTTGTATGGTCCAGGACCTGTAAAAAGAAGTTATCCAGCTCGATTAAGATGCATGTCATCCCAGAACAAATTTTCGGGATTTAAAACAGTAACAATAATAATACAAAGCTTGAAAATGATTTGCATCTCTCTGATTCCGGTGATAACATAAATCAAAAGGTAAAAGAAATTGATATTCCTTTCTCCTTCAAAATCAACACGAATATTATCTCCAACAAAAATCAACACCAATCCAGATCCAGCATTCCACACGCCAGATCAGCCTTTTTTTGGTGGGTGGGGGGAGTTCAAAATTCCAGATTCAAAAGTTCATCGCGAGGAGCACAATGTTCAGCAAAGGAAAAGAAGCATGAAAAAAAACCCTAAATGACGATTCAGATGTTGATTTGATTTCCCTGGTGCGGAGCTGATGACTAGAATATCTTCGGCAAGCGTTGAAGGACGCGAGGTAGAGAGGAGCCGAAACTGCGGAGCAATTCAAGAATTGGTCGTGGGAGATTTGCATCATCACCGACAAAAAAAGCATCACAATCCAGACCCAACATCACTTCAAATCCGAAAAATTGGGCATACATGTTCGGGAACAATAAATGGAAGAAGCCAACAGCAGACCGTGAAAGAGCTGGTGTCGACGCTATCTGTGAAGAAGCATCTTGGCGTGCAAGCGCTCGAGGGCACCAACGAGATGGATCCGAGAAGACTCCGCGGCGGAGCCCAATAATCAACCGTTGCATCTCTACCGCTTCGGTACTCTACGGCGGCCCGGGGTTGGATTGGGGTGAGTGGCGGCGCGGGACGGGACGGAGGGGGTGGGTAGCGGCGCCGGCGCCTGAACTGAAAGGATAGGGTTTCGACGTACTACCTCGGTCCCAGATTTATACAAGTCGTTTGGGTGTTCGTGCTACGTGTTTGACTAGATTTGTAGAAAATATCTGCAATATTTAGATCTTTAAATATTTTTTATAAAAAATTAGACCTTAATATCTATCTAGTGATATCAATAGTATACCATAAAATTTATTATAGTTTTATATATAATTGACTATAACATTTTCTCGGGAAGTGAGAAAGACTATAATTTTGAAGCACAGAGAGTAGTTTTTACCAGCGTGCCATTATTAAAAAGAAAAGGTCTATTCTCGGCCACCTAAAGAGGGCAATTTGAACTGCGGTATCCGCGAGTTTTGGGTCTCATGCGTGCGGGTTCAAAAATAGGGTTTGGATAAGTTAGGATTTGAAAGAAAAAATAAAGGCAATATGATTATATGGTAGAAGTTTTTAATCGTTCATAATCTTTTATATTTATATATGGTGGGGAGGTCTTCCTCGTAACAAAATCCTTTCACAGATCTACATCTTAAGGAATCTCTAATTCCAGTAGTCTATTAAAACAAAATAAAATAAAAATCAACTAATTTAAAAATTACGTTCAATTCAAGTATGTAGGGCTAGATTTTTTTATTTTAATATAAAATATATGAAAACTTGTTCTTAAACTTCTTTCATATTGCTAGTTTGGGGAGCCTTGGTACGTCTTCGAACTCTGATAATGGTGTAACAGAAATGCTTTTAAGACTTAGTAAAAAGGGCATAGTAATAAAAATGAGGTAAATATGTAAAAAATAATTTGTTAAAATTTCTAATATAATAGTTGATACAAGTTAATAAAAAGTCCATATTACTCCCCTCAACTATAAGCAAAGTCTACATAACCCCCTAAACTATCTTTTGGTTTATTTTACCCCCTGAACTATGTCACTTAGTGTATTCTACCCCCTAATACAATTTGTCTTTCTTATTTCTCCAAGCACAAGTTGAATTTTAATTTCAAATTTTGTATGATTGTAGTGAACATCACAAATTATATCAGAAAAATATGTTATGAATTTTTCGTCATTACTTTTTGTATAATATAGTGTCCTATGGATTAATTGAATATTAAATATCTTACCCCATCAAAATACTGACAAAAAATCATTTTATATTTTTCTATCATGCATTACGATGTCTACTATCATCTCCTAAAATTTGAACGTAATATGACACTTAACATAGAAAAAATAAAAAAGACAAGGTGCATTAGGGATAAAATAAGCCAAATGACATAGGTTAGGGGGTAAAATAAACCAAAAATTAGTTTAGGGAGTTAGGTGGACTCTTCTTATAGTTGAGTGGAGTAATTTGGATTTTTTACATAAAATTAATATTCAATATTTATTAGGCGATCTCTAGACACAGAACACCCTCACGATAGCATAACACGAGAAACTCCCTCCACCGTCCAGGTGCCATGAACATTCCTATCCTCTTTTTTGTGGGACAAAAATTGACGCTTGTCTTCCTTCCTGTCCGCGCCGCTTGTACCGATGCACATGCCTCGTCGCCAGCCCCGGCGACACCCCCTAACACCGGCGAGGACTGCTCTTTGCCTCCCCCACCTCCTCCTCCAACTCGGTTGTTGGGACGCCGTTGTCATCATCTTCGAGTCCATCGAGTTGGAAGAGGCTTTGGTGGAAAGGCGATGAAAGCAGTGCATGTAAGTCTTGACTAACTAGAGCTTTGCTTTGATAAACATCTTCTGTCTTCAATTACAAATGTACAACCAGCTTGAAGTTCATGATCTCAATAGAAGACTGGTTGAAATGCAAATGTGTTAGAGATGACAAAAAAAAACCTTTATTTTGTTGGTTGCATGTGCATGTGCCGTTGCCGCATTCAAGATACGGCGCCCTGTTAAGATGTACCTTGATAGCAAGACAGACATGATAATAGCAGGCGGGCGACATCCTATGAAGGCAAAGTACTCCGTTGGTGTCGGTGCCTGATTTGGTCACACCGGCACTAACTAGTGATCGCGTCGCTGACTTTGTGTGGGATGGCGGGTTTGATCGATCAGTGTCTAAACACGGGGGTTTTATCCTGGTTCCGGCCGTGAGGCCGTACGTCCAGCAGTGGTGCGTAGCACCGAGTTTCGTGTTGCTCGTAGTAGGGGAGTACAAGCAAGGCGGGAGAGGGAGTTCGACTCCCAAGTCTCTGTGATGTGTGTGTGTTGAGTGTATATGTGTTGGACTCAGAATCGAATCGCCCCTTGTTGCATGGGTTTCCCTCCCCTTTTATAGACCAAGGGTGAGGGAAGACGTACATATGTGTTCGTGGTGCTGATGTTGCGAGATGCACTGTGCTGCCCACATCGTGCACTGTGCGAGCGGGAATCGCGGCTTTCAACTCTTGCTGACGGCATGGTTGTCACCATCGCTGACTTCTTGTTAGCCAGCCGTTGCTTCGAGGGGTGTCGATCGAGGGTGGGTGCGGTGGAATGTCTTTTCGTCGTTCACCGGAGGTCCTTTTTCGAGGCCCTGCGTCGTGATGCAGGGGAGGACCGGTCGTGGAGTGGTTGGCGTCGTGGTACGGCCTGTCACCGGCCCTGTCCGCACAGGGCCTGGCTCAGGGGCACAGTGCCTGGCTCAGTTGGAGGCGACCGGTGTCCCATCCGAGGCGTGGTGAAGCGGAGCGTGCGGTCATGTCCCGCATTTTATTGCGTTCGGGGTGGAGTCCCCGAGACCGGCTCAAGGATCTCGACCGCGGAGGGAGGGTCGATCGTGACGGAACTTCATCCGAGGGTGAAGGGTACCCTCGAACGAGACGGAGACGCTCGTTCGAGGGCATAACGAGACGGAAATTCCCCATTCGGCGGCACCGGCGTGATGGGCCCTTCTCGGGCCGCCGCGCCTTTGAGCTTCTTCCTGTGGCCTTCTCGTCGGGCCACCTTGGGACGTAGTTTGGGGTACCCCGTGGTTTGGTACCCGACAGTAGCCCCCGAGCCCCCGAGGGTATTTGGAAGTCAATCCCTCAGGGGTTTGGTTGCCCTTCTCGGATACCGAACTACGGTGGGGGGGCGCTAGCGCACCCGCGGGTGTAGCCCCCGAGGGTGTGGGAGAGTGTTCGACACTCTCGCACACCCTTTGCCTGTGCTTTCTTGGAGGCGAAGTTCCTGGTAGCCCCATTCGGGGGCCAGGGGAAGATGTATACTACGCCATCCTCGGTTTCGGGCTGGAACATAGGTTCCTAGGTGAGCTGATAACGGGCAGTTTGAGTGGGCGTCCATGCCTCGTTCGCCGAGGGTAGGCTCGCGGTCATCGGACATGCCCATGAGAGCTTTTGCAAAGGTCTTCTAGACGGGACTCGACCTCGTTCGTGGGGGTCAAGGGCTCGGCGCTCCCCCTTGTAGGGTCCCTTAGTCTAGATGCCTTTGCCTAGCCTCAAACTCGCCAGATGGGTGCCCTCGATTGAGTGGGTCCGAGGCTTTCCCTCGAGGGTACCGTCGAGCGTCCCTGACTCGGTTATTCTGGGGTGCCTGTAGAACCCTCGACGGGCTAGGCTCGAGCCCCTGATTGGTAAGATGGTAATTTCCTCCGTTCGAGGGGGAGGCTTCTGAATTACTCCTCCACGTATCCCGCTTCGCTCGGGATAATGATGGCGGTTGCATAATTTATGGATGCCGTGGAGGAAGATGCGCGCGCCTTTTTAGGCGACGTGCGGGTCGTGGCCTGGGCGAGGTGACCGCACGACTGCGGCGCCCGACCTCCTTGATTACCGTGGGGCGGTTTGTGCGTCCGTGGCGTTACGCATTCCGGGCCCATCCGTCGGTCTCGTTTCGGCGAGCGGGTATATCGCCCCACGTTTCTGCGGCTTGCGGGTATAAATAGTGCACTAGGGCGGCCGTTGATGTGGTACGTCCTAGTTGCCCTAGCTTGCTCCTGTTTTTCTTCTTCTTCCGTTCTTGCTGCCGCCATGGTTCAGGTTCAACTCGTAGACCCCGCGCCATGGAAACCATCTTCGGCGACCGTGTCCGGGGAGTTGCCTCCGAATGTTGACGGCGAGCCGCCGGTGTGGATCTCGCCGGGGGCTGCTGCAGAGCCAAACCCCCCCAGAGGCTATGTCGTTAGCCTCGCTCGTCTCCATGAGCGGGGCTTTGGCGTGCCTGCAAGCCGCTTCTTGAGGGCGCTGTGCTTCCACTATAAGGTGGAGTTGCACAACTTCTCCCCCAACTCGATCTCCCAGGCGGCGGTGTTCGTCGCCGTGTGCGAGGGTTACCTAGGAATCGAGCCCCACTGGGACCTATGGCGGCATCTCTTCCGCGGCGAGCTCCATACGGAGAGCGTCACCAAGGGTGTCCGTCGCCCTGTTCGTGCCGGCGGCCTGGTGCTCCTTGTGCGAGAGTCCCCGGAGGAACTTGTACATCCCCTGTTCCATTGTTACCAACAACCCAGATTGGGACAGGGGGTGGTTCTACGTTCGCAACGATCGTGACCACCTCCCGGCGTACACCGGGAGGATCTTGACAGAGAAGCCCGACTTTTGGGGCTACGGTGTGTCGCCACCGGACCGTCAGCAGAAGCTTGGCCCCTTCGTCGAGGCCCTTCAATGTCTTGCAAGGTATGGCCTTACCGCCGGTGGCGTCATCGCGAACTTCCATCGGCGGCTGGTGCTTCCTCTTATGGAGAGGAGGCTCCTGCTGTCGGAGATGGTTCCGGGGGCCAACACCAAAGGTGTGGTGATGGCGCCGGAGCCGCTGAGCGTTGATGTCGCCCTTCAGCGCGCGCGGCGCGCGCGGCGCGCCGTCGACCGTATGTCGGGTAACCCATGGGTGGTGCCCATGAGGCCTGAGGACGGACACCTGAGCTTTGTAAGTGTACCTTTTCAACATTAGTATTGCCTGTCGTCCGAGTTTTGATCTTTGTATAACGATGTAGCGGTTGTATTCGCAGGGGCTCTCCCGTGGCCATTCCTACCGGCCTCCCGTTCCAGAGGACCGGGCCGCCAACCGTGCTCACGTCGATGAGGCGAAGCGAAAAAAGGACCGGAAGGATAAGAGGCGGAAACGGCGAGAGCAGAAGAAGAGGAAGCATGGGGAGGAGAACCGGGATAGGTGGAGGCAAGGCCTTTCGCCTCTTCCAACGCCGGAAAGCTCCCCGGGCCGGGAGGACGAGGATTCCGACGACTGGGCTTTTGCGGCGAGAAGTCCGTCCCCCGTTTGAAGGTCCTCTGATCCCGGTGCCCTGTCATCGCGACGCTTCTTCTACCGACGTGGCGGGCCATGAGGTTTCGGGTTCCGCAGTTCCAGAGGGGACACGCGAGGAGCCTAGCGCCTCGGGGGTCGACGCCCTTGAGGTACCCGTTGCGCTCGTTGAAGTCGAGGGTGACGGCGAGCGGCGTGCCGCGGGCCGGGTCGTGGATGACGTCGGTGACGACGCCCTTGAGGTATCCGTTGTGCTCGCCGAAGCCGAGGGCCATGGCGAGCGGCGTGCCGCGGCCCGGGTTGTGGATGACGTCGGTGACAATGTTCCGTCCTCGGGAGCCACCGACGTGGTGCTCGACGCCGCTCACGACGGCACCCTCGAGGATCCCACGAGGCGGGAACGTGCATCGGTCGAAGAGCGTGGCGCCGTGCTCGCCCTCGAGGGTGCTCCGAGGGAAAGGCCGGCTACCGCAGAGGCGGGAGAAACCGCGCTCGAGGGCCACCGTGGCGATGGGCCTCGCGAAGAGACTCATGCCGCGGGGGCCGAAGTTTTGTCGGGGGACGTCATGGCTCCGCGTGGCGCGGGATTGGCTCCGTCACGAAAACGGAAGCTTCCCATCGTCCGGTGAGTTCCTCTAGCCGCTCAGTTGTTCGTCGAGGCTTGACATCTTGAATCATCCTCATTTTCCTGCCATCGTTTTATGTAGCCGCGCCGGCGGGCGAGTTCCTCTTTCTCTCGCCCCGACCAAGGCTCTCAAGATCGGGGCGAGTTTGTCGCCTCACTCGTCATCACAGCTCCGGGGCCCCAACAACGAGGGGGTGCAGGATTTCGTCACCTTCTTTGACGCAAAGGGGGCGTCGGAGGACGGGCAGCGCTCGTTGGAGGAACCGCCTCGCCTCCTTAAGGGGGCGGGGCCTATGCTTCTAGAGGGGGCGCCACATGCCCTCGAGGGGGGTGCCGAGGCGTGCCGCGAGGTGAGCCCGGCTCGCGCCGGCGAGTGTGACATCCCCGATTTTTTGAAAGGAACGAAGTTTGACCAAAATCAAAATTTGGTCAAAATTCGACATAAATTTGAAGTAAAAATGTATAATTGATCGGCAAGATTGGAGGAGAATGTTTGACACAAAATTGGGATGAAATAGAGTATGGAAATAGCACAATTAAATGGAGAAAGAAAAAAAGGGAAAGGTCACTATTCACCATCTGAAAACGGAATTTTGATTAAGTGTCATTTTCAGTGAACAACTAGCCAAATGTAGAGGTTGGTTGTGAGCAAACGTTCATCATATGACCAAGATGTAAAAAGGAAAGATGTTAAGCAAAATACACTAAACAACTTTTATGTTTGGGTCATACCTATATTTTGTCTGAAACAGGAGAAAATCAAGCTCAAAGATTGAATCAGCAAATAATTCAGTAAATTCAGAGTTTCAGAGGCTGAGTTGAAATTTCTCAAATTGAGCTCAAACTGTTGAGAATTTGAAAGAGGTCCAAAAATAATAAATGAAATTCAAGTCAAGGCAAAGAACTTTTGTGTTTTGAGGAATAGCATGCTCTATTCAAAATTTGGGAGTAATTTGAGTTTGAAATCTGAATGAAGCTAGGGTTTCAAAAGGGGGTGGACAAATGAATTGGCTGAAACATTCAGAGCTCGATTTTGAGTTTTTGGTTGAGAATCTCACCTAGGTCCAAAAAGAGAAAGTGAAATTCGAGTGTTAATCTACAACTTTTATTTTAGGATCGAAGAGAGTTTGAATTTGAATTCAAAAGTAATTTGAGATTTCAAATTTACTAACTCTGAAAATGGGGAAAAGTTGCGCCCGAACCTTGAGCTCGAAAATACTGGATTAAAACAAGTTCGAATCACAAAGGTGGTAAGAGGAAAGTTGGTGTACTTGGATCAATCTACAGGTTCTATTCTTGGTGTTTGACAAGTTTGAATAAGTTTTTGGACGATTTTGAGCCGCAATCTCTCGGTTATGGAAAGGGAATGGAGGGAGTTGCTTGTGTGCCTGCTTGTCGTCGGTGGCAGAGGCGGTAACGCCGGTCCACGCGTCGTTGCCGTGCTGAGACAGCGCCGGCGAGCCCTGCAGTGAGGTGGCCACTTCATGGCGGTAACTCCGTCCATATATACTTCATGACCATCTCCTTTTCGATTCTTTTTCGTCACTCGCCTCCTTTTTTTTCTTCTTGGCCGCCGGCGGAATTCGCCACCGTCCCTCCTCCACCGGTCGATTCCTTCCACCCAAATCTTCCTCTTGATCTCCTTGACCTCCTGATTCAATCGTTGTTCACAGTCATCCTCTGTAGAGCTCCCAAATCGTAACCTTCCTCGCTTCCGTCGAGCCGCCGCCACCATAGATGCCGGCGCACGTGGGTAGGCTTGCTCCGGCTGTCTCAGTTCAAGATAGAGGGTGAGCTAGCTTCCTCTTGGTCCGTAGTTGCTCACAGGCTAGGTTTTTGCAGCCTTCCCGTCGTGGTTTGGTCGGCCGGTGAGGCCCTGCCTTGCGCCGCCGCCTGCTCCGCCGCGGGGGGTCTCCGAACTGTAATCGATGGAGAAGAGAGGGGTAGTAGGTGCGCCGGGTCTTGGGGGAGCTGTTGGTGCCGTTCCCTTGGCCGGGGAGGCTCGCCGCCGGCGAGGGGCCGCGGTCAGGGTCGGCGGGGGGGAGGGGGGGCGCCGGCCATGCCGCTCCTCTGTTTGAACAGAGGGAGGGACCGCGGGGTTGAAGAAGGAAAAGCCGGGGGGTTGCTGCAAAAGTGCTTAAGAGGTTTTCTAAATAGATTTAAATTTCGTGTTTTTCACCTTTTAATTCATAGAAAATCATAGGAAAGTCCAAAAATGATGAAATAAATTTTGTTAAACTTGTTTTAAAATTTGTCATCCATTAAAAATGCTAAGTCATTAAGTGTAGATAATTAATTTAATTCCTTTGTTTAGATTAATTAAATAAATGTTAATAATTTCTAAAAGGGTTAAAATTATGAATAATTCTTTTATAATTAGAAATGATTTCTAAAATTGTTTTATGTACTTATTTAAATGTTTTACCCTTTAGAAAATGATTTTAAATCATTAAAATCAACTAAAAATGATTTAAGGCAAGTTTTATTAAAGGAAAAATATAGGTGTGTCTTTAAAAATCTTGGGTAGTTTGTGTTGGCTTGCAACTTTATCGAGAAGGGAAAGTTGTTTAGCTTCTTTGAAAAATGTTGCATAGCATATCGCTAACTTGCATTACGTTTTAGTATCTCAAGCTTCGGAGTACGAGCTCGTTGGGTTCGCGGAAGAGCAGCGACAAGTCAAGGAAGTGATCGTCATCGCTCCGGAATCTCGCATCGCGGAAGAATCTACCCTGCTCGTGATTCCAGGCAAGTCCTGGTGCATTTTTGAATCACCCATTTATTTCATAATATTCATGAGTCCAAATCTTATGATTTTATGTGCATTAGGTTAGGGATTGGTTGAAACCCTTTCATGCATAAAATAATCCTTGGTAGAACTATCCTTGCTTAGTTAAGAACCTTGATTAGCAATGTCTACATTGGCTATGCTTAGAAAGGTTAAGTAAAAGATGAGGAACTAGGTCATCACCAATCTTATATGAATCATGAAAGATTTGAGTTGAAAGATAGTGGGCAGAAGCTGGTAGGAGAGATTGAGGTAAGCTCGATCCTTAGTTCTGCCTACTTGCTCAAGTGACTAAGGACCGTTCCGTTGTTTAATTGATTAATCAAGTGATTCTACCTGGTTTCTTACTGGGTTATGGGACCAGTAAAGCCAATTAGATTAGTTGGTTCACTAATTGGAAATATCGCTTACCCGTGCTTGCTGGGTCGGAGAAAGGCGGGGCCGTAGCCGGTAACTCACGGGGTGGTCGCCAGACGTGGGGCCCACGTGGGGGTGCGTTCCCGGGTTCGAGTAAGGATATTTCCGGTCGTTGGCCCAGCTGATTGAAAGGTTGTGGCGTACAGTAAGTTCGACTGTGCGTGACTGGGGGCTAGGTACCTCCTGCAGGATGTACATTGATCCGGATCGACACAACTCTTGGTTATGAGTGCACTTGATCAGGTGTTAAACATCGTAGAGGAAACAAGTTGAACAAGAGGAGGTTGATTCATAAATGCTGGTTGAGCTTAGTACAACCTGTATGCAAAATATTTTATAACCTAGATGAATAAGTAACAACTCAACTGAGCATAAAATACATAAAATATAAGGATCAAGTTTTAGTAATGCTTTTAAGCAAAAGAGTCGAGTCAGCCAAATCCACAAAAGGCCCAATCATATCCTTTGAGAGTCTTTTCTTTGGTAATGCGGGTAAGTCTTGCTGAGTACCTTCGTACTCAGGGAATCTCCCTTTTGTTTTTCAGAAGAGGCTACGGAGGAGATTGCCAAGAAGATCCAGAAGACCTAAATCATCGTGGTCCCGATGATTTTAGGGTTAAGCCGGAGGCTGTAGATATGTGTGATATAGAACTACCTAGACTGGTTTGTATTAAACCCTTAGTAATGGCTTGACTTGCATTTAAGTTCTCTTCAAAACCTGGCTTGTAATAAGTAAGAATCTTGGTATGTTGTGTAAAAATGGTAATGCTCGTTGTGTTCTCCTTACCGAAAACGATCCTGATGTATGGCAAAGATATGAGATAACGTGGTTTATCGAGGAGTCCTTGGGACACTCGACAGATCACCAGTTTAAACTGTTTGAAGTGCGTCCGATGACCGTAACAGGTCGTTATGGCGCACTTGAGCCTGTTTAAATTGGCGGTTCTGCCACAGCGAGCCTTCGGCTGTGGGGGCGGCTCGCGCTATCGAATCGCCCCCCACGCAGCTGGAGGGTGCCGAGGCATGTTCTGACAATGCGCCGTCCGCCTCGCACGGGGAGGCTGGACCGTTCCGTCCGAGGGGACGGCAGTCGTCGTGGAGAGCGGTGGGTCCATCCTATCTGGCGGAGGTGGATTCCCCCTCCTGCCGGAGCTGGCGGAGGCCTTCCAAGTGCGGGTCCCTGAGCCGCAGGAGCGCGAGGGTGGCGAGGCGGCGCCACTGACTCTGGTTCAGTTTGGCGCGGGCCGCACAGCGGGAGAGTTCGACGGGAGGTGTGTTCGTGTCGACGAGCACGGTGCGCCCATCCACTGGCAATGTACGCCGGTCTTTCCCAGCCGTTTGTCCGCGACGCCGAGGCGGAGGAGCAGCTGTGGGCGGCTCAGTTGGAGCGTGGCCAGGCGGTCGTTAATGCGCTGAATGACGCCCTTCGTTTCCATCAGGACGTCGGCACGGTTCAGCAGGTTGAGCCTGCCCTTGCCTGTTGTTGATGTAGATGCTTCTTTAGCCCTTTGGCGTTCCTCGTGATGACCATTTCCTCTTTTCGTGTAGAAACTCCACAAGGAGGCGTACATGAAGAATGATCAAATTATTGCCTTCCTTGCGGACATCCGCGCCTTGGAGGAAAGGGTGGAGGCTCAGGGCCTCCAACTGTCCGACCTCGCGGCTGCCCAGGACCGCGCGCTCGATGAGAGCCGGGAAAAAGGCGAGGTCATTGCTTGCCTAGATGACTCGGTCCTGTCCCTGCGCGGCGAGCTTGCTACCGTCAACACTCGGTTGGAGCGGGAGCGTGCTGCGTATGCGGCCGTCGAGTCGTCATTGGAGCAGGAGAGGCGATTGCTGGTGGAGGCTCGAGACCAGCTCGAGCAGGAACCGTCGGCTCGAGAGGCGTCCGAATATCGAGCCCGGGAGCAGGAGAAGGCGCTCGAGGCGACCAGGGGTCGGGCCGAGGTCTTCCAGAAGGAAGTCGAGGGTGAGCTTTCTTTCCCACGATCAGTTTTCCGCCTAGCTTCCTTTTCTGACGTTCCTTTGTTGGTGCAGAGCTGAGGCAGGTGCTCAGGGTCGAGAGGGACTCCAGGGAGGCTCTTCAGGTGGCTCACGCGGCGAGCCAGCATGAGCTGGATGATCTTGAGCAGGTTGCTCTCGCTGCTTGCAACGAGATCGCTGGAGCCGACGCGCAGTTCGGCAGCTCCCTGGTCAGTCGTCTCCGGGCGCTCGGGGGACACGTCACCTCGCGTGTGAAGGATGCCCTGCTGGTGGGGATCCGGAAGGCGCTCGGAGTAGTGACGACCCACTACCAGGCGGATCTCTCGAAGCTCGCCGCCCGGTACGTCGTTGCTAACGACCTTGACGACTAGGTGGCGATGGCTGCCATCAACGAAGCCGACGCTGCCGCGGACGAGACGGCGCGAGTGCTGGCCGGTTGCTTCGAGGGTGTCCTCTTTCCTGGCGAGGGTGACGGTGGCTGGGATGACTTGAGCGGTGGGGGCGATCCCTGAAAGGCCTCGGGCCATAGAGCCCGAGTGTAAATAGTAGCTTTTAGAGACTTATCTTTTTCGTTTGCTGGGTATGAATAATTTCGTTAGACCATGAGCATGGCCTTTGGTTTGTTTTTCGGGTTCTTCCTCACGACCACCTAGTTGGTGCTGGCTTTAGGATCGTTCACGGAAAGCTCAGGCGTTGGAGGACTTAACGTTTTTCGTACCCCTTTCGAGGGGGTTGGTTCGCGATCAGTGCCCCCTGCCGTAGCCGTTCGCGCGCCTAACGCCGTTTTCCAAAGGCGGTCGCGAGTGAGAAGTGCCGACGCTTTGCGCAAAAAAGAGTTGGAAAAAACGATTGATGTTTTTTGGGGTTTTACCCCCGTGCTAGCCCCCGAGGGAGGGATGATCCTAGCGAGGGTAGGATTGCCCCTTCCTCAGGTTGAGGCTAACCCCGCAGGAGGGTTTATTCAAGTCGAAGATATGTACAGAAATCTTAGGGCTCGAGGGCCGTTCTAAGGGTAGAAGCGATATAGCTGCTGTATGTTCCAAGCGTTTGCTAGGATCTGCCCTTCTTCGTTCGCGAGCTTGTATGTACCGGGCTTGAGCACCTCGGCGATGATGTACGGTCCTTCCCATGGAGGCGAGAGCTTGTGGCGTCCCCTGCTGTCCTGCCGAAGCCTCAACACGAGGTCCCCCTTGTTGAGGTCTCGACGCCGGATCTTTCGAGCTTGGTGTCGTTGCAAGCTTTGTTGGTATCTTGCGGAGTGGAGCAGGGCTACGTCTCGTGCTTCATCAACTTGGTCCAGCGAGTCCTCTCGCGCCTGCTCGTTCCTCCGTTCCTGATAAGCCTTGAGCCTTGGGGACCCATATTCCAGGTCAGTGGGGAGGATCGCCTCTGCCCCGTAGACGAGGAAGTAGGGGGCAAACCCTGTCGCTCTGCTCGGGGTCGTTCTCAGGCTCCAGATCACGGATGACAATTCTTGTACCCACTTGTGGCCGAATTTCTTCAGCTTGTCGTGGATTCTTGGCTTGAGGCCTTGCAGGATCTTGCCGTTGGCACGCTCTACCTAGCCATTCGTTTGTGGGTGCGCCACTGCCGACCAATCCACCCGGATGTGGTAGCTGTCGTAGAACTCCAGGAATTTCTTGCCCGTGAACTGTGTGCCGTTGTCGGTGATAATAGAGTTTGGAACCCCGAACCTGTGGACGATGTCGGTGAAGAAGAGCACCGCTTGCTCGGATTTGATCTTGCTGATGGGTTGAGCCTCAATCCACTTCGAGAACTTGTCGATGGCCACCAGCAGGTGTGTGAAGCCCTCGGGCGCTTTCGTCATCGGTCCGACGAGGTCCAGTCCCCACACGGCGAAGGGCCATGTGATGGGTATGGATTGAAGCGCATGGGCCGGAAGATGCGTCTTGCGTGCGTAGAATTGGCACCCTTTGCATGTTCGAACAACCTCCGTGGCGTCGGCCACAGCGGTGGGCCAGTAGAAACCTTGCCGGAAGGCGTTACCTACTAAGGTGCGTGGGGCGGCATGGTGCCCGCACACACCCGCGTGGATATCGCGGACCAGCTCCCTTCCTTCGGGAATCGGAATGCATCGTTGTAAGACTCCCGAGGCTCCTCGCCTGTATAGCTCCCCCTCGATCGTGAGGAAGCGTTTAGCCCTTCGGGCGACGCGCCTTGCCTCCGTGTGATCCGGGGGCAAGGTGCCTCGCTCGAGCCAGTCCAGGTACGGAGTTCGCCAGTCTTGAGATGTTGGGGCTTCGTCGACTTCCATGACTTCGGCTTCGTCTTCCGAGCGGGCCTCGTAACCTATGGACTCGCCCTCTTCCGTCGAGGGGTCTATGTCCATGGGTTCGAGGGTGGCGGCTCGAACGTCGGTTGTCTTCGAGGTCTTCGTGTGAGGGGAAATGGCGATTGAGGGCTTGTTGATGTCCTTTGCGAACACGTTCGGGGGACGGTAGTTCGTCCCGATGCGATTTTGGCCAGCTCGTCAGCCTCCTCATTGTATCTTCGGGCGATATGGTGGAGCTCGAGGCCCTCGAATTTGTCCTCGAGGCTACGCACCGCCTCGCAATAGGCCGCCATTTTCTCATCGTGGCACCTTGAATCCTTCATCACCTGATCAACGACTAGCTGGGAATCGCCACGAATGTCCATGCGCTTGATGTCGATTTCGAGGGTGATGCGCAAACCTGCGAGCAGCGCCTCATACTCCGCCATGTTGTTGGATGCAGGGAAATTGAGGCGCACGACATAACGAAGGTGTTCCCCACGGGGTGAGATAAAAAGCAGACCGGCGCCCGCGCCTGTTTTCATCACAGACCCATCGAAATACATTTCCCAGCAATCGATACTGGCCTTCGAGGGTGGGAGCTGAGTGTCTGTCCATTCAGCTACAAAGTCAGCCAGGATTTGGGATTTGATGGCCTTTCTTGGCGCGTAAGTAAGGGTTTCCCCCATCAACTCCATTGACCATTTTGAAATTCGACCGGAGACTTCGCGGTTTTGTATGATCTCGCCCAAGGGGAAAGATGATACAACGGTCACCGGGTGCGCTTCGAAGTAGTGTCGTAGTTTGCGCCGAGCCAACACGATGGCGTAGATCAGCTTCTGGATGTGGGAATACCTTGTCTTGGTTTCGGCCAAGACCTCGCTGACGTTGTGTACTGGTCATTGGACGGGCAATGAGTGCCCTTTCTCGGTTCTTTCTACTACGATCACAGCGCTGACAACTTGAGTAGTGGCAGCGACGTAGAGTAGGAGAGTTTCGCCTTCCTGTGGCGAAGTGAGGACCGGCGCATTCGTTAGCGCCGTCTTGAGTCGGTCCAAGGCTTCCTGGGCCTCCGTAGTCCAGGTGAAGCATTCGTACTTTCTCAGGAGTCGGTATAACGTGAGTCCCCTTTCTCCTAGCCGCGAGATGAAGTGGCTCAAAGATGCGAGACATCCCATCACCTTTTGTACCCCCTTTAGGTCTTGAATCGGCTCCATTCGTTGGACCGCCGTGACCTTCTCGGGGTTGGGCTCGATGCCTCGCTAGGAGACGACGAAACCCAAAAGCATGCCTCGAGGCACGCCGAAAACGCATTTTCGGGGTTGAGTTTGACCCCATGAGCTCTGAGACAGTCGAACACGATTTTGAGGTCGTGCACCAGGTCGTCCGCCTTCCTGGTTTTGACAACGATGTCATCGACGTATGCCTCTACGATGCGACCTATATGATCTCTGAAAACATGGAGCATACAACGCTGATATGTAGCCCCGGCGTTTCGAAGGCCGAAGGGCATCGTAACGTAGTAGTACATGCCAAAGGGAGTGATGAAGGAAGTCGCAAGTTGATCAGACTCCTTCATCTTGATCTTGTGATAGCCGGAGTAGACGTCAAGGAAACACAAGAGTTCACATCCTGAAGTGGAATCTACTATCTGGTCTATACGTGGTAAGGGAAAAGGGACCTTTGGACATGCTTTATTCAAGCCAGTATAGTCTACACACATTCTCTATTTCCCATTCTTCCTTTTCACTAGTACAGGATTAGCTAGCCACTCGGGATGGAAGACTTCCTTGATGAACCCGGCCTCCAGTAACTTGCGCACCTCCTCGCCTATGGCTCGCCGTTTGACTTCATCGAATCGGCGTAGCCGCTGCTTGACCGGCTTGGAGTGGGGGCGGATGTCAAGGGAGTGCTCGGCGACCTCCCTCGGAATGTGTGGCATGTCCGAGGGGCTCCACGCAAAGATGTCGGCGTAGGCGCGGAGGCAGTCGACGAGCACCACTTCCTATTTGTCGCTGAGGGCGGAACTGATCGTCAACACCTTGCCGTCATCGCCGTCAGGGTTGAGCGGAATCGTCTTGGTGTTTTCGGCGGGCCCGAAACTCCTGTCCTGACGCTCGTTAGCGTCGGGGGGCATGTTGGTAAATGCCTCCAGGTCCGCCACGAGGGACTCGTCGAGGGCCAGGGCTTCGGCTAGCTCGATGCTCTCGACATCACATTCGTAGGCGTGTTCGACCGTTTGGCCAACAGTGATAATTCCGTTAGGCCCCGGCATCTTCATCTTCAGGTAAGTGTAATTCGGGATGGCCATGAACTTAGCGTAGCATGGCCTTCCCAAAATGGCGTGATAAGCCCCTTTCAACCCCACCACCTCAAAGGTGAGCACCTCCTTGCGGAAGTTGGCCGGGGTGCCGAAGCAAACGGGCAAGTCGATCTGCCTGAGGGGTTGCACGCGCTTTCCGGGTGCGACGCCATGAAACGACGACTTGTTGGGTCGCAGCTCCTTGGTGCTGATCCCCATGAGCTCCAAGGTTGGAGCGTACATGATGTTGAGGCTGCTGCCTCCGTCCATGAGTACTTTGGAGAAGCGTGTGTTGCCGATGATGGGATCGACAACGAGGGGATACTGCCCCGGGTTCGGTATGTGGTCGGGGTGGTCTTCGCGGCCGAATGATATGGTCGTCGAGGACCAGTCGAGGTACGATGGGGTTGCTGGCTGGACCAGCAAGACCTCCCGACGCTCTCGACGCCGCTGTCGGGAGGTCACGTTCGCCGCGGGGCCACCCACGATGAAGAACACGTGTTCTACCTCGGGATAGCCATCGTCGTCCTTGTCCCCGGCTTCCTGCCTCGGGGCACCGTCCTTTTGGGGGATACGGTTGTAGTATTCCCGTAGCATCTCACACTGCTCGAGGGTGTGGTTAACTGCGGTCTTGTGGTATGGGCACGGCTTCTTGAGGAGGTCGTCGAAAACCCCTCCTCCACGTGGGGGGCCTCGAGATCCCTTGTGGTTGGGGTCTACTGCGAGAGCCTCATCATTGTCGCCGCCTTTCTCGCGCGGGGCTTGAGCCTTCTTCCCCTTCTTGCCGTGCTTCTGCTTCTTTGAGGAGTTCTTGGCCTTGCTGCCCTCCGCGGGCTCTTCTTCGGGGCGTTTTCCCTTTTTGCCATTGAAGATGGCGTTGGCCGCTTCCTCTCCCGAAGCATACTTGGAGGCTACCTCAAACAGTCGCTTTGCGTCGGGGGGAGGGTTTCTTCCCAACTGGCACACCAGGCTGTAGCAGGTGGTGCTCTCGAGGAAGGAGTGGATGATCTGGTGATCGGTGACGTTGGGGAGCTCGGTGCAACGCTTGGAGAAGCGCCGGATGAAATCCCTCAAAGATTCACTGGGCTTTTGGTTGCACCCTCGAAGGTCCCACGTATTCCCGGGCCGTACGTACGTGCCTTGAAAATTTCCCACGAAGGTCTCGACCAGATCATTCCAGTCGTGGATTCGATTAGGGGGTACGAGCCACGTTCGCGCAGAATCCGCCAAGTGAAGGGGCAGGTTGCGAATGATCATGGCGTCATTTGTCGCGCCACCGAGCTGGCACGCCAGACAGTAGTCGTTCAGCCATACCCTGGGGTCCGTTTCCCCAGAGTACTTGGTGATGGTGGTCGGCTGTCGAAAACGCGAGGGGATTGGGGCGGTGCGGATGACGCGACCAAACACCAGCGTTCCCGTTGGTTCAGGCAGTCCATCCTGATCGTCATCACGACCGTTGCGTCGAGGCAGACGGGTCCAGGCCTCCTCCCGCCGCCTCATCCGGTTCAGGACGTTCCGGGCATCACCATCATCCAGGGTGCCTCGGGGGTCCTGAAGACGTGATCTCACGGGTACTCATGCGGGGAGCGGATCCGCCTCTGGTGTGTGTGGCTCGTCGGTGTGACGTCGCGCAGCGTCCCGATGGGAGTTGCCCTGGCCCCGCGCCTGTATGTCGTCGTCCGGCGGAGGTGAGCGCACCGATGATTCTCCTCCTCGTTCGCCCCTCGAGGCCGAGGGGCGCCGAAGGCGGGAGACCGAACTTTCAGCTTGCTGGCGTGCGGCGTTTTCGACCAGCTTCTGGGCCTCGCGGTGGAGTTTTCGTCCTTCGGGGGTGGCTGGTTCCGGCATGGCCCGGAGTAGGGCTGCCGCCGCGATGAGCTTTAGGCTCATTCTCGGCGCCAGGTCGTCGTTCTTGTCTTCTGCGAGGATGCGCGCGCGACTCGCCCTGCACGTCGTGCGTCCGCTCGCGACCACCGCCTTGATCGGCCGGACCGTGGTTGGAGTTCGGTGGCGGCGAGGCGTTCCTGTCCCCTAAATGGGGGTGGGTAGCCCGCGGCTGGTGGCGCGGATATGGCTCGCCCTCGGAAAGCAACTGCTCCTGCTCGTCCGAGGGTTGTGCGCCTACTGGGTCTTTGGCGCCATCTTCATTGTCCTCTTCGCCAGTGGTGTGCCCGTCGCTAACGTCGTCGTTAATGACGAAGCACTCCCGCGTGGGATCGTAGTCATCGTCGGAGTCGTCGGAGCAGGTGAGGCAGGAGTCTGCCGCAGCTTGGAAAGCCGCGAAAGCGTTGCGGTCCCAAAGGCCAGAATAATCCGACTCGGGACATTCTGACTCGGGAACGTTCTTCCCCTCTGACCCCGAGTAGGAGTTGTCGGGGGCGACGTTGCTTCGCC
Source organism: Digitaria exilis (assembly GCA_015342445.1). Classification (NCBI taxonomy): domain Eukaryota; kingdom Viridiplantae; phylum Streptophyta; class Magnoliopsida; order Poales; family Poaceae; genus Digitaria; species Digitaria exilis. Next base: position 1,394,225 of record JACEFO010001754.1, on the reverse strand, counting down.
TTGGTACCCAGCGGTAGTCGGGTTGATGGTTTCGCGAGCCCAAGCCCATTCGTGCGAGTGGGGCGTGGATAGCAGTGGCGTTATCAAGCCCGTAAGGGTAACGCTGTGTTGGAGTGGATCGCTCCACGCTCATCTAGAGTGAAGAGGAAGCCTCTACCGCCGGGACAGAGGATTGCGGAACATCTCCCTCCCTTGCAGATGGAGCGCGATTGGCGTTGGCCACCCGTCTGGCGTCGCGTGCCCGCCGGGTGCATGGTCCCGGACGTCTTCTCCGTCGAGGAGCCGCTATTGGTGGCGGCGCTGGACGGCCGTCGGATCCTTCTGGGAGGATGTGCATGAGGTGGCCGTTGCCAGTTGCCTGGAAACGGAGGCTTCCGAACCGGATCTCGTATCCTGCTGGGAGCGAGTCGTTCGATCCCATTGAGAAACGTCTCCGGCTGAAACCCGCCATCGGGATCCAGGCACAAAGCCGTGTGACGCGCTTGCTCCCCTACCTGGCATGCCAACTGTCGGTGCCTGATTTGGTCACACCAGCACTAACTAGTGATCGCGTCGCTGACTTTGTCTGGGATGGCGGGTTTGATCGATCAGTGTCTAAACACGGGGGTTTTATCCTGGTTCCGGCCGTGAGGCCGTACATCCAGCAGTGGTGCGTAGCACCGAGTTTCATGTTGCTCGTAGTAGGGGAGTACAAGCAAGGCGGGAGAGGGAGTTCGACTCCCAAGTCCCTGTGATGTGTGTGTGTGTGTTGAGTGTATATGTGTTGGACTCAGAATCGAATCGCCCCTTGTTGCATGGGTTTCCCTCCCCTTTTATAGACCAAGGGTGAGGGAAGACGTACATATGTGTTCGTGGTGCTGACGTTGCGAGATGCACTGTGCTGCCCACGCCGTGCACTGTGCGAGCGGGAATTGCGCCTTCCAACTCTTGCTGACGGCATGGTTGTCACCATCGCAGACTTCTTGTTAGCCAGTCGTTGCTTCGAGGGGTGTCAATCGAGGGTGGGTGCGGTGGCATGTCTTTTCGTCATTCACCGGAGGTCCTTTTTCGAGGCCCTGCATCGTGATGCAGGGGAGGACCGGTCGTGGAGTGGTTGGCGTCGTGGTACGACCTGTCACCGGCCCTGTCGCACAGGGCCTAGCTCAAGGGCACAGTGCCTGGCTCAGTTGGAGGCGACCGGTGTCCCATCCGAGGCATGGTGAAGTGGAGCGTGCGGTCATGTCCCGCATTTATTGCGTTCGGGGTGGAGTCCCTGAGACCGGCTCAAGGATCTCGACCGCGGAGGGAGGGTCGATCGTGACGGAACTTCATTCGAGGGTGAAAGGTACCCTCGAACGAGACGGAGACTCTCGTTCGAGGGCAGCCCGAGGGCATAGGTTGCCCTCGAACGAGACGGAAATTCCCCATTCGGCAGCACCGGCGTGATGGGCCCTTCTCGGGCCGCCGCGCCTTTGAGCTTCTTCCTGTGGCCTTCTCGTCGGGCCACCTTGGGCCGTAGTTTGGGGTACCCCGTGGTTTGGTACCCGACAGTTGGGTTCAAGTCAGATGGCAAAATCACGTCTATACATCTTGATCTTGTTATCAATGCTGGAATAGCACCCGATCTGAGTGCATTGTTGTCATCTACTATCATAGGTGGCTTCAAATGTACAACTGGGGCGCCCTTGATTTTGACATCAAGTTCTGCAAGAAAAATATCTCATCTAAGTCAACAATGCGGCCTCCTGAAGAAGCCATCATTGAGCATGTTGCCTCGACACTCTCGGTTGACACTAACACCATCAGGAGGAAGAACCTTCTTGACGTCGACAACCTTGAGCCATCATTGAGCATGTTGCAACTCTTTTTGTCGGCGCACCTATCTGCAATCAGTCTGCAATCAGATACTGACGTTCACATACATTGGAAAGGAGCAGATGAGCTACTGTTAGCATCGTGCAGAATCTGGCTTTCTACTGATGGTTCAGTTGAGCCAATGAGTTTTGACAAGGCTATATGAGCCCTGCTAGCATTGTTATCTTTCTTTTTTATTTACTAAAGTATTATTGATTTCAATGTACTCTGTTCAGTGTATAGCATTCAAGAAATCAATTTTGTCATTTTTCATTTTGCAAGAGTGTTCGTTGAACTTCTGGGTTTGACTGATTTTGTATACTGCTCATTTAGGCCATGTTCAGATTCCCAACTATTTACTATTCATTCTAACTTTCCACTATTCATTCTAACTTTTCACTATTCCTCCCTCACAAAACACGTTTCCCAGCGAATGCTACAGTGTTTTTCTTATGCTACAGTGTTTTTTCCTACCATCTAAACACACCCTTAGTGGTTCCTTTCTGATCGTTGTAAATGAGAGGCTTTTACCTCTGCGCCATTAAGAAAGTTTCACCCAACCTGTATGCCATCAAAAAGTTTGAAACGACATGTATGCCATCGAAGTTTTTCACGATTACCTGTGTGCCATTTTGGATGAATATAGACCTAACGGTGGATAACAGGGACATGAAATGTCGCTTTTGCCCTTCCACTATTTAAAAACATGAAAATACAGGAAAAAATCAGAAAAATTAGAAAATTAAATTAAAAAAAGCGCAAAATAACCAGACTACATGAAAAATTCGGAAAAAATATAGAAAAATCATTGAAATTTCAGAAAAATTGTAGAAAATTTGTAGAAAATCGTAGAAAATTTTTATAAATCCAAAAATTTCAAAGAAATTTATTAAAAATCATAAAAAATTAAAAATGCGTTAAAAGCCGGCACCGGCGCGGGCGGGCTGTTTAGTGTGTTGCTTCCGATTTGGTGGGATTTTTAGTCTATTTCTTGCTCTAGTGATGAGCTTCTTGGCTGCTTGACTAATTTCATGATTGGTTTCGTGTTCATCTGATTGTTGCTTCAGTTCTTCCGATCCGAGGAGCCCCGATGATGAACAGCATGCCGATCTCTGCGTCCCCTACAGTAGGAGTCGACGGCGGCGCGGTGGTGGCCGGCACGCCCAGGAAGAATGCAACGACGGCGGCCGCTGTCGCCGAGATGGCGAGGCATCTCACCGTCGACACGGATGATGCCTTCGCCGGCCTGCTGGAGCTCGCGGCTGACGACGATGCGGAGGGGCTGCGCCGCGCGCTGGAGCGTGCGCCGCCGGCCGCCGCGGATGAGGCCGACCTCTGGTACGGCCGCCGGAAGGTCCTGGAGCATCGCACCCCACTGATGGTCGCCACCACCTACGGGAGCCTCGCCGTACTCCGCCTGCTTGTGTCCCTCCCGTCTGTCGACGTGAACCGCCGCTCCGGCACTGACGGCACCACTGCCCTCCACTGCGCTGCCTCCGGTGGCTCATGACGGCGGTTGAGGCCGTCAAGCTGCTGCTCGGGGCGGGGGCAGACGCCGACGCCACGGATGATGCTGGGCGCGGGCGGGCGCAGCGGCGGCAGGGCTGGCGCGGGGGCCGCGGCGCGCAGGGGCAGGAGCGGTAGGGCTGGCGCGGGGGCACGCAGGGGCAGGAGCTGGCCTGGCGCGTAGGCGGCGGCGGTGGATCTGACCGGCGGCGGCCGGCACCGGCGGCGGGCGGAGGAGGCTCGGGGACGCCGGCGGCTAGGGTTCCCGGCCTCCTCACGGGACCAACAGAGAGAAGAGAAGAGAGATGTGAGATGTGTAGTGGAGCCAGGGGCAAAACAGTCATTTTACCATGTGGGTCCCACCTGTCAGAGCAATAAACTGTTAAGTTATAACAGAAGGTGGACGGAATGGCACACAGGTAATCGTGAAAAACTTCGATGGCACACATGTCGTTTCAAACTTTTTGATGGCATACAGGTTGGGTGTAACTTTCTTAATGGCGCAGAGGTAAAAGCCTCGCAAGAGCTAGCCATCATGAAAGCCAACGTGTTGGTCTTTCCACCAGCGACTGATAGAAGTCGCGAGAGAAGGAGCGGCAGCGATGCTACTCGCTTGCCTTCGTATATACCTTTGCTTACCAGGGTAGCAGGCCCGTCGATTAGGCAGTGCAAGAGGCTCGACAGCACCGGGCCGCCCAATTTGAGGGGCCGCCCAAATTAAACTCAGTAATCGTTAATCAACTTGCTAATTACAGTGAACACCTAAGCCCCACTATGGCAAGCGCCAGCCCAGCCGCCCAGGCAGAAAACCAATCGCGCCTACCTGCAATCCGCCGTTCCGCATTAATCGAGGAGTCGCCACGATTTCTCCTCTCCTCGACACCGCAATGGCCCTGCCTAGATGCCTGCTGCCGCCAGTTGCCATCCAAGCTTTCCAACAGGCAGAGCACCGCGCGATAGACTCGACCTCCATCTTTGGTGTGCACATGGAGATGGGGTTCCTCGGCGGCCGCCACGAGTCGTCGACTTGCTGCTGCTGGGTAGCCCCAAACTGCAAACCTGTGAGTCCATCAAGCATCGCATCGTTGATATGTTAATAAGATTAGTCTACCTGTGCGGCAGCAGCCATGAGAGTGGATGCCCTCTCATCTGATCTAATAGTCTGGCATCTTAATTCCCAATTATAGTCTGATGTATGGTGATCATGTAGATGGTTGGGTTTCAGTTTTATTAACACTGCGTTGTCACGTTTGCATCAAAGTTTGCCACCAGCAAAACATATGACTACAGATTTCATTTTCAAGAATATTAGATGAATGATGTTTTTTAATAAACGCTACGAAGATACGATAAATAAGATTCCTCTACTCATTAAATACGAATGTTTATGGTAATTACATGATATGTCTAGATACAATTTGATTGTTTATATTCCGTTGATTATAGGGCCTTCATTTTATATTTCGCACCACGGCCTCATAATCTTAGGTACGGCCCTGCAGGGTAGAGTTCATGCCTGGAGTACGGTCATAGTACTCTTGGTCTCTTGCTGATCTTTTCACCATCATGACAGGGAAGACCATGATCGAAACCATCATAAGCACAACGGCGTGGTGCGCTGCCTGCTGGAGTTTTCACCAACAGAACAGCGAAACCATGAGCACAAGCACGGCGCTGCGGTGCTGCCGGATGGCCCTTCTTGCCGGAATGGCGAGAACACGAGAGACGGAGAGAGAGCCAGAGAGGAAGAGAGAGATGCGCTCCTTGAGCAAGCAGAAAGAAGAACCGGCGAGTTACATAACTGCCATGAAGTTTTCTCACCTTGCAGCAGCACCATTCCTCAAGCACAGCGGTGTTTTGCTTGCGTAGAACTCCTCGCCCTTCTGAGCTCCCTCTTTCTCTCGGTGTTTGATCAAAGTGGTGGTTGTTGAATGCTCGTGCAGAGGCTTAGAGCTTGCAACAAGTCTCCACGAGCGCAGCCTGGCGGCGTATCTGGGCAGCCTGGCGGTGCTTTTGCGTACGATGGAGCGGGGTCTGATTCTGTGGCCGATGGCCTTTATTTATAGGCAGCATGAACAGCGGCAGTTGCTCTATTTGGCGCTCATTTGTTTTCAATTTTTGTATTGGCTAATGATGCCGGTGCAGGGTGACTAGAGCGCGCGAGTTGGAGAACGTGGCCTTGATGGTTTGAACCGCTTGGACTCGATCGGTCTGGACTGCCAGTTACGCTTTGGACTTGGTCAGCGCTCGATTTCGTTTGGAAATCTTGCGTGCGCATGAGGCCCTTTGGTACTACTGCTGGACTCTTTTTATTTTTATTTATTTCTCTAGTTATAATAGCGTGGTTAAGACTGGGTAGTTATCTCTCGTGCATGGGCCGTCTCGTGGGCTTGCAAGGGTTTTGCCTTTATTTAATTAGCTGCAACCACTTGATTTATCACGTAGATGAGAGAAAAATATGTTGCACGTGGAGCTATGCTCTTTACTTGCCTGATCCTTGTTTGTTTTCTTAACGCATTTATTTAGCTAGCATATACATGCCAAGAAATTTTGACGTGCCTGAAGCGTGTAACTTTCTTTGATCAATACATCATATGAACGGTATTCATGAAATATTTACCGGGTGGCCGTGTATTCGTGCACATGTCAGTATTTGCATGAAAAATACGATAGTTTTATTTTTACCCATATATCTTTATTTCTTGAGAGCATTGATATTTCATGGCCAATGCCATGTTATATATTTTTTATTCTTTAAAAATAAATTACTATTTTCTATCATTTATCCATGTTTAATTTGGATGGGATTTTAGCCACCAATTTGATTTATTTAATTTGCATGAATCCATCAGTATTTTGATCTGAGCCAAAATTGGTGTCAACAATTTGCTGATTATAAAAATGATTTGGCTAATTTGCTTTAAGAAAATCTTGGGGTAGATTTTAGAGGCAAAACTCATGCATATCAAAAACCGTATCCTACTCACTTTGATTCGGTTTAATACCCTGCTGGTTTTAGATTGCAAGATTTTGTTAAATTTGATGGGGAACATAACAAAAGCACTTTTAAGCATATTAGTCAATATCTTGCCTAATTAGGAGAGTGAATTAAAAGTGCGCTTATTGTTGGCGTTTCTTAACGTCACTGAAACTGTGCCGTTAGAAAGTCAGTGGGAAACTCTTGCCCTTTAGAATAAAAATATTCCGCAAGGGCACAGAATGACCGTGTAGCACTTTACCTTGGAGTATTCCAGGGTATCGTAGATTTCCACGGGGAAGCACTATGGTTAAAGTGATATTGAAGAATTAGACTATGAACACAATCTAGAAAAATTCACCAACTATCTTAGAGGAGATAATTGGGATGCAAGGATATGATATAAAGTGCCCAAGATAACTTAGCTTATCTAAAAAGGTAAGCTAGATAGAAGGTCAGAATGACCAGCGACACAAGAGACTTCTACACTGAGAGGGAAGGAAAGACGTTGGGAGCACAACGAGCGAGGAAGATTCCTAAGACACTTCTAAACTTATCAGAAAGCCTCTAAAGATCTAGACTAGAACTCTACCTAGCTGTCAGGAAACTAGAGCTTACTTCGACGGCTGGAAGAGGAAAGGTCGCAGACGGGGTAGAAGGGGGACCTAACGGCAACCTGCAACTACTGCTATGAAAACACCCGAATGTGGTGGTCGCACAAAGGATGGACAAGGCTGTCACCACTTGCCGCCTACCACTCTACTTTCGTGGGGTGGAACACACTTTCTAGCTAACACCTAGACAAACACCACGTCTGGACTTGATGCTAGTATTTCTCGTGAGGCCTTCACGAGAAATCCCCGTCAACCTAGGAAACGATTAAATTCCCTAGTCCGGGCGAGAAAACCCGTAAGGTAAAAGCCTGACAAAGTAACTAGACTCTAGCTGAATCTAAAGGATATGATATGAAAAGATCACACTACTCTCCTAGATAAACTAAAGAAAGCAGGTAAGGAAAGCTTAACTGATAAAGTAAAGAAGATAACTATATTGATAAAATATTCGAAGTATAAAAGAAAAGATACAAGAACTTTACCCGAACTCCAAGAGACTCCGGAATCTCGAGACAAGCTCGACTCGACTCTAACTCCCAACTCTAACCTACTCTAGAAAATATGGAAAGGTAGAGAAGCTCCTTCTTGGTGTGTATTTAGAAGTGAAGTGGAGGTCTCCTTTTATAGCTTGAGCAGGTCGGTTGAGCATCTTGGCGGTTAAGTTAGCTCGGCATACAACCGTCCTCAGAAGGACGCCTGGAACGGAGTCGGTGGCCGGCCGTTCGGCCGGTTCCTGGCCGATCGGCCAGGGATGGTGGCCATCTGGCACCGCCTTACGCAACAACACTCTGGATTGCCTCCTGGTGTCGGTAGTTGTGACGGTTATTAACTGCCTGAAGTTAAGACATGCAGGCGGGCCCTCTAAGGCATGCGATGTGCCTTTCGGGCCCTTTGATCAAACCGTCATTGGATGAATGGCTTGGATGATTTGCACGTGTGCTAGTTTGCTCCTGGATCAGTGACTTGGCAGTTGGCTGAGGTGGCTGGCCGATCGGCCAGGACTTGGCCGGTTGGCCAGGCTTTTTGCCCATTTTTTTTCCTCTTTTTTGCCACGTGTCCCTGCATTCACAACTTTACCAAAACTTGTGGAATTGATTAAATATAAGTAAAAATATACATGGAATGTTATGCAAAGCTCTCATTTTTTTTCGAAATGTTTACGGTCACAAGGTGTCATAATGGCCGTCAACACACCCCCAAGCTTATCTCTTTGCTCGTCCTCGAGCAAAGCTAAGACTTAGGCTTGGTGGATCAGGAGTTGCATCAATGCATACCCCTCACAAGTACCCTATGCATAAACCTACACTCTAATAAAGTAGATTGAATCAATTGGCACATAGTCAATCCATACCTTTGCTCATCTATGGGGCTTACTGCTTGTCTTTCTTTGTCACAGGTTGTTGGAAAGCTGAATGATCATCACTGGAGTTTCCTGCAGCTGTTCAGGTTCCTTCTCGGGGAATAATTTTCGCAAAAATGGTTAAATATCCCCGATGGTACTCTCGAGTCACTCAAGTGGTTTGGGCGCTCAGGCGGGACATTTTTGGTTTGGGTTACGTGCACAAAGAAGGCGATGGCGGCTGTCAGCTAGCGCTCCAGTCATGTGGGCCTAGCGCTCCAGTCCCGCCTAGGGCCAGTAGGTGTCTGGCGGATAGTACACGACTAGGGCCAGTAGGGCCATGGCCGTAGTCGCTAGGGCCAGTACGAACACTGCGGTCATGACTAGTGGGACTAGCACCAGTCATGGCTAGGGCCTGTAGGGCCATGACCGCAGCCTCGACCCCGCGCCGGGCATGAACTCTGCTCATCGAGGCCTCTCCGGCCGCAGCGTCATCTCTACGCCCGGAAGCAACTCCACTCCCAGCAGCAACTCCGACCACTATCCAGAGCACGGCGACGCCCACCACCTCGCCAACTTCAAGAGGGGCAACCTCCACCTCGTCGACTTTCCAACGGGCGGGCCTCCTCCTGGACTCCTTTGGCGACGGCACGCCCAAGGACCAGCAGCCCGTCCTCGCCAGCCTCGACACGAATGCGAGCCTATACATGCTCTATGGGGAGCACATCGCATCCACAACCAGCGTGAATTGGATCCCCATGATGAATGCCATCTCCGGCCTCGGAGGGGGGGGAGACCGTAGGCATCCTATCCACCCCCAATTGCGACGGCTATACGGTGGTCTTCCTCGAGCACGTCCCCGACACAAATCGAGCTTGGGTGCTTCGCAGCTAATTTCAGAAGTGATGCTCCCACCGGTTAACCCTCCTTGGATCATGCTCAATGAGTCGGCCTGCATAGCACGCACCTTTTCAAGGAGGAATTCATCAATCATCACTAGGAGTCTAGGACACAACTGTCCCAACCCAAATGTCGTCATCTGACCTTGGCAGCAATAGAACCATCAAGCCTTGGCCTATCTCAATTCCTCCAACCTCGACAGCCATAGAACCATCATTCATGATGGACACCTTGCCTGGACTCGGACGGAGACTCACCTCATACGTGATGGGCACACAAGAAATTCCCTGTTTCTTCCACTTGTTGCTGCTATTGAAGTGGAAGCAGCTCTTCGCTGGTAGTCTAGAGATGAGGCAAGCTTATTGAACATGGAGACCAGGCTGTAGCTAGAAACTTCACCTGCACTTTCTCCATAGAACACTGCAAGGTTGTCGACGTCAAGAAGGTTCTTCCTCCTGATGGTGTTAGTGTCAACCGAGAGTGTCGAGGCAACATGCTCAATGATGGCTTCTTCAGGAGCCCGCATTGTTGACTTAGATGAGATATTTTTCTTGCAGAACTTGATGTCAAAATCAAGGGCGCCCCAGTTGTACATTTGAAGCCACCTATGATAGTAGATGACAACAATGCACTCAGATCGGGTGCTATTCCAGCATTGATAACAAGATCAAGATGTATAGACGTGATTTTGCCATCTGACTTGAACCCAACTGTCGGGTACCAAACCACGGGGTACCCCAAACTACGGCCCAAGGTGGCCCGACGAGAAGGCCACAGGAAGAAGCTCAAAGGCGCGGCGGCCCGAGAAGGGCCCATCACGCCGGTGCTGCCGAATGGGGAATTTCCGTCTCGTTCGAGGGCAACCTATGCCCTCGGGCTGCCCTCGAACGAGAGTCTCCGTCTCGTTCGAGGGTACCCTTCACCCTCGAATGAAGTTCCGTCACGATCGACCCTCCCTCCGCGGTCGAGATCCTTGAGCCGGTCTCAGGGACTCCACCCCGAACGCAATAAATGCGGGACATGACCGCACGCTCCACTTCACCATGCCTCGGATGGGACACCGGTCGCCTCCAACGGAGCCAGGCACTGTGCCCTTGAGCTAGGCCCTGTGCGACAGGGCCGGTGACAGGTCGTACCACGACGCCAACCACTCCACGACCGGTCCTCCCCTGCATCACGATGCAGGGCCTCGAAAAAGGACCTCCGGTGAATGACGAAAAGACATGCCACCGCACCCACCCTCGATCGACACCCCTCGAAGCAACGGCTGGCTAACAAGAAGTCAGCGATGGTGACAACCATGCCGTCAGCAAGAGTTGGAAGGCGCAATTCCCGCTCGCACAGTGCACGGCGTGGGCAGCACAGTGCATCTCGCAACGTCAGCACCACGAACACATATGTACGTCTTCCCTCACCCTTGGTCTATAAAAGGGGAGGGAAACCCATGCAACAAGGGGCGATTCGATTCTGAGTCCAACACATATACACTCAACACACACACACATCACAGGGACTTGGGAGTCGAACTCCCTCTCCCGCCTTGCTTGTACTCCCCTACTACGAGCAACATGAAACTCGGTGCTACGCACCACTGCTGGATGTACGGCCTCACGGCCGGAACCAGGATAAAACCCCCGTGTTTAGACACTGATCGATCAAACCCGCCATCCCAGACAAAGTCAGCGACGCGATCACTAGTTAGTGCTAGTGTGACCAAATCAGGCACCGACAGTTGGCATGCCAGGTAGGGGAGCAAGCGCGTCACACGGCTTTGTGCCTGGATCCCGATGGCGGGTTTCAGCCGGAGACGTTTCTCAATGGGATCGAACGACTCGCTCCCAGCAGGATACGAGATCCGGTTCGGAAGCCTCCGTTTCCAAGCAACTGGCAACGGCCACCTCATGCACATCCTCCCAGAAGGATCCGACGGCCGTCCAGCGCCGCCACCAATAGCGGCTCCTCGACGGAGAAGACGTCCGGGACCATGCACCCGGCGGGCACGCGACGCCAGACGGGTGGCCAACGCCAATCGCGCTCCATCTGCAAGGGAGGGAGATGTTCCGCAATCCTCTGTCCCGGCGGTAGAGGCTTCCTCTTCACTCTAGATGAGCGTGGAGCGATCCACTCCAACACAGCGTTACCCTTACGGGCTTGATAACGCCACTGCTATCCACGCCCCACTCGCACGAATGGGCTTGGGCTCGCGAAACCATCAACCCGACTACCGCTGGGTACCAAGGCGAAGCAACGTCGCCCCCGACAACTCCTACTCGGGGTCAGAGGGGAAGAACGTTCCCGAGTCAGAATGTCCCGAGTCGGATTATTCTGGCCTTTGGGACCGCAACGCTTTCGCGGCTTTCCAAGCTGCGGCAGACTCCTGCCTCACCTGCTCCGACGACTCCGACGATGACTACGATCCCACGCGGGAGTGCTTCGTCATTAACGACGACGTTAGCGACGGGCACACCACTGGCGAAGAGGACAATGAAGATGGCGCCAAAGACCCAGTAGGCGCACAACCCTCGGACGAGCAGGAGCAGTTGCTTTCCGAGGGCGAGCCATATCCGCGCCACCAGCCGCGGGCTACCCACCCCCATTTAGGGGACAGGAACGCCTCGCCGCCACCGAACTCCAACCACGGTCCGGCCGATCAAGGCGGTGGTCGCGAGCGGACGCACGACGTGCAGGGCGAGTCGCGCGCGCATCCTCGCAGAAGACAAGAACGACGACCTGGCGCCGAGAATGAGCCTAAAGCTCATCGCGGCGGCAGCCCTACTCCGGGCCATGCCGGAACCAGCCACCCCCGAAGGACGAAAACTCCACCGCGAGGCCCAGAAGCTGGTCGAAAACGCCGCACGCCAGCAAGCTGAAAGTTCGGTCTCCCGCCTTCGGCGCCCCTCGGCCTCGAGGGGCGAACGAGGAGGAGAATCATCGGTGCGCTCACCTCCGCCGGACGACGACATACAGGCGCGGGGCCAGGGCAACTCCCATCGGGACGCTGCGCGACGTCACACCGACGAGCCACGCACACCAGAGGCGGATCCGCTCCCCGCATGAGTACCCGTGAGATCACGTCTTCAGGACCCCCGAGGCACCCTGGATGATGGTGATGCCCGGAACGTCCTGAACCGGATGAGGCGGCGGGAGGAGGCCTGGACCCGTCTGCCTCGACGCAACGGTCGTGATGACGATCAGGATGGACTGCCTGAACCAACGGGAACGCTGGTGTTTGGTCGCGTCATCCGCACCGCCCCAATCCCCTCGCGTTTTCGACAGCCGACCACCATCACCAAGTACTCTGGGGAAACGGACCCCAGGGTATGGCTGAACGACTACCGTCTGGCGTGCCAGCTCGGTGGCGCGACAAATGACGCCATGATCATTCGCAACCTGCCCCTTCACTTGGCGGATTCTGCGCGAACGTGGCTCGTACCCCCTAATCGAATCCACGACTGGAATGATCTGGTCGAGACCTTCGTGGGAAATTTTCAAGGCACGTACGTACGGCCCGGGAATACGTGGGACCTTCGAGGGTGCAACCAAAAGCCCAGTGAATCTTTGAGGGATTTCATCCGGCGCTTCTCCAAGCGTTGCACCGAGCTCCCCAACGTCACCGATCACCAGATCATCCACTCCTTCCTCGAGAGCACCACCTGCTACAGCCTGGTGTGCCAGTTGGGAAGAAACCCTCCCCCCGACGCAAAGCGACTGTTTGAGGTAGCCTCCAAGTATGCTTCGGGAGAGGAAGCGGCCAACGCCATCTTCAATGGCAAAAAGGGAAAACGCCCCGAAGAAGAGCCCGCGGAGGGCAGCAAGGCCAAGAACTCCTCAAAGAAGCAGAAGCACGGCAAGAAGGGGAAGAAGGCTCAAGCCCCGCGCGAGAAAGGCGGCGACAATGATGAGGCTCTCGCAGTAGACCCCAACCACAAGGGATCTCGAGGCCCCCCACGTGGAGGAGGGGTTTTCGACGACCTCCTCAAGAAGCCGTGCCCATACCACAAGACCGCAGTTAACCACACCCTCGAGCAGTGTGAGATGCTACGGGAATACTACAACCGTATCCCCCAAAAGGACGGTGCCCCGAGGCAGGAAGCCGGGGACAAGGACGACGATGGCTATCCCGAGGTAGAACACGTGTTCTTCATCGTGGGTGGCCCCGCGGCGAACGTGACCTCCCGACAGCGGCGTCGAGAGCGTCGGGAGGTCTTGCTGGTCCAGCCAGCAACCCCATCGTACCTCGACTGGTCCTCGACGACCATATCATTCGGCCGCGAAGACCACCCCGACCACATACCGAACCCGGGGCAGTATCCCCTCGTTGTCGATCCCATCATCGGCAACACACGCTTCTCCAAAGTACTCATGGACGGAGGCAGCAGCCTCAACATCATGTACGCTCCAACCTTGGAGCTCATGGGGATCAGCACCAAGGAGCTGCGACCCAACAAGTCGTCGTTTCATGGCGTCGCACCCGGAAAGCGCGTGCAACCCCTCAGGCAGATCGACTTGCCCGTTTGCTTCGGCACCCCGGCCAACTTCCGCAAGGAGGTGCTCACCTTTGAGGTGGTGGGGTTGAAAGGGGCTTATCACGCCATTTTGGGAAGGCCATGCTACGCTAAGTTCATGGCCATCCCGAATTACACTTACCTGAAGATGAAGATGCCGGGGCCTAACGGAATTATCACTGTTGGCCAAACGGTCGAACACGCCTACGAATGTGATGTCGAGAGCATCGAGCTAGCCGAAGCCCTGGCCCTCGACGAGTCCCTCGTGGCGGACCTGGAGGCATTTACCAACATGCCCCCCGACGCTAACGAGCGTCAGGACAGGAGTTTCGGGCCCGCCGAAAACACCAAGACGATTCCGCTCAACCCTGACGGCGATGACGGCAAGGTGTTGACGATCAGTTCCGCCCTCAGCGACAAATAGGAAGTGGTGCTCGTCGACTGCCTCCGCGCCTACGCCGACATCTTTGCGTGGAGCCCCTCGGACATGCCACACATTCCGAGGGAGGTCGCCGAGCACTCCCTTGACATCCGCCCCCACTCCAAGCCGGTCAAGCAGCGGCTACGCCGATTCGATGAAGTCAAACGGCGAGCCATAGGCGAGGAGGTGCGCAAGTTACTGGAGGCCGGGTTCATCAAGGAAGTCTTCCATCCCGAGTGGCTAGCTAATCCTGTACTAGTGAAAAGGAAGAATGGGAAATAGAGAATGTGTGTAGACTATACTGGCTTGAATAAAGCATGTCCAAAGGTCCCTTTTCCCTTACCACGTATAGACCAGATAGTAGATTCCACTTCAGGATGTGAACTCTTGTGTTTCCTTGACGTCTACTCCGGCTATCACAAGATCAAGATGAAGGAGTCTGATCAACTTGCGACTTCCTTCATCACTCCCTTTGGCATGTACTACTACGTTACGATGCCCTTCGGCCTTCGAAACGCCGGGGCTACATATCAGCGCTGTATGCTCCATGTTTTCAGAGATCATATAGGTCGCATCGTAGAGGCATACGTCGATGACATCGTTGTCAAAACCAGGAAGGCGGACGACCTGGTGCACGACCTCAAAATCGTGTTCGACTGTCTCAGAGCTCATGGGGTCAAACTCAACCCTGAAAATGCGTTTTCGGCGTGCCTCGAGGCATGCTTTTGGGTTTCGTCGTCTCCTAGCGAGGCATCGAGCCCAACCCCGAGAAGGTCACGGCGGTCCAACGAATGGAGCCGATTCAAGACCTAAAGGGGGTACAAAAGGTGATGGGATGTCTCGCATCTTTGAGCCACTTCATCTCGCGGCTAGGAGAAAGGGGACTCACGTTATACCGACTCCTGAGAAAGTACGAATGCTTCACCTGGACTACGGAGGCCCAGGAAGCCTTGGACCGACTCAAGACGGCGCTAACGAATGCGCCGGTCCTCACTTCGCCACAGGAAGGCGAAACTCTCCTACTCTACGTCGCTGCCACTACTCAAGTTGTCAGCGCTGTGATCGTAGTAGAAAGAACCGAGAAAGGGCACTCATTGCCCGTCCAATGACCAGTACACAACGTCAGCGAGGTCTTGGCCGAAACCAAGACAAGGTATTCCCACATCCAGAAGCTGATCTACGCCATCGTGTTGGCTCGGCGCAAACTACGACACTACTTCGAAGCGCACCCGGTGACCGTTGTATCATCTTTCCCCTTGGGCGAGATCATACAAAACCGCGAAGTCTCCGGTCGAATTTCAAAATGGTCAATGGAGTTGATGGGGGAAACCCTTACTTACGCGCCAAGAAAGGCCATCAAATCCCAAATCCTGGCTGACTTTGTAGCTGAATGGACAGACACTCAGCTCCCACCCTCGAAGGCCAGTATCGATTGCTGGGAAATGTATTTCGATGGGTCTGTGATGAAAACAGGCGCGGGCGCCGGTCTGCTTTTTATCTCACCCCGTGGGGAACACCTTCGTTATGTCGTGCGCCTCAATTTCCCTGCATCCAACAACATGGCGCAGTATGAGGCGCTGCTCGCAGGTTTGCGCATCACCCTCGAAATCGACATCAAGCGCATGGACATTCGTGGCGATTCCCAGCTAGTCGTTGATCAGGTGATGAAGGATTCAAGGTGCCACGATGAGAAAATGGTGGCCTATTGCGAGGCGGTGCGTAGCCTCGAGGACAAATTCGAGGGCCTCGAGCTCCACCATATCGCCCGAAGATACAATGAGGAGGCTGACGAGCTGGCCAAAATCGCATCGGGACGAACTACCGTCCCCCGAACGTGTTCGCAAAGGACATCAACAAGCCCTCAATCGCCATTTCCCCTCACACGAAGACCTCGAAGACAACCGACGTTCGAGCCGCCACCCTCGAACCCATGGACATAGACCCCTCGACGGAAGAGGGCGAGTCCATAGGTTACGAGGCCCGCTCGGAAGACGAAGCCGAAGTCATGGAAGTCGACGAAGCCCCAACATCTCAAGACTGGCGAACTCCGTACCTGGACTGGCTCGAGCGAGGCACCTTGCCCCCGGATCACACGGAGGCAAGGCGCGTCGCCCGAAGGGCTAAACGCTTCCTCACGATCGAGGGGGAGCTATACAGGCGAGGAGCCTCGGGAGTCTTACAACGATGCATTCCGATTCCCGAAGGAAGGGAGCTGGTCCGCGATATCCACGCGGGTGTGTGCGGGCACCATGCCGCCCCACGCACCTTAGTAGGTAACGCCTTCCGGCAAGGTTTCTACTGGCCCACCGCTGTGGCCGACGCCACGGAGGTTGTTCGAACATGCAAAGGGTGCCAATTCTACGCACGCAAGACGCATCTTCCGGCCCATGCGCTTCAATCCATACCCATCACATGGCCCTTCGCCGTGTGGGGACTGGACCTCGTCGGACCGATGACGAAAGCGCCCGAGGGCTTCACACACCTGCTGGTGGCCATCGACAAGTTCTCGAAGTGGATTGAGGCTCAACCCATCAGCAAGATCAAATCCGAGCAAGCGGTGCTCTTCTTCACCGACATCGTCCACAGGTTCGGGGTTCCAAACTCTATTATCACCGACAACGGCACACAGTTCACGGGCAAGAAATTCCTGGAGTTCTACGACAGCTACCACATCCGGGTGGATTGGTCGGCAGTGGCGCACCCACAAACGAATGGCTAGGTAGAGCGTGCCAACGGCAAGATCCTGCAAGGCCTCAAGCCAAGAATCCACGACAAGCTGAAGAAATTCGGCCACAAGTGGGTACAAGAATTGTCATCCGTGATCTGGAGCCTGAGAACGACCCCGAGCAGAGCGACAGGGTTTGCCCCCTACTTCCTCGTCTACGGGGCAGAGGCGATCCTCCCCACTGACCTGGAATATGGGTCCCCAAGGCTCAAGGCTTATCAGGAACGGAGGAACGAGCAGGCGCGAGAGGACTCGCTGGACCAAGTTGATGAAGCACGAGACGTAGCCCTGCTCCACTCCGCAAGATACCAACAAAGCTTGCAACGACACCAAGCTCGAAAGATCCGGCGTCGAGACCTCAACAAGGGGGACCTCGTGTTGAGGCTTCGGCAGGACAGCAGGGGACGCCACAAGCTCTCGCCTCCATGGGAAGGACCGTACATCATCGCCGAGGTGCTCAAGCCCGGTACATACAAGCTCGCGAACGAAGAAGGGCAGATCCTAGCAAACGCTTGGAACATACAGCAGCTATATCGCTTCTACCCTTAGAACGGCCCTCGAGCCCTAAGATTTCTGTACATATCTTCGACTTGAATAAACCCTCCTGCGGGGTTAGCCTCAACCTGAGGAAGGGGCAATCCTACCCTCGCTAGGATCATCCCTCCCTCGGGGGCTAGCACGGGGGTAAAACCCCAAAAAACATCAATCGTTTTTTCCAACTCTTTTTTGCGCAAAGCGTCGGCACTTCTCACTCGCGACCGCCTTTGGAAAACGGCGTTAGGCGCGCGAACGGCTACGGCAGGGGGCACTGATCGCGAACCAACCCCCTCGAAAGGGGTACAAAAAACGTTAAGTCCTCCAACGCCTGAGCTTTCCGTGAACGATCCTAAAGCCAGCACCAACTAGGTGGTCGTGAGGAAGAACCCGAAAAACAAACCAAAGGCCATGCTCATGGTCTAACGAAATTATTCATACCCAGCAAACGAAAAAGATAAGTCTCTAAAAGCTACTATTTACACTCGGGCTCTATGGCCCGAGGCCTTTCAGGGATCGCCCCCACCGCTCAAGTCATCCCAGCCACCGTCACCCTCGCCAGGAAAGAGGACGCCCTCAAAGCAACCGGCCAGCACTCGCGCCTTCTCGTCCGCGGCAGCGTCGGCTTCGTTGATGGCAGCCATCGCCACCTAGTCGTCAAGGTCGTTAGCAACGACGTACCGGGCGGCGAGCTTCGAGAGATCCGCCTGGTAGTGGGTCGTCACTACTCCGAGCGCCTTCCGGATCCCCACCAGCAGGGCATCCTTCACACGCGAGGTGACGTGTCCCCCGAGCGCCCGGAGACGACTGACCAGGGAGCTGCCGAACTGCGCGTCGGCTCCAGCGATCTCGTTGCAAGCAGCGAGAGCAACCTGCTCAAGATCATCCAGCTCATGCTGGCTCGCCGCGTGAGCCACCTGAAGAGCCTCCCTGGAGTCCCTCTCGACCCTGAGCACCTGCCTCAGCTCTGCACCAACAAAGGAACGTCAGAAAAGGAAGCTAGGCGGAAAACTGATCGTGGGCAAGAAAGCTCACCCTCGACTTCCTTATGGAAGACCTCGGCCCGACCCCTGGTCGCCTCGAGCGCCTTCTCCTGCTCCCGGGCTCGATATTCGGACGCCTCTCGAGCCGACGGTTCCTGCTCGAGCTGGTCTCGAGCCTCCACCAGCAAACGCCTCTCCTGCTCCAATGACGACTCGACGGCCGCATACGCAGCACGCTCCCGCTCCAACCGAGTGTTGACGGTAGCAAGCTCGCCGCGCAGGGACCGGACCGACTCATCTAGGCAAGCAATGACCTCGCCTTTTTCCCGGCTCTCATCGAGCGCGCGGTCCTGGGCAGCCGCGAGGTCGGACAGTTGGAGGCCCTGAGCCTCCACCCTTCCCTCCAAGGCGCGGATGTCCGCAAGGAAGGCAACAATTTGATCATTCTTCATGTACGCCTCCTTGTGGAGTTTCTACACGAAAAGAGGAAATGGTCATCACGAGGAACGCCAAAGGGCTAAAGAAGCATCTACATCAACAACAGGCAAGGGCAGGCTCAACCTGCTGAACCGTGCCGACGTCCTGATGGAAACGAAGGGCGTCATTCAGCGCATTAACGACCGCCTGGCCACGCTCCAACTGAGCCGCCCACAGCTGCTCCTCCGCCTCGGCGTCGCGGACAAACGGCTGGGAAAGACCAGCGTACGATTGCCAGTGGATGGGCGCACCGTGCTCGTCGACACGAACACACCTCCCGCCGAACTCTCCCGCTGTGCGGCCCGCGCCAAACTAACCAGAGTCAGTGGCGCCGCCTCGCCACCCTCGCGCTCCTGCGGCTCAGGGACCCGCACTTGGAAGGCCTCCGCCAGCTCCGGCAGGAGGGGGAATCCACCTCCGCCAGATAGGATGGACCCACCGCTCTCCACGACGACTGCCGTCCCCTCGGACGGAACGGTCCAGCCTCCCCGTGCGAGGCGGACGGCGCATTGTCAGAACATGCCTCGGCACCCTCCAGCTGCGTGGGGGGCGATTCGATAGCGCGAGCCGCCCCCACAGCCGAAGGCTCGCTGTGGCAGAACCGCCAATTTAAACAGGCTCAAGTGCGCCATAACGACCTGTTACGGTCATCGGACGCACTTCAAACAGTTTAAACTGGTGATCTGTCGAGTGTCCCAAGGACTCCTCGATAAACCACGTTATCTCATATCTTTGCCATACATCAGGATCGTTTTCGGTAAGGAGAACACAACGAGCATTACCATTTTTACACAACATACCAAGATTCTTACTTATTACAAGCCAGGTTTTGAAGAGAACTTAAATGCAAGTCAAGCCATTACTAAGGGTTTAATACAAACCAGTCTAGGTAGTTCTATATCACACATATCTACAGCCTCCGGCTTAACCCTAAAATCATCGGGACCACGATGATTTAGGTCTTCTGGATCTTCTTGGCAATCTCCTCCGTAGCCTCTTCTGAAAAACAAAAGGGAGATTCCCTGAGTACGAAGGTACTCAGCAAGACTTACCCGCATTACCAAAGAAAAGACTCTCAAAGGATATGATTGGGCCTTTTGTGGATTTGGCTGACTCGACTCTTTTGCTTAAAAGCATTACTAAAACTTGATCCTTATATTTTATGTATTTTATGCTCAGTTGAGTTGTTACTTATTCATCTAGGTTATAAAATATTTTGCATACAGGTTGTACTAAGCTCAACCAGCATTTATGAATCAACCTCCTCTTGTTCAACTTGTTTCCTCTACGATGTTTAACACCTGATCAAGTGCACTCATAACCAAGAGTTGTGTCGATCCGGATCAATGTACATCCTGCAGGAGGTACCTAGCCCCCAGTCACGCACAGTCGAACTTACTGTACGCCACAACCTTTCAATCAGCTGGGCCAACGACCGGAAATATCCTTACTCGAACCCGGGAACGCACCCCCACGTGGGCCCCACGTCTGGCGACCACCCCGTGAGTTACCGGCTACGGCCCCGCCTTTCTCCGACCCAGCAAGCACGGGTAAGCGATATTTCCAATTAGTGAACCAACTAATCTAATTGGCTTTACTGGTCCCATAACCCAGTAAGAAACCAGGTAGAATCACTTGATTAATCAATTAAACAACGGAACGGTCCTTAGTCACTTGAGCAAGTAGGCAGAACTAAGGATCGAGCTTACCTCAATCTCTCCTACCAGCTTCTGCCCACTATCTTTCAACTCAAATCTTTCATGATTCATATAAGATTGGTGATGACCTAGTTCCTCATCTTTTACTTAACCTTTCTAAGCATAGCCAATGTAGACATTGCTAATCAAGGTTCTTAACTAAGCAAGGATAGTTCTACCAAGGATTATTTTATGCATGAAAGGGTTTCAACCAATCCCTAACCTAATGCACATAAAATCATAAGATTTGGACTCATGAATATTATGAAATAAATGGGTGATTCAAAAATGCACCAGGACTTGCCTGGAATCACGAGCAGGGTAGATTCTTCCGCGATGCGAGATTCCGGAGCGATGACGATCACTTCCTTGACTTGTCGCTGCTCTTCCGCGAACCCAACGAGCTCGTACTCCGAAGCTTGAGATACTAAAACGTAATGCAAGTTAGCGATATGCTATGCAACATTTTTCAAAGAAGCTAAACAACTTTCCCTTCTCGATAAAGTTGCAAGCCAACACAAACTACCCAAGATTTTTAAAGACACACCTATATTTTTCCTTTAATAAAACTTGCCTTAAATCATTTTTAGTTGATTTTAATGATTTAAAATCATTTTCTAAAGGGTAAAACATTTAAATAAGTACATAAAACAATTTTAGAAATCATTTCTAATTATAAAAGAATTATTCATAATTTTAACCCTTTTAGAAATTATTAACATTTATTTAATTAATCTAAACAAAGGAATTAAATTAATTATCTACACTTAATGACTTAGCATTTTTAATGGATGACAAATTTTAAAACAAGTTTAACAAAATTTATTTCATCATTTTTGGACTTTCCTATGATTTTCTATGAATTAAAAGGTGAAAAACACGAAATTTAAATCTATTTAGAAAACCTCTTAAGCACTTTTGCAGCAACCCCCCCGGCTTTTCCTTCTTCAACCCCGCGGTCCCTCCCTCTGTTCAAACAGAGGAGCGGCATGGCCGGCGCCCCCCCTCCCCCCCCGCCGACCCTGACCGCGGCCCCTCGCCGGCGGCGAGCCTCCCCGGCCAAGGGAACGGCACCAACAGCTCCCCCAAGACCCGGCGCACCTACTACCCCTCTCTTCTCCATCGATTACAGTTCGGAGACCCCCCGCGGCGGAGCAGGCGGCGGCGCAAGGCAGGGCCTCACCGGCCGACCAAACCACGACGGGAAGGCTGCAAAAACCTAGCCTGTGAGCAACTACGGACCAAGAGGAAGCTAGCTCACCCTCTATCTTGAACTGAGACAGCCGGAGCAAGCCTACCCACGTGCGCCGGCATCTATGGTGGCGGCGGCTCGACGGAAGCGAGGAAGGTTACGATTTGGGAGCTCTACAGAGGATGACTGTGAACAACGATTGAATCAGGAGGTCAAGGAGATCAAGAGGAAGATTTGGGTGGAAGGAATCGACCGGTGGAGGAGGGACGGTGGCGAATTCCGCCGGCGGCCAAGAAGAAAAAAAAGGAGGCGAGTGACGAAAAAGAATCGAAAAGGAGATGGTCATGAAGTATATATGGACGGAGTTACCGCCATGAAGTGGCCACCTCACTGCAGGGCTCGCCGGCGCTGTCTCAGCACGGCAACGACGCGTGGACCGGCGTTACCGCCTCTGCCACCGACGACAAGCAGGCACACAAGCAACTCCCTCCATTCCCTTTCCATAACCGAGAGATTGCGGCTCAAAATCGTCCAAAAACTTATTCAAACTTGTCAAACACCAAGAATAGAACCTGTAGATTGATCCAAGTACACCAACTTTCCTCTTACCACCTTTGTGATTCGAACTTGTTTTAATCCAGTATTTTCGAGCTCAAGGTTCGGGCGCAACTTTTCCCCATTTTCAGAGTTAGTAAATTTGAAATCTCAAATTACTTTTGAATTCAAATTCAAACTCTCTTCGATCCTAAAATAAAAGTTGTAGATTAACACTCGAATTTCACTTTCTCTTTTTGGACCTAGGTGAGATTCTCAACCAAAAACTCAAAATCGAGCTCTGAATGTTTCAGCCAATTCATTTGTCCACCCCCTTTTGAAACCCTAGCTTCATTCAGATTTCAAACTCAAATTACTCCCAAATTTTGAATAGAGCATGCTATTCCTCAAAACACAAAAGTTCTTTGCCTTGACTTGAATTTCATTTCTTATTTTTGGACCTCTTTCAAATTCTCAACAGTTTGAGCTCAATTTGAGAAATTTCAACTCAGCCTCTGAAACTCTGAATTTACTGAATTATTTGCTGATTCAATCTTTGAGCTTGATTTTCTCCTGTTTCAGACAAAATATAGGTATGACCCAAACATAAAAGTTGTTTAGTGTATTTTGCTTAACATCTTTCCTTTTTACATCTTGGTCATATGATGAACGGTTTGCTCACAACCAACCTCTACATTTGGCTAGTTGTTCACTGAAAATGACACTTAATCAAAATTCCGTTTTCAGATGGTGAATAGTGACCTTTCCCTTTTTTTCTTTCTCCATTTAATTGTGCTATTTCCATACTCTATTTCATCCCAATTTTGTGTCAAACATTCTCCTCCAATCTTGCCGATCAATTATACATTTTTACTTCAAATTTATGTCGAATTTTGACCAAATTTTGATTTTGGTCAAACTTCGTTCCTTTCAAAAAATCGGGGATGTCACACTCGCCGGCGCGAGCCGGGCTCACCTCGCGGCACGCCTCGGCACCCCCCTCGAGGGCATGTGGCGCCCCCTCTAGAAGCATAGGCCCCGCCCCCTTGAGGAGGCGAGGCGGTTCCTCCAACGAGCGCTGCCCGTCCTCCGACGCCCCCTTTGCGTCAAAGAAGGTGACGAAATCCTGCACCCCCTCGTTGTTGGGGCCCCGGAGCTGTGATGACGAGTGAGGCGACAAACTCACCCCGATCTTGAGAGCCTTGGTCGGGGCGAGAGAAAGAGGAACTCGCCCGCCGGCGCGGCTACATAAAACGATGGCAGGAAAATGAGGATGATTCAAGATGTCAAGCCTCGACGAACAACTGAGCGGCTAGAGGAACTCACCGGACGATGGGAAGCTTCCGTTTTCGTGACGGAGCCAATCCCGCGCCACGCGGAGCCATGACGTCCCCCGACAAAACTTCGGCCCCCGCGGCATGAGTCTCTTCGCGAGGCCCATCGCCACGGTGGCCCTCGAGCGCGGTTTCTCCCGCCTCTGCGGTAGCCGGCCTTTCCCTCGGAGCACCCTCGAGGGCGAGCACGGCGCCACGCTCTTCGACCGATGCACGTTCCCGCCTCGTGGGATCCTCGAGGGTGCCGTCGTGAGCGGCGTCGAGCACCACGTCGGTGGCTCCCGAGGACGGAACATTGTCACCGACGTCATCCACAACCCGGGCCGCGGCACGCCGCTCGCCATGGCCCTCGGCTTCGGCAAGCACAACGGATACCTCAAGGGCGTCGTCACCGACGTCATCCACGACCCGGCCCGCGGCACGCCGCTCGCCGTCACCCTCGACTTCAACGAGCGCAACGGGTACCTCAAGGGCGTCGACCCCCGAGGCGCTAGGCTCCTCGCGTGTCCCCTCTGGAACTGCGGAACCCGAAACCTCATGGCCCGCCACGTCGGTAGAAGAAGCGTCGCGATGACAGGGCACCGGGATCAGAGGACCTTCAAACGGGGGACGGACTTCTCGCCGCAAAAGCCCAGTCGTCGGAATCCTCGTCCTCCCGGCCCGGGGAGCTTTCCGGCGTTGGAAGAGGCGAAAGGCCTTGCCTCCACCTATCCCGGTTCTCCTCCCCATGCTTCCTCTTCTTCTGCTCTCGCCGTTTCCGCCTCTTATCCTTCCGGTCCTTTTTTCGCTTTGCCTCATCGACGTGAGCACGGTTGGCGGCCCGGTCCTCTGGAACGGGAGGCCGGCAGGAATGGCCACGGGAGAGCCCCTGCGAATACAACCGCTACATCGTTATACAAAGATCAAAACTCGGACGACAGGCAATACTAATGTTGAAAAGGTACACTTACAAAGCTCAGGTGTCCGTCCTCAGGCCTCATGGGCACCACCCATGGGTTACCCGACATACGGTCGACGGCGCGCCGCGCGCGCCGCGCGCGCTGAAGGGCGACATCAACGCTCAGCGGCTCCGGCGCCATCACCACACCTTTGGTGTTGGCCCCCGGAACCATCTCCGACAGCAGGAGCCTCCTCTCCATAAGAGGAAGCACCAGCCGCCGATGGAAGTTCGCGATGACGCCACCGGCGGTAAGGCCATACCTTGCGAGACATTGAAGGGCCTCGACGAAGGGGCCAAGCTTCTGCTGACGGTCCGGTGGCGACACACCGTAGCCCCAAAAGTCGGGCTTCTCTGTCAAGATCCTCCCGGTGTACGCCGGGAGGTGGTCACGATCGTTGCGAACGTAGAACCACCCCCTGTCCCAATCTGGGTTGTTGGTAACAATGGAACAGGGGATGTACAAGTTCCTCCGGGACTCTCGCACAAGGAGCACCAGGCCGCCGGCACGAACAGGGCGACGGACACCCTTGGTGACGCTCTCCGTATGGAGCTCGCCGCGGAAGAGATGCCGCCATAGGTCCCAGTGGGGCTCGATTCCTAGGTAACCCTCGCACACGGCGACGAACACCGCCGCCTGGGAGATCGAGTTGGGGGAGAAGTTGTGCAACTCCACCTTATAGTGGAAGCACAGCGCCCTCAAGAAGCGGCTTGCAGGCACGCCAAAGCCCCGCTCATGGAGACGAGCGAGGCTAACGACATAGCCTCTGGGGGGGTTTGGCTCTGCAGCAGCCCCCGGCGAGATCCACACCGGCGGCTCGCCGTCAACATTCGGAGGCAACTCCCCGGACACGGTCGCCGAAGATGGTTTCCATGGCGCGGGGTCTACGAGTTGAACCTGAACCATGGCGGCAGCAAGAACGGAAGAAGAAGAAAAACAGGAGCAAGCTAGGGCAACTAGGACGTACCACATCAACGGCCGCCCTAGTGCACTATTTATACCCGCAAGCCGCAGAAACGTGGGGCGATATACCCGCTCGCCGAAACGAGACCGACGGATGGGCCCGGAATGCGTAACGCCACGGACGCACAAACCGCCCCACGGTAATCAAGGAGGTCGGGCGCCGCAGTCGT
This sequence comes from Digitaria exilis, assembly GCA_015342445.1. Lineage (NCBI taxonomy): Eukaryota > Viridiplantae > Streptophyta > Magnoliopsida > Poales > Poaceae > Digitaria > Digitaria exilis. The sequence goes on along the minus strand of JACEFO010001754.1, from coordinate 1,368,583 downwards.
GCGGTCACCTCGCCCAGGCCACGACCCGCACGTCGCCTAAAAAGGCGCGCGCATCTTCCTCCACGGCATCCATAAATTATGCAACCGCCATCATTATCCCGAGCGAAGCGGGATACGTGGAGGAGTAATTCAGAAGCCTCCCCCTCGAACGGAGGAAATTACCATCTTACCAATCAGGGGCTCGAGCCTAGCCCGTCGAGGGTTCTACAGGCACCCCAGAATAACCGAGTCAGGGACGCTCGACGGTACCCTCGAGGGAAAGCCTCGGACCCACTCAATCGAGGGCACCCATCTGGCGAGTTTGAGGCTAGGCAAAGGCATCTAGACTAAGGGACCCTACAAGGGGGAGCGCCGAGCCCTTGACCCCCACGAACGAGGTCGAGTCCCGTCTAGAAGACCTTTGCAAAAGCTCTCATGGGCATGTCCGATGACCGCGAGCCTACCCTCGGCGAACGAGGCATGGACGCCCACTCAAACTGCCCGTTATCAGCTCACCTAGGAACCTATGTTCCAGCCCGAAACCGAGGATGGCGTAGTATACATCTTCCCCTGGCCCCCGAATGGGGCTACCAGGAACTTCGCCTCCAAGAAAGCACAGGCAAAGGGTGTGCGAGAGTGTCGAACACTCTCCCACACCCTCGGGGGCTACACCCGCGGGTGCGCTAGCGCCCCCCCACCGTAGTTCGGTATCCGAGAAGGGCAACCAAACCCCTGAGGGATTGACTTCCAAATACCCTCGGGGGCTCGGGGGCTACTGTCGGGTACCAAACCACGGGGTACCCCAAACTACGTCCCAAGGTGGCCCGACGAGAAGGCCACAGGAAGAAGCTCAAAGGCGCGGCGGCCCGAGAAGGGCCCATCACGCCGGTGCCGCCGAATGGGGAATTTCCGTCTCGTTATGCCCTCGAACGAGCGTCTCCGTCTCGTTCGAGGGTACCCTTCACCCTCGGATGAAGTTCCGTCACGATCGACCCTCCCTCCGCGGTCGAGATCCTTGAGCCGGTCTCGGGGACTCCACCCCGAACGCAATAAAATGCGGGACATGACCGCACGCTCCGCTTCACCACGCCTCGGATGGGACACCGGTCGCCTCCAACTGAGCCAGGCACTGTGCCCCTGAGCCAGGCCCTGTGCGGACAGGGCCGGTGACAGGCCGTACCACGACGCCAACCACTCCACGACCGGTCCTCCCCTGCATCACGACGCAGGGCCTCGAAAAAGGACCTCCGGTGAACGACGAAAAGACATTCCACCGCACCCACCCTCGATCGACACCCCTCGAAGCAACGGCTGGCTAACAAGAAGTCAGCGATGGTGACAACCATGCCGTCAGCAAGAGTTGAAAGCCGCGATTCCCGCTCGCACAGTGCACGATGTGGGCAGCACAGTGCATCTCGCAACATCAGCACCACGAACACATATGTACGTCTTCCCTCACCCTTGGTCTATAAAAGGGGAGGGAAACCCATGCAACAAGGGGCGATTCGATTCTGAGTCCAACACATATACACTCAACACACACACATCACAGAGACTTGGGAGTCGAACTCCCTCTCCCGCCTTGCTTGTACTCCCCTACTACGAGCAACACGAAACTCGGTGCTACGCACCACTGCTGGACGTACGGCCTCACGGCCGGAACCAGGATAAAACCCCCGTGTTTAGACACTGATCGATCAAACCCGCCATCCCACACAAAGTCAGCGACGCGATCACTAGTTAGTGCCGGTGTGACCAAATCAGGCACCGACACCAACGGAGTACTTTGCCTTCATAGGATGTCGCCCGCCTGCTATTATCATGTCTGTCTTGCTATCAAGGTACATCTTAACAGGGCGCCGTATCTTGAATGCGGCAACGGCACATGCACATGCAACCAACAAAATAAAGGTTTTTTTTTGTCATCTCTAACACATTTGCATTTCAACCAGTCTTCTATTGAGATCATGAACTTCAAGCTGGTTGTACATTTGTAATTGAAGACAGAAGATGTTTATCAAAGCAAAGCTCTAGTTAGTCAAGACTTACATGCACTGCTTTCATCGCCTTTCCACCAAAGCCTCTTCCAACTCGATGGACTCGAAGATGATGACAACGGCGTCCCAACAACCGAGTTGGAGGAGGAGGTGGGGGAGGCAAAGAGCAGTCCTCGCCGGTGTTAGGGGGTGTCGCCGGGGCTGGCGACGAGGCATGTGCATCGGTACAAGCGGCGCGGACAGGAAGGAAGACAAGCGTCAATTTTTGTCCCACAAAAAAGAGGATAGGAATGTTCATGGCACCTGGACGGTGGAGGGAGTTTCTCGTGTTATGCTATCGTGAGGGTGTTCTGTGTCTAGAGATCGCCTAATAAATATTGAATATTAATTTTATGTAAAAAATCCAAATTACTCCACTCAACTATAAGAAGAGTCCACCTAACTCCCTAAACTAATTTTTGGTTTATTTTACCCCCTAACCTATGTCATTTGGCTTATTTTATCCCTAATGCACCTTGTCTTTTTTATTTTTTCTATGTTAAGTGTCATATTACGTTCAAATTTTAGGAGATGATAGTAGACATCGTAATGCATGATAGAAAAATATAAAATGATTTTTTGTCAGTATTTTGATGGGGTAAGATATTTAATATTCAATTAATCCATAGGACACTATATTATACAAAAAGTAATGACGAAAAATTCATAACATATTTTTCTGATATAATTTGTGATGTTCACTACAATCATACAAAATTTGAAATTAAAATTCAACTTGTGCTTGGAGAAATAAGAAAGACAAATTGTATTAGGGGGTAGAATACACTAAGTGACATAGTTTAGGGGGTAAAATAAACCAAAAGATAGTTTAGGGGGTTATGTAGACTTTGCTTATAGTTGAGGGGAGTAATATGGACTTTTTATTAACTTGTATCAACTATTATATTAGAAATTTTAACAAATTATTTTTTACATATTTACCTCATTTTTATTACTATGCCCTTTTTACTAAGTCTTAAAAGCATTTCTGTTACACCATTATCAGAGTTCGAAGACGTACCAAGGCTCCCCAAACTAGCAATATGAAAGAAGTTTAAGAACAAGTTTTCATATATTTTATATTAAAATAAAAAAATCTAGCCCTACATACTTGAATTGAACGTAATTTTTAAATTAGTTGATTTTTATTTTATTTTGTTTTAATAGACTACTGGAATTAGAGATTCCTTAAGATGTAGATCTGTGAAAGGATTTTGTTACGAGGAAGACCTCCCCACCATATATAAATATAAAAGATTATGAACGATTAAAAACTTCTACCATATAATCATATTGCCTTTATTTTTTCTTTCAAATCCTAACTTATCCAAACCCTATTTTTGAACCCGCACGCATGAGACCCAAAACTCGCGGATACCGCAGTTCAAATTGCCCTCTTTAGGTGGCCGAGAATAGACCTTTTCTTTTTAATAATGGCACGCTGGTAAAAACTACTCTCTGTGCTTCAAAATTATAGTCTTTCTCACTTCCCGAGAAAATGTTATAGTCAATTATATATAAAACTATAATAAATTTTATGGTATACTATTGATATCACTAGATAGATATTAAGGTCTAATTTTTTATAAAAAATATTTAAAGATCTAAATATTGCAGATATTTTCTACAAATCTAGTCAAACACGTAGCACGAACACCCAAACGACTTGTATAAATCTGGGACCGAGGTAGTACGTCGAAACCCTATCCTTTCAGTTCAGGCGTCCGGCGCCGCTACCCACCCCCTCCGTCCCGTCCCGCGCCGCCACTCACCCCAATCCAACCCCGGGCCGCCGTAGAGTACCGAAGCGGTAGAGATGCAACGGTTGATTATTGGGCTCCGCCGCGGAGTCTTCTCGGATCCATCTCGTTGGTGCCCTCGAGCGCTTGCACGCCAAGATGCTTCTTCACAGATAGCGTCGACACCAGCTCTTTCACGGTCTGCTGTTGGCTTCTTCCATTTATTGTTCCCGAACATGTATGCCCAATTTTTCGGATTTGAAGTGATGTTGGGTCTGGATTGTGATGCTTTTTTTGTCGGTGATGATGCAAATCTCCCACGACCAATTCTTGAATTGCTCCGCAGTTTCGGCTCCTCTCTACCTCGCGTCCTTCAACGCTTGCCGAAGATATTCTAGTCATCAGCTCCGCACCAGGGAAATCAAATCAACATCTGAATCGTCATTTAGGGTTTTTTTTCATGCTTCTTTTCCTTTGCTGAACATTGTGCTCCTCGCGATGAACTTTTGAATCTGGAATTTTGAACTCCCCCCACCCACCAAAAAAAGGCTGATCTGGCGTGTGGAATGCTGGATCTGGATTGGTGTTGATTTTTGTTGGAGATAATATTCGTGTTGATTTTGAAGGAGAAAGGAATATCAATTTCTTTTACCTTTTGATTTATGTTATCACCGGAATCAGAGAGATGCAAATCATTTTCAAGCTTTGTATTATTATTGTTACTGTTTTAAATCCCGAAAATTTGTTCTGGGATGACATGCATCTTAATCGAGCTGGATAACTTCTTTTTACAGGTCCTGGACCATACAACCTTATTACTGTACCGCCTTCCAGCCTGTACGGATGCTTGGAATTGGCTGGGCTGGGCAGGTGCTGGCGCTGAAACAGCCAGCTACCAGCTCCAGCCATCCAATAAGCTCCAGCCAGCCACAAGCCCACAGGCTACAGCCATCGAACTGCAGGAGAGAGAGACCACCGTGGCTTATCCACCAGCCGCGGGCCGCCGAACGGCTGGTCTTATGCGCCAGCCAAAATCAGCCCAGACGGCGGCTTATCCGCCACCCGAACAGGGCATTCGCTTGTGTCGCTACCAAGTGCATAAATACAACAAAGATGGAGGAGAGCTCAACCAAGGAGGTCGTCACAGATACGTCTGAACATGTTTGGTCCCCTTATGTATTTGAAAACAGCACTCACCGTGATGGTGCCATTTACAAGAATACCCTTTTAAGCAAAGAGTGGTTTGGTTTCGATTTTACTGACCGTAACGAGAGTAAGTGGTCGAAATCACAAACACATCTTCCCAGTTCTTATTCATATTCTGGAGTGAAAGTTAGTTACACCATCACGGGTTATAGCCACCCATACCCACTCGTGTGTGGGGATTCTCTCCCATACCTGAACCCGGTGGGCTATAGCATTGCTGGCGAGCTGCAGTGGCGCAATAATACAGTAATTTGCCTGATACAAATTAAGCATTCAAAAGTAGGTGTTGTAACATATAAAATTGATCAATGCAACTTGCAACATATAGTGTAACATAAAAGATAAGAATTATCCACTAAAACAAGATTTAATGGTATCATATGATCACTGATATGCAAAATCCCAGTTACCTTAGAACCATATCTGTTAGTTTTGTTTTATTCACAATGTCAAATTTTAATGTGCACTTCCAATCTGTTTTTTTTATGCCAAGGGATTTGGTAATTCATGTCATTAATCCAGATGTAATGTCTTTCTGGGACAGAGGGAGTGCTAAAAGTCTTGAGGTTTTGTGTGCACCATATTAGTAATTTTTTACAATAAAATATCATATGTCCGTAAACCTATTCAAACTTAGATGTTGTGATAAGTTATTCTTAGACGATGGTTTGCTATGACTCAGCATAATAATGTGGACCAATTGTAATACTATATTTTTTTATGTAGTAACTGCCAATTGTTATGCAGCTCGTTTGGAACCAATGATGTTAACGAAGACAACAAAGGAATGTGTATATTATCAGGGATATTGCCGATTCCATTTTCCGAACCATATACTGCAATTTTTCTCATTGACGCTGGCCAAATCCCCTGTCAGTAGTGGCCCAATACAATTATATGGATACATAGCTGTACGGGATGACAGGGATTTCATGCTGAACTATGTTTTCAATCATAGCAGGGATGATCCTGTCTTCGTGCAGCAGGTACTATAATTATCAGCAACCATTGTAATTATACATTGTTTTCCTATTTACAATATTGCTGCTATGCTTTCGCATGCAGAGAAATGAGATTGAAGGTACATCGTCTGATGCTTTTAACAACCACTTTCTCTTTAACACTTGGGAATGGAAATACTGTATTAACTATGGCCTTGGTTTTGATATTCTGTTATTCTTTTGCTGATTTACATATATTTAAATATTAAATCAAATTTATTTTATATGAATTATCTATATCTTACAGAATTCTTATTGTGTCTTAGTGATTTTACATCAATTTATTTTGTTTCCATAAGTGTTAAGAATTTATGCTGTCATTTATTTGGAACTGCTGACACATGGCTAGTTAGACATCTAGCTTTAGATGTTCTATTTTATGGTTTAGAGCTATCATCTAATAGCAATCATTTTGTAGGGTTCTCTTATTGAAATGACTGGTCCTAAGAGAGCAATCGAAATGGTTTCTTCTATTCTAGTAGAGTTTGACATGAGGATCAAGAATGGAGAGCAGGAGGAAGATGATTTGCAGCTGATCGACGGTGCAATAGCATGCCACAATGTAATACCATGGAAACCGATTAAACATCGTATTACAGGCAAATGTGGAATTGTCGACATGTCTTTTGCATGTATTGAACATGCAGTGGAGGCCACAATAGAAATTGCCATATTGGAAGTGCAGAAATGTTTCAGTTTATCGCTAAGTTCATATATCTATGTTATGGAGGATTACGAGGAAATTCCACTTTTTCATGGCACTATTGATCATTCTCATGGCTTAAGAAGGTTTGTGGTTGCTGTCATGTTGGATACGGATATGCTTTTAAAGTTCAAGGTAGGCAACGATGTTGTACGTTACCGTACCTTTAAGGCCAAGCAACATGGTTGTGCCAGCCGAAGGATTAAGCTTGATTTTGCATCCTTCGTGATGAAGGTGACTTGGTCCACTATCTGAGCCAAAGGATAAATCGCTTCCTTCGTGATGAAAGATTGTAAGAGGTAAACTTCTCACTAATCACTATAATTGCATGTGACCATTTCAACTCTTCGACACTTGTATTAGGCTTTTCTCATCTCTGTCTACAAATTGTTATATTGTTGTATATTTGAGTTAAGACATGGGTTTACTTCTTGCTTTTCAACAACTTTGTTATAATAGAAATAGATTCTAATTTAACCCAGTACCTATCCTTGCTGACTTGCCATATTATGCTTTCCAAGCTTCTCTAATGCAGAAAGGTTGTTTTCTTTAGTGTCTGCATCAATGTATCAGTATTTTCCCTCTGTTTGTCTTACAGCTCTGTAGTACTATTTGGCTTTCTTTTGTGCCTGAAAAAGGTTTTCCTGTACAGGACTATGATGCTTATCCTAGCTAAGACGATGGAGACAATAGAAACAGAGCGGAGGCTACTCTCTTGTCTGTCAAAGCTGGCAAAAGGAGTCCATCAAATTGTCAAGAGTTTAGGAAAAACGATTATGTAACTAGTTTTAACATGTCAGCAGGACTTGCTTACCCTTTGGGTAATGCTACTGTATTTATTAGAAAAGGATTACTAGTAATGGACTTGTAGTGTTCGCTCGTCATGAGAATGATGCTGACTTTCGGTACTGATTAATGTATTATGTACTTTTCCCTGCTTAGCATTACGTACAAGTATAATTTTACTTCGTGCTCGGTAGTGCTGGCTGCGGCTGCAGCAGTGTAACATCCTTGATGTTTATTTCACAAATCGAAAGGATTGGGCACAGAATGGTAAACCTATAGTAGACCTTACTATTTCTGTCCCTCACTGCACATTTAATTCATAATTAGAATAGAGGAGTTCACTTCCTACTAGCTCCTCTGCGGCTTGCTTTTCCGAGTGGCGTTGGTCAGGCGATGGCGGTGAAGTCGCAAGGGAATAATTCTTCTCGGTCTCTCCCTCGTCTCTTTGGCGTCTCACTCCGGCGTCAATGGCGAGGCTGGGGAGGGGGTACAGGATTCCGGGGCCAGTGTGTCATCGACTTTGGCAGTCGATGGTGGTGTTAGCCTCTATCTTCTCCGAGGGGGCAGAGATGGCTGAAGAGTTCGTGGTTGGTGGCCGGTTGGATTTGGCTCTTCTTCCCCTTTGATGGCGGTGGTCGTCAACGGCGGAGAAAATTTTCTCTCAACGGCGAGCTCAGATCCAGAGGAGTTGGGGTGTGGGCTGTGGCCCCGATCGATGGGAAGCAAACCACCTCGGCGACGCCGCCGACCCTCGTCCGCTCCGGGGAGCTGCTCCCCTGGCGACGCGCTGACTCCCCTCCGCCCCGGCCCCCGGCGAGCTGCTACCCCGGCTACGCGCAGACTTTCCGCCCCGGCGAGCTACTCCCCCGGCGACGTGCAGGCTCTCCGCCTCGGCGAGCTGCTCCTCTGGCGACGCGTCGACTCCCCTCCGCCCCGGCGAGCTGCTTGCCCGGCGACGCGAAGTCTCTCCTCCGCCGCGTCGAGCTGATCCTGCTGTACCCCTCGCGCCGTCCCTGCCAGACACTGCGCCGCCGATTCACGCTCCGCACCGGTGAGCTGCAGACTGTAGCCGTCGCGGCGACCCCCTGTCGACGCGTCGCGGTCTAAGGCTATCCCTAACCAAAGTGACTAAGTGATGGGTACGTGTGCCATGTCACAGAGACACTACTTAAAAAACTATGATGTTCAATGCATCACATCTACCAAGAGTCTAAATAATTAATTAACCAATTCATTCACTTTTTTCTATACATTCTATTTATACATTCTATTGACCAATCATCTTACTTCCTCATAAACTATATAGACATACTCTCCCCCAATGCTAATATTAATAGTGTTAGTGTATTCGTATTCGTATAGACACTGGGTCTCATGCAAGACCCAGTTTCTTTCCCTCTCTCCTCTCTTTCTTATTTAATATACATGACACATCACCTAAAAATCCTATGTGCCACTACAATTAATTCTATGGACTCCATCCTACTAAGAGGGTTGGGGATAGCCTAAGGTTGTTAGTATCGGTAATCGTTCTTTTCCTCGACAATCGTAGTATCGGGATTCTATCAGATTTCATAAAATATATATTTTATATATATTGTGGTCTAAAATATAGAGTTTCGTTAATTTAATTATCCTTTTGCATATGTTATTGGTCTTATTGATATTATTTTCAATGCAACTTAATTTAAATAGTACTGATTGTATTGTAATATCGGGATACTACGAAATTATAGGTAGGATCGTGTAGAGCCTTAATGTAGTATCGGGATACTATGAAAATTAAGTTACTAGCTAATATTGGTATCGTTTTGGTCTGGTAAGATCGTAGTATCGTAAGATACCACGATACGTATTGGGATACTGACAACCGTGACGCGGTTCGCCTGTCCGTCGAGACCCTGCGTCTTCACATATGCCCTGAGTCCTGACCAATGGAGTCTTCTGGTGCGTCATCGCCCCCATATTCACGTATTGTTTCAATGGAGTCTCCCATTCACTAACTAGAACATTAGGTTGCGCGCCCTATCATACCATAATATGAAAATCGACCAGTAGTTGTTAGTTTGAAAACATAGTTGCTATCATTGAAAACAAATTAAAAATAGAAATTGTCCCAAAATACAACTATGTTAAATTTGTTTGTCCTTTAAATCAACAGCCATCTTGGGTGATAAATTTCATAAAACTATGGAAAGAAAATTCTCACGTCTCCCTTAGCCATAATTTTGTATAGAATAACAGTCAGCACATAACAATAAAGGTGCATGATTCAGCAGGCCTCCATATAGCACCAGAATATATTATATAGCAAAACCAGATGCACTATGCTAAGTAAACGTGTGAATTGAATACACAAATGACAGCCTTTTAAGCACGTACTACCTAATCACACTGAACAGCAATAACGGCCGAACCGCAGAAGCATGTTCGATATATAAAACGATCATGCAACAAGATCAGGCTATAAGAATATGGGAGCAACAAAGCCAATGGATAGGAGACCAAAAAAAAAAAAGTAAAGCATGCTGTGAGGGCACATTTCCCAGTCAGAAAACATGCATTCAATAGACTAACAAACAAGAACAAATAGACTAACAATTTCATGTCTGAATGCTGTCAAATAAGATGACTAAACCATGAACATAAATCACAAAAAAGTTTACTCATTTAAGGACTGCAGATGCATACAAAGAGGCAAAATTACATGACTGTCTATCCAAAAACTCAAATATCCCTGCATTAGTATCACTCACCTGCTTCACATCGAAGCTTCAGATGATGATATGACTGATCTAATCCTCATAACCTTGTATAGTTCCTCATACATTTGCCACACATTCACTGGTGCCTAATTACAAAATCTGTGTTTAACATTGAAGCTTCAGATGATGAGATGATTGATCTGATCCTCATGACCTTCTTGTACAGTTCCTCATACATTTCCCACACATTATCACTGGTGCCTAATTACAAAATCGATGTTTACTCTCTGACAAAAAAAAACCCAAGAAAACTGCAGTTCAAAACTCTATACAATTCGTAAAGATTTTATTGTACTTTGCCATATTTAGCCCTCCCCTAGCACCAGGTTCTTCTTGACCATTCCACTGCAAGAACACAAACAAAATGAAACGCAGAGGGAGCTCCAAACGGAAGTGGTTTTAGGTCAGTCTCAATGGGGGGTTTTGTGACATCCCACCCTTTTTAGCCTGTGTAAATATGTCATGGATGGTGTGTTAAGCTTAAAAAAAAAAGAGAGAAGAGAAGGGCATTGGTTGACCAAAGTCAAAAAGGGGAGAAATATTTGGAAATTTTGAAGATTAAGAATTTCTAAATATAGTTTATAAGATAAGGAATTTAGTGATCACAAAGTGATGGAAAAATTTTTTGGAAATGATGCTTCAATTAAATAGAAAAAGGAAAAGGAAAAATGGCACTGTTCACGGTCCGACAACAGGACTTGTCCGTTTTCAGGACTTGTCCGTTTTTCGGCTGAAGTTTCATAATGAGCAGCGATCTTCGAGGCAAGTTAATGATCAATCTGTGGGTTGTATGACCAAGGTGTCTTAAACAAAGTTGTTAAGGGAAGTATGAAGGACAACTTTAGTTTTCGGGTCACACTCAGAAATTGCCTGGATCAAGGAGAAAAACACGAGAGAAAATCGGTCAGAATATGTTTTCAGAAAATTCAGTGTGTTTGACCGCAGATCTGAAATTGTGCAAATTGAGTTTGAATTTGAGGTTTTCTGCAAAAACTTCCAACTAAGAAGTTGTACTCCTGAAGTTGAATTTCAAATTTGTCTTTAGCATCAAGGGCATGTTCTATTCAAATTTTGAGAGTAATTTGAGAATTTCAGATAAGGGTTCTGAAATTGGGGACAAGTTGCAGCAGGGACTTTGGGGCTCAAATTGAACCTCAATTCGTGCTCAAATGGGGTAAGTGCCAATGTAAGAAATGAAATTGGATGATCCATCTACAAGTTTCATTTTGGGAGTTTTTGATGTTACCATATGGTTTTGGGAGAAATTGGAGCTCCAATCTCGGGTTTTTAGTGGCTCAATTGGGGGAAAAGGTGACGTCATGGCAGACAAGCTGCTGCCGGCGTCGAGCGGCGGCCCACTTCACCGGCCACGCGTCGGTTGCGGTGAGAGCCAGCTCGAGCGGCGTCGCAGCTGGAGGTGTCAAGCCACGGCGAGCTCAGCCGCTGATAAAGCTTCAACGTCGGTCTTCTCCTTCCCCTTTTCCGCCGCGAGCTCCTCTGCTCTTCTTCCTCGCCGCCGTCGAGCCGGAGTTGTTCCGCCAACGTTTGAGCCGCTCCGTGCTGTTTCTAGCCCCCTTAAGCTTCGCCGTCGTCCCCTGGTTCGTTTCCACCCACCCTTGATCCGTTTCCACCGCTCCACAGCCCGGCGCAAACCGATCTTGCAGCTCACCGTCGACGTCTCGCCGGGGTAAGCTTTTCCCGCCGTGTTGATGCTGCTGCTGTTGGTTTGGCCGAGAGTTGAGCGTGTAGCAACGTTGCTTTGTGGTCTAGGATCGTGCTTAGAGGCTTAGTGGCTAGGACGCGACGTTTTCCCGGTCGGGAACGCCGTTCGTCGCCGTGGCGCTCCTCCGCCATGGCCGCCGCACGTGTGCAGCATCGCTCGGGCTTTCTCCGACCCAGTTGGTGTGCGCGCTGGGTGCGGCTAGGGTTGCTGGAGCTCACGGGGTAGCCGTTAGGGTTTGTCTCGTCGTGTTCGAGCCGCGGTTAGCTCGCCGCCGCGTGCTCCGGGCGTGCTCCCGCCATGGCCGGCGTGATGCGCTCGGGCGTGCGGTATTGCGCGGCGTGGCTAAGGTGGTGCGTGAGGTGTCCCTGGTAGCGGTGAAGCTCGTGTGCCGGTTGCGAAGCTGGTTGGTGTGGTGATGCTTGCCGGGGCGCAGCGCGCCGCCGAGCTCCGCCGCCGTGCCGCCATGGGACTAGGGTTAGGGTTTTCCGAGCGAGCTTAGGCCTAGAATGGATGCGCGGTCATGTAGGGAGACCCTAGGGCTAGCAGTGGCCGCCGGGGAACCTCGCCGCCGGCGAGCGCGCGTGGGTCAACGACGGCGAGGGGGCGGTCTGCGCGGGAGCTCTGCTCCGCGTGGGCAGGGGCCTCGGGGGAGAAGGAATAGAAGGTCAGGGGGGTTTTTGAAAGAAAACCAATTAGATTTTAGAAATAGAATTAATTTATGTTTTTCCACTGTTTTAATTATAGAAAATCATAGAAAAATCAGAAAAATATGAAATAAATTTTTATAATTTCCTTAGCCTTTCCTTTATAATCTAAAAATGCTAAACCCTAAAAATTTTGATGTTTAGAATTTACTAATAATATCAACTTAGAAAATAATTATTTAAATTGGCTAAAATAGTATTAAAAATATTCTAAAATAGGATTCATGTTTTATAAACACTTTTATCAATAGATAAAGTGATAGATATGAGTAGAAAATAATTTTGGTATACTTAGGAATTTTCCTTTAATACATAAATAAAAGAAATAGGAATTAATTCACCCACTTTATAAAATAACTTTTTCTTTAGGGGAAAGTTAGGTAGCTTGGTTGGCTTGCAACTGTATCGAGAAATGAAGTTGTGTTATGTTTTCAAACTATTGCATCTCTCATCACTAACTTGCATCGCATATAGAGTCTGAGGCCTCGGAAGTGGAGTACGTGGAATTCTCCGACGAGCCAGTTCAGTACGAAGAGGTTTTAGTGGTTGCTCCGGAATCCCAGGAAGTCACCGAAACTACTAACCTCTTTGAAACTCAAGGCAAGCTCCGGAATTCATCTTCACCTATTTATTTCCGAATATCACGAGTCCAAATCTTATGTTTTTATATGTGCATTAAGTTAGGAGTTGAATGACAACTTTGATGCATGAACTACTCCTTGATAGCACTACCCTTGTTAGGAAGAGAAGTAAATGGTTTATAGAGCATCCACGTAGTTGTGCTTTGTTAGGGTTAAATGTGATAATAATAATCTAGGTGCTTACTAATCATAGATGAATCACATTTGAGAAAATAAGAGAAGAAAGAGTGGGCAGAAGATGATAGAATGGATTGAGGTAGCTCGATCCCTAGTTCTGCCTACTAGCTAAAGTCACTAAGGACCGTTCCGTTGTTTAAGCAATTGATCGAGTGATTCTACCTGGTTTCTTACTGGGTAATGGGGCCAGTAAAGCCGACTAGATTAGCTGGCTCGTTGATTGGAAATATCGCTTACCGGTGCTTGCTGGGTCGGAGAAAGGCGGGATCGTCATCTGGAACTCACGGGGTGGTCGCCAGACGTGGGGCCCACGTGGGGATGCGTTCCCGGGTTCGGGTAAGGATATTTCCGGTCTTTGGCCCAACTAATTGAAAGGTTGCTGCGGACAGCTGGCGCAGCTGTACGTGGCTGGTGGCTAGGTATCTCCTGCAGGATGTATATGGATCCGGATCAACACTACTCTTGGTTATGAGTGCACTTGATCAAATTTTAAACATCGTAGAGGAAACAAGTTGAACTATTATATGTGAGTGATTCAAAATGCTGTTTGAACCTAGTATCACCTGAGTGAAAAAGGTATTTACCACTTAGATGAGTAGCTAATACTAAATTGAAATAAAACTGTTATTTAAGGACACATTCCTAGTAAGCTTTTCTGCAAAGGTCGGGTCAGCCAACCAACCACCAAAAGCCTATTCATTCATCCTTGAAAGTCTTTTCTTTGGTAAGACGGGTAAGTCTTGCTGAGTACCTTTGTACTCAGGGTTCTTCCCTTTCTGTTTATCCAGAGGAGATTCCACAAACCGAAGGAGATGAGGAGAGCCAGAAGCCCTAGAACATCGGAGGTCCCAGATGGCTCTAGATGTTTAGAATTCTCCGAACTCTTCTGTCTCTTCAGTTGTACAAACCTAGTTTGTATTTTAGCTCTTGGTACTTTGGTTTGCAGTTAAGAGAGTTTCAAAAACTCGGTTGTAATAATTCGTACCTTGTCGTATGTATGTAGAAAGGTAATGCCTTTTGTGTTATTCCCAACTTGGTAAGGATCCTAAGCTATGGTTCAGTGGATGATTCGGGATGTCCCGGGGACACTCGACAGACTACCGGGTTTAAACTGTTTGAAGTGCGTGCTGGTGTTACCCTGAGTTAGGGTGACTAGACGCACTTGAGCCAGTTTAAATTGGGCGGTTCTGCCACAGGTTTCATGGGAGTTTCATGCGCATTAAATTCACTGTCACATCAGCAGTTTTGCTGACATGGCAGGGTAATTAAGAGGAGTTTCATGGGATGTGAGGGAAGTTTCATCACCATGAAACTCCTGCGGCACAGTTACATAGTTTCCAATCTAGGTAACTGTGTCCATGAAACCTCCACTGAGACTGGACTTAAGAACTTTGACGCGGACGCTGGGCCGTGGGCGCGGTGTCGCGGTCGCTTGCGAGGCGACGTGGCGCAACGCTGAGGCCGCAGCGAACCCGTGAAACGCAGAGGGAGCTCCAAACGGGAGTGGCTTTTAAGAACTTTGATTGACCGTTTCGATTCACCTTTTGCCTATGAAGTTGGATTTTGATTCCCTATTATTCAATTCATGCAGTGATTAGTGGAGTATCTTAATCCCACGTGATTAGTGCGGACTAGTTTTCTTCTAATCTGGTTCTATCAGGAACTGAATGTGGCAAGTCTCTTGAGGTGTAGTTTGTTGTTGTCCTGTAAAACATAATACAATAGTGTCAGATTATTATACAATTTTGAAGCTTTGGATGGATGGTCGAGTATTGCAAGAGTGTGACTTTCATCATTTATGTTTTAATTGAAGCAAATCAACCCTTTAACTAATTAAACCAGTGCATTAATCATCCTTGTCTTGGTATATAAGTAATTTAACATTATATGCAACATAGACATAGGGTCATATAATGCCAGACCAAACGCAGGTTTAGTTCTATATGATTGTTTTTCATTAAACTTATTTTTTTAGGATAATCAATGTAGAGTAATTCCTAAAAAAAGTAGGATTAACATAAATGCTTTTATTTATTTTTTTCATAAAAACAAAATGAGTGAATGAATCAATACTTAAGCAAAGATATTTAATAATTAAGTTGAGACACAAAATTCATAAACAATAAATGTTGGGAAAAGCTATGGAAAAATAAAGATGAATGAGGCACATAGATGTAAGAAAGAAATATGTGGTGTTGATGTTAACAATTATATGGTAGCATGGATTGTTAGTACACAAGTGAGATAGTTAGAGGGCTTAAACTGGTGTCAATGGGCACTAAATTGTTAGTAAACCGAGGTTGGGATGATTAGTGTACCGGTTTAGTTACTTAAGGGGTTGATTTGCACCACTTAAAACATTAGGGATGAAAATCACACTTTCACAATACTTGAAGGATGAAAAATACACTTTTTCCTTCTTTTTATATACCTGAAGCTTTGCATCGATGATACTTTTTACCTGATATGATAAATTTTCTCTTTGCATAGATGAGAATGGAACACTGATTGCAAGGTTATATTTATGATAGAGACGTGTTATTTCTGAGTGGATAGAAACATTATTTTCTTCAGATATTGCTGCTAATTGGCGCACTGGTATGCCAGTAAGCTTGATCTTGACAGATATTTCCGACTAATGTTAGGTGCGTTGACTTCCATGAAGTTATCTGGATCTGCTGCAATGAAAGGCATGTATGTTCATGCAAGAAGTAATTAAATTGTGAGACAATTATTAAATTATTGAAAGTAGGTTGTTGATTTGTGTTGAGGAGAAAGTGCATAGGTTCAGCTTTATTTCCAGAGCATTTGGTACTGTATGCTTCTCCTGGGAATACTCTTTTTCTGCATAGTATGCAGCCTAAATACCATCATGGTTCATTGGGTAACATTGTTCTGACTTCTGAATATAACATCAAGTTGATATGTTGCCTACATGTAGAAAAACTACTTGGTGATGGGTAGTCAAGATGTGAATATGGTCGTGTATGATGGTTGCAAGCTGTGGGCACATATAGAGGGTTCATGTGGATTGGTTTTGCTAATTCTGTCACTGATGTAGTCATAGTATCTGAAGCAGCAGCAGCAGAACCTGTCCATGTTAGTTGATGTCGAAATCCTGAAATCTCCAGTATTACTAGGATTAGGGTACAATTTTTTAATTAGAACTGGCAGGCAGAAGTAAAGGGAACGACTTGTTTGGCTTTACACTAAGCTTTTTCATTCACACTATCAGAACTATGTTCATACCTTTCAACATTTTAGTATGAGCCTGCGGATTTTCTTTATTCTAGCATTAAAGTGGCTTAGCTCATGCTGCCAGTTGCATTGCTGATTGATTTCTTAATCATTATTCGTGAATAAGCTGGCTACCAAATATTGCCGTTGCAGCATTTTTGTTAGGAAAAAGTCCATTTTTGGCCATCGAACTTTTAGGCGGGTTTGATTTTGTCCATCGAACTATGAAACCAGGAATGTTTGGCCACTGAACTTTCTAAACCGTGTAGAAATGACCACCGCGGCTGTTTTACCCCACGTTTCCCTAGTTTTGACCGCCACCGTGGATCTGACTGCCATGTCACCGTGCTGACTCGGCCTGGGCCCGCACGTCAGGCATCTCTCTCTCCCTTATCTATTCACAGGGACGGCTCACGAGATTCTCTCCGCCCAAATCGCCCGCTCCCATGCGAAGTAGTGAAGCCGTCGGCGCGGTGGAATCCGTAGACAACGAGCGTATGCGACGGCAGCAGGTGGAGGCGGACGACCTCGTTTGAGCGGAGGTATCACAGGTGAGTTTTGTTGACCGCTAAGCATCCTCAAGAGTTGAGCTATCGTGGATTTGTGATTAAGTTAGGCTAGTTTGTTTATACCTGGTTTGGAGTGCATGATTCAGTAGTTTATTCCTTGGATCTGGAGTGATTTGGTCTAGATGGTGGTCATTTTTAATTAGGCAATTGAATCTGAAGAATATTTTAGTGCATACGACACTTGTTTAATGGTACAGGCAGTGACGCTTTTCATGCGATTTCTTTTGCAGCTGCATGTGATAGAGTAGTAAGGCAAAGATGGATGTTCTGGGGACATTACCTATTCGATTTCATTTCAATGGAGAGTTTGTAAGCGCTAGGAAGGATTTGTTCTATTGTGGTGGAAGGGAAGCGATGTCTTACATAGACAGAGACCATGTTTCTCTCCCTGAGATCTATGGTCATTTGAAAGACCATTGCCATGTCCAAGAAGGAGCTCTGTTGCACTGGAACTTTCCTGGCAAAGGGCTAGTTAATGGGCTTCGTGTGTTAGTAGATGATAAATCATGTCTTGAGATGGCAGACAACATTGTTGAAGGGGGAGTGGCAGAGATCTATGTGGAGGACCCTGGGGTCATTGACATAACTGATGAACATCATGAACAAGTTTCTGAGAAGACACCCAGCAAAGTTAGTGTTATAACTGAAAGCAGAGATAAGATTGAGAAACAAATTCAGTTTTTGAAGGAATGGTATAGCCCTAGCAAAGTTGGCCAGTCTTCCTCTCAACCTAGCAAAGTTTGTCAGCAGCTCACAGTTGAAGAATTTAATGAGTCCAGTGACAGTGAGTACTTACCAGGTGATGAATGCCCTTCTGAGGAGGATGAGGAAACAACAGATATTATGAACAAGTTCAGAGAATCCAAGAGCAAGATGAAGGCTGGTGAACCAGCAAATTTAGATGATGTTGTACTAGAGGCGCCAAAAGGAGCATATGTGACATATGAGTTAGAAGATGATGACAATGCAACTTCTTATGAAGACAGTGATGGTGAAGAGGATTCAATAGAGGAAATTAGTGATGGGGAAGTGGCCAGCAAGGACAGTAAGTACCCAAGGTACAACAACAAAGAGTCAGTCCCAAAATTTGAGATAGGAATGAAATTCACTGGAAAAAAGCAATTTAAAAAGGCAGTGATCAAGCATGGATTGGCAGAGAGGAGACTCATTAAGTTCATAAAAAATGAAGGAAGTAGGATGATTGCAAAGTGTGATTGGACTACATGTCAGTGGAGGTGCCTGGTTTCAGTTAATTCAAGGACAGACAGTTGGCAGATTGCAAGTTTAAATGATGTGCATAACTGTCCACCAAGAAGGGACAATAGATTAGTCACTGCAGCAGCTATTGCTAAGAAATATGAAAAGATGATCATGGCCAATCCAACCTGGAGCCTTGAGTCAATGAAAAATACTATACAGGAAGACATGTTTGCTGATGTGCATATGTCAAAACTGAAAAGAGCCAAGTCCATAGTCATGCAAAAGGTTTTTGATGCAACCAAAGGTCAGTACAAGATATTATACAACTACCGACTGGAACTGTTGAGGAGTAATCCAGGTAGTACTGTGGTAATCAGAACAGAACCAAGAGGAAGAACTCCAGTGTTCCAAAGGATGTATATTTGTCTGGATGCTCTCAAGAAAGGGTTCAATGCAGGTTGTAGGAAAGTTGTAGGACTTGATGGCTGTTTTTTCAAGGGAGCAACAAATGGAGAACTACTGTGTGCTGTTGGCAGGGATGCCAATAATCAGATGTACCCTGTGGCTTGGGCAGTAGTGGAGAAGGAGAATAATGATAGTTGGGACTGGTTTTGTGATCTATTGTTCAGAGACATTGGTGTTGGTGAGGGAAATGACTGGGTGTTCATATCTGATCAACAGAAGGGTATCTTAACAGCTGTTGCAAAATGGGCACCTAATGCTGAGCACGGGAATTGTGCCAGGCACATCTATGCCAACTGGAGGAAGAAACACAAGAAGAAAGAATGTCAGAAGAAATTTTGGGCTTGTGCCAAGGCTCCATGTATTAGTCTATTCAACCTTGCTAAGGCTAGATTGGCCAAGGATACTAAGGCAGGGGCTGAAGCAATTATGAATACTGATCCACATCATTGGAGCAGAGCCTGGTTTAGGTTGGGCTCTAACTGTGATTCAGTTGACAACAACATGTGTGAGTCTTTCAACAAGCGGATAGTAGAAGCAAGGTACTTTCCTATAATAACCATGCTGGAAACAATCAGAAGGAAAGTCATGATAAGGATCCAGAGCAACAGATCCAAGTTAGATAACTGGAACACAATCATTTGTCCTAACATCTTGAAGAAAATGAATTCCTACATAACACTTTCATCAGTTTGCCATGCAATTTGTAATGGTCAAGATCAGTTCGAAGTGAGACACTATAACAACATGTTCGCTGTGGACCTGAACAAGAAAGAATGCAGCTGTAGGTACTGGCAGTTGTCTGGATTACCTTGTCCACATGCCATTTCTTGCATTTTCTTCAAGACAAATGCCATGGATGAATACATTGCAAGCTGCTTTACAGTAGATGCCTTCAAGAAAACATACAACCACTGTTTGATGCCTGTTGAAGGTATGCAGAGCTGGCCTCAATCAGATACGGAACCCATGGAATCTCCTGGTTATATCAAGATGCCAGGAAGGCCAAAGAAGGAGAGAAAAAGGGAGCCAAGTGAGAAACCAAAAGCAGCAAGAGTTTCTAGAGTGGGCACTGTGATCAGATGTAGGAAATGCAAGCAGATTGGCCACAATAGGTCTACTTGTGAGAAAAGAAATGGACAACCATCTACTGCAGGTAGTGGTTCTATCCCTGCCTACTTCTCAAACAATGCAGCCCCAGAACCATCAAGGGTGCTCTCCAGCACTCAATAAAGCCATACAGCAGGTACTTCTAACAAGAGAAAGGCAACCAATGATGGAAGCCAACAAAGTACTACAGCACCAATAAATGTAAGTGCACACTATTTCTCTGTTTATTTTTCTTAACTAGATTACTGAACACTAATATATGTGCATTTCATGTAGGCTAACAAGTCCAGGGCATCCAGCTCAATTGTCAGATCATATGCTAAAGCTACAGTTCAGACTACATCAACTGGCAATGTTCAAATGAATTTACAAGCCACTGTGCCTATGTCCCAAGCCAGTTCAAGTGTCACCATCAATATGACTTCTGGTAAGGCACATGCGCATGTCAAAGCCCAAGAACCTTCAAGGAAGAAACTGCAAGTGAGGAGATCAGGTCAAGGCCCAGTGTTGCTTCTTAAAGGTCCTAGTGAAGAATAATGAACTCTAGCATTTGTGTAATGCATTGTGTTTGTAATGCCAGACTGTTGGCTCTTTGATTTTGTGTGTGAACTTTGAACTTCCAGTGTGTAACGCTGCGTGAACTTCCAGTGTTTGTGTGCCAGTATTGTGAGAACTTCCAGTGTTGTGTGAACTTCAAGTATTGTGTGAACTTTAAGTATTCTGTCAACTTCTAGTATTTGCATTGTGTTCTTTGTGTGTGCAGTTCATGAGTTTGGATCAAATTCATAGGATAAATAACCTTCATTCATCATGATTAAAACAAGGTGCTGAATATTACAATGGTTCAACTGACCATCCATTTCATACAGACTAAAACTACTACTACAACAACACAATATTTCATCACTCGTTTGTATGCCACTAATTCCTTCTCCAACTTTGAAACCCTTATCATCAATGCATCACTCTCTTGCTGTTTCTGGTCTCCTTTCTGTTCCTGGTCTCTGAGATCAGCATCACCAAGGAGATTCATCAAACCCCTGTTCTCCTTCTTTAGCGACATTACAGCATCACGCAGGTCTACCAAAACCTCTCTCATGAACAAAGAAGGTGGAGGATCACACCAAACCCAAAAGTTGCATCCGCCAACCTGTGTTCAATTTCAAAGACCAGACAAGATCTAAGGTTCAATCAATGAAAAACCCAAACAAATCGATGAAAAGAAACTCACCCGTCGACGATAGCATGTGAAGTAGCGTCGGCCTGGGTTATCATTGCTCCACGAAATCCACCGAGCTGCCTTCTTCCCACAGTCACACATCTTCGCGGGCGAGTACTCCAGGGGCCCCTCCCTGTACGGGATGGGAGATGCAGACTCCTCCCTTCGCCATCCGCGCGGACCCATCGAGCTGCTTGAGCTCCACGAGCTTGCCATGGCGCTGACCCTCCTCCACACTGCCGGCCACTCCGAACCCTAGCGCCGCCGCCGGAGCTCTCCCGAAACCCTAGCGTCGCCGCCGGACCCCTCCCCAAACCCTACCGCCCGCAGTCAATGTGTCACGCTCCTCCCCAACAACCTTCAGGCGATGGAATAGATAAGGGAGAGAGAGATGCCTGACGTGCGGGCCCAGGTCGAGTCAGCACGGTGACATGGTAGTCAGATCCACGGTGGCGGTCAAAACCAGGGAAACGTGGGGTAAAACAGCCGCGGTGGTCATTTCTACACGGTTTAGAAAGTTCAGTGGCCAAACATTCCTGGTTTCATAGTTCGATGGCCAAAATCAAACCCGCCTAAAAGTTCGATGGCCAAAAATGGACTTTTTCCTTTTTGTTATATGTCTATGGGTCTGCCTCACTGTGTATCCTACCTCGCCGGAGAGGTGGTCTGGCGGGTGGCATGGTGGTGCGACGGGGCTCACATGTGGTGCGGCAGGGGCCGTCGCCGCCCATGGCCGCAGCGGTGGAGCAAGCCTCGCCGGAGCGGGATGCCGCCTCACCGATGGCCGTCGGCACTGGGCTCACTATGGCGCACGGCGCACCATGACCACGGAGCAGAGGTCGAGGA
This sequence comes from Digitaria exilis, assembly GCA_015342445.1. Lineage (NCBI taxonomy): Eukaryota > Viridiplantae > Streptophyta > Magnoliopsida > Poales > Poaceae > Digitaria > Digitaria exilis. The sequence goes on along the minus strand of JACEFO010001754.1, from coordinate 1,346,480 downwards.
GGTAGGGAAGAAACCCTGATTCCAGATGCGTGGGGCCGGTGTCTACAGGATAATCGGTGGAAAGCTACTATTTTGAGCTTTCGCTTATGCGTGTAAGGGTGTGTTTAGATTGTAGGGAAAAACACTGTAGCATTCGCTGGGAAACGTGTTTTGTGAGGAGGGAATAGTGAAAAGTTGGAATGAACAGTGAATAGTTGGGAATCTGAACATGGCCTAAAATGAAAACAGCTTCTCCCCTTCTTTTACTCAGAAGCTGTTTTCAAAACGAGGTGTTTGGCAAATCTTAAGCCATAAGCAGAAGCAGGTGAAAATGAGGGCCTCCGAGTTCAAATCTCGGTGGGACCTTATTTTCGTGCACATATTTCTTTTCATCTTTTGACTAGATTCCATTCAACGAGGACTACTGGTAACCTAGTCAGTAGCAGTGCGTAAAGCTAGAAAACCGTATAGATGCCTTCCATTTTGCTCAACTCGTTCGAGCTCACCAGAATCCAGATCCATGCCCCATGGTCTCGTCACCAGCGTACCTTCTTTATCTGTTAATCAAAATCATGGCTTAAGCATCATAATTCAGTTTCCCCTCCAAGTTCACGACTCGAACACCCACTAATATTGTGTGATCCAAAAGTTCAGCATGGCAAACGGGTCTGGTCAGAAGCTTTTGAGGGCTTGCATTTGCCATTTATTTCCAGTACAGATTACTGAAACTATAAGAGAGGGAGAAACGAAAAGGAAGCCTACCCTGTATACACAGTTTTTCACCTAGATGCATCGAAGTGATGCACACCAAAGTATTGCTAATCTAGTAATCTGTGGTACTCCTACACAACAACACTGTCTTCTAACTCTATGGGGTCCGGGAAATTCTCCCGTGAAGCCCTCTTAAACGAGAATGAATTCTCCTCGGTCCTCATCGCTTCTTTCGGTTCCCTGGGACTTAGCTTTACTCTTCCGAGCAGCAAGTGTTTTCCCTGATGGCATGACGTCCCAGCTCTCGTACTTGTTTCCATGGAAGGCAAAGCGCCACGAGCTTCGAGTTGAGGTGCTCTTGAGCTGAGATGAATGGGAGTGGAGATCTTCCCGCTCCCGCACAACCCTTAGTGGGTTCTCCAGTGCTTTCAGGATGTACCGAGCAAGTGGTCGCCTAGAGGGTTTTGGGTTCAGGCATGTCTTCGCAACGATGGCCACTGCCCATACTTCCTCTAGGTGGTCTTCATCAACGACGAGGGAAGGATCCACAATACCTGAGACCCCCTCTTTGTCGTAGGCGTCGATATAACCTAATGTTCTTGCCAACCACTCGTCTGAATCAGCTTCATTTGAGCCACTCAAACCAAAATTTCCAGTGATTAGCTCAAGTAGCACCTTCCCAAAGCAGTAAACGTCGTATGTGCAGCTAGCTGGTGGACCTGTTAGGTGAGGAGCAAATATCAGTGTCAGACCATGCTACTTTATTTCGCACAACAGAGCTCTTTTAGTACATTCACGCAACTAAAACTTTTAGTTGCATGAATGTATACAAGAGACTACAATTTTTTTGAATGAAAGAGCAGATAGGCACTTTACACACCTGATGTGTTCTTGTCGAGGGACCTGCCATTAGAATCAAACAAATACTACTGTCAGCAAAGGACCCTCATATGATATATATAATTTTAAACAGAACTTAGAGTATTTATTTATGGTAGGTGTGTCCCTGGGCCCAGTATATTTTCTTTCAGGAAATGGTTGGACTAAACATACCAAACATGAACATCAACTACTATTACAGTTCAGGCCATTTCTTGCATTTTGCAATAGTGATACTAAAAAAAATGCTTATGAGGATCCTCTAGATAAGCATGATGTTACGCATTCCCTCAAAAGGGAATTTTTTTATAGCCACACTGCATTTAAGTAAGAAAATTCAGTACATGGTATCCATTCTATACTTCAATGGACCTGATGGTAGAGCCCTGTAGGTATAAAAATGAAGCTAAAGTCTGGTATCACTTTGCACTGACACAAAATTACTCCCCCTGCTTTTCATGTTAATTTTGTTGTTTTGTTGATATCATTGAGGTGGTCAGACATACTAGTTTTTTTTGTTCTAAAAGAAAAGGGATGGTGTGCTTACTTTGATGATCTCCAAATCCTGGAGAAAAAACTCTGGCTCCGCTCAGTTTGTTGAGTGCATATTTCACTCAAGCTCCCAAGGCAAACTTCAAATCTCTCATCAAGAAGCACACTGCTTGCTTGGATATCTCTATAAGTTACAACAAAGGCATCAGGAATATTGTAGAGCATGCACTACAGTTTATCGTGATCAGAATAACTTGAGAAAAACGTGCAGTAAAACCATATAAATAGAAGGTTACGCAACCAAACCGGGAAACTGCAATACATGATGACTGTCAAGTACACCAAGACGATAAAATAAACATGCAGGGTTTCTTAGAATGATCGATGAGACCAACTGACTGACACAATGACAGAGACATGAAGCTTTCATAAAAGAATAGAGTTATCAGAATACCAAATCATGTTCGAATTAATCATTAACATGGAGTCAACGATACTAAGATTAAATAAATCATATTATTTTGAACTATAAGATTTGATGTTCTCACATGCAATTGATGTTGAATGGAAGCCTGCACATACTATTTTCCTATCATTTAATAAAGTGTGGCAATTGATGCAGGAGCACACGAGGCTAGTACAGGACCCCAAAATATGCAGTTATTAACCATTTAAAATGTATATGGTGGAAAAAAAAATCATCTGCATCTGCATATGTCACTGTCCCACTTGTTGTGTTTGGTGAATTAAATCAGTAAATAGCAAGCGTCTGTTCAGCTTAGCTATGTGGAAGCCACAGGCTATTCCATCATGATTTTAATTTTGAGAAAAGAGCCATATATTGCAGCAAAATATTTTACACAACTACCTACACTGACCAACAGCTAATAACATACAACAACAACTGAAAACGAGAAAACAAGTTAATATTACTTAGGATACCTGTGAACCAACGGTGGACTGCACTCGTCGTGAAGGAAACACAAGGCCTCAGACACACCAATTGCAATCTTAAGCCTTGTTATCCAATCCAATGAGCGCATCCCCTCAACTTCCAGTGACTTCTTGTGCAGTGTGGTTGTGAGATCACCTTTTGCCATGTACTTGTAGACCAGAAATTGCTCCTCATCCTTAGCCAAATGGCCGAGCAATGGAACGATCCTCCTATGGTTATGCTTTGAAAGGAAGCTCAACTCTCCCTGGCATCTCTTACTGCTCTTCAGATCAACCTTTTTTACGACAACTTCGAAGCCACTCTCCAGGACACCATGATATATGTTGCCGGAGTGCCCATGGTTGACAAGGTTGTCATCCCCAAAGCCCCCTGTAGCATGGTGCAGCTGCTCATAGGTGACGTCATCTATAATGACAGGGATGCTCTTTGGTGAACCACTGGCTCCAGGGGATGCAATGGGTGACATCGTGACAGGATTCACACTGCTACTCCTCCGCCCGGACCGGATGCCCTCCTCAGTCTGCTCCAGTCCTCTTGCTCTTGGTCTCCTCCTTCCACTTGTTCTCGTCAAACAAAACACCAGTACAGTAAAGCCAAGAATTAACACAATTGCAGCACCGCTAAGGACTCCAGCCAATATGGTTTTCCATCTATTCCCTCTCTTGTCAGTTGATGCCGCCGGCAGCACCTGTGGTGGCAGCGGTTCTGACAATGGCGACGACGGCTGAGGGGCCTCCGCTAGCCTCACCCCATTCCTCATGTAGAACGCCTCACAATCCCCATGGCTACGCTGGTCTGCTGCCCCGGACAAGCAGTTCGTTCCCAAATGGACTACACCATCGGTAATATTTTCAAATCCAGTTCCAACTGCCTGATCGAAGTAATTGGCTGACACATCAACAACCCAGAACCTCTTTCTGAGGGACCCAATGGCTTGACCGATATCGCCGTACAAGGAATTACCAGAAGCGTTGAACGAAACTCCAGCGCCATTACTGCCAGAGAAGGACACGTTCGGTAGCGGCCCGGTGAGATTGTTGCTGGAGAGATCGAGAACACGGAGACCAGGGATTGAGAACAGCGACGCCGGAATCGGGCCGGTGAGGCTATTACCGGAGAGGACGAGCGTCGTCAGGTTCCCGGACGCGCCGAGATCGGCCGGGAGCTCGCCATTGACGCGGGCGGAGCGGAGGTCGACGACGCCGAGAGACGGCGGCAGGCCGCGGCCGAACCACGGCGGGATCCAGCCCGGGAGCGGGAACCCCGAGGCGTTGAGCGTGCGGAGCGCGGTGAGCCCCCGCAGCGGGCCGACGTCGAAGCCCGCGCGGCGGGACCCCGCGCGGGTGCGCCGGAGCCCGGTGAGGCGGAGCTCCGCGACGCGGCCGGCGCGGCAGGTGACGCCGAGCCAGAGGGCGCAGGGGTCGGCCCTGGCGGGCCAGTCGGTGGCGCGCACGCCCAGCGACGCCCGCAGGCCGTAGAGCGCGGCGACGTCCTGCCGCGCGAGCGCGGCTGGCTGCTGCCCCTGCTGGGCGGACGCCGCCGCGGCGCCCGGGCGCGGAAGGAGCGCGACGAGGCAGAGGAGGGCACCGGCGGCGAGGAGGCAGCGCGGAAGCATGGGGAGGCGGTGGTGGCGGAGCGGAGCGGAGTGGAGCGGTGGGGGTGAGGGTGGAGGTGGGGGGTGTGAGCGCGTGGAGCGGGGGCCTCATGGCGCGGCCATGGAGGTGGTGGTGCGCGCAGGGTGCTCGGCTTTTTGGGTGGCCTGCTTGGCTTGCCGATTTCGGCGGCCCTCGCGGTCGTCGCTTCGCTTGGGTGGACGAGTTGACCACGGGGAACGCGGGTGCGGGAAGGAAGGGAGAAGAGAACCCAGCGGCGATGCAGATGCGTCGAGCCGTCGATGGTGGTGGGCCCCGCGCGGCAGTGGCGGCGGGAGTGGCGAAGTGGTGGAGTCTGACAGGGACACCGGGGGTGCTTGCGTCGCTGTACCACCTTGAGGCTCCGGGACACTGACATGTGGGGACAAGGAACGAGATGGGTAGGCCCGGGCCCCGCCACGCTTCGCCCGTGCGGCCGTGCGTGTATGGAATGTTCGCTCGGCCCCACCTTGTTCGGTTGCCTCGTTTTCGCATCCATCGCGGCATCTCGCAAAGCAAAACAATCGCTGCGTCTCCATCAGTTGTTGTGCTGTGCCGAGCGGGTTCATGGAGTCGTGTGGATACAATACAACGTGGAACATATGTGGTGTTAACGTTACCCCACTTTCTTTTTCCTGATTAGACTGCACAAATGCTAATCTGGAGAAGAAGGCAAAACCTGTTCCTGACTCCACTAAAGATGTGTCTATCGCTGATTCTCTATATTGTTGGGTTTGTTGAAGACTCTGAAAATGTTTTCACTCTTACCTTATTGGTGGATCAATCTGTACTAAAAGTAGTCACAAAACTCACAGCAGATATAAAAAAAAAAGGGATGGCAGGCAACCCCAGGGCTGCCGTTGTTTTCCTAAAAAAAGGGGGGGGGGGTGGAAAAGCACCATACTTAGCAGTGGCATGGTAACCACATAATAACTTTATTACCTGTTGTTTTTGTTAAAAAAAATATCTACCAATTCAACACATATATGTGCTTCTAAATTGATGTTGCTAAGATAAATCTACATTCTATGCAGCCATTAAAATGTCCAATGTGAAGTAGTAGTAGACTTTGCATAAAGTGCTTAGCGCTGGTATTGTTTGGCATGACCGAAGCAGTACTCGCTTTTGGTAGTCAAGCTGCTCGCTAACTAGAAATCAAGCGATGAACAATACAGTTTAATTTAATTTGGTGAGAAAAAAAATTATGGGTAAATGACAAACGCTCGTGGAAATTAGCTGAAGAAAAAGCTGGCAGCCGAAGCGCCAGTGCCGGCGAGCTTCCTGGCTAGCTAATTTCTTCGCTGTTTTGTAGCATATGTCTACTTCAGTCGTCAGTTTGATTCATGAGTGAATGATTTTGATGCGTCGCGTCGTCGCCGAATGTTCCGTGCTGCCGACCGGCCGAGTCCAAGTCTCCGGTTGTGTTTAGTAAAATGGGAAAAAAAGTACTTTTTTTCATGGTAAGCGTTTTATGTGAGAGAGATAAATAGAAAAGGTGAAAAATGAATTTTCTAGAAAATATATTATGTGAGGGGATGAATAGAAAGTAAGAAGTACTTATTCCATCTGAACACACACCTCCCTGTCTCCGGCTTGTCGTTTGGTCTTGTGGATCTCGTGATGATTGGCTATTCCAGATGACCAGATGGCGATATGCTGACATGCTGTGACTAGGAAAGTTCAGTACTTCAGTCGAGCACGCCGCCGAGGAGATGAACTTATCTGAACTGGATTCAGAGTAGGTTCGGGCAGGCGACTCTTCTTAGACCCAAATCAGACGATGCTAGTGATTTAAAACTTTAGGATTTGATCTTCTGGCATACCAAAACTGTACGTAAACCATGGCAACCAGTTGTAAACTTGTAGGCTATTGGACTAAAGACGTCCCAGGATGCATGTCTGTCCATTCAGCAAATGTTTGTTCTGATCAGTGCTCTCCAAAAGTACTGAGACTCAAGATTTATTTATTATGAGAAGGTCGTTGGACGATATGATTTTTACTTGACCCTCTCTAGAACCGAGTTGTTCACCACTTTAATAACGAAAGCACCGAAGCACTCCGTGTCAAATTTTGATCTCAGGACGAGTGAGTTACCTGAGCTATCCTTGGATATCGAGGCTGATGAAGCAACAGGGGTTTGGCAAGCAAACTCCACCCTCTAGAAACGAGCAGACAGTTCTTTGTTCATGATCTTTGGCTGATTTTATGTTTGGTAATTGACGGTTAATAAGTGAATCTAGACGTGATCCTTGCTCATTGATGCCCTGATACATACCGTGTCGTGTCAAATATTGATGACCTAAGAGCTAAGCAAAGATTCAACCTAGTATACTGTTTTAGTATGATTTTCACATCGTTCAACAATTAAATAATTAACAGCCATATTAGCTTATAGGCCCTTGTGTTGGAGAAGGCCTCAGAGCAAGTATAAGTGGGCTGGGAGAAAGCTAAATACTGACTTGGATGAGAGAAGAGGAGAGAGAGGAGATGTGGGCACCCAAGCACCATGTATTTGTAGAGAAGGCTTAACTACTATATGTATAGGCTGAAAGATGGGTTATAAGGATTCATACGATCAACAGTTGGCTAAAATCATTAGCCTCGCTCTCAGCAGCGAGGCGAGCAGATGCCGCCGTGATCACACCACTGGCAACACGCGTGACGGCTGCAAGGGCTGCCACATCATTGGACCATGGTAGGTCCGCTTGTACTGTGCCGTTGCCTCATCCCCAATGCCGTGGCCATGCTCGATGATGTCCAGCTGGCGCGTGAGGTGGTGCTTCTGGCGGTGCTGTGCCTCGCTGAATATGTTGGCCAGGAAACTTGCACGGGCAGAGTCCTCCGCTGCACATCCCCTGAACTTGGGCCGTCGATGTCCATTCTATGCACCTGTTCAGCCAACGTACCCATCCCCTGGTCCAACTGACCTGGCCCAACGATACGTGGGCTGGCCAGATGGCTTTACTCCGGCCCAGCATCGGCTGCTGCATTGCTGCCAGTCCAAAAACAGGGACATACACAGGGAGAGCCAGGGTGCCTATGACAGATTGTGTTGCAGCGCACCTCCGGCAGCATGGGGTCGAACCTCAGGAAACACGGGCACGGGGCACCCCAATCGGAGTCCGAGGTCCCTCGATCCGCCGCCGTGCAGGGTTGGTGCGAATCGTGCAACGGTGCGAGGGGTGACGCCACGGCAGATGCTCGTGGCGACACGCACCGACCGGCTGGGCCGTGGTGTGGTGGCTGGCTCCTCTCCGACGCCGGAGCCCCCCGGTTCTGCCGAATCCGGCATGGGCGTACCGTCGCCATTATAAAACCTCGAGAATCAGAGAGGAAAAAGCCGGGAGCTGAGGGATGCAAGTAGCCCTGAACGTACAAGTACCTCCCCACGCGTGATCCGGCGTCGCGCGTGTGTTTAGTTGGTGGGAGAGAAAAGAACGTTTTATGGGAAGTGTGTTCTGTGAGACGGATGAATAGAAAAGTTAAAAGGAGTTAAGGCCATGTTCAGATTCCCAACTATTCACTATTCATTTCAACTTTTCACTATTCATTCCAACTTTTCACTATTCCCTCCTCACAAAACACGTTTCCCAACGAATGTTACAGTGTCTTTCTTATGCTACAGTGTTTTTTCTACAATCTAAACACACCTAAAAAACTTTTCTGAGAAACGTGTTCTCTTAGAAAGATAAATAATAGAGTCTAAAAAAACCCTCGCTGGCTGGGCGAGGGAAAGGCCGTGGAGGATCGCCGGATCACCTCTTGCTCCCGCGACCAGACACCAACGCGCATCACGGTCGCCGGTCCACAGGCGTCGGCAAGTGGCACCACGGCGGAATTGATTCAACATGCGTACGGGCGTTGCTTTACTGCCGCCGCTCGCTCGGTAGTCACTACGAAACGACGGCGAGGAGTCTGGCCCATGCGTCCGACGGTGCCCGTGCCGGAGCCAATGCGAACGTGGCTGTGTTCACATTGAAAGGAGTGGGTGGAAGTGTTAGATGAACAGTGCACTGAGAAGCTAATAGAAAAAAAATCTGTTGGAGGAGTATTTTCGCTGAATACGAACACAGCCCGCATCTGCGCCGCGGTTGGCCGACCGACAAGGATGGAAGCGTCCGTACACCTCCGCCGCGGCAGTAAAATACTAGCAGAGCACGGGTACGGTTGGCCAAAGGCGAAGCAAAAAAGACACTGCGCTGTGCGTGCGCTAGATTCCATTCCACCGGCGCCATGATACGGCCATGATTGGAAAATTTGGATGAGCGAGAGCCCCGTTCCACTGGTGTGGCCGAGAGACAGAGGGCACGAAAGCCCCGCGACACGCCCCGGCGGGCCCGCTCTCTGGCTGGGGGATCGATGGTGTGTGGTGAATGGTGATTAGAGTGACGGGACCGTCGTGCCGACGGACGAGGGTGGCACGCCACGACGGAGCCGGCGTGTCAACCACCGTTGCCTTTGTTCGTCGCTACAGTGGGGTCTCCCTCCCCCGTGACCATTTTCGAGCTGGGCCACGCACGCCTCCCGGGGATCCGTGCACGCACACGAGCTAACTCCGGTGTTGCGTCGTGGTAGTACGTTCTGTAGCACTGTAGAACTAGTGTGCGGTGGTGTCACTCGCCCAAGCTGCACGAATCTTGGCGCGGAGTGTGGTGGACCCGGCGGAGGTTAGGCATCAGTATTCAAGACTATTGTTTTCAGTTTATCTAGAACGCAGCAGATGTGCAAACTTCGACCCAGAATTGGACCTCCAAGGCTCAAGTTTTTAAATTTTTTCAAAGTTTGGATTCAAAAGACTGGGACCATGCGCCATGCGGACGTGCTCGCCTCGTTCTTGGCTCCGGGCACGTTCGACTTTCGAATTTCGTGGTGGTCACCAGCTTCGTTGACGCCTTCATCAACATCTGAAATGTAGACACGATTCCATGATTGACTTCAAGTCCAGTTTGTAGTTGGAGGATTAAGTTTCTTCACGTGTGTTTTTTCAAAAGGTTTGAGTCCCGACTTCGAGTTCAAGTTCGGAGGGCGCGCGCGTTGGGGACTCGGGGCCATTAGCTGAGGTGGGGCGGGACAGGGAGACGCACGTGCACTTGCACAGTTCCGTGGCCTCGCCCACAAAGTGTCATGTTCGTGTTAGGTGCAACACCCTTGGAGTCACCAATGCATGCAATATTCCATTATTTGAAAATAAACTACCTAAATGCTTGGCATTCTGTCATTCTTAGGTGAAGAAAACTTTGTCGACGAATTCTAGCACAAAATGATCTAGTTTCACATTCAAAATGAAGAAAGCATTCTGCCCATTCTCTGCAACAAAACTGATGCAAAAGAAGACTCAGTAAGCATGTGTTACTTGAAAAACACTGTAACCAGGACACGTGCTTATCTTCTGTTTCTTCATCCTCCCTGTTTTTCTTGCTCCTCTTCCTCTTCTTCAACAATGAGCTGCAATGAGCTCTAGCCTCTACTCACCCGAAGCTCCAGACTTAGATCCCTCCCTGGCATATCAAATCTAGTACGAACGTAATTGTTTCGGCCAATTAATAGGATCGTTGAAATTGACGTGGCAGACTAGCAGTAGTTTCTGTTTGGCAGCAACAGTACTGCAGGGCAGTTAAACATCGAAATGGACAACGTGGTAAGTTGGTAACCGACACTTAAGAGTCAATCACTGCTGAACATTACTCTCACCAAGCGGCCAATTGAGCGCCAGCGCTTGCAGAGTGCAGAGTGCTCGAGCGTGTAGTACGCACTAACGCGCGCATGCATGGACAATTGTACATGACATGAGACCAACGGTTAATGCCCTTAATTCTCGTACGCTCAATTACGTTAACGGCTACTTTTATACCACCGCTAATGTTGGTGGTGCCCACACGCCAACGTTTACTAGGTCGTGGTTACGTTGATGAGCGAGTAAGTAACTCCCAAATTAAGCTCGGTTAAATTGTACCTTAACGCCTAACGGAGACGCTACGGTAGTAGTCTCATCTGACGAGTGTCCAAGGAAAATCTGTCGCAACAAGGTCCATATACTCCCGTACGCAGTAGCCAGCAGCATACGATTTCTAGCTTTATGCGTGTCTACGTACACACGAGAGCGAGTAGAGATGAGCGAGACGAGGAGACCTGGCAGAGGAGAGGATGATGCAGCGCAGGCGCAAATGGCCGTTGGCGCTTGCGGGCCCCGGTGGAGAGCTGGTCCCACCCGGCGGCCCCACCTCGCCACCACCCTTCCGTCTCGTGTCGCCTTCTCCCCCGCGGCCACGACAGCTGCCGCCAATTAATTATTCACCCCTATTAAAACCACCTCTCCCCCATCGTCCTCGGTCCTCCTCCCCTCCGTCCGCCTAGCGCAACTCCATATCTTCCCCGTCTTCCCTCGCCTCTGGTCGCATCTACTCCCGCTCCACCTCAACCAGTATCTCCGTACCCCCGGCCTCGCCGTCGTGCCACCCACCAAACCACACCTGAGCTCTCCAATTCCTTTTTTTTTTCTTTCGTTCAGCGTAACCGTGTTTCGTGGGGAGCAGTTTCGGCTGGGGAGGCGCGGAATTGCGAGCGTTTCCGACCCGTCCTCAGTGCCATTGGAAGGGAGGACGGCGCCGGGAGATCGCATTGCGGCGGACGCGGTCGGGTGGCGGCGGCATTTCGCTCCGGCGTCCGTGGCTTCCCGAGGAGCTTGTTTGTTTTTCCCTCCGTGCGGCGGGACGCTCGAGGTTGGTGGCCGGCCAAGCGCAGCGGCCTCCTTTTCTTGGTCGGCTTTTCCGAGCGGCCGCTGCTGGTGGCGTGGCGGGGGTGGTGGGGATGCGCTGCGCCTTGCCTTTCCGCCGCCTCGGCGTGGCGTGATTCCGAAGCTTTGCACGGGATTGTGTTTGGTCTCCGCCTTTCTGGTACAATAGAAAATCGCAGCATCTTTTGGAGGAGGGCTCAGCTGACGCGAAGGTTCCTCCGGGACAATGCCGAGCATCCGAGCTCCGGCGTCCAAGCAGACGGCCACGCTACAGGTGTGTCATTCTCCAGTGGACGGTCCAGTTCCCGACAATCTTCAGTTTTTGTTGCTTAATTGTTGCTTATTCTGGATTGCAATTGTAATCATGCCTTGCAATCGCAGGTGGCTGTCAAGTGCAGGCCATTGACCGACACCGAGCAGCGGCGCGCGAGGCATATCATCCAGGTCATTGATGATAAGGTACAGGCTCTGGTTCTGTTGAGCCGCTAGTAGTTTTGCAATTGGTGGTGTGGTGGCAATGTGATGGTATATACGCGTTTCTCTCGCAGACCGTGGTTGTGCTGGACCCCGATCTGTCAAAGGATTACCTGGACCTCATACAGAACCGGACGAAGGAGAGGAGATACACCTTCGATCATGTGTACGCACCCGGATGCTCCAATTCGGTATGTAAGAGTGTAGTTTGCTCTGTTCTCATCTGTAATTGTTTGGCCTGTTTTTAGCAATTGGGCTCAGACACTGATTATAGTAGGTCTTGGAATCTGCTGTCTGCATCTCAGCTTGGATTCTTCCCAAACTTCTATTTTGCCTGCTTGCCAGGAAATGATGCTCTGAAAGATTAAACCACCGACTACTTATCTTGATTATCAATTGCTACAATTATCAGTGTCTCGTGCTTCGGACAGTTGAAGCAATACTACTGGCCTCTACAAAGGGCCAATGAGCAGCTTTTGTTCAGTCTGTAGGCTGTAGCCAGCCCGTGATGTGAACTTACTGTTAGGTCTGTACCTAATTCAGTTGTCTTTGTCCAAGGAACGAAGCAGTAGTTTTGTTGTATTGACTATCAAGGATCCTGAACTTTAACAAAGGTCTGGGCCCGGAAGCATGTGTCAAACTATGGCCTAAGTGAACCAGTTGCATTATATTATGTTCATCATCTCATTTACAAATTAATTAGATTATTTTTTTGTTGTGACATCATCTGTAGGAGTTTTTCAGACTATGATGGGTTACTGAACCTATATGGAATATGCAAGATGACAGAATAGTACAAGAAATACAAATAAAGTTGTTTGTTTATATATAAGTATAAGATGCAGACTACTCTTCCTCTGGTCATGTACACACTTGTGCTTGCCAGCTAATTAGTAGTACCGAGCCACATGTTCTTGTACTTCCACACACATCACATTTTCATATTGTGATCCCATTCATAATTGTTCAGGACGTCTACAAGAATATATCCTCTACGATTGCTGGTGTAGTCCAAGGCCTTAATGCAACGGTCTTTGCTTATGGTTCTACTGGAAGGTATGCACTCACTGCATCGTTTTGCCTGTCCTTTTAACATCGTGGAACGTTCTCTGAATATCTTGTATGTTGCTGTCATTATAATAAACACATGCACATATTTCAAATTACAGTTCACAATAAAAAATCAGAGTTTATATGGAAGTTCGTCTATTACAAATTGCTATTTAGCATGATTTGCACTACAATTGTTGAATTTTCATTTTAATTAAGCATAATAATTAGGGCTAACAGCATATCAAGCTTAGGATGCATTCATTTTTCTTTGCCTATGCTTGTTCCAATGCTATGTCCTAAGCATGTTTGACACAAGTTAAAATTATTACTTATTGTTGGAGTATAAGTAAATTGCCCACCTTTCCCTATCAGCTTAAGCTTTTTGGTTGAATTGGCTGGTGCAACTCAATACTTATATATTTCTTAGTTGTCTTGAGCTTTGGTATATGATTTTTCTGTCTTTATTTTTCTTCATAACATTGGACGAAGTATGTGGTAGTGTTAATCATTAAACTTTCATCCGTTAACAACATCTAAACCAGATGTCTGCATTCACAAGTGTGTTGTATATTTCTTGATCTTCTGTTGCGGCACTTATATTAATCTTGAGTCAAAATGCTCGTAATAGCGTTTAGTTTGATGATTATTTATTTTTTGATTATACAGCGGCAAGACTTACACTATGGTTGGAACCCATAGTGATCCTGGTCTTATGGTTCTTAGCTTTCGTACGATTTTTGAGCTGATAAAAAAGGATAAAAGTCCGGATACATTTGAAGTCTCATGTTCGTATTTGGAAGTGTACAACGAGGTAGTTTGGTATTATCTTATGATGTTGCAGTAATAGCTGTTTAATACTGTACAGTAATAAGACTTTCTGAAACAAGATTTTCTTGAATCCTAGGTTATCTATGATTTGCTTGAGAGATCCTCTGGACACCTGGAGCTTCGAGAAGATCCTGAGCAGGGCATAATAGTTGCTGGATTGAGAAGCATTAAGGTTTTTACTAATTTATCCAATGTTAATTTTCCCTGTTAATGAGAAAATAAGCTCCATCTGCTAGTGGAAGATGGCTTTGTCTTCCTACTTTTTCTTGCTATGTTTTGACACTTAAGTTTTATCAGCAACTTTTTCTCCATCTTTTATGACTGGAACAATGTCAGCACATTTAAGTGGTTAACTGAGAGGGATTCAACCTTTGATTCGATAGTGCTTTTAATGAATAGTTTAGTTTTCCCTGCTCCTAAGAAATCAGTGTTAAGCCAGGATTGTTTCATGAAGTCTTTTCTTAAAAAAACCATTTTTTTTAAATTATGAGTATGCATTCTTCTGGTTTATGTAAGTGATTTTTTTTATCCTCAGCTATTATACATCCTCCCATACTGTAAAAAATGGATATACCATTGTCTCATTTTTTCTGCCTTTATAAGAGAGTGATTTCTGATGTTATTTTATTGTTAGGTTCACTCTGCAGATAGAATTCTTGAGCTGTTAAACATTGGCAACAGTAGGCGCAAGACAGAGAGCACAGAAGCAAATGCTACTTCTTCACGGTAATTAAATAATCTGCGAACCTGCTTTTTCTCATGCTTTATTTTGAAGATTATTGATATAATTTGCATGTCAGAACTGAACTCTTTCATACTGTTTAAGATCTATATAATTGGAGTTAATCTCTTTAACCTGTTAGGTTGTTAAGATTCTTAGAATATGAAGATATCTATGATCAGTTAACTGTGAAATATTAATTGTGCAGATATCTGTTAGGTTGACATTTTTCCTTATATTAATTGTGAAATATAGACAATTGGTGGATTAAAAAAAACCTCAGCTCTGAGGGATACAAATTGCCACTATTATCTAAAAAAAAATTAAAAATTCTACAATCAGAACATCAATTGAGAGTAAAAGAAGGATAGTGATGGTTTCAGTGCAACCAGATTAGAGTGAACTAGCCTATCAACCCGTGCTATTGCACGGGCTAATTAGATTTAATATAAAAATTATACTTATAGCTAATAATTATATTTTTGTATCTCACGACGTTTGTCATCTATTAAATATATTAAAACATAATACTCTAAAGATACAAAGTTATCATTCTCTAGTTATAATATGTTTACTTAGTCACAATTTTTTCACATAGCATGACACCTCCATATGTGTGTGTTACGTATTTAATTACATTATTTGTTTGAGTTATTTGAACAATTTGATAATTGTATTTTTATTTCTTCTCTCATACTCCCTCTGTATACCTAAAAGAGTGTCTTTCTCGCTTCCAAAAACAAATTACGGCCAATTATATATAAAAATATATTAAAATTTATGGTATGATACGAATACTATCAGATAGATATTTAGACCTAGTTTTTTATAAAAAAATATTTGGAGACTTAAATGTTGCACATATTTTCAACAAATCGAGTTAAACTTGTGGCACGCACACCAACGACGACTCTCTTTTAGGGACGGAGGGAGTACATGAATATGATATTAGTATTAATAATGATAGAAGTAGTAATTTAGAAATTTATAGTGTTGTATTTTAAATATTTTGTTTTAATTATGTAATTTAGATTCAGATTTGGGTTTAATATAATAATGACATAATTGAATAATTTATATGTAAATTTAGGGGGTTATTTGATTTTATTTTTATAATGGTATAGGTGAGTGAGTAATTTACATGAAGATTATTTCTATAATGTCAAAAGTGGGTAATTTAGATACATGTTTAGGGGTTACTTTCATAATAGTATAGGTGGGTTTTTATTAAAAAAAAATAATAGATCCAACATCTATTATGATTAGAGTTACGGGATTGATGGTTTGTCTCACGTAGATTCCACCCTTGTTAGAGTAAAGGACGCCTAGTAATTGATGTGTCTTATTGTCTCACGTAAACGATTGTTGATGGAGTCAAGATGTGTCTTATCTCATGTAAATGACTTGTTGATGGAGTCAATTGATATATTAGAACCATACATCTCGATGTGGGCAGAGTACCGTGTAGCTGATAGCATGCGGCCACCTTCCTAAGAAGTCGAAGCCACCGTCATGGCGTGGGAAAAAATAACGATCTCGACGGGGATATTAAGGAGTCTCACGAGGAAAGGATATCGGTGTTTAAACTGAACGGAAAAATAGGATACCAGCGATTGGTCGTAGGACATTTAGGTGGGTGATTTTAAATATATTATTAGTTAGATTTGTTAGAGTAATTAGATGTGATTGGTCCACCTAGGATCCTAGGTGGATGTTTTGTTTTTTTGAGAGAATTTCTAGGATTTCTCTATTTTTTTAAGCTGTCCACCTAGGATCCTAGGTGGCATCACGTGGAGGCCTCAAAAGGAGCCTCCAATTAGTAATAGTAAGATTATTATATCAGTTCAACTTCATATAGTGATGGATAGTGTTTGAGTAGTCAAGGTTGGGTTTTGTTTGTTCTTGTACCAGTTGATTGACTCTCTTGTTGTACAGCAACCTTCTCTTCTCACCTAGGTGAGAGAAGGGGGCTGTTTTGTAAGTCTGTTCTTTCTCTCTCTATAATACAACGATGTGCAGCTCTCTCTTGCGTTCGAGAAAAAAATACTGATGTATATGTAATTTGTAATCGTGCATAAATGTTATCATAGGTATGATAATTTCTATGTATGCAGCTGCACATGCAATTCTAATAGTTTTATTCCTTTTTCCTTTGTCAAGGTCACATGCTGTACTCGAGATTACTGTAAGGCGAAAGCAGAAAGGTCAATATGGTAACCAAGTTCTTCGTGGAAAGCTTGCCTTGGTTGATCTTGCAGGCAGGTAATGGCAATTCTGTCTCATTTCTGTTTCTCATCCATTGTTTCATTAAGAAGCAACTTCTTTTTGTAAAAGCACTTCTAATGGTACATTCTGTGAGCAGTGAGAGGGCCTCAGAAACAAACAATTTTGGGCAAAAACTTAGAGACGGAGCCAACATCAATCGGTCACTCCTAGCATTAGCAAACTGCATCAATGCCCTAGGCAAGCAGAATAAGAAAGGTCTTGCCTATGTTCCCTATCGCAACAGGTAATTCCAAGTGCGGATTTTACTTGTGGAAACCCTTTTGTTTGTGGTTGCTATCTGATAGCAGCTATTTTGCAGCAAATTAACTCGAATTCTAAAGGATGGGCTGTCTGGTAATTCTCGAACTGTTATGGTTGCTACAATATCACCAGCTGATGATCAGTATCATCACACAACCAATACACTCAAGTATGCAGACCGTGCTAAGGAGATAAAAACACATGTTCATGTAAGGCGTCATTTCTTTTGGTTGTCAGAAGTTTGTAAGAAACATATTAAGACGTCAAAAGTTTATTTATTTTTATTTTATTTGCTTCATCATAATACAGTCTATTCCAATAGAAGCAAATTAACCTTTAGAGTTTAGACTAGGTATACCTAAGTGACACTTCAACTATCATATGGTACTTTGTTCTTTCAGAAAAATATTGGGACACTTGACACTCATGTTGAAGACTATCAGAAGATGATCGACAACCTCCAGGTTTGCCAGTTGAAATGTATTACTCAAGTGAAACAAATGACCTACCTCATTCCCATCATATCGAAATGTATTACATTGTGATTTTGTAGGTTGAGGTTTCTCAGCTGAAGAAGGAATTAGCTGAGAAGGAGCATCAATTAAGTGCAAAACCTACTGAAAAAGCTGCAGATAGTGAACTGTCTTGGTTAAATGTCTTGAGCCAGGAAACTGGTGAGAATGTTCAGGAAAGAATAAATCTGCAGAAGGCTCTGTTTGAACTAGAAGAAACCAATAAGCGCAACCGAATAGAGCTTCAGCATCTTGATGATGCTATTGCAAGGCATCAGGTTTGCAACTTACCTGATCAGTTTCAAATCTATTCCTATTCTGGAGAGGTTGACACACCAAAAAGCATAGGAGAGCCTCTT
The DNA here is from genome assembly GCA_015342445.1 of Digitaria exilis. NCBI lineage: Eukaryota > Viridiplantae > Streptophyta > Magnoliopsida > Poales > Poaceae > Digitaria > Digitaria exilis. The sequence goes on along the minus strand of JACEFO010001754.1, from coordinate 1,328,626 downwards.
TGGAGCTGTGCTGTTCCATTTTCCCCTTCTGCTCAGTAGGAAAAAGACTTTATAGGACATCCTAAGCCACTGATATTTGATATCTATAGCCCTTCCAAACAGACTGCCAAGGCTGCTGTTTGGAACCTACAGATCTTGAATAATCGAAGAGCAATCTATAACTTTTGGATACCATTATAAACAATATTGATACAGAAAACCGAGGTTTTGTATTCAGGTGAAAGAGATGGACTCTACAGTTGTGCAAGCCTTAACATCAAGGAGACAAGTTATTCTTGATAACATTCGTGATAATGATGAAGCTGGTTCTGGATATAGAAAGGTGTTAAATCTTATTCTGTTACCTTTGGTTGAGTTGCTTTAAAGTAAACTTATGGACATCCTTTTCTCCTTAGGACATTGAAATGAATGAGAGTCGCAGGCGTCAACTCCAGGATATGATTGAGGAAGCCGTCAGTAACAATGGCAACAGAACCTACCTACACATACTCAGCCAATACAGACTTCTTGTAAGTAACCCACAACTTTTAATATATTTCCTGATATGAATCACAAAGCGATGTCTCACAGGCTATCTGTATAATTCACTCCTTAGGGAATGACTAATGCTGAGCTCCAAATTGAGATGGCAATGCGGGATCAAGTAATACATAACCAGAGGGAGGCTTTAAGGAGCCTGTGGAACATTCTTTATGGAACAGGGCTAAATCAGAAACAGATTCTTAAATTGGCTGCTAAGCAAGGTTTAACCATAGAAGGCTGTCCATTGCCTAGCTCAAGCCCAGATGTTACCACCCCACCTTCCTTTCCACCTCATTGCAGGCTGCCACAGTTCATGCCATTTCCTAGTCCGCAGTCAGAGACTTATTCTCCGTCTACTTGCTTTGTCCAACATGGTTTCAGCACTATGTCTTTGCTCAAAAATCAACATGAGACACCTACCATATGTAGGCAGGAGCACCTCAGTTCTTACTACATGACGTCTGGCTGCTCACCTTATTCTGGTGATGGCAAACAATGTTCAAGTGGAAGGTCAATGCCATTCTTTTCTTCCCCAGAACAACCTAGGGATATCGGATTTTACCCTGGAACAGAAAACAGACAGTCTCAACGCAGCAAGGAACATTCTTTCAGTCAAGATTTCAGTCTGCATAGGAAGGTAAACTGTATCCCTCTGCAAGCTACTAACAAGTGTATTAATGCATGCATATCACGACACATAAACACAGTCTGTCTGGAATCAACAGCAAAAAATGGAGACATTGTATGACTTTTTTCATAGCATTCCTTGGCAAACTGCATAAGTTATGGTGCTCAGAATTACACTTTGCTAATTTATGGTGCTGTCAAGTGGAACGTATGTTAGAAAGCATGAAAATATTCCTGCTTTTATAAAACAAACAGATCAAATATATGATGAGCTTCTGGTAGTAAATTGGTCCCTCCATTGAACTATTTTACGATAGTGAAAAGAACTTTAGTGAAGTTTTACCACATAAATGACTATGAAATTAATGCTTTTATCTGTACAAATTTGTTGAGACCAGAATACCATGATGCCGGGGTTGGCTTTCACCTATGTACTCTTTTCTACCTTAATGAAATGATGCACAACATTGTTCGAGAGAGAGAAAAAAAGAGACCAGAATACCACAAGTTCCATGACTGCCAAGACTGCAAACCATTCTATACAAACCACTGAGATGGATTTATGATTTTGGTTTTTTTAGAAAAGGGAATATATTTCAATATTCCAGCCTCTGACTGGTGAAATTTGCAAATCAATTCAATAATGTAAAATAAGTGACCAGTTTAACCTTGGAAATGTACTGTTGCATTTGACCCTCTCACCTATATAGGACTTGTGCGGCTTACCATAGAGGCTTTATTGTCTACATGAACTGAGCAATATTTTGTTGCTGTGCAGGATCCGTGGTCGATGGACAAGAAATGAAGGGCCTCGAGATGCTCCTCGTGCACAAAACATCTATCATAACCGGCCTGGTGCTCCTAACATCGGTTGCTGTGTGCATCATCTTCTGCCTGCTGCCGACACCAACGTTAATGGGCTTCCTGAGATCTGAAGAGATTTTAGTAGATTTCACCCAAGTTGTTGCCTTTGGCCACGGCCACAAGATCGATGCCAGCTGACGTTGCTCACTCCACATGTACAGTAGATGCTAGGTCTCTCATGATTTCCTCCTCCTTCCTCTTGAAGTAGAGTGCTTGCTGAGGGTGAATCTGTTTTTTGGGCCAAGATTCTGTAGATCTGCCGCGGGTTTAATCCCTCCAGTAAATCCAATGAAAAAGGCTTTCAAGGTTGGTCTTCAAACACTGAAAGCTCGAGTGGTGTGGCCACTAGAGTCTGATGGCATGACAATCTGAAGGCCAAATTGGATAGCTGGTCGCTATCAGCTTATCAGGGCAGCCTCGGATGGTTGATGCGCAAGGCTACAGGAGCATGTGGCCGGAGTGTGGTAGGATCTCTTCCCCTCCAAGATCATTGAATGATTCCTGCCAAACCTCACCTGCCCTAGAGACCACAATGAAGCTCTCGCATGGTCCAGCCCTCTGCACTCTGCAGAACAGTTGTGCTGAATGCTACGCTGGAACGGCGGCTGCCGAAGCTGCACGGCACACACGTCGCCGTCGCATTTACATTCCACATGCCAGGCTCGCTGTAGCTCGTCGCCTTGCCCATCGCCGGCGCTCCCGGCGTCGCTCCCCGCTCAACTCAACTCAACCACAGGCTCGTGGCCATTACATACTTGACCACTTGAGTACTTGTGACTAGCATAGTTGATCCTGTGGTTTACTACACTTTTTACACTAATGAGTGAGTGAGTGGCCATGCCTGTAACAAGTCAGGTGACACGTAGACTGTATACAGTGTGCTGTGCCAGGAATCGGCAGAACATCGACTCTACATTGCGTCTATGCCAGGGAGGTTTATCTTGTTTCGGTATGGACTGATGGCATGGTGCAGGTTCCTAGTGATGGTATTCAGACTGAGGAATGGTGGAATTCAGAGATGGCCAAGTTGCCAAAAAATCTGAAACCTAACAAGGCTACGATTTTGATCTATACTGCGTCGAATGTGTGGAAAGAAAGAAATAGGCGAGTGTTTGAAGGGAAGTCGGCATCACCGTCAGCAATTATCAACCTCATCAAGGAGGAGGCGAATATAAGAGCTCTGGCTCTAAGAGATGAGATTGTTCAGTTAACTCAATGATTATTCCTTTTGGTGTACCATGTATGATTGAGTGTGAGTGTTTCCTAATTTATGTAATAACAACTATGGGTGTGTTTAGATTGTAGGAAAAAACACTGTAGCATTCGCTGGGAAATGTGTTTTGCGAGGGAGGAATAGTGAAAAGCTGAAATGAATAGTGAATAGTTGGAATGAATAGTAAATAGCTGGGAATCTGAACATGACCTATGTAAAACATGCATGCTTCTTCCTTCTTACATGATATGGCAGTGCTCCTGCCCTTGGATGTTCAAAAAAAAAAAAGAGAGAGAGACGTGCGTTGCTGGGTGAGGGGTGCCGGGTGCGTCGTGACTCGTGAGTGCGTCGGGGTCTGCAGAGGCGAGACCACTTGGGTTAGGGTCACAGGCCGGTGCGAAGAGAGAAGAAGGCGGGCAATCCGTGACCTACAGGCCTGCAGCGGCAAACGGGGGCAGGCCAGTGCTTTCTTGAGGCTGTCCGCACTGGGGTGCGGTAAACCTGGATGCATACCAATTTAGCGCTTCAGCGCGCGCAGCGGGGGGTGCTATATGGTGCGGTAGGCTTGCGTACCAGCCTCGTGAGCACCAAATCTAGCGACGTAGAGGAGGAGCGGTACTCGCCAACGTGGCACTGGGCCCACGCACGAGCGCGCCATCCCAACAACTACCTGAGCGGGAGAGAGAGAGGACCACAGGAGCACCATCGCCTCGCCGTCTTGCCCGACGGTGTGCCCTTGCCCCTGCCTCACCGGAGTAGAGCATCTCATCGTCGAGGTCACCACCAAGAGAGAGCGGAAGAAGGACGAAGAATCGAGGCTCAAATCCAAACCCAAATCCCCGACTAAATCCAAATCAGAGAGAGAGAAAGGGGAGGGGGCGGCGCTGCATAGGGTGGCCGGAGTTCGCTTGATCTTCACGGAGGAGATCCAAATCGAAGCGAAAAAAGTGAAAGAAATCGAATCAAATCGAAGCAAAAATCGAGCGGAATCAAATCGAAGAACAAAAGGAGCGGGAGAGAGAGATGGGGGAGAGGGCCGCCGGGGAAGAGATGTAGGGGACGGCGAGCCTGAGGAGGAGCTCGAGGCGATGGCGAGCTCGAGGAGGAGCTCAAGGCGAGGACGAGCTCAAGGAGGCGACGAATCGAGCTCCTCCGAGGCCTCAGCCGGATCTACTCGGGCGTAGGCGGGGCAGGAGCTCGCCACGGAGGCCCTCGCCGCGTCGGTTCGACCTCCACCGCCGGCCGCGGCTCGCCAGAGAAGGAGTACCCACCGTCTTCTCGCCTCGACCTCGTTGATTCCCCAGGCCACCACCTCCTCCTCCACGGCAGCGCAGACGAGCTTCTCGAGCGGGAGGCGGCGGCGCAGGCGAGGTCCCTAAGCGGGAGGTGGCGGCGCCGGTGATCTCTCCCCCCCCCCCTCGTCGAGTGGGAGGTGGCGGCGCCGGCGACCTCGTCGAGCAGGAGGCGGAGACGACGAGGGGGAGAGAGAGGAGGCACCAGGGAGAGAGAGGGGTGGGCACCGGGGAGAGAGAGGGGTGGGAGTGAGAATAAAAAAACTGACGTGTGGGTCCCACTGTGGGTGGTTGATATAGGGTATGAGATATAGGGTACCACGAGTACGGGAGAAGTTGGGATGGAGTACAGAATCTCGATGACTAGAATAGGAATATTCGTTTTAGGGATGGAAACAGAGGACCACGAGTGCGGATAGCCTGACCTGCCGGTGTGTACAGGACGGCACCGACGCCTTGTAGGGTCCGGAGGGTCAGCGTGTTCATCTCTGCTATTGCTTCAGTTTTGCTGGAGCACGCTGCTTCACGGGCTGTGTTCAGAGATCGGAAGTCAAAAGTACTTTTTTAGATGAATAGTATACTGGAAAACGTGTTCTGTGAGTGGGATGAATAGGAAAAACTTATTGGAGAAGTACTTTTTCCTTCCTGAATCTAAACACAGCCACAATTTTGCTGCTTCACGTGAGATGGTCCGTTTGGTCTGACGTCCGGGAGAACCAAGTCTGACCTATCAAATTTTAGTGAATCTTTTTTTTTTAAAAAAAATGGTGAATTTGGCTAGATATGGTCGCTGATCGACGTGTCAAAACTCAAAACAAGAAATGTAACTCAAGATCGTTTGCGAATCGTGACTGAGTAGAGGCTGTAGAGCTCAATGGCCAACATGTCAAAATGGCTAGGACACACGGGCAATCAAAGCTGCTCCTCTACCACCTGCGGCCATTGCTGTGTCTGGGTCCAAATGAACTGTATGAGAGAGAGCACGCACTTAACACCGGCGTGATGCCGTACATGATCGAAGAAGCCAAGCAGTGATTCGATCGAGATTCTCAGATGAAGACAGTACAGTATGATTTGGGCGGGAGCCCAACGCAACCAGACCACCGCCACTCATGCAACAACGAGCGAGCCCATGCATGTTGATCTGGACTGGACCTGGACGCATGCATTTGTCCTCGTGTAAACGTTCAATGCGTAAGATCAGTTCAATGCTTGCAAGTGAATTTGACATGAAGCATCCCAATAATTTGTGCAGGTTTCAAAGAAAGAAATTTTAAAATGATTCTCTTTGCTCCATACAGGGTCATCATCTCGAGACAAATCTTAGGTCCGAAACATGTGTGACCACTCTCGCCTGTGTCTGATAGATACTACGACTAGTAAATGCCACAGGGGACAAAATGCACCCGGCTCGGAACGTGCAAGTGGTGGCGACCCTAACACCAAAGCAAAGGTGTTCCAAGCCTGCCTATGCTTTAGGTTTAGCACCACCACCACCACTACATGTTAACGCTACGTGCGAACACTACGCTATCACGCCTTGTTTACGTCCCTCTAGGGCCTAGGCGCTTGTAATCAACACCCTAACCTAGGCCCCAATTCATCATTTCCGTTGAAAAGCGTTGGCCAATTAAGCACTACAAGGCCAGTTCCCAGCACCATAAACTCAGCAACCACTACATTTTTTTTACACTCTTACCATAAACCACAAATTTTGGCCCCACGAAAATGGAGGCATCAGGCATCGGAGACTGAATTTTGCTCAAGCCATGCTGATGAAACCGCATGATTTGCTGAAGCCTGAATTGAAGAACCCCACACCACACCAGTCGGTGAGCGAGCAGGCCGGCCATGAAAAGCTTCGATGGAAGCGACGACGACGACGAGTGTGAGCACCAAGCCACCAATCCAGGACGCTTTGGAACCACCCGTTTTTTCTACGGTCGCTTACCACAGGAGCAGGGAGAATCTCCTCTCCTTTCACCGTTCTCAAGGAAGCGTCGCTCACATGGGCGTGGGGGCGAAGGGTCCTTTGCCTTTGGTGTCTTTCCCACACCGGCTCGACGCAATTCACGCGACACATTTCGATCGATCGGCTCCGCCTCTGCCTAACTCGTGCAAGGGTTTGATGATTGGTTTGATTTGATCCCTAGGAGCAGTAGCTTTTTGTGCCTTTGGTGTGTCAACCAGTTTCTTTATGCATCGGCCGTGCTTCATTCAGATTCAGTGCAACTCCAGCATCCACATACAGTCGTCGTCACCGGCGCCTGCAGGCGCAGTGTGCCTGCCTATAAGGGTGTGTTTAGACTGGGGAAAGATTCCCCGAAAATACACTGTTCACAAAAAAACACTATAGATGAATAGTGATATGTGAGTAGAAGAGGTGGGATGAATAGGAAAAAGTTGGATGAATAGTGGATTTTTGGGGAATCTTTGGGAAACTAAACGGGGCCTAAATGTAGGGTTTGTGTTCATGTGCCGCTGTCTGCCCTAGTGTGTGTCTACCCTACCCGACTACCCCTAGCCAATAAAAATGCACCTTCACCAGCTTAAAAACAATCAATACGCCATGGAGCAAACTGGTGTTCTTTTAGCTGCTGCTACTTCTATCTGCTCTCTCCTTTAGCTACGAGTTAGCATGTTCTTTTGTAATAAAAAGATTAAAGACAAGTGTGGTGTTTGGTGAGTGATAGTGCAGCTGATGAAAGGTTGCAAACACACACACACAAAAAAAAAAGGATGGATGATTGCATCTAGTAGCAGCGAGTAGACTGACGATGAAGTTGCGTGTTGCCCCTGTCACTCGATCAGATATTCTTCAGATCAGATGGCACATTGGCATTCTTTCCACCACAGTTGCACGCAGACGAACAGTCGACATTGTGCTTTCAACACCAGTCAAAACGCAGTCTAAACCCCTGTTGTGCAAGCGTACGGTGCGCTGTCGAAACAGTTTTTTTTACTGTGTCCTACGTAGTCGTCGACTCGTCGTCTACCAGTCTCCAACCACGAGATAGAACGACGAGTAGGCTGGCAACCTTGGAGCTTCTGGCTCTGCGTCGTGCCGCAACGGCCATGCATAGCAGCGACGAGCAAGTGCTCGACCGCCTCGGCTGTCCTCGAGCAGCATCATTGCATCAAGGAGCAGGTAGGGTGGGCCCACACTGTCAGTGCAGCGACGAAGGTATCAGGATGGCAACAACAATGAGTAGTGCGTGACTGCGTCGTTGGGCGTCGCCCGGCCCAGCATGAGGGAGCAGGCAGGCATGCTTGAGTGCATCTGCCGACTGAAACTGCACGAATTTGGGTGAACGAATGATCACTCCTGAAGTCCTGTAATTGGGATTAGTGGTAGCACTAGCAGTAACCATGGGAGACTTCTGATGCGGCATGACTTGTTGAAATTGACTGTCAACTTGTGATCCGCCGGGTGAAAAAAAAAGGATGCAATGTGGGTTGAAAGAAATGTGGGGGAGAATTGAGAAACGCAGTTAGTTTTTTTTTTTTTCATCACCACTGTTCCTCGGATCCCCTCGAGTCAACAATGTTGGTGAGGCTATAAAACTGCCGTCAATTCAATGTAGCCATACGGTTAGTTACATAAACTTGAGAAGATACAAACAGCCGGACAAAGAAGCAGTACTGTGGGCTACTGGTGCTCGAGGATCTTGAGGCGATGTTGGTGAGTACAGAGCAGGGCACTTCACTGCACCCTGCGAGTCAAATTTACAGGTGAGCCATCAAGCCATCGTATCGTGCAGCCTGCAAGTATAAACCGTAGGAATAAAAAAAAAGAAATACACGCGTGTGTGTAGTAGTAGTACTCCGTAGCTGGCTCGAGTGCTAGCCACAGTACGCTACGTAGCATCGTATACCGTCATTTAAAAAGGTAGTGAATGGGTACCAGCAGGCAGTATCGAAGTATCGATCGATACTCCGTCGACCGTACACGTACATATCCTCGTGCGTGCTGGCGCCGTGCGACCGAGTCAGAGCCGTTGGGTGAGTGAGGCTTTATTACTACGGAAGATGAAGAAGAAGAAGCCGTGAATGCGATGCGATTTGTCTAGGACTCCCGACTCCGTCCCGTTTCGAACCCGGGCGAGGCGGCCGCGGGCGCCTTCGCTTGATCGGCCGGGCGGGTCCGCCGCTCCACTCGGGAGGGACACACGCCGCGGGCGCCGCCGGAGACGGGAGAGGGGAATCGCGGGCAGCTCGACGACGCCGAGGCCGCTGGACCACCACCACACCGGGCGCGTGGGGGAGTCGGCTCGATCGGCTTCGCTACGAAGACCCATACCGCCCACGCAAGCACGCTGGTACATTGGGGACCCTCCGGACTCGTATGATCGTGTCGTGTCGTATGATCAATTCGTATCGTACCCCCAGTTTTGTTGATGGGGTGCGGCGCGGCGCGGCGCGGCCTCCCGTCCCGTGCTTGGCGAGCGCCCGGGAGGCGAACGTGCTGCGACGCATGTCCCGTGTCCCCAACGAGTGTCGTGCACGTTACTGGAAAGGGGGAAGGCAGAAAACGGCGCTCGGTTGGAAAGTTGGAGGTGTCATGTACCCTCCTCGCCTTGGTGCGTCGTGGCAAACGATTCACTTGCAGCAGCAGGTAGCACTGTGCGGCACAATGTGTGCCTAGTCGTGTGGTGTTAGATCGCAATGACACGTCTCGGAGTGTGTAATCGAGGAGGTCTATTGCGAGTTAACAATGCTGGCACGAACACAGCACGAGTGAATCATGTACTGTATGGTCAAAACTGCCCATCCATCCGAGACCGAAAGACCCCAAGATCACATTATAAAACCAGCCCAATCCCCCAAAAGAAATCCCACACACCACCCAAAAGAACTCACTTTTTTTTTCCCTTTGATATTGTACTACTCCTATACTAGCGTGTAGTGTACTATTGTTCAAACCCACACCAAGCACACCTCTCCCCGTCTCTCCTCTCGCCACTCTTTCTTGTCCGCACTCTCCTCGGCTCCTCGCCGAGAGTGTGCGCCGCCTCCCTCCCCCTCAACTCCGCCGCCGCACCCTGCCAAGGCGAGGCCCAATGCGCCTCCTCCCGCTCCTCCTCCTCCTCCTCCTGGCCCTCGCCGCGGGCGCCGCCGCAGCCGACGGCACGGACGCGGACGCGCTGCTCGCGGCGAAGGCGGCGCTCTCCGACCCCACCGGCGCGCTCGCGTCATGGAACGCCACCACCTCCCCCGACCACTGCGCGTGGGCGGGGGTCACCTGCGCGCCCCGCCGCGCCGGCGTCGTGGTCGGTCTCGACGTGTCCGGGCTCAACCTCTCGGGCGCGCTCCCGCCGGCGCTGTCGCGGCTGCGCAACCTGCAGCGCCTCTCCGTCGCCGCCAACGGCTTCTACGGCCCCATCCCGGCGTCGCTCGCGCGGCTGCAGCAGCTCGTCCACCTCAACCTCTCCAACAACGCCTTCAATGGCTCCTTCCCGCCGCCGCTCGCGAGGCTGCGGGGGCTCCGCGTCCTCGACCTCTACAACAACAACCTCACCAGCGCCACGCTGCCGCTTGAGGTCACGCAGATGCCGATGCTCCGCCACCTCCACCTCGGGGGCAACTTCTTCTCCGGGGAGATCCCGCCGGAGTACGGCCGGTGGCCGCGGCTGCAGTACCTCGCCGTCTCCGGGAACGAGCTCTCCGGCAGGATACCGCCGGAGCTCGGGAACCTCACCACCCTCCGGGAGCTCTACATTGGCTACTACAACAGTTACACCGGTGGCCTCCCGCCGGAGCTGGGAAACCTCGCCGAGCTCGTCCGCCTCGACGCCGCCAGCTGCGGGCTCTCCGGCGAAATCCCACCGGAGCTCGGCAGGCTGCAGAATCTGGACACCCTGTTCTTGCAGGTGAACGGCCTCACCGGCAGCATACCGTCGGAGCTGGGCTACCTCAAGAGCCTCAGTTCGATGGACTTGTCGAACAATGCGCTCACCGGCGAGATACCGGCAAGCTTCTCCCAGCTCAAGAACCTGACGCTGCTCAACCTGTTCCGGAACAAGCTGCGCGGCGACATCCCCGACTTCGTCGGCGACCTGCCCAGCCTCGAGGTGCTGCAGCTGTGGGAGAACAACTTCACCGGCGGTGTGCCACGACGCCTCGGCCGCAACGGCCGCCTCCAGCTGCTCGACCTCTCGTCCAACAAGCTGACCGGCACCCTGCCGCCGGAGCTCTGCACTGGCGGCAAGCTGCAGACGCTCATCGCACTGGGCAACTTCTTGTTTGGCGCCATCCCAGACTCACTTGGCCAATGCAAGTCCTTGAGCCGCGTCCGTCTCGGGGAGAACTACCTGAATGGCTCAATTCCGAAGGGGCTGTTTGAATTGCCGAAGCTCACACAAGTCGAGCTACAAGATAACCTCCTCACTGGTAATTTCCCGGCTGTGATCGGCATTGCGGCTCCTAATCTTGGCGAGATCAGCCTGTCCAACAACCAGCTTACTGGCACATTGCCGGCATCCCTTGGGAACTTCTCCGGTGTCCAGAAGCTTCTTCTTGATAGAAACTCTTTCTCTGGTGCGGTGCCTCCGGAGATTGGGCAGCTGCAGCAGCTCTCCAAGGTTGACCTTAGCAGCAACAAGTTTGAGGGAGGTGTGCCGCCGGAGATTGGGAAATGTCGGCTTCTCACTTACTTGGACATGAGCCAAAACAACCTCTCTGGGAAGATACCTCCGGCCATCTCTGGAATGCGGATACTGAACTACCTCAACCTGTCCCGGAACCACCTTGATGGAGAGATACCTCCATCCATTGCGACGATGCAGAGCTTGACTGCAGTTGACTTCTCATATAACAACTTGTCTGGGCTTGTGCCAGGGACCGGTCAGTTCAGCTACTTCAATGCCACATCTTTCGTTGGCAATCCAGGCCTATGCGGCCCATACCTTGGTCCATGCCGCCCCGGCATTGCTGGTTCCGATCACACTCCCCATGGACATGGTGGTTTGACCAATAGCGTCAAGCTCCTCATTGTGCTTGGCTTGCTTGTTTGCTCCATTGCATTTGCTGCGGCGGCAATTCTGAAGGCCCGGTCGTTGAAAAAAGCTAGTGAAGCACGAGTGTGGAAACTCACTGCGTTCCAGCGCCTGGACTTCACCAGTGATGATGTGCTAGATTGCTTGAAAGAGGAAAACATTATCGGCAAAGGTGGTGCTGGGATTGTGTATAAGGGGGCGATGCCAAATGGTGAACTTGTGGCTGTGAAGAGGCTTCCAGCAATCGGCCGTGGCTCATCACATGATCATGGGTTCTCAGCAGAGATACAGACACTTGGTAGAATTCGGCACCGTCATATTGTGCCCCTGCTGGGCTTCTGCTCAAACAATGAGACTAACCTGCTGGTTTATGAGTATATGCCCAATGGTAGCCTTGGGGAGATGCTCCATGGCAAGAAGGGAGGGCATCTGCACTGGGACACCAGATACAATATTGCTATTGAGTCAGCCAAGGGGCTTTGCTACTTGCACCATGATTGTTCACCGTTGATACTTCACCGCGATGTCAAGTCGAATAATATTCTTCTTGACTCCAACTTTGAAGCTCATGTGGCTGACTTCGGGCTAGCAAAGTTCTTGCAGGATTCTGGGGCATCTGAATGCATGTCCGCCATCGCTGGCTCATACGGCTATATCGCGCCAGGTAAAAAATCAATCCCTCCAATCCAGTTCAATCTAAATATTATCAAGAATTTAATATGCATCATATACGTGGTTCAAACAGGAAAATTACATCTCAATTCTCAAATTAATATTGCAATTTCCAAATAGGATGTAGCTTTAAAATTAGAGACGTTGAAACATTGTTTCTTGAATTTATTATTGTACTGTTTGATGTGTATCGATGTTTATCTATTATAAGATTCCCTGTACTAGCTTCTTGGTGTTCCTACGCATCAAGATGTTTAAAGCTTTCTTAATGGGCCCATAAGATGCTTTTGGTTCATGAAAGACCCCTTTAATTTTTTTTTGAACGAAAAGATCCCTTTATAAGATCTTACGATCGGTTGCTCTAGTGTTGTAGCTTATGTTGTAACATTATAACTGTCTTGCTAGTTCTTTCAGAAGTATGAATGCATCATTATGCTCTTTTGCAAATGACTGACATTGTTCAAATTTTACCATCTGTGGCTTTCCAGAATATGCATACACACTGAAGGTTGATGAGAAGAGTGATGTCTATAGCTTTGGGGTTGTGCTCCTTGAGCTGGTCACTGGAAGGAAGCCTGTTGGTGAGTTTGGTGATGGTGTCGACATTGTCCAATGGGCGAAGATGATGACAGAGTCAAGCAAAGAACAAGTGATGAAGATCATGGACCCAAGGCTCTCAACTGTTCCACTCCATGAGGTCATGCATGTGTTCTACGTTGCATTACTTTGCACGGAGGAGCAAAGCGTGCAGCGCCCAACGATGAGGGAGGTTGTGCAGATCCTGAGTGAGCTTCCAAAGCCATCTACCAAGCAAGGGGAGGAGGCTCCAAATGCATATGATGGCTCTGCATCCAGTCCTCTACATCCAGCTCCAGATGGGTCCAATGAATCACCAACGGGCGAAGCGAGGGATCGTCAAGAGCAGCAAACAAGCTCCCCGTCATCGCCGCCTCCAGATCTCATCAGCATCTGATTAACCCTAAACTGAAAATGTCGTCACAATTTAGGATGCAGTAAATTTGGCCTCCTGTGGTGTACATATTCAAGTTTGTTGATGGTGACTAGTTTCCATTTGACGATGTGTTTGCTTTGCTGCTGCAATGTAGGAGTCTGTAGCGAGTCAATTGTTAGGGCTTTTGATCTCCTTTATCCAATGTAGGCACTCCAATATTAAGTGCTCTCTCTGTCAAGTTTAGCATCAGAATATTTGCTGTGGAACCAAGATCTTTATGCGATTTCTGTTTCTGTGTTAACAGTCGAAGTGGGCTAAAACTGAAAGCCTTTGATGTAGTCAGATACTCAGATCTCATGCTGCATTGGTCTTGGTCCCAAAGAAAAGCCTGTTTGTGAGATGAATTGATAGATATGGTGCCAAAGCATCTTACGCTTTCCCTCGCTTTTTTCTTCGTCTTTTGTTCCTGTAAAAGAAGGTGATTTGCATCTCTTGAAAGCATACAGAGCTGGCCCAGAACGTCAAAGGAGGCCTGCTGTTAGAAGAGATGGCTTGATAATCAGATGCTTCGTCCTCCCCATAACGTCAACAGCAGCTGCAGATCAGAAGATAGCAGATATACTTCCGTGCTTTTAGTTAAAGCGAATGGACCATCGTTCAAAGGCAACGAAGGTGTTAGGTGTCGGCTAGTACACTAGGCGCTACCGCACTACTAGTTGGTTATTGAGATGGTATTAAACTGGAGTACTCTACTTCATACGTGGTCTGTCCACATCTTACTGTTAGGTGATCAAGAGGTGAATTAGATGCATCAGATTCAAGAATCCATGTTCACCGTCACAAATTGCAGGAAAACGCACACACACACTGACACACACCCTTCTCTTCTCACCAGTCACCATGCAACACATTCATTCAAATGCACAATGCAGCAAGCCAGCAACGGCCACCATCCTCTTTCTGAAAAGCTTCGGAGAACAAATGGGAAAAGCAAATAGGAGAACAAATGAAAAGCAATTGACAAAAAAAGCTGCAAAGGGAAAATAAAGGGAAATTGATCTGGGCAATGGTCCCTCTCCTGCAATTTCTCTGCCTTGTGCCCTGTCCCTGTTCTCCGGAGCAGTGTAGGCCCTGGCTTTGGCTAAGTGTCCACCTCATTCAGAAAAAAGAAGGCCCGCCGAGACCCCTACCACGTGATCGCGCGAGTCCACTGCCAAATTAATCGCTCTTCCTCGTAGTCTCGTCTCTGCCGCCCCGGGGGATTAGTTTCCTTCAGCCTCACTTCTCCGGGCCTGGCTAATCGGTGACAGTGCTCTGCCCAAAACACCACGTTGAGGACCACGGTGGCCTTCTTCTCGGGCACCAGTGCTTAATGCCGCCTCAGAATCTGTAAGTGTACTTTGAGGGGTGCAAATGGCAAAATAAGTGCGGCACATGGGCCTTTAGAGATTCGTTAATGCAGGGATCCAAGGATTTCTTTTTTAAGATTATCCAAGGAAATTTTGATGGAGAGGTTTCGGGAGGGAGGTAGGCATGTCCTGAGGCATCCTGCAGACTGCAAAGCGCTGAAGGCAAAGCCCTTGAGATCGTGAGTGGAGAGGACAAGATAAAAGAGAGATTTTCCTTTTGGCTGGAAGCTAGGAGTGTGGGGAAGTGGTAACTGTGAGTCTGTGACTGTTGTGATCGTGGTAAACGTTGGTGCGGTAAACAGTAAAAGCACAGGCTGGCCGGTCCTACTACATGCCATTGCCATGTACTCCCTCTGACCAGCCACCACACACATAAACCGTGCCTTGCGTCCAAACTCCAAACAATGCCGTAGCCCGTAGGGCCGGCGAGCTGCTTGCTCAACGGGAAACCAATCCAACCCATCCAAGCCATGTCCGTCAGGACGAAAAGTCGCTCAGGGCCGTCGTGGGCTATTAGTGTGTGTTTAGATTGGGGAAAGATTCTCCGAAAATACATTGTTTACAAAAAAAAACACTGTAGATTCTGTGAGTGGAAGTGGTGGGATGAATAGGAAAAAGTTAGATTAATAGTGGTTTTTTGGGAACTTTTTTTATCTAAACGGGGCCTTAGTCACAGACGACGCAGCACGGCAGCAGCAGCAGCGACAGAGGCGAGCAGCAAACAGCGTCCCCAGGCGGGCCTCCGGCGGCGAACAAGCATCATTGCCGGTGCGGCGCCAGCCGCCATGGGAGGCGGGGCGGCACCGGCACCATCAAGTCATAGCACTCATGTGGCCGGGCCGCCACGGCCGGCCGAAACGGCGCGCACGCCGGCACCAGGGCAGCAGCTGCTCTTGCCGTTTTCTACGCTGCAGATCGCTTCGAGCCGGGAAATTTGGTTGCTGGCATGCATCAGCAGATCGGCCCATTCGGATGCGAGTTGCTCGGACAGGCTGGGGGTCTCTGGCTGACTGGCTAAAGGCTCGGGGTGGGGACACAGATACAAGACCACCAAGGCCTCAAAATTCCATGGATTCATCATGATCGTAAAGTGCACCACCAAAAAGAAACAACAGAAAAGGAGACTAGTATGGGCAAAGACTCTCCATTGGCATGGATGCACGGGTGGGCGACAGGGCGGGTGGCCGAGTAGGGGAGGATCGATTTGCACGCTGCAGCGTTTTACAGGCCAGCCTTGCTTTCGCGACACAATACCAAAGTCAACAAACGCTTCCTTCCTGGTCCACCTGGCCCGTTCACAACGGATTTAATGGCTCCCGGACAGAGAGATCGGTCCCGGTATTAGCGATGCGCCGATGCCAATTGCCAAGCACTACAAAACGTCGCACACCACACGACGACATGTGCGGATGGGGGGCGCGGCGAGCGACTGCGCCGAGCCAAGTGGGCACAGGATCGGCCGCGGCAGTGAACTCAGGTCAAACAGTTAGGAGAAGGCCACGGCCATCGGCCGGAGTCAGGACAGGAGAGGAGATTAAGTGTGTGTTTAGATTGGGGAAAGATTCCCCGAAAATACACTGTTCACAAAAAAACACTATAGATGGATAGTGTTATGTGAGTAGAAGGGATGGAATGAATAGTGAAAAATTGGATGAATAGTGTATTTTTGTGGGAACTAAACGGGGCCTAAAGCAGGCAGGGAGGGTCACGGAGTAATATGATTACGCTGCACGTACCAAGCGCACCGCCGCGGGATGGACCGGTCGGGCTGGGGGATCTGATGGATGCCGCGCGAGTGGGAGCAGTTGAGGAAGCCGTCGTCGCTGTTGGTTGGGTTGGGAGGGACCACGCTCCTTGGATGTAGCATGACTGGCACACAATTGTTGGGTGATGGCCTGATGGTCTACAGCCCTACACCCTTCGGGACAAGATTCTACAGGTACTAGCGAGGAGAGTATCCATTTCAAATCACTGCATTACAACCTGGGAGAAAAAAAATTGTGGACTCGGCTTTTCTGATCTGTTTAGCATCTGCCCGAATGTGGGTATTCGGTTCAGGGCTGTCAGGCATCACTGAATGTCTGACCCTGAACCGATTTCAGCGGCTTCTCGATTAGTTTCGTCAGAGTTGGAGCAGAACAAGCCAGCATCTTCACTACCGGTTCAGCGATTTCGTGGTGCATCTAACAGCCCACATGAAGGGGCTTAGCGCCTAACGCATGTTTTTTCGGATGCTAAACAGTACCCACATCAAGGAGACGGAGGAAGATGATCCCTAAATTCTGGTTGTAGATTAAGAGTACCCATAGAAACGCTGCCAATATGATCTTGTATCTCTGAACTCGACATCTTTATCTGAAGATTCAGTTACTCTTTCTCTGCATCTTGGTTATTGTTCGAACTGAATCCCCTCTTCAATAGTTCCTGACGGCATCAACGTAAATCGCAGGGAAACTGTAGCGCGTGCAAGGAAGATGCACACAATAATAGTCAGCCGTTTGTGTGAGAACTGCAAAAGGGCTAGCAATTTAGGTTTCAGAGTCTCTCCTCACTTATCAGGGGGGATTGTCTGGGCGATGATGGCTCAGCCTCTCCAGGGACCATATAGGGCTGTGAATCTCAGTCCAGAACGCGTGCATGGATGGACAATTCGGCCGAAACCAGCATATGTGACTGCCAAGAGTAATATACCATGGACTCTCAAGAAACCCTCTGTAATAACCATTTTAATTAAAAAAGGTAGTGGGCAGCATAGAGTTGTCTGCTAATTAAGACGAAGGATTTATTCCACGGCCAGGAAAATGCCACAGTTGCTAAAGTGTAATTAACTTTTTACTATTGTCTTACAAAAGTGATATTACAGGTATAGGAGCAGGAGCAGACAGAAGCCGGGCAAACGCCAAAGGGCCACTCCGTTTAGCGAATGTGCTAAGTCTTCTGGGCCTTTATTGTGCTACAATAATAACAGTGTAAAAATTCGGGCCCACGCCTAGGGCCAGGGCCCTGGTGGCCTAGTCTCCTATCCGCCACTGTATAGGAGCACTATATTTACAAGTTCAAGACACACTTACATCTATGTATGGTCAGGATCTCGGAATGATCCCTTCATTTGCAGCACTTCACTTGTTCATGAAAGCGATGCCCTTCTGAATGCTCTCGCTCAGTTCCTTCTTTGCCGCTTCCAGACCAACTCTGTAGTAGTGCCAAAGAGGTAGAAGAAGCATTGTTATCATGGAATTTTAGAGAGTGGGGGTCCATTCTATAATGATTTTTGACACAATGAAACCATATTATTAAGCGGCAAACTGAGTGGAGTTAAGGTACCTCTCAAAATCGTTCAAAGGTCCGAGAGGGAGGATCTCCTCAGCTCCACTGCGGCCCAGCCTCACTTTGGATGCAAAGAACGGTAGCTCTGTCACCTGAAACCAAGAAAAATGGAATACTTAGTGAAATGTTCAGAAGATTCAACAATGCTCAGACTACGGACGGTAGGAAGTAAACATTCAACAATTTGATGTGAGGATACCTCAGACGCAACATATGAACATTCCACAATGCCCGCCTCACCACGCATTGCTCGCAAACACGCATCACCAAACTTCGCAGCAGCAAAAGCCTGAGGTGTTTGTTCTGTTAGTAAAGTATTAACTTCAGCTATCTGAAGTAAGCAGTCATATATGACCTACCATTGACAGAGTTGCAGAGCCTGCTCCAGCCTTTGCCTGAATAACAAACGAAAACAACTTTATTGTACAGTTTTCGATTAACTGGAAACAACACTTCAAGAAATGGTCAAACTAGACTTGTGGCAATTTCAGAGATTTATACTTCAGGTTCAGTTACAACTATGCAATGTAGATTGATTTATGGAACCAGCAACTTCATTCGTTGGTGTTGAAACAAAGATGCTGAAATATACTTGGTTCATAATGACTATTGAGAAATTGTTTGAACTATGCCTTCAGGTAGAAGAATTACACTGTATATCAAGGTTGGAACCACAACTAATCCTCACAACTCGACATGACCAAATACTCAGTATTGTTTTCTGGTACTCGGAGTCATGAAACAAGGGCGCTCAAGATGGGTTTGCACTACATAGTTCCCTGCTACAAAACATCACTATGTAGGCTTTATGTAGAAAAAATAGCATGTACCTTTGATGCATAAATTATATCTATCACTCATAAATTCATGTTCATTAAATGTTTTTCAAAAAATAAATGTATGGTTATCAAATACTTGAAGAAAAAAAAATCAAGCATATAAAGCTCATCTCTGTTTCAACAGAGAACATTATATGAATAGCTTAGACAATAGGGCAGGGCGAAATCCGTCATATAGGTTAAGCCACTTAGGGCCAATAGATTGAAATAACATTGTACCTCCACAACTTCTGTGCCACCATTCTGTATGCGGTTCGTCAAATATTTGATTTCTTCCTGAGTGAATGAGCTTGGAGGAGTGACCTACAGACAGATACGTTTCAAATCAGCACCTAACATTCAGAGACTAGGTAATACTTTCTTAATGAGGAATATTAGCATTGTATGTGTGATTATATCAGCACATAATCAATACCTGGGAGAGGAGGGGTAATATAGTTACCCCTGCATGCCCACCAACAACAGGAACACTGACATCTCTTGGGTCAACTCCAAGCACCTCGGCCTATAATAAATAATGTGGAGCAGGAATGTAAATGACCAAGAGAGAACTACCTCATGGTACTAGAGCATGTGTGTCAAGGATCTTTAATAGATGGTGTGGTATGTGATTTTGTTAGGTTTCATACCACAAAGGTGTTGGCCCTCACAACATCAAGTGTTGTCACTCCAAGGAGACGCTTGGGATTGTAAGTTCCAGCTTTCTTGAAAACCTCGGCAGCAATCGGGACGGTGGAGTTAACTGGGTTGCTGATCAAATTGACAATTGCATTAGGACAGCATCTGGCGACGCCTTCACAAAGCATGCGAACAATCCCAGCGTTCTTGTTGAATAAATCATCCCTTGTCATCCCTGGTTTCCTAGGGAGGCCAGCGGGTATGATAACAAGGTCCATTCCTGTAAGTGCTGCATCAAGCTGCTGAGCCCCAAGGAAACCACGAACCTGAAAAGAAGCTTTTCCACATTTATTTACCGGACTAAGTGTACATCTGGAACCAGGGTCACGACCTCATCACGTGATTCAGGAAAAGAAGCTTTGAAACTATAGATTCAATTGTCATACATATTTTTTTTAAAAAAAAAAGGTCAACCAAAGGTGGTTTTCTTTTTAATCACTTTGGAAACTTCATCAACCTAAAAAATACTTAATGACAACAATGAGCTAACATAAGGAATACCGTCAAGTGACTAGGTGTGGATGCCACATCACAATCACATGTAACATAAACAAATTACCAACAAATTACACACTGAGCTCATAACTCGTGGCACCAACTAGGAAACCAGACAAGGTACCAGTTCGAAACATTGGGCGGCTATTTGTGACATAATTAGCGCATGAAAAACAATCAACCGCTAATGTCCTGTCGACTGTACAACAGCGGCACGGAGTTTGCAGACAACATCACTCTGCAGAGTGACACGGATCGACTGCGATTCTGCGAATGGAATGAGGGCAATAGGTAGTAATAGGTTACCACAGCGGTGGTGTCCATGTGGCTGATATCGGCGGTGACCCCGGGCGTGTTGACGACATCGTAGAGGTGCAGCACGGACACGAGCGGGTTCGTCTTCATGAGCAGCGACAGCGGCTGTCCGATCCCGCCGGCCGCGCCGAGGATCGCGACCTTGAACCCCGGCGCGCCGCCCTTGGCGCGGCACGCCGCGGGCCTCAGCGCCGGCGCGCCGCCCTCCTCCTTCATCTGCACGCACCGAACAGGAACGAGCCCTCCCGCGTTTCAGAGCCAACAGCGTGGGGAGAGAGAGTAAATTAGACGCGGCCGGCCGGCGAGGCGAGGAGGAACCGACCTGCGGGTTGAGGTGCCCGGCGACGCGGGCGAGGCGGCGCGAGGGGGCGTTGGCGGCGTCCGGTTGCATGGCTCCTCGTTCCGCGGAGGCTTTGGCGCTTTGCTGCTGCTACTGGTGGTGATTGGCGCGCGGAGGGGGGTTTGGTGGGGAAAAAAAGATGGGGGATCGCCGCGCGTCTCTTGAGTTTGGAGGGGGGTTGTGCCGTGGCGTTATCCGGGGGCCTGTGGCTGCGGGGAGTCGGGGGATCGGGAGGCGATGGAGCGGCCGCGACGGCGATGGCTCCCCGGCAGGCTCATCCCTTCTTCCCTACGCGGCGCACGACTTGCCGGTGCGGTGCGTGCCGAGCGCCCAGCGCCGAGTCTTCTCCGAGGCTCCGACGCGGCTTAGCGGGCGCTGCTCTGCACCTCCCAAAATCCGTGGGCTGACAGACGGTGCCACCCTCACAATGTGCACATCGAATTTTGGGGACCCCCACCTCCATAGGTAGCCTCACTTCTCTCTCCACGTATCAGCTCTTCGTGTCCGGTGTGATCCTTTTTACTTCGGGCAGCTCAGGCTGAACCGTGAGCAAGGAAAACTGAACATGGCACATACGTAGTAGTGAACGTCGACTAGAACATGACACATGATATTAGTATGTCTTATCAGATGAGAACTCGAACTAGCTTATGCTTGGGGGAAAAATAAAAGAAGTTCTATACACTTACACCGAGCTCATTTAGGAAACGCTTGTTCCAAGTTAAATGAAAAAGATAAGCCCATTTCCTGCCTCTCAACTTTTTTTGAGCTTCAACAGGAATGCTATCATTAGAAAAAAAAATGCGAAAAGAGGAGGGCAATCACCCAAAGACGAGAGCATTCTGCCAAGAAGGAAGCGATTGATGTCAGCTGCAAGTGACGCTAATGTAGATATGCCCTAATCCGTTATTTTTCACCAGGTCTACATGCGGAAGCTGAGCATGTATATATAAAAAACTAAGTATGGATTCTGATTTATTTCGCGATTTAACTGATGTTATTTTTATGATAATCGATGTATCAGTCAATAGTGAAGCATATATAGTGACTTTGTCGATCTCGATATCATTTGGCTCATGATATGGCTGTATTCTAATAGGGGTAGACCTTCACTGTATCCAATCTATAGAGATTTGTTTTTTGAGAAGCATACACGTGTGTTTCGGAAAAAAAGTTATAGAGTTCCGCTGGGGATACAGAAGAAAACAAATGAGAGCTCAAAAGGCCCAATACATTTTTACACGGTCCAACGCACGCAGGCACCCGGCCCACCACGCACGCAGGCCCAATTGCTCAAGGGGTAACTCTGTACTTTCCCGCGACGGTGCGATACACGCTTCGAAATTTCAAAATTCAAACGGGCGGCCAACAACCATTCGCTTCCATAATTCCAAATCCCTCCCGTTCCCACAAAGGCTCCCAGTTTCCACCGTACCGAGTATCACCTGACCCCAATGACTCTTGGGCCCCACCAATTCCCTACAATCATGGTCCACATGTCCGTGTCACACCACTCACGGGCTCAAGTAAATACCGGCGAGACGAGAGCGCCGGCTCACGCGGGCCCGCCGCCAGCTCACATCCACCGCTGCTCACGCAAGCCTCGCGCCGCCGTTCAAACCAAACGGCCGTTAACCCCCGCTGCCTCTGCCCGCTCACTGACGAGGCGGGACCACCACCACGGCATCTAACGCGAACCAAACAGCCGTTAGGTCTTCCGTGCCGCGCCGCGCCACGGCCTCACGAGCCGGCCGCGGCCGCCTGCCTCCTCTCGCGCGCGCCGCCTATAAAAGCCGCCGCGGGGGCCGAGCGGAACGATCACCTCACCTCACACCTCGGCGTCTTCACAAACGCCGGCCCGCTCCTTCGTCCATCGATCGACCCCCCCTCGCTCTCCGCCGCCCCCAGATCGCTTCGAGAGAGGCTCGTTTGATCCCAAGTCATCCGCGCGCGGTCGCTTGAAGGGAGCCGAGGAGGAAGATGAGGGAGTGCATCTCGATCCACATCGGGCAGGCCGGCATCCAGGTCGGCAACGCGTGCTGGGAGCTCTACTGCCTCGAGCACGGCATCCAGGTATTGCCGCCGCCTCCTCTTCTCCCCGTCCGTTATCTCGTCATCCCCGTAGTTTCATTTTCGATTTGTTTTCGAGGAATTTTCCTGCGATTCGCCGTTGCATGGCGTTAGAATTCCGATTCGTGGTGAGCTGATTAGGGGATTAGGTCGGATTAAGTCAGATCCGTTTGTTCTGGTACCTGTAGGATTCGAAAATTTTCTGGGCGATTCAAACTATGAGGAGGTTTGGGTTTGGGCTCGTCGTGGGTTTTGTTGTGCCATCCTTTAGCAGCGGAAGAAGTTTTTCCGTCGAATTTTTAGAATTTTCAGTTGCGGGTGACGCGTCACGCCTGCTGTCGTCAGATTGATGTGGTGACAGGCTTCATCTATTCTGTGCTGGATTCGAAGATATCGGTTTGTGTGTATGTGCAACTCTGAATGGAATGCGGTATTTCTGATGTTTCAGTTGTCCATTTATCATGCGGAGATGTTGAATAGATTAGAAATATATTCGCATGGGTCAAGTTCAGTTTCTGTAAATTTTGGTCATGTTTGTTCCATTTCTTAGGTCTGATTCTAAACTCGACTAGAGGAGTGATGTTTTAATCTGTATTTGGTGAATAATCTCTGTGCAACTGTTATGTGATTGTACTAGAATTTCTGTTTACTGTGAATAATTATATGTGTTTCTGACAGATTGATAGTAGGCAGCACCCCTTACAAATCGATGCATGCATAATGTATTATCGATGACATGCTGAACCTGTAGACCTGTGCTCCCTTTATAATATGTATCCATAAAGCAGCTTTCTCTTTCTGTTCCACGCAGCCTGATGGCCATATGCCCGGAGACAAGACTGTGGGACATTACGATGATGCCTTCACCACCTTCTTCAGCCAGACCGGCGCAGGGAAGTATGTGCCCCGTGCAATCTTTGTTGATCTTGAGCCCACTGTGATCGATGAGGTGCGCACTGGTGTGTACCGTCAGCTCTTCCACCCTGAGCAGCTCATCAGTGGCAAGGAGGATGCTGCCAACAACTTCGCCCGTGGCCACTACACAAGTAATCATTTCGAATAACCTTTCTGGTCTACATAATATTTCTTGTGTTTAATTGATTGCTGACGATGTCACTCATGCTACTTGATTGTTTGCTGATTGTGTCACTTTTGCCCTTGTTCCTGCAGTTGGCAAGGAGATTGTTGATCTGTGCCTTGACCGCATCCGCAAGCTTGCTGACAACTGCACTGGCCTTCAGGGCTTCCTGGTCTTCAACGCTGTCGGTGGTGGCACTGGTTCTGGCCTTGGTTCCCTCCTCCTTGAGCGCCTGTCTGTGGACTATGGCAAGAAATCCAAGCTGGGCTTCACTGTGTACCCATCTCCCCAGGTGTCAACCTCTGTTGTTGAGCCCTACAACAGTGTGCTCTCCACCCACTCCCTTTTGGAGCATACGGATGTCTCCATCCTGCTCGACAACGAGGCCATCTATGACATCTGCAGGCGCTCCCTGGACATCGAGAGGCCCAACTACTCCAACCTGAATCGCCTTGTTTCTCAGGTACCACAATGAAATTTTTAGCCGCTGCATGTGCCCCTTGTTGTTTATAAAGCATCGGGACATTTTGTCCCTGAACAGAACAGATTGAAATGATGCTGATTTGTTTTGAAAATTATGCTAATTTGTGTTAAACTGTTCGGTTGTGCAGGTCATCTCATCGCTGACTGCTTCCCTGAGGTTTGATGGTGCCCTCAATGTTGATGTGAACGAGTTCCAGACCAACCTGGTTCCTTACCCGAGGATCCACTTCATGCTGTCCTCGTATGCCCCGGTGATCTCTGCGGAGAAGGCCTACCACGAGCAGCTGTCTGTGGCGGAGATCACCAACAGCGCGTTCGAGCCGGCGAACATGATGGTCAAGTGCGACCCCAGGCACGGCAAGTACATGGCGTGCTGCCTGATGTACCGTGGCGACGTGGTGCCCAAGGACGTGAACGCGGCGGTGGCCACCATCAAGACGAAGCGCACGATCCAGTTCGTGGACTGGTGCCCGACGGGGTTCAAGTGCGGCATCAACTACCAGGCGCCGACGGTGGTGCCGGGTGGCGACCTCGCCAAGGTTCAGCGTGCCGTCTGCATGATCTCCAACTCCACCAGCGTCGCTGAGGTGTTCTCCCGCATCGACCGCAAGTTCGACCTCATGTACGCCAAGCGCGCCTTCGTGCACTGGTACGTTGGTGAGGGCATGGAGGAGGGGGAGTTCTCCGAGGCCCGTGAGGACCTGGCTGCTCTTGAGAAGGACTACGAGGAGGTCGGCGCTGAGGGCGGAGGTGATGAGGACGAAGAGGACGAGGAGTACTGATCTGCTTGTAGGAATCGATTGTGTCGTCGAAATCCGTGGATGACATCTGTTGCGGTGTCTAAAACTCTTGTGATTCCGTCTTGGTTGCTATGTTTGTGTTTGCTTCTCCTTTAGTTTGTTGAACTGCTTAAGGATCATATCGATCTCGTTTAATGATGGTTTGATTCACTACTCTTGCTACTAGTGTTTCTTTTTATAAGATGTACCCAAAGGTGGCATTTCCTAAATGTTTCTGATAATAGGCGGCAGGGAGCGAATGGAGCATGCTTTTACGTTATTTGTGACCCTTCGGTTAATTTCGGTGGTACGTGTTAGCTACCACAGCACATGATTCATATTAATCATGTAAGCCGTCTGCATTGATACTGAGTGTTAACGTTTAGTGCTAAAATTCTATCATAGCAGAGATTTGGCACTAAATACATGAGCAAATCTTGCCCCTTTTTTGCCACCAAGTGTTTTTTTTCCTCCTGGCGACCATGGTAAGGAATAAGGAGTTTTTTTTAAGGAAAGCTAAACATCACTTGAGTGATCTAGAGGGTCCTCACTCGATTTTGTGACCACTGAATTAAAATAGTGGATGGCTTAGATTTGCTCCTCCTCTCTCCATCTTATCCTCTACCTTTCTCATCTTCTCCAACTCTGGCGAACTCCCAGTGAGGTTAGGGTTCCCGGGTTGCTTGGGGCATCCTCACCTCCGGGCTTAGAGGAGGGGCCGAGGGCGACCGGTGGCCGAGGCGGCGGTGAGGGCCGCGGCGGTAGGGGATAGCGGTTGGGCCTGGGTGGCGGCGGGGGCGGACGACAACGACGGCGGGGTGGTGGTGGGGGTGGGGGTGGGGTTGGTGCAGTGGCCGCGGCCCTAGCCCGCTGACCCCGGAGGGGAGGCGTCCGCTGTGGCGGGGGCAGTGGAGGGGGCAGCGGAGGGTGGGGAGGAGGAGAGGAGAGAGAGTAGGTGGGATTAGGGGTGGGTGTGGAATAGATTTAAGCCATAAGATTTTAGATCCAACGGTCAAAATTTAAGGGAGCAAAGAGTAGTTCTTTTTTTCAGCTCCTGGTTGCACGGCCTCATGGATGGATAGGGTAGTGTGACAGAACGGTTCAGTGGCAGAAAAAATGATAGGGTAGTGTGACACAACAGGCAAAAAAAAATCCGGTCGACGATGGTCATGGATGGATAGGGTAGACACAAACAGTTCAGTGGCAAAAAAATGGTCATGGATGGATAGGATAGACAACAGTTCAATGGCGAAAAAAAAAAGTGAAAAATGCTTTCGTTGAGAGTCGAACTCAAGACCTCCCGCTTACTAAACGGGTGCTCTAACCAACTGAGCTACGAAAGCACACATACGGGGGGCTCACAAATTCATTATTCGATGCATTACATTGACAGCAACCCACTCATTTACAGACAACTCGCTGGCCGCCGCCGGCCGGTTTCGTGGCGTGCGTCATAAATTTCGCTCGTCAGGAGTGGCAACGTTTTTACCTGATAGTTACTTCCTCAGTCTCAAAAGGAATGCAATTCTACCCATTCACCGTTCACTAGATTCACAGCATTTTCAATGAATCTAGACAAATGGTCATAGCATTTTCAATAAATCTAGACAAATGGGTGTCTAGATTCACTGGAGATACTATGAATCGGACATTGGCAGAGAATTGGACCAATCTCCCAGCTGACATGGTAGCCACCCGAGTCATTGTAGCGAAATGAGAACAAGGGACCCTTCAGTACCCCGTCACGATTATGCAACATCCAAGAAAATGGGAATTCATTGAGCACGTTCTGTTCAGTTGTTCAAAAATATCATCTTTAGAGACAACAGTTGAAATCAACTATAACAAAGAACATGCAGTGCACCTTCACCTTGGCACAGAATACTCTGATGGTGTCAAGGTACAAAAACACGGCACCTGGCACCCAAGTTATACATCGTTTGCTTATTTATCAGCTAGTTCAGCAAATAAGGAAATGGGGGAACCCAAGGTTTATCCATCCAAAGGGAACAAAATTCAACGATAGAGGCTCTCCGATCTCAAATTCTCAGCAATCTCAGTCTCCCAGCGGTCACCGTTCTCAAGCAGTTTCTCCTTGTCGTACAGCAGTTCCTGTATGTTGCATGACATTACTTTCCAGCTACAGGTTGAAAACTGAGATAAAGCCCACAGTAGGATTAAGTAGTTTACCTCGTGGGTCTCAGTAGCAAACTCAAAGTTAGGCCCCTCAACAATAGCATCAACTGGGCAAGCCTCTTGGCAGAAACCACAGTAAATGCATTTGGTCATGTCAATATCATATCTGCATGAAAATAAATCATCAGAAATTCAGAATAAAACATTAATTGCATATCTCAAGCAACTTAATCATAGATTTAACAAAAAAATCTCAGAAAACACCCAACTCATTACCTTGTAGTTCTGCGACTGCCATCTTCACGTTCTTCAGCCTCAATGGTAATCGCCTGAGCTGGGCATATCTGGAAATTTGTTTTTCGCAAGTGAGAGATCTTTTCAAGAATCAGACTTCTATGCATCAATAACTGCCACCTTAATTTATACGGTAACTAAACGATACCATATTAAGCCATACACTACAGCTTTACACTAGTAAACTTAAGAACGAGCTAAGCTGTTTTGAGTATAACAAAAGCCGAGAATTTCAATATGCTAGATTACTCATTACTCTTCTAAAGCCTTTCAGAAGTAAATTAGTTTTTACAGAATATTTTGGTCAATGAGTATACATAAGGAGCCTAAAATGTTTGACAACCATATTAAGACTATCACAACTTCATAATTGGTTGTGTTGTGTCTAAAGTCTAAACAGAAACCGGTGGTCGTGTTTCGTATCCACTGCAACCTGCTAAAGCCTTGTATAGTAAGGTGATGCTGTTGCTATCATAAGGGTCCAGATGAACTCACTCTCCCTTCAATTCAATACAAAGATATGCAGGCCCCATTGTTTGCGGGGAGGGGACCAGTAGATATTATGCTTCCTTCAAAAAATTTCTTGCCACATTACCGGAACTAGTTCCATGAATCACACAAACATCACAACATCCCCTGAAGGTTAACAGCAAATATTTTTCAGCCTGTTTGATACTGCATGCCCTGCAGCTGTAGGCGCAGCGCATGCAACCTGCTCTTCCGAATGCAGCCTTTCGATCAATCAATAGGACATTAATCTGTGCTGGCTTTGCTCCCAACCGATTTACAGTTTGATTTTTTTTTAACCCCATACCTCTCAAAAAGTTTTGAAATCAAAAAGTTCAACAATCAATCTCTAGTTCGAATTAGCCAAAAATCATATGCACTGGTGGCCGCCGGATCCCAGCCCAGTTATTAACAGGAATTTTCACATGCCGATTTAGTTTGTTAGGTACCCTTCCAGAAAAAAACAGGGCAACCACTATTTCTCAGCTAGATTTCTTGTTCATCATGGGATCTCAAATCTTTAAATTTAGGCTTAAGAAAGTATGACTTACAGCCTCACATAGTTTACAAGCGATGCAACGCTCTTCTCCAGATTCATAACGCCTGAGAGCATGCTCCCCTCGGAAGCGGGGACTCAGAGGACCCTTCTCAAATGGATAGTTAATCTGCAATGTAGTGAGATAAAAAAAAAACAAGTCATTGCAAACAAGCAATTACAGTATAAATACAGCATATAAAAATTTGTCACTTACTGTAACTTTCCTCTCGAAGAAGTACTTGAGCGTCAGACTCAGACCACGGACCATTTCAGTCAGAAACAATGTATTGATGCTCCTTTCAAACACTGCAGCAAGAAAGTGCAAAATTAGAACTGACAGTACCCAGAAAGGCCACATTAAATTACCAGGGGGGCAATAATCTTGTCTTGTGCACAAGAAAGCATCTTACTGACCGGCATTCCAGTCTTTTGCAATCTCCTTCGCAAGCTGTTCTTTCTCCTCATCCTCTGTAAATTAAATAGGATCAAATGCTAGCAGAGAACATTGGTATCAAACATATTCGAATTAAGCATGTACACACAAAGTCAACATGGAACTTTTCACAAATACTCCATCATCAGACTGGTTAAGCAAGGCTAGCACCAAGACAAGCATTTCATCTTCGAGCATTTCTTACTGATCGGAAGTCACAACGTATTGATAATCCAAGACCTGTCCCAAGCAGTTCCAAAAGGCACCACAACTAATTCAACAGACTGATTGCACTAACTACTCACTCCGGTATGCCTAGGCATTAACGATCCTAAGAACCAATCCAACACGAATCAAGGTTCCTGGGTAATTCTAATACTACAGGGAGTCCAATATAAAGGGGGGGGAGTGCCGACCTTTGAACCTCTTGGGCGTCCCAGCGTTCATGTAGGTCCGGAGGTGCCCCTGCATCGCCGAAGCGGCCGGCCCAAGCTGCGCCTGCAACAACACCAGCACCACGGAATCAGAAATGCATCACAGCACGCCAGCGCCCGGGAACGACAGGGCTCTCTCGATCTGAGAACCCGCGGGTAGCCAACGGGGGATCTGGAACCGCCGGGCCGGGCGGCTAGGGCTGGGGTAGGGGTTCGTACCATCTGCCTCGCGCGGAGCGCCTGCGCTGCCTGCCGGACTAGGGGCGCCGCCATGGTGGAGCGACCTCGACGACGACGAGGCGGCGGAGGCGATGGGACCGGATCGAAGTGGAGGAAGGTCCAGCTGCCGGGCTAGTGGCTGCGGAGATGGCCGGGTGGAAGGAGGAGAGGAGAGACGGCGCTGCGGGTTGCGTGGCCTGGGCTGGGCTGGGCTGCGTCGTCGGTTCCTTCGCTTTCTGCTGCTGCTGCTGGTGGGTTTGGATCTCGTAGGCCGTCCAGTCGGTTTGGGAGGCCCATTCTTGTCAACTTCACATGACGCTTTGGACAGCCAGTTTGGATTTTGTTTGCAGCTTTTTTATCAAATGAGCAAATATTTGAAAATTTTTGACACCAATAGATTACATATATCTTGAAGTATTTTTAGGAATTTTTTGTAATATTTTTCCATTTCAAAATTAAAATTTGAATGTTTTAAATTTAACCGGTTTGAAACCGCCCCAAACCGCTACTGGTCCGGGGCGGTTTGACCGGTTCCCGCAGGAACCGGCCGGTTTTGAACGGGATTGCGAACCCTGTATCCAAGAGGATAGTGTGAGAAGGTGTTTCGTACGTAGTACTCTATTTTTGTAGAGTTTTGTACGTAGTACTCTATTTTCTATGTAGAGTTTTGTCCATAATAATTGGACTGACTCCTTATTTCATTGTCTCCAACCGTCCGTCCTACAAAGGGTTGTGCGTTGAATTGTGGCGGTCCAAAAAAGAAAGCGCTGTGGCAATGCGACAGCTACAAAGATGTCTCATATATGATTCATATCAAGAAAAATAATGATAGGGAAACAATTAGCAATACATGAGGACAACTTAAGACAAATAGTTGGCAACATATCCTATAGAAACCAACATCTCCGTAGAAACTATGGAAACTAAAATCTGGGCCACATGATGTTGATCCAAGGTGTGACCAGATGAGATGGGAGGGGTGATTTACAAAGGCGTCTTGCAAATCACCCCTCCCATCTCTCCTAAACTTTGCAAATCAGTCCTTCCACCTGATTTGGGTTCACCCTTGGATCAACATCGTGTGGTCTACTCCCTCCGTCCCAAATTATAAGTCGTTCCAAGATTCTTGGAGAGTCAAACTATACCAAATTTATATAACAAAGTACTAAGGTTTATGATACCAAATACGTATCATTAGCTTCTTCATTAAGTATATTTTTAGATTATATATATTTGGTTCCATAAATTTTTGTGATTCACTCTATAATTTTGGTCAAACACAAAAATAGTTTGACTCTCCAAGAATCTTGGAATGACTTACAATTTGGGACGGAGGGAGTATATTGGAATTTATATAGTTTTCATGGGAAGTTGGTTTCTACCCGATATGTCCTTGTTGCACATTGCTTCCCACCGCCACAATTTACGGGAGTCTATATTGAGCAGTAAAGTTTGTGTGCTCGCTGTTAGCTAGGGACAAACTTGTGTAGTGTAGTGTACAGTGTAGTTGTTTGTGTGTGACACACATATCATACAATTTGTAGCTGTGGTTGAGACACTCGCGTAGTCATGTAGCAATGGACGAGGGGATACTAGTGTGCGATCCTTTTTTTTTTGAAACATATGTGCACTCACATAAAAGGCACGAACATCACTCCTATGAGCTCTAAACTGCACATATATGTATTCCACTACAATAAATACTTCTAATCGAGAACTAAGCTGGTAGATTTTCAGATTGACGATGTCGTCATCATGAATCTCTTGTTAGCAAAATATAATTTAAAATTTTGACAAAGTCATGCCTTATTGCCGATGAGCTTGAAAAAAAATAGACCTACTTATTTATAGATTAATCTTACGAAAATTGTAAGCATACATGTTGAGTCCCCATGTGCTCCCTATAGCGGTGTGCGATTAAGATACATGTAGTAGTGTGCAAGACGTATATGTTTTGTCCTTGTATTGTGTGTGACACACATGAAAAGAGTTTGAGATTAACGAAATGTTAGCTCAGTTTCTTAGACTCTTCCATCATTCCAATAGCCACAGCCGAATATTGCTTTTCATATTTTGTATATGCTTTTGCTTTGAGATGTGGCCTTCTCCCTTGGCATGGAGTAGAACTTTTTTCGATTACAAGGATGACACACTGCTATCCGCATCATCAGAGATGTCTTGTTGTCAACGGGCGGAGTTATGCCGGTAGATCTTGAAATTGACGAAATCATCACAAATAAAAATATCTTATTGTCGTCGGCTATATTAAAAACAATAGAACTGTTTATTACAAAATATATTATGTGTGTTAGGCCTATGTGAATTCAGGCATAGAGTGTGCTCTCTATACTGGTGTGTCGTAGACACTCTGGTAGTGCGCAGGACGTATACACTGTGTGTGACACACATAAAAAAAGGGGTTGAGATTACCCACTGCTAGCTTGGTTCTTAGACTCTACCACCCTTCCAATGGCTGCTACCAAATATTGGTTTTCATATTTATAATTTGTTCATGTGAATATGCTTTCGTTTTGAGCCGTTGCCTTCTCCCTTTACATTGAGCAGAACTTTTTTTCGATTACAAGGATGACACACCTCTATCCACACCACCACGTGCGCATAACACAGTCACAAACCCAACATATCCGCTACTTACCCAGATGCTTGTCAATAACTCATTGAAATCAACCGTGTTTATACCAGTTGTGAGAATCAAAATTTGAATTCTAGTGGGTCAAGTGGAACCCCCACAAAGAAGGGTACCCTAAGGTTGGATTGAACTACTGCTAAGTTGAACTAAACAAGCTTTTCAGCATGATCAGCATGGCAAAGCTAGGCATTGTTAACTTGTCGTCCTCAGCGCAGCCGGCACTGCTCCATCGTGTAGAGCGAAACAAATAGTTTGTTAGTCCGCGACATAAGCAGACTAAGGAAGCACTTCAACAACAATTGGTAGCATGACCACTCAATAGTTAAGCACATCCAAAAAAAAAAAGAAAGAAAAAACAACAGACAAATTCAGATTAGCTTTTCAACATGTTTTAATTAATTTGTAATAATAATAATTGGTTGATGCATTTTTTTACTTGGTAGCTCCGTGTACATTGAAACTAAGACGTGGCAAATACTGGCTTAACTCGGGAAGCTAACATCGATTAAAATATTAACACTACCTTTTGACATTGATTAGTCAATATCAAGTGCAACGGTTTGTGTTTTTTAAATTTCGAATTGAAAAGCTAAGACAGCGTGGTTGTGTATAGCTTTATGTCTAGTTTAGATAAAATATCATTATTATAGTACTGAGTAAGTGGGTAAAAGATAAAGGGGCCGATTGTGCTGTCGGTCTTTCACGCTGACCGAAGTTCTTTATGTCACATCAATCTAGTAAGATTCCTTTCTTATTGTAGATACGACCACAAAAATAAATCGAATACAATTGGAATACACAAAAGAGACAAGTGCACATGTACCGAGACATATCAACGGTTTGGATTGCTTCTATCCGGATGGAGCACATGAATACATGATAATTTTCGGCCATGCTTGCAAACAATTCCTCCGGCAGCTTCGTCGCCGTGACCTGTCCAGCTTGTTCGGCGTCGAGCGAAAGGATGAACAAGTCACTGTCGTGGCAAGCTTGCTGGGCGTACTTGTCTTGGCACAACCAGTGAACGCTGCCCAACGATAGTCGGAGCGGTAGAAGATAGATGCCTCCACGGGCTTCACGCCCGGGGGCAGGTGGATCACTTGCTTCATTTCACATAGGATATCTTGTACGGCCGTCAAATTATGGTAGGAGTAAGACTTATGGTTGTAGCACTATGTATTTCTTTCCTTTTCTTCTGCTTAAAACTTGTTATGTACAAAAATGTACAGATAAATTTTAATTGCCTATGCGAAACTATAGTTACTAAATAACATGCCTATAATGGGTGAAGCTTGATAATTACGGCGGCTACACATGTCCTATCAATGCCACAGCTAAAATCAACCTCCTATCGTGCCCAGTTCAATTACGACAGGGAGCTTTCAGCCCAGCAGGGACTGCTGCTACAGCTCAAGCACATCGAACTCATGGGGCATGTAATCTTCGCTCGGACGATAGTATTTATTGGGGGAATACAAACCAAAGTTTGTAACCTGGCTGCTGTACAGGCATGCAAATCTCTCGACCTGCGGAACAAGCAAAAACAAAACCTTGTGTCAACTATATGTCTATACACAGATGCACGCGACATTTTTTTTCAGTATCATTAAATGTCAGATGTGGTTAATAACCTGGTGAGCAAACCGGGAATTTTGGTACCCAGTCTTCATGAGCTGCCCCCACACCTTATGAAACTGAAATCAAACAAAGAGCATTCAATTAAGAGCAAACAAAGTGTTTGGAACATATTCAACAATAATGAAACCTAGCACATTACCTTCTGATGATGTTGCCTCTGAGCCTCTTGATGAAGGCCGCGAACATGCTCTCGCCGTTGCTGCGATTAAAAAATGAAAATAAAATTCTGTCATGAAAAAAACTGATTACCAATACAATGTGTGCAAAAATTGACGCTGCTATAAAGTCTGCAATGTTTCAGGAGAAACTAGCGTTTTTCTTAACCCCAGCGGCTCCATGCCTAAGTCCTGAATCACTCCTACCCGAAAAATTGAATATTATCTTCAACCAGCAGCCGGCCAGGACATTGGTACTTAAAAATCCTACGGCACATCTTATTATCTTAGTGCTACCTAGTCTACAAGACATGCCTGAAACTGATAATCTTCTGTTCAACAGATAAAAAATTCTGTAGATACCCATCGACAAAAATGTAAACTAAAATTTGTACTAACCAGCAGATCGACATGTTCAGATAACAACTTTTCCTTCTGATTTTCTGTGAGATCGTCAAACCTGGACAAAAAGGAGGGATTAGATGTACGCATGTAGCAAATCCATGAGGAAATTACAGACCATCAAGAAAAGAAAAAACAAGATTTATTATACATACAGGCAAATAATAGCGAATGGAACATAAAACCCAAATCTTAAGATGTATGTGACCAGCATAAACTTTCTGTGAGCATATGCAGGTATTTTATATGACATTGAAAGTGGACACAAAAAATGCAGCTGAGCAAATTTATTAGTATAAAGTCTTCCAGCAGATGTCTATAGAGATATTGATATTCAAAGCTAATTCGCTGCCATTAGGAAGATTGAAGTTCATTCTAGAAAGCTACAGCAATAGTGTAGGGAGTAAAATGTAAATATACTCAAATGCAAAACAGGTAAAGTTTAAATAAAAATATTTTTTCTCAACTTACTTAAGAGACCATTCAAGATGATGGATTCTGTCCTCAACTGAATCACGCTCCACTCTAAGATGTCTAAGCTTCTGAAATGGTAGCACATATGAGTAAGCTGGTGTCACAAAATTATGTACATATCCTCTGCTACGATGTCTACATTTTACATTCACAAGAACAATAATGAAAGCAATATGAACAAGTTGCTGTCACTTTGTTTTGGCCACATTTAATATGAAATTCTGAGTAGCATCATGCAAATGTTGGTCTCAAGCTGAGTTACGAAATTGATATACACTGGCAAGCTACTGAGTATTATAGCCAATTAGCCAGTGCCCAGTTCATATAAGATCTCATTGCTAGAATTTCATTTTTTACAAGCAACTGAGATATATTTACCTTCCGAATTGACTTTGAATCCGAAAGAAGCTTCACCTCTTGCTCCAGTTCTGGAATCACCAGCATAGTCCGCCAGCCTTTCAAAGAATCACAATGCGTAAAGAAGTACTTGGGAAACGGATGAAAATATAATTGACAGCTGCAATATTGAAAGGGAAGCTTCACATCGGAAAGTGCCATGCACAAACTCCAGGCACACAATTTGTGTGTATGGCACTTGAAACGTGCATGTGTGTGGCACTTGGATCTCTCTGTTGAATTTGTGTACCCCACAGGCAAGTGTCACACAAATTCCATCGCGCGCGTGCACGCACACACACACACGAAGAAAGAGGAAAAGATGCATTTATTCTTCTGTGTTGAAAATAGTATCATATCGATGTATTAAATTAAATCAGGAAACCGATCAAAATAAATTCAAAATTTAGTTGATCAATATTTCATAAATTCATCCTGGATAGCTATACCTTACTATCATATAGTTCTCTGAGTGCTATACAATAATTTTTTGCCTGAGAATCTGACTGTTTTTAGATGTGTGGTTTATGTTACACCAGTCCATGGTTCGTATAAAAAATGAAAGGCAAAATTAATAATTAGATTAGATCTTACAAAATTGTCTATTTGAAGAAACAAAGGCGAAATTAATAATTAGATTAGATTTATGTCTATTTGAAGAAACAAAATCGAAAAGGTAATCAGAAATAACAAAGTATAATGCTATATTGTAGGAAAAACTGAGAATTATAAGCCATCGCCTTGGAAAAAAAATAGTGTTATCTACGGTGGGTCCCATGAAAGCGCATGCATTAATTTTGTTCCAAAACTTGGTGCTTTAGTATAGGGATATATATATAGATTTCACTTAAATTGATCAAGCATGCAAGTATACTTCTGCACACAGTTAACTAGTGGGCAGCATTAACAGCTGCCTACATATTCAGTGTTGCAATTTGATCACTAGTGCAACTAAAAAGTATCAGATCAAACATACCCAGAACCTTCTTGCTGCGCAGAATATCTCCATATATGTGATCACCAACATAGAGGATCTACGAAATTGTAAGATGGCTCGTTATTCTATTTGATTCACATACTAAGATCACGTATAGTGCAAGTGAATCTCTTGGCAACTGAAATATGTACTAGCCACTATTTTAGATACCAGAATAACTGAGTAAGTGTACCCATACCTGTGAACTAGAAGCAACACATAGTAATCTGTGAAGATGACCGACATTGCCTCCCTGGAAAAGATACAGCCATAAATACATATTCTTATTTAGTAGCTAGATCCAAGATATACAACGCAAATAATTGAAATAAAATAAAAATGATTATATTAAGTGGCCAGGTATCACTTTTCACTGTTACAAGATGTTAGAATGAAAATAATCATCCAGACCTGAGATGCTGCTATAGCAATGGTAAAGATTTGCAAAAAAAAAAGAAGAAGGTACCTGGTAAACTTTGTGAACTGGTGGTGGGAGCCGATGACTTGATCTTGGGCTCCCAATCTTCGCGAAGGATCAGATATATTAGAAATTTAAAAAGACATACCATAGAGATAGAATAAAATTGGCAAATTTACTAGCCTGAATATCAGCATTTAGAAGTTTTCCAGAATCAGGCTCAACTTCAAAGAGGCCTGCACGGTTATCATCGTGGAAGAAACTGGGCTTCGAACTGAAAGTTCAGTAAGGACTAGCAGTTGAGGTACTTTCGCTTAAAACAAATAGCAACAATGAAAGAAATAGGAATCAGGGGACAAAGACACAGACCTGCCTGTTATTACAATATCAAAATATTGTAGCCACTTGTGGTTCAGACCAGAGCCTGCATCTGAAGTGTATGGTCCACAAAGGTAATTCATGACAACGTCCGTGTAGTCCCACAAACTGCATTTGCATATCTAGATAGTAAATAAATTGTAACAGGAAGCTCAAAATGTAGAATGCAGAAAGACGAAAAAACAGGTTTTTTTAAGAGAAACTAGAAAGGACACATTACAGAAGTTTGTCAGCAGTCAGCACACAAGTCTCAGGAAGTCTAAAATCATAAAGGGTCCATATACCTATTTGTCACTAAGAATGTTGAGCGTCCAGATTTTTTTATCATTTCAAGCATTGGTACAATAGCCAAGTCCTCATTGATGTACCTGCAATGTCCACATTACACAAATTAGCAGGTCCAGCACTCTAGAACATAATTGTAAGTATATAATAATGGGAAGTGCACATGGGCCCAAATTGCCAATCAGCATGTGGACCAGAATAAAAATCAAGTCAGACCTATAGCAAAAATAAGTATGTGTCTCTATGATAATATCTAGCATTGTAATTGTGTCAGTTGTCTTGTATAAAATAGTTAGCCATAAAGTAGGAAAGTGAGTTACCTGCCAGGATCCTTCGCAACCATCCGTTTTAAAGTTCCATCACGATGACACAAGTCAACCGCAGACCTCACATCTTTATACATAAGCGGATAGCTGTCCAAAATTGTAATGCAAGTTAAAAAAAACAAAGCCTCGATTTATAAAATCTCAAGAAGGCTCCAAGGGCACTACAGTTACAAATTTACAAATGAAAAGGGCAAAAAGAAATATACTTAGTTCATGCACAGAGCTCTGAGCTTTAAAGCTATGGTAATTTCAACATATTAGTTAATTCTAGACAGAATAATGAAAGAAAACACCAAAGATCGATAAGCAAAAAACAAAAATTGTTTGTCCTTGTCATGAAAGGTTCTACTGTCCTGCTAAATTAAAAGGCACATGCAAAAATAATAATAATCCCCTCAGTTACATGCTAATATTGTTGCTATATAATGGTGCAAGACATCAATCATGGATTCATGTGCCTGCAGGTCTGATTTCATTGGCATCATGAGAGCAAAAATGTAAAAAGGCAGTCGTGCCATAATAGTGTTAAGGCACATCAAAAGGTAACATGTAACTTAATACTTGAAATAATTACTGCTCGAATTTACAAAAAAGGGCATGGCAATGGCATATTTATTGAACAATTTGGTCATTGGCACAATTAAAGTTTGGTAAGGCTTATATGCGTGAGCCTGTCGATTTATTACACCCAGACCCAACACAGCAACCTTGAATTGTCCAAGTTGTATGCAAGTTCAGTGCAAAAAAAGTTAAATCTTTAATGAGCGCCCACAAGAACCTAACCTGAATTACCACGATTGGTGTCAAAGATGAGAGATGGCATGGTCATGGTACAGTACAGAAAGGACATCAACAAGGCATAACATGATAATATGGTATGACTCAAGCAATCATCCTAACATCTCTATGTATGTGCCCCTGAACCTCCCTTTTGTGGGGCACAGGAAATGTAACTCGAACATGCATGTGTGTGTCAGAATGCAGCTTAGGTTGGATGTCTGGTTGGACAAAGAATTGACATGAGTGTCTAAATAACGCAGAATCAATCAATGCAACCATCAAGCATGTCCTGGCAGTCAAAGGACGAGAGATACATTGACATGGATCAAATTGCATTAGTAGACCAATAAATGAAATATTCATGACAAAAACAAGCTGGCATGAAATGAGAAAAGGAAAAGGATATCGGATTGCTTAGGGGGTTGAAGATATAGATTTAAATCTATGGAAGAAAGACACATATCGGTCAAGGATATGCTCCTCAAAATTCACAAAAAAAAATATAATCATTTTGCTCAATCAACTCATATCTAATGGTTCCCTAAAATTTATAAGCCCCTCCAGTATGATAAAGAGGTAACAATCATACTCTGTGCCTGCAGGTACTTTTCCAGGATTGTTGTCCATGAAGTCAACAAGCTGAGCAAATAGATAAGCTTCACCCAATGAAAAAAGTGTATCTATAAGCGCATAATCAGGTTCATCAAATGAATCTCTTATCAGTGTACTCCCGTAAGAAGCAACTTTTTCTTCCTTCGAAAGTTCCTTAAAACCATGGTATGCAACTTTTACATACTTGTGTCGATCCATCTGACAATCCACCACCCAAATAGTTAAAAAAGAGTTAATTTCGTAGAAGTACATATAAGTATTCAAAGTCCAGCAGAAAAATGCAATGAAACAATGAGATTGAAAATTTGAGAACAGAAGTGAATATCTACTTAAATCTCATGATGCAGATCACATGATAGAAGCCTAGAACTGTTTTTTCTGTTCCCTCTAATCAGTTGGACTTTCCACATAGACAACTAACATTTGCTACTTCCAAAATGATGACAATGCTCACAGAACGATTAATACTACTATGATGAGCTGCAAATGTTAGCTCAAAATGGTGATTTATGGTTCAAGCTATAATATATGATATATAAGAATATAGAATATTAAACCAAAAAAATGCACTGATTAGTTTGACAAATTGCCTTTTAATTCTATACCGTGCAACCACCAACAGAAGGTACCAAATATTAATATAAAAATGTGGAGCTCTGTTTATTAAAAAGGGTATGTGACTGGGCTCTTCATTGATACAACAACAAAGCTGGTTCAGTTGTTGAGAACCAAGATAAATTTATGTTTTGGGGTAATTAAGATAAACAGCTTCCAGCAGCTCGTTCTCATTTTACTAACTGGTAGTGTAATATTATCTCTAAAGAAAGGGGCAAATTTAAGCGATTATACCTTCAAGATATTTCCTCTCTTCTTATCAAGAACTAGTCCTCTGACCATGTATTTCCAATCAAACTCCCAACTCAACAGCTACATGATGAAAGAACAGTAAAATCAAATTCTGAACCAAAACAAGCACAAGGACCACCTTTCATAGAATTTCAATTTTTGTAAAGGTGAATTCTTCAGCGATTCAAGGCAAATGTAATTCAGAAAAAAAAAATCTTAAAGTTTCATGCTGGATGCTTTTGCAACTTCAACAGATGCAACAGCCAGTGAGCCCTGCTAAGACAAATAACAATAACTCCAACAAAGAATTGTAATCAAGAACACCACAGACATAATGTACCCATAACTCCATAATTAAAACAAATACAGGTACAGAATATGAAAATTCATCTTAGGTTTCATAATAGGCTGACTTGCTTCCTTGAGACAGGTATAGATATTATGTCACAAACTATCAGAAAATCTCTGTAGTCAATCACATGCTACTCTCAGTCGCTCCTTAAAGTCGGGCCTCTAAAAGCATCAGTGAAGCCTGGAGACCAAGACTATGACATAGCGAACTACCACATGTTCCAGATCCCAGGTTGTGAAGGGTCTGGAACACAATATACAGGATAAGGACCTATGACCTATATGCCATGAACTCTGTTTAGTGTAAGCATTGAAAAGGCTAGTACAATTTATATAAAAAATTCAAAACCAAACAATCTAGTATGAAAGCAATTCATCCGGCTACTTTGTCTTGATTTACCAAGGCAATTTACTTATTAGGGTAACTGACCTCTTCAGGATAGTGCAAATCCTTCACAAGCTTCTCAATTGTACCATAGTAAGCAAGGGCCTCGAAGGTCTCAGGCTTGTACTGTGCAAGAGTGTAGTCCATATCAAATCCCACTGCTGTGATATTCCTCATGTTGAGTGACCTGTTGCAGAAAATCTCCTTCCCAACAGAAATGCTTCTCGGTTCTGCTGAAGGTGCTGACCATACTGCCCCACTGGGCACTGTCTCGGCCGCACCGCTGTCCATCCTTACGGCACTGCAACCTGATAGGAGATCAACACATCAGTATTGTGAGAACATACAAGCTAAACTGAAAACTACTAGCTGTATTTTATGATCAGTGGAGAGGCTGTTGTTTCGATCAGGAATTATGTCAGAGGCGATGAAAACGTAGATGATCAGCGTGGCAGCGTATTGAATGGGCATACGGGCAAAGTTGTAGGTTGCAGTTGTACCATGATCAAACCGAATTCGCTCGCTTCACTAGAATGATGCACGATTTAAATCTTAAAATGCAACGATGCAAAATGCAGAATCCATCAAATTCTACAAAATCCACAGTCTCCATATGCCTATCACCGAGTCGACAAACAGCTGCGATCATCCCCCAATGAAATCCACCAAACTGTAGTCAAGCGAGCCACGAAATTCCATGGAAATAAATCATCAAATTTGAGGGAGATCAGAAACACACGAAATAAAAAAAAGCATGTCGTTATCAAAGCAGCCGCTGAGATTGCAGAGGGATAAGCCCATGGGCACAGAACACCACGAGAAAACCGCAAAAATCCCACCCGCGCCCCCACCGAGAAATCTTCACGAATGCACATGCAGGGAGGAATCGCGATCGCACCTCTGGAACCGGCGGCCGACGCGGCGGCGGTGGGCGAGCACGACGACGACGCGGACGCGAAGAAGAGGAGCAAGGGAGGCGAGAGGGGCGCGAGGTGGAGCGCGGCGGCGAGGGGCCTCCTGCAGAAGAGCATTATCGCTGGCACCTCAGCCCGCGCGCCTTAAATAGGCGTGGAGAGGGGGAGCTCCGGATGCGACGAGGAGGGGACGA
Organism: Digitaria exilis; assembly: GCA_015342445.1. NCBI lineage: Eukaryota > Viridiplantae > Streptophyta > Magnoliopsida > Poales > Poaceae > Digitaria > Digitaria exilis. The sequence goes on along the minus strand of JACEFO010001754.1, from coordinate 1,286,935 downwards.
CGGAGGCGTGACCGTGACCCCTGTCGTGCGGGGGGAGGGAATAAATGCGGCGCGGGTGGGGGAGGAGGAGGGTGGGTAGGTGGGTGGATGGATGGAGGAATCCCGACGAGGGCGGAGGGGGGCGAGCACCGCCGCGCGGGGCGGCGGCGTCTCATCTCATCGCGGCGGGCATTGGCGAGCGAGCGAGCGGAGCGGAGGGGCAAGTGGCGCGGGGATCGTGTGCGGATTCCGGATTTGGATGCGGATGCCGCGGAGGGAGAGCTCGCGTGCGTTGGAAGCAGAGCAGCCAGCGTGCGCGCGGGGGAGGGGTGGACTGGTGGTGGAGGAACTGCGGCCTGCGGGGGATGATGGATGAGTTTGAGTTGGGGGGCTGTGCTGACGTTGCTCCGGCGGTAGCGGACGGCGGTAGGTCCTGACATTATTACTTGTGAATTTTGAACCCGTAGATAAAGATATAAGGGCATCCGAAATGGTGTTGTTAATGCTCTCGATAACGATCCACGTCGGAGAGAGACGACGGGGGCGAGAGAAATCGTCGCTAGACTCAGCGACATGCCCTAGCGCGTGATTTCACACGAGCAGGTCCCACCAACATGATTTCCCACGCCGAGCTGAGATAGAGAGCAGGAACAAATTCTGACTTGTAGGCTCCATATCGATTTATAAAATCACGTGTTAGAGCATACCTGTTGGGTAGATGATCTATTAGTATTTAATTTATCCTATGTGGCTAGCATTATAGAGAGCATCTTACTATAACCATTGTTGCTGCTCTAATACTAGCAAAGATGATACGCCTAGAACTCTATGTATAGAAGCAGGGGCAAAGCTTGAGTTGAATTTGCCCTGGTGCACAACTTAAGGGACTTGTGTGAGCACCAAAGGTTATATGGTCATTTTGAGTTTAGTTAGTGTTAAAAGAAACATTTATCCTGGTGCGCGTGCACCAGGTAAGTTGCATGTGGCCTCGTCCCTGTGTCATAATATTTTTTTCAATATACTATTATATTATAATTTGGTTGGATATATACATATTGTAAACTACTCTCTCCGTCCCAGAACTATAGTCGGTTTAGGTATGCATGCCACGAGTTTGACTAGATTTGTAGAAAATATGTTCAATATTTAAATCTTCAAATATTTTTTTTACAAGAAACTAGATCGAAATATTAGATCTATTTGTATCATAAAATTTAATATATATTTTTTATATAATTGGTCGTAGTATTTTCTTGGGAAGTGGACGGAGGGAGTAGATGCCTATGTAAGAAGTGCCTAGATATATCATCACAAGGTTACAATGATATTCAGTAGCCAACACATATAGTTCAAATGCCTACTCACGATTTCCTCCATTCCAAATTATAGGTTAATCTGGCATATTCAGATACATCTCTAGGCATATTGTATACCTAAACAGACAACAAAATGTATGCACTTATGAAAGCTAAAAATAATCTATAGTTTATAGTTTAAAAGGGAGGCTTAGGACATCTCGGTCTTTATGGAATTTTTTCCTTTCTCAAAAAAATAGAAGAAGAGAGAACCACATTTCAAGGTTTCGTGTAGCCATCGGTTGGGCGAGTAGCAAAACAAGTTGGTCACTGTTCTGTGTGGATAACGGGCGATAATATGAATCACGTCTTAACCGTGGATCTATCATCCCATGCAATCCCCTGGGCCCTGGATTCCACACGAGCAAAAGGCGACGGCTTTCGGATCGAGAACTATTGGAGCAGAACCAAACAATCTTGGTTGGCATCGATCGCCTTTGGAGTTTGGAAACCTTTTTGTTTTGTCCTCCTCCCCTCTTTTTTTTTTTCACCCAACAAGTGTGCACGGCTTCGCCTGCACCTTACAAGCTTGGTAGCACCACACGGCAACTCCGGTCGTCGGTGCAGCACTCGCGTCCGCGACGAGGAGCAGCTAGCCACGACTCACGAGTAAGTGATAACGCAGCAGTCGGTTACGAGTGATCTGTAAAGCCATCGCCTTTTTCATTTATATAGATAAGCTTTGCTTATACGTATAGCATAGCTCCCGTCAAAAGCTTTAAACTCTTATCAGCAGGTATGATGTAATCTTGGCTGCTAGTAGCTTATATAGTTAGAAGCTGGAGAATAGCAACAAGAGGGCTAGTGCTCAAAGAAACAAGAGGCTAGTGCTGCAGAGATCTGATCCAGAACCAGCTCAGTTGTTGCATTGCGCGCTTTTGTTTATGCTACCGAGATGGATCGACGATGAGTGGAGGATCATTAGACTAATCCGATTGGAGGTTAGCTCGAATCCGATTCATGTTTTAAGCTTAGGCCATGTTCAGATTTCCAACTATTCACTATTCATTCCAACTTTTCACTATTCATTCCAACTTTTCACTATTCCTTCCTCACAAAACACGTTTCCCAGCGAATGCTACAGTGTTTTTCTTATGCTACAATGTTTTTTCCTACAATCTAAACACACCCTTAAAGACACCACACCACATGGAATCCAGCATCCAAAGTTTCGTGGTAGGCCAAGAGATGCCAATTATTGCTAAATGCTGTTTTGTATTACCATATGCAATCGTCAGAGGAAACGGAGAATGAAATACGATTCTTTCTCAAAGCGGAGGAACCAGGAGCTGATGTGGTATGCTTAGCTTATGCGTCCGTAAGAAAATGCCGCTGCAAGTGTAAAGAGGGACGAGAGAACAGAACAGTGGTGTGATCCACGCGTCCGGAAGAATATGATCTCTCTGCGGTTGGTTGCTGAGGTGGATTCTAGTTCCGATTATCTAGGGTGTGTTTGCTCGGTGGGATGGCATGAGATGGAGCCATCCCATCCTATTTTTCAGCATGTTTGGTACAAGAACAAGAGGATGGGAGCATCCTAAAAACAAGAATATTCTTTATAGATGCGGTATCAGTCCATCCAAAAAAATCACCGGACGAGCTCATCCCTTATCTACGGCGTCTTCTCCGTTTATCCTCTTCGTCTCTCTCATCCAGCTCTTCCGTGCTTCGGATCTCATCCAGCTCTTTCGTGCTTCTCTCATCCTGCTCGAGCTGCTGCAAGGAGTGAAGGACAGCACTAGACACAGGGGCGGATCCAGCGTGGGGGCAGGGGGGCTAGAGCCCCCTACCCCTAAGAACTCCATTGGAGCCCCCACAAGCCCCCCCAAGAAATTTTGGCCATGGATGAAGAGGAGGAGGAAGAAAAGGAGGAGGAAGAAGAAGAGAAAGAGAGAAAGAAGAGAGGAATGAAAAATTCGGCCCCCCTTCTTGTATATTCTGGATCCGCCACTGACTAGACATACAAGAGAAGGGGCAGGTGGCAGAGCAGTACTACAGAACGCGCGCACGCAAGCGGCAGCGGCGGCCTCACGAACAGGGGTGGGCATCATGAGCATAGGCATCCTCGTTAGTTCCATGGTGTGGGTGCATGCGACCCAGCAGGCACATGGCACAGGCGAGCTTAGCTTCACAGCTCACGACGCAAGTGCAAGAGCTGGCAACGGCCATGAGAAGGAGGCGAGAAGCACAGGGACGGACATGCTTGCCAAATGGAGAAGGCGAGCTGAGCAGGTGGCGCAGAGGCAAGCCGAGGCAGGTAGCAAGCTGGGGGTGGTGGCGCCATACAGGCAGGAGGTGAGCTTTGGGGGCGACAGCACCAGATGCGGCCATGCCGTGCTGGTGGTCCAAGGAAGAAGACGATGGATGTTTGACTGACGCACGTGGCCCACTATGACGGGTACTAACGGAAGACTGTTATCTTATTCATCTCATCCTTTCAACCAAACAAATAATAGAATCGTTACATCCCTCCAACTAAACATGTGCATAGAATCGTTCCATCCCTCGAAACTAGAATGGAACTGTTCCATCCTATTTTGCTCTCCAACCAAACGCACCTAGCGACTAGTGGTGCACTTGACTGCACCGAAGCGAACTAAATTCGATTCCATATTTTCGAACAAGAAGATGCGGTTGTTACGGTTGTGCCAGCATATGGAATCATACGGTTGCACTTATTCATTCTTCCCTTTGCTTTAGCAACTGTTGTGTCCTGCGCCGGGTAATGGGAGTGTCCGGGCATCATGCTCTGATGCTTTGACTGTAACTGACTTGGGAGGGAAGGGAATGGCTGTCGTCGTGGAGGAGGAACAGAACAGTCCGTTACCGTGAACGTGAAAGCTCTGCAAAGACGTACTCCTGCCAATACGTATCTTTCGCGGTGTCACGGGATGCATTCTGCAACGTCTGGGAGTGCGGCTCGGATTTGGACGCATCGTAAAGTTTGGATTTGGAGGCCCACGCACAGGGGAAAACCGCAAGTCCGCAACCCAACAAGAATCTATCTAACGCAACGAGCGGCCCAATGCGCGCCATCCACTCGCTCGCCGCGCTACCGCCGGGGCCGCCGCCTGCGAGGCCGCCTCTCCGGCGCGGCACGGTGGCAGCCTCAGCCACTCACCTCCGGGTGTCCTCTCTGCTGCAACCGCCGCCACCTGCACCTCCGAGCCTCGCCTCCCGCCGCGCGGCGATCCTCGCCGCCCTCGTCCTGGCCGCGGCGCCGGCGCGCCCCGACGCCGCCGCCGCCTTCTCCCTCGGCATCCGTGCGGCCGCATCCCTCCCGTTCTCTACCCCTTTCTCGAAAATGCATTGGCCGGGCCTCTCACTCGCTCTTCTTCCTCTTCCTGTCTCGTTGGCACGGTGCAGCGGGACCGAAGGAGCTGCTGCGGGAGCAGAAGAAGAAGTCGGCGTCCTTCCTCCTCGCGCCCATCGCCGCCTCCCGCGACACCCTCGTCAAGGCCCAAGCTCTCCTCGGTAATCCCATTTCCCCGGGAAACCATCACTTCACTTAGTCTGATCAGTTACGAGTCTTAGCAACTGTTGCCGCGCAAATGCAGCTTCCCCAGATGCGTCTGCTGAGATCGCCGAGGAGGTGAGGGGGCGGATCGGTGCGGCGGGGAGGGATTGCGTGCCGCGGCAGAGGAACTCGATCGTCGCGTTCCAGTCGAAGACTGGCGTTGAGGTAGGGGGAGGGAGAGTTTGCCCTTTTGCCTTGCCAAGGGTGGCCTGTTGCTTGTACTCCAGGCGCGTGACTGAATTACCCTGCAGGTCTGCACATTCAGTCTGATACTGAATAATGCTGCGTCGCTGCTCACAAAAAAGGATCCTCTCAAGGTTGAAGCTGATAGTAAGCTCGGGGAGCTCATACAGTACGTTTATCGCTACCTAGCTTTTGGCGAAGCTTATTTGGAGCGAATTCTCAATGGTTTACTGTTCTTCTGCAGGTCATTCTCCGACCTGGGAACTGTGGTGGAGAACAGTAATTTTGAGCTCATTGGTGACAGGTGTGTAACGTGTGCACTTTGCTTGTTTTGTTTTAACCCCAAATCTTTTATCGGGCATTGACTCTTCGTATCCTGCAGTGCGCCGCTTATATATGTTGTGTGCGTATTTCTTGCATTGTAATACCATTATTATCCTTTTGCTATGCTCTGTTATGGGATATTTAACAACTTGTCTAGATCAATTAATTCTGTATTGTTAATCTTGTAACGAAGAAGATATAGCGTATGCCGTCACCCCATTGTAGTAAGTTACTAGAAATGAACTGCTGCAATTTGTCTAATCTCTTATGTCTGGAATGTCTTCCCATGCCGGGTGAACTGATTTTCACAATATAATGTATGCACACTTTGTATGGGTTCAAATAGAATAAGCTCGTTTCTGAATATCTAAAAAAATCTAGGATTTGGATTACAAGCCTTTTGTAGCTAATAAATTCTGCCATTTAAATCCTGCAGAGAGACGATGAAGGACGGCTTGCTGAACACTATCTCTGCCCTCGACAAGTTTGAACAGAGTGTTAAAGACTGTTTAGGTGTTTAGAAGTTAGAACTCTTTTTTGTCGTGTCCTGTCAAATTTACATAAGGCTTTAAGACTTACTGTTTTGTCTTGAGGCTTTGCTCATCAGTGACCTTTTGTTGAAGATGAATAGAAATTGCACCCAATGGTGGTCTTCTGGGTCGGGTCCGAGCAACTATTCTATTAGATCCGAAAATAAAGGGAAAAAAAATCATCTTTACGTCTCAAAATCTAGCAATCCATCTCTCTCAATTGCTCAATTCCTTCTGTTGTTGCTTTCTTGTTTAAGTAGAAACAAATCAGTAATGCTGTGTGTGTGCCCGGCTATAGGCCCGCGTGTAATCTTCATTGTTATTACCTTTTTCTTAATACAATGATACGCAGCTCTCCTCCATATTCTCGAAAAATATTTTTACCTCCTGAAGTTGTAAGCGGTTTTGTCCTTTTCTTTTCTATTTATTTCGGTTGAAACTTTTAAAAATTATAACCAAATAAAAAATCATAAAAATAAAAATAAAATTTTGTTAAATTATACGTAACTATATACAGGTGAACATATAATACAATATGCTTTAGTGTATATTTTATCAAAAGATAGATAGATATAAATCTATAGAAAAAACTATATAGATTTAATATGGTAGGCGGCGGAGGGAAAAGGGCAGCGAGACCGCCTCATGCCTCCTCGACTTCTCCTAGTCCTCCCCTGCGGTGGTCTCCTCCTCCCCCGTCTCCCGTGCCGCTCGCTGGTGCTTTCTCCTCTTCTCCGAAGCATCCCCTCGACTAAACGCTCCGGAACCTTCCTTTCCCCCGCCATACGCGCCTTCTCCTGCTACTCCGGCATGGCGCCGGGGTCGCCGGAGCAGCAGCAGCGGAGCCTGGTGGTGAGGGAGACCGTGGAGCTCACGGAGAAGGAGGAGCTGATCTTCCGCCGGCTTCTTGATGTCGTCCGCCACTTCGGCCTGGGCACGCAGCTCCGCGTCGCCGGTGGTTGGGTCCGGGATAAGGTGAGCCTTTTCAGTCTTGTTTTCCCCCGTTCTACAGAACGAAGCTTTTGTCTCCTGTCCCATTGGATGTGTAATATCAGACATGCCTACAGAAAGTTACAAATTGGTTGTATGGAGGTTTAATGGTGTTTTAGGGAGTGATTGCTCGCTGTTGAGTGTTGACACAAAGGTTGGATTTTCTATTTTTCGTGTCACAATTTTTGCTATTGAGAACTTGGCATTATATAAATTTAGGGGGAATAAGTTGTTTGTTTCTGAAAAGAATGAATCTTTGTACACTTAAGGTGTCACTGAGGATTTTGGGAGGAAGTATTTTGGGATTTAAGTAGGTAATGGTATGATTTTCTGCTCATGAGATTGATAAACCACCAAATAGGCAAGTACTAACAAAGGGCCTCAACAAAGGGTAGGGTCTCTTAGGTCAGTAAAGGATCTTCCTTTTAGTTGGGTATTACAATATTTTCTGTATTTTGATACTATGATGATTATTTTGGATGAATGCTCTGTCCAATGTTTTAGGGTTTTACGCGGATTTTGAGTAAACTGTTTAACAATGCCATGAACAAAATCACATTCTTGCATTGGGGTTTTTGTTGAAATTATTCCACATCCACGTGGACAATTTTGTCTCTTGACTATTTTTAGATTTCATGGAAGCAAATTTGATCACATGATATTCAATGCATAATGGGTCATGAGATGCCTTGATTCGTTTTTTTTGGGGGGGGCCTTGAGCCTTTTGTATTCTGTACACTAGAAAAAAAAACTATGTTTTCTACTGTGTTTCACTTGGAAATTTTGGATGGAAGAATGCAGCATCATGTGGAATAGGATAACTTTTTGATAATCCTCAAAATGATTAGGGAAGTGAAGGTTAATCAATATATTCTATTTTGATGTTGTGCCATAATATACTGAATCATATCATAATGTTTTACCATAGATTAACCTCTTGTAGCTTGTAGTATATCATAAAATGATTGTTGGCTAGTTTTATGACATGACTATTGCCTTGGCAGCTATTAGGGAAAGACTCTGCTGACATTGACATTGCCCTTGATAATATGACGGGCCAGCATTTCTGCGAGAAAGTAAATGAGTACTCAGGGATGATGGGGGAGAAGCAGAATGGAATTGGTGTTATCCAGTGGTATGCAATTCTGGAGTAACTCATTACTGTTGTTGCTTATACCACTTTACAATTGTTTTCTAATCCTAATGAGTAACGCATCATGCAATTTCCTTTTTATTATGCTAATCCTAATGGGAAAGTAGCCCCATTGAATATTGATTTGTATATCATGATTGTTTATTTATCCATTAGCATGAATCATGACTTCTATTAGTGTTTTGCAGCAACCCTGATCAATCCAAGCACTTGGAAACTGCTAGGATGCTTGTATTTGACATCTGGATTGATTTTGTTAACTTGAGATCTGAAAAATATGCTGAAAACAGTCGCATTCCTACCATGGTGTGTACCCATCCCTTTGCTTGGTTATTTCAGTGACCTTGTTTACAGTGTAAATATTATCTCATTGCATGTCTGAGTTGTTTTTTATTGAGAGATATTGACCACATGCCTAGATGTTTAGCTCAATGTTCCTCATTATATTGGCATATTTCTTTTGGGTTTGGCTAGTATGTCCTTAATATTTATTATTTAACATTACAATTAAACTATATGTTGCCTCAACTACCACAGATAGCCACTAACATCTTTGGCCAGCTCATTGTTTGTAAATTCATGCTTTCCACTTCATTAACCAAAGATCCTCCATCTGCAGGAGGTTGGTACTGCCGAAGAGGATGCATACCGCAGGGACTTAACAATTAATAGGTAATACCTTGAGTGTTTCATTTTTCAGGTTTTTTTTTATTATCTCCGAAAACTATGCTTTAACAACAACATAGCCTTTAGTCCCAAGCTAGTTGGGGTAGGCTAGAAATGAAATCCAAGAAACAAGCTCAAGGTTCAAGCACGTTGATAGCTAGTCTCCAAGCGCTCCTATCGAAAGCTACTTTCTTGAAAATATTCCACTCCTTAAGGTCTCTGTTTACCGCCTCATCCCAAGTCAATCTAGGTCTACCTCTACTCCTCTTTACATCAGTGGCCCGCTTTAGAACTACACCGCGCATAGGTGCCTCAGGAGGCCTTTGTTGGACATGTCCAAACCACCTCAGCCGATGCTGGATCAATTTCTCCTCAATGGGTGCCACCCTGACCCTCTCACGAATATCCTCATTCCGGACTCTATACCTTCTTGTGTACCCGCAAGACCACCGCAACATCCGCATCTCTGCTACACTCAGTTGCTGGACATGCCGCCTTTTAGTAGACCAGCATTCTGCCCCATACAACATCGCTGGTCGGATCGCCGTCCTATAGAACTTACCTTTTAGCTTTTGAGGAACCCTCCTATCACAGAGGGCACCAGAAGCTTGACGCCATTTCAACCAGCCAGCTGCAATTCTATGCTTAACATCTTCATCAATGTCGCCATCATTTTGCAACATCGATACCAAATACCGAAAAGTATCCTTTTGGGGCACTACCTGCCCATCGATGCTAACGTCTCCATCCTCGTGTCTGGTCCCACTAAAATCGCACATCATGTACTCAGTCTTGGTCCTGCTAAGTCTGAACCCCTTCGACTCCAATGTGTGTCTCCATAGCTCTAGCTTCCCATTAACACCTGTTCTACTCTCGTCAACTAGCACCACATCATCAACAAAGAGCATACACCAAGGGATATTACCTTGTATGTCCCTTGTGACCTCATCCATCACCAAAGCAACCAAAAACTATGCTTTCATCGTCGCAATTTTGATTCTAGTTTGAAACCAAAACTTTGAAGGCAGTCACATCCTTCACAAACCTATAGTTGTTTTTTTTATCGAACAAACAAGAGAGCTGTGTATCATTATATTAATAGGATAGACCTATATTTATTATGTTCTTTTTCTAACTTTTGTGATTGACAGTTTGTTCTTTAATATAAACAATAACACGGTGGAAGATTTAACTGGAAGAGGTGAGTTTGGCAGTACTCATATGGCATAAGTTCATTAATTGATGTGGTCATTTAACAATGTTCATGTACTATGCCATTGTGAAGGTATTGAGGATCTCAAAAAGGGCCTTATTGTTACTCCTTTACCTGCCAAATCTACCTTCCTTGATGACCCACTTAGAGTTCTTCGAGCAATAAGATTTGGTAATTTGAAACATCTCCCAGTTGTCCTTTAAGATTTTTCTATGCTAAATGTGTTGCATGGATTCATGTTACTGGGGTAATTTTAGTTGAGAACTCAAGAAATTTCTTCTATTCCATAGATATTTGATGTATGGTCGAGTAGTACCCTTTTTTTATGTCCATAACTGCTTAAGAAATTAATACTGTGAACTATAGTAGAGAATGTAATTGGATTAGAACATCATATTTTCTTTGCACACACTAATCCTTGACTCTCTCAGCTGCTAGATTCAACTTTACATTAGCTGAAGATTTGAAGGAAGCCGCGTCTGATGAACAGGTGAAGTCAGAACTTGGTAGCAAGATTAGTAAAGAACGTATTGGTCACGAGGTTGGATGCCCACACCTCTTACCGCTAATTGCTCTTTTTGTTTTGCTGCTTAGCCCAACTTTTTGTCATTCTTGATGAACTTAGTAAAATAGCATGCAAAACCCTTGGTCATCAGTTTCTTTGTTTGTATATTTGCAGATTGATCTCATGATGTCAGACAAACACCCTGTTAAAGCAATGTGTGACATCCGTGATCTGGGGCTATTTTACATTGTATTTTCTTTCCCGGAGAACCCCAACCCTCCAGTTTCTGACAAATGTGATTGGTATTTCCTTGTTCTACCATCTTGTATTTTTTATATTTTGGATTCAGGCAACTATCTGTGATGCAGTTGTACTTCAAATTAGCGTACATGCAGAATTGTGGAAGTGTGGAAGATACCATTGTTCACTACCCATTGGCATATCTACTTTAGTCTAATCTAACCTCTTATGTCCTATGGGTATGCAGGCAGTGTGTTTCGCATATTGAAGCTGCTTGGAATCTTGCAAATTCTATTGGCAGCTCTCTGTTCAGCAGTGCCAAGTTGCAGGTCTGATATTTCTAGCATACTTTTCGATAAACGACTAAATGAACACCCTGAAACTCTCTCCCTGCCTTCCTCCCATAGTCCCATGATTGTTACTCTGGTTAAAATGCTTAACAGAGTGATAGTTTAAAAATCCACTACAAATAAAAATCACAAAGCAATACTAGCCTAAATTGTAATATTTTGTTGGATTCGTTGGCACTAATCAGTTAAGCAATTAACAGAAAAATGTGCACTTATTGAACTATGGACACACAAATAGAGCCTTTCCGTTGTGATGTGATAATAAGCTTATCTCTCTAGGTTCATCTGTGCACTATGGCTATTGGCTAGCAGGGACTATTTAAATATAATTTGTTCTCTCTTGACTTCCCTTAATATTAAGATATGTTATGGTGTTTAGGATGAGCAGCGAAGGCTTTTCCTGTATAGTGCATTATTCATTCCCCTACGGAATATGTTCTACTTGGACAAAAGATCTAAGAAGGTATCATCTAAGTTCTTCATGATCCATTTTTTAGTGCATCTTTGAACTGGCCAAATTTGTGTTTGTGTTCACTAAAATTATTCACTTAACAGCAAGTGTGTTGATGGGTAAATTTACTTAATTCTAATTTGCTATATTGACTGGTCAGGCAGGTATGGTGTGCCATGGCTATTACCTTTTTCAGTACTCTTGACGCCTTTTGTCATAATCAGGCAAATTTATTTATTTACAATTAGTTTCTGTGAGTGAATGCTTATCTGCTCTAAGAAACATAGAAGTGGGTAAATTTACTAGGCAGTTTGCAAATAATGCCGCTTTGGCCAAAGCAATCATAGTTTTGGTGCTGCTTGCTTGCTAATTGGACTTCAGAAAAAGGGCATCTTCCGTTGTTTGGATAGCGAAGTTCATTTTGATGTATTTGTCCAACACACCTCTTGAAGCATTACCTCCCTTTGATCACTTATCTTGGTGAAAATTACTGTATGTTGTTACTCATATAACTGCATGCTTGCTACCTAGCATCTCCCAGGGAAGCTTGTGTGCGTAGCTTATCTCCTGTGGAGGGACAATTTGTAATTTTATGACTTCTGCTATCCAATGACCAGATCTTGATTAGTATGTTATGTGGGTAATTTCTTTGAAGACTGGATAACATGTTGCTGTGTGAATATTTTGGTGCTTGTTTTGGCTGCTAGGAAACGAACAAATAAATCTAGATATTATAAATCCAGTGCAACTAGTGAAGCTGCTATTGAATATCCACTTTCCCTGGTCATTGTATTAGTTCTTTTAATTGTGTGTTAAATAGCATGTTTCATCATTGGTAGGTTCCTGTTTCAAGCTATATTATTAAGCAGTCACTGAAGTTGAAAGCTAGCGATGCTGAAACGGTATGTTCTGTTGAGTTGCTCCCAACAGCATTTGTTTGTGATTATGGTCAGTCTTGTGTACTGTGACAACAAATGAACTTGTCATAATGTTGTGTGCTTTTAAAGGTTGCCAACATACATGCTGCTAGTGAAAAGTTTGCTGAGTTAGTTCTTCTCCTTGAGCATAATGTTGATGTGGGGACTCTCAAAGAGAATCTGGAAGATGAATATCTTGAGATACCTACAGACAGTGTGAAGCGTGTTTTTGCAGGTCAGTATTCTGCGTTGTAGTTTTTAATTTGCTAGGTCCTCTGAACTGGCTTATCCTTTGTAGTGTGATACTGTTTGGTGTTTGCTTAATTTGATTATTCAGTATACTTTGTTACAGTATTTGTGTACTTGAGATACCTACAAATACTTTATGTATTTGTAGCATTTGATTATTACATTTAATTTGTTACATGGAATTTTCCTAATGAATTAATGTGATTCTTCCGTTGCCATATAAGAGTAAGATTGATATTTGGTTTGTTTCAAGTGAATATTTTGGGCTAGAACACGTGACCCTCTCAATATTTCAGGACTTGTACTCCGAGAAATAAAGGACTTTTGGCGGGTGGCACTGCTTATATCCGTTCTCTCCCACCCACATGTAGCTGAAAATGCTGCTGACATCCTCAACAAGCAGGATGAGCTGCACCAGAGGAAACAGAAATACATCAAAGTTGAACATGCGATAACTGATCTAGGTAAAGTTGTATATGATGGTTGTGAAATGTGTGCTTTTCCCATGACTGCAAGTGTGGAGATTTACTTGTTCATACTGTTGTCTAACTGTGCTTAGCTATTGATTCTCTTCAGACCTTGATGGGGTCTGGAATTTGAAGCCATTAGTCGATGGCAAATCTATCATGGGAATTATGCAGGTCAAGTCAGGAGGTCCACTGATTGGAAAATGGGTACACTATTGCCTCCATGCAACTTATCATACTGATTCTAGACCCCAGAACGTCTTGACACTAATACATGTTAGTTGTTGCAGCAACAACGTGCATTGAAGTGGCAGCTTGCGCATCCGAGGGGAACCATGGACGAGTGCATTGAGTGGATCAAGCAGTCGCAATCTAAGCGCCAGAAAGTAGAAAGCAGCACCTGATAGTCAATGTCATTTTGAGCATAGTAGGCCATAGGCAGTTTTCAGATAGGTAACCAACTGCAGTTGCACCAGTTTAACCGTCGCATGGGGTTGGTTTTGTAGGATCAATAGCTTGACCCCGGTGGATTTCATGTCTCGCACGGTCCATTTAAGAAAAACAAAGTTGTCGGTTGATTTTTGAGAAGTCCCCATATCTAGTTATCATTGCGATTTGAACTGGCCAGTTACAAGTAACCTGTCACATGAACACTTGAATACGAAAGAAATTGGCGTGGAAGTAGTAGACAAGCCACTGCCATTGATGGCGCAGCCAGATGCCCTGTGTTGCCGTTGGCCAAGTTGGGCTGGAGAACCCTCTGGTGGACGGTAACTATTGCCAATGGTGTTGAAGGAAAGATGCATGACGGATTGGACGATTCAAGTTTTGCTCCCAAAACGTGTCATCAGAAATGCTTTCAGTTGGAGCTTGTCTACTTTTCCTTCTTGTTGTTGGCAAACTTGTGTGTCGCCTTGTTTGTGAGTAAACAACGAGTTTGTAAGCTCATTCCATTGGATACGTGTCAAAAGGATGGACACGGTGGAGTCCGCCAAGTACTAGTCTGCTGGAGGCAAGGTTGCCGAGGGCGGGACACCGTCGGCTGGACTGGTTCTGGCTGGAGCTGGCCGGGCTGATTTCAGCCGCAGCTCCAGACGCAAAGTGTGTGGAAAGCTACACGCTAAGGGTTTAAGACTTGCGTGGTAAAAAGAAAAGTTGCCTGCAAAGGAAACATATAATTAGGTATATGAACTTATTGAGGAGACATGCAATCGTAGAAATAAGCCCCATAAACAGGCACTATATCAACATTTGTTTTCTGTTACTATTTTAAGATCATTGTCATGTTACACAGCCTATCAGTATGTTTATCGACGGTATAATATTTTTGTTTTAACTACCGTGCCTTACCACGTTTTTTATTACGAGGGTCAACAATATAATAAAGGGCAATTTACCCATGTATACCTTGCGCTTCTAGTGTATCTTTGAAATATCGTACTGTTCATTAATCTGCAACACATGGAACTAAAGGGATTTTGTTTCTATCGTTTGGATAGTTATGCGCCATCGTTTAGGCGTACACTTATATGTGCTGATGGTTTTCATAAACTGTAGTTGCTTGGAAAAGTTTTTTAAAAATGTGTAATGAATAGGAAAAAAAATCTTATTATATTTTTCATTGACAAGATCTTGTGGATTATCTCAGACAAAAAAATATTATACAAAATCATATCTGGGTTTGAATGCTAATGAATTCTCCACGCCATCAGATGTGGAAAAAAAAGAGGTACTCCAACTATTCCAAGTAGTGATCCAGTGGACACATGATCTGGTCATCTGGTGAGGCAGAGGCTTCCACAAAATACAGTCTGCAGCATGGTGTGCCATCCTCCGGATTTTTTTCCAATGATCTTGGCAGTCTCCTCAGTTTCTCAAATAGGTTATCTGGGTGACTTAGCAGCCCAAAATGTGCTTGTGGGTCTCCAATTTGTGACAGTGTTACCTTGGAGAACCCAATAGAAGGCAGCAGGAGGTCAGGGCTGTCGTGATAGAAATGGTACATTGTCGGAGAGATCGACGTCGCATTCTTGTTCATGAAGTCGGCCAGGAGCACTGTGCAGGCTGAGGACCGTCTGTCAGCGATGGTTTCGAGGACTTGCATTGCATCTGCATGTTGAAGATAATAGATGATGCCTTCGAGCACCCATACGGTGTTCCTTTCAGGAACATACCCACAGCTCTGCAGCTTTGTTACCCAGTCTCCATCTTGTATGTTGCCAGGAACCCTAATCAATGATTTTGCCATCAGGGTGAGTTTCTGGTGATTTGCGGAACTCATTGCTTCGTGCAGAAGATCAGATTTCATTTCTAGGAGCTCCGGGAAGTCAAGTTCAAATACCGTGCATTCCTTTAGGCAGTTCAGTCGATAGGCTCTCGCATCCATCCCTGAAAGCAGAGAGAACATCATTTGGTCATCGGAACGAGCCTTATGTTTGAGATAAACTTATTACTTATCTGCAAAAGAATATGCTTGTTGTGAAACAAATTTCAACTCAACTTGCTCCATCTTCAGCAAATTGTGACATTCTTGTACCATCAGTTTTGCGCATTTATTTTCAAATCATCAGAAGCTTTAATTAATGTATGGTTCGCCGGTCATTACATCCATATGAAAATTCTAGAATGCATTTCTACAGGTAGTTATTTCATCTTGCAAAATGCAAAAGTGAGGGCCGGTATGCCTTGTGTTACCTATTCCGTTCAATTCCAGAGAAGGCATCAGTTTTTTTCAAGGATTTAAATATCTCTCTAGCATTCTCATTCTCTATCAATACATGGCCTGGCAGAAACCTGTCCGTGTTCTTTTAAAAAAATTCTCTCTAGCATCATCAAATCCAAAGTTTTTTTTGAAGCTCTGACATGCTCTTAATTAGTCATGTACCCAAAGTTTGTTTCCATGTTGCAATCACTCCAAGTGAAAATTAAGATGTTTCTGAAGCCTTTTGTTATGTCAGTGTTTGGGCCCCCTAGCTGCTGCCCGCAAGCCAAAAGTTTTCCTTTTTCTTTGTAGGATACGAACCAAAAGTTTCCTGGTCTACATCGCGCTAACCGCCAACAGATGGTGAGACCAGGACCAGCTCAAGGCATCTGACGGTATCGCAGCAGACACCGGTATCATCAAGGACACAAATATCAGTGTGTTGGATGTGATTTGGTGTCTCTGTAGTCTGGACAAAATAGCTACTGGACATGGTTGCATCAAAATGCTGCGGCAAGGATAGCTTCCCTCTTGCTGTAATGTGGCCAGATCACTTGATTCTGAGCCACAATTGTTTTCTTTTGTTCTTTTTTTTAGGGATAAGTCTGTTTTACACCCTTCAACTGTTACAAAAGTCTGATTTTCAACTTCAAACTACAAAACCGAATACTAAAGGCCATCCAACTATCCAAACCATGCAAAAATGGCCCTTTGGGTGGTTCTGAGGGTGGTTTTGGATTTAATAGAAATACCAGAAATATTATTTAAACTTTAAAAAATCATAACTAATTCATTTTGGATCCAAAAAATATGAAATCAGTGCCAAAAGTTCTCTTAAAATGTAACCAACCTATTGGCACACTATTTAATTTTATTTGGATATTATATATTTATATTACTAGTGTCTTATTGTTTTTTCTAAAAATAATTAGAATAAAAATAAATAATATGCAAATAACTTCTAATGGTGCACAACATATATGTCACATTTTTAGAATAACATTGACACTGGACTCATATTTTTGTCATTCAAAATAACTTAGTTATGATTTTTTTAATATAAAATTATTTTTTAATTTTTTTGGAAAATACAAAACCACCTTCAAAACCACCCAAAGGGCCAAATTTGCACGGTTTGGACAGTTAGAGGGTCTTCGGTGTCCGGTTTTATAGTTATGGGTTGAAAATCGGACTTTTGTACTAGTTGAAGGGTGAAAATTTTTCCCTTTTTTTTAATGGACACGCATGCTGATCGTCTCATGTGCATACGAGTATATTCTTCAAACAATTATTGATAAGAAATTAGGTTCCTTTTTCGATCGTGTGTGTCGTGTCCAACAGTGGACTTCAAGTTTCGTGCCACAGATAAAAATGGACAGCGTGGAAGAAGACCAACCAGAGAATTTGTCGCTCAATGCAGAGAAAATGAATTAAGCTCCTACAGTAGTTCTTATGAATGATTTTTTGGCAGATTGCCAAATAATAGTTAGAAAGATCAAATTGACCATGCCATGTGAATCCTAATCGGTTACTCATATTGACTTACAAACAGGATGCAGGGGTAACATCGTCTTTTTTAGAAAAAGAAACTCGCCTTTTTAGTTGTACGGATACAAACTAAAGGTGATAAGAAATTTAAACTCTACATGAAGATTGAAGGATGATGGTTTATCTTTGCACTGCATTTTCAAACTGCGAAAATACTAATGTGGCAGATGACATGGCGTAGGCCCAGGTCCTAGGATATACAGGCAAGCTAGCGTATGCAACTTCAGCTGCAGCGAACTACATGATCGGAATCAGTATGAAAAAAGAATGCATGTGTCTGATGCGCGAGCATGCATCGATCATGCACGCAAACGGCTCGACGGCGCTGCGAGTTTTTACGTAGTACGAACCTGCGCCGAGGATGACGACCTGGGGGTCGCCGCCGAGCGCGTCGACGGCGGCCTCGATGCGCGCGTCGAACCAGAGCGTCCGGACGGCGATCATGACGCCGTGCACCTCCCTTGCGCCGGCGCGCTCGTCGCGTCGCATCTTGTCGTGGAGACCCCTCAGGTATCGCTCCCCGGCGAGAACCGCGGCGGCCGGGTCCCGCACGGCGCGGCCCCACAGCGCCCGCGCCGCCGCCGTCTGGCACGCGCTCTGCAGCACGGGGCCCCACTCCGCCTCCACCCGCGCGTGCAGCGCCCGCACCCCCTCCGGCGCCAGCTCCGCCATCGCCGCCGCGAACTCCCGCTCGGTCGTTGGTTCCTCTGCTTCTTCTTCTTCTCCGACTCCGACCACTTCGCCGCCGTTGTCGTCGTCGTCGTCGTCCCCCGCCGATGCCACGTCACCGCCGCCATTCATGCACGGGGACTCCTTCTCCTGCTCCTCCTCCTTGTCGGGATTCGACGACGACATGGCCGGCCGGCGGCGACGACGCGCAGCTCTTCTCCTCCGAGCCGAGGCTCGACGACAACAATGGCGCGCGCGCGGGCGGCCACACAATATGTAGTAGATGGTAGCTCGCTTTTTGCTTTTCTTTATATGGATGCTCGGACTGGTAATAAAAGCTAGCGCGCCATATTCTACTACCAGCAGGTAGCAGGCTGGAGGCAGCGTCGTCGGTGTGTGATCTCCAATGAAGATGGCTAAGCTGAAAGCTGTTGCTGTAGTGTAGACGATGGTTGGCTTTGTATGGTGAGTGGGAAAGGCGGGAGCCGCGTGCGGGCGGAAGGGGATAAGAAAAGAGGACCACACGTACGCGACCCTTGGCCTGGCCAAGCCCCGGAGAGGGTCCGTCCCGTCCCGTCCGCGCTTGTGGAGTCGTTCGTGGGTGTGTGCGTGCGCGAGCGCGATCCGCCCACGGACAGCACGGGTGGTGCGTGATTTTCCGGCGGGGGTTAGAAACATTTAAGGCCCCTACTTAGCCCCTACTCAAAAAACAGAGACTGATGGTGAAAAAATCAACTACAGCAGACCTCCTACTTAGGCCCTTCCTCTGGGAAGGCCCCTATTTTAGCTTCTCCAGCCCCATCTCCCACGGACCCGTAGGGAGGCCCCTACTCGACGGTTGCTGTCGTTCCCCCTCGCGCGCATATGGAAGCTGCTTGCCTTCTCCATGCCAAGGCCACGCCGGAGCATTGCCGCTGGTGCTCCCACCACCGACGCTCTCTCCCCTCCGCCAAATCAACGCCAGGAAACCCTGCTCCGTCCATCGCAGCTCCTCCATGCCCGAGCAGCAACAAATCAAACCGAACGCAATGCAGATCGAAAGAGGAGAGGAAGAGACGAGATGAAGAGAAGAGACACCTCACCGCCGGGCAGATCGAAGCTTTTGAGCCAGTCCACGCCGGTAGATACCCACACACCGAGCAGATCGATGCTATGCCTTGCGTCTTGTCTCCGAGTGCATGCATGGCATTGCAGTCGTGCTTGCTCGATTCAAACTTTGCCCATACAAGTCCGTCGTTTGATTCCTAGAGGCCAAGCTCACGAACTCCAATGCCTCTGCCTGAGCTCACAATCTCATGCATCACGCAGGCAAGCATGAGCTCAAGCATCGCCACCCAGAGCAGCAGCCGCCGTGCCCGGCCGGAGGGGCTCTCCCCTGCACTGTAGATGTCGGACGCGGCCAGAGGGGCCCTCTCTCGCGCCGCACCCGCCGAGCAAGCCGGAGGTCACGCGGATCTGGCAGCCGACACGGGAGCTCGAGCACGGGGAGGTTGGGAGAGGAAGAGAAGAGAAGCGTGAGGAGAGAGGAGAGGCCGCGGAGGGGGAAAACTATCTTGCCCACCGACGGACGGGTCTCACACGTCAGGTGAGAGCAGGGGCTGTAAAGTTGGGCTTATTGCTGGAGTTGAATATAAAGCCCCATAGAGATGCTGCAGCGCTACGTACGCCGCCTCGCCCTCGTACGCGACGCGCTGGCCTCGGCTCGGCGTCAGCTCTCAGCTGCCTACGTGCGCGCTGGATTGGTAGGATGGGACCATGGCGCGACGGCGACGGCGGCGGCCGCGCGCGGGCAGGCGATGTGGTGTGCTCGTATTAATTAGTTGGCGCAGCGCAGGGGAGGACCAGCGGAGGCGGAGGAGACTGGCGCTGTCGCGGCCGAGGGGAGGAGAGGACAAGCACGTGCGTGCGTGCGTGCGCGCGCTGGCAGTGGCGAGGCGGGCCGTTCGCAGCAGCTGGTTGCAGGCTTTGGAGCGGGAGGTTGATGAGCCCGGCCGCGGCCCACTTAGCTCTGTTCAGAGGAAAACATCGAAAGTACCAGATCAGATTCAGAAAGATAACACAGCGAAAGAGGGGAATTCAGTGCGACAGGTTTTTCAGTATGTGCTGCAAACATTTGGAGCTGTTTTTCTATTTCTTCCTATCGAATCCATTGGTGCACACCAGGATGCTCTTGGGCCGATTTGGGTAAAATTGGGCACAAGTGATTCAGCGGCAGAGCTGCAGAGACTACCCACCTACCTGCCGGTGGCCAGTCATCCTCGGTCCTCAGTCAGTGCCTCGCCCCATCCATTTTCCAAACACAATACCAATCTAGACTACTCGTACATTCCGCAAATTGATGTTTTTAGGGCTAATCTAATATTTTAGTTCACAAAAATTCATAAACTGATCAATAATCAACAAATTAGAGTAAGGTAATATCAATACAAAATTCTGTATTTAGGGTGTGTTTAGATTGTAGAAAAAAACACTGTAGCATAAGAAAAACACTGTAGCATTCGCTGGGAAACGTGTTTTGTGAGGAGGGAATAGTGAAAAGTTGAAATGAATAGTGAAAAGTTAGAATAAATAGTGAATAGTTGGGAATCTGAACATGGCCTTACTAAAGATGTTTACTGACTCACAATCACAAGAGCTGCTCCTTCAAGTGCCAATTTGCTGCAAACGACAGCCAAGTCCCAACTGCCACTGCCACACTCTGCTTCTTCTCTAGCTTCAGTGCTTCACCCAGCCTCCACCGCTCCTGCAGAGTCCACGCCAACCACTAGCGCACCGACAGCCTCGCCCCACCAACCCACCGGCCGACCGCCCGCCGCCGCATGACGGTTGGCCGCGGCCCGCCCGGCCGCCCCTCCTCCTCCGCGCTCCTGGGCTGCTGGCGCCGCCGCCCGCCGCTGGGCTTCGGCGCCAAGGTCGGCATCGCCATCGCGCTCGGCCTCTCCTTCGCCATCATCTGGACCTCCGTCTCCCCGACCTTGTCCTCCCAGCAGATCTCCACTGAGCGATCCTCCTTCGCCGCCGAGGTCGCCGCCCCGCCAACCGCCACCGACAACCGCACCAGCGCCAGCGCCGGCGGCGGGCACGCTCACCGGAAGCCCCGGCCCGCCCCACACAGCCACAAGAAGCGCCATCCTGCTCCGTCCGGATCTCACCCCCACCCCCATCGCTCCAATGCCACCGCCTCGCCGGACGCCGCCGATGAAAAGGCTGATCACTCCGACTCGGCTCCAATAACCGACCCTGAGCCTAAGGAGAAGGAACCGCAGCAGGAGCAGGAGCCAGACATGGAGATGGAGCCTGAGCAGGAGGCGGAGCTGCCTATGCCCGAGGAAAGCGGGGACAAGTCGGGGAAGGCGCCTGCAGAGGGGGAGGAGGAGAAGCCGCCGCAGCTAGAATTGGAAGAGGAGCCCGGTGAGGGTGACGGCGACGAGGATTTTGAGGAGGCGGCGAAGAAGACGGCTCCAAGTAAGAAGAGAAAGCTCCCGCCTTTGTTCAACCCCGGTGCGCATTACCACTGGAAGCATTGTGGCGCCAAGAGCGGCTACCACTATATCCCTTGTGTGGATTTCGATGGGGATGGGAGCCAGAGGCACCATGAGCGCAGCTGCCCAAGGTCGCCTGTGACGTGCTTGGTGTCACTGCCCAAGGATTATAAACAGCCCGCACCATGGCCAGAGAGGAAGGATAAGGTGAGGACCATAATTCACGTTTCTAGAAAAGGAGTTGATAGGACATGAATAACTTTGATTGATTTATTACTGAGGTTATTCTTGTGGTGAATTGTGATGCTTGAAGGTTTGGTATGGGAATGTTGCACATCCTAGATTGTCAAATTATGTTAAGGGCCACAGCTGGATGAACCACAGTGGCGAGTACTTGATGTTCCCACCAGATGAATGGGAGTTCAAAGGTGGAGCAAGACATTATGTGCAATCAATTGATGAGGTAATTGTTGCTACCGGCCTTTTGCTAGCTTGCATTGTTAATTAAGTTTATTTAGTTGGCTTATCTTTAGTGAAACGGATATGATTAGAAATGAAACTATACGAACAATGTTTAGAAATAGTTGCACAATTGCACAAAGATGACCCTCATTTAGGATTTCTCATGCCACATGGAGCAAAATGCGGTTAATGGCTAGGTGTGACTTGTGATGATCACCTCACCATTGGGGTCTAGCTCAGAAAATCATGTTTACTTCTTGGCTTGTAGTTTCTTCCTTAATTTTTCTAAATTATGTGTCCTGATTCCTATATGGGTATTGAGGAGGTTGCACCATCTTGAGGCCACTTATTGTGATGACACTGCATTCAGTGCCTAGTGAAAATGTTATGAATCTCAAAGTTTCAGTTCCCCTATGTGAACTTATAATGAACTTAATGGACATTGGCCAAAACTTGGATTGAATGGTATTTGTATTTTGAATCCTCTGCATTTTGTAACGAGTCTTCTAAGTATTTACACATGTCTTATTCTAGTGCTTTGCTTTGCACAGTCTGAACTTCACTTTCTTTTGTCATTCAGATGGCTCCTGACATTGACTGGGGTAAAAATATTCGGATAATACTGGACATTGGGTGCAAAAGTGCTGGCTTTGGTATTGCTCTACTTGAGAAAGATGTGATAACACTGTCTTTAGGCCTTACAAATGACCAAACAGACCTTGCACAAGTGGCTCTTGAACGTGGAGTCCCTGCAACAGTTGGCAGTCTGGGATCACGAAGATTACCCTTCCCTAGTGGCACGTTTGATGCTATACACTGTGGTGAATGCAATATACCTTGGCATTCTAATGGTACATATGTGTTGCTTCCTTCCTTTCTTTGATCATAATTCGACTATCTACTCGCATGCTGAACAATGTCATGTACTATATGGTTTAGGCGGAAAGCTCCTCCTAGAGATTAATAGAATTCTTCGCCCGGGAGGATACTTCATTATATCAAGCAAAAGTGCTGATCTGGAGAGCGAAGAAGGTATGCCATGGTACAGATATGTAATATATATAGAGAGAAGCGATAGAATAACACAAATACCAATGACTGTAGATTGTACTCTCTAGTGTCACTACCTGTGTTTTTCTATCTTATGAATCTGGTTCATATTTCTTTCTGCCTTTTCAAATTTCCCCATTTCCTTTTCCCTTTTCAGGAATATCAGCTTCAATGACTGCACTCTGTTGGAATGCAATATCTTACAATAGTGATGATGTCAGTGAGGTTGGAGTAAAGATATTTCAGCGACCAGCCACAAATGAGGAATATGATCTGAGAGCAAAAAAAGACCCTCCATTTTGCAAGGAAGAGCAGAACAAAGCTAATGCATGGTAAACTGGATAATGGATACTTGGGTTCCATCATTATGCTATTAGGCAATGGGTGCTCCGATGTTTTTCCATACATCATACATTCGCTTTTCCTATTTTTAGGTATACTCACATCAAACATTGCCTGCACAAAGCACCAGTTGGTATTGAAGAAAGAGGTAGTGACTGGCCAGAGGAGTGGCCCAAGAGGCTTGAGAGTTACCCTGAGTGGCTTGGGGACTTGCAAACAAGGGTGGCTGCTGATCATAACCACTGGAAGGCTGTTGTTGAGAAATCATATCTGGATGGGTTGGGCATTGACTGGTCAAATATCAGAAACGTAATGGATATGAGGGCTGTGTATGGAGGGTACAAATCTCCTATTATCTAATCCTCCAATTGATCTGATGACTGTACTTCAATTTACATGTGTTGACATATCTGATGATTGCTTTCTTGCAGATTTGCAGCTGCATTGGCATCTAAAAAGGTTTGGGTCATGAATGTTGTTCCTGTGCATGCTGCAGACACCCTACCCATAATCTATGAGCGTGGCCTGGTTGGTGTATATCACGATTGGTGTGAGCCATTTAGCACGTATCCAAGGTCCTATGATCTTTTACATGCTGACCATTTATTCTCACGCTTGAAGATCAGGTATGCCTTTGGAAAGTAACCTTGATTTCATACAATTTGGTATGGTTTTCCGGACTCAAAATAGGGACTTTGTTGTCTTGTTCTGGTATTTTTCTTATGTTGTGGATCACATCCAGTTCTTGGAACACACACACACTTTACAATGAATTCTCAAGTTCCTAGTTCTATATCTAGGATCCGCACATATACTTTATTTATGTTACCAGAAAAGGGCCTATTATAGTGTTACTAAGTGCAACTCTTGATATGCAATTCTTGAATTGTGTAGATGCAGGCAACCTGTCGCAATTGTTGTCGAGATGGATCGAATTTTGAGGCCTGGAGGTTGGGCCATCATCCGGGATAAACTTGAGATCCTTGACCCTTTGGAGACGATTTTGAAGTCACTGCACTGGGAAATTGTCATGACATTCAGAAAGGACAAAGAGGGCATCATGTCTGTAAAGAAAACAACATGGCGGCCATAAGCTAACCTTTGAATTCCAGCCTACCAATTTTTGAGTGATACAGCTGTTGATTCCCCCTGGATGTGTGATATCATCAATTGTGAATCTGGGATAGATGTACAAAGATTTGTTCATTCGTTGCACGCCACAATATGCTTACCATCTACAACTATTTTGTTGGCAAGATTTAGCACAAACTGATGGTTCGTTGTGGTTGGCGTTAGACTGATGAGTTCCTGTGAAGCAACGTCAGGTTGGGAGAAATGATTCTTGATTCTATAGAGTGTTGTACAATACAAGCTTCTTGTTGTTTCAAAATGTAACACTATGTAAAGATTGTAACATTGAATCAACTGCTTAGTGTTGTAAGCTGCAACCATTTGTAAAGATTCAAACACCTGAATATTTGCAGTGTAAAATGCGGGAAAAAAGCAAAGTTTTGTATGTGTAATTTGCTCTGATTTTGAGCTATTCTAGTCTTCCATTTGTCTCATAACATGATCATTTAGATGCTTGGTGATGTTCAGTTGTCAGATACTCATATTAACTTCTGGTTCATAGGTTGATATGTTATCAGTGCAGCTACTGCAGCCTTCGTTCAGAATTCCATCTACGATCAAGCATCCAAGACTGAATTTGCCCAAATTCATGTCAGTTTCTGCATTTTCCCTTGATGATGATGATTTCACCAATCAGGCAATCACACGCAAGCGGCCCAGCCAACCAGGGCCCAAAGCCCAAAGGTGACTTTCCAAAACCCCCAAAACCCAAGGGCTGAACCGGCACCTCCCACACGCACCGCCGCCGCGATGCCTCCCTTCCCCACGGCGACGAGCGGCTCCGCCACCTCCTCCCACCTTGCCCTCCTCGTCCTCCTCTCCTCGACCTCCCTCTTCTTCCTCTACAAATCTATCCGCCTCCGCCGCAAACCTTCCCCCGCAACCGGCCCCGCCCGCACCACCACCCCGACCCTCCTGTACGCCTCCGCCACCGGGACCTCCAAGACCCTCGCCGCGCGCCTGTCCGCCCGACTGACCGCTGATGCGGAGGCCGGCGTCCCCGTCCGCGCCACCGATGCCTCCGCCTTTGACCCCGACGATCTCCCCTCCGTCCCGCTCCTCCTCCTCGTCGTTCCCACCCACGACGGTGGCGCGCCGCCACCTTCCGCGGCCTTCCTAGCTCGTTGGCTCGAGGAGTCCGCCGCCGACTTCCGTGCGGGGGCGCTCCTGTTATCCGGTCTTCGCTTCGCCATCTTCGGGGTCGGGTCCCGGGCCTATGGGGAGACCTTCAACGCCGCCGCTAGGAGCTTCTCGCGGTGGCTGCGTGCTCTCGGCGCCGTTGAGGTGGTTCCTCTCGGGGAGGGCGACGTGGATGGTGGGGACCTCGACTCGATGTTTGAGGATTGGAGTGGGAAGGTGCTGAGGGTGGTGAAGGGGGAGGAATTGGACGAGGGGTTGTTGGGAGAGAGCAACGGGCTTAATGAATTGGAATTGGAAGGGGAGGAGTCCGACGACGACGACGAAGAGGAGGCAGTGGCTGGGGAAATTGACATGGAAGACATTGCTGGGAAGGCACCGGCAAGGAGGCAGAACGGGAAAGTGGAGAGTAGTTTGGCTAATGGAGGGCAGAATGGTGTGAAGGAGATGGTCACACCAATCATCAGGACGAGTTTAGAGAAGCAAGTGAGTGTTCCTTACATTTTAATTTATACATAGAGCGCTATTTGTATTGCAAATTTGTATTTGGAGCTCTTAGGCCACTTGATGATCGTGTGCATCGAAAGGGAAAATGACACAATGTTATCGCGTGTGATGAGCGCATATTTTTTTGCTTGGCATCAATAATATAAACAGGAGATAAGAGCATTTCTATTTCTAGGAAGTTTGAGGATTGATGGAGATTATTAATTGCAACCATCATTCTGGAAGTAGTTCCCTTATGGAATTTCATTTAACTATCCTGCAAATGCTAATATAGTGAATGTATTTTGTGGAATAATTAATCATTTAAGTATCTGGTTAAGACTTCACGACAATTCATAGTGAAGCCCAGACTCATGTCAGTCGACACTATAAGGTTGCTGCTGCTGTTGCAGTATTATGTTCTAGCATGATGTGGGTGCATACATTGATGAATGTTTGATACTCCCTCTGTTTCATACTAATTGTCATTCTAGCTTTATCCTAAGTCAAAACCTTTCTGTCTTCGACTATCAATTTCTAAAATCTGTATAGTTTAACATCACAAGATTTGTGTTTTTAGATTCATCATGAGAAGTGCTTTCATGATATATAATTCATATGTTGTTAGACTACGAATTTCTAGCAATTGATTATCAAAGATAAATATTTGACTTGGAACAAAGGTAGAATGGTAACTAGTTTAAAACGGATGGAGTATTTGTAATTATTGCCTTCAGTGAATGTGGTGTCAGGTTCATGTATTTCCATGCTTCATGCCTGCATGTAATTGGGATTGGTCTTGTATTTCACTATTTCTACTATGTTAATGGTATACCAATCCACAATTTTGTGTGTTGTAGGGTTACAAAATTCTTGGTTCTCATAGTGGAGTGAAGATTTGTAGATGGACTAAGTCGCAGCTCCGAGGCCGTGGAGGGTGTTATAAGCATTCATTTTATGGCATAGAGAGTCACAGGTAAACCTTTTGTTTATGCAACTTGTAAATTAGATTGCGTGGCTTTGCAATTGGTTTTATTTTAAATCTTAATTCTTCAATATTTACTGGTTATATACTGAATCTCGAAAGCCATAATTTGCTTGCTGTACTGGGAAATACATGGACAGCCTTAATAATTTTCTTGCTGATTATATGATCATTTGGCAGATGCATGGAGGCAACTCCAAGTTTGGCTTGTGCAAATAAATGTGTATTTTGTTGGAGACATCACACAAATCCTGTTGGAAAGAGTTGGAAATGGAAGATGGATGAGCCACTTGACATTGTAAATGCCGCAATTGATCAGCACACTAAGATGGTTAAGCAAATGAAAGGTGTACCAGGTGTGTACACTCACCCATAAGAAATAGATTAGTGGTCATTTGAGCAATGCACTGCGTATCATACTGCCAGACAAAGAACTCGAGAGCGGATTTATGGATGCCGATATTGGTGCCACTAGCCAGGTGTCCATGGTTTAGAGATATACCATCTATCTTCAGTAGTCTGTTTAGTTAGTTTCTTAATTGTTGAGTTAGCAGATTGATTTGGCAAATCAGGTTTGTTAACTAAGTTTTTTTAGTTTTCTATGGTTCTGCTAAATCATCTTTACTAGGGCTAGCTTATATTTATGCCCCTGCCATTATTCTGTTGAAAGGAAGCAAGAATTAAGAAGGAATAACCCTTCTTACTGAGCCATGGACTGAAGCCCCTGGCTGGCGATCTCTCCCTCTCAACCCTAACCAAATCCATTTCAGGCAGACTGGACCATGGCCATTCCAAATGCCTGCAAATGTTCCTTGCTAGATGAACCAGAAATAATTTGAAGAAAACTTACATCTATATGTATGTAATCATTGTAAAGACACTCACAAAGGACGTGTTGGGAAGAGGGGAATGTTCTATGAATGTTCAGGATTTATTCCACATTTGTACTAAATCCTAAGGATTTCGTGTCAAAATCTGTAACCCCCGTTCCCCATAGTAAGGACCATGCAATGTGCAGCCTTCGTCAATGATTTTAGCCTTACTGTGCTTGGGCTTTACATCAAGCAACTTATGTCTGACATTAATGTTTCTGTTCTGGCATGCTTTAGGTTATTAGATCATTTTCTACAGGATTTATTGGATAAGATTGTTCTTGCACTTTCAGGAGTAAAGCCAGAAAAACTGGAAGAGGGTCTATCACCTAGGCATTGTGCATTGTCTCTGGTTGGTGAACCAATAATGTACCCTGAGATAAATGCTCTGGTTGATGAGCTACACCGCAGACATATTTCTACGTTTCTTGTTACAAATGCTCAATTTCCTGAAAAGATCAAGACGTTGAAACCAATCACTCAAGTAAGTTCCAGATCTTTGTATTTGAATGCTCAATGCAATAACTTCTAAACGATACTGACAGTATCAACATGTTCGCAGCTGTATGTTAGTGTGGATGCAGCTACAAAAGAAAGCTTGAAGGCTGTTGACAGGCCACTGTTTTCGGACTTTTGGGAGCGTTTCCTGGTATAGATATAAATGAAAATTTCCAGTTGTACATCATGAATGTGTGGTCTACAAATACTAACTGTATTTCTGTGTGTCATGCTTTGGCACCTCACTAGGATTCACTCAAGTCCCTGCATGAGAAAGATCAACGGACAGTTTACCGATTGACACTGGTTAAAGGCTGGAATGCAGAAGAGATAGATGCATATGCAAAATTGCTAAACCTTGGCCTGCCTGATTTCATCGAAATCAAGGGTGTGACATACTGTGGCTCGTAAGTATCAATTTTTATCTTTTTATTGTTGGTACTAATTGTATGGGTTGACCTTTTCGGTTGCTGATTTTCTAATGTTACATTTGCTATGGTAATTATTACAGTTCAGCAACTTCCAAGTTGACAATGGAAAATGTACCCTGGCACTCTGATGTAAAGGAATTCTCTGAGGTTTTGGCAGCAAAAAGTGGTGGTGTATATGAAGTAGCATGTGAGCATGCTCATTCATGCTGTGTCCTACTTGCAAAGGTGGATAAGTTCAAGATCAACGGCAAATGGCACACGTGGATAGACTATGACCGATTCCATGAACTGGTGAGCTTCCTGAGCACCTACTTCGTGGTGCAGCTTAGCAGATAATCCCATCTCTGACTTCATCCGCCAATACAGGTGACATCTGGAAAGCCCTTTAAGAGCCAAGATTACATGTCCATGACGCCTTCATGGGCTGTCTATGGTGCCGAGGAAGGTGGATTTGATCCGGATCAATCTCGTTTCAAGAAGGAAAGACGCCACGGAACTGCTGCGCTCCAAGCTTGATCTTCTTGAGTAGACATGGGCTACTTCCTAGAGACCGGACTGACATGTCACATATGTTACTCCCGTTTATAGACGCTAAATTTTGGATGCGAGAATTTTGAAGTGTTAAGCTTCCAAATCATGTATTTCTGTTTTATGTGTGAATTAGCTTCTGACATTCATTTTTTTATAGGTTTTTATTGACAAATGCATTTTGTTTTCTTGATACGATGACGTAGATGTACGACATAACTTCATTGACATGTTTAGGGCCTTTTGGATCAAGGGGGACATAGGTTCCCTGCCACCAACTGTTGGGCAGGAAAAATTGGCGCGACAGTGACGTTAATTATACTTATTTTCTTTGTTTTATGATGTGGCTGCCAATATCTTTATGAATAGCACATGCCAAATTCTTGTGTCTGGAAACCAGATAACCATAAGTTCAATCATGGCCTCCGTGTTGAAAAAAGTGTAAGATTATGAAAAGCATGACATTGAAATAAAATATCATAAGCACGTAAACAATATTGTGTTTTTTGTGTTTTTTTTAAAATCCAATAAAAAATTCTACCCTTTGGAATGAATAAAAAATGTTTCATATTATTTTTTGAAAACCTATTTGATCCGATTATATTTGGCCGTCCTAATATCATTGTTTTAATAGCGCGTTTATAAACATCACCATAAGCTATGGAAAATTAAGTTTTCCAAAGTGCTCCCTCCATACCTACAAATCTAGTGGCATGCTGGAGGTCTCCGTCGAGGACGTCGTCACCATGGAGGTCTAGAGATGGTCGTCGTGGACGATATCGTGCCGGACTCAGAGGACGTCATGGGCTCATGGCCATGAAGGTCGCACGCGCCATGCACAACTCCGATATGGTGCCAGACTCGGTGGTGTCGCCGGACTCCGAGATGGTCGCCGCGGAGGACTTGAACATGGTGATTTGTGTTCGTTGTGGCACGTCCCACAGTGCCGCCGACTCCAAAGCCTGCTTCCAAGCTCGTCGTCGTGCTCGCCGATGTGACCGTTGCGGTCTTCTACATGAAGAATACGATCTCACACCAACTACATGAAGAATAAGATCTCGCAGCAAAAATATTGCATGACTTCGAACACTTTGATTGCAACATTTACATTTCAGATCATGTAATGCACGGTGAGTCCATAATTCCGTCGTGGCACGTTATGGAGAAGTTGGGCCATGCAACGAAAAAAACGCGTCATGCAAAATGAGGCCACTAGGCATCGACCTCAGCACCCATACCTCCATGCTATAACTATTTAAGCTAGGAAACTTTCTTGTTTGGAGAACATCCGAAACCCTATTTAATAAGGCACTCCACAATGTATGTTTAAAGTGAAGCCCAAATAGGAGAGAGAACGTTTAAGCATCAATCATCACATTGCAACTTGTGGTGCCAGAGTGATGCCAGTGCTCGAAATTTATAGAGCAAACCAAATGCTACGTCGGTGTCTGAAGAATAAACAAAGGGGAAGGTACATTAACATGCTACTTTAGTTGAGTTAGAAATGGGCAAACTAAACAATTGCATTGTCTTTTAGGCAAAATTTGCTAGTGACACTGTTAAAACATCTGCTCGCCAATGTGGCGCGGTCTTCTACATGAAGAATACGATCCCGCAACAACTACATGAAGAATACGATCTCACAGCAAAGATATTGCATGACTTCAAACACTTTGATTGCAAGATTTACATTTCGAACACTTGTAATGCATGGTGAGCTTATAACTCCGTCAGAGCATGTTATGAAGAAGTTGGGCCATGCTGTGAAAAAACACGCCATGCAAAATGAGGCCACTAGGAATCGACCTCAGCACCCATACCTCAATGCTCTAGTCGTTTGAGCTGGGAATTTTTCTCGTTTGGAACGCACCCGTAACCCAATTTAATAAGGCAATATACCATGTATGCTTAAAGTGAAGCTCAAATAGGAGAGAGAACGTTTGAGCATCACTCGTTACATTGCAACAGGTGATGCAAGAGTGATGCTAGTGCTCGAAATTTATAGAGCGAAGCAAGTAGCTGTGCAAGTGCTGAAGAATAAACAAAGGGGAAGGTACATCTGCAAGCTACTCTAGTTGAATTAGCAATGTCCAAACTAAACAATTATATTATCTTTAGGCAAAATTTGCTAGTGGATAGTGTTAAAACATGTCTTTTGCTCTAGAACACTGAAAAATAGCCTCTTTGCTGAAAGACACTATAAAACCATGTGTATTTAGAACACTGGATCTACTATTTTATTCAATTTAATAAGTAGAGCCTCTGGAACGACGAACCTGTCCTTGCTTGCCTTATCCCATCGGACTGTTAGCACACCGATTCCTCCCTCCCGCTAAACAGCGGCGGCGCAATTCGCGTCCCCATGGCCTCGCCCTCCAGGAGAACGGGCAGCAGCAGCTTCCCCGTGGTCAAATCGGTCGCTGGAACCAGAGAAGGGGCGCTAGCGGAGCTACGGAGGTATCTGCTACATTTGCTCTGATTACCACCTCTGTTGTGCGTGCTCTCGTTCTTGCTCTTTCTCTTCTCTCTCTTTGAATTGAAGGAAAATTTCTTCCATTTTGTGTGTGGCAGATCCTTCTTATGCTTCTGCGCCAAGTCCAGCAAGGCACGGATGCACACACGGGTATGTGGGGTTTGGACCATAATCAGTAAGATTGGGTATAACTGTCCAGATTTGAGTATTGTGTTATCTATTTGAGTGAAAATATTATTTAATAGGTCATAGTGTCTTTAAGAAAATCTACATGGTTTTATAGTGTTCTCTAGCAAAGATATGATTTTTTTAGGCTGGGAGCAAAGGTGTCTTGTTAGCAAATTTTGCTATCTTTTATTAATTGTGTGTGTCGGGGGGGGGGGGCACGGAGATAGCAAAGAGTAGAGCCTGTACCCTATGGGAGAAAAGAAAATCGGCCATCACAACAAGGTGTCGGTGTTCTACAATTTTAGGGGGTGGTAGACAGCCGGCAACGAGGTGGATCCTCCTCTTTTTCCTGCTCCTCATTCCTCTCTTGGGTTGAGCCATGGTGGTGGGTGGATTAGGGTTCCTGGTTGGGGTTCGTTCTCCGGCAGGCTTAGAGGGGCGTCTGGTAGTGCCGCGGCGGCAGTAGGTACGCCGATGATGTTGGATCCAGGACGGCGAGGTGAGGCGGCGTGGGCGCCGCGGGCAGCGGGCGACAACCGAGCATGAAGGACCGACGCTTGATCGGTTGCCTTATAGATCGATTTTCGTGTCATGTTTCAGCTTCTTGTAATGAATTCCGTACGAAAAATCGGGATCGGGACTGGTGCCAATCTAACCTATCTGCTTGTTATGTTCGATTTTCGTGGCAACAATCAGATATCGTCCTATCGATGGTGGGAAAACGTATCGTAAACGCGCCGGCATTTTACGTTTCCGGACGGCACAGGCGTACCCTCGCCTCTTCGTGGAAACGTATCAACAACAAGAGCCAGCCTTTCTCCTCTTCTCCCCCGTCCGTGCTCAACAGTTCTTCTCCGAAGATTCGTGCTTGTGTGGTGGTAGACGGCAAGCAACGAGGTGGGTCCCCCTCTTCTTCCTGCTCCCGTTCCTCCTTTCTCTCTCTCTCGAGGCATTGTAGTGGTCGGGTTAGGGTTTCCGGTTCAGGGTCGTCGGGGGAGGTCTCCACGTCCGGTGGGCTTAGAGGAACGTCTGACAGTGGAAGTAGTCACGGCGGCGGTGGCGGATCAAGGGCGGCGAGGTGAGGCGGCGTGGGCGCTGGCGGCCGGCGACAACCGGCCGGGAAGTGCCGGTGCCTGAGGCGGAGCACCCCATATGGCAGGATGGGGAAGCTATCTATGACATTTAAATACGAATATGTACACTTTTATAACTCGAGTTTAATGGCTACGATGGTGTCATGGGCAAACGTATTTTTAGGCGCTGAGACATTTACGTGTTCACGATGCGCCTGGCACACTCGCTCGTCCGCCTCTCGACCGGACCTGGATTCAGTGCCTTTGCTTCAGCAAGGCACAATGTACCTTTCGTTTCATCATGGGCGTTTATTTACACATCAACGCTCGTAATTCATTCAAAGCAGAAAAGCAGCATAGACTTCCTTTGCGCCTCCCGCCGCCATGGCTCGCGCACCTGCACCCGCCGCTTGCGCCTGCTCCGGCCACCGCCCACTGCTCGTGGCCCGGTGCAACCGGTCGCGCCTCCTTGTGGCTCACGTGCGTGGGCCGCTGCTCGCCAGGGAGGCAGCGACATGGCCTCGCCTCGCCCGTGCTGGGTGCCGTCAGCGCCATGGCCGGTGCTCGCCGGCCTCACGACACAACTAATCCAATGGCCTGCTGGATTAATCGACTTGTGGTGGAAAGATCATGGTTTGGGTTGCGATTTAAGATTCATGTGGCAATAGCTATTAGGGAAAAGTCTATTTTTCACTCTCCAACTATTACAAAAGTCCGATTTTCAACCCACAACTACAAAACCGGACACCAAAACCCTCCAACTATCCAAACCATACAAAATTAGCCCTTTGGGTGGTTTTGAAGGTGGTTTTGTATTTTTTAAAAAAAATTAAAAAATAATTTTATATTAAAAATCATAACTAATTTATTTTGAATTATAAAAATATGAATCCGGTGCCAATATTTTTCTAAAAATGTGACCTATGTGTTGGTGCATCACTAGAAGTTATTTGGATATTATTTATTTTTATTCTAATTATTTTTTAGAAAAAAACAATAAGACTCTAGTAATATAAACATATAATATCTAAATAACATTAAATAGTGTGTCAATAGGTTTTTTACATTTTAAGAGAACTTTTGGCACTGATTTTATATTTTTTGGGTTCAAAATTAATTAATTATGATTTTTTTAAAGTTTAAATAATATTTTTGCTATTTGTATAAAATCGAAAACCGCCGCCAAAACCACACAAAGGTCCAATTTTGCATGGTTTGGATAGTTGAACGGCATTTAGTATCCGGTTTTGTAGTTTCAGGTTGAAAATCAGACTTTTGTAAGAGTTGAAGGGTGTAAAACATACTCTTCCCTAGCTATTATGACGAGTTGTAACTTGCCATGAAACCACAAGCCTACAACTTATCCACGTACGAAGTGCTAATCAGCAAGCAAGCATCAATGTTTGAGCGGAGCAAGAAGCTAAGCATGCTCATCGCCGTGGCGTTCAGCTGGTGAACAATTCGATTTAGGTCCCTAGACTGCAAAACCGGGTAAAACACATCCTTCAACTTGCAAAACCGTTTATATTATATCCCTGAGCGGTTTTGGATAGCGGTTTTGCTACAATAGCAGTGGTTTTATCGTTTCCTTTTACTTATTTATTTTGATAAATCTTTCGAAAATTATAGTAAATTATAGAAAAGTTATATAATGAAAAATCTAGTTTGTTTTACCCGTATGCATATAAAATTTTTATTACAGTTTAAGCCTACAATAATTAGTCTACCATAAAAATTTCAATACAATTGGAATATAGAAACAACAGCTATAAATTATTCCAAATAATTACTAAAAATCATATTATTGTATCATATATAACTTAGTTATTTTATTTATAGAAAGCATAGATCTAAAGGTGAAATAAAAATTTTGTACTAAAAGATACCATAATATATGTTTAATGTGTAGATCTACTCATATGGACTACGATAAAATTATATTTTTTATTTATAATTTTTCTATTGTTTTTTGCCTTCTCCAGTCGTGGCTTCGATGGATCTGGAAAAAAAACCACGTAGGCAAGATTTCTTTCTTTTTACTTCAATTCTTTACTCAGGAGGAATCGCACCCAAAGGAGGCTCCGATCCTTTTCTCTCTGCTCGAAGGTGCGCATGCTCCACTCGTTTCTCCGATTCCTCGGGTTGCCAGCTCGGACGAAGGTGCGCCCACTGCAGAAGGCCTAAAGAACCTGCAAACATTCCGCCGGCCGACGCTTCCACTGGCAGGTCCTGGAATACGGCCACGATTCGCCTCGTCGCGGCGCACCGACGCCGACGGCTCAGAAGCATGAGAGGGTGGCGCGACGTGCAGGGGGTTGGCGAAGACGGCGCGACGCACTTTGGGATTGGGGATTAGAATCCTGCCTGCGAGCTGGCTGGAGCGAGCCGAGGAATGAGATCTCCCGAGGAAGAAGACGGCTCTGTGACTGCCCGCTGGGTCCTTTTAGTTGGAAATGATGCTAGACGTTGGATTGAGAATGGACGGTGGAGATGAATGGAAAGGTACCATGTGCCTTCATTGAGGAAAGGCACTGAATCCGCGTCCCGATCGACCCGAGTCCCTGCTGCTGGCTAGAGCCGCGCCTTCTCCATCCTTGCTGCATCTCTCTTCTCTCCGACGACTGCTTCTCTCCGGCGCTTCGCCCTCGTCCTGGGTGGTGGTAACTGGCAAACCCCGGCAACAAGGTGGGTTCTCCTGCTCCTTGTTCTTCTCTCGGATTTGATGCTGGTGGTGACTGGGTTAGGGTTTCCGGTTCGGGGTCGTCGGGGAGGGCTCCATGGTCGGCGGGCTTAGAGGAGGGTCTGGCGGCGGCAGTAGGCACGGAGGCGTGGTCGCCGGAGTAGGCGGACGACAACCGGCGGGAAGGGCCGACGGCGGGGGCGAGCGGCTTCCTTGGTTAGCCAATGGCGGGGTGCAGGTGCAGCGCGGCGTCATTGCCGGCTGTGGCAGGGGCATTCCGGTTCATTGAACCTGGATTGTGCATGCAGCTGCCCCAAATCTAGGATTTGCAGGCTTTAGTAAACTCCTTGAGTGATTTATTTCCGTTTTGAAGCTTGGCATCACGGCGGACACGCCCGCTCTTCTCCTTCACCTTTTGCCATGTCCTGATTTATTTGAGCAACAGGAAAATAGAAATTAACTGATATATTTTTTTCAAATCGAAAGGTTTGGTTCTTTTAGCTCTTCGATCTTGGTTTTTGACTTTGCTATCTCTTTTTTTTTTATAGGAGGTACCATCTTCAATATATTTTATTAAGGGTCTGTACTCTTATTTGTGTGATTTCAATGAGAATGTGTGGCATACGTACACTATCGTTTTAACTCTACGAGTTTTGTATGTATGTTCGCCCCACCTAAAATTTAGAGCGTGCTCCGCCAATGCCTGATCGTTGCCTTATAGAAGTCGCTGATTCATAGAATTTTAGTGGTTGTTTGACAACAAACGCATGGATTCGTGTCAAAGAAAATCCCCTGTGAGCTGCCCAGCTCCAAATTTGGCCATTTGTCATTAAAATTTGCAAATTAGAGTCCCCAGCATGTGAATTTGTGAATACAGTCCCTCTGGTAGATTTAACACTGCTTACCTTTGATCACTGTGTTGACGCCAATAAATTTCTCAGGCAGCACTATTACCCAAGTGCTCTTGAACCAATTAGTCATCCCATGAAGTTGAGTCAACATTGGCAAGCATGTACAAAATCACATCGTCAGTTGATGCCGCTGTGTGAACTAGATCTGTTGATGAAATTACCAAAAGCTCCCATAATAATCCACATACTCAGGTGCTGTTCAACCAAAAGATGCATAGGATCACCACCCAGATCTATTTGAGCCTTCTTGATACTTATTCCTTAGCCTGTTGGATTGCAACTGTAATGCTGTAGGCGCCAACATTTAAGGTTATTTCTGGCTAGTTTGGATGGTTCCAAAATATCTACACATTTTTGACGAGCTTAAATCCACCTAGAGTACCGTGCCTAAACCTGCACAACTGTACCAGCAGTCCAGCATGAATATGGTTGAAATTGAGCTGCACAACAACTTGCATGTTAGGAAAACTAGTCCATAGTATCCTTATTCTGTTTTCTTTTATGACAGGAAAGCACTGCATTCCCAAATGAAGCACATATTCAAGATTGTTGCTATACTAGTAGCAATCTCAGCCATCTGGGTCGCTCTCCTTGAAACCTCAACTGTTCCTCGAAGTTGTGCATGGCTGGTCAGTGTCATTGATTTTTGCTTGTAAATTTCTTTAAAATACAGGGCAAGGTGAGTAGTAGGTGGTTTATGAATTTGGTTGTTGTTTCAGCTTCCAATCTACTTGGTAGTGGCTCTTGGATGCTACGGCCTTTTTATGGTTGGGTTCGGACTTATGTTCTTCCCAACTTGCCCTCAAGAAGCTGTATTACTGCAACAGGTTAGCAATTTTTGTCACTGGGACTAAATCACAAGTCTAATTGGAGGAACCCTGGAAACTTGTTTAGCTGTTGTTGCAAGGGTCTTCATACTGACTATGGCACAAAAAAAAAAAAGCCGATTCTTTTTGGTGGCTGTAAGACCATAACTTGGTTTATCTGACATGTTTGAGCTTTGACTTACTATGCAGGATATTGTGGAGGCAAAGGAATTCTTAGGAAAGAAGGGTGTTGATGTGGGCTCCGAGTGAGACCAATTTCAGCAATTAACTTTCATGACCCTTTTGAAGTATCACCATTATGTTCCTTGAAAGGCTAATTTTTGTATACTATAGCTAAAAATTATTGTATACCATTTAACTATGTTCAGAACTATTACTAACACATTTTGACTGAGTTGACATGTTACCCCTTTGAAGACGTGGTGTTTTAAAGTTTCAAAAGTTGCATTGCTGTTCTAGCAAGGGATATTTGTTTCCTACTCGATTTCCAATCAGTGACTTGTATCAACTGTGCGTGCAGTATCACCTCATGATGTTTGCTTGCACTTGCAAGCCCTTTTGATGGACCTATATTTTGAATTTTTGTGTCATACCGCCATAATTTCTTTCTGTTGATACGGACCGTGTCTGAAAAACAATAAATCGTATGGAAACATGATCGGCACAATGCCACACATACGACAGTAACGTACAAACGCAGTATTGATTTATGCATAAGCTGAAATTGAGGGGGAAAGATGATCAATATTTAGATTAACATCACTGTTACTGAGTTTACAAAAAAATGAAAATGAACCAAGCTACACTTGTAATTCTTGTTCTATGCCCCTATGCCTTCTGACAATAAAAGGATGTCAGTCAAGGTTAGCATGAGTGCATGACAGATTACAAAGTCAGTCATCTAATCTGAATAGCTTATAAGTTACTAATATCGATCATTGACTGCAGTGTTTCTTCCACAGCCTACAATATGTATGAACCAAAAATAAAATGAACATTTATTTGTTGCATTCAACTTGAGACAAAGGTTTCCTACCAATAATCTTTACACGAGCAGAATCCATCTCTAAAATGATGAAACCTCGTTGCATCTCGCACTATAATCTCCCTTTCCACTACCTTGGAGATGAACTTGATCGCAGCGTGGCAGTCATTGCACACTCGTAGGTTCTTCATGATCCGCAGTGTCGTCTTCTCTGGGGTGTTGATAAGACCGAACGCAATAGCGAGCTTCTCACTGTGGCGGCTCAGCAGCTCCTCCTTAAGCTCGTCATCAACATCGTGCAGAACAGAGTTCAAGTCAGGGACAAATCCTGCCTTCTTGATCTCCTCCCACAATTCAGCGGCTTTCTTGTAGATTGCATTCCTTTGTGGATGCAGTACATCGTCGGCTCCAAAGACGTGAACCTTGTTGTGTACATGTGTCCAGCTGAAACCGGTCTCCTTCTTCACTGCCTTGTCCTTGCTCAGTTTCCAGATCCTTGCTGCGTCATTCCACCTCCCACAGGCGGAATAGACATTGGCAAGAGCGGAGTAGGCGCCACCGTTATCAGGATCAATTGACAGCAGCTTCTCTGCTGCGAGTTCTGCTAAATCTGCATTCTTTCGCACTCTGCAACCTGAAAGGAGTGAACCCCAGACTATAGCATCTGGAGCGACAGGCATCTGTTGGATGAATTCCTGAGCTTCTCTGAGCAGGCCAGCACGGGCAAGGAGGTCAACCATGCACGCATAGTGGCTCATTTCTGGTACAATGCTATGCTCATTCTGCATCTGATCGAAGTACATCTTCCCTCTGTCTACAAAACCAGCATGTGTGCAAGCTGAAAACACGCCAATGTAAGTTATGCGATCTGGTTTCACACCAACATGGAGCATTTCTTCGAAAAGGTTAATAGCTTCTCCTCCAAAACCATGTTGTGCCAGAGCCACAATCATAGATGTCCATGTGACCGTCTCCTTGCGCCAGCGAATTCGATCAAACACCTTTCTCGCCAACGGCACACTGCCTGACCTCGAGTACATTGTGATAATGGCATTGCTGACAGAAACAGATTGCTCCTGTAATGATCTGATAGCCTTGCACTGGATCTGCTTTCCATAATCAAGGCATGCCAAGCTTGCACAGGCACTAAGAATAGCAGCAAGCGTATAGCTGTTTGGTTCTGGGCCACTTTTGATCATTGACCTGAAGAGCTCCACGGCCTCATCATTTTGACCATTCTTCTGGTATCCAACAATCATTGCGGTCCAGGCAATGACATCTCGATTGTTCATAACATCGAAGATTTCCCTTGCCTGCTTCATGTCCCCAAGCTTGACATAACCTTCCAGGAGAGCAGTGAAGGAGATAACATTTAGATCGGTGACCACTGCCTGGTCCATGATTCTCCTTGCAACCTCAACACTTCCGGACTTTGCATATGTTGAGATGAGAGCATTTATGATCTGAACGCTGTATGGCATTCCAGTTCTCAAGATATAAGAGTGCATCTGCTTACCCATCTTTAGCATGCGAAGGTTAGCGCAAGCAGACAAGACACTGGTTACAGTGAATGCATCTGGCTCCATTGAAGAATCACTCAGCATTCGCGAGAAGAACTTCAATGCCATGCCATCAAGCCCATTCTGGTTGTAGCCAGCTATGACAGCATTCCAAGAGACAATGGTTCGTTCTTCCATATTCTCAAACATGGACACAGCAAGTTCCATCCTACCCTGGCGGGCGTACAGTGACACCATGGCGTTCCAGCTTGATATGCTACGGACTGGCATCCTCTCAAACACAGCCTTCGCTGTCTCGGCGTCCCCAACCTTGCCGTACATGTTAAGCACTGAGTTGGCCACGGGCACACAGGTACTTAATCCGAGCTTGACGACGAAGGAGTGGACTTTCCTCCCAATCCCGCTAGCCTCCGTCGCGGCACACGACGATAGCACGTTCGTGAGCGTGAACTGCGTCGGCGTCAGCCCCTGGCCAACCATGTCCAGAAATGTCTCCACGGCCTCCCAGAAGCGTCCGGCGCGGTTGAGACCTACGATCATGACAGTCCAGGAGACCGCGTCCGGCTCGGGCATTTCGGCGAACATGGCGCGGGCGTCATCAAGGCGGCCGGACTTGGCGTACACCGACAGAAGCGAGTTCCAGGTGAACGCGTTCCGCCGCGCGGGAGGGATCTCTTCGAACAGGCGCCGTGCGTCGCGGAAGGACCCGCCCTTCGCGCCCGCGCCGGCGTAGTAGGAGAAGAGGTTGTTGCAGAGGTAGGCGCTGACGAGGAGGCCCGCCTTGACAGCGTGCGCGTGGATAGCCCGGCCTGCGGAAGGGTTGGCCGCGGTCTGGCAGAGCTGCAGGAGCCGCGCGTAGTGGTCGCTGGCCGCGGCGACTGCTGCCGTGGCCGCCGGCCGCGCAGCCGCCGCCGCCCCGGCTGCCATGGCGGCATTTTGCATGTCCTGGAGGGGCTTCGGTGCGGTGGACCCGAGCCGACAGCCTTATCATTTTTAAGGGCAATATAATAACAAAGCCCATGGGCTGAGATCGAGACGTGCCGGCCCACTTGACGCTTCCCCGAAATTAGGGGGAAGGGCACCAATGATTGACACCCGACAAATATTTTTTTTCGTCGTCGTCTTCTTCGCTTGTCTTCTCGGCTTCTCCCCTCTTCTATTCTGCTCTCCCGAATCAATTCGCACCGCCGCATCCAAAGGGGAGGTGGAAGATGACGGTGGGCATGATCAACGCGAACCCGGTGGTGCACGAGCGGCCGGAGCGCGCCGCGCACCCGCACGCCGCCGCCGCGCTCGACCCGCTCGACGTCTTCGGTACGGTAACACAGTCCTCTCCTCGCGAATCCACCTCGCTCGGTTCCATCCCTTCCGTTTTTCCTTAGCTATTTTAGCTCGACGTATTCCGTTTTCGATTTTACTTAAGCTGATGGATGGGTGTGCTTTCATGGCGCGATGCGTCAGATACGGTGAGGGACATCAAGGACCCGGAGCACCCGTACTCGTTGGAGCAGCTCAGCGTGCTCTCGCAGGAGTCCATCTCCGTCGACGAGAAACTCGGGCGCATCCAGTACGTATGCTGTATGCTGACTTATATCCTCGCACTCCATTTTTGCGCTTGTACTGTTCTAAAAATGTTGCTGCGGAATGAGCTCTCAAATCTTGTGACTAGGGTGTGGGGGTATCACATTAGGGATTGAGCACTGATTAAAACATACTCGTGAATGTCCTTTATTGTCATGCCCTTAGATTTCTCGGAATTCTCAGAATTTTTGTGGGTTTTTGTGGTTGGAATGTTGGATTGTGAAACAAGTGGGCAATCTGGCCTACTGGATCTGGACTTACTTCTCGGTAAGAGAACAAGACAGGTGGCCCTAGATGCATACTTTCTCTACTCTCCATTTCCTTTTTGATATTGGCGTATGAGGATACAATCAGCCGAGCAGGTTATGTGTGCATAGCGCCTATGCTTGCTGATGGGTCTGTGAGAAGGTGTGTAGTCCTGAGCAATGGAATATATAGGAATCCAAAACTGAGGTGGAAAAAATCAAGAGGAAGGACATTCTTTCTTTGCAGTGCTTTATTTTCCAAATTATGCAGATTTGGAGTTCAAATGCCTGGAATTTCTCAAAATGGTTTTTGGCTGCTTACTAAAAAAATGGAAACTCGATTTGAATTTCCCTCATTTCCCCTTTATTTCCTTTTATTGCTTAAATTAAGTCTTCATCCTCATAAGCAGAAGCTCTGTAATGAGGAAGAAGGACGTGACCTAAGCATGATTAGAATGTGATTGTGCAAGGGAGTGTTTGGGAAAATTTCTTTGTTCCAAACGTGTTGTTCATCTCGTTTCCTCTGGTGAAACCTTCATTCACGTCTCATTCATTCCAAATGGGGCATTGGCATTTTTGCACATCCATGGTTATGCGCATGGCTGCATGCAATTGCCAGTATCTCTGACCCTGTTCACTGATCATGTCCATTCATGATACAAACTCTTAGGGTGTGAGGTGCTGAGGTTGTATTTGCTTATTTGGCAGCATCGTGTGTTAACTTTATCCTGAACTGGAAAAAAAAATCCCACAGTGCCGGACTGTACAAATATTGAGAACCATATATCGTTTCATCATATTTTCCACAACTACTTACATCTTGCAATTTTCTGCAGGATAACCTTCACTCCAACTGTGCAGCACTGCAGTATGGCCACAGTAATTGGTCTGTGCCTCCGACTTAAGTTGATGCAAAACTTCCCTCCACATTTCAAGGTGCTTCTATGTTTCCCTGTTTCTGGAATTCTTATTATCATGACCAGTTGAGATGCTTTATAATTCAGAATATGCACTGTGCCATTTCAGAACTGCTTATGTGAGCTGATTAATTCTGTTTGCTTCTATCATTGTGTATTATAGTCAAGCTGGCGGGATTTGATCTAGTATCATTTGATATTTAATGCAGTTCATCAATAACATAAAACATATGCATAATAAAATTCCGTGAACATGGCGTGGACCAGAGCAAGAGAACCAAGCAAGGCAAGGCTGCAATATAACATTTAGGCTCCGTTCGGTTAGCCTGGACTCCATTGAGGAATCATTCCACCCAATCAAAGGCTATAGAAATTAGGAAAACAATCCCGATAGGAATCATTCCGGGTGTCAGTTCCCTTGGAACAGAACGGGGCCTTATGGAAAACCTTATGTTGGACAATTGCCTAGTTAGCAACAATGACTATTTATTTTGATCTGACATAGGATGCCAATTGACAAGATTGGTATAATACAATATTTACACCTTACATTGGCTTTGCCTGTTCCATGAAAGTTTATAGTTTGATTGCCTTCAGTAATCAGTACAGTGGATTTTGTGGGTTTATTTTGTTTCATATACTTAACAAGTTGTTTGTATGGTTATTTGTCTTAAGTACATCATTAACATATGAACGTAGAATGCTGCAACTGGGCTGTCAGTTGTTTCTTTATTTTATTACTTTCTCTGAGCATTGGTCATTAGAGAATATGTCAGACCCTGGTTTACAAACAAACTGATTTA
Source organism: Digitaria exilis (assembly GCA_015342445.1). Classification (NCBI taxonomy): domain Eukaryota; kingdom Viridiplantae; phylum Streptophyta; class Magnoliopsida; order Poales; family Poaceae; genus Digitaria; species Digitaria exilis. The sequence continues at coordinate 1,243,341 of JACEFO010001754.1, read as the reverse complement.
CCGGAATATGTTCTATCACCACTAAGTAGCACCCATTCAGCAATGAAGCATTTATGCACTCATTTAACCTTTGGACTAATTTGCAGGTTGACATCAAAGTTGCCCCAGGGTCTCTTGCTAATGAAGAATCAGGTGTGTGCATTGGCAAGTTTCTAACTGATAGACGGGCTAATATCTGAGAATATAATATTATGTGGTTCAGTAACTGAACGTGGGCCCACAAACTTATTTCCTATAAATTTCCCCATAAATCTGTTTTGATGCATCGAAAAGTGTGATAGCCGATCTGCATTCCTAGAATGCCAAACTAAGCATTATTTGGTAAGCATATTTGAAAGAATAACAAAGGTACATTTAAAGGTTTGTAAGAGATGATATGTTGCAGCGTATGGGCAGAGATGCAATTCTGACCAGACCAGCATGTAAATGGTAGACTTTTTGGTAATAATGTTTTGCCTCAGTACTAGGTTATTAGAACACTAGACTGTAAACTTATAGCATTTGTTTGCACTTCTTTTTTTGTCTAGGCAAGTATGTTGCCGAATATTTCAATGCATATGACCTTGCCAGGCACCTTTTATATCAGCAGAATACCGACATCATATAATGCAATTGTAACTTTTTTAGTATTTAACATATGATTGTGTATGATTTGACAGTAAACAAGCAACTGAACGATAAGGAGAGAGTTGCAGCAGCCTTGGAGAACCCCAACCTACGTCAGTTGGTTGATGAATGCTTATGCTCCAATGATCCATTCTCACATTAACTTGTTCCATGCTGCTTTGCAAACCACAATTTGCCTGCTGTACAGTAATAGTCATGCATGCTGTAGTTTGCCCTGTATGTCGACATTATGTCGTATCTGGCAACATATAGTTAACGGCCTGAGCCATCCTTTTTGCCGTATGCATCCCAGAATGTGACCAGAGTTCATGTGTGCCTGTTTATATGACATTAGCATTCCAAAGCTAGGATCCTATGTTGTAAAATTCTGATCTTTGTTGATTATTTGTACCATAAGTTAATTGTGTTCTTGTTACGTTCGGTTCCAAATTCATGTATGACTGTCTATTATACCAGAAGTTAATTGTGTTTTCGTTATAGCTACTGCGTTTGATCAACTGCTCTATCATTTGCTACCTTCTTCGAGAGAAATCACAAGAGGAACCGTGTGGTGCTCTCTGTAGTCTCCAGAGTCCATAGTCGGTAAGAAAAAAGAAATGTGTTTTGATGTTTGCAATTGGTTATGTAGTCCTCTGTTCCATTGCAGTTTGTGTCCTGACTCCTGAGTCAACATTTATGGAAGTCATCAATCTGGAACTTGCTCAGCTGGTCCTCTCTTTTCAGATGAAAAGTTTGCATCAAATTCTCGTATCAATTACAGCAAATAATTGAGGGTCAGAGCAGCCATCGTATTGGCCTTTTCCTAACAGATGCTGCTGCATAAAGCATAATACTAGCGTCTTTTCTTTCTTGTGAAAAATATGATCAAAGATTGTGCGACTGGGCGTGCAATGAAAGTGACGTCACGAAGCATTTTTACCAACGACAAGTCCACAACTATGGTGGATTGGTGGTTGTTGCCACGGTCTGGAATCGTTCCACCATTTTATGTGCACATCGAAGGTCAGCATGTCTCCAAAAGGGGTTTAAACGAGGGAGATTAGATGCTTTTGAACAAATCTGAGCGAAAACTTCTTCACAGCTGAAAAATAGTTTGATCCAAGAAATCTAGAAAAATCTCGTAACATCTATCAAGACAAGCATTTCCCACCACTCTACCTGGTGACCTGGCAAATGCATCCAAACGGGCAACCTTGTGGATAGGAGCTTTGAAAGAGAAGGAAAAAATAAAACACACATGAAACATCCCAGCCGCAGTTAATCAAATTCGATGGAGATAGAGATATTTTGGAGAATTGAGTGAGGCTCGAAAATGGCCACAACCCCAGTCCACGTGTGCGGGCAATTGATGTCGGCAAAAATCTGGTCCGTTGGATCCGTGGGCACCGATGGCGAAAGCCGTTGATCTTCTGTGCATACACACTGTGAGTGGTCATCTGAAGCTCTGATGAATGTTTGTCTGGATTAAAAAAAAAGAAAAAAAAATAGATATATACCATTAAAACTTAAAAGGAGGGAGATTGAGGGAGGAAAATTTCTGACGGAAATTAAGTGGCCGCAAAAACATTTATTATTTAATAAATCTATCTATCCCTTTTGCTAACAAAATTAGCAGATGATTTTCTAAAAAAAAAAAAATCTATCCCCAGCATCCATTGCCGTCCCCCCGAACTTCCTCTTCTTCCCCTCGTGGCCTCGTCCGCGTGCCCCGCTTCCGCCATCGCTCCCCGCCTTACCGCGCCGCCGCACGCATCCCTAGCCTTCTGCGCCCTGAGTTCGTCCACCGGAATTTCCATCCCTTTTTCGTTGCGCTGGTGCCTCCTGCGTGCTGCTGTTTGCCAAGGGCGCCGATCGATCCGGTCTTGGATACGATTGATTCATCCGTTGTGGGTAAGGAACCCCATCATGCTTGGATCGACTGGGGTTAGCCTGGGGTTAGCTTGGTCTGGTCTTCGCTCGTTGATTAGACCAATAGAAGCGATCCTGCTGTATTTTCTGGAATGGATTCTCTTGTCAACTCAGTTAATTGATTTGGGGATTCCTTTGCTGTGTTGTTGATTTGGGGATTGCTAAATCCCTGTTCGTTATCTAAGTTTCTTTGAAGATTCAGCCCACGTTAACTCCGTTCCTTTAGGATTCGATTGGGAGAATCGGGTCATGTGTGAATGGTAGCGATCGGTAATTAATTGGCCATTCTTCAGTTCTGCTTACTTCTAGTTATTGGAATCAGAGTTCCAACTGTTATCCATAGCCGGATATGGAGTTGATCGGTACATTTGTGGTCAATTGGTCCTGCTTTCAATACAAGTTTATAAAAAAAAAAGTTAGCATCTCTGGTGGGTAAATTTGTGGCTAAGTTAGCATTTCTTTTTTTTCGACAAACCAAGTTAGCATGTTATATGTCCGTGCTGCTTCAGTCTAACAAAAGGTTTCTTTGTTGATATCTCTTGTGCTAAACATTTGCGGTGTTGCTTTCAGGTAGTCGAATTGAACTTTCCTTGAGGCTGCAGAGTCTCTGATAGTGTAATCTACAAATTGATGTCCGTGGCAATGCGATAAGGATTTGTCTCGGTTAGATATAGAAAAGATGGCTGATGGGGTGGCTTTTGAGGCGGCAAGGAAGATTATTATGCACCCGCTTTATGCTCCAAGGTCTTCACCTTGGCTTGACTTGAAGGTGTTCTATATTCGGGTGAGCAATTGTGTGGTCGATGAGTCTGCACCAGAGCATCTCACTCTCAACCACATCCCTTTGTCGCCTGATACAGTTATAGAGGTGAATGGCCAGCGGAGCAGCATGCACACTGAGTTTATATCCTCTTCACTCAGGAGGGACAGGGTCGACAAAAAGACTGAGGAAGCTACATTTGTGAGCACAGATAATATACGGATGACAGGAAGCGTGAGATTCCAGGTGTTTGATAAGAATGATCTCTTGCTCACTGGAGATTTAGATTTGTGCAATGCCAATGGAGTAGTTGGGGAATCAAAGAACAGTTGCAAGAAATGGAATATGAAGTGCCAATCATCAACATCATGTAATGGCTTCTTGAAGGGAAAAATGTCCACGGGCTCAGAATATGTACAGCCAGCAATTGAGGTTTATGTTGCTGGCACTTTCTCTGGCACACCTATCATATTAACAAAGACGATCCAGCTTATATCACGGAGGAAATCTGAAATGAAACTAAAGCTTGATTCCATCCCTGAGAATGAAGCAACTGAACAACACAAAGAAGAGTCAGCTGAAGATTCTTTGAAGGTACATACCATCTTTACAGTGACCATTCTCAATGCTGTTACCTAAATGTGATCCCATATGTGCACCTTTATCCTGAACAAGCTCTCATTCCTCGCACTCACTTGGGAGTTCTGAGATATTTTGGCTTTAAGAGATTCCTCCATTATGAAATGCAACTTGTTTATTGTCAAATTCTTGTTGGTTTACGTGATTTTCCCATGCTCAACCTACATGTGGAAAAAGGATTATTTCTACCAATATGTTCAATTAACCTTTTCCTAATATGTGTTACTGTGTTGATATTTTTCAAGTGTTTTTTACATACGCCATGTTTATTTTAATTTCTCATGTTGATGACCACGGCGCACCAACACAATTTATACACAACTTCCATGTGAAAAGTACTTCAAACTTATCCTCGGTCATATTGGCATTTGCTCCCAGAACCATTTTTTTATATATATATATAACAGAAGAGAATATGAATTTTGTTGCTGCCTTGCTGCATGGTAACTCTGTTATGAGGATGACTTGGAGATATAATGAACCTCGTAACGGCATTACATCAGCTTAATACCTATCTTGCGGTGAGGCCTTTTGTCGATGTGCACGCATTGGATAGTTACGTCCTTTTGTCAATTTTTGTTTGGCGGATTCCTGTATGTATGATTGCTGTTGTACAGCCCATCTGATAAATATACTGGGGAAGCAGTTGAATATCCGCGGTGCACGTATCTCTGCCGAGCTCATATGCACATTGGTATTGGGAGCTTAGGTAGCAGTTTGTACTGTATCCCAAGACTGTGTCCTATATCCTATGAGAACAATGAGTGGTCAAAATTTGACAATTCCATCAATTTTGATCTTTAACGAAGGAATCTTATTTTAAAATTTGCAGCAATATGACTTTGTCTACTGCAACTCTGCAAATGAGATTAGTAGTAAATGCATAAGGTTAGAAGGTGTGAAGACTGAAGAGAGATCATTAGACTGCTAAGAACTTGTCTCATTAGTAGGGCAACCAGCTTTACTGCTATTTTTAGATAGGAATATGGTTGCTCAATAGAAATTCCAGTGAATATGGACATAAGCACTCAGGATATTAGTTGTCCAATGAAGATTATTAGGTCTTCCAAGCAGCATTGAGAAGACGTTCACTGTATTCATGGATATAAAACATTCAGCACATTAATTTACACCTGGTTGTGGGCCAATTCATGGGACATGTTCTTTAAGCCGTTTGATCCTATATTTCCTGTGCAAAGCATGAGGCATTTATGATTTGTCACTGACACATGATAGCATACTTATCTTTCCTGATACTTGCTTCAGGTATCAGAATTCCAGGATTCCAAATCTGAGACAGATGTGGATGTTGACTATAACAGTTTGTACCCAAGGCAAGACTTTCTAGAGGGTGAGGATGGTGAGCTTTCATGGTCTAATGCTGGTGTCCGTGTTGGAGTTGGAATTGGCCTTGGTGTCTGTGTGGGTATCGGATTGGGTGTCGGCCTGCTGGTCCGTACATACCAAAGCACTAGTAGGAACTTCAGGCGGCGACTGCCCTGATAACCAAATGATCCCCATGAATGTAGATTTGTATCTGTCTTGTAGGAAGCTAACTGTCCAGTTTACCTGCCCATGCTATAGAAATAGATGAGTGCGGCCTTCTGTTCTTCCCTTTCTGCAGTCTCTCTGGGTATCTGATGCTTTCTTGTTTGTAATGCCAATCATTTTTGCCCCTTGCGATGTAAATATGAGTCATGTCAAAATAAGAGTGGAGTCACTTGTGAACATCCCGTGGTTATATCTGCATTTTGTGGTCTTCAATTAAATGTGTCGATGAAGGAACTTAAGTGACCGACAATTGCTATATGGTGTGAAGGTGATGTTGCAACAAAATATTTGTTGAAAGTTATGCCATCATGTGTCATCTTGTACATAACTCAATTAGGTGACCAGTTATTTGAGTCATGTTTTCTTGGGGACCTTTTTCCAGATTTTGCTCCATACTTTTCTTGTGGGTGCACCTGTAGTGTGATATGTTCTCACCTTTTAGGTTTAGTTTGCCCCCAGAACATATCTTTGTGTTGGTTTATTTTCTCAACCTTTAGTATGCAAGAAGTTGTACTAATGGTGTCTCGTGTTCGTGGACCTGCAGTGAATCTCACATTCTTGTGTTGTTTCGCAACTACTCCGTATGATTTGCACGAATGGTCATCCAGAACCGTGCCCAAACAATTTGGAGGATAAGTGATTCTTGTAGACCCCTTAATGCACTCAGGCTGTTATAACTGTTCCTAATCATGCTGTATTGGCAAGGCCAAACTCTAATCTGTGTACCGCAAAACGTAAGCATCTTTGCCTGTTTCAGTACTGACGAATGCTTACAAATGACAACAACTATGACATCTCGATTAGCTTTCTCTTGTCTTTTAAGACAATAAAAAATCATAACCAATCTACCTTAAAGCCATATCAAGAATATATAAAAATAAAAGAAAGTTAGAAGTCACAGCAAAGCCCTTTACGTTTTGGACAAATCCACATCATGGTCAAATGAGATCACTCCCACTACCACCACCCAACTACTAAAGAGAATCCAAACGCAAATGCCACGTCGCTGTTGAGCCGGGCTTTGCTTGCGAAGGGGGTGAGCTGGGATGCAACGCGATGCCGATGCGATGCAACGAGAAGCAGAGCAGGTCCTGTCAGTCACCCATGGAGGCCGTGGCTTCCAAGGCAACCCTTCCCACTCACCCCCAACCGGAAGCGTCAAGTGCGAGAGATTGACATGGCTGCTCTCCCCGGACGAGACACCCCACCCTTCCCCCACCGCAGCAGGACTCGGTAGTGAGTGAGCGCGCGCGGCAGCGGAAAGAGGTTGAAGACAACGAAAGCTGAGGGAAGGGAGCGCTCCCTCCGTTTTGTCACGCACCTAACTTGCTGACGAGAGGTTCATGGTGCAGTGGGGGAGGGAGAGATCGAGGGAGAGGAGCAGGGCCTCGATTCCAACCTCCGTGGCGGGGAGATGGCCAAGGTGCCTGATCTCGGCTCCGATTTCGCCAAGAAGCTGCTCAAGGATCTCCGCCGCCGCCGGGAGCGCCTCGGTTTCGAGTCGGCGCCGTCGCCGGCGCAGCGCGGAACCGCAAGCGCCGCCGCCGCCGCGCCTGCACCTCGGGGTAAGTTTTGCTTGCTTCGTCGCCGTGGCGCTTTGGCCGTCGGTGATCGCTCCGCGCTAGCATTGCATTGTGTTGTTCGGTGTCTTTTCGTTTTTTTCCTTTTTCGGGGAAAAAAGTGGCTGCCCACTGACCACTGTGTTTTTGCTTTTCTGAGTTCCTGTTTCTGTCTAAGTCACGTGTGCACTATGCAATCTGCTGCTATATTTTGGATGTGCTGGAATTTCATTTTTGGATGTCTGTCATCAAGATAAAATTTACCATACATTGCATAATTTGCATTTGTTTCGCTCAAAAAAAATAATTTGCATTTGTTATTAAGAAGAACAGCAAGATGGCAATACGAAGTAGTTTATTCAGTATCTGTCCATGTTCTGCAGATGTCAGTTCAAGTTCTCGGAAACCATTTCAAGTTCAGAAGCCACAACAAGCAGCTCCAGCTCCCCGGGTAGGAAGAACAGAAGCGGCAACACACAGATTGTGTCACACCCCGAAATTTGGGATTTCGGGATGTGAATAGAAAGAACAATTAAATAAATGATTTCCATGAATTATTAAAATTTTTCCAACATTTGTCTAATTATCAATTTTAGTGTAGGAAAAATAATCAACTTTCTAAATAAAATAAATATGCTTTATCTTATTTATTAAAACTTTTTCAACATTTATCTTATTTATAAGGTATTTAGTATAGGAAAAACAATCGTTTTCCTAAATCAAATAAATATGCTTTATGTTGTCTTAATTGAGGTGTTTCATTCATGCCGTTGAATCTCATCTTTCTTGAGTGTGAAGTTTTCAAAATGCGTTTAGACGTCGATCAATCCCTCCTGAGAATTTCCTAGATTTCCTGGGAATTAATTCTCTTTTCCTAAAGTCAAATCCATTTATTGGAAGACTTTAAAATCTCTTTCATGAGCTCCAAGTATTTTATTTCGGTTCAAAGTCTCCAACTCTATCTCTGGAATTTTTCCTAGGATTTTTGGAGATTTTGGAATATTTTCTAGGGTTTAAACACATTTTCTGGGATTTCCTAGAATTGTTTTTGAACTAGAAATGTTTTCCCGAAATAAAACTTAATCTCCTCTCCTTTTCTCCTTCTTGGGCCGAATCCATCCGCAGCCCGTTCTCTGTCGCCGGCCCAGCTCTCTCGCGCCTCCTCTCTCTCTCGCTGTCACTGCCAGGTGGGCCCGCGTCGTCATCCCCTTCCTCTGCTCGATTCCAAATCGAACTCGAGCAGGAGTCCGAGCTCGAGTCCAACGCTGCGCCGCCGTGCTCTCCTTGGCGCCCACGCCAAGAACTCTTCGTTCCCGGCCCTTTTTAAGCCGCCGCCCGGCCCCTCTTGTTCCCCAAACCGAAAGCCGCAACCCTAGAGCCGCAACCGAGCTCTCGTCGTGCCGCCGAACCCTAGCTCGTCACCGCCGTCGCCAATCTCCCGTTGCAGCGCCTCTTCGTCGCCGAGAACTTGCTTCAGCGCTTCACGGGAAGGTGAGGATCACGCCGGTCTTGTTTCCCCTCTCTCCCTCGCTCTATGTTGTGCGTGTGACCTCGCCGTAGATCCCGAGCCGCCGTTCATCGCCGCCAACCGCAACCACCGGCCGTCTCTCGTTTAGAACCCCCAAAACGAGATCCCCGTCCTTCCCTCTCTCTTCCAAGCCAAGCGCGGTGAGGTTTCGAGCTTCCGAGCTCGAGTTTGGCTCGATTCCGGCGAGAGCGCCGCCGCGGCTTCTGTTTCCGGCCGCCAGCGCCGCCGCGAACGAGCCAAGCGTTTCACAGCCGTCCGATCTCGATCGAATGGTCGGAATTAGATCCGATCTAATCCAGCGCCGGTCAACCGGTCTGCTCTGGAGATTTTTGCATAAAAGCCCCTAGGTTTTCTAGAAATCAACCCGCAGTCCGCGATAGTTCAAAAGTAATTCCATTTAGGTCCTGTTTTTATCAGTTTAGCCCCTGAGCTTCTGGAAAATAGAACCCGCCGTCCATAGTTGCCGTTTTACGTGTTAGCCCTCGAGTTTTCATGTGAAATTATGTTTTAGGTCCCTGATTTCTTCTGTTTAAGCCCCTGGAAGGTTAGATTTAGTTCAAAGACCCTTGAACCTTGCTTTATCCATAGTTTTCACGTTTAGTCTCCGTTTAACCTCGTTTTTGTTGCGTTAATCTTCTAAAAGCGTAGATTTTAGTTTTAATAGTGTTGTTTACCAAGTTTCATGTTTTGGAAATAAATAAAATAATAACTTGTTTTATATTTGTCATATGTTTTACAAATTGCATAAAATCTAATTAGAGCTCCAACTTCATGTTTTATAATTTATTTAAAATATTAATTTGCCTAATTATAATTTAACTAGCTTTCTAATTTAAAAGCTAATTAGACCTCTGCCTTCAAGTTTTATAATCAAAGTTAATTTGATTAATTCCTGTTACCTTGGTTTTCTAAACTAAAGCTAACTAGACTTTTATCTTCATGTTTATTAGAAAAGATTAATTTGTTTAATCATTATTAAACTACTGTTTTATAATTAAAATATGGTTAGAAGTAATGTCTCCTTGTTTCATAAGCAAATATTTTAATTTGAATGATGTTTACTTCATATGTTTTTACAAATAAAATCTAATTATCTCATATTTTGGTTTCCATAAACTAATAATTAATTTGCCTAACTGAATTTAACTAGTTTTTATATTAAAATTTAATTAGAGTTCAACCTTCATGTTTTATGATAAAAGTTAATTTGATTAATCATTATTAAACCATCTTTTTATAATTAAAATATGGTAAGACTTATATCTTGTCTTTTCATAAACAAATGATGTTAACATGATTAATAATTATTGAATCAATATTTTATAATTAAAATATGGCTAGTGCTTTACCCGTTGTGTCATAAAGCAAACATGCTAATTTGATCAATAATTATTGAACTCTCTTTTCTAATTAAAATCTGATTAGAGTTATGTTCCATGGTTTCATAAACAAATATGTTGATCTGGTTCATGACTATTTCATATGTTTTCTAAATAAAAGCTAAATTAGCTTATATAGTGGTTTTACAAACTAACAATTAATTTGTTTAATGCTCAATAATGAATCTAGTTTTTTAAATAAAACTTGACTATGTTCATGCATCAGTTTTTGTGAATAAATGTGAACCTGTTTAATATCTATATCTACTTCATTAGTTTTCTAATTAAAAGCTATATAAGGTTATACCTCGGTTTTCATAATCTAATTTAATATGGTAATAAACATTCATCTTGGTTTTATGAATATAAAAGCTACATAGGTTATATCCGAGCTTTTATAATCACATGTTAACTTGATTAACAATTATTGAATTAGTTTTCATAATTAAAATCTGATTAGGTGTAATCACCGGTTTTGTGCAGTCTAAATTAATATGGTTAATTCACAACTTGAATCAGTTTTTAATATATAACTTGTTTAGTCCAACGCGAGACATTAAGTTATTCGTCTATATGTTCTCACATGCTTTCTTGTAAGTTAAAATATTTAATTGGTATAATCATTATATAAATATTTGCAAATAAAATTGATTAAGCTTTAACCCGTCTTTTCATGTCAAAGTATAATTTGAATTAATTTAAATACCGAATATTTCCCTGGAGTATTCGTTATATATCTTTTCATAATTAAAATCAATAAAGCTTATAGTGTTCTCTTTCTTTTTATAATATAAATCTTCCGTTAGTTATACCTTTCCAACTGTTGTTCCGTTTTCAACGTTTGTTGTGCCCTTGCGATCGTAGTAGCGAGCCCTATCGTTTAGTGCGTTCTTTTAAAGCTTTTTCTTTTGATTGGTGTATTGTTCTTAGTTGTATCTATTTCTTTGCTTGCATGTTTGTGCTTGTGCTCGATGATTGCTACGATTAGAGGAGTATCGTTCCGAAGCTGTCAAGAACAAGAGTTGAAGACTGAGCAATGGTATTCTTTTGCAGAAAGGCAAGTGTCCCTAACCATCTTTCTACCTATGCTTTATGAGATCATATGTGTTAATTGGAAACCATGGAGAACCACCCAGGATTAACCGTACAACCACAATACTATATGGCTCTGGTCTTGGCTAATTAATTAGAAACCTTGGTTAGGAATGATCTTACCGAAAGGGCATGGGGGGTGGCGGTTGACGGTGTATAGCCCGGTTCTCTCGGGAAGTGGGCTTGGCTAAGACACTATACCCGTTAGGGAGGGTTATGCCTGCTTCCGATCCGGAAACCTTAGCGGATTGTTTCTAACTAGGGAATCTTTGTAAAGGCCTCGTAGCGTCCCTATGCAATCACACCTCGGAAGTGTGGTATGCGCCTTTGTGGTGCAGCATGGTTGGGTCCAAAGTTCTTCGGGACTTTTACGCGAATTGTGGTGAAAGTGTACAACCTCTGCAGAGTGTAAAACTGTTATAACAGCCGTGTTCGCGGTCATGAACGGCCTGGACCCTTACATGATTAAATTATCGAAAGTTAATATTAATTAAATCGTTCCGGTTATTTCCGTGGCCTTGCTGAGTACCAACCATAAGTGTACTCATCCTTGCTCATTGCTGCTCAGTATTCATAAGGTGTGAGAAGTTGTTGAAGGTGATGCTAGGCGTACGCAACCCCCAGTCAACAGTTCCCTGTGGTGAAGAGTTCAAGATTCCGCTGCTAGAAAACGTTTGTATCGTCTTTATTTTATTATTTCCGCTGTAATTTTTTTTTGTTCTGTTTATTCATGGGGTCTATCATATGTGTGGAATCCTGGCACACATATGAGATGCATCTGGTTTTCTTCTTTCTAAAACCAGGTGTTGACAACGTGGTATCAGAGCATGAAGTTGACTCTAGGACGTAAGCCTAGATAGCAATGGTCGTTTTCTAAGGTTTTCTCTCATCTAATAGCCATCCATACCTTACCCCTTGACTTCTGTGATGGTTATTCTCACTCCTTGTGTATTTATCTCCTCCTTGATAACTCATTGGCCACTCTGATGGTTATTCTCATTCCTTGTCTATTTATCTCCTCCTTGATAACTCTTTTATGATATTTGACCGTATTCATTTGAGCAATCTTGATTGCTAGTACTCAAATATCAATCCTTGTCTATTTGTTCAACACCTCCTTGGAAATTACATATCCTTGTTCATTGATCTTCTCCTAGATGAACGGGTTTACCAATTTTATCTCATCCCCTTGGTTCCTCAATGATGTTGTTAATTCATCATTCCTTGATTCCACCATCTCCTTGATATTTCTATTGGCTATCTATTTCTTCTTAATTAGCACCACCTTGATATTGTCTTGTCCCCTCCTTGATTTAGCTAATTGAGCTCACCCCTTGCTTTTGCTCAACTTAGACTTTGGATTCTTCCCATTGATTTATAGACTCCAAAGTACTTTCTTTACTCTCTTTCTCCATTCAATCTAATAGTTAGTCTGTAGTCGTATCCCCTCTCTTCTCAAGTTATCTTGAGGAATGAAGATAATTCAAAGAGATAGCTCTACTAGTTAGGATTACCCTTTGTACAATAAAACCGTTTAGCATCGACCTTTGATGTGTTGTGGTCTTGATTGAGTGTGCCCGTAATGCTTGTTATTATGTCTATGATTGATTTGGTTCTTTGTAATGACTGTTTATGTGTTGGGTTATTCCTTCTATTTACCCCATATCCTTGTTCTTATGTCCCTCTCTCAATCATGTCAACATCCACATGAAGATGATGTCATCATCACCATTGTGCGTTACAAAGCTGATAGAAGAATTGAAGCCTTCCTCTTTCTTCCTCTTGCTATATGTGTTTCTTCCTTCTACCTCCAATTCTTCTTGCTTTCAACTTTACGGAAGCCCACTGAAGTGAAGAAGCAACTACAACAACAAAAAGAGATGATAGAGACTGAAGCATGAAGAATTCTACAATGCAAGACAATAAAGATGGATCTCATATGATCTCGTTCGTCTTTTTCCTCCTCCTTGATTCTTTTCTCTTAGAATCTCGGGACGAGATTCCTTTTAAGGGGGGTAGTGCTGTCACACCCCGAAATTTGGGATTTCGGGATGTGAATAGAAAGAACAATTAAATAAATGATTTCCATGAATTATTAAAATTTTTCCAACATTTGTCTAATTATCAATTTTAGTGTAGGAAAAATAATCAACTTTCTAAATAAAATAAATATGCTTTATCTTATTTATTAAAACTTTTTCAACATTTATCTTATTTATAAGGTATTTAGTATAGGAAAAACAATCGTTTTCCTAAATCAAATAAATATGCTTTATGTTGTCTTAATTGAGGTGTTTCATTCATGCCGTTGAATCTCATCTTTCTTGAGTGTGAAGTTTTCAAAATGCGTTTAGACGTCGATCAATCCCTCCTGAGAATTTCCTAGATTTCCTGGGAATTAATTCTCTTTTCCTAAAGTCAAATCCATTTATTGGAAGACTTTAAAATCTCTTTCATGAGCTCCAAGTATTTTATTTCGGTTCAAAGTCTCCAACTCTATCTCTGGAATTTTTCCTAGGATTTTTGGAGATTTTGGAATATTTTCTAGGGTTTAAACACATTTTCTGGGATTTCCTAGAATTGTTTTTGAACTAGAAATGTTTTCCCGAAATAAAACTTAATCTCCTCTCCTTTTCTCCTTCTTGGGCCGAATCCATCCGCAGCCCGTTCTCTGTCGCCGGCCCAGCTCTCTCGCGCCTCCTCTCTCTCTCGCTGTCACTGCCAGGTGGGCCCGCGTCGTCATCCCCTTCCTCTGCTCGATTCCAAATCGAACTCGAGCAGGAGTCCGAGCTCGAGTCCAACGCTGCGCCGCCGTGCTCTCCTTGGCGCCCACGCCAAGAACTCTTCGTTCCCGGCCCTTTTTAAGCCGCCGCCCGGCCCCTCTTGTTCCCCAAACCGAAAGCCGCAACCCTAGAGCCGCAACCGAGCTCTCGTCGTGCCGCCGAACCCTAGCTCGTCACCGCCGTCGCCAATCTCCCGTTGCAGCGCCTCTTCGTCGCCGAGAACTTGCTTCAGCGCTTCACGGGAAGGTGAGGATCACGCCGGTCTTGTTTCCCCTCTCTCCCTCGCTCTATGTTGTGCGTGTGACCTCGCCGTAGATCCCGAGCCGCCGTTCATCGCCGCCAACCGCAACCACCGGCCGTCTCTCGTTTAGAACCCCCAAAACGAGATCCCCGTCCTTCCCTCTCTCTTCCAAGCCAAGCGCGGTGAGGTTTCGAGCTTCCGAGCTCGAGTTTGGCTCGATTCCGGCGAGAGCGCCGCCGCGGCTTCTGTTTCCGGCCGCCAGCGCCGCCGCGAACGAGCCAAGCGTTTCACAGCCGTCCGATCTCGATCGAATGGTCGGAATTAGATCCGATCTAATCCAGCGCCGGTCAACCGGTCTGCTCTGGAGATTTTTGCATAAAAGCCCCTAGGTTTTCTAGAAATCAACCCGCAGTCCGCGATAGTTCAAAAGTAATTCCATTTAGGTCCTGTTTTTATCAGTTTAGCCCCTGAGCTTCTGGAAAATAGAACCCGCCGTCCATAGTTGCCGTTTTACGTGTTAGCCCTCGAGTTTTCATGTGAAATTATGTTTTAGGTCCCTGATTTCTTCTGTTTAAGCCCCTGGAAGGTTAGATTTAGTTCAAAGACCCTTGAACCTTGCTTTATCCATAGTTTTCACGTTTAGTCTCCGTTTAACCTCGTTTTTGTTGCGTTAATCTTCTAAAAGCGTAGATTTTAGTTTTAATAGTGTTGTTTACCAAGTTTCATGTTTTGGAAATAAATAAAATAATAACTTGTTTTATATTTGTCATATGTTTTACAAATTGCATAAAATCTAATTAGAGCTCCAACTTCATGTTTTATAATTTATTTAAAATATTAATTTGCCTAATTATAATTTAACTAGCTTTCTAATTTAAAAGCTAATTAGACCTCTGCCTTCAAGTTTTATAATCAAAGTTAATTTGATTAATTCCTGTTACCTTGGTTTTCTAAACTAAAGCTAACTAGACTTTTATCTTCATGTTTATTAGAAAAGATTAATTTGTTTAATCATTATTAAACTACTGTTTTATAATTAAAATATGGTTAGAAGTAATGTCTCCTTGTTTCATAAGCAAATATTTTAATTTGAATGATGTTTACTTCATATGTTTTTACAAATAAAATCTAATTATCTCATATTTTGGTTTCCATAAACTAATAATTAATTTGCCTAACTGAATTTAACTAGTTTTTATATTAAAATTTAATTAGAGTTCAACCTTCATGTTTTATGATAAAAGTTAATTTGATTAATCATTATTAAACCATCTTTTTATAATTAAAATATGGTAAGACTTATATCTTGTCTTTTCATAAACAAATGATGTTAACATGATTAATAATTATTGAATCAATATTTTATAATTAAAATATGGCTAGTGCTTTACCCGTTGTGTCATAAAGCAAACATGCTAATTTGATCAATAATTATTGAACTCTCTTTTCTAATTAAAATCTGATTAGAGTTATGTTCCATGGTTTCATAAACAAATATGTTGATCTGGTTCATGACTATTTCATATGTTTTCTAAATAAAAGCTAAATTAGCTTATATAGTGGTTTTACAAACTAACAATTAATTTGTTTAATGCTCAATAATGAATCTAGTTTTTTAAATAAAACTTGACTATGTTCATGCATCAGTTTTTGTGAATAAATGTGAACCTGTTTAATATCTATATCTACTTCATTAGTTTTCTAATTAAAAGCTATATAAGGTTATACCTCGGTTTTCATAATCTAATTTAATATGGTAATAAACATTCATCTTGGTTTTATGAATATAAAAGCTACATAGGTTATATCCGAGCTTTTATAATCACATGTTAACTTGATTAACAATTATTGAATTAGTTTTCATAATTAAAATCTGATTAGGTGTAATCACCGGTTTTGTGCAGTCTAAATTAATATGGTTAATTCACAACTTGAATCAGTTTTTAATATATAACTTGTTTAGTCCAACGCGAGACATTAAGTTATTCGTCTATATGTTCTCACATGCTTTCTTGTAAGTTAAAATATTTAATTGGTATAATCATTATATAAATATTTGCAAATAAAATTGATTAAGCTTTAACCCGTCTTTTCATGTCAAAGTATAATTTGAATTAATTTAAATACCGAATATTTCCCTGGAGTATTCGTTATATATCTTTTCATAATTAAAATCAATAAAGCTTATAGTGTTCTCTTTCTTTTTATAATATAAATCTTCCGTTAGTTATACCTTTCCAACTGTTGTTCCGTTTTCAACGTTTGTTGTGCCCTTGCGATCGTAGTAGCGAGCCCTATCGTTTAGTGCGTTCTTTTAAAGCTTTTTCTTTTGATTGGTGTATTGTTCTTAGTTGTATCTATTTCTTTGCTTGCATGTTTGTGCTTGTGCTCGATGATTGCTACGATTAGAGGAGTATCGTTCCGAAGCTGTCAAGAACAAGAGTTGAAGACTGAGCAATGGTATTCTTTTGCGGAAAGGCAAGTGTCCCTAACCATCTTTCTACCTATGCTTTATGAGATCATATGTGTTAATTGGAAACCATGGAGAACCACCCAGGATTAACCGTACAACCACAATACTATATGGCTCTGGTCTTGGCTAATTAATTAGAAACCTTGGTTAGGAATGATCTTACCGAAAGGGCATGGGGGGTGGCGGTTGACGGTGTATAGCCCGGTTCTCTCGGGAAGTGGGCTTGGCTAAGACACTATACCCGTTAGGGAGGGTTATGCCTGCTTCCGATCCGGAAACCTTAGCGGATTGTTTCTAACTAGGGAATCTTTGTAAAGGCCTCGTAGCGTCCCTATGCAATCACACCTCGGAAGTGTGGTATGCGCCTTTGTGGTGCAGCATGGTTGGGTCCAAAGTTCTTCGGGACTTTTACGCGAATTGTGGTGAAAGTGTACAACCTCTGCAGAGTGTAAAACTGTTATAACAGCCGTGTTCGCGGTCATGAACGGCCTGGACCCTTACATGATTAAATTATCGAAAGTTAATATTAATTAAATCGTTCCGGTTATTTCCGTGGCCTTGCTGAGTACCAACCATAAGTGTACTCATCCTTGCTCATTGCTGCTCAGTATTCATAAGGTGTGAGAAGTTGTTGAAGGTGATGCTAGGCGTACGCAACCCCCAGTCAACAGTTCCCTGTGGTGAAGAGTTCAAGATTCCGCTGCTAGAAAACGTTTGTATCGTCTTTATTTTATTATTTCCGCTGTAATTTTTTTTTGTTCTGTTTATTCATGGGGTCTATCATATGTGTGGAATCCTGGCACACATATGAGATGCATCTGGTTTTCTTCTTTCTAAAACCAGGTGTTGACAGATTGGTAAGAAGCAAAGTTCCGAACGATCATATACTTTACCTGTATTGCCGGTATTGTGCTCAATTTTCTACCTCGCATTTCACAATCTTTACCTGTTTCTGTACACTTGCAGTACCGGCAAGGCAACAGCTCCATTGCCGGACCTGGGAAGCCGCGCCGCCATGACGCGCCGGCCGTTGCCCAGTCGCACGCCATCGTGCCGTTCCAAGGAGGAGGAGGAAGAGGAGACAGCAAGCGGACGACGCCCGCGGCGAACGCCGGCGTCGACGTGCAGATGGCGCTGGCCCTTGCGCTCAGCAACAGCGGCAAGCTCCAGAACGTCCAGCTTGTGGCGCGGCAGGGGACCGGCGGCTCCATGTTCTTCCGCGAGCCGGACAGGTCGACACATCTCCTCGCTCCCGGCGCGCACGTCGGCAAGGTGGCGATCACCGTTCAGAAGCTGAACGAGATTCTCATGGCGTACTCCTCATCCGGTGACGCCGTGAGGAGGGGATCAGTTGAGATTGGGAAGCAGCTGCTCAGAGGCGCCATGGACCTGGAGGAGTCGCTGGGCATGCTTATGATGCTCCAAGATGCCTCGGACTACATCGAAACCGCAGGGAATGGCAAGGTTATGCTGCTGGAGGGTGGCAAGGAGAGCTGGAAGAGCTCGACGCCACGTTCAACCAGTTTTGCTTCTGCAAAGTTGGTGGAGATCTTTGACATTGATTCAGAGACCGAGCAGGTTGATGATACAAAGAGCCCATCAGATGCTTTTATGCAGATCGTTCCTCACAGCATGTCTCAGGATGGCAGACCAAATCAAAGCTCAACTTTGCAGCTTACTACTGTCACAAACAATTCCAAAAGCAATGCTGCGCGTGGTGAGAAGGATGATTCAAAGGAGAGGAAGCCCAGTCTGATTGCCAAGCTGATGGGACTGGAGAACCTTCCATCAGCTAAGGCAGTGGTAGAGCGCAAGGGGACAGAGAGGTTTGTAAAACCTGAAGCAGTACCAAGACGGGCGACGGCGACAAATGCAATGGTTGGCACATTACCAATACCGATTATAGCTTCAGAACGCATGCCATCCAAAGGAAACAACAAGAATCTTCAGACAAGAGGGTGGAACATTTGCCTGACAAAATTTGAAGAACCTTTACTGTCAAATAGATTTTCGAACCTCACAGCTGACCAGAAGGCAAGGCAAACCATGAGACAGGTGTTAAGTAAACAGGAAGGCACAGAGAGAAGAGTTAGTCTAAGCCAAGTAGTCGATGAGAAAATCGTTCATCAGGACATGAAGCTGACTAAAGACAGCAACCAGCAAAAAACAACCATCAGTGCAGGAAAGAAGATCAATTTCCTTCAAAGATTTAGGAAGAATGCAAAGAACAAACCAACCACAGATGGGAAAGACATTGTTCAAGAAACCAAACAAAAGCTCGGAAAGAAGCAAACCACAAGCATAAAACAGAGAGACAGCGAGGTGAAGCCAAGGAGGACAAGGGAGAAGTTTAATAAGGAGAACCTTGCCACTCCTGAAATCAAGGCTCAAGGAAAGATTGGTAAGAGTGCCAACACAGATCAAATGAGACGGAAACCGCAAAATAAGCCGACGGATAAACGCATCATGGAAAAGAAGGGACAGAACTATCGCCGAACGCAGAGTGAAACAGGTAGTCAGAATTATCGTCCAATGCGGAGTGAAACTGCCAGACAGAATCTAGAACACAAGAGGTCACTGAAATCAGAACCAACACAAACAAAAGAGAAGTTTGAATATATTAAAATGGCAGAACTGAAGAATGAAGAGGACACAAATGTAAATACTGGGGCTCACAAACCGTCAGACAACATACCCTGTGATGATGGCATATTCAAACAATCCACGACAGATATAAAATATAGCAGCTCCACTAGTGGGATTTGGGCAGACCAATCTGAAAAGCAATTCACTGAAGAAGTTAATGATCCAATGACTACTGTCGAACAGACCACTGCTGATTCAATTGCCAAGACAAATGTAAGTTTGATGAATTAGAACACTCTACATGAATTATTACGAAAATAATATTTATGAAAGTATTTTTGGGTGAAAGTATTGCATCGGCTGATGAAGTTTATTTTGCTAATCCAAACATGCAGGATGACAGAGCTCATCACACGTCCAGCGAGACTAAACAGATACCGGAAACAATTTCTGAGGGAGAGCTGCAGGAGCAACAACATCAAATGAAAGAAGTGAATGATCAATCAAGAAATGGTATGCATACTCTTGATTGGTAACTAGAACTGGTAACTGGTTGTTTACTTTATAGTCAATTGAAAGGATTTCAGAAGCTGCTGTTTACTCATAGAAATCTACATGCCTGAACCATGGTATTGGATTTTGTTGTTGTTATTGTTGAATGGATAACCTTATTCTGTTATTTCAGGTTTGGATCATACCCCGAAGCCTGATAACCTGACAGATTCGACGAATCAGAAGAAGATTGTCGTTTCATGTGATTCATTCACAGAAAACCAACTCTTGCTTATGGAAATGTTGCTGAAAGATCCCTACTTACTCGAAACCGCAAAGTCGATAACAGGATTCCATTTTCCGATCAGTGTTATTCATGTTGATACAGGGAAGTGGTTAGACAAAGGAAACAAGGTTCTTTCAGATGTAGCACGGGAAGTAATCCGAAGGAAATGCAAACGAACTGAGGCGATGGTCGATGTTAACATGACGCGACCTGCGAACCTGAAACTACAGACTCTGGAGGATCTTATCAGAGAGCTGGACAGAGATATTCAGTCTCTGAACATCCCCAAGAAATCTCAGCGGCAGAGTGACAATAGCACAGCTGAAAACTTGAAAATGGTACTCCATAGCGACATCGAGAACACACATTCGGATGCGAACTCAGTGTGGGACTTTGGTTGGAACCGCATATGGGACCTGCCGATAGAGAAGAATGAGGTCGTTAAGGATTTAGAGAAGAACATATTGGGTGGTATCATCACTGATGTAGCAAGGGACCTTATTGATGTATCGATGCGCTCTGGGTGCTGTACCTGTGAGGCTTGAGTTGATTAACTCAGAAATGATGCAAATTTAGGCTAGTTTTGAATAAGCATGTAGGTTTTACTGTGGAAGCAACTTCTATGAGTTTCTGTATATAAAAGAAAAGAGGTTGCATACGCGTGTGTTATTGGCAATATTCAATAAATATTATAGCATCTGATTGATTAGCAACTCTCTCTTTTTTTTTTGTAATCCTCTTTGTTTTTACTTTTTAGTGCCAGATTATGTGCTATATAGTGACATTACACTCAAAACTCTTCAGTGTCAGATGGTAACAAATCAATTCCAGAGAAATGAAAAGGGTCTGGCAAAATGGCAACTCAGCTTCTGTTCTCCGATTGCCGGCTCACAACTCCGGACGTCCACAAGCTCCCCCTGCTGTTTGTTTGGAAATCAAACTCGAGCACCGCGCTGTGACCATGGTCCACAGGATTGGCACGAGGATTGCACAGACGGATCTCTGACCCCGATGCACCGGAACCCTCCTCGAGATCCTGGCGCGCTCGGACGCGGCCACGGTCGTCTGCTGCGCCGTCGCCAGCCCAGACTTCCGCCACGCCGTCGCCCTCCGCCCCGCTGGCGACAGCGGCGGGTTCGACCCGGCCTTCCTCCTCGTCTTCTCCTACGTGCGCTTCGTGTCCTTCGACGACCACCCCGCTCGCGTCGCGCAGCCGCAGGAGCTCCAGTGGCAGCGGGACCGCCTCCGGTTCGACGCCGGCCTCCTGGAGGCGTTCGAGCCCGTGGCCGTGCGCGGCGGCTCGTGGTCCTCCCGCCGACGGCTAGCAGGCCAGACTAGAGCGGGCCGCCGTCGTGCCGTGCCAGTGCCTCGGGCCGCCCACTGGGCTTGGCCCATCGACCGTGTCGTCCTCGCCCGTCCAAGCGAGTTGGCCAAGCTGACGTCTTTCAGCTGTGCTTGCTCCCCCTCCCCCCCCCCCCCCCCCTCTAAAAAAAAAACTGTGCTTGCCCGGATTGGATCTGTCTTCTGGTGAACAATGGACCAGTCTGTTTACTTTGCTGATGAACGATGACCACGCAACTGAAATTCAGTGGTTGAAAAAATCATTTCATTTCATACGGGATTACATGGTGACATGGTGTAGAGCAGACAAATAAATAAACAATCCCAGAAAATCTCTGCTTGGCCCTCGTGGAGTCGTGGATACAGGCGTGCAGGTGTCGTAGGCTGCATCTTTTGTTCAGATGCTTTGAACATACATAGTAGATGGTTTTGATCACCAATTAGTCAGCCTGACCCTAACAACACCTGGCACGTATCAAATCTACAAGTTCACATTTTCGACACGTGACTTTTTTTTTTTTTGTCCTTAGGTGAGTCAAATTAGCCTGAATGGATCGAATCCGGGAGTAGCAGGAGCCGGCCGTTCAGATTATTGGAAACTATAAACGAGCGTGGGTTGTTCAAACTGAAGAACTAAGCAAACACCAAGCCATCCTATACAACCGCTCACGATTTTGGTAGCACTCCATTGCAAATTATAGCTCTTTTTAGCATTATTTGAAATAATATTTCATTTTAAACTGCTCTAACTTGATCATTGTGGATTTACGTAACATCTGTTGCACCAAATAAATGCACTACAAAAATATATATGCCTAGTGGATTTAATTAAACTAATTAGATGTTATAAATGTTGCTACCTTTTTCTATAAACTTGATTAAAATTATAGAACTTTTGTCTACAAGAAAGATAATTTGAACCACCATTTGGAGCAGAGGAAGTTTAAGATTGTTCTTCTGATTTTAATCCACAATATTCCTTCCGTTTGAAAATACGATTCATTTGACTTTTTTTACATCAAATTGACCATTCGTCTTATTAAAAAATACAAAATATCATATTTTTTATGGTTCACTTTATAATAAAAGTTCTCATGAATGACCTAAACTTGATTATATCGTATATTTTTTTAAAATAAAATAAATGGTCAAACTTTGAGGTAAAAAAATTCAGATGAGCTATAATTTCAAATGGAGTATTTGATTTGCTTGAGAAAGATGATGCATGCATACGCTCTAGCAACCCAAGTGACCAAGTGGCACCCCAAAACCGAGCATTTGTTGCTCCAAAACCCTTGTTGCCTTTGGTGGTGTCAAGTCCACGCCTCATTTTGCTGACCTCGCAGCGACATATATGCTCCGTTGACCTGGTCCGTGGCTCCGTGCTGCGTCTAGGTGTCAAAAAGCGAAACGATACAGAGCGCTCGCATGATAGTCGTTTAGAGTAAGGTAGCCAGCTGCTGGCTGCATGGATTCTTATAGCCTATCTTTTAGCTCACTCATATAGTGGTTAAGTCTTCTCTATAAATATAGAGCACACATGTTCCTCTCACAGGTGTCCTTGGTTCTTATGCTTGAGCGGGCTATAAGCTTATAGCCCACTTCCCTTCCTCTCCTCTTCTCTCTCATCCAACTCAACATTTAGTCTTCTCTCAACCCACCACTACGGAGACCAATCAAAGGGGCTAAATTGATATAGTGGCTGGTTATCTCAGGAGTCAGGATCGGACCCATTCATATATACCAATCAAAAGACTAAATTTACTGGGTTTTTTTTGAGAACACGCAGGAGAGCTGCGTATCTTTCATTAAAGAAGAGGAGTCATAACAGGTGTTAGCTTACATCGCGGGCCTTATACAGCTTTATTTACTGCTACTTTGTAATCTAGTAAACGGTTTGGACGTAATAACCCAATCTTCTTGCTTTTAAAATAGTGGTTGGATCGTCTCACATTCACAAAGAATCTCATATGTATATGCAGTGCTAGCGGCCCTAAATATATGTTGTAATTTGCTCAGTTCTACACCCAGTGCACAGAAGAGATGTATCTACCAATGGTGTTTTTGGGTCAACTAAATAATTATAATGGCATACACTTTAGTTCTTTTTCTCCTCCTAAATTAATTATGCACCATGCCATCTTAATTTATTTTATCAAGTGTCTTTTCGTCAAACCAATTACTCAGTATAAACATAATGTCCATCCCTAACCACGTAGCTTTGTTTCGATCTAACCATCAATTTTTTAAACGATTTTGTTGTGTACGATCTACCTTGGCAGCCGCAGCTATTTTCTTAATCATGCCATCATTTCCACCAATGGTACGAGTAGATTAGTCCCCCAGATGGAGTAGTGACCACGGTGATGTCCTGTTTATACATGTTTGACGATGGTTCGATGCACAGCCATGTGCATGCGATGAGTTGAGGATACTTTGAGATCAGCTAATTAGGTGAGCCATTTGCAGATCTCTGGAATTCTATAGTAATTACCTTTTGGTTTTATCTGTAGATCGTCTAGCCTCGATGGTGGCCTTGCAAACGCCGGTCGCCTGCTAGCATCCATCCATCCATGCATCGGTGAATCAATCAAAGTATCAAACGTCAATGTTTGCCGCGCGGAAAAGAGAAAACAGAAGCTCTTTTCATGTCCGAATCACACGGCCACTTTTTAGCTGTTTTCTCGTCACGCTCGTGCTCCGAGTCTGAGTGACAGAAAATCCCCGAGGGACCCGTCAAGGAGCAGTGCCATCGAAAGCCTACTGCTCGTCTGCTAGTACGTAGTAGCATTAAAAATTTAAAACGAGGGCTGGCTCTCACCTCATCCGGGTCGCGGCCATGTCCGTAACCATTTTGTTCCACGGCCGCCTCCCCTCCCTGCTTTTAATTTACGGAGTACTAGTAGTTATATAAACCCCGTAGGTGACCTACTCGCCTCCACGGAGACATCACAGGTCAAACGAGTTTTGGCATCCGCGGCCGCCTCGCTTGCGCGTCAGTGTAGATCCCCGAGGCGCGGCGCGGCGCGGAGCGGAGGAAGAGGGCCCACCGCCCAGCGAGTCGGCGCCGATCGATGGGGTCTACTGCTGCCGAGGCGGCGCCGCTGCTGCTGCCCCACCACCAGCGGGGCGGCAAGGAGGACGCGGCCGCGGAGGCGGGGGAAGAAGGGAGGCGGTGCTGCTGGTGGTGGCCGTGGCGGCGGTCGCGATGCTGCGGTCCGGAGGAAGGGCGGTGGGGCGAGGCGACGGCGGAGGCCGGGCGGCTGGCGGCGCTCGCGGCGCCCATGATCGCGGTGGCGCTGCTGCAGCTCATGATGCAGCTCATCTCCACCGTCATGGTGGGGCACCTCGGCGAGGTCCCGCTCGCCGGCGCCGCCATCGCCAATTCGCTCACCAACGTCTCGGGATTCAGCGTCCTCGTAAGCCTAAATTGACCGACCCATTTTCCTCTTCTTCTTTTTTCTGAACAAACCTCGTCTTCCCTTTTGTGCTGTTAGTTTTTTTTTTTTTTTGAGAGAGAGAGAGAGGGAGGAGGAGGAGGAGTAATCGCGAACACGCGTTACTGGTTTGGATTGGTGCGTGGTTTCGCGCCCCACAATCGTGTATCGTGTGCCGTTTTCTTGTGAGGTTCCGGTTTGCTCTGATAGCAACGTGTGGCTGGCTAGTGTGGCTGTAGCCGGCGTCGGCGACCGTAGTGTTGTCGGCGTGCGGTGGTATGTAGTGCTGCTTCTGCTTGATGGTTGATTTAGTCCTCAGATCGGATCGTATGCCCGCTCTAATGAGAGGCACCGGGAGGAGGGAGGGCAGCATTTTGTCTCTGGAGGCATGCAGAGCGTGATGATGACCAACGTTGCTCAATGCATGTTAATCGTACAGTACTTGTTATTTTATAAGCTAAAGTGTCCTCACTTTTTTTATGGACTTGTACTTCAAAAATCAAACCCACTAATGTATCACAAAAGGCTTGCTAGAATAACATCCCAAAAAGCCTGCATCATCAGTGTTAATATAGTGATGTAGAGATAGCACCAAATAAAGAGGGGCGCACGTAGGTTGGACATAGCCCAAAAGAGCTCACACCAATTTGGAATATGGGCCATTTGAAAAAGACTAGTCAGCCTTAGTGGCTTTTACAGCAGTTCCTAGTATATATCTTCTAGTTTTTTTTTTACCAAACTTGATTTGAGTTCAGAGTTTGATCTGCGGTAATTGTAGCAATGCTGGAAAAAATAAGCACTGGTAACTTCACTTTTAAATCCTTTTTAGCCCTCAAAATGTAGCAATACACTTCATTCATATCCTCGAATTACAAAACCATATCTCAAATGATGATTGCTTATGTACTTTATCCTGGTGGCTTGATTTCTATTTCATGCCATGTTCCTATTTTGATTGATTCATTCTGATACATTTGTACTTTTAAATAGATGGGAATGGCATGCGGATTGGAAACCATCTGTGGACAGGCATACGGGGCAGAACAGTACCATAAAGTAGCTTTATCTACCTACAGATCTATAATTGTACTCCTTGTTGCAAGTGTGCCCATCGCCATTTTATGGGTTTTCATCCCAGACATACTTCCTCTCATAGGTCAGGATCCACAAATAGCGAGTGAGGCTGGGAGGTATGCCTTGTGGCTTATCCCTGGTTTATTCGCCTTCAGTGTGGCTCAGTGCCTTTCAAAGTTCCTCCAGTCCCAGAGCCTAATTTTTCCCATGGTTTTGAGCTCGTTGACAACACTCACTCTCTTTATTCCTTTGTGCTGGTTCATGGTTTACAAAGTTGGGATGGGTAATGCTGGAGCTGCTTTAGCAGTCAGTATCTGTGATTGGGTTGAAGTAACGGTTCTTGGTCTTTATATTAAGCTCTCACCTTCTTGTGACAAAACTCGTGCTCCACTCACATGGGAAGCTTTCAAGGAATTGGCAGTTTCATGCGTTTGGCTGTACCTTCGGCTCTTATGATTTGGTAGGTAAATGTTACTGTCCTATTTCCATATAGATAATGATGCCTTCGTTCTGACAGTTCCATAGTTTGGACTATTAATCCTGCTCAATACTTTCTTTTTTTATTTCGAGAATGTGTCATGGACATATTCACCAAGAAGTTCAACATGCTTCTTATAAGCTTCGAGATTAGAGTAATCCAAAAAAAATTGATCGTATAAGCTTATATAGTCTTTGCACTCTCTTCTTTTTTATGAGAAGTAATCGATTTTCTTGACCACAGTCTTGAGTGGTGGTCATATGAGATCCTCGTTCTGCTTTCTGGGATCTTACCAAATCCAGCACTTGAAACTTCTGTGCTCTCTATATGGTAGGCATAACTAGAACTATGAAGCTATTTAATTATTGCTACAACGCGTACCAAACTAATGTCCTATCTAAACAGCATATCTACAGTAATTTTGGTGTACAATCTCCCATATGGCATTGGAACAGCTGCAAGGTAGGACTAAGCTTATCTTCTTACCATCATTCATCAAAGTATCTCCCTTCCTACAGCCTACTTAACCTAATATATGTTGTGTCCATGTTTCAGCGTGCGTGTATCGAATGAGCTTGGTGCAGGGAACCCAGATGGTGCCCACTTAGTAGTAGTTGTCTCCTTATCCATTATAATTTTCTCAGCAGTTCTGGTGAGCGGAACTCTTCTATCGTTGCGCCATTTCATTGGAATTGCATTCAGCAATGAGAAAGAGGTTGTAAATTATGTCACGAGAATGGTGCCACTGCTTTCAATTTCTGTTCTTGTTGACAACCTCCAAGGAGTCCTTTCAGGTACCTATTTTTGCCCTTCACGAACAATGATTTATTATCAGTTTGCATCATATAAACAAGAGAACTAAAGATCTTGTTCGAAAAACTATCTATTCTCTTAAGGTATTTCGAGAGGCTGTGGGTGGCAGCATTTAGGTGCCTATGTTAACCTGGGCGCGTTCTATCTTGTTGGCATTCCTGTCGCGGTTGTTCTCGGCTTTGCTTTGCATCTAGGAGGAGCTGGGTTCTGGATAGGCATGATAGCTGGTGGAGCTGTACAGGTCACTCTCCTATCAGTCATCACTGCAATGACAAACTGGGGGAAGATGGTAGGTTCTCCGTTCCTTTTTGTAGAGTATGCTTCTTCTCCACATCATTTTATTAATACAGGCAATTGATTCCTTCTCTTTTGTTTCATTTTAATAATTCTTGCTTCTCTCTAGTCCCTTATCTTATGGTGATGAAAATGTAGTATTTGGTAGTGCCCTCAACATTTTTAAAACCAGGCAACACCTTTTGAAACCTGGCTGTACAATTCCTGAAAATGTGTCATGAAGTTCCGGACATATTCCAACATTTTTTGGAAAATGTGAACAATTAATGAAATCTGGTTCAGTAAATTTGCTAACATTGTCAATAATACCAGAAATCTAGTTGAATATTTTTGAAAAAGATACGAATAATTTTATACTAGTTTGTGTTCTCTAACATACTCCCTCCATCCCTTAAATAATGATGTTTTAGCGTTTAAAATTTTCTCATAAAGATTGATGTTTTGGCATGCATGTATAACAAATTAGGAATATCTTATGCATGCATGCTTAAAAGGAAACTGATTTACCTCTTAAAATGGCATTTACCAGGGACACATGTGTCTTTCTTTTCTACTCTTCATTTGTCTGAAAAGTCCTAAAACATAATTCTTTAAGGGATGGAGGGAGTAAGCATTTAGTGTACATCAGTTAGTAATCTAAAAAAAGAATGGTCCAAAACACACACGTTGATTTGGGATATTAAACACTTCAATAGAATCTAGAATTGAAATAAAGTGTTGCTGAGGTCATGTTGATATTTGAGGATATATATTTTCCATGTATTAATCACCATCTGGGATCCAATAGAAAGGAAATAAAACTTTTGAACAAGCAGCCATTCACAATTATTTTTTGAATATTTCACTTGACACAACTAATGTTGCTGATATTTCAATAATCCAAATATATGTTCTTATTACTTTTTTGTGGGTATATGTTCTTATTACATTTTTTGCTTTGTTGTTTGCAGGCTGACAAGGCTAGGGATAGAGTATTTGAGGAAAGTCTTCCAACACAGGCAGAGTGATCACATGGACTCGAAAAATTTTGAGCACCCTTAGGTGACTTTGAAAGAGTTGAATTTTGATATGTAAAAAAACTGCTATCGATGTGGTGTTCTTTTTGTCATAAGAATTGTCCAATGGACGACGTAAGTCTATTTTGATATGTACTCTACGCTAGCTAACTCGATTCATGAGGAAACCACTCAGTGTGGTGGTGCAAGAGTGATGTTATGACTCTACTGGAATCCAATTTTCTGATGTCCACGATTTCCAAATTTATGCACTTGTGCTTTATTGATTTTGTTTGTAGGCGTGTAACAAGGTGCATCCCTGTGAGTATATGGTACTTAGACGTTGGTCCTCTCTGTTATACAACTATTATCTTGGCCGTTCCTTTCCTGGCCGCCATGGCGACTGTGAGGAGAGGAAAACAGGCGCAGTATCTGTGCGCCCCACCGGCGTTTAGGAGCAGCAGCAAACAAGCTCAATTACATTACTCAAAACTAACTTGCTTTGCATTAACCACTGGGTTGAATATACGTTCTCCATGAGTACCAGTTCATTATTTGTTCCATGTATAATCTGCAATCTGAGTTTTGGTTTTCGTTCGACAAGCTACGATACTGCATCAGCCAGATAAAACACTACGATATCAAGCAGGCAAATATCTCCAACGAATACTCATTGATAATTCGACCAGATCCTGCAAAGCATTCCAGTATACATTACACTTTGGCATTCAAGAACAGAGCTTCACTTCCCAGTTCCCATATCACACAATGCCAGGCCCCTACTCCGGACCATCTTCCAGTTTGGTTAGCCCATACCAGAAAATTCAAGTACAAAGAGATTTTAACTACTGGTGACGCCAGTAAACCAATATATATGAACCATCATGATGATTTTCTTTTCATCTGGTATCCCCCTTGAGGAGGTCTTCGACAGAGCTTCTGTACTTGGTAATCAACTCCCTGACAGACAAGATACAGTTTAAGAAACATGAACGTATAACAGTTTCAATCTTTCAAATGCAGAGTAAATTTCAGAAACCCCATGCTTTGCTTGCGGAAATCCATGCTTTATAGCTTGCCGTATAGATCCCCAGGTTTGTGCGATAGGTTTCAGACCCCCCCCCCCCCCCAACAAATAATTCCAAACTGAAGCAGGCAGGCTATGCCTATACCCCATTACTACTGGGTGTGGCAAGCTGATGAGCCCAGCAAGCAGCAACACAAATTTGAATTCAGGTAGAACCAGTGTCTCAGCTCAGGATGCAATTTGTAAAGGTAGGTTTTCTAAATCCATGACTATAGTATGCTGCAAACTATCAAACCCAAAATTTCCTTTTGGAGCTAAGACTATAAACATGTGCTTTTCTGAAATTTACTCATTACTTCTCTTTTGATACATAACCGAGCACTTACTTTCTTTGATCAAGAAGCTGCCGCGTTTCATCCAGACTTTGCCTTTGTCCCTCGACCGTCTATTGGTAACAGAAATGAAACAGTTGCATGAGTATTGAAGCTTAAGGTAGGAAATAACTAGTTCTTAGCCTTCCAAGAGAAGCCTGGAATTATGCGACAACTGAATGTTCACCAAGTGATCAGTACATAAAACACTAGTGTCATGCAGTACATAAAAGTGCATTTATCAAAAAATAATTGCAAACTCCTTAGAAGTTTCACAAATACCGCACACCATACAACAATTAAAATGTATCTGCTGTGCTACCAATACCAACTGGAACACTAATCACTAGCCAAAACCAGCAAAACTATAGAGTCATGTTAATAAATAATAATCAAGAAATGACTTTTAGATGGGTTTGGCTACAGGACACTACAAAAACTCACTGCATATATAGTAATCTAGTTTATTCTCTGTTTGACAGCAATTTAATCTTAATTCTTGCGCGATCAAGAGATAGCACATGTATATTTTGCAATCAGGTTTGCACACAATAAAAACTGCTGCAATCTTAGACACTACCAATCCTTATTATGAGACAACAGCTGTGGCTTGTGGTATAATTGTCATTTTTCTAGTTATTTCTAAGTCCAAGCTGGCCAAAATATCAGTTTAGTCAGACAGTGTCTACACTAAAGAGCCACAAATTGGTCTGAGGATAAAAAAAAAAAAGATTTTCTGGTGTTTCAGAAAATACCACAAACGACAAATTAGACTAGCCTGTATCAAAATTTGCCTATCTTTACCAGGCAAAAACCAAGAACACTGTAAATTAATAATGGCCATGTATCAAGGTCTAGAAACTTTGGAGCTCTAGCGCTTCTCCAACAAAAACTAATCATCAAATTCTGAATGTACAGAAGGAGGCCAGGAGCTTCCAGAAAAAAGAAAAGCATAGAAAAGCCACAAAGGCCAAAACCCAAAAGCCTACAAAAGAAAAGCATAGAAAAACCTTAAGGTACAAAGCTGATAGGGTTCACCACATAAATTGGATAAATGGCCAACAGCCACCATACGTATTTGATTAGCCTGAAATGCGTAGTTCTACAAGGAGGCCAGGAGCTTCCAGACAAATTAGGCTCCACTAGCCAGAATAGTTCACTTTTACAGCTAATACTTGCTACGAAAGAGAGCACAGAAAAAAAAGCAAATGGGTCAAGGAAAAAAAGTACGAAAACTTACAGTAGACTTTGAACTTATTGTTCCTGATATGGAGTTCAACAATTGTTGGCACCTGGCAAATTGGCTGGTCAACTCTTCCACCTATATATAAAAAATAAGCTTCTCATTAATATAGTAACATAATGGAATTTGGATTTGCAGAAGCATGGGTAAACATATCATGCTTAGTTATTGTACTTTTTCCTATGTTCCAACACATGATAACATTAAACATGCAACACTAGAGAAGCAAAGGGAACACAATTATTCGACAACACACATCTGCAGTATGGGACATTGAGGCCTCATTAATCTTTCTATAAGAAATAACATGGAAATATATGGCGCATAGCTGTAACCATAATGCACTCTTAATAATAAATAACGGCAGTAGAATATGTCGAAGCAAAGGAAAAGAAAAAAAAAAGTTAAGTAGTTTAGCTTGTTTCTCTATGTTTAGCTTTAGCGCATAAAAATTTGAGACAGGAGAAAAACAAAGGTATCATCTGCAACGTAGGACTCTTTGAGTCTTTCTATACTATAAACAATTAGAACGGAAGTAGACAGCCAGAGAAATAAACCCCTCAATACATATATGTTAAAATTATAAGATTCTCTCTAGATATTTGAAGATAACGAGTGTTTGCTCTTCCAAATTCACCAATCTCATTACAGCATTATGTGTTGAATCCAGGCATATAGAATATCTAGACATCTCTCATAACAATACCCTCCATTTGCCTCAGGGAGGTGATTTAAACTATATAACATGTTATATCAAGCCACACTCAGGTTCCCTACCTAGAAGAAACTTTCAGTGGCTATGAAAGATAGGAGTATGTTCTACAGGGAACAAGTCTACATAACCCCCCTGATGTAATTGAGGTTCACCTACTTAACCCTCTGCAGTACTAACCACATGTTGAAATGAGAACCCGAAACTATGTAAAACCGTTTAAGTAACCTCCTAGGTGGTTTTGCTGACGTGTATTGTGTGGATGCTGTAGCGGCAGTAACACCCACCAACGCCTCCCAGATCGATAATACATGCCACTCCCTGACAAGCTCGGCCACGCTAACCGCTTATGTCACCCACCTCCCCTTCTCTCTCTGTCACCTGACCCCACCTCTACCCCCCCCCCCTTCCCTTTGGTGCGCTTGCGCTTCTCCTCTGTTCATGAATCATGAGGAAGTTTCTCCATATCAGCAAAACCACTCCGAAACCACACTGGGAGCTATTTAGACAGTTCCGAATAGTTGGGATTGGGAGTAATCAATGCCTAATTCATAATTCCTAGGGTTAATCAATGCCTGATTTCATACTCCTCTCTACAGTAAACCTACAAGTATTGCTTCAGACAAATCATACAAGATGAATATTAACATATATATGATCTATCTACAAAACAACTGAAAAATAGGAGATGGAAATGTTACCAGTGCATCAAAATTTTGATCCTTTGTTCCTGTAGCAATCGCATCAGCTAACCTTGTTACCAACTGACATAGCACAAAAAAATATGTAAGAAAAAGACAACCATATTTCATGGTACATTCTAGTATTTTCTCAAAGAATGAAAGGAAAACTAGCTACTCATATAGCGAATACAAAGATTTACTACTTGCAAAAATGTCATTGCCAACAAGCCTAAATGCTACTAGTAGATGCCAATACAAGCATGTGATAAACTACAAAAAGACGGTAGCAATGTACCAGGCTACCAGTTTAAGAAAATCTACAATGCCTCAAGCACCCCCCACATATCTTTCATAAATTCGCCTGATTAACATCAACGCATTTCTCTATCCCATGCCATTGTTATTGTGCCAGACATTACCACAGGCCCAAGTAGAAAATCATTGTGTAAAGAAATTGCAAGTAGAGCAACAATATAAACAGAAGAAATTAGTGACATATCCTTCATGGTTGTAACAATTAGCAAAACCCCCAAGTTCCCAAACTTTGAATCAACACAAAAGCAAAGCGAACATAGTCGACCAAATCCAGCGCACGGATCGAGCCTTTTCCGAACAGATCCACCCATGGCCGCATGACTCAGACCGCCGCGCAACAAACGTCGTCGTCAGCGCAGATGGATTTTGGTGGGGGTGGTGTGGATTGAGGTCTTCGCCTCCCGCGGAATCCATCATCTATTGCTAATCCTAAACTGACAGCAAAAAACTACCCAAAACACCAGCCCAAACACTAAAATCCCACACGATTCCTGAACTCTAGAACCTCCCTGTCACTGCCGTTCCTTACATGGAGGAGGTGGAAGTGGGAGGCGAGCGATGCATGGTGATGCTGCTGCGGCTGTGGCGGAGACATCAGCCCCGGCTGCTGCTGCGGCTGCGGTGGAGACATCAGCCCCGGCTGTGACTGCGGCTGCTGAGGAGACATCAGACCCGGCTGCGGCTGCGGCGGAGACATCAGCGCCGGCTGCTGTTGGTGGTGGTACTGAAGAGCGTGGAGGTGGTGGTCGGGCTGCGGGGATGACACCAGCCCGCGGTAAGGGTCGCCGTACTGCTGCTGGTGGTGGTGATCCATCTCCCTCTCGCCCTCACGGCGGCGGCACGGCAACCCGAGCAGGAACGAGGGGAATAAAAGGCAGCAGCCGCGGGGAGCGGTTCCTCCGGCTGTGGATATGTCTCCCACTGAAATCGACTTTGGACCCGGCAACCTGGACGATTAGGGTGTGCGTTCAAGCAAATCGAAGCTGTGCTAAATGGTTGTATAACGAATTAACGATTTACAGCATAGTACTATATCTCAAGTTAAATAGAGATTTATAATTCTAAGATATCATGATAGATGATATATGCTAGTTCTCCTAAACTATCTATATGATGGCAGAAAGGTGACTATGATGAATTATGTCTCATGGTGTATATATCCTTTCATGCATAATATTTGTTGTGACACATACTTACAGTTAAAGATATTTATGTTATTATAAAACGCTCAAACGAGTAATAAAAAAATACATGTTTTCGTCTACAACACGCAATATCTCAAGAGCAAGGCTAACAGAGACGCCTGCTTGTCGGTACCAGGCGCTCCAGCTCATTCAAGCTGCTAAGTGGTGGTAGAGGGCTCAGTGTCCCGTTAATGGGTTGCTTTGACTATGCAGGAACAGTAACCGACGTAAGCACAAGAGCGACTTTGGACGGCCAAAAAGGTACATACGCCTGTTTTGAGCTAGCGACTCACTATACGCCTATTCCATTTTCTTTTCTCTTTTCTCGCTCCTTTACCTAGAATTTTGATGATATAGACATCTATTTAGCCTGCTGATAGATATTACTATATACTTGCTATGGCGACAATCATACAACACTGATATATATCGATTACATAACAAAGTCTATGGTTGCATCCATGGCCGAAAAATTATGCACCGACATGTTAGATTGAGAAGGCTTTGTGAAGATTGGCCTGGGATTGAGAAAGCCCGGCGCACCGGCGCACCCAGCTCAAACAAATTGTCGGAGCCCGGGGAGTGGGGCGTCGTCCTCCAGACCCAGCTCCCGGCCAATTTCTTCCGCACCATTCCCAACCGTCTCTCCCCGCCCCTCGTCCTTGGCGCCACCGTCCACTGTCTGACTGTGCAAAGAGAAGGGGGTCATCGCTCTTGACGTCAGCCAAGCGCGAGCCACGGTGATCGGGCTGCCACCAAAGTGCTTCAGCCAGGTGATCTGCCCCAAAGGCATGGACAAGGGGCTCCTGGTGTCCACGACGGACGGGAGGAGCCTGCTCGCCGCCGAGCCTAGTGTGCTATCCATGTAGACGCTGTGGACGGCGCCGGCGGCGAGCTGGTTTTGGCAGGTGGTGATCCACAGGCACGAGACTGACCTTACAACTTCCATCAAAAGCATTACCGAGAACATGAAACGTTTCTGATCATAGATTCCAATGTTCTATAGCTGTTTATGAAACTCTTGCTCATTCTAACAGCTCATTGTACCATACCAAAAAAAAAAAGGTAAAGAGCACCTACATTGCAGCTTGTTTTCTTTGTTCTATAACAAGCGCAACATGGAGATTGGGAGAATCTCTCCAGAGTTGCCAATTAAATACAGTTCTTCCAATTGGAGAGAAATACAGGGTCCCTGGTTTATTTGAGACTCGGAAATCAAAGGAGAAAAACCAATCTGTTGTGAGGTATATCTTTCTGAGATGAGTTATCATTAGCACTTAGTAGCAGCCATGTCCAGAATAGATTAGTAAACACGTGCTTTCGGTGGGAAAGATTCAATTTCGTCATCCAAGGTGTTCATGTGAACTGGCCTGTATGCAAGTCTAACCTTCTCGTTCTCCCAATACCTAAAAGAGTATAATTTTGTCAAATTTCATATTTACCAAATAAATCAGCCACCAAATAATGTCTCAAACAAGAATTGAAGGAGCAACAAAGGGAAGGCACCAACCCTAGCGAGTGCTTCATCCAGTTCTCATCATCTCTTGTCTGCACCAACAAGAGAAAAGGAAGCGTTACCAGAAATGTTCATACCATGTGCGAGGATGAGAGCACAAAGAATGAAAGAACTAAAGAAGCAACGAACCGAAAAATCTTCACGTGCATGAGCTCCTCTGCTCTCTTTGCGAGCTTCTGCTGAATGCATGGTTATGCATGCATTTATCAGCAGGTTTTCTAATTCTATGGTCTCTATCAAGTCCGAATTCCTGTGGAAATTCAAGATAAAAATGAGTGGTAAGTAAAAAACGTATAGGCTGAAGATGACACTGTTTACTGGTGAAGAGCCTACCATATTAAACTTCTGTCACTGATCTTGACATCATGGAAACTTTCCCATGCTTTGCTAATCAGTTCGCACCCTAATAAGATGAGTCATAACTCATAAGTTATACATACAGAGTTCACACTCATTGAATGAAATCTGACATAATTGCTCCCTAGCACCTGCTACTGATAGCTATTCAGATGGTCAGAATAGATAAAATATGGAGGGTATTCATACCTTCCTCGAGAGTTTCCTGTGTACGAAAAACTGCAGCATTGTTCTGCATAACACGTTGCATGTTGAGACGAATCTTTGAAGTAGGTAACGATCCATTTGCATTCCTCAGCTTATCCAACCAAGCAATAGTCTTCTCTCCAACACTTTTATCAAGAGGCTTCTGCTTCTCTCCTAGAATGTGGTGCAACAAGGGAATTCAATAATAACGTACAGAGAGTAAAGCAAATAGCAAGACACTATTCAGCAATTTTAGATGAACTTGCCTGGTTTGGATATCTCGGCAACCCTGTTTGCACAAGCTCTCCCAAATACAACAATGTCAAGAAGTGAATTTGCACCAAGCCGGTTAGCACCATGGACGGATGCACAAGCAGCTTCCCCAGCAGCCATCAGACCCGGAACAACTGCATCTGGGTCATCACCCTTGATATGCAGCACCTAATATGCAAGATAGCAATACAACCATCAGAGCATAAACAAGTGTTCGCTCAAATCATATGCCCATAATAATGCTAGTACTGCCCATATGAAGCATACCTCCCCATGATAATTTGTCGGGATACCGCCCATGTTATAGTGCACAGTAGGCAAAACAGGAATGGGCTCTTTGGTGACATCAACACCAGCAAAAATTGCAGCAGTTTCAGATATACCAGGAAGCCTTTCCTTGAGAACTTCTGGGGGAAGATGGTTGAGGTGTAGGTAGATGTGATCCTTTAGTGGTCCTGAGACAAAATGATGAGAAAATGTTAATGAGAACAAAAAAAAATCAAGTTGCTGCCTCAGGCATAAAATGAGAATACAGACATACCCACGCCACGGCCCTCCCTAATTTCCA
This sequence comes from Digitaria exilis, assembly GCA_015342445.1. Taxonomy (NCBI): domain Eukaryota; kingdom Viridiplantae; phylum Streptophyta; class Magnoliopsida; order Poales; family Poaceae; genus Digitaria; species Digitaria exilis. The sequence goes on along the minus strand of JACEFO010001754.1, from coordinate 1,206,570 downwards.
TTGTCATTGATCTCGAAACAACATCACGAGATGCAAGATCTTTAGCGGTTGGAGCATACCGTTCCATAAACCTCTCACCTTCACTGTTCCTAAGAATGCCACCTTCACCCCGAGAACCTGGAGAGGAAAAGATTAAGGCCATAGAAATTTCAATCCGACTAAGGACATAAGTCATGCACAAACAAGAGTTGTGAGCTTGAAATGTATGTGCCCAACAAAAAGCTGAGTTGTGCAACAACGAACCTTCTGTTATCAGGCATCCAGCACCATATATGCCTGTAGGATGGAACTGCACAAACTCGAGATCCTGCAGTACAAATTTGATAAGTATAGTCAAACCATACGGGAAAATTACCAAAACAACCAGGTTTAGTTCACAAAACTGACCTGAAGAGGCAGTCCAGCACGAGCAACCATAGCATTGCCATCACCAGTACATGTGTGAGCTGAAGTTGCTGAAAAGTAGGCTCTGCCATAACCCTGTTGAGATGGAAACAAAGGCATGCTATAAATAATCAGTAAATTAAAAAAAACAGTATCTAATACAGAGAGATTCTTACACCAGTAGCTAGAATTGTATTTGAAGCACGGAAACGATGAAGGGTACCATCCTCCATGTTTAGTGCAATAACCCCTTGGCAGGTACCTGAAAAAATGAGTCTGAATTAATCAACAGATTTGTAACCATGCAGTGATGGAGTAATATTATGACTACTGATACGAGCAGCAGCAAACCCCAAAAAGGAAATTAATGAGATGATAATCCTAATTTGCGACCATTAAAAAGGATCCTTCACTACTTGTTTCCAACATCACAAAGTTATATTTTGCAATAAGTGCAAGCATGTAAGAAATCACATTAACATTTAATGCAACTGGAAAAATAATGAATTAACAACATAAGCTATAGAACAATTAAACAACCACAAGAAATTAAACAAAAGGAAGGAATAACTGAATGATGAATCCGGCAACAAGTTTAACAAAAAAAAAAAAAGAAACTGTGGCTGGCACCAATGGCAGTAATTGAATACACAAAACAAAAATACCAGGTTTCCTGGACAAGCCAACACCAGCTTGCAACCACATGAACAAAATGCAAATACAGTGGTAAGGAAAATGAACAATGCATCCACATTTGAAACCTTTCTTTCTGTTCACCACACATCTTGGGTCCTCTATGGCGCCAGAACCAGAACACAACATTTTTTTTAAAAAAAATTTATAGCAATTAAAAAGGAAAAAGAATTGCATACCTTCACTGTCCATGAGCAGGTCCAGTGCAAAATATTCAACAAAAAACTGAGTATTGTGCTTCATTGCTTGACCATAAAGTGTGTGTAGCATAGCATGCCCTGTTCTATCAGCTGCACATGCACATCGATAGGCCTGCCCACCTGAAGATTACAAACAGGGAAATGAAAAAAATGGGAGATGAGTAAGGAAGATGCAACAAATGCATACTTCAAATCTTAAGATAAAAATTGAACAGAATAACCTTTTCCAAAGTCTAAGCTTTGGCCACCAAAAGCGCGTTGATAAATTTTTCCATCTTCAGTTCTGGAAAATGGTAAGCCATAGTTCTCAAGTTCTATAACAGCTTTTGGTGCCTCTCTACACATATACTGAATAGAATCTTGGTCGCCTAGATGAATATGAAATATGTCAAAGGAGTCAAAGAAAAGAAAATGTCAAGATGGAAAATATTTTCAATGTGAAATGAGAAAATGATAGAGCAAAACCTTATAGAAGCAGAATAAAGATTCAAGTTCTTGAAACATAATCATGAGTCATGAGAGGCTTGAAAAATATCTTTCTATAGTAACTTACCCAACCAGTCGCTTCCTTTGACAGTGTCATACATATGCCATCTCCAGTCATCCTCAGTCATGTTGCCAAGAGCAGCATTTATACCTCCCTGCCATTATATGTGTTAAAGACACAAGTAAAACCATTTGTGTTAATGGTACACAACCAAAGCTCATACAGCATTACCCAGAACTAAACAACCCAAAAAAACAAAATTTATTGCCACTAAGTGCATATCGAAGGCCTAGATTTACAGAAGGCTGCTAGATTTATCCATTTCCTACAGGGCTACTAAATTTCCTTTGCACGCAATGAGTTATGCACATTTTGATCATTCGAAGAATAACTAATGAGAGCAAAATATGTATCGAACATGACAGTAAGGCAAACAGCACGAACTATTTTACAAATAAAATCATCAAAATAACAAGCATCTTGGGTGTGAATCCTGGCATAATGTTGCAAATTTTGAGCAGTAACTCAGATGTCTTGCACAATGATGAGCGATCTAAAGTGGTCAAACTTCGGCACTTCTGGATTTAGACTCAGCTATAACGAATTACAATAAAACTCGGCGTTCAGGGGTCCTTTCTGAATAAACACCAATCCCGGACCCTGTGTCATGAGGAATATATTCCATCACATTCACACTGAATTAAGTGACCTATGGCCTTTTGCACATACAATTAGCTTTTCACAGAGAGAAAAAATTCACTCAGTTTATTCTTCTGCTGATGGTTGACATTTTAAATTATTTCATAAAGTTCCCTCCTAATAAAGTAACTTACACCAAAACTATCATATCAACAAGACCATGCACAGCATGTAATAGATCTAATTTGGATGCTACAAACTCCAAGCATACCCTTCTGACTAAATTCCTTCAATTTGCAGCTAATATGGCATATCAAGCGTTCACAGACCTGAATGAAAAAAGTAGCAACACAAAGCAGATGTTCCAAATTTCTCATGCCTGAGCTGCCACGGTATGTGACCGTGTGGGGAAGAGCTTGGTGATGCAGGCAGTGTTGAAGCCATGCTCGGAGAGGCCAATCGCTGCCCTGAGGCCCGCACCTCCAGCTCCCACCACAACCGCATCGTAGGTGTGATCCACCACTGTGTAGGACTGCAATAACAGGTGTGAATCCCAGTCAAACAAATCAAGCACTGCACACTCCAAAAAATAGAGGCAAGTTGCTAACGACTGAACCATCTTATAAGAATCACAGGAAGCTCATGACAAAAACTATTATGTAACAACACATAATTAATCCGCGACTGTCGATTCAATCCACACCTGCGGTGCTATTACCAGATTAAATCCCACAATTTGGGTCTATTTTTTTTAAAAAAAGTCGCACTTAAAAACACAGCAAAGCCATCGCTGTCACAATCACCGATCAAAAAACAACAGCTCGGAAATATACGGAACAAAAGCGGTGGGGGCAGAGGACGCGACGAATCGACGCGGAGCGCTATAGTGGTGGAGGCGAGGATATACCGAGCTCGTGGACAAGAGCCTGGAGGCCGAGACGGCGGCCTTGGCCTTGCGGAGGCCCCGCGACACGCAGCTGCGCCACATCTCGTAGATCAGGGCGGACCACCGCTCGGCCCTCGCGCGCGCGTGGAGGTTTTGGCTCAGGCAGGCGTGTGGGGATGGTACCAGCCTGGTAGGGGAGGAGAGAGGGGGGGGGGCTGAGGAGGATGGAACGGAGAAGGGAGGCGGCTCCGGCAGACCGGCACGGTGGGGGCGGCGAGGCGAGGGATGGGTGGAGTGGTGAGGTGAGGTGGGCCACTTGGCCCTTTCCTTGCCCTTTTTCGGGGGCTGGGGCCTGTGGGAGAGCGTGGCCACCGAATGGCCGGACGGTTTGGGCTGGACTCGATGTTGCCACGACTACGAATGTTCCTCCTTTTTTGGACACCGTGGCACACGCTTGTGCTGGATCGGTTTGGGTCCATCAAACTTCCCTCAGTTAAAAATAAATCGTTTTAATTTTAGATGTCCAAGTAAGATTTAAACATACTGAACGATTGGGATGACTAGGTCGAGAAACAAAAGCCTCTTAAAAATTCAAAGAGAATTTCTTCAATCATAAAAATAAACAAGAAGAATGCAAGTGCGACTTTCCTATCTTAGATGAGCGATCAACATGACGTCTCACGTGAGGTTAAAAAAAGGACAGCATTACATTTCCTCGTAACATTTTTATTATACTAGTATAGTGCCTGTGCGTTGCTACGGGTGATGCAAAACTCTATAATAAAGAACATAGAACATCACAAAAGACAACAATTTAATGATTTATTTATATGGTTATGCAGCAAAAATACTATGTTCTATCCATAACAATGCAAATTTCCCATGGTAAGAAGCATGAGATAGACATTTGTATTAAAAACAATTATATACACAAACACGAGCACAATAGATGCAGGGATAATGGTGATTCTCTATGCAACTATCACTGAGGAAAACATAAGAGGGTGATAAACCTCTATTGCCATCACCGAGTTTATGGCACACCTCAGAACCTAGACATGAAGATATTTCATAATCAATATCTATATTTAAAAAGTTTAGTTAAGATAAAAGTCTTTGCAAAATTAATATGTATATTACTTCGGCTTAATTTATTTATAGTACATGTGCAAATATAATACAAATATATATACTACGCACAATGGATTATATATCCATAACGTGTTACAATTGAGGACAGAATATAGGAGGTCTCATAATTAATTGAATCGGATTCAACTCAGTCACCCACACTGCAACACATAATTTTAATGTTTCATAATTCTGAGACTAAAAAAAATAACATAATTGTACCAGAGCTACGCATGGATGGTCCTGCATCATCGCTATGGAAAAAAGTTTCATTGTCATCATGAATTCCTTGTTTATAATTTTAAATAAAAAAATATAGGCCGGTTAAAGATATACAATTTTAAATAACAGCACCTGGTCGCGATCCTTCATTTTTCGGTGGCATGCTTCATGACGCCTTATCACCCAATTCCTTTGCTCTTCTGATAGTGCTGCACGTCGTGCCCTTGGCATTTCCCACCGGCGTTAGGATCAACATAGTCTAAAATCAACAGTGTACATGTTTTGTGCATATAGCTGAAATTGTATTTACACGTATAAGCATAAAGTGTCGTCATAAACATGTAAAAAAATGCGTACCTCCATTTGTCATATCCTATAGATCTTGTAATGGTTTTCGGCCCATTTATGCAACCCTGACAAAAGACCAATCATTGATATTCCAATATCATTCATTATTTTAATAATCTGCTGAAAGATAATATGGCAATCAATGTAGAAAGTTAACTATCTAGGCACCGTTTTACATCCTACAATATAATATACTTTGAACGAAGCTTACAACCATGGAGATGAACAAGGATTAATAACGTTTGAACCCTGAAGTCTATTAACTGAAACTACACGTCGTCAAACTGAAAAATGACAACAATATATGGTCACAGTTTTCCTCCCAACAATAGCTATAAGCTTATAATTCTGTGAACCATTCTTATAATAAAAGTCCATACGCACTCAATCCATCAGGCATCAACTACAATCAAACTAAAAGGCGTTAGCAAAACGGGCTCAGTCCATCAGACCTAGGATAATATTCTAATTATTCAGACAACACTTACAAACTTCTGGGAGCCACAGGCCACAGGGTGGAGTATGACCGTCTGTACGACGACGGGACTCGATCATCGGACGAACGCCGCTGCACAATAGGTGCAAGGATTGACGCACGATCGCCCTCGCCGTGGCCGCCGGACGACTCAACGGAAGGAAAGGAGAAGCGGATTAGCCGGTAACAGAACGTTGCTGCCGGGCGTCCTCGCCATGAGGATGGCGTTCGCACGGTGAGTTGTCGCAGGGATCCTGTCAGGACACCTGGCCGCCGAGAGGACACGATCGCAGGTCGTTGTTGTCTGGTCACCGTCGTCGTGAGGACGCCTGGCCGTGCTTCATCGCGTGGATGCTGGTCGGATGGGAGGACGTCGTTAGGGTTGACCGATCGCTGGGCACTGAGTTTCGGAATCGAGGGCGACCGTGCGCAGGGATGATGGCCCACGCGGCGGGTAGCGACGAGGGCGATTGGCCGGGAGAATCAGGTCTGTGGGAAAGCCGAGGGGAAAAGACGTGTTAGTCACGGGGGTTTGGAAATCAAAATCATCGGTGTCGTGACTGACGGGCGGACGAACAGGGATATGGAAATCAAATCCGATCGGTGTGGAAGGTGACCGAATTTGAAGGAACGAGATAGCGGGCGGCGGACTGCATCTGTTTTCCGGCTTCACGACGGGGGACGGTCTCGCGTTGGACTGGACGAGGGAAGGAAGATTTGAAAAACGGAGAAACGGGCGGACGACATGGGGGAGGGCGATGCGAGTTTGTCGGGCGACGGGAGAAGAGGGGAGAGCGGGAGGGGTTGTTCGGAGGAGGCTTCACGGCTTCACGATCGCAGGCGGACGCGACTCTCCCTTCCCGTCTTTTTAGTAGTAGAGATGGTAAGATGCTCACGCAGTCGATCATGATGTCTAATGCATCCACGATATTAAAGTCATACATAACGACAACTAAGATACCAAAGGTAATGCCCCGTTTGCTCGTCCTAGCAACACCGTTTTGCATATTAGTCCGGTGGTTATTAGCCACGATGACCATTTCTTTCATCCATATTAGTCCGGTGGTTTATGCAGTGGCAAAAAATTCTCCTTTATGAAGATATTTTTAAAATATATATTATTTTTTTAAAATGTTGATATTGTTATTTCACCATCTGATTAGCTGATCGCTAGCCTTGTTATTTCACACACAGCTGATAACTAACACTTCTTGTTTTGTTTAAAATATATATTTTTTTTATCTTTGTGAATATTTATTATACATGCTATGTACCATCGGAACGATCATGACTATTATTTGGTATGGAATGGATTACCAGTCCAAATTAACAGGAACGGGCCTAGTTGCTCCCAAATTAAGCAACAGAGCGAACGGGGGCATCGAGGGTGGCCCGACCTCGGCGGCTATGCCGGCCGCCCTTGCCGCGCCGCGGTCCGCGGTTTGGCCGCCCGTGGGGGCGTCCACATCAACGATATCAACCGAATTACGCTAAAATCCAATTCAAAGGGCGGGGATTGTACGTGTACCACACCACCGTCATCGTTCCCGTCTGCCGCCCACGGGTGAAGGCAAACGAAGCAGCCAGGCGGCTAGGTGCAATACAAAATCCGGAGGAGCTCGCGCAGGAGGCGAAGAGCAGATCCCCTTCCTCGTCCAGCGATCGCCCCTTCCTTTTCCGGTAGGTGTTAATCCGCCCCCCGAATCACCCCTCGACGCCCCCCTCAAGTCCCTTCTCGTAGTGGTCTCCGCCGGGTCGCCCCGATCCGCAGCCCGTCGGTACCGAAGCTCGATCCGGTGTTTGGTTTGGTTCGGGGCTGTCCGGAAGGGATTATTTGCGATTTCCTTGGTTCCAGGGCTGTTATTTGATTCGTTGCCTTTTCCTTTCCTTTGTTGCAGACTTGCAGCGGAAGAAAGCCATGGCGTCGCCGGCGCTAATCTGCGACACGGAGCAGTGGAAGGCCCTTCAGGTTCGTGAATTCGTGGTCTCGTTCGCATTGTGCGGGCTCTATGCTCGGATTGGGCTTGAAGGCTCACTGTTGCTTTCTGCTTTCTCTCGTGTGGGGAGCAGGGGCATGTCGGTGCGATCCAGAAGACGCACCTGCGGGACCTGATGGCTGACGCCGACCGCTGCAAGGCAATGACAGCGTATGTACCTCACCACATGTGCTCGTGATATTTCATCTCCTGTGTGCGTGCGTGTGTGGATTCCTTTTGCTTAGCTGAGCTAATCGGTGTTTGATTTTGCAGTGAGTTCGAAGGGATTTTTCTGGATTATTCGAGGCAGCAGGCAACCGGTGAAACCATTGACAAGCTGCTTAAATTGGCAGAGGTGACTCTCGTGCCACTTTTTTTTAATCATTAAAGAGGCACGGACTGCACTTTTGTGTGCTAATTTGGGGTATGTTTGGCGTGCTCTAGGCTGCAAAGCTCAAGGAGAAGATTGAGAAGATGTTTAAGGGTGAAAAGGTATGCATGATGATGTGAAACTGTCCTTCAGTTCCATCACAGATGATTATTTGGTATACAATCAGTGTGCCAAGTGCCAACCATGGGATATTTGGTACTTCTATCTCTTTTAGTGTGGATGTAATTATAATCTTACCATTTATCTGATTCATAATATTGGACAAATGCTATTAATATGTTTTAGTTGTCCAGTTAAAATACTCTAGTTATGTCTATAATAAGCCAATTGTTCTGTCAGATAAATAGCACAGAGAACAGGTCAGTGCTTCATGTAGCTCTAAGGGCTCCAAGGGATGCAGTCATAAACAGTGATGGGGTAAATGTGGTCCCTGAGGTTTGGAGCGTTAAAGATAAAATCAAGCAGTTTTCAGAGACTTTTAGAAGTGGATCATGGGTAATTTTCAGACATTTCTTGTACAAATTAAATGTGGCAGAAAGTTCAATGTTGATCGCTGGAACTGCTTGTACTACAGGTTGGGGCAACTGGAAAGGCATTGACAAATGTTGTGTCGGTTGGAATAGGTGGTAGCTTTCTTGGGCCTCTATTTGTGCATACTGCACTCCAGACTGGTAAACTGTTGAGCTCTCGACTCCTAGGTTCCCTTGAAACTTTCATGCATTTTGAACTTACACGCCAGATAATATTGCCGTTTTTCAGATCCAGAAGCAGCAGAATGTGCGAAAGGCCGGCAGCTGAGATTGTAAGTGTGTATTCAAAGTGTGCTCATTATTGTGTTTTAAGTATGTATTTGGAGCATGGATCTATGTGATTATTTATAACATCTCTACTATTTAGCATTAGTTTGATGAAAGTTGAGTGGCTATCTTGTCCATGCCTGTTGTACACTGTACCTGATGTGTTGCACCTATGCTTGCAAAGATTTTAACAGTCTCCATATAAATATTTGTGTTTATGTTAATAAATGATTACTGTGTTTTACTTTCAGATGTCATAAACATCTACTTAATAGCTCTTTCCACTCATGCTAAAAACTTCTACATGAAACTTTATAGATACTGGAATAAACCAAAGTATCCAAGCCTCTACACCTAATGCTATTTTACTGTGTTTATTATGATTTGGCGTCTGTCTTTTTATCATACTAACAGGTATGCAATCATTATGCTTTCATCTAGTAATTCATTTCCTATTTTGTATCAGCCTTGCAAATGTTGATCCAGTTGATGTTGCACGAAGCATTAAAGATTTAGATCCTGAAACTACTCTTGGTAATCACCGTGCCTCACATCAACATAGATTTTCTGTATGTTACTGATGAATATCAGCTGAAATTTTATAATTCTCGTCTAATAACTATGCAGTTGTGGTTGTATCTAAGACCTTCACAACAGCTGAAACAATGTTAAACGCTCGAACTCTTAAGGAGTGGATCATCTCTTCCCTCGGGTTAGTTTTAGCACCAGGAAGAACCTTTTTCACCAATTACCTTATCTTATAGCGATTTATTGATAAAATTCAATGATTCAGGCCACAGGCTGTTTCGAAACATATGATTGCTGTCAGTACTAATCTTAAGGTACTTCAGAACCTTCTTTTTGACACTCAAATTTTACTGAATCTTCTTTCTGAAGTACATCATATCTAGATTTGAGTTTAGATGCATGAAATACTTCATATGTATCATCTGTCTAATCTTCTAGAGCATTTCAAAATTGACTCTGATGTGACCAATTTCCAACTGTACCATTTCTGTTTACAAAGCTTGTGAAGGAGTTTGGAATTGACCCAAACAATGCTTTTGCCTTCTGGGACTGGGTTGGCGGACGCTATAGCGGTGAGATAATTGTTTTCTATATGAAAATTAGAGGCATAACTAGTGTTCTGTGCCATAACCATAGTTCAATTATGCAGTTTGCAGTGCTGTTGGTGTTCTGCCGTTATCTCTTCAGTATGGCTTTCCAATTGTCCAGAAGTATGCTTTCTGAACTTACATAGTTATATTTAGCTATCATCCTTAATAAATTTCAATTTTTTCCCTAAATAACCAGTATACAGCAGTATGTGTTTGAACACCATAGCTTCAAGTTCATGGCTGCCGAATGAGTTTCTGTTTCTTGAACAAATTACTCCTATACTTTTATTCAAGATCCAGGGTTGTTTATTTGACCTTCCACACAAGCGTTTTCTCCTTGATCTGTTTGTGTTAATTAAGACATATAGCCTGTGCTATGCCAAAGAATATGACAGATCATGGCACTATACAGTGACAAACAAAAAATAACTTATTTTGGGGAAGAATTTGTTGGATTTAAAGGGAAATATGCTAGGAATGCTAGTGCCGGTGCTACATCTTAAACAAATGTGTCACATGCTCGCAGCCTTGATGTACTTTGTTAAATGCTAGCATGATGCCACCCATTTAATTTGGTAGTCCATTTATGTTTACTAAGAACCCGATTCAGAAGTGTAAAGAAGAGTGATATTGTCATTAAATATTAATGCCATCCCCAAAACAAACTAGAAGAAGCACTGATGTAACGGTTACAGCATCTATGATCAATGTCCATCACAATTAACTGCACTTGGTCAGTTAAATAGGATGAGTAGAGTGACAGACAAATATGATAATAGTTCAGAAATGTGCTTTCAAAAGGAACTTGCTCTTTTTGTGCCATTAGAGATGGTAGATGAAGAGTCAACCTTATTCTGTGTGGCAAAAGGCCAAAATGTCATGTAAGTAGTGTCTCATGATAGTGGAATTATTGTAGGATATGAAATCAATGTATGGTGTTGGATTTCTTCTTGCGTTTATGACAACAAGTAAACCTTTGAATCAAACAATCTGAATGGAGTGGATTTTTTTAACGGTTGATTCTGGAATTGGAACCTCAAGTGGAATACATCTTTTTTAGATTGCATTGGTGTTCTTCAGGATAAGTTAAGAACCACCAAACAGGGCCTGAATCAAATCTTCAAATACCTAATATGTCTATTAACCATGTCCTGTATTGAAGTATTAATGATAATGTTGGAAACCAGAAAAGATCATTTTCAGAGTAAGAATATCACCAGTACTCTCTTGACATTTCTTTCTTCTTCTTTTTTCCTTCCAAAGATTTCTGGAGGGTGCTTCCAGCATTGACAATCACTTCTACTCATCTTCATTTGAGAAAAACATACCTGTAAGTGGCACTTTCATATGGTGGTTAATGATTTCAGATAATCAGCAGAATCAATGTCACAGGCTTGATCATTTGTGGGCAGGTACTCCTTGGTTTGTTAAGTGTATGGAATGTTTCATTTCTTGGTTACCCAGCTAGAGTAAGAAACTTCTTGATGGCCGTATTATCTCCATTTATGAATTAATTACTAGTATGTGTTTTGAGTAGACTTTTTTGTCCATTTGTTCTAGGCAATATTACCTTATTCCCAGGCACTTGAGAAATTGGCACCACATATACAGCAGGTACTTTACTCTTGTTTGAAGTATGATCTAGACAATCTCTTTTGGTTGTTTTTAGTCGTGGCTTGCTGACATTATGATCATTATGTTATAAAGCTTAGTATGGAGAGTAATGGTAAAGGTGTCTCCATTGATGGTGTTCCACTTCCCCTTGAGACTGGTGAAATTGATTTTGGTGAACCTGGAACTAATGGCCAACACAGCTTCTATCAATTAATACATCAGGTAATAATGTTACTTCCATACATGTAGCAACGTTTCCAACTTGGTAGCAGTTTTTAACGGTGAATTGTGCCGCTTGATCGTCATTATGATGTGCCTGACACATTCGGTGAGAGTATGCCATGGGAAGCTTCATAATTTCAGAATTGTTGAAATCAACTGGCAGTTAGATTTGATGACATTCAACTGTGCCCTTTCTTTTCTGATTTGTCATATGCTGGATTTATTATGCTATCATCCTGTTTGTATTTATATTTTTCTGAACTTTTATTTGCTTGCATTTTACATGTGTCCACGCTAAGATTCCAATAACTTATATAGCCAACACAGTTTGCAATCTGTATTGCTGTGCTTATTGATAAGTGATAATGTCTCAAAGCTTGTCAAACTTCTGAAATAAAACTGGAGGATAAGTCTTTCCACCTATTTTGAATATGTATCTTTATTGATTATGATTGTATTGAAACACACAGGGAAGGGTCATCCCTTGCGATTTTATTGGTGTTGTAAAAAGTCAGCAACCCGTTTACTTGAAAGGTATTCCCTAGTACATCTGACTTCCGATGCTGATGTTGACATTGTAATTCTTCAAATGCCTTTTGAAACAACTTACACCTATACATCCTTTATAGGGGAAACTGTGAGTAATCATGATGAACTGATGTCTAATTTCTTTGCCCAGCCTGATGCACTTGCTTATGGAAAGGTACATACGGGATGGTTAGATATATTTTGGACATGTTTTATAAAGTTTCTTGCTCTGCTTACTGAAACTGACTTTCTTTTTAGACTCCTGAACAATTGCATAGTGAAAAAGTTCCAGAACATCTTATCCCTCATAAGGTGATGACAGTTCACCTACATTACTTAAATTGATGAGTCAGCATTATGCTTAAGCATATATCTAACTTTTCTGATTGATCCATCTGCCACTTTTTTGTAACAGACTTTTAAGGGCAATCGGCCATCGCTGAGTTTGCTGCTGCCTACACTCTCCGCATATGAGATTGGACAGGTTTGTCACAAGTACATTGGCTACGTCATTTTCAATCCTCGATAGGATTCTGGGCTGATATGGAGAATTAACAAAGTATGTACTCTTCAGCTTTTATCCATCTATGAACACCGGATTGCAGTTCAGGGTTTCATATGGGGAATTAACTCATTCGATCAGTGGGGAGTGGAGCTGGGGAAGGTATGTGCATGGTCTTCTGTGTCTTGCTCCGATATTTTCATTTTGTTCAAAGTTCGAGTTGTGTCGAGCAACATGTGGCAAGTGCCACATAGCTTTCTTTGCCTGCTGACAAGTTTATATGTTGTATTCCTGACATCTGATTTTGATTACGTTATTCCTGGAACTTGATGTTTCAGTCACTAGCCTCTCAAGTGAGGAAACAGCTGCACGGATCCCGCATGGAAGGGAAGCCTGTTGAGGGCTTTAACCACAGCACTTCAAGTTTGCTAGAACGATATCTCGCTGTACGCCCCCTTTGCTATATGTCATCATTTCGTATTCTGGCCGTAATGGTAAATCAATACCCAAAGGACAATCTTGAAGCACTTACACTTGGCTTTTATTCTTTTTTGTAGGTCAAGCCATCGACCCCATATGACACTACCGTGCTGCCGAAGGTGTAACTTGAGATGTTTCACATGTTAATTGCTAAGTTCTTACTTGGCAAGGTTGAGCACGTCTTTTTTTTACTTTCCGGAGTTCGCAGCCAGTTTGGCAGTGCTGTAATCTTGCGGTTTTGTGTACACCTACTCCTTGGAGAAGAAGAGAAAACGTCAGATACTATGAATAAATAAATTTACTAGGGGCAGCATAAGGAAACCGAAGAATGCGTTTTTCCGAGTTTTTGGGCCCTGTAACATATACTCGTGGAATTACCAGGTTTAAACCCAGTTGTGCAGTTATAATACCATACCCGTGTCTTTTGTTTGCACTTTGGATTTGTATTATGGTTTTGCTGCCGTGGTTTATATGCTTTTATTACAAATGCACTACAGCTATATAATTCAACTTCTGAACTCTGAAGAGCACGGAAGGATGACTCAGAAACCTCTGTTCTCACAATCTCACTTCCCGTGCCACTGCCACTTCCAATTGTATGTTGTGAGCATTCTTGCGTGCTCTTTCCTGCTTGACAATGCGCAAGCGTATGGGTATCTCTGTTCATCTACACATTCTCCGTGTGATTAATATCGACATTCTCCGTGTGATTAATATCGATATGTACATCAACTTGCAGGCCGCGTTACATGCGACTGGTGGAAAAGAGGCAGGTTGCCGACGGACGCCAGAGGAGGACGATGGCGCAATCAACAACGGGGCGGCAAGCATGAATTGTAACGGCCAGGCGCCCAAGCGTCACTGGCGTACACGACAGGTCGACAGCTGCAGCTCGCCTGCTACCGGTGCGACTGACCCTTCACCGCACTCAGGTCGTCGTCGTTGTCAACGTCGAAGGACCCCTCGCTCCTGATCGGCGAGGGACGGCCGAACCCGGTGACCGCGCCGCTGTACTCCGGGATCGCCATGGACGCCTGCCTGATCCGCTCCATGTCTGCCGTGTACTGCCCGGGTGCCTTGCAAGCCTTGTACGAGGCTACCGCCACTGGCGCCGCCGTGTTGAACGCCATGCTCTGCCCGGGCCGTACCCCCTCGTTCAGGTCCTCCAGCAACATGTCCCCCTCCAACGCCCTCACGATCTGCAGGCAAGGCAACGTTGCCATTTCCGTCACCTGAGCTACCTACCCGCAGCAAGTTCTGGTGAAAACCATTGAAGTGGTGTGTGTGGTGGGCGGTGGTGGCCGTGCGACGGCGAGTACGTACCTGGCTCATCTTGGGGCGCTTCTTCGCCGAGTGGCGCAGGGCGGCCGCAGCACTGGCGACCAGGCGCGCCATCTCCACGGGGTCGTAGTTGCCCTGCAGCCTCGGGTCCGCGACGTCGTCGTAGTCGCCGTCGGCCAGCGCGCGCGACAGGGCCGGCCTCGCCTGCGGAGTCCACACACATGCAACAGAGGCAGCCCGGTCAGATCGAGCAAGCGCTGCGGTGGTAAACGATGCGTGCGCCAGGGGTGGTGACTAGTGAAGGATGACTTGCCCAGTCGACGAGGCTGTCCTCCAGGAAGGAGGTGGCGGTGCCGGTGTCGACGGGCCGTCGCCCCGTGAGGAGCTCGAGAAGCATCACGCCGTAGGAGAACACGTCCGACTTCTCCGTCAGCTTCCCGCTCGACGCGTACTCCGGCGCCAGGTACCCGAACGTGCCCATGACCCGGGTCGAGACGTGCGTGTTGTTGTCCGAGGTCAGCTTGGCCAGCCCGAAGTCCGCGACCTGGAAGACGAAGCAGCAGGAGCCGATGCAATCTGAGCATTGGATGTAAAACAGTGGAGACAGAATGATGATCAGAGCTAGCAACGGCATCTACCATTGCTTCGAAGTTGTTGTCGAGAAGAATGTTGGCCGACTTGATGTCGCGGTGAATGATCCGAGGATGGCCTTCATCTCAGCCACATCACGGATGAAATGAAATTCAGAACCGATCACATCACGTCATCACGAGACAATGCAGAGGATAGAAACTGGATAGTGATGCTCACAATCTTCGTGCAGGTAGGCGAGCCCTTTCGCCGCCCCCAGCGCGATGCGCAGCCTCGTCGACCACTCCATCACCGGCTGCCCTTTTCCTGCAACCCCCCAAAACACCTCAAGCCACGTCATGTGGCTCATTGCAACAAGTTTGCAACGAGGCAAACAACCTCTGTGCAAGTGCTTAATTGTAGTAACTGTCACTGACCGTGGAGGTGGAACTCGAGGGTCTTGTTGGGGACGAACTCGTAGACGAGCACGCGCCGTGCGCCGGCGATGCAGTAGCCGACGAGGGACACGAGGTGGCGGTGGTGAACCCGGCTGATGATGTCCACCTCGGCCTGGAACTCGCGCTCCCCCTGCCCGCTCCCGTGCTTGAGCTGCTTCACGGCCACCGCCCTGCCGCCTGGGAGCACGCCCTTGTGCACGTACCCGAACCCGCCCTGCCCGATCAGGTTCGCCGGCGAGAAGTTGCCCGTGGCCGCCGCGAGCTGCTCGTACGTGAAGAAGGTGCCCTTACCGAGACCCCCGAACGCCTCGTGTGGCGAAGGCGGTGTCGTCGGGCCGTGCCCGTGCGGGCTGGAGTACAATCCGGAGCTCATGTCGGCGGGCTGCGGCGCGTGCCAGCCCGGCGGGCCGGTGTCGCTCTGCCATTGCGGCTGCGGATCACTCGGGTAGTACGTGCTGTTGCCTGTGGTTGCAACGGCATTGGATGACCATTCGTTAACGTCAAGGAAGCAAGTCTTTGGGTCTTCACGGAACGCATCAAGAATCAACAGCAAACAAGAACCGTGACGAGCTGTGCTTTACCTTTGTACACTGATGACGAATCTGCGTAGTAATGCATGCGTTTCTGAGGTCTCTTTCTTCTCCTCGGCGCCGTCCTCCTGGAGCAGCAGACGCAGGCGGCGATGAGGATGACGAGGAGCGCCGCCGCGCCGGCCGCGGCGAAAACGATTTCCACCATCGTGGGAGCGCCGCGGTGCACAGAAGCCGGTGGCGAATTGCCACTCTCACGGGAGGAGCCTCTAGACGAGTGCTCCGGTGGAGGGTGGGTCTTGGCCGGAGAGAACGGAGCGCCATGGGACCTGGCGGCCGGCGGCGGTGACGAAAAGGAATCTCTGGTCTTGGATGGCGCCGGAGAAGATGCAGCCTTCGGCGGCGACGGTGGGGACGAGGAGTCCGCTGACGGTGGCGGGGCGGTTGAAGGAGAAGGGCTGTGGCTCTTCGGCGGCGACGAAACCGCCGGCGTTCTGGTCGAAGAAGAATTAGACGACATGACGCGCCACGAGACGATCAATCTGCACAAGCTCTCGAGAGTCGAGACCCAGCAGCGTATGTGCTCGCCCGCCGCGTCGGCGCCTCACCTACCGCCGCCGCGGCGGCCCTGACGGAGGATGAGCCGAGCAGTGGCGGCAGCGGTGAGGCCCGGCGCGGCCGTTGTTCCCCTGGCACGTGCGCGTCAACAGGGGGGCATTTCACCCGGCCGCCATCTCACGAGGGGCGAAAAATAGCAGAGGGGAGAGGATGGGAGGATTCCCCCATGGCCCATGCCCCTGCTGCTCGCTGCCCTGTGCTCTGTTTTCTGTTGCGTTCTGTTTGTGTTGATCTTGGCGGGTGGTTGGTGTTTGCCTAATCTGCAGGTCTCGTCGGTTGTGACTTGAGGCTGCGGGATGCATGGTCGTATGTGGGTCCGCCTGGTATACAAGCGTGACACGTAGGCGAGACCTTTGGTTCTTCGTCAACCTGCTATGGAACATGTGTCATTGGAGGCCGTCTGAAGACTAAGACATCGTTAACCGTCCAATTAAAGTGCTGTTCACTTCATTTATATGCTAGGTAGGGATTGCGATGGATTAAATCATGAATTGACTTATTTAGAAATCACTATATCCCAAGCAACCTGGACTGTAATTTATACTAACGCAGGATCTAAGCAAGTTCACACGTTCAGCTGTCTAGCGAAATTAGTTTATGGATATTTTCTAACCTGAAATTGGGTAGAGGACTTTCAAAACAGTGATTTTGCTTGAGGCATTGCTCCTTTTTCGAGGGAGTTTGCTTGGGATACCAAAGTTACAACTGCGAAAATGCTCATTATATGTAATAACATAATGGACGAGAAGCCGATGAGATCCGATGTAGTAGAGAAAATCGAAGAGGGGGAATCGGATGGGGCATCTTGCGACGCGCCGCTGTTGGAGAGGAGCTACTGCACCTTCTATTGGTTGAGCTCATTGTTGTGTAGTAAATGCTAGCGATCTGCCACCACCGCACATCAGGTCACCGTGCATTGGAGCCACCAACAGGCGTGACCATTAGCCACGCTCTAAGCGGAGAGAAAAGTACCCTAACTCGACTAAAATGCCCTCAATTGCCGATGATTAAGTGAGAGCCATTGTCATACGTTGGATTTCAAAAGATATGCTCATCTCCTTCCGAGTTAGGGTGTGTTTAGTTTCTCAAAAGTTTTCCAAAAAAACATTATTCATCCAACTTTTCCCTATTCATCTTATCCTTCCCACTCACAGAACATTATTCATCTACATTTTATTTTTAGTGAACAGTATATTTTTAGGGAATCTTTCCCCAATCTAAACACACCCTTAGCCTTTTCTTTTTATCGATGGTTCTTACTCCTGCAGTGATCGTTCCATTGCCATGCTTGTTGTGCTGTGAGCCTGGGACTCTCACATGGAAATATGGAATGCCACCCCAATCCTGACACAATAATCACGAGGTTCGTGAAGGATGGTTGTTGTGATTGGTAGTTTGGGCGTCCGGCACCCAGATCAAAAGATGTCAAGCACGCCACGAATTACGATCTAGGTGGTTGGGCTTCGGAGTGAAGTTTTTTTTTTTCAGCAAACTTTTATAATTACATACTAACCCGAGGGCCTGTACGCAGAACGCGTCACGTCACGTGAAATGCAGCAAGCTGGTTGGACGCGAATCCCACGTCTCCTCTGGCAAATCGGCCTCGTTAAGCTCGCAAACCCCCCACTCACTGCCTCTTCTCTTTCGCTCTCGCCTTCCCCTCCCGAAAACCCCATTTCCTCTCCTCCTCCCCCTCCCTCCCTTGGAAATCCCAGCCACCGCTAGGGCTTCCGACGACGCGGACGCCGCCGCCGCAGCCATGGCCGACGACGGCGACGGCGACCGCGAGAATGCAGACCCCAACCGCTGCTCCACCCCCGACGAAGCGCCTCCACCTCCCGACGGCACCGAAGGTAATTAGCCGATTCCCCTCCCCACCGCACCCGCACCTTCCCGAATCGCCGCGTCCTCTCGATCGGGCGCTCGGACCGAAGCGCCGAGCCGCTGGCGCGAGCCCTAGCTTGGTGGGGTAGCTTGATTTCCCTCTGGTGGCGTGGTTGATCGATATCTCGGTGCGTCCGTGCGAGGCGGAGGCGCGGCTCCGTGCGCGCTAGCTGTGCCCGGGTTCGCGCGCCGTTTCTGGGGCTTGTGATTTTTGAGGGGGCTTGGGTGGTGTGGGTGCGAATCAAATTGGTGAGCTTGCGACGCCATTTGGGTGGGGTTTTCTTTGGTTGGTTAGTGACGATCGACCTTACGGTTTCTGTCAGACTGAAAAGGTTTCTTTGGTACAGTGAGTTTGTATAGGGCATGGGTGTTGTGTTTTTGCATGTAGAACGTGTAGGACTACAATTTGGACTATGGATCGGTTGAATCTGGGTGCATCCAGCTTGTTGCATGCTAATTTTCTAGCTTTTGAGTTTTGACACATTTATTGTCAGTAATTTGATTGATGCCACGCTGTTGATGGTTGTATACAGTGTATATCAGTGGCATTACGTTCTACCCTAGATTGCTTGGGATATGTATCAGATAGATGTTATATTTTTTTTTTGTGATTGCTATGAGGTCTTTTTGGTCAGTAATTTACTTACTGGTACAAATCCTGCAGTGTACTGGCTCCAGACTTCTAGTGGTCCTTCAAAAATAGCATTTTCTGTAGACCCACTGTAGTGAAATACAAATCATGATATCTTATGCTGAAGCTACTGATTTTAAGTGGAAAACCTTATCATTTACTACTGTAACAACTAAGAACTTTATTTGTTTCCTTTTTGAAGTGGTTACATTGGTAAATGTTTGCTTCATTTTTTTCCAAGCAAATTCACATTAATGCACTATACATAGCATAACCAATATCCTCTTTCCTCTGTTACAGCTGTGCAGATGCTTTAATTCTGTGTTGTTTTTCTCATTTATATTTATATTTGATTGTAGACTGTCCATGTTTTGCCCATAAGCGAAGTATTTGATTGTCAAATGTGGAACTGTTCTCTTCTGTTTCTGAACACAATGGTTTTGTGCTTGCTTATGATACCATTTTGTTTCTGCAGTCAAATCGGACCTGGATACCAAGAGCACACTCTCTACTCAGTTGCTTGAACGAAAACTGGGGGAAAAGAAGGTAATAATAGTCAATAGACAAGTATATATGAGTGCTTGGACATCACAGATATTCTTTCAGTCTGTATAATCATGGTATCCAACTGTCTAAGAGGTAAATGGTAGATAGAGTACAGATATCATGTCCTAGACTCATGTGCTCTTGGGTAGAAGATCTGTATACAGCGCATTTATTTTATCAATAATTCAAACAACTTTTTTTCTAGTTGCACTTATTTTCCCCTTTCCCACAAAGATCTTGTGAAGTCAAGCTTGGTAAATTTCTATAGGGCCAGAACTGTTCTTTTTGCTATTTGCTCTGCTTGTAACAGATTGCCGTTTCTGTTTTAGTGATGTATTATATATTGATGTTCATTTATTTGTGGCAGGAGACTGGTTCACATGATATCCACTCTAATTCCACAAATACACTAGAAATTGGTGAAGAAATGAACAACACTGCAAAGAAAAGAAATGTTTTCAGGCCTTCTGTGTTTGATAGAATACCTTATCACCGTGACCGATTGTGTGATGATGATACCAAGGCGAATTCAGAACCCCATCAAAATCAGTGGCGGGAAAGGGAAAAGGAACATAGTGATATGAACAAGATGGGACGGACCTATGATGACTCCAGGCAGTATCATGATAGCCACCTGAGTCCACAAGAGTGTCGGGGAAGCTCATTTAGTAAGGAGGGAAATTATGACCAACACCGTGATAATAAGTGGAATGCTCGCTGGGGTTCCAGTACTAAAGATTCTGAAAATTGGCGTGACAGGTCATCAGATTCAGATAGAAAAGATTATACTCCCCGTGAAAAAGTTTTTTCTCACAATACAAGTCATTGGAAAGGTGTTAGCGATCCTGAGAAGGGGAATGAACAGAACAGTAATATTTCTCGATCATGGAACTCCAGCTATTTTGCGATCCGTGGCACAGGCTTTATATCTGATAATATTTCCCTGGCTCCACAGAAGTCATCTGCTTCATTTGGATACAGTAGAGAGAGGCAGGAAAGTGATAGCCCAAACTCTACAAGTGCTCACAGAAGGTTTACATCTGTTACAAGCAGAGTCAATAGTCGATCTTCACGCCCGTTCCACCTTGGCGTGCTTTCTGCCAGGCCTGGGGGTGCATCTAGAGACTCTATGCTATATAGCAGGATGAAATTGCTTGAAATTTACAGAACAACTGATGTTAGAAACTTTGTAATGCCATTAGATGCTACCGAGGAGATCTCACTGTGGCAAGAAGATCCTATGGATCCTTTAGCTCTCATTGCACCTAATGCTGAAGAAGTGGTAATTTTACTATTATCTCGCCTTCCCAGGCACAGGAAGATCATGTGATAATAAGATTCTTATCTCTTTTTTTTTCTTGTATTATTACTAGGTGATTTTGAAAGGAATTGAAAAAGGAGATATCACAAACAGTTGTGCACAAGCTTGCAAAGATGGTTCTGTCCAAAAAAGCAATCCAGATGTGGTGCCATTAGAACAATCAAACTTAAGTGAGAAGCAGCTCCTGACTTTAGTTTTCAATCTGCAGAAGCTCTTGAATCATGTGCTGATTGTTTTTTGCTCTCTTTTTGCAGCTGGAAGAGAAGATCAAGAAGGAAGCAGCCCCGGGGAAATAACCATCAGAACCAGAGGTATGTGGTAGAGCTCCTAATGTGAATTCAATATATTTGGTCAGTATCAGCTTCCTGTGTGATGTTCTTCCCAGGATTAAGGTTACAGTATTACTTAATATGCCCTAAATACAACCATTTCCTGGAACTTGGATGGATTCAGACATATGTTCATGCTTGCGAGTGACAAACTTACTGACAAAAACAAATTTCTCAATGTATCTAGCTGGATTTATGGTGTCCCTTTTCTGTTACAACCTTTTAAACCAATAGCTTATAACCATGTCCCCACGGTTTCTTGTAGAAATAAATAAAAGGATAGTATGCTTGCAGGATTGATATAGCTATGATTGTTGCACCCTAAGAACTGTGTCTGTGGATAATACCTAAATCTGTTGAATTGGTTCAATCCTTTCCTTCATTTTATTTCTTCCGAAGTTACATCTTCCCAATAAAATTCTATGTGTACCAATATTGTGGATAATCCATTTTGCTGCATTTTGCCTGCATCTGGGGTCCTTAGCCAGTTAGCCTTCAAAATTGTAATAATGATACTATGCATTACTGCTTTACCTTCCCACATAAATCTGTATAGATTATTTACTAAATTGTATCATCTCTGATGTCTGTCTTTGTTAGGAATTCCTGAGGGTGCTGATTTGAGCGAGCGCTTAAAGTCTGATAAATCTCCTTGTAATGCTCCACAAGAATCTGAGTCTGTTGGTGGTCATATCCACGGGTCATCTACTGAATTTGGACAGCAGTACAATGTCTTGGACCCAGGAACTGAAGTTGGTGAAATGGTTGGCGTAGATGACATTGTCAGTCCAGAAAACCTTTCTTTATACTACAAAGACCCAAAAGGGCGAATCCAGGGTCCTTTTTCTGGATCTGACATCATCGGTTGGTTCGAGGGTGGTTTTTATGGTATTGATTTACCAGTCCGTGTTGCAAGTGCTCCATGTGATTCACCTTTCTTATTACTTGGGGATGTCATGCCACACTTACGAGCAAAGGTAAGGGTGCCTCCAGGCTTCAGCAATGCCAAACCAAGAAGTATGCCAGAGACCTCACATCTTGGAGCGGCTTATCTTGAGAAATCTGTCTATGGGTCCATAAACAAGAATGGTAGTGTGACTGAAGCTGAAAATCACTTTGTGGATTCTCCAATGTCTAGCTACACCCAGAATCCCAGAGCAGAAACTAAACCTGTTACTGGAGGTTTGTTTCTCATCATTGTCATTCTTTATGCCCATTTCATTACATTTTTCTTTATCTCTGTCTGTATATGTTGTGCCTGTCATGATGCGATGCTATTTTCTTTTGATTTCAGGTATGGATGAATGGAGCTGCAGTACATTTGGCAACCTTTTTGTTTCTGGTGGTGAGAGTGTGAGCAACATAAACTATCATGCAGCACAGAAGAGGCAATTAGAGAGAGAAAATCCCTTTCAAATCGAAAGTGCTATCACATCAGTTGCACAGACACAAGAGAAAGATTCAGGCCAGTCAACTTCACACACAACATTGTCCCGTCCAATGTTTGACCCTTCAAGTGAAGCTTTTCAAGTTCAGAGTGTTGACCTGTTCTCAATGCTGCTTCCTGCAATAAAACATGAAGCACCTGCTGCTAATTCTGGATTGCCACTGTGGTCAAATACTCTAGACTCTGGAAACCTGCATCCTGGTATGCATGGTATAGATCTTGCTCAAGAGCATATTGACAAATCTCAGCAAATAGGTATTGATGCTCAACAACATTATCCGCTAACACAGAATCAAGCAACTTTGGCTTGTTTGAATTCACAAAGCACTCAGCCAGAAAAGTTTCTTAGTGAAATATCTCAGGATCCTCAGTTAAGCATATTGCAACAACAGTATCTTCCATCAGAGCTACAACTGCAGCCACTGATGCCCGGAATTCCTCAACCTCAACCTCAACCCTCTTTACTGAACAACATGCTACAGCTCAGGCAGCAGGAGCAGCAACACATTTCACAGGTTCCACCTGATGATTGTTCTGTGCAGCAGATTTATGATCCTCATGGGACATATCTCATTTCCTTGTCATCTGGTGATTGTTTGAAGCTTTGTGTTCAAAGGACGCAGGAGATTCTTGAACTTGCTCAGAAGTTACCTGGTCATAGTATGAATGAGATGCAACTGCCTAGTCACGCAAGTGTGCAATTGAGAGACACAGAAGTTATTGATTTCTCAGAAAGTTGGGGTCCTGCTCTGCCGTTGCCCCATGAGATGATGGGCCATGCACCTCGAAAAGAATGTTCTATTAGTTCCATGCAGGGCTTTGCAGTTCTTGATGCTCCTTCAGGAAAAGAAAGTATTGTAGACTCGCCATCTAAGAAAAATCCGAGTTCCAAATCCATTGAGGAGAGCAAGGGGACTGTTTATGAAGATAAAGGTTTTCCTCGATCATATCAAGAACTTTCAAAATCAGAAAATGTGTCATTTCATATCTCCAATCAAGTTCATGGTGTGGAAATTTCCACTAGCCAATCTCAGGCATGGAAACCTAGTCCAGGTGTTAGCACCAAATCACTGTTGGAAATTCAAGCAGAGGAACAACTGAAATCACAGAGGGAAACAGCCATGGAAACTTCTGAAGTAACTACAACAGCCCCTTCAGTGTTATCTATTCCTTGGGCTAGCTTGGCTGAAACTTCTGAGCAAAAGTTTGGAGATGGGAATAAATCTGTGGGTGATCGAGAAAGTGTCAATATATCACGGACTAAGAGAAGTCAGTTGCATGATTTATTGGCGGAAGAGCTACCTGTAAAGTTGAATGATATAGATACTGTCATCATAGATAGTGCTGATGATACAGCATTTCCTCCTTTGGCACCTTATGGTACTCAGCGCAATGCTCATTATCTTGATGATGGCGATTTCATTGAGGTCAAGGACACAAGAAAGAAAAAGAACAAGGCAGAGAAATCCAAAGGTTCTTCAGTTAAAGCCCCGCCACCAATTGATTCTCTTAATCCGTCGGTGATATCTGTGCCCATTGAAAAGGGAAATTCTGGAAAGCAAGCCCAGCAAGAAAAGGATGAACTTGCTCCTGAGCCAAGAGCTCCATCTCTGGGAGATTTTGTTCCTTGGAAGAGCGATGAAGAAAATGCTGTACCTGGTCCAGCATGGCTTACTGATCCTCAACAGGCGCGCAAACCATTGTCTCTGAGGGATATTCAGATGGAAGAAGAACGAAAATCAGATAGTCTGCAGCAACTAGTACCAGCATCATCCCATGCAAAACAGCCTATGGACCGGCAGTGTCATGGGAATGATTCATCATGGCTAGGTTCTGGATCACCTCCATCGGGGGTTACTGATACCCTCCCAATGACATCCCACGTTTCCAGTCAGTCCTACACTAGTTCTGACGAGGATTTTTTTTGGGCGCCTCATGAGCATGCAAAGCAAGATAAGTATGTTCTTAGCTATGGTACTCTGTAAGCTTTTTCATCAGTCTTATCAATGAAAATTTGGACCTTGACCTTGCTGAACTTATACCCTCTGCTAGCTACTAGTCTAGCTAGAGGCCCGTTCACGACTAATACCCATTAAATAGTAGGATTTTCTATTAAAGTTGTTCTGCTTGATGTTAGAGTTTCCTGATTTTTTTTGCTTGATGTAATCAAAGTGTTTGTGATCATGCAGTGTTTACGCTGATTAACTTCTTCAGTTTGATGTCCACAATTGTAGCTGCCATTATCCCATTTGTATCTGTGAAGTCTCTTATGTGCATCTTGATACAATGATACTCCTGTGCTATTTTTTTTTGTTCACGAGTAGAAACACATTAGTTTGGTTTCCAACACTTCACTAGATTAGACGATAATGTCCAGTCATGGTGCTCCCTCCAATGCCTGTATGATCAGTGTTCATCTTGCTTCATTAGAACATACTGCTGTTTCATACATAAGGCTGCTGTATGACCATAAGGCTGCAGTATGTTTTTGTATTCTTAATCTCATACATCGTTTGATTATTCATAAGAACAAGTTGGGGCTACATCCTTATGGTCCTTATAATTAAACAGAATAATAAAGCCATCTAGAATTTGTTCTTTTGACCCTTTGTTTCATGCATTCTTTGATACACTGTAAATTTATGCGCTCTGTAATACATAACCAGGTTGGAATTCCAATCTCCAAGTCAGAGGGGAGCTTCTGTGATCAATACTACATCTGCTGCATTGGACATTCCGATGAAAGGGAAGAAAGGTAAAAAGCTGAGCTCATTGCTTTTGGGGTTCAAGGTTCACAGCAACAGGATCATGATGGGCGAGATCTTGCGTGCGGATGATTAGACGGCGCAGAGGGGACTGTTATACATAGTTGACATGTAGTAGAGTCACGACAGCCATCAATTCGCTTACTGATGCACATAGCTTACTCTTCACATCACCTTTTTAGCACGGTCTTTCTTCATAGGAGACGAGCTTTCTACACCTGCTTATTAGTAGAGCAGATCATCCACTGTCATGGTTTCACGGCTGAAGCGATGGCATTTGAAATTGGGGCGACAGATTTGGTCTTCAATGGTTGTAAATTAAAATTCGTGTAATATATTTGTTGCTGGGCAGATTTTGAGAGACAATACTGCAAGTCTGGGGCTTCGGGAGTCCTGGGAAACCATCATCAGTTTTCACTATCAGAATGGAATACTGCAATGCCTGGTTTTGGCCATTCTGGGAACAGTTCTTTTTTGTTCTAAGTTTTAGTACGTGATATTGCACAATGAGCACTGGTTTGACCATACTACACTGGTTTGACCAAAATCGAAGTCTTAACAAACAGCACGAAGTCTATCTGCATTGTTCAAAGGTTGATAGGTTATGAATTTCGTTCAGTTAGGTATCTGCAATTCTGCGTTGCTGCTGGCATTTTAGCTCCCGATAGCAGGTTGTTCGTTGTTGATTTATGTCAAGTTTATATTCGACTCTGGAAGTTCAATTTGATGACGGTGAATCGGAAATATAGGAGTGAATAAACCAGTTATAATCACATAGCCAATAATCGAATCGAACGAGATACAATCCAAATTTAATTCATGACACAACACTACTAATCCGGCTGGCGTACATCCGTTATTTGGACACCGGGGACTACTTGACTCCTAAAGACAAAAGAGAAAGATAATCGCAAGATAGGCGAGCAGGTAAACCACGACGCTGAAGCTCAGGTTGGCTGCGCGGTGCTCGCCAGCAGCACGCCTGCCCTGCAGCACCGACTCGAGCGCATCGGCCGATCCCACCAGCGCGCGGTCCAGATCCTGCAGCGCCAACGCCAGCCGCCTCACCTGGCGCTCCCTCTCGGCCGCCGCCCGCGCGATGAACTGGTCCACCGCCTCCCCCGCGCCGCTCGCCGTCGGGACCCTCGGGATCGCTGCGCCGGCGCCGGGCACGATGGACGCCTCCTCCATGGCGACGATGTCGCCGTCGCTCGAACTCTCGGTGCTTTCGTGGTCGCTCTTTTCCGCCTCCCAGTCGGAGGTATCGTCGTACTTGGGATCACCATGGGAGCCCGGTTGATCCTCTTCGACGGCAATGGCTGTGACCGCCGGTTCAGCGACGGCGCTGCCATCGTACAGAAATCTGATATCACAAACAGCCTCATCGTCGCTCTCTTCTTCGTCGACGCTATCAATGTCATCGTTGCTGTCTTCTTCGTCGGAGAAATTCATCATGTCATCTTCTTCCTCGTCGCAGCTGCTACCACCGTACAGAAATCTGACATCATAAACAACCTCATCGTCACCTCCTTCTTCTTCATCGTCGCCACTATCAATGTCATCGTCGCTGTCTTCTTCTTCTTCTTCGGTGCATTCCATCACGTTATCTTCTTCCTCGCCGCAGCTTTCTTCTTCTTCGGAGCAGTCCATGTCATCTTCATCCTCGCCGCAGCTGTCTTCTTCTTCTTCTTCTTGGGAGCAATCCGTGTCATCTGCTTCCTCCTGGGCGCAGCTGTCCTCTGATTCAGTACTGGAAGTGTCACAGTCACTCTCTGCCGTGTCAGAGTCACTATCAATGTCATCGTAGCTGCGATGAAAACCCTCGGAAAGCTGCGGGAAACAGACTTGCGGCAAAGTTTGTGGCATTGGGCTATCGAAAAAGAACTCGGTGAGCGGCGTTTGGACGACCCTGCTTGCTCTCGGCTCATATGACACATTGGCTGCCTCTTCCATGTCAGAACCAGTGTCAACGTCTTCATAGCTTCGACGACCAACAAACTCCGATCGCTTACTCTGTTCCACATCGATTGACACTTCCATGTCAGAACCACTGTCAACGTCTTCATAGCTGCGACCAACAAACTCCGATCGCTTACTATGTTCCACATTGACTGACACTTCCATGTCAGTACCACTGTCAATGTCTTCATAGCTTCGACGACCAACAAACTCCGATCGCTTACTCTCTTCCATGTCACTGTCGACATCAACGTCATCGTAGGTTCGAGGAAGGGATTGCAGGCGCTCCTTTTGAACCCTGGCTTGCTCAGCATGGTGGGTGAACATCCCAGCAGAGGTTACGACGTCAATGTAGCCGTGAACATCGTCTTCTTCAGACTCGTCAATGTCGTCGTACGAACGACGGCGAGGGAATGCTGGTGGTGGTTCCTCCTCCTCGTCTTCAGACTCGTCAATGTCGTCGTACGAACGACGGCGAGGGAATGCTGCTGGTGGTTCCTCCTCGTCTTCAGACTCGTCAATGTCGTCATACGAACGGCGAGGGAACAATGCCGCTGGTGGTGGTACCTCGTCGTTAGCGGCGGCGCTTGCTTTAGCCTCGTTGGTACTATATTGTCTGGTCGCCGGGATCTCGAAGCAGTCTTTGCTAGAGCTCTCGTCATCTTTGTTCTCGTCGTCGTCCTCCTCGCCAGAGTTCTCCATGTCCTCCTCCTGCTCCTCGATATAGATCTCAGCGCCGCCATCCCCCTCGCCCCCAGAGGTCTCACTGTCCTCCTCGTCCGAGCTCTCGTCCTCCTCCTCTTCCGACCCAGAGATCTCATCAGTGTCCTCTTCCTCCTCGCTGTAGCTCTCGTCGTCGTCGTCGTCCTCGTCCCCAGAGCTTTCACTTTCCTCATCATCATCCTCGCTAGAGCTCTCTTCGTCGCCGTCGTCGTCCTCGTCCCCAGAGGTTTCACTGCCCTCATCCTCATCCTCGCTAGAGCTCTCGTCCTCGTTGTCGTCATCCACGCTAGAGCTCTTGTCCTCGTCTTCCTCGCTAGAGCTCTCACCGTCATCGTCGTTCTCCTCTTGCCCAGAGGTCTCACTGTCCTCGTCGTCCTCCTCTTCCTCATCAGAGCTCTCCTCGTCGTCGTCGTCTTCTTCTTCATCCCCAGAGGTGTCAGTGCCGCGGTAGCACTCGTAAGAATCGTAACAGCAGTCACTATCGTCGTCCTCCTCGTCACCAGAGCTCCCCATATCTTCCTCTTCCTTCTGATCATCCACCCCCTCCTCACCAAATCCCTCGGCGTCCTCCATGCCACCGCTTCCCACCACCACCTCCGGCACCTCCTCGCACGGCGAGACAGTAGTAGCGATCTCCAACTCCAACTCTTCGTGTGTCGCCGTGTCTCCGCCGTCGTCCTTCACCTTCACATCACCCTCACCACCTTCCGTGTAAGAAGAAGAAGAAGCCGAGAACGCCTCGCCGTACGAGACCACCTTGAACAACCCCGGCGGCGCCGGTTGCTGCACGGCCACGGCGGCGGGCTCCATCGTCGTCGTCGTCGCCGGCGGCACGTCGGTGGCGACGGCCGGGGGAGAGGCCGCGGCGGCGGGGGGAGGGAGATCCTTGCGGGCCCTCACGATGGCGAACCCGCCGTCGCTGCCGTCCTCGGACGCGCTGTCGTCGGTGACGTGCACGCTGCTGCCTCCGCCGCCGTCGCTTCCGTTTCCGGCGCCGGCGTGCAGGAAGACCCAGTCCACGATCGGTTTCCCTAGGAAACTCATGATGATGCACGATCGACGAATTCGTGTGAATTTACGTAGATGCGAGCTTGTTTGATTCCAAGGGCGCAGATCGCCGCGCACATATATGGCACGCGCTAGGCATCATGGATTTGACTCGGACCCAGCCAGGAGTTCGGATCCTATCGCGGCCGGCTGACACGTACATACATCCGAGCTGTGGTCGGTGAGGAGCCCACGAGACGTTCGCTGCAGCGCGGATTGTTTTTTCTTTCTTTTTCCTTCTAATTTTAGGTGCGTTTAGTTTAGAAAAAAACAAAAAAAGTATTGTAGGTCGGGAAATATATTCTGTGAGTAAAAGTAATACGATGAATAGGAAAAAATTAAATAAATAGTGTTTTTTTCTTGTGTGATCTATACGCACCTTTATACTGTATTGAATTTATCAACTCAAATTCCACACAATGAACACGCAGGTCTTTTTAGACTATTAGGACTAGATATTTTACCTATCCCCGATGGCCCGATATGGTTGCAGAACATTTTCGCTTCCAGTTGGCAGTGACTTTATTTGCCACGTCATCGGTTTTTTTTTCTCGGCTCTGTTAAGGCAGGTAGGACATGGCACGACCGTAAAGCAATGCTAATTTGTGTTGGCTTTTGATAATTGATACGCTAATCGCACAGATTAATTGGCACACATGAAAAGAACGAGACAATAGTGTATTTGTGATAACCGAGCGTGTTGGCCATCAACAAAAGATCTAGCCGTGGATAGTTTTTTTTTTTATCAACTTGCCTCCCCTTGTTCAGTCATTCACCACTGACTCAGCCAAATCGCAAGCCACCAAGTTTGATACAAACTCTGGGAGGGGATCAAGCCAAACACAGTCTTGATCCGGGTCCCTGGACAAACCATAACGAGCTAACTCATGTGCACACCCATTCGACGATCTAGGACAAAACTTAAACACTACACTTTCAAAGTTCAAAGAAATAAACAGTCTAGCCTCTTGGAACAGGACACCCGCAGTCGAAAGATCATAGGAGGAACTTGACATTGCCGAAACCAACACTGCACAGTCAGATTCAACCTCAACACGCGCCATCCCTTGGTCTGAACATGCTTCAAGAGCACGTAGGCAAGCATGCATCTCAGCACATAGTGCATCATGCACCGCCGGTAACCTGCCAGCTCCGGCTAGTACCGCGTCTCTATCACTTGTACGAACAATATAGCCCCAACCCCCTACCTTCTCCGATTGGAGATAGGCTCCATCAACATTGACTTTCAGAATATCCGGCTCCGGGGGCTTCCACTTAGCTTTTCTTTTATGAAGCTTACAAGTTTGTTGTGGGCTCAACACTTCGGCATCGACGGTCATCAGGGTTGCTCTCCTAAGCACCTCATCTATCTCCGGTGATCCTTCCCCTGCGTTGGCTTTGTTTCTGGCATCCCACCATGCCCACATCAGCATTACAGAGTTGACTCTCTTGTGATCATCCATCGACAGCAGAGTTTTGACGACCTCTTGGCTTGTTTGTAGCTGGAGAAGATACAACCTTGTGTCTTCTAGCCCGGCAGCCTGCCAGCATTTCTTCACCATCTTGCACTTAAAAAAGCAATGTCCACCATCTTCATCAAGGCGCCAACAAACTGGACACCTCGTATCAGCCTTCACACCCCTTCTTGCTATTGACCACCTCAACGGTAGACTATTATGAGCAAGGCGATGTAGGAAGTGTCTGATCTAGCCGTGGATAGTTATGACTGATACGATTACCAACAAGGCCACAATGAGTGCTTGTTTCGTGTGAAGAACAACTACCCCCTGATTTAGTGATTTCACTTTATCTTAGCTTTATTCCACTCCCACTCCCTTTTGACAGCGGCATGACTCGAAGATAGGGAATCTTCTCCAACGGCACGACTGACTTTTGTGAACTCTCATGCCTCATCGCTCGTCGGTCATATCGATGCTAGAACGAACAAAGCCACATCGATCTTGTCTGTTTGAACATGGGAAACGACGAACGTCCACGTCCTAAATTGTCAGCATCGATCTTAAACACCCACAAACTGAACTTCACGTTCAACTTTCGTGCGAATAATTTGCCGAAAAATGTCTCACATGTATAGTATAGCACAAGCATGTTCGGATTGACTATGTACAACTAGCAGCTCAGACAGATGATTCCTCCAACGAAATCACTTACAATCACAAGCTCGATTATTTGCCGATATCGTCGTAGCAGACCAGCAGCAAAGCATACTAATAACCACTGAAAATTCGATCAACACAAGAAGTTACGATCACGACGCGACCCCCTCCTGATCCTCCTGCGGCTCCATGAGCACGACGGGCGCGACCATCGCGAGCGTGTTGGTGTGCGCGACGTACGCCGCGGCGCCCCAGTCCGTCCCGGCCGGCTCATCCGGCAGGACGGCCTCCCGCCGCCGCCTCGTCACCGCGTCGAACGCCACCACGCGCCTTCCGTCGAGCACCACCACCTCCACCTCCGCCGCCTGGAACGGCAGCAGCCTCACCTCATCTCGCGCCATCCAAAACCCTCTTGGCCTCACCGCCGCTGCAGCGGCAATGGCCATG
This sequence comes from Digitaria exilis, assembly GCA_015342445.1. Lineage (NCBI taxonomy): Eukaryota > Viridiplantae > Streptophyta > Magnoliopsida > Poales > Poaceae > Digitaria > Digitaria exilis. The sequence goes on along the minus strand of JACEFO010001754.1, from coordinate 1,174,804 downwards.
GACCCCGTGTGATCCTGCTCCGCCCGATGCGCCGCCTCCTCGTCGGAGTCGGAGTCGTAAGCTGGCCGCGGTTGCCAAGGCCGGTCCAGTATCTCCGCGATGGAGACCGCTGCGGTCACCTCCCAGCCATCGTGCCGGTGAAGCCGGAACACCATGACCTCGTCGTCTCCGGTGCGCACGGCGCAGTGGAGAGTCCCCGCGGCGGAGCCGATCTCCCACTGGGCGCTATCTCCAGGGCACATCACGAGCTGAACTCGCCCGGTGACGGGGTCGTACCCGACCGCCGTGCCGATGGCTGTGCGCCACCACGCGACTCCACCGGCGGCCACCCCGGTCGCCGGGATGAGCCCCTCGGCGAGCGCGACGGCCTCTGCGACCCACCACGCGCCGCTCACGGAGGTGAACACCGCGAAGCAGTAGATCCCGGAGGACCCTCCCGGCGCGGACGGCTCGAAGGCGCAGACGAGCGTGAAGTCGCCGCCGAAGTTGTAGACGCCGGCGTCGAAAACGACGACGATCGCCGGGCGTGGCCACTTGATCCGGCACGGCGGGCATGGGACGCCCACCCAGGATCCCGTCGCTGGGTTGCAGACGAAGTAGGCGTCGTCGGTGGCGGAGAAGCAGCACGCCACGCCGTGCGACGAGGAGAGCATGGTCGGGGCCGACGAGGAAGGGAGGAACGCGAGCGTCGGGGACGGCACCGTGTCGGCGACGTCGAGCGGGAGGAGGAATCCCGAGGCGGATGATGATGGCGGTGGGGAAACGAAGAGGCCCGAGGCACGGCGCGGCGCGGCGGCGTGCGCGACGGCGAAGAGCGGGGAAGAGAGAGCGCGCGCCCAGGACGGGTGCACGAGGCGCAGGCGCGCGGCGGCGGAGGGAGGGAGGTGGACGAGCGCGTGGTCACGGAGCACGTCGGCGAGCGGCGCACGGATGGCGCGCGCGATCGCGGCGTCCCGCTGCTCACGCAGCAGCAGCAGCCGACGACGCCGCAACGCGTCACGGCACGCCCGTGGCTGGTCGCTGGACGGCGCGTCCGCGTCGGCGCCGGACATGGCCGGTGGTGGTGGCGACTGGCGACGGATCAGTGTCTGCTCGATCCTGTAACCGTCGTCCTATTGGGAGTCAGGGCAAGGATCGGTGCTTGGTAGTGGACGCGTACGTGGGCCGGGGATCCCGGAAATTTCCCTGCCGTTTCGGATTCGTTGCCGCGAAGGTATCGCGTCGCGCGGCACGGGCGGGGCCCGCTGACGCGTTGACGCGTGCCGATGGGTCGGTCCAGTCAATGCTCCAAACACAATGCGCCAGTCTAGCAGGCTTCTTGCCTTTGCCGTGGACGGTGGACTCGTGGTGCTCGTCTCGGTCTCGAGTCACTCTTGAGTCTTGACGTGGTGGGTGGTCAATGCTCCAAACACAATGCGCGGGGCCTTGACGACGGCTGCCGTGTGGTGCGAGGAAATTAAGGAAAAAAATTCTATGCAGCCCGGATGTAAACTCTCTCCGTGCAGCCCTGCGACGGATGCATGACGCGTGGACGCCCAGTCAATCATACGTCCGTCTAGTTTGCGGCTCCCGCTCGGCGCGCGGCTTCAAGCGCAGGTGCCACAGACACCCGCGGCTCGGCTCCACGTGCGCGGACGGCTTAGTTGCAAACATAAAAATCACGCCCGCGTCTCCATTGTCCGCCGCCGTCGGTGAAGGCCGAGAACATGAAAACGTTCTATGAAAGCTCGTCTCTGGATGGACTCGAGGTCTCGAGTTCTTGAGGTCATTGATGTGCAGATTAGCCCGCTTCAAGAACACAGGAGATCTCCAAAATCGAATGAAATCAAGGCTATGGAAACAATTGACTAAGCTTTGGAAAAGATAAAAGTAATATGGATAGGTTTTGATTAGCTACCTCACCGCAATTCAAAGAGCACAGAGGATAAGCGTTCATCCCCAAGCCGCCGGCAGCGCCTTGATAGATCCCTTGTGAAACGATGGAGGTCGATCTTACCCGTAGCGACGCCGGCGCCTGACGAGGGGGCCGGTGTTGGCGTGCCGACCCTGCAGCCTTGTACACCTCCGACTCTTATGGGGGAGCCGAGCAGACTCCCGGTGTCCACCTGCATGTAGTTCACGATGGATCCCGCGCCGTGAGCTCGTCGGGCTCCGGCGGTGAGGTGCAAGGACTTGCGGTACAGCGCCGTCTGCAGCGCGCCGCGGATGCGCATGATGAGGAGCTGTCCCTGGAAGTTGTAGTGGTGCGACGCCAGCGTCTGGGCAGCCTTTCCGACGAGCAGGATGAGCACGAGTTGGAGGCCCTCCCATGGCGTCTCACCGCGGCGGACGAACTGGTCGATGAGCGATGGGCCGACGTACATGGCGCCGAGCCGCGCGAAACTGAGGAACGCGGTCAGCACGAGCTGCGGCCAGAAGGACAGCCACAGCGCGAACCCCACCGGATAACGCGACGACACCGGCGGCGGCGGCCAGTTGGACATGAACAGAGCGTACGCCGCCTCGGCGCGGTGGCTAGGGGGCACCGGGGGCACGTCGGAGGCGGTGAGGGACGCGGCCGCGTAGGCCTTGTTGATGAGGGAGATGAATCAACTGAACTGAAGGCCGCGAGCGAGAGGAACGACGCGGCGACGTACGGCGACGCCTCCTCCTCGCCGGCGTGCTCCTCTGCCTCAGCGAGTCAGCGTCTCCCCCCTCGCGGGTGCTGCCATGGGTCGTGGAGCCAGTGACCGCTACGTATGCCAGGGGCAGGGAGACTAGCAGGCCGCGAAAGCGAGGACGTCGACGGGGAGGAGCAGCGAGCCTTCGTTCGACTCCGGTCAGGACATTGGAGCCGAGCTGGCGAGCTGCGGTGGGTGTCTGCGCGTGGAGCCAATTAGCCGAACAATGGGCTCACGGGAGGCGCAAATCTTGCAGCGTTGGATTCTCCGACCCTCCACGTGTCATTCATCAAGAGTAGGGCTGCACAGGAGGAAGTTTGCAGCACAGCTGCACAGAATTTTTTTCCGAAATTAACCCTCCTATAGCTAGTGGTTTACGGAAACTTGGCGGACAAGTCCTGTTCGTCAACGACTAGGACCGCATCGCAGGATAAATCGGGAAAATCATCGGCCGAGACCAACGCGGACGCCGCCTCGACGAGAGGCGGTCACGATCCCCATGGACGCGAGCGAAGCTGCCACCCCACCCAAGCGCCTCTGCCTGCGATGGCCGCCGCCGCAGAGGGAGTACCTCCCAATAGATCTGTTACTGGAGGTCGTCGCGCGCTCGGATGACGTCGGCACCATCATCCGCTGCGCCGCGGCCAGCAAACCCCTCCGGCGAGCCATGCTCGGCGCCGGGTTCCGTCCCCGGAGCCGCGTCGGCCTCCTCGCCGCCGTCCACGCCGGCTACGACCCCGCGTCGCTCCTCGGCGTCTCCTACGCGTCCTCCCCCTCCGACGACGACGACGACATCGTCCGGGCGTCGTGGCGCCTCCGCTTCGACACGAGACTGCTCCGTTCGTTCGAGCTCGTGTCCTCGCGCGGCGGGCTGCTCGTCCTCTATCGCCACGAGGCGGAATCCCAGCCCGAGCTGCGCGTCTGCAACACCTTCACCGGCGACATGGCTTGCCTCCCGTACATGGACGAGGAGGACGGCAAGTGGGGCAACGCCGGCATCTACCGCCCGGCCTTGCTCACCGTCGATGAAGACGACGCCGGCCGCTCCTTCGAGCTGCTCGTCATGGACGGGTGCCTGAGGACGTGCGTCTTCTCCTCCAACTCCTCCAAGGACGGCAAGTGGGGCTCCATACGTCGTGTCAAGGCACCTCCGGAGCACAGCAGCTGGTGCTTCGTCAACCAGTCCATGAACACGTCCCCCGCCATTGTCGGGCGCACCGTCTACTGGATCTGCTGCAGGGCGCGGCGGGGCATCGCCGCCCGCGTGTTTGTCCTCGCCGTGGACGCCGACGCGACGCAGGCCACGGCGATCGCGCCGCCGCCGCAGGGGTACCATGGCAGCATAGGGAGCTGCACCCTGGCCACAACGCCAGAGGGGAAGCTGTGCATGCTCGTCCCAGAAGCTGAAGTGATATCGATGTGGACGCGATCGGCGGAGGAGGGGTGGAGCCGAGACGTGGTGATCAGTAAGCAGGGGATCAGCAGGCAGGTCTGGTCCGCCATGGACGCGAGAAGGATGGTCTGCTGGTGCGTGGGGATGAAGAGCCGGAGCGTTCTGTTTTGGGTGGAGAGGGTTGGCCTCATCGAGCTCGATCTAGAAACGATGAAGGCCGATGTGCTCCGCGGGGGCGGCGAACATGGCGCAACCGGAGTCGCCGGGGTGTGCTTCCATGAGATCGATATGGCCTCTTTGCTTTAAGAGGAAACGTATCTACTATGATTTTTCCTTGTAAAAACTCTTGGTGTGCCTAAGATCACCCACGATTTTTTCATCCTGTTGCGTGAACAAAGGTGCTGAAGAACTGCTCCCTGGAAAAGCTAAACAATACTCAGTGTTTCATCTACATCCAGCACACGATTTTTTATTTCTTGCAGCAGTTACGAGGAGCAGAACTTAGTTTGATCTAACTAATTACGAGTTTTTTTTTTAACTTTCACCATTCCCCTTATTCAAAAATCTATGTAAACATTATCAAATTTAAGTTATTTATAAAATTCATTTATTAAAAAACATCACATAAAAAAAATAATATTTTGCACAATATCTCTAAGACCAAGAAAAAGAAAAGCAAAAGCAAAGAGGAACTAGCCGGCCATGTCGACGAAACGCGACCACGATCATCTCACAGGGCCGAACAACCCTGCCGCGCCAACCAAGCGCGTGCGTGCGTCCAGCCCACGCAACGCCCCGGCGCCGACATTGCAGTCGCCGCCGCCGTCGCCCCTTCCCGTAGATCTCCAGCTCGAGATCTTCGCGCGCTCGGACAACGTCACGACCGTCGTCCGCTGCGCCGCCACATCCAAGCCCCTCCGCCGCGCCATTCTCGAGCCGGCCTTCAAGAGCCGCCTCCTCGCGCGCCTCGCCGAGCCCAACAACGGCGACCTCCTCGCGGCAGTCTCGTTCCGGATCCACAAGCACGGCGGCGGAGAGCAATCTACCGGCTCTTCCACTTGAGAGGAGGGATGTCCAGCTCTGACCATGATGACAAGATCATCGTCCTCGCCATGGATGCCGACACAGGAGAGGCTGACTCGATCGAGCTACCGGGTCACTTTCCTCTTTTTGGAGGAAGAGGAGCGTCGTCATCGGCAGGTTGCTGTGCCCGATCGAGGAGCTCGTCGTCCTGGGCGCCACCACCGACGACGACGGGACCAAGCTGAGCGCGGTCCTCGTCGAAGACGACCGGGTATCGGTGTGGACGCTGTCGCAGCGGCGAGTTTGGAGCCAGCAGGTGTGGATCAGAAGGGCGGCGATCGAGGAGCAGCTCGCCGGCGGCGCCGAGGAGGCGCCCAGATCGATCCGGTTCGAGGGATTTTGGGGGAGGAGCCGCACCGTGCTATGTCGGATGGCCGGGGTGGGTCTCGTCCGACTCGACCTGGAGACGAAGAAGGCCACCGTGCTCTGCAGGTGCGGCGAGCTCCTCTCCACGGACACGTGCGGGGTGTGCTTGCAAGAGATGGATCTCGCCTCTTTGTTCCGAGGCATGAAACGTTTCTAACTTCTGTACTACATATATACTGGTGACAGGTTCTTGTTCTAGTTTCTAGTACATTATTATACCGATTTTTGAGATAGTGGCAAAGAGCGCGGGAAGTCAAATTCCATGAGGGGCCAACAGTGCTAGCCTAACAGAGTTATCAACGGTTCAGCTTAATTAAGCATCGATTTGATTCTTATCGATGAATGTTAATTCATATAAAGATGAACGCAACCTCACAACTTCAGCCTTAAGTTTGGATTTCTTAAATGCAAATGTTTCTCAAGTCGTGTATTTCGATTTGGTTTTTTTGGTTATTACTCAGAATATCAGAATAGGCGTTACAAATGCCCTGGAGCGTGGGTAGTAACTAGACATATCTGTCAACACTAGCATAAATACAACGGAAATGCTATGTCACGGGCGTCCGGATGCCTTGGACGCACCCCCTCTACTTATTCTTTTCTCCTGATGTTTCACTTTTTTCACCTAAATGTTGCAGAATATAACTTAATGTTGCACGTTTAATTGGGGCCGTTGTTAGAATGTTGCACAACCAAATGTTGCATGGAATAGATCAATGGAAGGCAAGAAGGGAGTATGGACTAGATATGGATTGCGAGTATGGACGCTGGGACCCTTCGATACGGAAAGAAGGGAATGGTGCATGGAATAGATCAATGGAAGGGTTTGTTGAGAGTTGAGAAGAGCCAACTTTTATGGCCAGCAGGCCTTCTTGCCGAGTTGCCATGCCAATGCGATTAGCCGATTTGGGCGATAGATTCCCCATGTTGCTAACGAATCGGGTCCTGTTAGTTCACGACACGGGCTGCTTGCGCCAGGCATGATAGGGCAGATCAAGCCAGCCAGGCATTGCCACGGAAACAATCCGGCGCCCGTGTCGTGTCGTCCGCGCGCCGCCGCCGACTTGAGTCTACCAAGTGATGGGCGACGACAACGACACGGCCCCGTCGTCGTCTCCCCCATTGAACCTCCGACACGAGCCCCGCGCCGCCGATGCCGACGGCTACGACCCCGCCGCGCTCCTCGTCGGCGTCTCCTACGCGTCCCGCGAGAACAGCGGCCAAGGCGACGGCGGCATCGTCCCGGCGTCCGGCCCTGGCACGCATCTCCACTTCGACGCCAGCCTCCTACGCTCGTTCGACTCGCCCGTGTCGTCCCGCGACGGGCTCGTCGTCGTCGGGCCGCATGAAGGCAACCGCGAGACACACGTCTACGACACCCTCAACGACGGCCATGTCACCTCCCTCCTCTTGGACGCCGGCCATGGCACCCCAATTCTTTCTGTGGACGCCAGAGGCAACAAGTTCGTCTGTCTCGACGCCGAAGCCAACAAGTGGGGCAAAGGCGGCTTCTACCGCCCGTGCTTGCTCACCACCGGCGCCGGTGGCCGATCCTTCGAGCTGCTCGCCATGGACGTGTGCCTAGGGGGGCGTCGGGTCTTCTCGTCGGAGCTTGGCAGGTGGGGCCCTATCCTTCTCGTCCAACCACCCCAAGAACACAACCACTGGAGCATCATCAAGGAGTGCACGTACCAATCTCCCCTCGCCATCGGGCGCACCGTCTACTGGGTCTGCCGCTCGACGCGTGACCAGCCGCTACCCAACGACGACGTGTTCATCCTCGCCCTGCACGCCGACGACGACGCGGCGCAGGCGACGGCGATCGATCCGCCGCCGGGATTGCGCCGCCGCAGCATGAGGAGCTGCGCCCTGGCCACCACAGCGGACGGGAGACGACTAGGCTTGGTCGTCGCCGAGACCGTGGCCGCCGACGACAACGACGCCGACGCGATGTTCGCAGAGACCAACGTGATATCGATGTGGACGCTGTCGAGGGAGAAGGAGTGGAGCCGGCAGGTGGTGATTGATGGCCAAGGGATCGATAAGCAGGTCACGCCGGGAATCCATACGAACCGGACGATATGGATTATAGGGTTTGGCAGTAGGAGTGGCACCGTGGTGTTCTGGTTGGACAGGGTTGGGTTGGTACAACTCAATGTGATGACGAAGAAGGCCATCCTGCTCCACAGATGCACTCGACCTGACACTTTCGGATTGGTGCAGGCCTGTTTACATGAGGCTCTAGATCATTCGTCGATAGAATTGCAGGTTGTGGATATGAAGGTCTAATGAAGTTTCCTTTTGGTTCTTTTGGCGTGTACCTGTGCATTATATATGATGGTTCATTAGCAAAAAAAATACATGCACTCATTTTTTATGGATGATGGAATAAACAGAACACAGTGCAGCCGGCATCAACACATGATCCTATTTTCCGCATGTGCAAATCTTCTTGGCATGTTTATATAACTGTGATTGCCTCGAGCGTTTAAAATGGGAGTGTCTATGCTTTCAAAGTTAATTTTCAAAAGTTCAGTCACATACACACATGTTCAGTAACAATAGATTGGTATCCAAACGGCTCTCATCTACAGTTCTACACCCACGGCAAATAAATTTTGTTTCGATCTGAAATTTATTTTGTCGCCTCGGAAACTTCTGTGACCTTGGAATAATGCACCATGCATGCATGTTAACAGGCATGAAATCGAACTCGAGCCCGTGAATCCGTGATGTTCGAGTCGATCAGTTTATTCATGCTGAAAAGGCGAAGATTGTTTTTTGGGGGAACCAAAGGCGGATCGGAACGAACACTCGAGTCGACGACGGTCACGATTAAACTAAAACACGCGTACTATGCGCAGCTAAACCCTAAACCCTAATACGACCTCAAGGCAAGCGTACGTCTCTCGGTCTCTGCCGCCGGAGAGCCGTCGACGATGGAGGCGCGGGAACCCCTTCCCGACGATCTCTTACTCGAGATCCTCGCGCGCTGTGACGACGCCGCAACCGTCGTGCGCTGCGCCGCCGCCTCTAAACCTCTCCGCCGCGCCATCCTCGGCCCGGGCTTCCGTAACCACCACCACCTCGGCCATGGCCTCGGCCCCACCGCCGTCCTCGGCCTCTCCTTCCAGCCCCACACCGCATCCACAGCTGCCATGGTCCCCACCGCCCACCTCGCCGTCTCCACGACCACGACCACATCTTCGCCGCCGCAGATCACCCGCCCCAGCGTCACCATCATCGACTCCGGCGTCTTGAAGTCGCTCGAGCCCGTGGCCTCCCGCGACGGCCTCCTCGTCATCCGCCGCTGGGGCGACTGCTCCGGCGCCGGCCTCTCCGTCCGCGACACCTTGACCGGCGACTCCACCTCCCTCCCTTCCATGGGGCTTCACGGCCGCGGCGTCTTCTTCTTCCCGCCCGCCTTGCTCGCCGCCGCCGCCGACGACCACCGCTCCTTCGAGCTCCTCGCCGCGTACTCGCAAAGCGGCGGCATCAAATTCCAGATCTTCTCGGCCAAGGACGCCACGTGGAGCGCCGCCCGCGATATCCGCTGCCACGTCGGCATTGGCCACCTGTCGCGCGCCCAGCCGGCCATCATCGGCCGCCGCGTCCACTGGCTGTGCCAGAGAAGAAACCAGTTCGAGCTCAGCGTCCTCGCCGTCGACGCGGACGACGCGGCGGCGGAGACGATGACGACGGCGACGATGACGCCGGTGCCGGCGATGTTCAGGAGCAGGATGCGGCCCAGCTGTCAGAGCGAGGAGTTGCATTCACACGTCCGCCTGGTCGCCATGGGCGGACAGCTCAGATTGCTCGGGGCGGAGAGCCTCGCCGTGACGATGTGGACGCTGACGTCACCGACGGGGTGGGACCGGCGGGTGGTGGTCGGGATGCAGGAGCTGGAGAGGCGGGCGGGGTTGGTGGAGGTGGACTTGCTCCGATTCTCCCCGCTTGTGTTTCTAGGGTTCGCGGAGAAGAGCGAGACCGTGATTGTGCTGATGATGGAGCGCCATCTCGTGTCCTTCAACCTTGCGACGAGAGCGGTGACCACGCTGTGGCGCGATGGGAGCAAGCTTGGGCCATTGGTTTCGCAGGTGTGGTTGCACGAGACGGATTTGGCGTCAGTGCTCCAAGCCATGAAATCTTTCTGAAGGATTTCCAAAGCTTTTTTTTCCCCTGTGTATACATTGTTGTGCGACGCATCGGTCATTCAAGATCTGACAATAATGCTGTTCTATCTTCTAAGAATTAGGGGCAATGGTGTTATAGATCAGTATTATAGCAGAAAAATCTGTCAGATTATAGCAGTATTTTACGTCCATGAAACCAAGTGTTTCTCCGGTGCCATCTTTACAGATTTTTTTGGCAGCTTTAGATTATTATCTTTTTAAAGATCACCCATCATCGTCTTTCTCTCTGTCACCGGCAAGGCCGTCTTTTTTTTTTCCTAGAGAAAGCGCAAGCCCGTGCTGGGTTCAGCTAGCCTGATGGGCCCATTTTTCGTAGCCCAGCCGCTGCCGCCAAAAGAAAAGAAAACCAATTGGGCCGTGCCGACGCGGAATCCCCACCGAGCCCGTCTTCTCTGGAGACTGGAATGATCCGGAGAGTCGTCGACCACACCACCCAGCCCGCAGGAAGCGAAATTCCACTTGGAATCGTAGTTGGGCACTTGGGCCCGCTCTGCTTCCAGTCTTCTCCTTTCTCGCCTCTTTGATTCCTTCTCTCTCCTCTCTTCTTCTTCCTCCCCAAGAAGAAGCCGTCGAACACGAAACCGACCCAACTTGCAGCCGGGAGGCCCGGGCCCGCCTCGGCCTCCACTCCTCCCCTTTCTTGCCGCACAAGAACGCGCGCCGTTTTTTATCTACCGCCCGCCTCACCCGCCCGGCCGCGCGCCCGCAGACCAGTCCGTCCGTTCGTCCACCGCGCGCTGCCGCTTCCCCTGTTGGCTCCTTGCGGCCCGCCTTCCCCCGCATCCCGGTGGCATCTTGTTAGCCAGCCGTCGGCCGCTAGCGAGCTGGAACCGGGCACCGGCAGACCCGCGGCTCGATCCATCGAGCTCGACATGGTACGACGCTCTCCTTGCATGACCTGCGCCATCCTCGTAGACTTGTTTGAAATTCGACATCGCGTTGTTCAGCTCGATGGATGTTGAACGCTCTGTACTTCTGTGTTTGGTCCCTTTCAGATACTAGTGGCACAACAGTAGTCTGATTTAAGTAAATACCTCGTGGTATTTTTGTTTTTGTGGGTGGTTTGATGGAATTAACTGGTTCGTTGACAACGAGAAAGATAGGGGTTTTGTATTGTTCTCTGCTCAAATGTCTGTTAACCTGGAACCGGAAGAATTCCACCAGCTTGTAAACGCACAATTTTGCCAGTGTTCAGATTCAGATGCTCTTCGTAGTTTCTGAAGGCTAAACATTAGTAGTAGGGTGGCCTCTTGGCTATTGTTTCCATGTCAGACTGAGATTTTGGGAAGCACGGCTGAATTATTACAAGTAGGAGCTTGATTGCGTTCATTCCTAGTGCCAATTGCTCATTTTACTTTCTTCTAAAGGATCTATCAACTGATCAACTCTGCATGTCTTATCTGATACCAACAGGCTACTCCACTGATTGCTGGGTTGTCAGTGGCTGCTGCTGCAATGAGTGGAAGATACATGATTAGAGCATGGCAAGCCTACCGAATCCGAGCAGCAATGCCGCGAATGCGCCGGTTCTACCCTGGTGGATTTCAGGGGGAAATGAACAGAAGAGAGACCGCGTTGATCCTTGGTGTAAGGTGATCTTTTTTTTTCTTCTAAGATACCAATTCTTGCCAACTGATTTTATCTTTTAGTTATTTCTGTGCAAAAAAGGGAGAGAACTTCTGCAATTTGCTACAGGTGCCACAAATTATTTATATCCTTCCCTGGTTGTTTCAGGGAACGTGCTACAATGGACAAGATCAAGGAAGCTCACAAGAGGGTCATGGTAGCTAACCACCCTGATGCTGGTGGCAGCCACTACGTCGCTTCAAAGATAAATGAGGCAAAGGACATACTAATGGGGAAAGGGAAGTCTGGGTCTTCGGTCTTTTAGTTGATATAAATGAAATGATACTCTTTTGTGATGACTGAGATGAATCCACATTTTTTCGAGGGAATGACAGCAGCATGCTTTCACCTTCTTTTAGCAGTGCTATACTGATTGTACCATAGATCTGAACAAGCATGCATGTTACAGAATTGAAGTAACTTACTGTATGGGTTATAAATTGTTGCTTTGGCTGATTGGAAAGAGTAACCATGTTTCCCAGGGCATCTTTATTTCTTGAACCTCTGGTACATTGTTGTGGCGATTGGATTTGCTCCCTCTCAGACGGTACTATTATTAGGGATTTGACTTACTGTTATGGTTCCATGCTGTCATAAGGGAGGACGCATCTTGATTAAGTGATGGACGTCAGACAAATTCATGGCTTGTGGGACATGTGTCTAGGCAGCTAGCAAGCATTTATAAATGGGATATGTGCCAATTGCTTTGAAATGTGGATGATCTTTAAATTTGTTGAAAATCATTCTTCCAGAACAGAGCAGGGCTGCATTAAAAACTCAACAGAGCACATAGGTTGGTCTCTGGAGGAGCTGAAGGTCCCCCAGATGACTGCAGAGCTTCCAAATCAACTCTGAATCATTGACGTTATGTTTTTTTTTCGAGAATACGCAGAAGAACTGCGTATAAGAAGATAATTGACGTTATGTTGTTGAAGCTTCCGGTAGGCATTCGTTGTCAAAGAGCTCGCATTAATTATCTTCAGTATGTTTACTGCTCTGAACTTATAAAGAATCTTGAAACACTGTTGTCCATCAACATCCAACCTTCCCAATTCAACTTTCGAAGATAAATAGGTGTGGTTCTTTCATAATGTTTTTGAATTGAGATTACTAGAATGATATATGCATTGGGGGACAACATTCTAAAGTTTGAATCACATGTTTATGATGGAGGACAGGAGTTGATCTACCATTTTTTTTTGTGAAGTCACTGTAGCAGTCGATCTGATTCCTTGGCTTCCAAAATGAACTATCAAAGATCACGTGCATTCTTAAGTTGCAGTAGCCCAACTACTGCATTTGAGCTGAGTACCAGACATGACACTTTGCAATTGGGCGTAGTTATTATTGCTACAGAGTAGCAGCCATACTTCGACAAATAAAGTTTGCAATGAATGAACCTGGAATGCAAATGACCCATTCAACCCCTTCATTATGATAATGTTGAAATGCATAGAAGCTTCGGATGCCAGATTGGTTATGTATATATCACAATAAATTCGAAAAAAAAACCGATACAAGTCGTTGATTAACCCTTGCTTCATCCTATCAGTTCGAATTGCACAGATTTTGAAGCGATTATGGTGGTTGCCATCAGCTTCATACATATAAACAAAGAGCCCATTCCTGCACAAATTCATGACATGCTGACACTTTTCATGTTGAATTCTTGACCTTACATCAGGTCTTATGGAATAGAACTTCCGTCTGGCTAATCTTAAAGACCAGTTCACAGCAATTTTTCACAGGTCAAAATTGTCCATGTGGTGAATTAGACCCAGTTCAATATGTTGTTCACCGCTTTATCACATCAAAGTTGCCTACCTACAGCCTCCAAACGACATAAGGTCCTCATAAATCATCTTCTCCTGGAATTCTAACATTGACAACACAAAGTCCTATGGTGCAAGTATTCAATTCTTGGCAATTCCTATCAAAGGTAGAACTGTTTTAAGGTCAGCTGCAATTACAACTCCTAAATACTAGCAACCATCTGGGCCTGGACCAGCAGGAAAAATACCAACAAAGTGAGCCTTCCTCTTGGACTGCATTTTCTCTAGCGACTGTACTTGGGATGGCTGCATGGCCTTGCGAAAAATAAGGATGCAAAACATTCATGGACAATGCGATACCACTCATATTCAGAACTGAGCTAAAGCAGACCTGGAAATAGTCAACAGAGTGATATTCACTTGGCTGTGTTGTTGCAATAACTGCAGACTGAGAGGTGCAGGCCAACTTGAAAGGAATAATCATTCTCGGAACTATGAATAGATGCTTCTTCCTCTGTACTGCGAATGTGATGGTTCGACAAACTGTGGGTGCTTGACTTCCATATCAAACTGTTGGCCAAGAGATATCTTCGTGTATATGATTAAGTTGTACTGTTGCTGTTGTATTTGTTTCTTCTGACCTAATATTGAGATTCTGCATTAGGACTAGAGGAAAGTATGAAAATGAACGTTTTGCACCATTCCAAGACCAGTCAGCACTCTGCAGCACTTGTCAATGTAGAGAATGCCAAGTCAAGAATGCTGTTTCAGGGACTAACATCTCCCAGGAATTATATATAGAGGTACAAAAAGTCGACCCTTGTTAGTCGTCTGTGTTTATAATTTTTGGAGTGCTTTTGAGCTTGTTTGTTATATGTTGGTTGGACAGAAAGGTTTTAAAGGTTAATACACTACTGCAGTGATATGACTGACTAAAGTGAAGAACAATTTAACTAGTACTACTGCCTACCTTTGGTTCAGAACTGAAACAATATGCTGAAACAAAAAAGAATACAATGGCATCGACAAAAAATTCCAGACATCCATCGTTTTCTGTAAACATGCTGGATCAGCCTGTTCGGTATGCTGGCTCGGGCTGGGGCTGAGGCTGCCGTTCTTTGGCTGGCAAGTGAGATCAGTCTATTCTTTATCTCTACACTTGATCAAGGGAACGGTGGCTGGCTGGGGCCCCTGGCTGTCTGTTTCAGTTCCAGGCGCTGCCAGCCCAGCCGCGGCTGACCAGCGAACTGAACAGGCTAATCACATTTTTGCTTACCTGATGAAATCAAGTGTGAATGTGCCAGTGAGTTTAAACTTTATTTGTCTTTAGTCATGTACAAATCGAACAATTCAAATTCCTTTTCCAATTCAGGTTTTATCTCTTCTTCTTAGAAAAGGCATGAGTCTGCAAACCTTCGTTGTATACATCTACAACATATACTGATATACAGAATAAAACAATTATGGTGATCGTTTGACAATTGTAAGAATCAAGTACAACCCCAAAAAAATAAGAGTTGAAACAATAAGACTTTTGTCATCATAAAATTAATGACACAATGCATCTTCCTTTGCTCTTGTGCCAACTTTCTCTTCGGATGTAAAGCAAAATTTCCTTCTGTTGACTAGTGAGCGGTTCAAAGTCTCAGCTAGGTACCATATTTTCTCGAAAGATTCAAAGGGGATGAGGCTTCTGAAAACAGAAAGCTGAAATGTCTGATCGGTGAAGAAAGGCTTCAGTAATTGCTGCTACTAGTAGCAATGTAGTAAGCATACGCCGATAGGGACATCAAGCCATGGAGCCATATAGATTAGCTAGTGTTCATGGGAACGGTAGAGATTCCAAGTTCCCTACTGGCTGCCCATTTTTTTCCTTAAAAAAAGGGTTTGCCCATTCCAAGAGGAAATGGGTACTATCATGGATCTGTCGGCTAGCAAGAAGCCTACAGCTTGCCTGCTTGCGTAGAAGTCAATTAGAGCTCAATTTTCGTGTGCCCACTCTCTTATTATACTTTTCGCCGTTTTAATTGTTGTTTATAGGAAAGAAGCTTTACTTTTTACATGGCTTTTTGACGGTGAATCTAATAATGCCACCTTATGTAACAAGAAGATGGACGGAACATTTAGAATTAAACAGGTTTAGGACTGAAAAAACAGAACTCTACAGTCTCTGATAGGAAAACGAAGAGCTAATTCATTGGAGCGATCTATGTGACCATGTCTTTATAGAACTCCGTACCCTGGAGGCCATAGGTCTGCAAGAGACGTGTAAACTACCCAAGTGTTAAAGGATTTATTTGCTCTCGTACAATGAAACCATGGACATTGTAGCATCGATATAGAAATATCTCAGCCAATTAGACATCCCATGGAATTTATGAATGAAAATGTAAACAGGCCAGGACTTGGAGAAGGATGCAAATTATGCTCGATCTTATGGTTAAGCTAGTAATTCAGAAGTTCTGAATATTCAGTTCAGGTGTCAGTGGCGTGATGAAGTGATTAAAATATAAAAAAATATATGTGCAAAATCATTATATCAAGTTTGGCATCTCAAAAGATATTTTTACGTGATTTCTGTATTTCGTTCTCAACAGCTATGACATGCGCAACTGATTTGGCTGCTATACAAAACAGGAAGAATGTGTGGATCAGAGTCCTGAATCATCAATCGTACATTTTTTTAAAGAGTAAATTGCACCCACCATACAACAACTTGTCAGGTGGGTGCAGTTTAGTCCAATATGCTCAATTTAGTGCAACAACTTAGCATGTGGGTGCATATTGATCCATCAACTTGTGAAATGCTCAAGTTAGTGCAATAACTTGACAAATTGGTGCATATACAGTCTCAATATTATTATAATTTTTCACACGACCATATTTTATATTTTCATCTTGTCACAATGGAATTAATTTCTTTTTAAAAGATTATCACAGCACCAAATGATTCATATAAATCTACTTATAACTGACTATTCATGTACATGCTATAAATATAGCCTTAGTGAATTAACCAATAATTTTTATTTATTAAAAATTATATGTCAAATTAAAGGAAAATTTCTTTACATAAACTTAAAGCACATAAATCGGCGTAAATCAAGCTTATATTGTTTTATAGAAATTGCTTATCATAATTAGAAGAAAATTATTTTACATGGACAAAACAAAATATCTCTTATTTTCTAATATGAGTATATTTTAATTTATAATAAAGGTTCTTGTCTTGGATAAATATATCCTAACTGTGAATATCAATGGCCACGCTATGGTAAATATTTTGTTTCGATGCAAATATACCATGTATTTGTTGTTTATCGTGACCAAATACAAGTCAACATAATATTTGGACCCTGCATGTACTAATTTGTCAAGTTGTTGCACTAAAATCCTAACTGTGAATATCAATGGCCACTCTATGATAAATATTTTGTTTCAATGCAAATATACCATGTATTTGTTATTTATCGTGGCCAAATACAAGTCAACGTAATATTTGGACCCTGCATGTACTAATTTGCCAAGTTGTTGCACTAAGTTGAGTATTTTACAAGTTATTGGACCAATCTGCACCTGCATACCAAGTTGTTGAACTAAATTGAGCATTTTACAAGTTAGTGGACCTATTTGCACGCACGTGACAAGTTGTTGTATGGTGGGTGCAATTAACTCTTTTTAATAATCCAGCTGCCATTAGCCTCCAAGAAGACTAGTAGTAGTAGTACTAGATAACTAGGGTTTTTGCGGCCGCTTGCCGCCAGTCCTCTGCACGTGCATTGACAGCAGAAACCATGGAGGATCGCATACGTGGCAGCGGGGCCCTCTGCTGGAAGGAGACAAGAGAGAGCGGCGGCTGAGGGCTGACCTTGTCTAGCGTTGTAGAAGAGGAATTCACTATTCAGTCGCTTACTCGCTTTCATAGTTCAACATTCTTCGGCGCAGCTGCCGATCTCGTCTCTTCTTGAATCTTGGCTCAGCTCCTTGGAGGACAAAAGGTGTTTGGTTTTGCTACTGACAGGTGGGGCCATCGTTTTTATTACGGATCTCTCGGCGGCGGCGGAAGAGGAAATCGAGCCGCCTTTGGCGGGACCACACCTGCATAGCCCCCCAAGGCCCCAACGAACATCTCGTACGTGTCGACTTACGATCCAAGATTGGTGCGTAGCAATTTGTGTATCTTCGCAAAAAAAAAGAAAAACAATTTGTGATGTGTATATGTAGAAATCCTAGAGACATGATCAATCACTCGCAATGTGAAGCTTGTGGTCTTGTGTTTCAATTAATTAAAGAGCTTGGGTACACATGATTCTTGTGGGCCAAGCTCTCACGGTGAAATTATCAGTTCATACAATTCTCATTTTAATATAGCACTTGGCAACTCCCCTGCCTGAGTTCATTAAGAACTCCATTCATTTTATATGTAGAAGTTAGGAAAAATGCCTGCTGCATAAACACGTACAATCTGGCAGTAAATCCCCTTCCGTATGCAGCTTCTGGAAGCTGCGTGCGTGCGACCGTACGTGTTATTGTGCTTGATCTTAGTCATGACTTTCTACACTAAAATATGATTATCTAATCGTATCAAAAAGACTTACTACATGCTGGTTTTGGTGTTTCTTTGTCCACTTGTCAGTCTTACAGCTTGTGTTCAGATTCAGTCGAGTTTTAGTTCGCGTTAAACAGAATTACAAACAGTACGGCAGGTCTGTCCTTAAACTACAACTCTCTCTCTCTCTCTCTCTCTCTCCGGCATTTCTTCAACTAAAAGACAGAGTCCTTGTGTGTTGTAATAATCTGTAAATATTCATTTCCCTTCGACAGGGGCCGAGTCAATACTATGACCTCAGCCCCTTTTGATTTCTCAGCAACCTTACACCGGGTGACTTGGACGTGGCACGAACTAGTGCTGCATGGCTGCCCTTCTGAGGTGCCAAGTCGCACGTAGCTTTCGCACACAAACCACCATCACCCTATCTTTTAGAGGAAAAAAAAAGACAACAACCAACTGGTGAAAAGTTAACAGAGACTATAGTAACAGAGTGTCAGTAGCTGTTGCCTCTGAAGATTCGTCAAGATGGTAAGTAATAGAATTCAAACATAGTGACTTAGACCAAAATAAATGACACTCCTTTTGAGACTGTGTCGACACCCTTTATAAGCCATGGAAGCCCTGATAATCCATTTGGGAGTACGAACCACTACTAGCTCCTTATCTCCTTGTTGAATGGTCATCAAGAAGATTGCATCAAGAAGCACCGGACATAGATCGAGTTCCTAGTGAAAGTTCATAAGTATAGCAGATCATGGTGGCCAAGGAGCTTGGGAGAGAAGTGATAAGCATGGACAGCAAGGTGAAGACTGACGGAGAAGCGCTGATCGCAGCCGGAGACGAGGAAGACGACGTGGTTCTCCCGGGGTTCCGGTTCCACCCGACCGACGAGGAGCTCGTCACGTTCTACCTCCGCCGGAAGGTGGCGAGGAAGCCGCTCAGCATAGAGATCATCAAGGAGATGGACATCTACAAGCATGATCCATGGGACCTCCCAAGTAAGTGCTGTGCATGCATACACATGCTAAATTGCCAATCCATCATTGTTCTTAGTTTATTTCTCAAGCATGGATATCATGCCATCATTTCTAACAATCAATCATCAAAGGAGATTAATTAAAGGGCTCAAGAGTAATTTGTGCTGAACCTTATATGTATATATGCAACTGAATTAAAATTGCAAATTTGTGTGTCATAATTCAGAGGCGAGCACGGCTGGTGGAGAGAAGGAATGGTACTTCTTCTGCCTGAGAGGGAGGAAGTACCGGAATAGCATCAGGCCCAACAGGGTCACCGGCTCCGGCTTCTGGAAGGCGACTGGCATCGACCGCCCCATCTACTCCCCCACCAACTCCGGCGGCGACTCCATTGGGCTCAAGAAGTCCCTCGTCTACTACCGCGGCAGCGCCGGCAAGGGCACCAAGACCGACTGGATGATGCACGAGTTCCGCCTCCCGCCGGCCACTCCGGCCGCCACCGCCACCAATGCCTCCCCGAGCATGCAAGAAGCTGTAAGCTCCATGGCCATGCTCATGTACACTCTGTTTCCAGTTCCACCAATAATCCACACTGCATTTCAAATTTTCCATGCATGAAATCCAACCAGGAGACTAGTACTGATTTTTTCACATGTGTGAAATCAAAGTCATGGTGCACTCTCACTCACACGTGTGGAGAGCGTCAAATTGTCCGAAACACGAGAATTGCAAAACTGTCAACACTGACATGACACGGTTTTCTTGTGTCTGAAAATGCAGGAGGTCTGGACCATCTGCAGGATCTTCAAGAGGAACTTAATCTACAAGAGGCAGCAGGTGTGGAGGCCACCAGTGGCCACGGCGAACGGTCTGCCACCGGCCGAGTCGAGCTCCAACACGGGGAGCTTCGAGTCCGACGCCGGGGACGAGTACATGAACTGCCTGTCGGCCGCCGCTCCGAGCGCGCCACGGCAGCATCACTTCAGCAATCAGATCAACATGCTGAACGCCAGCGGCGGAGGCTTCTTCAGGGATAACCTGCACAGCCAGCAGTTTCAGGGGCAATGGTTCAACTCTCTGCCTGCGGCGCCAGCAATAGAGCAGAAGCCGCAGCTGAACTCGCCGGCGATGACCATTGCGTTCCACCAGAACGATCAGAACCTCGCCGCGACCGATTGCTACAAAGAGGGGTACTGGGAGGAGATTGCAAGGTTCATG
Source organism: Digitaria exilis (assembly GCA_015342445.1). Taxonomy (NCBI): domain Eukaryota; kingdom Viridiplantae; phylum Streptophyta; class Magnoliopsida; order Poales; family Poaceae; genus Digitaria; species Digitaria exilis. The sequence goes on along the minus strand of JACEFO010001754.1, from coordinate 1,154,964 downwards.
GAGGTCAATGATCCAGCAGTATTTTCCGACTGTAGATATGCTTGATCGATAGGGAGGTGCCTATCAGCTTCTTGATCTTCAGAGTCCAGACTCCAGAGTAGAGACTAGATACACAGTAGTATGCGCCAACCAGGAACCCGACTGTGTAAGATTGACATGCAGGGCCCACTCTGCAGAGGCCGCTAGTCAGTTAGATTTTGCCAGCTGCAAACTGCTCCCAACCACACTTATGTTTTCTTTTCTTGATCTGATATATACATCATGTGTACCAATGTATGATTTGTGTGTGCACTGGCTAGGTATAGTAGATGTTAGTAACAAAAATAAACATATGTTCGAGCCAGGAATCATGAATTTTTTACAGGCATGTTTTGTATCATAAGCAATTTGTGAAATCTCCTGTTCAGCAGCTCACATTGATTCATGATAAACATCTATTGCCGACTCTGCAAATAGATGACAGTTTGCAACTTGGCTACGATTTTGGGCTAGCAATTGAAAGGCTACAGCTCAAGCATTTTGTCCATAAAGTAACCAACATGTATCATTTTTTTCATACTCCTTGTCACTTTCAGAGATATATAAGTGATGTCAAGAAGCAGACACCCTAGACATCCTTTTTGCCATTACCTAGATTGATTTCAACCAACAAGTCACTCAAAGCTGCGCACGTGATGCATCGCCACTCGGCCTTCTAGCGTGCGCAGTTCAGAATTTTGATCAGATGCAAATTTGTCATTAGTGGACAAATATATCATCTGCTATTTTAATTGCATAAACAAACCACGGATCATTTTCGATATTTCTTGTGCTGACCCTCTACTTTGACCTTGCAGCACTCAGAGAGGGGAACAAATCAATCAATCCCAAGTCGATGTTGCAATTCAATATCTCTGAACCAATTGGAGCATGGCAGAGGGCCTAATTTTACATGATAAGAAGACTTCTTCCTTAAGTCACTGATATGAGAAGTTGTAAGAAAATAGTGTAAACACCATTCTGGAAAGCTGAAGTGACTTCCTAGGTAACAGACGTCTTTAAATTCTTTAACATGGATATGGCATGTAGGAAACATTCACCAAATGAAGAACTTTTCCAATGGTAATTAACCACTGGGATCATACTATCCAAGTGTTCATATCACTTTCTGGATGATCAAGAAAACCATCAACCTGATTTTGCGGCTTCTCTGACCAAGGAAACCACTTAGTTTCCATTCAATGTTCAAAATGCAAATATAATAAAATGACCGAGCTAGAGGTGTTAGACCAGAAACAGTCCAAATCAGAACTAAAAAAGCATCAACGATACAAGGACAGAGAGGCTAGTTTCAAGTGTGCAAAGAAGGCAACAATCAAAAGAATAATAATTTCAGGCAGGTGAAGGATTTTGTCATTTTCTTTGGAATTTTTGAGGTGAACTGGAAACAGGTGTTCATTTCTTGTATGTGTGTTGACATGATATATATGACACAACTAGGATCGTCGGGTGAAGCACGCCAATCAGGTAGGAAGCCAGGAAAATACTAGATACCACTGCAAGGAAATCAGAGCATCTCCAACCCACCTCCTACTCTGCATTTAGGAGAGAATAGAAAAAACCATCTCCAACCAAACTCCTATTCCATTCCTAACTTTGAGAGCTCTCAAATTTGTTAGCCTCTCCCCCCTACTTCTAGGAATGGAATGAGAATCTCTCATCCTTTGAGAGGGCTGTTGGAGACCAATGTGAAGTAGAAGAAAGAAATAGAATGACAGACTCTCATTTAGATGAAATAGGGGGGGGGGGGGTAAAAAAATAGGTGGGTTGGAGTTGCTCTCAGAACAATAGAAACTACCATCAATACTTGTCAACCACAGCAGCAACTATAATATCATTGATCTTTATCTTAAACCATTGAGTTAAGCACATTGCAATCAACTGAAACATCACATCAGGATGCTACCTACTGAAGACACAAGGCTCTGCAAATGCTATCATTAAGGAGCATGACAGCAGGAAACGTTATACCGAAAGCTTCTGCAACTCGTGGAGCACAGAACTTTTCATACATAAGCAGCAGCATATAGACGGTTAGATTCAGCAGTTGTACTCTCCTCGCCTTCCACTCCCAAAAACTGCGATGTCTTTCCACTTGAACAATTCCTGTTGGGGCATTGAAAGGGGAAAAAAAGTAAGACTGATAAATTAAGGATTTCAACAAAATTTATGGCAGAGCTACATGTAATTTGATGATAATGAAATGTTATGCTATGCAAAGTTCAAAGAAATTTAAAAACCTTTCAGAGAGCGATTTCTCTTCAGATAAAGCCTTCTCCAGCCTCTCCTCAAATGGCGTTGCATGCCAACTCACCTTTTGATCCTGCCCGTGTAATACATTATTTAAACTAGGTCAGTCCATTTTTACTAAAGTGTTAGTACTAGAAAGCAAGAAAAATAGTCCGACTTTACTTCTTTGTATTTATTTGTTGAATTGGGAATGCCATTCCCATCAAACCATTTAGGAGTAAAACTTGCTGGCTCTTTATCTTTCCAGTGTGCTGCTACCATTCCAATAATAGGCCTGTCCTCATCTGAACTCTTAGCTGAATGAGATCTGTCGCCTGTCAGGGCATCATCTCTGAATGTCTTCTTACGATTTGGAGGCTTCAGCCAATGGGATAAGCTTGGTAGCTCCTGTTCCGAATCATTGTTCTTCAGTACCTTCTTTCCAGTGGCATGAATTGTTGCTTCAGTTTCCAGGGGCTTCTCCATAGATGTTGCCTTCATGCTGTCTCGTGTCTTGTTAGAGGATGATATAGAACCCTCAGAGCTATGGAAAAGGGAACATTCATCAGACATTGAAATTTCCATGGAGACCACATTGTCATTCTTTGCACAGCTTGGATTCTCTGATTGTTCAGGCTGTAATATTTCTTCTTTTGATACCCCACATTCTTCATAATCCTTGGCAAGATCTAAAACTTGTTGTTCTTCATCCTGCACACAAGCTTCAGTATTGCTCTCGTTTGTCATTGTCAGGTCTTCTACATTATTTGCAAGAGAAGTAGCTGAAGACTGCAGCTCATCATTTGGTTTTGAAGAACTGCAATGATGAACCAAAGCACCCAAAATTATAAACGGGTTCAGCCAGTACATTCTAGAGTAGAGAAAGAGATTAGCATCTTCAGAAGCAAGAGTTGTTATGTTTTCTTCTTCAGTAATGATATTACCATCAGTAGCAAAAGTAACAAAGTTTGCATACCTCATTGCATCTGAGTTTTCAACCATCAGGGCTTCCATCAATTGCACATTATCAGACAGGGCAGGAAGGCACCTTGAATGTGTTTCTCTCTGATGAACTGAATCTGCACTTTTTTGTTCTCTTTGGGTTTCATTTGTACTTTCCAGCAGTGCATTACAGCTTTCTTTGATAATAGCCTATTACAGTGGTGACGAATTAGTCTGCCGCTAAAAACCCAAGACCACTAAGCAGCTGTTGTTCATTAACTATATCACACACGACAATATATGAGATAATGTAGCATCTATATACTATAGATTATCTACAAGCAACAAGCAGATTAAAAAACGAAGAAGAAGCCTCTTGTTTTATACAATCAAATTGGCTGCTCTTTCTGTCTCTTCTTGAATAAAAAACTCTTTGCAAGCGTAAGTTCATAAGGAATCAACTAAAAGGTGCCGTGCCAAATTACGCTGAGGTAAAATCGACATGCCAGCATCCAAAAGAAATTAGTATCTTGGTGTGTGCACATTGTATTTCGATAACACCACGAGCATTGTGCATGTGAATTGTGAACTTTTTGAAGAAACATGTCACACATAACGAGGAATTGAAAAAAAAGAGGGGTATCCAGGGATCCCCTTCTGTTCTGTATATGCTGGTCCTAGTCATGTAGTAAATTCAGCAATTCAAGCACAAGGAGAAAACAATAATAATCACTAACGATGAAGGGGACTAATCAGCCGTACCTGGGGTTCAAGCTCCTGATCCATCCCCTTCTTCCAATAGCTCTGGTCGGCGTCGGCCCATGAACTCGCCGTCTGCTCCGCCCTCGATCCCTCGTCTACAACCAACAGCACAAGTCAGCAACACCGCAAATAAATAAAAGCAGAAGTAATCACCACCATCCTCCAACACAACTACACAACAGTGTGCAAAGGATAACGAATTACAGGAGGACAAATTAAAAACAAAAATGGGCACCTTCTCGCTGGAACACGGCGGCGAGCGCGTTCCTCGACGGCGGCCTCGTCCTCCTCCCCGCACCATCCTGAAGAAACACACCACAAACAAGCAGAGTCAAGCGACCGCGGCTGCACCGCACTCAAATCAATCCCGCACGAATCCAGAGCTCATCCGCCGCGGCGAGTAACACGCACAGGAGCAGCCCCCAGAGGGTTCCTTGCGGGGGAGCGCAAGCAAACAAAACCCACCCACCTCGTGGCTCGTCGCCGGGGCCACAGACGGATGCGCGAGCTGGCCGCCGTCGTCGCCGCCCTTCCCCTCGCGGCCGCCGCCGCCGCCGGCGGACGCGCGGAAGCAGCCGAACAGGCACCCCATCATCCCCCGCTCCTCCTCCTCCGCCGCGGCACGGCCGGGGTTCCGCCCGCTTCGAGGAGGAGCCGCGCCGCGCCTCGTGGCAGCTGGGGAGAGGACGGGGAGAGACGCGAGGTTTTAGGGGAGGGGCGGAGCAGGTGGGAGGTTTGAAATTTAAAACGGGGGGAGCGAGAGAGAGGAGGCGGAGGCGACGAAAAAGAGGGAGGCGGGGTCAGCGCAGCAGAGTGGGGGGACGGCCCGGCCCGACAAGGCCCCTGTCTCGCTCGCCGCATGCGTGGCTTTTTTGAAATGGAAATGATTTTAATTCAGGGGAAAGACTGGGGCTACGAGTCTGTATGGGCTCTATCTGACAATCTCTATGGCTTTCATTTCCTTGTTGGAAGATTTTGGAAAGGAAGGGAGCAATTTGGAGGAAATGAAATGATGATGCTTGAAGATGGGCATATATGGTATAGCAGTGTGTTAGTCCTCATAGATGTTGGTCGATATGCTGTATTTATGCTCTTAATTACATTCTCCATTTGGCTGCCCCCGGTTGAATTTTTCACGGGAAACCATTTTCCAAAAAAATATTTTACAATTTTTAACTGAAAAGAGGCCTAAATCTCAGTACATTAGAATGTGATCTCTCAACAAGGAAAAGGGGGGAAAAAGACATTTGAATGTGGTGTAATAGTGTGGCTGGCAGCCTACCACCAAATGACTGTAGCCAATGCATAAGTTCAGTACTTCAATTTCCTTGTCTGTCTCCTCTCTTCTTTTTGTTGGCTAATTTTATTATTTAAGCATCAGTATTTGCATTGTACAGACTACAGTCAACCTAGCAAAATGGCCCATGAAATCAGACCATGAGACACTAGAGTTTCAGAAGATTCAGATCGCAACTAACTACAACCATATTATCAAGCAATACTGCAATAGATGGGAGGTGAACTCATGTCAATGGAATTGATGTAGACACCTATAAAAGAGCTAAAGCCAGCATGCCTGAATGATACAAATATCCTGCTAGCTTCATGACCTAACTGTTCCTTTTTCAGAACATCTAGGAAATTTCATCATACACATACAATAACTGTTCTTTTTAGAACATCTGGACAATCACTCATGAACGCTTCATGACCTAAACACCGCTTAGTGTCAACCTATGACCATACAATGCTCACAAACAGCAGTGGAAGTATATTACAAACCGAATGTAATTTTACTATGAACAAGTAAGCCAGTGGATGATTCTGCCGACCATAAGCCCATCTGTTTCCTCTATCACCTCTCTCCATGGGCCGTATTTGCCAACGTTTCTACACAAATGTATCCAGCGCTGTCACTCGTGTATTTGATTTACTACTTTAGGTGTGCCTTGGTATTTTCAGGTCTCCATCCTAGTTCCCGAGCCCTTTGCTCCCACAACGAAGTCAGTTTCTTTTGTTGGACCAATGCTTCTGCTGACTTCTCCCTAGCTTCTTCACAGGTATCCATACCTGAGCTGCATTTGTCAGCCTCCTTTTGATACTGTGAAGCTAATTTTTTGGCCTCGAGCAACTTTACATCAGCCTCTTGCTGGGCTTGTGCTGCCTCCTCTTCTCTCTGCTTCAATTCTTCTATAAGCAGCTCAGTGAAACTTTTTTCTGTTTCTTCACCAGATGCACGACTCTTAACCCCTTTGAATTGTTTGGCACAATCTAGAAACATGGAAAGGAGCCAGTATCAGTTAAAGCAGGCTAACTGGAAAATCAAAGAACGTGGTTAAAAGAACGTAATACATTCAAGGGTACTCCACTTTGCCCTGCCTATCAAAATCACTGGCATAACTAGGCTCCTATGATTCCTGACAAGATAATTCAAATATACGATGGCCTAACAACAAAGATTTACATTAACATATGGGTTATCCTTGCTCTGGATATAGCTTGGATATTTATATGAGAATAACATCAAAATCCATATCCATATAGAACAAAAAAAGAAAGAAATGACACATCACTTGCTGGAGGAAACTATTTGGCAAGACAATGATATATAACATGACCAGATCCTAAGCAGAGGAGACAGAGTTAGGGGAGGTTAAGTTCCATGATTATCATCTAGATTCCTTGATATAGAGCATCAGAGTACTGGTTTCGCATAGTTCCCAAGTTCAAGAGGTTGATCCAAGTTTCAGCAATGATTGGTTCATATCATTCATATGTAGGTAAAGGTAGCAAAACGTTAGTAACAATACAACATCGGCCTCATTAGTAATGGTAATGAATTATGTTGCTAAACAGTAAACAGCATATATAGTTGGCTAAATCGTCTAACCGCCAACAGGCTGAGGTCCAGTTTTTAGCTGAGTCTTGAATATTGGGTGAAGAAATATAATCTAATTAGTTAAAAAAAATAATTCAGTCATCACACGCCCAACATGTATAGACAATCTGATGCATATGGATTGGAATTTTGATTAAGCAGGGAAAGAAAATCTCTGGTGAGCCAAAAAAAAAAACGGGGGTGATCAGCAGACTGATGCCCGGTAATAATTAGTAATTTACAGATCTCCGAATCTATATATCTTGTTGATTTGAAGTTGCCAACCTATCATCCCCTATGTCTTCGGCCTAGCAAAATCTGACAGTAACACAGTACTGGAATAAGCACTGCTCGCTGTGCAGTCGGATCTAAAAAGAGCGGCAGCGACAAGATCTGAGAAAGCAGCGGGGAAGGGACAGACCTTCCGGGAGGTCGAGCAACGGGCGCGCATCGCAGTTGCAGTCGCAGGCGGGGCAGGCCCCGGCTGCCGTGAGCGCCTCCGCGGCGTGCCAGTAGAGCTGGGGGCCGACGATGTAGGCGGCGAGGCCGAGCCCCAGCAGCGCCACCAGCGCGGTCACCAGCGCCGGGCTCGGGCCCCACGCCGACGACGCCCCGGCTCCCGCCATTGAGCTGCCGCGCCTAGAGAGCGGTGTGGAAGGTGGGGGTGAACCGGTGTGGAGAGGCGAGTCGCCGCCGCAGCGCGGCGCGGCGCGGGGATTAAAGCAGGAGCTGGAAGGAGTGGGGTGTGGGGGCGGGGGAGTGAGCGAGTGGATGGATCAGTGGAAGCGGAACGGACGCGCAGGTGGAGACGGGCCTGAACCGAGAAATGGTGGGTTTGGCGGGGGGTGGGCTGACCGACACAAATGTGCTGGGCAGCGGTGACGGGTCTGTGTATGGCAATGCCTCTTGTTTATCGTTGTACAAGTTTTAAAAGTCTTGATATGCAATTTTATTAAGTCTGCGATTGATATTTGTTAAATCAGAGTTGGTTTACCACAGTTTCGTTGATTTGGCATTCAGCGGTGTAGACAATGTGGTTGTATGGTAACTTTTAAGCATGGTCATTGATAGAATAAACCGAACTATTTCTCTTACATTATTTATTCTTCGCTAAAAACGAAAATATATTCGGTTTTATGATTATTTTGCCAGCTACGCATGCAACTAACAAAATAATCGCAGCCGAACGGAATAATCCCCATCTATCACTCATAAAAGCAGCTTCAGAGTGGTGAAGCAACCGAGCAATAGAAAATAGAAAATAGTTCGTCCGTACTATAGGACAATGTTTGTTTTGGAGTGGTAACGTAATCAAATTACAGGTGCTAACCAACAGCGTTACGGGTGCTTGTTTGGGTATACTCGGTATTGTGCTATCGTGTAATCAGATACTAGGCAACCCACGACCCATTCCGCCCCTCCTTGGCTTGTCTACTCATACGCTCCTCTGTCTTCATGCACAAGATGCCCCGATGTCAACGAGTGCATGGCCTCACCACCAGTATGATCTTATGAATGCCTTCTCCTTTCTTCTACTTCGGTCTCTTGCTCCTCAAGATAATAATGAAAAATGGAGCTCTACATGTTAGACGAATCTTTAGGAACAACAAGAGAGAGGAAGGAGGAGGACCTACTTAGAAGTTCTCCTGTTACACATGCTCATTCTCGTACATCCGTGTATCACATCTTCTTAGACTTTGATCACTTTCTACCCTACTGATGCCTGATTATTGGATCTAACCAAACGAAATTTGCTTGCCAGCAAATAGCAGGGTTAAAAAAACCGATCAAACCGGTCCGGTTTTCGCGAAAACCGGTCTTACCGCTCCGGTCCGGTTGCAAAACCGGTCGATAACCGGTCCCAAAAATACACTATAAAACCGCTCCCACCGGTAAACCGGTCCGGTTTCACCGGTTACCGGACTGGTTTTTCCGGTTTTAGAAACCGGCCATAGGGCGGTTTTGTTAACCCTGGCAAATAGTAGTTTGATTCCCTTACAATTTTTGTTACCTGATTGTCAACTAAACACTGTCCATCTAGATAGTCATAGATATATGTACAATAAATAAATACACTTTAAACCATATTTTCACTCACTCTAATATATACATAAAGATAAATCAACAAATCAAGATGTGACCCATCACTAATTTTAAATTTCAAAAATATAATTTAATTTAGCACGATATTTTTTCAGCGCTACTTATTTACCGACCTATAGGCTTTAAGCCAGGATATTTCTTCAGACCTGTGCCCGAATGGCCTAGTATCTTGTTTGTTGCTCTCTTGCCAGGTCGGCACTCGTCAATCCCTATGCCATTTGGGCCCCGCAGCTCGATCCCCACAAAAAATGCAGAAAAGAAATGAAAAAAAAAAATGCTGCGCCGGCCGTGCCACGGAACGGAACGGCAGGACCAAAAACCCCGCATCGCCTCCGCCTAGAAACCCACGTCGTCGGCGACTTCGATCCATTCCCACCACCACCGCCTCCCGTCAACGCCGAATCCGCCACTTCGTATGGACTCTGAGCGCGAGCCGCTCGCCGGAGGCGGCCTCCAGCGCCGCCCCGCGGCCGCCGCGAGGGCCGGGGGTTCCCCGCAGGAGCAGCCTCCGCGCGGGCAGCGCGTCATCCACGCCGACGTCGACCCGCAGCCGCGGCCGTGGCCCTGGATGCAGAAGGTGGCCATCCTCGCCATCGTGCTGCTCGGGTGCCTCCAGTTCCTGCCGGCCACGCACTTCCGGGACCCCAACGACCCTCACCGCAACTGGATCCCCTTCGACGGCTCGCGCAACCCAATGGTACAGCTTGCCACACTCTCTGTGGGTATGCTTTGCTTTGTTGGATCTGGAATTGAAGAAAAATATGTGCTATGCCAATCAATTTCTCGATATCTGATCAGCACACCATGGCACTGCTAATTCATAGCTAGTACTGTGCTAGACTTTCCATTTCTCATGAGATCTACGAAATGTTTCGATGTTCTGTTTCCTCCCTTTAAAATGCATTTCTTTGATGGGTTGTTGGGTTGCTAAACTGTGACATGTGTTTGGCCATTTATATCATGAACACGTTTAAAAAAAAATAACAACTGTTTACTACAACAATTTTTTTAATCGAGGTTTGCCCCATTTCCATTACTAGAAGTCTAGAACGGAAATTTATGGGTTTGGTTACAGAAAAAGCTAGGATAAGATGACACAACTTGATCATGCACGCTAGGGACTCTAAAACCTGATTTAAGCTAAAGCACCCTAGTTATTTTTTTCTCGTCATGGGCCTTGCCTGAATTTCATTACTTGAGAGAAACGAAATTACATGAGTTCAACGTTTGGAGGTTCAACCTTACATTAAAGCACTCTAGGTGAATAGACTATAACATTTTGAACTCGTAGTATTAGATTACGACTATCTTATCGTTCTGCTTGGCTCAGAACTATGACTCTGTTCTAGAACTACAACTTATTGTGAAATCTGTGTCTCCGCAAGAATGTTGTAGTTCTATGGCACAGTGTCGTAAAGGCTAGTTGTGTGATATATATACATGAAAGTTGCAGATTGTGGGAATTATGTCGAAATAGTTATATTATTTTATTTATCTATATATTCTCAATATTTGGACATTGGGAGGTGAAATTTGGAAACAAACTAATAACTTCATTAACAGGTATGGGATAATTGAAGGGTTACAATTTGAAATGTTGTAGTATTTGTTTGGAATGTTTAGTGGGATGTTTCATGCCTTCGGATAGATGGCAGAGGAGACAGGACCTGAGCCTAGCTTAGCATGGCGATGTTGTGAATATACGTCCATACCACTCAAGTTCAAGTCATCATCATAGAGAGTTTGGGTGCCTATTTTCTACTTAGTATAAAGCTGCCTGGTTCCTCCTAAGTTGGAGTAGGATTTTTTCCCCCCTTTTTCTGAATAGATGGCATCACTTTGCGGTGACTATTATTACACTTTGTATGTGAGTGTATTAGCTTGCATGTTAGTCTGAGATGACATGGACTTTTCAAAAAAAGTCTGAACTGAGATTAGGAAAAATGAATTTCTTAAGAGCTACTGATTTTTATTGCAGGATTCATCAAATGTGGTTGGAAGTGTAGATCTCTTCTCTTGGATAAGCTGTCTGGATCTTCGTACTCTTACCGTACTGACAAATTCCACGCTGTCTAGCTCAAGGTTCTCCATCGTCTATATTTCAGCAATAATGAGAAACTTGATCTGATTAAAATCGGCTACATTTCAGCACAGCAGGGAATTGAAATAACCATGCAGAACCTTCTTAGTTAATATACAAGAAATTAGGATAGCATAATAGCTGGATAATTTTATTTCTATGTTAGTTACACCAGTAATGATATACAAAAGAAATGAAAAACGAGTTGTCTCGCCAATATAAGCCTTTTTTCCATTTGTTTGACAGTGATCCACAAAATATATCTTTCCATTTCTTAATACCCGAAGGAATCAACGATAAAGCGCCCTACTATAAGTTAAAAGTGGTGCTACCTGATTCAGATCTCAGTGTTACTAGGTGAGCAAACAAACTTAAGCATCCTTGTATTGTATCTAATCATTGTGGCAATACTCACACGTGTCCCCTGCAGTCAGAGGGAAATCAAGGACAAGCTAAATGTTGCCACTCCAGAAGGAAATTTCCTTTGGTCATTCCACAATGAATTGTCACCCCTCCTTATCGCAAAATCTCAGTTGTCCAAGAAGAGATATCTTTATATGTCTGCAGACTCCATCATAAAGGTATTGGACATAACTTTATACATTTGCTCAAACAACCTGTCACGGGACTCATAGAAAATATAATTGAACTGGTAAGGTAAAGGAATATTATAGGAACGTTCTCTCACAAAATGTTAACTGTTAATACTTTATTGGGTGGACACGGCATTGTACAAGAAGGTAGTTCCGTTCAGTCACTGGTCTTTTGGCCTTCATCTTGGTCTTCAGACAAAGCACCCATGGTGCAATAAACTCATCCTTGATACCTTTTTTGTCCTATGCTGCTTTATCACCTTTATGCGCTCAATTGTTTTGGTTGTGTGCCTAACATTGCTGATAATTTAGAGGAATTTCCTGAGATGCACAATTAAGAGTTTCTTCAAAAAAGAAAATCTCATTAGCATGACTGATACTGACAGATGATCTTTCGATCAGTTTTAAAACAATAAATCAAAGCAAATTGAAAACCTGGAATACAGTATATGTTGACAGTAGTTTTATGTATCCATATTCAATCAATGCACTTGATAGCATAACTTTGATGTTGTGTTCATGGCTTGACAATGTAACAAAATTAAAACAAAGCATTTTATCAACACCATTCAATTGCCTTCTGTGAAATGTTGATTTTTGTCCCCATCCACAGGGCAAAATTGAAGATCTTGGTCGCATGGATTTAGGCACTTATGCCATTGCTGCCACTGAAGATTGCACCAAGCGCTTTGGTGATTTGGTCAGTATGGACGTTCTGAGTGCCCTACAAAGAGCAGCCCCAAAAGGTTCGGTATCTAAAGAGCTTTACGACAAGGACGCGTGCCTACTTGACTTGGATGTGCTCTTGGTAGAGCCTCGAAAGCTGGAGAAGAACCTGGTTGATTTAATCAAGTGGTGGGCTAGATCTGTTAATCTAGCCAATCCAAGGTAAGTGAAACTCATGTCGTTCTGTTTTGTGTGTAATATGTACTAATATCCACCATCTTAAGTTTACCCACCATTCATTCACGTCTTTGTTGGTCATGTAAAAACTCAATTTTCAGGGACAACATTAGGCTGGCAATTGCTCTTGCCCTCTATGACAAGTATATGAAGCTACCTTCAAACTGGAAGCGAGCAGATGCTAATGCAGACATCCTCAACTACGATGGACCGAGTAAAGTTTGCTCTGAAGATGGTCGTCAGGACGAGCAATCAAGCAGTGGTGATAATTGGAGGCAATACCTTAATCAGAAATCTGAAGCCATACTGAACGCCTAAATAAAGGCACTTCATCCTACACAGATTTAGCATTGTGCCAAAGTGGGGCTGACCTTTTGGAGACATACTGCGCGCAATTTACAAACTTGTAAAGCCCAAAATAGAATGCATCAAGTTCCCCGCTGCCATGTAGTCACTTATGCTGACTGTTTTCAGCATAACAGAAGCTAAGAATGCTTTCATTGTGCTGAAAATTTTAGATGTCCGGAAACCCTGTTTTTTCAACTTACCAAGAAAACCTCTGAGGCTTTTACCTCTGCGCCATTAAGAAAGTTACACCCAACCTGTATGCCATCAAAAAGTTTGAAACGACATGTGTGCCATCGAAGTTTTTCACGATTACCTGTGTGCCATTCCGTCCACCTTCTGTTATAACTTAACAGTTTATTGCTCTGACAGGTGGGACCCACATGGTAAAATGACTGTTTTGCCCCTGGCTCCACTACACATCTCACATCTCTCTTCTCTTCTCTCTGTTGGTCCCGTGAGGAGGCCGGGAACCCTAGCCGCCGGCGTCCCCGAGCCTCCTCCGCCCGCCGTCGGTGCCGGCCGCCGCCGGTCAGATCCACCGCCGCCGCCTACGCGCCAGGCCAGCTCCTGCCCCTGCGCGCCCCCGCGCCAGCCCTACCGCTCCTGCCCCTGCGCGCCGCGGCCCCCGCGCCAGCCCTGCCGCCGCTGCGCCCGCCCGCGCCCAGCATCACCCGTGGCGTCGGCGTCTGCCCCCGCCCCGAGCAGCAGCTTGACGGCCTCAACCGCCGTCCGTGAGCCACCGGAGGCAGCGCAGTGGAGGGCGGTGGTGCCGTCAGTGCCGGAGCGGCGGTTCACGTCGACAGACGGGAGGGACACAAGCAGGCGGAGTACGGCGAGGCTCCCGTAGGTGGCGGCGACCATCAGTGGGGTGCGATGCTCCAGGACCTTCCGGCGGTCGTACCAGAGGCCGGCCTCATCCGCGGCGGCCGGCGGCGCACGCTCCAGCGCGCGGCGCAGCCCCTCCGCATCGTCGTCAGCCGCGAGCTCCAGCAGGCCGGCGAAGGCATCATCCGTGTCGATGGTGAGATGCCTCGCCATCTCGGCGACAGCGGCCGCCGCCTTTGCATTCTTCCTGGGCGTGCCGGCCACCACCGCGCCGCCGTCGACTCCTACTGCAGGGGACGCAGAGATCGGCATGCTGTTCATCATCGGGGCTCCTCGGATCGGAAGAACTGAAGCAACAATCAGATGAACACGAAACCAATCATGAAATTAGTCAAGCAGCCAAGAAGCTCATCACTAGAGCAAGAACTAGACTAAAAATCCCACCAAATCGGAAGCAACACACTAAACAGCCCGCCCGCGCCGGTGCCGGCTTTTAACGCATTTTTAATTTTTTTTATGATTTTTAATAAATTTCTTTGAAATTTTTGGATTTATAAAAAATTTCTACGATTTTCTACAAATTTTCTACAATTTTTCTGAAATTTCAATGATTTTTCTATATTTTTTCCGAATTTTTCATGTAGTCTGGTTATTTTTGCGCTTTTTTTAATTTAATTTTCTAATTTTTCTGATTTTTTCCTGTATTTTCATGTTTTTAAATAGTGGAAGGGCAAAAGCGACATTTCATGTCCCTGTTAACCACCGTTAGGTCTATATTCATCCAAAATGGCACACAGGTAATCGTGAAAAACTTCGATGGCATACATGTCGTTTCAAACTTTTTGATGGCATACAGGTTGGGTGAAACTTTCTTAATGGCGCAGAGGTAAAAGCCTCAGCTCTTGCCCGCTGGTGAAAGTCTGGCAGCAGTGCTACACAGTATACTCCGGTTTGGATGTGATCTTCGGCTCCATAGGGTTGAAGTTCGTAACATAGGAAATTGGTTTGGAGCATTGGATGCATAGAAGCTCCACTCCAGTTATGATTCACGGTACAAAATGAGTTTGGAAGCCATGGGCTCCATCTCGTGGTACAAAACTGTTTGGATGCACAAAGGCTCCATTCAATAAATATTCATGGTATAAGATAAGAAATTGGGTGGTTACATGTTGATTTCGCCTTGATTAAATTCATGCTCTTGGTTTCGTTCATGATCCAGCCGGAATAAATGAATAAACTAATCAATCTCCCGGCTATCATGCATAAAACAAATGAAAAGGCTCAGATTAGGTGTTGTTGCACATGCATATGCAATTTGCATCACAATAGTCTGCATGTAGCCCATATAAAATGAAATGCCTATAAATGCAAAGGGAACACATCATCCCTGAATTAGCCGTGCATGGTTATATCATAAAATAAAATATACAAATATTTATGTTCCCCATACATGATTCTCTCTTCGCGAACATCATGTTAGGAGCAGCCTCAATGTTGGCTAAATTAAAACTCAAAATAAACTTCATCACGGTCTGTCGGCAAAGCCAAGTTATGTCAAATGGTGTTTCATGGTGCATCCATCGCATGAGCATCAGCACTACAAATAGCAACGAGCTAGGATAGAAAAGCCATTTCAAAACGTGATTGCCAACATCACTTGTCAAAAAGGCCATAAATGACACCAGCGTAGATTGCATCTACTATGTCATTGGCCATATCATCCATTTAATAAAATAAGTAGATAACATGAAAATTATATTAAATATCATCTCTCATCTCCGGTCAACCTCAAGTAGGAGACATATAGTAGAGATAAAATAAAAATACTAGCGAGCAAGATAAAGCTCCAGGTGTGCTGCTTGTTTAGTTTCCTAAAAATACAAGACATGACATTTCTCTTATGAAATAAAGAGGAAATAAATATGATCCTGGGTTAAACATTTGCATCTCAGGTTCACTAAGCAAGCTATTGATGACTTACACATGTACACCAAGTACATATCAACTTCATCATGCATAAACTTGCACTTGTGCATACATGCCATGCAATCAAGTTTGGGTATACGGCAAACATCCATCCATGGAGTCTAGACTAGGCTTGGGTTTTCTCTACGGAGATGTAATTAACATATTTTTTATGAATATATAAGAATTATGGAAGTATGTACTCGCAATACCTGATTTCTTACTTTGTCCCATTTAAAATTAAACTAAAATGAAACTTGTCTCTGCTAACGCGGAGGCGGACCCTTCGTCCGACCGTTTCCCCGCCATCACAAACATTTTATCAAATTGTGAAAATGAATTTGGCTATGTGGGTGCACTGTGTTGGCTCGGATAGTCGGTAGGACCGACTGTGGGGGTCAATCCAACCGTCGTGCCGGTCAGACCGGTTGTAGGGGTCGGTCCAACCAACCGTGGCCTGTTTTGCCACCGTTGCAAGTATCAGTCATACGTTTCATTAGGAATAGGAATGATGGGTGCAAAAGTACCTATGGATGGTGTAGGTGGTGTAGTATGCGCAAAGGTACTATATGGAGGAACAAAATTCACAAGCGCATTAGTTCAGCCAATGCAAACGGAATTAGGGATGCTTGTGATAGGTGCTAGGTATGAAGGCTGAGGAGCTATCAATGCATTGTTTGGTGGTACCATCTGTCCATTATAAAAATTCAACGGCATGCCATATGATGGTTGTTCTATGGTAGGATTTGCCAATGATTCAGATGTAAGGACATTGATAGTAACACTAGTTGTAACTGGCAAATCCTCAATAGGTATTTCAGGTTGTTTACTACCAAATTTTTTCTCTCTAGATAAAAGCCAATTAACTAAAAAAGTATCACACTCAGCCATCATACTTTGAATCTGTTCCATTGTAGCACCAGAAGATGAATCACTTACATTGGGTGTTACCTCAGATGGAGAATCATCAAAGATGACGTCCTTAATCTTTATGACTTTGCCTTAACGATCTTAGGAGCCGTTGTACTTCCTGCGCTTGCTTCTCTTCGATCTTCCTGAATCTTTCATCAAAGATCTTCTATTCATTGGCCTCAATCTAATCTAAGTTAGGCCTGACAATGTTGTTCTTATGAACCTCGCTATGTTTAGAATTGGGACCGGCCATGGTAACCGATTTATCCTTCTCGATTCCCCAGCGGAGTCGCCAAAATATGTTGACGTCTTTTCAGGGCCAACACACGAACGCACTTGAATGTGTGATGCGCGGAGGAGCTCGCTGCAGCACCTCTACGACGAGCGGTTGGATAGGTATAGAAATCGCGGGTTCCCTAAGCAAGATAGATTCCTACTAGAACACATTGTCCTACTATGACTCCTTAATTGTAACCGGCTAGGAGACTTACCATGTAATCTTGCCCCCTGGGATATATAAAAGAGGGCAGGTGTCCCTAGATTAGACCATCGAGCAACGCCGTCAGGCATTGTCACATCAATCACTACAAGATACACCAAACAGGATGTATGGTATTACGCATATTACGGCCTGAACCTGTCTAAATCGTCTCTTGTCACCGCCTAAACCCTAAACCCCTCGAGGACCTTGTTAGCATAATTCGCCGACACGGGCGGTCATACCCCTGTGATAGGCGGCCAGACTCCGTGTGATAGCCCGATACCAACAAACACCCACCCGGGAGGGACCCCGTCAGGGTAGGCGCACCTTGAGTTGTTCTAGGATCAGCATGTCACCTAGAACGTCCTCGGTTGTCGTCGAGATGAAGGAAGAACAACAGATAGGGTTGGAAAAGCTAGGGCAAAGATATAAAGGAAAACGATAAAAGTAATAGATGTATTTGTGTTTTTTGACGATTGGGTAGAGGTCTCAATCGGTGATGGTGTAGAGTCCTAATGGACTAAACAACCCTAGCAGGCCATTGTATGGGCCAGCCCACGTACAAGACTTGACAGTCAAGACAAGGATTAGTCCTAGTTAGTTAGAATATGATATATTAGGAAATTAGAGATTAACTTGTAAAAGTCTCGTGTTCCTATACGGTTTTCATGTAACACTGTCCTCCGGCATATATAAGGGGAGACAGGGACCCCCTCGAAACACATCAATCAAATACAAGATACACCAAACAGGACGTAGGGTATTACGCATATTGCGGTCTGAACCTGTCTAAATCGTCTCTTGTCACCTTCGGTTCTAGATTCTCGACGACTTCTCCCTAAACCCTCCTCTCGGGGCACCCCGTCGAGGACCTTGTCAGCATAATTCGCCGACACTTTGGCGCTATCCGTGGGATTCCCTCGTCGAGAATTCGTTACAGAGTCGATGGCATTCTTCAGCGCCTCCATCAACACCAAGTTCGACGAAGGCGCGACGTTCATCTTCGGTTCCTGGCTTTGCATCGCAAACCAGGACGGCAAGCTCCGTCATGAACTGCACGGCGAGTCGGCCGCGTCAATGCCACCACCCGCGCAGATCGCGCCGCGAGGATCGCGGAAAAACTAAAACTCCGTCACGATATCAGGGTCGTATCCGACTCGGAGAAGCACATGGCGCCCGAAGCGTTCTTAGTTGATATTAGTTCTTTTTTTGTTGTGAGATGTGTTAACTTATCATTTTTTTTTCTGTCTCAATAGTTATGGAAAGATCAATACACCTACATGTAGCCATAGGTTCTGGAGATGCAACTCTTTTTGTCGGCGCACCTATCTGCAATCAGTCTGCAATCAGATACTGACGTTCACATACATTGGAAAGGAGCAGATGAGCTACTGTTAGCATCGTGCAGAATCTGGCTTTCTACTGATGGTTCAGTTGAGCCAATGAGTTTTGACAAGGCTATATGAGCCCTGCTAGCATTGTTATCTTTCTTTTTTATTTACTAAAGTATTATTGATTTCAATGTACTCTGTTCAGTGTATAGCATTCAAGAAATCAATTTTGTCATTTTTCATTTTGCAAGAGTGTTCGTTGAACTTCTGGGTTTGACTGATTTTGTATACTGCTCATTTAGTGGTTCCTTTCTGATCGTTGTAAATGAAGTGGAGAAATTGAAAGGTTGGTTGGACAAGGGAACCCTGCAGAAAAGGGTTTGACAGCTGTGTCAGTGTATCGTGCGTGAGTAGCTGTTGTAGCTCATGTTTGATGCTCAAATTTTCAGTTAGAAGACATTTCTTAGGCTATGTATTCTAGAAAAATGGGAGCAATAGCTCATTGTTTCACGATTCAAATTTCTACCAAGTAATTTTAATTTATCTGATATGGACACGTCACATGTACTCTTGCAGAAGAGTTCAAACAAAAAATCAGGAAACATTGCACAGGATCAGAAAGATGAAGTTGAAGAAAAGCTGGCGCTGCCGGGATGAGGAAGCCGGAGTGACGGTGGTGACTGAGAACGTCGAAGTTGAGAGGAGTCGTCGTCGGTGGCTGCAAGCTCCGGCAACGGTGGCGTTGAGTCAACAGTCGAGAGGAAGATAAAAGGGCGAGATCCAGATTGGAAGTCGGCGTCGTGCGGGAAGGATAAAAGCGAGGTAACGGAGCGAACGGCGTAGTCTGTTAGTATACAAACCGTATGTGTACCGGGGGAAAGTATAGGTGGGGTTGGGTGAGTAGATTTGATGGGACGTGGGGCAAGATGAACGGTGGCGATAGATTGTTCTCAGAACCTGTAGATGAAATTTTTTGGATTGCACGGCAACGGAGGGTTCAGTCAGAGTGCAATCACTACAAACAACAGGTGATTAGCTGCACGATTAGCGTGAAATCTTTTAGCAGAAGAAGAGTAGTAGTAGTGGTAGTAGTGGTGGTGGTATAGAACAGGTCCTTTTTTTTCTTTTTGTTGTCACTAATTCCAGAGAGAAAAGGCCAAGATCCATGGTTACTTAAACGGTCTTGATCAACTAGTGTAACCATAAAACTCAGATTCAAAAGTGATCCAGCAGTATAAAGACCCTTCCTTCCATCATATAAGACTCACTGCATGCGGTCCAAATCCAACAGGCGGCAGCAAGCATTGCAAGGATTTTCCATATTTTCAAAGTAAAATCAAATCAGCAAGCATTGCAAGGATTTTCCATAGCGAGGAGTTAAGCATGCTCTATAACTCCTACATACCACAAAAAAAAATACTGCTTTGTCAAGGTAAATTCTTGTAATTTACCATCGAATTCTTGGTAAAAAATGAGAAGATGCCAAAAATGTTCAAAAAAAGAAACGGCATAACGAATCTCTCTTTTCCAGATAGATAAACAGAGAGAGACAGCACGGCCGGGGCCCTGCGCAACGATCAGATGTTTTTTTTTGTGGAATAAACGATCAGATGTTTTGGAACTACATGGTGCACAACATGAATCGGAACAGGCTCATTGATGTACAAACTCGATAAGGGATGTACATAAAAAAAAGAAGAAGAAGCAAAAGTCCATCTTGTGCGCATGGCGTTGCTTTGAGAGGGAAGTGAGTTCCCTAGTTTGGTTGGATTCTGTTGGCGGCCTGCGGGGACTCAAAGTACTAGTCGACTGGGGATCGCGACGAAAGGCGATGGGCGCGGCGGCGAAAGGGGGAGAAGGTGTGGCAACCGTACGAATTGGTTGCTTGGGCCTTGTCGCGTAGTACTGACCGGCTGTTCCGCGCCAGCCACGAGGTGGAGGGAGGTGGGGCTCCGAATCTTCCTCCGTGGATGTAGGGACTTTCTTGATGATCAAGTAATAATTAGCAGCAGACAAGCCTTTGGATGTTTAGGTCATTTATTAGTTTGGTTATGGAGCAGGTCCTTGTTAATTACACCAGCTGGATGGGTGTGGCATGCCTGCATAGACATGTTGCACATATGCATGGGATGCTACTTTTTTTGTTTATGAAGGGGTGGAAAATAACATTTTTGTCCCTCAGCTTTCCTTGGCAGTTAACTCAGGTCTCTTTTTCTTCTTTTTTTTTTTGACAATTCATAACTCCGTTTTCTCAGGTTCAAAATGTGTGACAAACACGGCCTCTCAAAGTTTTCAGTTTTTAGACAATAGGACAAAGAAGCACCTAGGATGGTTATTTGCTGAATAATGCTAGGTAAAGTGATGAAAAGGGCAAAAGACCTCCAATCAATTGATGTTACTCTCTAGACTCGACCAGCCGTGACCAACAAATATCTTCCGGAGGCTGGAGCGGTGCCGGCGACGTGTGCACGTTCGATTGGGCATTTGCACCCAGGGGCGGAGACAAGAGGGGCGGGCAGAGGCCTGGCCCCCTATCAAGATATATTAGCAGTAAAAAATCAAAATTTGATCAAATTTAAAATTTGATTATACTATTAGACCCCTAACATGAGGAATTTTAAGTTCCTGACTCCGCCCCTGTTTGCACCACGCCACCACCAACCCTCGCTGATCTCTCTCTGTCCGCCTCGCAGCAGGGCCACATGGCCGGCCGGGACGCGGAAAGGAGCTGCAGGGAGGCGATATAGCAGACGCCACGCCGGGGAGCAGTCTGTTGGTTTTTCTGGCGACGAAAAGAAAGCAAGCAAGGCAGCCAGCGCCCCGCCGGGCGCTGCGTGGCGCCGCGCACCACCGTACTCGACTCGCTGTTTCGCCCGGCCCAAAAAGCTAGCGCAGCGAGCTCAGTGGGGTTGGGGTGCGGTGCGGTGCGGTGCGGTGCGAGCCGTGTGCCGCATCGTACACGGGCGACGATGGCACGGAGCCTGCTCTACACGTACAACCAGCACGCCTTCTCGCAATGTCGAGAGATATTTTTTGCTTTGATATAACGCTGCGGGCTCCTGTAATGGTTCTCAGAACTGGATGCATGTGTCTACAATTGCGATCTACTCAACGGCTTGCTTGGATCTATAATTCCCGAGCAAACAGCCTCCCAGGTCCAAAACAGCCATGAGAAACAAATTAAAATTAAAGAGGGAAATAGCAGAACAAATTAAAATGGATTCCCACGAAGAACACACTAGACGGACGGAGCAAAGCTAGCTCGCCAAGCACCAACCGTGAGCCTTGCTTTAATATAAAAAAAAAACCTGAGCCTTGCTCACACCAGATCCCAGGACGAATCGAAGTGCGATGACTACTGCATGGAAATGGCGTCCTGCCAAGGGAGATCTGGTCGTGATCACGAAGCCTCTTTTGTGGGAAGAGCGTTGTGTGAGAGGAATGTATAGAAAAATCAAAGAGAATTGGAGGTGATCTTTTCTGAAAAACGTATTTTTCTAAGAGAGATAAATAGTAAAGTCTAAAATGAACTTTTTCATAAAAACACATCCCTGCTGCAAGCGCAGCGTGGTTGCTGGCGATCCCTCCAAGAGAGAGAAAGGGGGTTGCGCTATGCGGACGACGCCAGCCTCGTACACGGCTTCGTGGCTTGGTTTCTCTTTGACACTGCTCCACGCTTGCGGCCATCAGCGTCTCACCCATTAGACGGCTATTCTATAAATACCCCGACTTCCGAGGCTCGCACGCACCATTACCCCTTCCTCCCCCCACCCACTCACAAGCGCACGCGCGCGGCGGCGCGCGGCGCACGCAACGCCGGCCCGTCGAGATGGTGAGCCATCAATCTACACTCCGCGCTTCGCATGCTACCCTTGGAAGGCTCTTGTGCGCGCGCCCCTGATCGTGGTTGTGTGGCTTCTCCAATGCAGGTGGTGTCTCAGGAGACGGAGCAGGATTCGCTGCTTCTAGTAAGTTTCCTTCCCAATCCCCTCGCTCTTCCGTGCGATTCGAATGGTTTCGGGCGGCTCTCGCTGATCGAATCGTGTTGTTCGATTCGAGATTTTTTATCGGCGTTTGTAGGAGGGTTTTGTAGCGTGCTAGTTGATTTCAAATTGGGGTCGATTCGAGCATCGCTGTGCTAACTAGCGTGTCAACTCGGTTTGCATTCGTGGGGGCATCGGTGGATTCACTTTTAGCGCTTCGATTTTCGAATGCGGATTCTAGCGTCTTCTAGTTTCTGCTTGCTTCTGATTCAGTGCTTCGAAGCACTTCAGTATCCTGTAACACATGGGTTCCGTGTCTCCGAGAAAACACTCTCTAATTTCCTTATAAATTTGGTTGTTCAGATAGATTGTTTAGTATGCTGTAAACATGGATTTGGTATGTGTTTGTACCGTCAATTGCATGTTCGAATTCATTGCTTCGTAGGGTTGTCCACTAGGTTCTGCTCGACGTGGTCTAAAGCTAGCAAGGAACTCCTCGGTCTGATTTCTGCAGTTTTAGACATTGCTAGCTCCTGGACTGATTCATGGTGGTGCGGTTTTTTCTACTTGTCTGGTTGATTTCGGTGATTCTCAACACTGGGAGCCTGTAAATAGTCTCTGACTCAGTTGTTGAGAAGTACGTACAACGTGTTGATTTGCGTTTAGAACTTTAGATTTCATCAGGCGACAATGCATATACAAACATCCATGTCACTGTAGATTGATTTGCATACATGGTTTTTCGTTATTGTTAATTTGTTAATTTTGAGAAATTAGTACATGAGCTGGCAACAATTTATCCATTAGAAACCTCCAAAAAGTTGTTCAATCAATTGAACACACAAAGGTTGTGTTAATTTAGCTTTCCAACGTGTTTAGTTTCTGTGATTTCAAGGAGCACGTTTGGTTGGTAGCCTTTTCCCCCGTCTTACTGTTGTTTGCACGTGGATTGGCCATACAATTATTATGTCCAAATTTACCTTGAACAACACCACAGCTTTTATTTGGATTTGAGTTATACAGTACCATGTCCATGTTTCTATCTGTACATATTTAATTTTTACTTTCGGTTTAAATCAAACAGCACATACGTGTGCATTAGCTTTTGGGATAATAAACTGATTGCTGCATTGTTCCATTGTATTGGTGAACCTGTGGGACTGATATGAGCTTATTAAGCATTTTCTAGCTTGCTATAGCTAGTACTATCGATTTCTTAAGTGTACTACAGCAGATTATATGGTCTTGGCAATCGGACTGTGACTGATATGAAGAACAACTTCTGTATTAGTCATTCTCTAATTTGATTATGCTTGGTTTGTTATAAAGGTTTTGCTGAAATATTTACTCGCTAATGCTGTGTGTTTTATTTCCAATTATATTGACCATGTTTGTATCCTCCTATATCTTTTTTATATATGCAATAAGTTACACATTGCCTGGAATGTTTTCCTTTATATTGCTGGATCTCATTTTGGGTTGCATTTTGGATGTGTGATGCTATTAGCTACAGCTGCATAATGCTCTGAATCATCGAAACACCATTTACATTAGAGCGAATCAGTCCTTTATGCGTTCTTCAAAATTATGTAACAGTGTACATGCATCTGTTGGTTTGAAAAGAATAAGTCTGTTGTTTGTCGTCAATCTCTTTCACTGCTGAAAGACACAGCTCATTCTTAATGTGTTCTTTTGGTGAGCATTGTCCATTCCGTGTTCTATTTTTCATTGGCCTTTGTTTTGTGAGTTGATAGGTCTTCAATGATTTCTCTAAACATGCATCTGGTGTGATAAATCATAACATAGTCTGCTTATTGGATGGATATTTCTGATAACAGTCATGTACTTTTATCCAACAGACCAGGAATCTGCTACAGATTGCCATATACAATATCAGCTACATAAGAGGCCTATTCCATGAAAAGTACTTCAGTGATAAGTCTGTGACAGCATTAGGTCAGAATTGGAAACAATTTTAAACCACTATGTGTGTATATATATATATATCCAAAATCAACAGCCGATGTCTTTTTTTTTAACCCAAAACACCCTTTTATTGCTGCAGAGATGAAAACTAAGAAGCTGATGCCGATGGATGCACAGTCCAGAAGGCTAATCCAATGGATGGAGAAAGGTGAAACATGTCCTGAGCTATCTTGTTTAATTCTAGAATGGTCTTGTTTGTTTTCGACATCGACATAGTACACACATACATGGTCGTTATTTTTCTAACTTAAATGGGAAAATTATATTAATGATTTTATAATACCAAAGTTCTTTAAGGAAAACCACTCATATATGTATTCTAGAACAGATTGTTTTGAAACAGAACTTGTATGGATTGTCTATTGTCCTGATTTGTCTATGTAATGATCAACTTTTGGATCAAACTTTAGGTGTCTATGATGCTTTGCAAAAGAAATATTTGAAGACCCTTTTATTTTGTATCTGTGAGAAGGAGGAAGGGCCAGTGATCGAGGAGTATTCCTGTAAGTTTTGACCTATGGAATTGCATATCTGGTTTGATTTGGGATCATGTGACAAACCTTTGCTCATTGCATGTCGATGTCTCCTACAGTCTCATTTGGCTACCCTAGCGACAATACAATTGAACTTGAGATGATGATGAGCTGTTCCGGTTACAAGGGTGGTACTACATTTAGTACAAATGCTTCAGAAGTAACTCCTGATCAGATGAGGTACTTTCTTACTTTGGATGTTGATTTTCTTGCATGAAGTTGCAGTCGTGTAAAAAAGATTAGTCCTACATTCTGATTGTAATGACTTATGATTCGAAACGATTCAATATTATGATTTCATTTCATTATGTAAGAATCCAATCTGTATGATAAAATACACAAATCTTTCAAACCATGAGTAGCTTATACTTATGCCTATTCAGTTCAGTTTTATGTGGATTTAGGGCCATACATTTGTTCTTGGATTTCTTGACTAGTTGACTTGCCTTACAAAACTCTAGCAGTGAAAGTTTGAGGTCATCATCCCTGTAGAAAGGTGCTTGAATACATCCTTTAAATGAATCCACGATATTCTGATTGTTTGACCAATGTGCTTGTTGTGTGGGAGAGTGACAATCGCAAATATGAGGATGATAACCTGACATGGCCTTGGTTTTTATTCAGGAGTTCTGCTTATAACATGATTAAAACATTGGTTTCACTAATGAGGACCTTGGACCCAATGCCAGAGGAGGTACTTTCTAACATTCTGTAATTTATTTGCAAACATGCAGTATAATGTGCTTTTCTGAAACTGTTATCTGTTTGTATTCAGCGAACCATTCTACTGAAGTTGTACTACAGTGACACCACAGTGAGTGTAACATTCTTCTCTGTTTATCGACCATATTGATACAGGGAGCTGCCATGTCAATATACCTTTTTATTTTGATCCCAATACATAAGGAAATAATTTTCCATGTTTCGATTGAATTTGTTGGTATTTCGTTGCATTGGCAGCCTGAGGATTATGAGCCTCCTTTCTTGACGTGTTCTGCTGAGAGGGAAGGAGTCAGTATCAATTGGAAACACCTGGCGTTAGCTTTGAAGGTAAAGGAATGGGACAGGGAGGTCTTTGCCCTTCTATTTTTTGAATAAAGGATGATATTTCTCACAGTTTCGCTTTTGTGCAGGTCAAGAATGTCGTCTTTGGAGACGATGGCCCAAGGTTGGAGAGCGAACTATATCACAATGATGACTTTTCTGACACCAAGGTACTATTTTCTGCTACCAGTACTAAAGCTTGTTCAAGCTGCACATGTTATTTACTTGTTTGTAGCTATTGTGCCTTGAAAATTATTTAGACTTGCTATTGTATCGCTATTGCATGCATTGCAAATTATTTAGACTTGCTATTGTATCGCTGTCGCTGTTAGTATAATGGCTCATTAAATTGGTCATTCCAAAATGTAGAAGGTATATATGCTTTGGCTATTGTATCTTGTCGATAGATGGCAACAATTGCCACTTCTATGTGATTCAGGGTCACTCACCTTATGTAGAAATGTGCTCACGATCTGAACCATCTGGTCTGTTTGGAGAGGGGTTGTGTTCATTAGATGTTAATCATAAGATGCTATTGTTGTCAGTTTGCACTGATTTTGATGATGATATTTCTTCATTCCACCTACACTGGTTGGATGGTGCTCAAATGTTGTGGTTATAAGATGGTCTTACACTTAGGATCTTCTGACTACTCAAATGGTGATGTCATATTGGCACCCTATAACATGCTAGTTCAATACATTGTATTCAGTGTTGAGGAAACGAGCTTATGTAGAAATGCATGATTGTAAATATTTTAATTTTGTTATTATTACACCAGTGAATGCAAAAGTGAAAAAATTTGAGCAATTTAATATCTGTAGTAGAAAGCTTCATCTACAAAGCTGATGCTATGTCTTCTTGACAGAATGGGTCCAGAAAGATAAGTCGAGGTTTTGAAAAGATGGAGTATCATGCAGCAAGTATATTGAAGGTAAATCCCTCATGGCCGTCTAAAATCATAGTTTGTTATCAATGTAGTGACTCACACTTCCCGGCTCCCGCAGGCCAGATATGATCAGAATTGGGATCATGTCTATGCTGATCAAAATGAGCAACTAAAATACATTCCTAGAATGTTTCCATTTAATGTAAGAAGCATTATCTTAGTACTCCTTACTTAACATTATCATTTTTTAAACTGTTACGCTAATTGCTAATTTTTCAGACTCGGGCTTTCTTTGATGCCGATGGTTGTCTATATCATCCTGAAGATTATAATTTCGAAAAAGAAGAATACCCAGGCATTTCCCCCATCTATGTAAGAAAATGACCATTTGGTATAACTGTGTATTTCCTAACCTTAGCTTGTAATTCATATTTGCTGATAATATTATATTTTTTCTCCTTGATTACAGAACTCGGTGACAATATCATTGGATGGACCAAAAGATTTAATTGCTTACCGAGTTAAGATGGCGGCTGGCCACATGCGCCTATATCATGGGTTCTACGGGGATGTACTTGATGTGAGCTCATTGGTTGGCTATCCCAAATTGATATACACAACCGCATATAAAGGCACTTTCTACATCAACTTCACCTGCACAGAATACGATCCAGCAAAGGACGACGTCATTCGTCACTGGGTTCGTTTGGTCACTGACTGCAGGGACGGATGGTGCTACGGTTTCGTCAACAAGCACGGGCATTTTGAATTCCATCATCGCTTACCCACCCGGTACATCATGCACAAGGATTGTCAGATGGTTGACTTCAAAGCTGATTACAGTGAAGAGGGAATCGCTCCCGGTGGGCATGGATTCATTAAGATGGGACATATGCCTATGAGAAGATCATGCAGAATTTTATCAGAGTACAACGGACAAGTTCCCGCAGAAGAGGAAGTCAGAAGGTCGTGTGGCGTCCTCGTCAACGGCAGCTGTGAGATATGCAAGTTTCACCCTGCTCTCTTTTGGCTTTGTGTAGCTATCTCCGAAGGTGAAATCTGGACCTTAGATGACTGTGATCCTCTTCTGTCAAAGACGCTAAGGAGTTGGAGTAAGATAGGGCGGGCCAACTTCGAAGTTTTTCTTCGCACGCTAGCAAGGCCAGGAGATCTTACTGAGCCTAAACTTCCCAGTATTCCAGGGATCTTAACTAATGAGGATGCATTTGATACTGTGTCAATAGTTCCGCACAACAGGATCCCAAGGTTTGGCGATCAGTCAAATGTAAGAACTTGGTCTTGGACACTGATGGAGGCACACGGAAATGCATTGATTGGAAGACCACATGAGTGGAGCCATAAGTTCATTGGCCCTTCGCCATATATTCCTGAGGTACTCAATGTGCTTTTTGTCTGTTTGTACTCTTTTGCTCAATGTAGCCATAATGGTTGAATGAAAATGAAATATACTATAGGCTTTGTTGACCTTTTTTTTTAAAAAAAATGCAGATGGAACGAGTCCGTCCCAGGCATAGAATAATAGATGGAGCAGTTATTGGTAAGTTGGTTCTTGAGGAGGAACGAAGAAAAATTGGAACGACAGCAAGAATGATCAAGAGATATGAAACAAAGGCCGCTTCTCCTCATCTGCAACTCGCAAGGAAGGCTCTTAATGCCCTAAGGAGGATCTGAAGTACTTTGATTGAAAGTTTTCCTGAGGAGACCTCATTTACAGACCTTTTTACATGTAACAGTGAATTATGATTCTGGATTTATCTGCCTATTCAGGCGAGTAGTGTCGTATTCTACTTTTACCCTGCCTCCTGGTTACCACTTTCAGTAAGCCAACGGCGAGGTGAGCCGGTAAAACCTGCTGTGCTGTACTCTCCGGTCCAGATCGCGGCGCATTGACAGTTGACACGACGGCGGACGACCTGCCGCCAGGCGTCCCCCGGCAGCGGCCTCCACTTGTCGGAGCACGGCCGCTAGGTGGTCAGACGCCGTCACGCCGCGGCGCCACCCCGCCGCCGCCACCGAGGGCACGTCACGTCCCGCCGCTTCGCGCATGCCGCTGCTGCTCGCCCCCTGCCTGTGTGCCGTGAGGCGATGCTACCGCAGACGTGGGGGCAAAAACAGAGGCACACCATGCCCGCCCGGTGTAGCATCTCGCATTCTCGCGTTCCTGGAGAAGGTCCCAGTGCAAAGGCCTCCGCAGACTGCAGGAACAGAGCCACACCATGCCCGCCCATCGACATCAGTTTTCCCCCTGCTTCCTTTTTTGTTTGATCAGCCGAAAGAACACGATCAATGGATGAACATGGACTCATGTTCGTGATAGGGTTTTTTTATTCGGTTGGTCGAACCATCGTCCTCCGATAGCGGGTTACCGGAGCGGTTTAAGCATCGTCTAAACCGGACAAATTTAAATTCTAATGCAACTGGCCAGCAAGATGGGCCGAGCAAAGGCCCAACGTGAAGGAAACGCATAGAATAAAAAAAAGATGTGCTTGGCCCAAACAAATCTGTAAAACTGCTTGTTTCTCTATCTCCTCCACACCCCACGGCCCCTAGCAGACCATCGCCGCCGGCCCGCCGCCACCATGGCCGCCGCCGCCCGTGGACAAACCCTCGGCCGGAGCAGCTTCTCCCGCGCCACATCCAACCCAGTGGCCTCCTCGTCCGGCGCTGCCGGCGTCAAGCTTGGCCCGAACGGCGCCGCCTTCGTCTCCTCGGGCATCCCCGACCTCGACAGTAAGCAGCTTCTTGCCCACAAGTCATAACCACTTCTGACAAAAATCTCCTCTCTCCGGTGAGAAAATGCATCTTCCGAATGTTCCCGGATGATATGATCATCTTTTTTGGTATCAATTGTGTCAGGTTTTTTTCGTAGCTCTATATCTGCGCGTTGTAATGGAAACAGTACCAGACAAAGTTTTTGACAGACTATATATTTGCGAAAGTTTTAATTTCACTCTACACTATTATTTGCCTTGCTCTAGGCTTGGGTACAAGGATTGAATGCGTTTATCTTGTATAGGTGGAATTGGAAGTATGGAACCAAAAGATGTAGCATGGTAGTTGACTAGGGTACTCTGTAGAAACTAGATTTGAGGGAAGTTACTTCATGTGATGAAGAGTGCCTTATAAGAATCAAAATTGCAAACTGAAAAGAAATGAATGCTTGTATGAAATCACTGACTTGCCATTTATTTTGGCGCTCTGTTTCAGAGATTTTGGGTGGTGGGTTTCTCCTTGGCTCAGTTGTAATGATCATGGAAGATGCTGATGCACCACATCACCTTCTGCTTCTTCGATGCTTCATGGCACAGGGTGTTATGCACAAGCAGCCCCTGCTCTTTGCGGGACCTTTGAAGGAGCCGCGGTTGTTCCTTGGCACACTGCCTGCTCCTGTCTCATCTTCAAAGGAGGATGGAAGGCACAGGCTGATGGGGGTTGGATCAAGTGGTGATGGACGAGGAAGTGTATGTCTCCTGTAGTCCTGTATTATGTTCATTATTAGTCAAGTTATACAGGAGCGCTGTATTTATTTTTATATTGTTCTGGAAATGTAATTTCTCAGGATGAGGGATTGAGGATAGCATGGCAGTACAAGAAATACTTTGGGGATGAGAAGACTTCTCGTGCTGAACATAGAGGTGATCCTTCTCTCTCTTAACCCTTCATTTTATTTTCATGTTGCTTTGTTGGTGATTTTCTCAGCACACATAGAGCCACCTTTTTCATTCAAGTTTTCTTGACAGGATGTTTATAAAATATAATATATTAAAATGGATAGAGATATTAGTCATTATGAAGATGGTCATTTCTTGCTCTTTGCCTTTGTAATCAATTCAGTCCTAGGAGGTTGCAACCTGATGCTGACCCTAGCTCAGTTGATCAAGGGCGTGGATGTATGTCAGTGCCCAGATCACCCAGTTTAAGCCCTCATTGAGATGAATTTGGATGCCTATTCCTTCTTAATTAAAAAAGTCACCTATTTCCTCCTAGGTTGTTTGAGGTTTTCTTTTTTGGATTCTGACATGATAACAGCTGATATATGCAGTAATATTAGTTTGCTTGTATAAGCATGGTTTCTGGTACAGTGGTACTGTTATTGAAACTAAGCTTTATTGTAATCCTTCAAGATGTTCGTGACAAGTCTGACTCATTTAGCATTGCTGCAGACAATAAGCAGGAGTTCAGCAATGATTTTGATTTGAGGAAGCCCTTGGAAAGACATTTACTTAATGGCCAGAATACTGAATGTGTAAGCACACAAGATGCAGACAGTCTCAGAGACCTCCAGGATCATTGTTCCGCATTCATATCCAGGCTTCCTGGGTGAGTTAATTCTTGTTCAGTATTAAAAAATTGCTTCCTTTGAGGAACATCATGGGCTCTATCTTAATATGCGGTTATTAATTAGTATCCAATAATGATAAAATCGTTTATACTACCCATGCACTGTACGTTTGTGCCCAGTTTTGATTCTGAATGTCTCTTTTGTTTTCCATATTCAGAAAAGATGGTGGAAGTTTAACCGCTGGGAGAATTGCTATATAATCACTATGTGCACCCCAGTGCGGATACTTTGAGAAGGCAAGACGATTAAATGTTTACTATTTTCTATATACTTTTGGTATAGCTGCAACTTCCAAGTCATTGAATTTACGTGTTCCAGGACTGGGACATGATCTCATTTATTAAATCACTGAAGGCTATGGTGCGCTCATCTAATTCTGTTGCGGTTATAACATTTCCGAGCACGGTTCTGTCAAATTCGTTCTGCAAGAGATGGCAACATCTTGCAGATGCACTGTTGTCTATCAAAGCAATTCCAGGCAAGCTTTACCCTTGAAATTGTGTGTCTTGATAACCATTTCAGTGCTGTACGTTGTGCGGCCTTTTAATTGCCAGCTTCTGGTTACAGATGAGGACAAAGACTTGGCAAAACTCCTCACAGGATATCAAGATATGGTTGGGTTTTTACACGTCCATAAGGTCGCACAGACTAATAGCCAGGTACCAAAGTCCTTTTTCACAAGTGCTGTAAAAGAAACTTTGTGCTAGTTGTTCTGACGCGTTACTTGTCAATGAGCAGGTCCCTGTGATCTTAGAGGCGTCCACACTTTCTCTGAAGCTGCGTAAGAGGAGGTCGCTGATGCTAGAACGGTTAAATCAGGCTCCTGTCGATGGTTCAAGCGGGCCTTCGTCTGCTGCATCAGGCAGTTGCTCATCTTCACAGGTCTCGCAACTTGATTTCTAGTTCAGATCCAGATGTATGACAGATCTAAGATAGTAGCTCGTATTACATGTTACTCTAGAAAATGGCTTTTTTAGGTGTAGCTTTTAGGCTGGAGGCAGTTTGCTGGTTCACCGTGCTGCCCCTCACCCTCATGTATCTTTCAGCTTGTTGTACAATGTACACCACTATCACTCTATCAGTAGCATTTATAACTGGCTAAAGCTGTATCCTACTATCTGCTGGGGGCAGGTGATTACCAAATTTATACTAAATTGTATGTTTGCTCAAGTTGTCCATTTCAAGCGATCCTTTTTGCGCAAAGCTACCGCTATGCTAATGAGCTGATGAATGGTTCCAGCCAAGGAGACAAGGACTATAAAAGTTTGCAGGTGAAGTGAAACACAAAAGACAGTTTCATGCTTTCTGGTATAGAACTGGATTCCTTCTTTCGTACAGAAAAAAAAAGACAACTGTGTTTAGATAAAAAAAGGTTTTTTTGAACTTTACTATTCATCTCTCACTGAAAACACGCTTCCCAGAAAAGTTCCCCTTCAATTTCTTTCAACTTTCCTATTCATCCCTCTCGCAGAACATGATTCCCGTTCGGAAATTTTGCCTAGAACCCGTTCGGAAACTTTGCCTAGAACCCATCCCGTTCGGAAACTTTTTTCTTGAAGCAAAATATCTGTGAAATTGTTTACACCAGGGATTTCCTAGCAAAGGCTTGACACGCCTAGTCTTGATGTAAAAATTCTGTCATTATTTTGTTTTGAGCAAAATTCTGTCATCAATGGGCTGGATTTATAATTGATAGACGTATTTGGCCCAGTAACAAGTGTACCGTACAGTGAGAGGCCCAGTGAAGCGATGCCATCCGCCGCGCCTATAGAATAAGCTGAGGCGTTCTCTCACGCGCTCAGAGTGACAAGCCAAATCAGAGAAGGTTAGGGTTTACCTGTCGAGACCTTGTCCTCCCCGCCGCCGCCGCCGCCGCCGCCATGGGCCACTCCAACGTGTGGAACTCGCACCCCAAGAACTACGGCCCTGGATCCAGGATTTGGTAATTCCCTACTCCCCTCATCCCACCTTCCTCCTACCTAATTGCAAAATGTTTCGGGAAACGGCAATATATCTTGTTTATGCTTGCCGTTTAGTCGGCAGATTTGTCGCACGACCTTGAGTTGCTTTCTGTGCTTCCGAGGCCATATAGATTAGGCTTGTGGAGTAGTTTATGACGGTGGCTGCTAGTTGCTAATGGATATCGCGTTGTTGGTTTGTGTAATTGCAGCCGTGTGTGCGCCAACCCCCACGGCCTGATCCGGAAGTACGGCCTCATGTGCTGCAGGCAATGCTTCCGCAGCAACGCCAAGGACATCGGCTTCATCAAGGTACGCCCCAAAAGCTTCCCGTTCCCTGCAACCTAGACCTGTGTGTGCTAGTAGTTCCATGCTTGAGTATTGCATAAGCGAATGGTTTATCCCTTTATACTATGCCATAGCACATATAGTATGCCTCGCCATGATGTATCTGTGTTGGTCGAACACGTACAAGTTAAATATATTCTGATGGAGCAGATGTCCATGGTGCCCATATATATACACATATTTCTCTTGTTGTTGCTAGCTTGGATTTTCCATAATTTCTTGCTCCAGTTCTGTAGCGTAGGTCTTAGTCTAGTGCTTTAAATATGAATTGATGTATTTCTGGATTACAGCTGTTATCTTTAGGCTAACATCTACTAGTAAATTGTTGTGATCGGCTCAACCAACTTTGTTATTAGCAATTCGACTATATATAGTGAGGTAACAGCTGAGTTCTTTCATTTGTAGTTTAAGGCTATGGTTCTCAGCTTTTGGTCACTAGCAATTTAGACTATGTATAGGGAGGCAACAGCCAGGTTATTTTATTTGGGTATAAGACCATGGTTCTCATTTTTGGTAATTAGTTCTTTGGAACTTGTGTGAAATCTCTGTAAACGGTGGTCCACTTGTGCATAAGCTCTGAAACATTCTTGTTTCCACATAAAACAGACGTTTATCATTATTTGTGATTATGAATGCCATTCTTAAGATGACGATGCTGGCAATTCTAGTTATTGATAAACAGTTGTGCTGTGTTTTTTCAAGGCTAAAAAGTTTAGGTGTATTCTAATG
Source organism: Digitaria exilis (assembly GCA_015342445.1). NCBI lineage: Eukaryota > Viridiplantae > Streptophyta > Magnoliopsida > Poales > Poaceae > Digitaria > Digitaria exilis. The sequence goes on along the minus strand of JACEFO010001754.1, from coordinate 1,120,740 downwards.
TTCCATTGTCAGCTCATAATCCTCATTTGTTATTCGTACACTGGCACAAGCTCTAAAGCATTTCTTGTTCAGTGATTTGGCGTTCTAATTCATTGAAATAGTTTAGTGGATAAGACACTAGATGTTCATGTTTTTTTAAGGCAAACAATTGTATTGGTGCTTGATTTTGGGGCTCACATTGTGCTATTATTTTGCAGTACCGCTGAAAAACTTGAGGTTCAAAGCATCATGAGAATGGAAGCATGGATGGGGAATGTCTTCATCCCGCCTTTTGCTTGATCTTATCTTAATCATAGTATGTAATGAATGATTTGGGTTTGAACTGGGAGTACTGGACCAAGTCAGTGTATTCTGGCTAGCACTCTAGTGCTCTAGTTGAGCATGTAGAACCGTATTGATCAGACTTAAGATAATACAATATCATTGCTATCAAGCTGTATTACAGTTTATCGTCTGCAAGGGTCGTTCTGTTTTATTTGCTTTTGTGCATCTGTGTTGAATTAGTCCCATGTCTGTCTGTATCTTCTGCGCTTTGATTGTTTTTTTAAGTCATACGATGTCGCACTTGTATGAACTTCTGTTCAACGGTCGTGTGTTTGGCACCAGCTTTTATTGACTCGTTTCTTCTTTTAATAACTGAAGTACTAAACTATGAATGATCTCCTTAGGTTGCTTGATGCGATTGTCTCCTTGCTCTGATGGGCCTGAGTTGTACTTTATTGTGCGAAGCCCATACAAGTAAAGAGATTTGTGTCCACAATCAGGGCCCATATACAGCATCGAAGAGCGTGCTCGCACAGCTAGTTAAAAGAGTAAAATTCCTTCCTTGGCATGTTTACTCAGAACTGGCGGTAGTATCGTTTTAGATTGAACTAGAAAGACTGCGCGCGCTTGCCGCGCTGGGCCAGTGCCCTTCACTCGTAGCCCATACGTAATTGCAAGTTTATATTGCAAGAACTGAAATGATATCTATATTCTTTTCCATGGCAAGTATTTCACATCTTTAATGTGACCGAAGAGGCATTTGCATGATTGCATTTAACTATGAAATTCGTAGGGTGACATGGTTTTATTACGATTCACACTACATATCATGGCCAAAAGATTGCTGTTTCAGGTTGCAACAACAGCATGGTGTCACAAAAGATTTATGGACCAGAGTAAGCAAAATACAAGGGTTAAAAGTATCAGGTTGTGGAGAGCAAAATATTATTCTGCTGTATTTCTTTCATTTGGAGATGGCAAAAGCTTTTTGCATAGTAGCAAACGAAAGCTGACGATGATTGTTTTGTGTCTTGTACATCAAAATGTGCTTGCAGTTTCTTTGCTCCCTCACTCCTTGATACCTGAGTCACATGGACATATTAAAATATGTCATGTTATTGTAGAACGGTAAGAACCATAATTATTATCTTACTGAGCACATGGATAATAATCTAAGGCAGCTGGACCATAATTATTATCTATATAAACATTACTTAGATTTTATTTGAGTTGGGCTGTGTTACATGAATTTAGGTGGAAACAGTTCTAATATATATACAAGGATGTACTATGGGAATGAAGTAATTTATGTAACCGTTAAATTGAAATAGCAGGTTATTACTGTGATTTACCATTAATCATTAGTTAGTTCTACGCCTTTTGGTCTCCTCTTTTTGGTCCTTGTCTTCATCATCTTTGTTGTCCTAGCAAAACAATACAGAATTAAATTGAGAAAAGTAGGAAGACATCTTTGATTTGTAGGCTGCATGTACAATTTTTTTTAGGAGTTGGGAGTTATGGTGGACATTGTACTTATGGATAAGAGAAAAATGCAAATAGGTTGCTCATGTTAGAATTTTTCCAAACCCATTTGAAAGGAGGAAAGTGCCATTGGAACAAATAAAAAAGAGATCAATGCTAGGCTAATAAAATTGCTGACGGTTGTAAGAAATTAATTGCAAAGAAGCAGAACTAATAAACAAGTATAATATTTTTCATTGCTTGCACTGGTAAAGAACCTATGCCCTGCTGATGTTGTAAAGTAAAATCTTTTTCAGCGAGACATAACTTTTCATTTGTTGCTAATGCAAGTCAACCTACATATTCAATATGCCCATTGATACAACTGGAGATTTAGTAGTTACCTGTTTTTGGTCATCGGTGATGTCCCAAGCCCTGTGGTTATAAGTGAGTTAGCAGTTAGAATCATGCAGATATAATATATGTATATGCAAGAGTGTGTATTTACTTACTGAGACTGGCTGTCTATATCCATAGCCTGAACATCTATGAAGTGAGGAGTTGCTGATGATGAAGCCTAAATTTTTTTTATTAGTGATTAAAACCCCATGCAGCAAATGAAAACATGAGGAATAAAATTATTTTAATTTACCTGATTTATCTTTTTGCTTGATGTTATTTTCATCAGTGGTGGTAGATCTGATGTATCTATGTCTGCTGACATAGATCCAATGTATGCAATGCTTGGTAGCGTTGCTTGTTTTCCATGTCTTTCTTTTATCATCACCACCTCAAAAGAAGGATCCATATTCTTGGTGCTTTTTTTATATAGGACTTTTACTATGAAAGTGAACTTATGGTTTATCCATTGTGCTATGTCAGGTGGGGTGGATGTAGGGTCATGTTGTTTCCTTAGGTTCTCTGCACTTTTCCCAATGAGTTCTACGCCTTTTTTCTCAAAGAACATGAACTCAAGGCTATGGGTGTTGTCTGCTCCTATGAAACAGATCTTGTACCTGAATCATGTTGAAAAATTAGTTTAGTAACACAGCAAAATAGTTGTGAATTAGCCATTTGTGGCAGAGATATACAGTATAAACATAAAAAAAAATGTGTACAGTTAGTGGTAGCAGAAATCTTACTTCCAGTCAAATTGTTTGCAGGAGCAACCGGTTGCCTTTGTGCATTCATATCCATCATCACCTGCTACCATTCTTGAGTTGCAAACTCTACAAGCTCTGTAGCACCACTGTTGCTTCTCTGCTAGAGAAAGGAGCGTAACTGTGCATTGAAATCTCTTGTTCTTTATTTGTGTAATTAGCAATCAGTAAAACAATGAGGTATGCAGTATTTAGGTAGACATATAGGTATTTGTTATTGATGTAGGAATGTCTTTTTGCACCTTTTCTGTATAAGGATCTACTTCTTTGAGATCAAACAAAGTTTTTTCTTCGACACCTTGTTCCATGTAGTCTTCACTTTGGAGTTCTAGTTTTTGAATTGGTGTTACTCCATAAGGCAAGCTGTTAGCATAATGTAACATTTAGCTTATCATGTAGTTTAAGAAATGCTAGCTGTGTTAAAGAAATGAGATTAAAATTATACCCTCTCTGAAATAGCCTTATTGCTGGTATTTCAATTTCATTTATGTACCAGCGACAAGCTGATGTTCCACTAAGAAACTTGAAGTTTTCTCCATACACCTTCATCAAAGTACCCACAAATATTGCAATCACGTGATGGTTCTAACCCACCTCATAGACAGCCTCTGCATTGAATTCAAGAGCCCTTTGCCCAGATAACGATAGGTCAATTGTGTTTCCCCTGCATAATTATAGGAAATATTAATATTAAAGTATAACCTGAGAATGTAGGCATTTGCTAAAAATATATAATATTTATAGTTGGAAATCATACTTATGGTCCTGGAGTTTTATGATTCTACGCATCATGAGATCCCCTGATGTGTTGCGCACAACGGCGGCATTTGAGACAGCTATAATTTTCCCAAGCACATCTGTATTGACAGTTTAGGAAATTACATATAAGATATATTACTATATTTAATATTGTGTATGAATTGGTAGAATAAATATTGTTACCTAAGAAATGATCTGTCCTTCTGGCATATTGTGGTAGCAGTTCAATTGGAGTCAACGAAAATACATACTTGGGAAAAGTTGTGTCATCAGTTTTTGCCTCAAAAATATGTGTTCTCTTGCTGAATTTTAGCATGTAAGGAGCATCTACCACTCTGTAGCCAGGTTTAGCCTTTTCAACAATTGGCTTGCATACATAGAGAATTTTTCCTTCCTCTAGGTGCTCCTTAAATTGAGGAAGTATGTCTTTTGGTACCTCACAGTATATCGCATAACCCTATAGTTTTAAACATTTGTAGAAAAATTTAGATATCAAACAAAAATTGGAGCTGTAAGTGTGAATAATGTCAAGTTTGGTAAAGAAGAAGGTCTTATACCTTCTGATCGATGAGCACCATGTCGAAATGGATCAGATCATTATGCTCACTTTTGCCTCTGTATTCCCAAGCTCTTGACACTCTAACATGGATATTATATGGAATGTTGATTGGACGTAGCTCTGAGAGTGGAGTGATTGGACCTTGCATAATATAGTGGGACCTGCAATTAAAAGAAGAGAAGGTAAATATAAGCAAAACAAGATAGATAATGTAAATGTCATAGCTTATAACTGAGGTATTGAATATTTGCAGCACCAATTTCTGGTATTTGTTTAGTCCATATCAAATATTTCTTTGTACACAATATTTGTTGTTTTGTTTCCACAAGTTCCATCTTCATTTTCAATCAATATTTTAAGACCTTTTCTGTGTTTTACTCGAGATACTGCAACATATAGTTGCCCGTGCGTGAATACTGGTTTCCTTAGATAGACTCCTACATTTGATAGTGTTTGTCCCTGGCTTTTGTTTATCGTCATAGGGTAGCATATTTTTATTGGAAACTGTCGACGGCTTAAAACAAATGGCCAACGACAGCCTTGTGTGGTTAGGTTGATTCTAGGTATGTATACCTTTTCTCCTATATGTGTTCCTGTTATAATGACAGCCTCAATGACATTATATCCAAGATTTGTTACTATTAATCGTGTTCCGTTGCATAGTCCTATGCTTTGGTTAAGATTTCGTAGTAGCATAATTGGCACTCCTATTTTCAATTTTAGTTTATGTGTAGGAAAATTGTTTGCATTGAGACTATTCAAATATTCGATAGGATATAATATGTCAGCGTCATTGCAGGTATCTAAACATTTAGATATTGAATCTGCACTATAATACTCTATTTCATTCCCCGGCACCAAACTGAGGATGTAGTCATTTATTTCATCGACTATTTCATTGGTTGCTGATAAGATAGCACGGTCTCTGAGGTATTCATCATTGTTGTAGTTTAGGGTGAAGTTTGGGAATGTTGATTCTACAAGAGCTTTGATTTTATTGTCAGCTTGCTTTATCAATAGATCATCTGGGATTTGAACTATGTAATGATCTGGATTATCATTTGTGGAACATGGAGATTCACTTCGTATGGTTCCATTCCCTATTTTTAGTATCCATTCACTAAATTCGTTTAAGTCTTTGTATTATGATGTCGTTGCATCTATTTTTTTTAATCGCATATTTTCATGCAAGTAAAGTTTCTTTATATTCTTCCATAGGTACGAGCGAAATATTGAGGCATTAATTATTTCTGCTCTTGTAGCATTTTCAATTACTGGCAAGATTTGTTTTGGGTCCCCTCCTAGTACAACAACTTTTCCTCCGAATGGTACTTGTTGAAATCCTGGTTGTTTTTCTGAAACAATATCTCTAAGCGATCTATCAAGAGCTTCGAAACATTGTCTATTTGTCATAGGAGCTTCATCCCAAATGATAAGGTCTGTGGTAAGCATGAGATCGGCAAGCTTTGTTCCTCTTTTGATGTCGCAAATTGAGAGCTCATCTAAATCAATAGGTATTCGGAATCTTGAATGTGCAGTTCGTCCATTTGGAAGTAATAATGATGCAACTCCTGATGAAGCTACAGTGAGTACAATTTTCCTTTGGGCTCTTAGGTATGCGATTATAGTGTTCCATAAAAAAGTTTTCCCAGTACCTCCATGGCCTATGACGAAGAAAATATTGGGTTCTCTAGCCAGAACGGCTTTTATTATGCTATGAAATGATTCTTTTTGGTCATTATTTAATTGTTGGTATAATTTGTTTGATTCCTTTTGTAGCATGTCACAATTGTAACTAAGTTCTTCTTCTATTAGCCTATTGTTTGCATCAGTAATGTATTGTTTCGATTTTTGTGGAAGGTTATAATTATACATGTAAATTCCATTTTTGGAAAATATGTCTTCAAGCTCATCTAGTAACAAATCTTGTAGCTCGGTGTCAATTGGGTTATATATAATTGGATGATATTTTTTAATTAGTTGTCGTTCAATATCATCAGTCATTTTTCTCCAGTTGTGGTCATAAAATTTTCGTTCATCATGCAAGTTACAATATAACAACATGGTGAAAAATAGGTATCTCAATTGTCCAGCAGTTGCCCAATTAGCGGCTTCATTAAAGGTATCATACCATTCTTTGTCATCCTTTAGTAGTCCGCGTGCTGCACAGGCTTCTTTGAATGTTGGATAAATAGTTCCATTATACGTTCTTATATCTTCGTAGTCCTTGGCTCCTCTAACTATCATTAGTAACATTCGTAGATAAAAACGTTCTCCTTCTATAGGGTTCAAATAGTGTAATCTACCAATCTTAAAACCACGTTGCCTCTTTATCCATTTTCTATTTTTTTCATCCCATGTCCACTCTTGTGGAAATTCGCAATATGTCAGTTTCCTTGCATCTTCATGCAACTTGTTTGCTTCAAACCATTCTATTAATTTTGTTTTTTGAAATTTTGGATCTTTAGCAATTGATTTTAATTTCGTTCCCTTATGTAAACATACTGTGTTTTGTAGTGGAAGATGTACAGGTAGTCTTTCAACCGGTGGCCAATGATAATGTATGTCATACTCTAATAATCTCCAAAGTGCATCTTGTTCACAAATGTATCGACAATCTAGGTATTCTTTAATCTCATCTTTGTTGTTAAGTTGTTCAACCGATTCTCCATGTTGTCCTTTTCGTATGCGTTCAAACATGATTGATGCTTGGTCTGGTCCTTTGTTAACATATTTGCAAAGGTATTTAAGTAGTTTGGTTTTGTTGACATATTCTACATTTATATGCGCTTGGTATTTTTTAAGTAGTTTCATATTGTATGGCACAACCCATCTATTATCTAAGTTATGATGTCCTTTTCGTACGTAGATGTTATTTTGTCTTCTACGATATAGAGTAAATCCATTGTCAGTAAAAGTTGTTTCTTCGATAAAATCTTTTGGATAAAATTTTGAGCATTTTCCTTTTTTCATACAGGGGCATTTTTCGTTTTTGTCACCACATGGTCCATGTAGCATATGTTCACATACAAGTACATATCCAAGAGGGTCATCTTTTGGATCAGGAATTTCAGCTGATATCCATGAGTTAATAATTTCTTCGTTAATCATGACATTTTTTTTATCTATCCATATTATGATATGAGCATGGGGCAATCCTCTTTTTTGGAATTCTATTGAGTATAATATAGCCAAAATTGGTCCAAATAATTGGCCAGACCAAATATCTTGTATTAATTCTTGTAGTTTCATGTGGAATACTCGCACTATAATATCTGGTCTATCACTGGGTTTTTCACCATGTTTTATAGTACAAACTATTTCCTGCCATTTTGGATTGCATGTAAATGTTATGAAGAGGTCAAGTGGTCCATATACATGGCAAATAGCAATTCCGTCATGATAATTTTGTACAACATATCGTTTGCAACCTGTGTGGCTCGAAGGCAGCAAAGTTTTTTTTACCTATTTGATCGCTTTCAGTAAGACCTTTTTCAATGGCGTCAAAAACTCCTTGCAAATATTCACATCTCAATTTGTCTTGGTTTCTTGCTATATATGTCAATCTATCTTCATCTTCCATTGCCCTAGCATCTACTATAGCTTGTTTTGAGAGTCTACCGTAGCACAAAAATGGATTAGGTTGATTTGGTCTATAGTGCACTTGGTATTTGTAATATTCATGCATGGTCATTGTATTTCTTTTTGAAGGCTTATTATGAGATGTTTTGCTGCCATGATATGGTATGCCAAGCTGGAATCCTCTTTCTCCGTAGGGGAACAGTAACGGATATTGTAAAGCCATATATGCTGGATGGAAAATGGTTATACGTTGAAGACCTTTGCTTCTACTGCTAATGATAATATCTCTCTTGTGTCTCTCTAAATTTAGGTCACCAACAATTAACATTGCTAAATCTTCGGGGTTTGGCATTTCATATTGTATTGCATCACCTTTGTCAGCACCTAAAATGCGTATACTTATATCTATGCCTTTGTGTTGTTCTAGTAAATCACGGGCATGACGAAATACTTTAACTAATGGGTTGTATTTATCAAGCAGTTTTTTAAGCTCCTCTACTATTTTTGGATCTATATCTAGTTCTTGAGGGTCGTCTTTGTGTAGTGCTTTTATTCTATTTTCGATCTCATTTTTTGTGTCAAAAATGTATAACTCTGCATATTGAGGTGGTTGACCGTTTTCAGGAAGCAATGATCCTATTCGATGATGTATTTGTCCATTGATACGAAATACATATGGTCCTTTGCCTTTGTTGCTATCTTTTATTATATTTGCACCCATTGAAGTGAATGCAAAAAGGCTATTATACTGCCTTATGTTTTGGAAGAAATGTTTTGACATTTTATTTTCCTTGTCGTTAACTAAGTGTGATAAAAATGAGGGAGGTTCTTTATATGGTGGTATTTTTATCTTGCCATTTTTACAGCAATTTGTATATGTAGGCTGCTTATTACGGTAGGTTTCTTTTGTGTTACATTCATTGTACCAAAACATAGCTCCACAATGTTTGCATTGGTAGGTCGGTAGGCCTAGATACGATCGTTCACTATATGATTCTTTTAGCTGTTGAATATATTGTGGTGTAAATGATACCATGCCGTAATTTGAACTGATACCCGCATCATTGTTGTAAATTTGTGGTAGACACAATCGTTTTGATTCTCTTTCTTCGCCTAAATTGTGTTCATTTTTTATCATTCTTCTTTTTCCAAGGCATGATAATTTTTCCTCCCTAATCTTTTTAGAGTATGGTTGGATATCTATAGAAGCGATGGCCTGATATTTACGTTTTGTGCGTGCCATATATACACGATTAATAATATATTAGTAGATATATCTGTCTACCAATATGTACAAATGTGTATATATGTGCAATATAATATTATATATATACACAAATATATTTATTGGTATATATGTATATGGGTTTGCCTTTCTATATATGTAGCAACACACACGCACAGCTGTCTGCACACACAACGATTTTCTCTCTCTCTATATATATATAATATTTATTGTAATATATAATATGTATAATATATATATATGTAGCTTATTAGGTTGGAAATATCGATTACCTAATTTTAAAAATTGAGAAAGAGTATTTGTGACATAAAAGTTAGTAATTGGCAATACAACCAGAAAATCAAATTCAAATAGTAATACTAAGAAGAGAGGTAAATAATAACCAAACATAACATTATGAAAATAATCAATATTCTATCATAGACAATGTAAATTATTAGAAAATTTGATAAGTACACTTGATACTGCACCCTATAAGCTGTTTAGCTAAGTTCAAGGTATGTAAGTTCTAAAACAAATGTTGCATGTCCACAACATGGCTCGACTATTTAAAGTCAGGTAGGGAGAAGCTACAATTGTGATTTACTACTATGTCGACATTGTTTCCTTATGTGTGGCTAATGCTTACATTAACCGACAACACATTATTTTAGTCCAGGCACTCAAATTATTATACCGCCTCCTGCCATTTCTCTCTCTCTCCATCGCTCTGTTCCTGCTGTCCTGCACTCGTCTTTCCCCTTCCCTGGTTGCTGGATGTCTTTCCCCTTCCCTGGTTGCTGGACTACTACAGCGGCCGGTCGGCCGCAGGACCAGCCCAAGCGCCTGCGCATTCGCCTGAACCGATATTGGCCCTTCGGATCGTCTCGTTGTTTACGGCTTCCTCTTCATATGGAGACCGCTTTCGTCACGCACGGCCGAGTTTGGGATCGGAAGGCGACAGACACGCAGGGTCATGGAATGGCATTCTACCCAATCCCATATCCCATAGATAAAGAACATCTCGTAGAGGAAAAAAATTGGATAGGGAAGTTGTAAATATTACAATCTAGAAGGCATAACATACCTGTGAGACTTTGATAGTGCTGGCAGGAGCTTGCGATGGCCTACGGTGATTGTTTACAGTGGGGAAGTCATAGACTGCTTGCTTGACTGTGGAAGAGGAAGGGACTTGACTGTGGAAGAGGAAGGGACAGGCAATATAAAAAGGGGAGAGAAGGGGAAGTCAAAGAGGCTATTTGCCCTGGGTCAGTAAAAAGGAAGACTCCAAAGTACCGTGGACGCACGCTCCCATCAGCGAGTAAAAGTTGAATACGTCACGCACGGTACGTCGTCCGATGCCAATCGTACGATCACCAAAAGCAGGAGACGTGGCCCAATCCTAGCTCGCGAAATTGGCCAAGAATCGCATGTGAAGATTGGCATGTTTACTCAGAACTGGCAGTAGTATCGTTTTAGGAACGAAAGTGAGTCAAATAAAGAAGCAAACATTTTGTAAGAGCCAAGAAAGGAAGTAAGTTTATTGTTGAGAATTTTCTCTAGTAAAAATGAGAGTTAGCCTTGGCTTGTTTGAGGTTAGTTACGTTATGCCTCTAGAGGTTCTTGCTTGCAGGCTCTACAGTGTGGCTAGTGACCTTTTAGCGCTCGCCCACAGGCATAGATGTGGAGGACCACGACGACCGATCGCTACACAAATTTTATGCCGCGCTTCACCAATTTCGAATATTCACCGTACAAACAAACTCATGAACACGGCTGTGGCCCAGTGACCTTCCCCTTCCCTGCCCAATCATGGAACGCAGCACAGGTGTCTCGAACGGAAGCTTCTCCGCTCGCAGCGACCCGCGACGAGGACGAGAGCTGCCCGGCGGGAGGGACAGGTGGGAGCAGCCCGTGCGCGCGCACGGCGGGGCTCGGCTGGCACGCCGCTGCCGCACCACGGCACCAGCGCATGCGCCGCCAGCCACAGCCATCTCGAGGCCGATCCATCCATGGACCATCCATGTCCATTCAAATATCCAATGGCCCCGACGATTTTTCTCGGGAGCACCCAGGAATCTGAGGCGTCCATGGGTGGTACGAGCCACACAGCCATCCTCGCGGGACCCGCGCCCTAGCTGTTCCCAGCCTGGACGGATGGAGTCCAGCGTGAAAGCGCACGGCTCCACCATCCGGCCAGACCGTCTCACTGCCCTGTGGGATCCCGGTCGTACTCCGGGCCCACGGAGCTCGCAAGTTGCGCGGGTGGCGGGGTCTCTCTGTGGGCTGGCATGATCGAACACCACCGGGATGGTTAGTTAATGGGCAACTGGGGAATGGAATAATGAGGCGATTATAATTTTGATAGATACGTGCAGCCGGGCCCACCGCCGTAGCTGCTGGACAGCGCAGCATCAGCCTTGACCCTTTTCCTCCTAGTATTTTTTTTTCATCCTTAAAAATAAAATACGTTTTTTTCTAGATCAGAGGTGAGTCATCGCCATGCAGTGTGACGAGGCAGTGTCACTGTTCATCCAGCAGTGGCTGGCTGTTCTTCGCCTGAGAGTCAGCTGGAGTCCGCGGCGCCCGTGCGTGCCGTGCCGGCCCTTTCTTTTTTCACCTTGGCACATGACGGATCCGGCTCTGGCTCTGGCTCTGCCTCGGCCACCCTGGATTAGCGTGGGGATTAAGAATTGGGGTTAAGTGGATGAGGCCACCAGCCGAGCCTGAGCTGACCTGCCACGGTAGTCGCATTGGATTCTTCAAAACATTCCGGGCGCGCTCGTGCAGCTGACCGATCGTGCTGCGCTGGCTGCCCTGCACATGACAGCTCCGGCGCGCTGTTGCCCGCCTCGCCCGAAACGACAATTCGCGGCACCTGACTATCTGAGACCCCAACGTGCGGCGCCTGCAGACACAGTCACTTGTACACCGGATGGATGCCAACAAATTACCATTCAATTTCCAACTAACTCTTGTTTACTCGCTCTATCTGAAACGAATACACTTCTAGTTGTACTCTAATTTACTTCTAATATTTGACCAACCTTGTACCGGAGTTTATTGGTATTGATTACATCATACTAAGCACCACTAGATTCATCATGATATATATCTACATGGCGTTATAAACATTAATATTTTTTTATAAATTCAACCAAAGTTTAAAGTTGGACCTACAATGAAACCAGAATTATTTCTTTCGGAGCAAGTACACAATGATCGCTACTCTCGTGACGCGCTTATTATTGACATAAAGCAAATGGCTTGTGATTCCGTACTGCAAACTGCGCAAAGTGCTGCCAGATTATTCGCTCTGCGGGTAAAACCTATGACCGTTACAAAACGGAAAAACTACAGCACAGCAGTGGACAACTGGACACAGATCTCTCCCCACGCTGGGCCCGCGCACCCAGAGCCGAGGCCCAATCCATTCCAATCAAGTTGCCGATAGCTACAGCCTCCAACTGACGTATGGACCCAAGAACACAGTTCCGTGGGCCCACCTCTCTCGTTTGGCTGGATCACACGAGCTGTAGTAGCAGCCAGCATCTGCTAGCTAGCTCCAACTCGTCAAACTCCAACCGAAAAGGAAGCCCTCGCAACAAACCGTGGCCGAGATCCCCCACTCGGCGCAGGCCAGGCCACACGCCACGGCGCCGCGCGACCCGTTCGGATCCAGCTCGCCCTAGTCCCCACGCACACACCACCCGCGCCAACCCTGGACCCATCTCACTCTCACTGACGACAGGACCCACGGAGCCCGGGCCCGCAAGCTAGTGACGGGTCCCCGAGCCGTGGCGCAAGTGGGCGTAGGCGGATTGGCGTCTCGCGGCCACGGCACACCAGGATCCAGGCTGGCTCCTCCCACCCCACGGCTCCGGCGTTTCCTCACCCGATTCTTATACCATCCGCCCAACTCCTCCCCTCCTTGCTTATCTCTCTCGTCGCCTCTCGCCCTCGCTCTCGCATCGCATTGCCCCCTCCGCCGCCAATCTTGGCGGATCAAGGGCGAGTCTAGCCCCGCGCGGATTTCGGAAGGTGTGACCAGAGGCAGCGGCGGACGGTGGCCATGGACCCGTGCCCGTTCGTTCGGGTGCTGGTCGGCAACCTCGCGCTCAGAATGCCGGTGGCGCCGCCGGCGGCCGGCGCGGGAGCGGGCGTCCACCCGTCGACCTCGCCGTGCTACTGCAAGATCCGTCTCGGGAAGATGCCGGCCCAGAGCGTGCCCGCGCCGCTCGTGCCCTTCGACGGCGCCGAGCAGGCGCCCGCATCGGGTGCGCTCGCCGCCGCGTTCCATCTGTCCAAGGCGGACCTCGAGTGGTTCAACGGGAAGCCGTCGCTCTTCTCCTCGCGCGGGGAGGCGACGCTGAAGGTGGCTGTCTACGCCGGCCGGAAGGGGAGTACCTGTGGTGTCAGCTCCGGGCGGCTGCTCGGGAAGGCTACCATCCCGCTCGACCTCAAGGGCGCCGAGGCCAAGCCGGCGGTGCTGCACAGCGGCTGGATCTCCTTCGGGAAGAGGGGCGGCGGCAAGGGCAGCCCCGCGGCCGCGGAGCTCAGCCTCACCGTCCGCGCGGAGCCCGACCCGCGATTCGTTTTCGAGTTCGACGGCGAGCCGGAGTGCAGCCCGCAGGTGCTGCAGGTGCGGGGCAGCATGAAGCAGCCGATGTTCACCTGCAAGTTCGGGTGCCGGAGCAACAGCGACCTGCGGAGGCCGGGGATGCAGCCGGAGCGCGAGGGGGCGTCGGGGAAGGAGCGCAAGGGGTGGTCCGTGACGGTGCACGACCTGTCGGGCTCCCCCGTCGCGATGGCGTCCATGGTCACGCCGTTCGTGCCCTCACCGGGCACGGACCGCGTGAGCCGCTCCAACCCGGGCGCCTGGCTCATCCTCCGCCCCGCCGGCGACGGCGCCTGGGAGCCCTGGGCGCGCCTCGAGTGCTGGCGCGAGCGCGGCGGCGCGGGCACCTCTGACAGCCTGGGCTACCACTTCGATCTCCTCCTCCCCGGCGTCGACCACGCCGTGCCTCTCGCCGAGTCCTCCATCCCCTCATCCAAGGGCGGCAAATTCGCCATCGACCTCACCGCCGCGCAGCCGCTCAGCCGTGGCGGCACGCCAGGGTGCAGCCCGAGAGGCAGCGGCGACTTCAGCAACTGGCCACTGGGGAACTACCGCGGGTTCGTCATGTCGGCGGCAGTCCAGGGCGAGGCCCGGTGCAGCAAGCCGACGGTGGAGGTCGGCGTGGCGCACATCGGGTGCGCCGAGGACGCGGCGGCGTTCGTGGCCCTCGCGGCGGCCGTGGACCTGAGCATGGACGCGTGCAGGCTCTTCTCACACCGGCTGAGGAAGGAGCTCTCGCACCCGCAGGCCGACCTTCTCCGGTGATCCCCGACCCACTACCGGCCACCGGCGGCGACCACGAATCACGAGCAAATTGTACATAAAGTAGTTGCGGCAGATGCGTGCTTTAGCGTTAGTTTGTTGAACTAGTTCGATTCGGGTGATCGGCTAGTTTGATCAAGATCACTTTTTTTTTTGTGAGTGCGAGCGTGGTGTGGTGTGATTTTTTGGTTGGTTGCTTCGCTTTAGCCAGGTAGGGCGTCCTCTTTTTTTTGGAATCTCTATAAATCCAGAGCAATTTGTGATCAAGAAACGTGCCTCCAGTTCGATTGAACGAACGACCATGTTCTTGCCTTGTTGATCAAAGTTCAAATTTTTAAAAAAGATAGGTTCTCGCAGTAAACCTCCATCACTGCCTCCACCCCGCGGCAAAGCATCGTGTTGTTTCGCTCGCGAAATCGAAGCTTTTTCGGTCGGGCGCATGCGACAGTGTGCGTTTTGCAAACAGGCTAGTCGTAGATCGAGCTCGAGCTGTAGATCATCAACACGTCCAGTCAATCTCGGCAGAAAGATTTTCAAAAAGAGATAAAGGATGCGTGAAAGGCAGGGCAAAGGACGAGCTGTGGGGGGAGGCATGGCATGGCAGAGGGTACCGGAGGTGGAGATGGAGCACGGTGGGTCGCCATGGCATGCCCCTCTCCGGCGCGCGCCGGGCAGCGGCGGTGGGCACGCGCCGACGGCCACCACTCGTTAGGCGGGTCGTGGGGACGGCAGTGGAGTGCGGGCAGCGGCAGGCGCCAGTGATGACTGTAGTAGTCTAGTGCTGGTGAGTTTGTTGGGATTGGCGCCCAGCTGTGCTGTGGGCATGCTACTTCCTTTTCGTTTGGCTGCCTGCTGCTGCCGCGCCCAGCTGCGGTGGAGCTGGGTCCGCCCCTTCCGGGCCAAAAGGAATCCAACGCAACTACCATCGGTACCATGCCACCAGTTGGAGTACTCCGTAGAACGAGATGAACAGAAGAGCATCTCAAAAAACAAGAAGAAAAGCATGTTGGAAGTTTGCGATAAACCTTTTTTTTTAACAAAGGCATTACGATAGCTAATGAGCACACACTTTTTATGCAACGTGCACTTAAAAATGCTGAGGGCCGCATGAAAACGGCCTTCTTGCCTCTATTTTAACGCAATTTGGGTTTTTTGTCATTTACCATTCACAAGTTCAGCGCAATAATTGCGCCTCATCAACGGTTAAACACATAGGCAAATCCGCAATGATCAAGCTAAAATCTCGTTGACTTATGAATTGTATAAAAGTTTACAATGCTAAAAAAGAGGAGGAAAACAATATTGCATTCAAAATAGGGGGCAAGAACACACAAAAAAAATATTTTTCTTGTTATGTTATTAACAAGCAACGCCTTGTGCTTGCTCCACAGCCTATCTGCCACGCGTAGTAGAGATTAGTGTAGACTTAGTTTACACCAACACGCATATTAGATCCTTCACGCTTACATCGGCATGAAGCCTTCCTACGTGTCCGATTTTATGTGGTAACATACTAACATTACTTATTTTATTTACTCCACAACACGCGCATGAAAGCCTTGCATCGTGGACTAGTAGCATCGGATTCAGACCACACGTAGCCAAGGGCCAAGGCGTTGTATACTTGTATAACTTCTCCGAACAAAACGGTTGAGTAAGATCCGCGGCCGCCGCCGCCCTCACCAGAGCCACCAGGCACCAGTGGCTTGATCATCAGTCAGTTGCTTGATCACGGAGAAAACGATGCGTGCGCCGGAGACGGGTGGTCGACGCGACGAATGTTGAGATCCCCCGCAGAGCCAGCTAGATCGGCCAGCAGCCAGCCAGGCAGCCAGCCAAGGTTTATCTGGCTCTTGTTAACCAACGTCCAGGACATGAACACGTCCAAGTCACGCCAGCTCACGCCGCTCTGTGTCATAACGAACGAACAAGAAGCCGATGAGCACACGCACGCAGATACTATAGTAGCCACGCAACGGACCAGCGACGGGCGCGCGAGTACAACGGCGCCCGTACGCGAGGCGCGCCGTAGCTTTCGCCCCGAGCTGGCTGCCTCTCTGTTCGGTCGCAGTCTCCGGCGCACCTTGCCCGCGCGAACGGCATGGACACGAAGACGCATTGGATCCCTCCCACTCCCAGCATCGTCATCCCTGTGGCTGCCGTCAGCCCCATATCGCGAGTACGTACGGCGCCGCTTGGCATCGACCGGCCGTCGATCGTCACCGTACGACAGTCGCCAGCCAGGCCATGGCGTTATGGGCCGCCGTACCGTACATGTCGCATGACCCGCCGACGCAGGCAAACTGTCTCGCTGCATCGCTCTCGGCACCGTGCTCTGCACTGCATGGGCACGTACGTCCGTGCCGGGCCGGGGCGGCCTACGTGACAGCTAACGAGACGGAGCGGCCGGTGCCGACTGCGTTGCTTGTTGTTTGGTGCGTCGGCGAAGGACCTGGCCACCGGCGCCGTGGTTCTCTTCAAAGCGCTGTGAGGTAGCTAGCTTGGACGCCAGGGGGGCACCGAGTACGGAACACGTACGACGCCTTCGCTTTCGAATTTCGATGCAATTGCAGCGGGGCATGGATTTTTTTTTAAGATGTGTTTGGTTGCATGTACCATATAATCCATGAATGGATGATCCTAGATGGAATGATTCAACTAGTGTATGTGAACCACTTGGTTCACCTAGTAGAATAATATATTAAGTGAGACGGCTTCATTCCAGATGAGTTGGTACAATTTACCCAACCAAATAAAAGAATTATTATTATTTGTATCATTCCATAAATGAATGGAATGGTTGAAGCCAGGCACCTTTTCGCCACGACCTGTCTACAAAATGGGCCGTGCCTAAGCTGTCGTGCGTACGCGCTGCTTTGTAAAAATGGGCGAAGCCCAGCATGAGTCCTCGAGGCCCAGGCAGTGTTAGCAGATATTGGGTTTGATTTGCAAACTCAACACAATTTTTTCTCTAACTGTACATCTGTTTCGGAATTCATCCGTAAGGGTGTCGCTCAAATTTTTATTTGTGTTCCTTTTCATTTAGGAGCTGACAACACCAAGTTCCGCCAAATTTCGATGCATTTTGTGCCCCTCGACATCTATTATATTATTACTTGAAAAAAAAGAGCCACCATGTTCGTCGAGAGGGCCAAGAAATTCCCACGTTAATCGAAAAAAAAGAAGGATTTGAACCGTTGGATTTTATGAAGATATAACGGTGTATATTATTCTAAGAAAAATAAAATACCACTGATTTTATAAACTAAAGATTCCATGCAGTAATATTTGCATTATTTTATATCGAGTACAAACTATGATTCAAGATACAACTGTTTTTTAAAGAGTCCATACACGTATTTCCATCTTTCTTATTGAGAAACAGAGTCCATGCGTGACATATACTTATACATACGTGATAGGAAAAAAGTATATGAGTCCATGTCAAAGGCAAGGACTACTTACACATACGTGAGACACATCCAAATTCCATACTAAATATATTTGGCGTCCATTAGATATCAGAAGAACGGAAAAACAAAACAAAACGGACATACATGGTTACACACGGTAAGGACTAATCCATGTTTAATTCTAACCACATGTCATCCAAAAATAAAGAATAAACAATATTTAGATAATAGTAAAAACATCATATATATTTTTGTCAATAAATATGCCAATAATATTTTTCCCTTCAACCATTAAATAATTATATATGTATAAAACCATCGCTCTCTATGCATGAACCTATTAAAGGAGAGAGTTCATGTGAAATTAGGAAAGAAAAATACCTTGGATTGTATTATATAAACATGGAGTCCGTATCAAACACATACACTAACAGTTCTATTTTTATGCATGTTAGAAAGCAATAAAAATATTCAATTATTGCATTTGGGAATTCACAGCAAAAGAAGGAAAACTCGATGTCATCTTTGTTGTCATGCCTACTTGCGGCACGAAAAGATCAATAAAAGAGACGTCAACCCAGAGATTTGGGGGGGGGGGGGGCTGAGGAAGACATCATGCTGGGAGAGTGTTGAATTTCGAATCGATGCCTCAGCAGCGCAGAGAACATTACGGCAAGGAATGATCAATGAAACTCATGTCTTTTTACCATCTATGGCTCAGTGGCGCAGAGACCCAGGGCCTGCCAGCCGCCTCCGCTACCGACCTACCGTCGATGCGGCAGTTGTATTTGACACAAAGCAAGCGTGTGTGCTTCAAGGCAGCACCGCGGACCACCGTCCACCACCCATGTAGGCACTGCATAACACTATGCCTGGATGAACAACTGCGGTTCTTTGTTTTTTGGCTCGCTATATACAAATTTATGTAAGATTAAAAGTGGATCGGGTATTAAAAATAATACATCAAGACATTGTTTACAGAACATTAAAAGGATACCTTTTGTAAAATAAAACGTTTGCCATGAAGAAAGATAGGTATGCACAAAAGGGGATATAGCCTTGAATAATATACTTAGATCACAAACAAAGATAAATTAACTTATTTTAGATGTAGTTTAAAAGGATCTACGGAACTGTTACCCATATGAGCAAATAAAATGCCATATGAGCGAATAAACTGTGACTGTGTGCGTGTATGCGTAAAATGAATAACAACTTAGAGGACCTATACATGTAGGAAAAACATGTTTGTTGCTATTAATTAGCCCTATTAATTCCCACAGTACATGTTAAAAATGATTGTTATAGATATGATTCGTAAGACATAAAACTAGCAGGTGCCTCGTCGATAGGAAAATGAAGAACACGCCCCCTCATAGGTATTGGGTTGCGGTGGTGAGGGCACCCGTGGTAGATATGACATTGACCAGCGCCTTCTTGCGCACCTGCTTTCCGCCTAGCCGGGACACTCTCATGCCACATGCCATCACCAGCGGCTGCGACGCTAGGGCCGCAACCGCGGAAGTAGGGTGGGATGACGAAAGCAAAATGTTTAAAGAAAGAATTCATGCCAATTAACAAATATTATTAATAAATACCTAAATTTGAAATAAAAATAATAAAAAAATATCTATTTCATTATTATGGTGTTAAGTTAGAAGCAAAATATGAAAATATTTGCTAAAGGAAATAAGAAATTTCCACGTTAATTTGAAAAAAAGGACGAGAAACTTGGACACTCCAATCATGGTGATCTAATAGTCTCAATAACTCAAACAATACGTGTCAAATATAATTCACAAATAGCTATAAAAAACTAGGTACCCGCGCTATTTGCGCGGGCCATATGCCTAGTTAGAAGTATTTCTACTAGAGAACAAGATGTGCATTATTTGTTGTTGTGTTGCTGATCCCTTTGCTTCCCATGCATGCTCCGACCCCCGGTAGGAGAAGTTGCTTCCTCTTTGTCAAGTCCGAGGCGGCGACCTCGCAACCCATGCTGACTCATGTCAACGGTCAACCTGTCGACGTTTTTCCAAGCTTTACCACATCTTGATGCTGTTAAAGATTGAACTAGGAAAGTGATTAGATATCTGTACATTTCAGAAGTATGACACGGCCGTTCTGGGGAATACAACCTATGTATCGTACAAGACATTTTGATTTGTTTTAAAGTCAAATTGTTCTAAATTCGATCGAGTTCATAGAAGAGGGCAATGGTATCTAAGATGTCCAATAAGCATAATTAGATACACTATAAAATATATTTTCCATAGTTTTCTTATTGCACGCGTTAAATTCAAATCACTTGTATTTCAAGATGGTACATCATAGTATTTCCAGTCACGCAGCTGGAAGTCGTGACACATGACACGCAGAGCTTGCATCGGAGGCACAAAACAAATGGCCTCCACTTCCTCCCTCTGCGGTTCGGCGTCATGGCGGGCACATGACCTCTACCGTAGCCGCGCCACCACACCACCGACTCGCCCGTCCTGACAGTTTTGACCGGCACACCTCACACAAACCAACCCCCTCCTTTCGAGCTCTGCGCCTCTGAGCTTTTGGAGATTCGGTGGCCTTGCTCGATCCGATCCGATGCGCTGCGCTCACGGTCCGATCGATGGTCAGCCACGCCGAGGCACCTGTCGAAGTTCAGAGATACCATTACCTCAAAAAAAGTTCAAAGATACCACTCATCGGTCCCGGGCGCTCTGCTGTTTTTACTCTAGCCACCATGGCCACCTGGGTTCTTCCTTCGTTTCGCAAAACTGTATGCTAGTACTACAACTGTACAAGTACGTTCTCGGGTTGGCATTCATGGTGTTTTGCTGCTCTTCGGCCGTGTTTACTTGAAAAGATCTTTTCAACTTTGTTATTCATCTCTCTCAGAAAACACACTTTTTAGAAAAGTTCTTTTTCAATTCCCTTTAACTTTTCTATTCATCCCACTCACAAAACACGCTGATTTTTTCTTCCCCAACAACTAAACACGTTCTTCGTCCTCGCGAGTAAGTCCTCCCCAAACAGACAGCGCGGAGAGACAGAGTAAAGCCGGGCGGCAGTGATTGCAGCGCGAACCCGTGAAGGCGATATCGCTTCAGGTTCTTTCAGTCGCAGTAGTGGCCCGGCGAAGAAGCCAGAAAGGGAAGCTTTGTTTCTTCGGTTCTTCCTCGCATCTTCCTCTGTGCTTCTGCGGTAGCCAAGGAAAACAGAGCTCTTTAGGAGCACTTGGGGTGAATGCTCTTTCTCCAGGTGAACATCTTTCCTTACAACTAAGTAGCTGTTTTCTTCTAGCTGGGTTTGATTTGTTCTTTGGTGGGAAACAGCCATAAACACTACTGTCTTTTCTCACTCTTCTGAACAACAGTTTCAGCATTATTCATTCTGTAATTTGTGTCGGCCTTTTACTTGGTGTTACTAGGCGTCTAATGCTAAAACTTGCAGTGTTCTGCGTGCTAGGGATCCCTGTCCCGGTCACCATGCTGAGGCAATCTCCAAGCAGGAGCCATAGAAGCAAGAAGCTCAGGCCAAGCCAGAGTCTCCAGGCCTTCCTTCTCCTCGCCGTCGGCGTCTGGATCGTGTACCAGCTGACGCGTTCGTACGGCAAGCAAAGGGTCGTGGTTGTGGACACGGACGGCGACGACGGCGAGCCCGCGCGGCGGTGGCTGGGCAGGAAGGGCTTCGTCGACTTCGCCGCTGGTCAGGCGTCTGGCGACGACATTGCCGGGGTCAGAGACGGGAGCGACGATCCTTTGAGTCAGGCTGGAGACGACGACGACGAGGACCAAGAAGAGGCTGATGAAGATGATGGTGTTGACAGCGATGCTGACGAAATGGGCGGCGGCCTTGCCGTTGATGAAGAGGAGGATGACAAGGATTCCCTGTCAGAAAGGAGCAGCAATGAGGATGAACTGAAGATGGCGCAAGGCCAAGCTCAGAACGGACTCAGCACAAGCTTTGTTCCTCCGGTGAACACCACCGCCACTGTGCAAGACGGTGGAGCTGCGCTACTCGTGAATGGGACTGGCGGTGCAGAAGATGGCACTGGTCTGACTTCGAGTGGTTATTATCCTCTGAAGAACAACACTGGTGATGTAGGGAACAAGATGTTGTCGAACAGTGGGTCTCCTGGTGAGAATCAGAGCCTTCAGATCAACAAGAATGGAACTGCAGACTCTGTTGCAGAATGAGCAAGCTACCCTGGACAGCTCAAATTCTTCGTGCAGAATTGCGGAGGAACCGGCGTGCTCAGACAGAAGCACCCGGTTGACACCACAACAGTGGTTTGGTTTGTGTCTAGATTCTAATTCTACAAGGTATTAGGTTACTTCGTGTTCTTGATAGATGCTCTGCAGCTGTAAGAAAGTGTAATCAATGGAGAGATGCTACTGCCCGAAGCATGGTCTTCTTGGAGCAGAAATAGCTTAGCGAGCAAATATCTCACCGTTCCTGGAAATATTAGTCTTGCGCAATTTTTTGACCTATAATTGCCCATCTGGAAATCAACATAAAAGTTGGCAATCACTAACACTCAAGATACCCTAAAGAATGACCTTAAACTTAGACCACAACCATTTCTGCCGGAAAATAAGAAACAACTAGGTTTTGCCTTGAGACAAATGGCACCAGAAAATCGTCACAAGCGAAATGCACCCAAAGCCATCAGAATATGATCAACTTTTTAATAATAGTGACACGTTTCATGAAACTGTGCAAGCTTAGCTTGCATGGCAGCGTTGATGTGGGCCGGGAAAATAAAAGCAACACACATAGCAGCTAATAACACAGTTAACACCAGACTGTCAACATAAGAGTTTCATCATTCTTATTTCTTGTTGCAGCAAACAGGTTTCAATGGAAAAGAAAATCACTGGAACAACCAGCTGTCTTTAAAACATGCACCAACTCCAGAAGGTGTGCTAGTCAGTGTTCAATGGTGGTCCTTGCTCTCAAAGAGGCCATCAGGTCCTGCATTTGAGTGTCATGATGCATCAGAAATTGAAAAATGTATTTATAATCCATAACATGAAACTTTCTGTCCCAACAATAAACCAAAATCCATAACATGGTACAAAACTGTTGCGATTCTAAAGTGTTTTCCTATAAATTTATACAAAAAAAGGTACACTTATAAAATAACAGAATATCTAGTATAGACTATAGAGTCCATGACATCTGTTGCAAACAATATTTAGAATGAATTACTACCAGACTAATTTGTTGTACTAGTGTGACAGAAGGGTGAAAAAAGCCACACTTGACAATACATGTTTCAATGCTCAATAGGGAAGATCAGCAAAGATGATAAGGGCAAATAATTGCTGAGGCTCGCAAAATAACAAGCATGTACAATAAATGATTCAACTATGCATTTCCAAACTTCCAACAATTAACAGGCCCCAATAGAACTGGGGTTAAGGGTATATAGCAGCACGGCTTATGAACATTTGGAACACGGTGTATCCTAATGCACAGTAGTTTGTCGGGAAACATGGAATCAGAGAACATTTCCAATTTGAACTGTAAAATTATTGAATAGAATGCAATGATTAAGTAATGTAAAAACTTGGTAGCATTCAAGATTCCCAGCTTAAAAATGTTTTCCCTTTCTTTGGAATGAGCCAAAGCCATTTTAGTGTACAGTCATACATGACCGGACAGACTCTTGCAGGGCCATATGGGAGAAACTAATGAAATCATTCATTCAGACAATTTATTCCCTAATACTTCCTGGCGAGAGCAATTTACAGACACACAGAACAAAACATAACAACATCCACCTAGTGG
Source organism: Digitaria exilis (assembly GCA_015342445.1). Classification (NCBI taxonomy): domain Eukaryota; kingdom Viridiplantae; phylum Streptophyta; class Magnoliopsida; order Poales; family Poaceae; genus Digitaria; species Digitaria exilis. The sequence continues at coordinate 1,097,147 of JACEFO010001754.1, read as the reverse complement.
TTGAACTCTCATTGTAATGATAGCCCAAACAATCAAAGATGACGATAAAACAGAAGATACAGTTTCGCATACTGAATACTCCTATATCAAGGTATGCATCTAATTAGCTAAACAAGCCGATGGTCATATAGGGAAACTAGGTTATAATGTCATACACGGAGTCTGCCATGCAAACTACTCCCTGGTATTACATAATAATCCCGATGGTGCGTTACAAAATCAAGTGTTACCCCCTAGCGCGTTTCAATCAAAGGAGCAAACAAGCAGGCAGATCGAAATGATAAAGAGGTACGGTCCATACCCCAGGGGAACTCCTTGTTGCGGATGTGCAGATAGGGGTACGCCTGCAAAAAAATCAGAGAACAACGGCGAAGTTTCAGACTCAGGCCATCTCTAATCTGAGATTGGAATAACTCAATAACTCGAGAGCGAGATCTGACCGGCGGCTCATCGAAGTGGGGGTGGCCCTTGGAGAGGTTGTACCCCGCCAGGAGGGTGCAGGTCACGATCCCGGCGTAGGTGATCTTCTCCCACTTGGCCGTCTCATCTGCGGGCGCGTCAAAACACGACGTCAGAAACACAAATCAGGAAGCGATCGGGACTCGCGAGGAAAGAGGAGGGGGCGGGAAGGGGCCGGGGAGAGTTGTACGCACAGGCGTCGTCGTGGACGGAGGAGGACATCCGGCGCCTCGCTGGGGCAGCGCGCGCCGCCAGCGACCGGAGGCCGGATCTCGCCGCCGCCAGAGCCATGGGTGTGGTGTGGTGTGGTGTGGTGGCGCCGCTGGTTTTGGTGAAGGGAACGGGTGGAGAATGGTTGCGTACTTTGCGTTGCGTCGTCCCGGTGAGCGTGGCTGACCTGGTTGTTGCCGAGCCCAACCCTTCGGATCCTGGTTTTGGTGAGCAAGGTTTGGGCTATTTTGGGCCGTGGGCTTCTTACAAGGTGATTCTGGCCATGGGCCGCGCGGGCTTCTTACAAGGTGGTTTCTGCCACTAACCGTTGCAAACGCCTGCAACGCCGGCAGCCCGATGAAGCCCTACTTGGGTTCCGCCGCGCCCCGGAGTGATCAAGATCAATGTTGATGCAGCGGTGTCGAAGAACGAGTGGAAGGCCTCGGCGGCGGCTGTAGCGAGGGATGCAACGGGTCTGTTCTTGGGAGCATCGTCTCTCGTCATGCGAGGCATTGATGATCCTGAAGTGGTGGGAGTGCTAGCATGCAGGAAAGGCATGACACTTGCCCTACACATCCAAGCGTCCATAGTCAGGCTGGCGAGTGACTGCCTGAGTGCGGTGAGGAGCATATTGAAAGGAACTTTAGGTGTCGGCCAGATCGTTGAGGAGATCAATGCAAGGAAAGTGCCTACTCCATGAAAGAAGGGAATCAAATGTGCCCATGCAATAGCTTGTAGCTCTCTTTACGAATATTTAGGTAGACATGTGTGGCTTTTAGAACTACCTTTCGGTGTGTTTAATTCCTATCCACCTCCTAAATAAAAATGGATAGTTGTGCATTAAAAAAACTAAAATTTCAAAGAAAAAAAATCTCAAATAAAACTAAAATTTCACAAAAGGCTCCTCCAAAAAAAAACATAACAGGCACATGTCCTTTACTTTTCTTCCAACTAAAAACAGGGAATACGAGCAAGCCCGACTCCAATACTAGACGAATCCTAACGCGGCCGATCATTTCCTTGAAGTAGCAGTATTGTTGAACACAAAGACCTGCATGCATCTTGCTTAACACCGCCAAAATCATCTCTTTGTTGTTTCCTCCATCCACACATCGTTTTCACAGCTCGAACCAACGACTTTCCACAAACAAATGTCAAATGAACCTGTAACTTTCTTCTCTCTATTGTGTGAGAAATACACACCGATGACTTTCATTAGGCGGACAACAAGCACGGTCATCGTGAGAGAATGGAAAAAAAATGTTGCATCGCGTGCTGACCATATGCCGAGCACAGAGTTTCGGAGAGCCGTCCGAGGACTTTCCAGCGGCCAGGAACCCCTGCCACTTGGCTACAAGCCTCTAGGTGAGCGAGCTTCTCCCTCCCTTGTCCTCTGCTTCAAACATCCCACTGAGCCATACAGGCAGCCGACGCGACCATGGCCGTCCTTGCCCTTGCACTGCTCCTCCTAACAAGCCTTCAGCTCGCCGTCGCCGACCAGTTCACCTACGACGGCTTCGCTGGCGCGAGCCTCGCCCTCGACGGCGCCGCCCGTGTGGCGCCAAACGGCCTCTTGGTCATGACCAACGACACGGCGGCCATGACCGGCCACGCGCTGCACCCTTCCCCCCTCCGGTTCCGCGACGAGCCGGCGCCCAACGGCTCCGTGCGGTCCTTCTCCGCCTCGTTCGTGTTCGCCATCGTCTCGGCGCACCTCCAGAGCAGCCACGGCCTGGCCTTCTTCGTCTCCCGCACGCGGAACCTCTCCACCACCACCATGCCGTACCAGTACCCGGGACTCCTCAACACCACGACGGCGCCGTCACCAACCACATCCTCGCCGTCGAGCTCGACACCGTGCTCAACTACGAGTTCGCCGACATCGACAACAACCACGTCGGCATCGACGTCGACAGCCTCCGCTCCGTCGCCGCCGCAAGCGCTGGCTACTACGACGCCGACGACGCCGGAGACGTGCTCCAAAATCTGAGCCTTTCCAGCGGCGAGGCGATGCAGGTGTGGGTGGACTACGACGGCAACTCGACGGTGCTCGACGTGACGCGGGCGCCCGCCGGCGATCCCAAACCCAACAAGCCCCTCGTCTCGAGCCCCGTCGACCTCGCCGCGGTGGTGCCCGCCGAGGCGTTCGTCGGCTTCTCGTATTCCACCGGCGCCATGGCGTGCAGCCACTACGTTCTCGGCTGGAGCTTCGCGTTGGACGGCGCCGCGCCGCCGCTCGACACGTCCCGGCTCCCCGACTACCCGAAGCCCACACGACGGAGGAAGAAGAAGATGCTGGCCATCGTGTTCCCGGTCGCGGCCTTCGTCGTCGTCGTCGTGTCGGTCGCCGGTGTCCTGGTGTACGTACGGCGGCGGATGGAGGAGTACGTTGAGCTGCGCGACGACTGGGAGGCCGAGTTCGGCGCGCACCGGTTCGCGTACAAGGACCTGTACCGAGCCACCCATGGCTTCACGGAGAACAGACTGGTCGGAAAAGGCGGCAGCGGCGAGGTGTACAGGGGCGCGCTTCCAACAAGGTGCGGATCGGAGGTGGCCGTGAAGAGGGTTTCCGACGAGTCGAGGCAGAGGACGAAAGAGTTCGTCGCCGAGGTCGCGAGCATGGGTCGGCCGAGGCATCGGAATCTCGTGCCGCTACTTGGCTATTGCCGAAGGAAAGGGGAGCTACTACTTGTGTACAGTTACATGCCACATGGTAGCCTTGACAAGTTTCTATATGACCAAGACAGCAAGATTACATTGAGCTGGGATCAAAGATTTCAGATCATCAAAGACATTGCGGCAGGGCTGCTCTACCTACATGAGGAGTGGGAGCAGGTTATTGTGCACCGAGACATCAAACCAAGCAATGTGCTTCTCGACGATGAGATGAAGGGTCGGCTCGGTGACTTTGGCCTTGCAAGAGTATACCACCATGGTGCCGCCAACTCGTTGTATACCACTAGTGTGGTGGGCACAATGTGGTACCTAGCTCCTGAGCTAATGCGCACGGGGAAAACTAGCCCGGCAACAGATGTTTACGCCTTCGGTGCATTCCTTCTAGAGGTGGCATGTGGGAAAAGACCCATTGATGAGGAGGGCTTGGAGGGGGAGGAGAGTCTTACACTTGTGGAGTACGTTCTTGGACATTGGCACAATGGATCACTCACGGAAGCAGTGGGCTCAAATCTTCGGCCTAACTGTGATGAGGCAGAGGTGTGCCTTGCTCTCAAGCTTGGGCTGCTTTGCTTACACCCTCTACCTAGTGAAAGACCAAGCATAAGGCAAGTTGTACAATATCTAGATGGTGGCGCAGCGCCCCCGGAACTAGTACTGATGAGTAGTATTAATGAACATGCTCACCATATGATCTATACAACAAGCAAAACTGTTTAGTTTACACAAGGTTGCTAGCTAGGAAAGTGGATCGGCAAGGAATGTTTTGTACAATAGTTTGTTCACTTGGAATTGGAGGGAATGTATTTGATAAAATTGTTCTATAAATGTGATATGTGCACACTCACCGCTATGAAAAGGGGGGCAAAGAACTCTAACTTTGACATATTGGGTCAAATATCAGGCTATTGTAGATCTATGTCGGTCTTTTTTTACATATAAGAACATTTTACCAGACCGCGGGTTATAACGGCTGAGAAGAGCTCTTTGTTAAGTGTCATAGCACCATATTTTGTACATAAAGATTTGGAACAAATCATCATCACATGCAGTCGTCCGCTACCGCTAAAGAGTATTTTTTTTCTTCTTCTAAAACGATGAGCATTGGTGCATAGTCAAAGATTTCAACTCTGTTGAGTAAGATTCACCGCAAGAAACGTAAGCAATCAATATAGCATGTGTATTGCACATAAGATGCACGCTTAAAAACTTCTAGCAAGTTTATACATATTCGTACAATTGTGGAAGTTTCGAGAAATGATACCTTGTGCCTAACTAATGTTTTTAGTTTGTTTCCTAGATCAGATGTACCTCCCCTCTTATTGCCAAGAAATTACAGCACCTGCCACTCCTTTTCTTTTCGATGTATTTTGATCGTGGCTATATTTTTTTACGCAATCATGTATTGTTATATTACGACAGTGCTAATAGTATTTGATACTTACCACTAATATTTTTTTATACTTCATTGATGTTATTATTACTAAAAAAAAATATGTCATATGTCAAGGATACATTGGTCTATTCGACCATGTTCGTCTCTTCTTTAGAATCTAAATCTACTTAACACCTAAACGGTTTCAGCAGGCGATTCTGTTCTCTTTACAAATGTGTTTAGAGATAATCCAGATCCGAAACATTTCTTTTAGAATCTTGATCTTTGCCGAACAAATCCTTAGTAGCTCCACATGTCCCACCTCCCCGTAGGAGCGAATTTCAAGTTGGGTCGTTGGGGTTAAATCACTATGTTTGTTGCACGCAAAAGCACAATTCTAAGGCCCGATACATCTTGTTGGTCGTCTCGCGCGGGTTATGATGTCAGTGTCACTGTGCAAGGGAGTGGCATTGGATCGAACATTTTTTTACCTACACGAGAAGATGTTTTTCTTAGCAAAATGCCAGAGGCTACTAAACAAATCGAGTTATAATTATATATTTAGAGAGAGTAACATGATACATTGTGCTATTAAGATCAGCCCTAGTGTTTTTTTTTTACTTCTAGAGCATCATAGGAGCACGACCAGACAATGTGTATTATGCGTAGTCATGTCATAATCTGAATTAAGTGGAAATGTTATAGCTCAGGACTAGCATACTTCCCACCACTATTCATACTTTTAGAAGACCGAGAATACTTAGGTCATTTTTAGCGGTGTTTCATAAAAATTTCATACACACTAAATGAGGTGCCAGGTTGTTGACACAGTTGTTTGGCGTCAACACACGTACACAAAAAAGTGATGACACATGATACATATGAACATGGGTTTCATAAACAAAAATGAAACTGGATATGCACCGCTATGAAACATGTTAAAATTACTATCAGAGGTTAAATGGTTCCATCCCATTAGATTTGAACCAATCAAGCTGTATAATGAAACTAAATATTGGTGGGATTTTTCGATGACATGTCCCTCGTCAAAATGTGAAACGAAACAATGGCAATCGATGCTTACAAAATCTTTGTTCCAACTGATCATGCGACCCTGAGAAAACATCAATTATGGCAGTTATACCAAAACACCAAATCCTCTTCGTCGTCCATCAACGTGGGAAGAAAATCCCATCCGGGCCCGTCCGCACGGGAGAACAGATTCAGACGAACGAAAAGTTTCCCTGACCCCAATCGTCACCGTCCCCCGGACAGATCGGACACCGTGCCGTGGCTCGCGTCGGACGGCCACATGGCATACGAGTCGAACCCATCTCTCCGCATCGCAGCCATGGCGGCCAAGCCCAGCGCCATCGGCGACGGTTCCGGCAGCCGCAATGTGCCATCCAGATACTGCACGACCTGCGCCATGGTCGGCCTCTCCCGGGGCACGGCGTGCGCGCACAGCATGCCCAGCTTGAGCACCATGCTCGCCTCGCCGGCGTCGTACTCGCCCTGAAGCCCTGCATCCACGCAGTCTCCAAGCTTCCTCTCCGACCATCGCCGGAGCACCCAGTCCACGAGCAGGACGCAGTCACCTCCCTCCTCCTCGTCTTCCTCGATGGGTCGCCGGCCACAGGTCACCTCGAGGATGAACACGCCGAAGGCGAACACGTCGGTGAGCGGCGTGGCCTTGGAGGTCCGTGCCAGCTCCGGCGCGAGGTACCCGATGGTGCCAACCAACCGCGTCGTCCTCGGGTTGGCGCCATGGTCGTGCAGCCTGGCGAGCCCAAAGTCCCCCAGGTGGCCGGACATCTTATCGTCCAGGAGGACGTTGCTTGCCTTCACGTCGCGGTGGACGATGACCTGCTCGCAGCTGTTGTGGAGGTAGTAAAGCCCCAGCGCGACGTCCTTGATGATCCTGAACCGCTTGCCCCAGTGCAGAGCAGGCTCTCTCCCAGGATCGTACAAGAATCTGTCGAGGCTGCCGTTGGGCATGTACTCGTAGACGAGCAGGAGCTCGCCTCGCCGGCGGCAGTAGCCGAGCAAGCGCACGAGGTTCCGGTGCTGGAGCCGGCCGATGGTCATGATCTCGGCGACGAACTCTCTGATCCCCTGACGCGAGTCATGGGACACCTTCTTCACCGCGACCTCGAGCGTGGTGGACGAAGCCGACGGGAGGAGCAGGAGGACTCCCTTGTACACCTTCCCGAACCCGCCGACGCCGAGCAGGTGCGTGTCGGCGAACCCGTCGGTGGCATGGTACAGGTCCTTGTACGAGAACCGGTACGGCCCGAACTCGTCTTCCCATTCCTCACGCAGCTCGCCGTACTTGACCCTTCTCCGTACAAACACGAACGCACAGGTGACCACGGCGAGGGTCACCACGATGCCGATCGGCACCACTGCCTCGACGACCGTCTTCGACCTGCCGTTGCCGTTGGCAGCTATGGGAGGATTCGGAAGCTTGGAGTAGTCGAGAGACGGAGCTGAGCCGTTGTTCAACGAAAAGCTCCAGCCAAGAATGCAGTGCCGCGACGACATGGAGCCCAGGGACGAGGCGAACCCGACGTACGACGTGGCAGTGATCACGTTCGAGAGGTCGACGGCATGGGACAACAGAGGCCTCTTGGGCTTGGGTACACGGAGAGGAGCAAGCGTCACGTTGAGCTCCGTGGTCATGCCGTCGTAGTCGACCCAAACCTGCATGGCTTCGCCGCTGATCAGGGTCATGTTACGGAGCTCTCCTCCACTCCCGTCGTCGTAGTAAGCTGCCGGAGCGGCCGTGAGTGACCTCAGACCGTCGATGTTGATTCCGACGTGGTTGCTGTCGATGTCACCATACTCGACGTTGAGCACCGTGTCGAGCTCGACGGCGAAGATGTGGTTGGTGGCGTTGCCGACGTCGGTCGTGTTGAAGAGGCCCATGTACTGGCTCGGCAACGTGGCGGTGAAGTCGTTGGTCGGGGCGACGAAGAAGGCGATGCCGTAGCTGCTGAAGTCGGCGTACTCGGAGAGGATGACGAACACGAAGGTGGTCGAGAAGGAGAGCATGGTTCCTCCAACGGCGCTTGGTGGTGGTGAGTGGAAGTGGAGTGGGCCCGGGTACACGCCATGGCCTTTCATTAGGTACGTGCCGTTGGTGAGCACGAGGACCCCGTCTGGGGTGACCGTGGCCGAGTCGTCGACGGTGAGGTTTGCGCCGGCGAAGCCATTGAAGACGAAGTTGGTGATGTCGCCAGAGGAAGGCATAGGAGGATGACAAGCAGTGTCATGCCGGCTGTACAGAATATGGCTCTAGCTAGTACTCTAATCATGCAGAAAATTGATGATGCATGCTAAGAAAGATGCAATCAGCTGCTAGCAGGAGTACAAGGCACGTGTAATTGCATCGTTAGATTTTTTTTTCTTCTACTTCTAGTGGTAATAGGATGGATCCATGCCCTATTCACACTTGTACTGTTCCATTCAAGCATTACTGCTCTCTTCATTCTCTTTTTTTCTAGACGAATCATTGCTTTGTTTCCTGCTTTCTTATTTCTACACGTGCCATCGGCAATATTAATATGCTGGCACGAATATTTCTGGGCAAAATAAAAACTCCACAGCTCTCCAAGTCTTGCTGAGGTTTGAAGTTTCTCGCCATGCAATTAGTTTTCAGAGACTTAACTTGTTCAGTAGTCAATAAATTCAGCCAGGCTAGATTCCACAGTGCACGCAAACGCCAAATTTCTCAGCGTCTTCTGATGTACAATAGCTCAGGGCTGTTCTAGTCAGATCAAGCCGTCTTCTTCGACTCACAGCAACCAAAACAGTAAAAAATAGCCAGTATTCCAATCACATGCCTGACAATTTCGGTGAGGCTTAAGTGAGGAAGGCCGATGACAGCTCTCTTCCGCTATGATTTTCGACCTGGCATGTGACAAGTCTCTCTCACTCGTTGCGCAGGTTCCAAGCATCACGCTACTTTACTATTGACCAGTGACCACTGACATTTCATTTCATACAAATTTTCGTGGACCTGAAATTTCCAAGCATCATGCTACTTTTCCTGGACCCGAAATTTCCAAGCATCCATTCGTTCAAAATTTTTTTTTCCAAGCATCCTTCTATTTGAAGTGATCTTGCTATACTCTGATCATCGGTCGCTCTTGTAGCATGTACTGTAGTGCCCGAAAATTATGCCTGTTGCAGCAACCAAGTACAATATTTCACAGCTCATACACTTTTCTTTCCTGGAAAGAACTCACAGTAGACTACTAGTGGTGGTGCCGGCCGATATACAATCCTCACGAATGCTCCCCCGGTTAACATAACATCACATTGCAGACGCTATCTCCCTCCGGAGAGGCCCGTCATGGTCCCGATGCTCACCGCCGTCGACGACGCGTGCGACGCCGACATGACGAACGAGTCGAACCCTTCGCTCCGCATCAGTGCCAGCATGCTGAAGCTGAGGTGCGCCGGCGTCAGCTCCGGGAACGGCAAGTCCCCTTCAAGGTACTGCATCACCTGCCGCATGCTCGGCCTCGCTCCGGGCAACGGGTGGGAGCACAGTAACCCGAGCTTGAGCGCCAGCGTGGCCTCGCCGGCGTCGTACCTCCCCTCGAGCCTCTCGTCGATGACCTCGGCGAGCGACTCGTTCTGCCAGTGGTCGATCACCCAGTCCACCAGCATCATCCTGTTGTCCGTCATGCTCTGCTCCACGGGCCTCCGCCCACAGACCACCTCGAGGATGAAGGCACCGAAGGCGAACACGTCGGTGAGAGGCGACGCCTTCCCTGACCTCGCGAGCTCAGGGGCGAGGTACCCCATGGTGCCCACGACATGGGTGGTCTGGGGGTCAGCTCCATGGTCGTACAACCTGGCGAGACCGAAGTCACCTAGCCGTCCGTTCATATCGCTGTCGAGGAGGACGTTGCTGGCCTTGATGTCCCGGTGGATCACCACCTGCTCCCAGTCTTCGTGGATGTAGAGCAACCCTGACGCGACGCCCTTGATGATCCAAAACCTCTGAGCCCAATCCAACGTGGCCTTCTCCTCCTTGTCCTCCTTGCTGCCGTACAAGTACTTGTCGAGGCTGCCATTGGGCATGTAGTCGTAGACGAGGAGGAGCTCACCTTTGCGCCGGCAGTAGCCGAGCAGCTGCACGAGGTTTCGGTGACGGAGACGGCCGATGCTGACGACCTCGGCGACGAACTCCTTTATCCCCTGCCTTGACTCGTGTGACACTTTCTTGACGGCCACCTCCAGCTTTGATTTCGGGAGCACTCCCTTGTAAACTCTCCCGAATCCTCCGACGCCGAGGAGCTTCTTGCTCTTGAACCCCTCTGTTGCATCGAAGAGGTCCTTGTACGTGAGCCGGTGGGGCCCGAACTCGAGCTCCCAGTCTTCGCGTAGCTCGGCGTACTTGAGCCGTCGCCGGACGAGTACGACGACGACGGCGACCACGGCGAGGACGGACGCCGCGGTGATGATCGGCAACACGATTTCCATGACCTTGGACCGTGGGTTGGGTCCAAATCTTGGGAGTTTGGGAAGGCCAGCGATGTTGATGTCCGGAGCAGGTCCGTCCATGGCGAAGCTCCAGCCGAGCACGTAGTGGAGCGACTTGACCGTGCCGGTGGAGGACGAGAAGCCCACGTAGGCCGGATCGACGAGCACATCGGACAGGTTCTGCGTGGCGGATACCAGCGGCTTGGAAGGTTTGGACATCTTGAGGGGAGCGAGGAACACGTTGATCTGTGTGGTCTCGCCGTCGTAGTCAACCCAGACCTGCATGGCCTTGGCGCTGATGAGCGTCAGGTTGTGGAAATCTCCCGTGCCGTCGTCGTAGTAGCCGGCGTCGTTGACGGCGGCGGAGGTGAGGCTGTTGACGTCGATGCCGACGTGGTTGTCGTTTGGGTCGTTGAACTCGGTGCTCCTGATGGTGTCGAGCTCGACGCCGAGGAGGTGGTTGGTGGCGTTCCCGTTGTTCTTGTCGTTGAGGAAGCCGAGGTACTGGCTGGGCAGCGCGGCGGAGAAGTTGTCCTTGCCGACGAAGAAGACGATGCCGTGGCCGCTCAGGTCGGCGTAGGGTGGGATGATGCCGAACACGAAGGACGCCGAGAAGGACCGCATGGGCCCGCCGGGTGTTCGATGGAATTTCAGCGGCGTCGGGTGCACCGCGTGGCCCTTGAGCTGCGCCGTGCCGTTGGTGAGCTCCAGCAGCCCGGAGGAGGTGATGGTGGCCGTGCCGTCCAGGGACAGCGGCGCGCCGGTGAAGCCCGAGTACACGAACTGCTCGTCGTCGTCACCGGCGCCGAGCACGGCGACGCCGAACACGCCGGCGGTGAGGAGCACGCCGGCGACGAGGAGAGAGCGCGTCAGCCTGAAGTCAACCATGGTGGCGTGGCACGGTAACCACTGGCAAGAAATCGTCTAGCAACTCACATCAGCAGAGCTGCTGCTGCTGCTGGCACATTGAGATCCGAGGTTGCTTGCAGTTGCAGACTTGCAGTGCAGTCGCGATCTGGCGCTGGCCGCTTTTATATGGTGTGTTTAGCTGGGAGGGAAGGAAAATAATTTTTTCTGTGAAGCGTGTTTTGTGAGAGGGATGTATAGGAAAGTTGAAAGGAGTTAAAAGGGAACTTTTCTGGGAAGCGTGTTTTCTGAGAGAGATAAATAGTAAAGTGCAAAAGAACTTTTGGATCTAAACACGACCATAATCTGAGAGGGTCAGGTTAGTAAAGACAAAGTAATTGGCTGCCAGTCGAATCAAGGCTACTGAATTTCTCCGGAATCTAGATAGGCGCCACGGACGACTGGTGGTAGTTGGGGTCGTCGTCGTCGTCTTCCTCGGCAGATCTCGCGCTGGTCGATCCAGGCTGACGCGACGGGAACAGGCCATCCTCCAGCCCCGGGCATGGAGTTTGGCTGGCCGTGGTGGGACCAGCTCGGAAGCTTCTTCTTCCACGCCCTCTGCTGTTGTTTAGCGTGGCGATAGTTTTCACGCTAATGTGCCGCGACGTGGACGCCTGTGAAGGAGAAGAGGACCTGGACGCGCGTGCCCGCCGTCGAGTCGACCGAGACGACCGGCGTTTAGAGCGTTACTTTTTAGATGTCGTTCGTCACGGCGGCAAGTTGTGTGTATGTGAAAATGTTGCCCGGTGGCCGGGGCAGGGCGAGCGTGGCCGTGACAGACTGAGAGTTACACTGATGAGCCTGTCGCTGTACCGGCCTCTACCTGGCGGTGTTGTGGAATACGTTATCCCGGCGGCGGTCCGTAGATGGATAGATGCTAGTCGTAGAACGATGGCGCCATGGCGGCGAGCCGGCGATAATCAGGAACGCCCAACCATCGGAGATTGAATAGTTGAATGGATGTCGAGAAACACAGCGGCAGCGGTTCCGATCATGCGGCGGCGGCGGCGGCGGCGGCGATGCGAATTCCCTCCGCCCATCGGTGGTTGACTTGGTCGTCGACCGTGGACTTATTGGACCCCGTCTGGGCTCTGGATTAAGCGCAGCCCACCAAGGTCCATAAAAACGACGTCGCTTGGCCCACACAGCACCATTCGTGAGGCCCAAGATATATATCCCTCCTAGCACGGTTTGGCTTTTCCTCACGGCCGCCGGCACTGTCCCCACCCTACACACAGTGCCGACTGCCGCCGGTCGCGGCGTGGGGTTGTTGAGCGCTCATGATGGTACTTATTGTTAGTGAGACTGTCAGTTCGAGCTGGATCTGGATGGTGTGTGTGGGATCTGTCAGAGGTGGTGGCCGGTGCCAGCGTGCTGTGCCGCCGCACTGTGCGGCACTGGTACTACGGCAGCTTAGCGCCGCGGATTAGCAAAGAGTAATGAACTAATGAAGTTCGTAACCTAGAATTGATGTGGGTGACAATATACAAACATACACCAGATCATAAGCTGAGAGTACAACGATGTTTCATACTAGTTGTCTTTTTGGAAAAAAAAATTGTAAAAAAGAAACACGATGCCTACTTTGCAGAATCACTTGCTCCAGATCGAGCGACACGTGTCAAGCCCAAGACTGTATATTTACGGCCGATCGAATAGCAACAATGGCCATCGACAGTTCAAAGGGATGCAGATTTTGATGGGTCCACCCAATGACCCGTTACCCAAAATACAATCTCTAGTGTAATTACCCAACGGGTCAACCCACTAAATAATAGTGTCAAATGAGGTCCATCGTAGCGGGTCGCTGGGTTACCCAAACAGAACTTGGCATCGCAACCTCTGTTCTGAACTCGTCCCCTGCTCCCCGCTGCTAGCTGCCCGCCTCCGTCTCCTTGGCCTGGACACGCATCGAGCTGACGAACTCTTCAATCTGCGCTGGTGCTGAGGGAGAACGACGGGCGAGGTCTTCAATCCGAGCAGCTATGGCCTGGAATTTCAGGAGTCCAATTGGATTTGGTAGATCGATTTGGGTCTTAGGGAGCATGGCTTTGGATTAGTCACGACGAAGGGAGATTGGCGGCTCGATTTGTATTTTGTAGCAGGATTTGGTGAGGGTAGGAATCCAGCATGCGGCAAGTTGCAACATCTCATCCAACGCTGGGTGGAGCCGCGTGCTCTCGTTGGCGCGGCGGCCTGCAGCCTTTCTGCTCGCCGACGTCTTCCGCCTCCGCCTTGCTCCTCCTCACGGCAGCCTTCTTCTTCCTGCAGCTCCCTGGCCCACGATCCTATCCCTGCTTGCTGCACCCAGCTGTTGCCCCTGAAGCCTTCTTGACACGGGCGACGATCTTGGGCAGTGGAGCTTCGCGTGGCCGTTGGCGGCCTGCTTGGCGATCTCCCGCGTGGTGTAGAGCGGGCTGGTCGAGTTGGGGTGACGGCGGAAGCAGATCGGAGAGGATGGCGTCGCCGTAACGGACGCCGACGTGGGAGGAGAGCGTGGCGGCCGCGGCGAGCACTGCGGAGCGGAGGGCCTCGAAGGTGAGCGCGCGGCCCATAGCGGCGTCCACAAGCGCAGGCGCGGCGGGGCACACGGCTGCGCCCCGGAGGTCGAGGTCGATGAGGAGAGCGCCGAATCTGAGGGGATTGTCGCCGCCGCGGTGAGCGCCTGAGCGGTACATGGCTAGCTGTTGTTTTCTGGTGTTTTGGGCCAACCCATCAAAACGCGTTACCAAGGATCCGGTAACCCAAAACCCGAAATAAATGGCAATGGGTAGCGTGGGTCAGCCACTGGTTGACCCAATTACAACCCATTTGCATCCCTAAGTTCAACCACTACCTCAACAAACAAACAATCACCGTTCTGCGAGCATGCATGCAGCTTTAAGCTTTACCACGCCGCTGCGACCATGGCCAGCCCATAGCCGCCATGGATGCCACACTCCACTGTTACCCCCAACACCAACGATCGGCAGTTTTAATAGGCTGGACGTCCGTTCCGTCCGAACATGTGTATACGCAGGAGCGACGTACGTACGTACACGAGCCGTACGTCGTCACGACCCCAGCCGGTACATGCCGCCGTCAGCCATGAACGACGGCGGCCTGCTGTCCACCATGTACAGCGCCGCGGTGCCCTGCGGGGCGTGGGGGTACCCGCCCGCCTCCATCATCGTCGCGAACGTGTCCTCCGACGTTGGCTTCCAGTGCCGCTTCCGCTGGTTGATGAACCAGTTGTTGATCTGCTTCGGGTCCAGCCCCGTCGTCTCTGCCAGCGCGATCTTCTCAGGCTCCTGCTCACTCGCAACATTGGAAAATCTCAGCTCGTGCAGCAACAATACAGCAGCTAGCTGCCATTACGTAGCGACATACAGTCATGCATACATCGGTGGTCGGTGGATCATATATGTCAAGAATATGAGCTTGAAGAAGTTCAGTGCAAAGATATAGGGGGTCATACAGAAGGGTAGGGCCACTTGTAGTGCAGCTCCCACCAGTGCAGCAGCTTCTGCCTGGCCTCCTTGGGGAGCTTCCCTTTCTTCTTCCGCTTGGAGAACTCCTGCCGGAGGCCGCCCAGAGAGCCGCCGTACTTCCTTAGAAGCTGGTGCTTGAGCTCCTTGTCCTCGGCGCAGGGGTCGATCTCCTCAGGACAGCTCGCGTCCTGCTCGTCCTCCTCGGACGACCCGGCGCCTTCACAGCTACCGTCTGCAAAGATCATCAACAAATAAAAGGTTGCTAAAAGTTATTTTTTTCCCTTTTATTCTACAGATTATTAGCTAGACCACTTCTGACGACAACGTTTTGGTAAGAAAGGGCCACCAAATTATGAAGAGGTCTACAGCCCATAAAAAGGTTTCACAATTAATTCTATCTGTTTAGATTGGCGAGATGGTACGGAAGAACAGTCCAGCTCTGAACAAACACTGTTCATGTAGCTACAGTTGATTATTGGAGCCTAGCCACACTGCGCAAAATAACACTGCTAGGATTATTGTTGCCGCTTTACCACCCATCACACACCGTGTTTATTAACTTCGAACGGGTACCTTTTTTTTTAAAAAAACAAATACAGGGAACAGAACCTTATAGTAAGAATGTGCATGACATAAATCTTTTTCTTTTACAGAAATCTTTTTTTTAACTGTGCATGACAGAAATCTAGGAGGAGGGATGACTACTTCAGCATGCATGCAGAGTAAATTTGCTAAAAAATAAAGTGCAACTGCCATTATATCTAGATAGTGTGATTTTTGTGGTGCATATCACTCTATTTCTATGCCATGACAATATGGCTGTGTTCAGATTGGAAGTCAAAAGTACTTTTTCTAGATGAATAGTGCACTGAGAAGCGTGTTCTGTGAGTGGGATGAATATAAAAAACTTGTTGGAGAAGTATTTTTTCCTGAATCTGAACACAACGTATTATTCCTCTATTTTATTACATAATAGCAACATATGATTGGTAATGTATCTTTATATATTTAAAAAAATGAAATTAAAGCAAAATATTGTAGAATTCCCATCAATGGCCCGATCCTAAAAACCTTGATCCTAGCACCAAAATCTCATCTTTGGAAAACTATCAGAAGGTGAAATTTCAATTGCCTGAAGTTACATACACATGCATTGCAGTCTAAAACTCTACACTGATACTGCCATCATCCAAACCCTTTGTGAACCTAAATTCTTCATGAAGTGCTATTCCTTTTCAGAAAATAAACATTACGTATGTCAAAACTTTTGGGCAAATAAACAAAATGATTTGATCAGTAACAAGTGATACCACGTTTCCCAGCTTTATCATGATTATTCAGCCAATTGCCATGATGTAAAAGGATTGAGCAAACCATGGAATAAATATAAAAGCCAATATATCTACAACTTTTATTCAATTTATGGAAAAATAATCATTGTTTCAATGGTTCGTCTTGGTACACTTTTCTACCAGTCAATCGTATTTCACATAACAATACATTTTTAACTAGGAATAAATTTAAATAGACAATAAATACATGTACCAAAATATGAAATAGTTATCCTTGACTATGAATAATTTATTGGGGAATACTTGTTAAAGCCGTTTCATACATAACTTCACTAGTTAGCTAGTTAACAATTGTTACTGAATAATGATTATCACTTCGTGTGTTCCTATACTAAGAAACTGCACATCCTTGGTAGAGTCATTAGGTGCTATCCTTCTAAAAAGATTCTCTTTTCATAAACTATTCCATTTCACTATACAAGATATGCCTTCTTAACCACGTGTCACAAGTCTATTAAAAAAATCAACACCGAATCTTTTATTTTTCTACCGCCTAACAACCGACGAATCCAAAATATGCTACTAAATTCATGCATTATGATAATAAAAAGGATAATAGAAGGTTGAACACTGAACCTGATGTATGAGGTTTTATATGTATTGCACATTTGTTTGTGCATGCTGCACGCGGGGTGAGGGGATTGTGATTTTTTTCAAGTGGACATGCAACAAACGAGATGTTTTTTTCCCTTCTATCTTCAAACCACAAAGGGTTTTTAATACCTTCCATCCATGCCGTACAAATAATTGGATAACTTAACCAAACTATTCAGTTAATAAACCATGAAATCAAAACTGTACTTTATGTGGTAATGAAAATGAGCAAACAGAAAGGTACGGTAAAACAATTGTCATTTAACAAAGCATTTTGTTTTACTTCAGTGGGAACTGAGAAGTAGGCTATCAAAACTTCGCATTTGGAAGGCAATGCGACCTAATGTTGAATGACCGTATGTTCTGGCGTTTATTTGGTACATGTCATGTTGCCATGGCCCATTCCTGTATTTACACTTCACAATAATAATAATAATAATAATAATAATAATAATAATAATAATAATAATAATAATAATAATAATAATAATAATATGTTTTTAGTGCAAAAGATAATATAGATTTGGTTCCACATATATTTGATTTGTGCGAAGTATCTGAGAATTGACATCGATCTGTTGCAACATTGTACTGAACATGAAATTGCACGGTTTCTATTTGGAAATAAGACCATATAATTGCTTGTTTTAGTTGCACATATGGGGAACAAAGGACACATCATGCAACATACATGTTTCACCCTGCAGGATGAATTGCTATATAAAAGTGAATTGATCTAATATGTCGGCCTAATATTTTGAATTTTGATGATCCCAGGAACGTGCATGAAACTAAAAGAAATGTAAAATCTATATTTTATATATATTAATTATATTTTTGGCAAGGATAGAACAATTTGATAAGTATGTGGACATTTCCAAACAAATACTCCAAAATACATGTAGCATCATGAGAATTTAGACGATAAGATTTTTTTTCATTGCTTGATGGTGACTGTTTTTTCATGTAAATCCTATGGTCAAAGTTTCATTTCGAATGAATTTGACAATTACTCTGTATCGTGGCATCTATATATTTATGTCGCTCTGTACTAAACTGTTATAGAACTATGTTTGGAGTTAAATCAACTTCTCTATGAACTACTTATGTCAGTGTGCAACCTGGATTCCTTTTTTCATGTCACTATATACTACATGAAGCAGGTGGTTCTTAACACGTCAAGAAACAGCAGTATTAGCTACATTGACTAGAAAGGACTCATGCAACCATGTCAAGACTTTGTGTCATTCGGTCATTATTGCATAGCTGGATCTTTACCCCTGCAGCAGAATAGATCAAGAGACAAAGCCAACAGTGTAGTAACAGTACATATCCATCTGGAAACAGTGTCGCTATTTATTTTGCTACCCATAATGCCCGCGGCGAGAGACACAATAACAACAGGTTGCACCGCTTATCCAACCTCCACACGTGCGTTCCAACAGCGCTAACTGTATATACTTCCATTTGTTATCAATTAAGCTTAGAAGCTGGCCAATATATATATTTTAGAAACGAGCTTCGATACGATTCTCTTTCTTAATAGCTACACTACTCATGAAACTGCAGGGAAAGGATAAGGAACATATCAGGCATGGGTGTGGACGTACAGTAAATAGGTAGAATCAATCAGTGACTGAAAACTTTGGTGTCTCTCGTCAGCCACGACACCATGCACAAAACTGAAGAGGTCTCCACCATTGTGCCCCAGCAGCATTATTGCATGGCACATCAGCTCTCCAGTATTGCATATATAATGTGAGCTAAAGCTAAATAATAAACCAGAGGTGGAGAGCCATGAAACCTGGAGCCAACTGTGGCCTCGTGATGCTCTCACTATACTACTGATGGATGCTCGCGATATATTATGCTTCAACCATCAAAACAAGTGGACTAATGCATGCAAACCTTATCCCTTCCCGAATAAACAAAGCAACAAAGTTAACGGCTGGATGGCCGTATCAGCGGCAAGAATCCAAAGAGGGAAAAAAGCTGGCTCAGTTCCATCGCATAAACCGAACACCATTTCCCGATGTGGTAAGCTACCTGTCTCAAAAGAACCATACAGAGAAAACAAACATTTACCGGTGATCGAATCGAGCTGCCTCTCCATGCTCTTGAAGAACTCGGTGGCTTCCTGGATCGGCCGCGCCAGCTCCTCCTGGTACTTCATCAGCATGTTGCAGTAGGCCTCCTGCAGCAGCAAGCAAGCGGAGACGATTGCTTGAGAGCAACGGCCATCATAGAAACAAGTATCGCATGCGACGAATTGAATCGATCTGTCAAAGCACACCATGAACTGGTCGAGCTCCAGGTCAGCACGCGTCGGCTCATGCCGCTGCTGGCTTGGCCCCGGCTCTGCGTCCAGCTTTGCCGCCATGGCCGAGAGCCTATCCGACACATCCGGCGGTGCGCCGACCTGCCATATCCAAAAGCTCATGATGATATATAATTCTATTTTATATATCCTTTGAGATTAAACTAGCTAGACCTGTGCATGGCTTCTTGTACTAACCTTTTGGCAGTCCAAGTAGGCAGCAACGAGAGCTGAGTATTGGGGGTGCGACATGATCTTGGCCTTGATATTCTCAGCATCTAACGGTGAGATCTCTCCTTGCACAGCTGTTCCATCCTGACGGCGGCTGTGCTGCACCGCCGATGGCTCGGTCAGCAACTGCTGCAGGGCGATCCGTGAGCTGTGGTGATGCCCGTATGGTGGTGGAAACCTCTGTGCCGACGATGCCGGCAGCGGAAGCTGCAAGAAGGAAGCCTTGGAAGCACTGCTCCCACCTCTACCAAGATCCCCGAAGCTATCCATGGTGTTTTCTTTAATTTGTGTGTAAATCAGAAGACAAAGAAGACGACTCAAGAAACCCTAGCTAGCAATGGATATATAGGTACGAGGAGATGAACCCAGCAGATGCTTGATATACATGGGATTGGAAGATGGGATATGAAGAGAGGAGGAAAGGTACATGGAGTGAATGATATGCTTGTGTGGCTGGTGGCTGGCTTTGTTCCCATGTCAAGTCAGAGTAAAGAGGGAGCTGTGTGTTGCTCTGTTGGTTAGCTGCCGCTATTACAGGCACAGTGGGACAGCTGCCTGCGAGAGAATACTCGGCTCCAATAGACAGAGACCAACTCATGCGAGAGGGGGAGAAGATCGTACCAAAGGTGCAAACGCATCATACATATCACATGCAGATGCGTGATCTTTTTCTTGCTCTTCATCAGTCCCTGCTTGGGACGTTTCTTTGGAGATGGACGGATTTGTGAGGTTTCGAGTGTCGACGGCCCTGCAGGAGCAGTCAGGACAGTGAGTTGTTTCATCTACAAGCAGTAGCTGGGACTGTAGAATGAAGCTACAGGCAACAGCTGCGGTGTCCCCGGCATGTCGTCTCTCCGTCAACCTTTCCATGTGATTAGCTTTACTCCTTTTCACCAAGACGGAAAGATTCTTAGAAAAGTAACATGCTATACATTGCTACTAGTTAGTGCATGTTCATGCCTTTGGCACTTTGGCACTTGCGTACGCCTTCCTCCTCCAGCAATAATCCAGCTCTTGTTTCTCTTCTAACCTTTTCAAGGTTTCCATGTCAAGATTTCTGGATATAAAATCAAAGCCAAAATTATATTTGATGGTAGTGACAGAACTAAAGTATCGGTGGAGAGTGGAGACAACGAAACGAAAAATCTCTTAAACGCTCAACATCAAAGCTAGTCTCGATCACCTGGTTTCAATCCTGCAGTGGACTCTTCGCCACTCATTAGGGTTACACTGCGCATTAGGGTTTCGTTTATGGTCTGGAGAGGCGGCGAGTGTGCACTTCAAGAATAAGCGGTGTGCAAAGGATCTAGTAGGATTAGGATCATACATGTTAGGTTATTCGTCAGTTTAGGTAGAGGCATATTCTAGTAGTGTGGCTCGATCTAGTCTGAACCACACTTATCCATAGGCATCACACGTTATTTCCGAAGCACACATTTACTTCTTTTCTAATATTCTCTCTACCTACCACTACCAGATACAGTAGAGTAGAGTATAAGAAAGTCACTATTGGAATCCGGAAGTTCGTCGTGTGCCACGTCACACGGCAAATGCCTAAATACACACGGCAAAGGGTTTGCCATGTGTTTTGCCAATGGCACACGGCAAAGAGGCTTTATGCCATGTGCCCGACAAACAACACCACTAGTAGAGAATCGAGCATTCGTCCCTCTCACGTTAGTACCGGTTGTCTTAAAACCCGGTACTAACGTGTCCCTGGGGGTTCCCGAGAGCTCTCGGACCATTTAGTACCGGCTAGTAACACCAGTCGGTACTAAATGTTGGTGTTACCAGCTGGTACTAAATGGTCCCGGGGGGTTCCCGAGGCCCACGTGCATTTAGTACCGGCTCGTAACACCAGCCGGTACTAAATGTTGGCATACGAGCCGGTACTAAATGGGTCCGCGGGGTATAGTTCAAAAGGAAAGCATATTCCACTCAGTCACAACTGATGCATAGGTGGGATGGTAGAGGGGGTTACGCGCGAGGCTAGAGGTTGTGAGTTCGAATCCCACGAACCGCGCACGCGCATTTACGCGTGAAAAATTCGCATGTGCGAGCCTCCTGGTAAGCTTACAAATTTTTTTCTTTATTTTTTGGCTCGAAACCCGTTAGTACCGGCTGGTAACTGGTAACACCAGCCGGTACTAACTGGTTCGCCCCGCCGACCCTGCGGCCCCGTTAGTACCGGTTGCTGCAGCCGGTACTAACGGGGCTGCCCATTTAGTACCGGAAGCTCAATACCGGTTGCATAACCGGTACTAACGTGACCTTTGGCCCGGTACTAAAGGTCCATTCTCCAGTAGTGCACGCCAAACAGTTTCGCACACGGTATTCTTCCATTTTCCGGTAGTGATTTCCCATTGTCAGCAATACAACATGTTAACTTAAACCTACTGTTCCTGATGTCTTGCAACTGACGCATATTATATTAACCAAATTTGAACAAAAAATGTTTCGGGAAATCTAATCCATGAGTTCTTGTTAAAAAGCCCTGCATTTGACGCTTTGTCATAACTGACCCTATCCAAAGATCCAAACACCCCAAAGAAGGCCATTCAATGGAGACAACAGCTACCCAAGTTATATCCAAGGATCCAAACACCCCAAAGAAGGCCATTCAATGCAGATAACAGCTACCCAAGTTCCCCCTATCCTCCGACCATTTTAAACTCATGAGACATGACAAGTGGCACCATCATGATTTGAAAGATGTCTAGCTAATCAAGGCGTAAAGAAGTTTGAGGTCTGACGGATTCCTCTAGTTGTAAAAAATAGAGTCTAGACTAGCTAGGATCAGGTCAACAAATACACACCGGCAGAACTTTATTAGCCCATGCATCATCAATGCATGAACTTATCCAACAACAATAACGGAGCAAGAAAATCTGATTGAATTCAAAATCCCGAAAAGGATTCTAGTATTTTGAGTTTATAAATGGAGAAAAATATTTTTCTTGATTTGAAATATTATATTTGAGCACATTAAACTCCCTAACAAACCAGAAAAAGGTTATCTTTCCAATAAGCTGACTGCCTACACAGCAATGCCAGCACACAAGGAGCGGTTATTGAGCTTAATGAGTGAGGGAGCCCTTGTTCCTGCTCGTCCTGTCAAATCTATGTCGAAAGATGGGCTACACACTGCGAGTAAAACTCAGTCCATGCCCTGCAGCCACATGATCCTCCACCCCCATCCCGTCCCAGTTGACAAGTGCCTTCAGGGGCCTATGCAATCTCGACCTATCCTCGTTTGCAATGGGCTTAGCCTCTGGACAAGAATATAACAAGTAAACAGGAGAAGAGACGGTGACACAGAAACTGAGGCCAAATATTCACTATTCATTCCAACTTTTCACTATTCATTCCAACTTTTCACTATTCCTCCCTCACAAAACACGTTTCCCAACGAATGCTACAGTGTTTTTCTTATGCTACAGTGTTTTTTCCTACAATCTAAACACACACTGAAACTGAAGACATACTACAGAAGTACACTGACGAGTCATCAGGGGTCGCTGTTAACCACCTAACAGTTTTAATTTGGCTAACCAGTCAGGGAGCTATTTATATATACTCCGTACTATATAATATATTCAGTGCAGGTACAATCTGCGCCAACGCCTGTACTACAATTTGCAGGCACGTAGTGTCACGATCGTGCATGTTTCATCTGGGGGCTGTTTAGTTCGTAAAAGTCCTTTTTACTTCCTATTCATCCCCCTCACAGAACACACATCCCCAAAAATTCCTTTTTTACCTTTCCTATTCATCTCCCTCACATAACACGCATTTCAGAAAAAAAAGTACTTTTTACCAACCTCAACTAAACACGCCCCTGCACAATATAGCCAGAGGATATAATGGTCAAAGAATCTCGAGCAACATCACGGATGGGACTTGAGGCCTTTGTCACCTTATCACGTCCTTTCGTGTACCCCTAGACACTAGTATGGTTGATGCTACGTGGCCTCGTCGGTCTTGTTGTTGGTACTCAGTCCTTTCCGGGGTATTTTACGCGCGTACTCTGTGTATTCATGCTACTGCTGATGTGGATGTGGGTGTGCCGGTATGAGGCTCTGTGATGACCCAGTATAATCAAGCCATACTGGACAGATGTGTGCAAACTTATGCCAGCCCGACTGCCTTCGTGTTTAAACCCTGAGTTATATACTATTCAGCATCTTGGAGCTGGAAACCGAGTCCATCTGGCTCAGTTCTCAGCAGTCCAGGTATCTACTAGGTTGTAGCTAAAGGATTTTTAATGTTCACTTCAAGGATTTAATGTGAGGAGATTAGTAACAGACCCAGAAGCTTTAATTTTAGGACTGACGACAGTAAAACTCAGGCGCGCGCCAGGATCACGGTGAAGGCTCGCGAGGATTAAAGGAGTACAGTAAAAGCTAGTACTACCAGCTAGTACATCAGGACGAGGTTATGCAAGAGACGAACGCATAGGATAGGACTGCAGTATGCATGCAAGCAAAGCAAAGCAACCAAACATATGGTAACGATAAAACAGACATACTGTCATGCATGGGGACGACGGCAGGACTGCAGTATGCAGTAGGGAAACGGGTAAGGGAACTGACCAACACTGAATCTGGTCGGAGCTCGGCGCGAATCGCGGGGGGTCGACCGAGCTGGCGCGTGGGCACGGCCAGCCCCCAGACCTGGGCAGGGCGCCCAGGCACCTCCGTCCGGTCGTGGCTCGGCCCGTCACACGCATATGCTGCTGGCCCGCCGACGACTCCCACACCACTCCACCAGACAGGTCTCGTCAAATCTCTCTGGTGGAATCAGGAATCCCTACATGGTCCGATCATTTCGCTTGCTTTGCTTGCGTCGCTCTCGCTTGCTTTGCTCCGAACCGACTGGCAGGATCCCACGCGCCTGCAGTGTAGTATGGCAAGAACTCAATTATTGGCCACGAGACAGCAAGTCCCACAGGCAGTTACGCACTTGGCCTTTTTTCCTTATGTAAGTAGCACGTCCAAGTCCCAAGAAGGCAAGGGCACTTGAAGATACCAACCAGTTGGTAATCCATCTTACCTGACGTGCAATGGCCGTTCCACAACAGTGAATAAGACCTACTACGAGCACTTATTCATCGTCCTGTTGTCCATGCTATGCTGCACGCATGCCCTAACTCCGTACTGTGCAAAGATGAAAAGGGGAAATTAAGCAGAAACTTGGTACTCCGACACTAGAAATATGTAAAATTGCAGTAGTTTGGTGGGGGGGAAACCTGGATGGAATGCACGCACAGTAGCAGTTGGGCCATGCAACCTTCATAACCTGGACAAGCCTTGTAGAGCCAGTTGGAGAAAGGAAAGTCTTCCCATCCATATGGGCCCATATTCACCGAAGCCCAGTTAAACTATGGGCCACTTTGATCTAGTCAGCTGCTCATAGGCTGATTGACTGAAAGCATCTCTGTGTGTGACTAGTGAAGTGTTCTATCACCATGGCCAATTCCCTGTTGCAGACAAGCCAATTTTACCAGCAAATTAGTACAGCTTTTGTTTTTTTTAAGACGAAGCAAACCAGCACAGTAGGGAGCGCCAGCTACATGACAAGCTACTTTAATTTCTCAAAGATTCTTGAGAATGCTGGTGATGGCAAATATACACATACTTTTTTCGCAATTGCTTCTGGCATGTACTCTCTTTCGATCCAATGTCATATTCGCGTGCCCAAATTACTTTGATTACAAATCTGTACGTCTTTTCACCAGACACGTGTTGATGACACCCTTGAGCTTCAATACAAAAAAAAACCTGTAACCACTAAAACATATTTTAAAATCTGAAGTTTAAACAGAAAACTGAATATATGGAGATGTTCAGTTTATTCTGACTGTAAGCGAAGAAAACACTACCAGTTCACCAGAATGCTATTATATAAAGCTAGTAAGAGCAAAGTCGCACTGCAGATCCTGAAAAAAAAGGGTTAAGTGCATAAAGGGCCTACCAGGTTTAATTTTTGTTATGCGCGAAACACAAACATGTTAGCTGTATATTACGACATAATACACTAGTCTTCCGCATCCGTTTGAAATGAGAGACGTGCATAACCAGCATGATGGGAAAGGTAAAAAGGCAGCATGATATAACTTAAGAATCTTTGCATCTTGGTTGTAATTCAGACCCACTTTTCCTTATATGACCTTTGGTTCTTCTGCATCTTCGAGAAAAAAGACATCAATTTATAATATCACTAAATATTTGGAATGAATTTCACTAAGATATTTTATGACTTGATAACCTCCTACCAATTTGTAAGATAACAGATCATAAAGAACATGCCTAAACAGAAAAAAAAAAAGAAATGAAAATGGTTTCCGCAAACACATGGCTAATTTTATAATACCCCCACGCCACGCAAAAGGTCACAATGATGAAAACAAGCATGCATCACCACACCAAGAATCATAGACAGCGACTGAGGGGCAAAAATGATAATCAATTGCTTATTATGCGAGTATATTTCAAAATACTTGGAAATCAAGGAAATTCTTTGACTTGTGCTCCCCAAAGTAGAGCTCAATAGAATTACACAAAAGAAGCAGAATATGTCAGAATAATGCTTACAGAGTTGGTCAGCATCCATGGAAAGCACAGTAGGAATCAAATAACTCCAATAATATAGTTCATCAGCTTTCCAAAGAGCAAGGTTGAACTGAACTGATGTCGACATGGTCCAGGAGTTTCAAAAATCCTGTCATCAGATCAATTGCTGAACTTAACACCAGCATATGAGAACTTGCAACAATAATATTGAGCAGATGAAGATGACAACATTTGTATATTAGAGATCTACATCATATAAAGCATATAATAACAACAACAACAACAACAACGGCTATCCAACAAATAAAACGTGTGATGCTTCATTTCTTTTCCACGATGAAAAATATGTATTGTGTCCATAATTAAAACATTCCATGGGCAATCAGTATGTAACTTTTTATTAGGCGTGTCTTTTCTGTAACATCTAGCTTTGTTCTTTCTTTGCAGCATGCGTTGTGTGTTTTGGACTCAAATTGTTTTGCCGTTTTAATATTGTGGCACACAGGACTGTACGTACGAGGGGGGAAGGTACAATATGGTTTTACAGACTATCACTGGCTACTGTCTAAGCATATATGCACAAGATTAGTACACAGCTCAAACAATAGAATAAAAGCTGTAATATATCCAATGAGATCCTTGAATATTGTGTTTAGTCATCTATGCAGATCAGATCAGATCAGATCAGATAAACAACCTACAGTCTATAGGGTGCACAAAGACCGGGTTCAGGAAAAGGTTTGCGTCGACTGCTGATGGCTGCATGATGGAGATTCTAATCCAAGAGAAACAACAATTAGAAAGAGAGCAGCCCAGATCACACCACCGCCGATTAAACAGTATTTTATTACTCTCACAGCAGCCACCTTTTTCCATGCCAATAATACACCTCTCAGCCCTCCCTTTTCAGCACATAAACACACCGCCCAGACCGTCATCATGACTAAGTAAGTTTAGGCCCTAATCAACACTTCTTCCACCCCTCACAAAGAGAGCCCCAGAGCTTGAAAGGGGGAGAAACGAAGCCGCCATGGGGAGAGCTCCATGCTGCGACAAAGCTAGCGTGAAGAAGGGCCCTTGGTCACCGGAGGAGGACGCCAAGCTCAAGTCCTACATCGAGCAGAACGGCACCGGCGGCAACTGGATAGCCCTGCCGCAGAAGATTGGTATGTTCCCAAAACGATCTCCATGCTAATCAGTAGCAGTATAAGAGGAGGCTAATAAATTGAGCGTGCTTGTGTTGTGTATGTGGTGCTTGTGCAGGTCTGAAGAGGTGCGGCAAGAGTTGCCGCCTCCGGTGGCTGAACTACCTCCGGCCAAACATCAGGCATGGTGGATTCTCGGAGGAGGAGGACAGGATAATCCTTAGCCTCTACATCAGCATAGGCAGCAGGTAAAAGTTCAGCATAGGTCTAACCGGCCTAGCGCCTTCTTTGATCAAATCAACTGTCGAATTAGCTGAAAACTGGTAGTCAAGCACATGGGTACTGTAGAATCTATGATCTGAACAGGCCATGCATGCTGCGGTCGTAGGTGGTCGATAATAGCGGCGCAACTGCCGGGAAGGACGGATAATGACATAAAGAACTACTGGAACACGAGGCTCAAGAAGAAGCTCTTTGGCAAGCAGTCCCGCAAGGATCAGAGGCAGCAGCAGCAGTTCATGCGACAGGCAACAGAAAGCAACGGGATGAAGCAAGAAGCCGCAGCCGGGGACGCGACTGGAAGCAGCGGCATGCCTGCGGTTACTTACAATTGGCACCACCAAGCCATGGCCGTGCCGGTGCCACCAGTACCAGGCACCACAATGGAAGGCCACCGCATAGGAGACGAGGTAGATGAGTCAATCCGGAAGCTTCTGTACAAACTAGGAGCTGGGCCTTTTGCAACCCTGCCACTTCCGCAGTGCACTCCTCCGATGTACGAGGGAAGTCCAAGCCTTGTGCCTCCATCATGCACGGTAGACACCACATCACTTAATGAAGGTGGCATGCAGGCTTCCAGTGCACTGCCGGCGCTGGAATTGGACCAAAGCTTCCACTTCAATCAGGTTAAGCTGGATGGTCTAGATTGCTTATTTGGCATGGGTGCTGACCAGAGCCTGAGGTGGAGTGAGGTGAGCCCATTGGTTTGCCCTAATAATGCTGTGGCCTCGAGTTCCCAAGGGATGCAGCAGTACTGTCTTGTTGACGAATCAGCAAACCTTGGGATGAAGTAGCCACTGGTTTACGTTTTAATGTACATGCATGATTGTCGTGTAAATTTGTACTAGCATTCATTGGGAATGGTGAAATATTCGGGTTTCTTTGAATAGTAATAGACTCCTAAATGAGAGACATGCATGGTTTTCAGGAGTCTTTCTATGAGTCTCTTCCTCCATTCGGCCTACCGCTTCACAGAATTTTTTACCATCTTGGTTTGTACCGATTGCATTGTTCTGTTAATTTATCTGGTGCCTATCCAGTATTTGTAATTTTGTACCTAGTGCTGACGCTGACCTCGAGGATAGAATCAGTGTCTGTCTCTTATGCCATAGACATTGTTTATTTACAGAATCTACAAGGTTTGCCTAATTTTGGTGTGTAAGACATGGTCTGCACTTCATGTGATATTAAGGAAGTGACAAGGCACAGAGACAATATATCCTTCTATCCTCTTTTTTCAAACTCAAAGTTAAGAGGAAGTTGGTACTTAGAGCCTGTAGTTATAAATTTACACGTTTTTTGCGTGCATGATAAATATGGGTTAGAAATCACTTATGTTCATAGTTCTCTAACCTGTAATATAAATCCTCTAGGCATTTTGGCAGTGATGATTTTTTTCCTCTGAGTGGGACAACATTGATCTAAGGGAACATCACCATAAAGCTACTCAAGTGGTGTCAGTACTTCTTTGCATTGACAAATTATATTTGAAGTTGGGAGTGTGAAATGAAGAAAGTGCCACTTCATTCCATGGCCGCTATAAGAAATGATCAAAAAGGTTGCTTCTATATCACTTGTTTGATTCCATGCTTCGTTGCACTTCCAGAGTTCAGACCGAAAATGGCAACTGCACTTGCTACTACACATTTATAATCACCGATAAAGTTATAATCACGGCTTGTCTTATGCCGTAATGATTAGACGTCACTGGCGCAATTTTGTTTCTCTATACACTGTACTATCTAAAATGTATTTATGAATTTTTTTCCCTACAAACAAGGAAAATGTCAGCTCAACAAATAATGAGACTTGCCCATCACTGGCACCACACGTTTTTCTAGAGTTAACAGGTCAATTAATTAATATGTGCACATCGGTTTCCCTTATGTATTCTTGCATAAATGCAGAAATTAACATACTGTTAGGCCTAAATTTGAATCATGGTATAATAAAGATATTACAAGTTTTAGGGTGAGTGATTTGAATATTAGAATTATGTTGCTGGTGTGTTTTGCAAAATTATTTCTGAAATATTCATTCCAAGTAAAACAAAAGTTAGCAATTCTACAAACCTGCCACGTAGAAATGAAGATGTTCTCACCCCATAAGTGCCTGATCATATAGTCTGTCTGTACGCTTCATGAGGCTGTCCCTGCAGTTGAGGCGCGCTCGGTGTGGCATCTCCAGCGTCACATACAAGAGCAAGCATCTGACTGGACACAGGCTCGATTCCCATCCCACCGTTTGCAACTGATATCCATGGCCAGACAGGACAACAGCGGTAGCTGCAGCTTCAACAGGGCACTCACACAAACCTCGGTCGCACAGTAGCTCATATGTAATCCTCATGTTGTAAAACCCCTGCAGCGACGCTGCAGCGTTGTAGGTCATCAACTCTTGATGACTTGCAAACCTTTGTAGTAACCAGGGTTATTTTTTTCGGTCCGGTAGTTCGAACCGCCGGCTAGCGGTAGCGGCTAGCCGGTCCGGTTTGACCGGTAACCGCTGGAAACCGAACAAATTCAAATTTTGAATTCAAATTCCCCTTTCCGTCGGTTTGCTTCGGTTAGCCGGCCGGTTTGACCGGTAAGCCGAGCGGTTTGGGCGGTAAGCCGGCCGGTTTGGACGGTAAGCTGGCTCAATACATAATTTGTCATGTTTTCAAATTTAACTAAAAATTTAAAAAAATAAAAGAAAAATTCCTAAAAATATTTCAAGGTGCGTAGAATTTAATGGTGTCAAAATTTTTCAAATATTAGTGTATTTAGTATTTTTTGTGTGCATTAGAAGTTCAATGAGCCGATTTTTTTCTTTTCCTTTTTTTGTTGAACTTCTAGTGCCTGCAAAAAAATATCAAATGAGCAAATATTTGAAAATTTTTTACACCAATAGATTACATATACCTTGAAGTATTTTTAGGAATTTTTACGATATTTTTCTATTTTTTTAATTCAAATTTAAAAATTTCAAATTTGGACCGGTTCAAACCGCCCCTAACCGGAACCGGTCCGGGGCGATTTGGTCGGGAACCGGTCACACCGGACCGGTTCCCGACGGTTAGGTGAACCCTGGTAGTAACTCCCTCTTCTCCTTAATGAAATACGTGCAATTGCACGGTCGCGAAAAAGACAGGGATTAGCACATGCACACCTTAACCTCAAAGCTTATTAAGAAGTAGTAAAGCATGGGAGGTGCTTCTAAAAACAGTAAAGGCCCCCAAAGAGATATCTCTATATGCAAGTGATATTAATTGATTCCACGGTAGTTTTCTGCTTGTTGTATGTGAATCACATATTTCTGAAGGCATGTTCAGGAAGAACCAGATAATCTTAGGAAAAAAGATTTTCTGGTAATTCAAAGTAATATATGGATCAATTACAAGAATTAATTAATTGCACATGATCTATGTGAACATATGTGCGTATCTTTTTTACAAAAATAAGTATATATGTTCAAGCAAGAAACACTCAGTTTGTATGATGATTAGCAGGATCATTATACCATCAAGGCCAAGCACGTCAACTAATAGTTAGAAAGAAACAGTATAATAATGCATGCCTAAGAATAGTCAAGGTGGTAATTTCATAGCACAAGCCATAAAGGAACTTGCGCATATACTGAGAAGTCAATGTAGCTTTGGTTACCTAACCTCTGCGTAGCTCAGTTATAGGCATGTTTATAATGATGACTTGATGGGATAAAGGTCAGCTCATCTGCACTGACAGTTGGCGTCTGACAGAAAATTTCTCCACGCTGAATTTCATGGGGTGAGTCAATCCATGCCAGCAAATGCAATTTGATATTTCAACGAGTTGTTATGGTCCTAGTACAGTTGTTTACTAACTCTGTTCTGTATTTTCAATTCAGAAGGTATACTAAACCAAGAGAAAGGAAGATGATCACGCTGTTAGCGCTTGAAATGAAA
The DNA here is from genome assembly GCA_015342445.1 of Digitaria exilis. Taxonomy (NCBI): domain Eukaryota; kingdom Viridiplantae; phylum Streptophyta; class Magnoliopsida; order Poales; family Poaceae; genus Digitaria; species Digitaria exilis. The sequence goes on along the minus strand of JACEFO010001754.1, from coordinate 1,066,143 downwards.
TACTTTAATTAAAATGAAATTGGAGAGGAGATAAGTGAATATTAACAATAATCAAGAAATTTAAATACATAATATGTATACCGATCACACTCACCTCATAGACAGCTTGTAAATACATGACATACTGGGAGGCATATATCCTGTACCTTCCTGTAAAAGCTAAATTTCAAGTTTCAACTGGAATCCAACACCTAACACCTGTGTGAATGGAACATTAGCGTCATTCAGAAGTAAGCATATTGTTGCAAGTCACTTGTTATAACCAGCTATAAACATACTCTCTAATAGATATCATTCCTAGAATATGCAGGAGAGCTGCATGTCTTTGCCGCAGTACATAGAAAAAATATTCTCAATAGTAACAAAAGCACCATAAAGGCATGCATGTTAAAAGTAAGATCAACCCATGATAAAATTAGAATAGACGGACACTGTCACAAATTAGAATGCACCCTGTGTGGCTACTGTCACTGACTAGAATAGAAGAATGAATAGGGTAAGAGGGCTCCTATAGAAGTACAGGTATGGACAAGAAATCCTTATGTGGAAAACACTTTTCAATCAAGAATACATCAGCAGTGACATTGCAGAGAATTGAAAAGTGGACATTACAACTATGGTGGCCACCTTCTGTAGAGTGAGCAAGTACAGGATAGCACTGTGGAAAGCAAGCATAACTTGTTTTACAGAAGTTTCACTGAATGGCCACAAGTATGATCACCTAGTCTTCTACCAAACGAAGTAAAAATGTGTGAACTAATGAAAACATTTTTAGAAATAGAAAGTTGGTTTGATTAATGGACTTCTTTCATTTGATAGTATCAAACTTCCTTGTTTCCCTGCAACGCACTATATGGTATTTGTAGCCTTGTAGGGACAACTAAATTTTACAGGATAAAGGGAACTGCTAATGCCTATATATTTTCTCTTTACTAGATCGCTAAAACTAGGGGGGCAATTCATGTTGCTTGTAGGGACGGCTAAACACTGTTGGTTATAGACTGTTAGGCAGTAGTAGCTTGCTTGCTTTCTGCAACCAAACTTCAGTGGATCAATATGTAATGGGAATGTTGTAATCAGTATTTAATTTCAAGAAAATGTATCAAAATACAATAAATTTCGAAAAGATGTGACAAGCATATATGCTTTTTTTTTTCTGCGAACGAGTATGTCCTGTCATTTGGCCCTGAAACTTATAACAAGAACCCCCTGCAGGCAAGAATGTGTACAACAAGATGAGCTCTACATACAAATAAAAAAGAACACGCGAGCTACACAAATTCCATATAAAAGCCATGATTATGGCTGTAAAGTGGTGAGAATATCCCTGTCCGACTACGGTTCTGTTAGATAGGGCGCTTTACAAAACGTCAAACAATCACAGGTTGATGCACATGCTGTCAACACAGCTGAGTCAGTTTAATTCGTGGACAAGTATTACCTGTGCCTAGGACAAGAGCTAGACAGCCAACACTGTCATGTTAAAGTACTCAAGAAATCTGAGAAAGGGCTCATTGTTTATTGCATGACAGGGACAGTCACTAAGATCGATTGTGATGTTGCTTAGCTTTTCTGAAGCTAACATGAAAGAGTTTAATTTAGCAACCTACTCCCCCTACATACTCTATTACACCCATACAGGTCGTAGTTATATAATAAGTGATTTATTCTAGGGCAGCTACTTTATTAACTTGCTGGTTGTTCCATTACAAGAGGAAGATGTTGAGATGGCTCTGATTATGTTGTCTAAGGAAGGATAAAGGAATAATCATAGTAACATACTAACCTCACTGGCTAACCTCTTATGTATGGCTCCATCCTCAATAATTTAATAACTGTACTCACTTCTATTATATTTGAACGCCCGTAAGTTTGTTGCATAGAGAATAAAATTCTATTTTATGAAAGAAATGAAAACAATGTTAATATTGTTCCTGAAACACCATGTCGTCTAAAAATAATGGAATGAAATAGGAAAGATAAAGACGACATGGTATATGAAACAGCATGGAAGGTCTATTGAAGTTTTAGTTATATAAGCTTATAGATGTCAATTGAAGCATTCTTTCTGTAATCGCTGTATTCCTACATGGTGCAAGCAGGATTCATGAGATGTAAGTAATAAATAAATGTTTTCTGTTTATATTAATAAAATGAGAGTAAAGTTGATGATCCGATACAGGATATCTTCCAGACTGCTTTAGATAAGGAGGAATAGGTACAGCAGCAAACTGAAAGAAATAAAAATATGCATAAGCTTGTCTGAGAATGAATAGATATATAAGATGCCTCTCCAAAGCATAGAACTTTTTTCTATCACCAATATTGTAATTTTTTGTCCCAAAAAATCAGCATATAATGATTTGATTTTCTTATTTGTGTGTTAAGCACCAAACTGAATGAAGAAAATATGCATATGATTTTTATTCCTTAAAAGGTGGTGTTGTATTTTCCTCAAATAAAGTGTGATCCGGCTTAAGATCAGTGGCTAATAAGCTTATCTAAAAATCATGCTAGCCATAAGTGGCTAATAAGCTTATCTAAAAATCATGCTAGCCATACTTCAGATGGATGAATTCGAAGTAACTGTCCTACCTTGGGGTCAAAGATGCATCTGAGTCAATTGAGTTATCTGTGTCAGCAAAAGGAATCCAAAGTAACTGTTAAATTTGAGACCATGTTACAATAGAAGTAGGATCTACCACTTGATCTTTCGGCACAAGATTGGATCCCTTTCCATGAGCTAGGACAAATGAATGGTCCCTACTTGTCAATAGAGAAAAGAAAGGGGATAATGATGGCCCCTTTCACTCGGTAAATGTGCTTCATCAATTATTTCCTTCAAGCGAATATAACTGATATTAACAATACAATCGCTATGGTGTAGCCTGTTTATCTTGATGCATATATGGTAAAACTTTATGTCATGTAGCTTGAGTCAGAAGCAATGTATCCAAATTTCCAAGAGCATATAAGCTATTGATCCATTAGAGAATGAAAATGCAAGCTCGTACATTATTTAATGGGTCAGAAAGGTATTTGCCTTTCATGAAACTTGTATGTATACATGCTAAATAAAAGTTGAGCGTGTAAACAAATTGCGTGCTCTCTGATTTCATCAGTCTAGAAAACAAAAGCAGATACAGAGGAAACTAAACCAATATTTAGTCACTGGAAAAATGGAGGCTAAATGTTTAGTCAACTGTAGATCAGTATAGTGTCCTTGTTTTGATTGAAATGCAAGTGACAGGTAGATAAAAACGACATCACATAAAGGATGCAGGTCATACAACTGAATAAAGCAAATAACAATACGTCCAATAATAAATTCTGGAGCCCTTCCGCACTAGTTTAAGTTTAAGTTAGTAGCATTTCACGGGTATATCCCTGGCCAAATCAACTGAACTTCGCAGAATTTTGTAAAGAGAACAATGACTGATTTATGTCTCCTGCTCACGATATGACTTCCAAGATTTATCTGAATATGTAGATAAAAAAGAAAAGGTGTAGTGCTTACTCAGGACATGTCACATGTCACGAAAAGTTTCACTTGCACGGTTGCACCACGACTTGGCTCCTCTCACATGGATTGACAACAGACGTACCAAAATTCATCCTGGAATTAGTTTACCCTACCTACTATATGATGATGCACCGTGCACGTGTTCTCCGCGATTGTCATACAATGATATCCTTTTTAAATAATTAAAAACCATGTTCATATCAAACATATTGATTTGAATAGCCACTAAGAGACTATGTAAGTACGCATAGATCCCGTTGAATGTGGTTTGGTCGAGATGAAAACCTAAATGCTACATATAGGAATTTCTTCAGTATCGCATTTCATCACTAGACCAAAGGCCACAATATTGCAGAAGCATCGAACGCAAAGGCACAAACCTCAGATTGGTAGTTCCATCATCGATCGACTCGCAAAATAAGAGAACCCAGATATTTCGAGGAATCACACGAACTATGGGGACGAATTGCAGGGAAATTTTGGTACCTGGGATGAGTCAAAGCGGGAGCGGAATTCGGCTGGGCGGCAGCGGCGTGTCAGCACAAGCGGGGAGAATCAGTTGAAACCTGGAGATAGATTCGCGCTGCTCCGCCGCCGCGGCCCGTAGGCCGTAGTCCCTTCGCTTGCCCGATCGAGACGAGGCGGCGGAAATTTTGGCGGCACGCCGGCACGGCGAGGTGGCCCGTGGGCAGCGGCAGGCGGCAGCGAGACCGCGGCAGCGTCGGAAGCCGCGTGGGGGCATGGGCTTTATGGGCCTAAAGGACCGAACACTTTCGGCCCGGTGACGAGGGAAGGTTGAAGGTAGAACCGAGAGGAGGCAGGAGGAGAAGTTTTAAATCACAGACATATGGCGGACAATAACTTTTGTTCAATATGTGGTGCAGTGGACTCGTGGAGGCACTCCTTGATTGAGTGTAATATGGCGAGGTGTGTTCGGGCTCTGGGAGACGAAGCCGTTAAAGTACATGTGTTTCAAAATTCTGCACAAGAAAAATTCTGCACAATACAAAGAGTTGGCTTGTCTTGATGATGTCCTCCCTCTCTCAAGATGAACTCGCAAGGGTGGCTGTTATACTTTGGGGCATCTGGTATGCATGGAGGAAGTTGGCTTGTCTCGATGATGTCCTCTCTCTCAATATGAACTCGCAAGGGTGGTTGTTACACTTTGGGCCATCTGGTATGCATGGAGGAAGGTGATTCATGAGAATATTTTTCAGAGCCCCCTCTCTACTCATAGTTTTGTTTCAAAGTTCATCTCTGAGCTGCAGTTGACTATACCGCTGAAAGTTGTCAGGACTCCTTCGACTGTGGTTCCACCTTGTTGGATTCCACCGCCACCTGGCTTGCAGAAGATCAATGTTGATGTGGCCTTATCAAAGAATACCGGAGTTGTCTCGGCTGCGGTGATAGCAAGGGACGCAGCCGTTGTTTTTGAGGCAATAGCATGCAAAGAGGGGCTATCGCTTGCAAGTGATCTAGCCATGCAGAGGTTCAGGCTAGCGTGCGATAGCGCAAATGTGATTAAGAGCTTGCGAGGTCTAGGTATGTGTATTTATGAGCATATTGTCCAGGAAATCAAGGCAAGAGCTGCAAACTTCATATTATCGGAGTTTGTTTATGAGGGTAGGGTCTCTAATGTTGATGCTCATGTGCTAGCGCGAAGCTCTATCTACTCTACCCTAGGCCGATATGTTTGGCTAATTGATCCGCCTGATGGCGTTTGTAACACCTACTCCCTCTGTCCCAAAAAGCATGCAATTGTAGCTATGCTTTTGAGTGTCCAGATTCATAGCATCTCTAATAAATCTGGACACTCATTCATTTTGGGACAAAGAGAGTACAACTCTGTTGCCTTATAAAGAGAGGTGCTTCTGTTGCGGAAAAAAGGGAGAAGAATGAATGTGGGGCCTCCACTGTCACATTATCTAAAACCATCTTCAAAATCGGCGGGAGACAAAAATAAATGGATTAGACAGATAAGATTGTCAAATACCTGGTTTTATAGGTTTTTTTCGGGACACCTGGTTTTATTGGTGAGGGAAGAAAGTCAGTCAGACTATGCGGGATGTCAAAAGGATTTTTTTTTAGAACAGCATCCAGGCCTAGTGGGGTGGAAATTGTTTGTTGGGCTGCAACCAGAGAGCCCGTTTGGGCTCAGCACGGGAGGAGAGTCCGTTTGTTGTTTAATTTGGGCCAAATTGGTGGTTTCAGGATCTGCCGCGTATACATGTATGTTTGATATTCCCCTAAAAAAATGTATGTTTGGTATTCCTCCATATATACAGTACGTTTGATATCAACATGGTTGTTTATTTATTATTTGAAAGGATATATGATTGTGTTTCAAAAGGAGATGTTCATCGCCTCCTGGCTCCATCATACATTTATACGCGGTTTACATGATGACACATTGACACACATATTAACAAGGGTATATATATATAAGAGTAGAGCCTTTTTAGAATGATTGACAGGTCCCATAGAACTGGTAGGTAATTTAATTACATATCTAGATGACCATCAAATATGCAATTATAGTATATTTTTTACTTGCAAAAAATATAATATATTTTAGATTGCATTTTTACCAGGTTAATTTTTATAACATTGTAGTGGACATTTAGTGTTCATTTTGTATTTTCTACACACAGATAATTAAAAAAAGAAGCATTACGTTATGCCACTTGCCACGTCAATGTAAATTCGTTGGCTCCAAAGCCTTTGAAATCAGTTAATCAGGGGCATACAGTCAATCATATGATCTTTAGCTTGTGCTACATCGAAAATGCAGTTGGTCACCGTAGTTGATTACTCCCGACCCATCGATTTCCATGGTTCAAAATGCATCTGAAATTACCTTGACTTCAAATGCCAAGTGTTGAACCAAAGGCTGGACGCAGCGAGACACGCTGAACACATTCTGGGAAGTAGCTTTTGGAAACTGCAGGTCATCTCCAGGTTCTACTTTACTCTAACCACTCCAGTAATCCAGTTCATTATGCGGACCAGAAGCAGCTCATTTTCTTCAATCCCAGTAATCCACTGATCCAGCTCAGCTTGCAGGCCGTTGGCAACGTCTCTCGAGCCGTGGAGCTGCCATCTGACGGGACCCAGACCCACCATTAAAAAAAAAAAAACCCTCCAATCCGTCGCAACGCCGCCGCTCCAACGGCTAGTTTCCCACCGGCCGACCCTCCACCTGCTCACACTCCCCTCCGCGATCTCAAATCCATCCATCGCCGCCCCAACGCGCCACCAGGCACCATCCCAGCCCGAGCAGCAGCACCGCCACCTCGCCGTCCTCCCTCGCAACTTCCGCCGCCGCGCCCGGGACCTCAGCTGCCAGCTCGATCGCACGCCGGCGGGCTGCAGAACCGCGGGATGGGGATCCCGTCGCGGCACCCGGACCACGAGGAGGAGGAGGAGTACGACGACGCGGTGTTCTACGAGGACATCCAGGCGCCCATGTTCGTGGACCTCACCGCGCCCGACGCCGGCCGCCCCGACGACGACCCCGCCTGGTTCTGCGTCCGTGTTGGTAAGTGGTCAAGTACGGCGAGTCCTTCGCTATTCTTCCTAGCGTCTGCTGGTTTCTGCCGTAATTGAAGGGCTCTGATCGGTGTTGTGGTTCGCAGGTTGCGACCAGAGCCATGAGCAGGTCGATCCGGAGGCGCTGGACCGGAGCTTCTTCATGCGGGTTCGTCCCCTTTCCCCCTTTGTGTCTCCCCTGTCTGTCATCACCCCGTGGAAATAACGTTTGAGTACGAATTGACCGAGTGTGTAATGCGAATTGGTAGGTCATGGCGGCTAGAAGCCCCAATGTGCGGCTCCAGAAGGCGATTGGAAGGAGAAATCAGAGGTCCGAGCCGAATTACACACTTCCTCTTCCGATCCTCACAGCTTCACCTCAATGGACGTCTATGAATTGTTTGGTTCGAGTTCACAAAGTCCACTTTTTTAATTTGGTGCAGCTCGATGCTAAAATGCCCTCATTCCGCGCCGCCGAAGCCTCCCAGGGCCCGGTTCACGAGGTTGAGCGCGGCGACGGAGGTTGCTGGGAAGGCAGCAGAGAGGCCCAAGACAAGGGTCCAGCGGATCTGTACCCTGCGAGCGTCCCCAACCCGGACCAAGGCCACGAGGATCGAACCACCCAGCGCGAGGAAGAAGGCTCTGACGACGCCGCGGAGCAAAACTGTCCGGCCGAGGCAGGAACCGTTCCTCAGCGTGAAGCATCAAAAGGAGCCGGTCGCCGCGGCGTCGAGAAAGGGGACGGTTGTCAAGGCTCTGTTCATGAGCACGCCAAAGAAGGAGCCCGCCCGGACGCCGGCGGCAGACAAGAGCAAGGAGGCAGTGTCCGAGGTCTGTTCTAAGCTGAGGAAGCTGAACTTGGCGTGCCGGGAGGTGCCGAGCAGGTACATGTCTCAGCTGACGACTCCGAAGATTGCCAAGAAGGGTGAAGAGACCACCACGTCGGCGAAGAGCACGAAGAAGGGACAAGAATCCAGGACGAATGTCAAGAAGAAAATTTTAGGACGCTCGGTGAAGTGTGCTAATGCTGAGCCTGATGAAGAGAACAGACATGTCTGCACTAACACGGCTGCAGATAAGAGCTCACGTACAGAAACTGTAATCCCCAATGGGCGTAGGAATGCGGTGCTGCAAGAATTGAGAATCGATGTGGATGCATCGCGTGCTGATGATGACAACAAGGAAAATGTGTCAAATGCGGACCATGCGGTTGAAGAAGCCATCAACAGTTCACATTCTTTAGATGAAAACAGGCAGTTGGACAACAACGAGAATGTTCCTCTGAAGGTATGTGAACTGATGGTACTGAAAACACAGCTATATTTGTAGTTAGGATGCAAAGAACCTGAAATGTTGTTGTTGATCAAATGCAGGTGGCTAAAATACAGAACAAAGTGCATCCAGAGCAAGCAGGAAAGCTCAAGAAAACTACTAATCCTAGGCCATTCAGGCTGAGGACTGATGTGAGTTACTTCACCCTCCAAATTCCTTTATGAATTTCACCAAGTTACAGACATCCTTTTACATTGTTTACTTTACTAACGTCCTTTTACTTTATAGGAAAGAGGAGTGCAGAAAGAAGCAAAACCAGAAAAAAGGCAGCCCTTTGCCGAGAACAACTCAATGGCAGCAGTGCTCAAGGATGCAAACAGAGGAGTGATGGTAAGCTTAAGCTGTTAGTCATTTCATCCACTTTCAGAAACCCAACAATTCCAGGTTTCAACAGCTATTGTTGCCACTTACTGTTCTAAATGTTTGCAATACAATGCAGCCAACGGACAAATACACCCATGGAAAGGGACGAGACAAGCCGCTCTGTGGCGAGAAACAGGTGAGCGTGATGCTGCCAAATATTTCCAACCAAAGCTCAATTAGAAATCCTCATGCTAATCTGTGCATACCATATACGTTCAGAAGAAACAAAGCACGCAGATCGCCATGGGTGGTCAGCAGCTCTGTGAGGCCAAGCCGGCCTTCAACAGCATCCGATGCAATAATACCAGACCTGCCATGACGAAACGTAAAGCTGCTGAGAAACCACAGAATGTTTCTAGGGTTGCATCATCAACAAGAACGACCAAGACAGCAAGGTTTGCAGAAATTCTCGCTGGTTTCATTTTGTTTTTGCTCGACGTGTTACAGTTATACCTGACACCATCACATTTCATTTCTTGTTTGTCCAGTGGTCTCATGGCGCCTACTCAGATTGGAAAGGGGAGGAAGGCTTCAGTAAAGCCACCCAGAGTACCGGCAGCTGCTGCTTGAGTTTAGCTTACGATGATCGATCAGGGAGTTTAGCTGTGAGCCTGTGACAATGGTTTTATTGTCAGCCTAAGTTTGCTTAACTTGTGTACACTATGCATTTCTTTCTGTGTGGAATTCTTCTGATCTGCACTCCACCGCCTTACCAACAAGATTTTTTTTTCTTATTAGAGGAACCAACAAAATTCTTTCTGTAACAATGTTTCGGAATCCATTCTGTGTATCCAGTACATTCCTGCTGTAAACTGGGGGAAGGAGAAGGAAAAGAGGCCCAGCCCATGAGGCGTTTTAATCTAGTCGTGGACTAGGAGCGAGCCATCTTGTCTCGCTATATGTATCTTGCCTTTCTTGGGCTGCCTGCATCGTGCATCCCATTTCTTGTCGATCTTGAACAAGATCCAGATCCCCCACAGCGAGTGTGAAATTTCCAACTCACCTCAGGGTGTCACGAGGTGGGCAGTACTGACGCGCTGGCCGCCCAACCAATCCGAACAGCTACCAGCTCTGCTGGTCCCTGCATTCGCAAAGGACAGCGCCGCCCGGCGCCCGAGTCCGGCATGGAAGAGGAAGGCGTCGACGCCATGGCCATGGACCACTGCATGAATGTACAGTACATTGCACGGAGCAGATGCATTTCCATCCCTCGCACCGTCGCACGGATACGGCTGTCTTGTCAGCTCCGCCATGAAGCCATCCATGATCCTTCCATGGCCGGGCCTGGCCCTGTCCCCGGCGCCTCTGATCAATGCTGCTGCCATGGACGCCGCTGGCCGAGCTAGGGTGATCCGGTGAACAGTGCCACGGATCCCGGATTCATTGCTGGCAGGTAATAAAAAGATCCAACGCTCCGTGTTGCTTGGCGTATCCGCTGCCCCATCGATCAGGAACTACGATGCGACGCAGAAGGCACCTCTCGTGCGCGCAGCGTGGTGTGAGTAGTGACCTGGGTTAGGTCACTACTCACACCATTACTCGGTGTCGGACTCGTGATCGGTGACGGGGCGGTCTTATTGCCAAGTGTTGTTATCACAGCCGTACCGTAGCTTGATGATACTTGGCAGTACACCGCTTTTGTTTGCTTGTAGCATGGCAAGGATTTTTTTTTTCCCCACAAGCCACGTCTTTGTTTGTTACCGTTTGTTGCTAGCCTTTCGCGAGTCAAAAAACAGGCACGCTGTCTCGATCGACCGGTGAATCACTAGACTGTAGCGGTATGAACATTCTTCTGGCCTCACATTCCGGTTCCGGATGCCCGCCCCCAAACGGGCCGAACAAAAACATTGTCCCGCAGCGGCAGCCGTCTTGGCAGGACATACGTTTGTGACCGTGTCAGCTGACGCGTCGTAGATCGACGCCGACGCCCGCCGTCGCCGTCTTTGGGCGAGACATGCACGTGGACTCGCAGGAAGCCGTTAGGCGTCACCTGCATTTACAAACAGGCGAGCGCGATCGGGCTAGAGCCTAGTGGTGGTTACACTGGTTAGACAACAAGGAACCGTTTGTTTTCTTGACCCCGAAACATTCCAAGAACGCCGCCTCCGGCCAGCGACGGCGGAGCAGTAAAAGAAACGCGTGCGTCCAACGCTCCAACGGGCAACCAGCCAACCACCGGCTTACAAACAAAAATGGAGGACTCCTACAGCACAAGCAAACAAGTACCGCGTGGTAGTAAAAAACAAGTCCACAAAGCCGACGAAGCTCACGGCGTGGCGAGAGCGCGTCGGGCCCTGGCTTGATCGCCGGCGATTTGTTAAGCTTATCTTACGCTTGGAGAACTGGGTTATTTGAGGTCTTGACGCGGAGGCTCGACCTCGACGGCGGCGGCCGGGCCGGCTAGACCGCGGCGCCCACGGAAATCGTGGCGGCGTGGGCACGCGTCGGCGCCGGAGGTGCGCTGCTGGCCTGGCACTGGCAGTGAAGCGGCGGCGAGGGTCACGGCCGGATGGGCCCGGCCGCTGCCGGTTAATTGCCGATTTGGCATGTGGTGGTACGTGACAGGCAAGCTGCGAGCGGTGCACGCACTTCCCCCTGCGGCCCTGCCCGCCCGGTTCCCCCTGGTCTGGCTGCCTCGTCATAAAAGAGGAGCCCAGCAATCCACAGCCCAACAGTGCGAGGCATCGTGGCATCCAGTTCGAGTCCACTGTCTGCAGCACTCGTCCTCATATGGGTGAAACGCCCATAATACCTGTCCGTGGTGACTTGGAACGGCAGATTGGATCGACCACACACACGACTACAAGCTGCGTGTCACCGTGCAAAGGATTAGTGACGAGTTACCATCGTCGGCGCTGCCATCGCCGCCATTAAACGCGGCAGACCTCATGCGCTGCGCGACAAAGAAAGCCCGGGCCGGAGAAGAGGTAGATGGTCCATGGCCGCGACCGCGACAGTGAGACGTCGTTGGCCGACTTTTTTTTTTTTTGTTTTTTAGCCCTTTCATGAAACTTATTTTACGAATAGACCTCTGGTAGAACGATTTTCACAAATGGACCCTGGGTGTCAGCGCCACGTAACACGGTGCCGAGGTAACACGTCTCGGCGCCGTATCTCATGGCGCCGACCCTTTTGGCGAGTCCAGCGAGGCAAGACGACGTGGACGGCCACGTGGCCTAGCTCGGCGCCGCAGATCTCGGCGCCGAGCTCGGAACGCGGCGCTAAGCTCGGCGCTGCAGATCTTGGCGCCGATCTTAGAACGCGGTATTGGATTCGTTTTCTTCTTCTCCTTTTCTTTCTTTTTCTCCCTCTCTTCCTCGTCCCGCTGCAGAACGCCACGCCCGCCGTCGCCCTCGTCGTCGCCTGCCGTCATTGCCCTCGTCGTCGCCTGCCGTCGTCGCCCGCCGTCGCCTGCCGCCGTTGACTGCCGTCGTCGCCGTCGTCGCCCGCGCGTGCGCTTGCAGACGGCGGGGGTGGCTTAGGCGGCCGGCGAGGGGGCAGGCGGCCCCTCTGCCGGCAGGCAGCTGCGCCCGCCTCCTCGGCAGGCGGCCTCCCCCTCCCACGTCTGGTAATTTTTTTCAAAAAAATGTAGTGGTAATATATAGTAAATTTAATTATTTGTATAGGCAATTAGTTATATATAACAAATTACAAGGTATTTTAGTAATATCAAATGAGTAATTTAGGCAATTAGGTAATTTAGTTATGGATTTGACCTATTTATGATGTTCTTTGATCTAACAAACTAATTTAGTTATAATTTTTAGAATAATCAATACTTATTTGATATTATATGGTATTTAGGCATAATAGGTTAGTATTTATATTTATATGAATTAGAAATTTTGTTTACTATACCTTTAGGTTAGTGCTTAATATAGATAAGGATTATGAATTTTAGAAAGTAATCTTTCTTATATGAGGTCGACATGAACTGGATGGAGAATATAATCACCTTGCATCATGGAGGAGTTGTGGAGAAAGGAGATTTTGGGAATGTCACTTTTGTTGGGATGGACACGGAGACCTTGTTATTTGTTGACCGTCCGTTGTTGAGTGATTTGGTTGATAGGGCTCGTGAGGTGCTACACGTAAATGAAAACACTGACAGCATCTCAGTTGAAGGAGTCATGCACTATAATAAATTTGGGCGAATTTGTAGCATCACTAGTAGCATTATCATCCCTATATTTGTCGTAGATTTTAAATTACCTAAGGCATGTTAGTTTCAGTATAGGATCTTTACTGTACTTTGGTAAAGATCTATACATGTCACTGCAATTGTTATGTCTAGTAATTTATGTAATCGTCACTCACCCACCTCTGTATAATCGCCACCCAATCAAATTTGAAATATTTAATTTTGTTGCATGACAACATTTAATTACTACTTAAAATACTAGATAATAACAAAGCATGATAAATACTAGACAACATTTAATCAACTTCATAACATCTGAACGACAAATCCAATACATGCATGACTAATCGAGGTGTTTCGTGGGTTGGGGAGAGGGAAAAAGGGAGCAGGAAGAACCAAATGCGAACAAGCGGTTTCAGGCGGACAGTGTGCGGCCTTTCGAGCTCGGCGCCGACGTCGCCTTGCCTCGCTGGACTCGCCAAAAGGGTCGACGCCATGAGATACGGCGCCGAGACGTGTTACCTCGGCGCCGTGTTACATGGCACCGACACCCAGGGTCCATTTGCGCAGATCGTTTTACCAGGGGTCTATTCGTGAAATAAGTTTTAGAAAAGGACTAAAAAGCAAAAAAAGTCGGCGTCGTTGGCGCCCTCGCCCTCGCTCACATGCCGGCGGGGCCTTGCCGGAACTCGGGGTCGGGGCATGTGGGTCGGGTCGGGTCGCGTCGCGTCGCGCGCTGGAGCCTACCGATCGAGACGGTGAACCCGGGGCAAAGCACGTGGTGTTCCCACTCACACAGTCTCCTCTCGCCACCGTCCCCGTCAGTCAGTACCCGTAATCGCCTGCCGATTTCCCGACGGCGACCCTGCTTTTTGCCTGGTTTATCGCCAGAGAAAAGAAAAACCCCGGGGCCTGTCTGCCTGCCTTGTGCCTGCCGGGGCGCGATACCGGATACACGAAAGAAACCGACGTGCTCTCTCGTGCGTGCAAGTGTGGTCGGCTCCTCGCATGAATGTACACGAGTTGGAAACGTACGTGCGTGACGTCTCTGGGCTTGGCCGTTAGCTTCGTGCGGTGCTCAATCGAGACAGCGAGTGTGCACCCGATGGACCAAGCTGCACCACTGCATGTAGTGTCTCCGGCCGCTCCTCTCGCTCGTGCTGTGTATGAGAGTATCTGATTCGGCTCGCACGTCTCGATTGCTAGCTTTGGACGACGTAGCAAGCAGCGTGGTATAAACGACGCCGGGGTGACGTAGTGTTTCAACGACCTCTGCGTTGACACTGATCGAGCGGTCGACCCGCGCTGCTTTTGTTTGCTCTCTGACGCCCCGGGACGGCACCGACGCGTCGTCTTTCGTCGGTCTCGGCGTCTCTTCCGTTGTCTGCCGCGCGTGCAGGGATTGTGACGTACGCCGGCGGGATCTGCCGAGGAAGGAGAAGAACAAACGAGCCCCCGTCGTGGCGAGCGACGGCATGCACACATGCGACGTACTAGCGCGTTACGTACACCTGGACGTGGTTTCCGTGGACAGAAACGACAACCAGAATACCATGACCGCACAACAAAAGTTACTCTACTATTCGTCTCTCTCAGAAAACATGTTTCCTATTTAACTCCTTTCAATTTTCCTATTCATCCCTCTCACAAAATATGTTTTTCAGAAAAAGTTCTTTTACTCTCCTCCCAACTAAACACATCATCAGTGTGCACAGACAGTCAGCATACAACGCACGTAAAAAAGAAAAAAAAAGAAAGACCATGCTCGCCACAATACCACGTGTTTGCTGCAGTTCTCCCACGACGATATGTTAGAAAGCTGGGACACTTGAAAGATAGCACGAGGCCGGGTGTCCTACCTCGTCTGATCAGCCTGTGCCCATGCTTGACGAGAAGAGCTAGCGCTGTGGAAAACACGCTGTCGCCGCGTGCGCCCCCACTTCACCGGTGATCCCGTCTCGCTAATTACGGACTTGATGACGGCGCCTTTCTCCTCCTTTTTCCTCTCCTTTAATTTTGATCGCTTTTTTTTGTAATCTGCTTTGACGCGGCGCACAAGACCGATCAGGCTTTGGTTAAAGCCTGGAGCATGTCTGATCGAGTTTTGGAACATACTGTATCCAATTTTCCACAAAACAATATGCCCCGAGCCATGGGCGCAGGCGACAACTCGAGAGCGTGTCGACACGAACAAGAAGCGGCGTCGAGCAGTTTGACGCCGGCCGCCGGTTTCGGCCGGCAGGGCCCGGCCTGCCGGCCGTTGTGTGCTGTGTGTTTTGATGGACCACGCCACACGCGGCCTCGAGAAAAATAAAACAATGCATATATACTACTGAACCAGGAGTTAGGCATGGGGATCGCAAAAAGAACAGTATTTCCAAATTCTTTCCGGGAATCGAATTGGAGCACTGCTCCAGTTGACCTGCATCAAAAGTCGACAAGAACATCGGGTGCCCTCCACTCGATGCTAAAAGAAAAGGAAATAAAATCTCTGTCGTCGACGTTTCTGACCGAATAGACACCGTATAGAACAGCCGAATATTCCCCGGCGAGACCACCTCCCTAGACCGGGCCGTGTTTAGTTAGGTTGGGAAAAAGTACTTTTTTTTCTAGAATGCGTGTTATGTGAGGGAGATGAATAAGAAGGTAAAAAAGGAATTTTAGGGGACGCGTGTTCTGTGAGGGGGATGAATAGGAAGTAAAAAGTACTTTTACGAACTAAACAGGCCCCTGGTCCTAAAGCTCCCACGTCCTTAACATTTGCACGCAGTCAAACAGTAGTTTTATGCACCCTTCAGCTGACCTGCCCCTGTACCTGCAAGGCTTGCCTGGGCCGTCCATGCGTCTTTGAAGAAGGAAGACAACGTGCCATGCCCTGGCAAATCCTCCTCGACCGACAGCGCGCCACGTTGATGAACCGGCCGTGCTAGGTGGACCACCGCGCGCGCGTACTTACCCCTGGTTATATAGAGCGAGACAGCGTACACGCATGCATGATTCGATCCATCGACTACGCTCTTGTTTACCCTGCAATTTGCTCGTACCCAGTTAATTACTGCGGCCGTGCTCAGGGTGGGGTGGGTGTTATTACCGCCACAGCTACGGCACGTGCATACGTCCACACGCCCACGTGTCTACTGACCCCCCGCGAACGTACGTGCGTGCTCCTCAAGTGAGCTTCCGAGCTCATCGGCGGCAGGTGCTGGACGAGTTGGCACGCACGCAGCGTCATCGAACGGCCAAGACGAGCCAGGCATCCGAGCGCGGCTACCTCGGCACGGCGCCGGGCGGATCGGGCGAGCGAGACCCACCAGAGCTAGCTGGCAGGCGAGGGGGCGCACGGCACGGCAGCACGGGCGATTCGGGAACGTGCCCCTGGCCTGGCCGCCGCGGGGTGGGGACCACGCCGACCGTGGCCCGCTCCAGCTGGGCCCACGGGTCCGTCTCACACTGCTGCGTATCCCGTGGGCGGGGCCCGCACGCGCCCGACACCTCCTCCTCCGCCTTCGCTTTCCTTTCCTCCCCCGGCCTGCTTCCTCGCGTCGCTTTCCTTGCCTGGAACGGCGGCAGAGCAGGGCGATCGAACGGCTCCGTTTGAAAAGGCCGCGTCGGTGGCGATCCAGGGCCGTTGGATGGGCCAGCTCTGGTTTACCTGTTGCCCTATTCACGGGGGGTAGGGGGCAGGCAGGTCAAGAGTTACGGCTCCTTGGCTCGCTTTTGCAGGGAGAACCTTGGGGGGGGCAGGTAATTACTCCAACCTTGTCAAACGAACGTACTAATCCTGTACAAAGGGTGCCCATCTACAAATACTCAGCAAGTCATCAAGTGGACGTTTGGGGCACATAAATGGAAGGCTCCCTCGATTTGTCTCCTCGAAGGAAACGTGTGGGATTCTCAAACGTGCATTTTTGGTAAACGCGTATTATTCATGCAAGATTTTACGGACTCTCTTGACAGCTCCTGATTTAGTGGAAACTTCCATTTTGCTGTGGTGGAAATTGGAAGCACTTCCGTATAGAGTGGCGCTTTCTATAAATGTAGAAACCAAAGGGTTGTTTCTGCATATACGCCAGAGCTAACTTTCTCCTCTTGAGGGTGTGTTTAGATTGTAGGAAAAAACACTGTAGCATAAGAAAAACACTGTAGCATTCGTTGGGAAACGTGTTTTGTGAGGGAGGAATAGTGAAAAGTTGGAATGAACAGTGAAAAGTTGGAATGAATAGTGAAAAGTTGGGAATCTGAACATGGCCTGAAGATATGAATGAGGCCCCAGCTACCTTGCCCTACAACAGTCAGAGGTTCAGAGCAAAAAGAAAGAGGGGAAACGAGAACAAAAATACAGCCAATTTCACAGACAAGGCCACAGCCAAGAACATGAACGAAATTTGCTAGTAGATCCTGGTTCTACGGAGCTGTTCCAAACGCATATATTCTCACATGAATAGTTGGCAACAAAAGAAAAAAAGTTTCTTCAAACGCTCACAAGCAGGCAAGGCTAGTGTGAACTGTGAAGTGCTGCTGCTGCCCCCCTGAAAGTCTGAAAGAAATAAAAAAAATATGGCAGGGCTATCACGATGCCTCCTCCTCCTTTGTCATGTTTAAACCGCAGAATAACGCGTAATTAACGCCCAAATAAAAGGCTTACCAAACCAAGGTCGGGAGTAGAATACTCAACCAAACCTACAGCAGCCAAAGAACCCACAGACATACATGCGCGAAGACAAGAGAAGAGGTCGCGCAATAAAATACCGCGGCTTCCGCCTTCCATCCGATCCCTCCCCCACCCAGACGTGTGTTGGTGTTGAGCTGTTTCCCAGTCCCTCGTCCCCTTGCTTCGGCTCAGCGGCAGCACCATCAGTAGCTTCCCCCTCGATCCTTCCACACTCGCCTTCTTCATAAGCTCGCTGACAGGTGAGAGACGGAGGTGGAGCGGACCCAGCCGCGGAGTGGAGGTAGCAAGCATTGGGGATTGATTTCGTGTGAGAGGAGGTAGCTAGGAGAGGCCAAAGGGAAAGGAGGCCCAGGATTAGCGTGGGCGGTGTGGGTGGCTATTTTGGGAGGGGTGAGGACGAAAGGCGTGGCCTTGGCCGGTGGAGGCGGCGGCTTCTTGGACCGGCCATTGATGGCGCCGTGGACCGGCTTGTGGGGCGGCAAGGCCGGCGGCGACGCCTACCGGGGCACGCCGGTGGTGGTCAAGATGGAGAACCCCAACTGGTCCATCTCCGAGATCTCCTCGCCGGAGGATGACGACGAGGATATCTTGGCCGCCGGCGCCCGCCGCAAGGGGGGCCGCTCCAAGAACGCCAAGCAGATCAGGTGGGTGCTGCTGCTCAAGGCGCACCGCGCCGCCGGCTGCCTCGCCTCGCTCGCCTCCGCCGCCGTCGCGCTCGGTGGCGCCGCCAGGCGAAGGGTCGCCGCGGGGAGGACGGATGCCGAGGCCGGCGTGGTGGCCGCCGCGGGCGAGAGCCCCGTCGTGCGCTCAAGATTTTACGCCTTCATCAAGGCCTTCCTCGTCGTCTCCCTGCTACTCCTCGCCGTAGAGGTCGCCGCCTACATCAACGGCTGGGACCTCGCCGACTCCGCGCTCGCCCTCCCGGTCATCGGCCTCGAGTCGCTGTACGCCTCTTGGTTGCGCTTCCGCGCGGCCTACGTTGCGCCGGGGATACAGTTCCTCACCGACGCCTGCGTCGTGCTCTTCCTCATTCAGAGCGCCGACCGCCTCATCCAGTGCCTTGGCTGCTTCTACATCCACCTCAAGCGCATCAAGCCCAAGCCCAAGTCCTCTGCATTGCCGGATGCGGAGGACCCTGATGCCGGGTACTACCCCATGGTACTTGTCCAAATACCAATGTGCAACGAGAAGGAGGTTGGTGCTGTCTCTCTCGCCGAAGACACAATTCTAGTCACCTAACGTGCAGTCTTTTGACGATTTGTTTGCTGTTGGGTTTCTTCAGGTGTATCAGCAATCAATTGCGGCCGTGTGCAACCTTGACTGGCCGAAATCCAATTTCTTGGTTCAGGTGTTGGATGACTCTGACGACCCGCTAACACAAACTCTGATCAGAGAGGAGGTGGCAAAGTGGCAACAGCAAGGTGCCCGAATTGTGTACAGGCACCGTGTGTTGAGGGATGGTTACAAGGCTGGCAACCTCAAGTCAGCCATGAGCTGCAGCTATGTGAAGGATTACGAGTTTGTTGCCATCTTTGATGCAGACTTCCAACCGAATCCAGATTTCCTGAAGCGCACGGTACCACATTTCAAGGTGAATTGACGGCATTTACTTTCAGTTATTTGTTATCTTCATCCTCTTTATGATTATAATTCTGATTCATCCACTGGACTGTTGCAGGATAACGATGAACTTGGGCTAATCCAAGCAAGATGGTCCTTTGTGAATAGGGATGAGAACTTGTTGACTCGATTGCAGTATATAAATCTTTGCTTCCACTTTGAGGTGGAACAACAGGTGAATGGGGTGTTCTTAAACTTCTTTGGGTTCAATGGCACTGCTGGGGTGTGGAGGATCAAGGCCCTGGAGGATTCAGGTGGATGGATGGAACGGACAACAGTGGAGGATATGGACATTGCTGTCAGGGCACATCTACATGGATGGAAGTTTATATTCTTAAATGATGTTGAGGTATATCAAAATCTTATAAATTGGCGTCCCTGATTGCTGTTCTTGTCAATTGTGCTAAATCATTGTCTTATTGTGGACAGTGCCAGTGTGAATTGCCCGAGTCCTATGAGGCTTACAGGAAGCAGCAGCATCGGTGGCATTCTGGTCCAATGCAGCTATTCAGGCTCTGTTTACCGGACATAATCAAATGCAAGGTATTGTCACGCTCTTTATGATTATACCACCATATCTTAGCCCCTACCGAATGACCAAATTATACTGTTAATAAGCATATTTATGGTTTCTTTTTTTATGACATGTCTTTGTGTATATCCAGAAGTTTATTATGCCATTTTACTTCTTTAACAAATCCAAATAGCATCGGGAGCATATCCTGTTCAATTAACATGATACAGCTAAAGATTATGCTGATAAAATATATTATTGTAACGCTTTCGTTTCTTTGGTTACGCACATGTATGTCCTTCCTGATTGTGCTTGAATGACCCTAACATGCTAATGGAAGTATGAAAAGCAAGGTGTCAATGATCTGATTGCTGGGAGCCATCCAATTCATTGCTTGGAACATATGCTCTCCTATGTCTTTCCTCAGTGCTGCTTAGGTTGATATGCTTTTAAGATGCTTTGTCATCATTTGCCTTCCACACACTGCAAGTTAGCACTGTTGCTTTTTTTTTTTCATGCCCTACTTGCAGCCTAATATTTTATCTGTATGACATGATACAATTTAGATATGCTAACTTGCTTCTAAGTTATGTTATTGTATTGCTATCAATACATGATTTACCTTCTAGCCGCCCTATTTATTGTTTATTTATTTTGTTTTTACGTTGCTGCAGATTGCATTTTGGAAAAAAGCCAACCTGATCTTTCTTTTCTTCCTGCTGCGGAAGCTCATATTACCTTTCTACTCCTTCACGCTCTTCTGCATCATCCTCCCGATGACAATGTTTGTGCCTGAAGCTGAGCTTCCTGATTGGGTTGTCTGCTATATTCCTGCCCTGATGTCCTTGCTCAACATCCTCCCTTCTCCCAAGTCATTCCCTTTCATCATCCCATACTTACTCTTCGAGAACACCATGTCGGTGACAAAGTTCAATGCCATGATCTCCGGCCTGTTCCAGCTTGGAAGCGCCTACGAGTGGGTGGTGACCAAGAAATCAGGCCGCTCATCAGAGGGCGATCTCATATCCCTGGCACCCAAAGAGCTGAAACACCTAAAGACTGGCTCGGCTCCTAACCTTGACGCGGTTGCAAAGGAGCAACTGGCTTCGAAAAAGGACGCGAAGAAGAAGCACAACCGGATATACAAGAAGGAGCTGGCGCTCTCGATGCTCCTGCTAACGGCGGCCGCCCGGAGCTTGCTCTCGAAGCAGGGTATACACTTCTACTTCCTCCTGTTCCAGGGCATCTCCTTCTTGTTAGTAGGCCTTGACCTCATAGGCGAGCAGGTTGAGTAAACTGTGTAAACAGCAATTGATAGATGTGAAAAAAGAAAAAAAAACAGTGAGCCACCGTGGGAGTGCTGCAGGGGATGTGTTACTGTCATGGCAGCAGCCCTTGGCTGAGATTCAAAACATGCGTTGTGTGCAGTTGTGCCTTCCTGGATTCTGTCGTAGAAACTGCACGCACGGCCTGATCCACGGCCTCCCACGCGAAGAGGACCGGACCTCCTCCTCCCTCGGAGTCGGAGGTGTAGATACAGCTCCCTCGGCCCTGTAAAATTGTGTCGTGGCTATTGCAATGCCAGGTGCTCCCCCTCCATTCTTTTGTAACAAGTTTTGATGTTCTTGTGTGGGAGATATATCTCTAGGGTGTAAAACTACACACTTGTTGGCCTGTAAGTCTGTAACAATGCCAGGTGACAGAAATGTCACTGGATTAGAACTTTAGAAGCCTGAAGCCGTTTGGATAGATGCAGCTGGACGCTGTCAGCTCTTGCCCTGATTGTGAGCAGGGTAAGTAGATCTCCTCTTCCAGATCCGGATCATGGGCTTGTCCATGTGTGTTTGTTGTACCTGTCCCCGCTTGAGGCCGGGGAAAGTTGAGAGTTGTCGAGCGCAGGGGTCACATGATTGGAAAATCTGTGTCTCCCCCATATGACCGGAATAATTGTGGATCAAGGTTCCACCAGCTGGTCAAACTGGATCGGTCTGTCGTGTACGTAGGTCCCTGATGCTAGTGCATTTTCTTTTCTTCCCTTTTTTTTTTAAAAAAAAATTATACACTTTCCTTTCTGATTGCACATGTTTCAGGAACCTTGTTTCTTCCATATTTCCAGATCGTATGTCAAACAGAACGAAACTTGTGCAACACTGACGTTTTACCGGTCACAATGCCACGGTGTGCTTGGTCATGCTGCAGCTGTCGAAGTAGAAGTAATCCCCTGGCAATAAATTGACGATTAAAAATGTGGAATGAACGTCGCGACTTGGACAAAATGGACCGTTTGTCCGCAGCGGCGAGGTGTCGAGAGCGACGCCATGAAAACTCTATCGCTTCATCCTCAGGTTGGCAGCGATAAAAAAGAAACCACTGGAGCTGAGCTGTGAGTAACCGAGAGAGACTCCCTCCTCGCCTCGCCGTTCCGCCGCGGCGCGTTGCGGGACAGCTGTGCGCCGTGCCCTTTCGCCAAGGCATCTCCCTTTCTCTCCAGGCTCCTCCTCCTGGTCCAGGGCGCGCGAGCGAGCAAGCGAGCGCGTCTCGCGTGACGTCTCTCTCCCGGCCGTGGACGCGCTCGGGCGGTGGGTGGTTGCGAGTGTTCGGGTATTGCAAGCGGGAGCAATTATTGGCAAAGCGATTGAGTGCATACTTTGTCTCGGTCTCTCGGATGACGCTGCCCCCGGCGTTCGTTCGTTGGGTAGGCCTCTCCGTCGTGAAGTACAAGCCAAGGGACGGCAGTGGAGGGGAGATTGCCCCCCCGGCCACCTAATGGGGTCTCATGGGTCTTTTGTGCGTGCGCTTGACCCATTGCGATCATGGCGCATCATTTAAAGAGTAGCACTACTAGAATCATAACTTCAGCCGAGAGTTTTAAAACTGTCGGCCATTAACTAGTACGGTGGGGGAAATATATTGCCAAGAGTATACCGTCGGCCATTTACCCTCGCCCATCCATTGTCGGCCATTCGACCAATAGCCGATGGGTTGTCAGCCACTGGGTTTCCAACAGGAAAAGCCCGACGGTCCACTGTTGGCGATTTAATAACTAGGGTAACATGACAAATTCATAGGCATTACATTTCCCGATGGCTGGAGTACTGTGAGCTATTTATTTTCTTGTTTTAAAAATGTCGGGTACCTGCAAAAGGGGTACCCCAATCTAGGCCAAAAACTACTTGGCATCAAGGCCCTCAACGACATTGACCTGGCTCAACAGCCCAGCAAAGGCCCGCCATCGAGGTAAACGACCACCCTCGAGCGGGTGGTTTCCGTCTCGATCGAGGCTCGGCGGCCTCGACCCTCACCCTCGAGCGGGCGGTTTCCGTCTCGTTCGAGGCTCGGCAGCCTCGAGGGCGACCCCTACCCTCGAGTGGGTAGTTTCCGTCTCGTTCGAGGCTTGACGAACTCGAGCTTGCGATCCAAGCTCGAGTCGGCCTCGCCGGGAACAGCGCCTGGGACTCTGCAACCCATCAGAGTCGACACGACGCGGTCAAAAAGCAGGGCTCACTGCTCCACGCCATCACCTACTCTCCGGAAGAGGACATCGGTCAAATCCACTCGCAACAGTGGACTCTGAGCGCCATGCTGCACGCCAGACCTAACCCTGCCAGCAGCACTGTGCCAACCACTCCTTTGACTTTACCCCCGCCGGACACGATGCCACCCTCGAAGGCAACCTCGAAGGAGGCCACGGAGGCTCGAATTGGACCCCGTACGCAAGACACCACCCTCGACGCCGTGAACTGTCACGAGAAGGAAGGACGATACGTCAGTCCCTACCATGTCGTCAGCAGAGTTGGAAGGCGCGATTCCCGCTCGCGCACAGTACGCGGCATGGACGAACAGTGCACTTACCGACAAACACATGTACTCGCACCCCGCTCCCCTTGGTCTATAAAAGGGGAAGGGAAGCCCATGCGAAAAAGAGGAAGGAACGAGAAGAACACGAGTTCATACCCACTCTAGAACGCACCCACACACCATAGCCTGGGACTTAGGAGCTTATCTCCTTCTCCCACCTTGCTTGTAAACCCCTGCTACAAGCAACACGTAACCAGGTGCATCGCACCACTGCTGGACGTACGGCCCAGTGGCCGGAACCAGGATAAAACCTTGTCTCTCACTCTCGCCATCGGGAAAACGAGTGGTTAGCACCGCAATCACTCGTCGGTGCCGGTGCGACCAAATCAAGCACCGACAGTTGGCGCGCCAGGTAGGGGACCAGCGCTGCGCTACTCTCATTCCCGATGACGAACTTCGGCGAAGGACGGCCTCCGCTGGGCGAGAGCAGTCTGCTCCCAGCGGGGCAGGAGATCCGGTTCGGGAGCCTGCGGTTCCAAACATGTGGCGACGATTACCATATGCGCATCCTCCAGAAGGATCCCAGCAACCAACCGGAGCCTCACCATCAGCCTCCGGCGACACCGCGACGGCGGAGTCGTCCCGGACCACGCGCACGACGAACGCGCGCTGCGAGGCGCGCCGCCGACATGGGCGACCCCCATCCCACAAGGGAAGGAGGCATCCTGTGGTCAGGGTCACAGGAGAGGGCTGCTCCCTTCCTCCCGGGGCCCATGGCTGCGCCACGCGCTACGACGGCGCACTCCTATCTCTACGGGCTACGCAACTCCGCGGACGCGTACGCCTCCTCCATCCGCGCTACCATGAGCGCGTATGACAACCAGCCTGGTTGCCACCCAGTCTTCGAGCAAGTTTTCACCGATCCGTTGCCCGGCGATCCCCGCACGGAGTCCGATGATAGACACGCATTTACGCGTACATACCTTGGTTGGGACTACTCGGGTCTCCGCGACCCAGAGGCCTTTATTGCCTTTCAAACAGCGGCGGATTACTGCTTCGGGTATTCCGATGATGAGTATGACCCAACCAAGGAGTGTTTCGTCATCAACGACGGACAACTCAGCGAGGGATCGACGTCCGACGACGACGGCGGAGGTGACGACCAGGGGAACGACGATGGCATGGATCCGATAGGCGCGCAGCCATCGGACCCATCGGATCACTCTCCTTCCGAGGACGAGCGAGATCCGCGCCACCTGCCACGAGTTAGCGGTGACGTCTCGCCACCGGCGCGCTCCGACCGCGAGCCGGGCAAGCGAGGCGACGAGCACGCCACGAACCTACGACACGCGGGGCGAGTGGCTCAGGCCCGCATCCTTGCCGAAGGCAAAGATGACGAGCTCGCTCCCAGAACGAGCCAGAAGCTCATCGCGGCGGCCACGCTGCTCCGAGCCATGCCCGAGGCAGCCACCCCCGAAGGGCGGAAGCTGCACCTCGAGGCCCGAAAGCTGGTCGAGCATGCCGCCCGACAACAGGCCGAGAGCTCAGCCTCCCGCTTTCGACGCCCTTCAGCCTCGAAGGGCGAACGGGGAGAGGAACCCTCGGTACGCTCACCCCGGCCTAACGGCAGGGCGCGAGCCCAGTCCTGCGGCGACTCCTGCCGTGACTCGGCGCAGCGCCACGCCAACGAGCCACGTACGCCCGAAGCACGAACGCTTCCAACGAGGGTGCCCGCGAGGTCACGCCTCCGGGACACCCGAGGCGCGGTCGGCGATGGCGATGCTCGCAACACCCTGAATCATATAAGGCAGCGAGAGGGAGCCCGGGCCCACCAACGCGGGCGGACCGACGTTCGGTGGAACCGGGATGCGGTCTCGGAACCGGCGGGAACGCGCGTGTTCAGTCGTAACATCCGCACCGCTCCGATTCCCCCTCATTTCCGACAGCCTACCACCATCACCAAGTACTCTGGGGAAACTGACCCCAGGGTATGGCTAAACGACTACCGCCTAGCGTGCCAGCTCGGCGGCGCCACAGACGACGCCATGATCATCCGCAATCTGCCACTCCACCTGGCGGATTCCGCGCGGACATGGCTCGAGCACCTGCCCCCGAACAGGATCCGCGACTGGGACGACCTGGTCGAGACCTTCGTGGGAAATTTCCAGGGCACCTACGTGCGCCCTGGGAACACGTGGGACCTTCGAGGGTGCAGGCAAAAACCCAGTGAATCTCTGAGGGACTTCATCCGGCGCTTCTCCAAGCGCTGCACCGAGCTGCCCAACATCACCGACCATCAGATCATCCACTTCTTCCTCGAGAGCACCACTAGCTACAACCTAATATGCAAGTTGGGGAGGAACCCTCCCCCCGACGCGAACCGGCTATTCGAGGTAGCCTCCAAATACGCTTCAGGGGAGGAGGCGGCGAACGCCATCTTCAACGGCAAGAAGGGAAAGCGCCCCGAAGAGACGCCCGCGGAGGGCAGCAAGCCAAGGAAGCCCTCGAGGAAGTAAAATCAAGGCAATAAGGGGAAGAAGTATCCAGCCCCTCGCGAGAAAGGCAACAGCGGCGAACGAAGTCCCCGTAGTGGACCCCAGCCACAGGGGGCCTCGAGGCCTTCCGTGTGGAGGAGAGTCTTTGATGCCGATGGCGTGTTCTTCAACGTGGGACGACCCACCGCCGACGGAAATCCTCGCAAACGCCTGCGACATCCAACAGCTAAGTTGCTTATACCCCTAGAGCGGCTTCAGCCCCTCGAACCCTTTTGTACATACTTTCGATTGTACAAACTCTTGTTTTAAGTATTTGGCTTAGCTCTCGCAAGTTGTGAACGAATCAGGTGGACTCGAGTCCACTCATACTTGAGTGAAGTCCTACCCTCGCTAGGACCATCCCCCCTCGGGGGCCGCAATGGGGACGAACCCCCGAAAAAGTCAATACTTTTACGAAATTCTCGTGATATCTCGAGCGTATCACCAAGTGCTCTTTTGCAACCCTCGAAGGGAAGACACTAGGCGTGAAACGGACACGGGCAGGGTCGCCTGAGCCGAGTGCTCGCCTACGCCTCGAGGCTACGGCAGCACCTCACTTCCCTCCGCCTAAGTCATTCACGTACGATCGATCCTAGTGGCTACTTCCTTTCAAGGCGCATGCATTCGACACAACGTGCATCGCAGAGATACCGCTTGAAAATAAAACTCGTTTTTCGAAATTCTTGTGATATCTCGAGCGTATCGCCAAGTGCTCTTTTGCAACCCTCGAAGCGAAGACGCTAGGCGTGAAACGGACAAGGGCAGGGTCGCCTGAGCCGAGTGCTCGCCTACGCCTCGAGGCTACGGCAGCACCTCACTTCCCTCCGCCTAAGTCATTCACGTACGATCCATCCTAGTGGTGACTTCCTTTCGAGGCGCATGCATTCGACACGACGTGCATCGCAGAGATGTCGCATGAAAATAAAACTCGTTTAACGATACAAACGATGTTTAACGAAAATAAGTAGGATGTATGAAAACAAACGAATTGTTCTTACATCAGGAAACGCAAGTCTCTAAACTACTATTTATACTCGGGCTCGATGTCCCGAGGCTTTCAGGGTCTGCTTCAACCATCAAGGTCATCCCAGCCGCCGCCATCTTCGCCCGGGAAAGGACGCTCTTCCACCGTCAGGGCAGTCGTGCGGTCACTTCGTCCACGCCACGCCTGAAAAGGCGCGCGCACTCCCCCACGAAGTCGCAGTAACTGCCCTAACGGTCATCATGACCCCGCACGAAGAGGTGGAAGGTACATTCAACACACCAACCCTTGAAAGGGCGGCTTTCATTCTACTGATCAGGGGTTCGAACCTTGGCCCTTCGAAGGGTTTCGACAAGGGCCCCAGATCAACCGAGTCAGGGATAATCGACGGTACCCTCGAAGCTCGAGCGCTCGAGGAAGCCAATCGATTATGTTCGAGGCCAGGCAAAGTGCCTAGATCGAGGGACCCCACGAGGGGGAGCATCGAGCCCTCGACCTCTATCGAACGAGGTCGAGTCCCATCTAGCATACTTTTGCGAAAAGCTTTTACGGGCGTGTCCTATGACCACGAGCCTACCCTCATCGAACGGGGCATGGACGTCCGCTCGAACTACCCGCTATCAGCTCACCCAGGCATCCATGGCTCGATCCCAATCGTGGGAAGCATGGATCGCCCCCTCCTCAGTCCCTCGAAAGGGATCCCGAGGAACGAAGAAAAATTTGGGACGTCTCGAGCCAAACGAGGCTCGGGGGCTCCTAGTGCTGTGGACAAACCCACACGACCGTGTTCCTCCCCACATCGGCCACACCGCGCGAAGCGGAACATGCGGAGAGAACGATCAAGGCTTCCCCCTCGAAGGGAGGAAGTCATCGTTCTACTGATCAGGGGTTCGAACCTTGGGCCTTCGAAGGGTTTCGACAAGGGCCCCAGATCAACCGAGTCAGGGATAATCAACGGTACCCTCGAAGCTCGAACGCTCAAGGAAACCAACCGATTATGTTCGAGGCCGGGCAAAGTGCCTAGATCGAGGGACCCCTCGAGGGGGAGCATCGAGCCCTCGACCTATATCGAACGAGGTCGAGTCCTGTCTAGCATACTTTCGCGGAAGGCTTTTATGGACGTGTCCTGTGACCACGAGCCTACCCTTATCGAACGGGGCATGGACGTCCACTCGAACCACCCGTTACCAGCTCAACCAGGCATCCGTGGCTCGATCCCACCGAGGGAAGCACGGGTCGCCTACTCCTCGACACCCTCGAACAGAGAGCGCGAGGAACGAAGAAAGCTTGAAATCCCCCCAACCTCAGGCGCGGTGGACGTACCCACACCTGAGAGAGCAGCGAATGCTCTGCACATCAAGCTGAGACCTTGAGAGAATGCCAACCACTCTCCCAAGGCCTCGGGGGCTACACCCGCGGGTGCGCTAGCGCGCCCCCACGGACTCCCGGAACCTACGAAGAAACGAAGGCCTCGAAAGCCTCGACGAACTCCAGCCTTCGCGGGATTAAACTTCATCCCTGCGAAGGCTCGGGGGCTACTGTCGGGTACCTGCAAAAGGGGTACCCCAATCTAGGCCCAAAACTACTTGGCATCAAGGCCCTCAACGACATTGACCTGGCTCAACAGCCCAGCAAAGGCCCGCCATCGAGGTAAACGACCACCCTCGAGCGGGTGGTTTCCGTCTCGATCGAGGCTCGGCGGCCTCGACCCTCACCCTCGAGCGGGCGGTTTCCGTCTCGTTCGAGGCTCGGCAGCCTCGAGGGCGACCCCTACCCTCGAGTGGGTAGTTTCCGTCTCGTTCGAGGCTTGACGAACTCGAGCTTGCGATCCAAGCTCGAGTCGGCCTCGCCGGGAACAGCGCCTGGGACTCTGCAACCCATCAGAGTCGACACGACGCGGTCAAAAAGCAGGGCTCACTGCTCCACGCCATCACCTACTCTCCGGAAGAGGACATCGGTCAAATCCACTCGCAACAGTGGACTCTGAGCGCCATGCTGCACGCCAGACCTAACCCTGCCAGCAGCACTGTGCCAACCACTCCTTTGACTTTACCCCCGCCGGACACGATGCCACCCTCGAAGGCAACCTCGAAGGAGGCCACGGAGGCTCGAATTGGACCCCGTACGCAAGACACCACCCTCGACGCCGTGAACTGTCACGAGAAGGAAGGACGATACGTCAGTCCCTACCATGTCGTCAGCAGAGTTGGAAGGCGCGATTCCCGCTCGCGCACAGTACGCGGCATGGACGAACAGTGCACTTACCGACAAACACATGTACTCGCACCCCGCTCCCCTTGGTCTATAAAAGGGGAAGGGAAGCCCATGCGAAAAAGAGGAAGGAACGAGAAGAACACGAGTTCATACCCACTCTAGAACGCACCCACACACCATAGCCTGGGACTTAGGAGCTTATCTCCTTCTCCCACCTTGCTTGTAAACCCCTGCTACAAGCAACACGTAACCAGGTGCATCGCACCACTGCTGGACGTACGGCCCAGTGGCCGGAACCAGGATAAAACCTTGTCTCTCACTCTCGCCATCGGGAAAACGAGTGGTTAGCACCGCAATCACTCGTCGGTGCCGGTGCGACCAAATCAAGCACCGACAAAAAATAAAATAAATCAGATCCTTTTAGTTTTGTATTATAATTATTTTTATTTCTTTTGAAGTCTGAATCATTGTTAGTAGCATTGCAGTTGTCGTGCTTTTGATATATTGTCATACAAGGTACGGAACTATATTATACTATTGTAACACTGCTGAAATAAAGCTTTCTCTATTGCATTTGGATACGGCAGAACTTTGATACAATTAAACTGTTTTCTCATTATGAGTGAAAGAATCATCACACAGCTGATAAGTACATGCTCTAAAATACTAGTGTACAAAATTTACAGATAGAAATATGAAAAACAGTCTGTTTGGCCGCTTCCTTCCACGAATTGTAGAACCTTTTGTACATAATCATGTCGACAGACTGATCTGGATTTGTAGGAAAGTAAAATTAGATTAGAGATCAGACTGATCTGGATTCAGAGAAAAGACGACATGGAAGTGGAAGAGATCAAGAGAATAACCGATGATAATAACTGAGGTAGGAAAAAACATTGAAGTAGGTAACTTTTTCATGCAACATGGAATTAGATTGGATCATATATAGCGTATATGGAAGCTGCTCTCACCTTTGAAGCCACGACCTAGGAGTATACGTATAGCCTGTCTGTGTTTGACGCAGGCAGGCTGAAAAGTGTGAACTGCTGGTAATTAAAAAGAACGAGATGCAGATCAGGAGAGGCTAAAAGGATACCTGCGGGTGAAGTGATGGCGATTTGACCTGCAGGCTGCAGCGATCATGCTGAGCCCCTGACTTCAACAAGCACGGGCAGAGCGGTGCGGCGGACTCCCCCGGATCGGCCAGTTCTTCCGCCGGCGGCTTGCAGATCCGCTTTTTGTGTTAATAACAGATAGATGGCGGCCAGGTTCCATATTTATTGGTAACTACTAGTCCTGGCCTCATGGAGTTTTATTGACCTGAGTGTTGTGTTTGTGTACCCGTGGGGTTGCTGAGGATTACCAAGCGGGATACAGAGAACTGTCGATCATTTCTAAATATTGCCGACGGTGGTTGATAAAACTGTTGGTATTCACATGAGCTATTGGCCATTCTTTACATGCACAAGGGTATCAGTTTGCACCGTCGGCAACTAATGAAACCATTGGTAAATATTGATATTCCCAACAGGTGGTCGGGAAATTCTTAAAACTCTCGGCTGAAGTTATGATTCTAGTAGTGTAGGAGCCGTGGGTTAATGGTGATCGTTTTGTCTTCGCCGGTGGCTCAGTTTGCTCGAACGACGGTGATGTCACGCATTATGGCTTATCAGGAGGGGGCAGTTTTGGGTTGGCCGTAGCGTGTGTACTGCTGATGGAATGCGTTGTGTGTGTGTGGAGTGGGGATGATTTTTCCTCTCCTGGTGTACATGCAAATATAAAGGAGTGTGTATTCACAGCACCGACAGCAAGTACAGTGGCTGGCACGGGGCACATGGAAGAAATAAAAACACACATGACTACTGTAAAAGACGCGCAATTGACAGGGTTACACAGTGACCGTAGAGACCCGGGTCGCGTATGCAGTGTCGGTGTGTAAGCCGTCTCATCCTCCTCTACGGTAGCACAGCACAATTGAATTTGTACTGCACGACCAGCGACGATGGAATAATGCATACACGGTACGACGAAGACGTATTTGCACGTAGCTACCCAACAAGTCAACAACCTGACGCCAATAAATAATGCCCCATGGGCCACGGCACGTCAAAGGGAGGTCCACGCAAAACTGGGCCTTGTGATTAGCCTGTTCCGGCCTTTTCCTCAAAGCCTTCTTCTTTCTTCCTCACGAAAACAGGCCGAGCCCGTCCTCAAAATATCAAGAATAAAATCCTCCGCCGCGATGAGCGGATTCTTGTCCGGTCCTCTCGAGGAGAGGATCCACCGGCGTCGACGGCGGCCTCCCCATCTCCCGCCGCCGCGTCACTGTGTCGCGAACTATTGCACGTATCCGGCCGGCGGGCGGGGTGGCGTGGCCGGGCCCCGGGCGTAGGCACGAGGCGGCGGAGCGGATCCCGGCTTTGGTGCGTCAACAACTGTGGCCGCCGCCGCCGCCGCTGATTTCTCGGCAGCATACGTCACCGAACCGGAACACAGGAGAAAAGGCTGTGTGGACGGAGAGGTGGTCCATATCGCCGGCCGGACGGCCGGCCTCCTCTCTCCAGGTGTTGCAAGGCAAAGACGACATGCGCCCGCCGCCGAGGGCCACGCACGGGAACAGTGCGATCTGTCGTCTCTACTCTAGCATAGTAGTAGCACGATTAGCACATGAACCTGAAGCTAGACACCAGAGATATGATCAGATCAAAGCCTACGCCACCGGGGACGGAAGATAGGTGTAGAGGTAGCACGAACCTAGCTTAGCGCTTCGGAAGGAAATTAAGATGCACAACAGCACGAGGGTCACTGAAGAATTGCACACAGACTGAACCTGGCAAACTAAACTTGGCATATTCTTTCCATTGTTGAAGTTAGGAGATCACCACTAAAACCATCCTACTCCAAATTAGCGTTGGCGCTTGGCCCACATCCATGCCGCTGATGCTGACGCTGGCCTCGACATTACAAAAAGAAACTTCCCCCTCGCAACACAAAAGGAGGGGGAGGAATCACAAGAGGCCAGGTCAGAATCAAGCATGGCAGAGCTACTCCCCACCTGCAGATTAAACCACGGCTACTAGCTACTACTAATCCTTCTTACATACCCAGCTGCTGACACTAAGCGTTCCCTAATAATGCAACAAAAGCGAACAAGAGTTTCTGAGCATCCATCCACTCGCAACCCCCAATCTACCTCCATGGACATGCTGCTGACTGCTGTGCTGAGCACAATGGTGACGCTCATGCGTCGGTCCACGCGGCGAACATGGGCAGGTGCGCGATGGACACGCCGGGCCGCGCTGACACCGGCGAAGGGGACACCCATGAGCCCAGCGGGAGCGGGCATGCCAGCTTGGACGCCGCCGTCGCCACGGGCTTGGCGAAGAGCATGGCGAGGCTGCCCCCGGCGCCGCTGCCACGGTCCGGGCTCTGCTCACGAGAGTTGTTCACGCTTGGTGCCAGCGACGACGCGTTCGACATGGGCGTGCTGGCGCCGCCACCGCCATGGCCAGCGTCCACGGACACGATGTCGTGGAGCAGCGAGAACGCCTCGCTCGGCAGCAGCTCCTGGTGCTGCCCCTGCCCGTCAACCCTTGCGACGCCC
Source organism: Digitaria exilis (assembly GCA_015342445.1). Classification (NCBI taxonomy): domain Eukaryota; kingdom Viridiplantae; phylum Streptophyta; class Magnoliopsida; order Poales; family Poaceae; genus Digitaria; species Digitaria exilis. Next base: position 1,033,318 of record JACEFO010001754.1, on the reverse strand, counting down.
GGCATCGCGGCCGCCGACGCAGCCTGGATCCTCCACGTGTCGGCCGCGCAGTTGCCAGCCTGCACCAGCGCGGCCGCCGCGGCGCTGACGACGGCGTCGCCCTCCGACCCGGCGCCGCCCTCGACGTACTTCTTCCTGCGCACCTGCTCGCCCGGGAGCAGCGCGTCGCTCTCCATGATCTTCTCCACGTCGTAGCGGGTGATGTCGAAGTTGGTCACCGCGTTCAGGCCACGGAACTTGATCGCCGCCACGTCGTACGCCTCCGCCGCTTCCTCCTGCGTGCCTGCACACCAGAGAAGCATCACCATTAACAGCCACCTAAACACAGAGATGAAAACACAAACACGCACGGGGACATGACAGCAATCCGAGCTGAGCTGCAGTGGAAATGCATGCATACGCTTTCAGCAGGCGGTGGTCAAACATGCCACAAAGCGCGAACGAAAGCGACGCGATCGGGCGTGCGAGCGCAGGCGCGGCGCCCCAATCCGGCCCCGACCCCGACTGCGGCGGCGCCAGCCTTAGGAAAAAGGAAGCCGAGCAGCGCATGCATACGCGAGAGCTGGGGCCGGCGAGGCGATGCATGCGCGAGCCAAGCCAAGGGAAAAGCACACACACCCTGCAGGGGGCAGAGGATGAGCAAACATTCTTTGGGAGGAACGGGGCCACGGCGTCGCAGAGCAGTGGTCATCATTGAGAGCTCCGATCATTGTGACTGGACACCCTGCGTCCTTAAACCATGACAAAGCCTCTGGGGGCAACGGCTATAGCCCACATCAACGGCAGCGAGTGGTCACGGTGGGGTGATGATGATGCAAATGCAGAGCGCTGAGCTCGATGGATGCTAAAGAGAATCGAACACTTGTAACAAAGCATGGAGTGTTGAGGTTGACGAGAGCACGCACTGAATGTTCCGAGGTAGAGGTCCTTGTTGCCCGAGACGCGGCCGATGCGCGCCTGCCACCGCCCGTGCTGGTGATGCCTGCGGGAAATACTAGCTTTCGTTTCAGAAAATGCTGTTTTCACAAGCATTCGCTACTGCATTTTGCGTTGATTCAACCAAAGATGGCTGTGCACAAACCTGGTCACTCCACGGTAAATCGAAGCGCCGCGGGAGAACCCACTGCTTTTCCTGCAGCAAACAGCGATCCATGTGAGCATACACACGCATTTGCACCATCACATTTGAACTGCCAAAGATCTCTAGCCTATTTTCAGAGCAGGATTCAGACAGAGATTGTTACCTTCTGAGGTGAGCCACGTACTCCTGCCTAGTCATGTTCTTCATCTCCTCCAGCTCCTCCCTGTAGTCCTCAATCTACACCCGGACCAAACGACAGGAACAACACGAACATCAGCACAAATTGCCATCAAACAGAGATAATCACAAACAAACAGATTCAGGTAGTGGCTGTGTTCACTAAAAATCACCGGGAAGTTGATGTGCGTGGACGTCCCCCAGTACTTGAGCGCTGCCAGATCATACGCCCTCGCGGCTTTCTCCTCCATGTCATACCCGCCTAGCCAACCCAAAAAAACAACAAGGAGACAAAACCTGAGACCACTTATCTCATTCTCAACACCACCTGAACCCATGTGCCTAACTACAGTCTACACACGATTACAGACCAGAGATTAACTATGAAAAGCACACGCACTTACCCAGATAAACTGCAGCGTCAGCAGTACGTCAGGTGTTGATCAATCCCCAATGGCGAGGAAGGTTCAGTGACAAGTGCAGTTCGTTAGCTCTAGCTTCAGAGATTCTAAACCAGAAGGGAGCTGAGAGAGAGATGAATGGAGTGGTAGGCTGCCATGGCGGCAGTGGCGCGTACCTTGCCGGCCTTTCCGTGTCTGGCCTTCCTTCTTGCAGCTGTTGTCCCAGAGGTGCGCCTCATACCTCCCCGTCCACCTATGCCTGCTTTTACACGGTGGAAACCACGCGGCTAGTGAGCAACTCGACTCGCGACGCCGCGGCGCCGGCCGGTTCTGACAGCGACGGTGATGGTGTACGGACGGATGGGGGTATACCTGGTGACGCCACGGTACTGCGACGTGCGCTGGCCGAAGGTGTCGATGGACTTGCGGTGGACGGTGGGCTGCTTCTGCCCCGCGCTGCCGCGCTTCTTGCCGCCATCCATGGCCATGTACTCGGTGACGGCGTCGGAGTTGGGGTGGGCGCCGCCGACTTGCATGGTGACTGAGCTCGACTGGGACCCAGTCCCGGAGCTCATCGACAGTGCCAGCGGGTGCGGCGTGTGGCTCTCCTGCACAGGCAAGATGGCGCCGGCGCCGGCGCCGTTCACGTCGTAGCCGCCGCGGGCGGCGAGCCAGCTCGCCGCCATTGCCGCGGCGGACTGCTCGTCCACAAGCTGCGCGTGGCCGCCGTACACGTCGTGGAGTGGATGGAAATAGGCTGCTTGGTCATGGCCGTGCCCGTGGTGGCCGTGACCGGCGCCGTAGTAGAAGCTGGAGGTGTCCAAGCTCAGCGCCATCGTGGGGCCGGCGCCCAAGAAATCTTCCAGCTTTGGGGATGCCGACGACACCACCACACCTGATCGATCACGCACGAGAGGGAAGATTTCGTTCTCAAAACAAAACCAACCAAGAAAGAAACATGCGTAGCTAGAAACAAACCAACAAGAACGTAACTGTAGCAAGTACGATCGAGCTAGTAGTACTCTAAAGATCTGACTTTCCCCTAACTTGGAAACAATGCCATTAATGGAGCTGGCTTATTACCATGATGTTCTTGGTCGCTTCTGTGTAGGGCCTCCATGATGCAGAGGGATCCGTCGGACTTGAGCGGCATCGCGGAGAGCCCGGGGTAGAATCCCCCACCACCACCATTGGCGACACCATCGTGGCCGCCGCCGGCGAGCGCGTAGCAGAAGCCTGCAGGGGAGGAGCTGACGACGGGAGGGTAGAAGAGGCCGCCATGGTGTTGATGCGGCTGCTGCATCTGCACGGCATTGGAGCCGTCGTCCATGGTGGCCGCCATGTGAGGCGACAGAGAGAAGCCCAGCCACGCGCCGCCGCCGCCGCCGCCGACCGCCGCGTCGCTTCCGCCGGTGCTGCAGCTGCTGAGGTTCTGGCTGCTGTTGCTGGTCATTTTGGGGAGACAGGGCGGGCAGCAGGGAGGGACGAGGAGGAGGTGGTTGGAAGGAGAGACGATGAGAGATCAATCATTGGGGAGTCCATGCCGCAATGATGCTGCCACTCTCCATGGCTCGCGCGTTTGGAGGGGGATGCGGGGGAGCGCTTCGGTTTGTGTGTGCGCGAGGTGAGGTGTTAGCTAAGCTGAGGCTGCTGAGCTAAGCTCTGTTCGCATGTGCTCGCGCGGGGGCGGAGGAAGAAGAGAGTGAGGGATCGATGAGGGAGAGGAGAATGTGTGTGGGGGGTAGCTTTAAAGCGTGCAAAAGGAATGAGAGTTTGCTATCGCGTTTGACCCACACGCAAGAAAATATTGGTCGGAAGAGCTGTGGAGGGGCCTGGAATGTGCCATGTGCCACGTACTATTGTTGAGTTTGGTTGACCAAGCAATTGTAATCTTGTAGATCTTTTTTATGAAATGTAATCTTGTAGATGAGCCACGCTTAGGCTAAAGCGAAATGTGCCGTTTCGATTGAGATTATACAAACTAACAAAAATAAACGTATTCAATTCAAATGGGGATAGATTTTATTAAGGATGTTAAGAATACAACAATCTAGATTGCATATAGATTCCCATACTCTCAGAATGCCATACACTCATTATTCAGAGAATAATCATTGAATTCAAACTTACTACCTACTATAATTATCCATAATTCAGGTTCTTAAATTATCATTCTCTTTACCACAATGGTAATTTTTACCGCTACAATAAATAAAAAGAAAATGGCTTATTCTTCCTAAATTATTGAAAAAGACAATAAAAGTTCAAAATCACATTAGTTCCATTAAATCCAACATGAATTTTGATGACATTGTATTTTTTTGGAAATGTCATATGATAATTATTTAATATTGTGAAAATTATGTGTTTCCTGTTACTCAGTCCATTCCGAATTACTTGTCATGATCTTCTCTTCGGGACTGCAAACCTTGATGGTTGAATTGGCTTCAAACAATGCAACACAATCATTTCCACACGACCACACATGCCTGAATCTTTTTAACCATTACCCGAGGAGAGAAACTAGTTTTAGGTATGTCTTAATGTTGATGCAGCAATCTTTTTCTTCTTCATCAAGTTAGTCTGTTGGTCTGATAGTACGGGGCCAATTAGGCAGTTGTTTGATGGGATGCCCTCAATCATTTCATGGTGTTACTAAGGCCTTGTTCAATGGGGGAGGTATTAGGTAGGAGTAACTCTTAAATTGTTTAATTGACGAATAGTTTACTTTGAGTTGTATGAACTAGCCAACGTAATGTACTGTTCTGGTACCATTTAATGATCAAACAATTAAGAGATACTTAGTAGCTTATAGCCTTTGGAGGAGGCCTTCTAAACCAGATGTTGCAGGAGCACTAGCTCTTAGATGTGCCGTGACTTTCGCTCAAGATGAAGGTTTACACAGGGTGATCAATGCAATTTAATTGCTGATCATAGATTTAGAACGTGAATATTATGGACATGGATTGTTCTTCCGCGGGTTCTATTGTTGTTGATATTTAAACATCTAGTGAGTAACTTTGTCGTAATGCTAGCAAGGTAGCTCACCTACTGGCTAGGTCGAGTGAGGGTGTGGCTTAGGCATGATGGTTAAAATTGCAATGGATGAATGTCACAAGGCCAATATTTTTAGTTCATAAAAAGTTAACGACCACAAACTAAACATATGATATGTGTACCGGAGACTGGCCTTAGAGCCTCGCGCTTGTTAGGTCGAAACTCGAAACCTCTAGAATTTTGGACAAGATGAATACCATCGTATGGAGACCTCTATTACATCTAAAACTATCTTACCATCGTATATCCTATAATTAACGTGGCGTTCTTAAATAAGCACCACGATTTAAATTAATTCGTTTTTTTAACACGTGTTGCCTTACAGAAAAAATAGATAAATAATATTTTTTTAGGAATTCTTTTGGGAAGGCCAATCGTCTGGAATCCTTTTTCCCCGATGGTCAGACAGGATAAATTAAATTTAAATAAACTCAGAAAAATAAAATTAAAATAACGACAGAAAAAGGTTGGAATTAAAATAAAGACAGAAAAAGGTTGGAATTAAAATAAAGACAGAAAAAGAAGGAATTAAATAAAGATAAAAAAGATGGAAAAAGTCTAGATAACCCCAAACCTATAGAGGTTGGATTACATAACCCCACAATCTATGAAACGGTCTACATCACCCCAGAACTTCTCAAAACCGATAAATTACCCTCTAAATCAGTTTTGAAAATCATAGTAAATCATAGAAAAATCATAAAATGGAAAATCCAGTTGTGTTGGACTCCAAATGAGTAGATATACACACTGAACATATAATATAGTATGTTTTAGTATATTTTTTCACTATGGCTTTAGATCTACGCTTTCCTCTATAGTAGTAAAAAATATATTAAAACATATCATATTATATGCTCAGTGTGTATATCTACTCATTTGGGGTCTAACACAACTGGATTTTCTATTTTATGATTTTTCTATGGTTTACTATGGTTTTTCAAAACTACTTTAGGGGGTAATTTGATCGGTTTTTGAGAAGTTCATGAGTGATGTAGACCGTTTGATAGGTTGGGGGTTATGTAGTCTAACCTGTATAGGTTGGGGGTTATCTATGCTTTTTCCAAGAAAGGTGGAATTCCACCGACACTCGTCGTGTTTTGCGCGCACGTACTCAGTACACGTACCAGTAGTAGGAGTAATATGCATGAGAAAATAAACAACAATCCCCGGGCCTGCCGGTCCTTCAATTCTCTCTTGGTCTCAAATATACAGTACGCCCCGGCTGGAGCTCGAGCAGAAATACGCCCGGCAAAGCACTGGCGTTGATGTGCGTATATCTGTATGCCCCGTACGCCTGCTTTTCCTGTACTGTCATCGGATGATCCCTCCCGGTCGATCGAGCAGAGAGAGAAGGGAGCACTGCACACCTTGTCACTTCACAACAGCATTAGCCTGTGCCTGTAGTGCCTACAACGCCCAACGGACCGGCCGACCGATGCGTCTGGTTTAAAATCCGTCTCTCGTATGAAATCCACACTCTGCATTGCTGTGTGCTGTTCATTACCGCACCGAGCTTCTCGCCTTCACTTGTTTGGCAGCAGAACTTTTTTTGAACGAACGTTTGGCAGCAGAACTGCAGAAGTAATAGCTCAAGAATGGAATTTAGAGCTTGTTTAAATGAAAGAGTTAGTGGCAAGTTGATGTTTTTTTATAAGAAAGACATGGTTGTTGGTGGAAAATTGAGAACTAAACAAGGTCTTAGAAAAATGAGAGAGGCAGACACACAGAAAGGGCGAGAGGTGATTGATGGGCAGCTTGCTAGACTCTAGAGAGAGAATGAGAGATGCAAGAGGGAGAATAGATGCATCGTTGACGTTGATATCTCATGGCAAAAGTGCAAGGGTAGTAGAGCGTGGCGTGCAGGTATAAATACCAAGGTCATTTAAATGTATACTGCCTCCCAACTTATATATACATATATATACGTATACAAACACGACATTGAAATGGTAGTAGAATCTCTTGACATCCATCTACCTTTACTTCCATTCGTAACCACACGCAACGTACGGTTCCGAACTTCCTACCTGTCCTCGCACGCGCAATTCAAACATTAGTTTACAACCACACAGGCAGTGCATGGCTGCATACCCGTTCGTATGCATGCCCTAACTTGCTAGTGCTACACGATCATGCTCCTTGAACCGGAAATGATCTCTGAATTTTCTTTCTTTTTTACTGCATGCCCGTCGGTTTACGTTCATGTCTCGGTACACAGGAGGAGTATAGTGTGCAGGGCAGGGGCAGACTTTATGCGACGTCATTGCATTGCAGCAGAAAGAACCTTTCGTGGCATGTCTATTAACTTGTGGGGCGGCATGGTGTGTGTGTGTCCATGAAGGGGCACCAAATGCTGCTACAGCAAACAGTGCGGGTGGTGCAGCGCATTGACATTGTAGCGTAGCGCGGCGTGAATGCGAGCCCTAGAGAAGAGTATTGTAATGTGAGGCCTTGAAGGGGAGAGGAGTGGGGGCCTGTCGTCCCGTTGGATCAGGAGTGATGTGTGCATGCAAACTGTAAAGCTGGATGGATTAAAATCGTTTTTTCCTTTTGAATGTCCTACAGTGGTCAAGAGGTGTGTGTGGACCAAAAGGAAATAGTTGTCGGTCAACATGACGAGAGATTGGAACTGTTTGGAGCAGCTCCGATATATGTCATCTGTCCAAGCGTGTTTAGGCAGAGGCGTGAAAAAGTATTTTTTTTCTGGGATGCGTGTTATGTGAGGGGATGAATAGGAAAGCTGAAAAAGGAATTTTTGGAGATACGTGTTCTGTGAGGAAGATGAATAGAAAGTAAAAAGTACTTTTAGGAACTAAACACGGCCTTGTTATTGGTCCAGTTTTACTATTTATTTACATTTTCATTTCGTTAAAACCCCTCATTCTTTACATATATTTTTGCGTGCTAAAGTTTTGATAACTTTCGCTATCTAAAATGAGACCTCGGTAAACCATTGATTACTGTGGTTTGTAATCGTATATTTGACAACATGTTTAGGCGCTAGCGCTTAAATCTAATTCGATCCATAGAATGCAAATCAAATGCTAACACACGATAAATTAGATGTGCGACACACCATGAGTACCTGATTTCGTGCACAAAACCATGTAGGACACGAGTACCTAAATTTATTAAAATAAGACTTTTATTATTGTTAAAGGGTGTAAACTGAAATTATCTCCATCATCTTTGTTATTTCATTTGTAGTGTTCGAGAAATGAATCAGGCCCCCCTGGCCCATGGAATGAGTGGTCCGCTCGCCCAAAGACAAGCAAGCCCCACACCCTCTTATTCCGGGGAACGTTGGGACGAGGCCTAGCCTATGACGCATCTCGGAGGACTTTCGGGAGGGTCCTTTTTCGGCCGAGGTCTATCGAGGATGCGTCCGCCACAACTCGGAAGGCACGTAAGGTTTTGCCGGGTATTCAAAAGGCTGTGTGTTCAGATTTCGGATTTAGGAATAAATACTTCTCCAACAAATTTTTTCTATTCACTCTACTCACAGAATATGCTTTTCAATACACTATTTATCTAAAACTATTCTATAATTCTTCCAATCTGAACGCAGACCTAGTTTCATACTTCCAAAAGAGTCCTGGTAATCATGTCTGGGACAACAACTCTTTGGAAGGGTTTCATCCCTAGTGGTTTCAATACTAGTGGACACATCTAATAGTCATTTTTTTTATAACTTTTGGTCAGGTTCGATAAGAAAAATGTTGTTTTGCCCTTGTGAGTTTTCTAGGCTGCAATCGCGATTGGATGGCCAACCATAGCGGGTAGGTCAAAGTTTCCGCCAAGAGCTCGGTAGGAAAGCTGAAGTAGAACATACATTTGTTGTTTTGGATAATTTAGCGTCTAGAATCAAAGAATTGGTAGAAAGAGAGGATACATCCCTTTAATTTAGATGTCTATCTATCTTTTTTTAATCATCTTCCGATTATCCTTTTTTTTAGTCTGCACCGCTCTTTCTCTCTAAATTAGATGACGGATTAGAGTTCAATGACGTAGAAGTAGGAGTGAAGATTTAATTTCTTCTGCCGCTTTGCTCCAAAAGGCAAGTAGCCAAGTAAAAAAAAGGGAAAAAAAAAGAACGAGTGAAGATTTAATTTCTTCTGCCGCTTTGCTTCTTGTAGGGGAAGGTTTGGAGGCCAGGCCCGGGTGGTCTTAAAGAAGTTTTGTAGGGCGTAGGGTGATTGATGAATTTATTCATTGCATTTATATATTGCGTTGCTTTTGCAGGTCCTAGAACTTTTCCCTGATCTGTCATGGCTTCTCACTGTGAGGAGTTAGGGTCCGTTTAGTTTCAAAAATTCCTAAAAAAACATTATTTATTCAACTTTTCACTATTCATTCCATCTCTCCTACTAACATAATACTATTCATCAGTGGTTTTCTATAAACAATGTATTTTTAGAGAATCTGTCTCCAAACTAAACACACCCTTATTGTGACGCCTCCAATCAGATGCCCGTGCTTGCAGTTCAGAACTTCAGATTACACGTTCGTGTGCACAGTTTGTCTGATCAAAGGCTAGCAGTATTTACTGTGCCTCTCTTCCCCAAAACATTCTCATCGGAGACGTCCGGATTTCTCGAAAAGTTGGGTGCGTTTAGATACATAAAGATTTTTAAAAAAATACTATTGATCTAATTTTTTCCTATTCATCATATCTCTTCAACTCACATAACACTATTCATCTCTAGTATTTTTTCGGGTCTACAATGTTTTTTCAGAAATCTTCCCCAATCTAAACACACTGACAGGAACAGGATAGCTTGCAGCCTGGTGCCCTAGTACTGTGCATGGCCTAGCTGCTAGCTATACTCCGTAGGCAGCTAACAGTACGGAGTACGTGTAGCATGATGCTAACAGCTAGTATACGGAGTACATGCATTTTATAAGCACAAGCTAACGTCGGAGAGGTTTTCCTTTCAAAAAAAAAAACGTCGGAGAGGTTGCTGTGCATGAGCCGTTTGAGCCCCACAGCTCTCTTCCACACGAATAGACAATTCACTCGTGAAGGTATCTCCGCCTAAAGTTCGACGATGGGCCAACCTGAAGAAAGTTCTATTGTTCTGTTTTTGTTACGCAACGGTTATTTCGGAATATACTTGACGACGTCATTGAGTTTTTATGGATGAAGCAACTGCGAGAGCCAATATATTTCGAATATACATACACATACATAAATATTACTTATTAAGTAAATCAAAATTGTATACAGAACGTCCATAACCAACTAGGCGCATCTCTGCTACCTCGGCTCTGTGTGGTCATCCTTTTCCTTTTTTGACCTCACACTATTGGAAAAATTGCCCATCCATCCACGACATATGTATGCACTATAAACTTCGATCTGGTACAAATTCTTAGTATCGAAATATCATGTCATTTTACATCTTCTTTATTATCAGTTGATAATATCAACCAGTTAGAAAACAATACTGTATATTACTACATACATACGAATTGATATATATGCATATCTTCAAGTAGACGGCACCAACGAGGTGTCCATAAGTAAATTGATTGCGGAAAATAATATCATAAATAAGTCAAGTAGAATGTGTAATTATGAAAATAAAAAAAAATTCTATGTAAGGTAAAAGATTCTGGATTCTTATCGTGGGCTAGTTTAGTTCCCAGATATTCACTATTCCTCCCATCACATCTATCACATCATTTCTCATTCTTTTTCTCAATATTTAGTACTACAGTACATATCTGCTACAGTAAATCTCCACCTATCTCCACTAACTAAACACCCCTGTATCCAACTTACGTGCGAAAATCATGCGATTCACTGCTTCAACGCGCATTGTTTGTACAGAGCAGGCCATAAAAAAAAAATTATTTGGAAGTAACAAGTATTAAAGGTTCGTTTTATATCGGATGGAAGTGTTTAGTTGAGTGTGAGAAAAAGGTATTTTTTTCTAGATACGTGTTATGTGAGGGGGATGAATAGAAAAGATGAAAAAAAAATTTTAGAGATACGTATTCTGTAAAGGGATGAATAGGAAGTAAAATACTTTTAAAAACTGAACACATCCTGTTGCTGGCCAGGCAACAACATCCAGCCAGAGGCACTCGAAATTGAACCTCTGGCGTTGCTGCCCGCACCAAGCAGGTTTGCCAGGGTCCAAAGTAAATAGTCTCTCCGTCTCCATAATATTTGTACTTCTCTTAAAATAATTGCACACTCTAGCTTTTCTCAAGATGCAATGATTGCAACATTATAGGCGTAGTATTACTATTTAGGTGGGACGGCGGGACCATACAGGACCCGCGTAGTATTTAGGCGGGACACACACATGACCCACATATTGTTTAGGCGGGACCTATATATTGTTTAGATGGGACCTACGTATGTTTAGTTGGATCCACATGATACCCATGTATTGTTGGATAATGGACAATTTTGTAATTTTACACATAGCATTGCTTTGCATTCCCGATCCTAAAAAGTACAAATATTATAGAACAGAGGTAGTAGCCCGTTAGTCCCATACTCCAGTCTTATTATAGACTAGTACCAGGGTACCCATTTCTCTTCGTATTTTTCACCGAGGGTCTTGTTTCGTTCGCGCGCGAAGTCTAGAAAAGTTTTCGTGGTCCCTCTCCCGCTCTTTTTGGAAAAAGAACTAAACACTTCGTTTCTAAAAGTACTCTAGCATAAAAAAAAAAGCTTTAATTTCTTGCGTGCATGATTTTTTCTTAATTTTTTTTGTCAACTAAATAACACCTCTCACTGTGCTGATCGACCGCATTTCGCCTGAACTGTTGCATTGTCACTCGATCTTTCTTTCCCTTCAAATCTTTCGCCTTATCCTGTCCGCCTTTTGCAAAGCATCCCGCAGCGTCCGCCGTCTTTCTCCTCCGGCGAGTCGTCAGTCAGCGCGCGGCGGTGCATGCATTCATGCACATGCACCCTCGCCGGCGCCGCTGCCCCTGGCTAGAGCGTCCAGACGAGTCAGCGGCAGGGGTCAAGCTGGCAGCTCGCCGGCTCCAACACGCAATCCTGCGGCCGGCGACGGGCGTCATGTCAAAAGTTAGTAGCCGTCAATCTTTCACCGATTTGGAACTTGAACCGTTGCCTTTTCTTCCTCCAGAGCTCAGGGCTGTCCATCGGCGAGGAAGGTACACCTCCTAGCTGTCTACGGTACGTAGGAGTACACACAAAGAGCTCCACAAACATCTGCGTCAGTCACAGAATTTACTCCCTGGCCTTGCTTGAGCATGGAAGCAGCAAAACAAGTGGCGCAAGCAATCGAGCAAAACAAAGCCGTGGCAAACAAACGGATAGACGTCGATCGCCGGATAGACGTGAAGCCGGTGACGGTGACAAACAAACGCAAGAACGTAAAGAGATCATTCACGAGAGTAGATAATAAAAGAGAGAAGAAACAACAAAGCCATGGTAGCGAGTGAGTAGCACCAAGCTGGTAGCTACTAGAAGTAGCCCAGCTACCTAGTAGCTCGTAGCCGCAGCTGGTCAGAGGCACGCACGCAGGCGAAGCTATAGGAGTACAGTTGCATTCAGCTGCGATAGCTGCTGACCGAGAGGGGCGTGCATGTACAGGAGACAAAGCTCAGAAGGGCAAAACAAAGGCGGTCAGCCCGGCAGGAGGGTTTCGTTAGCGTTCGTCTTCGTCTACTGTACTGGTCAGGGTTAACAAAACCGCTGTATGGCCGGTTTCTAAAACGAAAAAACCGGTCCGGTAAACCGGTGAAACCGACCGGCTAACAGGTGGAAATGGTTTTATAGTGTCGGTTCGGGGGGCGGTTACCGACCGGTTTTGCAACCGGACCGGTTTGAACGGTTTTGTTAACACTGCTACTGAGCCGGCCGGTCGAGACGGCAACGCGGTCCGTGCGTCGCATCGCATGCATATGCTGATACGCCTGCGCGCGTGCATGCATATGCATGGTGCGTTGCGGGGCGTGTCCTTTTTGTATGGACTCACACTCGCCCCAGCAGTGGCGCCTGCGCGGCCATGCGTTTCCCATATATGGCCTGACACGCGCGCGGAACGGGCAAAATTGGCCTGCGCAAACCAACAAAACGGTCCAAGCTGCACAGGCGATACAGGGGAGCTGCGTCCCGAACAAGAGCAATCCAGTGTGACTGTTTGAGGCAGCGGTTAGTGCAAAACGTCCAGATCATCTTGTTGAGTTAAATGTCACGTGCATTTTTTTTAAAAAAATGGTATAAAGGCCGAGAGTTATTTCCATTGCATGTGCACCTAGCCACCTATAACAACTGCAAACCTGAAAATAAAAATATGCGTCGATCATCACTTCATCAAAGACACTGCAAACCTGAAAATATATTTCTATACTTATCCAAAATCCATCCATGTGGAGTGCTTGGAATTGGAACAGGAAGGAATCCACGACTGCTTCTGAGGAGTAGTAGACCTGCTGCAGTGCAAAGGGCTGCTGTGTGTGCCGCCTGCTCCTGCAAAGCACAGTGCTGCACCTGCATGCTACGAGTAGTAGCCACCAGCTGCTGACATGCTTGAATTTAAAGGTGCCTGTGGCCTGGCCTGTGGCTCTGAGGCCGGGCCGGCCGTGGTTTTTTCATCGTCCCTTCACGAGTGGACGGGCGCACAAGATCCAAACAAAATCTAAAGGTATATTTGAATTGCGAGAGAGAGCCTCTGTGTGGAACTAGAAAGCAGGGGCGTCGGGTACTCGGGTACGAGTTAGGGTTAAAAAAACCGTCAACCGGTCCGGTTTTCGCGGTAACCGGTCGTACCGCTCCGGTCTGGTTGCAAAACCGATCGGTAACCGCCCCCGAATCGACACTATAAAACCGCTCCCACCGGTTAGCCGACAGGTTTCCACCGGTTACCGGATCGGTTTTTTTCGGTTTTAGAAACCGGCCATACAGCGGTTTGGTTGGTACGAGTACGACGGAGCTGTATGACTGCAAAACAGCTGATGCAATTTCTCTCTTTCCCCCCTCTTCCTTTGCAGTTTTACATTGTCCTTGTGTGTTCGTGCATGCCGGCAGCACAGGTTTGAACAAGGACCATTTGAGGTTTGAACAGGCAGCTGCGGCAATTCCGGCTCCTTTGCTAGCCACCTTTTCCTTTGCACATTCTCTTGTTTGCCGTTTGTACCAGAAGAAGGCGAAAACACTAGTAGCTCCGTGCTTGCTAAAAAACATGTAAACTCTCATGCAAAAGTCATCAGTTGCACAACTCTTTTAGGGCCCGTCCCATAAAGACCGAGAAAGCTCTCTCTCCATATGCATGAACCTGCAGGTGTGGCCCACCTCACCTGAGGTTGGTACAGTGAGTGCAGCACATTGAAGTGTTTCATTAAAGGCAGCTTACCTCCGTTCTGCCCCCAGCTGCCTGCCAAAACACCCTCACTTTATGTGTTAATCACATATGATCTGGCCACCGTCAACTAGCAGCCCCACGGCATGCCATGCCAATGCCATGCAGCGCGTACAGCTCGGCGGCACCGTCCTCTGGCCTTTCGGTGCCTGCATGAGGGGTCGCCGTCTCAAGTGGTGCCTATCTACTGCATGCAGTGTCCTCATGTGCAGGGGCGAAGCCAGAACTATTAGCCATCGGGGTCTGTTTCACTAAACACTGGGGTCAGACACTTGGATGAACAGTGCTAAACAGTGTTTAACACTTGCTTTGGTAATTTTCGTCGGGGTCGCCGGAACCCAATGGCACAAGGCAGCTCCGCCCCTGCTCATGTGCAAGCGCCGCTGCTCATCTGCTCGCCTCGCCCCTCTGCTTGATCCCAGACCAGCAGGATTCATTCAGAGTTTCAGAGACGCCCAGTTAACCAAAGAAATTAGGGTCATTGATGCCACTGCGTCTGTGCACTCCACACGCACCCGTCCTTATTTATCATTTGTCTTTAATCGGCATGCAAACTTCAGGTTGGTCAGAGGTGCCCGTGTGCTTTGGGCCTTTGGCGTCCTCACCTATCATATTTGTTTTGTGTTTTTTTCTTCTTCTTTCCAGTACGTCTCTGTGCTCGTGCTGGATACTGGTAGATGGGCAGGTGCTGGTGCATGCACAAAAATGGTTAGGCCCAGGTTTTCCTGTGCATGCGTTTGAGGTATTCTTTTCTTTTTTTTACTATATTGTAGTAATAAACTCAAGTGGTTTATTAATGCATGATTAACCAATAACTCAGTTCGATTTAGATTTTTACGATGCATATTGTTTTGCTTGTTAGGAAATACAGAAAAAAAAACTTGCTTGAACAAGCAGGAGTTAAAAGGCAAACAAGTACCACTAGTGCAGCATTTACTGAGGGAACAGTGGAGATTACAGAGTCAGCTTGATGCGGGTCCTATACGGGGAAGTACGTAGCTGTACATCGACACTGTCTGATCTCACTGGTGTGAACTGATCAGGCTCAGCTACGGCCACGGCCTAGATCGAGTACCATACGTAGGCTGTGTGATACACTGTTATCTGATCGCACAGGCGACAGGAGCAGCAAGTAAACTCAACGATTGGGACCATCATTGTGTGTTTTCAGCAGCTCCCAACAGATGAACAGGTACTTCATTCAAATCAAATCTACCAAGATCCTCACCAACAAATGCATATTCTATGATCTATCCACCATGGCGCCATGCTGAATGTTTCAAGGTAGCTTGAATGCTTGATAGGCAATGCCATGCAAATATGCAATGCAAAGGTAAGCATGCGCGCGCATATACCGGACCGACAGGGCAATGGCATAGCAATGCGACCGCATCCATGGTCCATGCCTGAAGAAGAAGGTCAGACAGAGCTCGGCAGCGAGGAATCAATGGAGGTTGCACCGAAATGTGCATTGCCTAAGATAGAGATTTTGGGGCCTTTGATAAGCGTGGGCCCTTAGCAAAACGGCATGGGTTGGTGTCGCGTCGTGTGCGTGTGGGCCGGCCACCCCCCAAAGCCGCGACACGCCAGGACTGTGCAGGCATGCCTCCACATTCCCCACTCCTGCAAGGGCAGCCTCATCAGCCATGCCCGATTAAAGCCACCCCCCTCTTCATCCTCTCTTCCAGCAGCGGCAGCAGATGGCAACGGCGTGACTGCATGAGAGAGAGATATAGGGTGGTGATGCACAATGCAGGAAGGGACAGAGGCAAACGCAGGCTTGAATGCAAAGGTTGCTCGAGTCTTTAGGGCCCTGGCCTGGCCTGCCATGGCTCCCTCCTCCCTGCTCCGTAGCCATAGCTGCAGCGCCCAAGGCTGAAAACCACCGAGCCCGCCATTGTGCCGTGCTTTCTCTTTTGCTCTGCACGGCACGCAGTTTCATCTCTCTCCTTCATCTCGCTTTCGTCTAGTTCTCCATTGGATTTTACTAGCACGCTAGCTCTGTCTTGGATGATGGCCTATTCTGAGTTGCAAGCAAAGATTGGATGGAAAGCAAAGGCCAAAGGGAGAGGGACCACGCTAGTACCAGTTGCTACTACGCCACTAGATCGTGTTCTGGTTCTGCCAAGCAAGCACTAAACTCCGGCTTGTTAACGTCTGATTGGCTTTGCATCGGAGATTCCAAAGCCGATTTGATGGCAGTTTCATTCTGTCCACTGCCTTGTGTATGTGCCCACACACAGACCTGCTACACAGTCAACCATTCAAACCTGTCTGCGCTCTACATAGTGCACTGCCCGTTAGCAGCATTGATCCTATTGCATGCAAAAAAAAAAGAAGAAAGAAAAATTTTCAGAGAGCACTTTCCTTTTAAACGAATTAGATATATAACCGGCTACTTTTTCATGCTTAGCTTTAAACCTAGCCTGAAGCTTCCAAGATCGCACAGCGCTCAAGCAGTTAACCTTGTACATTTGCCAAGTACTCAACCAGTCAACTAGTCAAAGCGAGGACATGTGACTCAACTGTACTTCCTCCTTCTCAAAATAAATGACGTTTTTTACTTTTATACACGCTTTGACCATCTACCTTGTTCAAAATTCTTGGATAATTACTAAAACAAACATGTCATGATAAAAATATTGTTAATAATAAAAAATTTATAAATGAGTAAATAATATTTGTCTAAATTTTTATTAAGATGAATAATCAAACATTATATCTGCAAATAAAAGTGTCATTCTTTTTTTACGGAGAGAGTACTGTTCTAGGGTGCTGATGCCTAAGAGAGCATCTTGCTCAACGCGGGAGTGTAGGACGTGATTGGTTGCAGTGCACTCCCCAAGCCAGGATGGCCATGCAGTGCAGGCCCAAAGCATCTGGGATAGGAAGGTGCAGCTTAGCGTGTTTGGTTGGGTTTGCTATTGATCCGGTACGATACAAGCTCTTGTTTGGATGCACCATAGTAGTTCTAAGAGTATGACATATGGGGCCATACACTCTTCCTGCATCAAACCGTCCTAGCTCCAAGGGAAGGAAAAAATTGCCGCATGGAGGGGTGCGGGATGAGAAGGCTCCGGTGAATGAGGCCGTGCAGGAAATAGATGCGAGTAGGGGTACCAATCGCGCCGAAGATGAACAACATGGTGCTGGATGGTCCCTGGGACGGCTCCATCCACGCTACCAATCACGCCCGTAGTGTTTGTCGCGGGAGTTTGTGAACCTGGGAAGACTTCTGGAAACAGAAGCCTTTTCCACGGTGGAGTGTTTGCTTTAGGACCGGATGCCAGGTAGATTTTTCTTTTCGCTCTACAATTGTGATTCTAAGAAAGAAAAACTAATGGAGGCACCTACGCAGAACCAGCCTCAATTTAGCAGTTCTTATGGTGTTGGCTTCACCTTTCCGGTATTTTGTTCCTCCCTTGTTGCTTCACCTTTTCCGTTCAGGCCTCAAACCTTTCTTCTTCTCCGTCAATGTCTTCCGAATTGCCATCGCTCCCGCTGTCCGACGACTTTGCGCAACCACGGTCGTTGCATGATGACCATAGCACACTTATCAGAGAGGGACATTGCACATATAAGCATGTGCTTTGGGGTGTTAGTTCTTATTGGTTGTTTTCCGACATCTTTTTTCTCATCCTAGATTTCAATAAAATTTAGGTTTTGCAAAAAAGTAAAACCCGTCAAAACATTGAAATTTGCTACTTATTGACTAGTCCCAGAAACTTAGGTGGGCTTATTCGTTGTATTTTGGTGTACTTCAAATAATATCAATTATTACAATTTTTCGAAGAATATAATTTATTACGTTACTAGTTATATCACATGACAATAGTAACATCCACGGGATCCACATGTATTATAAAAAGTATATTACCAATGTTTTTAAATAGCGAACTAAACCGTTTAGCGGCAAGGCTGATTTTATGTTTAGTTGGGCTATATCATGATAAATGCTATAGCATAGCCGCATAGCCGATGCTCTTCCCTAGCTGCTATAACTGACTATAGGGTAGCTTTAGCTAGCTATTTATAATATGTCACGTGGAAATTCAGTTTGTTAATTTATGCGTCACCCATAAAGACGTGACGTTCTTCACGCCGGGAGCCGTGGCAGACCAAATATGCTTGTGTAAAAACCCAGCCAACGTTTTTTTTCTTAAATTCACAGGAGAGATACGTATCATTCTATTCTATTAATATGTATCATTTCTATATTTCGGGTGTGTTTAGATTGTAGGAAAAAATACTGTAGCATTAGAAAAACACTGTAGCATTCGTTGGAAAACGTGTTTTATGAGGGAGGAATAGTGAAAAGTTGGAATGAATAGTAAAAAATTGGAATGAATAGTGAAAAGTTGGAAATCTGAACATGGCCTTCTTTTAACAAGCGGGTCAGAGCATCTCTAGTGGGAGCTCCTAAATGGACTCCTACTCTAAATTTTAGGAGCCAAAGCAAAAAAATCTTCTCCAGTGAGGTTCTTAAACTCCCTCCTATTTTACATGCCCTTCTAAATTTTCCCTCAAAACCTCTAGATTTGGGAGCCTCATATCCTCCCTCTCAAACCATCATCCTTCTCCTTAAATCATGAATGCATGCTCCACTAGAGTTGGATGCAAATTTAGACCCCTAAATTTTACATGTGAGCTTGTAAAATAAGATTTGAGAGTTCAAATTTATATGTCCCACTGGAGATGCTCCCAGCATCGCACGTCTAACGTTCTTTTAAAAATCAAATTCATTTTCCCATGGTTTTTTCATTTCATTTTTATAAGTGGATGCCCACGAAAGAAGCAAAGCAGGTAGTACTGTTTTGTTGCGAGTTTCGCACATGTCCGTGCGTCCCGAGCCGTCGTCCATGCCATGCATCCCTCCACCATGCCCTGTTCCGTTCCGTCCAGCCGGTGTTGCGGTGTGCCTCCGGCAAAGGGAGCCCGATTCGCGGCGGAGCGCCAGGCATGGAGGCAACACCCGGACCGGCGAGCAGAGGCGCGCCTCAAATCAATCACAAGATGCCGGGCCGGGCCGGGGACGCGGTCGCCTCGCCTCGCACCCCCCCGCGCGGCGCGCTTGATAGCACGCCGTCGCGTCGAGTCGCGTCGCGTCCGGCCGTCCCGTTCCCCAAATCGGCTGGACGTACGCCGCCCATCCCTTCGATCCCCTGTCGCCTCCTGTCCACCAACCGCTTGCTGCACCATCAATTTCGAGGGCATAAGGCTGCGTTTAGACAGATGGAAAATTTCACAAAAATACAATGTTCATCTGTTCTGAGAAGCGTGTTCTGTGAGAAATGGTATAAATAGAAAAAAGTTAGGATGAACAGTGGATTTTTAAGAAAAGTAGGAGAATCTAAACGCTGCTGCATATGTGAAAGGGGACGTAGCGGCCAGAAGACCACGAGAGACGACGACGACGGACTGAATGAGAGACGAGACCCTTCGTTCCTCTCTCTCTCTCAACTCTCTCTTGCGTGCAGCTGGGGGAGGCAAGGATTGACCGAAGGGGTCACAGGTCGCCGTCGGCCACGGGCCACCCAGCTCTAGTAGCCTTGAGAGGCCTACGTACTCCGGCCTACTACTACCCATTGCTCTTGGCTCCCAAGCATCTTTCGTGTCGTGACTCGTGAGCTTCTGTGGGCCTTCACATGGCCGCTCGGTTCCGGGTACCACTGGTGCTGACTTCTGGTTCTGGCAGTATCTTGTCACCCACGATCACCTCAGTCTCGGCTCCCCTGCATTGCATTGCACGCCGAGCAAAGCGAGGCTCGGCCATGGCCGATGCCCTGATGGCCGAACACGGCGCCCAGAGAGCTTTTTCTTGTGTGTTTGGGCTATCGGGGAGCACAAGGCCTGAATTCCGGCCACATGTTTCACCAAGGCCTGAATTCCGGCCATCTGTTTCACCAGATGAGGAATGTGATTTGCATGGCTTTGTCACCCCACTAGGAACACTTTGGAGTAAATGGCTGGCACCAGTGAGTTGGGCTCTTGGACTCTTTCGTTGAAACACATGCGTGATGCATGCGGATAAGCAGAGGCGCAGGAGCTGCAGCCGGATACGTAGACAGATTACTGGAATACATGATTTGAGACCTGATTCTCCTGGGTGGTTTCAGTATGCGTCAACCCGTACGAATCAGGCAATCAGATACGCACAGCACGATACAGGCAATGATATCTGGAATGCAGAAACAGTATATGTATCGCACAGCTTGATACAGGCAATGATATCTGGAATGCAGAAACAGTACCACACTTGTCATCTCGACAAGTGATCAGCATCAGATATTCAGATTTGACCACCACCAAAAGATATTCCTCCGACCAGTGACATTTCGGTACCAGGATAAACGAATTAGCATGAATTTAATCCAACATCGAAAAACTCCGTGGAAGCAACAAAAAAAAAAGAAAAGAAAAAAAGATTGTGGTAGCAACAGAATTCCAGCATAGTGCACAGGTACAGAGGTTGACTTCCCCCATTTGCTTCGACTGCATGTACAGGTTAGGGAAAAAGAACATGGGAATGTAAAACGATTCCTGGTAACACGTCAGCGCTGCAGTCTCCACAGCTCCGAGTTTCCAGACAAAATGTTGCTAGTTAAGAGTTCCATTTTGTAACATTAGCCTCCTCACTGCATAATTTAAAGACAATCGAGTGTTACCACGTGAGAATACACAAGATATATGCATGTAACAACCTATGCATTAAACAACATTGCTTGATGCCCATCATCTACGAAAGGTTAAACATTTGATATATCTAGACAGATTTTTTTCTGCAAACAACATGAGAAAAAAAATATAGGCAGACTGTTGCAGAAGGGAAGGGTGTGCGAAACACTGGTTGCCAATAATTGTATAACAATGTACATCCATTCTACAGTTTGGGACCCAATTGCGCTATCATATATACCATCATCAGCTAATCTACAGGCTAATCTACAACCAGTGCTACTACTCATAAATGCTGCCATACTGCATGACATTAGCAGGATTCAGCAAACTCATTTTTTTCAAAGAGACACTGTTCATTCTATGCGTGACTAACATGAAAAACATCCTTAAAAAAATACAAAAGCATATTAATCCTAGTCGAAATGTTTTCTCCATTTGTTATGAAACGAATGATTCAAGAGCAGTCCCGATGATTAGAGGATAAAGATAAGAGAATAAAGCTTTTCTATCCAATTTTCTTTACATAGACGACCTAACAGATTTACTGATGTAAAAAAACAAGTGGCATGCCAAATCAAGTTACTAATACAGTGTAGACAGCATAGCACAAAACAAATTCTCTAAAAATAAGACCTGCTTAATATAGATTTTACTAGCTGAAAAATAAACCCTTACCTAGTTGTAATGAAAGAGATGCACCCAACTAATAAGTCTAATCCACACAATTAGTGTAATAATTTTTCAAAAAATAATCGTACTAGATAGGAGTAGCCACAAAAATTAAACTACAGTTGATCAAGGAGTACTTACCAGGAAATTGGTATCTACCTTCACATTGTCTGATTTTGTGCCAGTGCAAGCAGTGATGTCAATGATTTGCTGGTTTTCCTTCAATTTACTATCACTTTGACTCCTAGTAGCATATTCATTTAACCTTCCATAATGTAGGCCACTTTGGTTTGTAGGGTACCCATAGTTCATCATCATTCCAGGTCCGTAAGGATATAGACATGGAATAGAAAAAGGATCATTGTAAAATGGTAAGTTATACGGTGAGTACATTCCACCATAGCTATAAGAAGAGCACCAGTGACCCCAGGGCCCCCAAAACATTGAATCATGATAGTATCCATTTTGATCTCGTGGCTCAGCATTTTTAGTTTCGACCTTTATTCCCTTCAAGAAATGGAAACTATTTTTCAAAACCTGATCTGTAGCTTCCTGAGAATCAAAAGTCACAAATCCAAAGCCCCTCGCCTTTCTTGTTGTTTTATCATACATCACCACCACGTCAGTTATCGTTCCAAACTTCTCAAAGTAATCAGAGAGGTCATCTTTGGTGACCTTGTCTCGTAACCCACCAACAAAGATTTTCTTTGAATCAACATTGTTGGAAGATGTACTCATTTGTGTTTGCACGTATCGATTTCCTTGTCTTTTCCGCGCTTTCCTTACATCAATCCGTACATCACCAACATGGCAGCATCAAACCACATGATACAAAAAGATAAACAGATAATAATATTTTTAAAAAAAACATCTTAGAAAAAAACGTTTTAGTTATTTTATCATGTTGGAACAGAAATTTTCTAGAAGTCACAAGACAAATTTATCAGTAAAGGAATAAAAGAGATAGTAACAAAAAAAAAAGGAACTCAATTGATCAGCCTGACCAACTAAATAGATCAAAGTTTTGCGTTAGCTACAATATCATGACATTGAGTTTCTTCTCAGCTCTATTGCTACTATTACCTCATGAATTATGCATGATCCTCGCCTTCTTAGTGCCATGAGTTGCTTTAATGAGTAGCAAATAGGCATAGGAGTCATTTATCAACAAGAAAAACATAAAGATAAGCTGCTGCACTTCCGCCCTAGACACATCAACCTACGGACCAGTACCATGAAAATAAAGTGTGCGCCCAAATTAAAGGATTTGAAATACAGTTGGCCCCCTCCAGTCGAGAGAAGCAGAAACCAACCAACAGTTTTATGGAAGTAAAATCCTCTTTTACTTCCCTCTATTCATTCATGAAGGCTGGCTCTGGTTCTGAACTTTGCTCAAATAATCTAAAAAGACTTCAGTTGTAACATGTAACTAAACTCCATTTTCGTTTTTAAGCACCCGATTGTACATGGACAACCTTTTCTCAATGCACACTACAGACCTACAGCAGTCAAAAGAACAATGTAATTCTGCAGGCTAGGCAAATCGTGCCACATCGTAATTTCCACAAGCGGGCACAGATTGATCCGTCACTACCTTAGCAGTTACTGATCCCACAAGCTCTAGGCACTGGCCGTAAACAGAACAGTATCCCATAAAAGCTTAACCCTTTCCCAACTATACATTCATCATCATGGCGTAATCAAAACAGACAAGACAATCCAAACACATTCGCCCCCAATGAGTTGCGAGTTAATTTTAAAAGAAGAGAGGACGAAAAGGGGAGCTCACCCTCCGGCCGAAGAAGGCATTGTGCGCGGCGTTCTCCCTCGCGTCAAGCGCCCTGAGCGCGCCCACCTCGTCATCGAACTCGACGAAGCCGAAGCCACGGCCGGTGCCGTCGGGCGTCAACATCACCCTCGCCTCCACCACGAGGCCGTAGGTGGAGAAGTGCGCCCTCAGGCCGTCCGGGGTGACCACCGACGGCGGGAGGCCCCCGACGAAGAGCTTCCGAGGCTCGAACTCTTTCCTTTCCATCCCGGAGAGGAGCGTTGCCGAGGCTGCCGGCGGAGGTGGCGGCACGGAGACGGCGGGGAGGTGGGGGAGTTGGGGGGAGGAAGGAAGTGTGGGGAGCGCGGGTCGGTTCGGAAACAGCGGCGCGCGTCGTGGGCGGAAAGGCGTTAGCGTTGGTTGGGTTTGGGCTTGAGAGGTTTAAGTGGGAGACGAGACGCGGCCCGTGTTGGCGAAGGACTTCTGCCTGTGTTTAGATCCGAAACTTCTTTTTAAAATCCCTTTCAGAAAACACAAAAGTTTTCTTTTAGTTCCTTTCAACTCCTCCCAGCTAAACACATCCTTCGTGGTTGGGCCGCACGCCCACGACGCGTAAATCCCTTTGAATTCTGTTGGACTGACTGACTGGGTCTCTCTCGTGGCTAGCGGGATTCTCGAGTCCATGAGCGCGAAGACGACGAGTCGACGGACGACCCGACCGGAATCTTTGGGTGCCGTCAGCAGCGCGGCGCATGCACCTTGCTAACTCCTGAAGACTACTTGACTAGCGCGTAGTGCACGGTGGTGGTGTGTGGTATACTGGTATTGTACACTTGTCATTGCATATGAATACTTCTTTTTTTTTTGCGGGTATTGCATATGAATACTTCTTTGTACTTGTGTCTGACATGGAGCTACCCAGGGTTTATCTAGACAAATACAGGCTGTGAAACCTTGTTTGGTCCCAAATAAAATGTTTTTTCACGCTTTGCCATGTCTTGAGCTCAGCCAACTACGACCGAGTTCGTTGGCTGTGTAGTTTATAGTTGATTTTTTTTTACAACAATGACAAGATTCTTTCCCAAATATTGATACCACGCTGATGGCTAAAAAAATAGGAAGAGCTTGCATGTTGGTACGTATAATCTGCAAATGAGTAAATATGCCCTGCATTGTAAACGGATTGTAATCAACCCACAAGCTAGACAAATTGTTACAATTCCAACGATCTACCTTTCTCCCAAGCCAAGCGTTGGTCCGCAATCTATACAAATACAGAAAAACATGGCGACGAAAATCCAACGCTATGTTGTTCCCAGCGACGAAATTCGGCCTGGAGCTTCGAGAGAGGCGCCAAAGGCAGACACTGAATCCCTCTCCCGGTGCAAAACCATCGGCTCTCGTGACCGTAGCACAACACGCATTGGCCGTCGTTCTGCTGTCATCCGATCATACATGGTAGGAGGTTCCGGCGAATGATGGTGCCGCCGATCAACGATTAACGCTGGACGAAGCAAGAGAGGGGTTCGTCACGTCGTCGGCTGGGACGCGCTCGCGGCCTCCAAGCGGGCGCGCGGGCGATCATGGCGAGGGCGAGAGGCGGCGAGGTCAGGGCCGTCGTCGCGCGTTACGCGTTCGTGCCCGCATGCCTGTGGCTGGCGCATCCGTTCCCGTCCGATCCTGCAGCTGGGCATACGTGCAGCCTGCATGCACGCTACGCGTGCGAGCCTCAGATTTTTGACACGCGAGCCTACCGGCGGAACATAGGTGTCGTTGCGGAACCGCGTCGCCACAAAGGAAGAATCGGGCGCGCGGGCCCTACATCGCCGGGCCGGGCTCTTGCATGTGGCTCACGTTGCTCCCTGGCTCGCCAAAGGGGAACGCGGCGCGGCTTTCTGTCCCTGTTGCCTGTTCACACACCCGCGCGCACAGCAAGACGACACGGCGCTAGCAATTCCCCGTTGTGCATGTCAGTTACTCTCGGCGGCCAGGTGAGGATCGATCACCCCGACACTTCTTTTACGTTAATTTACGTGCAGACGCGGCGGTAATTAAATAAATTTTTCATCTTTAATTTACATCAACAACCATGTACGTAGCACCTAATCATGCAGTCTATCTACCACGTCAACACGTAGCGGGACCCTTTTAGTTATAGGCCATGTTCAGATTTCCAACTATTCACTATTCATTCCAACTTTTCACTATTCATTCCAACTTTTCACTATTCCTCCCTCACAAAACACGTTTCTCAGCGAATGCTACAGTGTTTTTCTTATGCTACAGTGTTTTTTCCTACAATCTAAACACACCCATAGTAGTAAAAGGAGAATATGCGGTGCCGTGGTGGCATGCAGCGTACTACTCGTAGTAGGCTACTAGCAGCAGCTAGCAGCGTAGTATGTTCCCATCCCAGACCATCAGTTCACCGAGCGTGCATGTCCGTCCGTCCGTGCCAAAACTTCACCTCCGAGAGGATCAGAGTCCGTGCCGGCCGTATCGACGGCGATCGTCCTCCTACGTCATGAGCGAGGCGAGCCCCAGCGGCGCGGCGACACCGGCGGCGGCGGCCTGCTGCGGCCACAGCATCGGCGGCATGCGGGCGGCGAGCGCCCGGCGCAGCGCGAGGAGCCTGCGAGCCTCGCGGAGCCGGCGCGCGAGCGCGGCGGCCTCGGCTCGGAGCCGCGCGTTCTGGCATCGCGTGGCCATGTCCTGCCGCGCCAGCGCCTGGAGCCGCGCCTCCAGCTCCTGCTTCTCGGCTCGGAGCCGCGCCGCCGTGGCGCGGAGCTCCTCCAGCCGCTGCTGCTTCCGCTCGCGCGACCTCCGAGCCGACAGCCTGTTCGACATCTTGCGACGCTGTC
This sequence comes from Digitaria exilis, assembly GCA_015342445.1. Lineage (NCBI taxonomy): Eukaryota > Viridiplantae > Streptophyta > Magnoliopsida > Poales > Poaceae > Digitaria > Digitaria exilis. Next base: position 1,007,273 of record JACEFO010001754.1, on the reverse strand, counting down.
GCCGGAGCCGCTCGTCGTCGTCGTCTTCCTCCTCCGGTGCCGGAGCCGGAGGTGGGGGAGGAGTCGTCGTCGTCGCCATCACCTGCTCGAGGGTAGGGCAAGACTCGGGCCCCCACGGCGTGAAGCCGCACGTGATAATGTCCATGCCCATGCCCATGTCCCTCGGCGCTACGCAGCCGCTGGACGACGACGCGGCCGCGAAGTCAAGGTCAAGGGCTTCCTGCACGGACAGCATCTCCTCACCCTCACTTCCACTACTACAGCTGACAGTTCCAGCTTTCCACTAGACCACTAATCCACTATGAACGAAACCAACAAGGACGTAACCTCGATTCCCGAAAACTAAGGGAGGCGAGTAGAGAATTGGGGAAAAGGGAAGAACGATGAGGAAACGCCGGCTATTTATAGAGGAACACCACCCCCCGTCTCGAGCGCGGGCCCCGCCACAAACTGGGCCCACCGTTACGTGGGGTGTCTTCCTTCCCGAGTGGGCCGGTAGCTTTTCTTCTTCTCTTTTTCTTCCAATGCCCCCGCTTTTACTCGTGGCGAGAAAAGATTCAACCGCCCGCCGGTATATTCGCATCGGCGCCGCTGCGGATCCGACGGTGGACGTCGATGTGAGCACCAGGAACGGACGGCGGCGATTGAGCGGCCATGCCGGACGACCAGTTTGGTGCGACGTCAGGGGGACCCCCACGAACGCCGGGGCCGGGCAAGCAGTGTAGCTTAGCGGCGAAGGAAATGGCGCCCCGCCTCCGGGTCGCCGAGCCGCTAGCGCACACGTGGCGGCTCTCGGTCTCCGGCGCCGCGGCCGCGGGCCCCATCCATCGCCGGCGCATGTAGGCTCTCCGATCCAGCTAGACTGTCAGCTGGGGCCGTGCGGCATGCATGCCTGGCAGCTCGCGGCGCGCGCGGCACGTACAGTGGCGAGGCAGCGTGTACGTGTGCGGATGAGTCGCGAAGCCGCACGGGCATGCGTCACACAACACATGCCAAATTCTTCTCTCCCGCGCGCGCGCAATAGCCTCGTGCGACGAAGATGCCCGATCACGACGCACAAGGTTCAAAGCCCCCCCCCCCCCCAACGCGACGTGGGTACACGTGTGCCAGAGCGGGCGGTACACGTATCTTAAAGTCAGACAGGGACTGATGCGTACTCCGGCTCTGTACTGTGTGGGTGGTCACTGGCCATCCATGCATTGGCGCCTCTTCAAAGTTCAAACACGTGCTTACATGACCACCACACCGTCCATGGCTGCTGGACGTTTTGATGATGAGCATGAGAGCATATCATAAGCTAACTAGAGTGGGTGTTAACGGTAAACCCATGCATGTCTCCGACCATTGCTGCCAGATCGAGCTGTCGTGATCAGATCAGAGCCAGTAATTCTAGCGCACTTCCATCCAACTTCCAAGAGACACGAGCCAGTGTCGTCTTCACTCTTCAGCCGCCGAAAAACGGGGGGGGGGGGGGGGGGGGGGGAAGCAGCAGGGCGAGTGCGACGGGACGAGTATCTTCTACTAGCATGTGGATCGGAGCAGCAACTGATTCCGACCCGATCCTTTACGGGTTCGTCACGACACTTAGGTTTTTTCGGCACGCTTCGGGACGCCTTGTTCTCTTGTGCATTGGTGATCCGGATGAACCACCGTTTTTCTCCTAACTTTCTTCTTCTTTTGGTCGTGTCAGGTGCAGCATTTTGGATTGTTACACGCTAGCTATACCCGTGCGAGTAGATGCATCGAGCACACACGTTAACACGTATATATGCATGGTGCGATTGCTTTAGAGAAAGTTACGTAGGTTCTTGGAAAGATGCACACCAGCCTTCCTTCCCCTTTCAACTTTTTATCCCCGGTCACGTTCACACGCACACACAGCATTCTCGATGAATTCGTTTTTGTCACGTACCGGACTGCACCTGTATAAGCTTATCGAAAGATTATTCATCCAGGCATCGTTTCTGTCATCTTGTGTTCCTAGTTGTTTGAGAATGCTCGTGAAGAATTCATCCATAAACCCTTCAATTCGACAATGCAAGGTAGCCGTCTAGCAAGGATGTTACTCGTACTGTGGGCAACTAATCGTCAGTAAAATCGATTCATGCTAGATATTTTCCTTTACGTTAACTAAGAACTTCCCTTAAATTTCCTTCTCTCCAAACAAAATGGTAAAAGTTGGGATAACAGCTGTGGTGTACGGGCATACTGGCAACTCCCAACTCAAGCATGTGTAAGCTAAAAAACAACAGAGTAAAGGTCAAAACAAAATTCCTCAATTATTTATATGCATTTTTGCAACAAGGCAATTTGATAGCCAAGTTTTGCCTAATTTTAATACCCTCCAGTGATTACAAGATGATTTTTCAACGCTTAGCTATAAAGTCGGACGCAGGTAACATTAACCATCAAAACTAGGCAAGGTTGGCGATTTGACTAGCTTCAATGTAGTATTCTCTTTTCAAAAATTAATCGTATAATAATTAATCTGAAAACCACAACTTATTTATTTTAAAACAAAAAATGATATCAGTACCAATTTTTTTTAAGTTTGTACAAAATAAAAAAATAGCTTTGAAACCAACCAAAGGGCCAATTTGCCATGTTTCGATAATTGGGTGACTTTTTGTATCTGGTATGGTTTTGAAGCTGTTGGTTAAAAATCAGACTTTTATGAAAGTTGAATGGTGTAGACTTTCCCTTTAACTAAAGACTTATTATATTTCAGGTGCTTGAAACATTAAAGATAAACTTAGATACTGTGTTGCAACATAAGAAAACTAACTTGAGAGTTCCAGGATGACCCAACCCCCAAAAAATATAGGAGCAACATTGGCAGCATCAGAAAAGAACATCTTCTGCTACGTGAAATACATTGCCTGAAACGATCCACAATTTCAGGCACCCTACAATAGTATAGGAGATGTGTTTAACCCAAAGGAGAACATGCAACCAAGTGACGGCTAAACATGCTTACATTATGCTGTACCTTAACCCGCCGTAAAAATTAGAGTATCTGAGCCATGTGTAGCACCTGAAAGGATCAGCACGCCTAGTTCATACAAAAGCATACCGCACCCAAAAAAGAAAAAAAAAAAGAAAGAAACTCGCATAGCTATATTGTATACTAGAACCGCCCATGTATGTACATCATGACCGCCGCAGCTACGTAACATCGATCGTGAGGCCCATGACGACCGGTTGACATGTAATTAAGGAGATGACAGCTACACGGATGAGTGGATGATACGCAAATTAAACCAACTAACCGTGTGTGCTTCAGTCTTGCCGCTAGTGCTTGCATTGCATGAGATCAATATATCGATGATTAAATAAAGAAGGCATTCTTTCCAACCCATCGAATGAATGAATGGGAACACTACTTTTGCTTTCGATCTTGAACGTTTTCCCGGTCGATCCTCCGCTCCATCACTTTATCAAATATGCCGTCTTGCTTCACCTGACCTGTCGACGAAAGTCACGAAACCACCGGTGGCACTTTGAGCCCGAGATACACTTCTTGAGTCTGGACAGATGGCTTAATGTGGTGCACTAGTTGCAAGGCTTTAGCTTTGATCAACGAATATATGTGGATACATCAGCAATTCAGCAGGGACACAAAAGGCCACGGTTTGGGTGTTTGGCCTGAAGTACGCGTACTGGCTGAAAAGAGCAGTGAATAATGGAGAGACAGCATCTGCAAAGGACTGATGATGAAGTACGCAAAACGCGACATAAGTGCGTGATTCTTACAAAAGATGCAAATTATGAGTTTTGAACAGTATATTTGCATACTTAGCTTCTTTGGAATTGTCGGGGCTTTGCTTATTAGTTGCTTTGAAATTGTCGGGGCTTTAACGTCTGGCTTTGAGCATACTAAGGCCCTGTATTTCACTATGTCCAGAATCCAGAAGTGATGGCTGTCACACACCTTTGTTCAATTCGATTTGTTGAATGAGAAAAAGAAACTCCTTTTTTTCTCTAAAGGCGGCCTCGGTTGAAGGAAATTGTACGTCGCGTGCAGAATAAATAAGTCGTCGGACGGTGCAGAATAATCGGGTAATCATCAGTCCGTTGCAAAGTAGGTTAACGGCCTACCTGCAATGCAGCAGTGTTCCTCTTCCGAATGGTAGCCACTCCACCGAGAAATTGAAGTACTTTTGATTTGGAAAAAAAAATAAACAGCAACCAAAGCCACCTGCTCAGGATCAAAGTGTTTCCAAATAAACCGCCGTGGTCAATTTTCACACGACATTCATCATCTTATCCTCTCCAAATCTTTATTCCAGCATTTTGGGGGAGTGCAGAAACACAAAGCGTTGACCCTGGCACTACACTCACTCAGCACCAGACTCCTGGACCTGCACTGCAAACCACTCTTTAATCTCTGGATAAGAAATCCAGCGTTAGAAAAAGAGAGCACGCAGAAGGGATCATCCTCCAGGCAAATGCAAATTCCACACCCTCTCTGTCTTTTCAGAGCCAGAAAAAAAAAACAATCTCATCAATCACACGGCTAAACCCAACCAACCAGCTGCCGCAAAGCTGAAGATTAAAGGCGCGCGCGATCGGTAGTGGATGGAACATGGATGGGAGGTCACACATGGGGTGTTCCTGTTCCCCTCGGCAGCAACGCAAGGGCGAGCCCTAGCTAGCTTTGGCCCAGGGGCAGAGGAAAAAGGTTGCCTCTTTCTTTCTTGCTCTCTTTTACTTGTAACCTCCGGATAGGTAGGGCAAAGCTTTGATTGGAACCATCGGCGAAAGCCAAAAGGATTTCAGCGCGGATCTCGTGTGCCCGGCCCTTTTGGTTTTAGCTTTTAAGGTTGTATACGCTGCTTTGCTTTGCTTCGCCTCTCGTTCGTCAGGGGTCGATCGGGATCAGATCAGCCGATCGGCGAGGGAGATAAGCAAGCTCGCGGGAGTGGCCGCGCGCGCGAAAGGTGGCAGCGGCGGATTCGCCGCGTCGTCGTCGCCGTTGCGGGCGGCGCCGGGAGAGTCCCCCGCCCGCGCTTTTTGTTAAGTTGCGGGGTGAGGTGAGCGATGGAGAGCGAGGCCGGCCAAGCGGATCACGGCAGCGGATTCCCGCGGCGTCACCGGGTGGTGGTGGTGGTGTCTGGTGTGTGTGACGGAGGAAGCAGCGGCGCGGTCGCTCGCTCGCTGGACGTGGACGAGGCCCTTTAGTCCCCGCCGGCGGCGGCGCGACATGTGTCTAGTGTGCAGGCCGGGCGCTCGTTGGCACGAAGGTTCTCAGAGGCTGGCGCCGCTGCTGGGTGACCGGACAGATCGAGCTAGAGATGTTCGAGCCGAGCACACCCAAGCAGAAGGAGGAGCACTGCAGAGACGGTTTCCGTGTCACGCGCTCGTCGTATAGATTCAGGATTTGTCTGCTCTTGTTCTTTTACACAAAAAAAAATGCCTGTCTCTCAATCTGCCTTGGGAAACGTACATGCATGATGCATCTTGGTACTTAACGCTGATGAACGCACACGGATAACCTCATGTGTACTTGAACGCTACGCGATACGCGGGTCGTCTGCTCTTCGCAGCGTGCGTTTGTTATCGATGAGGCAGCAATGTGGGTGTGGTATGGGGAATGTGGATGCTACTGAGGCGGCGAGGCCTAAAGTTTCTGACCAGAACCGGGGCCTATTGCCTTTTGGAAGGCCCATGCGGCCTCAAAATATCTGAAATGAATGGCCTAAAATTAAGCCTGGCCCGATAGAAAAAAAGGCCTGGCCCGATAGATAGTCCAAGGCCTTTGTGGTGGCCCCACAGCATCTTTTTGGCCCATCTCCCTCGCTCTTTCTTTCTTCTTTCTTGGGGTGCCTTCTTCTTTCTTTTTCCTCCCGATTTCAGCACCACCGCAGACGTGAGATTTGCTCTCTGCTGCTCTCCTCTCTATTGGTTGTTTCGCCGCGGCGCTGAAATGTGGGATGGGCAGGCGCAGCACGGTATGCCGCATTCTCGCGGGCCAGGAAAACCAGGGCCTGGATTGTTTTACCACCTTGGGCTGTGACAGCTGTTTTTGGCATCCGTCGCGAGCCAACCTTCTTCGTCCGGCGACCACTCTAGTCGGAGCAGATCTTCAGAGTTTGGCAAACAGCAGCCAGGATATTCATAGTTGATTTGAAGCAAGCACACAGCAGCCAATGCGTCGAAGCGAACCACAACTTGAAACCGGCGCTGAAAGGGAGCATACAGCAGTTGCGCCGAACCACCAACCGACCTGGTCTGGCGTCTGAACTTTGCCCTGCAGCTGTTTTACAAGTTCAAATCTTGCTCAGAACAAACATTGCGGTTACAGCTGGAAGCGGAACTACAGATGCGATGTAAAGCTCCCAGATTTTGCGGAGAAAACAGGAAACATCAATGTCATGGATAACTTTCTCATGCACAACAGCACAAATAAAACAAGGGCAGTACGAGAGGCAGCTCAGAGAAAGTAGAAAAAGACCCTAAAGAATGAAGCATACACATGGCTAAAGACCGCTATGTGAAAATCCGTATATGGACATGTAGCCAATGCTTAATAAGACAAGCTACTTGCAATCAGAATTTACCTCAAATGGAACTGACGATTGAGAAGTTCAGAAACTACAAAATTGCTCTAATATATTGGAATAAGCTTTAACTTATGAGATAAAATTTAATTCCAGATTGCCATAGAGCACATCATAGTATCACAGTAACTTGAGTTATGAGATTAGTAATGAAAGTCTACAAACTATGAGCTGTTGCAGAGTGATCATGAAAGATCAATGACCAGCAAATAGTGACATATGTTTGCTTAGGCAAACTACAGGGACCACAGACCAAAGAAAGTCTCACGACAAGCTGAGGTGAGTAAGAGGCACTAAACTTGCGGAACCAGGTCCAATAAGTAAATCTCAGCCTCTAACACATGTCAAACAGTTGAACACACAAGACACAACCAAGTCACAAGATTCTGGATTGGGATACCACACTAAATACCAAATATATGATAACTTAGGTGACTAGCGAGGGTGAATAACAATATAGAGAGATGAACAAGACGGTATGACCAGAATTTGTACTAAGATACCATTTCATCAACCAACAGAATGCATAAATGCTAGTAAGTAAATCACTTAATCACAGGAACCGACATTGAGATGTTGCACAATTCAGTAAGGTTGTGAGAAGGCAAAATCTGATATACAGCACAGACAACAAGGTTGTAACATCAGTAGAGCAACTGGAAATCCCCGTGATACCAGTGATGTTACAATGATTAAAGCATACCACACATCTAAATACCAATAGTTCCTGTTAATATGATTGCCAACAGGTAGTACAACAGATCAACAATTCCCTCATTATACCAGTGCTTAACCAATCCCAAATATTCGATACACCAGAACCTTGCAGCAGAACTCATCTTCTTCCACTCTTCTTCGTATTTGGATTTACAGTTTCACTATGATAAGCTACAGTTGTATACAAACAATGTGCTAAATCATGCAAGTTGAACAATCCTTAGACTGTCACATGCATCATCAAGCTGTTACCAAGAACCTAGTCCCGTTCAACACATGCAAGCACAATGTAATGCAAATCGTGGCGATAACCATCGACTTATCGCTCATATACCTCACGACGCGCAGCCCATTATCAACCACAGTGTCCCCACCCTTCCTTGCTCCATCTTGCAGCTTGCAGAGAACAAACTCCAGAAACGACCTTACTGTCTCAAATGTTACTCTCCCAGTAACATCAAGCACAAACTTCCGGTTACAAGGAACTGCCAAGGTGCTCGACACAGTCTCCACCCACCCTTCCCCAACTCCACCATTTCCATAGCCAGTGCCACCTCCATTTCCATTGCCATCCAATTTATCGTTGGTATTGTACAGGACATGGTGAGTGGTCTTCACCAAAGTCTCAACCGCCCCATTGCACACCGAAACAAGCAATTCCTTCAACTTGGCATCGTGTTTCGGATTGGTGAGCCCTTCGAAAATCTGCTCGTAGGTGTTGATGTGGATGGTCTTGTCAATGAACTCCCTCACGGCGGTGCCCACGAAGACCTCGACCCAGTTGGTAATCGCCCTCCGGCCCTTCCCAGTCGTCACCACGTTGACCCACATCGTGGGGGAGGAGGAGGATGCGGTACCTCCTGGGGTCAACGGCGCGGAGTAGAAGGCGAGCACGATATGGCGGGCGAAGCTCCCGGCGACCGCGGACGCGAGGCGCTCGCCGGAGTCGGAGAAGAGCTTGTCCACGAGCCGGTCGGAGAGGCCCACGGCGCCGGGGGACCCGGGGGCGGCGGAGGTAGAGCCTCCCGCACCGCGAAGCACCCCGGAGGCGACGGCCTCCGAGAGGGAGGAGACGGTGGCGGAGACTTCGGGGGAGGCGGCGAGCTTGGCCAGCTGCCTGACGCTGCGGGGGACCTCGTCGGCGTCCGACCGGACGAAGTCGGCGAGGTCGGATGCCACCAGCGCCGCGGCGTCAGCGGAGGACGCGGCGGCGTCGGCGAAGGCCGCGACCGCCGCGGCGAGGCGCACGAGGCGGCGGCGCCGCGCCGCGACGGCCGGGTGGTGGTAGATCTTGTACGCGCCGAACGCCGCCGCCGCGCCGGCCGCGCCGAGGAGGATCCAGCGGCGGCGGCGGCGGGAGAAGGCGACGAGCTGGTCCATCCGCGGCGGACGGAGAGAACGGAGGACAGGAGGGTTGGTTGGTTCAGCCGGATCGGGTGGGGGACGCCGCGGTGGCGCGGTGGGCGTAGCGTGCCGGGTAAATGGTGATGGGCCCCGGCCGGCTCGGCCCGAGGCGGTTGTGCTTCGTCAGGCTGGTGTGAACACTTCAGAGACGCCGTGTCCGTGTGGAACTGGAAGACGAACCGGGTCGTCGGATAAGTCCTGAGAGTGCGCGTCACGTATTTCAGCGCAGGGTCTTTTATCCGGCTTTCAAAGGGGGTACGGAATATATACAAATTAAATAGAATATGACGTATGCGGATTCAAATTGTTAGGAAATTTGAGGTGAAATTTCGCAGCAGATACAGGTTTGAACTTTGAATTTGAATGGGTAGTGTATCTAGAGAGAAACCAGTTTAGCTGTTGCTGCCGTTCTTTTTCGCATTCGTATATGCTCAAATAACGGAAGAAGTATTCGGTGGTATAGGATAAGCCACAAGTGGATAACCAGTTGAGAAACACTTGGGTTAACACGGCAGGAGTGGTTAACGGATACATACACTATTCAAATCGGAGACCATACGGAACATTATCCATGCCACGGTCACTTTCACCTTAATTTTGCGCGCAGTCGTGCATCACATAAATTGGACATCACGTGGAATATTATTCCTTGCATATGAAATTGGACATCACATAAAAAGATTATCATATGGCAAGCGGAGGAGTTACATTTTGCAACTGAAATGGGCCAACCCAACTTCAGTTAATGGGCCCAAAGACTCGTACAAGATGGTGATAAAACATGAGAAGCCCATAATCCCCTAGGTCGTCCTCTACAGCCCGCTGGAGCGCACCCAAAACGATCAACACACTCGTCTGAACTCTGAAATCTATTGCTCAGAGCATGGTAAAGGAAGGACGCGGCTGGTGGGCAGGTGGCATCATTCCTGGACGGGAGGAGGAGGACCCTACCAACCAAGCTCGGGTGGACCAAACTCCTCCACCATTGAGCGCGATCCTCGACCAACCTCTGTTGCGCGAATGATCATTCCCAAAAACAAGCGCGGCAAATGATGCCAAAAAGGCCCAAAAGTGATCAAGGGTGTGTTTAGATTGTAGGAAAAAACATTGTAGCACAAGAAAAACACTATAGCATTCGCTGGGAAACGTGTTTTGTGAGGGAGGAATAGTGAAAAGTTGGAATGAATAGTGAAAAGTTGGAATGAATAGTGAATAGTTGGGAATCTGAACATGGCCCAAGTGAAAATGCCGCAAGTGCATCAAGTGCTGAAGCAATCGAATGCTACTGGTACGAAGCAAGAATGCGAGATGCTTTGCACACCCATCACACTGGGAAAATATCGACCTTTTCTTGTAGTATTGACATGACCACACTTGGCGCCAAAGATAGTGCATGACACGATCAAGCACACTGGGCACTGACGGCCGCCGGGCACCACCCAGCTAGCACCATCAGACCAAGGCCACCACCTTCCGGTGTCCGCGCACCGTCCTCCCGGCGCCCACGCCGGCGCAGCTCTGGCTCCGGGCGTAGAGCGCGGCGGGGTCATCGCCGAACTCGCAGGGGGCGTCCTCGTCGATCCGCGCCATCGAGATGGAGCGCGCCGCGGCGGCGGCCATGCTCTGGCTCCGTGCCACGGCGAGCTCGTCGCGCCGCCGCTGCTCCACGCGCCTCTGCGACGCGGCGCGCACCAGCTCCCGGAGGTCGTCGTCCCCGGCGCTCCAGTCGCCGCCGCTGCTGCTGCTGCGGCTCCTGGACAGCGACGACGACGCGGCCGGGACGAGCACCGGGTACCCGAAGGCGGCGTCGGAGGGGACGTAGCGCGCGCACCCCGTCAGGCCCCGCACGTACATGTCCCGTGCTCGGCCCAGCGCCCGCGCCGGCGCTCGCCACAGCCACCGCAGCCTGCCGCCGCGGCTCATCCTCCTCTCACCAGTGTGGTTGTGTGAAACAATGATGGAATGGAAGATGTTGCTTGGAGAATTATTCGGTGCGGAGCTTTTGCCGGAAACGAATGATGGAGTGGTTTCGGGTGCTAGCGATTCTGGTGAGCGCCTCCTATATATGTATCTTCGGTGGTGGGATTGGGGACCCGCCCGCGCGCGCGCGGTTAGGTGGCGAGGACCGGGAGGGCTCGGAGGGGACGACGTGATGGGCGTCGGGCATGGGTGCAGCTGGAGGTGGAGGGAGGCTGGGAAAACTGCGGGCTTGGCTTGGCAAAGCCGTGGGCTCTGTGTGCGCACGACCACCCTCGGCGTCGTGGGCTTCCCCGGCGGCGGCTCGCGCTGGCCTTTTTTCTCTGGGTGGCTGGCCCTTCTAGACGACAAAGAATGAGAGTCAAAATACAGTCTGACGTGGCACGTGAAGTGGAGTGTACTCCATCCTTCTAGGCTCCCGGAACCCGAAGTTTTTCCTTTCGTGTGTTTGACTTTTACGTGGCTGGCGAAAGAATATTTCCACGTAGGTGACCGGGGATTTCAAACAGCTGATATGCACGTGCTCGTGTAACTGTTCGACAGGGAACACTATGTATTCTATCCGTAGTGTTGCGGATCTTGATTCTAGAATTCATTTGCGTTGTTGGGATATATGCACTCTAATTCTTCATAGGTTATTTTTTTTTAAAAAAGTCATAAGACTAAAAATTTAATATACGACACGACACCCCGATATTATAAGTTTTTTTATGTTATTGCCCTTACTATGAAGTGCAAATGTAATTTCACTCTCGCTTTTTTGTTAAATTTGTGAATTTGCCCATGTATATTCATAAGCAGTGTGAATTTGCACTTCGTTTTTGTGAATTTGTCACTATGTTTGACAGCTAACTAGGGGCAAGATCGCATTGACATGTGAACAGACAATGGCAAAACCATAAGTTAAAAATCAAGGGCAAAATCATAGTTACATACCAAAGTAGGGACAAAAATGGGAGGTTCACACTAAAAAAGTAGATAAAGAGGTACAGATATGAAACATGGTATTTCACAGATAATACATTGCATGAGCAATGCAACAAGTACACAGAGCCTATACATGCTATAGATTGCAGACAAGTGTATGCACATGTATGAGTATGACATAAGACATTACCTCATTTGTTGATCAGGTGGGTTAATGCCTGTTGATATATTGATCTGGTAGGTTAATGTCTGTTGATATAGAGGTCCATGTGATGGCTTCATCAATACAAAGATATGTTTAGGCCTTGTTTAGATCGTCAATTTTTGCCAACTCATTTTGCCAACTTGTCACATCGAATATTTGGACACTAATTAGGAGTATTAAACATAGGTGTAAAAAAAACTAATTACATAGATGGACTCCACTCGTGAGACCAATCTATTAAGACTAATTAATCCGTCATTAGACACCGTCATGTTACGGTACCCCGTCATTAAAAATTCGCTAATGACGACACATATTAGGTTTAATATATTCGTCTTGCAATGTAGAGTCCATATGTATAATTAGTTTTACAATTAGTCTACATTTAGTACTCCTAATTCGTGTCAAAAAGATGGATGTAACATTTCGCCTACTTTTCGCCAGCTTTGCACCCCCATCTAAACAAGCCCTCACCTTTTAACTTTCCACCAACTTGTCACACTAACAACCGTGACCCTTCTCACAGAAAACACCAACCTGCTACCAATTTTTTTCATCTAAACAAGGCCTCAATCTCTTCAAATTTTGCTCATAGGGGTAGAGTTATGCACATGTATTCATACACGTAAGTGTGCATCCCTATTTGCTTGGGTAGTGACTACGTTATAAAGAATACTTAGATTTCAAGGTAGTCAACTGTAGTCCCAGACTCCCTTTTTCCTATTTTATCTTTCACCTATTTGCTTTGGGTCGTGACTAAGTGCCAAAGAAAAGCTTCCTTTTGAAGGGAGTAAGCTTGAATCGGTATCTATATCACTTTCTACGCCCACGTTCTCTTGGTTAGTCCTAGACCTGAGCATTTTGCGGGTCGGGCCTAATTTGGGCCGGACCAAGAAAAAGCCCGATTTATTTCGGGCTGAAAATTTGTGTCCACGCCCATTCCATGGGCATGTTCGGGCCGGGCCCGAGCCGGGCCATGCGCGGGCTCGGGCTTCCCGTCCTTTTTAGTTAAAATATAAATTAAATTAATCATCTGGGTGGGCTCGGGCCGGCCCGAATTTTTTTCGGGCTTGGTTTTCGCTACCCAGTCCCATCTCATTAGAAGGCATGGGCGGGCCAAAACCCACCGGGCTCGGGGCGGGCCCATAGGCTGGGCTGGACCAGGCCACAAATGCTCAGGTTTAGTTAGGCTGCCTCCACAGCATAGGGGCAGCCGCTTCATCTCCAAACGTGCTGCTGAGAGAAGTCAATCTATGAAGAGTGTGTGCTAAGAGAGATGGGAAGTGCTACTGCATACAGTTCATTGGTCAAAAAACTCTATGATCCAGCTCCGTAATCATCGTAGGAGGAGGCCTTAAGAGATGTTTATGGCTAATGGGGGCCAATGCCCCTTCCCATCGAACCATTTCTTCTGGTCCACGTGATTGATCACATGGATCGTTCGGAGCATGTCCAACAGATTCAATATCAAGCTCATGTCCAACACACTCAGTATTCAGCTCGCCATCATCCAACAAAACTAGCATCTAGTAGAACATCTAACGGCATAATTAGTCCCCACGGCTGATCACATCAACGTTGACCTGCCATCGCGCGAGAGGGGAATCCAAATTGGCTGGTGAGTGTGCCTCGCCATCCGTCGTCTCGTGTTAGATTCTAACAAAACGAAAGGGGCCAGTGTTTTTTCCTCTTGTTTCGCTTCAAAAAACTATTTCTCTCTCTTTCGTCAGTTCAGAGTACCACTTATCGAGCTCCTAAACTCAACATCTGCTTTTTATGCTGATAGAATAAATAATAGAGAAACTATTTTAACTAGGGTAATCAAAATCTTTTATACAAATTATATTTAAATTCCCTAAATTCTCACTAGTTTGCAAAGTTATTTTTGAACTTTAGGCTATCAATTTAATTCCAAAAATGGGAATTTTTTAATTCATCTTAAATTGGATAATCATAAAATATAAGTCCATAATCCGCTCACATTTGTAAGTTGCCTATGTGGTGGCACTAGACCTCAAGGGACCTTTTAGCTGCACGATACAAATATATTGGTACTCGATCCCAGCGCCATGTATCTTCTTTCGGTGGTGGTACCGCCCTAGTGGTAGAGCTCCAACTTGAAGTGGAAGTGGTACGACGTCTCGCTCAGCTTTGGCGTTGCCATGGGTAGGGCTCGCCATCTTCGTGTGCTCGTGCACGACAGCACGAGCAGCTATCACCGCTCCAATTTCTCATTTTCCAAGCAGAGCGCAAGCTAGCTAGCGCCTTGTTCCAAAACCCGCTGGAGCGATCGAGTAGAGAGAGGTATAAAACAGCGGGCCAAAAGAGGCCAGGGAGGCTGCACCCGTGCACCGTCCCCACGACGACGAGTCGACGACCGGCAGGCGGCAGCACGCCCGCCCCCCACGCAGCCCGTTTCCGTTCGAGCATATCCATGTTGCCCACGGCGCCACGCTGAGCTGGCGTGGAAACGGACGCCTTTCTCGCGTGACCTTGTTCGAGGCGGCGCATGTTACGCGTGCCGTTTCCAAAATACGTGCGTTGGATTGGAAATTTAGGGAAAGATTGGTGGAGGCTTGCTCGTTGTCTCTGTGCTCTGTCTGGACGACGGCCGGCCCAACAGCAACAAGCCACTGGTTTCAGTCGCTGCTGCTCACCCGCCGATGACTCGGTTCAATCGGTGAGACGGCAAAGGACTGCGCGGTAATTCTTGAAGGTGGTAGGCCAGCCACGAAGGTCCCCCAAGTAATTGATACTTCCTCTATCCCAATTTATAAGTCATTTGATTTTTTTTCTCCGACTTTGACCACTCGTCTTATTCAAAAATTTATGTGAAATATCAAATTTTTTGTTATGACTTGTTTTATTAACGAATACTATTGAAGAATGACTTAAATTTGACTATATTTGCACAAATTTTTTGAATAAGACGAGTAGTAAAAGTTGAGGTCAAAAAAGTCAAACGACTTATAAATTAGAACGGAGGTAATATGTTGTATTGTATCCGAGACGGTCGAGGGGTCAACGTGCCTATCGTCATGGACGAAACGACTCTGCATCCTGTTTCCAAAAATTCGAATTTTCTGATAGTCCTCTCTAGCATTCTTGGGATTATTTATTCTCAAGAAAAAAAGAGTATTCACGTAGCCAGGCCTAAACTGGGCTCTAACGGTTTCCTAGGCCCACACCAGCCCATCTTCACTACGCTCGCGCTTGTGTGTGCAGTGCAGCACGCGCGCGACACGACGCCCCCCTTATCCACATCACAGCCATGGTTTTCCCTCCTCTCCTCTCCCCGCGCGCGAGATGAAGATATCCAAACCCGACGACGCGACGCGGCGCGTCACTCCCTCGCCGCTCGCGCTCGCTCCCTCCACGCCACCACGCGGGGGCCGGCGCGATGCCGTCCCCGGCGTCCTACCTCCTCCTCAACCCCGTAAAACCCTCCTCCTCCCGCCGCCTCCCGCCTCCGCACCCGTCCCCGCGCCTCCACGCCCGCCGGTTCCATGTCTCCTGCGACGCGCCGCGGCGGAGCGGCGGCGGCGGGAGGCGCGAGGCCGTCCCCGCCGGCGCCAGCAAGGCCAAGAAGCAGATCGTCTTCTTCGACTCCGCGCCCCCCGTGTCGTCGTCGCAGCCGCAGCAGCAGCAGGGCGGGGGGAGCGCCGCGGAGAAGGGGGAAGGAGAGACGCCGGCCAGCAAGGGAGGCAACGGAAACGCGGCGACGGGGTTGCTGAGGAGGGTGACCAAGAGGACGCTCTCGGCGCTGTCCAACCTCCCGCTCGCCATCTCCGAGATGTTCGCTATCGCCGCCCTCATGGCCCTAGGTACCGACTGCCATTCAATTCTTCCTTGATTATGTTTCTCGAATTCGATGTTGCTCATTTTCATGTGCTGCCATTGCCAATTGTGCGACCGCACTACCGCAGGCACGGTGATTGACCAGGGAGAGGCGCCGAGCTACTACTTTGAGAAGTTCCCGGAGGACAACCCGGTGTTCGGCTTCATCACGTGGAGGTGGATCCTCACCCCCGGGTTCGACCACATGTTCTCCTCGCCGGTCTTCCTCGGCCTCCTCGCGCTCCTCGCGGCATCCCTCATGGCCTGCACTTACACGACGCAACTCCCCATGGTCAAGGTCGCAAGAAGGTAATAAGCTCTTGATGTTGTTGTAGACTTGTAGTCTTGTAGATTACACTGCTTGCTAGGACGATCGAAATTTAAAGACGCATTTGAAATATCAAGTGCTGGCGTGTTATCAATGCAGATGGTCGTTCACACACTCTGGAGAAAGAATCCGGAAGCAGGAGTTTGCGGACTGTCTTCCCCGAGCATCCATTCAGGATTTGGGAGTTATCTTGATGGGTGCTGGATATGAGGTGATTGACACCTCCAGAGCTTAATTCACTCCAATTTTGGTTCTTGCCTCCTTGGCATTTGCATTAGGTGTGTTTGATCGGTTGCAGGTATTCACCAAGGGGCCATCTTTGTATGCTTTCAAAGGGTTGGCTGGTCGGTATGCGCCTATTGGTGTGCATTTAGCGATGCTTTTCATCATGGCTGGAGCCACGCTTAGTGCGACAGGAAGCTTCAAAGGCTCCGTGGATGTGCCTCAAGGGCTCAATTTTGTTATAGGAGATGTGATGAAACCCAGAGGGATCCTCTCTGTTGCACCAGATGTTTTTAATACTGAAGTTCATGTCAACCGGTTCTATATGGAGTACTATGATAGTGGAGAGGTAGTCTCATTGTTCAGCATTTTTCAAAACCTTTTATGCAGTTATATGTGCACTGGACTTATTGGCAAGCAATTGTTGTTGGGTTGGCAGGTCTCGCAATTTTATAGCGATCTTTCACTTTTTAACCTTGATGGTAAAGAAGTGATGAGGAAGACTATCAAAGTGAATGATCCCCTTAGGTATGGAGGAATCACAATCTACCAAACAGACTGGGGCTTTTCAGCATTGCAAGTGAAGAAAAATGGTGAAGGACCTTTCAATTTGGCCATGGCCCAGTTGAAGTTGAATGGTGATAAGAAGCTCTATGGAACCTTCTTGCCACTTGAAGACTCAGACTCTTCGAACCCGAATGTCAAAGGAATGTATGTTCGATATATCCCTGTTCTGGTTTAAATAACAAAGTTGAGCCATTGGCTGTGGGTCATTAAATTGCTGTTTTGCCTACCTGTGACCTGCAGATCTATGCTTGCTCGAGATCTGCAGTCTATTGTGTTGTATGATCAAGATGGCAAGTTTGTAGGGGTCCGTCGGCCAAGCTCAAAACTCCCCATTGAGATCAATGGTAATGAAATACTCATTGAAGATGCTATTGGCACTACTGGACTGGATCTTAAGGTAAGGCCTATAGGTCTGTTGTTTTGTTTATACTTTTGAATATATTTGAGTTTTTGCCAATAAAATTTAGCGCGTCCTTCATTTTCCTTTCCATCAGACTGATCCAGGAGTTCCTATCGTCTATGCTGGATTTGGTGCACTCATGCTAACAACCTGCATTAGTTATCTTTCGCACTCTCAGGTACGCGCCTACATGTAATTGCTTGCCATAGTGCTTATAGATACATGTACAGTTATTTGATTACTGTTGCAAATGTACGGTTTTCTTTCCGTGGCACTAGATATGGGCATTGCAAGATGGAAGTACGGTAGTTGTCGGAGGGAAGACAAATCGAGCCAAACTTGAATTTTCTGAAGAGATGAACCGGTTACTGGATAAAGTACCAGAGCTGATTGGTGCCAATATTGAGAATATAGTAGATAGCAAATCCACTGCCACATGAAAGAATTTTCAGTTAAGAATTCTGATGATGCAGATGCTCCGTTCGGGTGAGCAAAAGTTTGAATTTGCATAACAGCGTCTTCATGAAAAGAGAATCTCATTCTATTTTCAGTAGAAGATAGTTCTCCGGCAGTTGGACTATCTGAATGTACATCTTTGAGTCAGAAGATCGTTGTACAAACTTCAGGCTGGCGAAGCCTTTTGTTGCTATTGCTGCAAAGAAACTAAATCAATAGCTTATTGTATTCCTATACTACAGAACTAAGTGAAAAACTGTAGCCTTGGTTTTGTAACTGAATTTTTTTGGTGGAGCACGGTTCAGGAAAGTCATACATAACAATTCAAACTCGCAGCAGACGCTTGATGTTCTTGAGATCTGTGTCTCAGTGTGTGGGCAAATTCCTCCGTTGCATCGGATGCAGATTCCATTCCATTCATATGGTCGGTGTGGTGAACTTGGCGTGTCAACTGTTTGTCAGTCTGTTGGTCGATCAAATTGGGTAGCATCCAATTTTTTTTCCCCATTCTGGTCAAACACAAGGATGAACAAAAACTAACAGGAAAGATGCTTCTGCCGGTCATCTTCGATGCCCGAACCCAATGATGAGTTTCAGGTGGGTCATTTATCAGTAAGTAAACAATAAGTAAGCATCTATTGCCATGTGGAGATGCCACACAAACATGTGGAATGGGCAATCCCTATGTTCAAGTTGTTGGTAACCTCCATGAGAGGCACATGGAAGCTCTGCGTTTGAAAAACTTTTGCTCGTTCATGAGTGGTATCGAGATCGCTGATTTCCTTTGCTCGCCAAAACATGGCCATCCAGATCTCTCTTGAAATCTCAGCATCTGCACTGTAAATCTGAACCTGACGCTTGACGATCGCAAGACCAAGAACAATCATTTTGGCTTCCAAGATGATTGCACTTATGGTTTCAGATTTCTTCTCCATTCTTTCTCTGTCCCCAAGTATAAGGACATACCATATGCCATGTCCATGTCTGCGTTCTGCGAAGATCACTGTCTCGCTGCATCACTTGCCGGCAGCTTCTGAATGCCTGCAAACACTGAATTTCTAAGAGAAATAAAATCTGACCAATCACTCGTCAGGCCAAGCCGCTCCCAAACAGGAAATTCAAATGCTGAAGCTGCTGAACCACCACCGGGATCTCGAAGCCCATAACTAAATCACAGATTCCGAGATATCGTTGTTCGGTGGACGGCGGCGCCGGGATCGTGAGCACATGATCACGTTGTCTGCTGGGAGTTAGATAATGCCAAACTGACAGTATCTGATGAGGGAGGTAGTTGCGACGCAGGCCCAACTAACTTCTCATCATGACCGGTCAAACCCCACACAAAGATGCATGGCATCCGCAGCTTCTACTTCCCATTCGCATGATCGCATCGCAGCGGACAGCAGCTGACCTGCGCGGCTATAAAAGGAGGCCACTGCACTTGGTTCTTGTATCCCTTCAGTGCACAAGTGAAGTGACATTAGCGACTGTATAGATAGGACTATAAGCTTCCTGGTGGTTGCAATAGCAAGAGTTGAGTTGCGAGAGCACAGCAATGGCGAAGCGTCTGTCGAGCAAACGGAGCTTCAAGCTGCCGTTCATGTGCGGGCAGTCAGACGTGGCCAGCCCACGTGGCGCCGCCATCACGCGTTCGTCATCGTCGTCATTCGGCAGGGCGTCCAGGTCAGCTTCCAGCTCGAGCTCCAGCAGCAGGCACTGCGAGCTGCAGCGGATCTTCCAGCACTTCGACAGGGACAACGACGGCAAGATCTCCGGAGCAGAGCTGCGCGCCTTCTTCGTGTCCATGGGCGACGACATGCCATCTTCGTGCGGCGACGGCGGTGGCTACATGCTCGACTTCGCCGGGTTCGTGGCGCTGATGGAGAGGGAAGGCGGTCAAGAGGAGGATCTGAGGCGAGCGTTCGAGGTGTTCAACGCCGTGGAGTCCGCCGGAAGGATCACCGCCAGGGGCCTGCAGAGGGTGCTCGCTCAGCTCGGCGACAAGCGCTCCGTCGCAGAGTGCGAGGCCATGATACGTGCCTACGACGTCGACGGTGATGGGGGCCTTGATTTCCACGAGTTTCAGAGGATGATGAGCTAACTGAAACCGGATTATATAGTCAGTGTCTTCCCTTTCAGAGCCCTGAAGAACGAAAGAAAGGGTTGTTCATAATATAAATCTGCATCCAGATGAGCCAATGCAAAGCAGCTGCAAGGCAAAGGAGTAATCTATTTGGATGATCTCTCCTGATTGCCTGAAGCGATTTGCTTTCTCATCTTGTGTTGTTTGGTGGCACACCACTGTATCAGTAAAATTACAGTTTATCATTTTTTCCCTATGTACAGCTATTTGTTCAGAAGTACTAAAATTATCTCGCTCTCTTTCACCCGCCCCTAATTTTCACCTGCAGAAGGCAAGAGGGCGAGGAAGAATTCACTGTGCAGTTATATTTTTTTTCCTAGAACTTGGATTCAAATAGGTCATGGGTTTCTTAAGAGGGAAAGGTTCAAGCACTAACAGTTTAGCTCACTAGGCAAGCATCCAAACAGCACTAGCAGTTTAGCACGTGAAAAACGATAAATTTTCACTTTAGAAAAACACATCTCTGCAAATTCTTTACAGTTACATCAGAGGCATTGAGTTTGTACATAAATTCCTTAGTGCAGCAAAAGCAGCACAGTGCAGCAAACAGATGCCATGGTGATATACAGACCAGGGAACAAATTCTGTACCCAGAATTCAGAAAGCTTCACATGTATATGAAGCATCGCAAGCACAATGCACACATTTACTCAAACCTTACAGGTCAAGAGCACTAATCCTACCCTGTCCCTACACCCCTATTTTCTTCCACGTACTGAGGATCTCCCAAACAGCCTGCCTTGTAAGAAATTATACCACTCTAATATTCTCGTCAATACGCTACATTAGGAAACAAGGCCATTTTCTTTTGGAAGCAATTGACATCTCAACTCCGTCCTGATTGTGATCGATTACCTTGTTGCTCAGCATAAGGCCTTATGAAAGTCCTCCTCCACCAAACCTCAAACGCCTTCTGGAGATTGGGGCAGCTGTCTCCGACCTTCAAGAAGCTCCCAAGCCATGAGAGCAGGATCGTCTGCTGATCCTCCAGCGGGAGCGTCAAGATGGTCCGCCCGATCCCTTCTTCCACCACTTTCCGGTCAAATGACCTGCATCCGTGCTGCAGCCAGTTATAGTCATCCATGAGAGGCTGCAACCAGATGTCCAAGAGAAGCCGTCGTGTGTCCTTTGAAGGAAGCATCTCTCCTTTCCCAATTGCCACGAAGAGCCTCGCCGTGACGCAGCTGACAAGGTGGCGCGACCTGACTGGTAACTTGGAGTGCAACCCCGCCAGGTCAAGTTGGCTAGCCCACATGACCGCGAACTCATCAGCGGCATTCCTGTCAGCTAAAATCTCAGTTAACCATAGGAGATTATCTGCTTCCAGAGCAATTTTTCGGAAAACTGGTTCTTTAATATTCAGTGATTGCTCGGCAAAATCATTGTCAGTTGCTTGCTGAAATAAGGTCAACAAGGACTCCAGACAGTTCTGACATGATCTGTAGAGAGTCTCAGCACATAAGTCAGAAGATCCACTGGTACAGGTAGCGCTATTCTCCTTCAGAAGCTTCTGTACCAAGGATTTCATCTCACGCCGCCCCCTATCCTCATTGCTTCTCAAAACTAATTCAATGATATGTGAGAATGTGTCACTTGGTGGGGTCGTTAGATCAGACCCTACCCTCTTCAGTACAGGACCAACACCATAATTCTCAATCTGCAGATTTCGAACAGATGAGACCACGGTCTCTTCTTCTTCCCCGACCCAAGGGACTGCTTCCAAGAAATCTAAGCATGAAATGACGCATGCTCGGAAACCTAACAACTCCGCTACCTGCAGAGCAAAAAGAAAAAAAAAATACTAAGGGACCAATAAAACATTAGAAGATTTGTTCTGATTTCTGAAGACTCCAGATTGGTCGATCATAATTTAAGGCACCACACTAGCATAGTATGGCCAGGGTAGTCATGGGTCTGATTGGTGCAATAATCTTTCTGTGCAATTTGCTCCACAAAGCAATCACATAATGCATGACAGCCTGCCTAGCTTGAAATTTGTCCCAGCCCCCACCAACTAGTGTGTGTGAAATATATAGGACGATGCAGTCTTTGTCAGCTTCCATTAATTAAGTGGCATATTGTAGTATTATGGGTATAGCAGACAATATCCCTTTGATGTAACAGCATGAACCGGACATGCAGGCACCATTCAGTTGCATTGATTGTTAGTTTATTACTAGCAGTTGCTCATGGTCATGCTGCTATAAGGCAAATACTGCCTCCAGTAAAATATAAGTGACCTTTAGACTGGCAAAAGTGAATAATGACACTTTGAGCTATATAATGACACTAAATCTACAAAATATACCAAGTTTACTCAGCAGTATGGTTAAAACAACAGAGTAAAATTTTTAACAAAAGCGAACCTTCAAGATCCGTAGGACACGCGGAACAGTTTGCTTGATCAGCCTGTGCTTGACATCACTGCAGTACATCAACCCAACAGTCTCAACATAAATCTCCACATCCTCACAATCAGTCACCTCTATACTCGACACTGGAGATTGTCTTGAGAGCTTATCAGCAAAGAAGGTACTGTTTTCGGCTAGGATGTTCTTGTGGACACTCATCTTAACTGCAACTCCATCCTTACCATACAGCACGACCTTCAAGTCACTCATCTCAAGCTGGCCAAATCCAACAGATATCTTGTGCTGCTTTTGCGGCCTTTCATTCACTGGCTTTGGTGGATTAGCTGTGGCATTCTCCCCCGGCAAGCACCTCTGTTCCTCTGAATTGGTTTTGGACCTTGTCGGAGTCGAATGCGTTCGTCTCTCTGATGAGATTGTTGGTGCCCGTTGAATCGATGAGGCCTTTGAAGCAGGAGGGGAAGCACCCCCTTTGGTTTTTGTCTGTTGGTTTTGGTTCTTCGCCGTCTTCTGGAGCACGGCCTGGGACGGGCAGCACCAGAATCCTTCTGGAGTTACAGCAATGGGGACATTTCTGATCTTTGCATCAAGGCTTGCTGTTACAGCCTTCAGTTCCGCCATGTTGCCTTCAGAAGATGAATGCTAGTTCTGATACTTAACTACAAAAGCAGTAGCGCTTCATACACCTGAGCAGCAATGCACAAGAGTTAAAACTGACGAAACTGAAGTTGCAATTAGGAAAGAAGTAGGTCACGTACAGAACATATTGCTCACAAAATGACTAAAAACCAATCTTCTTCCTGGACACTAATTGCACCTCTTGAATACCAAATTATGCATTCCCCAATTTCACAGAGCACCAAGAGCTTCAGAGCTCATAGTCATCTTCGAAATCATGAAAAAAAAAATGCTAAAGTAGCAGGAATTACTAGGCAAATTCAGAGCTAAACCCGTCCTGGAATAGAATGAAACATGCAACAAAACTAAACTCCCAGTCATTCTACAGCCAATTGGCATGCTCATCAATTCATCATAAATCACCCTAGAAAACGCCGCCAAACCAAGACACAAAACCACCTAAATAAATTCAGTAACTAACGAGTCCAGGTAGGGCAAAATTTGGAAAACAACCAACAAGGCCACGCATACCTCACCAAAACGATACTCCATCCCAATCTCTCCAGGATCCATAAAAACAAACAAAATCCCTCAAAATTTCAATCCCTCGCGACTCATGAGTATCCGCGAAACCCACCAAGAGGCCAGCGCACGAAGCCCTCCTCCCCCTCACCCGCCGCAGCCCGGCGGCAGCCGTAATAAAGAGTTAAAGACGGGCCCTGCTGCAGCATCTACCGATCCGGCCAGCCAGGCGTGAGTGACGGGAACCTCACATCACCTCTTTCCCCAAAGCTGGCCGGAGAAAGACGAAGGAGGACGAAGGAGGAAAAGTAACGGAAAGGAAAGAACGCAAAGGGGAGAACGGAGAGAGCGGCAGCAGGTTCTTTTGAGCTTTACCTGATGAGTTTTGTCCTCGCTTTAACCATCTACGACTCCACACCTGCCATCATGGCCCTCCCTCCCTGAATTTCTTCTAGGATTCCTCTTCCCCACCTCTGCTCGTCTTCTTCCTCCTCCCGCTCCCCCTCCTCTTTTTATCCCACTGTGAACTGCTTCCTCCTCCCTGCTCCTTGCGTTTGCAGATGTACCAGCTCGAGGCTAGAGCACCGCCGTTGTAGCAGCTGCTTTGTTCGTGCTCCAGACACCTCACTCTCAACAGTATCCAAACTGGGCGTGATTCTACTACCAGTATCCCCGTGGCCTTTTTACACCACAGCCCGTCCCCATCGGTTCCCGCGAGGAGCCCCCATTCTGCGCGGCGCGTAGCGCGGGGCCCACCGCCAGTGTCACATGACGGCCCCGCCGGTCGCGTCCGATTACGCTAGCGATTTTACTGTAACTCCACCACCCGATGCCGTAACATTTTTATTTACCGCCCCCTCGGGCACTGCTAATCGTTTTGTTTTTACCACCTCGGCGCTGCGGCAGCAGTGCTGCAAGTCCTGCAACTTTTTACCTCGCGGCACGGGTAATCCACCTTGGCTTCCGGTCGGCGTGGTTTGCCCCGAAGAGCCTTTTGATCACGTGCATGCGTTGGCCGATCTGCAGTTAGCCTGCTGCAAACCTGCAACTATGGATTACGCACTTGTTTTGCCGCTGCTAACACACTGGTAAAACGACGAGCTTTACTGCAGCCCAGGTGCTCGTTTCTCAATTGAAAATGAAGGCCAGGTGTGCATCACGCGATCTTTGCATCCGATTAACGCTGAAGAGATTCTTTCTTGCGGCAACTTTGAAGCATGTCGGCACGATGCGTGAGACGAACTCATCATCAGGAGGCCGCACGCGGCCTCTCGCTCGTTCAAACAGCCTATCATTGTCCTAGGGCTTAGGGAGTGTTAAGTTCCTCGTGCAAGTCTAATGGCCTTTTTTTGAGTAAAGGCCACTCCTCTTTGCCAATTAAGTACTCTTGGAGTGTCTGTGATCGAGAAGCGCAGAGATTGCAAACGCCGGGACAATTTTGGCATCAGAATCGCTGGATTTTTTTAGAATCTACTACGTCGCCCTTGGTACTCCGTTTATTTGGCAGCAACACCAAGGACTGGCTTGTCCTCGGAGGGCAAGAAAAGGGCACCGGCAAGGAAGGAAACCGCAAGTGCCAGCAGGAAATCCAAAGGGCTTATCGCATGGCAAAGCTGGTGATGCGTGGATGGCGAGCGCAGAGGACGCAGAGCCACCAATGGCACTGTCGTCTGTAGTAGTAGTAGCAGCAGCCAGAGGCAAACACTCGAGTAGAAGAGATACGCCAAAGCAGGTCCAGATGCCCGTGTGGTTTTCACGGCACTAGCATTTGGAGCCTGGCATTTGGTCTCTGATCCTCATCGAGCAAATGATGCATTTTGCGTGGAATTCTTCGATGTGCTTTTGCGTGCGAGGGTACCGGAGAGTATGTCCGTCCAAGCTCTTGCTAAATCTGAGGAGCTGCCTGTAAGCATATACCATGGTGGTGAGAGAACAAAAGTCACGGCTGTCGTGCCATCGAACGGTGAAATGGCCAGCACGTTTTACGTGCTACAACGGCCCGACCAACGCGTTCGTGTCTGACCAAAATCTTCGACAAGCCCCTGTTCAAATTCAGGCACGGGCAGGCAGGCTTCGCGGCATCGAGGGTCAAACACGGCCTGTGGACTTCAGGATTACAGCGAAGCGTCGACTCGCTGTTGATCCTTCGTTTGGCTTAAAGCTCTCGTCCTAGTTTTAAAACTTTCTCCCTCCATTTGCCCTTTTTTTTCCGGGTAGTTTGATAGTGCCACTGCCAGGCAGCCTGAGGAGTCTTTCTTTGCTTTTTAGTTGGAACCTGAAGCCTTTTTCGTCTCTTTGATCGTTTGTACATCCAAGGACCATGAGAACGGAATCTGGGTTGGGCACACTGACCGCTGTTCTTCTTGGATTTGAACTTTGAAATCGAATCGTATGGTTTCCAGCACCAGCTGGCGACTTGGGCCTCGGTGTTCACCATTATTAACTCGACTTTCCCTTTCGCTTTTCGGAAAGCCCGATCAATTAATTAGTAGGTGCCAAATCAGCTTTTCTTTTGCCAAAGGAGAAAATTCTAAAGGTCTAATAGGTTTGTAAAATTGTGCGATCCATATGCTCTCCGCAGATCATGGTAGACACTTGGATTTCTCAGGCTCCAAATACGTTTTGCAGATGATTTGCCGAGCGAAAATACCCAATCCAGAGCTTGTCGCTGGCCGACGAACGAAGGAACAGACATGTTTACCGCGTCCACGTCAGGTTCCAGCCAAAAACAGATGGCGTGCAACTGTGCAAGCCTTTGTGACACGTACACCTGGACGGCTGGACCCTGGGGCTGGGGCCAGACGCCGCGCTTTACGACGACGACGGGTGAGCGAGCAGGGCGCCGGTGCCGGTCGGGCCCGTGCGTGGGGGACATGATTTCCAGACGCGCCCGTGCTGTCCTTGGCCTTGGATCGCCGCGTGCCGCCGCGCCGGTGCCGCTCTTGCTTCCTCGAGATATCTCGCGCGCGTGCCACAGCGCTTTGCTCGCTCCTCCGGTGCTCCGTGCTGCCGCCGTGCAGTTTATGGGACTGCAATAAACATACACTGCACGTAGCAAAAGTTGGGCCAGGCGCGCTGTCCGGCCGCCGCTTGCGTGCCGTGCTGCCGACTGCTATGCATGCGCCCATGCCACCATGCTGCCCATGCCACTCAGTACTCTTGCCGTCTTTGCGCGCTTGGGCTGTGCGGGTAGCGTAAACGTGATGGTGTGATCCGTCCGTTCACGCAGCTGGTGTAAAACCAATCATAGGCTTCGATCCCGACATGCGCGTGCCATGCTGGCGCCATGCTTTCTTTCTATTTTTGTGTGACGAGCACATGTAAAGCTAAGACAATTTCTGGTAAGAGAAACAGCAAACAAAACCTAACAGAAATCCCTTGTCGTCCAGTCCGGTTAGGATACCTGGCTTTCACCCAGGCGACCCGGGTTCAAATCCCGGCAATGGAATGTTTTGTTTTGTTCGTCTTTAATGTTGTTCAAGGCCTTCCTTCAGTTCTTCAAGCTCAATGGAGCCCAATTGTTTCTTGCTTCAGTTGTTGAAGCCCAATAGAGGCGAATTGGAGTTCTTGAAGCCAATTGTTCATTTTTTTTAATGGGCTACAATCACGGCCTGTAAAAAGTTCTAGTTTATCTTTTAAAAAAAATCGTGGTTTCCCTGTTTCTACAATATTAAAAATTGGAGAAGATGATAGCCCCTTTTTTCCCTCCTTAGCTTTTGACTTTTCTCCATGAGTTTAATGGCATGTGGCTGCGGATGGATTACAATGGCATCTTTGCGTACATTTTGCGGGGTTTTCTTGGCACGTGTAATGTGTCAAGATCTTTGCGTACGTACTAACTAAGGCTACTAGACAGGGGGCGCGCGAAGCGCGCCCTATCATTTTTAAAAAAATGGACATGACAATACTGCGGAAGGTGTTAGCAGTATTGCTACGACGACCAAAGTAACATGGAGAAACTTAATGGAGCAGTGGGTGTTGATACGTTTGATCAAGGGATTTCAGACAGACAGAGATAGACTAATTGGAAATGACAATATTACTCACCAATTACTCAACTATATCACTCTCACTTGTATGTAATGGGAGCAATGATTTTATGTATAATCACACAGACACCCACTGCATCAGCAGTAGCACCAGATTAGACTATTAGTGGTCAGTAAAAGAGTTGTAAGGAAATAAAAATAAAATAAAAATAAAATGTATAACAAATATCAAGTCAGCAAATACAACTATTGAGAAGCCCTTGGGTTGGCGGACCACTTGAAAACATTGTGTAGCCTATTCCCCTAAGATCCTTGGTTCGCTGCTAGCAGCCTCTCTGCCAACAGTGAAACAACATATTCGATCGTTATGATTGTATAAAAATATTTGAAAGATTTTATCAAGTTAGCTCAAGGATTCGAACAAATAGTCTCCTAAAATTTATAATATAGTCGACCAGAGTAAAATAGACCAAAATAAATAAAGCCGAGCATAGTATGTGCAACATAGATGTGGATATGAATACAAACATATAATCTCCTATAATTTGCAACATTCATAGTATCTGCTTTCTGCTAAACTGTAACATACTCAATGGGAACCTAACATACAACTACGAAATCAGTTTCAGCAATAATATGATGATAAACAATATTGCGAAACAAGAATATATATTGAAAAATCCAAAAATTTCAAGTTACTGTGGAATAAATCAATTCCAGATCTAGAATGGAAATATGAGAATATTCGTAGCAACACAAGTTGGATGTGATTCCAGACTATATTACCTGCTTCCCTGCCAGTGTACCATGATGCTCTCCCTTCGTGTCTTTCTTGTAAGCATAAGAGATAGTGATTGACCGATTGCATAAGTGTTGGTTGTTCACGGCCCAGAAAACACTGAATAATGCAAAGACAGATTTGCTTGCAATATAAGAAGGCTTTATGAATTAATGCTATGCATGATCTTAGACCATTCAACCTCTAGGATGAACTGATAATAACATCTAAGGCATCGAATGATATTAAGAACACACAAACTGATTTGCATGCAGCGCAAGTACCCTCCGCTGGATAAACAATCTGAAGACACAAGCTAAAGCATATTCCTACTTAAGTCCTGATGTTCAGTCACATATAAGATTTTTGCAGCCTATATAATTTTATTGTATGATAGGCAAATTTGAAACTCTGTCAATCTGAATATTTATGGGCCTTCAGGCTAGGTGAGCAGTTGGTTGCACAGGATCAAGAGTGGCAATCAGGAAGCCTCTTTCTTAATCTCTTATTAAAAAACAACCAACATTTAATTGCCCACTCCACAATGTTGACTTCATCTGATATTTAATCATACCTATTATTTCTATCCTGACTTGATACGCGTACTTTATTTCATAGGTCTGCTGGAGTTGCAAGAATATGCAACCATACAGATATTTTTTGATGATTTTATGCCTCCGACATATGAAAAAAAATCCCTTTTGACATATCTGATCAGAAATTTTATACACATAGGCATTCTCAAAGGCTCCATGAGTTGGTTTTCAAATTCAATCATAAACAGGTAACTCAAGTCATAATCTCAACTGACATTGCCCTACAATACTATCTCCATAGGACAATCAGCTTATTGCCTGCTCAACTAAGGTACTACTCATTCAGAAATATAGGAGAAAAAGTTTTTTTCACACTGAACTAACTACGAAAAGTTCCTAAAAAACTGACATTTGGACAGTAGGATATCAATAAGTGCAGTTCAGCCAGAGCATATGCATTCATGCAAATAGTCAAGTGATGGTGTACTGCGAGCTTCAAAATCACTACAGGTGCACAAGGTTTAGAAAGTAATGTAGAAAGGACAAAGGGTACAAAATTTACCTTTTTAAAGATATTGGCCTGTACATGAACCTTTTGGTTCAACAAATTGTTGCCCATGGAAGCACAAGTCACTGCATAAATTGAGAGGACATAAAAACAGAACCAGTACTCAGTAAGCTATATCAAATTGAGAAAAACTCAATTGGAGGGGGTGAAGGAAAAAATGGTTGCTGTATCGCCGTATTTGCTTTAAGAAATGTATGTTTGCAAAGAATTGAAACGGCATATACTGACAAATAAATATACCCATTTGCAAAATCATGTAAAATAGTCCTAAATTTATTAAAAAAAAATAGTTGAAGCTAAGTTAAGCCAAATGGATGGAATTCACCAGTACTTCTCTATTTATTTAATGACTAAGTAAAAGCAGACATTGGCTTCAAGAATCAACATTTCAGTAGAAATTAGAGTGATATCATATGAAGGGTAACCTGCGCAATGGATCTTCAGTTAGTTGGACCTCCTGATTTTTCATTACGCCTTTATCTGTTTGCTTGAATGTCTCGAAAAGCTCATCTCTGATGGAAATGATCTAATGTAAAAAATGCAGAGCAAACCGTCACACGGTTTTTTATAGTGAGCACAGTAGTAAAACTAACTTAAAAATTTTATAATTCCATTTTATTTTCAGTTATAAGGTAGGAGTTCACAGCTAAAATGGACCAACTTGCAGCAATGCTCTCTAAATTCAATGATTCGCACAAAACTTGAATATTCAAAAGTTATGTATACCACTACAATAGAATGAACAAACATTTCTGAGATTTCCATTGAAATCAAATAGCATAATTGTGTTTTGATGTACCTTATCTTTCATGTGCTGCCAAGTGCCCATGGTGAGGGTTTTGTGGTAGACGATCTGGAGCAGCCGGTGAGCTGGTTGGGCACCTCGGTTGCCTGCTCACCATTCTGCCTCACCGCACCCGTCCGCACAGGCGCACACCATCTTCACTTATGTCGCCGTCTTGCTCATCCCCCGGCTCGAATCTGAGTCACAAAAGAGAGAGAATACTGGAGAAGAGATGAGAATGGGACGGGAGGGATAAAGGGGTAAAAAGAGAGGCCACGAGTGACCCACCAACCTCGGCGTCCACACGAATGCGTCGATCTTGCCTGGTGAAGAGCGGATCTGGCAGTCTCCCCTGGTCGCCCCGTGCGTGAGCATGACGCCACACGGGAGCTCAAGGCCGCGCCGCCGTACCAGAGGTGAGCACATGGCAACCAGGAGAGGGACGACGGTGGCGCGAAGAGAGAGCGAGGGGAGGTTGGAGGCATCGATCTGCTGGCGAGCAGCGAGGGACTGCGGCAGTGACGGCGATAGGGAGAAAACAGAATGGAGGGATGTGATGCGAGGGAGAGAGCTAGGGTTTGGAATGGGAACGCGGATGAGCAGCGACGGGCTGCAGCAGCCGCGACACGGCGGCGGCGGCAGCGGCAAGGGGATGAGGGAATGGAGGGAGGCGACGAAGGGGAGAGAGCTAGGGTTCGATTGGGAAGGCTCTGTTCAAAGTGGATTGCGGGTTGATTTCAATAAAGTGGAAGGGTTTTTCTGCAAAATGACATAAAAGAGGGACGTGGCCTCACCGTTTTTTGCGACGTCGTCCCGAAATCGCGTGGAGCGCTCCTGAGGGGGTGAATCCCCGCAGTCTTTAACAACTGTGATTACCTAACAAAAACACTATTCAGTGTAACTTTTTCACCATTCATTAACTTTTCATTATTCACCTCCCTCATAAAACACGCTTGTCGGGTCCCTGTAAAAGGGGTACCCCAACTTAGGCCCAAAACTACTCAATAACAAGGCCCACCAACGAAGTTAGCTGGCTCCGTAGCCCAGCAAAGGCCCATCGCGACAAACGCCACCGCGGCGCTTGCCCCGCTTGAAGACCCTCGAGCGGGGAGATCCGTGATGATCGAGCCCAGCCAAGCTCAAGGGGGACGTTCACCCTCGAGCTGGCGCTTTCCGTCACGTTCGAGGCTCGGCCGCGAGGCTCGAGGGAGACGTTCACCCTCGAGCCGGCGTTTCCGTCACGTTCGAGGCCCAGTAAGCTCGAGCTTGCGGACCAAGCTCGAGCCTGCTACGCCGGGAACGGCGCCCGAGACTCTGCGACCATCAACACCAATCATAAATGACCCCCCTTCGGCCAAAAAGAAGGACTCACTATGCCACGCCACCGCCCATGCTGCAGAAAGGACATCGGTCAAATCCACCAGGCGTGGTGGATTCGGATCTGACACTGCATAGGCCGGTCCTGGCAACGGCATTGTGCCAACCACTCCTTTGACTTTGCTTGCTTCGGATGCGCTATCATCCTCGATGGCAACCCTCGAAGGAAACTACGGAGCTTCGATACGGGCGCCGTACTCAAGTTGCCACCCTCGAAGTCCTGATCTGTCGCAAGAAGAACATCACATCAACCACTGCCATGTCGTCAGCCGGAGTTGGAAGGCGCGATTCCCGATCGCATCGTGCGCGGCATGGGCAGCACAGTACACTTAGCACGTCTGCGCCACGAATGCATGTACTCTCACGCCCTCCCTCTTATGCCTATAAAAGGGGAAGGGAAGCCCATGCAAAAGGGCAAGTGACAGCAGGTTGACACCACAGAACACATACAAACACACTTAGCCACCAAAAAGCTCAGGGACTTTGGAGCTCACCTCCTTCTCCCATCTTGCTTGTAAACCCCTACTACGAGCAATACGAAACTGGTGCTCGGCACCACTGCTGGACGTACGGCCCCGTGGCCGGAACCAGGATAAAAACCCTCGTCTCTCACCCGCCATCGGGGCAACGAGTGGATTAGCACCGCAATCACTTGTTTGTGCCGGTGTGACCAAATCAGGCACCGACAACGCTTCTCCGCAAGTGCTACAGTGTCTTTTACCTCAATCTGAACACAACCTAACAGATAAAGCAATTTCCAAGTTTGAAAGTGTATTTGCGATTTTTATATACGTTGTTAGTACATAAAGACACCTAATTTATTAGATATAACTGTATTCGTGGTGAAGTTACATCAAATGAACCTTTGTGTTGTGATGCCAACTGTATCAGCAGTATGAATTTTATTATGGTCCTTCAACATATACGAATACAAAAGATAAGATAATTAGAATAAAGCTAACTGGGGATTTTCTACCAATTTAGACTAGAAATTAAAATTGGTATGATCTCTTCTGCAAACCTCTCTGATAGTAAAAAAAAAAAAGAGGGATGAAATGTTAGCACCTCTTAATTGCCCTTGATTTCCGATCCAGTGGCTGAGAACGTGAGAACAGCTGAGCTATGCAGCAGGCCAGCACAGCACAGCGTCAGCTTATCCCCCTCGCCGCGGCCCTCCCTATCCAAAGCGCTGAGCCGCTCGCTCCATCAGCGCACGCCGAAGCATGGCGCTCTCCGTCTCCTCCCTCGCCGCCGCCCTCTCCCACCTCTCCCTCCCCTCCACTTCCAAGCCGCACCAGGCCTCTCTCATCCGTATCCACCCGTCGTCCTCTCGCCGGGCCGTCAGCCTCGCGCTCCGCGCCTCCGCGGCCGAGGCAGCCGAGCCGGACCTGCCCGCGGAGGAGGTGGTGGCCGTCGAGGAGGAGGCCGGGGAGGATGCGCTGTCGGGCGTCGCGCTGCGGAAATACGTCAAGAAGCGGCTTCCGGGAGGCTTTGCGGCGCAGCGGATCACCGCCACGGGCCGCCGCAAGACGGCCATCGCCCGCGTCGTGCTCCAGGAGGGCACCGGCAAGGTCTTCATCAACTTCCGCGACGCTAAGGTGTGACTCAATACAGGCGATTCACTCGCTGATTTCGCCATTGTGGCACCATTTCTGCATTTCGTTGTTCGACCCGCGCTGCAATCAGTAGAACCGTCCTACAATTGGTTTGCACCAAACGCCATTAAATTTCAGATAACGATCTAAGGTGGAGTTGTACCGTGTAGACAAGACAGTGCTGCAAATGTTCAGTACCAATGTCTGTCCATGTGCCAATTAGTACTAAGAAATCTGAAAGAAGTCTTGTTAGAACCGTAAGTGGCAAACTTTCAGTAAAAAAGAAAAAAAAAAGGAATTAAGCAACAATTTGAAGGAGAAGTACGAGACAAAAGGCGTGTATGGCTTGTCATGTGTTCAAAACTATAACTATGGATATTTTGATATTTTCACCAAGCATGGTGATGGTTTAACACTAGGCTTTGGCTTTGTGTGATGTTGCTACTACATGCATGGACTTGTGATGAACTTTTGCCATTTCCTAGATTAATTTTGTCAAGCCAACGGCTCGGAATTGTGCTAATTATTGGCCAAGCGCATCATGCATATGAGACTTGAATATAATACCACTCCATATCTAAAAACAAGACTGAAATCAATTTATGCACAGAAGTTTTGGTGGGTATAAACTTTGCTACCACATTCCTAGTGTTACTTCCTCTAAAAGGAGGGTCATCTCGCCAGGTTAATATACTTATTGGCCTGCTTTTCAATCTGTTTTACAAGAAGCTTTGTTGCTCTGTACATTGCCTTTGTTGGTATTGTCAGTTTCATAGGCAGCTGTTTTTGGGCTTGGTTGTCGTAAGGTGAATCTGATTTCTAGTTTTCCAGTGCTAGGATGTAGGCATTGTTCTTTGTCAACAATTTCTGAATTCCATTTTTCATTTGATTAAGGACTGTATATACTGGATCTTATCATGGTATGAACTATGGTCACAGATTTGTGCAAACTCAGCACTGTTAATCTGATCCTTTCTGTCCTGTACTGGATTACGTCAGTTTCATGAAAGCATTTACCTTGCAGTGATGATCTGCAGCTGGGACAGATAATCTTAATTGTGGTGTCAGTTTTTAATAATGTAGTACATGCCTCAAGGTTTAAAGATCACTGAAAGACCCTGGAGATTTATTTGAATTAGCCACTTTTTTGTCAAGCGGGTTCATATAGCACATGTATCAATGTTAATTGAAAGCACAATTTCAATCAAGTCAACTGGTTAAGTTGAAGAATCATGTTTGATTCACTGTATTTTGCTGAAGTTTTTCAAAATATGCAGGAGTATTTGCAGGGAAACCCAATGTGGATGGAGTACTGTAAGGTCCCCTTGGCGACTCTTGGGTTTGAGAACAACTACGACGTCTTTGTCAAAGTTCATGGGGGTGGACTGTCAGGCCAGGCCCAGGCAATTTGCCTTGGCGTCGCCCGTGCGCTGGTGAAGATCAGCACTGCCAACAAGGTTCCTCTGAGATCAGAAGGTTTGCTGACGAGAGACACACGTATTGTTGAAAGGAAGAAGGCTGGTCTCAAGAAGGCCCGCAAGCGCCCCCAGTTCTCAAAGCGTTAGAGGGTGCTCAATTGATCTCACAGTTTTTTCAGTTTCTTCTTTAACCGTTCAGAAAGCCCTTCTGTATCATTTACTGTGCAAATTCTGTGATGGACGCCACATATCTGTAATAGTCGATTATTGAAAGCAGTTTTCCTGAAATCATTCTCCAAGTTTCAGAAGTTCAGCTAACTATACTTGTTGCACGGTTCAAATCGCAATGTCATGGAAATATATGACCCGCGTGTGTTTTCATCAAACAACCTAAGCCTTTTTATTTTTCAGGTTGAAAATAGTATCGTTGTCATTGGCTCATACAATTGGTCTGAACGTTTTTTTTTTGTGGGTAATTGGTCTGAACGTTGGATCATGATCCTCCTGTGATTGTAGTCACGCCACAGTCGCTGTGACTGAACTAGAACACGCCACAATTAGCTTAGTGCTATAATTCTGCTAGTACAGAAAAAGAAAACCAAAGTGCTCGTGTGCCGCAAAGTGCAAACCGATCGAGCCGCCCATCCCAACTCGCACACGGCCCAACCCAACCCAGCGCACCTTTTTGCCCATCACCGCCGAAGCCAACCGGCCCGAGTGGCCGCCCCACCCTCCCGTCCCCACTTCCGGCGGACTCCCCAGCACAGCTCCGGCGGCGATGCCGTCGTCGTCGTCGCTGATCCAAGGCATCTCCATCTCCGTCTCCGACGACGACGAGGTCACCGGGAAGGTGCGCGTCCGCGTCCGGCGCAAGCGCTCCCGCGGCCCCGCTTCCGCACGCCGCCGCCGCTTCCTCTTCCGCACCGTGCGGCTGGGCGTGCCGCTCCTCCTGGCCGCCCTCGCCGTCTCCCTCCTCCTCTACGAGTCCTACCACATCACACCTTCCCACTCGTCCACTCTGCCTCCGCCATCCTTCGCGGACTTCCGCCACCTCTCCCGCGCCGCTGATGGCCCCAGGAAGTGTAAGCCCATGCTCGATCCTTCAAAGTTTAAACCCGTGATTCCTGTGGGTAGAACCTCGTCTTATTTTAATTAGGGCCTTATTTATCTGGTATTTCTAATTCGGGAATACACGGTGGCGTGACTAGTATTATAATGCGATGCTCAGTTCGTTCAGTGTAGTGGTTTTATTATTAGGACACGAATGTGCAGACTGGCTTAGAATTTGTTTTATATCGAGATGTACTCTTTGTTCTTAGCATGCGTGATATGATCTGATTATTTGCTCCTAGTCTTCACTGCATAGTATCCCTGGCGATCTGTAAATGCAGTGTTCTTACATTGAGGATTTGAGCATAATTTGAGGCGTGCGTCTTCTTTTAATCAAAGCAGGGGGCAATCTGACCCTTAATGTCAAGTTTGTATTTTTTTAATAAGCAAGTTTGTATTTAAAAAAAAGGGATTTTGGGCATAAACAACCTCAGTTGTATTTCCTCTTGAGCCTGTGGAAAGAACTTAGTTTTAGTACTGCTGTGTAGCCAATGCTGATTGACTACACTAGGCCGGAGAGGAATTTACAATGCAGTACTATTTTAACCAGTAGGAGCAAATCAAAACTATACTATGCTATTTGTTGAGCACTTGCTCACATGCTTTAGTCCTTCTAGTTGTAGTTGAATTTTTCTTTCTTTTTCTTGTGCATTCCTTCCATGGACTTGTAGAATTTCAACACAAGAACTAAGACATGTACTCTGCTCATAAATTAAACGTTTTTGCATTGACAGCATGCTTAAAGTTTCTTGATCCTGAGAAGCTTCAAAACCTGGAGCTTCCAGAAATTCCTGAAACTAATATGACAGTCAAGGAAGTTGTGTACAGATCAAGTCTGCTCCATATCAAAGATGATGTACTGACAGAGAGTTCACGGTTTAACTCGTTCACAGGATACCAGACGCTGACTGAAAGAGAAGAAAGCTTCAAGGTTAAATTTTCAGAATTTTTACTTCATTGAGTTTTTTAAAATCTTCCGACATGTTCTAGTGGCACTGTACTTCAAGATGTTGTAGTTGCCATGACGCTTTTCCATTCATTTCATAATATGTAGATATCAGGTATTCAGGTCATACTTCTCCTTATTCCCATTGGGCAACCCACAAACACAAAGTATATATTTTATGGTCTACATTTTAAAATTGTTCAAATTATATTGTTTTATTACATGCGATTCTCATGTAGTGTTACTGACGTTTACAGATCAAGGAAAGTGTGACAGTTCATTGTGGCTTCTATGATGAGAATGGAGGGTTCCGAGTTTCTTCGGTTGACAAAGAATATATGAGATATTGCGAAGTAGTTGTGGCAACATGTGCATTCGGCGGAGGTGATGACCTTCACCAGCCAATTGGGATGACAGAAAAAACTATCAGAAAGGTCGGCGATTATTCTTGTGGTGGATGTTAATGTCTTAATAATATTCTTTCCTTTTACTGAGAGATGCTTGCCATTCTTTTATAGGTTTGCTATGTAGCCTTCTGGGATGAAGTCACTCAAGGGGCACAAGAGGAGGAAGGCAACAAGATTGGCGAAGACAACATGATTGGCCTATGGAGGATCATTATTGTTAAAGATCTTCCTTTCTCAGATCAACGGTTGAATGGGAAAATTCCTAAGGTAAAATTGGAAAGTTTGTAGCTCCACTCTTGTTTGATGTAGATAAAAATGTGCAGTGTTTTGATGTTCTCTTTTAGATCTTCACCTGCTGGTATTCCTGAACAAGTGAAAAGCGACACACATACTTGTCTCAAAGTTTCTATACATCTGCGTACAATCTCGGTGTAGGTTATCATTTCCAACAAGCTGACTTCTGTTTTGGTGATTGTTCCTCATCAGCTGATAAGCCATCGCCTTTTCCCCATGGCACGATACTCAATCTGGGTAGATTCAAAATCTCAGTTCCGGAGAGATCCATTGGGAGTCCTTGAAGCTCTTCTGTGGCGTTCAAACTCTTCTTTAGCATTATCTGATCATGGAGCTCGGAGTAGCCTGTATGACGAGGCAAAAGCAATTGTTAAGAAACACAAAGCAACCCCAGAAGAAGTCGAAGTACAGTTGGATCAGTACCGGCAGGATGGCATTCCTGATGAGAAAAGATTCAACGGCAAGAAAGGTGTGTTTCTAGTCTCAACATGCATACCATTGCAATTATGTCTTCTTTTCCCCCTTGCATATTAGTTCACTTCCATTTTTTTTTTCTGCTTGCATTACGTTCCTAACTTCCTATTAGTGCTCTTGCTAATAGTTCACTTTCACAATTCTTGCCCCACGTTTATGTTTGTTGACTTGTTTGGTGTCCATAGTTTACATATCCATGTATTTCCTCATGGCATCATCCTTCATTCTGTTTCTTAATTGCTAAAAATTTCTCAAAGTTATTCCTTATTAGTGCCCTCGCTATTATGCAGCATAGATAATTTGCATTTTATCTCCTCAAGTTAACAATCATGGTACTGACAGCTAACCCTAGCAATCAGGAACTTGGGCTACTGAACCTCTCTCTGCAGCACTTTGTTGTCATAAATGAAATAACATCATCCATGGCTGTGAGCAGTCGTGCTAGGGTGTTCATCAGATACTGCGCAATACAAGTGTACAACTGCTAGCTGTAGTTGTGCAAAAGGCACAAGTAATAAAGTTGTCCAGTAGCATGCGTTTAGCATAAAAGCGAGCTCCTTTTCTGTCCCTGAACCAGTGATACAGAGGAGAGGGCCTCGGCCGCATTCCACAGCCCCCATCAACCCCACATGTGTGCTGGGGTAGTAGAACCGGAACCACTGACAAAGCAAAGCCTAACATAATGCTTCTGCTTCCCATCAGAATTCAGATCATGCATATACTTTCCAGTGGTGGTCCTCGACAGGCCGTTTAATTGTAGTAACCGACCCTATTCTGTTGTTGCCTTTTACAGCTCTCGCAGAAGCTTCAGTGATCGTGAGGGATCACGCCCCCTCGACCAACCTCTTCATGTGCCTGTGGTTCAACGAGGTGGTGAGGTTCACGTCCCGGGATCAGCTGAGCTTCCCCTACGTCCTGCGGCGCCTGAGGCCGCCGGGCGTTCACCTGTTCCCGGTGTGCGCGCGCAAGGACCTGGTGAACAGCTTCGGGCACCGGCGCAAGGTGAAGCCGCTCGTCAAGGACGCGAGATGAGCCAGCCATCTGGATGGATGGACTCTGCTGGTGCATGGGATCGATCAACCTACCTGACTAGCTAGAATGTTGGAGATAACAAACAGTCTAGGGGATGCTGACGCAAGTGTAATTACAGTCAGAGAGCTGCTGTCGAAGTAGTGCAGTGTAGCGTAGGGCAGAGAAGTTCGATGCGGCTGGCGACGTGTTTGTGCCGCGTTGTTTCAGGCAAAGCCGGCCTGAACCTTTTGCCATTCTTCTTGGTGATGAAGAATAGAAGAAGAATTCATCCCCAAAGGTCCGGTCCTTCATGGCAGGCATGTCGACACTCGTAGAACAGCAGAATTAGCCTCGTGGCGGTAACCAACGGCGTGATCGATCGATTCTCACTCTCTCATCAGTCCTGGCTTTCAGTTTCAGGCCACCCTCCGTCTGTCCGTGGAGTTACTCCATATCATTCAGAGCAATAATTCGGCGCGTACAACCACGTACCAACCAAGAGTCCAGACATCCACTCTCGTCTCTGCGACTGTGCCCGACACAAGCGAAAGCGACACAGAGAGAGTGCGGCGCATGCATGCCACTGCGCTCGTCGCCGTGCGTATCCCCGTGCTCGCCTCATTTA
This sequence comes from Digitaria exilis, assembly GCA_015342445.1. Classification (NCBI taxonomy): domain Eukaryota; kingdom Viridiplantae; phylum Streptophyta; class Magnoliopsida; order Poales; family Poaceae; genus Digitaria; species Digitaria exilis. Next base: position 968,109 of record JACEFO010001754.1, on the reverse strand, counting down.
CTCCGGCGCTGACGCCGTCGGCTCGTTCGAACGGGCGAAAATGAAACAGAGGCGTTCGCGCCCTCGGCGTGCGCGAGCGCGACGCGGCTGCAGAAGAGACGAGGGACTCACTCAGGGTGGGATGCGTAACCCGCGCGAGCACTGGAGCTGGAGGAGGAAGGGGTCGTTGCGACGGTTGGTAGCCATGAATGGCACTGGCAAGGCTGCTATCTGTCGAGACGGCAGAGCGGGAGCCGAGCGCCCGAGCGGCGAGCCATGCTAGGACAGGTGCAGTGGGAGTGCAGCCGGTTTTTGTTGCGGAGCGGGGGCAGCAGCGCCCCTCGCCACGCCAGCAGGGAGACGTCTCGCTCTCGCTCGTCGCCGTGCACCACCGATCGGAGAACTCAGGGTGGGGGATCGCTGTCGTGGCGAGCTCGGGTCCAGTCCAGGGGCGCGCGTGAGCTCAAGTACGTACTCGGCTGGTCGCTCATTGACTCCACTCCGAAACATTCTGATCGGGAGGCCAGTTGCAACTTGCAAGCAACACTGTTGGCAGTGCTGATCTTCACCAACTATTCACTATTCATTTCAACTTTTCACTATTCATTCCAACTTTTCACTATTCCTTCCTCACAAAACACGTTTCCCAACGAATGCTACAGTGTTTTTCTTATGATACAGTGTTTTTTCCTACAATCTAAACACCTAGTGGCGTTGACGCGCGAGTACTCATCATCATCTACTGCTACAGCTACAGGGCAGCTGGCTCAAGGGAGAAAGTCCGCCACGCACACGCACTGACGCACACGTCCACGCTCGTAGGCTCCGCCGCCGCCGAATCCAATGCCACTTTAGAAAGTTCTCTCGGACCGTGCCGAGTGCGCTACGAATCCAAGGCCTGAATCCGAAGTCCAAGCCCACGCGTGCGCGGGCACACAGCAGCGCACGGAGGGATCACGCTAATCCATCGACGTGCACCCGTCTTTCCGGCCAAAAGACAGCTGAAACCCGGGAGCTTTTTATTTTCCTCCTCTCCACTTTCGCTTTGCCCTCACTCCTCCGATAACTTTTAGGCGAAGTGTAGTAGTAGAGCAGGGAGTAGCGTATCTCAGTACCAGTCGTAAGAATCTTGGACGCGGAGGCCTTTCGTTTTACGCTTCCCTTTGGCCTTTTCTGCCGTAGACCTTTCCCCTTTGATCTCTTGACCGTCTCCAATGTTAAAGATCGCCTTGCCGCACGTACTCCTACTAGGCAGCAGCAGCACTGCCCGGCCGTGCTTTCGCCGGGAGTCGTGAGCCCGCGATTCCCGGCCGGAGCGCGAGAGATGTTCTACTTGTTCTGTTCCCTGTTGAGATTAGTCGTCGCTGATTTGCTCTGCTCGCTTTGAAGTAAGCGAGTGTGTGTTGGTAATTGTGATGGGCTTGGACTTTTTCTGTCAAGACTATGGTTTTCTGCGTCGGGTGGATATTCTTCTCTGGCTGACATGCCTTCTCTTCCTAAGTAGGAGTACAGTAGTTTCACTAGAGGTAGTAGGCGATTTAGCCGTGATCTTGACTCTTTAAGCTCCCTCAAGATCCGGCAAACTCGGTGATGGTATTGTTGCTAAAACGATCCGATCCACGGCCAGCTGCTCCGCGAGTGTCAGCGAGTCTGCAAAGGCTGACAGCTCAAGTCTGAACAAAAGGTGAAGAAAGAATCAAAGAATATTACAGTGTCGAGCTGGTGGATGATAACCAAGGGTCGATACCGCATTACCGTTAGTCAGGACTTGTTTAGATGAAAAAGTTGATAGAAAGTTAAAGGTGTAAATAGTGTATTCGTAACCAGTGAGAGAAGATGTGACTCGATGTGACTGGAAAGTTTGTGAAAATTAGTAAACTAAACAAGGCCTGAGGTGGACTGGTGATCAATCAATCATCATCCGCCGTGGACCTGTGGATGCAACTACGCCAGCGGCGCATCGGATCCGCTTTTCCTTTTGACCTCGCAATAAAGAACGCGAGCACAGCAGCGGCTCGCAGGCCTAGACAGACAGACAGACCTTGTGGCGTCCCTGACGGATGGATGGATGGATCGGAAGGATCGGACGTCGCCGGCCTCGGCGAGGCGTTTGTGCGCAGCCGCATGGCACATGCATGTTTCCGGGTCTCAAGAAGATCCATGCAATCCAAAGCGAAAGCCGAAAGAGTTTAGTTCAAAACATCTTTTCAACTTTACAATTCATCCCTCTCAGAAAACACGCTTTTTAGAAAAGTTTCACTTCAATTCTCTTCAACTTTTCTATTCATCCTCTCATAAAACACGCCTCTCAGAAAAAGATATTTTCACCTCAATCTAACTAAACACAGCCTAGGATTGTCTAGTCTTCTCCATGTGACGCTTGACATGGAGAATCAAGATTCCGAGCCCCCATCACACGCTGCTAAGTCGGATGTCTGTCTCACAATCTTGTATTCTTGTTATCCAAATCTCCAATGTTACCCTTTTTTTCTTTTTTCAGGCTAATTCTACAAGAACAAAATGTGCTACTGCACCATGCCATGTATTCCCTCCGTCTAAAAAAACAGGATAGTTTTAAGAGTTGGGCACTGGAATTAAAAAGAAGTAGTAGAGAGCCCACCGAAAACAGAGATGAATAAATGAGGAGAGATATAGAGATAGAGTTACTAGAATTACTCATATTTTTTTGATAAAAATTAGACTCTAACTAAACTTTTGAGACGGAGGGAGTACATTGCAACTGAAATCATCCTTAAATATCACCGACATGTGGCCCTCCGAACTCCGTAAGCTTCGACTCGGTTGACTGGACGGTGACGAATGGCGATCAGTTTGTCGGAGTGGTAGCAGGAAGGGCAACGTGAACGGGCACTCAGGTTCATGGTGCGTTGCGGTGCGCCACTAATCATGTGCCGCGCCGGGCCGGGTGATCACTGATCAATCAATCAGATCACTCATGGATAGACGTGGACAAGCCATGTGGCGGCCAGTAAAAACATGTGGGGCCCACAGGAAGGACTAGCAAGGAGGTCACTGCGATGAGGAGGGCAAAGCTGGCTGACCTGCGAGAAGCTGGCAATGGAGGCCAGCGCCCAGCCAGGGTTACCCAAACCGGTCCGGTAGTTCGTACCGCCGGCCGGCGGTAACGGTATACCGGACCGGTTTGACCGGTAACTGGTGGAAACCGGTTGAATTCAAATTTTGAATTCAAATCCCCCGTGCAATCGGTTTTTTTCGGTAAACCGCTCGAATTGACCGGTAACCGACCGGTTTGACCGGTATACCGACCGGTTTGTTGGCAAACCGGCCAAATTCAAATTTTGAGTTCAAATCCCCCGTGTGGCCGGTTTGGAACGGTATACCGGACCGGTTTGACCGGTTCCCGGCCGGTTTGAGCGGTATACCGGACCGGTTTGACCGGTTACCGGTCAAACCGGTCCGGTTACCGGTACTACCAGGGCGGTTAGCCGGCTCGCGCGGCGGTTACGGCGGCCGGCCACTGTTTTTTCTTTTTCTTTTTTTATTTAACTTGTATTTCGCGAAAAAAATAGCAAACGACCAAATATTTGAGAAATTTTGACACCAATAGATCCAGCACACCATGAAGTATTTTTAAGAATTTTTATCCAATTTTTCGAATTTTTAAATTCAAATTTGAAATTTTTGAATTTGACCGGTTTCAAACCGCCCCGAACCGCTACCGGTCCGAGACGGTTCGACCGAAAACCGCGGATACCGGACCGGTTCCCGCGGTTTTTTTAACCCTGCGCCCAGCGGGCCTTCTTCCCTCCCCATGGCATGGCAGCGATAAGGGAGGGAGACAGGCAGTCGGCAGACTGCTCAAATTTGTCGCGGTGTGGATTAAGCTGGCTTGTCTCTATTACTAGCACTTTAGCAGGGAGGACTGGTACTAAACCAAATTACTCCACTACAGTAGCTGCTTGCCAATTGGCTAAAAAACAGCATGTTTTTGTTTTTGGGATGCCATGAGATTCATGCATCAACCCGACCGAGAGAGACCATGGGCACACGACTAGACGTACACCTGCCTGCCGTTGTCCCACTGCGTTTGGCAACAGCTATGGAGCATAATGTGCTTCTAGTATTGTACTATGCGAGCACACATAGATAATGCGCTAGTTCAGGAATGCCAATGTGGGAATTTGCTAGGATGCAATAGAAAAGCCACCGAAGAATTACTGGCCGATTCTAGTAAGATTTTAGGATTTAGGAACTGTATTTTTAATGGCTCAATTACATTTTGGCTCTCGGTTTGACTTGGTATGCCAATGTGGAAATTTTGATTAGTAGAATAGTTATGCTGCCTCATAGAAAGCTAAGTAACGGTTCACAACCATCCATGCCTGTACATATAACATATTTCTTTTTGCAATTACTTACTATATTCTCTTTTAGTAATCCTATATTCAAAACCTCAATATTCACAAATGATAGTCCTATTTTCTATATCAATAAATCGCATCAGCATAAATATCATAAGCAAGACCAAACTAAAAAACCTTGTGCTTGGTTGATTTTTTATCATTATGCCAAGATGAAACGGGACCAAAAAGAGAATGGGGGCGAGTATTGAACAATTAATTAGCAGTGAAGAAAAATGACACGTTGCGTAACCATTTTCCCGATCTTAAAAAAAAGAACCATTTCCCCTTTGGTCGATTTGCTTATATATGCTAAAAAAGAAAAGAAAAGTGTGTTCTTCTTTCAGTAATTTTCGTCGTAGAAACACACATCTGCTGCATACGCACGCACTACGCAGACAGTCCACACACAATCACCAAAAAGCCCCAGCCTTTTTCATCCTTTCCGCTGTCCCCCTTTCCCCTCCTGCGCTACACCTGCCTGACCTACCCTGCCCACGCCATGCCACGCCACGCCACCGCCACGCCCCGGCCCGACGCGGCGGCCGGAGCAGAGCACCGAACGGAACCGGGCGCCCAAGCAACAACGGCTCGCGGCCACGGAGAAGGCGAAATTCCCCGTGACAAGCGAGCGCCTCCCCGCAGCAGAGGACAAGTGCTCGCGCCTCCCCCATCGCCTGCTTTTCATGGCCAAAGGCGGCGAGGAGGCTCAGGCGGATCAGGGACGACAACGAGCGGACGAGAGGGAACGGGACAGGTGCAGCCAGCCACGCACGGCCGGCCGGCTGGACCCTCCTTTACCCCCCCTGCCTTTCGACCCTTTTGAGGCCGAACCCCATCTTTTCTTCCATTCTTTTGGGTCCCTGCTTGTGTTACCCTAAACTAGGGTTAGACAAGCTTTCTTTCGCACAAACGCGGCCTTGTCTTTAACGGCTGTTTTGTCTTTGCCGTAGGGCCTAGAGAGGTCTACCACTACGAGTAAGCATTTCTTTGTTTCGCGTCAATCCATTTGGTAGGATCGTAGGAGACTTGAGTGGTGTGTGTGCTGCTGTACTGTACTGTAGGAAGAGTACTTCTAGATGCAGTCACTTTAGGAGCCAAATGGCATATTTGCTCTGGTTTTCCTCTCTAGTGGTGATTTCTTATTCAGAATCTATGTCTGCACTGCAATGCGCGTCTTATTTTCTAGAGTTGTTTGGAACGCAAATTGTTTTAGAAAACTGCACTTTCTTTCTGTAAAAAGTGGGAGTGTAAAAAGGTCAGGGTGTCGCTTGAGTCACTCATGCAACATCAGCACCGCTGAGAAAAACCGACCATTCAGCAAATTTCAGTTTCCACGTTACTGCTAGTACCTTCATGTTTCCAAGCTGTAGTTGTGAATATTTTGTGATGTGCCATCAAGTTTCGTGTCTGCTCTGAAAACTTCAAACTTTTGCTGAAAGGGTCTCATTCAATGTTACTATGTCAGGCCTGCATCTTCCAAGGATAGGTGACGTGGGTTTCGTTACTTTACCGGTTAATGGAGCATCTGAGTTCTGAGCTTATTGCTTAACTGCTCCCGTTTCATGTGCTGGCTGCCACTGTCGCCCCTCACTAACGTCATAAATCAATCTCATCTGGATGGGGTCATGGGGGTGACATTGCAAGGCAGAGATCTTTTTTTTTCTTCTTTCTTTTTCTGATAATGAACACAGAGATTTGAAGTGCTCATGTCAGATAGATCTAGAAACCTACCTGAACCATTAACAACTCCAAAGTACATTGTCCACTGCCACAACGCCAGCATCAACCACCAAGATTAAGCAACCTCACACAGTATCTCAAAACGGAATACATGTTAAGATATCCTAATGCTTTTGGCTTGTTTGTCATCGTTTGGTGTGCACATCACTCACCAACCGCTGCTACTACTGTATCCTGAAAGTGTCTCGCGCATGTTTGGTAGGCAACGTGCTAGCACTAGTAGTTTATTTAAGTATTTTCGATGTTTTGTCAGTTTGGTAAACACTGGGCTTGGCTCTGTTAGGCTCGCGCTAATAAGATACTTCCGTAATCTCGCTCCCACCACATGTCTGATGTCTCAGGACCCCAAAGCTGTTACTGTATCAGAGTTGGGGTAGAAAGCCTGATTATTACGGCACAAATTACCAGGTTGGTTGAAAAGGCTCCCCTTTTCCTTACCCTAGTTTCTCCAGCTGCAAAAACCAAAGAAAACCGGGAGGAGGGTTTTCTGGCCTGGGCATGTGGAAAAGGTGCAGTGGTTAACCTATTCATCCATCACAGCAAGGAACCCCAGGGAGAGGGATAAAAGGCGCGTGTGGCATTTTCACGAGATGTCACAGTCAACGGCCTTTTTGCAGGCCCGCCACTAGCGTGTCATTGGTGCTTGCTTGTGCTGAGTATATATAGAGTACACAATACACAGATGCAGAGCAGTTGGAGAGAGAGAAAGGGAGAGGACTTTGCTCTACGTTTCCCTGTCCAAATGGCTGATTAGTTCTTGACCTGAAGAGTGAAGGGTAGCGGCGGCTGTAGGGCGGCATTCGTTGGTGTGGACAGAGCTGGGTTCCTTGGAGCTTTGCGTGACTTCAGAACACGCCATTTCTTCGTTCTTGGGGTCGTTTGGAGTTTCTTGCTTGATTTTGGCTCCTTCCCTCCTCAATTCTGAGCTCTGCGCTGCGACAAATCTCTGTATGTAATTTCGTGCTCATATGTCTCCATCATCTTCTTTCTCCATCGTGGCTACAACCGCGCATGCTCTTCGAGGTCTTGTTGATTAGACTGGTCTGGTTTGCGTTTTTGCAGCCAGTTCATAGTTCCTGATTGGTTCTTGAGCTGTGCGGAGCAATGGAGGTCGAGGCACCGGAGAAGGGACACAGAGCTTTTGCCAAGCCTCTGAAATCTTTCGGTTCTTCAGAGCAGCACAGGCGATCCAAGAGGTTTGTGTCTGCAACTGCAATTTCTGCAAAATTTTCCCCCCTTCTCTTGTGGTTCTGCCGGCAAGGACGCTCAAAATGTGATTAAACGGTTTCTGAATTGCAGTTATTTCGATGATATATATGCTTCAGATGCTTCGCGCTATTCAGACAAAACCATTGTTTTGCCTCAGCCGGTAAAAATCCCCACTGTTCTGTTCACCATTATCACAGTATTGTTCAGAGAATGTGGGGCTTCTCGCCATACAGATCATGTGATTTCGAGTATTTTTTGTTTAATTTATTCTTCCCAGGAAGCTCTAAAGGCTAAGGTGAAAAGCAATATCAATAAGGATGTGCAACCTGGGAGGGGAGCACAAAGCACCTTGAGAAAAGAGGTAACGGCAGACAGCCGGCTGATTTCTTACACTATAGTTCAGAGAAGATAATTGCATTTCCATCTGCATGAGCTTCTGGAAATGAGCTGTTGTTTTGTCCCTTTTTGGATGCCAATGTACAGAACAAACCTTTACGGATATTACACCTCTCCAAACTCCACACCATATTTATTCGTAGATTAATTTTTGCCAAACTCTTCGCTCCCCTGAAATTCAATGAAAAAAATGCTCTAGCTCAGCAAGTAGGGGAATGGCAAATTTTTAATGTTTTCAGACCTGCTGCTTCTTCTTGTCTTCCTGCTAAAATCTCTATACTGTAGACTCATTTTAAGGATATTTACACCTCACCAAATTTCACACCATATTTATTCATAGATTAATTTCTTGCCAAACTCTTTGCTCCTTTGAAATTCATTGTAAAAATGCTCTAGCTCAGCTGGGAGGGGAAAGGCAAAATTTTGTTTTCTGACATGCTGCCGCCGCTTGTCTCTAAAATCTATGTACTGTAGACTCATTAATCACTTGATGCAGATTCTGCAACTAGAAAAGCACCTCAAGGATCAGCAGGTTGTGCGGGGTGCACTGGAGAAAGCTTTAGGGCCTGACACTGGTCCAGTTAACTTGCCACTTGAGAATCCAATGCCAAAGGTAATTCCTTTGCCCAAGAACTTTATTTTGATCTGCTCTAAAGCTTTTTTCACCTGCTCTAAAAATTTTGTTATTCATTACTCATCAGGTTAATCACTTTGATTTATTTCAGGCTGCTAATGAATTGATACGGGAGATTGCCACATTGGAACTAGAGGTCAAGAACATGGAGCAGTATCTACTGACGCTGTATCGTAAAGCCTTCGAGCAGCAAGCACCTGCATTTTCTCCTCCTGATCATCGGGGAGCTTCAAAGCCATCAGTGAGCTCACGGTCTGGGCAGCTCCAGGAAACACCAATGGCAAAGTCATGCAAGATTAGAGGAGATGCGGCCTTCCGTTCCAGCTATCCGCCGCCACACAAGTCAAATGATCCATTGACAGATTGCTGTACAACGGTTCGTCCAAATAGAGCAGTTGATTCAGATGTCCTCCGCTGCCAGTCTGCATTATCGTACCGTGGAGTTTCTTCATCCAGGATATTGCCTTCAGAGGATGATAGTCTTGCAAGGGCTCTTCGCTCATGCCACTCACAACCTTTTTCATTCCTAGAGGTAATGATTTACTCCATGATGAAATAACATTACGGCATTGTTAATTATAGCCTGATAAACTAGTTCGTCATCTCTGCATGCAATGGCATAGATGTCACGCCAGGGGAACAAACTTACATCTTTTAGAATTTCTATATGATTCAATGTGCTTATTGCAGTATGAGAAACATTACTGAATAAAGAAACATGACTGAAAAACAATGGCTGAAATAGCTGCAATCTTAAGCAGTATAGTGTTTTAAGTTCCTGCCATGTTTTGAGCAGGAAGGAGAGACTGGTGCAGCAGGAATGATAAGCTTAGCAGAGTATCTAGGAACTAATGTAGCTGACCACATCCCTGAAACTCCCAACAACCTATCAGAAGAGATGGTGAGATGCATGGCGGGGATATACTGCAGACTCGCAGATCCTCCGTTGATTCACCATGGATCCTCATCTTCGCCAACATCATCATTCTCCTCAACAAGTGCAATCTCACCACAGTATGTGGGGGACATGTGGAGTCCCAATTACAAGAGAGAAAATACTCTCGACTCCCGTTTGATTAACCCATTCCATGTTGAGGGTTTGAAGGAGTTCAGTGGACCGTACAACACAATGGTTGAGGTTCCTATGATTAGCCGCGACAGTCGGAGACTGAAAGAAGCCGAGGACCTGCTCCAGACGTACAAGTGAGTTATATACAACACAGTATACTCTTTGGTCGAAGACATTGTTCTATTGGCAGTTTAATGTTGATAGACTATTCTCAACTGATTTTGATATTTCACATTTCAGGTTGATCTTGTACCGGTTGGAAACTGTTGATCTCAGGAGAATGACAAACGAAGAAAAGATAGCATTCTGGGTCAACATACACAACGGCTTGCTGATGCATGTAATATTCTCCTGATGACCATTTCTAAGCACTTTTCCTGCTTTATTCTCGATGGGGTCTCATTGTACTACTTTCACAGGCTTATCTGAAGAACGGCGTCCCACAGAACAATCTGAAGAAGACATCCCTACTTGTTAAGGTAAAGTGAAACACAAAGTCAAAATGCTTCCTCTGAAGAATAAATGGATGGAAGGGCCCTGCAATCAGAAATTTAGAAGTGCTTATTTAGACCAAGTTTCAACTATACTGATATGTGTTTCTACTTCCACAGGCTGCCTGCAAAATCGCTGGACGAAACATCAACGTAGCCGTGATCCAGAGCATGATTCTTGGATGCAACACGCACTGCCCCGGACAGGTATGGAAAAAAAAACATGCATGATTATGTCAAAACCAGGCTAAAGGCATAGTGATGCTCGTACTGTACTGATTATATGTCGCAAGCATGCTAATTTCAGCCGTTGATCCTTTTAATGCAGTGGCTACGCACCTTGCTTTACCCCAGGATCAAGAGCAAAGTGAGCAAAGCCGGGCACGAGTGGCGAGCCTTTGCCGTTGCACAATCAGAGCCTCTTTTACGCTTTGCGCTTTGTTCGGGGAGCCATTCTGATCCCGCGGTAAGCAACAAGTTACAGAAAATCAGTGTCGTTGTACCTTAAACCCATTTCAGAATGAGCTAACCAATACCTACTTTTCTGACTCATGAGAATACATATGCAATTCAATTCTTAGCAAGCCTTTTAAGCACAAACCTGGCATGAAAAGCTGCGTGTGTCCTATCCTATCATGTCACATTAGCAAAACATGTTTAGGAGTGAATCATGAGGTTCAAGCTTTTAGGTGATTGGGAACGTTGTTAGGAATCTTTCATCTGCCATCATGCTAGGAATCTCCCCCTGTTGCATCAAAGCCCTGCTACTACCATAATTGCTGGATGTGCTCCTTTTCTGAATGCAGCATCATCACCCTCTCTTCCGCTTTGGTTGCACGCAGGTGAGGGTGTACACTCCGAAGCGGCTGTTCCACCAGCTGGAGGCGGCGAAAGAGGAGTTCATCCGGGCGACAGCCGGCGTGTGGAAGGAGCAGAAGCTGCTGCTCCCGAAGCTGGTGGAGGCGTACGCCAAGGACGTGAAGCTCTCGCCGCAGGGGCTCGTGGACATGGTGCAGCGCTACCTCCCGGAGAGGATGAGGATGGCCGTGCAGAGGTGCCAGCAGGGCGGCAGGTCGTCGAGCAAGGTGGTGGAGTGGGTGCCCTACAACCCGGCCTTCCGGTACCTGCTCACCAGGGACCTCGCGTTCCCCCACCTCAGCTGACTTTGTTGAGACAGCTGCAGGCTCTTTGATAGTAATGAACTGAAGAAGCTTGGTTGGAGTAGAGAGTGGAGTATATGCGTGTATCATAGGGGTTAGAGAGTTTAGAACAGGGTTTGTGCAGATTTTGTGTCGTTTGGGGTACTAGGGTCAGACGATCAGTGGCGCCGGGGTGTGGCGTGTTTTCCAATTGTCCACTGTAAAAAGAAAGGGAAATGGCTATTTTGTAGATGAACAGGAAACACAGGATTAAACGGGGCAAGGTTGTTTTTTTTTTCAGCCGTCGCGTCCTCCACGCGTTGGAGTTCTAGGACATGTTTTTTTCCCTAAAAGCAGAGGACGCATCCTTTCGGCCTGTTTGGTTGGGAAGCCCAGTATAAGTGGAAAACACATCACGAAATTCGGCTCGGCCCGGTCCTCCTCCATTTATTTGCGTGTGAGGTATAGCAGTGCGCTAAATAACACCACCATATTGTTGGGCTATAACACAACCCCATCCACACGGGCCCCGCAAGGATCGCCGGGCTTTCTTTCCCCGTAGTTGTGACTTTTGATTTGTGAGCCCACTAGACAGATAGAGTTACAGATCTATCTACAAAGAATGAGTAGAATTGAAAACATTTGTCACCTAATTTAGGTCCACCATACCCCTCACGCTGGACCCATATGTAAGGGTCAACGGAGGTGGGAGGAGGATCAAACCCACAAAAACTGATATTTAGAAAATATTTCTGCCAAAATCATAATGTTTTTCTCACCGTGGGCTGTCCTACCCACGCGTACTCCTACCGTTCTCACCCGGCGTGACGCTCGTGAGGGAGGCGCCGGTCGCCAGCACAAGAGCGTGTGCGTGCATCCGATACATGAACGTGAATCCGCTACGCACACGAGCGTGCCGTCGTGAGTCGTGACTCGTGACCACGGTGGGCGATCGCCACGAGACGGAACCGTGCACGTACCCATGAACGGACTTGCACCATGCATATTTATTCTCCAGGTCAAGATGTGCATAGAGACGTCGGAGCCATCAGAGACGCCATTCCTCTTAACGTGATTTTTCACTGTAGGCCCATCAACGACCTGTAGCTTGGCCATCGATCGATGGACAATAAAAAATGAAAATCTAAGTGGTTCTTACTATACAAGCAAGCAATTGACAGGCCCTAAAACTTCAAGCAACACCATAATAGATTCCAAATATATTTACACCTTGCTGAACATGTGATTTTCTTGGTTACACTAACAACAATGTAACAACCATTAACTGCCAAATTGGGGACATAACATGTGAATAAAAAAGGTTGTAGAAAGGAAAAAAAAATAGAAGTTATGGGCACCATTGCATCATCTCTTCGAGCCCTGTAGCATAGTTGTCTTCTTGAGGAGCTATCAAAGGCCATCAAGCCTTAAATGGTATCGTTCGTATCCGATGCCTGATGCGAACAATCAATATCCGATAGTATGTGTATTTGAATAACCAAAGTTAAAGAAAAACAATTATAGATATATAATGTATTTCAATATCCAACACATTTTATATTGTCCGTATCCGAATCTGATCTGTCGCCTTCAAGAGTAAAAGTAAAAATAATTTTATATCACGTGTGTGTCGCACGTACGTCTTTGCTAGTTTAAAAAAGAAACGAACGCATAAGCAGGTGGTGACTAACCGACTACGGTAGCATATATATATTGCACACTCGTACGTGTAGTAAAATTAGGTCGCTAAACCATTTGTGAGCTAAAAATAATTACACAACCCCATCCACGCGGGCCCCGCAAGGATCGCCGGGCTTTCTTTCCCCGTAGTTGTGACCTGTGATTTGTGAGCCCATTAGACAGATAGAGTTAAAGATTTTTTTTAAAAAAACGAACGCATAAGCAGGTGGTGACAACGGTAGCATATATATTGCACACTCGTACGTGTAGTAAAATTAGGTCGCTAAACCATTTAGCATAGGAGTCCGAAGAATTTGGCTTAAAAAGGCTTAAATTTGTGGGCTAAGATAATTAGACGATGAGTTAGATTGTAAAAGAATGTCAATGCTATGATCTATTATCACCTAAGGTCTTGTTTGTTTACCTCCTAAATTAATTATACAATCTAGCTAATGATTCAAAATAGCTGCCACCCTGGGCCACCAAAATAATTTGAGCTAACTAACAAGGGCAACTTATTTTGGATTATTATTAATTTTTGTTCATGGTGGTTTTTTTTAACCATATTAGCCTTAGTCTATAAGCTAGATTATAATCCAGGAGGGGACAAACCCACCATTATGTATGTATGACTTATAAACCGTATGCTCAAGGGGAAATACATCGCGTGGGAGTCGGAGGTGACTATATCTAATATAGTCTCCTCATCAGCTGTCCATATGTCCATGATTGAGGTTAGTTTGGTGAAAAATTGTTTCACTTTTGAAAATTTGAAATCCATCTGAGCATTATGTTTCTCCTAGTTAAAGCAATCAGATAAGATTTAATATGATCCTTTCGTATTTTAAATTATTTTAATAATTTTATCGTGAATTATATTCAAGTGTGATTTTATTCTACCAACCTTGTCATAAGAAATGTAATTGTGTCGTTAGAAAATATAATTAAATAAGTCATCTCTTTATTTGTATCATAGTCGTTTTTTTTTAAAATACATGTACTACTACTAAAGAGTCCCGTTTCATTATAATGTCTCAAGAATCTTCATTGCAAATTGGCCATCATGTGCAACTATGATGGTTGGTGCGTGGTGCCACGCAAGTTCATTGTGGATATCCAAGAACGTGGCCCATTCACCATTGCCGCTTACAAAAATCATCACACCATCTGTTCATACTGGTATATATCTCGATTTGCATCTCTGTCGCCTGTCGGTGTGCTGGTTTGTGTATTCTTCCCCTACAACTACAGATCCGTTACGTTTGCTGTTTGGTAGAACAATAATCGACTTATTAGTTTGTGCTCTTTCTAGCAAGCACCTGAAGAAAATATTGGCAACAGCCTCATCTGCTAATATCATGCCATTTCATAAGTGAAAAAAAAGGAATCCGAAAGATCTGTACTTTTTTCCAAGAGGACGGAAGGAGAGCTCTGGATTCATTTCGGGACAATTCAGAACGAGAGATTTTTATTCGAAGACGCACACGAGACAGAGCCTGAACACAAGCACTAAAACCAGCTGAGTTCCAAACTGTGACTGAGCACACTGCATGCACGTTTCTCCACAGGGGATTTCCTTCCGTGTATTTACACTTTCATCTACCTAAACGCAACTCTCTCGTCCTTAAATTTTGCCGCCCAAACTAAACGGCGCCAAAGACGCTACACACACTTGTCCGATCCATCGATCCGTCGACATCTGCCTCCGCCAGCGGCCACACCGTCCGGCCAAAATCGCCGGCGAGCGACCCGTTTCACCGGCGGCGACGCAGGGAGAGGTCGCCGGCGTACATGGATGCATCCTCATCCTCTACTCGATCTCGGGGATGGCGGTCAAGTCAGGGGAGAACCTCGACGCCCTCCCGCCGCGACACGCCACCCTCCGCTTCTGCACCGGCTTCGCCGCGACGGGCGAGACGGGTTCCGCCGCCGCGTACTCCTCCTCGGGGACGGGGAAGACGAGCGGCGCCACCGCGCCGCCGCGCCGGCGCCGGCGGCATGGGGAGGACGGCTGTGCGGCGGCCGCCTCGGCGGCGGCCTTGACGAGCGCCGAGCTCGCCTTGACGGCGAGCGCGGCGACCTCGTCGCGGGTGAGGCGGCGGCGCTGCATCTCGGCGGGGAGGACGAAGTAGATCTGCCCCGGCTGGAGCTCCTCGCCGGGGGCCACCGCCGCGACGGCGATGGGGCCCTCGAACACCATCCCGTCAGCGTCGCAGAGGAACCACGACCCCTGCCCGCCGGCCTCCTCAAGCGCCATTGCCGCCGTCGCGGGCGGCGCGTACTCCCGGAGCTCGCCGCTCGGGAGCACCACCCTCGCCGTCGCCGCTCCCTCGTCAGCCGCGTCGCACGACACGCAGATGCCCATTCTGTGCAGTAGAACTCGTAGCTTCTTCGACTTGTTCTTTTACTGTGCTGCTTCGATGTATTCGCCGCTCCGACTCGTGTGCTTCGCTGCGCTGCGCTGTCCTTGAGGATGCGCTAGCTAGCTGGTTGGTTCTCCGCTCGAGAAGGCGATGGAGGAGGAAGACCCGAAGAGGGTGGCTTTATACAGCGGGAGGTTGACGAAGACGAGGCCGGGCGGCAGAGGCCAGAGGGTGTGGTGTGTCCTGTAGCTAGGAGCGGGGGCAGCACAGGCTGGAGGTTTGCAGCTTGCTGAGAGGCCAGGCGATTAGCGTGGACTGGGCGGGCTTTTCTTGGCAAAAAATGAGAGGGGTCAAAGAGTGAGCACGGCCAAAGTATCATACAGGCCGGCTATGATAGTGCTTCATTGCTGTCTAAAAATCTAGTATTATGTTCTCTTAATTGGGCGAAGAAGAATCGAACACGACAGAGCATCGTATCATTTTCAGAGGTTGATTTGCTAAGCATAACATGTACACTTACTTTGTCAAGCTTTTTAGCGGCCATTTGGAAGTTTCGACGACATGGTTACACGATCATGTTGGGGGAAGTTTTCAGGTTGGAATCTGTTTGAGGAAAAAAAAAACAAAACAAGAAAAATAAAGTTTGTACACACGGGACACATGCACATATCGGGCGAGAACATATATTTCATTAATCTTGATCTTTTACAAAATCATAAAATACATGACTCGAGCTTGTCTTTCGCGTCGATGCTTAAGGAGAGGTCTGACTTTAAGAGATTGCGTAGTTCACTGATTCCCAGGGCCTGTTAGGCGCAACCGGTTAATTACATCCGTAGAATAAACCTACGGAACACCTCCGATTAAGCTGCGCTCTTATGGTCGTGTAGAATTCATCTGCTCGTCGTCCATCATTATATGGAATATGGTAGAAGCATATGATACGGGCGGCTTTATATCACCGAGACCCGGCCATGTGGCACCATCGCCATGTCGGCGGTAAAAAAAAAAATGCATGATGAAAGGGGTGACTTTCGCCTTGTCGGTACCCAGTCATATGGCCCAGTTTCATCAAGCATGAACCTAGATAAGTTGCCTTTGCCTCGTCGGTGCCCAGCAACATAGTATCCAAGCCCGTTACTTGAGACATGTCGGTGGAGCAGTGATCTCGTCTCGTCAGCTCCCTTTCGTGTTGACAGAGAACTGGTCGTCAATCATAGATTATAGTAAATTTCGTTCTTGGAATAGCCATCTCTACTTGAGGACACCGTCGCTACCGTCTCGACCCAAGGACACTGTTGCTATGCTTAATATATGTAGCCGTCTCTACTTGGGGACACTGTCGCTACGATTGTAGCCGTCTCAACCCAAGGACACTGTCGCTATGCGTAATATATGTAGTCGTCTCTACTTGGGGACACTGTCGCCACGATTGTAGCCGTCTCGACCCAAGGACACAGTCGTTGCGCATATGCAACCATCAAGTGCCTCCCATTATTTGGTAAAGAACTTGAGTTTTTAGAGTGGCTCACCATGAATAGTTGCAGGAAAGCGCAACATCCTGCAGGCGTCGAACGGATCAAGGGAACAGAACTCCGATGAGAGGAACCGGTCGCTTGATCTTCGACGAGCAACGGCTTGTGCACGTCTCGGCGTGAAGGCCTCCGGGCGTACTGGATGCCGGCGGCCTCTTGGTCTCTCCGCCTCCCTCCTTTTTTTTTTTTTTAAACTGAAGGTCACGTCTCCTTTATATAGGCAGTAAGGGCGGTTAGGCACTTGAACTATCGGCCAGGAAATCCTCCGCATAATCAACTAGCCCCACGAATTTAGCGAACAAACTTATCTACTGAAACAAACTGGGCGTGATCCAACACACTTGCCGTACACACAGCCTTTCAGTTCTTATCTGCAAGCGGTCAAGCCAAGGTGCCGACGTTGCATCTCCAGGCATGTACGTATCTAGCTTGCGTTGACAAGCTCTCAGACAATGGTACGTGGGCCTGTTGGTGTAACAAGGATTCAGTTGTATACCGTACACGTACATAGGTTGGACGAGCACACACGAACTTCCATATATTACCAGAAAACGTGCATGAAGGATTTTTTTTTATATCAAGAATGACAAGGAGCAATGTCGTTGCTAATATTTCAAACTCAACGTGTTTACCAAAAGAACTACGTAAGAGTTAAATCCAGGCACTCCAGGATGATGACATATATGGGGCCCACATGATGTTGTAAGCTCTACCAAAATTTATAAATGTATATCATCCACTATATATTTTTGTGTAAAAATAATCATCAAACAAATGCCCCCCGCCGAGTCATGTCTATGCGCGAAGCAGAAGAGATTTGACTCGGGGAAATGTCGTTTTCTAATAGAATGTGACTTTTAGGGCGATTCAGGTAAGGATGTAACTTCCCTCTTTGGCTAAGATACGTGCGAATCCCATCGGCAATTAAACATGAACGGCTTTTATCTCTAATAAGAGACTGCACCGAACACGCTTTAGCCGTATACGAGTCCGGCTGTATTAGAAAACCGGCTGACCCGTATCTTCCTTATATAAGCATCCTTGTAATACTGCCGGCCGGCTAGCGATCACAACTGCTTCCGCCGACTTTTGCCATACAAGCAAGTTATTTAGTTGGCAAAAATAATCTCGACTGCTGCACCTGTTCTGCTGTCAAGGAGATCAGGCGACTGGTGATCTGATCAATTTGCCAGGTATTCCGGTTTTTTTTTTTTTTTTTTAATCACGAAACAGACATACTGCGGCGTATAATATGATCCCTCAGCCCATGTAATTGTTATTCATAGAGCGTCCCTGGACGCCCACCGAAGGGACACCGTGATGCTAATCCCAGCAGGGTCAACCGTGATGCTCTAGATGTTGCACCAGCAGGGCCCGGAGGGACTCGTGGCCGTGGCAGCTCGGCAAACCGTCTGAATCACCCTACCACCAACAACTCTGGTCGTCCATACCGTGGACCACCGGTATCAAGATCGACTGATAACAATACTTACTCCCAGGTGATCAGCCAATTCCACATACACATTTTTTTTTTGCATGGCTAAACACTATCTGATTTAAGCTCTTCAAATAAAATAGAATGCAGATTCAACCAATCGCACATTTTATACTCTGTATAATGGTCCTGCTAAAGAAGCTCCAAAAGAAAGACCGGGGGAGATATTCTTCTGGCGTGAAGAATTTGATTTTTTCAAAGATGCAATTCCTGAAGGTCTCTCCAAAGACAGTGAAGTCACAGTGGCGAGCACACAAGAATTAGATGAATTCGTGACACAGGTTGCAGAGAGCATGGGTCTCGGTCGAGGACAAAAGCTAATACTTGAACCTGCAATTGAGGTTCTGAAGAGGGAGGACAAATACATATCCCGATGTCGAGTACTCACCCTTGGCAGGTCCCTCTCAGCCCAGTTTTATGAAGTTCCCTTAGGCATCCGCAAGAGGCCATGGGAGCAACCAATACAAGAGCGTCTCGGCACTGTAATTGTTCTTCGGCCATCGTCAGATGGGCCTGTAACCAGCAATTCAATCCCCAACAAAACATCTACATTGGCACAGCAGTTTATCAAGATGCCTTCAATGAAGTGGCTGAGCAGCCAAAGCTTGCAGCTCCGACTCAATGTCCCAGTATGCAAGAAGATGTTAATATGGGCTCGTATGATGCTGGTAAACAAAGATGATCGTGAAATCTTCCAAAGGGCTGACATTTATCGAGGAGTACTGGCTTCAATATATCCTTGTAGCATTGACTCCTCTCTGATAGCGGCCCTTTTGACATATTGGAACATTGATAGCCACACTCTGGTTACCAGCCAAGGGGAGATGGGGTATCCGCTACACACGATGTCCGATGCAATGGGTATACCATTCGTTGGTCGCTTATATGAGGAATTCATCCCGCTGGCCCCGGCCATCAATGGACACGTTAAGTCCCTTTACTCAATTTACACAGAATTGTGTCCTGTGGACCTGCAACCATGTGAAGGCTTGGTAACTATGTCTGACTGGTTGGACCACTTCTTTGATGATCAGACAGATGTTTATAACACTTTTCCATCAGATGGTTTAGCTGATCCAGCTGATCCTCTACTTCAGAAATTGGGTTTCCGAGTTGAGGTTCAACATGGTCGCCCGGCCGCGGTCTTTGGTAGAAAGAAATTAACTTATCGTGTTACGTATTCACCCACATTGTACCGCGCTGCTTTCATAGCGGCTTGGATTTGCGTATATTGTATCCCTATTGAGGCCGGCCATTACATCCGTCCTGAGGTTTTTATCATGGCGGTGAAGATTGCAGAAGGCATGCGGTTAGCCATTGGCTCAGCAAGTTTGGCCTTCTTATACCGTAGGCTGGATAGCGTTTGTGAAAATATTATAAGCAACGCCAGATCAGCTAATAGCTGTTCTCAATTTATCCCAGGCCGGTTTATCATGGGATGGTTCGCCTCTTTTTGGAAAGGCGTACCCACATCAGCTTCTTCGTCCTGTCCAATTCGATTTCCACCTTTTATCATAGATTTTGGAAATGTCAAGTCATTTACTATGGAAGAAGCACACCACCTCTTCTATGATTTTGACAGTTCGGGGCATGGCTTGAACGCACTAGATTTTCTAGGACGCTCTTCTATAAGGTTTCCACAGGACCAGGATTCATATGATATCAAAGACGGCCGCATACATGGCCGGGGCCGTTCCTTTGCCATCTCAGTTTCTGCCATAGAGATGCTCGCTAGCTGCAGCGTTGGTGGCGTCACCCACAGACGAGGAGAGCATTTTGACAACCAAGTATACTGCCCTCATCGTTTTGCTCGGATGTTTAATTGTGATCAACTTATACCAGAAATTGGTTATCTAGCAGAAGATGGGGTTACTAATAGTCTGGACTTTCGGAGCTATTGCCCTAACAGCCGGGAGGAATCACTTCAGATTCTATTACGTCGTCATCTCTCTGCACGTTGGAGGCCAGATGGTCACACCTTTTCTGTGCAGCCACTAGCTAGGGCCACCAGAAGTTCATACTATTATATTTCCTGGTGCAATCAAGCTTTCGGATTCCTCCAAAAGCTAAGCTTATTTTATGAGCAAATTGTCGTGCCCAGGTCCATCCAAACAGCCCCTAGCAACACGGGTAACCATTCTGCTTTCTCCTCTCTCCTATTTTTTTTTTTTAAGCATTCCCTTGTGTTCTGTGTTTTCACGTTCATCTGGCTCTTTATTATTTTTCTACAGGGGATCAAAATACCAGCAAAGACACCCTGGTTATTAAAGAAAAGGCACCAGAACCATCACCTGTGCAACCATCGCTGCAGCAAAATGTGATAGCATGCTTGACTGCACCTGATGCTCCCTCACTTGTTCCAAAGCGGAAGAAGCAGACTGCTGCCTCTACAGCCAAGTATGGGCGAGGAAAAGACATTGATGTGGTAAAAGCTCAAGTGGAAAAAACAAATACCAACTCTGGAGCCTCTCCATCTCGTACAGTCTCTGTGGACTTGTCTCAGGAAAGCAAAGGTTCAGTTGCTGAAACTGAAGTGGTAGATTCAGATTCTCAAGAAGGATTGCCAGTCCCTCACGATGATCTTACAGCTCTTCCTGCTGATATATTTGATGACTTGGGCATGATGCCTGTAGACACATTGCTCGACCTCACGGCCGCCGTCGTTAGTGATGATTCTAACATGAGGAACGTAGAGGTGACGGCGGAAGCATCCTCAACTATACAAGGCAGGCCAGACCAAATAGAGGTCGTAGGGGACCCTAAAGGATCTATGCAGGTTATACTGGCGCCACAAGTATCAAGTCAACCAGCTGAGAAGCTAACTGCTCAGGCATCTCCGAACGAGTATGCCGTTGTACCGGCGGCGTTAAATCCAGACCAGTCAACCAAAGTTGGCACAACCTGTGCATCCACGCCAATAACAGGCACCACACCACGCCAAAAGTCGCTGGATATGGGAGGAACAAATGCTGGTTCGAAAAGAAGAAAGAAGGAAGGAGCTGGTGTTGAGCTCGCTGCCGAGTCCAACAAGAGAAAGAAACCAAAGCCAGGTGACTACCAATAGAATAATCAGCACGTAGCTAATTTCCTTCATTTATATATACTTATGAACTCACACTTTATTCTTCTTCTTCTTCTCTCTCTTTTTATATATATATTCTTAGGTGGGCTTGATGAGGCCGAATCAGCTGCTGTTAAATCTGAAAGACTCTGGACCAACATGCAGGAAAAGCTCCAGAAGTTGAAGTTAGAGGATGGTATTAGTCAAGAAAATGTCGAAAAGTCTCTCAGTGACCAATTTGACACCCACGTACCAATATCCTTGCCTGAGTTCACAGAGTCTGACTTATCACATTGCATGAGTTATGTTCGTGCGGATCTTCAGAGCTTTCAGGGTTTACTAATGCAACGCCCTTTTGATGGAACCAAAGTAATTTCCAAGGTAGACGCCATTACAAAAATGTGGAGAAAGTTGTTCGAGTCACTGCCACCTGAAGTAGCACGATTGTTGAAGGGTTTTGCTGCTCTGAAAGAGGCTCTTATTGCTGACCCTCAATCTTCCGTTGCGAATCTTATTTCAACGCGGGATCAGGCTAACAAGAGGGCTGCCGCCCTTAAGGCTTCCAAGGATACTGTGACCAAGACCTGTGCTTCCTTGGCCGAGGTTACCAAGATTTTTGAAGAGCAGCTCACATCTCAAGGGTTGAAGATAAATGAGCATTCTAGTTACGCGGAGCAACTCAAGTCACAAATTGAGAAGCTAGAAAAACAACTCCAGCTTGCAGAGGAAGCTGCCGCTCAAGCGAGCCAAATGAAAGAAGACGTGACTCAAGGCTTTCAAATCCATAGCAAGAGACTGGAAGAAGCCGCTTCTTTACATTCTGAGCTAGCAGCGATGTGGCAGGAGGTCAGTGATCATCATCAAGATCTCGAGACGGCAGTGGCCCGTTTCACCAAGCAGGATGATGCCGGTTTCACGGAACATGTCCGCTCTTTACTTGATTTCTTCACATCTTGCTCTGCTAAGCCATAGATATTATATATTATTTTATTCTCATGTAATTTGAGGTCAACCATTTAATCTTTTATAATACAGGATGATGCCGGTTTCACGGAACATGTCCGCTCTTTACTTGATTTCTTCACATCTTGCTCTGCTAAGCCATAGATATTATATATTATTTTATTCTCATGTAATTTGAGGTCAACCATTTAATCTTTTATAATACAGACGTTATAATGTGCAACATATCTTCATAGAATTTCCCTTATTATATTATTTTGCCCCCCGCTGAGTCGAGTCTATGCGCGGAGTAGCTATGATTAGCACATAGGAGCAGAGACTTGACTCAGGGAAATATTATTTAGGAGGAACCCAACTGGGATAAATCACCCTCCTGTGTTTATTTGCAGAATCGATCTGGCTACACCACATACTGGGTATACGTGGGTCAATAGTTGGCACTTGAACTTGTCGTTACAGGACTGGCCAGCCTGTGAATTTATTACCAGGCAGCAGACTAATGCCCAGTTACGTTGCTGTTTTGATTTTTTTTTTTAATACCAAGCAGTCGCATGTACATGAATACTTAGCTATATACTTCAACAAACTTTTTAGAGCAAGCTAAGTATGAAAATGGTGCACGACTGTGCTTATATTGTGCTACAGGGGTTGGCGAAAATCATACCAAGTTCCTGAGCAATTGATCAAACTGTGAGGGCAAAAATTCGTGCCAACACTCAAATAATAACAATATTTTATTACAGGATATGACAGAAATCATTCCATGTTATCAGCAATAATAATTACATGCGGCGAAAATACATGCCACTTTGATCATAGCAATTAACTTGCAAAGGACAAGGCGAACATCATGCCGCGTCCTGATCACTAGAAACAAAGAGATATGAAACCCACTACTGAAATGAGTCATATCCCCTCAAGGTTTATCAAGGTTGGTGCGATCGCTTTAAATACAGCAATGTCAGCCACCTATCTTGAAGGGTTCCACAGCTCCACAATCACCGCGTTGGCTTGCTTCGCTGCTCCCAGGATTAACCCATGTATCCGTAGCATCCATAGATACATAGTGACAACGCCAACTTGTAGTGACGCGAACCTTGTGTGTAGAGGGCACATATTTAGACTTATGGCGCCGATGATGGGTATATATATCTTGTGCTCCCTATGAGAAGGTATAGCACACACGTAGAAGGCAGCACTTGCTCTTCACAAATATTAAGTGGAAGTGAACCAGGCACTTGTATTTTTTTTTTAAAAAAAAAAATGTTGGCTTTCCTTAGATCACCAAGCTATATAGAATCCGACGGTGACATCGCCAAAAGAAGTGTTCCGTCCTATTGCTAGGGCGACAACATAACCTTCACTTGTGGTTTAGTTTTCTCGTGATAATAGTGTATTGATCAGCACTTCACTAGGACCTCTTGGGGCTAGAGGAACTCTACCTGAGCTCCCCTTCAGTCATGTGTCGCATACCTTCTGTATCCATCCAGTAGGGAATGTGGGACAAGGCTATAATTTTGGGAATTGGTTTTGGGACAGTGGCCAAGACTCTTTTTTTTTTTGCCATTACTTTTGCCGAGGATGGTGAATAGCTACCCCCCTCCTTCACTTGTAACTTGAGAGCTTGAAACTTCACGATAGGATCACTTCTTTGGAGACCCCATAATTTTCTTTGTTTTACTTGGATGCTTGATGCTTGTCTTCATAGAATTTGGAGGATAGCTCTTCACCTTTGTGGCTAACAATCTTCGCTGGCTGATCTTTTTTTTTTTTTTTTTTTTTTTTTTTTTTTTTGCCCTTGTTACCACCTCCTAGAGTGGCATGTGGCTGTACACTTAACTCAACTTTTGCCAAGTAAGGTAGCCCTTTCATGCTCTTTTTCCTATAGTTTCTCTAGAGGCTTGGCATTCTCTTGTACTGGACAAATGTAGAAGGCATGCTCAACCCACGACCTTTAGAGTCAGCGCAGATTGAAATCCATTACCCACTTTATCCTTTTATTGGTGCGAACCAGGTGCTTTGTATTGAGATCACCTTACCACCAGCTAGGTCGGTCGAGACGTTCCCTGTCTAGGGACACAACTTCTGGCGGCAGCCACCGAAGAATTAAGCTTGGCGACATGAATAGGAAAAGCCGTTTTGTATTGGACATGGCTGTCCATTCAAGTTAGAGCACTTTTTCTATGAGTAGAGAAAAGATGCTTAATAAAGGAAGAAAACAAAAAAAAAAAGGAATGGGAATCACCCGACCTCTCGGTCACGCGAAATATTTCTTTAAGTACCTGCCATTGATAGGCGGCATTGGACGAAGACCGTGATGGTCTATCAATTGATACGCACCACCATCGTAAACTTGCTCAATAACAAATGGCCCTTCCCACTTTGGTTCGAATTTTCCTTTCGTCTTGTGTGTAACGACAATAGGGCGGCGGAGAACAAGAACAAGTTCACCCTTGCGGAAAACTCGTTGCTTGACTATTTTGTCATAAGCTCTCACCATGTTGAGGCGATAGAATTCAAGATTTTGCACTGCATGAAGACGCCTCTCTTCTAAATTATCTAGCTCCTGGAAACGAAGCCGGATCTGCTCGTCATCTGTAAGCTCATCATGTATAGCCACCCGCAATGATGGGAGCTGCACTTCAAGTGGCAGGACTGCTTCACTACCATAAACAAGGGAGTATGGTGTGGCCTGCGTCGGAGTTCGAGTAGTAACCCGATACGCCCATAGGGCTTCAAAGAGACGATCATGCCAATCCCTTCTATGTTTTGTGACCGTCTTTTTTAGTATTTTCCCTAGGGTCTTGTTGAATGCTTCTGCAAGCCCATTGGCTTGTGGGTAGTATCCTGTGGAATAATTCCACGTGATGTTGTATTTTGCAATAAATCTCTGCATTTTGCTAGATCTGAATGCCTTTGCATTGTCTGAGGTAATGCGACGTGGGACTCCAAAACGGTATATGATGTGCCGTTCTAGAAAATTTATGACATTATCAGATTTCACCTCTCGCAAAGGTATGGCTTCCGCCCACTTGGAAAAGTAGTCGGTTGCAGCAAGAACATAATGATGCCCCCTGGCCGAGGCTGGCTCGATGGAACCAATAACATCCATTCCCCAAGCATCAAAAGGCCATGAGGGGACTGTAGGGTGGAGTGGAACCGGCGGCAGATGCTTGAAATTACCATGGACTTGGCAATTATGGCAAGACTTCGTGGTCTTAAGGCAATCAACCATGATACCGGGCCAATAGTATCCTGCCAATCGAATACTGTGATACATCTTTACGCCGCTCTGATGACCACCGCACACTCCGTAGTGTGTCTCATGTAATATTTGTTCAGCCTCTTTTCTTGAGACACATCGCAACAGGATTTCTTGGCCAAAGGACCTTCTATATAAAGTTTCGGCCTTGTAAGTATATAAGGGAAGGCGTTGTTGCAGCCGGCGCCTTTGGACTGGATCATCGGGCAGAGTGCCATGATTGAAATAATCAATGAATGGCTTACGCCAGTCATCTTCACCAATGGTCGTGACCATGACATGGTCGACTTCAATTTCTTCTGGGATGAGCTCCAAAACAGTAGGGAGGAGCCACCTTTCCTCAATTTTTATTTGAGTGGGCTCGCCATCTGGGAGCACTAGCGCTGCCGCAAGTTTAGCCAATGCGTCAGCTGAGGCATTTTTGCCTCTCGGGAGGTGTGAAATTTGAATGCTATGAAACTTTTCCGTGAGCACACGAGCTGCCATGTAATACGGCATTAGCTCAGGTTTACGTACCTCATATATGTTGTTGACTTGCCGAACAACAAGTTGTGAATCTCCATATGCTTGCAAATTCCGTATGTCCATAGAAAGTGCAAGTAAAAGACCAAAGATGAGGGCCTCATATTCGGCTTCATTATTGGAACACTCTTCCTTGAGAAGGGAAAAGGAGTGATAAATTGTCTCTCCTTTTGGTGTTCTGAACACTAGTCCGGCACCAGCCCGTCTTGTTGCTGTTCCATCAGGATCCGTCTCGGTGCGAGATGCTCCGTCAAAATACAGTTCCCATGGTGACTCGACGTCGACGGCAAACACATTTTCGTCAGGCAAGTCAAGCACCAATGGAGAGTCGTCAGGTACAGGATGTGCTGCAAGGAAGTCAGCCAAGGCTTGACCTTTTACTGATTTTTGTGGGATATATGAAATATCAAATTCCATCATAATTACAGCCCATTTACCAAGTCGTCCCATTAAGGCTGGTTGGTTCAACACATACCTTATAGGGTCTGCTCGTGCTATGAGCTGAATCGGGTGCGCCAGCATGTAGTGTCGCAGTTTCTTTAGTGAAAAGACGAGGGCTAAGCACAATTTCTCTATGGAAGAGTAATTATGCTCGGCGCCAACCAAGGTGCGGCTTAGATAATAGCAGGCCACCTCTTTTCCTTCATCATTATGTTGTGCTAGTAGCGCGCCGACTGAAGAAGGCTGCGCTGCAATATAAAGAATTAGAGGGCGTCCTTTTATTGGAGCCGCTAAGACAGGAGGGTTGAGCAAATACCTTTTCAGGCTGTCGAGTGCATTCTGGCATTGCTCATCCCAATGGAACGGAACGCCTTTTCTCATCAACCTTGTAAAAGGTTGGGTACGACCCGAGAGGTTAGAAATGAAGCGACGTATATACGCCAAGTGTCCCTGTAAAGATTTAAGTTCACTTAAATTTTGCGGAGGGGGCAATTTGAATATGGACCTAATTTTCTTAGGCTCAATCTCGATGCCTCTATGCCGAACTATAAAACCCAGGAACACACCTGATTGCACTGCGAAGGCACATTTGAGTGGGTTCATTTTTAGCTGATGCTTCCGAAGTCTGTTGAAGACGATACGGAGATCTTCTTGGTGATCTTTTAGATCTTTAGTTTTTACCACTAAGTCGTCAATATAGCATTCAACTGACTTGTGGATAAGGTCACCAAGTACAACAGTCATGGCTCTTTGATATGTAGCACCGGCATTTTTAAGCCCAAATGGCATGACTGTGTAATAGAAATTCCCTTTCGGCGTCCGAAATGCAGTATCCATCGCATCCCGTGGGTCCATCTTGATTTGGTTATATCCTGATGATCCGTCCATAAAGGACAAGGCACCATAGCCAGTAGTAGAATCGACAACCATCTCAGTAATGGGAATCGGAAAGTCATCTTTGGGGCAGGCACGATTTAAATCACGAAAATCAACACAAACCCGTACTTGCCCATTTTTTTTCATTACTGGAACAATGCTAGACAACCATCGAGGATATTGAATCTCCTCTATGAAGCCAGCAGCAATCAGTTTCTCAACCTCACCAATGATATCATCTTGTAACTCTGGACGAACACGGCGTGGCTGTTGCTTAACCGGCCGACAACGAGGGTCGATGGCAAGCTTGTGTGTCGCCACCTGGGGATCGAGCCCAGGCATCTCTTTATAGTTCCATGCGAAACAGTCACGGAACTCCATTAGGAAGGTTCGGTAACTTTCTCGCTCTTCCGGTGTAAGGGTTGCGCTCACAAAGGTGGGACGCGGATCTTCCTCAGTCCCAAGGTTAATCTCAACTAGCTCATCTGTTGTGAGCTGGCCACCATCTTCAAGTTGCTGGGGTGCAGGGGCAGCATCAATCACCTCTCCTTGGCTCACGTCCAAAGACTCACAAATTTGTGATAACAAATATTGAGGATCTTTTACCCCATGTCGTGCATTAGCTGCAGCATAAAAGGAATGGGGCTGATGTGGAGTACTATACTGAATATCATCCTCCTCCTCTTCGGAGGTTAAATCATCCACGTCACTTTGACTTGAGACGACAGACACCATACGACAAGTCACACGTCGTGGGTCTTCATATGCATCATCTTCACCTTCGGAGGAATCAGAGTGGACAAATCCCAATCCGTATTTGGGTTGGGGTCTACTCCTCTTCTTTTCATTCATTTTCACAAATTTTTCTGCTTCTTCCCACCACTCTTCGCATATGGCAGGTGGCGAAGGTAGCCTACCATTCTTCAAAAGGCTAATCCCTGATTTCTCAAGTAAAGGGACCAATCTTGGTTCTGCTTTAATGGTGGTAAGTGCTACTTCAGCATCGAAAGATGGCGAAGGTGGCAAGGTGACAATATCACAAGGCAAGGCTTTAGGAACCTTGTAAAAAATTGTTGGAGACTTGTAATTGGTCTGGTTAGGAACCAACCATACTTCCAATGGCATTGCTACTGATGTATACATCGAGGGGGGCTGTTTAAGCCCTGCTGGTTGTAGCTCTTCAAGCTCTGCCACTCTTCTTCGTACCGACCCTTGTCGAGAAGTCGTACTTTCTTCCTCTGTGCTCGCACTTGTTCGTAGCATTAGAGGGGGTCGTGGTGCATCTCTTGACGTGAGAAGCTTAAGAGCTCCTCGAGCGCCTGCTGAATTTTTGTAAATTGGATTATTAGGAGTCGATGTCGTCAATATTAAAGGACTCGCTGTTTTAATTTCAGGTAGTACTTGAGGAGTAGGCACTGACCTCAAGAGAAGAGGTGTAGAACTTGGAGCAGCAACAAGTGGTTTAATACTTTGATTGCTTGAACTAGCGTGGTCTTGTTTTTTTATTTGACCATCTTTTCTTTGAGTTTTCTTGCTGGCATGTGGGGTAATAACAGCATCCACCTCTAATGATGGGGTTGAACCAGGTGTGACAACAATGTCAGCAGCTGGTGCAACCCTTCCTTGGTGCTTATTTGCTTCTACACCAGGGAAGTAGAATTTCGCATCAGCATGATGGGACTCATGAACGGTGTAGGGGGCCACATTAGCCGAAATTCGATGCTGCATTCCTTTGTTATCTAGGAATTTCAAGCATTGATGAAGTGTCGAGGGGACTACTTGGTACTTATGTATCCATGGTCTACCCAAAAGTGCGGAATATGATGTATTTGATTCGATGACGAAGAATCGCACTTTAAAGCTGAAAGTAGACATCTGTATTTTTACAGTAATAGAACCAAGGGCTGCTGTCCCATGGTTATTAAATCCACATATCACCACCTCGGTCGGGTCGAGATCATCCATAGTAAACCCGGCTCGAGTAAGGCTTCGCACCGGCAAAATATTTACTGCAGAGCCGGGGTCGATAAGCACACGACGTAAATGAGCCGTGCCTATATTTCCTTCAATATAAAGGGGGCGATTATGGTTATCATCCTCCACTAATTTATCTTCATCTGTAAAGGTGATTTCATTCGTGTTGCACGAATTGCAGAGGAGTTGATGTTTTGCCATAGCGACCTCATAGACTTCTGGCATTTGCAGTGCCTTGATGAGAGCATGACGGAGTTCCGGCACCAGTAATAACGCATCATACACGCTTAGTGATGCCGGGATGCGCTTCAAGTGGGCGACCACATTATAATCAATCTTGCGGGCATCTTCTGTGCTCTTAGGTAGTTCATCTTGAGCACTTTGTTCAGCGGTCGCATCTTTCATGGTGGCGTCCTTCGCAGCAGGAGCCTTTTCAGCAGGAACCTTTTGTCGGGGTTTTGAAAGATCACTCAACACTTTTCCTGTCCGCAGATTCATGTTTACCTCTGCCAAATCAGAATCTTCTGATGTTTCGGCTTGCAATGCCTCTTGCTCACTATGTGCAAGCTCATCATCGGAAGAGGCAGGTGTCGGTGTATCTTTATAATCAAGGATCACGTTGCATGGCGCAATGTTCTCTTGCGAGTCTTTTTCTTCTATATTTTGCTCATTTTCACTCGCACGTGCAGCCTGCTGCCCCCAGTTGTGAGGCATGAATTGTGCAAGAGTGGGAAGAATTCGTCCCTGACGAGGGAAGGGTTCATCTCCTTGTGATTTAGGCACAAACCTCGGCGGCATACGCCGAATACTCGGGTTGTGCCCCCTGCTTGGAGCCGCGTTCAAAGAACGTGACATCCGGGGATACGGCATTCGTCTCAAGGTATCTCTTTTTGGAGTTTTATGGTGTCGGACTGTTTCCCATGTGTTAGAATTCTGCACGGGCCTTTCTCGAGTGAGCCTCAAGTTCTCCAGTTGGTGTTCGACTTGTGCTAATGGAACCCAACCATCTTCTTTCACGTCAGTGGCACTTGGTCCTACTGACACCATGTTTACTGCATGGTAGTCTGGATTAACAGCATCAGGCGGAATCACCAATCTTTTCTCCTCGATGGCTCTTTGCAGCCATTCTTTGAACGCGACACAATCCTCAATAACATGCCCAACATATCGATGATAAGGGCAGTATAAAGGATTTTCCGTCATTCCAACTTGTCCCGGCCTCTTGGGCTCGGGAAGAGTAACATAGTTGTGCTCAACAACTTGCTGAAAGAATTCTTTCACCATTCCTCGACGAAAGATATATTGCTTCTTTAGGAGCTCCTGAATAGAGGGTCGTGACTTTCCTCCTCCGGTAGTTTCATTTCTTGTGCCTAGCATAGGCGCATTACTCTGTTGTATTGGAGGCCCCATCCTTGTCGCATTTGTCTCAGTAGCTACTTTTTGCTTGCCGTTGCTGTAAGACTTAGTGGTCGAGCTGAACCTCTTGGCATTATCAGATGTACCAGCATTTTTATAGAGCTCCATAATTTGAGGAGACTTCTCAAATTCCAGCTTTGTGGCAGCCACTGCTGCACTAAGATTACTGAATGTCTTGGGTTGGCGTCGAGACACCTCAAACGACCAATGTTGCTGCATACCATGGATGCACATTTCGATTGCGTCCTCTGGATCCATCTCTCTTGCTAGAAGTACATAGCTGTTGCGAAAACGAACTATGAAGTCTTCAATCTTTTCATCTTTCTTTTGTCGAACTTGCGCCAATTCGACTACGGAGAAATCTTTCTTCATGGACACGAAGTGTGCCTTGAACAAATCCTTCATGGTTTTCCAATCAGGTATGGAGCCGACAGGCAATCGACTGTACCAGTGAAAGGCTGGGCCAGTCAATGAGCCAGAGAACTGTCGCAGGAGTAACGACGGGTTCCGGGCAGTATCTCCGCACATCGCCTCAAAATATGCAATGTGTTCTCGTGCGTCTGTAGTTCCATCAAATTGACGGAACTTTGGCGGATGCCATCCAGCCGGGAATGGCACTAAATCATGCCAAGATTCATAAGGTTTGTCAAGTTCACTATCATATGTTTGTGGACCTTGATCTGCATTTATTTGCCTCATCTTTTTATTGATCAGATCCTCAATCACGTTATGATAATCTTTCAACGCATTTTGAGGAGCCACCTCGTTAGTTGTCCTTGGTGTCCGTACCTTGGGAGGTGCCTTAGGTGTGTCTACACCTTTCTTAAGGAGCCCAAGAGCTTCTAATTCGGCTATCTGTGGGTCAACGTCAAGCTTGAACGGGCTTTGAGGGACACCATTCCCTGAACTTGCCAAAAACTCAAAGAGTTTATCAAACTTTGTAGAGAGGAAGTTTATTTGCTCCTGTTGCATACGCAACCTTTCTTCTAATTGAGGGTCACGAGCTCCTGATGTACCTTCATCAGTTGTCAAAAAATTATGGGGCATTCCATACAATGGATTATCGAGTGTCTTCCCATCATCTTTGTTCCCACCTGCTGTTCCAGGGGGTACTTCTTTACCATTTTCATTAGTAGCCATATTGGCCGGTGCAATATTTCGACTCTCATCTTCACTCTCGTCCTCTGATGCTATGGAACGGGCAAGACTGGTGAAAGGGGGAGGGCTGGTATGTTGCTCTAGTGATGAGCTGGATTCTCCATCAGACTCTTCACCTTCAAAGTCCTCCAAGTCAGTTAGAGCACCATCAATTTTTTTGGAGGCAATCTTCTTCAGGCGAGTGCTAGCACCAGGGCGCTGCGCAACTTTTTGCAAATCAGTGGGATCCTCCGGGAGTCGAGACTCCAGGTTAGTATATGCACGAGGGGATATTTCTCCCTTTGTGGGTTCAGAACCTCCAGAAGTAATGGGGAGGCACGAAGCTGTTGAAGATGAGGGCACCCTCCCAT
This sequence comes from Digitaria exilis, assembly GCA_015342445.1. Classification (NCBI taxonomy): domain Eukaryota; kingdom Viridiplantae; phylum Streptophyta; class Magnoliopsida; order Poales; family Poaceae; genus Digitaria; species Digitaria exilis. The sequence continues at coordinate 935,971 of JACEFO010001754.1, read as the reverse complement.
GTGCTTTATCATTGGACTCCTTAAATCGGCGGTGTATTTTCCCGCGCTTGGAGAGTGTGCCCTTAGCAAAATTTGCTTTCGGGTTAGGAATTATCTCTTCGTCCGAAGGATAAGAGAAGTCGTGAGTTACAGGAGGAGGCGCCCAACTTGGGTCATCATCATTATCTGCGTGCACCATCATGACACTGCACATGACAACATCACCATTGACAGTTTCTGTGTTATCTAGAGTAGCTTCTGGATTACGCGAGTCGGAGCTTGCTTTTGTCGGTGGAGTCGAGGACGTGGGAACATGTCCCTCTCTCTCTGGTGTAGCTATTTTACTTGGCTGCTGAATAGGTGCATCCAGTGCGGCCTTTTCACTCTCCATATGAGCTGGTGATTTTGACACTCTCGTAAGGTTAATTGCAGGGGACTTCCCTATCTGTACTCCAGCCGTAGGCATTGTGGTGGGGTGCTGTGCTTGAGCATTATCTTTGGGCGCAGTTTGCCCAGTAGTTGCTTGCGGTTCTCGTGGCTTAGGCACGAGTTGTTCCACCAGATATCTATACCTCTCATTTTCCCGCAAAGTAGGCGAGAGGCGTAGAGTGATCTTGTCGTAAAATGGGTGAATTTGCCCTTCAGGACGAACCCTGACATGGACGCTACCAAGTACCAGCTCCTGGAGTTCTTGGTACATGGCGCGTCGATTCTTTCGGCGATTTTCTCGCTTGCGTTGATTCGCCGAAGGTTGACGCGGAACTCTTGGTGGGGCTGCCGGAGTCGGCAGGAGTGGCGAATTAATTTGAGGGCCCGAGGAGGCTGCAACCTGTGGAGGCACGACTCCCGGGCGCTGCTCAACTTGATGTTGTGAGCCAGCGTATTCTGGCTGATACCCTTCTTGGCCTTGTCCTTGTCTCGGACGCCATTCTTGGCGTGACCAGGCGTTCCAACGCGATGGCAACGGGCCTTGTCTCATGTGCTGAGAGGGGCGTGTGGGAGAGCTCCTTCGTGGTGCTAAGGTTCGTTGATTATTTTGTGGGCGATAGCTAGCAGTATTACGCCTTTCGCTAGCATATCGAGATGATTCAGGAGTATCATTATAATGATGTCTAGGGCCACGGTAATCAAACCTGCCCTCAGTCCGTGCGAATGGCTCGGATCCTTGAGAATAACGTCCAGGGGAGGTCTGCCTTGACCTGCCCCCAGCGCTTGCGGTCGAGTTCTGACCTTGAAGCTGTTGTTCTAGCTGCCTCATTTGAGCCTGCAGCTGTTGGAATTGTTGCTGGAGCTGGTTGGTGTGAGGTGCCGGCACCTCATTTGGCAAAGAGGAAAATTTATTTCCCTCCATTTTTTCATCCGCCGTAACATGATACACGGAAACTACCGTGGATGGGCGTAGCACATTATCATCTTCTGTGTGAGCCGATTGGCTGCACCCAGGAAATTTGGCAGCACGTTTTAAGGTGCGAGCCCAGAACTCGTTCATGACAGCTTGTCTGACGAGTTTCTTCAGTTCTCGTGACTTTTCAGCTTTCACAGATAGAACATACGGTTCATTAATAGGATCTGAATATTCAGAACCTATAGTTTCTCTCTCTTTAAATGACGTGTTTTGAGCAACATGAGCACTCAGTTTAGCGTGAAGTTTCTTCACGTGGCTTCTCTTTCTCCGGTAATTGCGGAGAGCATTTGCATTGTTCATTGATCGGGCTTTTGAGACCGACCAAGTTAAGCGGTAAGCAGCATCATTAAGAGCTGCTAAGACTTGAGCTCTATCACGAGGAGCACTCTCTGAAATGGGAGTGTTAGTGACACCAGGTTTGCAAGCGGCAGGGATCATTTCCGGTTCTTTCAGCAATTCACGAGCCTCAGCAACAATGGTATTCCTGGCCTTTCTAGCCTTAGCAGCTGCGCGCCTTCGCGCCTTCTTCGACTCCACCATCTGGGCATGAGTGGTGCCTCGTGTCTGGTGGTAGTACACCTTGTCTCCGTACTTGAAGATTGCCATGGGGTTGACGTAGGTGCCGAATTGAATCAGGCATGGAGCAGCAGAGAACTTCATGGCTTCTTCAGCAGTGATGACAGGGAAGGACTCTCCTACAAGAGAGAATCCTTCGATTAGTTCTGCATGTAATCAAACATGTATAAGAAAATTAAGCAGTGGGCAAAAGTATGCCGAGCTTTCAATCTTCTTCTTGTTTTTTTTTTTAACCGAACAGTATAAAGTTCTAATCTTTCGTATTAGAAATAGGAAGCCTCAACCGCATGGCTTGGCTGATGTACGTGTAGTACTGGTTTTAGGCCCTTAGCCTTTCTGTATTCTTTCTTTTGGGTGCAGTTAAAACAGCCAGCCTGGCCCAAAATACTTTCAACAACGAGCCTGTTAGCGAGTACGTCGGGCAAGCCGTAGCCTTTGCTTGTACAGTTTTCTTCGTCAATCTGGTGACGGCAAGGAGCTTATGCCTCTTTTTTTTTTACGAGCATCATCCAGTATAATGAACGGCGAGACGAATTCTTTTTTTTTTTTCGACCATTGGAGCGCAGCGAAGATGGGAGGAGAATCCGGGTCCCACCGGGCGTGCCATTTTGTTTGAGGAAAAAAAAAACAAAACAAGAAAAATAAAGTTTGTACACACGGGACACATGCACATATCGGGCGAGAACATATATTTCATTAATCTTGATCTTTTACAAAATCATAAAATACATGACTCGAGCTTGTCTTTCGCGTCGATGCTTAAGGAGAGGTCTGACTTTAAGAGATTGCGTAGTTCACTGATTCCCAGGGCCTGTTAGGCGCAACCGGTTAATTACATCCGTAGAATAAACCTACGGAACACCTCCGATTAAGCTGCGCTCTTATGGTCGTGTAGAATTCATCTGCTCGTCGTCCATCATTATATGGAATATGGTAGAAGCATATGATACGGGCGGCTTTATATCACCGAGACCCGGCCATGTGGCACCATCGCCATGTCGGCGGTAAAAAAAAAAATGCATGATGAAAGGGGTGACTTTCGCCTTGTCGGTACCCAGTCATATGGCCCAGTTTCATCAAGCATGAACCTAGATAAGTTGCCTTTGCCTCGTCGGTGCCCAGCAACATAGTATCCAAGCCCGTTACTTGAGACATGTCGGTGGAGCAGTGATCTCGTCTCGTCAGCTCCCTTTCGTGTTGACAGAGAACTGGTCGTCAATCATAGATTATAGTAAATTTCGTTCTTGGAATAGCCATCTCTACTTGAGGACACCGTCGCTACCGTCTCGACCCAAGGACACTGTTGCTATGCTTAATATATGTAGCCGTCTCTACTTGGGGACACTGTCGCTACGATTGTAGCCGTCTCAACCCAAGGACACTGTCGCTATGCGTAATATATGTAGTCGTCTCTACTTGGGGACACTGTCGCCACGATTGTAGCCGTCTCGACCCAAGGACACAGTCGTTGCGCATATGCAACCATCAAGTGCCTCCCATTATTTGGTAAAGAACTTGAGTTTTTAGAGTGGCTCACCATGAATAGTTGCAGGAAAGCGCAACATCCTGCAGGCGTCGAACGGATCAAGGGAACAGAACTCCGATGAGAGGAACCGGTCGCTTGATCTTCGACGAGCAACGGCTTGTGCACGTCTCGGCGTGAAGGCCTCCGGGCGTACTGGATGCCGGCGGCCTCTTGGTCTCTCCGCCTCCCTCCTTTTTTTTTTTTTTAAACTGAAGGTCACGTCTCCTTTATATAGGCAGTAAGGGCGGTTAGGCACTTGAACTATCGGCCAGGAAATCCTCCGCATAATCAACTAGCCCCACGAATTTAGCGAACAAACTTATCTACTGAAACAAACTGGGCGTGATCCAACACACTTGCCGTACACACAGCCTTTCAGTTCTTATCTGCAAGCGGTCAAGCCAAGGTGCCGACGTTGCATCTCCAGGCATGTACGTATCTAGCTTGCGTTGACAAGCTCTCAGACAATGGTACGTGGGCCTGTTGGTGTAACAAGGATTCAGTTGTATACCGTACACGTACATAGGTTGGACGAGCACACACGAACTTCCATATATTACCAGAAAACGTGCATGAAGGATTTTTTTTTATATCAAGAATGACAAGGAGCAATGTCGTTGCTAATATTTCAAACTCAACGTGTTTACCAAAAGAACTACGTAAGAGTTAAATCCAGGCACTCCAGGATGATGACATATATGGGGCCCACATGATGTTGTAAGCTCTACCAAAATTTATAAATGTATATCATCCACTATATATTTTTGTGTAAAAATAATCATCAAACAGAATCATCTGAAACATAGCTTGTCGGCATCATCGGTAATATCCTGGGCAACGTTTAATTTTAGATTGAAACTGAGATTCTGAGAACATGTTGATTTGAAAGGAGAAAGACTGCTTGTTGGGGAAGTTTAACCATTAATAACTGAAGGTCAAACCCGGCTACTTCGAGTTCGAACTTGAATCCCCAGGAAACTTTCCACATGCATCCGACTTGAAAGTTTTGGGCCTTCAAGATCTGACCTATTTTCAATTGCAAATTATTAGTAACTACTCTACATGTCGATCAGCAGTATATGTTTTTGCGTTATTCTTAAAAAGTTCTTCATTTCTTCATGCCCAAATGGAGGCCTTTGAATTCAAATATATCCAGATTCACCATTTTAAGTAATGTTCACACGTCAAGTAAGGTGCACCACAGCGAAACTAAACCTGGATCAGCCGATTGGGTTTCTTGTGGAGTAACCTACCCGCCAGGGTTTAAATTGTCGATTTGGCACTGGTGCTCGCATTTTTCTAGATTTATTCCGATTTACCGGTGCTATGCATTCGGTGGTAGGCGACGTCCCCGTCGACAGCGAGGCACATGTGGTGACTTCGTGAAACTCAAGATGTGCCTGCTCAGTCCTTCGGAGGTGCTCATGAGGTAGGGTTTGAGTATGTGTGTTCATAGGGGTGAGTGTGCATGCATGTTGAGCGTCTACGTTGTGCTGTGTAATCCAAAAAACGTAAGGTGCACCACAATTACGAATAAACGGGAAGACGGAAGGGACATCGCTGCTAATTACATATCTTTAATGTAAGTGTGAAATAGAATTGAATGAGACGATTATATATATTGACAAAATGACCAAATCTGGAAGATACACTAGCTTATGCCATAATTATTGCCAGAGGTTGAGTGCTAGGCTCAATGCTGGTATCCATTGATTTGCCCGTATCACTGCGCTGCACGAGGTTTTCTGAAGCGCAGATCAATTTCTATTGAGAAAGAAAAAAAATGGAAAACAACCCAGATAGATCATCATCATTGGCTTAAAAATTACTATCTGCCTCGTGAACTCCTTGAAAATTCTTTACCTCTCGATCCTTCTAGTCCCATGCATGGAAACGAAGTCCCGAACCGTGTTCACGTCGAAGTGAGAGTGTTGGAAACGCTTGCTGCTTGCCTTCTTCGGTGTGATATTTCCATGGATCGTCTTCTTCTAGTACGTCACCATGCATGGCCTTTCCGTTGCAGGTAGGCCAAAAGGCTATCGGACGGAGGTGCTAGGTCACTCGTGCAGCTGCACGTAGAGGTAGCGTGAAGGGCTCGCTCGGTTGGGTGGCGCCATTGCCGATTCCCTCCCATACACGGAGCACGGGACGTGTGGGCGGCCGGCGACCGGAGCTGGCCGGAGTTGACGTGGTGTCACGTACGATCATTGGCGCCTTTTTCTGCCCATCCGCTCAGGAACTGTGTGATCTAGCTGTAGCTGCTGCCCCGTACACTACCACACTAGCTAGCCCATATCGTGGCCACATCTTGGTCGTAGATGGTCGGTGCGTGCGCGCGGTTTGGCGTCTCTGACTCTCTGTTCATGTTCAAAAAAAGGATCCCACACATGATCTCGTCACCGCGTGCTACACATGAAACGAAGGAGCTGGACTGCTGGAGCATCACACACACAGCATCGATCGACCGCGCGCGTCAACGGTTCACGGGCAAAAGAGAGAAAAACCGAACCATGCATTCGGTCACCGGTCACGCACGGCGAGGAGGTCGGCGGGCGACGGATCCGGTCGGGGAGATAACGTAGCCCTGCCAGGCATCCCCGCCACGGCGACCAAGCTCGCGGCGCCGCGGGTGCCCGCGTGTCGCCGTGCATGCGCGCCGCGGCGAGCTGCCCAGCTCAGCGCTCCTAACGTACCTAGCCTAGCCACACCAACCACCGGTCGTCGTCGATCCATCGGGCACGGGCCACGTCCTCCGCTCCCACGCGCGCACGTTGGATCGCGGGGGGCGTGGACGCACACGGAGCGGTAGCGCGCGCGCGCACATGGCCACGGCGCGCGCGGTGTCCGGCCGGTGGGGAGCCACCCCCGCTGCACGACGGGCCACTTGGTCTGGTCGTCACGCACGCTCCCTCCCGAACGATCCCCCCAGCTTGCTTCGATTCGCCACCACCCGAACGCCTCGGCGACCAACCCAACGGGCGTGACCCTGCCGTTCCCGTCCATGGCTTTGGTAGTAGCCAGCTTCCGGGAAAGTTCGCGAGCCCGGGCTGGGAGGTGGCACCGGCCGTGGAGGGCGTCGATCCTGCAGGCCTGTGGGTAGACCGGGCGGGCGGCAGGTGGAATCTCTCTCGCGATCCTGGAACTGGAAGGACCGGCCGGCCGGCCGGCCGGCCAGTAGGCCGCGGATCTCGACGTGGCCGGACGGATGCGTAGTATTCTACTCGCAGACACAGCTGGCCGTCCGTGCGCGAGCTGGCCGTTGAGCTGCAGCGCAGCTGCTGCTGGCCTGCTCCTGCCCTGCAGAGCAAAATGGAATGTGTGCGCCAGACTAAAAAAATGCCGGTTAAAAACGTGAGCGAACGTCCGGGGAAGCTTCAGTTTCAGGTCATCAGGTCTCGTGGGGGTTTTGGATCACGGCATTTGCAGATCTAGAAGATGGTGAGGCGGATTAGACTAAACGACACTGTGTCGGAGCAATCAGGGGGCGGGAGGAGGTCGGGAACTCAGGATCATGCGCGACAGCGCGAGGCGCCGCGCGGGGAAGCGATGGCATCATGCACACTGTTTTGGAGCTTGCCAGCATTGCAAGATCAGGCTGTGCTTTTGCGGGACCAAGAATCGTTTTTTGTCGATCCAAGCTCATGCATGGAGTAGAATCACAAAAAAGCCAGGAATCAGTATATTCAAAACACCAAAAGTAAAGAAGCCTTTACCTAAAAATAAGAAAAGGCTAGGTATAAAGACGGAACACAGTACAGTACCACAATCAAATCGATCGATTTGGTACATTACTTAATTGTGTGATTAGATACTGGTGATCGAGCGAAGCGATCATTGTTCTTTCAATGGCGTTCCGATGCAACGAACTGGGATGCATGCATGCACCACCCCGTACCAGCACTCGCCCACTGACACGACGTTTTGGCGCAACGTACTGATGGTGTTTCTGCGCAGTTGCAATGATGTACGAGGCCATATTTTTGAGACGCATCCAAATACGGTTGCGCCCATGAAAACCATCGCCTCATGTACGCGATTGCCCCGCTGTCCAAAATCATGGCATCGTACCATTCCTTGCTTATACACGTGTTACACACTATAGATAACTGAGGTGCCATGCATGATTGCACGACGCATGGACCATGGGACACTCGTACAGACATCCACTCTTTTGATCGTCCTGTGACCTGTGCTAACTCATCAACTCTTTAGTCTCAAAGCAGGAAAGTTTTTTTAGGGAGTCACGGAGTAGATCTGTGTGCTGACTTACCTGTCAATTGCAAGCAAAGCAATGAGTCAAGTAGGTCAGTGGACTGCACGTACGTAAAAAAAACTGATCTAACACCTAGATTTGGATCCATCGACTCGTCCAGGATCGGGACAGTCTGGGCCCATGCACGGGGTTCCCATTCAGGAGCGCTAGCAGCAGCATCCAGCAGCAAATGCCACAGTGCGGCGCACGCAAGTGCCTGCCGGCTGCCGCGACATGCACCCGCCTCAGTTTGGTGCCCAACTGCCGACGAGAATATGATCAGGCCAAGGACGGAGGCGACACCATGAGGCCATCACAGGCTGGAAAGCTGGCGACCTCGCGAGGTGGCCATGAGAGCGAAGGAATCCAGCGCGGACAAGGCGACGACCGCTCGGAAAGGGAGCACCACGTGTAGCACTTGCATAAGTTGCATCCCTCCTGCCCGTGTCGCGTCGCCATCGTCTCGCCCGCGACATGCTTGCATTATGCGCTGCGTTGCTGTACGTTGGCGAGGGCTCGAAGTCGACAGGAATTTCGCGAGGTGTCCCGGCACCGGCATGGGGCCAATGATGAAACTGCCTGCGTGGCGTGGTTACGTTTTAAATCTTGTGGGTACGACATAAACATGGATAGCAAATGGTTGGATTTCGTCGTGAAAAATCCTGCCTAAAGATCGTGATCTCAGGTAAGGTAGTCCGAATCATTCGTGTTTCATGTTTTTAATCTTTATTAAATGAGTAATATAAAGGGGCACCATCACACTTGACTTTGTATTATGATGATTAATGAGTAGGAGCATATGATAATCGGATACTACTTCTGGAGCCTACGATCGATCAATCCTCACAAGTCACAAAGACGCACTGGAAAAAAGAAGATAAATATTATAAATTTCTATTAAACTGAAAGATTCACACATCAATAAGATACTTCTAAGTATCTCCGATTTATTATCTTTTTTTAATAAATTATCCACATCAGTCATTACAAAAAGAGTTTAAAGTGACCCCTCAAATCTTTCTAAATTATCTATATCTGCCATTACTGAAATAACCTAAAGTAAGCCTATTATTTATGTAGACTACCCAACTGTACAATGATAAATATAATTCCAACTGATTCCTAAATTTACATATGAATTACCCACACATGTTACTATTAAAAATTAAGCAGTAAACATAGAAATACATTATACGATAAAAAAACCCTAAGTACACCAATGTCATTGTTCATAGAATACTACCTTTAAAGTATCAACTACTACGTACTTATGTATTACACGTGCGAAAAGCAGCTATGATAATAACAAATTTTCATGTTGTTGTGGGCTTGTGGCCTGTGGGCTCCCGCAAAAATGAATAATGATCGTGGTGCCTGCAAACCAACCTGTTTTGTTTAGGAACTTTTGTTTATGTGGGCTCGATCGTACTGGGGCGACGCGTTCGTTGGGCCGAGGGAGCGCAATATTGGCAGGGCGCCCACAAACCTGTAACTTTGTTGGCAGCGAGGCCCAATAGAAAACACGACAAAGCGGAAGCAGCAAAGACACCCGTAGGATTTTTATTTTTTGTTTTCTGCACGGACTCTTTTTTAGCGACCATGCCTCCTCAGCACGTATTTTATTAACAAACAGTTTAGATAGGGAGAGATGGAGAGATACACTTTAGTAACTTTTCTGGAGAATAATAAATTTTCAATGAATAATAAATTTCTGAAGAAGTTTTCTAGGAACTAAACTATTTGAGAAGGATTTTCTGCACAAACAGGCTCAGCTTGGGACAGCTTATGGACTGCTTCTATTGGATTTCATCTGCGTCGAGAGCCCAAACGACCCGCTTCTCCCTCCCCTTCCTATAAGCGCGATTGTAGAGGACAGAGTCTTTTGCTTGCAACGCATAACCGGCCTTATATGGGCCAATAAGTGCATCTCCAGCAGACTGACCATCGCCATAGCAAAAGTACTGCTCCAGCAGCCTGGCTATTTGCATCGCTAGCACTGTAGAATTACTATCTGAGCTCCCTCATGGTAAATTTGGCTTAGCTGTAGCGCCTGTCCATCCACCACTGCATGAGACTGACAACAAAGGCCCGGTGCACATCAGCGTGCTTTACTTTAAAACTCATTCCTTCTCCTCTATTTTATAAATTCAAAAGGTAATTATAAAGAGGTCATAAAATCACGCCTATTTTTATGTTGGTAGAATAAATAAAAAATAACCTATTTTAACTAGATTCTATTCAAAATCTTTTACATATTTTAAATTAAAATTCCGCAAGTTAAACTTTTTTGCTTGTTATTTCAACTTTAGAGTACTAATTTAATTTCAAAAAATGAGGAAAAACATTTTAATTCATGTTAAACAAAAACAATCAAATGTAGGGAAATTAGATTTAGAGGGTGAGATTTAGCTTAGTCTGCTGGCACGTTAAGTAATATGGAGAGGAAATCTTTTGGAGTGAATAGCCAAATGGGAATTTAAGCCAGTCAGATTTGGCCAATCTGCTGGAGATGTTCTAACGCTACGACCTACACTGCACGCATTCTGTCACCAGTGCATCAAACCAATCTGGTTGTTTGGATGGACAATCGTTAATTTAATGGTACCTTTTTTTTATAATAAAATAAAGGTACCTGAAGTAGCATATGCTCTCAAAATGCACTGTTTCAGGAAAAATAACTTCAAAAAAACAATGACCTGATGCGCCATTTATCCGCAGACATCAGTTTTCACAGGGAGGCGACAAACCAGAAGTTAAAGAGCGCTGAAGCGGCCGTCAGGAACCAGGCCAAGAACGCCATCATGGCGGACAACTGGTACCTCCCGCAGAACCTCGGCGAGCACTGGGATCCATGGAACTGGAGGAGGAGGTCGATCACCGCGGCGCTCGAGCAGGCGGCGGCGAACGCGAGTATCGACAGGACCTGCATGCGAGATTTAATTTAATTTGCACTCCAAAGAAATGGCTCTTTACTCGCACGCTGATACTGTGCGAGGACGGAAGTTTACGAGATTTGCGTACGTACCGAGTCTCCCACGGCGACGATGACCATGACGCCCGGCACGCGGAGAGGGCATCCCACGAACACGGAGTACACGTCGATCATGGCCAGCGTGCAGCTCCAAGGGATCACCAAGCCCATGATCGTCACCAGGAAGCTGTCAGTAATTTCAGAGAATTTTACAGTCTTTACTAAACCTTGCATGAACAACCATGCATTAACAAATGCTGTCTCTGAACGGAGGTAGCATATGAAGGAGGAGAGCAAGATCAGACGCACCAGAAGGCGGTGTAGCTGAAGAACTCGACGCCAACGGACATGAACAGAAGGGACGCCGACGAGAAGATGGCCTGCCCGACGCGGAGACCGAGGCTGCCAGCGCTGCCTACGGCGCCAGCGCCCGCCGCCGACCTGTCCCCGTTCTCCATCTCCGGGCGACGCCCTCACGCGGGCGGCTCATCCCATAACCATACGCGCCAACGTAAAGGGCTATTGCTCTGTTCTCTTGGGGACGCGGCCTCGCTCGGCTGCGCTCCTTCCCTCACGTTCTTGTTCCACGAACGGGGGAAATGGGACGGAATCGATCGGGACGGGAAAAAAAGCAGGGGACACGATGAAAAGTCCGGGCCTTTAATTTGGCGATGGATGGATACGGGGAGAGATACGGCAGAGGGAGTTGATTCCCCTGAGGCGTCCTCTTCTTGCTCGACCTTTTTTCTTTGATCGTCATGGTTACTGCTTTGACCTCTCGCACCTCTGTTTCATCTGTCATCCCATCGCTTTCTCGGCTGCCAAGTTTAACTGGCGCAAGGTTATCCCGCTGCAACACGCTGATCGCGACGGTTAAGGAGGCGTGGCAGCTCGAGCTAGACACGTACAGTAGTGCGGGAGCGTGCGTCAGGCCATGTACATCGATGGCAACAGATGGACATCGGATCGTGTCCTACCATGGCAATTGCAGCGCCAGCGCCGAAGCTGCTGGAGACACCGGCGAGTAAAAAAATTTAATGCTGATGCGAGCAACAGTAACAATTTAAATGCTGAGACCATCCGACTGAAGACGAATATTTTTTTACAAGAACATTGCATCTCGTCCTCTGTTGCAATTTGGACCGGGAAAGCGCGGGGATAGCAGCCGGGCGAGGAGGAATTTGCCGGCCACCTTGTGTGGTCCGACGGCGACGAGCCAAGGGCAGGTAAAGGTTGAAGGAACGGACGCAAGGAAGCCAGGTGTAGACGACTTGCAACGTGGCTCAAAAGGTTGATCTGCCACAAAACCCAAAACATTCTCAAGTCCGGACAACATCTCACTATGTGTCATTTGAAGCAATGGTGCCAGGCCGCAGCCAAAGGCCAACTTTATGTAAGATCTCACATATAATGTTCAGAAACAACACTGGGTGACAAAATTTTGAAGCATCCTCTCATACAATGGCAAGATATCCATGGATTCACCGCATATAAATAACATGGGAGAATAGGCCAACATCTCGATTTACATCAAAGCCAGAGGTAATCATTTATTGGCGTTTATGTACTTCAACGAACCAAATGCTGACATCAAACTACAACAAACAAGGTGACGAAACTGTTCACCAACTCGGCAACAGGCTCAACTCAGACATACATAGCATCCACTCCAGATGATACAAGGTCCACCATAGAGGAATATCTGTGCAAGGAACAAGCAGGGAATGGAGCTGGGAAGCACGAGGGCACGCCAACCAAAGGCAGTAGTGCCTACAGGAAGTTCAGCACCAGGGCCCAAACAGGATAGATGAAGAGCAGGAGGATGCCGATGCTGTTTGACACGCCATTGCCCTTCCTGAAGGCGTTCCTGAATCCACCCGACGCCTTGATGTGCTCTGAAAGCAGGTAGCATCCAATTGCAAGGCATATGAAGGTCCCGACAATGTGACCCCTGAAGGTGTCCGCAAATAGGCTGGGGGCGACAACTGTGAGCAGGATGATTGAGCCGGGCAGCTCTAGCCAATCTGGTGCACAGGATAAACATTGCCGTGGCATCAAGTAAAAATTTAGTCACTTTCAAAAAAGGGAGGAAGCAGTAAAACTATCCAGGAATTTTGGTATGGTGCAATATATCATAATAACAAGAACAGTAAATTGCAAAATGATACCTGGGAAGTGGCGCGGGAAGAAGAGGCGCAGAATAATCGCAATAATTGCAATCCATTTTCCCACCTCACCTCTGAAAAAATAAACGTTAAACAATAAGCATTTACTTTTGTACATACACACATAATATTATCATAGGTCAATGAAGACATTATATACTGGAACTATGGCTGTCACTATCAACAAACTTCCAAACTATCAACAAACTTCCAATGTATCAGACACAGAGGCTGGGACCTCCTCATTTGCTTAATCAGATAGGCTATTCCTTGATCTAAAGATCAGAAAAACTTCTAATTAACAAATAATCAAAATTGAAGTGCTTTGATCCTAAAAGTTTCCTTGACAGCTTTCAAATTACAGAAATAGTCTCATTGAAAGTGGCGACTGCATTTAGAATCTAGACTTCTAGAGGATAGGTAATGTAACAGGGTTTATGAGTATACTTTCACCTTATCAGAGAAAATAGCACATGAGGCAGGGTGAAGAAAACGTAAGGAACCAAAAGTCCCGTCATCATGTTGGTCTTCCAGTTTGTGCGGTCCAATATCAATAGGTACCTGCAAAGAGAACAGTTCCATCAATAAATAAAACGAAGCAAGAAACACCTTAATTGCTACCAATCTCATGTGCAACTAGCATATAGATTCCTCCACACTTGGCAGTCAGCAATGATGAAATTTGTAAAAAAAAAAATAGGTAACAAGATGCTCATTTTAGAAATGCTGACAAGAAGGAATCCCATCCTGTTTACTAGGATTCAGTGATAAATCATAGAAAAGAGTGCACACATTTCTTTTTCTGTGGTTTATCACCCTGTCAAATAGGCAGTTTAGGGATTCAATAAAGTGAACGTCACATACAAACACCCACAGATAATCAGGGTGTAAGCCATAACAACAGGTAAACACTGTCCAGGATTCCACGAGGAGGTAACAAGGGGTCTTCAACAAAGTTTGTCTCAACAAAGTTCAATTTCACCCTAGCCGGCCGGATTGAGTGCCTCTTATTCATAACTTTCTGCTTACTTTCAGACTTCAAAAACTCGTTGACCAGTGAAAAGTCAGGAGACAGCTCTCAAAAGAGTATGTAATCTCTCGAGTTTCTCTAGTGTCCTTGATTGTTTTCTGTTTCGTTCTTGCTTGTTTCAGCTAAGAGTGGAGTTGTTGAGAGGGGTTAAGACGATTGAATGGCATAACCATTCAGCATGTTGTATACGGTATCCGGTCTTCAGCAATGCTTAAGACTGGGGATTCTCCCCTAAGACTCTAGAAAAAAAAAAAATTAGGCTACTAGCACACAATCCCCTAACAACTTTACTCTAAGCTCAGATAATTCACGAGCCACTCCAGCCACATATGAAGAGTTGATATCACAGCACAGTAGCATGATTACAGTGTAATCCCCAAGTGGGACCAATTTGCTCACGATAGATCCTCCACCAAAGGAGAATGAACGATCCTTTACGAATACGAACCCAACTTCGATACCCAATCCCTTGACCTTGGTACTCGATTCGTAAAGCGTCAGATAATGGACCCGAAAAAAAGTGGGGGGTCATGGATCCCCTTTCTCATTTACAAAAAGAAAAGGGGAATCCAGACACCAGAGAGGAAACGGTCTGGTGAGGAGGCACTCACACTGCTGCGAGGAAGGCGAGCCACTTGAGGAAGGAGGTGCCGAAGCCGAGCCCGCCGCCGAGGACGAAGGCGTGGTTGACGAGCTTCTGCGCGGCGATACCCAGCTCCTGCAGGTCGGCGTCGATGAGCGCCTTCATCGCCGGCGAGCCGTCCCCGGCCTCCGGGCCCGTCTTCATCGCCAGGTACGACGCGAACCCCTTCCCCATCTCGCCGCCGATTCGTTCGCTCGCTGGATCGATCGATCGGTTTCTCTCGCTCAGTCGCTCTGTCCGCCGGGTCGGGCTTGGGGGGTGTTTGATTTGCGGGGTCGTGCGTGGTTGGTTTGGATATGAACAGCTAGCTGGACACATGCGGGCCCGCGCGGCAAGGACGGTTCCAGGCCAGCTGGGTGACGTGTACGGCCACGTGGAGCGCCTGCGGCGGGTCGCCGTTGCATTATTTTTGCATGAAACTATACAAGTGTTACACGCATCTTATCGAGTTTGGTTTTGACTTCGGGTGCCTAATTGCAGCCACGTACTGTCTGTATACCATTAGTGGTTGTAGGCTACTACTACTTGTTTGCCTAACCGTCGTGGCCAGCTTAGCTTGTTTGGATAACTCTGGAAACCGTTACACGGGCCGGTACCAACGCTGCTGTGCGTGACACTGACAGGGGGCCGTGACTGGCTAGGAACTGTACCTGAAATGAAAGGCAGCAGCTTAGGCCTTGTTT
Organism: Digitaria exilis; assembly: GCA_015342445.1. Taxonomy (NCBI): domain Eukaryota; kingdom Viridiplantae; phylum Streptophyta; class Magnoliopsida; order Poales; family Poaceae; genus Digitaria; species Digitaria exilis. Next base: position 920,742 of record JACEFO010001754.1, on the reverse strand, counting down.
AGTTCCAAGAGTTGGTGACAAGTTGGTGATAGTTGGTGGTAAGTTGATGTTTTGTGTGAGAGGACACGGTTTTCAATGTGCCCAAATTAGTAGAAAGTTGGGGAACTAACGAGACCTTAATTAAAAACCATCGTGCTCATCCTAATCGTAATAGCTTCTCTCTGATATATCTGGATTGCCAGTAATTGTTTCATCTTCAGTGACGCGTACGTTCCCTAGCTTTCTAGTGATCGTGCTCCGTTGATGTGAGCCCCATCCTCGTGTTATTTTTGCCCCAAGGGCCTAGACACAGCGGTGCGGCTGGTGCTGGTGGCGTGTCGGCAGAGTTCCTCGCCCGCGCGAGAGACGTCGTCTCGTCGCTCGCCATGTCGACGGCTCGGCGTAGCCATTGGTCATATGGCCGTTTAGTAAACGCACATCATGAATTCCTCCTGATCGTGGCGACGAGTATGGAGGAGAGACGCTAGACGATGGTAGTGGGCTAGTGGACACTACAGAGTTAAGGCCCGTTGAAGCAGCATTCTGGGCTCCTTTTTCTTCCACCACCATCACGCTAACTGAACTGTTGTTCTGCCAAAGACAAAGCGTACGTGAGCACGTCACACGGGGATATAAAATCATAGAACTAGAACCTGATAAGTCCTGATTATACTACATCATACCCGTGATGGTACATGCTAACTTGATTACATCTTTCTTTTGGCTAGGATCTGGTAAGCACTCGGCGGCAGCATCTGCATCATGGGACGAATTAACCTGCTGGGACGCCCGGCCTCTCCCAGCGTCCTCAATCCTCCTGCTCGATGCGCAGCGTTAGAAAGTTGCATTGCTAGTACACAATATACAATGTCATAGGAGCGCTACACACGAGACGCTTTGTTTACGGAAACCAATTGTCAGAAAGCTATACGTCAACTTGTGGACGGGAGGATATACCCTCACTACTTAGTTAACCACAGCGAATTGATTAGCAGTATACTATTACGACACTTGCTGTTTGTTATATATGCATATTCAACTCTCTGCAAGCTAGTATACACGGGATATGGCAAGTGTCGCCGTGGAAAGATACAAAAACTGCACAACTAGAGCTCTGTTCATAAACTGGTCGACGCAAGCAAGTCTGATCTCTCGTGAAAACACGGACTAATTCTACGAGTGCCAAGTGTACACTGCATCACATATAGGAGTATAGTATTATATGATTATATCATATTTAAATTTTGTACAATTGCAGTCAGTCAACGATCCCACGATGGTATAAAATCAAGCAGAGGACGAACAAGAAGATCCGGTGGGAGCAAAGAATTCTGAATTCTCCGTGTCACAGTCTGTGATTGGCAGATACCCAACACACACACAAGTTTTTAGAAGCCTCCATTCGTCTGGTTGTAAAACACATCGTCAACGGTTGGATCTTCTCCCTCTCACGCCTCTCATGACAAGCACAGAACAAAGTAAACAAGACACAATGTAGGTGGAGCTTCTCTTTATTCCTCATATTCGATAATTTACAATGACAATCTATCTCATATATATACTCCGACCTATGACTAGAGTTTCGGTAAGAGCCCACAAGCAACCGGACATGGACTAGGACGTCTAGTCCTTCTTTCCTTCTGTACAAGTCCGGGCAACCGGACATGGACTAGGACTTTTAATCCTTTCCTTCTATTCAAGTCCGGTTGTATTACAACACTCCCCCTTGGGCGATTACCATGAATGTATATGCCTCATTAAAAACTCCATCTGAAAACCCAGTGGGAAAAACGGTTATTGGAGAAAAGAGTACATATCAACCGCAATTGTATTACATATGTTGCCTCGTCAAAAACCTTATGTGAGAAACCTTCAAATAAACACTCACAAAGGGAAAAAGAGTACAACATCAAACCTTCTTGGTTTCTATATAATTATGCATTCATCATTCTTCATGAACAATGATCAATCTTTAAGATTATGCATAAACATCAGGTTCTTGCAATAATGATATATGTGATCTTTAATAATCTAGTGGTATACCTTTATGGTAAATAATCATTAAGTTTATTCATTCTAGATAATACTTAATGAAAATATGTGCTCCCCCTCATAACAACATTCTTTGAACTTCATGTTCATGATGATTTTTAAGCACATTCTTCATAAAAGTGTACGAATATTGGTATTCAATTACCAAAATATTTAGTCCTTCAAAGACTTAATATAGTTCTTCAAAACTATGATAGAAGCAATGCTTCGAGCACTAATAACCACTTATTTAATTATGCAATACAAATAAATTTTATCCTTTCATAGGAACATGGGGACAATGAGTTACAAATTAGTATACCTTCGAGGTATTATATTTTCAAACCTCGGTGTTTAAGGTTAGTCAGTCTTCATTTGGCATTTGAAGGGGATAATTCAATTTGCCAATCACCAATATACCTTCTATGGTATTCGAGGATACTTGCTATTCAATGATAGCTAGCTATTTATGCACATAAGAGTGCTTGTTTGGTACATTCAAGACCATTTAAATCCTCGTTGTACTTCTACTTTAATCATTCGGGTCTGTACGAGTCTTCACTTGTATCTTCAGGATTGTTGGTGCTCATGCAGGAGTTGACTGATGATAAGTCATACAATGACTATTTTCTTTGGGAATCCTTAATTCTTCAAAAATAATATTTCTCTTCTATGAGAAATTTTCTCATGATAGAGAGAAATAAATTTTCACAATAATTTGAGTTCTTCTATGAACTCTTTACTTTTATCCGCTCTAGGATATGCTCCTCGTGAGACATTTTAATACTCATTCAAGAATATTATCTACCTTAGACATTTAATGCTTAGTATGAGCTTTGATTCTATTTCTTACTATTTTATTCCTTCAAGGAAAATGAGTCCTTCAAGGATCATTCCTCAGGGATTTTCCGAATCCACTGATTAACTGCATAATATTTTATTCATTTATTCATGTCATTTGCCAGATATGTTACAAAATATTTATTCATACATAATAGGAGTTTAATAGTCTTTTGAAAGACTTATGAACCGTAGTATTTCACCATATCATTATTTCATAATGACTCGTATAGAACTTCCAGGTTCAGATACTTTCTTCATGGTTCAACCTCAATTGCATTCTTTCATTGACCCTATATGAGTGCTTCATGCAACTCTGCCATGGACTTTAGTCTTGGATCCATGCTCTCGCTTAGAGAAACATTTGCAATTATAGAGGTAATGTTGTCGACATTCATTCAATTCTCCCATATCTTCAGGATAAGACCATTATATAGTCAATATTTTTCTGTTTATCCCAACACAAAATATATTGCGCGCTCTTTGAAGTGTTAGGCATTCATCTTCACGATGAACATTTCTCAATTTGTGAGGTAATTAACCTTAAAGGTCTTCTGCTTTGGAATTTGCGGAGATTCTATTTAAATTGTTTGACAAGTTCATCTTATCTAAAACCAACAGGCGTCCCTGTAGATTTTAAATTAATGATCAAGCACTTTGCCAGTGTGAGTATATTATTAGATACCCGGGATATACCACACATAGCATTTTGTTTACTACAAGTAAACTTGAACTTCAGGTTGTTTCTCCTAATTTCTGATGTCCCATTCGTGTATTCATCATGTGCACATTCTCACTGGGATCAAGTCCTTCAGGGAGTTTCACTTCAAGAGTTGGCCACATCAAGTGGCGCCCCATGGGCTTACTCACAATTTTAATTTTCTAGCAATATACTTTGCTTAATGCAAGTATAATATAGTGTGTGTTTATATTTCTGCTTCAAGCTTCCAGGAATATTATATGAAGATATAAGGCATTCATATGGACTCTCTCCCCCTAATGTCGATATTATATCTTCATTACTAGCATACTTCTAAAATTTCCTCATGGGCTTAGTATAATGGAAATTCAGATCCATTTTCCAACTTCAAGTTAATGCCCGTTTATGTATGCTATTATGGTGAAATAAAATAATAGTTACACACACTTCTTTTAAATATAGGGGTTATTTGTTTATATGCAGTGAGCTAGACTTTATTAATGTAGTAACATGAATGCTACATTTATGTTAGCATAGTGTGCAATGCGGTATATTCGGTATACCTTTAATTTGCACTATTCAAAGTCTACGAGAGTATTTTTCTTGTCTAGCTTCTTTATTTATTTTGCCAATTTATAAGCATAATACTCATACCATATACTTCAAGTATTTATCATAAAATTTTAGTTTATAAATACACAAAATATAAGCTACATGGAATTTTCTTCTAGAAAAGTAATTGCTCATTTATTCAAAAATTCCCCATATACTATTGATTCCATAATATAAAATGTTTTTCCACATAATAGACTACCAGGTCTATATTCGTTTTATGCATTCGCAAAAACCCATTCTGATTTGGGTTAACCAATTTCTAATTGGATATACTGAGCCAACTCTAGGCTATTTTTCTCCCCCTGATCTTAGCCTTCTTGATTAAAAATTTACTTAATGATTTCTGATCATTTAGTATATGTGCATACGACGCACAAGTGAGCTAGCTTGCTAGCTAGTTGATAGATTTTTATGACGGACTACTAGCCATCCTAGTGTAATGGGATCTGCTACTCAACAGGAGAAGCTTGAGTTACACGTAGCATCCAAAGCTAGTGTGAATATAAGAATAACACAATGACTGCAAACCAGTGTAGAGCGATTTTTTTAATATGATACCCCTGCAAAGGGTACTAATTAATGTAGTGACATGATGATCCTTACATTAATATGGAATAACAATTAATTGGGCATTCTAATTGACACAATGGTATATGGATTACAAAAGTATGTGCAGAGCTGCATGCTTAGTCATTGCATTGACTATGGCTACGGACCAACTTGCACATTAATTGTCCCACATCTAATAGGATGAGGCTCTGAACCAACAATCTTACATGATTGGGGATATGCCTATTAAATTTTTCTGTAATTGTATCCACATTTTTCGTATACCTCTTGGCCCAAATTTCTCCCCCTCGTCATACCACGATTGCACTTCAGGTGATGTAATGCTTCGAACATGATCTATGAAAAAGTTTCATAGAATTAAATTATACTGCAAGTATATCTAATATGATATGAATTCATATATTATTGTACTATTCGGTGTACAATAATGTGGTGGGTAGAATAAATTTCAAGTTACAGGGCCTATGCATTCAATACATAGTTGAGTAATATATCAGTTCATCACCAGATTGATGTGACATCCCCGATTTTTGAACGGCAGAAGTTTGACCAAAGTCAAAATTTGGTCAAAATTCGACATAAATTTGAAGTAAAAATGTGTGATTGATCAAAAAGATTGGGAGAGAATGTTTGACCCAAAATTTGGATGAAATAGAGTATGGAAATAGCACAATTAAATGGAGAAAGAAAAAGGGAAAGGTCACTATTCACCATCTGAAAACGGAATTTTTATTGTCATTTTCAGTGAACAACTAGCCAAATGTCGAGGTTATTTGTTAGCAAACTGTCCATCATATGATCAAGGTGTAAAAATAAAAGATGTTAAGCAAAGTACCCTAAACAACGTTTATATTTGGACCAAATCGAGATCAGGTCAACATCATGGAGAAAATTAAGCTTAGAACTCGAATCAGCTAAAGTTCAGTCCAATTTCAGAGTTATAAAGGCTGAGATGAAATTTCTCAAATTAAGCTCAAACCGTTGAGAATTTGAAATAGGTCCAAAAATAAGAAATGAAATTCAAGTCAAGGCAAAAAAAACTTTTGTGTTTTGAGGAACAGCAGGTTCTATTCAAATTTTTGGAGTAATTTGAGTTTGAATTTCTGAACAAGGTTAGGGTTTCAGAGTTCTTAATAACCCCTTAGCCAACCGATGATCAAAGTTCGAATTCGAGCGTTTGGTTGAGAATTTGAGTATGGTGCCAAAATAGAAAATGTAATTGGAGGTGTTACGAACAAGTTTCATTTGGGGATCGAGGAGAGTTTGAATGGAAATTTGAAAGTAATTTGAAGAATTTGATTTCGGGGTCTGAAAATGGGGTATAAAACCCGCCAACATTGGAGCTTCGAATTCGCGTTGTACACTGCTCGAATCGAAAGGGTTGCAATATGAAAGTTGGAGTGCTATGGTTCTTCTACAAGTTTTGTGTTTGGAGTTTGATAAGTTTAGAAGGAGTTTTGGAAGATATCTTGGCCGCAATCTTCCGGTTCCGAGCTTGGATAGGCGGCAATGTCGGCCGACGTCGGTGGAGGAAGCGGTGGCTCGGCCACGCGTCGTCGGGCATGAAATCGCCGTGGCGGTGTGTCAAGCAGGAGCTGGCGGTCGTCCAGGGTCGGCCCTCGTCGTTATATACCCATCCTTCGCTTGCGTTCTTCTTCTTTTCTTCCTCCTCCTCATTTCCGTCCATATCTCGGTCGCCGGCGAGCTTCTCCGTCGCGCGCCACCGTCCCTCCTTCTTTCTTCGATTCCTTCCGCACCAGCCTTCCTCTCGGTCTTCTCTACCTCTTCGATCAATCCCCGTTGGGTTTCAACCATCCCAGAACTCAGGCGCCGTCGTTTTTCCTCTTCTCGGTTCATCGTCACCGCCGTGGTCGACGGCTCTCGTGGGCAGCGTTGCTCCGGCCGTCTCAGTCCAAGATAGTGGGTGAGATAGCTTCCTCTTGGTTCTCTGGTGCTCATAGGCTAGCTGTTAGCTAGGTTTGGGGCTTCGGTTGGCCGGTGGCGCTGCTCGCCGCCGCGCTCGCCGCCGTGCGCACGTCCGCCATGGCAGGCGCGCGTGAGCAGGCCGTTTTGGGCCACCGCAGCTCGCGTTAGGGGTTGCGCTAGGTTCGCCTCGCGTCGCTGGTGCTCTCCGGCATGTTTTCCTCGAGGGAGTCGCCGGGGTTTGGCCGGCCGGCGTGTCGCCGTCGCGCGTCGCCGCCAGGGCCGTCGCGAGGGGGTTGCGGTGTGGGTCGTCAGGGGGTTTTGGGGCTAGGAGAGTTCGCGGAGGCGAGGCGGTGCGGTTGGGCTAGCTGCCGGGGTCGGGGGACCTCGCCGCCGGCGAGTCGTCGCCGGTCAAGACCGGCGAGCGCGCGGTCAGCGCTCCTCTGTTCTGAACGGAGGAGGGGGACCGCGGGTTAGAAGATAGGAAAGTCCAGGGGGTTTTCTGCAAAAGTGTTTAAGAGTTTTCTAAATAGATTTAAATTTTGGTTTTTCACCTTTTAATTCATAGAAAATTATAGGAAAATCCAAAAATGATGAAACCAATTTTGTTGATCTTGTTTTAAAATTTGTCATCCATTAAAAATGTTAATTAACCTTGTGTAGATAATTAATTTAATTCCTTTGTTTGGATTAATTAAATAAATGTTTAATAATTGCTAAAAAGGTTAAAATTCTGAATAATTCTTTTATAATTAGAAATGATTTCTAAAATTGTTTTATGTATTTATTTAAATGTTTTATCCATTTAGAAAATGATTTTAAATCATTAAAAATAAACTAAAAATGATTTAGGGCAAGTTTTATTAAAGGAAAAATATAGGTTTATCTTTTAAAAATCTTGGGTAGTTTGTGTTGGCTTGCAACTTTATCGAGAAGGGAAAGTTGCTTAGCTTTTTCATAAAAGTGTTGCATCGCATACCGCTAACTGGCATTACGTTTTAGTCTCTCAAGCTTCGGAGTACGAGCTCGTGGGATTCGCGGAGGATCAGCGACAAGTCAAGGAAGTGATCGTCGTCGCTCCGGAATCTCGTATCGCGGAAGAATCTAACCTGTTCGTGATTCCAGGCAAGCCCCGGATGCATCTTTACCTATTTTATTTCAGAAGATCACGAGTCCAAATATTATGCTTTTATGTGTGCATTAGGTTAGGAGTTGAATGAAAACTTTTGATGCATGAACTACTCCTTGGTAGAACTACCTTTGTTAGGAAGGTAAATAAATGGATTATAGAACATCCACTTAGTTATGCTTTGCAAGGTTTTATATATATAAAGATGATGACCTAGGTTCTCACTAATCATAGATGAATCATATATGAGATAATAAGAGAAGAGAGAGTGGGCAGAGGATGATAGAATGGATTGAGGTAAGCTCGATCTTTAGCTCTGCCTACTAGCTAAAGTCACTAAGGACCAATCCGTTGTTTAATTGATTGACCAAGTGATTCTACCTGGTTTCTTACTGGGTTATGGGACCAGTAAAGCCAATTAGATTAGCTGGCTCATAGATTGGAAATATCGCTTACCGGTGCTTGCTGGGTCGGAGAAAGGCGGGATCGTCATCTGGAACTCACGGGGTGGTCGCCAGACGTGGGGCCCACGTGGGGATGCGTTCCCGGGTTCGGGTAAGGATATTTCCGGTCTTTGGTCCAACTGATTGAAAGGTTGTTGCGTACAGTAGGAACGACTGTGCGTGGCTGGGGGCTGGGTATCTCCTGCAGGATGTACATGGATCCGGATCAACACAACTCTTGGTTATGAGTGCACTTGATCAGGTGTTAAACATCGTAGAGGAAACAAGTTGAACAAGAGGGGGTTGATTCATAAAATGCTGGTTGACTTTAGTACAACCTGTATGCAAAATATTTTATCACCTAGATGGATAAGTAACAACTCAACTGAGCCTAAAATACATAAAATATAAGGATCAAGTTTTAGTAATGCTTTTTAGGCAAAAGAGTCGAGTCAGCCAAATCCACATAAAGCCCAATCATATTCCTTGGGAGTCTTTTCTATGGTAAGGCGGGTAAGTCTTGCTGAGTACCTTCGTACTCAGGGAATCTCCCTTTGTTTTTCAGAAGAAGCTACGGAAGAGATCACCAAGAAGATCCAGAAGACCTAGATCATCGTGGTCCCGGTGATTCTAGGGCTAAGCCGGAGGCTGTAGATATGTGTGTTATAGAACTACCTAGTCTGGTTTGTATTAAACTCTTAGTAATGGTTTGACTTGCATTTAAGTCCTCTTCAAAACCTGGCTTGTAATACGTAAGAATCTTGGTATGTTGTGTAAAAATGATAATGTTCGTTGTGTTCTCCTTACCGAAAACGATCTCGATGTATGGCAGAGGTATGAGTTAACGTGGTTTATCGAGGAGTCCTTGGGTCACTCGACAGATCACCGGTTTAAACTGTTTGAAGTGCGTCCGATGATCGTAACAGGTCGTTATGACGCACTTGAGCCAGTTTAAATTGGCGGTTCTGCCACAATTGAATCCTTCAAGATCAATGAAGTGGCGTGTATATTACTAATTTTATGTGCTTCTTGAAAATTCAATTTTCATTCTACTTATATGGTAGTAGTGCACAAATAAACTTCATGTTTACTTGAGGCGTTGTGGTAATATATCATTGCAAATGATTATCTAATAGGCAATATAAAATAATTATTTACATATTCAATATGTAATTCTTTATTTATTCCGTGAGATTAAACTGATTACGACAGGTAAAAATTGCTACAAGCATTTGGACAAAAGGTAAGGTGAGAAAGACCTATGCAGAGGTAAGAAACACCAATTTGTTTAATTTGCCCTTCTAATCTTGGAAAGATTCTTAAATAAATGCTAAACTTCATGTTTAAAGCAAAAAGATAAGTACTTACTCTTCATGAGTACAACTAAATTCTTCATGAATAACTAATAATGCAACTTATGTATAATATTCTATTCATTCATGGTTATGGGGTGAGCATGAAATTTCGTTGCTCATTGCGTCTCCCCCTGAGCCTAGCATCACTTCTGGAATATACTTTATTTTTTTTCTACTTCTATAGCTTATGAAACTTCTGGTAGCATAAATATTTGTTGTATTGAGCTTATGCATATTCTTCTTGAATGGCAAAAATGTCTACATGACAAACAACATGTACAATTCTTCTTGAATTGCAAAACTGTCTACAAGACAAATAATATGTTTCTTCTAGAAGACATATTAATTTTGTATAACTTCATGTCATATGAAGCTCAATTAATTAATATATTTTTGAAGAGTTTACTCCTAGTAAATGATAATGCTATATTGAAAGATAAAAATGTTTGGTTTCTATAAACTAAAATAACTTTCAGAGTTATATAATATCTCTTCTAGAGATTATATAGTATCAGGCTTAAACCAATAGTATATTTCTTCAAGAAATAATAGACTTATATTTCTTCGAGAAATAATAGACTTCATGCCACATTCTACATTATTCATGCAATTTCTACAAGCACACTTCATGTGTTTTAGTGCATGAAACAAGTGCAAAATTAATTAATATTGGTTAATCTATTGAATAGATTTATTTTTCTATAATTTCCCAGAATTTTCCAAGCAAAAACAAAAAAAATACCCCATTCACACAATTGCCCGGAAAACATTCAAATATGACACTCTCAGTGGTATTATGTCTGTTCAATTTTCAGAAATATATAACCATTAAACATACTAAAAAAATATGAGCCTCAAAGGGGGTTTCAATAGAGAGCTCATATACCTAAAACCATGTTTCTATGATTAAAGTCAATATATTACTTTATTTATGTGTATTACAACAAATACCATAAAACAGTAAATAAATTTCATAAAAAAATGAAGTGTTCATACGGACTGCCTGATCCAAATTATCACACCAGTCGCTAGACCTCTTCTTCAGGCTCTCTCCAGTTATAGTCTCCGACCTGAGCGCACCCGCTTCGTGTATGCGAGAGTAACACGAGATGCGCTGGTGGGCTCATAGCTGCTGGCTTCATACGGATACGGGTATGACTGGAGAACCAAGGTGAGTGCGCGAACAAGTCATGCTTGAAATATCGTAAAATCCCTTTATGGCCGACCCGGCAACCTGTTCGGTGGTCGCGCCACCCTCAGCCACTTCTCTTCGCTCCCTTGCCGTCATCACTGCTGGGTGGCGACATTGGGTATTTGGGTGAATGCTGTTGAGCGGTACGCATGCAAGCGCATCAAAGTTGAAGCTCAACAGCGTGTTATGCTACTGGATGGCTCGGTGGCAACTTGGCGGCACAACTTCAGCACCAGTACAACTTCGGGTGTCTCATGGTATATGCATTAGCTTCAGGCGTAGTGCTGCTTCATGAGCATCAAGCTCGGTCACGGGTTAAGCACAACAGAAGTAGCTGCTGGATGGTGCTTCGATCGAGCATACGGTCGCGCAAGGCTTTCTACGGATGACCTGAATTAATGGGCCTCGATTGTTTCCGATTGCTAGCTTAGTAGTTCTTTTGCCTTTGCATGCAGCTTCTTCACATGAGAACTTCATGTAATCATGTTAGCAAGCTTCTTCGCATGAGAACTTCACGTAATCGCGTTGGCATGCAATCATGCATACATGCGGATGCATTTAGTTTTAATGATATCACAAAATCAACATCTACTTCGGGTTTCATACAGTTCAGACGTGATGATTTGCCCTTCAGGGACCTATGATGAGCATCATTACGGCGACATCCAGGTCGTCGTAGGTGATATTCGCGATGATTATGCGATAAAACACCTCGTCGGTGACCGATCATGTGGTCAGCCGAGAACTGTTTTATTTGCACATGCTGGTGCAAACGATATTTAATGTGCAGTTAGTGTGACTATACGGAGTCAGCAAGCATAGCATATTGAGAAAAAGATAATCTCGTTGCTGTGTAATCGGCAGGATTACTTGGACAATCAACAAATGCGTCTTCCTGACCAGCGTTTCTATATTCGTGGTGTTACGTAGGATTTCATATTCCTTACTGTAATAGATTAGAAATTTAATCCTAATCCACTATTTGTTCCATATATTTCATACCTTGTACAGTTGATGCCAAATGATCTACTCCACTTGCCGCGTAGGGCAGTTATCAGTAGATACATACCGCGTAGGGCGTTTGACATGGTTGTAGATATGTCTGCTTGATGACGATGATGTCGTTGCAGTGCAGATCGGTAGCACGTAGAGATAGTAGATCTTTCCGCAAACGATGTTAATGTAGTCAATGTCGGCGAAGACGGCGGTGACATCGTCGGCGTCGAGCTTGATGGCGAGTCGGTGCAGATCCGTTCGCTGGCGACGTTGATGTAGTCGACGTCGTTGAAGTAGTCGTCGACGAGGACGACGGCGAGATCGCCGGCATCAAGCTTGATGACGACTCCTCTAGCGTAGTCGACGAAGAGCGGTCGTGCTGATAACGTGTTGTAAAACACATCGTCAACGGTTGGATCTTCTCCCTCTCACGCCTCTCATGACAAGCACAGAACAAAGTAAACAAGACACAATGTAGGTGGAGCTTCTCTTTATTCCTCATATTCGATAATTTACAATGACAATCTATCTCATATATATACTCCGACCTATGACTAGAGTTTCGGTAAGAGCCCACAAGCAACCGGACATGGACTAGGACGTCTAGCCCTTCTTTCCTTCTGTACAAGTCCGGACAACCGGTCATGGACCAGGACTTCTAGTCCTTTCCTTCTATTCAAATCCGGTTGTATTACAACAAGATATACCCAATACACACAGAGAGAAGATCAACTGAGAACACACTTGGATCGCGTAGTAACCGTATGTCCTGTTGCAACTTAGCAAAGCATATAGACGACGATACTCCCGAACCTGAAAAATGTCGAGTGGGGTGCAGACTGCGTCCTGTCTACTCCACCGTCAATGTTTCTGGCTTTTCCAATGCGCGGGCCTATGGAATAGTCTACAAGATCTACCAACATTGTAATTTTACTTGTCATAAGAATCGTTATGACTTTTAAAGACATAGACAATGCGCAAACAGAAGTTTAAAGATACTACCACCATTTCAAAATGTAGGTCATTTGACCACAACTTTACCCGTTCGTTTTATTTAATTTTGTTTTGCAAAATATCATATTGTTTTTTTTGTTATGACTAGCTTTAGTAATAAAAGAATTTAAAATAACCTAAATTTGGCTACATTTACATAATTTTTTTAATAAGACGAGTGATCAAACTTAAGGCTAATAAAGTCAAACGACCTACATTTTACAACGGATGGAGTAGTTATTTTGATACTGGAAAATAGCACTTATTCTAACGGGGATTAATAGGAGTGCATGTAGTCTCAATGCACACATTAAGTTTCAATGTTCAATATAAAACGAACATGCCAAGTTAATAGATATGGTTATGTCTTGTACAGTGTATGCATATGAAGCTCCATGGCACAACATTAAGACTGACATAAGATATTAATCTTTTTCCATTATTATATGGTTGCCCCTAACATAATCTACTACTTTTAGTGGCGATCAGCAAAAAGGGAAAAAAAGATGTAAAAAAGGTGAAAATGTCAACAAATCAATCGACATCGTATTTGGGTGTCAAATGTACGAATGGGTTTCATCAGATGTCAAATAAACGAGCCACATATTAACAGTGTCAATGCAGCAAATTTCTCCCAAACGGAGCGCATGTTGTATGGTGCGAACACGGCCGCGGCGCGCTCCGGCGTCCGTTCCCCATTGCTTCAGCATCACGCGGCCTGGGCGGCGCGGCGGTGAAGTTTTGTTCCCGAGATGCCGACGCGGCGCGACGCCTTCACTTTGCCTCACGCATGGCAACTTGGCAAGCAATGCCATGGGCCATGGCCCGGCAGGCGCTCGTGAGATGCGAATCGGGGCGTCCGTCTAGATCGCGCGGCAATCCAACGCTCGATCCCGAGCGCCCCGAAGACTGAGCTGGCCTGATTGATTAATGCCCGCCATTAATAAACCTTGATCTACGATCCTCAAGCAAGCGCGAGTGTGCGACCTGTGCAACCCCCATGTGCAGCGCAGTTCAGACTTCAGACCCCTCGCGATGCTGACCATGGCCGGCGATCATCCAATGCCATGCCGACGCGCGGCTCTCTCTCTAGCCTTTTATTAGGGATCCGATGATTCGTGGCTCGTGCAGTCTTCCTCCTTTCCCTCACGCGCGCGCGAATCCATTCGATTCTCACCTCTGGTCAGCCACACTGCACAGTGAGTAGAGTAGTACAGTACACCAGCAGGCAGCTCCTGCCTGCGCGTCGCCATTTCCGGCTCCGGCCGCATGCTTAAACAACACACCCACGACGGCACGGCGTAGGACTAGCATGGAGCGGACCTTCTTCCACGGCGGCAAGCGGTGGTGGCCGCCGCGGCTGCTCCTGTTCGCCGCCCTCGCCTGGCTCCTGATGGTCTACCTCCACCTCGCCGTTTTCCACTCCCCGCCGGTAACCGCGCCGCCGCACGCTTCCTCCCTCGTCGCCGCCGTCGCGTCGTCCGACCGCGAGGACGGCCGCCGCTTCCTCCTCCGCCAACAAGAGCAGCTCAAGAAGATCGCCGCGCTCCCGGCGGAGGATGAACAGCGGCGGCTCCCGCGCGGCGACGAAGAGACCTGCCGTGGACGGTACGTGTACATGCACGATCTGCCGCCACGGTTCAACGCCGACATCATCCGCAACTGCCGCAAGACGGAGGATCACTGGGCGGACATGTGCCGGTTCCTCCGGAACGCCGGTCTCGGCCGCCCACTCGCCGACCGCATCGACGGCGTCATAAAAAGCGAGGCCGGGTGGTACGACACGCACCAGTTCGCCCTCGACGCCATCTTCCACAACAGGATGAAGCAGTACGAGTGCCTGACCACCGACTCCTCCAAGGCCTCCGCCGTGTTCGTCCCCTTCTACGCCGGCTTCGACTTCGTCCGCTACCACTGGGGCTACGACAACGCCACCCGCGACGCCGCTTCGTACGACCTCACGAACTGGCTCATGTCCCAGCCCGAGTGGCGTCGCATGGGCGGACGCGACCACTTCCTCGTCGCGGGGAGGACGGGTTGGGACTTCCGCCGGAGCAACAACGTCGACCCGGACTGGGGAAACGACCTCCTCGTCATGCCAGCCGGGCGGAACATGTCGGTGCTCGTGCTCGAGTCCGCGATGCTGCACGGCAACGACTACCCGGTCCCGTACCCGACCTACTTCCACCCGAGGTCGGACGCCGACGTGCTCCGGTGGCAGGACAGAGTACGCAGCCAGCGCCGGACATGGCTCATGGCGTTCGTCGGCGCGCCGCGTCCGGACGTCCCCATCAACATCCGTGTGCGCGACCACGTCATCGCGCAGTGCAAGGCGTCGACGACCGCCTGCACGATGCTGGGTTGCGCCCGTGCAACCGGGAGCACACAGTGCCACACGCCGGGCAACATCATGCGGCTGTTCCAGAAGACCATCTTTTGCCTGCAGCCGCCAGGGGACACCTGCACGAGGCGCTCGGCGTTCGACTCGATGGTGGCCGGGTGCATACCGGTGTTCTTCCACACCGGGTCGGCGTACAAGCAGTACAGGTGGCACCTCCCCGGCGACCACCACAGGTACTCGGTGTACATCCCGGACGCCGACGTGCGGCAGCGGAACGTCAGCATCGAGGCCGTGCTCAGGGCGATCCCACCGGCGACGGTGGAGAGGATGAGGGAGGAGGTGATCAGGCTCATCCCGAGGGTCTTGTACGCTGACCCGAGGTCGAAGCTGGAGACTGTCAAGGACGCCGTGGACATCGCCATTGATGGGATCCTCGGAACTGTGGCAAGGATCAGGAACGGCGAGTATGTCGATAGTGGAGGGCCGGTCACCGAAGACCCTCCGAATCTGTTCTCTTCGACGGAATCGGTGTTCCGGCAGAAAGAATCGTCGGTGCAAACAGATCGCTAGCTCTGTTGGCGTCCCCAAGAAAACAAGTGCAGAATAGTCAGATTATTGATTCATTAGTTGATCATTACAAAAATGCAGTTGACATCAATTAGTTGGAAACAATAGCTCATCTTTTGCCTATATTTCAAACCAGTGTGGCTCATACCCGTATACAGAAGATTAATTGTTGTCTAACAGTACTCGGACAATCCAGCAGTTCTGGAGCACAAAAATCGCATCATTGCCTCAACGTGCCGGCGAGGTCCGTTAGTCCACAAATGGAAACTCGTTCACCTGTAAGTGCTCTCCAAATGATTCACCACATTGTAATTTTATTTTTAGCATATATTTTGCAAAGAAATTATGCAGCCTGGCATCGAAATTTTTTGGCGGCAAGGCAACTTCCACATTAGCAGTATCGGTGGCCAAGAATGAGCTCATGTAAAAACTAATCCTTCCCATAGAAACGTGATGTAATGGAAATCGAAATGGTCTCAAAATAAGATTTCAACGGCAGCAATCGAATATTTATAAAACATAGTAAAGCCGTAGCTTAATAAACTACATTTCAAGACAAATTTTACTCATATCATTTTAAATATCTAAAATTAACACATAAAACCAATATACAGCTAGAAGTTTAGAATGACTAGCTTAACTGCTTATTAACTTAAGATCTTCGCCAAGAAAGGAACGATTACTTAACATAAGACAACAAGACTATAATTTACTATTCTGAACTCTGACCATATGTTACCCAAAACTGCTACAATCTGACTCTGAACTCTGAGACTGGTACAGAAAACGCCTGATTAACCTCGTACATCGCCATTCGATTCTCAGCCTCTCGCTCACAGAGTCACAGGCCTCGAACGCGACGAACGGCAAGCAAACCAACGCTTGGTTTGCACGATGCAGCTGCAAGGTGGTGTCGCGAGCAGTCCATACTCCATACCTGATACCTCCCTCCCTACGTTGGCTTCAGCATCACGCAGCCCGGCGGTGGAGTCCCGTCCCCGACGCCGCCTGCGGGGACTGCGGCCGGCGTGTTTCCTTCAGGGCTCCGTGAACGTGAAGCTTCACGCATGCCAATGCCAATGCCAATGCCATGGCACTGCCCCTGCACGGCTGGTGAGCTCCCGAGATGCGAAGAGGGCGTCTGGATGGCGCGGCGATGCGTTCCGACGCTCGATCGCGCGCGCCCCGAAGACAGAGCAAGGTGATTAATGCTCGCCATTATTATTACATCTTGATCCGCTAATGTTGAAATTTTTTTAATCCCGCGTCAACTGCTCAAGCAGCGCGACTGCTGCAAGGTGGAAAAACCATGTCCATGTGCAGTTGTGTTCTGCAACTCTCAGCCTCTCACGACGCTGACCTTGCTTGCTTGGCCATCGACTCGGTCACGCAGGCCGACCACTCCAGTGTGGTGCCGACGCACGGATCTCTTCGGTCGATTCACTAGGGAGGTTGTTATTATTAGCTGATGGTAATGCACTAGTACCTTGAAGCTCTCACGCCTCTCGGTATATTCCTGTCACAGTGTGTAGTGGTCGTGCCGTTGCAGTTGTTCTGATATTGGGTTTGAATGGGTATTAAGCAAATTTTTATTGAGGTTATTAAGCACCTATGCTCTGTTCATGCATCACTCTCATCACTCATACTCCAGGATATATCGTGGATTACATTGCTAAATGGAGATTGGATACCTTTAACCAATCCTCTTTTTTTTTTTTTTTTTTTGGAGGGGAACCTTCCTCAACCAATCAATCCTCCCTCCAACAAACGCTGCAGATCAATGTATATAGTCCATGGGCCATGGCAGGCGCTGCCCAATACTATATACATTGAAAGTCCATGGGCCCCTGTGCACTTCTTCCCCAGCCCATTGCAAAGGCCAAGTAGCAGGCCGCTTCTCACTGAGCCCACTAAAAGCGGCATCTTTTCAGGTCTCCCCCCACACCTCGGATATCTCCTCGCTCGCTTCCCGTGTCCACCCAGTTTCCCCGCACCACCGGCGAGAACATGCTGATTTCTCCGAGGCTCGCCGCACCGGCCGCCTCTCGCGGCTCCCGCTCCCCTTCTGTCATACCCGGTTTGAGAGAGAAAACCGAGTACATCTCATATGTGTGTCAGGATCAAATTTCACACATATGATAGACCGTGAGTGAATAGCAGAAACAGTACTCAAGCGAATATTTAATAAATAAAGTTTTTATTACACTCACGAATAAGGCACAAAGGCCAAAATAAACTGGTTCACACGATAACTAAGACGATATCTCCAAAAGCACTCCACAGGCAACTGACTGGTGGAACACACGCCTAGAACTCATCAAGATCGCTGAGGTACTCTGCTCCATGATTACCTTCTGATCCAATATAAGCAAGGGTGAGTACACTTATGGTTGGTACTCAACAAGTGGGGGAAATATGCAAGCTATCAAGGATAAGGCTTGGTTTGCAGCGGTTAGCATTTTAGTTGGTCAAGTTTTATTAATAAGCAACTATTTACTAAGATATAAGTATATACCACCCACTTATTAGCAATAAGTAAGCATAAGTAAATCATAAACATAACCAATAACATATGCATGCAATGATTTGATTTCATGTTTCGATAGATTAATCACGTGAGGGTCCAGGCCGTTCATGACCGCGAACACGGCTGTTATAACAGTTTTACACTCTGCAGAGGTTGTACACTTTCACCACAATTCGCGTAAAAGCTCCGAAGAACTTTAGACCCAACCATGCAGTGCGGGCCAGGCACGTACCACACTTCCGAGGTGTGACTGCATAGGGACGCTACGAAGCCTTTACAAAGAATTCCTACATGTGTGTTTGTTCCCAGTACCGACGGTTTCAACAGAAGATACCCTCTTCCGATCCCCGCACCAACACATCCACAAACCAATAACAGCCCAACAGGCAGCACAAACACAACATGTAGTTCATCTAATTATTCAGCTAAGACCAGAGCCATATGGTATTGTGGTTGTACGGTAAATCCTGGGTGGTTCTCCATGTTCCGATTAACATGGTGATCTTGTATTATCATGACAAGATATAAATAATAAGGATATCAATGTTGGATAAAACCCATCATGAACCAAGGTTAAGCATCTAGCATAGCTACCCAACATAAAAGTAAACCCGGTTTATCAAGGCTTGGGTGTAAAAGACTAGTCATCCTTAGATAGGACCCATCAAATTAATGCATCGCGAACATGAATATAAACTTTGTTGTCATGCAATGTGTATGGGTTCAAAAGAGTATGCAGAGGGGGAAATCCACTTGCCTTGCTCAAAGTACTGCGGTGACTCCTCCTCGAAGACTTGATCTTGATCTCCCTCGAACGAATCGTTCTCTAAACGTTTCACACAAGCATCCAATCAATAAAAGTAAAACAATACACCAAACAACTTTTAAAAACGAAAAGACGTGTCTAAAACTATTCTTGATGAAGAGACGATCGCGTGAGCGCAAAGATCACTCAAAACGGATTTAAAACGGTTAGGATATGGCTAAAACAAGGTTTAGGGGCTTCTTTGAACTAAATCTAACCTTCCAGGGGCTTAAACAGAAGAAACCAGGGACCTAAAACGTAATTTTATATAAAAACCGAAGGACTTTTGTGAAAAACAACCAACCAGGACGGCGGGTTCTATTTTTAGAAAGACCAGGGGCTAAACTGAAAAGAAAAGGACCTAAATCTAATTTCTTTTGAACTGGCTTGGACCGCGGGTTTATTTCCAAAAAAAAATCAGGGGCTCTTTTGCAAAACCGCACGGCTGACTCCGCGCTGACCATAACGGTTCGGTTGGATCTAATCTCGGCCGTCGAATCTAGATCGAACGGCCCTGGGCAAAGGGGCAACTTCCGCGGCGGCGCGCGGCGGCGCGCGGCGGAGCTCTCGCCGGACTTGCTCGAAACCGGCGCTAGAGACCTTGGTTTCTCGCCGTGATTGGCTCGGGAGAGAGCTGGCGCTATGGGGATTCTATTTTAGGGGATCTAAACGAGGTTTAGACGACGGTGGAGGCTTGCAACGGACCAAGGCGGCACGGCCACGGCGGCGAGGTCGACGGGGACTCGAGAGAGCGAGAGAGAAGGAGATTAGGGGCTCTGCGCACTCCTTACCTCCACGCGAAGACTTGCGACGACTTGGAAGCGGCGGAATCGAACTCGAGAGCTCGAAACACGGCGGCGGCGAGAAGCTAGGGTTACGGCTCGGCTATGGAGCTCTAGGCGACGCGAAGGCTCGGACTTTGGGTTTGAGGGGAACGAGGGTCGGGGCGTCGGCTTATAAAGGCCGGAGAGTCCTTGCGCAAGGGAAAGACGACGCGGAGACGGGCGCGGCCGAAGCTCGGACTCGGCGTTGAGTCCCTCTCGACGACGACGCGAGGTAGGCGATGACAGCCCGGGCCCACACGTCAGCGTGACAGAGAGAGAAAGAAGGGAGGGTTCGGCTGGCCGCGTCGCGCGCGAACTGGGCCGAACTGGGCCGCGACTGCGCGAGAGGAAGGAGAAAGGCCGAGAAAGACTGGGCCGGAAAAGCTGGGTTGGGCTAGAAGAGAGAGAGGGAAAAGAAAGGTTTTGAAAATTGATTTAAACTTTTGCAAACTCTTTTCAAAATCAAACAAGCATTCAAAAATATGCAAATCAACATGAATGCAACAAAGACTTTGATGACTCTAATTTAAATGTTGTTTAAATATTTAAGGGCCAAAATTCGAATTTGCAATTTAATATTCCCTAAAACAACAAAAACTAAGAAAAGTGTTGCCTAAAATTGATTTCTTTTAATGTGATGAAATTAGGGTGTTACAAATCCTACCCCCGTTAAGAAGAATCTCGTCCTCGAGATTCGGGAAGATCAGAGAACAACTGAGGAAATTCTGCACTGAGCTCATCTTCTCTTTCCCATGTAGCCTCATCCTTCCTTTCTACTGATTGATTGTTGCTTCTTCTCCACAACTGGACTTATCTGGAACTCCATTCTATCTCCTTGTGGACTTGTGAATAACACTGACTTCTTGGCACACTGAATAACTCCATCATGAGCTCCCAACCAATCCATTCCGACACGGCTTCTCCCCACCGCCGCGACCGCGGCCGCCCGGCGCTCCGCTCCGCATACCCCGTCACATCCGCCTCTGCCGCGAGCACCAGCTCGCCGGACCCCATCGATCGCCGATTGGGCTCCGACGAGCTCGCGAGGCTGTGCCGTGGACCCAATCCGGAGGCTGCCATCAGGCTGCTCGACGAAATGCTCCGGCGACGCGGCGGCGCCGAGCTCGAGCCGGAGGAGCAGGCCGCGCTCCTCCGGTCCTGCGCCGACACGCGTTCGATAGCAATTCTAAGGCGAGCGCACCGACTTCTCGCTTCCAGGTCCTCGTCGGCGATCCCCGCGCCCATCCTGCACGGGATCGCCACGCTGTTCCTCAAGCTCGGCGCCCGCGGCGACGCCCGGCGCGTGCTCGAGGAACAGTCCCGAAATTCGCTGCCGCGGAGGGGGAGGGCGGCGAGAGAAGACGCGGCGGCTCAGGCGAAGCGGCGGGAGGCGTACGAGAAGGTGCGGGAGCTCCACGAGCAGATCCGCGCGGCGGGGTACGTGCCGGACACGCGCCACGTGCTGCACGACATCGACGAGGGCGCCAAGGCCCGCGCGCTCATGTACCACAGCGAGCGCCTCGCCATCGCGTTCGGGCTGGTGAGCACGCCGCCGGGGACGCCGCTCCGGGTCATCAAGAACCTGCGCATCTGCGGCGACTGCCACACCGCTGTCAAGCTCATCGCCAAGGTCACCGGCCGCGAGATCGTCGTCAGGGACAACAAGCGGTTCCACCATTTCAAGGACGGCGTCTGCTCCTGCGGTGACTTCTGGTGAGGAGCCTTGGCAACGCCTGCAATTGATCATACGCATTCCTCCGTTGCCGTAGCTGATACTCGCGATCAAGTTTGTAAATTCTAACGATTTCTAGTGACGAGACTAGGATGAAACAATGTCCTTTGGCCAATAACCTGCGGTTTCACGCGTTGACCAGCCAGATGACTCTCAACAAGTACAGTTGGTGCGGCTTCTAATGCGCAACTCAATGGTAGAACGTGGCAAAAGACCAATGCTAGGCAAAGGAAAATCTGAATTTTTTCACAAATCGAAGTAAAGAATCAAGAGAACAGAACAATGAAGCCTCAAAGCTCTACGATGTGCAGCAGCAGTGGCGAGAACTCATGGGCTCTGCTCAATGCGTGGCCGGCGAGGCCGTGCCACCACGGTCCGCTGCTGCGACTGGCAGACCTGCGCTGGGAACTTACACCCAAACCGCTTCGTCACCAGCGAACCCCACCTCCCATCTGCCGCCACGGCCGCCGACGCTGACGGCGCTCCCCTGTCCGCCGCTGCCCCGCCACGCCGGTCCATCTTCTCGATGGCTTTCCTCATGCTCGTGCACTCGCGCTCGAGCTCCTGCACGCGGTTGCGCATGCTGTCCATGTCCAGCCGTAGCATCTGGTTACCCCGTGTGGCCACACGCCACGGCCCACCGCCGCCGCCATCGCTGTCGCCGCCTTCCTCCCCTGATCCGGCCGCCCCGCTGCCTTCGTTCGCCATGATCGTCCGCGCGATCGCCCTGCGTAGCTGTAGCTGCTCGAAGAAGAGCACCTGCACGACCGTCCTCAGCGGTAGCCGCTCGTTCTGCGCCGCGTGCGTGCACGCCTCCAGCGTCAGCTTGCGCCCGTCCACCACGCCGCTCACCTTCTCCTTCTCTTCTTCACTCAGTCCAGGGTGAGCCTGCATAGCAATCCCAGAGAGCAGCCAAAACAAGCACACTGATCAGCACGGCATTGCTTCACGAGCCTGCAAACGACAAGGTCACGAGAGAGCTCACTGTGCCCTCATTCACCTTGAGGTAGATGTCGACAGCTCGGTAAAGGCCATCGTCGTACACGCGGGCGGCGTCCGGCAACGCCCAGGCGAGGTCGCAGAACTTGTCCGGCTTCAGGTTGGCATCTGTCGCGATCTCCCCCAAGTACGCATCGATCAGCCGCCCCACGGCCAGCATGGCTCGTCTGCTAGCCTCTCTGCCCGGCGTCTCCGCCTGGACGCATTCGTCTCCCTCGTCGCCATCCTCCTCGGCGACGTCGCGGCCTTCGAGGAAGTATCTCACGACGCGCTCGACGCAGTCCACGTCGTAGAGCGTCTCCACGAGGTACGAGTAGCTCGGGATGAGCAGGTCGTCGACGGCGGCGTCCGGCAGCCTCGCCGCGGTGCGCCGCTCGAGCGTGTCGCGCGACACCTCCGACGCGTGGAGGATGCTCGCCGTGCGCAGGAGGCCGAACAGCACCCGCGCAGCCGTGGCGCCCACGGCCGTGCCGGTGTGGGCGCTACTCTTGATGGTCTCCTCGGGGAGGTTGGCGATGACGGTCTCGAGAAGCGCCTTCTGCTGGTCCCCATCCGACGACGGCGGTGCCAATGGCGCCGCGGCGGCGGCGGCGCCACCGCCGGCGACATGCCGGCCAGTTCGCGACAGCCCAGGGATGGAGCGCTTGGCGTACGCGATGAGGGCACCCTCAATAACCTCAGCGCCGACGCCACGCTCCTTCATGGCGGCGATGACACGGGAGAACATGGCCAAGGAAAGGCCGGCGAGGTCGTCAAACCAGGAGGCCCCGGCGGCGGCGGAGGTGTTCTTGCGGCGGTGGCGATCTCCGGCGGCTCTGGCGTCGTCGGCGATGGGCCAGCCAAAGAGCGCGGTGGGGGTGGACGCGGCGGCCTTGGCGGCGATGGCGTCGACGCAGAGGGAGACGAGGCCGAGGTCGTCGGCGAGGGGGAGGAGGTCCTCGCAGGTCTTGAGAGCGCGGATGGCGTCCCTGGGGTTCCTCAGGACGGCCTGCGAGATGAATCTGTCGGCGCGGGAGATGAGGTTGTCGTCGGAGTGGTCGTCGGACATGCCGAGGCGCTCGGCGGCGCAGCGCAGCGGCGCGGCGGTGGATGGGGTGAGGTCGAGCTTGACGCCGTAACAGAACTTGGCGGCCAGCTCGAACGCCTCGGCGCCGCCGGGGAACCCCGGGAGGCGGATGCGGTGCACGTCCGCCTCCTCGTCCTCCTCCAGCACCATTTCCACTTCTTCCTCTCTGATCTCCCCGGCGTCCTCTTCTTCTTGCGCCCCTCCCGTGTCTCTCCGGTTGGCCTCGCGTGATTCCTTGTTCGTGATGAGGTCATGAAGCTTCTTGCTCCGTGACATTAACGGGAACTGCAAGAAAGGCACCGGATTTAGCGAACTTTTGGGATCAATGAGTGCCGAATTCCCCACACTTTTTGCAGCCCCAGATTAAGAAATGGACCGCACCATCTCACGAACAGAGATCGGTAAGGTTAACATGGTGAGATGAAACAGAGATTTAGAAAAAGCTCGTCAAATTGAAGGATTGGAGGCGAGATTCACTAACCTTGTGGAGATGGAAGGTCATGTCACCCACTTCGATCACTATATCGCTGGGTAATCCTGTGGTGCAGAACCTGATGAGCACAGCCGCGGAGATCAGAGATGAGAGAACAGCAAACCACCAAACTGCAGAAAGGAGACGAGAAAAACTGCTTCACTTGCCATGCTTGGCCTTTGGAGCTTGCCGCCGGCGTCTGCTGCTGCTCCCGATCCCCCCGAGCCATCTCCCGTGGGCTCTTCTTCCTCCCCTGCATCGAGCGATCCTTTCAAGAGCAGCAACGGAGAGGCATTTCTCGATAGGAAGAGCTATCTGTGCTCGTGGTCGTGGGAATCAGGGAAGGGGAGGAGCTCGCTCGCGAGTCGCAATAATGATGTCCTGCCAACCTATCCCGGCAGTTTCTTTGTTTTAGGTGAGGGGAGTAAAGGATTCCCAAGTGGGGAAGACGAAGACAAGATGGCGTTTTTGGTTTTTTGAACGCCGTTGCGCTTGCCTCAAAAGCACGTATCCTCCATCAACCCATTTGTTTATCCAGCCGTCCGTACTCCCTTTCCCGTTGTTTAACCGCTGTTTAGTACAAGATCGCCTCTCATGATCCTGTTCATGGTTTCATGTTCTTCTGACAGTAAAAGATGAAAATTGGCCCTGGTTTGTACCGAACCAATTCACAGCCGTTGCCCGCTGGGTGTGTGCTGATTCCTTTACGAGGTCAAATCCATGACATTGCTCCAAACATCTTATACAAAAGCAAGCAGAGGTTTTCATTTTCACCAATGAGCTAGTAGAGACCACTGTCTTGATGTTGTAGTATTTTCACCAACGGCATCGGAGTGTTAAAAAGATTCAGACACTGCTGTCTCGGTAGTGACCACAAAAGCACTAACCGAGAGCCAGGACAGTTAAGTACTAACAACGAGGAGAATGAAGGAATCTCGTGGTGAAGATTGCTGGTCTTTTCCTTTTTTATCCACGACCCAAGTTTTTTTTTTCACTCCTTGAAACCAGCATCCATGCCAATACCATGATCCAGGGATCCTTTTTTGTCCGCTCAAGAAGACCAAGGTGGAGACGTGGAGTGTGCTCTCGTGTTTAAAAAACTTTGAACTCCCGCTTCTTGCCTGCAGATCGGAGTAATAAATGTGGAGGTGTGATGCCGTCATGAATGCCGGAGGTGGTTCTGCGTGCCGCCGTGCATGAGAGGGAGAGGGAGAGATGTTTGCCGTTGCAGGAAATGAAGGGCGAGGCAGGAAGAGACAGATCCGCCTGGTGCCTGTGGTGGCTTGTGTGGCGCCACCTCGCACCAAGGCGGCGGTGGTGGCAGGGCCAGCCGGCCAGCGTAGTGCCGTCGTGGGCGTGACCTGCGCCAGCTGGAGATGGGCCTGGCAATGCCATGGCAACGAGGACAGACAGACAAACACACAAAAGGCACAAAGGCGATGGCAATTGGCAAAGGCACAAAGGCTGGGGGGTTCACCGCGGCACTACGACAATATAGGCTTTTGACGGGGTACGGCAAACAACAGTTTGTTCCGGGGCGTGTGTTGCTGTGCAGCCGTGCAGGTTTTTTTTGTCATGAAACGAGCGACCCGTCAGGTTTCAACAAGGTATCTGTACATCATTCTGGGATGTATCATGGGCAGGATTGTGATGTCTGTTGCTTAGTACTTGTGCGGTTGTGCCTGTAGCCTGTAGGCATTGGTCGTACAATCGTAGAACTTGTGGTGGTTCATCAGGTTACAGAAATCCAGGGAGTCAATTCTATACTTGTTTTAACCAGATGCAAAAGCAGGCGAGAGGCTTTTGGGAAAGCCTATGGAGATGACTTGCTTCAGCTTTTCCAAAAGTTTTCAAAGCATTGGAGTGCGAGAGAAAGGCTCAAGAACAAACCTCAGCGTGGTTTTTCATTCTAGACTGAAATGTGTGTGCCTTTGGAGCTTGATGACTTCAAGCTCGCCATAGGTGGTCTGAATGAGTGAATGGCCTTGAGTCAGGTGTGATCTTCAGGACAGATGTGTCCTTGGCATCATCACTTACAACCCACGACACGCTGCTGGATCTGTTTCTTTCAGTAATACTTGATCAACTTCCGAGTAGGGCCCAATCTTCCCTGAAAATGGGTAAGAAACGAGACATTTGGCCGTTTTGGTGGATACCAATCAGGATGCTGGCAATCTTGGCGACGCAGGATATGGGGCACAAGCAACAAGTGGTGCTTCAGCTTTCTGAAGCATTTGCGGCTCATTTTCGTGTGTTCTGGTCCTACCCAAGGAACTGCCTTTCCCAGATCTTCATGCCATGAGTGTGCATGCCCTGGTACAACTCGAGTAATCTTTGCATTCACGAGAGGGAGTTCTTAGATTTAGCCTTTGTGCGGTTTCAGTCTTTTCTTGCGAAAAATTTAGGTGCTCTGGGTCCTTGCTAGCATACGTTTAATCTTGCTACGATGACGGAGGATTCCACTAGTTTAGTCCAAACATAAGCTTGTTCAGAAATGGGGTTGCCCACTGATTTTTTTCACAACAAAGTCTACAATTTCAGCAGCCAAATTTTGAC
This sequence comes from Digitaria exilis, assembly GCA_015342445.1. NCBI lineage: Eukaryota > Viridiplantae > Streptophyta > Magnoliopsida > Poales > Poaceae > Digitaria > Digitaria exilis. The sequence goes on along the minus strand of JACEFO010001754.1, from coordinate 894,087 downwards.
ACACTTAACACTGTTTATGGCTGTGTATCTGAACCTGAAACGTTGCACACAAGAGTCAGGGACCACTCTTAAAAAAAACAGATATTGTGAATCAGTACCGGGGGAACGACAAGCAGCTAAAGAACTAGTCTTATGCCGGCAGAAAGCTAAGGTGAAACATTCCGCCGTAGAATGTTACAGCAGTAACAGTACACAGCAAGGGACAAAGCTGACGCGACTGAACAAAACAATCAACATTCTCTTAAACAACTGCAGGTTTCTCGTCTGCATTGCAAGGATCATCACCATTAGAAAACACATCTGTAGACTCACATGGTGCCCGATTAATTGGCTGCATATGTAGAACCATGATCAGGACTAATGGCAGCACATAGTGACGTACCACGGCTGGGAGATCCAGAAACTGTCAAGATCTAACACATCTCGCCAAGGCGGCCCTTGGCCTCTCACGGGAATAAAATTCCTCTGCCAAATCCCATAAACTAGCAGTGCTGCCCATTATTGGTCCAGGATTTCAATTTCTCCTCTGTTTATGCTGGAACTGGAAGGCTCTTGGCGAGACCAACCCTGATGATGAGGACAAGACAAGCAAAGGGGGACGTTTAGAGACAAACAGAGCCAGCGCGGTTTTGGCACGATGGCAACCATGCCGCCGGAGTTGGCGACGATGGATCGAACGAACGATCGGCAGGCGACAGAATGATCGTGCGCGGCATCGCAATCGCTGGCACTTTCCGCTCGCCCATGAGTGAGCCGGCGAGGGATCGGCGCGCGCGCGCACGCGGCGCCAATCATACGTCGTGCGTCCGGGGCCCAATCCTTTCCGGGCTTCTTTTTGGCATCAGCATCAGCGGACGCGAACTGCAGCAGACAGGAGGAAGAAAAGTTATCTCTTGATCAGTAGTTTCATGTAGTAATCTTTTCTAAAAAAAATAGTCTCGTGTACATATTTTTAAGTTACGTGATATAAATGTGTGAAGAAAATTTATCTCTTAATCAAGAGGTAGTCTCACGTACGTATTTTTATGTTATATGAGACTAACACGTGTGATTATTAAACGTAACTGCTGATACCTAGCTCTAGCTCTCAGGTGCTCTAAAAAAAAAAAAGCTCTAGCTCTCAGGCAGACAGGACAGGAGGTGTTTGTGCTATTGGGCCAATTCACAGCCGTAGTACTTGGGCTCAGTAGTACCCCCACCACCCCCCGTCTCGGGGAGTCGGGGTTTTTGTTTATTGGGCTGATTGGGTTGTCTAAGGCTCTAGGCTTCTCGCCCAGTTTATGTGCTGGGCCTTTTCCTCGTCCTTTTACGCCACTTCCGGAGCCCATGGCTGGCCGAGGCCGCGTGGATCGCCGATCGCACGATTCCCGGCGTCGTGGCGGTACGCTGGCCACCCACATCATCCTTCTCCTCCGCCTCCGGGGGTTTGACTCCGCTGCCTCGTGGTCTTGCTCCGCTCCGCTGCCTTCTCCCTCCCGACTCCCCACGAGCCTGAGCTGCAAAATACTAGCCGCGAGAAAGAAATGGCGAGCGTGGCCTCCTCGAGGTGCTCCGGCCTTCCCCCCCGGCCGAACCTCGCCGTAGCTCGCTGCTGCTCGCGTCCGTCCTCTTCCCTCCGCATCCGTCCGCGGTGGGGCCGCCGCCGCCCGAGGTCGCTCGCCTGCGTCGCGCCGCCCGACTCCGCGGAACCACAGACGGTGCGCTCTCTGATAGCTCACCAAGGACCCCTCTGCCTTGTTCCCGTATTGTTACTTCCTTCATGCGAAGTGGATCTGTGGAGTTTTTAATTTTTATTTTTTTACCAATAGTTCCCTGCAAATTATTGATGTACGAGCACTTCAAGCTCGTTTAGATGGTTGGTGACACAAACATGCCCCTTGAATTTTGCATTCTTGAGATTGATACTAGAAATGCTAGTGCTAGGACATAGGTTTCAGGAATATTTTGATATAGTAATGTCTCACTGTCTTTTGCTTTCACAGGATGATCAGGCTGTGAAACCTGAGTCGACCGAAGACGAGGCTCAGCTAACCAGCACACCCCAGGATGCTGGGCTTCCAGCACTCCCCAACAAGGATCTCAACAGAAGGGTAGCATTACTGTCCACTCTTGGGGCAGTGGCTCTCTTTGCGTCGCAGAGGCTCAATCTTAGTGAGGCCTCTCTTAAAGATCTTGCTGCCAATGCGGTGCCATATGAACAGGTTAGCACTTCTTGGCCTTGATGTAGAAGCAACTGGAAGTAGTAGCCTGAGATGTTATGTGCTTGACTCGAACTAATATAGTAGTACCTTGCTGTATGTTTATTTGTTTAATTGGTTGGTAACTTGTATCCAATGAAAAAAAATTGATTGGTGGGGATTTTCAAATTGTAGTGTTGGGTATCATCCTTTGCTGTTTCTGATCCTGAAATGCACAATTGTAGTATTGGTACTCCTTACTTAATGTGTGTTTCACTAGCTCCTGTTATGATATTACGAACATTCTTCAGGTTAATTATTTGGATTTTTTTTCACTATGTTGAATTGGTTTTTTGACCAAAAACCCTGCTAATACTGGCATCTCATTAACTGATTTATTTGCCAGTTGTGCTTTTTTTTGGGGGGGTCTTCTTCATTGTAAATGCTTGTGAAACTTAACCTGAAAAATGCATCTGCAGGCTCTTTCAAATGGCAAGCCCACTGTTGTTGAATTTTATGCGGACTGGTGTGAAGTTTGCCGAGAGTTAGCACCAGATATCTACCAAGTTGAGCAACAATACAAGTAATTTTTTGACACTCAGTTTTCAGATTTCTGCACATTAACATTTGCGTCCAGAATAGCAACAATGGTCCATTCCATTTATTGAAGAATCAGTACTAGTCTGTATTCACTATGATACATATCCTATTAGGAACATTCCATCGAACCTTTATTATGTGCGTGACAGCCAGGATCTAAAGGTGTTGCACGCCTGCACTGTAGGCAACAGTCGGACACCATCCGTTAAGCCAGATTATTTGTGTGTATCGTTAGGAAGCTATGTGTATGCATCAGTCGAAGCCAAAGGCTTTACAGACTGAATGCATGGTTCCATTTTAACCACTGAATCAGGCAAGAAGAACTAATCCAAGTCTACCCAAGAGTCTTAATTGACAACACCCAGCTATCCTCCGGCGGTGTTTGCGCCTGACCTTAGAGCTGGACCGCCACAAGTAGTTTTGGGTGCATAGGTTATCCTTACTTGACCATTCAAAGCATAATTCATCACACAGCTTAGTTATTGTAATTCTTATTGTAAATCTAGTACATAAGTAGGAAGACATAGCAGTTCTGTTTACAAAAGAATCTATCGAGTTTCCAAATCAACGGCATTATGATTATATCCAGCATCCAAGACACAATTAACGACCAAGCTCCTCTTTGCTTGTGTAGTCTTGATTTCTCATCAGTGCTATTTACATACTTTGAGAATTCTTTTCAGGGACCGTGTCAATTTTGTCATGTTGAATGTCGACAATACAAAGTGGGAACAGGAGCTTGATGAGTTTGGAGTAGAAGGCATTCCTCATTTTGCCTTTCTGGATAAGGAAGGAAATGAGGAGGGCAATGTTGTCGGGAGACTTCCTAAGCAGTATTTTCTTGAGAACGTGGTTGCACTTGCTTCTGGTAATTCCAACATACCTCATGCACGAGTTGTTGGTCAGTTTTCAAGCGCTGAATCTAGGAAGGTTCATCAAGTTGCTGATCCCAGAAGTCATGGCTAGTTGTTGGCTGTGTAGGTAGAAGGATAATGTCAAAATCATTTGACAAGTAAGCCTTTCTCCCTTGAATATTCAGTACTCAGTAAGTACATATGTCATGTGAATTTGATGGAATAAATAATATCTCGGTATAGCTCTAATAGAATTCTGCAGCAGTCTACATCATTTATCCCTGTTGAAGCTATATATCTTTTGCAAAATAATAATATAGTAGTCGCCCACCACAAATCCACATCCTGCCAATTTCTTTTGCATACAGAAATGGCTTCTAGCCAAACCACACGCACATAAAAAAAATTTGGACATTTTGTGGAAGCAAGTTGATCTATCTCGATCGATCATGCACGCGCCTCCCACCATGGCCGCACCAAGTCGTCTCCTTTTTTGCAATCAGGCTGTCTGCCACTTTGCTGCCCCGCAACAACTTTCTGCGCCGGCCGGCCTCCGTAGTGTGTAATGTAACGCCTGCCTCAGCAGCACCGTCCCATGAGAGACGCCTGGAGCCGTATATACTATGATATGACAAGCAGCAGCGGCTGACCCGATGAAACCATCCGTGGAGAAAGAAGAGACGGGCCGGAACAGGTGCGGCTGCCAACTGCCAGTCATACTATTTTTTCTGTACAGGCAAAGTCATGGCTCGTGCGAGGGCACAACGGCTTCCGGCCACCTCCTCGGTGGAACGCTGACCACGGCTCGGGGCCTGCCGGCCGGCGTGCGGCCGTGTCCGTCCGCGTGTGAACCTCGCGCGCACGAGCGCCGCGAGGACGCGTACGGCCGGTCAGAGTCAACCCCCAGGGCAGGCAGGAACGGGGTGCCTTGCTCCTCCACGGAACCGGGAGAGGACGCGGAGGCGGGCGGGTGGGGAAGGCCAAGGCCGGCAGGCAGGCGCCGATCGAGCCGTGGCTCCGGCGACGGTGGTGGCGCGTCGCCGCGGAAAGGTCAAGATTCGAGAGGAATGCGTCGCGGTCGTAGCGCACTCGTCCTTGCTGCCTTACCACGACTCCGCTAGAGATCTTGGTGATCGAGCCCCCGCGTGCGGGTCCAAGTTAAACCGTGATCAGTCGCCGGCCAGATCGATCCTTTGATCCTTTCGCTGGTCAGTGATCACACGCACAGGTTCTCGCCGTGCGTCATGCTGCGCCGCGCCATCGATCGGCGCCCGGGGCCCGCACCCGTGAGGCCGTGACGAGATCGGAAGTTGGGAGTTGGAGTGAAGCAAAAAACACTGATGCGCAGCGTGAGCCAGGCTCCGACATTGGTAACGTGTGCCATGTGGTCTCCTGCATCATCGTGTCGACGGCGACGCGCGGCGGCTCTGCTCATCCACGTAACAGAACGATCATGCCGTCATGCATGGGGCAGACAGCTAGACACTCACCGAAAAGACACGCCCTAGCTAGCAAACCTTGGAGTTACTGAAGTTTGGTAGACGTTCAGTCAACAATTTCAGTTTATCCATCATCAATACTGCATATCTGTTTTTTAAATTAATATTTGATAACGGCATGGACAGATCGACTCCAACGGCAATATTGTGAATGTATTTAATCCTGTTAATTTCATGGTTAACACTGTGTCTTAGCTGCCGTGTCGTCGTCGGCGGCGGCGAATCACTCGCTGTTCGTGTTTATTAGCCAACACTGTCAGGCTGTGTTCAGATTGAAAGGAGTGGGTGGAAGTTTTAGATGAATAGTACACTGTGAAGCGTGTTATGTGAGTGAGATAAATAAAAAAATTTATTAAAAAAATATTTTTTTCTAAATCTGAACACAGCCCCACTCTCGACTTCAAATGGCTGGGGTCGTCAGAGGCCGTACATGTGCGGACAGCGTATCAATGATAAAGAATCAATCACCTTTAATGCCCGATCGAAACCTATTTCACAACGTGCGTTGCCTGCCTGCCGCCGGCCGCCGGCGGCGACCTTGGTCGCCCGGGACGATCATCGATTCCACGACGCGCCTCCACCGACCGATCGCACTCGCTCGCCGCCGGAAAATGTCCCACGTTTCCCACTCTCGCTCCCCACGCGGCCGCGGCGCACCTGCCCTCCCTTCCCCGAGCCACTTTTTAAACGCAACCAGAGGCATCGCTACTGAGTACTGAGTACTGACACACACACACACTTTTTAATATATACCCCACCGACTGGCGCCATCGCCGCCGTAGTAAACATTACATTAGCAGCTCCCGTCGTGTACTCCCCAGCAGGTGTCGCGCTAGTCTCGTCTTCTCTTCAGCTAGCTACCTTAGCTAGCACCGCCAACCCGCCACCAGATCAATCAGCAGAGACGATGGCCACGGCGACCTACCTCTCCTTCACGGCGGCGCCGCCGTCGTCGTCGCGCGCCGGCCGGCATCAGCATCCGCAGCTCCGGCAGACGACACGAGCGGCCGCGTCGGCGACGGACCGGCAGCGCGAGGTGGTGTCGCCGAAGCGTCGCCTCCCTCTCCGCAAGGTCCCCGGCGACTACGGGCCTCCCGTGGTGGGCGCGCTCCGCGACCGTCTCGAGTATTTCTACGGTCCCGGCGGGCGCGACGGCTTCTTCACTTCCCGCGTCCGCGCGCACGGCTCCACGGTGGTGCGCCTCAACATGCCGCCTGGCCCCTTCGTGGCGCGCGACCCGCGCGTGGTGGCGCTGCTCGACGCCGCCTCGTTCCCGGTGCTCTTCGACACCACCCTCGTCGACAAGACGGACCTCTTCACGGGCACCTTCATGCCATCCACCGACCTCACCGGCGGCTACCGCGTGCTCTCCTACGTCGACCCGTCCGAGCCCAACCACGCCCCGCTCAAGGCGCTCCTCTTCTACCTCCTCTCGCACCGGCGCCAGCACGTGATCCCCAAGTTCCGCGAGGTGTACGGCGATCTGTTTGGGCTCATGGAGAACGAGCTCGCCAGGGTCGGCAAGGCTGACTTCAGCCACCACAACGACACCGCCGCCTTCTCCTTCCTCTGCCAGGCGCTGCTGGGGCGTGACCCCACCGAGTCCGCGCTCCAGGGGGATGGGCCCAAGCTGATCACCAAGTGGGTGCTCTTCCAGCTCAGCCCGCTGCTCAAACTCGGCCTCCCCAAGCTCGTCGAGGACTCGCTGCTCCACTCCTTCCGCCTCCCGCCGGCGCTGGTGAAGAAGGACTACGAACGCCTCGCCGACTTCTTCCGCGACGCGGCGAGGGGCGTCGTCGACGAGGGCGAGCGGCTCGGCGTGTCGAGGGAGGAGGCGTTGCACAACGTCCTCTTCGCCATGTGCTTCAACTCCTTCGGCGGCATGAAGATCCTGTTCCCGTCGCTGGTCAAGTGGCTTGGCCGGGCCGGCGCGAGGACGCACGGGCGGCTCGCCACGGAGGTGCGCGACGCCGTGCGCGCCCACGGCGGCGAGGTGACCATGAAGGCGCTGTCGGAGATGCCGCTGGTGAAGTCGGCCGTGTACGAGGCGCTGCGGATCGAGCCGCCCGTGGCGATGCAGTACGGGAGGGCCAAGAGGGACATGGTGGTGGAGAGCCATGACTATGGGTTCGAGGTGAGGGAAGGGGAGATGCTGTTCGGGTACCAGCCCATGGCCACCAAGGACCCGCGCGTCTTCTCGAGGGCCGAGGAGTACGTGACCGACAGGTTCCTCGGAGACGACGGCGAGCGACTGCTGCGGCACGTCGTCTGGTCCAACGGGCCCGAGACGTCGTCGCCCACGCTGCAGGACAAGCAGTGCGCCGGGAAGGACTTCGTCGTCCTCATCGCGCGCCTCCTCGTCGCCGAGCTCTTCCTCCGCTACGACTCCTTCGACGTCCAGGTCGGATCCTCCGCGCTGGGGTCGTCGGTGACCATCACCTCGCTCAAGAAAGCCACCTTCTGATCGGGTCGCCCACCCGTTCAACTCGCCGGAGCCGGCGACGTGCAGTTTTTTTTTTTTCACCGTAGAATATAGTACAGCGATGTCTTATGTCTCTCTCAGTATTTTTTCCCCCCTTTTAGCGTTGTGCTACTATGTCATGTGCGATCGACAGGCATCGATGATATGGAGGTGTAACAAAATTTCTTTTCTTGGTAAAACGAGAGAATATTTTTCCCAGGGACATTTGTGTCTCATGACTTTTGGTCAAGAAGAATTGCTGTGATCCGAGGGAGACATGTACCTACTGTTTCATGTTGCCTGTCCGTGACGGACCCATCTACGCAATGGGCCGAGATTCCAGAGTAAAGTTGGTGGGCAGTGATGGCAAGTTACCTACACTTCGGCTGTGTTCACATTCAGAAAAAAAGTATTTCTCCAACAAGTTTTTCCTATTCATCCCACCCACAGAATACGCTTCCCAGTGCGCTATTTATCTAGAAAAAGTACTTTTGACTTCCAATCTAAACACAGCCTTCATTCATCGGCCGCGCGCCCGCGCTATTCATAGTTGGATGGGAATGCAAATCATTGGGAGATTAACGCCCAACCTACCTAGGCTGTGTTCGGATTGGAAGTAAAAAGTACTTTTTTTCTAGATGAATAGTGCACTGAGAAGCATGTTCTGTGAGTGGGATGAATAGGAAAAACTTATTAGAGAAGTACTTTTTCCTGAATCTTCGAAGTCCATGACGTGGAGTAGTTGCTGTTGTCACTTGCTCCAAGCTTCTGTGAATGTTATTGGCAACAGAAGTTGGTTCCTGACAGTTGTTTGGTTTGGTTTTCTGTGACTGTTATTGGCAACCGAATTTGGTTCCTGACAGTTATCTCATCTTTTTGTTTAACCTTGGACACGAATTTCAGACAGAAAATGGCCAGTTTTTGCACTTCAAAGGCATACAGATCCTGTAGGTCATGGGATCGGAAGCTTTCCTCGAAAGTGGTCGGCAGCGCCGAGCAGCAGGCCACAGCCCACAGGGACCGACCGGCCACCTCCCAAAATAGGACCAACGGGACACTGGTCATGTGTTGGAGCATGGGCAACTCAGAACTCCAGCTTGTAGCCACAAATATGAGGCATACGTGATACGTGTATATATAGGGCTTAAAAGACGTAACGATTTTATACCAATACCATAGACGCAGACTAAAATGAGCAGGCAAATTGGCATCACCGACACCATTGCGTCGCCTAACAATCCCACCTCTTTGCGCTACTTTTTCATAAAGGGGCGCGCACTTGCAAAGATTCTTCCACCACATCGAGATTAACCAAACCCAAAAGGCAAAAAGGCAGATAACAAGCTTGGAATTCCACGGTCCGATTAGAGATTCCACATGGTAAGCAACAAGCGTAACCACTCTAGCAGACCTGAATTGACAAAGATCTGACTCTTCGCAGCCACAGCTATCAGTTACAATAAAGTATTCCGATACTCGTATCCAGGTTCAAGTATCACGGTGCCTCGATTAGTTCCACAGGTAAAGAGTATATTTTGTAATCACGTGACCACACCACCAACTCGCGCCTTCCAGGATACTTCTTGAGTTCTTGTACACAACCTCATGTAAGAGTTCGGCATCATCGATTCTAAGCATTTTCCATGATGTCAACTTCACCTATTAAATAAAAAAAACTTTATAAACCAGCACACTTTATAACAGGTCATTGTATTGGTTTATATTAGGACCAACACACTTTAACTCGACAAATACATTTGGGGAGGAAACACTAAACTCTAGAGATAGATACAAGCTCCCACCGAAACCAGGGGTAGGCAGTTTCGACACACTTAGACCTTGTTTAGTTCGCCAACTTATTTTTGCTAACTTGTCACATCAAATGCTTCTACACTAATTAGGAATATTAAACATAGGTGTAAAAAAAACTAATTACATAGATTGACTTCACATCGTGAGACAGATCTATTAAACCTAATTAATTCGTCATTAGAAACTGTCATGCTACAGTAATCCGTCATTAAAAATGCGCTAATAACGGCACATATGAGGCTTAATAGTTTAGTCTTGCGATGTAGAGTCCATCTATGTAATTAGTTTTATAATTAGTCTATATTTAGTACTCCTAATTAGTAATTAGTGTCAAAAGTATAGATGTGATATTTCGCCAACTTTCGTCAACTTTACACAATTACACCCCCATCTAAACAAGCCCGCTACTGCCACCTTATCGTTAATTGAGCTAGCATACCTACTCTACGTCTCTACTGCAGAGCTAGAAAAGCATTGTCAATAGTTACACTATTTATATTTACTAGCAACACTGTCGGGTATAGAATTCTAAGGTTTTCCTATTGTGGGCGTCAGCTATACAAAATGCATCAAAGATAACAAAATCACATCAGATTGCCCATAGATCAGCATCTCGATGCTAGATCCAACCATTGCTTTATTTAAGATAAAATCGTGGGCCACATGGAATTATGTGTTATAGGACCAGTCCAGTTACCCTATTCATTATAGTAACATACTAACACGTGGCCATAGTATTATAAACGACAAGGCCTTGAAAGCCATTAACAACATGGATAATTGACTGATGGCAACTGCTAAGTGATGGTTACCAAACAAAGTATTCAAATTCACACAGCCCAATAGTGGGCAATACCGTGTTCAAGGTCATTGGTAGCTATTAATCTTCCATGTTATTCCAGCATAATTATAAAAAATATATTTAAACAGACTAACCATTTTGTGCCACGGTTAATAATAATATAATAATAGGAGTATTCGTTTCAAAAAGAGGACCATTGTGATTTATAGTTAATGATGCAAAAGAATGATTCATAGAGGCTGAATGTTTCACAACAATCCATAATGTACATATATAGTTCATTGTTTCTTTTCTAGCATCAAAGGGCGTTGCGAGCCAAAATTATATAGAGCGTAAATGACTGATATTTTGATTCTGTTGCCGATGACAACATGGTTGTAATTCATATACTTAATTCCACTTCTAAATACAAGATTTACTTACCAGATCAGTGCACACCACTAAAAGATAGACATATCAGGTGGTGGTCCATAAACTGATTTCCATGACAAGGGAATAATCCATCCATTTGACCCATTTCCTGTAAGCGTAAAGAAAGATTGTTTAAGAAGGTTACCCAAACATTATGTTATGATGACATAATACTAAAAGAGCAACATTCCTACAAGAATCGAACCAAGAGAGTAATTTAAAGGAATAAATCACTTAAGATGGTATTTAATAGTTTGACAATAGATGAATACATAGGAATACACTTTTGTATGTTTTGTGGGTTCAGTCAACAACAACAACGGAATAAGTGTTCTGGTGGTATAGATATCTACCATGGAATTTCTCAGGGCTATCGCCGAGAAGTTTACATACTGCCTCAGCTAGTTGGAAAGATTCTGGCATATTGTCGCCTTCTGAACAGTAGCACAGTACACAAGAGACTTTCAATCCTTTAGCCTATCACCAATAAAAGAAGTATTATAACAGTGACACCAACAGTCAAGGTGACAAAATCTTTTGAAGCTGAACAAAATTAGATACCTTGCAGGCAGAGAATAGAGCTGCAAATGGCAAGCTTGCATAGTAATCATTTATTGTCATCTCATCAGTGTCATCAACCATATCTTCAGAAAAATCACCACCCTCGACTAGGCCACTAAGAAAACCCCAACGTTTATGAGATGGATCATACTCCTCAAGCTTCTTCCACCCCAATTTCTCATATTCTGGATCAGAGCCATCTTCGTTGCAACTTGAAAAGTAGTACACCTGCATGTCGCTACATCATAAAACAATGTTAACTAACGATCCAATCGTTATAGAGAATCAATCTTTAAACGATTTGTTGCAGCTAGACATTTCAGTTACCTGGATGCATCAATTACCCTCCGCTTCCCAGAATCTAAACTTGAAAGAATAACAACATGGTTCTTTCCGACACTTCTTATAAAATCAGCAACATTTTTTGCAAATGAAACCGTCATTCCCTATCATGGTAACGAAAAATTAGCATGGAAAGGAACTCTAGGCACTGAGACCACAAGAATAAAGAGTAGGCAATGAAATTAAGATAGTCAATAGCTAATGAAAAGCCCAGATGATAACAACAGTCGATTTTGTTGTGTCCCGAATCCCGATATAGAAAATAAAATGGATAAACATGACAGCGCTAAATTTAGACTTTTTGCATTCCAAACATGATGTTTGCAAATGATTCCAAACATGATGTTTGCAAAAGAAATGTAACTTCTATTTCGATAAAGAAAGGGATATCTGCACTATTTCATACTGTCCTTGGTCCAAAAACCAAATGTCTAGACACCATCCCAAGGCTCATTGTCTAAAGATGTAAGATTGCTTTTGAAGTGCAATAGTTATGCTGCTTCCCTTGACAGTCATGTTCATTCAAAGGAATATAGATACAAGAACAACATAGCTTTTAGTCCCAAGCAAGTTGGGGTAGGTTATATCAAAGGAATATAGATCTCCAAGAGAACTCGATTATGATGTATGGTTTGCAAGTTGCATGGTATGAATGCCAAAAAGAAAAACACATGTAATTGAGCCAAGCAAGACAGGATAAAGTTATCAAATGAAATGAAACTGGTGTTGCATCTCGTGTTTTTGTCCCAACCAACAGAAGGTATTAAGACAAGAAAAATTGTATATGTGAAGATCGAAGCGAACGGATAGACCAACGTACTGTAATAACTGGAGATCTTTGCTGAATAAAAGCCAGCCTGTGAGATGTAGATTCATAAGCTGCCAAGAGAAATAGAGAAAAATGGTCAGTCCAAATAGCTTTTCAACATTACACGCACTGAAAGAGAGAAAAATGGTCGGTTCGAATTTCTTATACCATGACAGGCACTGACATGTGTGTCTGTAACTTAAGGTGTATGTAAATTAAACTAAAAATTCCATAAAGGACCATGCTACTCCAGCTGTAAGTCAGCAAGTAAACCCATCAGACAACCTATGTGCATAGAAGAAAGGGTTGTAGTAATAGTAGGGCAGTAAGACATTTCACCGAACAGTCGCTGGGCGTGATGAAACTAACAGCACAGGAACGCAAGTAACAACGTTGACACAACTCATCAAACAGGGGTATGAATAGCACAAGAGTCCAATTAAAATCCAGCACCCAACCTTCGAGGGCAAGCGCGAGGTCGCCGACGGCGTCGGGGCCGAAGGCATCGTTGCCGGCGCAGGGCAGCACAGAGGGCTCGTCGAGGTATGCCACCCGCCTCGCCTTCGCCGAGGATATCAGCAGGTCGACGGCGAGCTGACCCACGTTTCCGATCGACAGCGCCGGCTGCGGCCGATAAATCGCAAGAGCAATCGTATTCGTTACATATCTGGAGAAGCTACTAAAAACCCGAATCCAGTAAATTCAGTGGTAGCTCGCGGCGTTAGGGTTTCGAACCATGATGAGCGTGGGGCAGGAAGGCGAGAAGGACTCCCCCTCGACGACGGCGAACTCCATTGCGGCGGCTGGCGGGCGAAGGCGCACTGTGTCTCGGGAGCTGCCGGTCGAAAGCTCTCCCTCCCTTCCTTGAGCGAGAAGTTGAATAGACGAGAACTGAGGAAGAAGATGTTGATCTCTCTCTCTCTCTGTCCTCACTTCTCTGTAGACGGGAGTTTCAGATTCGGCCTTTCAGGGTAGCTTTAAGGCCCAACTGAGCCTGCCAAATGTTCAGACATCAGATGAAAAACGTGTGAGACGGCCCACCCCCTTTCCTGATGACAAGCCGACTTTCTTTATGTGTTGACAATATACAGGATTTTGTTGCAGGCATAATCGAATCAATCAATATTAGTATGAGAAATCAACAACAAAAAATATTTAGGTCAGCACAATAAATGACACTGCAATAGACACCGCCAAATTTCATTTATGGGGACGGATTTAGATACAGCCTCTATGGGCGGAGTCCCTTGTGTCTGAAGACTCTTTGGCTCATTTTTAGATGGAATAAAATTTCATCGCTAGCATTCGAGTCTCACGGAGAAAAAGGATCTCTCGCCCATCCTCTTAGACAAAGGAGAATGTGAGAGAATTTGAGGATACAGGAATCCATTGGATGCTTGATCACAATTTTTTCCCGGACACACACGTGTTCCCCGTCCCCTGGATGTTGATCCTCTCCTGTTATGTTCTGCCGCTTTGGCGGCGTTCTATGGACTATGGTGAATGCAAAATAGCGCAATTTGTGCCCTCCTTTTATACGAATGCAGTTGACCAATTGTTCAGGTGGGCTGGTTGCCTCCCGTTGATTCCTAAAGAAAAGTACTAGTAGTATCTCTGGATCTGTGCTGTGTTTAGTTGATGGGAGAAAAAAATACTTTTTTAGGATGCGTGTTATGTGAGGAGGATGAATAGGAAAAATGAAAAAGAATTTTTTGGGATGCGTGTTATGTGAGATGTGAGGGGGATGAATAGGAAAAATGAAAAAGGATTTTTTGGGATGCGTGTTATGTGAGGGGGATGAATAGGAAAAATGAAAAAGGAATTTTTTGGGATGCGTGTTCTGTGAGGGAGATGAATAGGACGTAAAAAGTACCACAGAGCAGCAGTGTTGCCAAATCATATGACACAGTTGACAAGCCACAGCACGTGTTACAGAATCACAGTACAAAATACCACCTCCAAGTCTCCAACCAACCATGTATGTACCGTGCACCTACCCTTCCGCTACGTACACGACCGCCGGCCTGCGACGACGAACGTCGTCACGCCGGGGCGAAGTGGTCCATGAGCATGGACACCACGGTGTCCGAGTCGGAGAGCACGCCGCTGCTCCGGCTCCTCTTCTCCTGGACAACAACGCCCACCAGCTTCTTCTTCTTCTTCCCGGCCTCAGCCACGCCGACGCCGTCATCACCCTGGCGGCGCAGTCCGGCTTCCGTACCGGCGGCCTGCGCCGGCTCCGGCCGGCAAATCCTCCCGAACGCCTCCAGCCAGTCGCCGACCGCTCCAGCCATCCCTCCTGCACTCGACGCCGTCTCGGGCACTCTCTCAGCTGCTCTCGCTCTACGCACTGGAAAGAATTACTGCAGGTTCTTGAGTCTTGAAGCTAGGCTCCTTTTCCACTTGGCTGATTTGGTAGCCACGACGCTCTGGGGTCTACTTATATACGCGTCCGGGCTCTGAAGGCGCCGCGTGGGCCACCGGGGCAGCACAGAAACTACGTGCGGCGCACGGGAGGCGAGCGTGACCGAAACGAATAGTAGTTGATTGGAGGCGAGGTGAGTGGTTTCGGCGCGCCATGCTGCCGGACTCCACGCTGATCGTCGTCGTCGCTGTCCGGTTCGGGGCCACGCCCTCTCGCCTTCGCCCATGTGACGCGCGGCGCGGCGTGGCGCGCTGGCGGCCACCGTGTGGTGACCATCCCTCGCGCGGGCGGTGATGGACCGGGTCGGTGCCAGCCACGCCGAGGCCGGGCCAAAGGTTATCTCCTGATTCCCCGCACAGATGCGGATCGGCGGCGGCCGATGCGGTGTGCCGGTGTGGGGATGGACTTGCCTGCCAGCACCAGCAGCCGGGGTGCAACGCGACGCGCGACGGGCGGAGGAGGCCATCGCCCTCGTCCGCTTTCCATCACGTCTCTGCGTTCCGGGCAGCGGAGTACGTAGTAAAAGCATTTGATTCGGGGAATCTAATGGTGGGTAAACATGTGGTCCGCGACGGACGATATGCACAGCTTTGTGAGGTGCAATCACCGGGCAAGGACGTCTAGCTCGCTGCTGTCGCGCACGGTCGTGTTCGGTGATTCATCGACCTGTGTGGTCCGTGGAATATGCCGGAGCGAGAACGCATCGAGACCTCGCTTCTTATAGAAAGTAGTTCGTGAAAGTTGAATACTAGATAATGATGGAATTCAGATAATAGCCTGAGGTAGTCGATCTGGTTCGTGACAAATATCTCTTCTTCCGTCGTATGTCATATCCGAGTTCCTGAGAGATCTTGGGCTAGCTTGGAAGTAAAATATCTATCTGCGCGCGCAAAATTTGACAGATCTTGGGCTAGCTTGTCCTATCGATTTCATGCTTGTTGTTTCTTGCTCCATGAAAACGAACTTTGATCTGGGGCAACAGGCTTTTTCTTTCAGTGAGCCTTCAGAACATCCAAACATCAATTGATGTTTCAGAACATTACAAGAAACCGCACATAGTATCCGTATAACATGGTAGCCGCTGATTATAGTTTCAGCGCTTCTAGTATATGCTCAAAAGATCTACTGCCCGAAGCAATCGACTAGGATGGACAAGAAAGCGTCTTCCCTGACGAACGCCGGCGCCGCGCTACGGCCGTCAGCACCAGCCTGCTGCTTCTCGGCAGAGTCCGTGACCACGGCACGACCATGCGCTCCAACTCCATGACCATGACAGGGCTCGTGCTCGCTACTGCTCCCGCCGCCAGATCCTGACCGGGTCACCGATGCTTGCCTCGAGCCTGCGCCGAGCGAGGCCACGGACCTGAACGCCTGAACGCCCCTGGTCCGAACCATCCTCTCCCTCTCCAGCGTCCAGATATCGATCAGGCCCGACATCGCAGTAACTAGCTAGAACAGTCAGGAAGAGAACACAGAACAGATGATTGAGGATTTGAGGTGAGTGCAAAAATGGATATGTTTTGGCGACGGGAAGTGGTGCGAACACCGGGCCCATTTATAGAGCTGTTTTTTGTGCTGAGTGCCTGCGTATTCCATCCATGGATTCGGTGGGAATCTGGGCATGGTTCCATGCTCGGCACACAGAATGGAAGCTGCCGCCGGTGTGAGTTGAGCGGCACCGATCAACAGCTGCCGTCTGGGGCTTTTCAGCTTGCGTACCCACAGGCATCCGATATCCGGGGGAGTCGGTAGCAGAAAGTTTAGTCATTCGGTTGCTATCCGGAACACGCGCCTCGACTCGATAGGCGGCCATGGCAGGCAGTTTCAAGCCGGTGAGTGGGTGGAATCGTGCGATTACCGTGGGCTCGATGGTGGTAGCAGCTGCGGCATTTTTGTCATGGACGACGATTCTGTGTTGCGATCACTTGTGTCCTGAGGAATTGACTTTTCAGTGGAGCCTTGTCCAAGTAGGCCGATGTCGTTGTCATGGGCTGGAAGTGCTGTGTGCTAAGTTTAGTGGGCCTTAAATTGGCACGCTGCTTATTGGGCCTAGCTGGATCCGCACCAGAAGTCCAGAACTAGCCTGAAGACGCAAGCGCGAGGAGTGAATCTGCGCCGGCGCGGCGCGCTCCCCAGAGCCCCAGATCGGTGGCGCCGGTTGCTTGCCCCCATGGCTGGCCATCTCGTCCCGTAGTTGGAGGCTTCCGCCGCCATCGGGTCATCGACCCTCTCGAGTCTCGACGCCTTCCGCTGTTGCGCAGTACTGCAGTAGTGCCCCTACGTGGCTTTCATATACATGGGCTCCGCGCTCTCCGGTATGCTCCAGTTTTCTCGTCTCTGCAGCGCCGTCAAGCTTCTCGAGAGACAAATGAGTCATGTATGCTTCATGAGATTACAGCACTCACAACTTTATAGGCTTCGAATCCATCCCATGCCAAATATAAACCCCATGCGCTTAATTACTTCATGGATATAATGTTTGATCCGATCGATCCAGTTTTTGACCCATCAATGGTTGGTTAGCCGAGCGAAACCAAAAAGAAAGATCCTTAATTTTTAATTTTGTCACAGGTATTTTAGGCTAAGTTCTTCCGGACGCTCCATGCCCCAGTCCTGCCGCCCGAGCGAGATCTCCAGGTTCGGCGCGTACATGTCGTCAGTCAGCAGCTCCGCGCTTGCGAGGGATGGAGAAGAGCTCGCCGGGCTCGAGCAGTTTGTATCGACGACCGCTTCAGCACTTGGGTGCAGCCCCATGGCCAGGTGACGATTTACCTCTTCTTGAGCTGCCTGGTGATACATTGTCATGGATGAGTGATCAGTACGGTGTTTAATTTTGCCTGATCTACTGTGTCATGTCATACTCAAACAATAGTGAGCTAAAATAAGTCGTGTTGAAACTTGAAAGAGGTGCTAAAAGAAGTCACATTTGGCTTGCATATGCATGGTGGAGTTAGCACAGGCTTTCATTTATGTCTCCATAGAATATTATGCCAGACAATAATTCATGCTTGTGTGCGTACCTGAGTATCTTGAAGAGCTTGTGGTGAGAAATTATGCTTCTGACACCGTTGCAACGAGTCAACAACTGCAACACCTTTTTCCAGCACTCCTGGTGCGTGGTCAGGCCTGTGTGCTCAACAATTTAACAGGGCTCTTATCAGTTTCATGCAGTGGCCAGTACGTAGTACCACTTGTGGTAGCACATCCTTATTAAAAAGTGAAACCCACTGTTAGCCATTTAATCTGTGGTCAGACATTGATGCAGGTTGAACAGTTGCAGCGGTTTGCGCAGAGAAGATATATATGTATGCAATCCATGCATGCCTCTTATCTTAAGTATTTTTTTAAGGAAAAGGTAGGTTTATGAGGTTTTTTTATATATTTTATTGAGCTTTATGCGTTCGAACACATAATTAAGTATCTGCATACCATGCTTTTTTGTTTACAGGAGAAATAATTTATAGATTACGTATGTAACTCGTGTATACCGTTAAATCCACGCAAGACTACAGAACATATACTTCGGATTCCAAAACTTGGGTGCATGCATATATGCTGTATCATTGCAGGCATGCACGAACTAACTTCCATATTTCCTTGTAGCTTTGCTCCGTGCTGTCTAGTGTTAATGTACAGTGGAAGGCTTTGGCGCCTCTGCGTTGCTGTAGCATACTATACGGGAACTGCCCCTGATTTGTCCCCACCACGGCTCCGCTACACTGCAGATGAGCAGGAGGCCGGACACCCATAGGTCAAACTCAAACAACCTGGAACACTCTCTCATGCATTATCCCTCAACCGATCCATGTTTGCATGCATGAGCGCTCTGAACTAACATACTACTATCGCAAGAAGCATGGCCAGCCGCACTATCGCAAGACGAACCCATGTCTTCTATACGCATACGCCATGGAATCCTCTGTGTGCATCCTACTCATCTGCAGCAGCTTTGTTCTTGCCTCGATAAACGTGTGTGTTGTACCTAGTAGCGCTATTAACCTAGCTAGCTAGACTGAGGAAGATCATATCATACCTTCATCGTCTGGAGCGAATGACATGCACAAAACCTCGCATCAGGATGGTGAGCACGGAGCGTGATGATGATGGCTGGGGCTACGGATGTGGACGCGGACAAGGAGAAGCGTGCATGGATGCGTGACGACACGAGGAAGAGGTCGGCAGGGGGACATATGGCCTACAGCGAAAACACTAGTTGTCGCACACAGTCCATGCCTGGGATAAAACAATACTACTACTCCGGATTTTTATCAGAAATTAGGGGGTCGATCGAGAACTGAGGTATACGGTCTGGACTCTGGAGAGACGTTGCCCGCAGGCAAACTTTAATTTTTCTCTATGATAGTATTGCTAAGTATTGGTCAGCTCAAGTAAAAAAAAGTAATGGATTGTTAGTATATACATAAAATAGTTTTTTAATTCGTTCCACAGGTTTGTGAGTATTACTACGGTGAAAATGGCTTATTAAAAACTGAGACCTAGACATTTACTGTGTCCGTAGGTAGGTAGGTTTTTCCTTGGCAGAGTACTGCTGTTTATGTTTTTTTTTTTGTTAAGGCTGTATATATTTAGATCTAAGAATTGATATGACTGAATCAAGTTGTGGGCAGGATACACCGTACCACCCACTACAAAGTCATATAATTTTTCCGGTAGTAATTTCTATAAATGCTCAACAGCTATAGTATATAATCACTGTAGGTAATGAGTTTGAGCCTACAAGATCCAAATCAGATGTGTGCTAGATTTCGAAGCATGCAAACCGGGGTCAATATATATACTCCGACACAAATCACAAATGGATGGTGAGGCGCGCCTATGGTAGCGTTAATATCAAGATCTACCATAGGACCACTCTTTTGTAGACATTCGTTCATGCTAATATGTGTGGTTGTATCCATGCCTATATGGTGATACTAGCGTGTGCAAGCGTCCTTCAAAGAACCACATGCACGTATACCATCGTGTCGAATCCACTTTATTATATTAGAGTATAAAATATACGATCTATACTTGTATATATTCATATGTAGGAGTACTACTCTAGTCTCTTATTGCAAGAGCATCTGTATTATTTCTTTTTATATAACAAAGGAAACACCATACTACCATTTATAAGAAGGCGACCAGGCCTTTTTGTATTTGCAAATGGTGGTGGGGGTGGGGGATATAAGCACATTTCTTGAGCATATATATACTCTCCTTTTGTCATTAACTCATTAAACTACATATATACTTCTAAATTGTAAAACATTCAGTAAAAAAGGCTTGACCTGGTAAAAGCGACACTGGTAAGCATTTTTTGCTCCTACAGTACACTAAATGAGAAACATATGTACAAACTGAGCTAATAATGCATGGAAAAAAAATCTCAAATCGGAAGCATGGTGCGTTTAGATGCATTGCTTTTCAAAATTTAAACTAGGCAATATACGCAGACCAATTTTAACTCTTGGTCAGAGCAGAAGGGACGACTGTAAAACCCAGGGACAGCAGTGACAATAGTACACAGAAGAGTGATGAGGGTGACTTGCAGAGACAGACCTCGGGGGAATTGGTGGAGGAGGTGATGGTGCTACCGCCAGTGGAGCAGTTGCTGGTGGCGCACAGAGGAAATGGGCAGCCGAAGTAGTCGCCGCAGAGCCCGCCGAAGGGGAGCTGCAGATCCCAACAATGTCGTCACATGCAGCTGGCAATGGTACCCGTACCATTACCACTCCACCTCCAGCAGCAGCAGCAATACCACCTCCTTGTGCCACCGCCGCCGCCGCCGCTTCTTCCATCCCCGTCGCCGTCCTCTGCAGAGGCAACGCCTCGCCTTCGCCTGCGACCACAATGCTAAACGATCGGCCATTGCACACGCACGGCATGAAATAGAACTACACGTACGTCGCCCATGATGATCTGGATGCGCCTGGTATATTTCAGTTACATACCTGTGGATATGGTTAACGATCTGTCTGTGCTCTTCACTGTCCTATACATCTGCACATCAAAGGGCCGGCAGGAGACGGATGATTAGTTATTATGATGATGTCTCACTGTGTCCGCTTCATGATGATCTGGTTAGTTTTTTTGTGTCGTGTATGTACGAAGAAGGGTGCACTGTGAAAGTATCGTTTGTCTATTGTCTTGTTTATTGACTTTGTCCTTCCATTGCGGCCAAGCTAGATGCCATTTGTTTGTCACCTAGCATTTGACCAAGATTCACCAGGGACAAAGTAGTTTACCAATAGCAAGAATTAACACCCATCAAAGTGGTGGGAAAAAAACCCCCAAAAAGGAGCTGTCCTGTCATCATGCAGCGACATTCATAATGTTCTCTTTCCATGCTCGTGTATCAGTGTATAGTGGTAGCTAATCTATAAAAATCCCATTTGGTTTTTTCTTGCTCTCTTTCAGCACGTACCTGAAGGTGGCTCTTGACATGCGCCAGCGTCAGATCCTTGACGTTCATCAGCTCCAGCACCGACTTCGGAGTCGCTCCTGCCGTCAGTCGTCAGAGACGAACGCGGCCGCCAAAAGAACGGATCGCGCGCGCGCCACAAATATCGTCAGAGAATTGAGCATGAATCTAAGCTTACTCAAAACTACAAGGGGAATGCAAGCATCTCGGATCAAGCCAAAAAAATCCATGGCGCGAATGATATGTGCATATGCTTACTCTCATGGCCGCCGAGGAGCTCAACGGCGTGCACGAAGCGCGCGTGGAGCGCGGTGGTCCACCGCATCCGCGGCGCCCGGGCGCTCCGCTTCGATCCACCACCACCACCGGACGCCCTGGTGGCCGCGCGCTTGAACGAACATCCCTGCTGCGGCTCGAGGTGGTGGCCTCGGCGCCCGCCGGCGTCCACGTCGCCGCCACGCGCCGGCGTGCCGAGCCCCAGGCTGAGACCCGGGGGCTCCGCGCCGCTGGGGCTAGGGTTTGCGAAGAACCCTACCTCTCCGCTGCCTTCGGCGTACGGCGCCGTGCTTGGTTGTGTCGTCGATGGAGACATCGCCAGCGCCGCCGGCGAGTCGCGAGGAACGGCCGGCGAAGTGGCTGGCGGGCTTATACGGAGGGACAGGTTGGGCAGGTTCCTTTGCAGCATTGGAAGATCAAGCAATGGATGGAAAGTCACAGCCTCTCGTAGCTACCTCAAATGGAGGACGGATTCTCCAAGCTCTCCTAGTCAATCCACTACTTCTTGGGATCAGGCGATCGTATACTTCTTGAATTAAGCGGAGGCCATGGAGGGTAGGAAGGAGCTATATCAGCGGTGGTCCGGCCGGTGATCAAAGAAGAGGAAAGAAGATAGTAGAAAGACAGAGAGGAAAGGAGATGAGGAGGAGAGAGATGGCAAAGTCAGGACGGTGGTACAGTCACTGAGAAAGAGAGGGGTGTGGGGATGGTGGATTTGAGCAAAGTGGCAAGTGAAAAGGAGCAAGAGAGCCAGAGGTGGGAAAGGAGAGGCTGAGCCTGGGGGTAGTGATGAGGGGCAAAAGAAGATGTGGTGATTAGGTCATGAGTGGTGTATGATTTGGTCCCTTGGGAATGCTGCTTAAAGAAGGTGGTATCATAGTAGTATGTGAGTTCTGGAGGGACAGGGCGTATAAGCTGAAGGTACTGGTACTTGAAGGCCATGATGGTGCTACAGTCGCTGTTTCTGGCATTCATGTGCAATCTGACATGGCAACGTATATGTGCTGATCTAGTGGACGGTGGTATATATGTGGTGAATGTTCAAAACGCAGTTCGTCTCTCGCACCATGATGTTTCAGGCAGATAGATTACTTTGTATACTCAGCCTCTTGACTGGAGCTGGGAGAGAAGACTGTCTTTTTTCCCCAAGAAAAAACGCTCCCAGCTGATGATGTTCATGCACTACAGTGCCCAACCTATTTTTAAGTTACCAATAGTCATGTAATGACACCGAGATCATTAATTTCATCCCAATTGTAGTAGAGTTATTTTCATGCGATGAAGGTAAACATTAATTATCGATTTGTACAGATTAGTGTCAAAGTCTAGCTAAGGGCTGAACACTATGCTAGCTAGGACAATAAAACACAACTGATCGAGAAGTTTTTCGAGCTGCCAAATCTAGTCTTCACGCTGTCCTCCCAGTGTATGTTTAGTGTGGTTTTGGAGATCCTAGCTAGCACTACATATATGGGGCTATCAGATGTGCTTATTTAGCCAAACCCCAATAGTGGATCGGATGATGATTGAATTTAGAGATGGCATAGCTAGCACTTGAGAGAGTTGAGCTCGATATGGTCTTATCTGCTGAGTGCTGGCGAGGGAGGCAGTGCAAGGCACTGAGTAAACATGGTAGGGTCTGACACCAATCCAAGCCAACCAGGGCTACCCATTGTGCTGCTGCAAAGATAGGTCACCTTTTGATCGGAAGGGGGTCTGCTGCAGCTGCATCCCTGCAGTGCAGGACCAAGGAAGGTGTAAAACGGGCTGACGACGTCCGGCCTCCGATCCTTGGGGGTCGCACGTTTTCAGCAAAGCAGAGGCGTAATGGCCCCCGGGCGAGGGCGCTGGGGATCTTTCCATATTCATGAAAGGGAAAAGGGTCTGGGGCCCTCCTCCTCTCCTCCCCCGTTCCCGTCGTACGTGGCCGTGTGCGACGCTGCCGCCGCTGGTCCGGCTTGCAGGACGGGGCGCCATGAATGTGGTGGAATGCGACGGCACGGCGTGGAGCACTGCCGCGAGCTGCGCTAGCTGGAACGAGCTGAGAGAGACGGCGATCGAGTGACGCGAGTGAGTTGCTGCGTCGTCTGGCTATAGGCGCCGGCAGGATGATGAGGTGTAGCTGTCCATCCTCACTCGCTCGCTCACTCGGCAAGCAAAGGCCGTGGTCGTCCTATACTCCTATAGGTTCGACTGTTCTCGTCTTCGAGAAGACTATCCATGTAAACAGAACCTAGTAGATTTTGATTGAGGCATGACATATTTGAGAATCTAAACGCCGCCCGATAATCGCATTGCAACACATCTGTTGTCCACCTGAAGATGGATATCCTAGCCGAGACGAGCGAGCAATCCACACACGGGCAGCGAACAGGCCGAATCAGCACGCACGTGTGTCAGTCACATACTCACATGAGCGCAAGCAAGAGATTGATATATCGATCGATCGCTCAGGAGAGCGTACGTTTATAAAACTAATGGGGGGCAAAAGTACGGCTCCTACATTCCGATCTCGTCGTCTTCACATAACCTAATCGCCCGTTCAGCCGCCGGAAAGCACCAGCGGAAGAGAACAACAAGGACGAATCCTCGCTCGCTGCACGGCACGGCAAAAGGCGCCCTCGCGCGGCGTCGTACGGCGACGCCGACCGCCGCGCGCGCGCCGCGCTGGGCCGTAGCGCGGTGGCACGCGCGCGCGGGCGGGCACGGCCGTGGAGATGGCAACAAGCGGTAGGAACTTCTCGAGGCGGCTAAACAAATGGCGAGGGAATTCATTCTCTGATGATGACGGACGAGACGAGCCCCCGCGCGCGCGGGTCAGCGCCGAACCCGGCGTGTTCCTCGCGCAAAAGGCTCCGCTCCCTCGCGGGGCTTTTCGATAGTCATAGAGAGATAGATCGCGCGCGCGCACGGGGCCCCGTGCACGCGAGTTTAATGCATGCGCCTGTGTGTGTGCATGTACGCGTCGTGTTGGTAGTATGTGCGTGCCGTGATCTTGGTCCGTGGCGCCGCGGGTACGCCCGCTTGGGGTTTGTTTACTCGGTGTTGCGAGTCGGTAGCCGTGTCTTCCTGCTTGCCTGCTCTCATTTCTTGCTGCCTGTGTAGTGGAGTGGAGTCGTGTTTACTAGTGGAGTAGTGGTAGAGAGTGTGCTGCTGTATGTACTTTGCTGCCCACGATGTGTCATGCTGTCTCCCGACAAATACGTTTGTACGTATACGTAGTACGTTGCCAACAGGTTTAGCTAAACGTACGTGCGTGGGGACATATACACGGGGCCTACATGAACCTTACTAGTGAACATGCATGTCTGGGGCAAATGGCATTATTCCAAGCAGTCAAAAGTCGGTACTGAAAAGCAGCGGTACAGCGAAGCGCGGGGCCGATGAGATTGAATGCAGGCATGGCATCTCTTAGGTAAAAGTTAAACCTATATATAAGTATGAGTGCTACATGCACGAATGAATGAATGAATGATGCATGTTCGTGTTGGACAGTGTCACGCACGATGCAATTGTGTTGAGTTGGGCACTTGCAGTACAAAAGGGCCCTCTGCTCGGTAGTGGGAGTACGAAAACCAGAGAGTGTCGCTCAGCTCGACCGTGTTGAATCCACTCAGTACTTCGATACTCTGCCTGATCTGCGTATGCCCAGATGGCACATCCAGAGCCCATAGTTCGCTCCGACACGCATGATTGTCGTCTTGAGACACTCCCAGGTTGCACGCACGACGCTCCCAAATGCAAGACTCCCAGGGAAGTTCTGTAACAACACACGTACTCCCCTGCACTACGCTGCGTTGCGTTCGTCTCCCAATCATTCGCGCTGTGCCGTGCACCGCCTTGCACGCACTCGATCGATGCCGCGCGTGGACCTCGCCTAAGACTAGGAAGAGCCTCGCGTGGTCTCCCCTCCTGCTCTGCTCGACTGTGAGGTGATCC
The DNA here is from genome assembly GCA_015342445.1 of Digitaria exilis. NCBI lineage: Eukaryota > Viridiplantae > Streptophyta > Magnoliopsida > Poales > Poaceae > Digitaria > Digitaria exilis. Next base: position 868,696 of record JACEFO010001754.1, on the reverse strand, counting down.
CCTCCTTCCTTTTCTTCCAACTAGCATATTACCCGTGCTAACGCTACGGTTTCAGCCAAGAGATGCTATATATTTAAAAAATGAAGCAAACAATAATATTAGCACCAACAAAAACTGACAACACCTAAAATTATGTTTTCCAAGAATTGTACCAAGAAATTCAACGAACCTGGAAAGAAATTTTTACAACAACCTTTCCAATCAAAGTTTTTAGAAAAAAATTCCATAAAGGTATATTAAATTATCCACACAGCATACCGGCAATACCAAACAGAGGGTTTAGCACCTGAGAGAAGAAAGAATTATAGATTTTTATCCACATGTCAATTGTCATATATAATAAAAAGAATTGTATGCAGACCAAGATTAATTAATCCCATGAAAGGAATGATATTTCCTCTCACCGTGATATTCCAACAATCCAACAAACACATGAAGCCACCGTTCTTCTCCAGTACACTACGCACGCATAATCTCTCAACTTGCTGCAATGGAAGATATTAAGTAGAAGCTTTGCATCAATCGAATAAAAAATTCGAAGTGGAGAAGAAAATGCCAAAGTGACCATGCATGGGAGCAGTTTTCAGCAACTCTGCTATCTCGGCGTGTGACCGGCAGCAGTAGCACCCGCATCCCCTGCTTCCTGATGGACGCCGACGCGAGCGTAAATTGATGGAGTTGGATCGAGCGGTTGCAGCAGGGGCCGTGCGGCAGCGCATGGTGGACGTGGAGCCTGCCTCAGAGCTCGCCGACTTCGCCGTCCCAGAGCACGCAATCCTCTCGGAGGCCAAGGGCCACTGGCCAAGCGTGGCGACCTTGGCATGGTACCGAGACGACGAAGCAGGCCGCAGGTTGTCTAGAGGGCAGCGGCCGTGCCAAGTATGCTGAGGGAAGGATGGATGCGGGCCTCCTGGCAGCTTGCATTGTTAACAACCGTGTATATGTGTTATCCTGTCACGTGTAACAAATTCAGGTGCTGGCTAGTTAGTTGTTGTAGATTAGATTTTCCTTCCTTGTAATCAAGATCGCTGGCCGGGGTTTGTTACCGTGGATGTAAACCACGATGGGGGTTATTCCCATCTCTATTTAACACGCAGACGCGGCCTCTACTGAGGTAGTACGCTTCCACATTTACATGGTAACAGAGCCAACAACCTGCCTCTAGATCGCATCTAGCGATGGCTAACAGAGCCAACAACCTGCCTCTAGATCGCATCTAGCGATGGCGACCTCAGGCTCCTCTCCGTCCGGCGGCCAGGGCCTCTCCTCGTCGCTCGGCTTCGCCATCACCGAGAAGCTTGCAAGGAACAACCTTGGGCTATGGCAGCTCCAGGTGTTGCCGGCCGTCCGTGGTGATCGCCTTGAAGGACACCTCGACGGCTCCAATCCGGCACCATCCAAGGAGCTCGATGCCAAGGACGGCGACAACGTCGTCAAGGTGGAGAACCCAGCCTATGCGGCATGGGTGGCACAAGACCAGCAGCTCCTGAGTTATCTACTCAGCACCATGACCCGTGACGTCATGGCACAAGTCGCCACGGCGACGACAGCAGCCGAACTCTGGGCTGCAGTGGGGGAGATCTTCTCCTCTCAGTCGCGAGCGCGTTCCGTCAACACTCGTATTGCGCTCGCCACCACCAGGAAGGGAAACTCTTCCTGCGCCGACTTCATGACCAAGATGAAGATGCTCGCCGACGAGATGGCGGCTGCCGGGAAACCTCTCGGTGAAGATGAGTTCACATCCTATGTCTTGACGGGACTCGATGAAGAATACAACCCACTGGTCTCCGCCATCCTTGCGAGGGTGGAACCGATCGGCTACTCCAAGCTCCTGTCCCAGATACTTAGCTTTGAAGGGAGACTTGAGATGCAACGTGAGATGCAACGTGGTGGAGGTTCTCAATCCTCTGTCAACTCAGCGACTCGTGGTGGTCGTGGATTCAACCCTGGAGGACGTGGAGGACAGCGAGGCGGCGACTCAGGAGGCCGTGGTCGTGGCTTCAACACTGGCGGCCACGGCCGTGGCGGCAACAACTCTGGTGGCCGACAGAAGCCACGCTACAAGGGTATGTGCCAAGTTTGCTTGAAGGAGGGCCATAGTGCGGTCAACTGTTGGCATCGTTTTGATGCCGACTATGTCCCTGATGAGAGGAACGCCAATGCCGCCACACACTCCTACGGCATCGACACCAACTGGTACACCGACACCGACGCAACCGACCACGTCACCAGCGAACTCGACAAGCTAGCCGTCCACGACAAGTACAACGGCAACGATCAAATCCGCACTGCAAGCGGTGCAGGTATGAACATTAGTAATGTCGGTCATGCTGTTGTTCGTGCTCCTAATTGCAATCTACATCTAAAAAATGTCATTCATGTTCCCCAAGCCACAAAGAATCTAGTCTCCGTGCATCGTCTTGCCTCTGATAATAATGCGTTTCTTGAATTTCATCCGAATTTTTTCTTGATCAAGGATTAGGCAACGAGGAAAACTCTCTTGGAAGGCAGATGTAGAGGTGGCCTATATCCCCTTCCACCACCGAGCAAAGAAGCCCTCAGCATTGCCGCACCTTCTTCTGCTCGTTGGCATAGTAGGCTTGGTCACCCGGCGTTTCCCATTGTTCAGCATGTCATTAGTGAAAATAAATTGCCTTGTGCTAGGGAGGTTCATCCACAACCTGTTTGTGATGCTTGTCAACAAGTCAAGAGTCACCAACTCCCCTACCCCAAGTCTACTAGTGTTTCTTAATTTCCTTTAGAACTAATTTTTTTTTGGATGTATGGGGCTCTGCTCCTGACTCTGTTGGGAAAAATAAATTTTATGTGAGTTTTATTGATGATTATAGCAAGTTTACATGGATCTATTTGCTCAAACACAAATCTGAAGTCTTTCAGTGCTTTCATGATTTTCAGTAGCTTGTTGAACGCTTGTTTGATAGGAAAATTATTGCCATGCAAACTGATTGGGGTGGCGAGTATGAGATCACTCTTTCTTTCAGAAAGTCGGCATAACTCATCTAGTGTCTTGCCCACATGCTCATCAGCAGAATGGCGCGGCCGAACGGAAACACCGTCATATTGTTGAAGTTGGTCTTTCGCTTTTATCCCATGCCTCCATGCCTCTTAAATTCTGGGATGAAGCGTTTCTTGCCGCGACATATCTTATAAATCGTACACCTAGTAAAGTTATTCAATATGCCACCCCACTTGAGCGCTTGTTTGATATCAAGCCGAATTATTCTGCTCTTCGGACGTTTGGTCGTGCATGCTGGCCCAATCTTCGCCCCTACAATACTCGCAAGCTTGCTTTTCGCTCTAAGCGCTATGTCTTTCTTGGCTATAGTAACCTGCACAAAGGCTTCAAATGTCTTGATGTGTCCTCTGGCCGTATATACATCTCCCGAGATGTTGTCTTTGATGAAAATATTTTTCCATTCTCTGAACTTCACCAAAATGTTGGTGCTCAGCTACGAGCTGAAATCAACCTTTTACCTGATTCTCTTCTTAACTCCCCAGTCATGTTTAGGAGCAGCATAACAACACATACCGACATGGCTAATAGTTCTAATAATTTACCTGTTCACCAAATTCCCTCTTCTGCTGGTATCTCGCATGAATTTATGCACGCACATCTTGTCGCAGATCCCGGGGCCGATTTCTCTGTGCCACCTGACGAGCAGCCAGGTGAATCCGCCTCCGTTTCTGTGCCGTTGCGACATTCTCCGAGTCCGGCTGCCGCAGCACCTGATCCGTGCACGGATTCGGCTCCAGCCCAGTCGCCGTCTGCCACGTCTCCAACTCCGACACGCCTGCATGCTCCGGTCGGCCACGAGCGCTCGCCTGCTGCGCTAGCTCCTGCGGGTGAATCTGCTGGCCCCTCCACACCGGATCTCGCTGTGCCGCCTGCTCCTGTGGTTCCAAGTATGTCAACCACAACATCAATGGGGGAACCACACCAGCGACCACATACTCGTGCACAAAGTGGCATACGGCGTCTAAAATCATACACTGATGGGACAATCGGGTATGGATTGATTGCTACCAGTCCTGAACCTAACAGTTTGCATGAAGCACTTGTTGACAGAAATTGAAAACAAGCAATGGATACTGAATACATGGCCCTGATCAAGAATAAGACATGGCACTTAGTCCCACCACAAGCAGGCAGAAATATAATATACTGCAAGTGGGTATACAAGGTGAAGCGAAAACCAGATGGTACAATTGACAGGTATAAAGCACGTCTTGTCGCTAAAGGTTTCAAGCAAAGGTATGGCATTGATTATGAAGATACTTTCAGTCCTGTAGTCAAAGCAGCTACTATACGACTTGTGTTGTCTATTGTTGTGTCAAACAATTGGAGCCTTCGCAGCTTGATGTACAGAATGCGTCTCTTCATGGTTTCCTTGAAGAAGAAGTGTTCATGAGGCAGCCACCTGGGTATGAAAGTAAGAATCAGCCAAACTTTGTTTGCAAGCTAGATAAAGCTCTTTATGGACTAAAACAAGTACCTCGAGTTTGGTATTCTCGATTAAGTGTTGAACTGCAGAGTTTAGGGTCCAGACCTTCAAAAGCTGATGTGTCTCTATTCTTCTTTAATAAGGGTCATGTGACTATTTTTCTGCTCATATATGTCGATGACATTATTGTGGCGAGTTCCTCACAGGAGGCGACCAATCCTTTACTGAAGGATCTGAATTCTGAGTGTGCACTGAAGGACCTCGATAACCTTTATTATTTCCTAGGTATTGAGGTTAAGAAGTTGAACAAAGGTATACTCTTAACTCAGGAAAAATACACATCTGACTTGCTAAAGAAGGTTGGTATGGTACAATGCAAGCCGGTGAATACTCCTAAGGTAGTTACAGAAAAGTTGTCAGCTCATGAAGGTGATAAGCTTGGACCAGCTGATATTACACAGTATCGAAGTATAGTAGGAGCATTGCAATATTTAACTTTGACTAGACCAAACATTTTCTTTGCTGTGAATAAAGTGTGTCAGTATTTGCATGCCCCTACAACTATACACTGGACAGCAGTTAAGAGAATTTTGAGGTATTTAAAGTTTACTCTTGGTTTAGGACTACATATGCAAAGATCTTTGTCTACACTTGTTAGTGCTTTCTCAGATGCAGATTGGGCTGGCTGTATTGATGATCGAAGATCCACAGGAGGATTTGCTGTGTTTCTAGGGTCTAATTTGATTTCCTGGAGTGCACGTAAGCAGGCTACAGTGTCTCGGTCCAGTACTGAAGCCGAATATAAGTCCATAGCTAATGCTACAGCAGAGATAATGTGGGTTCAGACTTTACTACGAGAACTTGGAGTAAAATCTCCTAGTTCAGCTCGTTTGTGGTGTGACAATATTGGTGCTACATATCTTTCTGCTAATCCAGTGTTTCATTCAAGGACTAAACATATTGAAGTTGATTTTCACTTTGTTCGAGAGAGAGTCTCTCAAGGGCTACTACAGATACAGCTGGTCTCTACATCAGATCAAGTCGCCGATGGATTCACCAAGGCTCTTCCGGTTAGATAGTTAGAATTATTTAGAAGCAATCTCAACCTAGGAAAGGTGTGATTGAGGGGAAGTGTTAACAACCATGTATATGTGTTATCCTGTCACGTGTAACAAACTCAGGTGCTGGCTAGTTAGTTGTTGTAGATTAGATTTTCCTTCCTTGTAATCAGGATCGCTGGCCGGGGTTTGTTACCGTGGATGTAAACCACGATGGGGTTATTCCCATCTCTATTTAACACGCAGATGCGGCCTCTACGGAGGTAGTACGCTTCCACATTTACATGCATCTGCCGGGTCTGCTACGAACGGGAGTTGATCTCGTGACTCGTGAGCGAAGAATCACCGTCGAGCTGCGCTCCTTGATCTCGATCTGTGTCGCGCCTTGATCCACGGCGGCCACTGGGCGTGAGGGGCGGTCGGCATTTTTTTAGGCTGATACGAACCGTCTAGGATGCGGGAATTGAGGGCGTGCGGGTAGGCGTGGGAAAGGTGGGAGGACTAACCAAATAACATGAGCCATTAGATTTGAGTGAGGACCCATAAGAGTAGATCTTGACCGTTGGTTTTGATAGAGTTGATTTTCTAGGTACATAAAATTGGGTGGGATTAGGATTAGTCATCTCTGCTGGGGACATAACTTTGGGATGGCCTTAAGAAAATTTAAAGTGGTGTTTCTAACAGGTGGTAGAAGCCGCGCAGTGGTCGGTGCTGGGCAGCAGTGGGCACCGCCGTCGAGCGCGACCCGTGGTGGCCTCCAACCAAAAGCTGGCGCGCCGAGGAGCCCCGGCCGGCGCATGTGCCCATCCACACAGCGCGATGGGAGCGCATGATTGATCGGCCAGCTCGTCCGGCCGCGGTTCCCGGCGCGGAGGCGTCCAGTGGCAGTGGCCAGCCGAGGTGGCCCCTTCCGGAGCCGAGTTGGTTTCGTTGCACGGCCGTTCCGGTGGCCGGTGGGTCGCTGCCTTTCTCCGCGCGATCATTGCGACCTCCCCTCGTCACCAGCTTCCGTTTTGCCGGCTCGTATCCGTCGCGGGGGACGGTTGGGAAGGCGGACCACGACCCGGAAACCCATGATGATTTCTCCACTGCTGATGCTGGTACCCTGACGACGGGCCCGTTCGGCTTCAGCTGATTGAAAGCCAGGCGAGTAAACAGCGGGTGTGACAAGGCCACTGAGTTTTATTGGGCGGGGTCTCGGGGGGTCGTAACGTGTAACGAGACAACGGGGTAGTGTCCAAGGAGTAGCGGCCGAAGAGTGCGGTACAGGGAGCTGTTCGTCAGGTGTTCCGCAGAGGACAAAGCACGTCATGAGGCGTTCTTGCTGATAGATGAGGCCACGGCCCTGGCTTTTGCAGTTTGCTTTCCCGAGACCCGGGTCAAGTATCACATCCAGTCCCCAGTGTGGGCATTTCTCGTCAGGGAAGCGAACACATTTGGAGCAGTGATCTTTGGGCCTGTTCGGCTGGCTGCTCAGCCAGCCGTGGCTGCGGGTGGGAGGCTGACGGGTGAGGCTGTTTTTGGGCTGGGCCAGCCCGGAAAGCCCGGCCACAAATAAAGGGCCGAGCTGGCCCATAGCCTACGAATAGAAAAAGAAACTAAGTTTCAATGTTTAACATTCTAAATTTATAGTTTCGACATTTATTAATTTCTACTTCAACATCTTATATGTGTTGTTTCAACATTTTGAGTCTCAATTGTTGAACAAGTTCAAATCTAATGTTGAGATATTGCATTCACGTTGTTGAGATAGCACAATTAAAATGTTGAAGATGGATAGGAGCCCTAGATGGAGGAGGCACCGGGCCCTGACCGGCCCGTTCTCTTTCCAGCGGGCCGGGCCGGGCCGGCCTGCAGGCCGAGGTGACGGCCCAGGCCCGGTACCAGGTAACGGGCCGGGCTTGCCCGGGCCCGCAAAAGACCGGACCGGGCTTGGACCGGGCCAAAAATCCAGGCTTCTAGGCGGGCCACCGGGCCGTGGGCTTTTTTACATCTATACTCACAACCCCTGATTGGTTGACTATGACTGTATACAAGAACATTGAAGAACATAACAAAAATACGACAAAGGAAACACATGTTTTTTTTCCCGGGTAGCTTGGAAAGTCGAAACCTTCTCCATAGGAATTTATTCGATATTCTAATTTAGGCCTTGTTTAGTTTTCAAATTTACCACCAACTTGGTACATTGATATCTATACCCCCTCTCACAGGACACGCTTTCCAGTGCACCAACTTTAGCACCAATTTCCCGAACTAAACAAGGCCAGTGTTACGGTGAGTCGGTGACTTGGTTCAGTAATGTAATGGTGCCATGGCGGGTGTTGCGTGCCCAGCTTCATCTTTTTTTTTCTTTAACTTTTTTTATTGAGATATGCATGCCCCATTTGACTAAAGGGCCTTTGTTCCAAGTTCAGGCCCATACGAAGCCCACATGACATTCCCTGGAATATTAGCTCGACCGGGTCCGACTTGAGCCCAATTACCCCCACTGCGTCTCCCACACATCCATCTCGCACGTACGGTCTCAGGCGCCTCGGCCTCGCCGCTGCTCAGACGCCGGAGACAACGACGGCGGCGAGATGACGGTGTTCCACTTCCTCAACTGCGCCTTCCTCACCTTCGGCCCGCACGTCGTCTACTACTCCGCCACGCCCCTGTAACCCCCCGTTCCCCTGCTTCCTTTCTCTCCCTCTCTCTCTGACTTGTGTCTGTGAGATCCGTTTCCTAAACACCCGAGATCTGCGTGTGTGGGGCGATCTGGGCGCTTTGCTGCGTGATCTGAACAGATGGGCACGAATGACTTATGATGCGCGTTCCCGGTGTGATTCGTCTTGTGGGATGTGGTTTTAGTCAGTGTAATTGCAGTGAATTTTGCTCAGTTGAGTTGGGTTTGGTTGACATGACACAAGTTCTGTGCGTGCTGACGAACTTATGTTGCGATGTTGTTGGGATTCAGAGGTTTTCTTGAGTGGATTGTGGTGTCTGGTTAGTCGATCATTTTTACAAGCTCTAATTGTCAAGATAACTTCAGGCCTATCCTTATTTGTGGGTTCGGAGGGGAATATGATCAACCTTAAGATGCTGGTCAGTTAAACATTAGCAATATGAAATGCTGTTGCTGGCTATATATGGGATACCACTTGAATGATTTGTGAGCCTTAATGCTAGCGAATCTGGAAAGTAAATGCTTACTGGGTCTATATTTTCAGTAGAGTAGCCATATGATAAGAATAAGATTTAGATTGAATTCTGGAAGGGAATAGATTGCACTGAAAGTATATATTCGTAGAACAAATAACAGGGTGGCAAAATATGTTATATTAATTGGTTGTTTGTATGGTTTTTTTTTTTCTGTAGCTATCATATCAGGTCGTGGCATCACTATTTTTTGAGTGGCATAAAAGTCTGAATCTCTCATTTCTCATCTAATGCAACAGCCACATCCAATTCAACTAAACCATGCTTATTCTTCAACTGTCACCCACTTGTGCAATTATCGCATCCACCCATGATCCATGGAACATGTAAATAAGTGAGATGGATTATTGACCTACTTTCATCAGATTGTATACACAGTTGGCTTAGTTATCTGAACATATATGAAAACAAAGAAATCTGTATCCATAGATTCCATGGACTACACTTCCTAATTCATTCGTTCGTTGCAGGTCAGAGTATGATACAATCGGCACTTCTGTAAAAGCGGCTGCTGTTTATCTTGGAACTGCACTTGTAAAGGTCAGCAGACAGTCCATGATTATGCCTTGTCAAATTTAAAGTGGTAAAAGAATTGCATCTACTGCACAGTCACAATCATGTGCAATCATGGGAAAACACATTCTTCTACTTTGGCACCAAATCGCACAAGGATTCTGGAAGGGAAAAAAAAAACTTTACGTAGATTATGGATTATGGAGTTGTTCTGGAAGCTTAAACATTTTCAACTTTAAACTAAATCTATCTAATGAAACACAGATAAGAAAAAAAGTGAGTTTACAGTGGACATTGGATGGTGATATCAGCCTTCTTTTTCCTTTGATTTATATCTGTAGTTTTCTATGTGTTGTTTGAGTAGTTTTCTGTGTATTATTATTTCGTAAAGAAAAGTGAACAATTTTTTACTGTTCTGGTGTTTTGAAGTTAAACTTTTTAAGTTCATGTTGTTAACACTCAGTGGATAACGTTAGTTATTGTCTTCCTTGCCATGCTATTCTATTTCTATGTATCATCATCTATTCATTCCGTGACCAAAGCTGGATAATTGGCTGCTAACGTTGTTATATCGTGTTGGCAGCTTGTTTGCTTAGCAACTTTTCTCAAAGTACCTGAGAATGATAGCTTTGATCCCTATCAGGTATATTTTATGCAATTTCTTGGCACACAAATATAATTGGTACCATGTTCTTGGTGTCCTCTAATATATCCTGTTATTTCTTTTTGCAGGAGTTAATGAAAGTTTTTATTGGGTTCATAGATGTAGCTGGACTATATTTTGCTTTGACACAGTTGACTCACAGAAACATCTCTCAGAATCACAAGTTCCAGGCTGTTGGTCTTGGTAAGTACAGAGTTTTCTCTGAAATTTGATTTGTGTCACTGTTTCGGATTATAGTGATGCATCCATGGGAACATGTTCTTTCACCTAATTTTTGCATATCCATTCTGTGCTTTCCTATTTCAACTTGCATACTATGTGCGGAAAAAAATATCTGCTTAGCCTTTTTTATGTGTGCTCATCTTGAGTTGCACTGAAGTTAGTTTTCTATGATATGTCTTTGGCTTGGATATAAAACCACACTTAGACTTATTGGTTAGTGACAGTGGTTACCTGAAATCTCACAGTATCTCCTTTTGTTTGTTGCTCTGTATAATTGTGGGAAAATATGAGGTTTTGGCATTTTCCCACCTACGACAACTTTGTTGTGACTTATAATCGATGTATTGTATGTTTTTGAGTTTTCAGGTTGGGCTTTTGCTGATTCAGTTCTGCACCGACTGGCACCTCTTTGGATTGGAGCAAGAGGGCTTGAATTTACATGGGAGTACATATTTCAAGGAATTGAAGCAAATGCTAATCTTGTATGTCACACAATAGTGTCAGATTCCTTGTTTTGAAGAGAGCAACTTCCTAGTGCTACAACTCATGATGTTTATTTTAACATATTTGTTGACTAGAGGCTGCTGATTTGTGTTTCTCAACAGGTGATGACCCTCTCCCTTGCTGCATTGGGATCATTGATGTGGCTTAGGAAGAACAAGCCTAGGACTTTGGTTCCAATCATTTATGCATGTGCTCTGCTCTTGGCAACAATGCCGTCTATCACCAGGTAAAGCATCCCTATTGTGGTCCACTTTATATATGTTCTTATTTTCCCTTTTTATGAAGTGAAAAATGCTGTATTATTAGAAATAATAACTTTAGGTGTGTATGTCTACCTTGTGATGTCATCCATGTCTGTAGATTATTGTAGCATGATTTATATTAACTTGAGATTTAAAGGGTCTGTTGCTGCTGCTGTTGATTCGTATGAACCAGGAAAATTATCTGAGCTCTTAACCCCTTTAACACCATGCTCTACACCTGATCAGTGAGATGTCGTGTTACTTGACGGCCAATTCAGAACATTTCTTATATATTCCTTCTTTAGATTTTGTAACCCTCAACTGTTCGTAACTTAGAAATTGTACAATTTTCCTTGTCCGTTGGGTTATGCATCATCATTATGTGCAAGGTCCCTTGGATATATTGAACCTTTTCTCTTACTACTTGTGAATCAAACTTGAGTTCACTGAAAGGTGCTTGAATTAGGTATCCAGACGAAGGCTTTGTAAGTTTTCTGTTTGACTATAAAAGTGTGGATTTAATAGTTTTTCTTAGCCTTTTCGAGGGTTATGGTATTTTTTACTCATCACCATTTTGTCTGATTGTTTATTTGTTTTGCTGTGATTCACATTCCATGCTTGTGATTTCGCTTATCGTTCGACGGGCTAAACATGCTCACAAATATTGCAGTTACTTGAGAAGATCATTGGAGTGGCAGACACCAAAGGTGGTTGGCTTTGAGCTGTTCTCCTCACTTGTTATGGCTTTCATCAGCTGGCAGCTGTTCTCGGCTTGTCAGAGACCGATGTAAAAGGAGTCCATGATAGCACTCAGTATTACCTACGAATTGATGCTCTTGAAAGCAATGCTTTCTGATGTACGTCAGAAGAATTAGGATGATCCTTGAGCTCTTACGCCACAAAGTTTTCGTGATGTACGTCGTCGATTACAGAACATTTTACTTAGAATCATCTGTTGTGAGCTGTAGAGCAGAAACCCATGCCTCAAACGAGTGATTCTGTAACAGATGCTCTTCTAGGCATTTCAGCTGAAGCAATTTTTTTTTTAATCCTGTTGGGCATTTCAAATCCTATGTTTAGTCGCATCATCTATAGCGTATGAATCATATATCCAGTAATCTTATCAGAATGCAAAAATAAAAACTTGGCTTTGGTTTCATCTCTCCCTCGTCCCTCCTCTGCTACTGCTACGAAGCTGTACATGATTTGATTCGCAAGACGTGGATGTAATGTTTTTGCATTATGCTTTCAGAGAGTTGCAGAGCTGAATGTGAAATCCAGAAGATCAATTGCAGACCTTGTCTCCAAAAACATGTATGAACGGTATTCATCGAATGTCATGGATACATACCGAAGTAAATTCAATCAAAAACATACATCACGTTTTATATATCACGGCTAACAGCTTTATATGAGGCAGAGGCGACAGCCGAGAGTCGCTGCCTGCTATCAGGGCGTGTGGCATCCATCCTTACTCGGATTCCTCGACGGCGGCCTCCACCCGGAGAAGGACGAACCCGACGGCGACGCCGACGAGCACGAGGCCGTTCATGGTGGCGGCGATCCTGAAGATCTCCGCCGCGGCGTTCATCTGCGCCCCGAACGCGCCGCCGCGCCCTGTCTTCCCCGTGGGGCTGAGCGACGCCACGATCTTGGCGAAGGAGTAGTCGGCGTTCTTGCGCAGGCCCAGCATGGTGACCTTGTTGAGCCCCTTGAGTCCGCTGTAGGCGTTCATGCCCTCCACGTACGTGACCCCGCTGGACCTCTTCTTCGCCGCCGGTGCCGCCAGCGACGGGATCGTTGCAACGGCGAACGACGCCATTCCTGTCCTGCGACTCGACCAGTCAGCACGCGCTGTGATGCAGAGAGAGAAGGAGACGAATGCGGCGGCATGGCCGAACGGAGGGCGCTTACCTTTTTCGCGGAGGCTGGTGAGCAAGAAGAGTGTGGCGGCCGGGCGGCTATGGTGGTGGATTAGCTTGAGCGGGCGGGAGGCGAAGGGGAGGAGCTTTTGTACGGGAGATGAGGGGAGGATAAGGCGGGGCGGGGAATGGACGGCTGCCAAGGGGAAGTTTATCCTTGGCGGTGACATGGAGGAGGTCCATTTGGTGGCCAGAGGGATCCTGATTGGCCAGGGAAGAAGGTCCACATGCCAATGTGTTTCATCTTCGGGTGTATTTAGTTGGGAGGGGAGGAAAATAACTTTTTCTGGGAAGCGCCTTCTGTGAGAAGGATGAATAGAAAAGTTGAAAGACGAGAACCTTTTTGAGAAACGTGTTTTCTGAAAGAGATGAATAGTAGAGGAAAAAAAACTTGTCAAACTAAACACGTAAACACGGCCTTCGTTTCTGCGGAGGCGTCTGTGGGATGCACACGCCCACGCTCTTTGGCAAACGCTACCGCTAACGGCTGTGACGCTGTGTTGGTGTTGTGGCTGTCGTTCACTAGCGGGCTTTTCACCGTGCTATACTGCTATTGCATGATGAAATTTGGTGAGCGTTCTAGCCCTCGGTTCGAAATGGAGCGTGCGTGTAAGGTGTAAGTGTAACCCTTTTTCTGTTCAGCAGACAGTGCTCCATGCAACCGCCGACCGGTATCCGACTATCCGTGTAGTACATGGTAGCGAATTTTCTTACCAACGTTTACGAGCGTTGCCCGATACTGCCGACACGCAATAAGTTGAGTATTATGCGTGAGTCCAGAAAGAAGTACTGGAGATTATCTATTTCCGTCCGCGCGTATCCCTCTCCGTGCGTGATGCTCCTCCGATTTTTAATCTTGATGTTTAAAACCAGAAATCTTTTAACCCTGAACTATTAAAACCGTTCGTTTTTTAATCTTATCTAGTTTTGAAGGTAGTTTTGAAATAAAAGTTCATTTTACAACCCAATAGCTGAAGGTTGTAAAAAAAAAAAATTCCCTCATTTTTCAAAAGAAGCCTAACCCAACAACAAACCAATCGCACCGAAGGTGGGCCTGACCAACTGACAACATGTCAGTTAGCCCAAAATATCCAAAATCAGCCCACTTGTTTCACGCAGGCCACTGAGGCAGGCAGCCTGCCACCATCCGAAACCACAAAGGGCTGGCCCGTGCGAGGTCCGGCCCATCTCAACCGTGCTGTATTCCGTGAAGCGAGACCACACACGACGACGACGTCTCACGCCCGGCCCGGTCTCCCCCGACCGTTGCGCTCTCGCGGCGGCGGCTCGCCTGCGTGGCTGCGTCGCCCGGGTCAGACGCGTCGCGTCTCGCGTGCTCTCCTTCTTCCTGCCTCGGCTGGAGCTCGACCACCACCGCTGCCGCGTCGCGTGTAAGCTTACCCTTGCCGGGGACCGGGGACACGGACAGCTGGGTCACAAACCCACGGCACGGGCCGGGCGGCCAACTGGAATCGCTTGTTCTTTTGGCTTCACTAGCTTCGGCTTCGAGCTGTTAGCCTGTTACTGAGCTGCACGAGACGCATCAATGATCAATCAACCCAACGAACACAAATAAATCGATACGAATGCATGGCAACGTATTTGTATCTCAATTTTCAACGGATATCTCTCGATCGGGGGGATTCGGGGTAGATCCATCCGTAGTTAGATGGATGCGTGCGAGATTTGCAAAGGCGCCGCAGGACCATGCATGTACGAGCGCCACGCTAGCTGTGCGACGAACTCGCCATGATAAGCCAGTCCGGCCCCGCGGCCCGCCGCACCTCCCGGCGTCGCAGACGGCTCCGGTGTTGCTGATGCCTCCACGGTGGTTCGGAGGTTCCTGGCTGCTAGCGTATTTATGAGCGCCGGCAGCGAGCCGCAGAACGGACGCGGTGGACCCGGCGACGCCATGAGTACGGTTTGCTGGGGGTGACGGGGATTTTTGGATCGATCGGCGTATATACGATATGATGATTTATCGAGCATGTAGAATTGTACTACTACTCGATTAGCCGCCGGGATGAAAGCGAGCAAAGCGCTTCGTGACACGGGCGCTTTTACAAAAGGAGCTCGGGTGTAGTGTAGGAGATGGGATTTCTCATGGTGGGTGAGCCTTGGCGGCAGATCGAGACTACTCGGCATGGCGAAACATGTTTTGTGAATGTGATGAATAGGAAAGTTGAAGGGAATTGAAGAAGAACTTTTCTGGGAAGCGTGTTTTCTGAGAGGGATGAATAGAAAAGTTGAAAAGATCTTTTGAAAGTAAACATAGCATTGGCAATCCCTTCTATAGAAATGTCTGTTCACCTCGTATCCTTCCTCGACCGGTGGTGCCGAATTCGGCAGTGTTGACTAGAAAAAAGTAGGCACTCGTGCCAAGAAACTCCCTCCCCGTTTTCGTAACACTACACACACATGGCCACGTGGACTCGGCACTACGCCGGTCACATGGTCAAAATCCCCGCACCATCCCCTGCCCGAGCTCGCAATCTCGCATCGCCCCTACTTGCAGTTGCAGCAGCATCGCACCTGCGCGTGCTACAGCGTCTGGATCTCGCCGGGAGCAAGCAAGGGGATCGGACCACGGCGGAGCACCGCCGTCGGCGCCCCTGATTGTTCAGGGGAGGGAGAAAAAGGCATCGGGGGCAGCGGCGGTGGTGGCACCAACAGAACGGGGCAACGGTTGACGGGCACCAACGCGACGGGAAAGGACGGGCGGACGTCGGAGTCGACGAACGGAATCAGTGGGCGCGCGAAAGGCGGCTGGGTTTGCTTTGGTTGGTGGTCACCGTCCACGCTGCCGGCGTGGGGTTACCGACCGCAAAGGCGGCATGCCCCGTTGTGCTTGGTGGCTCTCTAGTTGGACGTTGATCGCCCTCAACCACAGCAGACTTGTTCTTGATCTAGAACAAAACGTGTGGCATGCAAAAACGTAACAAAAAAACTTGTTCTGAACTGAACTTCACCCATGTGATGATGTAAAAAGAATTTGGCTTGATTTCCACTACATCAGGAAGCAAATAGAGGTTGTGTAGAACACAGAATGAAATAGCAGATGGTACAATATTATGCACTATGGTTTGTCTTCCATTTTCTTATGGTTTGCATGCAGGCAACTCTGAACAGCCAGGCCACCTGCTGCATAATCCAGCTCTATTCCCGCAAGGCAACAACAGTGCTTCGAGATTAAGCAAAAAGACAAAGCCAGCAAATACAACAAATTACCTTTTCCAGATACAGTACAGAGAAATGCACCACGAAACTACCAGCTCAGCAAACCTGTCGTCGATAAGCTTTACAAGGGATTAACGTAATACAAAATTTGCAACTAACAGCAGCGCCCAGCAAAAAGGTCAGGATACGTTAGGAAGCACGCAATTTCAGTCAGAGCAGGAGATTCGCTTTTGTTTAACAAAGCCACATGATTAAACTGGCCTACTTTGCTGCTTAGTGCTAGCAGTAAAGCTATAAGATGCGAAAGATGATAACAAAATTATCATATGGAATGATAGCTCAAAATATTCTCAATGTCATCTGAAAACGACGTCGTTGAAATTATCATGTACTCCTTAAATCACTGAATTCATCTCAACATTACATCTGAGGCTAACATACTGGGGTAGTAGAGGATTCAACAACAAAACTGAAAATGGTAGAATCACCTATCTCATGCTATTCATGTTGCAAGATTCATACAAGCGAGCAAGTGTACTTCATGGCCAATGGAGCCAATTTACAAACAAGTAGATGGAAAGGATGCTCCTCAAAATAATTAGGTGGCACATATGAATCTCCCAAAAAATCTACAAACGAAAAAGTCACATGCCTACAAAAGGGGGGGAAAAGAAGAATGAAGAAATATACCAGCCAAACCACCAAGGATTGCCCTTTGATGCCAGATATTTGGATGCAAAAGCAATACGCAGAAGCACCTTGGCATCTGTTCTTCTACCCTCCTCTCAATTACACTCTCGCCTCCTTCCCTCTATATTTATGAAGTAGCTGCAACAGCCATTAACTGGTATCCTCTAACACTACCTTTCTGCATCCTCGGGAATAGATGATAGCCTCTCTTGCTCAAGAAATGTTGAATCCAGAAATTTTGCAACAAATGCCCATAACCTGTAGACATCCTCAAAATTTGTAAGGAACCCAAGAGAAGCAGTAACCACTTCAATTCCCACAATAGCATTTTTGCTACTTTTCTTTTCACGGTGACCGTTTGCTGCTGATGAGGAAGAGCTGAGCCCCACATCAGCTGCACCATGTTTCTGGTTGTCCGTGAGGCGTATATGACTTAGAAACCCAACGCCCAAAGAGAGGCCTTCTTTTTCTGCCAGTTTCTGTACAATTTCGGGATTGATCAGGGATGTTCCAGTGTTGCAGTCCTTTATATTGAATGCGACTGCTGCTCCTCGATCATATTTGATCTTCGGACCATATATATAGACAAGGGGTACTCCTTCACCATCCCCTGAATCAGGTAACCGGAGCTGCAGGAGTGATGTCACCAACCAATTGATGAGGTATCGCAATCTAAGTGTGGTCTTACTAAGTCCAAGCATGTTCACATGATCAAGATGTCTGCATATAATTTCTGGCTCTTTCCTGCCATCCAGAGGCTCATCATAGTCACTGTATGCATCATCGTCATCGTCATCTGCCATTGCGTACCCAGAAGTTTCCCCAGCATCTGAATTACGATAGAGCCTACTATCATCCACAGTGAATGATACCTTGCGCCCCATACTTGACACTCGTTCAGATTCTTCTACTCCAAAGAATCTTCCACCATTGAATCTGCCATTGTGTGCTTCCCTCCTTCCCAGTAGACGGAAGTCACCTTCAGTTTCCCTTCTGATTGCACTATCTTTGGTTTCTGCCTGACTTTCTGAGCAAATCTCCGAAGTGGAGCCATTCACACGGGCAGTATAGCTCCCAAAGACAGAGGTTGCACTGCCTTCTGCGGGGCCATTGGCACAAGAAAACTTTACAAACCTCTTATTTCCTTTAGCATCTTTATCTTCTTCAATCTCGCTAACAGGAACGACATTCTTGATGTCATTATGTGAATGATCTTCATCTTGAACAACCTTCACAGGCCCTGGCTCATGTGATACTGACCTCACAGCTGCATCAAATGACATAACATGATTGTCATGAATAGGGCTCTTTGACAGTTTCGATGTCCCCTTTGGTGATGCCTTCTTCACATTCTTCCTACCAGAAAACCAGGACGCTGGCAATGGAGATCCCAATTTCCCCTTGCTTGAGTGCTCCGAATGATCTGAACCAAGTGGACTCTGGCCCAAATCAACCCAGAAGGAGTTCTCGGATGACTCATCCTCACTGAACACAGGGCTCTTCATCACCTCCCCAACAGAAACACTCTCACTTTCTTCATATATTGTGCTAGCACCATCCCTATCTGAACTGTCCTGGTCCATTTCACTCTCAATCACCTCCCTCACCTGCGCTGATGAATATGCGCCCGAGAATGCAGGTAACTGAGATGCATGGTGGCTGTTAGACGTTGACCCCTCCTCGATTGGAATGATAGTATCATCCTCCAGCCCATCCAGGACACCATCAAGACCATCAACTGAATCACTGAGGTATTGTGGAAAGACCGGCACAATCCGCACCATTCCTGCCCCTGTCCCGCCGCTTGGGCTCTGCAAGCTCGCCATTACCGACTTCTTGATCAACAAGCAGCCAAAACCCGTTGGGTCAGCCCCAAACACCCTGTAAAATGACGTGATGATGAAGTCTGGCCGGAATAGCGATAGCCCCAGCGAGTCCATGTCCTTAGGCCCCAGAGCCCCAGCATCGAGCAGGACATGCCAGTGATTCTGCTGAGCCAATGCCATCCACTGATAAGAGTACTTTGCCCCAGTCACCCTCGACTGCACAGGGAACACGAACAGGCCGGTGGCGGAGTCTTTGCGCCGCCGCTTCTTGGTGGAGATCAGCTTCCGGAGCTCGGTGCTGCAGATCTTGAGCGTGGGCCACTTAAACCAGGCGGAGTATGCCTTGGCTCCCTTGTCACGAGCGGCCTGCGCCATCCAATTCACGGATTGGGACTCATGGTCGAACATGGTGAGCAGCCGCTTGTTGGTGCCGAAGGGGTAGCACTCCGCGAGCAGCCGGAACGCGGAGCCACGGCTGACCGTGAAGACGAGGCAGTACTCGGACTCGGGGATATTGAGGTAATCCATGATGCGGTTCTTGATGTCGTGCTCCGCTGTGCCCTTCTCGGCGGAGCCATAGAGCGCATGGTTGTTTAGGTTGGCGGTGATCTCCGAAAGCGTGAACGCCGCCGACGAGTCGGCGGGATTGATGCTTTGGAGGTAGGAGAAGAGACCGAAGCCGCAGTAGTCGAGGCATACCTTGTCCAGGTGCGGGTACTCGTCGGCGCGGAGGCGGTCCACGTCTGCGGCGGACGCGAACTTGGGGTACATGGCGAGGAACGTGGCGAGCGCTTCCTCCAGCACCGGGAGCGCGTCCGGCGACTGGAACGCGCGCTCCGCAGCCACCGCCGTCGCACGCAGGAACTCCCGCTGCGCGTGGAGCCTCGCCAGCGACCGCGACCGGCCCACCGACCCCTCCTCCGCGCCGTCCCCGCCATCGAAGAGCGCCTCGTCGCGGGACTTGGCGAGGCACCCGTCCTCCGAGGCCTCCTCCAGCGCCTCCCGCAGCTTGCTCTCCTGGAGGCGCCGCCCACTCCCTGACCCCGCGCCGGACCCGCCCGGCGGCGGCCGCGGCGGGCGGTGCTTCTTGTCCAGGAGCAGCGCGGCGCAGTGGGACAGCGGCTTCCATAGCGACAGATGCATGGGCATGGCCGCCCGCCCACAAAGCCGAGACCTTTCTTCCTCCCACCCTCCCTCCTACACCATCCGATTCCCCGCCGCCGGCGTCCCCCCGCGAATTCTCGGGATCAAATCAACCCACGATCGAATCCGGCGCGGAGAAGGGTTCCCCCTAGGGCTTGGGGAATCGACGGATACAGACGATCGGGCTGTTGGCCCTCGCCGCTGCGGAATCTGGATCAAGGAAACGGAGCAGAGCAAGGGGGACGACGGAAGTGAGGGAGGAAGGAAGGGGAGAGGACAGAGGAGGAGGAGGCGGAGGGGAGTTAATTGGAGCACACTAACTCGCCTGCACGGAATTAAAAGCAGGCGGGCCCCATCTGAGCATTTAAGGGCGACTCCACATATTTTTGCTGTATTTTTTCACATCTGTAAAATTAGTGTACAGATATCCCAGATTTGCCTTTCACAGGAAAAGAAATCTGTACTGGATCCAAGCGATCTCTGAAGATAAATGAGGCTGCATGCAGCATCCTTCATAGTTGTTGCAGATTTGCAGTTGCTGGTGAGCTCATTAATTACTGCTAGCACTACACTCTGCAGGTACCGACCTGGTCCAGGAGGAGACTGCAATTTGTGTTTGTTTCACATGGCACTTTCTTTATTTCAAAAAAAAAACATGGCACTTTCTATGATTTTCTCAGGAAAAAGAAAAGAAGAAGAACGGACGGTCAAATGCATTTGATCTTCATTTTTCGCACTAGGTGTTTACTTATGGGGGTTGAATATTCTGTTATGCTGAAAGGTTTGGTTGGGGGAGAAGATACGAAGGCCTTGTTTAGATCGTCAATTGTCGCCAACTTGGCACATTAAATGTTTAAACACTAATTAGTAGTATTAAAC
This sequence comes from Digitaria exilis, assembly GCA_015342445.1. Lineage (NCBI taxonomy): Eukaryota > Viridiplantae > Streptophyta > Magnoliopsida > Poales > Poaceae > Digitaria > Digitaria exilis. The sequence goes on along the minus strand of JACEFO010001754.1, from coordinate 848,192 downwards.
ATAGGTGTAAAAAAATAATTACATAGATGGACTCCGCATCGTGAGAAGAATATATTAAGCCTAATTAATTCGTCATTAGACACTGTCATGCTATAGTAATCCATCATTAAAAATACGCTAATGACGGCACATATTAGGTTTAATAGATTTGTCTTGAGATGAAGAGTCCATCTGTGTAACTAGTTTTATAATTAGTCGTACTCCTAATTAGCGTCAAAATGATGGATATGACATTTCGCCAACTTTATACGCTCAATCTAAACAAGTCCAAAGTGGAATTTGGATGGATCATGCTCATTGACTTTGTCCTTAAGATATTCTCCATGGGCGATGGTTTTCACTCCAACCCTCTGGAGTTAGTGAATTTTCATTCTATGGTCAATTGGCCATGGCTCGGAAAAAGTCCACCAGCAAAAGCTATCTTCCCCGTTGCTACCTGGGACCCGGCCTGATTCTGATGGTAATACAGGAACTTCGAGTCCTAATCCCACATGTTTGTTTTCAAACCTAACGATACCCTAATTTCTTTTCTCCCACGGTACCGTACAACCTATGGATGGCCATCTATAGTTGCAAGTGGCACGTCCTGCCACGGTTTGTAGCTGTAATTCTCAAATTAGCAAAAGAAGCACAAATATTTTCTTGCGGTCAGCAAATAATTCTTGGAGTGACAAAAAAAAATCAATAATTCAGTAGTGCAACGAAAGCGTATTACCAGCCACAAACTAACCATGATCGCCATGGCCAACTGGTCAGAAGGTGAAAGGACTCGGCTATGTTCAGATTCAGGAAAAAGTACTTCTCCAACAAGTTTTTTCTGTTCACCTTACTCACATAACACGCTCCTCAGTGCACTATTCTTATAAAACTTCCACCCACTTCTTTCAATCCGAACACAGCCGAGAGCAGGTTCCATTCGAATCGGTGATCTCTCGATTTCAGCACCACGATCGATAATTCCCCGTTGCCTCCAGCAGTCCAGCTTGCGTTGCTCGAGATCACTGTAGGAAACACGTTTCCCAAACGATCAAGCAAGCATGCTCCTGAAGTCACGCTCCCTGACAGTTGGCGGCCGGACGGCGTTCATGATCAAAATGCTTACCTGACGACGAGCATTGCGATTCACGCCAGTCATAAGAACATATTTAACACATGTGTCCTGTAGCAGAGGTACATGGTTGCAAGTACAAAGTGTGGTGAAGCTAGCATTGCATATTTGCATCCCAAATGGAATAGCTGGGCTGGGAGGAGAGTGTAGAATAGTTCATGCGGTTTCTTGCAGGGGCAACAAATAAACAGCTGAAGAACTCCTCCCGAGTTGTTTCTGCTGCAAGAGACAGGCGTATTCGTGGCCGTCAGCTTTATGTGCAAGCATCCAAACTACACTTTTGGTGGTGATGCATATTAAGTGTAGATTATACTAGATATATGATACCTAGCCGTACTATTAAAGTGCTTGGGTTGGCCCAGTCTTGTGGAATGCAGCATAGTCCAACCCTCTTTTAGGAATTTGAGCAAGGTCATCACTTATCAATAACTTGGCATAGCGTGACCTTGAACTTCTAACTGTCCGTGGTTTCAGCCAGAGAACTGATGTAATTTTAGATGCGTGGAATCGATAGGATTTACAGCGCGGTTTTTGGATGAAGCAACGTGGTTCCTTAGTTCTCTTGTTGCTCATGGATTGCTTCTTGCATCGCCATGTCAGCCCGTACACACATCGCATATCCACACCGAGAGGCGCGAGTCAGACGCTCAGAACGCAACGTCTTCGTTCGTGCATCCGTGTCAGGCCAGGCCAGCATCCCCGGTCCGGTTCGGTCCGGCAGATCTATTCGTGGTCCCTCGGTACATTAGGTACAGGGGGCGTATTAACGAACGAACCCGTCGAACCGTGCTGCTCCGTGCGATCTCGTAGCACGTACGCCAATCGCGTCCGGCCGCCTGAGTCGTCGAGACGAGGCCGTTTTTTCTGGCCGGTGTTCGTGTGTTCTAGTACGCCGGTATTCGCGTTCGTATTATTCCAATCCCCAGACCCATCGGACTATCGGAGCGTGGTCGACGCGTGCCTGACAGTGTGACTGTGTGAGGTCGCATCAACCAGGAGTGTCAACACGTTCGTACTCCTGTCGATAAGAGAGAGTGAGAGACCGCGTGCTGGAGCTGGACTTCCCACTGCCAAACGCTGAGGTGATCGCCACTCGTTCATCAAGCGCTAAAACGAACAGCACACACGTACTCGAGATTTGGATGGATCGTCCCCGTTTTCGCATCCGAAATCGAACCGAATCGTGTAAAATTCGTAGCTTTCACTCTCCCGGATCGGACAAGCTACTTTCGCTGTTTCAGGGAATATTTGCACATTCCTTTGTCAGCACCGGCGCTCCCGGCCGCGGTTCACGTCCACCGCGTCGCCGCAGCCATGCAAAAATCGACGCTACGGACGCGTCAAGTTTCTGAATTCCTCCTCGCGCCGTCGCGCGTGCGTGCACAGGGAGCCTTTCGCGGCGGGTTCGGATGAGCACGGGCACGGGTCCCTGTCGCCCCTCGGCTCGGCAATGGGCGGAGACCAACCGGGCTGATGCCTTGCGTAAGCACGAATATCTTTGTGTGCTGATGGTTTTGAACAGCTCCGATGTCAACCCGAAACCCCCGAGTGCAAGCCAACGCCGTGCCGCCACCGGCTGTGCGTAAACAAGAACAGGGAGTTGCGTGGCCCTTGGTTTCCTCTCTGGCCAGGGCCTGCAACTTGCATGCTTACCATGTTCAGTTGTCACTCACTTATGCAGTACTAGTATGTAAATTGTCAACATTTTTTTATCGATCGGAGTTTTCTGATTGAACTTGTTGCTACAAGCAATTCAATAACAACCCATCCAGATCAGCGAAAGAACCAAAGAACTGAAAGAGAACACACAATTTACATCGCATAAATCTCTTGGCTGGACCTCAAGGATGACGAGGAAACTCGGCCCAAACTCCTTGATCAGTAGTCACCTACCTACTCATCCACGAATCTCTTCAAGATCCGGGAAAATGTTTTAATATACACGGCGTTAACGTTGGTGACCATGCCTGCTCGATCTCCATATATGATATTATAATACAAAATGTCGATACATCAGGTGAGTCAAGCTTAGCCTCTAAAGCACAACAGTTTGTCAACCGGCAAGACAGACATGTAGGCCCTGACATAGAGCCGGCCAAATTTTAACTGGTGTCCACCAGCGCACCCATTTGGATTGGGACATACTTCCTCGTTACATGAGAAACTATAATTTTTTTTGATAAATTAGTACCATTGCCAGGAAACATTGGTATTCTTTGTAACATCCCTAGTTTTAGTTAACCTTAAAATAATGTTAAAGTTAAGCCAAGGCTAATTAAGCAGGGAAAACAAAGAAAATAGGAAAAACCAATTAAATTGAGCCAAAATCATTCAAATGAGCCCATAAGGAAAACTTTGAAAATTTCCAAGAAACTTGAAAAAGTGCAAATATAAAAGTTGTAGAGTAAGTCAAACCAAGCAACTTTCATTTTCAGACCATAGCCTAAAAATGCTTGGAAGCCTCTCAAAACTTCAACCCCAATCTTGGAAATTTAAAATTTCAATTCAAATTCAAAAGCTGAAATGGAATCTTAGCCAAAACTCAAGATTTTACCACAGAACATCAAAATCTCCCAAAAGCAAAGTTGTTCTTCATCACATTTCAGAACTTTGCCTCTTTGGACACTTTGGCCAATTTTGCCATTTAGCCCCTCGAATTTCAGAAATTCAGTTCAAAACAGGGATTTACCCCTTTTTGAATTACAGCCAAGATTTAAACTTTTTCTTCAAATTTCCAGTGCAGTAACGTGTCTAATGAAATTCTAGACAACTTTCATGTTGGAAGATTTTCAAGTTATGTTCAAAATTTTGAAATTAGAGCCATGCCAATCAATTGACTTTTGCACCGCTCACGGCGTGCTCACGGGATGCCAGCGCGGCGCTCGCGCGTGCCCGAGCTCGCCGCCGGCAGCTCCCGTCGCCGTCCGTCCTCGCCTGCGTCGACAAGTGACACGGCTGGGTGTCCCCCTCGCCGCGCATGCGCCTGGCAAGGTCTCACGGTCGGAGGCGCACTGTAGCGCTGACCCCGCGCTCGCCACCGCGTCGCCGCCGCGGACCGCCGGTCCTTGCCGTCGCCGCCGTTGCCCGCCGGTCCAAACCGCGACTTTCGCGTCCCCCGCGTGCTCCTTTCCACGCTCTGTCGCCTCACGCCTCGCCCACGCGCGTCTGCCGCCCGCAGCACGCCTGCGCGCGCGCGTTGACACCGCGCGCGGCGCCAACACGGCCGCGACATGGCTCTGTCGCCGCGCGACGTCACCGAGCTGTCCCAGCCCTCCTCTCGAGCTTGCCGAGCATCCTCTCACTCCCCTCTCGCTCCTACATAAGCTCTCAACAGTTCCCCTCGCTCAAAGCACCGGAAAAACCTCGCCGGAGTCCGCAGCATCGCCGCCGAGCTCGCTCACGAGCACAGCCCTCCTCGCTGCTCCCCCGGCCAAACCAAGGCTCTCTCGAGCTTCCCCAACCTCCACTGCTGCTCACCGAGCAATCCCCGCACCAAATCCCCCACCAGAGCCCCCGGCGTAGCTCGCCGGAGTTCACAGAGAACTCCGCCGCCGCTCGCGCACGCGCACAGCCCGTTTCCCTCCACCTCCGGCCAAACCAAGGGCACCATTAGCTTCCTCGTGTCACGCTGGTGCTCACCGACCCTTTCCCCGAGCTTCTCCGACCCCGACGTCGCCGGCAGCCGCTCACCGGAGTTGCCGAGCCGCCACCGTCGTCGCCGAGCACGATTCCGGCCATCCCCGACCTCGAGACCTAGCTCAAACGAGCCGTGGTGAGCCCCTCTTCACTTTCCCCTACTTCCCCGGCCCGGTCTCGCCGCCGTTTGGCCGGCGTAACCACGCCGGCGAGCCCTGGACTGAAGTGTATCTTCAACCTCTGTCCAGGGGGCCGAGCGCAAAAGTGCAGGGGCCTGTTCGTAAGAAGTTCAAAAGTTCTAGGGTTCCCCGCGTAAAACAGATTCTTAATTTTTGGATTAAATCGCTGAGATCTTCAAAAATTCGTAGAAAATCGTAGAAAACTCAGAAAAATGTCAAACCAATTTTGTAGTGACCAGTGAATCTAGAAGAACAACTTTCTTTTTGGAACCTCACTCAGTTGAGCAGTAGATTTTGAAATATAAATTCATTTAGGTTTGAGCACATTTCATCATAGTTCAAAATCTACACATGCACTGGAGCTGAGCTTGGGATATGTTGTTAAGGTGATTATCATTAGCCCAATGCGCAAAGGGTGCACAAAAATTTCCAGTAGATTTAGGGTTATGATTTTCCAAACATATACCCTGCTGTTTTGGCAAATAAATCATAGAAAATAAATTACTCAGTGAAAAATCACATCCTTCACACAGAAATTCAATCAAGACATAAGAAACCTTAGAAAAATGAAAAGGATAATTTTTGGACACTAGAAAATGGCTAAATGATTTTTGGTAGTTTAAATATGGTGAAATTTCACAAAAATAACCAAAAATCAAAATCACTTGCAAACTTGCAGAGATGTCACTCTTGACATCCTAAGCCACTGTGCCAAGTGGTTTGGATAAAAACCTTGCAATTATTTTGTTATGATTTTAGTTTGAATTTAGGCAAAAAGATGAGAGAAATTGTAATAAATTATAGAAAAATTATTTGGAGCCAAACTTTGGGCTAAGCTTCTGCCTTGGCATGAGTGAGCCTCTAGTCCAATGGCACCTAAAAATAATGTTCCTAAGGTCACCTTTTGAATAATGGAAAAAGGACTTAAATGAAGGAAAAGAGAAGAAAAAGAAAAAGGAAAAGAGAAGAAAAAGAAAAAGGAAAAGAGAAGAAAAAGAAAAGAAAAGAGAAAATCTAAAACTCAAAAATCAAGGTAAAGGTTCAACAGGGAGATGAAATATTCACTTATAACTAATGTTATCCTTTCCAACTTATCAAACAAGATCAAAATAAACGTGCACTATTTAAATCTCGATACTTAAGCATTCCATGCATTTCGTATAGATTCGGGTCTCGCCGACGGAGTCTACGAGCTAGTCCCCGCTGCCGAGGAGGTCACCCAGGAGTCCGAGGTGAACGTGGTGCACGTGGATCCAAGCCCCGAGCAGGAGTACCGCTTCGAGCCGGAAGGCAAGCCCCGGAGCATAACCTAACTTTACTTACGCAATTTAATTGATCATATGTTTGTGCATTTAAGTTTCAAGGAGTTGAATGAAACCCTAGATTGCATGATCATAGGTTCCTTTGATTGAACACTAGTATGTTAGGTTCGATAGTTGCTATGCTTAGGAACGATAGAAGTCGAGTGTTTTCCGACACTCGCGAGATATAGGAGTTGTATGACTACTCATATCAGAAACACTATAGATGATGGACGGATGATTGTAGATACCCGTCTATCGATGTTAAGTGGAAACATGTGGTACTTTTGTGTCAAGCGTTTGAACGTACCACACATATGCACGGTTTATGGGACCGGTAAGTCCCGGTATCCGATTGATGCGAGCAGGTCCGACAGCTCATTTGTCTTGGAAACGTTATCCCATGGGCACATGAGGGTAGTTGCGTGAGTCCCAGTAGTGGTAAACCTTTACCCTGAGGCAGTGGGACTCGGGAGCCACTCGCAGAGAGAGGAGAAAGGATTGGGGTGTGTTGGCATTTCCAACCATTCCGTATGTTTGGGTTTTCCCTGGCCAGGTAGTAAATTCGGTTCGAACTGTCCGCTTCTCGCGGTTAATGAGACTGCTTGACCGATGTATGGCATATTATGAAATGGAACTTGGAAGGATGAAATCTTTGTATGAAATAATTGTATTGCAAAAACTTGATTGTTTAGCTAGGCTCACCTAGAATGGATAGACTAAAGAATTAAAAGTAAATTAAAAGAAGTTAGAGAACAGCTTAGTCGCTTTTGGCAAAAGAACCCCACTAGCCAAACAGCCTCTCATCTTAGGAGTCGGTGATGTAGTGATCACCAGTCGGTTAAGTCTTGTTGAGTATAACTAGTATACTCAGCCTTGCTTGTGGCTTAAATTTTTCAGGACCGTCCCCTCAGGAGGTAGCTGCCTCTATGGCTTGGGCCTCCCAGCTTCCTCCTGGTTACAGCATCGAGTGGGAGCCGGCCTCTCCCGAGGACCGTGAGGAGTAGCGTCACGGCTGACTTCATCGTGACGATACTTTGGATCGTCGCTAGTATCTCGTTTATTTTCCGCTGCATGAACTCAAACTTATTTAATTTCCGTATCATTTCAATTTGGTTGTAATAACTCTAAGACTTGTTGTAATTTAATTTGTGGAATGATGTGATCTTTGGAAAGCTCGCCTTCGAGTGAGTGTATGGACGGACGATCTTCAGTAGCCGTTGGTCGAGCTTGACTCGACGGTCGAATCCGCACTTGGGAACATTTTAGTGTATTAGCACCAATGGAAGGTGGAATATACTTAAGTGGGCCCATTTCTCGGGTGAGATCGCTACAGCTGGTATCAGAGCCGACGTTCATACGCACCAAAGAGAGCATCAGACCCTGACCAATGTTTTCTAAATAAAATCTACCAAACTCCGATTCCATTGCGCCTAAGCAAAAGGAATGAAACGTATAGGATCGTTAAGGATAAAACTAGAACGTGAAGTCCTTAAGGGTTAAGGGTTGCACTTTGTTAGGTGGCATAGTCTAACTTAGGATTGATGTTTGCTCTTCCATGAAACCCTATCTTAAAAGGCTTTCGTCGTAAATCCTCTGACTGGTACGTAAGGTTTACGAATAGGAGTCCGACTAGATCTATAGAGAGAGACGCGTCTATGCCTCGCCACCGGCACTAACTCCGAAAGTCAAGTCTGACTTAAAATGTGAGGACGTTTAGATCTTGCATGCATCTCTTGACTAAAATCGGAATAATAATAAACTTGAGAGACTCAAAACCCAACCGATCAAATCAAATTCATGAATTAAATCGTAACCTTGTGTTGCTGAAATCTACAAGGGACAATAAATTGAAATGTCATTTTATACCCCATATCAGTTGAACCTGTCCTAAATTCGAATAACAAAGTTGTGTAAAAGTTTTACAAACAAATGTCACGCCTAAAATAAGGACTTGAATAATTCAAGTTACGCTCAAGATCATACACCTCGGTTTATGAAAAACAACAAAGCAGTGATAGTGAAACTAAATTTTCAACCTCTTCCAAGTGATTTTGGTGCTACGCTGAATGCCACAGTTAGTGGGCACTAGTTTTTCTTTTCCCGAACAAAGATAAAAAGTTTCAAATGTTGGAACTGAGAGCTACGACTTTTCATCTACGGGCACGCTATCCGTCCACAAAAGTTGTCCGTTCATTCCAGCTCTGGTATCTTTCCTGTGTGCTCTGCTCTTTGACAATTCCCTTGAAGCAAGAAAACGTAAACGACTCCCCTCCACTTTTCTTGGTCCAGCCCTTGTTAAATCCTGTTGTTTCTATTGGGAGACGGAAAACAGATAGACCTTGGGTTACTCCTCGTGTTATCTTACTCTGTGATCAGTCATGAAGGTGGCTAAAATAATGGTGGACCGACAACTTCAAGCGTAGGAGGATCTTTGTCCGCACCCTAACTTCAGTCAACAGTAGAAATCTTGAATTTCGAGCCTAAGCCATGCCCTATTCCACTATAGTGTGTTACCGCCCAAATTCTTTTATCCCGGATTCGGTACACTTCAAATTTCATGTCTTGATTAAATTGTTTTCACCACTCCTCGTTGAAATGAAGTTTTTATTGCATAAACCTCCCCTGACGTTGATACTTTAAACTACATTACCTTGACTTCTATATATTTGGGCATCCTACCCATGACTGGCCATTTCAAGGACCGCCTACCCTGTTTTTCCCGCCATCACCGCAAGTCTCACAGGCCAGTTGACCCCCTCCGTATCCGTGCGCCGTGTGCTCTGCCTCGTTCACCAGTTCGCCATAGTCGCCATCGTTTTTTTTTCCCACCACCATCGCCCACGTATTCGTCGCCGTACCAACGTCCCATCGCCAGGGCATCTCGATGCCGGCCACTACCGCGCCATGCGCCGCTCTCACGCCATCGCCCCGTCGGCCCCTACCTGACGATGTCGACACGCCACCACCATTCCTCCACCCCGGCCGTCGATAAAGTAACCCCTCCACCGGCTACCACCACTCTAAGCCGCTCCACTTAAGCAACACCACTCCGTCGTTCTCATTTCCCTCCGGCAGCCTCCCCGGTGCCCAAGTCACCCATCCCTACCGTATGTTCTCTTCCTCGCTGAGCAAGCTACGCCTCCATCTCTTAGTACAGCCACAAGGAAGTGCCCTCTTCGCAACCTGCCTTGCCGCTTCACCAAGATACACAACCCCAACCTCACCGAAGGAGCTCGAGTAGAAGCCCAGAGGATTCCGCAAGTTTGAAGTCGACAAGCAAGGAAGGATTCAACCTTCGCCACCATCCATGTCTTTCCCGTTCTTTCCCCCGATTGGTCCCGGAGTTCAGTGGACAGTGTTGGTATATTACTTTTGTTTCCTATGCGAGATCTTGATAATCTTAGCTTTCCATGTCTACATTCATCGCCCGCTTCCGCATGAGCGCCGTGATACTGTCTGAGAGATCTTGTATCAGTTATCATCTTCGAGTTGTGAATCTTGTACGACTTGGTGTATTGTATCTGTGTTCTTTGAGTAACGCCTCTTCCTTCTAGTGAAAAGTTCCATTCTTCTCCTCCTTCGAATCTCGGGACGAGATTCCTTTTAAGGGGGGTAGGCTGTAACATCCCTAGTTTTAGTTAACCTTAAAATAATGTTAAAGTTAAGCCAAGGCTAATTAAGCAGGGAAAACAAAGAAAATAGGAAAAACCAATTAAATTGAGCCAAAATCATTCAAATGAGCCCATAAGGAAAACTTTGAAAATTTCCAAGAAACTTGAAAAAGTGCAAATATAAAAGTTGTAGAGTAAGTCAAACCAAGCAACTTTCATTTTCAGACCATAGCCTAAAAATGCTTGGAAGCCTCTCAAAACTTCAACCCCAATCTTGGAAATTTAAAATTTCAATTCAAATTCAAAAGCTGAAATGGAATCTTAGCCAAAACTCAAGATTTTACCACAGAACATCAAAATCTCCCAAAAGCAAAGTTGTTCTTCATCACATTTCAGAACTTTGCCTCTTTGGACACTTTGGCCAATTTTGCCATTTAGCCCCTCGAATTTCAGAAATTCAGTTCAAAACAGGGATTTACCCCTTTTTGAATTACAGCCAAGATTTAAACTTTTTCTTCAAATTTCCAGTGCAGTAACGTGTCTAATGAAATTCTAGACAACTTTCATGTTGGAAGATTTTCAAGTTATGTTCAAAATTTTGAAATTAGAGCCATGCCAATCAATTGACTTTTGCACCGCTCACGGCGTGCTCACGGGATGCCAGCGCGGCGCTCGCGCGTGCCCGAGCTCGCCGCCGGCAGCTCCCGTCGCCGTCCGTCCTCGCCTGCGTCGACAAGTGACACGGCTGGGTGTCCCCCTCGCCGCGCATGCGCCTGGCAAGGTCTCACGGTCGGAGGCGCACTGTAGCGCTGACCCCGCGCTCGCCACCGCGTCGCCGCCGCGGACCGCCGGTCCTTGCCGTCGCCGCCGTTGCCCGCCGGTCCAAACCGCGACTTTCGCGTCCCCCGCGTGCTCCTTTCCACGCTCTGTCGCCTCACGCCTCGCCCACGCGCGTCTGCCGCCCGCAGCACGCCTGCGCGCGCGCGTTGACACCGCGCGCGGCGCCAACACGGCCGCGACATGGCTCTGTCGCCGCGCGACGTCACCGAGCTGTCCCAGCCCTCCTCTCGAGCTTGCCGAGCATCCTCTCACTCCCCTCTCGCTCCTACATAAGCTCTCAACAGTTCCCCTCGCTCAAAGCACCGGAAAAACCTCGCCGGAGTCCGCAGCATCGCCGCCGAGCTCGCTCACGAGCACAGCCCTCCTCGCTGCTCCCCCGGCCAAACCAAGGCTCTCTCGAGCTTCCCCAACCTCCACTGCTGCTCACCGAGCAATCCCCGCACCAAATCCCCCACCAGAGCCCCCGGCGTAGCTCGCCGGAGTTCACAGAGAACTCCGCCGCCGCTCGCGCACGCGCACAGCCCGTTTCCCTCCACCTCCGGCCAAACCAAGGGCACCATTAGCTTCCTCGTGTCACGCTGGTGCTCACCGACCCTTTCCCCGAGCTTCTCCGACCCCGACGTCGCCGGCAGCCGCTCACCGGAGTTGCCGAGCCGCCACCGTCGTCGCCGAGCACGATTCCGGCCATCCCCGACCTCGAGACCTAGCTCAAACGAGCCGTGGTGAGCCCCTCTTCACTTTCCCCTACTTCCCCGGCCCGGTCTCGCCGCCGTTTGGCCGGCGTAACCACGCCGGCGAGCCCTGGACTGAAGTGTATCTTCAACCTCTGTCCAGGGGGCCGAGCGCAAAAGTGCAGGGGCCTGTTCGTAAGAAGTTCAAAAGTTCTAGGGTTCCCCGCGTAAAACAGATTCTTAATTTTTGGATTAAATCGCTGAGATCTTCAAAAATTCGTAGAAAATCGTAGAAAACTCAGAAAAATGTCAAACCAATTTTGTAGTGACCAGTGAATCTAGAAGAACAACTTTCTTTTTGGAACCTCACTCAGTTGAGCAGTAGATTTTGAAATATAAATTCATTTAGGTTTGAGCACATTTCATCATAGTTCAAAATCTACACATGCACTGGAGCTGAGCTTGGGATATGTTGTTAAGGTGATTATCATTAGCCCAATGCGCAAAGGGTGCACAAAAATTTCCAGTAGATTTAGGGTTATGATTTTCCAAACATATACCCTGCTGTTTTGGCAAATAAATCATAGAAAATAAATTACTCAGTGAAAAATCACATCCTTCACACAGAAATTCAATCAAGACATAAGAAACCTTAGAAAAATGAAAAGGATAATTTTTGGACACTAGAAAATGGCTAAATGATTTTTGGTAGTTTAAATATGGTGAAATTTCACAAAAATAACCAAAAATCAAAATCACTTGCAAACTTGCAGAGATGTCACTCTTGACATCCTAAGCCACTGTGCCAAGTGGTTTGGATAAAAACCTTGCAATTATTTTGTTATGATTTTAGTTTGAATTTAGGCAAAAAGATGAGAGAAATTGTAATAAATTATAGAAAAATTATTTGGAGCCAAACTTTGGGCTAAGCTTCTGCCTTGGCATGAGTGAGCCTCTAGTCCAATGGCACCTAAAAATAATGTTCCTAAGGTCACCTTTTGAATAATGGAAAAAGGACTTAAATGAAGGAAAAGAGAAGAAAAAGAAAAAGGAAAAGAGAAGAAAAAGAAAAAGGAAAAGAGAAGAAAAAGAAAAGAAAAGAGAAAATCTAAAACTCAAAAAATCAAGGTAAAGGTTCAACAGGGAGATGAAATATTCACTTATAACTAATGTTATCCTTTCCAACTTATCAAACAAGATCAAAATAAACGTGCACTATTTAAATCTCGATACTTAAGCATTCCATGCATTTCGTATAGATTCGGGTCTCGCCGACGGAGTCTACGAGCTAGTCCCCGCTGCCGAGGAGGTCACCCAGGAGTCCGAGGTGAACGTGGTGCACGTGGATCCAAGCCCCGAGCAGGAGTACCGCTTCGAGCCGGAAGGCAAGCCCCGGAGCATAACCTAACTTTACTTACGCAATTTAATTGATCATATGTTTGTGCATTTAAGTTTCAAGGAGTTGAATGAAACCCTAGATTGCATGATCATAGGTTCCTTTGATTGAACACTAGTATGTTAGGTTCGATAGTTGCTATGCTTAGGAACGATAGAAGTCGAGTGTTTTCCGACACTCGCGAGATATAGGAGTTGTATGACTACTCATATCAGAAACACTATAGATGATGGACGGATGATTGTAGATACCCGTCTATCGATGTTAAGTGGAAACATGTGGTACTTTTGTGTCAAGCGTTTGAACGTACCACACATATGCACGGTTTATGGGACCGGTAAGTCCCGGTATCCGATTGATGCGAGCAGGTCCGACAGCTCATTTGTCTTGGAAACGTTATCCCATGGGCACATGAGGGTAGTTGCGTGAGTCCCAGTAGTGGTAAACCTTTACCCTGAGGCAGTGGGACTCGGGAGCCACTCGCAGAGAGAGGAGAAAGGATTGGGGTGTGTTGGCATTTCCAACCATTCCGTATGTTTGGGTTTTCCCTGGCCAGGTAGTAAATTCGGTTCGAACTGTCCGCTTCTCGCGGTTAATGAGACTGCTTGACCGATGTATGGCATATTATGAAATGGAACTTGGAAGGATGAAATCTTTGTATGAAATAATTGTATTGCAAAAACTTGATTGTTTAGCTAGGCTCACCTAGAATGGATAGACTAAAGAATTAAAAGTAAATTAAAAGAAGTTAGAGAACAGCTTAGTCGCTTTTGGCAAAAGAACCCCACTAGCCAAACAGCCTCTCATCTTAGGAGTCGGTGATGTAGTGATCACCAGTCGGTTAAGTCTTGTTGAGTATAACTAGTATACTCAGCCTTGCTTGTGGCTTAAATTTTTCAGGACCGTCCCCTCAGGAGGTAGCTGCCTCTATGGCTTGGGCCTCCCAGCTTCCTCCTGGTTACAGCATCGAGTGGGAGCCGGCCTCTCCCGAGGACCGTGAGGAGTAGCGTCACGGCTGACTTCATCGTGACGATACTTTGGATCGTCGCTAGTATCTCGTTTATTTTCCGCTGCATGAACTCAAACTTATTTAATTTCCGTATCATTTCAATTTGGTTGTAATAACTCTAAGACTTGTTGTAATTTAATTTGTGGAATGATGTGATCTTTGGAAAGCTCGCCTTCGAGTGAGTGTATGGACGGACGATCTTCAGTAGCCGTTGGTCGAGCTTGACTCGACGGTCGAATCCGCACTTGGGAACATTTTAGTGTATTAGCACCAATGGAAGGTGGAATATACTTAAGTGGGCCCATTTCTCGGGTGAGATCGCTACATTCTTATTACTAGCCAAGTCCATCTATTTAGGCGTGAGCCTTTTATTTTTCACCGGCAACTAAGACTGGCAAGTGGCAACGACCAATGGATTAGGTATGTAGGACAATTAAGTAGGCTCTATTTGAGTTCCAAATTTTAATATTGCACCCTTTGTGATTTTCTTTCAAATACCGGAATTGTAGTTTTACATAGGACGAACGAATGGGGTATACTTACTTGGGCCTTGCTAAGGTACTCCATCTTACCTCCTAAGAGGTAAGACTTTGAATAAATCACAACCATCAAATTTAGTGTAATTAATAATTAAAAGAAATCGGCCTTGCTAAGGTACTCCATCTTACCTCCTAAGAGGTAAGACTTTGAATAAATCCCAACCATCGAATTTAGTGTAATTAATAATTAAAAGAAATAGATGAAAGAGAAAAGTATCTGTATTCTCCTTTTATTTTAAACAAAAGTCTGGTATTTCCTTTTGAAAGTGCATTTGGCCCCCTAGTGGTTTTGGTGGTGATAACAACCACAATTTGGAGGTTTCATACTTCTACTGAGATATGTGCAGGAGTAAAATGAAAAGAAACGAAGATATATATGAAGGAGGTTCCCAAATTCAAATAATATGGTGTGAAGCTCATATGGTCGATTTAAATTGAATTTATTCTTTGAATTTGAGTATAGGAAACACCGTACTATCAAGGGGGACGTGTCTGATGAATCAAGGTTGCTAAAGTGTTATATTGAGATGACATCTAAATTTGAGAGACCAAGGGGCAAAACTCACTTTCTCAGAGAAAACCGGAAGATCCGGTTGTGTTCTTCGGAACATCCGGTTCCATTTTGCGTAAAACCGGAAGATCCGGTTATGTTCTCCGGAACATCCGGTTCCATTCTGCGTAAAACCGGAAGATCCGGTTTTCTTTACCGGAAGATCCGGTTTGGCAGTACACTTAGGTTTTTCACAGCTAACCTAAGCCTATCCGGAAGATCCGAGTAGTACTCGGAAGATCCAGTTTGCCCGATTCAGAACATAACGGTTAGATTTTGAGAAGGGGTATAAATACCCCCTCACTCACCCCTTCAACCTAAGCTCGCACATTTCAACAGGAAACACTCTTCTAGCTCTCTCCCCCTCTCTCCACTCCCCTCCAAACCTTGCCCTAGCCAAGATTCTTGTGGGGATTGATTGAGAGAAGAGATTTGAGGCTTGTGGGTTGACTTTGAGTGAGGAGAAGCATTTGTTCATCTCAAGAAGCACTTGAAGCATCCTTGGCTTGTGATTCGCGTGTGTTACTCTTGGAGCTTGCTCCTAGACGGTTAGAGGTCACCAAGTGCAGCACCTAGCTTGTGGGAGCGCCTTGGAGGATTGTATCACCCATTCCTTGTGTGGAATCATCTAGTAAGTGACTCAATCTTGATCTTTGTGGTCGATTGAGGGAGGAAACGAGTTGAAAGGGACTCTACCCTTTGTGGGTACCTCAACGGAGACGTAGCTCCCTTGGGAGTGAACTCCGGGAACAAATCTCATGTCTCTTTGTGTTGCTTACTTCATATTGTTCATATTTTCTCATATTTGCTATATATTGCCCGATCTATCTCTATAAAGGTTTTCGCTGTATTTGATCATCATATATAGCTCTTAGAGTACCTCTGTGAACTTTCTATTCAAGTGGAATTGCAAATAACTTGTTAGATTTTGAATCTCGAGCAAAGGTTGTTTCTCACATCGGATCATCCGAGTAAGTCTCGGAACATCCGATCATCGGATCTTCCTAGAAGTACTCGGAAGATCCGGTTTCACTGACAACTTGAGAAGAAAGAATTTTCAGGTTCTATTAGATACGCCTATTCACCCCCCCTCTAGGCATCTACAAGATCCTCTCAATTGGTATCAGAGCCGAGACTCTTGTCAAGACTTAACCGCTCAAGAGAATCAAGATGTCGAGGATTGAAGGTGAAGAAAACGTGGACATCATCAATTCTCAAATTCCACCCATCGATCTACCTCCTCTAGATAATGAAGATAAAACTTCTTTCAAGTCAACAAGAAGCAAAAGATCAAAGAAGGATGCATCACCCACACCAAGTGGAAGCTCAAGCTCAAGTTCGGACTCTAGCTCGGATGAGAGTTCGGACGGCGACTCAAAGGCTAAGAAGATAGAAAAGTTAAAGAAGAAGCTAAAGAAGCTAGAGGAGGATGAAAAGAAAGAGAAGAAGAAGAAACACAAGTCAAGGGAGTTAACTCGTGTTCCACCTGACTATCATGATATATCTAGTTTCAATGCATCTTATTTTCAATCTATTAACCTTGGCAAGGCACCATATTTTGATGGATCAAACTACTCAAAATGGGCCTATGACATGAAATTGCATCTCTTTGGGCTTCACCCCTCTCTTTGGGAGATTGTGTGTGTAGGTGTGAAGAAGCCCAAGAAAGGGAAGATGACTCCGGAGCTTGCACAAGACTACTACCGCAACGCTCAAGCTACAAGAATCATCACCAACTCCTTGTCTCCTCAAGAATTCAACAAGATTCAACATGTGGAGGTGGCAAAGGATATTTGGGATATTCTTAGAGAGTCACATGAAGGGACATACATGATCAAGGAGGGCAAAATTGATTTGCTAGACAATCAACTAGAAGAGTTTGTCATGCTTGATAATGAGACTACTCAACAAATGTTTGATAGGCTCATGGGGATGATCAACACCATTAGAGCACTTGGAAGTGAAGAGTGGAGTGACTATCGAGCCATAGAGAAATTATTGAAGGCATTCACTCCAAAAGACTTTCATCTTGCCCAAATGATTAGAAGAGATGAGAAGTTCAAGAAGATGACGCCGGTTCACCTTCTTAGCGAGTTGCTTCAACATGAACTTACCGAGAAGGAAGCAAAAGCGGCCCTAAGCAAGAAAAACAAGAAGGATATTGCATTGAAGGCAAAAGAAGAAGGTGAAGAAACAAGGAAGTCATCCAAAGCCAAGAAGGAAGATACAAGTGATGAAGATGAGAGCACCGATGAAGAAATTGCATTGCTTATCAAGAACTTTAGAGGCTTCCTCAAGAAGAGAAATTTCAAGAGAGGAAATAGGAGTAAGGACACTAGAAGAAGCAAGAAGAGACCATGTTACCAATGTGGTGAATATGGACACTTCATTGCCGAGTGTCCCAACAAGAAGGAAGATGGTAAGCACAAGAAGGAGGACAAGAGAGAAGAGAACAAGAGAAGCTATGACAACAAGAAGAGCTATGATCATAAGAAGAAGTACTCAAGACAAGCTCATCTTGGTACGGAATGGCTATCAAGTGATGAAGAGTCGGAAGATGAGAACGTAGCTACACTTGCCATCCATGAATCAAGCTCTTCATCAAGCCGTCTCTTCACCAACTTGTCCGATAGTGATGATGAAGACCATGCCCCTCTTTGCCTTATGGCTAAGGGCACTAAGGTGACATCCAAATGTATTTCCTCTACTCCTCCTAGCAATGACATAGAAAATGAATCTAGTGATGAGGATGAAATGGTTAAGGAAAACATGATAAAACGTTTTGGGAAGAAAGGTTACAAAGAAATTAAAAAGCTAGCTAAGAAGCTAGATAAAAGGGATGAGCTCCTTGTAAAGCAAGAAGACTTGTTCATCCTTGAGAAGGAGAAAAACCGTGCTTTAGAAGAAGCTCTTGCTAAGGAAAAAGGAAAGGTAGAGAAATTAGAAATAGACTTGTCTATGGCTAATGACTCTAAAGAGAAGATGACAAAGGATCTCACCTTGGCAAATGAATCTCTTGCTATCCAAAAGAGCAAAAGTAGTGAACTTCAAGAGAGCTTATCATGCTTAGAAATCAAATACAAAGATCTTGAAGTGAACTATAATGTTCTTTGGGAGAGCACCTCTTCTTCATCCAAGGCTAACCTTGATTCTAATGCTTCTACTAGTGAAGGTTGTTCAAAATGTTATAAAATTGATGTGAATGCTTATCTCACTAACGTTGCCAAGCTAGAGGAGCTAGTGAAAACAAAAGACAATGCAATCAAGAGATTGAACATGCTAGTGAAAGAAGGGTTAGAAGGTAAGGACAAAGGTAAATCCAAGGTAAAATATGATGACGGTAGGCATCATAGCATCAAGGATGGTCTTGGACTCAAGAGAGGTGGCAAGACAAATGGTAAGCAAGTGACAAATGGCTATGAAGGTCCCATGTTCATCAAAGGGACTAAACTTGGTGATTTGATGAACATTGCTCATGGTGTTCCAAAGAGTGATATTGGTAAGGATCACTCAAACAAGATTAAGGGTGAAAAGAAAGGTAAAGAGAAGGTGATGAGTAAGACACAGGAGTCCTCTCCATCATATACGAGTGACTATATGGTAACCATGGACAAGAGTGGTAAATTTGTGGTTAAATATGTTGGCGCCTACACAAAGAAATCCATTTTGAGAAATGTGTGGGTACCTAGAATGTATTCGGCTAACCTTGAAGGACCCAAATCTTTTTGGGTACCTAAATCTCGAGCTTAAACTTGTTTTGTAGGTCTACTCCTCCGGCGGCACGGGATGGGTGCTTGATAGTGGATGCACAAATCATATGACCGGGGAGAAAGACATGTTCACATCATTTGAGCCAAGTATTGAACCCACGGAAAAGATTGTGTTTGGTGATATAGTAAGGGGGAGGTACTTGGTCTTGGTAAGATTGCCATCTCAAATGATCATTCAATTACCAATGTCTTTTTAGTTGAATCTTTGGGATACAATTTGTTGTCCATTTCTCAACTTTGTGAAAAGGGCTACAATTGTCTCTTTACTCATGAGGGTGTGACCGTCTTTAGAAGGGAGGATTCCTCTATTGCATTTACGGGTCGCTTGAAGGGCAAACTTTATTTAGTTGATTTCACAATTGATAAAGTGACACCCGAGACTTGTTTAGTGGCAAAATCTAACATGGGTTGGCTATGGCACCGCCGTCTAGCTCATGTTGGGATGAGGAACTTGGCCAAACTTCAAAAAGGAGGGCACATCCTAGGACTAACCGATGTTGTGTTTGAGAAAGATAGGTTGTGTAGTGCATGCCAAGCCGGAAAGCAAGTTGGAGCTCCACATCCCGTCAAGAACGTGATGACTACAACAAGGCCTTTCAAGCTTCTACACATGGACTTGTTTGGTCCCGTTGCCTACATTAGCATTGGTGGTAACAAATATGGTCTTGTCATTGTTGATAATTATTCTCGCTTCACTTGGGTTTTCTTTTTGCAAGATAAAAGTGAAGTGCAAAGTGTTGTGAAGAAATTCATCAAGAGAGCTCAAAATGAATTTGAAGTGAAAGTCAAGAACATTAGAAGTGACAATGGCACCGAGTTCAAGAATGCAAATATTGAAGAATTTCTTGATGAAGAGGGAATCAAGCATGAGTTCTCCGCTCCTTACACCCCTCAACAAAATGGTATAGTGGAGAGGAAGAATAGAACTCTTATTGAAGCCGCTAGGACCATGCTTGATGAATACAAGACTTCGGATCAATTTTGGGCGGAGGCAATCAACACCGCTTGTCATGCCATCAACCGACTCTATCTTCACAAGATTCTTGGCAAGACGGCATATGAACTCGTAACCGGTAACAAACCTAAGGTGCACTACTTTAGAGTTTTTGGGTGCAAATGTTTTATACTTAACAAAAAACCCAAAAGCTCAAAGTTTGCACCAAAGGTAGATGAAGGTTTTCTTCTTGGTTATGGTACTAACGAGCATGCCTATCGTGTTTTCAATAAAACCACGGGTTGTGTCGAAATCTCGGTGGATGTGAAATTTGATAAAGCTAATGGCTCTCAAGTAGAGCAAGTTAATCCAAGTTTTGTAGAGGAAGAAGAACCTCCAAGTGAAGCTATCATGAGAATGGCCATTGGTGAAGTTAGACCAAGAGAGAAGGAAGCTCAAGTGCAAGAAAAGGAATCATCATCATCTACAAGAGTTGAACCACCTAGCACTCATGAAGTTCAAGAGCAAGATCAAGATCAAGCTCAAGTTGATGACCAACCTCAAAGCCTAAGTCAAGAAACTCATGAAGAAGGTGGTGATCAAGCAAATGTAAATCAAAATGAAGATGATGATGAAGATGAGCAACCCATTCAAAGACAATCAAAAGTTGCTCATCCAAGAGTTCACCGAAGAGTTCAAAGAGATCACTCCGTCAAGAATATTCTTGGTAGCATAAGAAAGGGGGTAACCACTCGCTCACGC
This sequence comes from Digitaria exilis, assembly GCA_015342445.1. Taxonomy (NCBI): domain Eukaryota; kingdom Viridiplantae; phylum Streptophyta; class Magnoliopsida; order Poales; family Poaceae; genus Digitaria; species Digitaria exilis. The sequence continues at coordinate 827,883 of JACEFO010001754.1, read as the reverse complement.
TTGCAAAATTTTTGTGGATTTTACTCTTTTGTCTCTTCGTTGGAACCTCTTAAGATTGAACAAGCACTTGGAGATCCGGATTGGGTTCTAGCCATGCAAGATGAATTGAACAACTTCACAAGAAATGAAGTATGGGAGTTGGTGGAAAGACCGAAGCAAAATGTGATTGGCACCAAGTGGGTTTTCCGCAACAAGCAAGATGAATATGGTATAGTGACAAGAAATAAGGCAAGGTTAGTGGCACAAGGCTTCACCCAAATTGAAGGTTTGGATTTTGATGAAACCTATGCACCGGTAGCTAGGCTTGAGTCAATTCGTATATTATTAGCCTATGCTTCTCACCATGATTTCAAGCTTTATCAAATGGATGTGAAGAGTGCATTTTTGAATGGCTCCCTCTCCGAGTTGGTGTATGTGGAACAACCACCGGGCTTTGAAGATCCTAAATTTCCCAAACATGTGTACAAACTCAATAAGGCGCTCTATGGGCTTAAGCAAGCTCCTAGAGCATGGTATGAATGCCTTAAAGATTTTCTTCTCAAGAATGGCTTTGAAATAGGCAAAACCGATTCTACTCTCTTCACAAGAAAAGTTGATAATGCTATATTCGTTTGTCAAATTTATGTTGATGACATTATTTTGGCTCAACCGACAAGAAATTTTGTGATGAGTTTAGTAGGATCATGACCAAGAGATTTGAGATGTCCATGATGGGTGAATTGAAGTTCTTTCTTGGCTTTCAAATCAAACAATTGAGGGAAGGAACTTTTCTTAGTCAAACTAAGTACACAAGTGATATGCTCAAGAAGTTTGACATGGCTAATGCTAAGCCCATCAAGACTCCAATGGCATTGAATGGACATCTTGATCTTGATTCGAAAGGTAAATCCGTTGATCAAAAGGTATATCGCTCTATGATCGGTTCATTGCTTTATCTTTGTGCATCTAGGCCCGATATCATGCTTAGTGTGTGCATGTGTGCTAGATTTCAAGCCAATCCTAAGGAGTGTCATTTGATGGCCGTTAAGAGAATTTTTAGATATTTAGTTCATACCCCTAACCTTGGCTTGTGGTATCCCAAAGGCTTCAATTTTCGTCTACTTGGCTATTCCGATTCGGATTATGCCGGTTGCAAAGTGGATAGGAAAAGTACGACGGGGACATGCCAATTCCTTGGGCGGTCCTTAGTGTCATGGAGTTCCAAGAAACAAAATTCGGTTGCTTTATCACCGCGGAAGCGGAATACGTGGCGGCGGGTGCTTGTTGTGCACAATTATTATGGATGAGGCAAACCTTGAGTGACTATGGATGCAACTTTACCAAAATTCCTCTCCTATGTGACAATGAGAGCTCCATCAACCTAGCCAAGAACCCTATCAATCACTCAAGAACCAAACACATAGACATAATACATCATTTCTTGAGAGACCATGAGCTTAGGGGTGATATACACATGCGCCATGTGAGCACAAAGAGAAACCTAGCGGATGTATTTACCAAGCCACTTGATGAGCGAAGGTTTTGTTATCTAAGGAATGAGTTAAATATCTTAGATTCTCGTAACTTGGATTGATGTTTAGCACACACTCTTGATATATTGTCTAGATAGGAATAAAATGTTTTATTTGTGTGAATTTTTCAAAATGTTGGATTTTGTGATCGTTGGATCATATCTTGGCTCTAAAAGATCATAGCTATGTATTGTTGTTTGTCACTGATCTTTGTAAGTCAAGAATCTTACATGTCCATATCTTAGACCTTCTTTCAATTCAAAATTAAATTCCTTGAAAAATCTTGTTTTTGGGCGTTCCTCTGTGGAACCGGATCTTCCGGTGTCGGGTCCGGAAGACCCGGTTCCGCACTGGTGGATATCGGATCTTCCGGCTCCTACCCGGAAGATCCGGTTTTGTCGAGCTGGATGTTTATACCCAGTTCAACCCCCTCAAGAACCCTAACTCCACCCCATTCTTCTCCACCGCCGACGCTCCCTTCATTGCTCATGGCCTCTTTGCATGCTTTAAAGTTGCTAAGCACAACTCCGACACCATGCATAGGCAGCAGCTTCAACTTGATAGAATTGAGCGGAGGCAACAGAAACTTCTTGACAAGTATGACATCCAGCGCACACCTTCTCCTCCACCTGAAGAAAGGGTTCCTCCTCCTCCTTCTCCTACTTTTGAGAACCCATGGTTCTATGAGTGGGCTTCTCCTCAAGGGTATGCCTTTGGTCCTGAGACTCAGCAGTACACCTTTGGCCCTCGCGCTCAAGATGACGAAGATGACATTGAGGAAGACTTGGGTGGCCGTGAGATGGGAGCTGGCACTAGTGGTGCACAAGATGATGAGGAGGAGGAGACTGAGGACGACAGTGAGTAGCTCCCCTTTGTTGTGCTTGATGCCAAAGGGGGAGTAAATTTGGTGCTTGGAGACCCCTCAATCTATCTATCTTTTCATTTCTTATTCTATGTGTGGACATGTAAGAACTTTGTGATGATTTGTGATGTGGTGTGTTGCTTGAGACATTTGAACTATTTGGTTTGTAAAACTTTATTACGCTCGGTTTGTGAGACTTAATTTGTTAGACTTATTAGATGTGTGGTTTGATTATCATATTTGTTATTTGTGATGATATGGATGTTGTAATGTTATTTCTCACTTTGTTGTGTGATTATACTGTCATATGCATCACGGATTTATATCTCACACTATGCATATGTATGTATGCTTCAAATTTATATGAGAAAGTTCTCACAAAAATATGTGCAAAGGCATTTGAGGCCGTTTTATGGTGATGCACATATTTAGGGGGAGCCTTATCACATGAATTCCATAAATGAAAACCGGAAGATCCGGTTGTGTTCTTCGGAACATCCGGTTCCATTCTGCGTAAAACCGGAAGATCCGGTTGTGTTCTCCGGAACATCCGGTTCCATTCTGCGTAAAACCGGAAGATCCGGTTTTCTTTACCGGAAGATCCGGTTTGACAGTACACTTAGGTTTTTCACAGCTAACCTAAGCCTATCCGGAAGATCCGAGTAGTACTCGGAAGATCCGGTTTGCCCGATTCAGAACATAACAGTTAGATTTTGAGAAGGGGTATAAATACCCCCTCACTCACCCCTTCAACCTAAGCTCGCACATTTCAACAGGAAACACTCTTCTAGCTCTCTCCCCCTCTCTCCACTCCCCTCCAAACCTTGCCCTAGCCAAGATTCTTGTGGGGATTGATTGAGAGAAGAGATTTGAGGCTTGTGGGTTGACTTTGAGTGAGGAGAAGCATTTGTTCATCTCAAGAAGCACTTGAAGCATCCTTGGCTTGTGATTCGCGTTTGTTACTCTTGGAGCTTGCTCATAGACGGTTAGAGGTCACCAAGTGCAGCACCTAGCTTGTGAGAGCGCCTTGGAGGATTGTATCACCCATTCCTTGTGTGGAATCATCTAGTAAGTGACTCAATCTTGATCTTTGTGGTCGATTGAGGGAGGAAACGAGTTGAAAGAGACTCTACCCTTTATGGGTACCTCAACGGAGACGTAGCTCCCTTGGGAGTGAACTCCGGGAACAAATCTCGTGTCTCTTTGTGTTGCTTACTTCATATTGTTCATATTTTCTCATATTTGCTATATATTGCCCGATCTATCTCTATAAAGGTTTCCGCTGTATTTGATCATCATATATAGCTCTTAGAGTACCTCTGTGAACTTTCTATTCAAGTGGAATTGCAAATAACTTGTTAGATTTTGAATCTCGAGCAAAGGTTATTTCTCACATCGGATCATCCGAGTAAGTCTCGGAACATCCGATCATCGGATCTTCCTAGAAGTACTCGGAAGATCCGGTTTCACTGACAACTTGAGAAGAAAGAATTTTCAGGTTCTATTAGGTACGCCTATTCACCCCCCCTCTAGGCATCTACAAGATCCTCTCACCTTTCCGTATAAAGAGAAACTGCCTCGTGTATAAAGAGAAATTGCCTCGTGTATTCTCGGAACGGCACTTCTTCTCGCCGATCTGTTCCCCACCGCTAGAATAGTGACACAATCCTCCTCATCTTTTTTTTTGCCTATGCAGAAGATGACGTGTCAAATTGACTTACTTATAGGGCACCATGGGGAGCTCTTTTATTACTTCTCACACACTTCATCAAGGATTAATTGGCTACCTTTCCATTTATTTGTTAATCTCGCTCTGAAATAAGAACTAAATTATTTATAGTTCTTTTTATCTCCCCCCTTTCGATTATTTATTATGTAGCTTGTTCATTTTAAATTTTTCTAATCTCAAACCGCTAGAATAGTGACACAATCCTCCTCATCTTTTTTTTTTTTTTGCCTATGCAGAAGATGACGTGTCAAATTGACTACCGGAACAGGAATAGCTGCTATAAGTCATTCGTGAGTGGTCTGACTTTATTAAAACCAATCATGGCGTGATGACTGGGTTGATGCACCAGATAGCAACATTATTGGACGGCCAAAGGTCGCCAATGTGACCAAATCCTTAAAAAACCGAAGGATTATCGACTAAGATAAACAAAGGCAGATGACAAATCGAACTTATTTAGGTCAATGCCCATGGATGGCAATCTTTGCCTTATTTATTTTTCTTCTCCATGTGGAGCATCCATGATACGTACTAGTTTAAAGCCCGAGATGACTATAGGATGCACATAGCTTTCTTTTCTAGAAGATGTGTTTAGACTGATTCCTCTCGACAGCACAAGTTCACAACTCAATCAGTCAACTGTGTTGATGATGCTAAGTCTGTTCATCAGAATTCAAGGCAGGGACTTATCAACAGGGAAGCTTTGACAGCTGACGAAGAGATCAGGAGGAACGATCTGGTTTTCCATCTTTCTCCCTTCCTCTCCTGTCCTGTGAGTGGCAAAGTGTTGGAGAAAAAGGAGAAAGGGTCAAAAGGCAAATCTATCTCCCAACTGGCCCATGCCATAATGCTGTTTTTCCTCTTGAAGCCCCTTTGCCACTGCTCAGAGAAAGCTTTTGGCCAAAGGCCAAAGCATATACACCTAACCGCAGCTTTTCAATCCTTTTGGTACACAGCCAGGACCAGCTCCAATTGGAGGTAAGATTGTACTCGTATCCATACAGCTACAGATACAGCTGCAATAGCAGAGCTTTGTAAAATTAGTTGCAAGAATATTGCCACTTTTTATGATTTACCTATCCACTATGGTGCATGGTGACCTGCCTTCTATATATACCTCCAAATGGAGTAGCAGGTCAGGCTATCTTGTCTTTGGCAAAGCTTCCCTGTGTTTGTCTCCTTTCCCCTTTGATGCAGAATAATTAAAAGTTGACACTTTTTCCAGTAAGCACATCTGGAGACTGTTGCTGTAAGCTTGCACTGCACACATGGATCCCATATGTCCTTACGCTGCGGGGCTCCATGATTAACTGCGCAAGAATTTATAGTGTACTGGCAGCATATACTACTGTCTTATACGAACGATGTACAGATATGGGTGTCGGTTCTGTTGAAAAATACAACCCAAACTGTCACTTTGTACTTGTACAGTTGTACCTGCCATGGCAAGTATACAATGCAGATGCAAGGAGTTAATATGGTTGGGCAATTAAGTAAGCTCCTCGCTTCATCATTTTTTTCTCTCTCTCTAGGAATTAAGTAAGCACACCATTGTAGCGAGAGAAAGATGGTCGGTTTCCTGGCAGTATGATCGCCTTTGCAGATACGAAGCAATCATTCCTCTTTACATTTGCTAATCATATTCATGCCACCATGTCAAACAGATTGACTAGCAAAGGACGATCCCACCAAACATCTAGTCAAAATGTAGGCCCAAGGATTACCAACAACACGGCCAGGGGTCGGAACGGGCTGGTGTGCCTAATGCCCCCTAATCCCTGGGCAGCCAGGAGGTCCAGGTCAAGACAGCGTGCTGTAGAACTTGCAAGGCGATGATGATCAGCTCAACAGCTCATGGGGGAGAGCAGCGTGCGCAGCTGTGTCTCGTGCCTCCCAAATTGCACTAGAGTATTGGCGCCAGTGGCTTTCGCTGAGGACAAGGGCAGTTGGATCTCCATAGGTTTTTTAGAAACCCCAGTCCTTTTGTAAGAAAAAGAAACCTCAATCCCGCTGTGTGTGCAAATTCGCAACAAAAAAAAACTCGTCTAAGTGCCGCTATCGATTCAAGCCCATCCGCACGCGGGCTGAATCTCAACTTTATTGGATTGGGCCCAGACATACAAGGAGCCCATAAACGTCCCATGTACGTTCGTTCCTCATGGGCCCAGACATACAAGGAGTTCATAAACAAACGCGCGGCCAGAAGCCCAGACAGACATACAAGCGGCAGGTTGGGTCCAAAACCGACGACGACGGCTGACACAGGCACACATGCGCCAAGCAAGCCCCATGAAACAGTCAAAGAAAGTCTAATACCGGGTGCACCGTGCACGACTGCACGGACGTGGAATTATCCCTCAAGATATTTCTTTGTCGTTCCAGAGCGTCTTTTGTACTCTAGCGGCAGACGCAGCTCGTTGATTGGGACTCACCAAAATTCGCTCTAAGCATTCTAGTCCCCGAAAATTATTTAATGCCTTTGAGTGGTAAGACCAAGACATAACACTAGGTTGTTTTGTAAGAAAATAACAATTCTATACTAATGAAGGACCAGTCCCCGAAAATTATTTAATCATGCGCTCCGATCCTTATCCGTTCTGACCCTGATACTTGCTGCCGGTCCCGCTGCTTTATATAGCTCTCACGAGCCAATCCACTCGCAATTCTGCTACGCCAAATCCACCGAATTCACTGCGAAGAGGTGAGCGCAATGATGTCTTCCACCGCACTCCGTCCACTGGTGCCGCCGGCGGCGTCGCCGTCGCCGCACCTCGCCACCGGCGCCTCGCCCGCGGCCGGGCGGCGCTCGCCGGCGGTGGCGGCGCGCGCGGTGCGGAACTACGACTCGATCCCGAAGCGGGAGCCCTTCAGCTCCAGCCGCAGCATCCTCGACGAGTTCCTCAGGCAGGAGAAACCCCTCGTCCAGCGCACCAAGGACCAGATCACAGGTGCGACGCCGACGACGTTGCTCGTTTTTTCTGATTTTTTTACGCGTGTGATGCGGCGTCCTGTCGATGTCTTTTAGTTTTCTTGATTAAACTGTACGTTTGGGTGGTACTAGTAGATCCAGCCTACCCACTGTTGTAGTCCAAATGTTTCTTCCTGGTATTTCTATAAACTTGTAGGACCAGATTGCTAGTGTATACGGAGTATTACTGAATCACAAATTGCTTAATGGCTATAATGTGGTGGTGAACAAGCACAAGCATGAAAATGTTCCAGTCAGAACGCACTACGTTATTCAGAGGCACTTAGCATTTGGAGAGAGATGTCTATGAATTGTTCAACTGGGGCATGCTTTTATAACGCACATAGTCTGATTGTAAGACGGAACTTGTTGTCAAGGTCTGTAAACAGGCACACTCTTCTGTCTTCACTATCGATAGAGCTGCACTTCAATGTTCAATTAGAACTGCAGAATTATTTCATGGGATGCATAATCTGAATCATGATGTCCAACTGTGAAAGTGGATGCATCTCCAATTAGGAAGATTTTTTTTTTTTGAACGAACGGGCACAAGAATGTGCCTATTTCACTGAAAAAGGAGTTTTAAGCCATTTGTATGGCATGGTTACATATTTATTTTAATTTTATTCTCACGCTAGTAAAATCTCTAGGTCTTTTGCCCCTGCCATAATCCACGATGCGGCTTCATTCTTGATTTTTCCCAGTAGTGAGATTGTTGTCGCCTCTTGCCTTCTGAAAACTAGTGAAGAAAGGTAGACGCAATTTGACTGAACTCACAAACATTTTCAGTTACTTTTTTTTTCCTGACTTGTGTGGATCAGGTAGGATATGATCTCATTTGAGTTTGTGCCTTCGATAAGGACAAGATGTTTTGTTTGCAACTACTTAGCATTGTTTCTTGTTTGGATACAGATTATTGCACGACCATAGAAGGTGATGAATGTTGCAGCTGTTGGGATGCATACTTTGAACTGAATAAACTTGAGGTATCCACTAATTGATCGATTGTTAACGGATATCTATACTCCTGCGTGTTACTTGGTCTCATCTAACTCTCCATCTGTTGAACAGCAAGAGCTACCCAAAGAGGAGATCACAAGGATGGTGAAGGATTCAGAGGGAGATGTGAGATACCTGATCGATAGCATCCATCACCGTTCAAATCTACGGAAGAAGATGGCCGAGAAAGCTCGTGATACCGTCTCGTCAAGCTCCCAGGGGCAAACAGCGAAGCCAAGGCCTTTCCCTGTGCCTGACGGGTTGCCGAAAACGCAGGAAGAGCTTGCCGAAGAAGAGGAGGCCCTGATGCCAGAGTCTCCTTACACAAGGCTACTGAGAAGGATGGGGAGGTACCCTGATTGGTACACCCCGAGCCCTGATCACGAGACTGACTGAATGAAGTAATCCACCACCATCCTGATGTAATGATGTCCATTTCCGAATTTTTGCGGCATGGTGATCTGAATTTCTCTGTGGCCTTTGGTATAGATTAGTGTTGTTGTTGCACATTCGCAGATTCGGTTGTTCGAACCTGCTTTTGCTATATGAACTGTATAACAGTGTTTGCTTTGTGCTGTACAGCTCTTAAGCCCAGAATAGCTTTTGTCCCACTCTTTTTATGTATGTATATATACCCTGAATAAAATCTCTGGGTTTTGGTGGTCTCTGGGTTTTCCTTGAAGGGAAACACTCTGTTTGTGCCTGTCATCTTGTACCGGGCTTTGGCATCCAATCCAATAAATGCCCTGCCCTGCCACGAAACCGCACCCCCACCCTGTCCACCCGCACGAAAAACTCTCGCGATTCATCGTGTCCGCGGAGGGCAGATCCGTCCACTCCATTCCGCCGGCCGCGCTCCCTCTTGGTTTCCCCTTTCGGCAACGAACCGCCATGCTTGGCGTCAATCGAGGCAATTCGTCCTCCCTGGACCCAGACCTGCGGGAATTGGCCAGGCGCCTCAGCTTCTCCGACGCCGACTCCCCCTCCTACGGCCGCGGGCGCTCGGCCATGCCCCGCCAAGCCTTCTTCCCCCGCCTTCAGACGATCGACGAGAACCGCGATGAACCGACGGCGCAGGCACCCGCTCCCCTCTCGCCATCCACCGCGCCTCAGTCATCTCCGGGGGCGCCCGCTGCGCTGTACGCGTCGCCGGGAGGGACGACGACGGCGCCCGCTTGGCCTTCGCAGTCTCAGTTGCAGGAGGCGGTGGCGGCGGTGAGGGTGTTTCAGCAATGGGGTCGGGCGAGACAGTCTGGGGATTATCAGCACCCAATGACTGCACAGCAATTGCAGGACGCGCATGCAGCGGTGAGGATGTTGGAGCAATTGCGCCAGGCGAGGGAGTATCTGCAGCAGCGGCACCAGCAGGCGTTGGCCGCGGAGGCGGGTTTGCAGCAGGCGTTGGCCGCGGAGGCGAGTTTGCAGCAGGCGCGGGCGTCGGAGGTAGCAGAGCGGCTGCAGTCGCAGGTGCTGATGCTGTACACGGTGGATGGGGGTGCCGCCGGGTACGAGACCAAGTGGGAGGAGCTGCACCCCGTTTCACAGGGTCTTCTTCTTCAGATCGAGTACGGCTTGCTCTTCACTCTTGCTTGCTGTTCTAGTTCAGAGATTGATGGGCGTGGCATTTATTTTCCGATCAGAGTTGGGTTTCTTCTCCGAGGTTTGGTTGCATTGCATTATTTATTTCTTTATTTCGTGAATGGAGGGTGCTATGTTGTTAAGAGATCAGAATTGTAGATTTCTTCGGTCACATTGTGTTCTTGATTTCTTTATTAGTATGGGCGTATGGCATGAGGAGAGCGCATTCTGTTTTTTGAGATCAGAGTTGTGAGTTTGTTGGGTTATTGGTTTTTTTCGGTATGGTGAACGGAGGAAGGTGCATTGTGTTGTTGAGATCAGAATAATTGGGTTATCGAGTTCCATTGTGCTGTTACTGTGTCAAATGGATGGCGCATAGTGTGGTTTAGATCAAAATTGTGGGTTTCATGGATCATACTGTGTTCTGGATGTCATGGGAAAACACTTATACATTTCTTGCTGCCGTGTAGGGAACTTCCTGCTTAATTTATTTCTGGTAGGGTTTTGTTTACTACTGCAGTGATCTTCTCGGGTTTTCCTCCTGGTTGTGGTTATGAATTCGAAGATTTTTGGATAGATCTCGATAGAGTTTTCTTGGACCTAGCTTTTGCTGTGCAGCGTCCAAAGTGATATGTGACAACAATCCTACGATGATCACCTGGTTCTTGTTTGATTTCAGGGACAAAATTAGGGAGTACAGAGATGATAGTAAAAGGTTGGATCAGTGTAACCGCCTTGATGGCTTATCACCGTTCAGTTTTGAATTTGATGCTGGCCGGATTACTCAGGTAGGTTTTACTACCTTTGTCTCGTAGTTATTCAATCTATGATGCATGTTTTGCGGAGTAGTAACTTCGGGTATATGTTACAGCCTTCACAGATCAGTGTATTATAAGTGATACTATTTTTTTAAGTATATTCATTGGCAATTGCATGTTTGATTGTCACTTCAATTATATTTCAGCCTTCATAATTTAGTGCGTTACTAGTTTACATCAAAAGTTGTTATAACTTGAATTTTACTGGCAGAGTTGTCTTATGTTGGCACTGCTACCGCCTGAATGCTCTCTTCAAGGTGTTTTTGGTTTGACTAGGGCACTTAGAAACATACAATGTAAACTGTCAAGTAATTGGTGTGACAATTCTGAATGATTGGGATGTCCGGCAGAGTTCTGCCTCCTTTTATAAGTTTTCTTGAGGAACTTACTTTCAATGAAAAGGTGCTTGAAAGTATTGGTTGTTCATAATGTGTGAGTCCAGCCGTGTGAAGTGGCACCTTAAACTTTGAGAGAATCTTTGGCATATGAAGAATTGTTTTCTTCATGTAACAGGAAGCTGTATCTATCTGTACCATCATGAATAGGCAGAAGATTTCCACTGAGAGCTTAATGACTGTCATCAAAGAAATTATGCGGAGCACAGATTTCGCTATACGTTCATATGTAAAGCTGAGGCCAAGGTTTGTGCAGTTAAGTGCTGGAGCTGCACGTCACTCCCTATCTTCTGATGCTCAGACTGATTTCAGTCAGCTATTGACCATGTCGCCGAGCTTTCATTGTTATAGTAGTTCTACAAGGCGGCCTTCTTCTTTTGTGCAACACACGGTTTCCAGGTTTGAGGATAATCTTGGAGAGTGCTGCAAATGGATTCTAGAACTAGAACAGCTTGTCCGAATGAAGGATGATAAAACCTTTGCAGAAACTTTGGAGTCTCTGTCAAAAGTTATGTCTAACATCCATGACTTTCTAATCCATGTGGCGTCTAAGGTAATTCTTACACAAAATGCCAGCTATCACAAATACTTCAGAAATTAACAAACATGTGTTTTTCTACCATTCAAACAAAGCTCACAAATCAAGTTCTTCAGTCACTATGAATATATATATATTGATGTTGTCTCTGCAGGGAATTCAAAGTCTCACACACTGTTGTCTATGCTACTTCCTGTTTGTGAGACTTTGCATTCCCTGCAGAGACAACATCATGTTAATTTTTTTGCAACACAAGCACATTTAGAGAACACAAGCACATTCAGAATGTTCAGATAACAGTGTTCATGTTGTTTGCAACATACTTTATTTATTATTTTTGGGTACCTCCAGCTGGTTTATATCTCTTATGCGTGTTATATTTTCTCCCTTCTAATACAACGACCTTAGTTATCTTTGCTGGCTTTGTAAAAAAGAGAGATAATTTCCTGTTAGGAACTACTATCTTGGTATATTTTCGTTTATACTAAACTTATATTTTTGTTTGCCCAGGCGGAACATATTCATCAGAGTGTTGAAACAATGAAGACTCGGTATCTGAACGATCGACGATGCAGGGGTGATTTGAGTAATCCTTTTGTTGAGGCAAATAGAAGAGAGGGAGCTAAAGAAGAAGCCGCTCGCAGAATAATGCATCCTATGTTGCATCTATCCTCTCCAGGCTGGCAAACAACACAGGTTGCTGTGCCAATGATATCGAGCCAGCTACAGCAAACTTCATTCCCCACTGCAGCAACTCCCCCAAGCTCTTATCCAACTCTTCCATTGCCTTCCGTCTTGCCTCCATCCAGCATGCAAACAAGTCCTGCTCCATTAACCAACCCTTTCAGTTCTCCTGGGTCTGTGTTCCAGTCCGCACCATTTGGTTCATTCTCCACACCTGTGCCTGGATCCACTCCGGCTGCATCTTTATTCGGGAATGGCACCCCATCTTTTGCTACTTCACCTTCCCCACACCACCCGGATTCCAGAGGTATAGATCACATGCTATATGCAAACTGGATACACAAAACAATTTGGCCTCTTGAATCAGAAGTTACAATTTGTGTACTTGAAGTTCAGTAGGGACTTCATGTTATCAGCAGCGAAAGGAAGTTTATATATATGGTCAATAGCAAGCGCCTTATTCATTTGGAATTTATAAAAAACTAACCTATTCTTCTGTTGAAATGTGAAAAATGCAATACACATATCTCTGGCATATTCATCACTCATCGGCCTTATTTGAATTCGATCAGCCCTATATGCTGTTTGGCATGTTATTTGAGTTGCATGCAGTAAAAATGGTCATATAAGGCATTGACATTTTTTCTGTTATCTTGCCAGTTGTGATAATCATGGTATATTTTTCCTGATTGTTAGTTTCCATGATTACAGGATTAAACTTATTCCCTGCCTGATCCTCACAATTAATTTGGCTTTTATGTTCCAGATAACTACAATCCCGGTTTCTCTTATTTGTAAGAATTACTTTAACCCCGTGCCTTTATGTTCATATAGTGATATACTAGGTGGAACAACAGCTTCAGGCATTGTTCGTGTACCTTCTACTGTAAGTGAATTTTGTGGAGTCAGATCTATCACATGTCATCTTATCATGCTGATTGATTTTGTTCTTCCATTAAATTGATGTCATTTTTCTGTGCATGTCCACTTGTTCACAGGGGAGGAAACCACGGAAAAGAGACCTCTAGCCGTGTATTTCTTCTTCTCTTGTATGTCCATTTGACTCCAACCCTTTCTCCTCCCTTTTTCTGGAGCAGCTTGTGGTCAGCATGTTACCCTATTGTTTCTTCGGTCTATTGCACAGCGCATCTTTACGCTTCCACACACGTTTAAAACCTTGACTGTGCACATTCTCGTTGCTAGAACCAAAAGCGTTGGATTATTTGTTGGTGCAGTAGTATCCGTGCTCTCAGATCAGGACATGTATACTTTTTTAGGGGCACTGGTTCATGTTAACTTCTGAAGTGGCAAGCTGCATGCTTTATATGTGGTGCTAAAAAATGCCACAAAAGCAGCTGATGTGGGTCCTGAAGGCACGTTGTGATTTCGTTATCGAAGTCTGGTGGGTAGCTGAGTCTGGATCTTGCTTCGTTAGCGCCTCCTTAGTCCTTGGCCAAAAATTAATGTACATATCTGCCTCTGGTCTACGTCACTGCTCACGGCAGTTCCTTTGTTGAGGGTGCACTATCTGACCATTCTTCGCTTATATATGTTTGTATAGAAAAGTAACTTGAATGGTTATGGACCCCATGCTGGTGATCATGCATTCATCTTTGTCCTCTGAATCGTTCTTACCAACCATGTGGTGCCTCTTCAGATGTTGTTTATTTCTGTTGGAATCTGGACTAGTTCAACTCTAACGCAAGTCAGACTGTGTGTTCCTGAATGCAGTTTGGACTTTGGAGGCCATGGCCGGGCACTGCTCTCTCTTACGGCTCGTGGGTGTCAACCATTTGAGATAATCTGTGACGTGGACTCGGAATGGAGAAGCTGCTGAGAAGCATCTCCTCGACATTTCAGCAACCAATCAACCACCTGAGACTGGTCAATGCTAACGTTGTTTTGCTTTGAGGTGTAGCAAAGTGTCGTCACCGTGAGGCGCGTAAAACTGGTGGGTAGTCGGTTGAACCGGAAGTGGAACCGGAGCCGATTCTTTTCCGATGGTGGGATGCTCTGAAAATCCTACTTCCTTTTCCTCGAGTGCGAGGAACTGTTGCTTTTGTGAATTTTTGGGTCCTGTACATGCTTTGGTATAGCTGTGAAGATGGTAAGTACAGCAACAATTACTGGATTTGCATATAGAACAGAAGTATAGAGTGTGGCAATCCTCGCTGTTTACAAGGAATCTTAAGCGGCCAGTACATCTGTGTGACCAAGCTGTACATTCTTTTTTATAAAGGAAATCCACAATGTGAGCTTTTAACGGTCGATGGTTGCAATGCAACGCTTGATACGTATTGTATTTGTGGAGAAAAGAAAAATCATTATTAGGTCCTCTGGTGATTAGGGACCGGTGGTACGGTCGCACCAATCCAGATTCAATTTCTCACGGAAGCAGATTTATAGGTTGGTTTTAAAAAAAAAATCCCCTCGCTAGGGTAGCCGGGGTTCAGGGGTTTTTCTCAACTCGGAGAAGGTCCCCTTCTTAATGAGGCTTTTTATCCGTGCTGAGTCTAGTTTTTTTTAAATCATTGTTGCAATCACTTTTTACAAAAAAAAAGGGCCTGCTGAAATATATCTATAAAAATATATTATAATTAAGAAAGCATAAACAAAATATCTAAACGCGAAAGGTAACCCGTAAACTCCAACACAAGTGCCACCTTTACTGTCCCTTTTTATCTGTGTTTTTTTTATTCTGAAGTACTTTTATTTTTTTAGAAAGTTTTTTTATCTAGGTTTATCTTCCCAGAACTTTGCAACATGCCGATATGGCGATATATCCAAGTTTATCCGCCCACCACACTCGTTCCAACCTAGCAGGACGACCCGTAAAAAATCCCCGAAAATCCGAGCAGCCTCTACGAAGGCACGAACTCCTCAACGACATAAAAGAGCCGCGTCGTCGCTTCCCTCCAGCCTTTCAGGCTACCACCCGCATCGCCCCTTCTTCCTCCCCGACCTCGCCGCCTCCGCCGTTGACCTCGGCGGCCGCCACCGGCGAGGCAGCACCTCGCCGGGCACCCACCTCCGCTCCTCGAATCTCTCTTCCCTCCCGCTCCGGTGATCCTTGTAGCCGCGCCCGGCTGCCCTCCCGCGGAACCCTAGATCTCCGATACCCCGGGCGCCCTCCCGCCGACGGCCACCCGATCGGAATGGGCCGCCATCTCCATTAAGGTCCAGCGACCGAAGATTACCCCCCTCCACCTCCGTCTCCGCCTTCGCGCGTGCGCGTGGCGCCGCCGCGATGGCGATCCGCATCACCATGTCCTACTCGGGCTACGTGGCGCAGAACCTGGCCGCATCCTTCGGCCTGCGCTGCACCAGCGCTGCCGCTGCGGGCGCTGGCCCGGCGCCCGGCGCTGGGTGCCGCTTCATCCAGGACGCGCTATGCCGCCCCTTCTGCCTCTTCGCATCCTCACGCCGCGCCGATTCCCCCCATGACGCCGAGGATCACAACCACCCCCCGAAGCCGCCCAGGCCCAAGGCTCTGCCCGCCGCCACCGCAGGAGGCGGCCACTCCCTGTTGCTCCCGCGGTCGTCGTCCACGAAGCCACCGGTGGATGAGCCGCCATCGTCGCTGGCCGTGGGGCTGCTGTCGGTGTTCGCGTCCGGGATGGGTTCGACTGGTGGCATCGCGGGGGCTTCCTCCCTCGCGGCGTCCCCGTCAATTTCAGCCGGATTCAACCCTGCGGCGCTCCTCCCGTTCCTGCAGGCGACCAAGTGGCTCCCCTGCAGTGACATCGTCACTGCTGCCACGGCGTCCCGCGGCTCAGGACGGCCAGCAGTTGCCTCGACGGCGCCTGCTCCACGCGCAGCTGCACCATCACAGCGTTCTGCACCACGCACTGTCCCATCTTCCGGTCCTGCACCTGTGCCGTCACCTGCTGTGGCTGCTCCTTCCAAGGTGGGCATCCAAGCATTAGTTGGCGGTGCTAGCATCGCCTCAGGTTCAGCTGGGATTGGTAGTAGTGCCATCGCCTCAGGTGCAGCTGGGATTAGTAGCAGCGCCATCGCCTCTGGTGCAGCTGGGGTTGTGAGAAAGAGTGGTGCTAGTCTTGCTTCTGGTGCAAGAGTAAGCAGGAGGACCAGTTGGCTCTCGAGGTGGATGAGCTCATGCTCGGATGATGCAAAGACTGTCTTCGCTGCTGTGACTGTGCCGCTGCTATATAGATCATCCCTAGCTGAGCCAAGGTCCATCCCATCCAAGTCAATGTACCCAACACTTGATGTTGGTGACCGTATCCTTGCTGAGAAGGTAAAAAGGTTTCCCATTCACTATGTTAACATGCTACATGAATAGGAATTCTTTTCTTTGTATTGTTTGCTGATGTTGGTGATGAAGTATTTATCATCTTGCACCTATCATGACTGTAGGTTTCATACATTTTCCGGGAGCCAGAAATTTTTGACATTGTGATCTTTCGTGCACCACCAGTCCTTCAGGTATGACAATCTCTTATCTCTATTTTGTTTTATCTAGTTCATCAAGGTTAGTTATAATAAAACAATCTTTTGTAGGCATTGGGCTACAGCTCAAGTGATGTTTTCATCAAGAGAGTTGTGGCAAAGGGTGGGGACATCGTTGAAGTAAGCTTTTATCCTAATGGTAGTAACCTCTTTGTTTTCCATTATTTTTGCATTATTCTTTTAATAAACAACTTTTTCAGGGTTATAAGATCCACTTGTGACTTGTATTTGATAGGTACGTGATGGTAGCTTGTTGGTTAATGGAGTAGTCCAGGATGAGGAATTTGTGCTGGAGCCAGCCGAGTATGAAATGGATCCACTGGTACGACAACTCTTCTTACATACTATAGTTTGCAGTAATTTGACACCGTCATGCTTATGTGACATCAAACCTATTACCTATCTCAAATAACTTTTAACCCTGTTAAAGAAGGTGCTGAGATGTCAAGTATTTGATAAGTTGAAACAGTGTGTTTGATAAAAAATGATAAGTTGAAGCATTTTTTTGCTGCAATCTCAAATTTATTCCTTTTCTAAGTTGATCCCTATAGTATTGCCCTATATCGGTTGATCAAAACAGGTATACAGTGTTATTTTCCAAAGCTATAATTTTGTGACATGCTTTGTAGTGTTATGTTCAAAAGCTTATAGTATTGTCACATGCTAATTAATTATTGTTGCTTGGCCAGACTGTGCCTGAAGGCTATGTATTTGTACTGGGGGATAACAGAAACAACAGCTTTGATTCACATAACTGGTACGCTGAACTTCAAATGGAGGATTGTGCTTCATATGTTAATGCCAATTTCCACAATAATAACTCATGCGCTGTATTTGCAGGGGACCGCTTCCAGTGAAGAACATCCTTGGGAGATCTATGCTTCGATACTGGCCACTGTCGAAAATAACAGATACAATATATGAGCATGATATGGCACAGTTCACAGTTGCTACCCCCTGAGATATTCATTGTGGCAATACCACATGGAAAATCCAGTCCCATTTTTTCCTTTTTTTTTTCTGGCTGAGCTTTGCTGACATGGCAAGCTGAGCCACGGTTTTTGCATTATTATTTATTGGATTTCTCCATGCTGCAGATGCCCATTGGCAGCTTTGGCTGACAGATTAGTTTTTCCCTCCTTAAGGGCCGATGCTCTTTCCAAGGCAACAGTTCTTATGCTCAGTTGCCTAAGAAGGTACTCCCTGTATGGCTGTACACATGTTCGTCAAGGCAGATGAATGAGCATCATGCCTGTGCTTAGCAGCTGGCTATTTTGTTCTGTTCACGAGGCAGACGATGTTCCAAAACTTGTGTAAAGGAAACAGAAAGCATCTAAGATCCCTCAGCCCGAGGGAGGGCAACCGATTGAATGTGTACTCTATCAGACAGGGAACTGTATGATGTAAAATTTTGGATTTTTTTAATTCTTTTCTCAACTAGCAATATTATCATGTGGTGTTTAAGCCTGAATTTATAATATACTACCTCCGTTTTTGAATATATGACACCATTGACTTTTTTTCTTCGTTTGACTATTCGTCTTTTCTACAAATATTTATGCAATTAGATAAGTCCACTAGTTAAATCCAAAGTATTATCAATAATAGATGTAGTGGTACCTATTTTATGCTATTTAACAAAGTAACTAATAAAATATCATTGGTCAAAGTTGAAGAAAAAAATCAATGGTGTCATATATTTAAAAACGGAGGAGTACTTGAGTTAGGCCTAAGTTATGTTTGTTATCGGATACCTTACATGATATTTTTCACTTACTATGAAACGGCCAGACCTGAAGCTTCAGTACATGAGGCTGAGGGGTCCGCAGCTCTCCGTTACTAGAATGAAAATTGAGAATGAAACATGTTTTGCTATAGTATTCAACAATACAAGCAAGAACAGTCATTGTCCAGCAGGTATAACTTCGAATTACAAGCTGAAGCATCTAACACTACAGCAGGACTATTTACTATAAATAAACTTGAACAAGGCACTAATGACAGCCGTTGCACAAAGGCATTATCAACAATGTAAGACGTTACTCACAGTTGCCAGAAGCCATACAAAATTCAAGATGTTACAGCAATACAATTTTTCAGGTACACTTCCAGCCTAATCAAGTATACAATGTATATGTGCAATTTCCTATCATCCCTATGAGAAGCAGATCAGCGCAAAACTATCACCATTTTACATCCAGCGACAGCGGTTCTGGTGGTAATACAAATGACATAAACTGTGTGAACGAAACATTTGAAGTTAGGCTGCCCCAAGAGGTAGTGTCCACTATAGGAAACGGCTGTCTAGCCTTTTTCACAGAAATAGCTTTCAGCCTATCATCATCTTCCACCTTAGCTACAATGTCAAGGGTGAGTCGCTGGACCATAGGTTGTGTTTTCCACTCTGGAACATCTTTCCACATGGAATCCTCTTCAGTGATGTCCCTTTCGAGCTCCAAACGAAATTTCACCAAAGGTATCCATGTCACTTTAGCTTCAATGAAGTGCATCAAGCTATTCTCCTGGTTTCTTTTGCTAAACCAAGTCTTCAAGATCCTTTCAAGCTTTATAAGTCTTGGGCTAATCGAGCGGAACAAGCATGTTGAGATCAACCGATTTGATACATTGACATGACACTTATCCGGCAATAACTCCATGGTGTCATGTGACGTAAACGCAGTCTTCACATGACCTCTAGACACACTGGTTTGATGCACAACAATTACGACTGATCCTACAACACCAACTTGTAGTAGTGGGGCACAGGTTGAGTAACTCCAAGGCCATATTTGGCTTAGGTCGTTATTACTACTAGTCAGCAAGCTTCCATTTGCTAAAAGACCTATACTGTGTGGGTGGGAAAGCGAAACTTTCTGTGCACCAATGACCTTCAGTCCAACACCATCAGTGACAAGTATCCTCTTAAGCCTTGTATATGTGACATTCCCCTGCACAAGAGGTGCAATATAAGATTCTGCAACAATCAATGGAGAAATTAAAGTGTGAAATTCCTAATGCTAAGAGTTGATGAAACACATGTTGAGAGAAAACGGGGATGGCTAGAAGTCTACAAACAGGAAGACAAAATTTGCCTATGAATGTGTTGTTGTTAATTCATAAATAGATGCTATCATAGGATGTGGAGATGCAGACCTTACCAATTTATTAGACTGGGGAACTATATATGGCAAACCAAGAAAACCAAATCATTTTGTCACGTACTCAGCACAGCACATGACAATTGAAAGCGAGTCTAGTAAGACAAAAAAATTGAAAACGACATTGGTAGTTTTAAATCAAATACGTAAAACCCATCCAACGCTAATGCAACGTACATGCCTTTATGTGTTAATAATACCACAATGTTCTTTATAGGTAGTAAAAAACGGATAAAGAGAGCAGCAAATCACTCCAGTGCTGCTCCCAAAACTACATTGTTCTCCTAAATTAATCGAGAGACTTCACAGCTGTCCATCAGTTAATAACCAAAGCAAATCAACAGTCCAGCAACATTCAGATTACATTGCAAGCCAGAACAGAATGCTTGTTTTCTTTTATCATCAGTCATTCCATCTTATCTTATGTTGCTGAACTACACTCTAACCCAACTTAAACAATCATAAAGATACATTCCAAACTTTGAATACATAATAAAACTGCCTTCTATTCGTATTAGTTAGCAACAGATTTCTATATTATGTGTGCCAATGAATATCTAACTATATATTGAAATACGCTTAAATCACTGTACAGGGGTTCATTAATAGGGAGACTCGCCCCAGTAATAGACAGTAGATAGCGCCAATAAAATCAAACCAGAATAACACCTTGAACCAAGCCGTGTGTTGATTCTACACAATTACCTTACCAAAACAAGCAAAAATTTGGGCAAAAAATGTTGAAGCCTCATAATACCACATGAATTTGCACACAAAAGACAAAGTAAACCAAGGTCCGTACATATCAAACGTTTAACTACTGCAAACCGGCAATCAACGTGCAGTCATCAGAAACACTAAATAAGGGGGATAGATGCAGATGTACTTCTACACTATAACAACTTCTGCTAAATCAACTCAGCTGTTATTGTTAAACCCCAACCATTCAGGTCTGGAACTAACACAATTTCCACACCGACCATTACTGGAACCTAACAAACAAGCAACTGATCGGATGCAAAAATCGGGAGCAGAGACAAGTCTTAGTCAACCCACTCACCGATGGCAACTGGAGCTCGACAAGGCCGCCATCCTCGTTGCCAGAGAGCTTCAACTCCACCGGACCCACCAGCTCCACGTCCCTCACGCCGGTGCCGAACCCAAACGCACCGTCGCCAGGGATGACGTCGACCCCGTCCCGCCCGTCCACCTCCTCGACCGCGGGCGAGGTGGGGCGCCTCCACTCCACGGCCTCGTCGGAGAACCGAGCCAGCGCCACCACCCCGCCCGCCCGCGCCCGGAACTCGTACCGCTGCACTTCCCCGACGCGGACGGCGTCGGCGTCGAGCGGCCAGACCCTGACCTCGGCGTCTGGGTCCCAGTCGTACTTCTCCGAGACGGCGTCGATGACCTCCTCGAGGAAGGTGGGCTCCGGGGCCGGGTCCTCCAGCTCCGGGTCGGCGAAGGTGGTGATGGAGGCGTTGGAGGAGTCGGTGAGGAAGGAGAGCGAGGCGGAGTCGGACGGGGATGGGGCGGAGATGAGCAGCAGCCCCAAGAGGAGGAGGGAGGCGAGAGGGAGGGGCGAAGAGCCCATGGGGGCTGGAGGATCCGGAAGGTTCTAGAAGGATTGGAGTTCGAGGAAGGGTAGGTCTCTCGAGGCGAGGCCTCCTTCCCCGAAGAGGGAGGAGGGGATCTCTTCGCGGAGGAGGAAGAGCAGAGACGACGATGAATCCTGGCTCCTGGGGTGGTGGGTGCGCTCGCGGATGGTTGAAGCCGTATAAGCAAAGGCTGACATGTGGGCCCAGGAAACAGTGGCGTTACGTAATTTGGAGGCCAAAGCGGCTTTGCTCACTTGAGCAGCTTCCTCTACTCGAGTCGTAGCGGCGCCCGGCAGACGAACCCTACTGATGCCTGATGGCAACGAGGCAACGACATATTGACTGGGAAGCTTGCGTATTTCGTTTTGAAGTGGCCATGAATCATGATATATATCCTTCTTCTTTTCCTTTTTTTTTTGAACAGAACAAAATAAGCCTCCACGATTGTCATTTCCGTATTTCGTTGCTACAGAACAGAGAATTACTACTACCCTCAGTACTGATCAGAACACAAATACAGTGAAATGCGATGACAAACAGGATCAGCACAAACCACATTCCTCTCTACTAACGATCGATGTTTTTTTTTAATTTGCATAGGTTTCACATCTCAACACACAAGCGCTGCATCCAGCCTCAATCGACAACAGACTCCTCCAGCCTGTACAAGGAACAAGCCTGAAGGGTGCAGGCACATACCCTATCCAGAGCTATCAGAGCAACAAACGGACAAAGTGCCATTCACATTTGACCTCCAGAATCGACGAGTTCAGCATGCCACATCAGTAACGTCTATGTGAAGTTTCTGCGCCACAGGCGAACAAGTCTTTCGCCAAAACAGGCGGATTTTCAGATGAGTACAGGCTGCAAAGAAAACCAAAATGAAATTTAGGAAAACATCGTAGTGATAGTGTGATGTTCCACCCTCCACGGTAATTGCGTGTTGTCTACAAGTGTCGAGTAGTCAGCAGAGCAAAAGGTGCATTAGTGATCTAGGCAAACATGCAGACTGATTAAAAAAAATGAACCATAGATACTAGATCTTTTGGACCTTAACGTGGACTGACTCTTATCAGTGCAATAACCACTAAATCATTGTATTTGACAGCTCAATATAAGCAGATATCACAAAGATAAAGTAGGTGAAATTTCACAAGAATACCATACCTAGGTGGCCAAAATAATATTTTCCATGCTCAGCAAATTACTGGAGTGTTGATCAGAAGATATCTTGCACACTCACCTACTCACCATTTCCTTTTATAAGGAATATTAGGATTTCAACTTTAAGAGCATGCTTGGACCATTAAGTTCTCTTACAGTATAATATCAATGTTACAATATTAAAACCATATTATCAGACACAAAATTACTGATATAACTTCCATACATAAAAATGCACATACTTTGATTAATGTTGGTCAGAACTCATGAAGTTTGCTTTCACACATCCTCATACGCCCTATGGAAACAAAAGGAGGGATTATCATTTACCTTATCTCTTGCTAGATCTTTTTGCTTAATGCAACTCCCAGAAGGCTCTGCGTTCTTTCTTATCCATGGATGCTTCATTATGTCTTCAAGAGAAAGCCTCTTGCTTGAATCCTTCACTAGAAGCTGCATACACAATCACACTTTTAAGTCAAATAGTCCATAGCCCATAACCATCAATTTAACTAATAATTTTAGATGTTACCTTGGTAATGAGATCTTTAGCTTCTGAAGATACAGAAGGAGTTGAAGGGAATGCCAAATCCACTCTAACTATCCTGCACAAAGTCCATGTGGCACAGAATGTTTAGGAATGAAGATAGGTGGGGAAAGAAAAGAGATGCTTCAGGCCATACCTTCTCAAGGTATCATCCTGTTCATCAGCTTCAAAAGGGGGTGAACCATATAAGAACTCGTAGCACAGGATTCCTAAAGTCCAGTTGTCCACAGCATGGTCATGAGCTTTTTTCTCTATCATCTCGGGGGCCAGATAATCAATTGTGCCACAGAGCGTGTGCCGTTTAGCATTTGACCGAGCTGCCCATCCAAAATCTGCAATTTTAAGCCGCCCCTGGAGAAGAAGGAAGTTAACTGGTTATTACATCAACACTCAGTACTTGATGCATCAAAAGTTCAAGACGGTGGAAGGAGCGATCAGTCCTCAAATATCTTTTAATTTTTTATCAACTTCCAGATGCAGGAAACATAGCTAACAATTTTGCAGCTAGCTATGAGTTTCCAAATTTTTCATAGTGGCATGCCGGCATGCTGTCCAGCACAATTTACATGCAAATGGGTTACACCTTTTGAGCTGTAACGAATATCACATTTTGATAACTGATTTCCCGTTTTAATGTTGTCTACCCATCCAAAACACCATTCCAGCTTTGAATTTCATATAATACACTATTAAAGACAAAGTGCCTTGACTTTCACACTTTGATAGCTGATTTCCCGTTTTAATGTTGTCTACCCATCCAAAACACCATTCCAGCTTTGACAGTTCAGAATAGCAAAGTCTTACACTATGTGTTGTTTACAAACAAAATAGTGAAACACTTTTAAACACAATATACATATGTACAGAAGAGCAAAACGTTTAGAGAAAGATTTTCAACCCTATGAGATTTTAAGATATTAGCTATAGATTAGATTCTTGAGCAAAGTTTCAGAAACGGTTCTGTTAAAGCTAAAAGAGCAGAAGGAAGACAATCAACCTATTAAAAGTATAACAAAATGATGTAAAGAGTATGGGCACTACTCTTGAGCGAGTTTACAGTAAACATTACGTCAGATTTCTTGTTGTGCAGAAACAAGATCATCTGGTTGAGAAAACAACAATCGCCACTCAATTTGGACACAACAATAAATAACATCAGCATAAATGCACAAATCAAAGATGGGCTGGAAATGATAACAGTGTTGAGGTTCAAGTGTGCAGCAAGTGCATAACGAAGAACTGACCTCGATATCAAGTAGCAAATTCTCTGGCTTGATGTCCCTATGAATGACCTGCTTCTTGTGACAGTACGCCAGTGCACCAGCAAGGCTTGCAATGTACTAAACATGTAAGGTTCAGTGAAGTCAGAATCTAACAAAAGAACGGAATATCAGAAGGTAACCTGCATAGGTATATCATGTTCTAGGGCCTGGTATGCCGATGCCAACACATGTTCTTGGCCATTAATGTCATTATCACAACCTGAAACAGAGTCATGCTAAAGGAGATGCTATGTACTCTCACATTGTTTCATGTATAGATGTATAGGCTGAGGGGAGTAAACCGCACAGTTGACTTCATGAGCCATACATGGGTGGCAGTTCATAGAAAACTTTGTTTTAGCTTAACTCTTAAATTTGGATAGATCCTTTGCGTAGTATTACATGAAATCCTTAAGAGTAAGACTACTTAATGTTGCAAACAGATAATACAAAAATCCAAACCCAAAAACCTTTTGGCAATTATATAATGGCACAAAAATTTACAAACAATAAATAATTTACTGCTTCAAGTACCTTTGCTTTATGAACTGTAACTTCAACTTGTAACCGATGCATAGGAAACCAGTATAGATGAATAATTATTAATGAATTACACATGATATCAGAGTAAAATCAAGTTGGGGGCATTTCTGAAGACCTTTCATGACTTGAGTAGAAGTATAATATAATAAAATGGTCAACTTAAGACCTAATCAACTAATAATTTTGTTCTCTAACACTTTGTTCGTACAGATGCTTCTCTTCCTCTTTTCGTTATTTTGGTTTTGTTTTAATATAGTAACAGTAGGGGAGCCCGCTGTGTTTCTTCTCACAAATATCGTACAATTGCGGCCATAAGAGGTTTGCTTCTAATATTATGATTCAGGCTAACATAACTAAGTCATAAACAGTAGAAGGAAGGGCAATATGTCCAATCCAACAGGAGGTACAAAAATTTGCGGCAAAACTAACAGTGCATCGAAAGGAACAGGGGCAGGGGGGTCGTACGGTGGCAGCGGTGCGCTCGGAGAAGTGGCCAGCGGTGCGAAGGACCTTGTACAGCTCACCACGAGCCGCGTACTCGAGGACGAGGACGACGCGCTCTTCGTCGTGGAACCAGGCGAAGAGGCGGAGCACGTTGGGGTGGTCGAGCCCGTGCTGGATCTCGATCTCCCGCCGCAGGTGCGCGTGGAAGCGGTACTTCTCCAGCTTCGCCTTGTACGTCACCTTGAGCGCCACCACGTACCCGCTCTGGATCGTCACCGCACGCAGGTTAGCCTCGAAAAAAAAAATGGGGAAACGGGGGGATTGGAGGGTAATGCTTCGGAGAACCCACCTGCTTCTCGCGGGCGAGGTAGACCTTGCCGAACTTGCCCTCGCCGATGTACTTCCCGATCTCAAAGTCAGCCATGCTCCACTCGTGTCGCGCCGCCATCGTACGCGAGAGGCGGCCGCCGTGGGAGGGGGGAAAGGTGAGGATTAGAGGACGGCGGCGAGCTGCGTCGGGTCACCGAGGAGGAGGCCGGAGATGGAGAGGACACGGGGGTTTGGAATTTGAAATGGGGAGCGGCCGCCGGCGCGGTTCGGGAGTTCGGGGCTGTGGCAAGACGGCAGTCTTGGGGCTGGGGGTGTGCGGACCGTTGGAGCAGACTGGCCCACAATATGTACAACTTTTCGGCCCAGTAGTCCGCAGGCTCGGCCATCGCTGCTGCCTTACCGTTCCACCGTGCACACAGAGGCCCATGGGTCGAAAAGCCCATTTATGTGCCGCGGCTCCTGGACCCAGTGGGCCGCTCTGCAGTTTGCACGGCACCCCACAGCGAAGTCACATTTTTTTTTTTGCAGCAAATTCACAGTGGCGTAAGTCTGCACGAGGTCGTTTCGCGGTAGCTTCATTTGTTCGTTGGCTTGTTTAGGTTCTGGTATTTGTTTCTTTCAATGATTCGTAAAATCTCTGTTGCTGTTAGGTGAACAGGATGTGCTAAGTGCCAACTGTACTTGCCTTGCCACGTTTCATTACGCCGCGGTGCAGCCGTTTTCCATCCATCGCTGCTCCAAGAGTACACAAACGGACAAAACCAAACAACTCTGCACCCAAAAGCGCAGTCCGCGCGCAGTTCCCAACTCCCACTAGTCCCAGTCACTGCCACATGTGAGAGATCGACGATCGATCGCACAAGGACGTGCTCAACGTTTGAAAGAAAAAAGCGAGTCCGGGCAGCACCGAATCCCCGCGCTAACGCACATCGGCATTGGCAGACCGTAATCATGCGCCTGGGGTTTGCGACCACCGATCTTGATCGCCGTTCTTTTACCCCCCACATCGCTCATGATTCATGCCGGGCTGGTGTTGCTAAGCTAGCGTATCGTATCAGTATTTAGTATAACGGCCGGATCCCGGCCAGCCTTGGCTACCGTGACGGCGAGCACCTCGCCTGGATCGCGTCATGGGCGGAATAGTTTCCTCCGATTCCCCGTCGTGCCGTCCAAGGAGTTTGTGTGTGTCTGCATGGTGATCCGACCGCCGACGATCGATTCGGTCTTTGATTCCCTCTCATCCTCGCGCTGTCACACACAAGCACGGCCTGAGTAGTAGCGAGTATACTAGAGTAGTGACCACTGAGCATATGAGCAGCGATCGATTAAACAAAAAGTTTGAGGGGGGCAAGGATCTGATGCGTGAGAATGTTCTTGGGGGATGGCGCCGATCGATATGCTTGGAAGGGCAGGCGCAGAGCAGGTGCTCCTGGCGTGATGATGGCGGTTCCCGAATCTTTGTTTGCCGATGGCCGATGCTGTGCTCGCTGTGGTGTTGCGGCCTCTGGCAGCGCGCCCCCGATCCGTGCTGGATTGGAAGCATTGTTTGGCTGCCCTGCCGCGCGCGCTCTTCCCCGCGTGTGGAAATTCCGAGGAATAAAGCGAGCGCGCTGCGGGGTGATCTGATAAAGCTGTGACGTATCCGTCTGCCGTGCTAGCTAGTCACCTGATCAAACCACTGTGCGCTAACACTGTGTTTAAATGAGAACGTCAGGAGTCAGGGACAGAACGGAACGGAACGGAACAGTAGCAGCACACTGGCACTGTTACTGTAGAGAGAAAATTCGCCATGAGTATTTCGAGTCAAGTATTTCATGCACGTCCTGCCCGGAGGTGTTGGTAAGGATCGACCATTTTTCAGTGGTCAAGCTACTGTGTGGGGTACATTTGGAGCAGCTCTCACTCTCATCAGAGTCTCATGAGGACGAGACCACCGAAAGATTCTGGTGGCAAGACCACCTCGTTCGAAGGGAGGATTTGCGATTGCGAGCCGGGGCGACCCAATTTTCAAGCGCGTGCTCTCTCGTGCCTTTTTTGAACAGCTTAGCGCAGACGGGCACGAATCCCGAGCTTGACCATCATCATGATGCTTGCTTGCTTACCAGTACCACACCCCCTGAATAATCTGCAGGGTCTCTCGTTCCGGCCGGCGAGAAAAGACGCGGCGCCCCCACCCTCATATTCTTCTCTTCTCGACGTGCCTGCATGCATCGAGCTGCGTGCGTGCAGTGCACACTCGCTCACTCCTCTCATCTCAGGCGACAGGCGCGACGAAGGAGAAGGTGAGAGAGCGAGCGAGAGGAGAGAACGCACAGAAGAAAAAGCATGCAAGGGTACAAGAGTTTGTTTCCTAATGTCACGTCTTGTCATTCGGCGAGACGCCGACGGGTGGGGCAATGGATAAACATGTGTTGGCCCGTACGACGAGGCCCCTGGCACTCACTCTGCCTGCTTGCCTGCTGCCTGCACCCGTCCTTTCGGCCGTCCATCGATGCATCCATCCGTCGATTCGAATTCATCTTTCCCGAACTCCGAAAGTGCGCTGGGCAGGCACAATCGAGTGACCACCTCTCTCGCCACTCGTCCCCCCAAGATTTCAGCGTGCCCAGACTCCGATTCCGGAGTGCTTGTTGATCAGTTTATGTCTGCTGAATGATGTCTTTCTTTCTCCCTCTCTCCTTTCCATCCTCACTCATGACCCATCACGATCCACACCGCAATTTTGGACCTTTCCATGCTCTGAGTCCTAATCATCAGTAGTTTCCCTTCTACTAGTAACTCAGACAGAGCTTTCGATTGTACTACTTCATGATTTCCCTTCTTCTACATCGCTTTCCTTTTCATTCGAAACATGTGCTCCTTTGATCCCAAGTACAGCATTGTTTTCCAACAGCAGGAACACCACGTCAATGACTCAAATGTGCATACCCGCGGTAATAGAAAAAGGAATCAAATGAACAGCGGCGTCTACTCGGTGCTTGGCCGTGTTTAGGTAAAGAAGTTTTTCTATATCAGAAAACACGCTTCTTAGGAAAGTTTTCCTTAAAGAGCGTGTTTAGTTGTTGGGGAGAAGAAGAACTTTTTTCTGAGAAACGTGTTTTGTGAGTGGGGTGAATAGGAAAGTTGAAGGGAATTGAAGAAGAAACTTTTCTGAGAAGCGTGTTTTCTGAGAGAGATGAATAGAAAAGTTGAAAAGATCTTTTGGAAGTAAACATGGCCTAACTCATTTCAACTTTTCTATTCGTCCCTCTCACAGAACACGTTTACTTTTCCTCTCCTCCCAACTAAACACAACCTAGTGGCCTAACTCATTTCAACTTTTCTATTCGTCC
Organism: Digitaria exilis; assembly: GCA_015342445.1. NCBI lineage: Eukaryota > Viridiplantae > Streptophyta > Magnoliopsida > Poales > Poaceae > Digitaria > Digitaria exilis. Next base: position 798,953 of record JACEFO010001754.1, on the reverse strand, counting down.
CTCTCACAGAACACATTTACTTTTACTCTCCTCCCAACTAAACACAACCTATCTACTAGCTACTAGCTAGCAGACGCAGCCACGGCAGGGGGTCGAGTCGGTCGAGGTCGTGGAGAGAATCTCTGATGCATCCCTTCCGTCGTCGGCCTCCCATGATCGGTCGCCATGTCCGGGAGAAGCGAAGCAGCCGCAGCGAGGTAAAGGGCGGCCCGGGCCGGGCAAGGACTAGGAGCCCGGGTTTCTAGGAGTCAATCCCCATCTATCCACCGGCACACCACCAGCACAGCACCAGGGAGCCGAGACAAGAGCCGGTACCTAGCTAAGCTATACAGTAGCTCGCTTTTGCGCGTGTCGCTTTTGCGCTTTGCGTTTGCCGGCCCGGACCCCTGCCTTTGCTCCCGGCCGGGTCGGCCCCAAAGAAGAGGTGACCGACCCTGCTCCGGCCGCCCGCTGCCATGCCGCGCCGCGCCGTGGAGGGGACGAGACGAGCGCCCGTCGGGTCCTCGCTCGACTCCGCTCGCCCGCTGCCCTGCGTTCGCGTCGGCTTGGTTTTGCCGGTTGCGTCAGAACAGATAGATAGATAGATGCATGGTGCGCAGGAATCCGGGGAGGGTGAGGGGGGGGGGGGCGTGGGTGGGCCGAGGGCACCTGCACGCGGTCGTTTCCACCGTGGGGGACGCGTACGACCGCCTGTCGGGCTGCCCCGCCCCCGCGCGGCACGCTCCGGCGCACACTACCCCGCCGTGCCGCGGCGTTATTTGACCGATCAACACAAGCGGCTCTGTGTTTCTGATCAGAAACCATGCCGTGCAGCTTCGGATTTGCGTTCTGGATTTCTGATCAGAAACCATGCAATGCAAAGAGGGCAAATGGGAACAGACTCGGCAGGGTTTTGCTATACCAGTGGCCGTGGGAGAGAGGGAGACGCCTTTTTGTGGCGGTGATTGGTGAATAATCTTCTGCGAAAGGGAAACGATATGCATGGCCGTGACCGTGATGACGACAGGCGTGCGTTACGAGCCGGACCCACTGGCCTCGGATGAAGGGCCACCACGCCGACCGACCGAGTCCGAGAGGCGACCGGTCCGGATGCCGGCCGGATGCATGCGCTTTTGCAGAAGGGACGGAGGATTCCAAAATTCCCCAGTCTGCCTCCCGCGGCGCGGCGTACCACAACAACATGCAACATGCAATGCATGGGCCGTGGCAGCGGATCGATGGGAAGGCAAAGGAAGCACGGTATGGTAACACGCGTGCCGTGACAGGTGCTAGTTATATGCGTTTTGCCACGTCCAGACAAAAGCCAGTTGCCCTGTGGAGCACTGTAGCAACATGGTGCTACTAGTACGTTCACGTAGGAATCCTTGCCAAATTTTCTTGGGCTGCGAGTCTGCGACTGATATATGATGAGCAGTAACTGTGCACAGTTGTATACCTCACGGTAACAAGAAACATGGAATGTAAACAAGTGATAGCCCTGTTCAAAGCATTTCTACCATGCCCATGTTCCCCTCCCCTAATGTTTTTTTTTTAAGTGTTCCAATCCCGGCCCGTAGTGTTTCTTGCATTTTAGCTTCTGCATTTGTTCTCTTCCTGAATCTGCAAATGTTTTGGAATGTGACAAGCAAGACCATGACATTGTTAATCATGCAGTGGTGATCAGGGACACCGATGACTAGGCATCACGCCAAGCACAATTGCATGCATGCCGTGGCTTGTTCAAACCAAATTGCAGAGGGTCAAGGCGGGTTGTCACCTCAGGCGTGAGTCACTCACAGATCTCTGGCATTTCCCGGGATGGTCAAGCAGACAGTTCCAGCCGACCAGGCTGGTGGGCGATAAGCCCATTTTTAGAGCCTTCCACGGCCCCAAATTGTCAGGTTCAGCAGCCACACTACTTTTCTCCTCTCTCTCGTTTGGAACAAACATGGCAGCCACCACAGCTATAGCTGTTGCAGCCATGCGTTGGCAACGACACATGGCCTTGTACTCTTGCGGTCTCTGGTGGTGGCCTCTCCGATCCCGGGCATTGACTGCATGATTGGAGAATGGAGAATCCCATGACCGTCTCCACGGCTGGCTAGCCAGTTTTTCGCAATTTGCTCATGAGCGTGTTCCTTTCCTTTCGGCTTAGAAAATTCATGTGATGATTTGATCCCTCCCCCTTGGGGCAACTTCTAGTGCTCCGGCCTCTCTGATTTGGAGTGCCATGATCACACGCTGCCGAGCACCGCGCTGATCATGACGTTGCGTACCACCAGCCCCGCTGAATGTGATGCACGGGCTCCACTCACGCTCACCTCCGTATATACTCTCTCTCTTTTTTGCCGGACCGTATACTCAAAACACGATGATACATCTTGTCACAGTGACGCATACGTACGTGGTTCCCTAGCATTCTACGTACGGCTAGTCATTCTTTTGGTGAAAAGTACGCTAAGGAATCGGCTCTACATTTTCAGTAAAGGGAAAAGTGTGTGTGGGGTAAAAACCATCCGTAAAATCAGGGTATACTCCCTCCGTCCCATAATAGATGACGTTATGGGATGCGTGCACGTGTTACTTTCTCAACTTTGACTCGATTTTTAGAAAAATATGTGTAATATTTATATCTCTAATAAATTTATTAAAAAACTAAATTTAAATATCTTTCTAATGATACTAATGATGTATTATAAATATTAATATTCTTTTAATATAATTAGTTAATGTTGAAAGATGTTTGGGACGAAGGGAGTAGGCTAGATAATGGGGTAAAGGGGATCAATGATAACCTGCATATGGGTAAAAAAAAGAGACAACTTGGTCAGTTAGAACTAGAACATGGCAGTGTTCCAAACTGTCGAGTGAAACCCTACCGTTCATCATTCCAAAGGCACTGCCGGTGGTCCCACATACTACAATCTTGCATTCCTAAAACCCTGGTTCTACCCACATGCAGGCAACAAAGTGTCCAAAGTAATTACACATCAAGACAAAGCTTAGTTCCGAAGTTGTGAACAGAGACAAAACATCTAGCCCTAGCTCAATCCAATCCGGCAATCCGATCCTCCATTCTCTTCCTCCCCACCCAGCTCCCACCTCTTTATAAACCACCACACCCCAGTACCATTGCCCCACCCCACACCCCCATCCTCTGATTCAAAGCCACAAAGCAAGAACCTGAAAGCAACCACACCGCACCACCGCCCTTGCCATCTCCAAGAAAGAAAGAACCCCCCATCCCCTTCTGCTTCAAGAAGCCTTTTCGATCGATCGAGTTTTCGCCATCCATCACCATGATCCAAGAACTGCTCGGAGGGGCAGCCATGGACCAGCTCAAGAGCGTGAACGACGGGAACCCTGCATCCCTTCCCCTGTTGCTCCACCCCATCGTCTCCAACCCGTCCCCCACCTCGTCCTCCTCGACCTCGTCCCGCTCGTCGGCGCAGCACCACCACCAGCAGCAGCAGCAGCGGTCGACGTCGGCAACATCATCACCGCAAGGTCAAGGGCAAGGCCCGGCGGCGGCAGAGCAGGCGCCGCTGCGGTGCCCCCGTTGCAACTCGTCCAACACCAAGTTCTGCTACTACAACAACTACAACCTCACCCAGCCTCGCCACTTCTGCAAGACTTGCCGCCGGTACTGGACCAAGGGCGGCGCCCTCCGCAACGTCCCCATCGGCGGCGGATGCCGGAAGCCTCGCCCCATGCCGACGCCCGTCGTCAAGCCAGCGGCGGTGGCCTCCTGCAAGTCGCCGTCGCTGGGCCTCGGTGTTGGCCTGGGAATGGGAATGGGCCCCGGCGGCCCGGTCCTATGGGCGTCGTCGCAGCAGGCGGCAGCAGCGCAGCTCATGGCGCTGCTCAACAGCGCCAGGGGCGTCCATGGCGGCGGCCATGGCGGGAGCAACATGCACAGGCTCCTCGGCCTCGACACCACCATGGGCCACCTCCCGCTCCATGTCTTGCCGGGAACGTGCAATCCCGCCGGTGGCGCGCCGGCGTCGCTGTGGCCGCCACAGACACCGGCGTCGCGTCCCGTCCATACACCACCGCCGCATATGGACTCCCACCAGCTCGGCATGGGTTCGTTGGGGCAGCATGATGTGCTGTCAAGCCTTGGGCTAAAGCTACCACCGTCGTCGTCATCTCCGGCGGCGAGCTACTACAGCGACCAGCTGCACGCGGTGGTGAGCAGCGGCGCCGCCGGGGGAAGGCCACACGAGTACGACGCGTCAGGTGGCGGGATGTCGCTTCCCTGCACCACGGCGGCGACCTCACTCCCGCCGGTGACGTCGAGCGTCTCGGCGGCGCTGAGCAGCGCCACCGTCGGGCTAGACCTCCCGCCGGTGTCCCTACCTGGGCCCGAGATGCAGTACTGGGCCGGCCCGGCGGCGATGTCCGTGGCGTGGCCGGACTTGCCCACCCCCAACGGCGCGTTCCCATGAGAACCCGACGTGCGGGATGACACCCTAGCTAGCTAGTACGTGATCAGTGATCAGTTCAGCTTTTCAGTGTAGCTTTTGTTGATCAGTTTGTTGCGGTTTGACTGTGTTTTGAGTGAGAATGAAGAGCACTCGATCCTGGGGAGGTGAATGAAGGGCGTTATTGTTACTGTTTCTTTTTTGTTGATCGATCAGTGGGAGAATGGGAATTAGTAACTTTCAGTTTCTTCTTACTGTTGATCAGAGTTTTTATTGTCAGTACTAATATCTTTTGTCCTTCCTTCTTCTCGATCTGTTGTGGTGGAGTTGTAGGGAGTGAACGATAACTTTGTACTGATCATAATGGTCTAGCCTCTGAAGTGCATGATCAGTATGCATAGATGGCCAGATGGGTGTGTACTGTACCTTCAAAGATGTGGTAGATCTTGCTTGTGTGCGTGTTAGATAGAATAAAACTTCACTAGTAGTTTGTGTCGCTAATATATCGTGTGGTTTTAAGCCCGCATTCCCTACACATACGTGTAGCTAGTGCTCAATATCCAGTACATGCATGGATCGCTGGAAATTTCACTTTGGTTTCTGATGGAAACTCCAAGTACAGTAGTACATAATTGCATGCATGCAGCAGCAGGATTTTGCTGCAAAAGCAGCAACTTCGTCTGTTGGCTCCCCATTTTAGCCGGCATTTTTGTGGTGATTCCTTTGGTTGGCTGTTGCCGACTTGCAATCCAGTTCGGCAGCAGACCCACTAGATTTTAGATCTCCATCTTCCATGTACATCTCCTTCCTACAATAGTAGCTCACTCTTTTAGTTAGTTGTGTTCCCATCTAAATAACTTGCTCTTCGTGTTCTTGTGATCGCCTGCCAAACAGGCTAAGCTAGAGAAGTATTCTACTGAATTACTGATATGATACCCAACGCACAACACGGACAGCCATGTAAACACTTGAAGCTCTCATCACCAATATATAATGCGCATAGCAGTCAGTACTTAGAGGATTTTTTAACTTTTAACCGACCCTCGGACCTGGGTAATTAACAAGTATGTACATAATGCCGTAATTGTCATCCAATGATTTGGGTAATAAGCAAAAGCACCGAGTAATTTACAATGCATCCATGCATGTTAAGGCTGTGAGTCCAGCTTCATCGTGCATACTACTAGGTAGTGTGATATTGAGATACTAAGCATTTACAAAATTATAATCAAAAGGTATAGTAATATACTACTACTAACACATGATCGGACCATCATACATTCATGCATGCATGGGCATCAAAACGGGACCAATGCATATGCCAAAACATTGATCGTTCAAACTTGTTTCTGAGCTTGTCCAGAACCGAGCTCAGAGACTAGTACCTTGAAGCTCGCCGTGCCGGCCCGTTGCTGTGTTGCATCTCCTTTAAACACGAGTACACGACGTGCTGGAAGAGGGAGCGAGAGGGGTTTGTCTCCTTTAAGAACGCAGTCGGCTCAGGTCATCAGGCGGCAGGGTCAGGCTATCCGTACCGGGGTCTGTATGCCAACCTCCAGACCGCTATAGCGGTTGAAATCCCCGCAGCGGGGTACCGGGAGCGAACCGGTACGCTCCCGGTCGCTCCCGTGACCCCCAAATCTGGGGCCATAGCGATCGAGCGCTACCCGTATACGTGGCACCGCGCGGGACTCACCTCGCCTCCCATCGCCGCTGCCACTACCGTTTCGGCCTCCTCTGCCTGCTCCGCCGTCCTGTCGCTCGCCGGCGCAGCGACCACATGACCTCGAGCAGCCACCAAGAACAGAGGGGAGCAGGGGAAGAGAGAAGAGGAGAAGGGAGAGCAGCAGCACATCGAGTAGCCCAGGCTCCGCTCCAGCTCGACGGCGAGCATGGAGGACGGAGACCACAAATCGGAAAGGGAGGAGCTCCTCGCCGCGATAATCACACACAAATCCCCCCAAATTGAGCACAAATCGGCACCAAATCAAAGCACAAATCGAAAGAAACCAGCAAAAATCGAAACAAAAAATCGAGAGTGGAGTTCGCGCGGCTGCGCCGCCGGAGAAGCCAAGGCGGAGGAAAGAGGACCCCAGGCAAAGCTCCCGCACGCCGCATGCTTCGCTGCTGTGCTGCCGCAGCTCTTGCTCCTCCACCGCATTGAGCTCCTGCTCCACTACCGCCGCCACGCCGAGCTCTTGCTCCTCCTCCACTGCACCACGCGCCGGTCCGCCCGCCGTCATGCGCTCCTGTTGCCGTGTGCCTGCAGCTCGAGACAACTCCTTGCCGTGGCTCGCCTCACCATTGCCTGGCCGCCACAAATCGAACTAGCCGCAGCACAAATCAAGAGAGGAGCTCGCCGCCGCAAATCGAGCTCGCCGAGGGAGATGGAGGCCGCGCCTTGTGAGCTGAGCGAGGAGGAGGCGGCGGCGAGTGCGCAGGCGGAGGGAGCGAGATATACGCAAGAGGCAACCCTCGTGAAATATCTGGAGAGGACGAGAGGCATCTCGGTGAGAAAAAAAGAAAGAAATTAGAGAAAGAAAAAAAAGATTAAAAAAGAAGGAAAGAAAACGTAGGAAGTGGTAGAAAAAAGGAAAAAAAAGAGAGAGAGGAGATGGTTGTTGGGATGGTTGAATAAAATATAGATTAGTTGGTATAGAGGTTGACGGGTGCGGAAGATGTTGGGATAGAGGTTGAAATCTTGATGACTAGACGGGAATATTTCGTTAGAGGTTGGAAATAGAGGTTGACGAGTGCGGATAGCCTCATATGAGCCATATCGGATCAGAACGACGCTGGCGCAGTGAAGTGCCCAGAGGAAAAAAAAAAAAGCAGAGCCAGAGGGACTGAACTGGCCATGCATGCCACGCCAATGCTGCAGATACACGTATTCAGGCTCTCCGCACTGCAATCCCTCTATTCTATTCCTTTAAAAGGAATATTCTGTCCTGGTCATCGAGATTCTTCCCTCTATATCAACTTCTCCCGCACACATTGTTCCTTTATACTCTTCCTCTATAACAACTATACTATATTTTATTCAACCATCCCAACTACCATATCTCTCCTCTCTCTCCCTCACATTTTCTTTTATTCTCTATTTCCTTTTTTCTTTTTTTCTTTCTTTCTCTTTTCTTTTCCTTTTATATTTTCCCTTTTTCTTTCATTTTTATTTCTTTTTCCCTCTCTATTCCTTCTTTTTCTTCCACTACGGTGCCTCCAGATATTTTGCCGGCACCATCTCGATCCGTCTTTCTCTCTACGCACGCGCCGCCTCCTTTCTCGCTGCCTCGGCTCCTCCGCAGCTCCGCCCGCACCGCATGCATCCCTCGCTAGTGGCAGACTCCCTCCCTCCCTTCCCATCCTCCTCTCTCACGGCGACGCAACACACGGCGAGGCGAGCTGCAGGGATGCGCTGACTCCTCCTCGCGCGGCCTCGAGCTCGGGCAGAAGCAGCGGCACTCGCGGACCTCGGCGAGCAGCCTGCGACTGCAAAGAAGTAGGGCCTCGTCCTCGCGAGCGGCCTGCGACGTCGGGACCTCGCCCTCCTCGGCGGCAGTGGGCTCGGCGGTGGCGCCTCCTCTCTCCCTTCTCTCTATGTGTGCAGAAACTCTCTCTCTCCCTCCGCGATTTGTGATTCGGCTGTCGATTTGGGCTTCGATATGTGCTTCCAATCGATTCGCACATTCGATTTGCCTTCGAATCGTGGATTTGTGGTTGATTTGATTGGGGATTTCATGGATTTGTGGTCGATCTGTGCTTCTCGTGGTTGATTTGTGCTCTCTTTCTCTACGCTCTCTTTCTCTGCCCCCGGCCTCGCCGCGCCTCTCTCTCTCCATCTCGGTGCACGGAGGAGGCATGCGGCGGCGGTGATGACCATGGCCAACGACGTGCTCGAAAGGCTCCTCGGCGGTTGGGACAAGAATGGTACGAGCGAGGAAGGAGTACGGGGCCCACGCCATTGTGGCATCGTAGCGGGGGTCGCTACCCCCGCTCGGTAGACGTGTCAGAGCGGCCCCTCTACCATAGCAGGGCGGTAGAGGGATACCGATGCGGGGCATTTTTCTCTCTTAGCCACCCCTGAGAAGCGCTGCAGACTGCCTCAGATCGGGAGACAATGCTTTACGTACGTACGGGGGGGAGAGAGAGAGACCGGGGGGGGGGGGTGGGGGCAGGCCGCCAGGGACATCCGGACATGGAGGCTGTACCGCTGCCCACCGTGTATGTACATGCATGCTGTGCTGGTGCACGGTGTGTGGCCTACCAGTAGCTAAAACGGCAGCATGCAGGTGGGATTGGATTCTCCAGCACAACAGCACAGTGCGCGACCAATGGCCGGTATGACTGCCTACTGTATCGACCAGCTCCCTGACGCTGCTACTGACTGCTGAGAGATGCATGCAGCCTTGCCAGTGCGTGCTGTGGGTTGGTGGATGGATAGAGGAGAGAGAGACGATCGCTTCCTTTTGTTCTGTCGCTGCCTCCCACGCAGACAGCATGCATGCATCCGTCCGTCCACGGCCCATCCGTCGCTCGTAAGCCCTGCACACATTAGCCTGCCTGAAGACGAGAGAGACGACGGGCAACTCGGCAAGCGAGCAGAGCTACCATGCGTCCATGCCCCTCGGAAGCCGGAGCGCGCATGTAAATATTCCGTCTCGATCGACGCTGCTGCCGGGCGACAAGCCTGCTGCCGATTTCTTGGCCGTGTTTAGTTATAGCGAGAAAAAGTACTTTTTTTTATGCATGTTATGTGAGGAGGATAAATAGAAAAGGGAAAAAGAAATTTTTAGGAATACGTGTTCTGCGATGAGTAGGAAGTAAAAAGTATTTTGGAAACCTTCCGTAGAATGGCGCTGGAGCCGCGCTAGCTAGGCTTTATCCTGTCTCTCGGTAACGCCGTTGTTTGTTTCGCTTCCCCTCCGGATCCTTGCTGGATCGCCAGTTTGCTGTCGGCCCTTGGTCTTTTTATTACCGCTACAAGCCAAAGCCAAGCTTAATTATAGAGTTAGAGTAGAGCTCTACTCCTCCCGTCCCCTTGTTTGCGTAGCTTTTCTTTTCCACTCGAGAACGAGTCCCTACACGAGAGGGTGTGCTTCCAATGTTAGCGCAGTTCTCTCTCTTTTTTTTAACAACCTTCTCTGATTGAGCCTATAAATAAAATCTGGTGGTTCTGGTTGTAAAACACATCATCAATGGTGGATCTTCTTCCTCTCACGACTCTCACAATAAGCACAAGAACAAAGCAGACAAGAGTTCAAGACACAATATAAGTGGAGCTTATCTTTATTCACTATAACAATGAATCGAATAAAAATTTATCGATCATACTTTCTCATGTCTTAAACTGAACTGAAGGTGCATAACCATTTTGTACCACAATCATGTATTAATTTCATATTGCAACAACTTAACATTTGCTAATTTTAATGCTTATAACCATTTTGTACCACAATCATCTATTGCTTGGGCTATCATATTGTGGATTGCTTAGCAAATTGCCTACACCTACTGTTTTGAAAATTCAATACCCTCTCATATTAAGGTTGCGTTTTAAAAAAGTAACCGAAGATGATAAGCAAAATAATGAGATGGCTCTCCCGATAGCTATTAAAGGAAAGCCCCCTCCCACACTTGTTCCATTGTGCTTGCCCGCTCCGCCTCCTGCCCTCCTCTATCTCCCTCCCCTCACACCTTTGCTCCTATAAACCCCTAGAGCTCCTTCTAGGGCTGCTATTACAAAAGTCTGATTTTCAACCCATAACTATAAAACCGGACACTAAACATCTTACAATTATCCTAACCGTGCAAAATTGGCCCTTTGGGTGGTTTTGAAGGTGGTTTTGTATTTTCCAAAAAAAATAAAAAATAATTTTGTATTAAAAAATTTATAACTAATTTATTTTGAACTAGAAAAATTAGAATCTGGTGCAAATATTTTTCTAAAAACGTGACCTACATGTTGGTGCACCATTAGAAGTTATTTGCATATTATTTATTTTTATTATAATTATTTTTTAAAAAACAATAAGACACTAGTAATATAAGTATATAATACCCAAAAACATTAAATGGTGTGCCAATAGGTTGGTTACATTTTAAGAGAACTTTTAGCACTGATTTTATATTTTTTGGGTCCAAAATAAATTAGTTATGATTTTTTAAAGTTTAAATAATAATTCTGCTATTTTTAGAAAATCCAAAACCACCCTTAACACCGGCCAATTTTGCATGATTTGGATAGTTGGAGGGCCTTTAGTATTGGGTTTTGTAGTTTGAGGTTGAAAATCAGACTTTTGGAACAGTTGAAGGGTGAAAAATAGACTTTTCCCTAACATTGAACCCTTAACCCTAATCATGAATCCTAACGCCACCGGAGTGTCGTCGTCCCTGCAGGCTGCTAGTACATAACCTCAAACTAACCTCCAATCATAAACCCTAACGCCACCAGGGTGCCACCATCACGTAGGCTATTGCTATTGTTACTTCATCTCTCAGTTTTGTTTCTTCGTAAATCTGAAATAAGAGCCCTTCCATTTTAGACTAATTTGATATTAACCCTCTTCTATTGGAAAATCAAAGCCATCTTGGATTGAGATAGATAACCTATGAAGAGAAGAAACAAAACTTTGAGAGCAGTAAGCCAGTAACGTCGGCAGCCTCCGATTTTGGATGACGGGCGCCGCTCCGGTGCGAACGTGTCCCCTAAACGAGCACACCGCACACGTAAACACCTTTTTTTTTTCGTGTGCCTCCAACATAATTTTTCGTGTACACCCCCCCCCCCCCCAAAACACAATTTTTTTGTGTGCCTCACATGCACACAACTGTGATTGTTGTCCCAAGTACAAATTTTGGCTTGCCTCTGACACACATTTGCATGTGAAAGTATACTGAACGCAAATATTGATGCTCCATAACACACGCAAATACGAATGTGCACGGACCAACTGTAAATGTGAATCCCGTCAGCGCAACCTCTGAGATGCAGAAATTGCCGCGGGGGGGGGGGGGGGGGTACACACTAAACCTTGTAAAACTACCAGCAGAGTCCAAAGTTCGAAAACTACTTGCACCTATGTAACACACAAGTCCAAGCTTGAGAGTATCCAAACCTCAGTACACAGGAAACAAGAGCCGGCTAGTTTCCCAAGGGGAGTAAACTCCAGTTTGACTACAACATTGTGTTCCACAGAACAGGAACAGGATTGACACTTCATTTGCAGGAAACCGGGAAACTACAGGAGGATTTTTCACAAAAGGATGCTAGTTCTGTGTAAGAGTATACAACATCAGGCCATCCCATGCCTGATCAGTTCTTTGGTTGACTGATAAGATGGTTATCTGAGATGCGACTCACATAGCATACACAATCTCACCGCTGCTGTCAATATCAAGATCCGAGTCAGATTCGAGATCATCCATGTCGTCGTCCATGTCTAATCCATCAGCTAGTACATTTATACTGCGAGAACAAGCAGGTGGAATAGTAGCCTCTGTCAAAATCTGCATGATCTGATCCATGGTCTGCATTGGCTGATCAGGCTCCTCATATTGGTTGCTCATGCTATCATCATCCATCAGATCAGCAGGAAGGTTCTTCAGGAACCAACTATGGTTCCGTATTTCAGGGATTGTTATCCGCTGCATAGTTTATACAAAAAGAAATATCAAGGAACCGCACAAATATGGCTAAATTGGAAACAGCATATCTTCTGATTTATGAACCTATGATAGCAAAGATCAAAGCCTGGCTATAACTACAATATACAAGGATTTACCATGGCAGGGTCACCAACAAAAATTCTCGAAATTAGATGCCTGCACTCCGGAGATATGTTTACGTTATCTGGAATCGCATACTGAACATTCAAGATACGCTGCAACAAAATGCCACTGTTAGCTCATTAGTTAGCTAAAATGGGAAAATGTGTAAAGCGAAACATATAGAAACATGGAAGTAGCTGATCCAGTTTAGACATTTTGACATGTTATAGGACACCACCAGACGTGTGATACATGCACACGCACTCTTGTGTGCTAACTTGTATACAGAAACAAAACGTAGCTAAAGCATGACAAAACAAATTAAGATAACCTGAATTGTCTTGCGGAAGTTCTTAGGCTCTTCTGGGTCTTCAAAAGGATAAGCACCAACGACCATAACATAAAGGGTCACACCGCATGACCACACATCAGCGATCTGTTGTCCAAAAAAAACATCAGTAAGGAGAAGCTTTCCTCATATAGGAGGTAACTGCCGCTGCTAATGCACAAATCATAAGCGAAAGTTTCATACAAATAAGTGCGGACACACAACATACAACCACGCTATCACTAGTGCATGTTTATGGAGTTTCAGTGCACTGACATGAAGGTATACCCAACTCCCAAAAACACATTTCTCAATATAGAAAAGCTATTTATTACCATATGCAATACGGGTACAGCGACCCGGATACAGCGAAACGGCGATATGTGACTTAGAAAAAGAACACAGTGGTAATATATATAGAGTATCGAAGTATCGGATACGGATATGGATGGTTGGTGAAGTATCGGTGATTTAGTAGGAAGGTGATAACATAAGTACCTTGCCATCGTATTCTTTTTTCAATAGAACTTCAGGTGCGATATAAGCAGGTGTTCCAACAGTCGACTTTGGTTGCGAATGGAGAACAGATGACTGCAGAAAATGAAGAATGAATGGCATCATTCAGTAGAAAGAAACAATAAAAACCACAGGATATTGATCATCAATCATTCTATAAGAGTGTAAATATCAAGCTAAACAAGGACACTTTGATGTTCCTCAGTGCCACACACACAGACGTGCGATATAAGCAGGTGTTCCAACAGTCGACTTTGGTTGGGAATGAAGAACAGACGACTGCAGAAAATGAAGAATGCACGGCATTGTTCAATAGAAAGAACCAACAAAAACCACAGGATATCATGCTAAGCATTCTATGACAGTGTAAACATCAAGTTAAACAAGGAAACTTTGATGTTATTGCCCACACACACAAACATGCACGCACGCCCAGGCGCAGACAAGCACAACCACGCCCCGCGCACACCCACTCAGATGCTCTTTGAGAAAGGGATTGCAAACCATTACACAGACGTAGGTAACATAACACAGAAATATCAGATACCATAAGACATAAGAGTAGCTTGACATGAGGAACTACCTTGGAATAACCGAAGTCACATATCTTCAAGCGGGGAGCATCACTCCCGTCTAGCAGTGTGTTCTCCAGCTTCAGATCACGGTGACATACTTGCTTGAAAATAAGGATGAATAAAAGACAGCTGAGCCTAATGCATGAACGAGTAAACAGTAACAATAGGATGAAATATTTGCCAATAAAAATAACTGATACCATTGAATGGCAGTAGCTTACTCCTGATATAAGCTGTTGGAAGAAGTAGCGAGCCTGAAAACACATACAAATGCATTTGGTAGGATAAAGGAAGAGATGTATCAAGAAAGATGAGCCAAGTGGCAAGCACAAACCTCATCTTCACTGAATCGCACATTCTTACAGATTCTCTCAAAAAGCTCACCACCAGAGGCATATTCCATGACAATAGCAAGATGGGTCGGGGTTAAAATCACCTAGGCATACATAAGAAATAGATTTCAGAAACGTTTAATGATACAAGGCCAAGGAAAAAACAGCATCACAATCCTGACTCACCTCTTTAAACCTAATAATGTTAGGGTGCTTCAGCGATCTATGGTTAATTATCTCGCGCTGCACATTTTCATCTATCTGCACAAATCATATATATATTTATAAACAAAACAACTGAGTACAGTGATAATTGATTACCTAGCATTTATGAGAGAACAAGAAAATGCACAAAAGAAAATAGATTAAGGAACACGCTCGTGTTTGCATAAACCATGCACATTATAACTATTTAAAACAAATCACTAAATGAATGGGAGGGAGGTAATTCCATAAAATTAGGCCTAAGTCTGGACACTGATAGTGATCATAAATAATATTGAACCTCTAATACGAAGCGAAGTTGGTCTCTCAGGGGTAGAAGCCAAAAGCAAAGGAAATTAACTCAGTCTGTTCAATTATCCTTAGTTTCGCAATTTCAATAAATTATTGATTTTGTTTTTATCAAGAACAAAAAAAACACAGCTGGCCACAGCAAGAGTAAAGCAATGGTATAATTTTTTATTTTTTTTGCATAAGTACCTCCAGTTAGATATATCTATACCTATTTCTAAAGCAAGCAATGATTCTGCCCACTTTTGGTCCGTCGTGGGACCCACGTGTCAGACATACCCTCCTCTCGACGTTCGGTTCGACTCCGCTACTTTCTTGCACGAAAGACCAACGGCCTCGCCGCCGTTCGCGCCGGCCTCCTTCCTGCGGTCCAGGTCCTGCCTCCTTTTCTCCGCCTGCGGGGCAGCAACCTCCGCTTTCTTCCTGTTCCTTTCTCTCTTTCCGTCCGCGTCACCGCGACCACCGCCGCCCGCTCTAACAAATCGATTTGGTCAAATCGAAGGTGGACACCGGCGCAGGCACGGCAAGAACACAAATCCATGGGGGACACAGAGGAAGGGCCAGGGTCACGCCCGCCGAGGCATGGGGACGGGCGAGGACGGCCGCCAGAGGTCGCGAAGGAGGAGCGACTTGGGCGGCCGTGGTCCCAGAATCCCACGACTCAGTGGTGTGGACCTCTGCGCTGGTGAAGGAGGGGGCAACACCACCAGCGCTCACGGTCGCCATGGTGCACGGAGCAGAGCATGGTAAGCGCAGCAGATGGTCGACCAAGCAAGTGGAGGTGCGGTGGGACGGCTGCCCGGCTGGTGTGGTGCCCCTGCGGCTCCAACCTGGCGGCGGCCTCGTCGAGGCCCTTCCGCAGCATCGCTTCCAGCAGGACCTCGGCTAGCGAAAGGAGAAAGAGAGAACGGAGGAGCTGCCCCTCTGCTGGAGCTGCAATGGCCGCCTACAACCGCCGCTGCTGCCCATCGATTTGACGGAGCTGCGCTCGCACCGAGCTTGATGAGTCCCGGCTCCCATCGCAGCTACGAATCCCTTTGGGCTACAACTACAACAGAGAGGGCTGGGCTACAGCAGAGAGAGGACAACAGCAATGTGAGATGCAGAGCAATGCGATGCGAAATTGGTGATACGAACAGAGGATAAAGGGATCCGGTGATTTTGCTTGAGTTCATGAACCATGGGACCCACACGTAATGCGGTGATTTTGCAGTTCATGCACCATCAGACCTACGTGTACGAAAAGGGAACCATGCACTGCGTAAGCTAATTAATCCACTGATATTCATTTTCTATGGGACTATAAAAGACTATTATGCATGTCGCCACCTAATAATGATCCAGAAAAGATATTTAATCACAGCATATAATCCATATTTAACCAAAGTTAAATTTGAAAATAGTTGGACCTACCCGTAGCAACGCACGGGCATATGTGCTAGTTATATATACATGGATAAAACGTGGCCATTCAGTAAAGAGCTTACACGTTTCAATGTAATTGCATGCCTGGGTGCAACTGAATGCAATGAAACTATTTATGCAGTTCACTTCATGGTGTATAAAAAGAATTCCACTTCGTCATCAATCTTGCTACGCAATCAAATTGTGTCAGCTCTTGTGCGGTGTAACAAGACGGCAACTCCCTCAATAAGTCAATATTAGCTAACAGAAACAGTATTCGCTTGTGAAACCGGCACACTGTATATGGCAGAAATGCTTATAATTTTGCAAAGTATTACACATGAAATGTAGTTTTGTCAATTTTTATAGTTTTCTGGGAGCGGTTTTGTGAAGTTTACACTATATTTTGTTGGGCCATGTTCATATAATATTTGCATTTCTTTTAATAAGACATACACTCATGTGCATCTAATTGTAGTAGTTAGCTGTATTATAGAGTTATGGAGCATTATTACCATATGGATGAATATATATAGGATCAATGGATCATGCCTAATGGCTAACATCAAGGACTAAGAGGAAAATCCAGTATAAGGACACAGCCAGTACAGAAGTATAGTCCCAAATTCACAAGTCTGTTACCTGTGTTATTTTTAATCATTCTCTGAAAACAAGAAACATTTTAATTTTTTTCTTATGCAACAGCAGAATGGGGAATCATTTTTCAATTATGCCAATAGTACTAATCATATACCACACCATATATTTACCAAATTCAAATTAATAAATCCAACTAGATATAGTGAGACTAAATAACCTGCGACATCATAGTGGTGGAGCCATGGGGATGTGGTGCTCGCGACCTGCGTTCGATCCCCATGACCTTAAATACCACTTTCCAAGGAAAAACAAAAGCATCACCCATAACCAACTGACCACATTCCTCAATTAACTCAATAAAGAATCAAACAATCTAGAAATTTGCTTTGAGTGCTTGCTGATATTGTATTTGATGCTGTTAACCAGTAAGTCCAAGCTCACAACCACCTGCTACTTGAGAGTCGTCAAAATTATGAAGTTCACTTAAGCAGGCATGGTGATTAAATTGTTATTCCGATTCAATTATTAAGCAAGCACTAAATCAGTATAAGTTTGCTTATTTGGTGAATTAATTAACAAATGCTTGATTAGCCCCAAGACAGCACAACCAAACGAAACAAAACTGCATAATTCAAGTATACTCACCGTATCAGATGGACCAAAGAGCAAAAAGACTACAGCCAATATTCACGGGAGCAACAGCCAACAAATAATAATAGGACAAAATATCCTTCGGCTGAAAGATACGAACCCCCTCCGCAACCCCCTCCTCCCCCTCCCCTAACAGGATTCACCACTAATTGCGAGAATCCCAAATCGAATACTCCTTCCAAGTGCACACGCACCAACGGAACCAACGAACGTGCGGTCGAATCGACGACTGATTAATCAACCACAACCAGCGCTGAATTGAAACCAACAGGGGAGGGAGAACGGGATCAGCGCGTTACCTTCTCGCCGCGCTCGATGTACTTGACGGCGACGAGCTCACTGGTGCGGCGGTCGCGCATGAGGCGGGCAACGCCGAAGTTGCCGGAGCCGATGTCGCGCACGAGCTCGTACCGGTCGCTGTCGTGCATGATTGGCATGTCCATGCCCGGCCCCACCGTCAGCGCGGCCCGATCCGGCGCCGGCGCTGCCATGGCCTGAGACAGCGATCAACGGAGGCTAGGGTTTGTAGGGTTCCGTGCCCCCGAGGTCCCGGGCGCAGGATCCCTGCTCCTTCCCCTCGCTCTCGTTCCCTCCCTCGCTCAGGCCACTCCCACAGTCCTCTTCTCAAATCGGGCAAGACGGCTCGTGCTCTCTCTCTCTCTATCTCCGACGAGTTGGTGATGTCACTGACCGACCAGGAGAGAGAAAGGCAAGCCTTTCGTGGCTTGAGTGCTGCTGCCTCTGCCTGGTGGAAGTGGTTTTTTTTATTGGATCTGTGTGACTGTGTCATAAAAGGAAATGCAAGAAGAGCTTTCATTTGTGGAAACCATTTTGGGAGCCTGTGAATAACTAATCCAGAGATTAAAACCCCCCCGACAAAAATAACATGGCAATTAAAATAATATCTACATGCATTATCCATCCGGAAAAATATGGGATCTAGAGGGATTGAAGTTTCTAAATTAGACCTAAACCGATGCACAAAAAATCATCTAAAAATATGGATGGATAGAATACGTAAACTTCTATCATGCCAAGTTCAAGTTGAACAAAAATTTATGCAACAAAAAATATAAGAAAAGAGAAATCAACATTTGAATATGCAAGTTGTCGGTGCAACTATTCATGTTTGATCCACAGCTCACAACTATTCAAATGATGATTTCATTTATATATATCTCTTTGCATAATCTTTTGTTCAACTTCAAACTTTGTATGACGATAGATGTTTTCATGCTCTATTTATATTTTCGGATAGATGTTAGATGCAACGGTTTAGGTGCTACCATGTTTGGTAACACGATTACACTTGATGCATTCTCAGATAATTGCATTTCTTTGAGAAGGTTAGGATGCCTATCCGTTTTTTTTAAAAAAAAGGTGTCGTTGAGAAACTTAGATTAGTTTCGAATGAGGTATTAAATATAAAGTTAGAAATTGCAATTAGAACAAATATTTTGTGCAACTATGTGAAATTAATTGTCCGTTGCATTGTTCATATTGAATCGGTGGTATAACCAGTTAAACATGAGATATATTGTCTCTATGCACTAGGTTACAAAAGAGACATGTTACTTTATTATTTATATCGACTCCGTGATAAAGCTTATTATATATAGTGCCATGAGTCGAGAGGCCACATTGAGTAGGTGACAGAGGAGTACTATCTTGATGTTTCCTATTTTGTTATTCAAATTAGATTAGAACCATCAGATTGATGACACATGGAGCACATACTTAGTAGGCGTCATAAGTAGGATCTAAGTTATATTTATTTTGGGTCATTGGGTCGACCAAAAACTTGATAAAATAAATTAGGATGGCCCATTGTGCCTAATTAATTTAGGAGTAGAATTGAACTAGAATGACATGTCATCGTAATTTATTTAGTAGTCATAGAAAGAACCATTGGGTACCTGCTTGTATTTCTAGTTATATGACATACTCCCTCCGTTCCTAAATAAGTGACATTTTAGGTGTTCGTGCTGCGAGTTTGACTAGATTTGTAGAAAATATGTGCAACATCTAAAATCTTCAAATATTTTTTTATAAAAAACTAGATAGTAATATCCGTCTAATGATATTTATATTATACCATAAATTTTAATATAGTTTTATATATAATTGGTTGAAGAGTTGATAAGTGAGGAAGATAATTATTTATGGACGGAGGGAGTAGGAGCTTCCTACTTGTATGCTGCTTTTTGTGTTGCCGAGTTTTGGTGGTGGTTCCTAAGGTTAGCTTGTTTTCGGATATAAACCATTTAATCCAAATGTAAATTCCATGTAATATGTGATGAAAGGGTTTACAGTTTATTGGGTAGAGCACCTAGGTGCATCCAGCAAGCCTGCGTTTGAATCCCTAGCGAATTAACAACTAGAATAAAAGAAAGTTTCAAAAATAGGTTGGGGTTTCCCTACTAATGTTTCTGTAAAAATTCCAGCCAATCTTAATGATGTATAAATAGTGAACTGTGGTAGAAATTAGTAATCGATTAAAGGAAATTTGATGAGTGCCTAGCACCTGGAGTGGCCTCCTATTGTTAGTAACTAAAGTCTAAAACTAGTGTATATGTTTTTTGCCATACACGAGATCACAAGGTTCTTTATTGGCTTAGGTAGATAGATGTGGCATATTTTAAAAAGCATTAGCATATTTGTATTACAACACCCTTGCATCACTTTTTTTTTAATGTAAGTTAAAAGATAAAACCAAATAAAATCAGCTAATAATGCATGCAAAGCACACATATGCCAGCATAAGAAAAATATAAAATTATGTTTTATGAATAGTATATAATGTTAAAGTTGCTTTATAATGGGAGATCTTGTATTGCGTATTTTGATATTCCACAAGACTAGTTCTGATTATCGAACAAATGAACAATAGGGTTTTTTCATAGTCACGGTGTATCGAAAGGATACATAATTAAGCCAGTAAAAGGAATATATGCATGCGAATGACAAGTTGCTTTTTTTATATACTGATGACAAGTTGCTTTTAAAATCGAATAATGCTATCAATGGCTTGTTACTTTTTTTTACCACATTAAGCCACTTCTAACTATTTTAGCACCTCATATATAAATACAGTTACAAATAAACTAAATGCTTTACTTTCAGAATTACCATGTGTTGAAAACTAGCCATTTTCCTCTTTATTTTATTTTGGCTACACATTATAAGAGCATCTCCAGCAGTCTGGCCAAATCTGACCCTCTATATCTTTATTTAGCTATCCACTCCAAAAGATTCCCTCTCCATATTACTCGTCGCTCCAGCAAACTAGCAATCTCACCCTCCAAATCTCATCGGCGTACATTTTATTGTTATCATTCGATTTAACATGAATTAAAATGTTTTTGACTCATTTTTTGAAATTAAATTGGCACCCTAAAGTTCAAATAACAAACCCAAAAAGTCTTAACTTTGGATAATTTTAATTTAAAATCTATTAGACATTTTGAGTTGATCCTAGTTAAAATGGGTTTTTTATTGTCTGAATCTACATGAAAAATGGCATGATTTTTGAAGCTCATATAGTGACTTTTTTGAATTTACGGAAGTGTAGAAAGAGAACGCACGCTTGGATGAACGTATCACGCATGAAGAGTGGGACTTGCATGTCAGACTCACAGCGTGTGTGATGGCCAGGCGTCTGCAGTGGCCAAATTTGGGTGCCCGATCTAGCACAATAGCCAGTCAACAGGGATGGTGATTCTTTTGCCTACTCTGCTTGAGGCCAGGTTTTGGACGGGAAAATAGGTAAAAGTAGCGATGGCGTGCTGGATGGCGCATCTGCTGGAGATGCTCTAAGTTGTGTTTGTGCAAAATTGAAATTCCAACTCTGCCACGAAATTGAAATTCTCGAGCTGTGGGCCGAAGCCTTTCCCAGCCCAATTTAGTGTACTACTAAGCTCGGCCCATCACATGCCCACAAACAATGCGGCCCATTTGTCTCGCCACTTAAATTTGGCAACGGCGTTTGAATTTCACACCACACCACACCAGCAATCTAAAAGAATTTTCTAAAAAGAAAAACCCAGGAATGGGGAAGCAAAGCTACGAAATGCGGTAAAGGATTGGGGTTAGGCCATGTTGACGCCTCATACTCTCACTAAACGGCTATAAGTGGAATTACGCCTTATATTTCCTTTGTCCTTTTTATCAACACATACCTACTTTCCAAAGAGGAAAAAGGAAAAAAAAAACTTCAGTCGCTGTCTTATCTTTGCAATCAAAGATACGTAGTTTTTTCATCTTTGCTTCTTCTACATCAAATTCACATACGCAAAAAGATGTCAGAAATGGAACACACGCGCAAATTCACTTTTTACAGATTCGACAGATTTAACTATTTTTATCGCTCATGTTCTCTTCGAGATTCCCGCTCACACATTCAGGGAAACAGAGCGAGAAACACAGGCTCTTCTTCCTCCTCCTTTTCCATGTCCTTTCCGAGGGACCCAAGTTTCTTGTTTCTTCGAATCTGTTATCTGTATCAGAGTCAGCACCACCAGCAAAGGCTGGCCGAATTCGGTTCCGGCTGCCTGATTGGTCGACCGCTAGCTGTCCCTGCGTCCAGCAACAACAAAAGACCGGCCGGAGCAGACTCGAGAGCACCGAATATCCCACTGCCCACATCGAGCGGCGACCATGCGTTTTCCTTCTCGATCAGCACCAGCTGACCAATGACAAATTGGCAACTAACCCACGCGCTCAATTAACTAGCTTATCACCATCGTCGCGTCGGCCATAGCCACAGCCACAGCCACAGCCCAGCCCAGCCGAGCGCGCACACCTCACCCCGCACCCATCCATCTTACAGCGGAGGAAAGGACGGGCCCCCGATGCAGATGCTGCAAGCAACCGCAAGAATATTCGCACGCTGAAAGCGCCTTGCGAACCAAGCGATGCTAGCGAGCTGATCAGAATCAGAATAATCCCCCTGATATTTTTATTTCTCTTCTTTTCCATGTGCCAGTTGATGCGGCCGAACCGAACCGAACCCCTCCAAAATCTGCTGTTCAAATAAGGCAGCGAGCCGGCCGGCAACGTGCTTCTGAATGCGTCGGGTTATACTAAGCTTCGGATAAGCATTGGGAAGACAGAGATAGAGTTGTTAACGATTGTTTGACTCCAACTACGCGAGAAGAGGTAAAGAGTGCTGGACGGGGCATGCACGAGACAACTACATGCAACTTACCGGAGATCTACGGGTATCCGACTCGACGTGAAAGGCCGAGCACGCATGCAACAGACCTGCAGGGCAGGAGAAGCAAACCTGCCTCGAGAAAAGAACGGTGCAAATTTTAGCTACTTCTATGTATGGATGCTGATCGAAAAAGGTTTATGGTGGTGTCATTTAGCTAAGGTACTTGATTCCCTATGGTTCATGGTTCAGGGAATCCTACTGAACTTTATCACATGGTTATAGGCTTCATTGAAGCTCAATCTTCAGAGACGCGGAAAAGGACGCATGGTACAACAAAGCGGCAAGTGACAATCCAAAACATGACTATATGTTTCATTAAAGCTACGCTCAAACTTCAGAGACGCCGAAAAAGACGTATGATTCACCAAAACAGCAAGTATTCACAATCCAAAACATGACTATAGTCTATAGGCTTCAATGAAGCTACTGAAGCTCAATCTTCAAATAAAAAAAGATGATAATAACTTAGAAATCAACAGACAACAGTGTTCGAATCTCGCATATGTATATAATTCTCAGGGCGAAAATTTGGGATCTGCCCGGAAACTAAAGTCAAGAAGCCTCATGAAAACTGGTATCAGCTTTTCATGTACATGACAACAAACCCAACTCATGATCAGTTCATCTCTTGGGCGCTCAACACCCAATCTCCCTGTATGCATGGATCTGCACTACAGCCTCTCCCTGACTGATGAATCTGTTATTGCCACGGATGCTGCAAAGCCGCGATGCTATCTCTACACTCTCAAGTCTCAACCGATCTTTCGCAAACGCAACCTTACAATCATCTCCGGCTATAGCCTTCATCAGACTTGTCATCTTCGTCACTGCTGCTGCTGTCGCCGCCAACGGTCGCTGCGGAGACGGCCACCCCTGATCCAGAGAACTGAAGGGGACCCTGAGGAGACCCTGACTGTGAGCTGCTTTGATCCTGAGCAACCCAGAGGCCACCCACCAGCATGATCGACTGGTTCACTGGAGCCACGCCGGGTGATCTTCTGTTGTGCAGCCGGTACTTCTGAATATGATCATGACATGATCAAATTAGTTTCCAAACAAGATATATAGCTATAAATAGACAAGTAAATAAGTAATAGGTGTTGGGATCTCATAGGTGTTATATACTTAGATGTCTGGACAAATTAAGTGGATAATTGCTCACCTGCAGATGGCTTTTTACTTCATCGTTTGTGAGCCCGTCCACTTGCATCACCTCCCTGATCTGCTTCGGAGTAGCAACTGCGATCACGATGCAACAATTCTGTAAGGCTCCAATATCCATTGCACTTTTATAGCTACCAGTGTTAATTTTAATTTTGGGAACAAAAGGTGAATTGATAGGTTGCTTATCTTACCTTGTGGACCACCGAGTTGATGCAAGGCAGCAACAAATTGTCGGTGAAGCTCCGGCGACCAACACCGCCTCGCCTTCCTCGCCTGCTGCTGCTGCTGCTGCTGCTGAGTCTGAGTCTGAGCGTGCAAGTTGAGACCAGGACCAGATGGTGATATGGAGCCAGAAAATATTGCGGGGACGTTCTGCCGGTGCTCATCAACGGCCGGGACCGGAGGCGGTGATGTCTTTGCGGCAGGCGGCAGCAACGACAGACCAGGCAGGCTGACAGTACCGGCAGCGTTGTCATCCCTTGTGAAGGACGGCGGCGGCACCACCGGAACAGCCCGTATCGGTGTGGGGGCACTGAGCAACTTGGGCTCCGGCGAGGTCATCTGACTCCGTTGCTTTTTCTCGAACTGTAAACATGTATAAATGTCTATTTCAATAAAAATCGAAAACCTCTCAATCCTAACAAGTAGGAACACAAACCAAGTTGGAGCATTCGATGACAGAACAGAAGGAATCGAAACAAAACAGCGAGGTGATGATTTTTTTACCTCTGATTTGGCGTCGGAGTCCACCCAGAGCTGCGCGGTGCTCATCCATTTTCTCTTGTCGCCGTCGTCCGGCCTCAACTCCAGATCCCCGCCTTTCTTCGCGGCCTCCTCCTTCAACTCCTCGATCACTGCACCGCACACGCACGCCGCGTCAGCTAACCGCGACCCGTAGAACGAAGAAATAACAGAAAGGGAAAAAAGGGAAAGAAAAACGATGCAACGCAACGGCAAAGAGGTACTCACCGTCGGCGAGGAGGCGGACGCAGAGCGGGAGCTCGCGCTTGAACACCTCGATCTTGCGGCGCTCCTCCTCGAGGCTCCTGATGCAGGCCTCGATCCCCGACGGCGCGCCCTTCGTCGCGGCCGCCGCCGCAATCCCGCCGGCGCTTCGCGCGGCGAAGAGCCTCAGGTCCAGCCCCAGATCCAGGCCCATCCCGATCTCCGCCACGTCGAGCCCCATGCACGCACCGCCACCGAGAATCTTCGCAGCGGAATCAGCGAACCGGAAGCCGAGACGAACACGAACAGAACAAGGAGGAAGAAGAAGAAGAAAGAGGAGAAGGCGGTGGGTGGGTAGGCGACTGGAGGGGAGGAGGATCTGGATTCCGGAGGTGCGGCCGCCCGGGGCAGCATATATAGACGGGCGGCGGCGGGGGCGAATGGAATCTGCGAGCTGGACCGCACAGGATGGGAGGAGGGAGAGGGAGAGAGAGAGAGACCACGCGGCGCGGCGCCTGGGGTGGGTGGGCGCGCTGCGTTGCCGATTCCTCACGTCGCGTCCAGCCAGCGCGAGAAGCTCGCGGCCAGACGTCTCTCACACACTTCCTCGGTGAATCATCATCCCATCCCCCCTTGCGGCCTCGAGTTACCGCTTCTCACGGTCGTCGCTTCCCCACGTGGCCCCTCGGGTTTCCCCCCATTTCACACCCAGGCGCCCCGGATTCTTGCGATGACACCCCTGTCCGTCCCTCCGAGACTTACGCTGCGATCCTTTCCGGTGGTTTCTCTCTCTCTCTCTTAAAAGCTTTGCGTTTTCGTTTCGTGCAAGTAATAAACGGGCGTGGTTAATAAAGTGTGAGTATATCGCCACGGTCATAAAAAGCTTGCGTGCCAAGGTGAGAGAGAGATCCTGCGTGGATGGCGAATGCTTTTTTTAGACGGGAATCATTCGACGGTGATTCTTGGCTGGTCCCACGCCCGTTGTTCCCTGGTCTCGCGGGCGGTTCGGGCGGCGCCGTGGCGGATCGTCGCGTCTCGGAAGGGTTTGTGTGGAATGGATGAGAGGGCAATTGGATTCTTTGGCTGGCGGTATGCAATGCAGGGCCACACGAGCAAGCAACGCTCCGGAGTAGTGGGCCTGCCATTTGTTTTCTCTGCCTGTCGCCAAGTCGGCGATACAAAGCCGTACGCTCCGGATGGTTCCTCCCCATGTGGCTTGATATGGAGATCTTTTTTTTTTTGGACGAGAATACGGAGATATTTTTTCGCTTGGAAATGTAATAAATAACTCTTAAACAGCTGTTAATTCGATGAGGCCACGGGACACGTCAGCATGTCGCGCCTCACAGGAGGGATCTCTTCGCGTATCCCAGACGCGCGCAACCGGCCGGCCAACCAATGCGACACGGCACGGCCGTGACCTGCCTTTCCCGGCGATGAGAGAGGGAGGATCGCAAGTGGACGCTTCTGGATATGGATTGGCCAGAGGCAGAGATACTCCTGCTGCTCCTCTCCCCTCTGTGGGCGGGCAGCGGAGCAACGTGGACCGTCCGCTCCCCTACCGCGGGGCCCGCACCCACGCGTACGCTGTCGGGGTCGCCCCGACGTGCGCGGTGACGCGGCTCACACCCCCCCACTCCTCGGCTGTGTTTGGTTGATGAAGGGAAAATATCTTTTGTTTCTGGGATGCGTGTTATGTGAGGGGGATGAATAGGAAAGGTGAAAAAGGAATTTTTAGGGATGCGTGTTCTGTGAGGGGAATGAATAGGAAGTGCAAAAGATCTTTTGCATCTAAACACAACCCTCAAGTCGTCGTGCGCGGGATCGGCTCGCCGCATCTGGGAGTACAAGGAGCAGTAGCAGTAGCGACGTAGCGTACGGCCTCTGCCCGCCCGCCGAGTCGCCGCGCGACACGTCTGCACGCGCGCCGGCGCCGCACCTTATCTCCTTCTCCGATTCGGCCCGTTTCTTTTCTGGAAAAATGCCATCCCTCCGTTTCGGTTTCGTTTCACAGCTTTGCATGCGGAATCTGCACTATTCGTTCGTTTCTGGATCAATTTGTTTGGGGGAGGGAGATGCTGTGGACTTTTGCACCCTGAATCAATGGTTTGCTTTACTACTTTTCTTTTTACTCCAGTCCCGTGGATAGACCCAACTCTTCTTCTTTTGTAACTGGGATGTACTGTTTGTGATAATAAAGAACATTAACCCACAGCTAGGCTGCTTTTGGGACATATGACATATCCCATGAAAAACTATTTTTATTTGTAAACCCCCTTCCCCAAAGAAAATTTTGAGAGCGAAAAAATTAGTAGGAGAATAGGGAACATTGGATTTGAGTTTTAGACTATGCTTAAATGCTCTCGGTTTTCTGAATTTATTCCTGAATCAAGTTGTGCATTACTTTTATGGCAGACAGCCGGCGACGCGTTCGGTGACAGCAAGGCACTCCGTCAATTTTAAGATCTGCAGTAGATTGTTGCTCGTCTAAAATAGGTGCCACGTGCGTACGTCCATGCATATGGAGTTACGGATGAATGCACGTAGTTGTATACTTGTATGTGGGCATATGTATAGTGCATTGTTCGAAAAAATATAGCTACACGAAAATTTCAAGTCCGACAAAAGTAATCACGTCATGCAGTATTATTGATGGCTTGAGGATGGCTAGCGTTCATATTAAACTTGGAAGGACATGAAATTTTTCGTTCGTTTGTGTAACCTTGCTAATCACTTATGTATTTTATGGAAAAATACAGTTATAACCACCATCATGCTTTTACCCATAATTTGCCAACAAAAACAATCTACATATCTTTTACTATTACGTCCATATAAACATCGTTAATCAAAGCTACTCTATATAGTAGACACCTTTGATATTCAAAATGACATATCTTTTTTAATAACAAAATGCCATATATCTACAACCACATAAAGTATGTATTATTAGGAGACTAATCGCATCTCAATCCACTCCACTGTGTATATAATCTTCTAGCACTTTACCAAGAAGACAGAATCATGGGCTGCCCAAGGATAGATGTCGATGTCACTCTCCCTTGAGACCTCGAGAGAAGATGGGAACAAACACAAGAATCCATTGTACCTGCCCTCTCTTATCCAAACCGTAGAATGTGGATTGCTTGCTATCTCCAACTGGTTGGACGAAAGGTACGGTCGGGCGTGTCACATTGAGTTGTGTCCAATTGAAAGCGTCCGTGGACGTTGCGTGCAGATCGGTTGTTCCTAGTAGTTTGTATGCTCGAACTAATTTTGACATTTTTTACCGCGGTAATCAGTATATATACTTCAGTATAGTTATGCTCCAGAAAACAGAAAAAAGGATTAAGGAGCAGTATGTTTGTGATTAAGCAATTTATTACGTGCCCTATCGTCTAGATTTAGTTCTTACGTGCCCTGATAGTATAATAGGACCTTAAAGTTTCACAGGAAAAAACTACAGCTCTTACGGTACATATTTCTTCTCGCACTCTGTCTGGGTGTTGTAGTTAAACAGGCTATCAAGACATAGTTCTTTACCTCAATACCTGCAAATTTCATGCTAGAGTATAGAACTTCATCCAGAAGCTGATCACAAAGGAGATGCTTCGGAAAACAATTGTTTATCAAGAATTGATTTCCAGTGCTGGCCTCCGACCATGTGAAATGAGAATCCAGAGGGAACCTATCTGCCGCATCTTGACAACGCTAGGTTGGGTTCTGAAGCAAAACAAAAGGCGCGCACTTTGGACGTGCAGGCTGAGGAATCTCTTGCTTTTGAGCCACCATGTACTGATGCGCCCAAAAGAAGGAAAGCCAGATGATAAGACAAAGGGATGCCCCCCAGAAATGCAGAATGCGGACTGCTACGGACTCTGGCCAAAGTGAGCATTATTAGTGCTGAATTGGATTCCTTGATTGAAGTGTCTCTCCAATTTGTGTGAGTTGAGTGGCATTTGATGCCTTTTCTGTGATTGCAACCTGGCTAGACGCCTACTCCTGATTGTGCAGATGTTTTTTTTCCCCTTAAATTTCTTGGTCTCTCCAATTTTGGGAAGTTTTTTTCTCACCGATGAATATTTGAGAACTAGGGCCACATTAGTAAGCACGGACGACCAGTGACACAATGCCACGTCATTAGGTAGTACTAGGCTGGAGAAATATGAATCCAAACGATGTCTGGAAATCCCTCACCACAATTCAGAGAGGGAAGGGTCCAGGTCGATGGAGGAAGACAGGAAGTCAAGAACTCATGGAGGTCGCAAAGGAGAAGTCGCATTCCTATCCTGGCCGTACCTACTAAAAACCGGCACTGACCTAAAACGGCCCATGGCTACCTCGAGGAGCCAAGAGAATCTACTAGAACAACATGCCAACATGGCCCTTCTTAATCCTCTTCCTCTACGTGTTCAACGACGGCTTGGCCCCGGCCAAGCGTCCACACACGTATCCAGGTGTGTCCGAGCTAGCGAGAGAGATGCAGGGACGCCGATCGATCTCGAACCATTTTTTAGTGAAGTAGCTGCGTCTGGTTTGGGTTGGGACGGCGTGATTGGCTCGGATGCAGGAGGACGTCTGACCTGGAGGCAGGAGCCAAGTTTCCATCGTGTGGCTCTTTGTTAGCAACTTGGCGTTATGTTATCACGAACATTCAGAATCTTGCGAACATATCCACAAGATTCGCCAGCTAACAATGGAGGAGGATAGGCGAGACCAGATAACATATAGAAAGTCCGGCCCCTTGACGTAGTTGGAATATAGAGTATGTTTGTACACTCACATTGCTCTTGAACTCTTGATCTAAGTTGATGTGTTATTATACAACTAGGAATAGGAGCGTAGTAGTTGAGATCTCATGGCTATAAAAAAGGGTACGTAGATGTTGTTACTACAACAAAATTGCAGCTTCGTTTTTCTTCTGATCTACTCAAGTTTCCGCAGTGATTAGTTTTTTTCTTTGGAAATATTACAGTATTCACGCTAAATATCTAGCTCACACCATTTCCCAATCACGCATAAAAGAGAAGTGTGGCCAGGATATTTCTTCACATGGAGTGATGGAGAACAGAGACCTAGTAGGAAGCTAGTACAGAGCCTCTAGCCCTGTACTGCACTTGGATGAGGACCGATAGAAGTGGCGATAAAAAGGGTTGCTTGGCCAGTTGCAAATTTCCAGTTCTTCAACTCTTTTTATTATTTATTACACAAAAAAGTGTTTGACTTTTTGCAGAGGGCGTTGAAGCAAGCGGAGGAAACGCCATCAAGTCTCCACGGCGCACACCAGCACATCGAGCTGCGCTTTATCCTTATCTTTCTGCCTAAAGATGTTAGCTTTGACCTCTCCTCCTTCCTGTGATCCTGTCTGGTCCATGATATTTCTGAGTTCTGACTCCCTTTTGCAGTAGTTTGTTGTTGGTCCATTGCCACATCGTGAAAAAGGTCATGTAAACCACACTGTCCCATGTGCAATTCAGAGATAAAAAATTGAGCACCACCAT
The DNA here is from genome assembly GCA_015342445.1 of Digitaria exilis. NCBI lineage: Eukaryota > Viridiplantae > Streptophyta > Magnoliopsida > Poales > Poaceae > Digitaria > Digitaria exilis. The sequence continues at coordinate 769,039 of JACEFO010001754.1, read as the reverse complement.
ACTCGTATTGTATGGGTGGCGTGGATTTTACCTTATCGAAATAACAGTTGCTTGAATTTTGCAGCATATGAAGAATGAAGTCATATGGCTCGTTCTTGTCAAAGATGGGAGTACAACTCGTTTTTGGGAAGACACCTGGGTAGGTGGTGTGCCCTTCAAGTTTAGATATCCCAACCTGTATAATGTGGTTCGTGACCCACATGCTACGGTTGCTAAGGTTTTGGCTACCCAGCCGCTCAATGTCTCCTTTAGAAGAGCTCTGGTGGATCATAAACTAGTTGAATGGCATAACTTGGTAGCACAGATAGCTAATGTCGTCTTGGTGGATAGTTCGGATACCTTTATTTGGAATCTAACACGGTCTGGTACTTTTACTATTCGATCCCTGTATCTGCACCTTCTGAATTTTCATCCACCATTTAGACATAAGTTTATCTGGAAGATACGCATTCCTCTGAAAATAAAAATTTTTCTTTGGCTCCTTAAGAGAGGAGTTATCTTAACTAAAGACAACCTTACACAGAAAAATTGAAAAGGAAGTAAAAAGTGTGTTGGGTGTAATCTTGATGAAACAATCCAACACCTCTTCCTTGACTGCCATTTTGCGAGAATGGTTTGGAGGATTGTGTCTATTGCTACCGGATTGTCTCCGCCTAGATCCATTGGCCATTTGTTTGGAAATTGGCTGGCTAATCAGATGGTTAAGATTAGGAACTTAATCTGGGTGGGAGTTTCTGCATTATGCTGGGCCATTTGGAACTGCCGCAATGATATTGTTTTTGATAAAATCAGAATTAATTCTATTATGCAGGTAATTTTTAGGGGAGCGTATTGGATGCGCTTCTGGGCACAGCTGCAGCGTAACGACCAAAACAAAGACACACTCTCCGCCTTTAGTAGGAAGCTTGAAGTTATTGCTTTGGAGCAGGTCAAAGGAGGGTGGCAACATAATTTGCGTTTTCTTTAGTTATGTTGTTGAACTTTGGTGTTTACATTCAGTTTGAGAACTCGTGTAATAATTGGGATGTGTACGTCTATGGACGTAGAGGCCGGATGTTTATCCTTTATTAAAAAAATATGGACTTCAAGCATATTTGAACTTTGAAGTCTGTTCTGAATCCAAGTAGCAATAACTGAACAAGTTTGACGACAGCCAGATATCCTCATCTTCGTTTGGACCCAAAAGAAAGCTCAGTGGAGCAGACTGAGAGAATCTGAAACATTTGAGGCCGTCCTCCACCGAATTTTACCAGAAGCAAACGATGGGGGCGAATCCGGAGGCCATCTGGGCGACAGGGACGGGGGCACGGGCCACACGGCACTCGCCACCAATCTTTGGCGATCTCTCACCAGATCTTTCTTTCTTTCCGTCCTGCAAATATGATTCACGCCCAGCTCGAGTTGGTTGGAATCTGGCCCAATCTTTGCGATGGACACGGACGCGACGCACGCTGGAATCCTGTGCGGCCTCGTCTGAGACGTCGCTGTGTTTTGCTGCCTCTATTCCTCGCGTTTTCTCAGGGACCATTGGTTCTCACTTGTGAACGAGAAAATTGGGTCGTCGCTAGACTCAACACCAAAGAAGCTGCAGGCTCCACTTCTTTTCTTGATCCCAGACACTCGCCCTTCATGTCAGTTTCATAACAGTTCATGAAGGAATCCCATCAAGAGAATAAATATAAATGAGTCATGAAAATTCGGAGACGCCCTTGCACACGGGCACGAAGACGCTCCAGTTTGGTCGAGGGAGTGAGTGACCCCACTTCATCACATGGACGGGCCCGGCAACCACCACCTGACTGCGACAGTGACCAGTGACCACGACGCACAACCAAACAGCTAAGGCCCCGTTTAGATTCAAAAAGATTCCCCAAAAATCCACTATTCATCCAACTTTTCCCTATCCATCCCACCTCTTCTACTTACATATCACTATTCATCTACAGTGTTTTTTTGGTGAACAGTGTATTTTCGAGGAATCTTTCCCCAATCTAAACACACCCTAAACAGAACAGACTTGCCCACCTTATCAGATTCACATTCTGGAATTTCCAGAATCTGATCACAACCAAATGAAGAATCCAAACCACCACGAGGAATGGTATCGGTAGGTCAAAACTCAAAACGGGCGCAAATTGTGTTACTGAGGCATGCAATCTGAAATGCCATCCACATGATAAAACAGATGCAGCTTTGGTGACCCATACACCTGTGTCACCTGAACAGTTGGAAGGAGCAAAGCAACTAGTACGGTACCAAGTCGGTGGGAAGATACAGCAAAAGCTGGTGCACTACTGCTATAAACTCCATCCATATCAGGAGCTAAAAGGATGAAATATTCACTGAAAAGGGGAAACCCCTGCAATCCTAAGAGACAAGTGCTAGTGCGCCCATTTGCCTTTACGGCGTCGTGAGCACTAGGGTCATTTGAGAACAGCGCAATAGCATCCTCAACCCCGAGCATGAAAATGGAGAACCATAAACTCAGAAAGAAAGCACTAGAAGCTGCACGCATGGATCTGTGTCCCTACTTTTTCGGTGAGTGAAATGGTTAGTCAACAGTTGATAATTTCATTAGATACTGAGGAACCTACAACTGGTAATGTTCGAAAAGTGCCAACAACTCCCACAAGTTAAATTTCACATCACCAACATAACTCCTAACCGTTCCATGATTACATATTCTGCAAAACAAAATCACCCAGACTTTTGGGTTTTAGCAGATCTGGATGGCAGCTTGCTACTTCGTCTTGGTAAAATGGGGGGCAAGCAGCTTCGAAACCGTGAAGCCGGTGAATGATTCAACTTGCAATAGATCCTTCAGCTTCTCATCGCAGATTATTTTCCTTCGGTCAGAAGGATCCTTTCACCAAATAAACAAAAGGAGTAGAGCAATTAAGAACAGATTTGCAATTATTTAAAGGAATAAATACAAGATAGGGCTATAATTCAGTCTTCTTTACTACTGTTTCCACAAGACAAATCTTAATGATTATAGACTCTAGGTAATTATGAGGTTCAAAATACATGAAAAAAGTTGGACTATATGATAAAGGAAAACTGAAAATTTCCAGGTCCAAATTGTTCGACTCAATCAATGCCTTGGGTTCTCACAGCATAGCACCACTTAGAAATGTCAAGGAAAATGTGTTCTCCAGGACTTTGGTAGTTGAATGAAGGGAAAATGGAACTCAACGGCATCACTGAAATTTAGGAAAAACAACATTGCAACTGGTTGGGCTGGAAAGTAGCGCCCAGAGAGAGACAGAAACAGTGGAATGTAGTATCACGGATTGATTTTTTTAAAAAATGGGTGGACTAGTCAACAAAACATTAGACATGACGAAGTTGTCTATGGTACACCACAAAAAGAAATTAGATCAGAATGAGTCAGAAGAGGGAAAAAAGGGGAGTGCATGTCCTACCCACCTACATATAGCTTAGAGGGACAGGGATGCATACCCTCCTTGTCGCTGACATCCTATCGAGAATGCATTTTGAAGAAACACACCAGAGATTATATAGCAGCACAAAACATCTGGAATGTTACTTCCTAACACTTGGGTTTTGTGATGCTACTGGCTAACGAGGTAAATGTTCCTGGTGACAGCAATACATATATATGACAAATAAAGTTCACATTCTTGAATCATGAGGCACGGATTCTCACAATAAATTTAAAGAGTACGCCAGTGTACTATGGTTTGGCTATTTGGTGACTAATTGAAAAACAAGCTCACAGCACATCTAAAAAAAAGGTGAATTCCTCTACCTAGACCAATCCTACATCAGTAATCCAAGTTATTACACCATTTCCTTGTATGTCTAAAAACCAACATTAGGCCTGAAGCTGCAGAAGAGCAACCACAGAGTGGTCAATGTGTACTCCTAACACTTGCAAAAACAATTTAGTTGGGCTGTGTCATGTGAAATGTGGAACCTACGCCATAATAGCGTAATCAGAGTTTCGAAAACCTGTTTTCAACAAATTTCTCGACCTTTGGCTGGGAACCAAAAGACATCTGACAACAGAGGTCCGACCCCGGCCACATTATGTTCTCTCATTTTCCTTCAAAATTCCAATAACTTTCAAGAAGTTCAACGTAAATAGAAATTTAAGTTAAAAACAAGGGGAGCATGTCAAAATGCCCTAGAATTTTCTCCCAGTACCCATAGGGTATGTTCGGTTACTCGGCTTATCCTAGCCAGGGTAGAATCTAGAGCCAGGCTAGCTCAGACCTGGCTTAGTTGATGCAATGGGGCTTTGTTTGGTTGGTTGCATTCATTAAGCCTGGTTCATGTATGAGTATGTTTGGTTGGATGTATTGGCTTGAATAGAATAACCTCCTCCCTATCCGTATCCGGTATGCTTACGCCCCCATCTTCTTTACCGTGGCCGAGCTGCTGCCTACTGTGCCACCCTGTCCCCGCGGCCCTACGCCTTTCTCGCCGGCACTGGGGGTTGTAGGAGTGGCGCCACCGCCCTGCCCCCGTGACTTTCTCGGCCCCCGTGGCCGAGCTGCTGCGCCGCAAGTGCTCATCCGCTTCTGCTCCCTGCCATCCCCAACAACCAAATATGCTCTTGGAAATTCCCCATGTGGCCATGTCACCTCCGATGGATTTGCTTAAGTCGATCATATGAATCAATTTGAGAGGAAGCCAATCAAGCAATTGATCGTCAATCTGCAACTTCCAACTTCCTGGTCATGGAGGCGCAGCTTGATCCAGCAAGAGGCGGAGCACGGCCGGGGTGGGCACATCGACACACAGGTTCAGCGGCTCGGCTCATGCGCCTGCTACCAGCAGAGGGTCCGGCGAGAGGCGGAGCACGGCCGGGGAGGGCGCACAGTCGGAGGGGATGAGGCCGTCCCAGTGGTCGGCGAGTGGCGCCGCCGCGGCTGAGGACGGCCATGTTGGACTGGCCGGCGAGGATGAAGACCAGCTTATTGAAGGATGGGACATCGGCGAGGACGGCCAGAGAGGAGGCTCGCACGACGAGGAGAAGCAGCGACGACGGGTCTGCCATCTTCCTAAGGGCCGGCGGTGAGAACACAGGAGGTGAGGGGATGATATGCAGGGGATGTACAGAGCCTGCCTCCGCTTATACGCTCGGTTTCTGCGTACTAGCGTAGCCTGGCTAACAAGCCCCGGCTGCATTAGTCTAGCCTGGCTAGATCCCTTGTACAGGCAACCAAACATGCCGAGGATGCATTAAGGGAGCCTGGCTAGACCTTAGCCAAGCAACCAAAGGCACCTATGGGGATTTTTTTTCCAGTTATTGACAGTAATTTGCTGGTTACTGCTGCTGCTGCTGCACTTTGGAACTCTGACTATTACCCATAGTAGATAGGCATACGCCTATTTATTTGGAAGGCAACTGGAATTAAAAAAACATGCCAGGAAGAAATGTATCTTGAATATTAGCCACACTAGAACATCTGCTATGATGCCTTCTATATCTGTGCATTGCCAAGTGAAGAATAGAGGAGAGTAGAGATGATGCTTGCAAGTGATCGGCAGGTAATAAAGGCACTTGAGGCTTATGTAGTAAGAAATATTGTTAGCCCCTAGCAGGGCAATATCGTCCATTGATAACAAAATTTCATGAATTCCAATGCTCCATATTATTTCATGATAACAATGGACCCAAAAGTTCTGGTTTAGTTGAACCCATATAGCTAAAGTTCCAAATAGAACCCAAAATATAAAATTACAAAATGCAAGAGTACAATTCAAAAACAAAAGCTCAGATGGTATATGTATTCAGGCATAAAAAAAAAACTTGCGGGCTTAAGGCTCACAAAACAACTGAACCACTCCCATCAATCAGTGTTTGGAAGTCAAAGAAATTCCACATTGATAATACAAACATCAATGATGTATCCAGGGAAAGAAATATACCTGCAGGTTATTCTCTTTTATATATTCCCACATTCTCTTCACCACATCCGATCGTGATAACATACTCTCACCGGTGCCAATAAATTTCATTAAATCATCGGAGAGCTGAAGGGGTGCTAGGAGACCAGATCCAGCCCCTGAAGAGCCACCCTTTTGCTTCTTTCCTGCAAAAGATATTTCAGCCATAGGTTAATAAAAACAGAAACGCATGATTGTGGACAAGTAATAAATATTTCTAACCTTCATTCCTGTCTCTCTTTTGTGGCTTCTCTTTGGGTGTTGATCTGTCAGGAGAGACAGGACCTGGCAAATCATACTCAAATAAGTACTTTGGAGCTAGAATTGGTGAAGATTAAACTAGAGATAGGTTAAACGAAACAGTCAACAAAGTAATCTATGGGGCATGGAAACTGGAGGTCATCATCTTACTTTCGTGCAAACATGATAAATAGCAGTGTGCCTAACTAAAGCAATAAGCAAAGCTGGTAAACAAATCAGACAGAAGCTCGAGTAAAAAGTTTCCAATGAAAGATATCAATTAAGTACAAAAACTCAGACTAGTCAAAACAAACTACATTCAAGGAACACAAACATATGGATAATCAGAGCATTTGTTGTGTTTTCTTTCAAGATGTGAACATCAGAACATCTTCGGTGCCAATATTCCATTCCTCATCCTCGATTTTCCTTCCTGGGTTTTTTTCTATGTGCATTTCCTTTTACCATTCCACAGCAAACTCTACAAACTCTATCCTTGGAAGGGAAAACGTTGGTATGACGCAGGTTTAAAAATTCTTGGCTGCTACACACAGAATTTAGTGTAGGAAGGACTCGTACCCTCAGAATTCAAGGGCCAGATATGCTTGGTCAAAGCTTTATTCATTTGGAACATATCTATGGAATTCACATTGAAGATCTTCTTCAATCTCTCATCGGGCAAAATTTTCCTCTTATTGCTTTGGTCTTGCAGATTATTTTCTCGAATATATGCCCAAAGCTTCTTGACAACCTGAAAGCAAACAGGCGCAGCAAGAATATCCTTCTCCTTATTAATGATCTGTCATTCATCCAATGAAAGAAAGATATAGACACAGAATTAAGGTAATAGTGTTACCTCTGTCCTAGCTAACTCAGAGGCGCCAACAAATTCTTGAAGTGCCGGGGAAAGACTACATAATTTTGTAAAGCCACCACCCCTTTTCTTGCCACCATTACCTTTATCCGATCTAAAAGCATTGAGGAAATGAAAGGCTTATTTAACACGATATGATAATCCACAAAGAAACAGAACTGCCAATAAGAAAAGTTTTGCGCGAGTGTAACAGAGCTAGTAAAATGTGTTTAACAGTTAAAATTGCCAGAAATATGGCATCAATATGCAGGCAGTGATAATAAAAATTTGGTTTCTTAACCTCACAAACCATATAAGACTACAGTTACAGATTAACTAACAGAAAGAATAACGGCAAGGGCTAATTGACAGATGATTCAGGTGGCCAAAGCCCACGAATATCTGCAAAGGGAGCAGTTACTTCCACTGATTACAGCTACCATATTCCCACGATATAAGAACTACTCAACTATTATTTCTATCCAAGAGTATAGTGAACAAAAGGAATGATAATCAAATCAAAACTAACTGATATAAATGAGAGTTCTATCATGTTAATGAACTTTAAAAGATACAAATATGATATCCCATCAATGGAAACAGCAATTTGTTAAGCCTGTGGAACTAACAAACCCCCCATTGCAACCTTGAATCCACCATAGTAAAAGGAACAGATGTGACACGCCATAACTCATATCATCTTTCGAGATAACCAAGCAACACAGCAATCCAAATAGCTACTATTTCACACACCATATCACGTGTGGGGTTTATTTGTGCAAGACACTAGCCACTAGGGCTAACTGAGGCATGATTCTGGGTATTGCCCTGGACCTTGTCAGCACTGCTCAGGAACCATAGTCAGCTGTCGCGTCGCCAAAGTGGGGCCGAGAAGGAGACTGGGATGGTATATCGCTATTCTTGCTGGATTAATTCATTAAAAAAACTCGACCAGAGGGAGAGACAGCCCTCTGATTTTTGTCTTAAAGAAGCTAGTACCAAGATTCGAACCCGGGCCGGCAACGAGAATCTTTGATTAATTCATACAACCTTGCTGGCCTATAATGCTATTTTAGATAACTTTCCAATTTGACTACGGTTCCATGTAGAAATAACTTTCCAACTAACCAGCAATTGGAGACGGTTAACAACCTCAATCTAAAACTTAGCTAAATTAACTGAAAATTCAGTGATTTTTGCATCCTTTCTTGTGCCTAGCATAGGTTAAGTGCCCCACTTGACATCCCTAGACCTTATAGGGGAGGATACACTATCCAGTGCAGTAAGCGTGCAGCAGTGCCTTTTAAGACGTCAACGAATTAATCAAAGGGCGCAAAGCGAAGGCCGAAGGAGTATAATGGCCACAGCATATGAGGATAGATGATAGCAGACAGATATAGAAACATTAATAGATTTTATGCCAACAGAATAAAACATCAAATCTACTCAAGGCGATATACCACAGCAGAATACAGAAACCCATCAAACTACAGTACTGCCCGCGAATGCATCAACCTCCACAAACATAATCACATCTAGACCATCCTAACTAGGCTATGTAAGCCGTAAACCACAAAATATGCAATGACAGATGCTTCTTTTAGCATTCACACACAAAAAAAAGGGGGGGGAGGGGGGGACAAGCCAGACAAAGTAAACGCGCCAGGTTCATGCTGTAAACAAGTAAGACAGGAGACATGTAAAATCTTACGACACTCCACCATTGACAAAATCAGACAACAATACTATAACCAAAGAGCCATGTCGTACGGTGCAATCCAAAACCCTACGGGAAGGAATGCCGAGCTGGACCCTCGAATCCGGAATCCCCTTCACTATTCGCATCGAAATGCAAACCACAAAATCACGGTGCCGGCACATTCCCACGCGATTCGCCCAAACGACGCATCCATAGGATCCTATACACTACAGCATATGCAAGGGGGGAGACGGAGAGCAAAAGCCCTTTACCGCTGCTTCTTCCGGGAGCCGCCACTATCCCCATCCTCGTCTTCCTCCTCCTCTTCTTCTTCCTCGTCTTCCCCCTCGTCCTCCTCCTCCTCCTCCTCCCCCTCACCCTCCTCCGTCTCCGGCTCCGGCTCCTCCTCCTTGGGCACCGCCGCCTCCTCGGGCTCCTCCTCCTTGGGCTCCTCCGGCTCGGCCTTGGCGGCGACCTCGGCGAGGAAGAGGTCCACCTGCTCCCGGATGAAGGCCTTCTTGTGGGAGAGGTCGGCGCCGAAGTCCTCCTCGAGGCGGCGGCGCAGGGCGGCGGTGGTGGTGGTGTTGAGGTCCGACGACCGCAGCACCTCCTTCAGCCGCTCCACCAGCTCCGAGTCCGACACCATGGCCGCCCGGTCGGTTTGAGGTCTGTGGCTGGCTGGCGCACGGGGATGCCGGGGTTTCGCCTGGTTTGGTTTGCGTGGGCTGAAATGGGGCGCCTTCCGGGCGTTGGGCCGCCCAAATACACCGTCACTCACGTGCCCTGCGGGAGCGTTTCTTGCCTTTTTCTCTCCCCTCGTGCCCGTAATTGTCAAGTTATTAAACTGATGATGGAAGAGCAGGTAGTAACAAGTATGCTTACATGATACATGGCATATGTGCATTAGTTTGTGTGAATAGTTTCACCTAAAATAATGCATGTATCAAAAACGTTGGTGTCAACTTAGATATGTTAGACATATAGATGTACAAATGGGCGGCCCGGCCCGGCCCAGGCCCGAGGTGGCTCGGTAAAAAGCGGGCCGGGCCAGGCCCGGCCCTACCTCCCACTGGGCCGGGCCGGGCTGGCCTGCGGGCTGAGGCGACGGCCCAAGACCGGGCCTGTGGACCGTTTTTGGGCCGGGCCAGCCCGGAAAGCCGGGCCACAAATAAAGGGTCGGGCTGGCCCATAGCCCGCGAACAGAAAAAAAACCTAAGTTTCAATGTTTAACATTCTAAATTTATAGTTTCGACATTTATTAATTTCTACTTCAACATCTTATATGTGTAGTTTCAACATTTTGAGTCTCAATTGTTGAACATGTTCAAATCTAATGTTGAGATATTTCATTCACGTTGTTGAGATAGCACAATTAAAATGTTGAAGATGGATAGGAGCCCTAGATGGAGGAGGCACTGGGCCCTGACCGGCCCGTTCTCTTTCCGGTGGGCCGGGCCGACCTGCAGGCCGAGGTGACGGCCCAGTCTCGGTACCAGGTAACGGGCCGGGCTAGCCCAGGCCCGCAAAAGACCGGGTCGGGTCGGGCTTGGGCCGGGCCAAAAATCCGGGCTTCTGGGCGGGCCACCGGGCTGCGGGCTTTTTGTACATCTATAGTTAGACATATGTATATTAGGATGAACTATTGTTCATCATGGCACTAGTCTTCAAATAACAAGAAAAAAACATGGTAATCAATATTTCTTGTTTCACAACTCATTCTTGGGCGGTTGGCGCTTCATCTTGAAGATTGTTCGCATAATGAGACTCTGGTGCAAGACAACTTTTGGATAAAAAGATAGCGATATGCCGTCACATCTCTAACTATCTGCTGGTGCCGTCCAACTCACTAAAAGTAGTACGTACATTGTCCTATCTTAGTGATAAGGGTGTCATACTGCCAGTGCAACTCAAAAGACTTAAGACGGCGTTGTGCCACAAGATCTAGTAAGATAGATTTATCTTTGTACTCTGTTTAATTGCATATGTCCTTGATTGATATTATTAGATTAACTAATCTGATATTACATTGCATTAATTGATATTATGAAACTAGCTTGTTCAAGGTACGCAAATGTCTAATATTATTGGGTTTTGAGTTCCTAATCGAGTAGTAGTAGTCATTATTCATTAGACATGACTTATTGTGCATACGCTAAAGATGATCAAGATAGCCAACTACACAAAGATTATAGCAACCGCATCATTAGGCTGCATTCCATACAAGATTTTCATACTATTATCATCACATTTTCTCTTATAAATTCCATGTAATTTTCAAGCAGCATAGTAGGAAAAAAAAGGCGATAGTAAATAGATGCTCTTGCAACAAAAGCAAAACATCTGGAATCGATATTGTTCAACTTAATCACAGTTGAAAACACCAGCCATCGGATCTAAGTGTGTTTCTAGATTACCAGCATTTACCACTATACACAATACCTCAAAACACTAGTAGTGTCTACCTACGGATTGCACACATTTATTACTAAAGCATTAGACGATTTGATTGGCTATACTCTCTCTGTCCCCTACTTGAAGTCGTTCTAGCTTCACAGCTAGTACATCCGAGATTTGTCACACCCCGAAATTTGGGATTTCGGGATGTGATTAGAAAAAAGAAAATTAAATAAATAATTTTCACGAGTTATTAAAACTTTTCCTACATTTGTTTAATTTACAGGAAATTTAGTGTAGGAAAAATAATTAATTTTCATAATCAAATAGAAATGCTTTTTGTGGCATTAATTGAAATGTTGCATTCATACCGTTGCATCTAATATTTCTTGAGTGTGAGATTTTCAAAATACATTTAGACGTTGATCAAATCTTCCCTGAGAATTTCCTAAATTTTTCTCGGAATTAATTCTCTTTTCCTAGAGTCAAATCCATTTATTGGAAGGCTTGAAATTCCCTCTTATCGAGCTCCAAATATTTTATTTTGGTGCAAAGTCTCCAACTCTATCTCTGGAATTTTTCCTAGGATTTTTGGAGCTTTGGAGAGAATTTTGCAAGATTTAAATGCACATCTAGAGTTATCTGGATTTGTTTTTAAATTGAAAATGAATTCTCAAATAAATAAAACCTTATTCTTTTCCCCCTCCGTTTTGGGCCGATTTACCCCTTGGCCCAGCACCGCAAGCCCAGCATCGCAGCCCATTTCTTCTCCCAGCCCAGCTCTCCACCGCAGCCCTCTCTTTCTCTCTCTGACCGGCTGACCCCACTTGTCATCCTCTGTTTCTCTCTCTGAACCGCGGGCCCCGCCCGTCAGCATCTCCTTCTTCCTCGTGCTCGGACCGGACTCTGGTCAGAGTCCGACCTCGCGCCGCGCCGTCCTCGTCTTGGCGCGCACGCCAAGGCACCCCGTGCTGCCCTTTATAATGCGCCGTCGTATCCCCTCGCTGCCCTCCTGCCTTTCCCTCGCCGCACCCCTCCCTCTTCTCCGCGTTGCGCCGCTGCTTGGAGCTAGCCCGAGGGAACAGAGCCGCCGGAGCTGTCTTGCTCCGATTCGTCGCAAGCCGAGGCCGAGGAAGCAAACGGAGACCGGTATGAGCTTCACCGAGCCGAGACGCATCCAATGTGCCTATTCTCGTCGGCGTTCCGCCGCCGGATGCTGCCAATCGCGTTCGCCGGAGGTGAGCTGCAGGAACCGCCATTACCGGCGATTCGTTCTAACCCGAGGCAAAGAAGGGATATGGAGGCCACCTTGACAATCTCCAGTTCGAGCCGCATCGATTTCTCCGGTCAACATCGCGTATTGCTCACCGGAGCACCGCAGCCGCTTGAAGTACCTCGTCGCCGGCCGCTGTCTCCGACGCCAGGCCGCCTCCGTTCGTCTCCGCGGCTGGTGAGAACACCCACGAGTTCCCCTCGTTCTCCTCTTCGTTTTCCCCCACTCATCCGCAGCCCTAGGTCGCCCAGTCGCTGGCGAGCAGTGCGCCCAGAGCCGCCGTCGGCCATGGATGCAAGCTCTTGGAGCTTTTGCAGAAAAGCCCCTGTAGTTCTTGTTTATAAACCCACCGTCCTTGGTTGCCCGTTTCACGCGTTAGCCCTCGTGTTTTCATACATAATTATGTTTTAGCCCTCGGTTTCTTCTGTTTAAGCCCCTGTTAAGTTAGTTTCCTCGTAGTTAAGCCCCTGAACCTTGTTTTCAACAGTGTTGTTTACCATGTTTCATGTTTTGAAAATAAATAAAATATTATCTTGCTTAATGTTTGTTGTATGTTTTACAAATTACATCTAATTACGGCTCCAACTCCAAGTTTTATAATAGAATTTAATTTGGTTAATTATTATTAAACTAGTGTTTTATAATTAAAATATCGTTAGAAGTATTGTATCTTTGTTTCATAAGCAAATATTTTAATTTGAATAATGTTTACTTCATATGCTAGTAAGGCTGTATCTCAGTTTTCATAAACTAATAATTAATTTGCTTAATGTTCAATATTGAATATTGTTTTCTAAATAAAATTTGACTAGGTTTATACATCGTCTTTTATAAATAAATATTAACTTGATTAATATTTATTAAATAGCTTTTCTAATTAAAAGTTAATTAAGGTTTATACCATGCTATTTCGTAAACAAATGATGTTAATATGAATAACAATTATTGAACCGGCTTTCATAATTTAAATCTAACTAGGGTTAAACACCGGTTTTGTGCAATCTAAATTAATATGATTAATACTATTATAATTTCTTTCTAAATAACAATATGGGTAGTTGAACATTATACATAAATTTATACGCTAGATGCTCTCACATCCTTTATTGCAAGATAAATGTTTAATTGGTATAATTTATACATACACATTTGCAGATAAAATTGATTAAGCTTTAACCCGTCTTTTCATATCAAAGTATAATTTGATTAATTTAAATACTAAATATTTCTGTAAATATTCATTACATGCCTTTTCTTAATTAAAATAAAAGAAGCATATAGCCTTTTGTTTCTTTTGTATTATAAACTTTTCGATAGTTGTATCTTTCCAACCGTTGTTCCGTTTTCAACGTTTCTTGCGCCTTCGTGATCGTAGTATCGAGCCCCATCGTTTAGTACGTTCTTTTTAAAGCGTTTCTTTTGGTTGGTGTATTGTTCTTAGTTGTTCCTATTTCTTTGCTTGCATGTTTGTGCTTGTGCTTGATGTTTGCTACGATTAGAGGAGCATCGTTCCGAAGCTGTCAAGAACAAGAGTTGAAGACTGAGCAGTGGTATTCTTTCGCGGAAAGGCAAGTGTCCCTAACCATCCTTCTACCTGTGCTTTATAAGATCATATATGTTAATTGGAACATGGAGAACCACCCAGGATTACCCGTACAACCATAATACTATAATGGCTCTGATCTTGGCTAATTAATTAGAAACCTTGGTTAGGAATGATCTTACCGAAAGGGCATGGGGGGTGGCGGTTGACGGTGTATAGCCCGGTCCTCTCTGGAAGTGGGCTTAGCTAAGACACTATGCCCGTTAGGGAGGGTTATACCTGCTTCCGATCCGGAAACCTTAGCGGGTCGTTTCTAACTAGGGAATCTTTGTAAAGGTCTCGTAGCGTCCCTATGCGGTCATACCTTGGAAGTGTGATACGTGCTTTGGCCGGCACAGCATGGTTGGGTTTAAAGTTCTTCAGAGCTTTTACGCGAATTGTGGTAAAAGTGTACAACCTCTGCAGAGTGTAAAACTGTTATAACAGCCGTGTTCGCGGTCATGAACGGCCTGGACCCTCACATGATTAATTTATCAAAAGTTGATATTAAATTGTTCTGGTTATTTCGGTGGCCTTGCTGAGTACCAACCATAAGTGTACTCATCCTTGCTTATTGCTGCTCAGTATTCAGAAGGTGTGTGAAGTTATTGAAGATGATGCTAGGCGTACGCAACCTCCAGTCAACTGCTGCATGTGGTGAAGAGTTCAAGATTCCGCTGCTAGAAAACGTTTGTATTGTCTTTATTTTATTATTTCCGCTGTAACTTTGTATTCTGTTTATTCATGAAGTCTATCATATGTGTGAAACTTGATCCTGGCACACATATGAGATGCATCTGGTTTTCTTTCTAAAACCAGGTGTGACAAGATTCCCTGAACGTGGACAGGAAGCCATCCAGATGCACAACAGGCGAAATGAATACAGACGGTCAAATGCTACTCCCCGACGACCTTTATTGCTGGACAGAGGGAGTACGTAAGTATGGATGTGTGTTATCTATACCTAGTACATGCCATCGGATCGAGGTATGGAGGCGTGGAGGACAGAGATGGGCGAGCTTCGACTTCGACCGTGGACTTGGGAAAGGGGAGGGCGCGGCGGCTGCGAGATGGAAGAATGTGAAGGGTAAGGTTCGCTAGGGTTTCCTTCTTATATGTGAAGAGCACCGGTAACCAGACTATGGCCTTCTGTGCGTTGAGCAGGCCTAATGGGCCCATGTCAACAGCTATAACGACGGATGGTATGAAGTGTAAAATAGATGTACCGACTGATAATGCGACGATGAATACCAATATATATACCGACGGATTGCTGCTCGAGAAATCTTGAATTACCGAATGATGGTTCGTTACAAAGTTTTACCGACAGACTATTTATCGGCGATAACAGATTTTTACCGACTCACGTGTGACACTAAATTGGTGTTGTGGTATAGTGCTAGTTTATATCGAATGGTAGTGTTAATATTATTCTTATCACTATAAGCATCAAGATGGTATGCTATTAGTTGTGATCTCAATATCAGTGTCCGTTGATGCATGACAGCTCTTAGAATAGCGAAAATAACAAAGAAGCTTAAAGATATTGAAAACACAGAGATTTGAACCACGGAACGTGGCTATCAAAGCCCGCAAAAAGGAAGGTTGAAGGAAAAAGCTACACAGCGAAAACGAAACAGGAAGGAAGCCGTGTACAGTGCACTACGTGATGTGTGTGCATCAGAGGGCATTGACTCGCTGGACTTCTTTCCTCCAAAGCCGCGTGGCCCCCAATAGCCACACAGGTGGAGCCGCTCTCCCAGAAAAACAACCAACCAACCCCGACTCCCGAGACCCCCATAGTGAGAAACAAACTAAAAAGGCCCAAATGGCGGGGGGAGGTCGTCGTCTCCCCTCCCAGCGATCCCCTTCCACCCCGCGACGCCATTTTTGCCACTCCATGATCACTAGGGTTTCGCTATTCTCCCCATAAGCCCTCGGTCCCGATGCCCTGGTGGAGGCGCTCCGCCTCCCCCTCCAGCTCTTCCCACTCCTCCTCAGCATCCACGCCCGCGTCCCCCGCGCGCGCCTCCACCTCCCGACTCATCGGCGGCTGGGGCAGCGGCCCCAGCTCCCGCCGCGATGGAGGCGGGGGTAGCGGCGAACCACAGCCGCGTCTGAGCAGGGCGCCGCGGGTGCGCTATGTCGTCGACGACCTCGAGGTTGGGGTCGGCGTGGACTCTCCGGCGAGCAGGGATGCGGCGGCGGGGTTCGGGCTTGCGACCGTGAGCTCGACCCCGATCTCGAGGTCTCCGAGTAATATGGAGGTGGCACCGGCGAGATCGTCATCGACGCCCGTGTCGCTGGCGCATCGGCTGCCCCTGCCAGGGGAGGGGGAGTCTTCGTACCGTGGGCCCGGGAGGCCGCTGCCGTCGCCTACGCCGAAGATGGTCGACTTGGAGTGGATCATGCCTGCATCGGAGGCGCCCGGGGTTTTAGAGACCGGGAGTGAAAGGATGCCGCCGTTGCTTGCACGCAGGTGATTCACTCGGTAGCTTTTAGCATGTTTTATCCTCGCTGGCCAAATTCACCCTTGAATTAGTTAATGTGCTTGTAATCATGAAGAGAGCAAGGGTGCCACACTCACATCTAGAGGATTCAAGAGTCAGGTTATGGTTATTAGCAATCTGTACATTTCGGAAAGGATATCACTATTTACTCTTCTGTGGCATCAGTGAGATATCGAACACTTAGTAGGGAAGATTATCTTGCAGTAAATAAGAAATGCTTTGAGGGGTGCCTATGGGTTTGAGATCAGGGATGGCATCCTTCGCTGTTAGTGATTTTGATGATATGGATATCAGGGTTCAGAGACTGGAACATTAGGAGATTATACATAAGAGTTGCATTGTTATCTTAGCAACTTGAATAGTTGTAGGATGTTACTACCTCATGGTTTATACTTTATTGAGAGATCATGCCGTCAGGTTGTATTAGGATGAATTGACGATACATCACAGAGTTACATTTCTTGTATATCACACACACATAGTTATGATGATTTGTGGACATGATGCTTTCATTATTGATTTATGCATATATCATTCCATAAAATACACACAATGATTCTCTAACTCCTGGTGACTTGATTAGATATTAACATGATGGAAAGAAGTTAGCTAGGATGGGATTCTGATAGACGAGTGACTTAGGTTGTTTCAGTGCTGCATTGTCTTTTTTACTTGGTTGAAGTAGACTCCTCTGGAGCTTCTAAGCTGAATTGAAAGACTCGACAAGTTTAGGATTGGTAAATGAACTTACTGTTTGAATAATATACTAGTTCGATAGTGCTGTTAAATTTGTACTGCAGACAGTGAAGATGTGCTGCCCTTCACTTTTGATACCTTTGCTTTCTTTTCTTTTTTGAATATATGAACTTGCATGACCCATGGCTTAGACTATTTCCATTTATTGAATATGTTTTGTGTTCCCCGTGAGCATTGCAATCTGCATCATTGGTGATCCTGATGTTCATATGTGATACGTCTATGATAATAGAGTGGTGGCCCAAACTCTACCAAAGACTCATGAGCAAAATGGGTTAAATGGGACTACCTGTGGTCAAAGGAGAAAAGCTTTTAAAGAGAAGTTTCAGGATAAGAACTCAGCTGAAACTTTGGATTTCAGATTGAACATTCCTGCTAAAAGTGCACCAAGCAGTGGGTTTTCGAGCCCTGTGCAAAGTCCTCGAAGATCGAGCAATGTAGACTTCTCATCTGCTGCAATATCCATCCAAGATACCAATGTATGGTCAGCGCGGTCTGTCTGGTCTTCTGATATGATGGGATCTTCACCTCCTTGTGCCTCGCCTGACAAATTTGCGGGTGGCCAGGAGTGTTCTCCTCGCTCAAGTCCACTGAGAAGTCCAGTTTTAAGATCAAGAAACCTAAGTGCACCTCAATCACCTATGCATCCAATATTGTTCCCAGAGAACCATGCTTCTCGTCCTGAAGGCAATGGAAGTGCCAGTTTTCACCCGTTACCTCTCCCTCCTGCTTCTATAAGCCCAAAGCAGATAACTTCTAGCCACCAGATAGTTCCAAAAATTGAAATGCCGTCAGTGGCTGGTCAATGGCAAAAAGGAAAACTCCTAGGCAGTGGAACATTTGGATGTGTATATGAGGCCACCAATAGGTACACCATTGTATTTTAGCCTCATGAATTCATGATCATTGTTTCATTTTAGATTCTGAATGTTATTCTCTTTCATCTACATATAGGCACACTGGAGCTCTTTGTGCCATGAAAGAGGTCAATATAATTCCAGACGATGCTAAATCAATTGAGTCTCTGAAACAGTTGGAACAGGTTTGGTCTTATTTCATTACTAACTATGCACTAATGATATTGCTGCAACCAGATTGTTCCCTACCAAATTTAGTTGATAGCTTAATGGGTTTTAAGTAACATAACTTTGCCACATCTTTTATTTGAATTTGTTTTGTACCTCCTGTGATCCTGCAGGTTATATGCTTCTAAGTTCAAACCATTTTCAGAAATTTGTATTGAATAATGCTAAATTGATTTTGGTTAAGTACTATCTCCTTCTGCATAAAGACTATGCAAGCATGCACTTCTTTTGTTGACTGCCTCTCACATTTGTTTCAGGAAATTAAATTTCTTAGTCAATTCAAGCATGAAAACATAGTACAGTACTACGGCAGTGAAACTGTAAGTTTTCTTTTGTCACATTAAGTGTATTTACCGTGCCAGTGTTTAGTGATGTAATGGTTATTTGTTGAACCCTTGCAGATTGATGAAAGATTCTACATATACCTGGAATATGTTCATCCTGGTTCAATCCATAAGTATGTTCATCAACATTGTGGATCGCTGACAGAATCAGTCATCCGTAACTTCACGCGCCATATCCTCAATGGTCTTGCTTTCTTACATAGCCAAAAGATCATGCATCGGTAACCTATCTATTTCCTTGTTTTCAAAATTTTAAACTAACAATATCTCGACTTTGCCTATTAATTAAATTTAGCCTAAGAGCTTTGCTCTTCACATTTTCATCATATCCATGTAGAGTAGATTGCACCTTTTGTTATGTTGCTCTTTTGATTTTCAGTGTTCGTTCACTTTATTGTGTTTTATTAAGTTTAAGAGCTTTATCTAGATTCTTCTGGAGAGTGGTTTACATCACCTATCTTTGTCTGTTAGCAAGTATCCTCTTGTTCTGTCATCTGCAAACACCCTATCTTCTTTTGGACCACCCAATTGCTGGATTTTTCATTTATCAGGTACTTGCATTATGCCGCAAATGTACGTGTATGTAAATGTAGTTTTGCTGTTGTAGAGATATCAAAGGGGCAAATTTGTTGGTGGATATCAATGGTGTAGTGAAATTGGCTGACTTCGGTATGGCTAAGCATGTGAGTTCCAAATTAACCTATAGTTTTCTGTTATTCACTATCACACGCATAAGTAGTCAGTACCACTGGATTTGATTTGTCAAGGACCCACCATTAAGCTTATCATTACCACCTTAAAATAACAATAGTATGTTCATCCAGGCAGCAGCCAGAAGGTAGCTGCTTCTCTCTTAAATGATGCATGAGAAACTGAGAACAGAACCATTGCTGTATATATACCATATGCTGTTCAACATAATATTTGATATATGGAGTAGCCACCTATGATTAGGATCTTGAATCAAATTGGTCATGTTCAAATAGGATCAGACTATGTGATCGATTTGAGGGGTCTGAGATCCTACCTGATCCATCATCTTCCAACAATTTTACATTGATGTCTGTATACAAATTAATCAAAGTCCAAACGAATGGTTTTCCAAGTTTTGCATTACTTTTCCAGGCGATGCCTGATTAATATAGCATTCATTTTTTTTTCTGACATGTATTATAGGCTACCCTCAGCCTAATAATTGATCTTTTTTTTTTCACACTTTCATCTCTTTTCAGTTGAGTACTGCTGCTCCTAATCTTTCACTGAAGGGAACGCCGTACTGGATGGCTCCTGAGGTACAACCTAGTTATTCTTCATGATTTTCTTCTTGCTGATTGTGGCGAGTGATTATTCTCATGCCTAATCTATTTTGTATACATTATTCAGAATATGAAGTGTCGCAGAAAAAAAAATGTATTTATCTACTGGTGTACCAGCACTTTTTCTAGAAAGGCCAATGTGAAATAGAATAAATGCATTACAAAGTATTTTGCGTTTTTTTAGTGCCATGCTTTTAAGATGTATTAATCAAGATGGGTGTTGTAGAGCTCTGTAGTCCATTATGTATGTGTAACCTTGAAACAGGCTGGAGTTTTAGGCTCTCCTCCCCATCTATTTCTGTCTAACCTTGAAAACTCTGTATTTCCGTTACATAATGGAAATGGGGATTGCCTCGAGTCAAAAAAAAAAAAATGTATGTGTATGTAAATGCCATCCAAATGCTCTTGCAGTTCCAAATTTATGGTCTGAATATCTATTTTCTACTGGATTTTCATGGCTCAAGTTTCCCTTTGTGGTAACTGGACCAAGAAGTTAGCCCTAAACTTGACTTAAGCTGCCCCCATCACTGTGCTCACTGTCACTGACTTGATGCGCTGGCCTGGGTAACGGTGGTGGCCGCAGTTTGGCCTAATGGGCATGGGCCAGGGTTCGACCGGGGTCATACGGTCCCTTAAGTGAAATGCCGTGGGGGTGGCTCTTCCCCCACCAGTCAGGTTTTAACATGGGGGTCACAACAGCTCTGACTTTGACAGAGCAAACCAGCAGAACGCATTGCTACCCCAAACCATCTCAGGCAGGAGTTAGAGAAAGACGCGCTTTCATCTAACGTGAGTAATGGACGTTAGGGAAATATGGTAATAAGAAACACCATTCAATCTTCCAAGGTATTTGTGGAGTGGATTGTCTTCCAGATTAGTTTCCACAATACATACCACGATGATCTCTTGTAACAGTTAAAGTTTGTGACCTCGCTGGTGGCTGTGAAGTTTTTTTTGTTTTGTTTGAATAGATTACTTGCTTATTTATTTCAAACTAGAGGTATAAGCATGTGCAGTAACACTAGCACATCTTTATGTTGCAGGTTGTTCGGGCCACACTTGACAAAAGTGCAGGTTATGATCTTGCTGTTGATATTTGGAGCCTTGGTTGCACAATCATTGAGATGTTTACAGGAAAGCCACCCTGGAGTGGTCTTGAAGGGGTAAGCTCTTTGTGGATGCTTCCCTGTGTTTTGATTTAGATTTACATAATCAGAGTAGCACATCTTTCTTTACCTTAGGTTCCCCTGATGAGTGATGATAATTTGTCTTGCATAGCACATTGGCCTAATCAAAATTGTGAATCTGAAACAAATAATGTATTTTTAATTTGTGTATTTGTGATTGCCTGCCTAATATAGCCATGTAACTCATTTTTCCATTTATGGGAGTGGTTTGTGATCGGCAGTCTAATCAATAACTAATCATGATCATTATACTTTGTGGTGCTACAGCCTGCTGCAATGTTTAAGGTGCTGCGCACAGACCCACCAATTCCAGATACTCTGTCCCCTGAAGGGAAGGACTTTCTGAGATGCTGCTTCAAGAGAAACCCTGCTGAGAGACCAACAGCAAGCAAGTTGCTTGAGCACTCATTTATCCAAAATTCGAATCCACCTAGGAAACCAACCAACACACTAGGCCCGGACAACCATCATGGCTCTACACCCTCATTTGCAGTGATCAAATCCCCAGTAAGCCTTCCCCCTTTTCTCCTCTGTACATGCACGCGGTATCTAAAGTTTCAACTTTGAAGCTTTATGCATGTTTGTAATTAACCTCATTGATGACAGGATACTGGGCACAATGGTGCCAGAGATAAAGTACCCTGGAAGAGTGATTCATGTATGAGAGGGAAACATGCAAATGGGTGAGATTTCTGTTACCTTGCACTGTTTGTTGATCTGTTGATGCTGCAATGTTTGTGTTATTTGAGACTTCCAATTACTAACTCGTGCAATGCTTTATTCTGGTAGTGAAACAAGCAGTGCTCGGTCTTCTGGGTCACTGGCTTATCGATTGATGACAC
The DNA here is from genome assembly GCA_015342445.1 of Digitaria exilis. NCBI lineage: Eukaryota > Viridiplantae > Streptophyta > Magnoliopsida > Poales > Poaceae > Digitaria > Digitaria exilis. The sequence continues at coordinate 747,039 of JACEFO010001754.1, read as the reverse complement.
CACTACCCAACTTGGTTTCCAATAGTTTGTCACCTCCACCTTTGAGTTCAACCTCCAGCTCCGGATCTGCAGCCCATACACCAAATGGTATGCATTTTTCAATCGCATACCGTCAGCCTAGTACTTTGCCAAAGCCTAACGGGAAGGAAGCAATAAACTTGATTTCACACTGAAGCACAGTATGTCACCTATCACAATATCTGCGCCAAAGCCACACATAAACAGTCTGAGGGTACCTGTCCTTAACCTCTGACCCTTGTACTGCCAGTCATAGTTGACAGTTTTCTGGGTGTTGTAAAGTAGCTTCCATGTAAAGGAGACCACCACGGTACGATCACAGTGAAATGCTGCTTAATGAAGGGGGGCCTTGTGAAGTCTGTTGTAATGTTTGGTTTATGGGGAATGATTGCATTCCTCATGTAACATATTTATTAGGGTTTAGCTGTAGGAAAACCTAATGGTCCTGATTATGCCGACACATAGGGCATTAGGATTTTAGTTTTAGCATGTGTTGTGTAATGATAATACTTGATGTAATCATTGTTGATGATTTTTTGGGGCCAAAATAATTCGTCAACTGGCTGGAGGGATTTGAGATTGCAGATCACGTATTGAATTTCTTCATCGAGCCAGACTATTAATTTGGTTGTTGAAGAAAGTGTTTGTTTGTGTGGTTTATGGTTATATATTTGTCTTTGTCGGGGAGTTTGATTTTTAGACTGTTAGCGAAATGATTTATGTGGCATAATTCCCTGGAGGCATGGAGAGTGTCATCATCCAATGGCAATGCCAATGAGTCACTGACTTCCTTGTCTTGAAAACCCTTGGTGTCTACCAGTTTAGTTACCAGATGACGCAAAATTGTGCATTGAACATAACAGCTAAGTGTGCTGGACTGCTGGCACCGTTGATTTTGTATGATGTATTTCTTCGAAAGCTACAGGCTAACCGATAACACAAGTTTTATTTCAACGGAGATAAGCTGAGTAGTGGCCTTGTCCTAGTGGGTAAGGAGTGGCAATAGAGAAACTGTACACCCCTGGAGGCTATCAGAGATTAATCATTATCCAAAAAGCACCAGTATAGCATGCTGCAAGGTAGTGTTGTTAAAGTTATACAACAGAACTAGCCGAACGCTTCATTTCTTTGAAGACTGACATGTTGTATTACAGTCATATGGTATTATTCGCGTCTCCCATCAACTACATCATCAATCAGGTGAGAGAGAAATTGTCAATATTACAACCAGTGTATCTGAAAGGATAAACCTTACAAAAATGGGCATACGTCTAGCAGGTCTTCCCCTGTGCGGATGTGGTGTTAAAAAACGATCTGGTAAAGAGGAGAATGTAATGTCTCCAAAAAAAAAACCCGACTGTAATCAACATCAACATTGCATCTTGCAACCATCGATGACCTTATTGCAAGACAGTGGCAACCCCTAGGTCAAAAAAACAGACCGTAATTTCGTCAGCGACAAAGTTCCTCTTCAAAAGATGGCTCCTGATAATTGGCCCGGTTTTTAATCTCCAGATGGCAACTGCGACTGTGACCATCTGAAATGATCACTGAGGTGGGGAGACCGTCAAGTCGATTCCTAAGCTCATGCCATTGTAAGCGATCGGTGCGTACATCCACATCTCATCAGAACTCAGCATCTGTTCATCAACACAGATAATCTTGTGAGACGCTGAAGCCAATGGCTGGAAAACAAACGCGTGTGATTAATTACCTTGATCTGCTGCTGCAGGAACCTGACGTAGTGAACTGCCTCCTCAAGCATTGTGCTGATGTCAACCTACAGAAATGTGTTTCATGACGCAGTCAGGAAACAAGCACTAGCATCGCCATTTAGACATCACTGAATTGAGCACAAGATGATCAATTACTTTGGTTCCATTGGGCACCAGCTTCTGCAGAATCTTGAGCCTCTCATTGATCCTTTCCCTTCTTCTCTGCAACCGAATCAAGAAAACTCTGAATCAGTAACTGCGACTCAGCTAGAACAATAGTGCAATGATCCATCTGCACTGCTGCGCATTGTGCCCACCCTTGCGTAGAGGCTCTGAGGATCGGTCGCCGACCCTTTGGCTGCCCGGGCCTTCGTATTGCCGCCGCCGCCGTGAGCCCCCGAGCGGCGGTTCACCTCGGAGCAATTGGACTCTTCAGCCGAGCAGCTACCTCTGCTTTGGGTGCTCTCCTGACTGCACTTCTGCGCCGTCTTGGATGCCGCCTTCCTCTCCTTCTTCTTGTGCCGTCCAAGATCGCCACCGTCGTGGCCACCCTGAGCCTTTCTCTTCGGCAGCGACGCCGCGGCGCGTGCTGCGTCGGCGTCATCGCCTCCGTTCCGCCGGTGACCGGCCGTGTGAGTGTGATCAGCGGGGAGAGGTTTGGGAGGGACGACAGGGTGGACGAAGCTCGCGGCTCCCTCCTCCTCCCCGTCGCCGAGGAGGTTTAGGTCGATGGAGGAGGACGCGCACGGCAGCGTCGTGAGCGTGTTGATGCCGAGCGACACGTCCGGCTCGGCGAGGTAGTAGTAGCAAGAGCCACTGCCATCGAAGTAGGCGCCACTGCCACTGCTGTTGCTGTTACTGGCGTCGCCGCCATTGGAAGGCCAGTAGCAGGCGCCGTTGCCGGCGTCAGTGACATGGCCGAGCTCAGGCCAATACGTGGAGTTGATCTCGCCCAGCTTATGGTGCTGGTGCTTCTGCTCCTGCTCATCGTCGTCGTCGTTCTGATACGGGTACGGCGCCGCGAGGAACTGTGCCACGATCTCCGACTCCTCGTCCGGCGCCGGCGCCGCCTGGTACTGCGAGCACCAGTGTGCGTCCCGGGACTCGAGCCAGGCGGCCAGCTCGGCTTGCGACATTGTGCGTGGTGCTACTGTACGTTAAGCAGAGCAGAGAGAGTAGGAGTGACTGTGATCAAGCTTTGGTCTTGGTTGAATGCACGTAGGTGTGGATGCCACGAGTATTTGTATGGCCGTTGCAACAAAAATTTAACTGTTTTGATACAGCTCAGGTTGCTGGGTAGGTGCAATTCGGGGAGGGAATCTGCTTACAAAAATCTGAACAAGTTTCAGACAAAGAAAATCACGAATAAATGTTCTTCAAATGATGATGGGATAATGGTGGTCAAGATACGCGGAATGGTCCTGATTTGGGAAATGGCTTTGTTTATGAACCTGAAGGACATCGGTTTGACCCCAGGAAAAAAAATAGATGTAGCAAACTGGCAGTTTGAATTGCAGGGCAAATCTTTTGTCGGACTAATCAAGAGGCATAGATCGTGCAGGCAAGTAAACCGAAACGGAAATGGAGACAGCTGCATGGTGATTGTGATGCCTCATTTACATGCGCATATACTAAGCTGCACATGCATAGCTGGTCACTGTATTTTCCCAAAGAATATAGAGAGGGAGTGTGTTTTTCAGCGTGATCATTGTGTCAGCTGTAATCAGGCGCTGAAGTATTCCAAACCCCTTAGACCATAGTTGTGCTCGACATGATCTCCATAGCTGTCTCCATCTGTTTTGAAACATCTAGGATGGCAAGTCCATACCATTACTCCATGCGTCCAAAATCAGAGCCTGGATCCGCCGGAGCCATTTAACCTTGAACTTGTAGATGAAAACCTCATTTTTTCTGTAGTTTTAAAACTTGTGGTTGTGGGGTATGTAGACAAGCCGCCGCGGGGATCGCCTCTTGAGTCTCTTTGAAGTGTGCGAGCTCTAAATTAAACCAACGGAAGGGCAATCATTTGAAGATATATAATGTACGATCAAGTTGTCCTGTGGCAGATCAAATCGCCCTAAAAAACAGATTCTAACGCGTCATTGTGTTAGATCATTGATACAAAATACTTATTCTGAGATTATGAACCGTTTGAATTTCTTAAATGTGCATCCTCGCTCTGTGTTTTTTTCTTTGTTTGATTCTGAAAATAGAAGCAAATGTTGTCCTGGACGTTTCTATTGGCTAAATTCTTTTGACTTGCATCAAGGACAATTATATATGTTCCTTTCGAAAAAAGGACAATTATATATGTGTGTGGACTAGGCGTTGGAAGCACGTATAAATGTTGACAGTCTTGCCAAGTGCAATGCTGGAGATTCTGTAGCTGTCATATAGTTTAGTTTGCTCCTGATTTTCCATTAGTACCAATACCCCAAGTTTGCCCCTGATTTTCCATTAGTAACAATATACCAACCAACATTTAACATTACTGCTGGCTCTCCTTATTTCTCAAGTTATGGGTACTAGTCTACTAGAGATCTACCCGCAAAAAAAAAATAGTGTACTAGAGATCAACTATTGATTCCTCTCAAATCAAGATCAAACCGACTTGATGAATGACAGTTCGATTTGTAATGTTTTGTCAGAAAAAAAAAACATAACCAAAGCGGCTAAACCAGTCCAACTGAAGCAGCTGGTAGTATCCCTCGCGAAAAAAGGAACAAAAAAAAAGAAGTATCTAGCTATATCTTTAGCACACTGAACAACTGACTAACTAGAGTGCCGGTGCCGACACTTCATCTACGTAGTGTTTTTCTTTCCTTTTCTTCTAACGAAAATGGCACTTTATCTAGCTACTAGCTAGTGGTTACGTAATCCTGTATACCTTCATGGATCCGTATACCAAAGAGCATTACAGTGGTAGTCATACATTCCTTAGTCCCTACTTTGTGGTACATGTGTTAGCACCTCGGCACCTCCTGTTCTTTAGGGTGTGTTTGGATTGTAGGAAAAAACACTGTAGCATAAGAAAAACAATGTAGCATTCGCTGGGAAACGTGTTTTGTGGAAGAGAAATAGTGAAAAGTTAGAATGAATAGTAAAAAGTTAGGAATCTGAACATGAACAGAAACCACACACTACTTTCTCAAATTCATTATTTTCTGGTCCAGGCCAGTTGGGCCGACGGAGAAGAAAAGAGCATAGTGGGCCAGGTTTGAGGTTGTCGGTTGCCTTCCCATGCCGAGAGAGAGATCCGATCCGAGAGTGAGGGAACGCTCTCAATTGGTTCCAAAAAGTTCCTGTCCAGAAGGAAAGAAAAACAAAGAAAACAGAATCCTCACAGGGTCGATCTACACAGAAAAGGAGAAGGGACAGACTGTGTTTTGAGGGCAGTAGCTGGTGCACTCTCGAACGAATCCTCAAGCTTTTCCAGCCGCTAATCCCGTTTATAGGCAGCCAGGGCCAGGTAGGCAGGTGCTTTCTCCACCCATCATCAGAATTCAGACACTACTAGTAGATCACTAGCCACGAGCGCCAACCGCGCAACCACCACGAGATTCCCGTTCCGATCCCTCGTGTGTGGGGGGGCGCCCCGCGGCCGCGACGCGAGCTCGCACACCCGCCGTGCCCGCGACCTGTGAGATCCCGCGTCGCGACACGTCGCCCCCGCCACGCAACGCAACCACCGCGACCGGCCGGCTGAGCGCGCGCGGCTGCTGCTGCCTGCTGGCGCCACTAGCCACTACTGGTAGTGCTAGCTAGTGTGGAGTGAGTAGTGACCAGCCAGCTCCCAACGATAAACAACCAAGGCACGGCAGGCAGGCAGGCAGGTTGGTTGGTTAGGCCGCCCGCCGTCCCCCCTCTCTCTCCCGTCTCGCACCGACCGATCCAAATCGCCTGTCCGGCTATATTAGGCGCGGGCCATGGCCCCGTGTCGTACTTTGCGTGTCCGGACACGAGAAGAGAAAGAGGAGAAGACGGCAAGACGCGCGAGGAACACGTGGGGCAATCGAGCTAGCCCCAGCCGCTGGGGCACGGCAGCGACGGGGACGTGCCGCTTGCTCCCGCATCGCACCAAGCTAGCTGCGTGGTGCTTTGCCACCCGCGCGCGCTCGCGTCCGCCCACTCACGGAAGCCGCTGACGAACGACGCCGCGACGCCGTGCAGGTAGCCAACCGAAGCGTGGCGGCGTCCGCGTGAGCGGCCAGCCGGCCCGCCTTTTTTGATGGAACGGGAAAAGGTCCAGGGGCGGACGGACTAACCAACGGAGGACTGTGCCCGGCTGCGCTGCGCCGGCGCCGGGCGGCCAATCAGAGCCGAGCTGGTACGGACGCAGCTCGGCCGCCGAACACAGATGCCTCGGGTCATGGGATACGACCAGTACGTGGTGCGTGCGTGGGCGTTGCGTCCGCCGCGACGTAGGGGAGAGGAGAGAGGTACTGAGATAGCCTCTGTGGAGTGTGGATCGAGGACTTGTTTTGATCCCACGCATGTGCCAACTTGGAGTTGGAGTAGTAGCTGCCCGCTGGAGCCAGATGCGACTTTTATCCGAGGGGAAGCGACGTGTTAGGTGGTGGTGCGCAACGTGACATATCTAGTGACAGCAGAGGCTGCTAGGATCACCAAGGGCGTAGTGTTAACAAATGGGTTGCCTTGCCATGCTTATCCGTTAGTGGCGTGGTAGTCTTCCAATTGATGACCACATGAGAGGTGTTTTCGGATGGATGGATAAAGCCATGTTACCATTCTTAGCACGTTTTATGTGCTCTAAAAGGCCTTTCCTGGATGGAGAGGATAACCAGGAAAATCCACATAAACTTCAACACAAGGCCAAATCACCCTTAGCATCACCCTTCCGAGTAGTTTCTTCACTTGCTTACGTGTATGACGTGCGGCCGTGTGAGTACGCGTGTCAGCAGCTGCTGCCGTCGGGCCCATCAATAAAAAGTTAGAGAAAAACATGGCAGCCGTGGCTTTTGCTTAACCAGGTGCTACCAATTGGTGAAAGAAGATCTGCCATGCAAGTGATGCCACTTCAGCCGACGGGAGCTCAGAGGCAACGGCCAACGGGTTATTTTTAAACGACCTCCCCCACCCACGGTGACCAGTCTGTTGGAAAATGGAACCTTCCACGCACTCGCGGCCCCACCGCGGTGGTCTGCGTCTGACTTGCTACCGGGTCGGTTTGGCCTTGGACTCGGAACCGTCGTCTGGCCTGGCCAGAACAGGGGGCGAAGACCACTTCAGGCTCGGCAATGCGCATGTGCTTTAAAATGCTTCCAGACTTGCGCGGTCTTCTATACTTCCGCCACGGCTGCCGACGCTCAACTTGCTTTCATTTTGCACTGCTGTTGACCTGGAGCAGAGGACACTAGCACGCCATTTGAGGCTCGATCAATCAAACGAAACTCTGAGGTAATCATGACGTTTATTCAAGTAGTAAAAAAGTGACTTTTTTTACTAGTACTATAGATACAAATTGCGTACGGAGACATGTAATCATGTATAGTACAGTAATATAAGTAACAGGAAAGTTTGTACTTGAAAAAAGAATTTGTTTTTGTCATAAAAACAATTGATTTTCTCCGCTTAAAAACTAAATTAGCAGCAAAGTCTGTGACAGAGTAATTACGCATTCACTATACTAATTAGCTCGTCAACCCATCTGGCCACGTTCAGCGGCGAGATCGAGAGAAATGAGAGTGAGGCCGGGTCGGGTATATGGATGGACCCGTCGAGATGCATCCGCAACCGGGCGACGACCGCATCTCACATCCATCGGCGACGACGCAGCTGCCTCGGTCAGTCAGTCCTCACACACTTGCTCCCTCCCACACATCCATCCACACTCTCCTACTCGCACTACCATCGACCAGTCGTCCTTCTCCTCGCTCAGCTCAGCGCGCAGCGCAAGTTGCGCTCCCCGGCTTCCCCTTCTCTTCTCCTCCTCTCCATCCCCGTGTCTTCCCCTCCACGTTGACCACGACTTTTTCGTTGCCTGCCTTGCCTGCCTCCTCCCTCCACTCCACTCCACCCACCCGAGTGAGACGAGGCCCAACCCCACCACTCCTTCGCCGCCACTCCACCGGCTTCCCACCCGCTGCCGCCCCGCCCCCACCTGTCACTGTGCCCCTGCGCGACCACCTCACTTCCCCCACCTACGACGCAACTTCCCACACCCCATCACCACCCGCCACCGCTTTAAAACCTCCTCCTCACACCCTCACTCTCGCCACTCACACCACACCACACCTCCAGAGCGAGACGCCCAAGCAACCACCACTCCACAGCCACCCCCGAGAACAAGTCGCAGCTAGCAGCACCAGCAGCGCCCAAGATCTCGTCTCCGTTCTCCATCGAAAAAAAAAAGCTTACGCGCCGCCATGACTTCCATGGAGCTGCTCCACGCCGTGATCCCGGAGAAGCAGCATCACGAGGAGGAGGCCTCGCTGGCCACGAGCAGCGCCACCGCCACCAGCGGCGAAGAGGGCGCCCACGTGCCGCCGCAGGGATGGGCCAAGAGGAAGCGCTCGCGCCGCCAGCGCTCCGAGGAGGAGAACCTCGCGCTCTGCCTCCTCATGCTCTCCCGCGGCGGCAACCACCGCGTCCAGGCGCCACAGCCACCGGTCGTCCCCGCCGCGGCGCCCACCGCGGCCGAGTTCAAGTGCTCCGTCTGCGGCAAGTCCTTCAGCTCCTACCAGGCGCTGGGAGGCCACAAGACCAGCCACAGGGTGAAGCTCCCGACCCCTCCCGCTTCTTCTTCCGCGGCTGCTGCTGATCTCGCCGCAGCAGCACCCGTCGTGGTGGAGGCCCCCGTCCCAATCACCGCCGTCCCGCCGCCGATCGAGGTCCGTGAGCCGGCCACGTCATCCACGGCCGCGTCGTCGGAGGGGACGGCCGTCTCGAGCAGGGTGCACAAGTGCTCCATCTGCCACAAGGAGTTCCCCACCGGGCAGGCCCTCGGCGGTCACAAGAGGAAGCACTACGACGGTGGCGCCGCGGCATCCACCGATCACCTCATGGTCGCCACGGAGACGTCCGAGGTGGGGAGCTCCGGCAACGGCAGCGCGGCCGCGAGGGCGTTCGACCTCAACCTCCCGGCCGTGCCGGAGTTCGTGTTCCGGTGCGGGAAGGCCGGAAAGATGTGGGAGGACGAGGAGGAGGTGCAGAGCCCCCTCGCCTTCAAGAAGCCCCGCCTCCTGATGACCGCGTGAGAGTAACAAGAACCGCGGATCGATCTGATGCGTCGTCCAAGATTTTGTTTGGTCTAGCTGCAGAGCTCGCTCGGTGGAACACCTATTCGTTCATTCATTCGTCTGGTGCCAGTAGTACTATTGTTTGATTTGTTGTTACAGCTCCTCCTGTACAGAGAGAGTGCGATACATACACATATACATACATAGAAGGTCTTCTTCCTATTGGAAGAGCATACATGTATCCTTATTAGCTGTCAGTATACTATAGTTCATACAGAAGAGATGATTGATGAAATTAATAGTTCGTTGTATCGTAAACATATCTATCTAAATGGATTGGTGAGATTCTGGAATCAGATGCCTTCTCGCGGGCGGCACTTTTGTTTCATGTTTGTCTGGCTGAAGTTTAGCACAGGATGACAGGACAGAGGTTGATCGATCCTCCACGTTCTCTTCTTGCTCTTGCCAGCTCAATCCATGCCTTCGCCTAGTTGCCTTGCTTTCATGGGAAGCAACGGAGCACGCTGACTGCTTCCCTCGCGGCTCGCCTCTCAGAAGCAACGTCCTCCTCCACCTTCCGCAGAGTTCTCGATCGCTTACTCGTCGTCCTCACGTATTCAGTGACGTGAATGAATCCTGCCGCCGATGACTTAATATTCCAGTAGTTCCACGAGCTTTTTTCTTTTCTCTTCTCCCTCCCGCCATCCATCCGATCATCCACTTGATTGTTGTTGCGGGACGGTGCGGCGACGCCCGCCCGCCCGCCCTGCGACCACCGCAACAAGTGGGAACAACGAACCCTGGGGCCGTTGCGGCTTCGGGAACGCCGACGGACGGCGCCCACTAGCCCGCTGGAACGGCCGCCGACAGCGACCTCCGCTCCGCCCGCCCGCCGGTGCTGATATGTGCGTGCCGTGCCGACTCCAGATCGCTTTCGACGCAACGTGCAGCTCCCATCGCGCATGGGCTCGGCTCGATCGAGCTGGAATGGCCGCGAAAAATCTTGGGGCCGCGCCGACCTCTCTCTCGCCCGTGCGTCGTGTGCGTACGTCGCGTGCCATGATGCTTCCTTTCCTTCCCCGCCCAACTTCCACGCCGAACCACGGCGGCTGCGCCGTGCGAGTGCGACGACGTGAGCCCGGCTGGGTCGGGTCGCGCGTACGGGGCGTGGGCGTTGAATAAATTAGGAGCGCGCGTCGACATCTCGACGACGGCCGGTATGTTTCACGTGGCGCGCCCATCGCGTCCTCCCGCGGAGAGAGAGAGAGAGAGCGAGCGAGATTTCGTGGGCGACCCGCCAACCAACCGTACCGGTCCGCGACGGTGCACACGTCTTTGGAGAGTTTTCGGCGACTCGGCACGTTCTGGATACACCATACACGGGGCCAAGGGGGGATATGTTCGCCACTTCGCCACCGGGGTTTCGTCCCGGGCTTGGCTTGGCTTGTGGTTCGCTTGGGGTCCACGCGCGCGGGTGACGTGCGCGCCGTGTTTGCAGATTATAGGCAAGTCCGCCACGATGGGATTCCCGGCGATGCCATTTGGAGCATGTGTGTACCTCTCTGCTAAAGTCGGGATAGGCCAAGGTAGTAGTGCCGGCCAAACATGGCATGGCATGTCCAGAAACGGGAGAATTCTGACGCACTCCCCTGCTGAGCTTTAGCTAGACGTGGAGAGGACTAGCTCGAAATGAAACCGCCCCACCTGTCAGCGTCTCGTGGCTCTGAGATGTATCTAGCTTTCTCTTTCGATTGGAGCTTCAGGTTCTTCTTGAGCCGGCATGCCGCATGTGCTCGGTCAATCAGGACCTTCATTAGCATGGTAGGAGACGCGCGGGGCCAGCCTGGTCCGATGCTTATTCTCTAGTTCAGCCCAGTCCACCACCACCACAATACAAAAAAGTATGGACTGTTTTCCGCCAAGGCCCGTTGCCCCGCCTCTTGTATGGGCCTTCCTTTCCGCCTCGCGCACGCGCGGCGTGTACGAGGCGATCCCAAACATAAGCCGGGCCTGTATCTTACACAGACGCCCAGGCTAAACAGAAGCACTCGTGGGCCTACAGAATTCCATATCGGCTACGAATGAACGAGTGTTTTCACAAGTGGAATTCCGTAGGCCCAAAAGCCTACGGAATTTCAAGTTTTTTTTTCTACGCTTTTAAAATTCTAAGCTAGAGTGCCCAAAAGCCTTGTAAGCCAGAGGAGTGTGTATGTGGGCCAGTGGTGCTTCCATAACTCCTGAAACTCGAGAAGATAATAAATACTTCCTCCGTCCCATTATTTAAGCAACGGAAGCATTCAAATTCTAGAAATAGCAGGGTGACAAAATTACACATGTGCCCTTGGATTTAAAAAAGGGACAGGTAGCCAAACTGTCTGCGCAAATCTAGGACCAACACACGAGAGCACTAGCACGTGCAGCGAGCGGTGGCGCACGTTGCAGCGCCGTAGCTCAAAACCGGAACTTCCGGTTTCAGAAACCGGAACTTCCGGTTCCTACCGGCAGATCGGCGAGAAACCAAAGAACGCCCACCAGGGAGGGACCCCGTCGGGGCAGGCGGACCTTGGGTTGTCCTAGGCTCGGCAGGCCAGCTAGGACGCCTCCTCATGCCATGGAGACAAGAGAAGAGTAGCAATAAGGTTGAAAAAAGTTAGGGCAAAGATACGTAAAAGATAAAAGGTAAATTGATTTGATCGATTGTGATACCCTCAATCGGCCGTGGCCCTTTATATTTATAGGATGGGGAGGTCTTGCCCCGCAAGAAATCGCTTTACAAATATGAATCTAACACAATATCATATTTTTCTCGGACTCCCTGCCGAAACCGGAAGTTCCGGTTTTCGAAACCAGAAGTTTCGGTTTTGACTACCTAAGCCAATTTTGGTCGTCAACACAAACCAGACAAAAAGGCACACGTGGAGCTACTCTAGCACATTCCAGCATCCAGTAGGAGTACAAACGAGCGCCAAACAGCAGGCTGCAAATTCAAACAACCAACAGCCACAGTTCAACGCCAGACCAAGTTACACCAACCGCATTACATAAAGCTCTCCGTGGACACAACATCAAGTATCACCACTCAAACTCCACACCTGCGTGGACATGGATCTTGACCTTAACTTGCCACAAACTGAAGATGAAGATGATGACCCTTTTGGAGGTCTACCTCATGGCCAGGACCCCCCACATTTTGCTGGAGCCCACACCATGGGGGATGCTTATGGAGCACCTTCTTTTGACCTCAACATGGCATATGAATCAGGTTAGACAACTGGACCACAACATATAGTTTTCATGCATGCATCATACACCTCCGATGCTTTGGTTATGGGTGTTACATCAGTTTTCTCACTCTTCCATGTACAGTAGATGAAGTGGATGTGCTCAATGGACCTACCGTGGATGTGCTCAATGAACCTACAGTGGATGTGCTCAATGGACTTACAACAGCATCTCACTGTTAGACTATAAATTATGATCCCAGTAATAAAAAATAAATCCACGTATTAAATATTGAGAATGTTTTAATTAAGGATATGTTTCCTTAGATACTTGAGATTAATATGAAAGTATATACGCATATGTCATGTGAATGCAAAGGTCAAAGTTTTAACGAATTGATTAATATGGCTACTATTGGATGGTTTTATATTGAGCAAGACCATTAGAACAAAAACAAGCTTTTCAAATTGTGGCCTACTAATTCACGTGCGTATATGTTGGTGTATATGGCCTGGGCCAAGGTCCACGCCCGTCTAAACGGCCGGCCTGCTGATACTAATCTGCACTTCAAACAATGGATAAGCTGACCAGTGAAGAGATGACGATGTGCTTTGATTAGTTTCACGCATGACACTTGCTGATGGGACCTGTGCTAGTTGGGCCATCGTCCAGTGGTTAGTAAGCATCCGCCAGGCTGTGCAAGGCGCTGCTTTGCAGCTTAAACTCTGAATTTTGAATCGGCCATGCACGCGCCGGGTAAGCAAACAGCCATGCAGTTCTTCTCGGCGTACATGTAGGAGCGCAGCTGTTGAATCGTTGGATCCCAACGTCTTCCGGCGGTGCTGCGACGTTCCCTGGCCAGCAATTCTCTCCTCTCTGCTTACCCTGGAGCTTGGTTATAAAAGGAGAGGAAAGGTACAGCCGCCGAAGGGAGAGGGGGATGGGGGCCTCGATCACTTCACCGCCGCCACACAGATCGACCAGTTCATCACGCCGCCACACAGCACGAGCGCACGCACACATCAGTGCATCCGAGCATCACTTTGCTTGGAGATCGACCTCGCTGCCAAGTGCCAACAGGGTCTCGTGGCCTAGGCGAGATCAGCTTCATCTTCCTTTCTTCATCTTCTTTTGCAGGAACAAGCCACATCTATGGCAGCAGTCCACGTTTTTCTTCTTCTTCTTTTGCAGGGACATGCCTCCATGGCAAAGCTGAAGCCTATACTGTAGGGGCAGGAGGCCGGCCAATGTTTCTTCTCCATCGCGTTCTACGGTGCTGCTAGGCGATGAGTAATTTGCATGGCTGTGTAGCCTGCAATTCCATTTTTACAGGGAATACAAGCCAGTGCCGGGCTGCTGCCGGCACTTGCGTGTCTCTTCATATTAAAAAGAAAACAGGAGATCAGGGCCGGCAACACTCGAGCATTACATGATCCTGAAGAAAGCACATTTTCAATGGCAGCACATATGTGCATCTCTTTTCTTTTTGTAGGTGTACGGCTTCAGATCTTTTATTTACAGGGACATGCCACATCGATGGCAAGGCATATATACCAGCAGCACTTATATGCTTCATGAGATTAAAAGAAAATTAGGAATCATGGCCGGCGGCGCTTTCCATTATCTAAGAAAATGTCGTTTTAGTGGCAGCACATATGTGTTTCTCTTTTTGCAGGTGATAGGTTTAATCGACCTACATCAGAGGCCGTGTCATTGCGCTTTATGTTTTATTGTCTATAAATATTTGATAGGGGAAAGATCATCGGGTGGGATGATGATCATATTATGTCACAGAGGGAATTTGGCTAAATATTCCATATTCATTTTATTTGTCATTATCCTCTCAAGACCGACGAGGCAGGGAGTTTTCATTATGTCCTGACCGATGAGGCAGGACACACTGTGGTCGTGACCGACAAGGCCGAACACAAATCCCATCATCATTGTCTTCTGAGACTAACGAGGTCGGAGAAGTTCATTTGTCCTGACCGACGAGGCTAGACACATCACATTTGCTATGGAGCTTTTAGCCAAATTTCCATAAATGATAGAATATGGCATTGTTTTGCCTGGTGTTTTCCTTTTATTTATTTTGTTTCATACAACACCCATACATGGAGTACAGGACAAGAGGATCGATGACGACGACCATATGGCACAACTTAATCGGAGGTATTCTGTAAAGTCACTTGCAGATGTAATTAACTAGAGTTCTCTAGAGGCTCTAGGAATCATGATATACACAATCGCTTGAGCAATATGTGCATGAGCATCAAGGATATTGACATTGTGACATCTTTTCTACTTTGTTTGTATCTTTTGTAAATAGCACGGGATGAGTTAATTACTCACTGTTAATCCCCTACCGTGTAAGTCATTTGATTTACTGAAGTTCGCCTTCGGGCCACCGTGGTTTTTTTACCCGCAAGGGTTTTCCACGTAAAATTGATGTCTCTTGTGTTCTTGATACGCTTAATTATCTCTGCACTTATAAATATTTATTTTGTATACAAATTGTATACTGGCACACCCGCAAATATAAAAGCCATACGCTGAGAAATTTTGAGTATTTCTTGTGCAAAACACTCACATTGATTTAAACATTGATTTGGTGGAAGAGGAGGCAGGTAAGTACACCAAACATACCTCTTGATCCACACTTGTTTTTTACAGCACTTCCTTTCCTCCTTTCCTCCTTGGTTTCTTGCATGCAACAAAAGGCAGGTACAGTACAGTGACCATACCTCTTGTTGCACACTTGATTTTGACACCACTTCCTTTCCTTCTTGGTTTCTTGGATTCAACAGCTGCTAACAATCAATGAGAGACAAGTTAATAATCTGAAAATAGAAAAATCAAATAATAGGTTAACAATAGCAACTTATCTATGAGGGGCAGCTCAATATGTACAACCAAGCTTCCAAACAACACGGCAGACACACAAGGACAAAGATCACAAGAAAATATACACATTTTATTCACAGTTCATCACATGCCTCAATGGTCCATGAATTAAATAGCAGTACAACACACAATAAAGGTCTTATAGTGCACATCACATGGCTTACCTAGATTTATTTTTGTTGCCGCCTTGTAGGTGACGACGCTGATGTGTATGCTGACGATATTCATGTCAGCTTCAACAAAGAGGAGCTCCAAGGATCCACTGATCATGGCGATGAAGGTACCTGCAATGCATGAAATGTTACTATTGCAAATTATAGGGCTATCACATAATCATACAGGGACACTACTGATTCCAAAAATATCATAAATAGGTCAAAGCATGATTAGAATTTTACAATACATACATGTATTTCCAATAAGAACTACAAAATCCAGTGCAAAATTTCATGCCAAATTTATGGGACTCCTCACACCAGGCTGTAACTAACTTGATGTCATTGTTTTACCTCTGGCATTTCTTTGATTCCTCCATCTAGCTGGTGCGTTCAATGCCGCCCATGGAGCAGCCGGCTTCGATTTGAACTATGACTTTGAGCAAGAGGTGCTCCATGGTTCCAGTAATGAAGAACATGTTGAACAAGGTTAGTAGTTTTCAGCAACAATTAGTAGTTTAAACATCATTACAAAAATTACTAGTTTCAGCAATATTCACATAATGACTTTGCAATGGAAATAATCTCACAGGCAGACAAACTCAACATGAACGCACACTAATTAGAAGGAAGAATTTGTCGGACAAAGAAAGACATGAAATTTATGAAGCTTTACTTGAACGCAGCGTGAATGGCAAATTAAAAAGAAGGACCACAACAAGAGTAGCAAATTTGTTCAATGTTAATAGGTGTTATGTGCAATCTATTTGGAGGACAGCAAAGAAGTGTGTTTGTACCAGTCGATGTTTCATCCAAAAGGAAAGGAAATTGTGGTCGTAAGAAGATTGCCATTGATATGTCTAGAATTGCAACAATACCTCTGAATAAAAGGACCACTACTAGGGCTCTAGCTCATGAACTAGGTGTGAAAAAGTTCACGCTGCACCGCTGGTTCAAGCAAGGCCAGATCCGTCATCACTCTAACACTCTCAAGCCATATTTGAGAGATGACAACAAGAAGGCACGGCTGCAATATTGTGTGTGTATGATAAATCCTTATACATTGCAGTTTATCGATATGGAAAATATTATTCACACAGACGAGAAATGGTTCAACAGCACACAAAAAGTAAAGATCTACATGCTGCCCGAGGAAGAGGACCCGTTGAGAACAGTTCACAATAAGAATTGTATTCGTAAATGTATGGTCTTGTGTGCTGTGACTGAGCCACGATATGATGCTGCCGGGAACTGCTATTTTGATGGCAAACTGGGCATATGGCCCTTTGTGAGAAAGGTTTACTTCTAATCACCAATGCAATTTTTTTTGTTTGCGTTTGACCAAGGTTGTCACTTTAATTATGTTGTCCCATGTTTCAGGAACCAGCAAAAAGAGGCAGCAAAAATAGACTGAAGGGTACTCCTGTCACAAAACCTATCAATGTGACAAGGGATGTTAGTAGAAGCTACCTTATCACAAAGGTTCTTCCTGCTATTGTTGCAAAGTGGGCCCGAGAAGCTAGGGGGGAGACAATCTGGATCCAACAAGATAACGCACGCACACACATAGATCCAAATGATGAAGTATTTCTACAAGCAGTTCGCCAAACAGGGCTAGACATTCGCATTTTTAACCAGCCAGCTAACTCACCGGATTTAAATGTTCTAGACCTGGGTTTCTTCGCAGCCCTACAATCCAAGGCCTTTCTTAGAACGTCGAAGAACATGGATGAGTTAATTCAGAATGTGCAAAGGGAGTTCAGTACTTATGATGAATCCAAAATTAGAAATGTCTTCTTGACTCTACAAGGGTGCATGATAGAAGTAATGAAAAAAGGAGGAGGAAATGGTTATAAGATCCCCCATATGAACAAGGATGGGCTAGAGGCTGCAGGAATGCTTCCCAGAAGCCTTAGTGTCAATCAGGAGCTCTTTCATGCTGACCTACAACAATTGGCTGCTGCGTGAGGGGGAAGATAGACTTTTGGTATGTGTTTTGTTGTACATAGTGCTGGTTCAAGCAGTGTAGATGAAGGGAGTGGGGGAAGATAGACTTTTGGTGTATGTCTTTTTCTGTACATAGTGCTGGTTCAAGCAGTGTAGATGGAGCGAGTGGGGGGAGGATAGTCTTTTGCTGTGTCTTTTGCTGCACATAGTGCTGGTTCAAGCAGTGCAGATGGAGGGAGTGGGGGGGAAGATAGTCTTTTGCTGGATAGATTTTGTATATTGCAGCCTAGGCAATTAGAAGTGGCTGCACAACTAAATTCTGATGAATAAGACATCATATTTTGATGTATATGGCATAAACTTATGCACACTTTCGAGAGTAAGCAAGTTGTAGGTTTAGCAGTAGGATACAGTTAAACCTTTGGGCTGGAAAATGAGTAAAGATAACATAATAAAGGCATAATAGTGTGATTAATGCACAAAAATGTCATCCATTGATCCATTCAACTACCACCATCCATTCTACAGAAGCATTACCACATTCAACTAATCACATAAGCATCATACAGTCAACTAATGCACAATTGACTACCACATTCAACTAAACTTTGGTTAATGCACAACACAAAAGCATCATCCAATGGACTACACCATTCAACTCTCCTTCCTACAGTTACTACCATCATCCAATCGACTACCACATTCCAATATCCTGCTTATTGGTTCTACCATCATCCATTATATATATAGCATCATCCAAAATATGTCAACAAAAGATAAAAGAAGGAGAGTTGTACACGATTACGCATTTTGTGAAGGCGCTAAGACACAAGGTCAAACCAGTGCAGGCCACCGAGATGGAACTCCATCGCTTCCTGCACAGAGAGGATGTCCTCTTCAACGGGCGGGGGAGTTGCCGCAGTTGAGGCAGGAGCAGGAGTCTCGACCGACGGCACACCTCCCGTCGTTGTCACCGCTGCACATCCAGCCATTGTCGCCTCTGTGCCTCCCGCCGTTGTTGTCGCTGCACCTCCTGGGGCAACCAGATCAGACGCCGACGGCAACTCGGCGTCCTCGTCAGGGAGCCCCGCCAAGGCCGCAATAGCACGACGCATCGCTGCCTCCTGGGTTCGCCTCCGTCGCGCCACAGCCCTACGCCGCCGCGCCAAGGATTCGCTCCGCCGTCGACGCTCAAAACTTTGCTGCCAGTGGCGCTCAGCTCGCCGCCGCCTGCGCTCTCCTTCACTCGTCCCTTCCATGGCTGAGGGAAGAGACGGGATCTGGATCCGCGGTGAAGGGGACCGGGATTTGCGGACCAGAGGAGGGAGGCTCGGATCCGGGGCGGCGCGGTTCCCTCACTGTCGCAGCAGGTGCACTCAGTGTGGCGGCGTGCGTGCCCTCGACGCTGCAGCGGCGTGGACCCCTCTCCGCGACGGCTGCGCAGCGGTGCGGCCGGCGCGTCCAGGCGAGGAACGACGCCTCGCGCAACGGGATGGCCGCGTGGGGTGCTTCGGGGTGGCCGACTGGCGCGGAAGCCGGTGAAGTGGCTGCCACCGTGGGGGAGCAGGGGAGGGATGCGGCCGGCGGCGTGGAGTTCGGATAAGGCCGGCGGCGTGGGGTTCGCATGCGGGAGAGAGAGGAGGGATGACTTGTGCGGCCGGGAAAGATGGAGGATTTTTTTAAAAAAAAATCCCATGCATGGGCCCACATAGCACTAAAATGCTAATATCTTGGTAAAAGTTTTGAACGCTCTAGGTGCTAAAATTTGTGGGACGGAGGGAGCAGATAGTAGCCTTGGCAGCTCAAGAGATGCGCCAATTTTAGACCCATGAGCTACTGAAGAAACAAGCATTGAAACGTGTTATACACTTGAAACAAACATTACCCAGATTTCTAAAGGCGCATCTCCAGTGATTTTGTTCCTGCTTCATTTTATTATTAGAATATATTGTGACGTCCATTCCAATCTAAGTATGTCTTGGATTTAGTCTAATTTTTCCAGTAAACGGTAGCGTCAAGGATATTGGATCTCGACATGTGTGTTCGTGGTCCTTAAAGAGGAACGTCCCACATTTCTCAAGGAAAGGTTTTCCTCGCGTACTACTTGACATTACAACCTCCGTTTTCATATATATGTGTTTAGGACAAGTTAGTTAGTTCAAAAGTTATTGAACTACATAAATTTAAGGATAGATTAATAGTGGTTTCACATAAGGCAACGTATCTTATGGAAAACAACCTCTCCGTGGAAACTATGAAAACTAAAATCTGGGTCACATGATGTTGATCCAAGCGCGCGACCAGATCAGATGGGAGGGATGATTTCTATAGTTTTCATAGGAAATTGCTATAGTTTTCATAGGAAATTGGTTTCCACCAGATATGTCCCTTTCACATAATATATGGGCCCTGCATCTTGACACACTTTATATGTCTTACATTCCTTCAGAAGTTAAGTGATTCTTTGATTTATGGGCATTCTTTTATTAATAAAAGTTTAAGAACCTGTTGGGATGCAAATTATTTTCGGAGTTTTAAAAAAATACTAGAGTTTTGTAAAATACTGTACTTTCAGAAGGCCAAAAGTTTTTTTTTATAGTTTTGAAAACTGTAGTTGCTAAAACAGTAGTCTTTTTCTAAACCATTGTTTTACACGTATATGTGTTTAGAACTACAATTTCTCAGTACCACAGTTTCTTAATATTACAAGATTACAACACCCAAATAAGGCCTTTGGTCGCAGTCTAACTCACAGCCCAATTCTGCTGTTGCTGATAACTTTTGATGACTGCCTGGTCGCCTCAAACTGCATTGTGTTAACACTCTTTCGCTGCAACTACCGCATGGTCTCGCCGTAATTGAAGATAAAAGGGCGTTACTTTGTCAGGAATGGATTCTTCTAGCCAGTGAATAGTGCCGTACAGGGTCCCATCCCAGGAGGCATGTGATCTAACCGGATCTCCTCCTCGTACGTTGTTGTGATTGAAGGTGCCACATGTGCCTATGTTTACAAAATCTGTTGCGGATGGATCGTATGGTCGGTAGAGTGTTGGATTTTCTGCGCTACCGGTGGAGCAGACCAAATTAGGACTAGGTATGGCAACGGATAATATCCGCGCGGATATTGATTTTAAATATCCGCACCCACAACATAAAATCCGTGCCCGCGTCCGCGCCCGCTATCCGCTACGGATATGAAAGTATGCCCGCATCCGCTAACCGCGGATATCCGTTATCCGCGGGTTTATCCGTATACCCGTAAAAACATACAATAAACCAAATCTAACAATAATTCATATGTCAAATCTACAGCACCGGATGCTTCGAAAGCTGGCACTTGAGATTGACAGCCGCTGGACATTGCAACTGCATACCAAATAGAAAAATAAGACACAACATGAACACTCAACCATTTGAGAAAACTAGATCGAGAGTAGTCACTAGCCAGTACAACATCTTAGTTGCCGTAGTTTTTAGGTCTCACATGTCCGTTAACGGATCTTACGGGT
This sequence comes from Digitaria exilis, assembly GCA_015342445.1. Classification (NCBI taxonomy): domain Eukaryota; kingdom Viridiplantae; phylum Streptophyta; class Magnoliopsida; order Poales; family Poaceae; genus Digitaria; species Digitaria exilis. The sequence continues at coordinate 726,370 of JACEFO010001754.1, read as the reverse complement.
TTGCGGATACGGATATCAATTTTTCATGTCCGTTAACAGTATCCGTTGGGTTTAGACTCGTGCCCGCACCCGCACCCGCGGATAAAACTAGACCTAAACCCGTACCCACTAGGTTTCCATAGATTTGCGGATATTTCGTGCCTATTGCCATCGCTAACTAGGACCCACGCAGATATCACCGTAGCACATGTTCAGGCGGGCTGATAAGCGGGGCACGGGCACGGAGCGAAGAGGCCGGAGACAGGGACGAGCAGCATCCAGGAGGCAACGGCCAGGCGTCAGGACCCGCGTCGAACCGCTCCTCTCTGCAGCGGCGGCGACTGTGACAGGTGTCATATAACTTTAGGCCGTGCTAAGCGTGTGGCTGATGATGCCAGGATTAGACTCTACATATTTTCTAGTTCAAATATTAAGTAAGTCAAAATATACAAATTTTAGACAATAACCTGCACTGATAAATGAAAATAATAAAATTTGGTGAAGACTGAAGACATTTAGAAACACTTTCACACCTTAGATAAGAAAGTGATGATATTTTTCTTATTGGAGCTGCGAGGGATTCTTTGAGCTGACAGGGTAGAGTTGTGTGCCTATAGGCTATATTTATAGAGATGAGAGTATGCTTGTGTATATGAGCATCTTTGATTATATATACTATGATCCATTATAAAAAAAGCTTGTGGTTATTGTTCTAAGTCTCGGTCTTGATATCTGGTACATCTTGTGATTTGCTTGGTGAATGGTGATGGGACTATAGGAGGTTGAGGGACTTTGAATTCCTATCCAGCGGACACAAAATTCAAGCGCAAGAAAACTCAAATGATTATAGTGTAGTATAATACTGTATGTTTGTAGCGACAAAGGGATTTTACAAGACTACTAGAACTATATACGATGTTACAAGCTCCAACCTCAAATGGAGCTAACCCGTAGAAAAAAAAATACCATCAAACTCGGAGACTATTATACCGGGTCTGTCCCTCTACGTTACATCAAAACTCACCACAATTAGACATGTCCAATACTCCAATTATAAGTATGATATACTAAGGTCTTGTTTAGTCAGAGAAAGTTGACGATCTAAACAAGACCTGATGCTTGTCAGATATCATCCCCATATTTCTTCTAGCCGTTTTGAGTTGCAAAAGTAATTTTTAGTTCCTATTCATCCCCTTCACATAACACGCTTTCTAGAAAATTCGTTTTCCAACTTTTCTATTTATCCCCTTACATAACACGCATCCCAATAAAAAAAAGTATTTTTTCTCCCCCATCTAGGCTGCGTTCAGATTGGGAGTGTACTTTTGCTAGATGAATAGTACATTGGAAAGCGTGTTTTGTGAGTGGGATGAATAGTAAAAACTAGTTGGAGAAGTAATTTTCTGTTTTTCTGTGAATATGAACACGGCCCTAAACGCAGCATCTGTTTCCGCAATCCGGTCGAGATTCTCTCTGAATTAGCTCTGCATGTGAGGTCATCACAAGTTACATCACGGCACATGCACTAGGGCTCGATTGCAGAGCTATCTTTTCAGAGCTCCATTCAGCAGTTCCTTAGACCTTCAACAGAGCTCGCCACCTGTCTGCGGACAAGGGCGAGATCAGGGTAGCGTCGAAGTAGGTCTAGCATTATAGGAGGTGGATCGAACTGCGAACATCGTCGTTTCAGAGCCACCATGATGGAGTAGGTTTCGCTAGGGCTGCGATTATATTAGGTCAAAACACCAGGCTTAATAAACTAAACACCTACGGCGTCCTCGCGACCGCATGATACGTTGGCTGATGTGGGCTGTCCGTGAGACGACCGTGACGCCGGTGCAGTTATTTCCAGCGCCGGCCCTTGTCGGCATATCACGTCGGACGGCTACAGTGCCGTGACGGCCTTTAACCTGCAGCTGGGGGTGCACGTCGCGATGTGACGGCGTCACGGCGCCAGGATGAGGAGAGGATGGAATGGAGCTCTCACCACCGTGGCCCGTGGGCGGCCGGAGACGCTGTCACGCGCGCACAGTCGCCAGCTCGCTCCATCACCATTTCACCTCGCAGTAGTGCTTTCGCGTTGGAAGAAGAAAAAAACACATGAGCGACGGCGACGCGACCCGTGCGCGCGCTTGCCTGCACTGCACTGCATGCATGACACGCACGGCGGGCTCGGTGGATCGACGGCGGAGCACCTGATAAGCCCGGCATCGCTTTTCAGGTTGCTGTCCAAACAGTTCCCAGCATTCAAAGTCCCGTCTCCTACTTGTCAAGTCAATTCATCCGTCGGGTCGGGTCACTGCCTGGCTGACTCGGTCTGGACCCTTGCCACGACCGGGAATCGTGTGTTGCTTGGAGCCTTGGAGGCTTGGGCGACGTTGAAACCTGAAACTGATCCAAAGCTAGTTCATGCAATGGTGTCCTCTCAGTGCCGTGTTCTCTTGCTATTACGTGAACAATTGCTGCAACGGTGGCACGGACGCACGGTGCTATATAGTATGTACTCTGCAACAAACTTAACGGCTACAATTTTCAAACCCACTATAAATGTTCACAAACCAACAATTGGCACATTTTGGCATATAATCATGACAAAAATATATAGACCTAGAAGCTCCCCATAGTATATCGTTAAGTCCACCTATGGTACATACCCAATCGTTCCAAATAGGGAAAAGCTAACTAACAACCGAGTGTTTCTAAGGTACACATAAGTTTTGCATGGTTTTGCTCCTTTCAACAATGTTTTAATTTTTTATCAAGACCAAAAACAAGCGATCGTCCAGTATTGAAAAATGTCAATTGACTATATATCATGGGAAAAACGAACCTAGAATATCAAGATTATTATGTTGTCATTTCATTTTGATACCTCAGTATCCCGACGATGTCAGCTAACATTTGCTCAATCCGACACCGGATAGAAGGCACTACATTACACGTAAACAAGAAACCAAACAAACACGGATTCGCAAAGAATCCGAGCAATCACAGGCAGCATCTCTTTTGTGGGGAAGGATGCATATATCCTCCAAACAAAAGAAGCAAATCTAACAAACCTTTCTAGTTCTCTGGAAAGGACACAAAAGGAGAAGGTACTAAAAGGCTGGTCTCCACCCTGGTCCCATAGGAACCGGTTACCACACTAGTCCCGTTTGGCCGTTTGCATCCAAGTAATAGATGGAAAAGAGCAGCAGCTGTATGCACATCAAAACAAAAAGGAAACGTTAACTAGTAGGTTATCGCGCGGGAATTACTCCTAAAACGAAGCACATGTTTCGAAACGCAAAATGTTGAGCTGGAAAAACCCCTCAAGCTAGGGAGGACCCGTCATCGCATACGCGATCTGACGACGGCCGGATCAGAAAAAAAAAACCTAAACACCTCATCATCTTCAGCTACTCTAAAACTAAAACTCCCTCGGGTCGATGAAAATGGAGCGCCCGGCCGGCGCCTTGGTCCAATCCCCAAGCGGCCCGGTGCTGTACCCATCGGCGAGCCTCTTCATGCACCAGAGATCCTCCGCGCCAAGCCGCGCCCAGTGCGGCACCCCAGCACGTACGGGCTCGCAGGCCCCGACCTCGGTGGCCACCACGCCGCATCCCCCGTCGCGCGCCATGTTGTGCGCGTGGCGGCACAGCGCGCGGACGAGCCGTGGCGCGTCGGGCCCGTGTCCACCGAGGCCGTAGAGGAAGTAGAGCCCGAAGGGCGCGAAGAGGTTGGGGATGGACGGGATCCCGAGCCACGGCGCCGCGCGGTCCACCAGCCGCGTGGCGCCCGCCGCGGCGCGCATCAGGCGCGGCGCGCCGCGCACCTCGAGGCGGAACGCGTCCTTGCAGTTCCACACGCTGAGCACGGCCCACGACGCCGGCGGCGAGGCCAGGAACGCCGCGACGCCCTCCCACCTTGTCCCTGCTGGCACGGCGAGGAACGTGCCAAGCGACAGGGAGTTGGAGAGCACGGCGTCGATGTCGGAGGGGAAGAACTCGACGCCGGCGAAGTGGGACTGGTAGAGGAGCTCGGCCTCGCGTGGCTCGAGGCCGTGCACGATGTCCACACGGCGGGAGGGGCGGAGGGCGTGGCGGAACACCGGGTGCACGAGGAGTGATGGGGTGCGGAACTTGGCGTAGCCGCAGCGGCCGGTGAAGAGGCGCACCGACGCCTCGTTGTCCTTCTCCGTCGCCATGTATGAGTACTCTGCGCCTCTCCCTCGGAACCACTCCTCCATCCGGTCCACCAGCTTCTTGCCGATCCCCTTCCTCCTGCATTAGCAGCAGCCGTGGCAAAAGTACAACGAGTCCGATCGAGTCAGGATTCTTTCTTGAAAACGACATTATTTTCGGGTCGAAAAATAAACCAGCATTACGAAACAATGCCATGCGCAAAACTATTGTTGCAGGTACGTACCGGTGCCTCGGGGAGACGCGGAGGCCGAGGACGTAGCCGACCTTGGTTTGGATGGGGTCGCGGGCCTGCTGGGTGGTGGTGGTGCCGGAGACGACGGTCTTGATGCAGCCTCGGACGAGCCCGGCGATCTCCGTGCTGTTGGGGCCGGTTGCTGTCTCCGCGACCTTTCCATATCGGCGCGGTTCAAACATGCGTTTCGGGCAGTGTCCACTAATTAGTTGGGCTTCTCCATCCCGGACCCACGCACACCGGCCGGAAACGAAACGAAACGAAACGCGACGAGGCAAAAGGAGACAGACGATGGAGGGAGGGCGGACAGGTGGTAGTGGTAGGCTATAGCTCGGTCGAGTCGAGTCGAGCGAGCCCAGCGGCGGCTTAGCGGCAGGCCAGGCCAGGCCACGACGTACGTAAGACTGTAAGAGTAGCAGCAGAGAGAGAAGAAGACAGAGCGCGGCGGACATACGTATGTACGTACCAGCATGAGTGAGACCGGCGAGTGGCGAATGCGGCAGAGCGGGTCGCCGAGGAGGTCGGTGAAGAGGCTCATCTCGCCGCTGCAGGACCCGACCTCGCAGGCGCGCTCCACCTCCTCCACGCCAAGGTGGTCCCGCGCCTCGTCGTACTCCCGCACCACCACGATCGTCTCCGTCGCCTCGACCACCATCTCGATCAATCGATCAGGAAGAAGACGCACGCCGAACAAGGGAGGAGGAGGAGGAGCTGGAGTGTTTGGTGCTGTGTGTTGCGAGAGCGAGGAGGGCGCAAGTATGATTCACGTGAGGGCAGGGGGGGGCGCTCTTCTCTTTTGCGTGCCTGCCTCCTCCTCAATTACTTACTCCTCCCCCACACGCACGGAGGAGTAGCGGCGCAGCTATCCGCCGCCCGCCCCCACTCTCGTCGCGGCAGCGATATCCCCGGTGCAATAACTGGCGGCGCCTCTAGCTTTAGCTTGCCTAGCTAGCTACGCGGGGCTCGATTGCGTGCGCAGCGCAGGGTGGAGGCTGCAGCTCAGAGTCAGAGCTAGCTGCAGCAAGCTATGCTTTCGGACGGAGGAGGAGAGGAGGGAAAGAAAGCAGCGTTGGAGCGGAGCCTCGGGCTTTGGCGCCGGCCGGGGAAGAAGATCCACCGGTGGGATCGGGAGAACAGGGGGGGACTACGCCACAGAGCCCCTATGTGTGTGTGGGTGTGGGTGTGTGTGGGGGGGGGGGGGGGTAACTGGCGAGCGAGTGGTGACAGTGAGGCCGTTGCGATCCACAGCACAGGGGAAGGCGGCTGGCCGGCCACACTGCTAGCTAGCTGCTGCCCGCTGATGGCGTGCGTGAAGGGGGAGCGGCGTTGCGGCGCTATTTATACACCGGTTTTGTACCCCCTCCGGTGCTCTCTCTCCTAGAGCGGCCCACCTGGTGAAAAAGGGTGTTTTGTGTGGGCCATGCAACCACCCCGCTGTCTTCCATTTTCACTTTGTTTCACTTAGGTTATTAGTCTTCTCCTCTTTCTTGTGATGCTTCGAGAAAAAAAACTGAAAATGTTTTTGTTTATGGGGGACCTCTTGTCTAACTATGGTCATGCTTCTTGTGGCGGCAGAGGAGCCCTAGACAACATGCCCTACCATAGTGATAAGTGAAAACTAATATGGAAGCCGTCATATGTGCAGTGTTTATGAATTTTTTACCAGAACCATTATGCAAAGATTCAAACTAAATTACCCTTATAGTTAGTTCACTACTACATGCATATACCATATAAGTAAATAAAATAAATGAAGACAAATTTCTTTGTTACAACTGATTTGCAATTACTACTTCAAAAAATTTGGCTCTACAACATCAGAAGTGAATTAGTCGGTATCAAACACAATGTTCCTTAAGGTAAGCACATATATGCTACAAAGCATATTGGTGTTAGAAGTGACTGTGTTGAAAGATCCGTGAGGGATGAAAAAACAACAACGACCCATACGATACGACTACTGACGTCGACGTAGACAATAGTCGATATGGGAATGGAGATACATGCCTTGTTGCGCAAGGCTTGGGCCTATATAGCTTCGAATCACGGTGTCAACTAGGCGACAAAGTAAGACGTAATCGGTAGTAGTCCGCAAAAAATGGATAACTAGCAGAATATCGTGTAGCCACACGGATGGCTAAAGAGGATACGACATACGACTAGTAACGCCATGCATGTGCATTTGAGCTTCATATGTAGATTGAGATCACATTTCAACAAAGCAACACGTGTAGTCAAAACCATTTTGTGTTTGACCAAAATTATATACGGGGTCACAATGGTATATGACACCTGTCTTGGTATACTATGAAAACAAAATCGTGTTTCACGCAGAGATACCATGTGATCACCCTGGCACAACGAATTAAGTGTCGAGTGAACCATGCTGCCGCACCGGAATTTCCTTTTCTTCTGGGTTGATCCAGAAAAATCATTGCTTATCTTCATGTGGCACTTTCCCTTTCAGTAGATCCAAAGTGGGGTGAGGATATTTCGACAAATCAACAAGAAGCTCTGGCCAAAGGAACTTTAGCTATCTGACGTATACGTACAACCGTATCCTTTTCAGCTAGTTTGTGGTATACGGCGATAGATGACAGCATACACTGCACGCCGAACTGAGCTCTGAGTTATCTGCAGCACAAGAGTCCAAGACGACCATACAACACCGACCGAGAAATAAAAGGGAATAAACTAAACTGTATAATTCGCAAAAGTGCAAGTGACTTTCAGCGTGAGGAATGAGCGCTCGACATTGGAAACATCGAGCATGCTAATCTATGGTAAAGTTCGATAACGTAAAACTCAAAGCCGTTACGTGAATTGAAAGACGAAACTGAAGAGTCCAAAGCGTGTATAGGGCAAACAGGTGATTTTTCTCCGTGTTCCAAGACGGGGCCTCGACGATCAGCTCGCTCTGAAAGCTCTGGGACTGGGAGAGACGTCGGCGGCAGAGAGCAAGTCCAAGCCTCCAAGGTGTCCCCTGCAGAGCACAGCACATCTGTGTGGGCCTCTTCATAACCGGCCACGAGCCAAGTGCGCTGTAGGGCTGTAGTCCAAAAAGCTGCGAAAAAGAAAAGAAAACGCCCGCCTCATTCTCGCCGAGAGAGCAACGGACGGCGAGGACATGAGAGGGCGCTGGGAACATATGGCTCCAGGCCGCGTGGCGCATTAACCCGCAGCCGGTTTCAGCCAGGAGCCGGAGGGATCGAGGAGATAGATAGATAGGGTCCGCGGTGAATGGCGGGAGCCGCAATGATGGCGCCGTCATTCTCATCGGACACCAGGCACCAGCGCCGTCGCCGTTCAATTCAATGCGCGAAATGATGCGGTGATAATTACCGTTAATTACCACTTCTTCCTAATCACTTTGTTCACTTTATGACTGAGGCTGCTCCACTAGAAGAACCTCCCCTCGTCTGCTTGTTCAGTTGTTCATGCTGCATGTTTTTTTTTACCATAATTTCTCTATTGATAAAAAATTCGTGTATCAAAATTTTAATGCTATTAGATTCATAAAGGTATAATTTTGTATAGATAAATAAAACAAATACTAGAGTAATTGTTAGTAAAAGGCTTGCCATGGCGAAGCAAGATACACCGTATTCAAACGAAGGAAGTAGTATAAATCCGGCATCGTCTGTCACCGTCGTGGTTGCCGGGTCATCTTCTAAGTGCTACTAGGTGAGCTGTTGATGGAAGACCGGTGGTCCTCGAAGAGAGGTGAGATGCTTTACAGGTCTTGATCATCACATTCTTTTTGCAGCAGAGTTAATATAATTAAGACTTTCTCATACTACTGTATATGCTAGATCTTTTAGTTGGAACGTTGGATTGAAAATTAGTTGTGGGTTATATGTTGAGTTTGAGTGAGATTCTATATATGATTAGGGTGCACTGAGCTAGTGAGTTTTCATTCCTTCCTCTAAAACGACGGCTCTGTTTCTACCACTCGGAATTATTATCTGATGTTCATTGAGCTACTACTCCCAAAATGGCGTCAGCCCGTTGAGCTACCTAGTGCGATTCAGAAAACTTCAATTTGAGCAGCAGCCAGCGTCCAGTCACAGGGAAGTGATGCAATCGGAGCTGTTGGTAGTACATCGTGGTTGCTATAAGCATGCAGTTGAATGGGCTAGAGATAGTAACCCAACGTTGGATCTTTTTCCTTTCGACGTTAGTGATCGATGATTAGCATGGTTGGTTAGCACACGTCTGAGTATATGGAAGGCACAGCCGCAGCAGTCGATGTCGATCTCAACATACTCCTTTCCTGAGGGGGACACGAGAACGATTGGTATTGGATAGCGGTATAATCTCATAAATTCCCTGTCCTCATGAGATCGATCCCGGTGTTGCTGCATGGCTCCATCACAAGCTCTGCTAGGTTATGGCGCACTTGGACTAGCAATAGCCAGTCTGTTTATGTGATGTGCCTATGTACACAGTTAACACAGCGTTGGATGACGATGTTATCCTAAACTCATGGTAAAAATCTTCTCTGAACGTCCTTTCACCTGGAGATATGCAGTAGCTAGATCTCTTCTTGGTACTCGCCGTTGGCGAGGCGCTTTCGTTTTCAAATGGTTATGAGCAATATATCGCTGTCTCTCACTCCAGCACGTAAGCATTTGTGATCTCTCAAAAAGGTCTCTCCCGGTCCAGCTTCGGTTTCATGCAATTTTTGAGGACGAATAGAGAAGGGGTCACCGGCAGAGAGATAGCAGGAGAATTTACATCATTTGTCCTGTCTCAACTGCATATCTCAACCATGTGTACAGTGTGATTTTTACATTGTAATTAACGTGGCGTTGACGCTATTTCAAAATCCCATGATATGTCTTTTGTTTCTTTCTTTTGGATTGGAACGAATTCTAGATTTGTTTTGGCATGATGCTATATTTGCTACATCCGGAGAGCTGATTTTTTTCAAAAACAAAGGTATTGGCTCAGGTACTTTTCAAGATTTCCCCCCAAAACTTAGTGCCAATTAAAAATATTATCAATAACCTTACTATGCCTCATTAGAAATGGTTTTCCAAGGTGCTAAGGAACTTTTTTAAAAAAAATTCAACTGTTATGCTACCCCTGCCTATTTATTTCCAAAATGTAACGCGTAGTATGTTCTCAAACATCGCACATTGACAGTTCATATCCTGTTTTATTATTATATCCAAAGACATAAAACGTATATATACACTCTACTATAAATTCTTAGATCAAAATGGTTCAAATTTTGAAGGTACAATCTACAAGTTCTTACATGGAACATTTGAGAGAAATATATATATATATATATATATATATATATATATATGTATATATATATATATGTATATATATATATATGTATATATATATATATGTATGTATATATATGTATATATATATATGTATGTATATATATATATATATGTATATATATAGTACTAACATCACCCAATATAACCTTGGTATTATTCGAGTGGATTTATTCACTAAATGCACTTCTGTATACGAAAATATTTAACCAAAATAGTGCAAGATTTTTCAAGGAAACATTCACAGACCGAGAATGTATGGATTTGCTTATTTCTGTTGATGATTAACTCATCAGTTCAAACTTAGTCCTTGTTTTTTATCAATAAAACCCATCGATATCACACCAAAAAACTCAAATATAGTATTTTGCCTAAAATAATGCCGTACTTAAAAAATATAGAAGCCTTGGTATAATTCATCGGCTATATATAAACCCCTAGGATATTTTGTAGACAACTGTTCTGTACACATACTCCACTATATCACAGCTATCAGACACTAGTTGCACCATCATCATAGATGGGCAGGAGTATCTTGAAAGATTAGGGCATCGCATCATCGCACGAAACAATGCACAACTAAGTTTTCTCGTAATACTTCTCTAACGTCTACTTGTAGCGAATCTAAATGTACAAGTACCACACTATAGCTACAAACGCACACTGCTGCCCTGGAGAGACTATATATGCTCACAACTTGCCGTCTCGCCCTACTAGCTGTCTAGCTTATTAGCGTGCATCCAAAGGACAAGCTCAAGACAATCACCTCGATGGCACTATACAATCGTTAGATCCTGCTGGTTTGTTTTATCAGGGTCCCCAGAAAACCGTTACGGAGTTACCAGACACGAGAGGAACGGCCACCGCTGTCGTGCCGGAAATGTAGGGCCCCGGATCTCGAGCTTGAAAAACATCACATGGACCATATGAGCCCCAAGGGTGCAGATACCAAGCCACAGGCAGATACCGGCCGGGTGACAGTAGGCAGGCAGGGAAGCAGGCTCGCGCTAATCTAGGATTAGTGTCCTGCTAATCTCATGGCACAGGGGATTATTCCGGACCAAATCCACGTTAGGTGACCGCCAAATGGATTGTCTGGTCGTCTGATTGAGAGGTGTGATCCGACGAGCAAATTCAGCTTTGACTCCACAGTGGCATGGAGAAGCGTGCTAAAAGTTGCCCTTTAAGTGGCTCGAGGCATGCATGGATTAGGTTATATGGGCTCAGGTACTACTCCCCTTCCGTCACTCCAGCATCGATACTATAGCATACAGGGATAACTTCGCGTACAACCTAACTGCTCATGATATCTAAGGTTGAAGTCCATCACAATCAGGTGTTTTTGGCTCATTGCATTGGTTAGACAGTGAGCACCAGCTTCAGCCATTTTTATTTTCTGCTTGTAATATAATGGAAGTATAACAAACTGTTCACTGGCCAGAGTTTTGTTTTCCTTTTTTCTTTAAGATCAAATCGTACTAACGTCTAGAACAACGACAACTTACTTTGACGGGGTCCGAGCTTGGAGTAGATCGGGCTGCAGCAAATCAATAAGCGCCCAAGTGTCCTGGACCTGTGGACCATCAGTCCATCACCAACGCTGCACTTGTCTCTCATCATGCATCGAGGCCATAAAAGAAAAGTGACCCGATCGAGACCGTGCTCGCTGAAAACTTGTTTGCATCGCCGATCGTTCGATATCATCGGGCCATCTGCCGGCCGGGTTGCCACTAGTCCCTTTACACATTAACTGCGACGAGGATCGGAGTTAATGACACCCACGTCTTCTGGGCTTGGTCGGTCGGAACCGATATACACGCCGCCCGGTGAGTTTTTCGTTACACGTTTCGATCTTTTAGCTACAACCTGGTGACTGTCAGACGCCAGCACGTATAGTACTGCTCCTAACTTAGCTTAACCGCGGCACTGTACTGTGCTCCTTTGATTGCTGAACCCTAGGCTAAAGCAGGCTAGGGCGAATGCATGCCGTCCCATTGTATAAGGCCTGGTAAGTGATACGATCCGATTTGTCCCGTCGTCCCGGTCTCTCCCGGACAAGCAAGGTTAGTTGTCACACGGCGTGCCGGTCGGTCCGCGGACAGTATCGATCGATCAAGGGCGGCGCATTTCGGCAGATGGTGGCCGGTGATCGGAGGGGACACGCACGCATCGCTAGTGTTCTTGTGTTGTATCTAGCTTGGTGGGCATGCGTGCCGCTTGGTCGTTTCTTCTCGCGAATGGCATACGCCGGGAGACGATGAGATCGAATTTTATCACGTTACGACTGCATGGGAATCGAAGAAACGTGTCGTGCCGATTCCATTTGATGGTTATTAGTCAAACTAATCGCGGCAGGCTCTACAGAGTAGTAGCTAATAAGCTAGATATGGTGGCAATAATCTCCGCCTAAATTGCTGCACCTAACCCTAGTAAACTCACCAACTCCGCCACGATCTACTCAGAGTTATCGCCGCTGTCATATTCTGCACCGCATGGAACCGGCAAGAAAACTTGGTCGGTCGGCCAATGCATGCAGCTGGAACCGCGCGCCCGGGAAGAACATACGAGAAAACCAGCTAGCACGGCCTCTAGAGCGCAAGTCTGGCGAGCGAGATCCATCGATTTTCTTACGGATGAGACTTTGATCTGGTCTAGATAGATAGGTTAGATAGATGCCAGTATGCCACTTGTGATCGACAAGAATCATCGTCACACTCACACAGCTAGCTGAATGAATTCGAACAAGCTAAGTGCATGCGTGTCGAACGCACGTCGTACTGTCATGCATGGTGGAGGACAAGGCGATGTGGCGGCGTGGACTTCGCGATTAAGACACGTACGTCCGGCCGGACACACACGGGGTGACCAAAGGGCACCCTTAATTTTGGGCGTGCGTGGCCTCCATACCGGTCGGCCGGCCCTCCCCCGCGCCAGGCCGCGGCAAGCGTACGTCCCCAGCCGGCACGGCGCCTCTGTATGGACCCGACCGCTGCCGATATGCTATGCCCCGTCGCGTACGTGTGGCGGCATCGCGCGCGTCGTGATGCACGGGGCGAATGGCTGATCCCATGATTCCCATCCCAACCCGGCCTCCTCTGCATGAGCTCTGAGACGATCGGAGCCGTATGGATGGATGATCTTTCAGTAGGCAGATCACGCGAGGCGCCGGTGGGGAGGGAGGAGCACACAGGTGGCCAGCAGTAACAGCTTGAATTCAACGATGCGCATGGCGACACGTATAGACTAGACAGCAAAACTGGGTAACTTGGCAGTTGGCACCCAGTTTCACTTTCACCGCCGTCAGAAAAAGCACAGGAGGAATCAACCTCTACGCTGGGTGGTACTCGACGTACTAGTACAAGATTTGACGCTGACAACTGACGTGTTTATGTTGTGTGGATAGAAAAGCCACACAACAGTAAAAAGCACCGTCTGCATGCACGTCCAGGTCACCCGTTTGACCGATGAGCTCCAAGCGTATGAGACAAAAAAAAACACAAATGTCACTAAAATTGAAATGACAAGGGTACGAAGAGATAAAGGTCCCCGTAGCTCTGGGCTTGCCATGTTGCTGTTGATGTACTGCTAGTATGTATCCAGCGCAATGAGTTTTTTTTTAATCATCTCATCAGAAAATGTTAAACTTGGTGAAGATGTTAACCAAAGAACCTCAACTGCTCGCTGGTTGAGATGGTATCAAGCCGTCCTTCGTCATAGGACGATGTCTCAAAAGCTAAAATGTAAGTTTCATAGTAAGCGATTCAACCGGTGATGATATTGAATGTTGGCCTAATAAGCGGCGACATGTCCAGCAACTGAGTGCAGCAGAGATACGAATGTTGCGGTGGTTTTGCAGGCACATAAAAAGATACGAAAAATCAACTCCACAACCCTGTGTGGCAACACACTTTAACCCCGCCGGCCTTCTTCTTCCTCCGTTTCGCTGCTGGGGCTGCCGGACCTGCTGCTCACCGGCGGACCTAGAAGAGGCTTCGGGGGCGGCAGCTGGCCCGATGGAGGCGGTCGGGAGGCCGCCGAAGCGGGCGGAGGAGGATGGCCGGTGGGCAAGGCTGGCGGCGGGGGCGAGGAACAGTGGAGAGGTTAGCATGCGAGTGGTTGGTGGGCGGACGGCGGAGGCGCCGGAGCCGGGGAAGAAGGCGGTGGCGGGGGCGTCGAACGAATCGCGAAGCGTCAAACGTCGTTGGATAAAAAGAGGCGCAACACACGGTTGTGGAGAAACTGGGTTGTAAAAAGATATGTAAGTTTCATAGGGACTAAAGGCTTATGTTAAAATAGCTTTATTAACACTTTCCAGAGTTGGTGCTTGTGTATATATCTTTTTCTGAAAATCTTGCTCGTAGATATCTAGCAATAGTAGCCTATTTCTATTAGTGCTTACTTGTGCCCCTGCGTATAGTTCACGTGCAGAACTATTCGCAAACATAAAAGACATAAATGGGGCTTTCTTACTTTTCTGCGTAGCAGTGTAGTACATGAAAATGGAACTATATGGAAGTACAAAGCCAACAAAAAGTATCCATATCCTACCCTTTTTTGCATGGAGTTGACAGAACCGTAGTCTTGTCTTGCTTCCATGCATGTAGCTAGACAGTAGACCTGACGGGTGTAGACCTGTATAGGCGGTCCGTGTGTACATTTCCATAGGGCCTACTGCTAGCTAGGTTATTTTTGTAACGTTATACTACTGCAATCAATAATTGCAAATTGCAAAAGGACACATCATGTTTTCTCACAGTGGTGGTCCTGTGTTGACCATAACTGTTCACAAAAATGACAAGTAGACAATGTGGTCGTGGTGCTAGTCAGGGTTCACCGAACCGTCGGGAACCGGTCCGGTTTGACCGGTTCCCGACCAAACCGCTCCGGACCGGTTCCGGTTCGGGGCGGTTTGAACCGTTTGAAATTTAAAATTTTTAAATTTGAATTCAAAAAATAGAAAAATGTCGTAAAAATTCTAAAAAATACTTCAAGGTGCGTCTAAACTGTTGGTGTAAAAATTTTTCAAATATTTGCCCATTTGGTTTTTTTTTGGTAAATAGAAAATAAATCAAAAAAGAAAAAAAAATACGCTCGGCCCATTTAAGGCCCAGCGCCGCCCTAACCCTAAACCCCCCGCGCGCGTGCCCCCCAACGGCCAGTCGTCCACTCCCCGCACCCTCCCCCTCCGCGAGAAAGCGCTCCAGCGCCGCCGCCGCCGTGAGACGCCGGCTAGCCGGTCCCCAGGGGCGGTAAGCCGAGCGGGTTGAGCGGCTAGCCGGACTGATCTGGATCCAGCCGCTCCCCACCGGTTCCCGCTCCGTACGCCGGTTAGCCGGTCTGCAGGGGCGGTAAGCCGAGCGGGTTGAGCGGCTAGCCGGACTGGTCTGAATCCAGCCGCTCCCCACCGGTTCCCGCTCCGTACGCCGGTTAGCCGGTCTGCAGGGGCGGTAAGCCGAGCGATTGCAGCGGCTAACTGCCCGGCCGACGCATCTAACCGGTGAAGGTAATTTAGACTATTATGGATGTAGTAATGTAGATATTTAGGTATATTTTGATTCCATCCAAGTGATTTAGGTATGATTATGAAAGGGTTTGTTCATGAGAATGATTATTTTGATTTAGGCTATTGTGAATTGTGATTTAGCCATTTAGGTGGTAGGATTTAAGTATTGTAATATAGTTATGTGTTGTGAAGTTCCATGTTTATGTTTATGTTGAAGTATTTACATTGATATGTTTATGTTCGTTCCATGTTTGTAGATACGCAATGTCTGGCAGAGAGAGATGTTGTATGGGAACACGGTGAAAATCTTTACCCCGGTTGGAGATGCAACTATTGTCATAAGTCCAAGGGAGGAGGTGGTGCCACTAGATTGAAACAACATTTGGCAGGGCGCGGGACGGAGGTCGTCCATTGTGAAAATGTTTCAAAGGAGGTGCGTGAGTACTTTCAGCGTGAACTTGAAAGGGCTAAGAAGGTAACTGCTCAACGTGCTCAAGAGAAGTTGAGAAAGGAGAAGGCTGCAGCAGAAGGTAACTATCATGGTGGGGATGAAGCGTATGATGAGGAGGCTGAGCTGCAGCGTGCCCTGAACCAATCAAGAGCGGAAGAGGAGTTCCGTCGCGGGGTGCAACAGAGAGGAGGTGCATACGAGCATGGAGGCGGTAGTGGTACTAGGGGAGAGGGTGGTACGTTGCAGAGGATGCTTCGAAGGGCAACTTCATCGAGGCAGACTCCTGGGGTGACGGACTATAACTTAGGTTCGGCGCGTGGACCGACGCAGCCAAGGATTGACACAGGCTCATGGACGCAGAAGGGTAAGAATGCAAAGGAAGCTATAGGGAAAGCTTGGTCAAAGTTTTTCCATACTGCGGGAGTACCTGGAAGACAAGCTGACAGTCCATACTTTGTCAGTGCGGTCAGTGAGACACAGAAGTGGGGTATGTTTTCTTTGCAGCCGAAATAATAGCTACGCAACTACATGTTTGGATCTAATCTCATGAGTGCCATATGTTTTGCAGGTGAAGGTATCGCGTCACCCACTGGATGGGATATTGATGGCAAGTACCTGGATCAAAACGAGCGAGACTTGCAGGTTCAGTACGCAAAGTTTCAGGCAGAGTGGCCTATGTTCGGCGTCACGTTGATGTGTGATTCGTGGACTGGGCCGACGAAGATGAGTGTCATTAACTTTTTGATATATTGCAATGGGGTCATGTGGTTCCACAAGTCTATTAATGCGACTGGAAAATCTCAAGATTCTGCATATTTGCGGAAGGTAACCCCGTACCTAGTTCATTTCGATCCGAATATGATTTGGATGTTGCTAAAGAACATGTGTATTTACCAGGAGATTCTGAAGGTGGTGGACGAAATTGGACCAGAGCATGTCGTTCATGTGATCACGGACAACGGCTCCAACTACAAGAAAGCCTGCAAGGGGATTTAAGATACATATGAACACATTACTTGGACACCTTGTCTAGCACACTGTCAATTTGATGTTTAAGGATATCGGTGAAAGGTACGAACATCAAGATTTGATCGATCAATGCAAGAAAATATCAGCGTGGTTACACAATCATGGTCAGTTGAATGCAATAATGAGGCAGGCGATTGGTGGTGAGTTGGTGAAGTGGTGTGCAACTCGCTTTGGGACCAACTACATGTTCCTAGACAGCATGTATCGGAAACGTGATCGTTTTATGCAGTGGATGGCATCTCCTGAATTTTTGCAGAGCAAATGGGCCAATTCAAATATTTGTCATTGACTCAGTCCAACCAATATACAGCTTACTTCGCTTTGCTGATCAGGACAAGCGGCTGAACACGTGCGAGGTATGTATGACCGTACAGAGTGTGAGAAATGAAATGCAATCTTTCTTTGGCCGCAATGTTTCCACGTTCAAAGAGTATGAAGCGATTTTTAACGGAAGGTTGCAGGACATCTTCTTTGACACCTGTGTGGTTCCAGGTAAGACGGCTTCTGCTCATTGTGAACAAAAGTTTATACTTTGACGTTCCATACACCTTATGCTCATTCGTGGTACTTTCTATTTTGCAGCTTGTGTCCTGAATCCGAGGTATGCCTATTCGTTTATTCCAACTCCAGAAATGTGGAGTACACTGAAGGATGCTTTTCAGCACATGACGGATATCTCGAGCGCCATCCAGGCATTGCAAGAGGCTGAGCTATTTCGACAACGGCATGGTGACTTTGGCACACAATTGGCACAACAAATGGCGCTTGACCCAAAGACAACTGCATCTTCTTGGTGGACGATAAACGGCAACAGAACTCCCAAGCTGCAGAGCCTTGCTTTGCGGCTTGTTGCTCAATGTTGTTCGTCAAGTGGATGCGAGCGGAACTGGAGTACTTTTGCCTTGCTGCATACAAAGGTTCGCAATCGGTTGTCACACAAAAAACTGAACAAGCTTGTCTATGTCAACTACAACCTACGCCTGCGACTTGCGGATGTTGCCGATCCTCCACGGGATCAAGGTGATTTCGTTGAGCAGCTGGCCCATCTTTCATCTATGATCCTAAAAATCCGGTGCGGGAATGGATGGAATATGGAAGGTCAAACAAAGCTCCTGTTCTAGACGAGGACGATAATGAATGTGACACACCGCTCCCCTCTAATATTGTCGCTGATAAAATAAATCCGGCGGACCTCCGTACTTCTACAGGGGATGATTGCATCAGTGATTGGGCACGGCGACATGTAGGTAACACTCATGTAGGGAAGCGGAAGTACCACATCGCGCCTAGCAAGGTTAACCCGAAGCGCCAACGAGGCCAGGCCACGGGAAAAGGCAAACAGAAAGAAGTAGAAGTCCTGAGCGATGAAGAAACTGATGATGGTGAGGGTGATAAAAGTCCAGAGTATCAGGAGTCTCAGGACAGCAGCTCTGCCGATGATGGTGATGATAGTAATGATGGTGATGATAGCAATGATGGTGGTGGCAGTGGTGGCGGCAGTGGCGGTGCTGCTGGTGGTGGCGGGGGCGGAGGCGTGTCACCTTCAAACCCACCTGCTGGTCTCCATTTTACAGGTACCAAGTGTACGTCCATATGAACATGTTTTTATTATTCTGACTTATAAGTATTAATTATACTATATGGTTGATTGCAGGGGAGACTGAGTTCACACATGCAACCCAGGACATTGACCATGGAGCACCGATGTCGCAGAGGAGAACGGTTGGACCGACGGATTACGGCTCTCCACAGTTCTCTTCTAGCTCCTCCTACAGGGAATCCTCACAGTCTAGTTATCACTATCCTATACTGGAGTTGAGCATGCAGCCACCGATGAGATGGGTGTACGAATGGCAAGATCCTCATTGGTATAATATGTTACTTCAGGAATGGCAGACGACATCGGCCTGGACGGGCCAAACTTGGCAAGAGTTCAAAGCTGAGTTGCTTGTAAGGCAGGGTTTGAATGTGATGTCCACCGCGGAGTATGAAATGGCCTCGCAATGCTACCGTTGAACAATTATTTGTATGAGAGGACTACTAAACTAACTATTTGTATGAACAATTATTTGTATCAGAGGACTACTAAACTATTTGTATGGATATTTGTATGCACAATTATATGTATGGATATTTGTATGCATTTGTGGTCAATTTTTCCATTAATTTGCGGATAGGTCATGCCCATTTTTTTTCAAGCCACCAGGCCGGCTAACCGGCCAAACCGGTCGGCTAACCGGTCCAACCGGTCGGCTAACCGGTGACCGTTTTTTCCTAGCCACCGGTCGGCTAACCGGTCCAACCGGTCGGCTAACCGGTCCTAACCGGCGACACGGGGAATTTGAATTCAAAATTTGAATTCATTCGGTTTCCACCGGTAACCGGTCCAACCGGACCGGTTTACCGCTACCACCGGGCGGCGGTTCGGCCGTCCGGTTCGGTAAAAAAAACCCTGGTGCTAGTAAACTGCTTACTGCTTGGGCTGCGGCCGGAAACACGCCCTTAACTTGAGAGGACGCTTTTTCTCACACCATGCAATATTCCTGCCGGCCTGTACTTAGATGTCTGACGATGATGAAACACGTTCTCTTGCCTGTCAGCATGTGTGGTGTTGATTGCTTTTTGTGAACTTGTGATCGATCATTGATTTGAACGTGTGATGAAGAATGGGTGCCATAATTAGCTAGACAATGCTATTTTCCTCTTCAACCTTAAATATACTTTGTAGGCTTGTAGCTATCCCGGCCCATCCCCATGCATGTAATGTAAAACTTGATCAGAGACTCACTCAGAGGAGCTAATAAGACAGATAGAGCTGGCCATGCAATGCATTGGTCTAAGCTCTAGAGTCTGACGTATAACACGACAGGTAAAGTTGATTTGAGCATACGGTTGGCCTTTTTTTTTTTTTTCCTTTTTCTTTGCACAAGTTCAGTTCAAGTAGTACTGGCCCCTGCTCCAAGAGGAGGGGCAAAGATTTTCGATTCGTACTCGCACATGCAGCATGGAGCGAAACGTGAACTCCTCCTTTACTCGTACCGCGTGTCCCAGTCCTAGCTTAGCTACAACGGCGAGGCGATGCCGTCAACCCCGCGCGCCGGCCCCGGAGGGACTTGCTGGTTTGTCTGTGGCAATTGGCGGCATTCGCGTACACCATGAACTGCACCAATTATATTGACGGGGGCCACCCACCTGCATGCTAGCTGTTGCGGTGCCGGCGAATGATTTACCGTGCCAGCTGCCACATCAGGCAAGTACACCGAGCAGCAGAGGAGAGTCAGAGCCAGCGGTCGTCGACTCGACTCGACTCGACTCGTCGTCGTTCCTTCGCACCGCCGATCGGTCACGCGCGCGCCCGAGGTCGACCGCGGCATGTGAGTGAGGATCGATCGGAAGCTCGGAGCGTGGTCGATCGCGTGGAGGTAGTAGCATGCAAGCGAGAGCGCCGCGCGGATCCCGTTGCCCCTCGCCGCGAGCACGCGCGCGGGACTCGCTCGCTGAATTTCCGTGTTGCTAGAGCTAGCCCTGGGACCACTCTATTGGGGGCTGGCGGGAGGCGGGGCACAGGCTGACCACCGGCCCATGTCGAGATCGATGGCCACGTTTGCGCGGGCGGTACGGTAGGGTAGCTACGCCGGCCGGGACGGTGTGTTTGGACTCTGAACGTCGAAAGTACATACGACGTTTTCAGTCGCTGGTATCGATGGAGTCGACGACTAGTGTGTTGGAGGCACGAGTTCTACTGTGGTGCGAGGGCATGGGATTCGCATCAGCTCAGCTTCTTGTTGGCAACTTGCCTTGACGCATAGTACTGCATGCAAGAGAGAGCTTGACAGCTTGAGGACGGGGCCCGGGGACGGGGATCATTTTATTATGCTCTATACTGTCACTCTGTCGCGGAACAGTAACAGTTTAACACCGACAGAAGGAAGATCCGTTGTCATAGGAGTAAGTACATGTTCAATCTAAAAAGTTCTGCGACAAAAATGGTATAGTTCGCTCTGGGCCGGGCCTCACTCAATCTGCTCAGCCAGAGAGAGATGCCTGCGTGAGGCCCGTCGTCACCGTGACTGAGATCCCAGCCCACACCCATACATTTTTGCCTCCATCCACATATTTTAGTTTCTGTCCCTCGTCCATGATACGATTGCAGACTACGTGACTATCTGAATAATAACCGCTCATCCAATGCTACAATACTACATCTGACTCAACGTAAGTGTAATTCTAGCTAAATAATCACACTCATTTTAGGATGAAGGTAGTACCTTATTGTCTTTAACTAATTCCATTTTCATGTGAATATCATCTTGGTTTTGCTCCTTCCGAATTGCGTATTGGTGAGGCCGTTTTCACATTGCAGATGTGATATCCGAGAGGCCGGAGCATGAGCAGCACTAATTTCTTCCAAAAGTGTGGGCGGGAGCTATGCATATGCAGAGCAGAGCAAGTATTGTGCATGCTGTCCGAATATGATTGGTTAAGGGCCAGTTTGGATTGCAGATTTTTCAAAGGAATGAGATTCCTATGTTTTTGCTTACGCCATCCGGCGTTTGGAATGGAGGAACGAGTCTTTCCTTTCCTCTGGAAAGGCTTCCTCTCCAAGGCATGCAAAATGGAGGAAATAAAACATCCGGTCGAATCCCATGGTTTCTGCGCGTGAAGAAACAACTAACGACTTTGCTAACTGGAGTCTAGGCACGTCATTAGACTGCGTATCCGAGTTCCTGGAGCCATCTTCTCCGACGACGCTGACGGCTGAGCCGCTGATGGGACTCATACAAACATCCTTTGAGCAGAACGCCAGAACATAGTTCAACATACTACATCCTGCATGCAGACAATAATAAAGTAGAGCTTAAGTACTCCTACATGAAGACTCAGCAATTGGTTGCAGTAATCAAGATAAAACTAATACAGCTATAGATGTACGGACACAAGCCACTGTTACACTGTTCATTCTCTCACAATTCACTGTTGGACTGTTCATACCATGTCCAGATTCTTCCTCTCTGTAGAAGCCCAGCCGCGTGTCATTTGACGCCCCTCACGCCGCACCGCGAGCAGTTGCTTCTGCATCACCGCCTCCTAGGGAGAACGGGCTATCTCCATTCACTGCCATTCCATCCACTCGACAGGAAGCAAAGTAGCAGACACGTTTCCTTCTCATGTTAGATTCCGCAGATTCTGGTGATTCTGATAGATTCAAAGCCTGTCCACTCCCCTTCGCGTTTTTTTAGCTCTGCTCCAACAATTCCAAGCCAAACACCACGTAAGTGTTTTGTTACTCAAGCAATTTTGTCCATCTTCGAATTCAGCACCAATAGCACTCTCTTTCCTCTGTTCTAAAAAAGTCCACCAATCCAGCACCGGCAGCTCATTTCGTTTCTCTCTCGATTCCCCTTCTTTCTTTGGTCTCCTTTTCCACCAACAAACAATGAGCCAGTACCGGCAGCAAGTCGAGCTGCGCTTTCCATCAGCAGCAGGTGACAGGTGCAAAGGCAAGTGGATTGCGCCGTGACCCCAGGAAGGCGGGAAATCTGAAAGATGCTACTGCATGTTGCTTTGTTTGTGATGGACCAGGAGCAGGTCAATACGCATCCAAGGTGCCTAGCTGATCTTGCTGCGCACCTTCTTCCGCGGCAACGCGCGGGGTGCGATCTAGTTGAGAAAGCAGGCAGCAGATGACAATTTTTAGTTCAGTTATAATGAGTCCATCTAGTGATGACGATGTGTGCATATTAGCGGCACCCGATGGGCATCCAAGAACTAACAAACAAACAAAGAGCAATGCAAAGCATACCTCATTAGATGTAGACTTTTAATTGTAAATACAGTACACATAAAAGATGGGAGTGGAATATGTACAAGTAGAAGATAGTTGTCACAAACATGAAAGGTCGATGACTACAGAAGTACAGAAAACAAGAGGATGGTGGAACCACTTATTTCTCCTCGCAACATATACCATTGAAAACCATGCTACTAATTAAACAACACACAGTCACTGTAACTAAACATGCTTCAGAACTTCTTCAAATACAATATTTCTTGTCGCTGAGCTTGGTTCCCCATCTTCATCCTCAATTAACATTTTTAATCCATGTTTTGAATTCACTCTTGAAACTGCCACATACAGTTGCCCATGAGTGAAGACCGGTTCTCGGAGATAAACTCCAACTTTTTCTAATGTCTGTCCTTGGCACTTATTTATTGTCATAGCATAGCAAACCTTCACAGGAAACTGACGACGCTTCAATGTGAAAGGCCATTTAGGACTGGTTCCATTAAGGAAGATCCGTGGTATGCAAACCATGTCTCCAACATGGTTGCCTGTCATGATGCGACCTTCAAGGACACAGTCACCAAGTCTTTCGATGAGCAACCGTGTACCATTACAAAGTCCAATCGACTGATTGATGTTTCTAAGAAGAACCACAGGGATACCAACTTTTAGAGCAAGACGATGTTGTGAGAAATTGTTCATAGCAAGAGAATTCAAGAATTCCGGTGGATATAGGGCCTCAAAATCAGACGGCTGCTCGGATGAATTAGCAATAGTGTCAAAGCTTAAATATTCTCTAACACAGCCAGGAACCCTATCAATCATAAAATTGTTAACCTCGTCAACCACAGTGTTAACTGGGCAGACAATACATCTTTGTGTTAGGTAAGGTACAGATGCATAAGAGAGTAGGAAATCATCATATATAGCATCAGCAATAGCTGGTATCTTTGGACCAGGTGGCATAAGCAGAAACTCTTGCGGGATATGAATCCAATTTTTCTCTCTCTCATTATTCCTTGAGGTTGCCTTGATCTTACCTTCTCCAATGTCAAGAACCCACTTTGCAAATTTTTCCATGTCGATCTTTTCCTCTGAAGGGAGCAAAGGGTTGCAAAGTCTCATGTTGATGGAAAGGCGCATGATCTTAACATGACTCCATAAGTGTGAACCTAACAGTGACGACTCAAGAATTTCAGTTCGGTCACCACCTTCGATGACAGGCAGCACTTGTCTGAAGTCACCACCAAATAACATCGGCTTGCCACCAAAAGGTTTAGTAGAATTGCTGGAATCATCTAGAGATAAGATGTCACGGAATGTCCTGTCCAAGGCTTCAAAACAGTGCCTGTGAGTCATAGGTGCTTCGTCCCAGATAACCAAGGAGGCTCTACTGATAAGACCAGCAAGCATAGTGCCCCTTCCAATGCCACAAAGACTATTTTCATGAATCTCTAAAGGAATTCTGAATCTTGAATGAGCAGTACGGCCTCCAGGAAGAAGAAGTGATGCAACACCACAGGAAGCAACAGCCAAGACAACATGACCATGAGATCTGAGTGTTGCTAAAATAGCATTCCAGAGGAAAGTTTTTCCAGTGCCACCATGTCCAGATACAAAATAACAAAAAGATTGGCCTTGAGAAACATAATTAACAACAGCATCATATATTTTTCTCTGATCACAGTTAAGCATAGCAGACATCCTAGTAGAGTCAGCACGTAGAGCAACCTTATCATAACACATTTCTTCAAAAATAAGTCTATTGCCTCCCCCATCACCAGAAGTAGCCTCTAAATTCGGAAGGTCGTAAGAAGCTATAGATAATCCATTACTGCAAAGCATATTGTTGAGCTCGTTCATCAGACCAGATTGCAGCATTGATTCAGGAACAACATAAGAAGGATCCCGAGGAGCATTGCGTAGTCGGTATGCAATATCATGTGCCATATACCTCCAATACTTATTGAATAATGCTCTAACATTACCAACATCACAATATACTAAAATGGTCACGAACAGCTTTCTTAACTGGTAGGCAGTTGCCCAAACAATTGCTTCATCAAATACGAAGGCCCATTCAGTATCATATCCAATCAAGCCTCGAGCCTGACATGCCTCTCGGAATGTAGCATATAAAACACCCTCATAAGTTCTTACATCTTCATAGCTCTTGGCGCCCTTCACGACCATGAGAAGCATTCTAAGGTAGAATCTTTCACCGGTGCTTGGATGGACATACCGTAATCTACCTAGCTTAACACCTCTCTTACGAAGATTCCAAACCTTACTATCTTTATCCCAAGTAAACATAGATGGAAATTGGCAGTAGGTAAGATGATGGCCCCTTGTACAATTAGAGTTTGCACTAAACCATTCAGTCAGCGAACTTTTTTCAGACTCTGGATCATTAACAACTGTATGTAGATCTGCATTTTCATGCAGGGTAACAAAATTCATTCCTGGAAGGTGGACAAAGAGGCGTTGTACAGAGGGAAACTTGCCATGAATTTCGAAACCAAACAGCCTCCATGTGGCTTCACAGCAGGATAAGTATCGGGATTTCATATACTCGGCTATTTCATCAACACCACCATCATTGGGATCCTCTTGATCACCTGTTTGCTGCCTGCTGACATCTTCCGAAGAACCCCGAGCATGGCCCTTGGAAAACCCAGTTCCACCACATTTGATGCCCTTGTTGATGTGCTTGAACAAATACTTAATAAGGTATGTCTTGTTGCAGGCCTCGACATTGATATGAGCTTGGTATTTCTTGAGGACATCAAGATTATGAGGGACTACCCAACGATTATCAAGCTGTACATTATTCTTCCAAACCACAGAGCCATTATCCCTACGGCGATACAACGGATATCCATCAGGATCAAAACTTGTCTCTACCCGGAAGGGCTTGGGATATCTTTTGGAACACTTTCCATCCTTCATGCAGGGACTATTTGGATTAGCTAAACCACAAGGGCCATGAATCATAAACTCTTGAACTAATGAGAACCCAAGTGGATCAATCTCTGGATGAGGTAATTCAGCAGAAATATATTGATCGACATCTTCAGCTGAAGGCTCACGTCCACAATCAGACTGCCATGCGAGGATATGAGCATGTGGGAGGCCACGCTTCTGGAATTCATTTGTATGGACAACTGCAGAACACCCATAGAAATGTGTTAAGACAAGGTAACAACTGAATGGAAGCAAGTAAAAAACATTAAAGAAAAAGGTCAAGCACTACCTGCACGAACTGGTCCAAAGACACGCCCCTCTTTGATATCAGTGAGATATTCCTCCAGTTTCATATGGAAGACACGCACAACCATATCAGCTCTATCCGGAGGCCTCTGACCAGGCTCAAAGCGGATTGCTTCTGCTATCTCAGGCCACTTAGAATTACAAGTGAAGGTAGTGAATTTATCCGGAGGTCCATATGCAGAACAAATAGCCAGACAATCATAGTAATTTTGTTGCATGTACCTTCTACTACCAATGTGGCTAGCAGGCAACATCTTTTTAATACCTACATCCCTACCTGTAGATGCACCCTGGCCCACGGCATCCGAAATTCCCTGATATCTTTCACAGCGCAAAAGATCCTGATTGAAAAATTGAAATTCGAGTTTGTTACTCTCCACGCAGGAGTAAGCATTAACCTCGAACTGCTGAGACAAACGACCACTGCAAAGCTCAGGATTAGGCTCGCCAATACGATAATGCATGTAGTATGCATAGAACTCCAACATAGAGACCTCATCACGACCCTCAATAGGCTCTGAGTCAACCACCTTATACTTAATACCAATGTGGAAACCAATATCACCATAAGGAAACAGAAGAGGATACTGCAAGGCCATCAGAGCTGGATGAATATGAGAGACATGTTTAACCTGAGGTGTCCGAGCCTTGACAATAACATCAAACGCTGACACTTTAGTAGATAGACCATCAATAAGCAACCCTGCCAGTTCAGAGGTAGTCGGCAAAGAATAACGGTCCCCATGATTATCAATAGTGCCTGCTATCTTGATTGAGATATCAGGTGCAGGAGGAGTCAGTAACTTATCACGTGCCATCCTAAATTGACGGACCAATGGATTGTTCTGGTTTAACATGTCAATCAGTGCATCTACAATCTGTGGATCTGGTCCCTCACCACATTCCCTAGAGAAAATATTCAGCCTGTTCTGTAGCTCATTAGAAGTGTCATGAATATATAACTGTGCATACTCAGGGCGTTTCCCTACCGGAGGAATAAGCGAGCCAATGCGATGATGGACAACACCATTAATTCGAAACACATATGGCCCACCACCACTGTTAACAGACCTATCAATGTGAACACCCAAAGAAGTGAAAGCAAACAATGAATTGTATTGCCTGATCAACCGCATGAATTCATTGCACTGTGGACCACCATTGAAGGAAATTAATTCACGTAAAGGCGACGGAGGCAGTCTTCGTTTAGGCAAAGAAACCCTACCACCACGGCAGCACAGATTATAGATAATCTGCTGACGGCTACTCCGACTTTCTATCCTTTCATTAAACCAGAAGATAGCAGAGCAATGCTCACAGAAATAATCAGGGCCACCATAGTATGAGCGATTAGTGTACCTAGCTGAAGAACAGAACCACAGGGCAACAAAAAAAGCATAAAAACAGAAACGGAAAGGTTTAGAACAAAAAAACCACAAACGAATGGAGTGCTTAAAATACTGTAGACACCATACCTTTGAGCATGTTGACATATTCTTCTGGAAATGAGACAACTGGCTCCATAAAAGGCTCACGAAAAATAGCATCTGCAAGACTGCAACGTCAAGCAAAGGAAAGAGAAACGGCATCATGAAAGGCCAGGCAGCAGCGAAACTACGAAAAAAGTGTAGAGATTCAGACCTTGTCTCGCTGCAACCTTGATCTTATTACATCGCATTCGCCTCGCTCGATTATAATTAGATTCATCACGTGACACCAAAGGGCATAAATGATTTCCTATACCAATAAAAAGGACCAAGGAACTAGAGGTTAAAATAACACCAACACCCTGAGGTAAAACAATGCACTGACAAAAAAATAGGAATAGAAACACTGACGGATAACGATAGACGACGCCGGCCTGCCAAATCCAATAGAACCTAGCAAGCGGCACAACGTCATTTAGGCCTTGTTTAGATGAAGAAGTTGGTGTTTAGATGAAGAAGTTGGTGGAAAGTTGGAGGTGTGAATAGTGCATTGGTAAGCGTGTCTACGAGAGAGGATGTGACTCGATGTGACTGAAAAGTTGGTGAAAATTGGCGAACTAAATAAGACCTAATAAGACCTTAGTACGAATATAAAACACAGCAACATGAAGAAGGCAACAGGGCAGGCAATGAAAATCAGTGCAGCCTGTTAAAAACTAAATTATCCTGCTGTACCTGCTAACGCCGTGGCCTGTTGGCTTCCTCGAGAAGGACTCGATCCACAGCCACGACGTCGCCGACAGGCAGCGCGACGCTGACGAGCACCACGAACAGACAAGTGCCCACGGCCTGAAGATGCCGTTTGATCACCCGTTGCAGAATGGGTACTGCGATCTCTCCTGGGAGACATCGCATGGAAATAGGCATGAAGCACACGGCAGCCTCAAAGGGGCAAATCTACATGTCACCAGTTTCCTCGGCAGGTTGGGTCAAGGATTCTTGGCACACCAGCCGATTGGAACAAAGCACCCGGTCCAGGAACCTGAAGAATAGCAACACGAAAACAGGGGTCAGGCAAGGAGGAGGCAGAGCAACCAACGCACAGGGCAATGAAGCCGAAACCCCAACCAGGAAGGCAGGGCGCCGGTAACGGCAAGCCGGTCAGTCGGCAACCCCACGAGATGCAGAAACGCATATCCAAGTTCCCAACCACGACAACCTACGCGGAACGGCGGAAGCCGCGAAATCCAATGGGGGAGAGGAGGGGAAGAGGAGAAACCTGCGAATGCTTTACCGAAGAAGAGTGAAGGTGGACGAACCGAGGTGAGCGGCCGACCGAGCAGCCGAGAAGAAGGAACCCCTGGCGTCGGCGACACGCGGCGCGCCGGCGCGCCGGCGCCTGGCCAACTGACCACGGAAGGGAGCACACATAGACGACGGGTGGAGAAGAAGCGGCGCGGAGCGAAGTCCCAAGAAAAAACTGTCCGGCCCAACAAACAAAGCAAGCACGGCCAACTACGCCGGCCCAACAAACCAACCAAGCACAGCCCACCGTCCAGGCCCGCCGCACCAGGTCTTTGCTTGCCCACCCCACGGGACCCCACCGGTCCAGATTAGAAAGACACAACACAAGTGACTGTCCTGTCCGTAGTCGTCTGGTCGACGTGGTCATCTCCTCCCACGTCACGTTTCTCAAAAAAAAAAAATCTCCTTCCACGTCACGGGGGCTCATCTTCAGCGCTCCTTCCAGATCAGACGGCCGTGACGGCTTCCAATGACCCCGAGATTTTTCCGCGCCTCCACAACCCACTTGCGCGGGCCCACGCGCAGCGAGCGTCGTGCTCTGCTGGCCATCTCATCTCCCCCCACCCACATCCCGCTATTACTTGGAGACCGCCTCCTCCCTGATTCTTCCTCGTGTACTCGGGAGATCCATCTCTCTCTTCCTCTCCCATCCTCCGCTAGCCTAGGGTTTCGAGCCGCTCGTCACCAGCGGCGGAGGCTTGCACCCAACCCGGCGTAGGGCAGGCGTCGTCGTCGGCCAGGTAAAGCTGCTCGTGCGCCTTCCGGCCCGGATCTCGAGATGATCCAGTTTATCTGCGGGGTAGCTGTACCCAATTCGCATGCCGTTGGTGCAGATCTGAGCCGCGTGTTTCTGTCTGTCTGGCGATTTTCTGTCCATTATTGTTGATCTGCGTCGCGTGCGAGGCTTGTTGTTCCTAGATGTGCTTGCTGGATCTACGGAGGGGGGTGCATGAGATTTGAATTTTCGGTCCTTTCGCTCTGAGATCTGTCGGTGCGAGGTTTAGGATTGTATCGTGTGGTTTGGGGGGTTGCGTTTCGAAGAGTTCGTTATGTTTGTGTCATTGAGCTGAGACGTCTAGATCCATATGGAATCATGGGTGCTAAGACGGTTGCTTGGTCGGTATGTTCGGTAGAATTCTGATTCACGCTTGGCTTTTGAGTAGTGTTAGTAGTGGAAGCGATACTATGTGCTGTGTTTTATATATGATGATTTGAGGGTTGAATGGTTTCATCTAGTTTAATTCGGGGTGCCAAGTGGAACGGTTATGCAGATTGTAGATAGACTTTTGATTGGATATTACCTAAATTGGTCTGGGGTGCCAATGAGGATTGCTAGGAAAATAATTTTCATATCATGCAAATTGTTTCGCCTTCATGATAAGCTCACGGGACAATAGGTGTTACCACAAATTTACTGCTTACAACCATCTCTAAACCACTTTTCTTGACTGAATTTTGTCTTGAGTCATTACAAGGAAACAAGCATGTTAGGTTGCAAATTATGGAAGGGAAAATCCTTTGCTGCCTGATCTTTTCTCATTAAATGCATGGTGATTATATGCTTTCTTTTTTAGTCAGAATTTATGTATATGTCCTCCTCTTCCCTTGTCTGCGTACAGATGCTTTTAATAGGTTCATTTACTCAAATGGGTGCTAATGCATATTATTAATTAGAATTATGATTGCTCAACAGCCTAGCACGGTTTCATTGTGTTTACTAGGTTTATGGACATTGTACATAATGCTGATCTATTTTTTTCCTTCAATATAGAGCGATGGCTGGCGGGTTTCGAGTTCTGCATCTTGTCAGGCCCTTTCTGGCTTTCTTGCCAGAAGTACAGAGTGCTGACAGGAAAATACCATTCAGAGAGAAAGTTATCTACACGGTCATTTCTCTCTTCATTTTCCTTGTCTGCAGCCAGCTCCCACTCTATGGCATTCATTCAACTACTGGAGCTGACCCTTTCTACTGGATGCGTGTTATTCTTGCATCAAACCGTGGTACTGTTATGGAGTTGGGTATCACTCCAATTGTGACATCTGGGATGGTGATGCAACTTCTAGTGGGATCAAAGATTATTGAAGTTGACAACAGTGTGAGGGAGGATCGTGCTCTGCTGTAAGTATTACTGAATATCAGTATCTCAATTTGCCTTTATATATATTGGTGGGTACTTAAATTGGCAACTACAGTGTATGTATTGCATGTATCCTTTTATCAATTTGGATGTAATTAAGAACCGTAAAGCTTCGTTCTTGTTTTTGTATCTAGTGATTTTCTCCTGATGCAGTGTATTCTTTTACTCAGAAATGGTGCACAGAAGTTGCTTGGTATCCTGATTGCAATTGGAGAAGCTGTGGCATATGTTCTCTCTGGAATGTATGGCAGTGTGAGCCAACTTGGAACGGGGAATGCTATTCTCATTATACTTCAGCTTTTCTTTGCTGGCATTATTGTCATCTGTCTAGATGAACTCTTACAGAAGGGCTATGGCTTGGGTTCTGGTATCTCTCTGTTCATTGCTACTAATATCTGGTAAGCATGGATACATATCACCTCTCATTGATGACTGATTTAATATTATGTACATGATGGCTTATGGTAAACTTCCTCCCATGTAGTGAGAACATCATCTGGAAGGCATTTAGCCCAACAACCATCAACAGCGGGCGTGGTGCTGAATTTGAGGGGGCTGTCATTGCATTGTTCCATCTTTTGATTACTCGAACTGATAAAGTCCGTGCTCTCCGTGAGGCTTTCTACCGTCAGAATCTTCCAAATGTGACTAATTTACTTGCTACTGTCTTGGTCTTCCTCATTGTTATCTACTTCCAAGGCTTCCGTGTTGTGCTACCAGTGCGATCAAAGAATGCTCGTGGCCAACAAGGGTCGTACCCAATCAAGCTGTTCTACACTTCCAACATGCCTATCATTCTGCACTCTGCACTGATTACCAACCTCTATTTCATATCTCAGGTAAGGACATCAATTCCAGAGCTGTTGTACATTTTTTTTTTGTTACATGAATGTGCAAAGGACTAAATTGTTTTTATTGCAGCTTCTCTACAGGAAATACAGTGGAAATTTCCTTGTTAACCTTCTTGGGAAATGGAAGGAATCCGAGTACTCTGGCCATTCTGTTCCAGTTGGTGGTCTTGCTTACTATGTTACTGCACCATCAAGGTGAATAATTAGTTTCTTTTATGTTGCTTTTGGTTATGATTTTGTTAACAACCAATGAAACTCATAAGTACTTCAAATGTTCAAATTTGCAGCTTGGCCGATGTTCTGGCAAATCCATTCCATGCATTGTTCTATGTGGTCTTTATGCTGTCAGCTTGTGCTCTCTTCTCAAAGACATGGATTGAAGTTTCTGGTTCATCAGCAAAGGATGTTGCTAAGCAGCTGAAGGTAAAAACTCTGGCAAATCCATTCCATACTTGTAATCTCTCTCCCCAGTCCTCTAGTTAAGTCATGACCCTGCTTGGGACACATGCTGTTGTGCTTGTTAGTGACTATTGCTTTTATTATATGATGAATTCAAAATTGTTGTGTGCAACTAGCTGTCGGATATGTATTAGAAGTGAGTAGGTGTGATCACATGATTTTTTTTTCACATGCAAGATTTTTTAAGTGACCTGTAAACTCTACCTTGGCAATTCAACAGGAACAACAAATGGTGATGCCAGGCCATCGTGAGTCGAACCTGCAGAAGGAACTTAACAGATACATCCCGACTGCTGCTGCATTTGGTGGAGTATGCATTGGTGCATTGACTGTTCTAGCTGATTTCATGGGTGCCATTGGCTCAGGAACGGGTATTCTGCTTGCTGTGACCATCATCTATCAGTACTTTGAGACATTCGAGAAGGAAAGGGCAACCGAGCTTGGTTTCTTTGGTTTCTAATCTTCCTAGCTGCGGGAGTCATGTTTTGGGTATAGGCAAGTTACAGTACTGTTTGGCCGGCTGTTTATTGTTGTAATCGGAGAGCTTATAGTCAGTTTAGGTTGCAGACTAATTTACAGAGGGAATCAGGGATACTTGTAGCAGGTTCTGCATGTGTTTTGAGGCCAGCATGTTGGCATAAGTTCTGCCAAAGTACAGCCGTGGTCATCATCAATCGGCCTTTTTCAGTCCTTTCATGTATTGACTATATAGTGACCTGGATGATTTTGGATGAATTTAGTCAACTTGAACTGAATACATGGTCATTCTTTTTTGCGACAGTGATCTTACCAATGTTTCTGGTTCTTCATTTGCGACAATGACATTACTATAAATGACCAATATTTTTTCTTGTATATCTTGAAAACCGTTGGTCTAGTATCTGTGTATTGTACTTTTTGGCTGTAGCCAACACCTTGCATCTAAATTTAGCTAATCTATCGGTCCCACCTTATGTTTGCTTCCTGGCGATATGACCTAATTGGAGCTGTGTTCAACGTTTTGGTTGCTTCCTCACTAGTTCGATGACCACCTTTGGAGCTACTTTCATCTGTTCCACGTTCCGGTTGCTTCCACGCGAGTTTGATGACTACTTTGTGGGGCGACGATGTTATCTGAGTGGGACAGCTGATAGAGTGTTATGTTCCAAAGTTTCGGGATGCTGCTCAAGTGGTTCAGGCAACTTAACAGTCCGTACAGTGGAAAATGAAGCAAAATCCAGATATGGTTTTTTGGGATTGGGATGGAATGTTTGGCGTCGTCCTGCTGTGTTTAGATTTTAAGGGAAAAAAGTACATTTTTGGGAAGCGTGTTGGGTAAGGGGATGAAGGAAAGGTGGAAAATGAATTCTCTGGGAAGCGTTTTCCTCGAGGGAGACGAATAGGAAGTAAAAGTACCTTTTGGAACTAAAGACAGCTGGCAGAATGTGTTTACCCTTTGATTTACCACAGAGGAAGAATTAGTAGCAGATTATCAAACCGATGTTCAGGCAGGACAACTTGATCTCTGACGACTTGGGTAGTGACTGTTTGGTTGTTTCAGGCAGGACAACGTTTTTTTTTGTTTGAGCATAAGCAAGACAAACTGAAGCTGATCACCGAGACCGACGACTGTGGCCGCCAGTCTACTTTTGAGACTCCTAAGGGTCGGGGAGTGTCGGAGAACTACACGTTCAAATATATCTATTGTGTATTTCTGTTGTTTCGGGGTGTTCAATAGAACAAAGCATTGTGTTTGCATAGGGCACCTTCAACCTCAATCCAAGATATCTCTTGAGCTTTGTGCGTCTAATGTGCTTTGTTAAGTCCATAACAAGGCCATATGTATCTCATTGACTTTCCTTTTCCTTTCAGTGGTAGATGAGTTTTTTCCTTTCTGCGAAAAACGTCTGTGCATAACAAGGCACTTCTCAACTACTTCAGAACAATCTAACGGTCCGTAGGTATACGTTGAGTGAGCAGGTGCATCACTGTTGTTTCAATAAATAAATAAATAAATAACACAATAGTTCAACCCACAGGGCTATACCGGTATTATTGAGATGACATTAGAGTATGAGGAAAGCTATATCCTGAATTATCTCGCCAAGTGATGCGGTATTCAAGCCCTCCAGACAAAAAATAATTAACTCAGACGCATATGCCGACCAAGGCATTATACTGGGCAAACCATACAGTCGCCTTGAAGTCAAGTCTTTACATTTTTGGCACCAGTTCAAAAGAATTGTCAAATATGTCATTTGCCTCGCATGACAGTATTGGGCGTCTGAGGCATACAAAAAAAAAAAAAGGTGCACCTTTGCAGATCCTGTAGCTATTGTGAACTTGTCCTGCTGCATTCAGAGCTTCTTACAGGATCAAAATATGGATGAGCCTGCAAACACCAAAGAGATGCTTTCAACATACTCTAGTTTCAAAGTTATAAATCTGGTACAATAACTCAGCTTCATGAATGATGGCAAGAGAGAGGTACCATGGTTTCCTTAGCTGTAGGCCTTTCGTGGTGATCGTACCGAAGGAGCTTATCTACCAAATCGATAGCCTACAAAAGGTAGAAACTATTTCAAAAAAACACAAGAAATGAGGAATAAAAGGGCACATCGATAAAAAAGGAGTCACCTCAGGGCTAAGTAGGTGTCTGTTCCTAGCATTGACAAACTTCGACCATGGTCTTCTAATATGTCTGTAGCGATGAAAACTTAGTTAGACATCCTCAATAAAAGAATATTGATAGTGTGCAAGATTAAGCAGAGCAATGACCTTCCAACAAGTCTTTCCAGCTGTGGGTCAAGCTGGAGACCATATTTTCCAAGGTAATTATAGAAATCTTCCGTGCCAAGAACCTGCCGGACAGCAGAGGGTATCACAAACATTACTCACAATAAAAAAAATCAAACAAATCAGATATAACCTGCTTTCAAAGAACCATTTCTTTGGGTAATGCAAGAGTAGGGATGAGTGGAAATTGTAAAACCAGAACAGGTAAGGTTTAGAATTTTCGGTTTTAGGGTTTAGTCAATACCATACTGCACTATTGCGTGCTATTTTCGCCAATCACTATGAACTCAAAAGGCAAAACAAAGGAGACCACGATAATGGCAATGGACACAAAAGGCTACTGCAACATCTAGACATACTTTTACAATCGGATTAAGCAAGAAGTCCACAACTCATGAGAATTAGACTCCTAAAATACGCTAATTTTTTGTTTATAAAGTTTGCAATCAGGACACATACCACTGATAGATTGGTATCTGATTTTTTTTTTTTTGAAAATATACAATAAGCTACTCTAGTAACGTTCAGTCAGTAATTTTCTGTACATGCAAGGCTATGGTGGTTTGCCAGACTGCTACTAAGGTCAAATAAAAGATTGTCATTAATGAGACTACAAAAACTGGATATTGTGCTAAATTGATACGAGACAACTTGCCATTAGTGAGACTATAAAGCTGGGATATTGTGCTAAATTGGTAGGAGACAACTCATATGCAGATGCAAACACTAATGCCACATTAACCAGTTAACTTGTGTAGTTTTAATAGATTAAATTTAATTTATGCAACATCTAAATATATAATCAACTGACCACTCATTAGAGTCGCAATCATTATACCATTCAGTTTGAAACGTTAGATTAAATGACACTAAAAATTACTGACAGGATTTTTCCACTCAGAGAAGCTTCAAACATACCTCGGTTATTTTCACTAACTGGTCATAATTATCCTTGCCACTAAAGAAAGGGTCCACCCGAAATATCTGTTAAGAGTAACATAATGCATGTGAACAAAGGTCTGGATATGATGATAATTTGTTGGCCTTGTCATTTACCTACCATGGCTGCAAACATGCAACCTAGGCTCCATAAATCCAATGAGTAATCATAATCTAACAAATCCACAAGAAGTTCAGGACCCTTGTAGCATCTGCAAATAGCAAAGGGCATGGTAAACCAAAAGAAGAAAAAGAAGGCAACACGAGGCAACTAAAGAGCAATAAGATTTTAAGAGACAGGAGTACTATTTATTTTCAGGGTATAACAATAACCTTCGGTGAGAAATTCAGCCCTTGCATGAAATTCTGATGATTGAACCAGAAGCCCATATAAAAGATGCATTAAATGTTATAGTCTATTACAACTAATCTACCTAAAGAATATATAATGACTAACGATCGAGGTCATGAATCAGCAACTGATTTTCATATTTTTATGATCAATGCATAATTAGCCATGAATAGGTGGATGAACACAAATCTCCCTATGAACAAGTCAAACAAGTCCATAAACAGGCAATTTTAAAAGCTGGGGCAGCTGACCTTGAAGCAACTCTAGCATTATATTCCATCTTGGGATGATAGAACTCTGCAAGACCCCAATCAATAACACGAAGCTGGCGTTTTTCATGGTCAATCATGATATTGTGAGGTTTGACATCTCGGTGCATGATACCACGTGAATGACAGTAATCTAGTGCCTACACAAATACCTGGAAAAGTTATGATCATCAAGTCGAATGCAGCCTGAAGGAAGCACATCTAGAATGTTACTAAAAATGCAAAATAGACAGCTGCTCCTCAAGAAAAGAGAACCTATCGGCCCGGTTAGGTCACAGAGCATGAAAAGATCATCTTTCATCCATCATACCACCACATATCTGGTCTTTATGGTGCCCAACCAGATACATCAAGGAGACAAGAACCAATTTATAATTTTTTTTCCCAAACTCCAAATATCCATATGCTATTCTAAATCACATACCAAGGGCACTAAGCATTTCTGTCCCTCACACGAATGATCAGCTAAATGAATATAAATAAGAGAATAAGACCATACTTATTGCCCAGTGCAACTCTAAAAATTTCTAATGTCTGCTACCTACCAATGAGAAAAATCGTGGGAAATTAAATTTACTTCTCAGAATCAAACAGGTACATCAAGAAAAGATAGCATTGAAATAGCTGAACCACAAACATGATGACACAAGTAAAAGATATGAGAAATATTGAGGTCCAAAGTCTTGCCTTTAATAATTCAAATATATAATATCTGATATCATAATCAGATAGTGAAGGGTAGAGCACTTTGAAGTCAGTGTTGTTGACATACTCAAAGATGAGACTTGGCGTCTTTGATTCCTCATCTCTGACAACATCGAGTAGCTTAATAATATTTGGCCCACCATATAAGTTCTGAAGTATTTTTATTTCCCTCTTTATCTGGATTATCATAAAAAATCCACATAAATTTTTATGAAGTCATGGAAACCTAAACAAGTAGGGAAAACAGATAAACATCAATTTCCCTCAGACAACTTTAAATTTTATTCAGTAAGCCTAAAAAGGATCAAATAACCTCAAGTAAATGTCATACAAAGTTCAAATACACAGTTCTAAACGTCATAGGTCTCCTTTATGGTGTGAATCTGTTGAGCAAGAACGATATGGCTATACAACAGTCCTGTGCAACTCTCCAAGTAAGATAAACTAACACAGATTTACCAAACTGCATTGTCTCATGCTCTAGCTGACAGATAATCCTCAAATCTAGCATAACTTCAACCCAACACATGGCAGCCACTGTTTTACCAGTTTTATGGTTCCAGCTAGTAGAAATGCAACACCCACCACAACAGAGCAGTGCAGACTTTCCTCACCTTCTTCTTCTTCACGGGCTTGAGGATCTTAATGACGCATCTCTCGTCGCTCCCAGGCCGGAGGCCTTCAAACACCTCGCTATATTTCCCCCTCCCCACCTTCCGCAGCACCTCGTACCCATCCTGCTCCCTGCACGCACAGGAGCATCAGTACGGCAACCCTACCTCCAAGGCTCCAACCCCTAAATCTGGAGATCACGGGTGGTGAGCTGAGCTCCAGCTCCGTGCGCCTACCCCCACTGGATGTCCAGCGACTCGTAATCCCAGTACTCCTTGGGCCGCTGGGCGTTGGCGTCCGCGTAGACGCGCGCCACAGAGGCGTCGCCCCCCGGATGCCGCGTGGCCCGTCCGAAGCGCGGCGTCATCGTCTGGCTCATCTCGGCCGCCGCATATGCTTCGGCGGCGGCGTAGATCGCCGCGCGGCGGCTCCGGAGGTGGCTCGCGTGGCGCGGGGCCGCGGTGGAGAGGAGGAATCGCAGGAGGAGGCCGTGGGGCGCGGCGGCGGCGGCGGCGGATGCCGGGAGCGGGAGGACGCGGCTGCGCAGGGCGCACCAGGCCATGTAGATGCGAGCGAGCGAGCGAGCTCGGCTGCCGGGCAGCGATGCGAGAGCAAAAGCACGGAGGAGACCGACCGGGCGCGCCGCACGCACGCGCGCACGGGCGCAGCCGTGTGGGTGGGTCGCGCGGATATGGGTTCGGGCTCGCTGCTGCCTCGCGCACGTAAAAATCTCGAGAAAATATCCAATTCGCACCGTGCCACCGGGTGTGTGCCGCTGGACTGGGCCGTCGGGCGAATGGATCGTTTCGTCTTGTCGGCCCAAGCCCATGACTAGAACAGAGCGTTTGGCCCAGCTAGAGGGGTATTCCCCCATCCCACCCTCCCTCTCCCTACTCGGAGGTCACCAGCAATTAGACGCCGTTTTCGCCTGCCAGCCGCAACGCCGCCGTCTTCCATTTCACCCCTTCGCCCGAACGGACGAGTTCATCCTCTACTCCTACGCTCTGCCATGGACGCGGAGGCTGAGGAGCTCCAGCCCCGCGACGCGGCTCAGCCCGAAGCACAGGTCAGTGTTGCCAAACCCTACGACTTCGCCTACCTCTCTAGGCTCTAGTGGTAGTGGGACAACCAACAAACGTTTTTTTCTTCTGAACTGGCAGTAGACTCAGTGGAATTCCTCGCGGTACAGCCTTGTAGGCAGTTCGTGCCACAAGTACGCTGAGTTTATGTGAAGTTGATTTTCTTTTGTGAATGTTTTCGTGGTGATGAGGGGAGAAGGATGCTGCTGCTTTTGTTCGGTGGTGCATTTCGGTTAATCCTGCTCACCAAGAGGTGTCTGATTGTTTGGTACTTCAGCTCGGTCATTGCAGTTGCTCGTGCTGGAGCTTGCAGCTTATGCATGGGATTTCGATCAGATGGCCATGCTCTCGTAGTTGCTACTTGCTAGCATGTATTCTTTCAAATCACTGTATCCCCTGTTAGTTTCCCTCCTGTATTCCTGATAGCATCAATATTTTGTTGTCATAGATAAATTAAAGTGGTGCAGATATGAACTGACAAGTTATCATATGTTGGTCATTATAGCCATTTTGGTTCAGCATACATGCATAATCACAGCTAACTTCCACACACTGTACCTGGAACAGAACCTAGACCCTGGTCCTGTTGATAAATCTGTCCTCGTGGAACAGGAGTTTCACAAATCAGAAGCTATATTTGTTGGGAAGGTAACAGTTTAGAACTTGTCCTTAAATTTCCATTTACCTGCTTATTTCCCATTAATGTGTTCAGTTCTCAGTTATTTGTTTTTTTAAAAGTAGTTTTCAGTTATTGTACTCTCTTACCATTTACTTCATCTGAAAAAACATGCAGATCTACAAACCTGTTAGATTTATCGAGCATGGCACCAGGCTTAACCAGTGGGAAGTGACACATAAGGGGATGCTTGCCTTATTGCAACGTTCTGGATTTTACCACTTATCTTTCTTGAAGCGGGTTCAGTTGGACCATGCGTTGTTAAATGCATTGGTTGAACGTTGGCGGCGTGAAACACAGACTTTTCACTTGCGGTTTGGAGAAATTACAGTACTCTTGAAGGATGTGGCGATTCTTACTGGGCTTCGTGTACATGGTGCTCCTGTCACTGGCCCAACAAACTGTAACTGGGAGCAACTGTGTACACAGCTTCTGGGTCAAGAACCTCCACAGATCAAAGGTGGTTCTATCAACATTGCATGGCTGCATGACACTTTCAAAACATTACCAGAAGGTGCTAATCAGTCAGATGTAGAGTTTGCTACACGAGCCTACATACTGTATCAGATTGGCTGCAGTTTATTTCCTGACCCTAGTGGAACTAGGGTGCACTTGCGTTATTTGGCCCTGCTCCGTGATTTTGATGCATCAGGAGAGATGGCATGGGGGGCTGCTGTTCTTGCCCACCTCTACAGAGAGCTTGGAAAAGCCAGCATGAAGGGTAAAGCGAACTGCTGTGCATTTCTCACTCTTCTTCAGGTAGTATGTCTTCCTAGTTTTACAGAAAATTTGATTGTCCACTGATGCTAGAACTGATGCTCAATGCAACAAACACTGCAGATATGGGCATGGGAGCATATCCAGATAGGCTGTCCTGAACGACTAGAGAATAAGGCTCTACCTGATGACCAGCCCCTTGGATGCAGGTATTATTTGAGCTCAGATTGCTTTTTATTACTACTTCCATTTACTTCCAAATATGTCCCATGATATGAAAAATATCTGATAACTAGATGGAATGTTTCCTTCAAGAACCGTGAAAATGTCCGATCCATGGACCATGAGTTTTACAGGCATGGGCTTGATACTATATCAGATTGTCAGGTATGAGTTTCATGACTTGAGGATGTGCATTTGTGCTGTTAAATGTGCATTACAAGAAGCAAAATGATATCGCTATTATTTTTGGATGTTTTATAGATCACATGGGACCCATACACACCAAACCTGATAGCTGGGCTTCCTGCAATATGCACATTTGGATCCACGGTGTGGCGATCAAGGACCCCATTAATATGCTTCCAGATAGTGGAAATGCATGTGCCTGATCGTGTCTTACTTCAATTTGGAATGCTGCAGCACATACCAGACCCGGTTGAGGCTAGTGAGCGTGTTACAATGCAGGGTAAAGCTGATCAAGATTGGCCTACCTACCATGATAAGTACATTAAGCAATGGCAGAACAGGCTCTTCTCTGTTATTAAGCAACAGGATACAGGGAATTCAGATCCTGTTCACGCAAGGAATTGTTACCTTGAATGGTATTGGCGAATTACACGTCGATGGATCTCCACTCCAGTTGAATGTCCAATCATATCCTATGAGTTATGTGGGCATAGTGATAAAGTTCTGGTAATAATTTTAGAATAATTTTTGCAATCTGTTTTTTGAATACTGATTAAGTGCTGATCAAGATTATCCTATGAATTTAATGTTTACACGTCTTTGATACGTTTTTTGGCCACGGGCAGGTTGATTTGGTAAGTACAGTGCAGGGACGGATCAGAACTTTGTTACAAAGTGAAATTGATGTGAAAAGGATGAAGGCATCGCTTATTGACCTGAATTCGTATATCACTGTTAAAGTGGCAGAGGCTAAGCAGGTTGCTCTTGCACCATAGCAAATCTAGTTACTTAAATTGCAAGAGACAACATATGCTTATGACCTCGATTGTCATGCAGATTATGCAAAGTGGTGTTCCCACTGGCACGGGAACTTGGAGTGCTAAATCAGCCATGATCTGTTCAAATAATGTGGATCCTACTCAAGCTACTTTTGCAAAGATGGAACAAGTTGATGATGATCATGTTGAGGGAAACACTATACTGCAATTGGATCAAATGAGGAGAATTCAACCCACAGGAGGAACTGCTGATTTATCACCTCTCACAACAGGTGATACCACAGGCAACAAAACTGAGGATGTGCATCCGCAAGACGATCCTCTTGATATGACTATGACAGAAGTAAATCTCCAGGACATTATTAGCACACCTGTAGAGGATGCTATGACAGATATTATGAACACATCTGCAGGCGATGCTACACTGGATGATATTTCAGAATCAGATGTGAAGAATGATTATGCGTCCATAGAGAGCGTGGAAGTGCAGGAGACTGTTGGATCAATGGATAACATTAAAATCTACAAAAAGGTTACAGCTGAATTGCAAGAGTTTACCGGCGCACCTTTGATTAATGGTAAAGTTGATGAGGTCATTAGTGCATTCATGAGAAGTTACATGATGGAGATCATTCACATGAATCTTGGTAACTGCAGGTCAAGGAACGTTATCATCACATAAGGAGCAGTTGCAGAAGATCACTGGTGCACCTGAGAATGATAGTATAATGGAGGAAATTGTGGAGACAAGATCTGAAGAGTGTACAGGTCAGGGAACGATGGATCAACCTTTTAATGCCATTGGACCTGGGGATAACTTGAATAATTCAATGCAGAAGTTAAGTTCAATGGCAGGTGATGTTGAATCTCCCTCTATCTTTGAACAGGAAGAACCTGATGCTGCGATCCCAGGCTGTGATGAACATCATGATGCTGTTCAGACACAACCTGAGGATAATTTTGTTCAGGATAGAGTTAATGTCGTGCAGCTTCCTCTCTTTCGAGAGAATTCCAAGGATCCAATTGAAAATGGCCCTTGGCAGAAACCTGTTGCTATACCTGCTGAAGATTCGGTTATCACTAATGCTAGAGAGATAACTCAGAGAAGTTCTAATTCATTCACTGGAGAACCGGATGCTACAATTGGAAGGGAGGAATCCTCTGGGGATGAGGATCTTGGCAATCCAGGTCCAAAGGAACTATGTAAAAGGAGAAAATTGACTAGTTCGTCTCATGAAAATCCTGAGGCCCATTTAACCCTAGAGGCTCCTAAAATGAGAACTGCAAAAACAGAGGAGAAAACAGATCAGAACGTAAGAAGTGGCAGCAGCCAGTTGATAGCATTCACAAGAAGGAAAACAAAGCACTTATGCAGTCATCGGCCTGACTCCTAATGATGTTGTCATTTTCTTTAAGCAATATTTTCGGAAGTTTTTTTGTTTATGCAAGTTTCAGTGTGCAATGGATGTGAATTCAAAATCCTTTTAGCATTTTTCCGTTTTAATATATATAGTATCCCCTATTATTTTCGTTTATCAATTACCTCAGTGATTCAATGCACGTGCATATTTTTTTTTAATCCCTTTTTACTGCAGCTGTATCATGAGTTTATTGGGGGGGGGGGGGGGGGATTATTTGTCCGTTCAAACAAATTAACAGACATTGATGTATTTGGTGCAGAATTGGTTTTATTTTGCCTTTGAGAA
The DNA here is from genome assembly GCA_015342445.1 of Digitaria exilis. Classification (NCBI taxonomy): domain Eukaryota; kingdom Viridiplantae; phylum Streptophyta; class Magnoliopsida; order Poales; family Poaceae; genus Digitaria; species Digitaria exilis. The sequence continues at coordinate 683,440 of JACEFO010001754.1, read as the reverse complement.
AGAATTTCCTCATGCAATTCTCCTGTTGCACCAGCATGTTTGGTATCTGTAAACACAAACTTCGTTGCATCTTTTCCTTTTAAGATTGCATTAGTCCTTAAGCAGTCGTGCAAGTTGGTAGCAAGGTTCAGGGTTGTCAGCTCCACAATGAAAGGTGGCAGAACAATTTGCTCTTCTTGACTGACCATTCTGTCCAATTCAACACATCTCTTATACTTGATTCCAACTTGCAGATTATGCATTCTTTGGATTTGAACAGATTTTATGGATGCTGCTTGCTTGCTGAGATGTTTATCTTGTGTGCAGCTGACAGGTGGGTTTTTTCAGCCAAGACATCCGAAGATGCAGGAATATCTGAACCAAGATGTGACTAAGATAGCCAGAATCATCCTGTGATATTCTCTGACCCTCTTGGCCTCTTCAGCTTGGAGGAACCAGGAATCCAATATGCACATGCAGTCCCCAGTAAAAAAAAATTCAGGTCTTGTTTTGATGAGCTATACAAGGTTTTGTCCAAAACCCAAAGATGCACTACCATTCAGTAGGTTCATGTGCATTGGCATTTTTTCCCTGCTGCAATCACAATAGTTAGTTGAAACCAATGCTTCAACGTGTCCAGATTTATCACATGGAGGAGACACGGGACCGGAAGGCGCTGTTGCATGATCAAGAGGCACCACCAGCTAGCTAATCCACCACAACGATTCATCAGTGTCGGCCGCAAGTTACTGGACACAGGTTAGTAGCATGGAATAATTTACTTCCACGTATTGCAAACATTGTGTTGAGTCAGGAACACGATGAATTTCGTTGGAACCTGCATCCTAATGGACAATTCTCAGTGAAATCACATTACTTGGCTATGATTCATGTTGATGTCCCTAATATGAATAAGAGGAGCTGGAAACTAAAAGCTCCTTTGAAGATCAAAATTTTTTTATGGTTTCTTCGCAGAGGGGTAATATTAACGAAAGATAATCTTGCAAAACGTAACTGGAAAGGTAGCAAGAAGTGCTGCTTCTGCCACAAGGATGAAACAATTAAACATTTATTTTTTGAATGTCGTTTTGCTCGTCTTGTTTGGTTCATAATACAAGCGGCATCACGACTTTCTCAACCTCGTAGTGTATCACATTTATTTGGTACTTGGCTTTGGGGTATTGGGAATGATTTGAAACCGCTGGTCCTGCTAGGGGCGGACGCTACTTGTTGGTCACTATGGCTATGCAGGAATGATATAGTTTTTGACAAAAGATATAATCCTTCTCCCTTGCAGGTTATATATTCGATTATTCATTGGCTTCATTCTTGGGCTATCCTACAGAAGCTTGCTTTGCAGGATTTGGTTGCAGTGGCATCTCAACAATTAGCCCGAGTGGCCAAGGATTGTTTTACCCCAGGCACATGGGGGCGATCTAGTCTTCGAATTGATAGTCAGTAGTATGTCTGTTCTTTTTTTATTTAGGCTGTGTGCACCCTGGCTGTGCAGAGGTCGGAAAGTTTTTCCAAGGTCTTGTATCCTTTCGATGTAAAACCCTAGAATTAATAAAAATTTCCCTTATCAAAAAAATCAGTGTCGGCCGCGTCTCTTCTCCAGAAATGGGCGGGTGCTTTCGGCCGGGCACAAGCCGCTGCGTGTGGTGATGCCCCCTTTCTGATGATGATGGGATCATGGGAGGGTGCAACGGGTCTCGCGCCCCCAACGGCATGGGATGATGGGAGAACAGGAAGCTATGCGAGGCGTCGGTCGCGGTCTGCAACTGCAATGATGGCTAGTGGCTACCTGCCTGGTGCCCGTGACTGCAGTCAAGCGGCCCGGTTGCGGTTCATGGTACCCCCTCGCTTTCAGCGCTCGTATTGTGTTGTGCGTCTGCTCCCTTCGTGGGCATCAGGTGCCGTCTTGTCGTGATCTGCTGAGCTGTTTTGTTCATATTGAGGAAAAAGTACTTCTCCAACAATTTTTTTCTATTCATCCCACTCACAAAACACGCTTCCTAGTGCACTTCATCTAGGAAAAAAGACTTTTTACTTCCAATCTGAACACAAACACGCTTCCTAGTGCACTATTCATCTAGGAAAAAAGACTTTTTACTTCCAATCTGAACACAGTACTGTGCTTTCACTGAATCCTATACTGGTAATTCGCACGGATTGTGAAGCAAATTGAGGGTCCAGCTGTGCCTGGATTTTAGAGCCGCGTAATTCTAGACGCCTGGAAGGACAGATTTGTCTCAAACGTTGATGCCAACAGACTTGGATTCATGGATGAACCGACGAACAAACCATATCATTTGGTTTGAGCCATGCTAGGCTACCACAATCATGATAAATCATTCGAAGTTGGAACACTGCACGAGAGCAACCTATAGATCCATACGCAGTGGAGCCAGTTGGGCTGGCAACAAGAAACCATGACGCTGCAAGGTGCCAAGGTCACGATCTGTTTTTTCCAAAGGCCAACAATCTCATGTACTCCTAGAAGTTATATTGCATATTTGCATTGCCCTGGTGGTCATTAGTCATCTGATGAACAAAAGAACCCAATCTAGATAGTTAGCATCTGACCTAATCCTCAGCTAGAGCCAACAAAAGATACATCTATATACATTGCATTCCATCTGTTCTGCTCTGGCCATCATACATCAACTCAGCACTCGGAACTAATGGCCTTATCCATGCCAAAGCCACCTGGAAGGCTAGCATCTTCAGGAGTCGGTCAGATTGTTCAGTGGGCACCAACCAAGCCACCAGAATTTGCAATTGCACCTACATTCTTCTGTTAGTGGGTTATAGTAGTCTGGCTAGGAACCCATGGACCTCCTGTCAGTTGTCTGTACTCTCTGCCCTTGTAGACTACAGTATTTGACCTGTTTCACCAAAATAATTTGGATGTGCACATTACAAATCTTGTAACTACAATATGCATATGGTAAGCCAGTGGGTGGGACTCAGTACTTACATGCATTGTTCCAAGTGAGGACAGCAATTCTCTGGACTGCTCCATTAGGATGCGCTCTTGGGTAGCAACTTTGGAAAGATCAGAAACCAAAACACTTGTTCCAGCAAGCTGCAGACAGAGATGTGATTTCAGTCAAACAAAACAGAAAATGCAGGACCACCAAAAAAAAATATTTCATCACATGTAAGCATCTCAGAAATTGCTGTGTTTTCGTACATGCCTCAAAGGAGTGCATTTTTGTATGGTGATTGCAGATTTGATTACTACGATTATTGGAGCTATGAAATTAATTAATTGTAGGATCTTCAATTTAATCCAACTAGCGACTAGGAAATACATAAAGAGGATATGCACTTATCCTACAGGGGAGACGCAAGAAGAGAGAAATTCTTATAATTCAGAGACTTGGGAAAATTTTTAAAGTAGCCATCTGATCCAGGAAATAGCTGGTTGGGATAGGGTTAAGTCTCAACCAATCTAACCATCCATCATGATCAAACAACCTGGAAAGCCTAATTGTGCAGGGTGCTAGAACAGATCAGACAGCTTGGAAAGCCTATTGTGCAGGGTGCTAGTACTGTTCTATACAGGGGGCCAGTTCATAATGAAGAAAATGTACTGGTAGACAAGCAACTAGTCACAAAGAAAGTGGAACAGGAAAGCAATTCAATGTGCCAGCACCTTAGCCAATAAAGTACATATCGAACTTCCTATTGTTTGCATGATATCAACAGCAGAGCCAACAGCATTTTTCACATCTTGGATATCAGCCTGCAAATAAAAAATGACAAATAAGAACTTGAGCTTTGATACAAAAGAACAGAAGGGAAGCATGTGGAAATAATTTTTTATAATGGTGTAATTTTTACAACCTTTGCTCCACCAGTAACAGGAAGGCACAAAATGCTGGCAGTTAGAGCTTCGACAATTCCAGATAAAGAATCTGTATAATCCTTCTCTAGTAAAGACCATTCTTCTAGATATGCCATCTGTTTCAAGCAATTTCGGTTAGATTTCTTTACAAGCAAGGCAAAGTTGAAACTTGAATTGCTAACAGGCTAAGCTATGACTGGCCAAAATTTGTAAGTTAATTGCTATAATAGCTTAAAGTTGTATCCAAGTCCCCATTGCAGAGTCTACATGCTGGTGAGCTGGTTTTCTCCCTTTTCAACTTTACAGTTGTTCATAGGAAAGGCCCATGTGCAATCTATTCAGCAGAGGAAATAAGCATCAAAATGGCCATCCTGCGATTACATGGTCCTACTGTTGTATGAATCAGAAAGCCTGGTGGAGCTATTGTGCAGTTATTTGATATATGTACTCAGATGGGCAATGACCCTGTTATGTGCTTATAGCTAATAACTGGTTCTCAGTTTTTTCATAGACTTCTTTTCCTTTTGGCAACATTTTCTCTAGCTAACAATGTCTAGCAGGCTGGTCAATAAACAATGGTAGCGAAACATGGAGGGTAATTCATGACAGTCAGATGTAATATCAGAAACCAAGGCTTCTAAAGTTTGACAGAAAAAAATGGTCATGTGAATATATGAATAAGGCAGTGTACTGCCTACCTGCAGTCTTGCACAGAAAACTGAATAAGTCTTCCTTACCTGTCCCTTTAGAACTGTCATGAGTTTCCAATTGTTTCGGTATAACTGTAGCTGGAACCTCTTAAGAGCAACAGATTTACGCATCCCTAGGGTAGTAATCCATGCATCAGATAAGTATTTCTGGTGAAAAGGTCAAAGAAGATAGGTTATTAGAAGTAAAAAGGTAGAAAAGGTAACATTAACTACAAAAAACATTCTGCTTAAAATTAAGACTTCTGCTACGAACATTTTAAGTAACATATCTACTTAGTACTTTCAGTTAGGAAATAAGACGATGAGAAAAGGCAGCAAGACTTCCATTTGTCAATGAACAGGTACAAAATACAAACACCCATTCAAAGGCAAAGAACGTGGCATGTATTCAGCGTTTTATTTTATACTCCCTCCGGGTTGGTAAAGGAAGACGTTTAGGACATTTACACGGTCTCCAAAACACAACTTTGACTAATACTTTTTAGTATAAAATATTTGTAAAATATATTTTAAAAGTTTCTGAAACTATATTTCAATACAAATCTACTCATATTATTTTTATATTGCTAAATTTAATACTTAAAAAAATATTTACAGTCAAAGTTTACAAAGTTTGACTTAGGACAATCTCAAAACGTCATCCTTTACCAATATGGAGGGAGTACACCTTGAGCAGATCCAATTGATGTTAGTTATGTTTACAACTCCAACATAAAGGCATGTCACTGTCAAAGCTTTTCTTGTTCTCTTTATCTTTCCAACTGTTATAATTTTATTTTCTGTGTATGTATATGTGACAGCTACTCTTCACTTTCAGACAAGACATGAGAAGATGCCTTTTATCTGATATTCTGATATACATAGATTGCGTCGTTCGCCTTTATTGAAGAAGCTACTCCCAAGGAATTTAAAAAAACTTTGAAAAATATAAAATTTAGGATAAAATAAACTATGGCAGAAAAGACAAAGGTAGTTACAACCAAACTGTGTACATTACAAAATTTGGTTGAAAAAAGTGAATCAAAAGTTAAGTGTGAGCACACAGCTTGTGCATATTGCTAGCCCAGGTCTCATATGCTGCCACTTGTATTTAATCAATTGCAGCTTACACAATCGTTGATTATTTGGATAAATCAAGCAAATTATAAAATCTAAATCTACAACCATGTATACATACTACTGATTTCGAGATGTACAGCAATTATGTCAATAGTGCATAAAAGTTTTGTAAATGAACATAGATACTCACCTCTGCAGTCAGTTTCTGGGCAGCAAGTGTAGCATCAGCCTGTGCGTTCACGCACCGCCACTGCAACTGTCGATTTGACAAAATTCTCAATAGGTGCTCACAGTCGACCTTATTACCCCCATGCCACCTCCTCCTCGCTTCATCCAAACCATAACCAGATGAACTTCTTCCCTGATGAACCCAAGACGAAGTGCCCGACCCGACAGAGTTTCTCGCTCGTGATGGACTTGACATCCTCCTTGTTGAATTACCTGTAAGCTTACTTGGTGAAGACTGCCTGATTGGTCGATTCAGTGGAGATGAAGTAAAGCCATTTAACAGTGATTTCTTGATGGGTGCTGTCCTGGGAGATGCGGCCGACCCGGAGGTATACGGCAAGTATGGCGTGACAGGATCTGCAAATCGTTGTGACCTGCTGGCGGCAGCGTCCTGCAAGAACCGTGCTGGCACACTGATCCCCTTAGGCGACGGGCGTGCTCTATGGGAAATGCCAATGCCTGCATCCTGAGACCCTGAATTGCTCCCAGACGACACGCTCTCTGTGTCAGACGACATCAAGTAGTCCCCACCATCGAACGAGGAACGCCGGACCCCCTCCTCAAACACCATGGACTGCCGCAGGGACCTGACAGCAGCAAGGACAGCGGCGTCCCTCTTGTGCAAAGAGCAATCCAAGCTTTTGGTAAGCGGATTCCCCTCGAACCCCTGCGACAACCTCGCCGACATTGGCCATCTGTGGTGGTTATGGCCGCCCTCAAACCCCTTCCCCCTCTCCGGCACGGTCCCCATAGCAGGCCTCCTCCTCTCCGGCGTGATGGCCCCCGCCGCCGAAGCCACCGGCCGGCGCGACGGGGACGGGGAAGTCGCCGGCTTGGCCTTGCTGGTCTCGAAGGAGAAGGACCGGCCCTGGAACGCCACGGAGAGGCTCCTGGTGGTGGTGGTGGTGCCCGCATTGGGCCCCCCGGCCTCCCCGACGGCTGCATTGCCCGGCGGCCCCGGGCGCGGGCGGTCGACGGAGACGGAGCGCCTCGGCAGCGGCGACGCGAAGCGGCGGGAGGGCGTGGAGGCCGAGGTCGAGGTCGAGGTGGAGGTGGAGTTGGAGCTCGAGGAGGTGGAGGTCGAGGTCGAGGTGGAGGTCGACTTGGAGGAGGGCGCGAGGAGGTAGCGGGAAGGGACGGCCTTGGCCTTGGGCTTGGGCCTCGCGCCGCCCGCGTCGGCGTTAGCGTTAGCGTTGGACTTGGCCGGGGAGAGCGCGGAGGAGGCGCGGCGGCGGTGCGGGGACGGCGACGGGTTGAGCCGGGGCGCGGCCGCCGCTGCTGCCCCGGCGGCCCCCATGGCGCTCAGATCTCGCGGAATCTCCCCGTTGTGGTTTTGAGCCCCCTGGGGTTTGGGTTGGAGGGGTTTCGTTTCGTTTCGAGATGGATGGGGGGAAGGAAGGCGGAGCCGAGGAGTAGCCGACGCACGGCAGCGGAAGTGGAGTGGGAGCCAAGTGAAACATGGGCGAAGAGAGGGGGAGATGGGTCCGTCCCGTTCCCCTCCCTTCCGTCTCGACTCGAGGGGCAAAAGGGGAAAAGCGGCCGGAATAAAGGCCGGGCCGGTGTCGTCTGCTGGTGCCCCGGTGGGGCGGCGCAACCAGCAAGGTGGTCATCAGGTTGACGCCCGGTGACACGGAACCGGTGATGACTGCCGGCCGGTCCGGACACCATGCCACCGGCATCAACCGTGCGCCGAGCGATTGATTTCTCGCGTCGCGCTTACGTTTTCCTCGTCATGGGCTGTGGAGTCTTCAGATTAGAACTAAAAACTATTTTTTAGATGAATAGTATACTGAAAAGCGTGTTTTTTGAGCGGGATGAATAGAAAAACCTTATTGGAGAAGTACTTTTTTATAAATTTAAACACAGCCACTCGCTACGGCAGGAGAAAAGAACGGGACGCGCATGTGCTTCGCCTTGACGAGACGCTCGCACAGCGAAGGCGCTCATGTGGCCGGCCGGCTTCAAGCTGTCCGGTGGGCCGTGGCAATTGGTTACGTACGCGACGACGGCGTGGAGAGTGGAGACGTCGTAGGGGAGCACCGGACCGGGGCGGGCAGACACCATCGTTTCCCCCCGACGCGCCGGCGCGGGGGAGAAGGAGAACCGGGGCTCCGAGGCTCTAAACAAAGTGCGAGTGCGGGCAGGGGAAATGTGCTCTCGCGACTAGTTTATCCGCTGCGTGATTGGCCCATTTGGACCTATGTGCCGTTGCCTCCACAGTCCACGCGCTCACCTAGGAAAATTGAGGTTTTTAAAATGCGAGTGCCGTATAGTTTTTCCCGTTTTAAGATTTGGGTTGATACTTTCTTGCCTCGGTAGCCTAGGAAAATAGGAGTTTAAAGATGTGGATAGATACTATCTTGCCTCGGCAACCTAGGAAAATTGAAGTTTTAAGATTTGGATAGATACTATCTTGTCAACACACGAAAACCAGTGCAAGTGCACGAAAGCTGCCATGTTCAGATTCCAAACTTTTCACTATTCATTCCAATTTTTCACTATTCATTCTAACTTTTCACTGTTCCTCCCTCACAAAACACGTTTCCCAGCGAATGCTACAGTGTTTTTCTTATGCTACAGTATTTTTTCCTACAATCTAAACACACCCTAAGGGAGCACCGGGCAAAATTCATGTGCGCAGACAAGTTCGCGAAAAAAAAGAAAGAAAACTTCACGAAATAATTGGCAAAATTCATGTCAGTAATATCTTGACGCATAAACGTGTAAATGTAAAACCATATGGGCATATGGGAACAAACTACAAGTAGTTGTTTGTGGTATCCACAAATAGGACATAAATCTTGTCAAGTTACTGCCAAGAGGCGACAGTATAACGTGCGTTTCAACAGTTGATTTACTGGAGAATGAAACAGACGGTACACGGCTACGACCGGACGCAGGTGTCGAGCATGCAGGCATTCAATATGCAGTCACAGACTCACAGTTCATCTTCTTCCGCGTAGTAACCTGGGAAGAACAATTGATCGAGTGCGCCTAATGCAGCAGGTCTCTACAGTTCTTAATCTTTTTTTAACTGTATCGAGGCAAGCTTTGATAATTATTACTCTGATAGTCTGATGTGCTTCAAGTTCGTATTGTGTTTACTAATGGCACGGGGAGTCAACTTTGTCAGATCTTGTCTCGTCGTTAGCATATCCTACTACTGCCTAGTTTATTGTTAGCATGTCATCTTGTGTTTAACAGATTAACACGTCCGGGAAATTGGCAAGAGCCTCGTCATGTCCCTCGCACATGATGCGCACGTGCCTGCTGTGTGGTGCTGGTGCATACTGCACCATTCTCATACTAATCCAATAATTTTGAACTCAACAGAAATTTATTGACATTTCACCAATTGGCATTTGGCAATAGCTACCGAGTATCAGCAATGACTGGTTCCTCAACCTCACGTACTCCGTATGAATAAAGCCTGATTCGTTGTTTTCCCGAATCCGACACTGTACGTGTGTTACCATTGGCGTCCGCTGCGTGGATTAGCAAAAGTCAAGCGACGAAGCACGAAACACTGCCTACGCACGTGACTTCAAGATAGGATAGGCAAGCCGTACGAGACCGTTAGTCGTCTCTGTTTTTTTTTTAGCAAAGTTATTAGACGTCTCTGTTAACGGACTAAGCAATCTCCATTCGGTCACGTAAAGCCCAAAAAAAAGCGAGCTGGGACGGCCCGTGGGGCCGCTACATGAGTTGTGATCCATGTGTGTGGTGTTACAGTGGTACTGTGCCACTACGTTGTCACGATGCTTTCCGTTAACCACTTTATCGCCACGTAGGAATAGGACCGGACGAACCGTCCCCTCGATATGGCGCTATGGCCCGAATCTGCACGGCACGCCGGGGCCGTGGATGGCAGGCTGGATGCCGGCACGCGCCGCCGAAAAGCCCCGATCGACGCGGCCGCGGTTTTGTGCACGCGGCGGCGGCTGGCCGTTGGCTCCGCCCGGCCGGTGGTTCGATTCGCCGATCGAGCTGCGCCGCGCATGGTTGGATGGATCATTGGATGCTGCCGCGCCGACGCGCCGTGTTTGGGCCTTCTCTGCAGCTCTGCAGGGTGCCGAACTGCGGCAGCAGGGCCTTGATCAAAACGACAGAGCCTCTCCACATAACGGACGCACTCGAGGGTGCCCTCGAGCATGATTTTTCGAGCTGCGGTTGGGTGCCGGTCTGCTCGGTCAGGGGATGGGACTTCGACCTGCAGGCTGCAGCTGCAGCCGGAATCTCCGAGTTCGATCGATCAACAGTCTAGCAACCCGTGAGCGTACCTGATCGGTTCTGTTGCTTGACCAACTTGCTACAGGCTAGCACTTAAACAAAATGCCTACGTACGTACGTGACAACAGCATTACAGCAAGAGAGAGCTTCATACGAAGCTGGAAGTATGATGTCGGCACACGTACTTTAATTTACATCACGTAACCATCGCATTTGAAATATAATGACCTACCTAGGACTCATCACTGGCCCCTACTGAAAATGACACCCATTATGGTCAAATTAGTGGTTGATCAATCGATCGAGATCTCCTCCAAGATCCAAAAATGATCATATATAGCTCCATCGAAGCTACTGATCGAGCAGCACTCAACCATGAAACCATGCGTGCACCGTGAAGCAAGCTACGAGCGTCTTTCTCTCGCTAGGCATTGCTTGACAAGGAAGCTCCTCCGGCCAGCCGGTCCATCCCTTTGCGAGACTTGTGCATCACTGTTTTTGTGCCTGTCATCATTGACTAATCTGGCCCTTTTGGGCCTCTCAATGCGCAGCCGAAGCAATGCATCATCCGATGAACGATGATAGGCTGTAACGATGATGGTTCGAGATGCCAGATGCCATTGCAATCGCTGTTAGGCTGTCTGGCTGGTTAATCTTGGCGAAATAATCCATGCACATGTGTTTTTTTTTTCACAGTGGAACACAAGAAGAAAGTGGTGGTTCCACAGGTGTTCAAATTCCATTGACAGGACATCATCACTCACTGAGAAGTTGGGACTCACAGCCTGTGAGCCAGATATTCTGACATGTATTTCGGCTACCAGCCACGAGAACGACTTTTTGGGCTCAATTAATGTGCTTTTCGTGGATCAAACCTCAGGTCCGTTGGGTTTTAATTTTCACTTTGAGGGAGGGGGAGAGTGCCATATATAGGGGAGACTTCCATTTTCTGAAACTAGAAGAGAGGGGAAACTGGCTGGATAGAAACAACTTTTTTTTTCCGAGTGGATAGAAACAACTTTACGGAACCATCATCATTGCAGGGAAAAACTGTATACCACCCCTAACCTACGGAGGATAGACTACGTAACCCCTCAACTTATGAAACGGTCTATATCACCTTTTGAACTTCTCAAAACCGATCAAATTACCCCCTAAAGCAGTTTTAAAAAATCATAGTAAATAAAAAATCATAAAATAGAAAATCCAATTGTGTTGGACTCCAAATGAGTAGATATACACATTGAACATGTATATGGTATGCTTTATTATATTTTTTCACTATAGCTTTAGATCTATGATTTTCTCCATTGTTGTAAAAAAATATATTAAAGCATACCATATTATATGTTCAGTGTGTATATCTACTCATTTAGAGTCCAACACAGTTTGATTTTTTATTTTATGATTTTTTGTGATTTACTATGATTTTTCAAAATTGATTTAGGGGTAATCTAATCGGTTTTGGGAAGTTCGTAGGGATGATATAGACCATTTTTTACGTTGGAGGGCTATGTAGTCCAAACTCTATAGATTGGGAGGGTGATATAGACTTTTTTTTTTTCATTGCAGGAAGTTTGGCCCGTAAAGGTCTACCAAGCTAGTCATATTTAGACCCAACTATAAGGTTCGAAAAAAATTATTTAGGCCCAGTTATCTACGGCGAGGCCAAATTTGACCATTGGGCTTTTCTTACAAAAACTGTTGGCGAAACTTGGCCATGTTGGGCTTCTCAGGATTTGCGAAGTTGCATCTCTACTAGTACGTCACACATTCATAAGGAAAAGAGAAGAAAAGAAAAAAAAAACGTCACACACACACCGACACACGGTATAAATACGGTCCACAAAGAGGGAAAATTTCAAAGGTCACATCCGTTAAGAAAAAACTGCGTCACACCCACATCTGGAATCCTCCCAACAACTTACACAATCAAAATATCCTAATCAACACCACCAGGAACAGAACTTTCGAATTGGTTGACGAATCAAAAGGTAGCTTGAGGCCTTTTGCAGTTTGCATCATCCTGGACCTGTTGTTCTGGGGAACAATACAGAACACACAAAATCTTGCTACAACTTCCAAAGCCCTATATGTGCGGACATTCCAAATAAAACCTGGAGATATGAAAGTCTAGAAAACCTTCTGTGGTCATGTTTAAATTTCTAACTTTTCATTATTTATTCTAAATTTTCGCTATTTCTCCTTCCTAAAACACGTTTACCAGCTAATGCTGCACTGCTCAGCTTCCTCGCCCGTCCATGCCCCCCACCCCCGATCAGACGTGCGGAAGTTTCGGTGTTTGATCTCATCGTACACCAGCTCAAACAAGTCGCATCAGAGTGGTGTCAGCTGTCAAGTTGTCACACCACAAATCCGCACGTGCCCGTTGACCGCCGCCGTTTCCTCTCTCGGCCGGTCGGCCCAAACAGGCCACCAACCAGACACCACCCCTCGCTCGCTCCCCTTCCCTGCACCGCGCCCCATACACCCGCGCCCGCTGACACTCCTCCCCGCCAACCACCCTCGCCTCGCCCACGGCTCGTCGTACACCCGGTCCTCCCTCCTCCCGCTGAGCTCGTTCCCCTCCCCTCTCCCCCGATCGCGCAGCTACGACGAAACCCTAGCGACCAATTCCGCCGCGGGATCGAGGATTCCAAGTAAGTCCTGCTCCCCACGCGCTCCATTTATCGCAATTCGTTCCGCGCGCTGCTCGTTCGGTCAGATCTGAGCACTCCGGGCTTGCATCGCTAGGGTTCCGATCGGGGCGAGCGCGGGGTGCCGCATTCCGGGAGCGGGGGATGGCGACCTGCCGCAAGATGGCGCGCGTCGACGTCGCCGAGCTCAAGCAGCGCCTGGTGAAGCGGCTGGGCCGGCAGCGGGCCGGCAAGTACTTCGCGCACCTCACCAGGCTGCTGAATCTGAAGCTCACCAAGGTGGAGTTCGACAAGCTGTGCTGCGCCACCATCGGCAAGGAGAACATCGCGCTGCACAACGCGCTCATCAGGGGGATCATCAGCAATGCGCTGTCCGGGGTGCCGCCGCCGAGCCGGCAGGCGGTCACGGGCCAGTCGGGGACGACCACCGCCCCGAGCGGCCAGTGCGTGGGCGTCGCGCTGCCGGTGGTGGGAAATGTGGCGGCCGTCTTGGATTCGGGTGATGGTGAGCTGGCGAGGGAGCGGGGGGCGCCGGTTGGGAAGGTGGTGTCTGTGGAGGATGGAGAGGAGGTGGAACAGGTTAGGTCCGCTCCTTGCGTCCAGAGTCGGAGCCCAATAACGGCACCATTGGGGATCTCATTGGCAGGGAGCAGTGGTGTGAGGATGCAGAGGAGGATGGATGACCCGAAGGTGTCATGCTATGATTCTGGCCATTTGCTGGATACAGGTACTTTGTGTGAGGGTTTGAAGAGGCGGTTGCACAGTGATGGCATTGGAGTGACGGTGCAGGGTGTTGATGCTTTGAATCGTGGATTAGATGAGTTCCTGCGAAGGTTGATTAAACCGTGCATGGATTTGTCGAGGGTGAGAGCCAGCAGTAGAAGAATTAGTAAAGTCAATGAGAAGTTTACTGGTAGAATGAATGGTGTGCTACAACCAAATATGGGCCATTGTTCAACCTTGCAAGATTTTGCAGTTGCTGTTCAATCTGATCCACATTCGCTTGGTCCCAACTGGCCCACACAAATCGAGAAGATACAGACAATGTCGTTTGGAGGAGAATGAGTCAGATTACCCTGATATAGTCGATGAACTTCTCAAAAGGAGACGCAGTTTGCTGGCAGTGAAGTAAATGAAGCAGCAGACCAACAACAGGGCAACACGACTGATTATAGCAGTACTCGGGCATGAAAGTCAAAGGCCTAACATGTGAACAAAGGGTGCTGTAATGGACAGTTTAGCATAAATTCTTTCTTTGGGACTATATAGCCATCAATAAGGAATCGAAGAATCAATAGGGTTGGCTGATGTCCTGGTCAAGCTGAGCAACTCGTCGACAAGTATACCCTCAGTTCATGGTACAAAAAGCATGTTCTGATAGTACTTTAGAGATTTGTTGTGATGTTGTAATAGAACATTTTGCCGTTATTACAGAGTTAGTTGGAATCATTTTTCGCAGTGATCAGAAGAGATGCCTTCAATGGCTCATTGCTCTTGTACATTGTATTCAACCTGGAGATATAATGTCATCTTAGAAAATCATCTGATTTTCCCCTGTTGAATAAAATATAAGCTTGTTTGCTCAAGAACTTCAAATTCTATCTTATATCTGGAATGTAAATGTTTTAATGATGCGTGTAGCTGGATCATTGCTTATGCCATCAGGAGTTTAAGATATGTAATTATCTAATTGGTTCAATTCAGTAGTTCTCTGAACTGTTGACTTCACTTCGACCTATTATTTTTTTATTCAACTATAGAAGAGTTTCATGTTATTTGTTGAATTTTGTTTACTTGAATGCACTATACTTGAATGCACTATACATTCTGTGTCAAGAAACCATGAACTACTCAATAGCTATCAAATGTTTATCTGTGATATTTTGAATGTTGTTTTGGACTATGTATTCTTGTATGTGAACTTCTGCCTGTTCTTTCAGTAATGTATTGCTCAGTTGACTAACTTGAGTCGATCACATATGCTTCGTTTTTATGAAGATTTGCTTGTCCAGACCATGTTTTGTTTTCATTATCTTACTAAAGCGTCATAGTGACTGACTGTAACATGATGATTTCATCCTTCAACAACAGTCATGCTTAGTAAGTTCTGATTATCCCCTTTTATTGAAGACGGTGTCTTTGTTGAGCCTTTTGCTATATTTATCTGTCTTGACAAATGTGATACGCTCCAATTTGATGATTTACTAGTCCTGCAGATAACGTTTACGGAACAGGGGCGAAGCTAGAACATAAGTTCACTGGGGTCCTGCCTATCACATAACGGGGTCATTAAGCACTATTAAGGATCATGTACAGTGATTTCAGTTGATTTTCTAAAAATCCATCGGGGTCCGCTGACCCCAATGACAAGCTGCAGCTCCGCCCCTGTTACGGAACATCTGTCGGTGTCCTATATTTTGAAGATCATTCCAGATATTTACATCCCCATTGAGGATAGCTAGCATGACAGGTCTGGATGCAACAAGGTGCAGAATATCCTTATTGGAAGCCAGTTAGAATCACTACAAACGTGTCCCAGTTGACAGACTGGCTTTGAAACTGGATCCCAAGTTTCTGCAGTATTTGATCTCAGAAAAATCTGATGCAGTTGAGAAATATTTCATTTCCTCCATTCTCTAGTAGTACTCCTCATTTCCTCCAGGTCTTGCGCATTTACGTTTCCTTTTGTGTTTCGTATTGGTTTTATTGCAAGACACAATCAAATTTTTTTCACCTGTTGCTGAACCTTCGGATGTCATCATCGGAATATTGATCCGTTGGTATCAAACAAGTAATCAAAGGGTGAAATCTTCTGGAATATGTTGTCAACCAAGAAGATCCCCAGTTGTGTTTTTATTCTGCCATTTTACAGGGCGCCAGAGTCACAAGCTCACAATCATGAATGACAATGTTTCTGGTTGGCGTTGCTGAAGACGCTTTCACCTGTTCCCAAGTGAGTAAACCAACAAAGTAATAAGATAGTTATATACCACCTGTTCCCAAGTGAGTAAACCAACAAAGTAATAAGATAGTTATATACCACCTGGTACTTTTTTTTATCTGTATGCGTTGAAATTTACTTGTGTCATTCCTGGGCAGTGGCTCAGTTTCCTTCTGGTTTCTTTTGTACCCTCATCTGGAATGCTATAGATTCCGTTTGGTGATCAGGATTGGAACAGAATATAGAATACTGATTAAAAATGAATTATGTTGCAAAAGATGCCCCCTGAATATCGCACGACGGATATGGTGGTTTCAGTTCTGTGGAACCCAGTTAGCCCTTCTCTTGCCCAGGCTTAAAAAATGCTGATAGTCTAGATTTCCACGAAGCCGGTATCAGACAGATTTTCATGGCCTGATACGTATAAACGACAAAATGATTCTAAACGTATGATTCGGACAGGGTGGAGTATACAAATAACCTGTCTTTTTGTACTATAAACAATTTTATACGATGATGATTAATTTTGCATCAACTCCATTAAAACTTAAAAATATTATGCGCACAATGCAGCATTTTTATTACTTTCGAAGGCAATGGAAAAGAGAGACTCATCTGTCGTTTTCTAATGAACGTGATATGAGCACAAGCTATTAATTCAAAAGGAAGGAGCTTTCAAGCGATTTATTTTTTTTCTATACATTATTGAAAAGAGGGAGTCACTCCAGATTGTTGTCCGTTTCTGGCTTTCTTTTCTTTTACTTTTTTTTTCTCCTGAAGAAATTGAGACATGGTATAGTAGTATATAACATTTCTGCTGTATGATATGAAGGAGCTGCAGAGTACAGGTTCAGAGTTCAGACTTACAGCCCCATCTAATTTGTCAGTACAAATTTTGTTCCACCTTGAATAACCAGGGGTCGTGCGGGAAATATACTTATGATTCAGTTCATATTTAAGAACTTGCTTGCAAAATGTTCTCACAAATCTTTTCCTCTCGTAATCTCGTCCCCTGCTGTGTAGTGCGTCTGTGCATAACAGCTCGCTTTCCGTTGGATCCAGCGTTGGATCCAGATAGCCTTCATCTTCATCTACACGGATTTGCCTCAAAACAGCGTACGTTAAGCTCAAGTTGCCATCGCTTGGAAGTAAGAAACACCACTGCACCAGTATGTTATGCGCTGGTTGAGCCTGGATCTTGACCGCTTGAGTACGTCATGTACACAAAGGGAGGTAGCGATCAGCCGATCACCAACTGCAGCTCTATCTTTTGTTTTCTGGCCAGAAAATCACTGAAGTACGTGCTTTCCTCGTCTTCACACGCTCATTCCGATGATTCCAGTTGTACCCTAGCTACCATATCTTCTCATACACCTGTACCTCCTCTCGTCAACGATCCTTTTTTTTAAAAAAACGTACGGTAACGAACCCAAGAACTACCAACAACATGGAGTGGGGAAAACACTGACACGAATCAAAACCGAAAGCCTTTTTTTTCAAGTTATTTTTATACATCTCGATTATCAACTCGCGATCTCTTCTTTCTCTCTGCACTCACTCCAAAATCCAAACTCTTCCTATATGTACCACGCCGTCTCTCGCCGGGGCGATCGATCGATCTCTTGATCTTCGCCGGGGGGAAATCCTCGAACGCGCTGATCAAGCTCCTTGGTAGCTCGCTGACGACACCGGCCGAGAGCCGAACCCGATGGAGCTCGAGATTTCAGTCCCGAGACCGGAAAGCTTGCGATTCTTGGGTTTTCAGGACCTAGGATCAGCAGAAAGGTTCTTTATACGCCGTTCATTCTTCAGGCTGATCTGATGAGTCGCTCAGAACGCGCAGCAGTAGTAGATGAACCGTCTCCACGCGTTCTTCCTCTTCCTGGCGCTGGCGGCCGCGGCCACGGCCGCGGCTGCGGCGGCCTCTTTCTCGGCAAGGGGTACCGGCCCGTCCGTGCTCCTGAGCATCTCCCACATGACGTGGACGTCGCGGTACTCGCACGTCCTCACCTCCTTCTTCAGCTTCCTCAGGCCTGCATTCATCAAGCGATCCGCCGATCAGAAACAATGTCGATATACTCCATACTTCCATAGAATAGAAGTAGTAACGACTAAAGAGCAGCGGCGGCGCCGCCACACGCACGTAGGCGGCGATGGAAAATTAGATCAGGGGTAGCGGGGAGCTGAGAGCATACCAGTCTTTCGGCGGAGGCCGAGGCGCGCGGCGAGGCCGAGCCAGACCCTCTTCACCGGCACGGCGGCTCGGTCCATGCACATCTTTGTTCGTCGGTCTCCTGCTTAATTTCTTCCCGTCCGCTGCACCCTTCGTAACCGAGCTTTCCTTTGGCTTCTCCGGGAAATCCTCAGTCACTCGCTGCCTCTTCCCAACAGATCGATCGAGATGATTCCCCGAAAGAAGAAGAAACCCCTACTGCTGCTGCTGCCTGCCAATGGCCAGCTCGGCCGCGGCCGGGACCTTTTATAGGCGAGGCGGTAGCGGCGCGGGGGAGAGGGGATGAAGTGGGGGACAAGGGAGATGCGCGTGCGATCCGGTGCTTTTCGGGGCCCGGCGCTGTCGTCCGATTTGGACGCGCGAGCAGCACGGGTTGGTCGCTGTCCGCGGCCGCGCACCAGGTGTCGCAATCCCCGGCGCGGGCGGCTTCCGGGCGGGTTCCCCTGCGATCCTGGCACCTGACGACGCGCCGCGTGAGGGATCCGACGGCCCAGGGCAACGTGAGCTGGTAACTGCTCCGCGGAAAATCGGAAAAAAAGGTCGTCAGGGCTCTTCTTGGTTCCCAATTTTGCCTTTTCATCCCGGCCGGCCGCCGGAGGTGGTGGTGGTGGAGTGAGGCCGTGAAACAGGCGGCGTGTGCGGGACCGATCACGTTCTGATGTTTACAGCGCATGCTTTCTGGTGGTGGTGGAGTGACGGGGGATCGTGATCGAAGTCAACCGTGTGGCGAGGGAACCGATGTCGCGCACGACAAAGAGAAGTGCCACCCAATCAGTCGTCGCGGATTTGTTAAGGATCAGGCATGGATCTTTCGATCCCGACCGAAGCAAGGCAGGGGAGGTGAATTTTTAGCTAGGACTAGGAGTGCCTATTGCTAGTTGACGGTTAATCCATCACATGCCACTTTGCTTTTATTCAAAATCGGCAGCTTTTGTCATGATCGAGTGATATGGTAAGAGAAAATGACATTTCATGGTTTCAACTTTGCATAAGGAATAATGAAGATTTGGTGAACTGAGTATACCTTGTTTGTTTTTGCCGGTTAAATGAGTATACCTCAGCTGGTAAGGTGTCTTGTGATGGAACATACCCACCTGTTGTGTCCACCTAGGTTTGAGTCCTCGTTTTGGCATGATGCTTGTATTTTTCATAAATTTATTTCATGATTTAATTCTTACTATTTTTTAGCAGTAGGCGGCGTGCACGTCAATCGTGAGGCGCTTGTCGTGACTTACTGACTTTGTCAATCTCAAAATGAACCTGACTCGATATCTTAGAGTTGTTCATAGAGGGTAGGGTTACGTGTGTGCATTTATAGGAATGGATATGCGTGCATGTAAGGAAGAGTCTTTGATTGCTCTGTGTTTCCATAACCATAGTTGTCGTTCTACGGAACACACTCATGGTTTGAGCTCTGTACTCAAATACTTTTTTCCTTTTTGGAAGTCAAATCCAAGTTTTGCCTTCTGAATGGTTAACACTTCGAGCCATGGCTCCTTCTTGTTTAATGCATTTATATGTTTGTGTCTAACCTCATGAAACTCTCACTTGGAGTACCAATTAGAATTTTAAAATTTGCACACAAAAGGAAAAACACCACCACAAGGTAGGATTTTCTTTTTTCAAATACCCACCTCGAGTTCACCTCTTACTTCAATACTCTACACTTGTTCACCAACAACTCCCGTATAGCCTTGTAGATATTTTGGCTTATCTCTAGTTAAACTTTTTAGAAAAAAAAATACCTGTAAAAACCCTCCTCCATTTTTTCTAAAAAGTTCAAGGACCGATATTCTCAATTTAGGAGTTGCAGGATCTAATGGACATGTTTGGTCTGTGTAAAGCACTCTTATCAAAATGGATTTCCTCAAAACTTAAAATTTTAATATCTCCGTGGAAATTATTCGAAGCCTCCAGTAAAGGTTCCACGGTGTGGAGGTTGCCTTTGTTTGTTATAGTGGTCAACTTGCATCAGCGCCGACTCATGTTCCAAAATCATGATGTCTCATCAGACTCCAGCGTCTGCTTTCTCTCATTCCACCGCCGTTCACCTTTACGTACGGCCGCTCCACTGCCCCATTCCACCATCCATAAGCGAGCACACGATGGACGCAACTCACATACCCACGACCACGAGCGAGGAACCCGACAAAGATGGAAGATGGATATGCGCTGCGTTCCCAACGAATTGCTGAGATGGTGACGTGACCTATACAATCTCCTTGCTTGAACAGCATGTTCCTCTTTTCTTCAGAAAGACCCATCGGCTGATCTAATTCAAATCATTGGTCACTGATGACTAGCTAATAGTTTTGGTCTCGTAAGCTAATGCACTGCATCTGTCATACTCCTTCAACTGTTTAACATCTAACACTTTCTGACGATGCCTCCTAGCTAGCTACTAGTATGTACAATTACCAGCATGCATGGATCTTCAATTCTTCACCTCCTTTCGAAGATGAAAAATACGGGACACGGGAAATACTCCATGCTGCTCTTGATATCTCTGGAGTCTATATGGGGACTCTGGGCATACCTCAGGTGTCTTGCGCCCACAAGCTCTGTTGCCAATAGTCGTACCTAGCCGCGGAGCCGTACTGCTGGGTCATCATCAGCTCAGGATCCTTTTCCGTGAGTGCGTCGTCGTTTCCTCGGTGGATCACTTGGCCAGTTGCGCCGAGTGCGTCGCCCTCAGGCGTCGCGATCCCCGATGTGAAATGTGAATACATGGCGCTGTAGCCGTGTGACTGCCGCCGTCGTGCATGCACCGCGGCGCCGGCTGTCACTCACATCGCTGGTCTGTTTTGCATGCGCCTCCCTGGGCCTCAGGGTAAAAGGCCGCTGGCCAGTTGCGTGCTCGGCGCAAGGGTGAGGCCATGATTAGTTAACAAAAGTACTTTTTATTTTCTATTCATCTTTCTCACAGAACACGCATCCAAAAAATTTTTTTTACCTTTTCTATTTATTCTCTCACAGAACACGTATTCCAGAAAAAAAAAAGTATTTTTCTCCCATCGCTAAACACGCACTGAGCCGCGTGAGTCCGCCGCCTTGGACGCGCCCTGTCCGCGTCGCCGTCACGCGTGCTTCTAATCTTTCTGCGTATGTGAACAGTCAGATCCCATCCACTAGTCAATTTGGACTTCCACCGGCTTGTGTCCTTGTTGCACTGGTGGTAGCGCAGTCACGCTGATTTGTCAGGTTCATGCCCTCGGATGGATGCCAACAAGATGACGTGTGTGTTTAGTTGCGAGGTGAGGAAAAGATCTTTTTCTAGGAAATGTGTTATGCGAGAGGGATTGATAGAAAAGTTGAAAGAAGTTAAAGGGGAACTTTTCTGGAAAGCGTGTTTTCTGAGAGAGATGAATAATAGAGTCCAAAAGAACTTCTGGAACTAAACACGGCCGACGAGAAGTAAAGTGCTCTACCTCTCTGTCACGACTCTTTTTTTTCCTGATTTATTTCCTCCCATTTTAGAGATGGAATCCATGCAAGTTATTCGAGTTAGGAACGAAAGTTATCCCGTTTCCTCACCAAATCGCCCTCGAGCTGGTCCGAAGGAAGATTCCCGGCCATATATCTGAACTGAGTGTACGTACTATGCGTAGCCTTTTGGCATCCTGCCTGGACATTCGGATGTCACCACTCACCACTGAGCAAAAGCTGGCTTCCTCCGGGTGAATAGCCATAGATGCTACTGGTGGTGCTGCCCCAATGGAACCGTTACCGATCACTGGAAAATGGAGTGTCTATCCACTAAACAAAACCATTTCTAGTGACATAAAAAAGCATAATAGGGTTGCTGCTAGCGCCTGCAGCAGCCTGCTCAAAGGCTCAAAGGCAACTGGATCAAGGGTGCAGATTGATGCTGACGGTTGGCTTTGCGATACATCAATTCTGCAGATTGCTAGGGCACCCACTACTGTGAAGTGAAGGAGTGTTCTTTCTGTGTTCCTTTTGCCGCCCTTTTGATCCTCTTTTCGTCGCCTTTCGTGTGTGACGACGGTCTCTAGCCTTATCAATTTTTTCAGGCATCTAGCCTTATCTCCTGGTGTGTGGTATGGATCATGGATGACATGTCGATGGATGTCGATGTCCTGCCTCCATCCTAAAATACAAGCATTTCATGATTTTCATATCAACTTTAACCATTCGTCTTGTTCAAAAAATTTAAAAACAATCATGATATACTTAAAATATATACGATGGTGAACCATGTTATAACAAAATAAATTATATTTTTATAATTTTTTTAAATAAGACGAATGATTAAATGTTGGCAAGGAAAAAATACTTATATTTTGGGACGGAGGGAGTAGAATAATTTTCGTTTCGAAAGAGAAAGTGTAGAGATATAATAGTAATTTCTTGTGTGACTGATGTTAAAAAGAATCCCACTACTGCTTGTCATTTGGCATATATCCTCGTGATTCTTCACCTGATAGAGATGCTTTTTGTGAAACTGAATAATCAATTGATAGATAACGTCGCTGCCTTTTACTATCTACGACGCCTACAATGGTGAACTTTTTTAAAGGATAAAAAAATATTTGCCGAAATTTTATTAGAAGAAAAAAAATATAATTTCAATCTCAAGTAAAACCACAACAGAGAACAACTCCAAACCTACGGGCTATCTTGCAATTTCCCTATTTTACCACTTCTCAGAAATACCTTGCAGAAACACCGAAAACCCCTGAAAACAAAACACCTCCTACTAAAAACCTCCTAAATGACAGCAGATTGTAGAGTTGCCACAGGCCACCTTTGTTGCTTGCGAAATGCGATGTTGATGAACATCCTCTTTGATGAGATAAGCTAACTCTTCCACTATTTTTTGTTCATGTTGGAAAGTTCTTCAGTTCGTTCCTTCCATATGTTCCATCAAAATTAAATAACGAGGCCATGGAAAAGAAACCGATTTATGATCCTATAATGGTGATTGGTGCGATAGTTTCTTCATCGCCATTGGCTTTTTGTCTAGAAAATGCATTGCTTTACGCGTTTTAATTTGTGCACAGCTCAGATTTCTTGGAGTTGAATATGGCTTGGTTCATGCAGCATCCCTGTGCAGCCGTGCTGGACAAGGACAAGGATACAAGAAAGTCATTTCCACACGAATGTGCGCGCGTGGTGGATCCATGACAGGAACAACTGTGTTCATGCATACACGCATGCTCACTTTCTCACCTTTGTTCTGCCTCGCACCAGAACAAAGAAAGTTATTCCTTGAATGCTTGAACAGAACAAGGGTTGTTTCAGGAAAAAGAAAAGAAAAACGTATGACTACAAAGTACAGAAAGGCTCATTCATTCATGAGCCCACCCTAACATGGATTGCAAGAACAAGAAGCCGTTCAACAAATCTTGCACCGAAACTGAACAGAAGAAAAGAGAAAACGAATGCCATTTGCCCTACCAAGTGCGACTATCAGTCACTGAATCAAACAATAACCTTCTCAGCGCTAACCATTGAAGTTTTAACCATATGATAAAATTTTACTCTAGAATCCTATATGAACACTTCAGATAACCACGATCCCTTTATGTCCACCAGCTGCTGCATTACATTTCAGCCACGGTTCAGAGTTTCAGAGCCAGACGACCACGGATCAGATCAGTTGTTGAGGAAGGCGCAGTCTCGGCGGATGTTCCCCATCGACGGGTCGGTCTTGACGCCGACGCGGCCGAGCTTGGTAATGGCGTCGACGAACGCCGCGTTGAAGGCGTCGGCGTTCTGCGACCACGCCACCACGGTGGGCTGCGATCGGGCGTCGGAGTAGAGCACCTGGTCGGAGGCCAAGAGCCCCCGGCCGTTCACGAGGTTGACGAAGTACTGGTTGTCGAAGGCATCAGGGGTGACGGGGTCCAGCTCCAGCGCGACGTTGCGGTCCACCCCCGCCGGGCACGCCGCCAGCAGGTCCGCCGCGTACGAGGCGTTCATGGTCGGGTCGACGGACGCCGGCTGGATCCGGTTCGCGAACGTGCCGCAATGCCCTAGCCCCACCGTGTGCGCCGCTGCAACGCAAGGCAAGAAACAACACGCATCAGGTCTCCGTTGCATTGCCCTGTCCCGATTTGGGACAAAAAGACAAGAGATTCTTCGACAAAAGAAAACAAACAAATATTAAAAAAAAACTCTTGCTGTTTCTCAGATTGTTGTTTCTTTCTGTGAATGATGTTGGAGTACACGTAGGACCTGACGCCCTGCCCATTTGAAAATGTGGGCTGCTCCTGCAAGATGCCGGCTGCTGCTAACGTGACACTGATCATATCCCACGAGCTTTTGTTTTGTAGCTTGGAGTTTGGACAGCTCATTTGGCAGGCCCGTCGTGCCTCAATGCGTGGGCCGAAATTATGGAGGTGGACGCTGCCTTGGTCGCAAACGGTCTGGGTTGTATCATGGGCGAGCTGTTGTGGATGGAGGATTTAGATTGGAGTATAATAATGTTGTGCTGACCTTTCTTTCACGTGCAAGCAAGGTGCGGCTATCAATCCAGCAAACCAGCATGACAGCCAGTGGCCACAGTTGACCACTTTCAGATCTGATGACCAGCTACAGTGCAAGAGTGCAACATACTCATAACACTAGTCGTTTACTGTGATAATAAACTGACCACCTCTGTTGTTGTTCTAACCTAGGGATAAGATAGATGGTAACACATTTTCTATTGTCTTACGGATCTATCGAGCCCACACAGTTCATTGCAGCAGCCCTTGGGGTGGGGCGTTGGGCTGCCTGGACGACCCTTTCACCCTTTGCTTGACTCGAAAGACATGTGGAGCAGAGCACATGGAAAACTGTCTCTGTACAGCAGTAAATTTGATTGGAGTAACAATTCGCTTACCAGATAATGCGATCAGGTCGGCCAGCGTCAGGTTGTTGGGGACGAACACCGACAAGAGCTGGTCCAGGTTGAACGACGGCGGCGGCAGCTTCCCGTCGACGTTGGTCGACAGCGAGACCAGCCCGTCCAGCCTCCCGAGCTCCACCGTGTACGACGGCCCTCCAGCCTGCACGGATCGAGCGAGGTCGACATGTCGTTACGCACGCGGACTGCAAAAATTGATTCCCAGAGCCTGCACGTACGCTTTACGCGAGGGAATCCTAGAAAGCTTTTTGGCCTTCGCAGGTGTGCCGATTTTGTGGGGGACGGAAAGGAAATGCTCGATTTTGTGCGGCGGCGGCATTGATGACTGATCTGATCATTAGCGCCGTGAGGTATAAACGTACCAGCACGATGACGTCCCGGGTGGCGAGGGCGAGGATGTCGGCGCAGGAGACCTGGTTGGCGCAGGCCGGCACGGCGTCGACGGCGGCCTTGGCCTGGATGACCGTGTCGAAGCCGTCGCCGGCGAGGGAGAGGTTGCTCGGGTGGTCCTTCTCCGCCGTGTTGTTCCCCGTCGACACCAGGATCACGGACGCGTCGCACCCCTGTGGGGGATCACGCACACCACAGCCACAGTCACGGTCAGTCAGTCACATGGCGAGCAATTAAGCGCACATGACGCCACCGTCCCTGGCTCCCTGCCGGTTCCCCGTGTCCGTGTCGCTCGTACCGAAAAATCTATCTTGGCAAGAGAAAGAAATAGAAATCTACTGCTGCGAGGTAGAAGAAGAGGGAACGGACCTCGACGAAGCAGTCGTGGAAGAAGAGGCGGATGGTGGCGCCGACGGCCACGGGCTGGGCCTGGACCTTCTTGGTCACGGCGTCGCGGACGATGGTCTCAAGGTCGGGGCACACCGCGGCGTAGTAATCCTCCCGCAGCTGCGCCGCCACGCCGGCGGCCGCCGCGAGCGCCGCCAAGAACACCGCCAGGATTCTGATCCCGGCGCCCATGCTGTGGTAGGCTCCGCCCGTTCTCTATCTGTCTCTCTCCTCTGCTCCCCCCCCCCCCCCCGGCGAACGCACGCGAAGCTCGCTCGCCCCCAAGCCCCAGTGCCGAGTGTCGAGCTCACTCTCGTGCGGCGGCTTATGACACCACCACACCACACCAGCGGGCAGCAGCGGCGCGCGCGGCTACGCAACCTGCTGCCAGTGATGATGGCTGATGAGGCTGTGGTGGCTGCTGGTGGCGAGGTTATGATCGATGGAGCAGCGGGGTGGTGCGCGCGACGCGACGCGATGCAGTAGAAGGCAAGTCTCCTCGGAGTGGGAGGCAGCCAGCCGAGCAGAGCCCGGGGGGGTTAATACGGGGGGAGGCGGACTGGCGGAGGCGGCGGCGCGCCGTACGTAGGCGATCAATCGATCGACGGCTGGTGCAGGCGCGCCGAGATGCGTGCGCGGCGGTGGATGGCGAGGAGCGGCGCCCACGGGGGACACATGCCCTTGTCTACCACCTGACCGCCCGGGGCGGGGGCGGCTCGTTGTGGCGCGTGCCCGTGGGCGGGATGCGCGGGGGTGGGCTAGCTGGACTGCGGCGGTGCGAACATGTGTGCGATCGCAACCTCCACATGGCGCGGTTGGTGCGCGCCCTGGAAGTACATGCCGCGTCTGCTCGTGCACGCGACAGGGTTCGCGTCTCGCAGCCGTGACGGTCGCCAGGGGCACAAGTAACAATGCCGTTACAGGGCTCAGACAAAGAAAAACAAGAGAATGCCGTTCCTGTTGTGCACTTGTGCTCGGCAGCAGCAAGCAGTAGATGTTCACTTCCTTGCTGGAATAACGTTGTTTTTTAACCAAAGCTGGGATGTGTCTCAAGGTTCTCTGATGGGATGGAGCGGTTGTGTGGTAGCGGTACTATAAGACCAGGGAGCAAGTATACCTTGTTTGTGTGCACTACTACGTCTATGGAATCTGTGTGCACAACTTCATCGAGCTTGAATGAGCTGATCAAAACAAGGTCCCTAGGACAGTGCACCACTCCAGCACAGCACTCCTACGCTATACGCTGTAAGCCTGTAATATCAGACGCAAAGACTGAACATGTATCACGCGGCGTATGATCCCCACCAGCGGCCGCCGATCATGCCAACGGCTGAGGTTCCGTGCACGTTCGTTAGCCGATGCGTGACTCGACGCAGTAGCCGCCTAGTAGCAGGTATAGCACTGTAGCAGAGTCTCTGCTCTGCTCCTCTGGAAAGGACAATGCGGCCAAGGCGAGGCGTTCAGGCTGCGTCCCCGGGGCAGGTTTCTATGATTGGAAGCGTCCGGAACCGGCCGTAACAAGCGAGAGATGGCCACCAAAGCCGAAAGACGTGCATAATTGGTGTGGTGTGCCCCATCGCTGCGGTACACAGACAAAAAGTGGCATCCGCCTGAAGACGAGAAGAGCTCCGTTGCTTCGTCGACCTTCCGGCGGTAGCCCGTAGCCCCCCGCCATCGTGCTGCTCCTGGACAACTTTTTTTTGGATCGTGGCAGGTGCGTCGAGTTCTTAGGCCACACTAGTGCCTATGTGCTCGGGCACACTGTCAGTCTGTCACTGCTCCCAGCCTCCCCCCTTCTCGATCCGTTGCGATCAGCAGCGGCGCGTGCTACGGAGGCTGGTTCGTGGAGTACGACGGTCGGGGGAGAGGAAAATGACGCGTGTTTTGAACGTTGGTGCTGGATCTGCTGATGTTAACACCCACTCAAGACTGAACTGATCCGCGGCCCCGAGCGAAGGACCCAGCGGAAATAGCCGGCTTTATTGGTTAGCTGCCTCTGATGCTAATCCTACCCGAGCACCTGCAGAGCTGCCGCCGTCGCTGTCTTTCGCCATCGGTGTGGGATTATCTTTGGTGGCCATTAACGGGCAGCTAATGTCAATACGACTTGATGTTGAGCTGCCGTTCCAGGTCGTCCTCTCCCGGTCCCGTATCGCCGAGTCAAGTCAGCTAAAGTTGTCTTACGAGTCCCTTTTTTTTTTTTTGACGTGTGTCTTACGAGTCTCGCCCCATGGTGGAACCCCAATACTTTTTTTTTTTTAACGAATGGTGGGATCACAATATCGCACTTCAGCCCCATTCAAAAAGCACAGGGTACATGGAAGAATGTAGGAAATGGGCCGGAAAATGTGGTGCCTTAGTGGGCTGGTCCATCGTATACACGCGGGCCAGGTCGTTATTAAACCCAAGCAAAATCAAGACGAGTACGCAACTCGAAACAAAACAAGTTTGACTCATCTGCTTCGGTTCTTTCTTTTCACCTCCCCACAATTGACCAGGGCGACTCAAAGGGCGATCTTCTTTTCTGGCGCTGGATCATCACGTTCGCCTGCTTCTCTGACATCCTCGCCAAGTAACCGGCGACGGAGGACGAGGGGATTTTCGGAATCCGTGTCCGATGTATATACCCTCCTCCTTTTATTTACATAGCCTATTTGCTTCGTCTCTTGTTAAGTAATTTGGATGTTCGTATCACAAGCTTGACAAGATGACGTGGGTGTGCATAGAGCAGCTTCGTCATCCATGGCAGATTCGGAGAGGATCCTCCCTTTTCTTCTTCTCTGGTGACGTTGTTGGGGCTGGCTTCTCTAGTGCATATCTTGGGAGGTATGCCTATCGACTCGGGTTGCTTTCTACTCCTCCGTTACAAAATATAGGTCGTTTGACTTTTTCAGTCCTAATTTTGATCGTTTGTTTTATTTAAATTTTTTTTACAAAATATCATATTTTTATTATGGCTAACTTTAGTAATAAATAAATTTCAAAAATAACTAAAATTTGGCTACATTTGTATATTTTTTTAATAAGACGAGCGGTCAAACTTATTGTTGAAAAAGTCAAAGGACCTATATTTTGGAATGGATGGAGTATTTTAGAATGATAGTACAATCGAAGACGCTCACATAAACGCACACACACTCACCCCCTATGAATACATGTACGCAACCCTACCCCTATGAGCACCTCCAAGAGACTGAACCAGCTAATCTTGAGACTGACGAAGTCACCAAAGACGCCTCGCAATCGACGGGAACGTCGCCTACCACTGAAAGAACAATGCCGGTTAAATCCTGGAATAAATCCATAAAAATATGACACCCGTGCTTAGTCGAGAACTCGAACCCGGATGAACAGGTTCCACCACAAAGACCCTCGCCAACTGAGCTAGGCTCAATGTTCCATTGCATTTGGTGGTTTCTTTCCTATTTGGGTGACTTGTCATCCGATGCAACAAGGCTTTTGGTGATTGAGGCACGAGATCCTTTACTCTCCGAGATGTTGGCCTTTGACAGCCCTATTCAGTGTTCACAAAAGCATGTTGGTGTCGTGTTACGATGCCTCTGGAAATTTAGTTTGCTGTTAGGATTGTCTTTGTAAAATATTATGCCCTTATGGGATGTAAACTATCAACGAACTATGTGAAATAAAATCCTGGTTTTAAAGAAATTTCAGACCTCTGTTTTCTTTCCGAGGCCTGTTGATCGATCACAAGCATTTTATAAAAAAAAAATATTAACCACAATCATACATCTCTCGCGAAAAAATATTAAAATCCACGAGCACAGATCAGGATCAGCCAGAATATCGTATAGCAAACTCAAGTTGCTCAACTGGATCACACATCACGAGCGCGGATCGTTACGCGATGTGGCCTGAAGCCTTGAACCTGTCCTGACCTCACCTAGGAAGTTATCCAACGGCAGCGAGTATATCAGATAAGGTTAAAAAAACGGAGCAAACGGCGACTCTGATGCTAGGCTTTCGGTTCAGCTGTCAATTCCTCCCGGTAGTTGCAGGGTCCCTACCATACCAAGCCGCCAGGCAATCCATAGGCGGCTGGCTCCGGGGGTCTTTCGCCGTGCCCCGCCGGAGCGCCAGGTCCGCCACGCCACCACCGACTTGGCTCTCTCTCTCTATCTCTCTCTCTCTCGATGCGCTTTTCAGCGACGCGCGCCATAGGAATCTCCCGGGTCTTGTCCATCGGTGCCCGCGCGAAGGTGTCCGCCGCGGCGGCTCAGCGTGTCCTCGAACGGCAACCTGTGCTGGTTGTACGGAAGGCGACACCAGCAAGTGTTCAGTAAAAGTTTGTACTACGTGTGCAGGGGTAAACTAGTGTGAAGTTTTCATGTACCTTTCAGTTTCGGGCTTTACTTGTGAGGACGAAACACACCGCGTTCGATGTCGACCTCCGGCACAATAATTGATCACAAAGTTGACAAATTGAGATACCCGCCAATTATACCTCTGGAAGATCAGAAGATGGATGATTCAGCACGACGGATATGAGGAGGAATTGATCACCGTTTTTTTAACCCCGACTGACAGGAGTTAGAGTGATCATCGTTTCGTCACCAAACTGCTCAGGTATTGCTCTTCAATTTTGGGGAACCAAACTATCCTGTCGCGACTGTGCATGAAACAACAGAAAACTACAGCTGTTTGCGGGAGGTTTCAGGTAATTCGGTTAAAACGACAAGTTGACAGCTTGATGCATAATTAATCCAATAGTAATTATTCCGCAGAATGTTTTTATTCGTCACTGTGTACAAATCATGAAAGAACATCTTATGTGCATTATACATACACTTTCAACAACCAATGCATGCAACGAATCAAACAAGAGCTAGAGATGTACAAGCACATTCCTGAAAACACCCAAACCAAATTTCCCTCCGCTGCTCTGGGACACGCACGCATGTCAGTCAACAAACACACAATTTCGTGTGCTCACACGCTGACACACATGCGCCGCTGCTGCTTACCCTTGGATGTCTGGATTTTCCCTTCAGTTGAACACGTTGCACTGCTTGCGGATGTTGCCCTGACTGCCGGACTTGACCCCAACCCGGCCGAGCCTGACGATGGCGTCGGCGAAGGCCTTGTAGAAAGCGCTCGTGCTGTTGGCCAGCGTGTCCACCATTGGGCGCGTCCGGTTGTCGGTGTAGAGCAGCTCGTCGGAGCCCAGCAGCCCGCCGCCGTCCTGCAGGTTCCGGTAGTATTGGTTGTCGAGCTGCGCCGGCGTGGCCTGGTCCATGAGCACCAGGCTGTCCGAGCCACCGTTGGGGCACTTGGTCTCCAGGAACCTCGCGTACTTTGGGTTCAGCGTCGGGTCCGTCGGTTGACCCGGTTGGTAGTTGTACAGCCGGTTCGAGAACTTGCTGCAGTGCGCCAGACCCACGCTGTGCGCCGCTGCACGATCGACGTCGCCGGCGGTCACATTGGCAGATCGATTATTCACGCGTGCATGGTGAGAATGGACTGGGGTGGAGGTTGCAGCTAGCTAGACGGACCTGAGAGCGCGACGAGGTCGGAGATGTTGAGCCCGTGTGCCGTGAAGACCGCGAGCAGCTGGTCCATGGTCTGGTTCGGCTCGGGCAGCTGGCCTGGCACGCTGCTGGCGCTGGAGCTCAGGCCGTCCAGCCTGCCCAGCTCAATTGGGAAGAACGGCCCGCCACTCTGCACAGACGACGAATGGAACGACGCGGCAAGTCAGTACGTCATCCATACTACATGCAACAAGCTTACATAATTACATGCACGGCGATGGATCGATTCTGGAATTAACGTGCAGGCGTGCACATGTTGGCATGGCCACACAAGTGTAATTAAAACTGTAATTAAAACTACTAGTAGGTGTTACCAGGGCGATCGCGTCTCGAGTGGCGAGGGCGAGCACGTCGGCGCACGAGACCGTGCCGGGGCAGGCGGCCTCGACGGCGGCCTTGGCGCTCCGCACCGTGTCGAAGCCTTCGGACGCGAGGGACTTGTTGTCGGAGGCGTCCTTCTCGGCCTGGTTGCCCGGCGTAGAATCGATCAGCACCGAGCCGTCGCAACCCTGCGCGTGCATCCACCGTTGCTTAGTTTCCTAGCATGTACGTGCAGCCGTGCAGGTGCACTCTGCACTGCAATTTCAGTTGCAAAACATGCAGATCGATCGAACAAATCTCTGAACCTCGACGAAGCAGTCGTGGAAGAAGAGACGGATGGTGGAGCCGATGGTCCGGATGGTGGCCTGCTTCCTCTGCTGCACTGCGCCGCGCACGATGGCCTCGACGTTCGGGCAGGTGCTCGCGTAGTAGTTTGTCTTCAGGTCGGCCGCGCCGGGCTGCGCGAGGCCGCAGGCGACGGCGGCGACCACCGCGAGGACGAGCACCGACGGCCTAACCATCTTGGTTGTTTGTTACTTTTGCTCGTGTTCTAGGTACATCCAGGTGGTGCAAGATTGGTGGGGTTTATATCATTGGGGTCAAGAGGGTTCCAAAAGGATGTCAAGTGATGAAGTGTCAAGCGTGAAATAAAAGACTCTGACGAACAGTGGCACGAAACCGGGAAGGGTTGACATTCGAGACACATCAGAGAGCCATGTCATGGCTCGTCAGTATTGTATCTCTCCCCGTGTGTTTTGAACTCGTTTGGGACTGATTCTTGATGCGTTAAAAATATAAAATGGGTTCATGGTTGAATAAAGCCGTTGTTTTTTTTATGAAAGAATAAAGCCGTTGTTGCTCGCTGCTTAGCTCATTCGAGGAATATAACGCGGTAACTGACCACCAGTTAGCTTATTCCATAAGGCATGAAGTGTGCGCCTCTGGTTAAGTTGCTTCCAGGACAAGTGCCTGCTAGATAGAATCGATGGAGAGTACCGACGGTTCTCACTGTCTCGAGTCAAAAGGTAATGTTGAACTAACTGAAAGCATATGACTCTTTTTGCGGCAACCGAATCTGCTTGGTGATCTAGCATGGTTCACGAAGGTTTTATTTCCTTACCGTCGGCAAGCACACTGTAGAGTCTTTTGCACCTCACGGTTAAGTAGACCAGTGCTCTGTTTTCAGTAAATAACGTTCCTGTAAAGTTCAAATTTTGGAAACCTTTATACTTTGCCTTGTTTTCATCCAAGTCTAAAGGTACATCATCTATGCTAGCTAGCATGATGCTGTTGCTGTCTCATATCAACACTACTTGTTTAATCATGTTATTCCTTGCATCACTTTTTTTAAAGATCTGCATCACTTGATCATTAACGAGAAGCTTCCGTCCAGATATCTACAGTTAATATATTAGCACACTGCACTCTTCAGACATATATAACTCGTAGTTTAAAACTTCAAGCCATGTTCATAGTGAGAATCACGCATCGTCTTTTTGTCAGAAGAAATCAGGCATGATTCCAAATCAAAACCACAAACTCCTTTCATTCTTATGTGTCATGTTTGTTGCGTTGGAGGAACTGTAGACGGTTGCAAAAGTGCCCAGACAGAGAGGAGTGCCCTGCTAATGTCTGACCAAAGTCCAAACGTATGCACAGTTACACACCAAAGGTCTGAACTTTTTTTCTTTTTTTTTGAAGAATGCAAAGGTCTGAACTTGTTCTTCTAGGATACCTTATTGGACGCTCCAACTCTCAATTTACTCTCTAACCACGTCATGACATTGATTTAAACTATTAATATTTTATAAGCATAGGGTATGATGTCGTCTATCACTCCGTATATACTTATGAGCGGTTAAATTAGAAGAAATTATGTATGGGGGGTTAATTGAGTAAGGTTAATAGTCAAATATAGACTTTTCTCGATATATTTAACGATGCACAAGCGAATTGATCAAGTCTCACTGATATAGTTTTATCTATTTCGTTAGTTTAACATCATGACGGATCTTTTTATAAAAGAAAATAATAAAAAGAAGGATTCCGTAGTATGTTAGGTTGCGTGCAAATATCTGACCAACAGAGTTGTGCCAACTCGAATTATATGACTGAACACTCAACTCTGCTATGCCAGTTCTAATTTTTGGCCTCAAGTTTGATGATCACACCCTAAAAACTGCAGTACCATTAAGTATTGTAGTCAACCTTATGATGAGGCTATTTCTATTACTATGTACTTCCTCCGTGCACAAATATCATTAAGAACAAGCTAATTAATTTTAAAATAACTAATTTGCTTGCCCCAAATAGCATAGTATATTTAAAGATGGATGCAGTACTATTTTTTCACGCTTAAACTAGGATTTTTTTTATTCATTATGTTCAACATGGATGGCGGCATGGCGCACCACGCATGAGCCATGATTCCATGAACGTTTGTTGAAAAATGCATGAATGGTCATCTGACTCAATCAAATACACCACTCCGTCAAAAAATTCAAATCAAACAACCAATTGACAACTAGGGCTCTACGAGAGGAATGCAAATATTGCAGACCGACTTGAGAAATCATCAGTTTAGCCAGGACTTTTTTTTTCCGGCAACTGGTCATATGTATCATCGTCTATTCAACGTCCAGAGTGAGCAGCAGCTCTTGGCTTTTGTTGGAAAAATCTATATCACCCTCGAACCTATGGAGGTTGGACTACATAACCACCCAACCTATGAAACGGTCTATATCACCCCCGGAACTTCTCAAAACCGATCAAATTACCCCCTAAAGCAGTTTTAAAAAATCATAGTAATTCACAGAAAAACCATAAAATAGAAAACCCAATTGTGTTGGACTCCAAATGAGTAGATATACACACTGAACATATAATATGGTATGTTTTAATGCATTTTTTACTATAGCTTTAGATCTATGCTTTTCTCCATAGTTGTAAAAAAATGCACTAAAACATACCATATTATATGTTCAGTGTGTATATCTGTTCATTTGGAGTCCAACATAATTTGATTTTATATTTTATGATTTTTTTTGTGATTTACTATGATTTTTTAAAATTGATTTAGGGGGTAATTTGATCGGTTTTGAGAAGTTCAGGGGGTGATATAGACTGTTTCATAGGTTAGGGGGGTTATGTAGTCCACGCTCCATAGGTGGGGGTGCGATATAAACTTTTTCCGCTTTTGTTAAAGTCCAAACCCAAACTTGATGGTCAAGTTAACCAAGCATGAACCCAAAGTCCAAATTAGTAATCTGGCCTGGTCCATCCAATAAAGCCCAGTTACATTCTTGTCAAACTAAGACCCAAGCCCCATCTGGTAATAGCAAGTGAAACTCACCAACAACCAGTTCCACTTTGCTTGACACACCAACTGGTTGACATGCACATACACGTTTTTTTACTGATTCGCATCTGAAAACGTACACAATTTTTACCTTAACTTCACGTCGTTCTTATAGAAAAATTACAGCATTGGCATTTTGAACTGAATGTAGTTGTCAGAAGAATGGTCTTCAAAAACGAAAATATGCATTTCTGAATTCACAGGTTCTTTTACAAATGTTAATTTGTAAATGCAACAGCGTGAACAAATTAAGCATTGACATTTTGAACAAGAGAGCCAAGCAAATTCCATCTCAAAATGATGGAGAACAAGCACGTATATGCAAGCCACTTCAGAAACAGCATGCAGTCCTTTTCTTTGCCCTACTATTGCAGATGTCGATCATGAAATGCATGCTCAAACAGAAGGCCCCAACTCTCTCCTGTTCTCCATTTCACAACTTGATAACTTGGCATGTGCATGGCCAGCATGGGTCAGAGATCTCGAAGCCGAAGGCCAAACAGATGGATGACCAGACTAGCCAGCCATACATACATATAGGTCTTTGTGATGTCAAGATCGAAGTGCCCAGGCTTTTGGGGTTCCATGTCCCAGCCTCTCTCGTCTCTCCAGGCCAGAGGCAAAGGGCAACAGCACAAAGGGCGTGAACAGCTGCTTGTGGGCCGTCTCTTTCCATGATCAAAGCGTTCGAATGTGTTATCGACACTGGGCCTGCCCGGACATATCTGTCTCTCTGCATCGATCGATCCGGTGCTGAGCCGCTTTGCGAGGGGCCGACGGCTACAAGACGCATGTTCCGTGGCGCTTTTGCTGGCTGGGTAACTTTTATTCTGGTCTGTGGAGGGTGTGTGTTCTGTAAGCACGCGCGCCCTTTTGAACACTGCCTGAGCATGATTGTGCATGTAGATCATGTGTATGGGTAGGCCTGAAATGTGCTAGCTTTCGGTTTTTGACCAGACTGATGTTTGTTTCTCATGATACCCAATTTGATAAAATGACAGTGTGTGTCCAGGGTTTTCCCCTATCCATGGTTGATCCATTTGGTTTTCATCTCCAGCAGGAACACGTACTGCAGCAACATAACTTTAACCTTTTTTTCTCTCTCTCTCTATCCAGTTAGTGTGTCTGCTTTAAGGAACATTCTGAGGTCAAGAAAAGAAGCTCTTGCTGCGCTTTACTGGAAAGAAAGGAAACAACACAAGTGGGACTGTGGAGAAAAAGAGATAGCATGCCAATGTCTGATGGTAGGGATCAGAGGCTGTTTGACCTCCTGCTGCCCAGCTGAAATCAGAGTTCTTCAGTGCCCATTCCCTCTCCCAGTGGATGGGACATGGGAGCTCCTAGCTGATTTTCTGAAATCAAGAATGGAACACAATCATGTTAATCGTTTCTTTCTCGTGCTATATGCCTATATATCTATATGCATGAGCACAGGGACTTGTTCTTGAAAATTTGGAATCCACTTGTACAGTAAGGGCAGAAGGGGAAACCAAAAGAAACCTGCCAGTGCAGCATCATGCCGTCAGGTTTAGCACTAAAGAAGGACATGTCAGTGATTAAGAAATTATTATCCTCACCCTGGGCCCTGACCCATCTTCATGATGATCCATAACGGCCCGAGCATGATAGCCTTGGCGCAAGGCACGAGTGGAATGTTAGGGTTTTTGCAAGGCATGATGAGGTCACACTCTGCTGACGGAACGGAACGCATTGGAAGGCTGGCTTGGTGAGTTGTTTAACGGAGACGAGCTAGTTAAGTTACTGGAACCGATGCGCTTTTGGGGAAAGTTCATCACTGAATTTAAGTGGCTACGCTTAGCTCCTGGATTGCTGCCAAGCATGCTTCACTCTCATCATTCCTGTCCGTTTTAGTTTTGCCACTGTATCAGTTTATCAGATGCGTACCATTGCTAGATTTTTCCACAGGCGTCGTCGTAAGTCGTAACTCACTGCACTGTTGTTTTCACATTTTTTAGACATTTGTGTAAGAGCGAACACCTTTTCTCGGTTCAGATCTGCAGCAACTGAACGAAGACGATTAGATGAAACTAGCAAATTGACACGGAACCAAACAAGATGCTGGTGGTTCATAGACTAGTTATTGTGTGCAAGTTTGTGCGCGATGAACGGCGCAATGATGCACGCTGAATTCATGAGCGAGGCAGCTAGCTCGTAGTAGTACTAGCAAAAGCGAGGGAGCCTTTCGTGCCCCGGCTATTACGTGCCAAAGCGATCACTTGTTTCCTCGCCAAGGGCTATTACGGGGAAAGTAAGACAACGGATGACAGCGGCTTTCTCCCCTTTCCACAAACTTTCTGCTTCTTTTGAGCCCTTCTTTTAAGCTTGTCAACCTTCCATATTCCTTTCCACAGGGTTTTTCCAGTCAAAGCTTGTCGCCATGATGGATCACTACAAGAGTAGCTGTAGTGGATAATGCTAGTAAAGTACCCAAGCGATTGACGTGCATGCCTCTTCATCGTCACTTGAAGCAAATACCAAGTTCAGTTTTTCTTCATAACATTTCCATACCATTTTTTTGCTAAAATAACCATCTCGTGCAGTTCCTTCAGACCATGTTTGATGTTACCTTGATGGTTTTATAACTGCGTTGAATTATCTGGTGAGATGAAGTAAACTCTTTTTTTAAACATGCATCTATCTATAAAAGAACGAGTTAAATTGAAAACGTTTCTCACCCAAAACGGGCCCACGATACCCCTCACGCCGGACCCACGTGTAAGGGTCCACGGAGGTGGGAAGGTGGCCAAACCCACCAAAACCGATATTTAGAAAATGTTTCTGCCAAAAATATAATTATTTTGTCACCAATGTTTTCTTACCCACCAAAATTGTTTTCCTTTTTTAATTGGCACCAAAATTATTTATTTGCTGTGTAAAAGAGCAGGACTCCAGGCGTCCAAACGCTCCACCGAGTGCTCGGCCCATTAGTGGCCCACGTAAAGCTATCAGCGACAGGCTCCTGTTCGCCGCTCCTGCGCTCGCGAGGAGATGTCCGCCGGCCGCCGCTCCTGCGCTCGCGAGATGACCGTCGGCCGCCGCTCCTGCGCTGTCACCTGCCTCCGCTCAATCTTCCTCCCATGGCCGCCATGCCTCCCGCGCAGCCGCACCTCTGCCGGACCAGACGCCCGACCTGGCCGCGCTGGCCGCCGCCCGAGCTGGCCCGAGCTGGCCGCGCTGGCCTCCGCCCGAGCTTGGCGGCTAGCTCGCTGAGTCGCTGGTGCTCCAGGCATGGCGGCAATGGCTGGCGCCCCAAGCGCAGACGCGCGGCCATCGACACGCGGTGGCCGGTGGCTGGCCGCGGGCGGTGGCTCGACTCGGCTCGGA
This sequence comes from Digitaria exilis, assembly GCA_015342445.1. NCBI lineage: Eukaryota > Viridiplantae > Streptophyta > Magnoliopsida > Poales > Poaceae > Digitaria > Digitaria exilis. The sequence continues at coordinate 645,332 of JACEFO010001754.1, read as the reverse complement.
GCGCACGGGAGGGGAGGCGCAGGAGCGCGTTGCAGGCGGAAGCTGGAAGGGCAGAAGGCGGAGCTCGTAGTTCTCGTGTGTCGCCACCGTGGCCGGCGAGGACCGTGCCTTCCGTCGTTCGTCGTCTGGTGATTTGTGCGGAAAAGGCGGCGGGGGTCGGATCGGAGACGACGAGCTCTGGAATTTTCGTCTCACCCGTTGGGCCACAGGTAGGCCCAATAGTAATCGGCAATTGATCAAACTATTAAAAGGTAATGCCGTGTCCGATCCCGTCCTGTGTTTGTCCCTTCTTATTTTTACTGTACAGTTCCACAACAATATAGTAAAGCCTATGTCCGTGTGTGATAGTCCAATATGAGTGCTCCTGTGCCAGGTTTGTATTGTATCAATTTATTCGACTATATTGTTTTGGTGAATTTGAAGTGTATCTATACAAAATATTTATATTTGCATCCTGGTGGTTCCAAAGACCTGTCTCCACAAGAACTAAAGAGAAAGAGAGAAAGAGATCGATATGCAAACATGTCTGAATTAGGCAAAAAAGAAAGATGTCAAAGATTCAGTGTACAAGAATTAGCAATAAAATGTCGGAAGCACCTTCGGCTCTTACTGCTGTACCAAGAGTATTGACACGGTCTCAAACAAGAATGAATAACAATGGTTGGATTTTTCTCATTGAAATTATATAGTTTATATGACACTTTATGTGACATTTGTGACTGCTTAATATTAATTTTTAATATAGGGACTAATATTGGTTCAGTAATTATAGTAGATCAATTAGAATCTGGATTTTGGGAACCAGATGATCCAAATAAAGCTTTGGAAGGTAAATTTGCATTTACTAATTCCATACTCGACATTAGGGTCGTGCTGACCCTAAAATAAATTATTTTTTTCCTAACTTAGTACATTCTAATGTTTATCTGGGGTTCAGAAGAGGATTTGGATTGTTTAAGGCCAGAGGATGGTGAACTGGATATTTACGAGGATGATGAAGCGAGAGTATTTCATGAGAGAGGTATATGATTGAACATTTTTAATTGTCAATTCAGAACTTTGTTTCATTTTTTGTTTTAATATATAATTTCATGTCACAGATGTTCATTATGAGACATCCAGATATCCAAATATTGTTGTAGTAGAACATGATCCTCATGACAGAATCTATCAAAAGATGCCAATTGCTCACCATGTGCTTCGAAAAGTACCTAATTGTGAGTATTGTGGTGCTATAAAGTTCCCAGGTGAAGGAGATGCATTTTGCTGCAGGAAGGGTAAGGTTAACATATACACTCCAGATGTTCCTGATGAGCTACGTTGCTTGTTCACAAGCCAAACAGACAAAGATGCATTATATTTCAGAAAAAACATTCGATATTTCAACTCACATTTCTCCTTCACTAGCTTTGGTGCTACAGTTGATAATCGTCTAGCAACAGCTGCAGGTACATACTATTTTATCTCACAACATCACATACATTTTGTAGATAGATAATTAAACCCACATTTGTATTTCAGGCACTGGCGTCTATGCTTTCAAAGTACACGGTCAGATCTATCATAAATTGGATCAGTTAATACATGGTGAGAATGGTCCACGGCATATGCAATTGTATTTTTATGACACAGATGAGAGTATGCCATATAGATCCAAGAGATCTCCTCATTTGGATGCCAATTTAGTTAGAAAGATATTGGAGATATTAGACAACAATCCGTATGTCCATACGTTTAGAAGTCTTGGACAAGTGCCTAACCTTGACGAATACAGAATTGAACTAAATACAAGTATTTCAGTCGACCAAAGGAGATTTAATGCCCCAGCAATGGAACAGGTGGCTGCAATATGGCAGGATGGAACTGATAACGAGCGTAGATTTACTCGAAGTATAGTAATTTATGCAAACTCAGGGCAACCACACTATATAAGAGCATATCATGGTTGCTATGATCCATTGTCTTATCCTCTGTTCTACCCTAGAGGTGAGACCGGTTGGGAGGATAAAAAAATTTTGTTAGAAGACCCACCAGTTGTTCGTTTTCCAAGGAAAAAGAGGAGAAAGTATACCAAGCGTAAAAAGCCAGGTATGTGTACCTTCATTTTTTAATCATGTTAAACTATGGTTTAAATATGATTCGTAATTTCACAATGTTTAAAAACCCATGTACATGCACCTTCGTTATGTAATCATGTTAAACAATGATTTAAATATGATTCATAATTTTATAATGTTTTGTCAGATCCAAGTGGTGCAAGAACTACTGTTGAAGAATCTGAATTACCAAGAGCAGAAATTAGAGGTAACATTTTAAGTGGGGATGATGGAAATCAATAAGATTTTGGTATAAAGTGGGGGTGATGGAAATCAATAAGATTTTGGTATAAACAATGACGAAGGAATCAATGATGAAGGTGCTGACAGTGATGGAGGTGTGTATGTTTATTTTGTTTTCAATCATTCTTTATCTATCTATAAAAGTAGTATATACAATAGTTAAGTGGTTGTTTAAGCATTTTTTTTAAATGAATTACATTCTCAGGTAACTCTGGATCACGAAAGCATGTAAGCGCACGAGAGTATTATTGTTACATCATGCAAATGCGTGATGGGTTTAACATTTTTTTCCATGGAGGCCGACTCTTCCAACAATGGTTAGTTGATGTCTATGTAAAGATAGAGTCCATGCGCTTGGATTGGTACTCAAAGCCAGAAAATCAAAAGATCATTAGAGCAGATCTCTATCAGGTATATCACTAAAGACTATGGTTAATCGTTTTTTCCCCTGATTTCTTTCCTTATAATTTTTCTTTTAAAAAATAGGGCATCCTTGATACACTAGCTGCTGGTGAGATCAATGGCATTCGGGCTGGTAAACGAGTTATACTATCTAAGGACTTTCCTGGCAGCGACCGAGATGTCCATTGCCGATTTATGGACGCGATGGCTTTAGTTGCACGGTATGGTCGCCCTGATTACTTTGTAACCATGACCTGCAACCCTTACTGGCCAGAGATATTATAGCATTTATTACCTGGACAAACGCCACAGGACAGACCGGATATTGTGGCGAGGGTTTACCATGCCAAACTACTGGACCTACATGATTTCTTGATAAACAAGAAGCATTTCGGAAAGGTTGCTGCTTGGGCACATGTGACAGAGTTCCAGAAGCGTGGTCTGCCACATGAGCACTTAAGGGACCCCAAATGCCACTACCTGGACCTACAATTTACGGTATGTATATTCTAAATCCATATTGTTCATATATATATATATATAACAAAATAAAAATGAATATATAAACAGTGTTTTCACTTTATCACAGGAACTATGCAATTTCCGAAGGCATCATAAATTCCGTACCAAGCTTGACATTGAGAACCTGACAAAATTATTTCAACCATATCCAGATATTGGAATTCCATTGTCTGATTGCCAAATGGTAAGATTAATAAAAATGAAAAAATATTCTTATAATATGGAAAAACAAATATATATATATATATATACTAAAAAAATTATTTGTTTTGCAGATTATACTAACACTACACACTTGTGGAAATTACATAATGTTCTCATTCGACATGAAGGAAAGAAAAATCTATATAATAGACACAATGCCTATACCTTATTGGGGACCAAAAGATGATCCGTCGAGGTACTATCTTGATGGGATACAAAAGATTGGGGTTGCCCTTGGTCGCGCAATGGAAGAAACAGACCCTACATGGAATGATGACGTTTATGACAGACCCTACATGGAATGATGACGTTTATGACTGGCGCAGAAACATTCCAAATGGTGTACCAAAAACAACGGACAGGTAAGAAAAAAAACAATTCCTAATATTAAAAAAACATAATAATAATTATTGGTTTCATGCAGAAATTTGACAGGCTATTTAATAATCAACTTAATGCACATGTGGGATGGATATTACCTTTCATCAAGAATCCGCACGGTATGTATAAATAATTTCAATAATCACTGATATTAGATTATATAAAAATTTAATACTGATGATATTTTACAAAATATTTGTCAACAGGATGATGCATTTATGCTCAGAAAATGGTTCTTGATTGAGTTGATGAAATACAGATCGAATGAAGCTGAAGAAAACATGCCAAATGATTTGCGAGACGTACTGAAGAGAATTTGGAAAACAGATTTAGAGAAATATTATTAGAAGTAGAATTATTTGTTATTATAATATTATAAGTCAATGTATCATGACAATAAATGCAATGCGCTTTGCATAAAACATTATTTAATATTAAGGCTTCAATAAATAAAAAAAATGCAGAATTACGACAAAAATAAAATTGCAAAAACACGTGCGTGTCGCACGTGCACTTTACTAGTACGGTGAGATGAACTAAGGAGGTGTTTGGTTACTGCACCGGTAACGGTAACGATAATGGAAATAGATAGCAGAGGTAGGAGTGGAATCACCATTTACGAACTTTGTTTGTTTGCTCAAGGTAACGATAACAAATACCAAGCAACGCATTTGGTAAGCAACGCAGGGACTGGACTGCAGCCGTCTGGCATGCTGACTCCCTGCCTCCAGCGACACACTAGTCCAGCTGATTCAGAAAAATAAAGGACGACCAGGTCGCTGCATGCAGCAGCGGCCGACGATGACGCTGTGCGAGGAAGAGGAAAGAGGGGTGACGCTGGAGCCTTGGAGCTGAGCGATGGGATGGGACTCGTTACCGGCCAAGGAGGGGGGTAAACGTCAGGTAATAGAGCGGTATCCGATAACGGGGCATCCAATTACGGAAGAAGTCGAAACAAATGGATGTAAGGGAATCCTTTAACGCCAGTAATCGAATTACGTTACATTTGCACGAAGCAAACACGTCCTAACTTATATGCTCTTGGTCTCAGGAAGCCAAACGGAACGTCAGACGTCACTGAGAATCTCCTCTGGCCCAGCCGCCCAGGAAGACTGGGCCCATGGGCCGGTGAGTAGATACCACGTGGGCCCAACGATACAGCGGGCCCCGCCACCTGGGCCCGGCTGCTGCTCCTCCCCGCGGCAGCGCGTGCGCGACTGTCGGCCGCCTCGCCGTCCGTTCTTCCACCGCGTTCCCCACGCTCCACAGCGCCGCTGGCTGAAAAGACCATTTCTAACACTACACTACTCTCTGCGTCCCAGAAGTGAACTGACATAAGCAAGGTTTGCATCTGTTTAAGCTATAGTATTATGCAGCTGTTAATCTATAGTATTATCATTATCATATACATGTTCATGCATCTTTCTGCAGGCGGCCGTCGCACTACTGACCAATTGGGTGAAGCCTGATTGCTATGAAACTGCAAGAGTGCTCGCTACTCAATACTACTCAGCTAGGGCATTGTTTAGTTGCTTCGCAGACTCTAACATGTCCATGGTGGTGCCCTTTCAGCTCATCTTTTCTTGGAACCGCACTTGGGCACGGCTAAGTCCTCTAGGCACCAGGTCAGGTGTGACTGGTGGAGTGTGAGCGACATGATGGACCTGGTGGCTTCAAATGGGAAAGGCACTTTTGCGTGCCGTGTGTTAGTCCTTTTTAACACACGATTTGTCTGGTTCAGCACCCTTTTACTTCTGCTAACACACTAGATTACTAGTATCTAAAAAGAACACTAAATTACAAAGCTTTGTTAGTTCAATTAGGGTAGGAATGTTTGTACCTCATGTGCTCCTGGTTCATGTTTGAGGAGGGAGGTCGGAGGAACAGGAGGAACGGCAATGGCTGGACCACTTTGCCTGCCCGGGCCCCCCATGGAGGACTGACCAGAGAGTCCCAGTCCTTGGTCTGATCATGCATGATAATGAGCGCTGGATGGTCCATATGGAGAATTTGTACAAAATGAAGGATAACAAAATGTCTCAGTACTGTTTCTTGCACCATCATAATCTTCCTACACTAAAAGCGGTCAAATTAGGGTCAACTGGCGTGCACTGAGAATAACATCTTGATCACTTCGGCTGATGCTGCATTTCATGCCCTGGCCCCATATGTCTGAAACACATACTAACATCCAACGATCTGGGTTTGACATATTAACAGCTTCGAGTTGAAAGAACATTGCAGTAAAAACTCCTGTTCTATCACCTGGATCATAATGCTCTACGGAGCTTCCCCTGCTGTACCTACCAAACCCTAACTTCGAAATGAAATGGAGCGACGGTAGAGAAAAGGACTGTCCGGTATAGAAGGGTTTAAAGCTGTTGTTGACGCCTTGTATACACATTGAAAGAATAGAGGTCCACTGACGTATTGCTGTCGTCCAAAAGCTTATCTTCACCGTACATTTGGCTCCAAAAGCTTGCATTCATCACGCTTTTTACCACACACTCCCTTATAGTAATTTTCTATTACAGCCGAATGATTACGCAGAGCACATGTAATTTAGGTGGTGGCCCATTTCTTAATCCGTCTACTGTGTTCCCTCTTGTTCCTGAACCTCTGCAAGAACAGGGGCCACAGTGATGTACACTTTTATCGTTCGGCATGCCTAGTTAAAAATACGGCTACTGTGAAAGGAATCTTACATCATTCGTGTCTTGTCCCCTGCTGCCTTTTTCTTCAGGCTTCAGAGAGGGAGGCACTGCATGCTCTCTGTTTGTGGAGTGCAGATGGATGTGTATAAAAGGGAAAGCTTGTGGCCTTTGGAGCCATACAATGATCAGGAACTGAGAGTAGTTTGAGCCAAGGAGTAGTAGTTTGAGTTCAGTAGGATACAGTTCGTGAGTCACTTCTCTGACATCAAGCAGTTACACTAGGTGAGGAATTAGATCCTTCCTTTTGATTCCTCTCTGATTCATTCATCAATTTTCGATACTCTTTTCAATCATTTTTAGCTTATGAGTTGAGTTTGACATGATCATTTGTAGTAAACATATTTTGGATGAAGACATTCCAACAATCACACCTCTTTCAGTCTTCTATTTTCATAGAGCTATCATACAGATTTCAGCCTAATACTGTCGTTCAGTTTTTCTTCCTTTCCAGTTTCCTCTGCATGGAGCGTCGCGTCCTTTGGTTCCAGTTTAGAGACTTCCATTCTTACAGTTTCATTGTGCTAACCTCTTTGTTTAAATTCACTTCAGCCCACCTTCAGGTTGGAGGAGATAGAGAAGAAGCACAGGATTTCACAATGCCCATGGAGCAAGTATTCAGGCACTGCGACAAAGATACACTGAAGATGGCCATGCTGAGGCACGAAGAGACTTTCAGGCAGCAAGTAAGCTCAAAGTCTTCAATCTCTCCAGCTAGCATTGCAAATTCTCTTATTAAGCTCAATGCACTGATCAGCACCGTGTGCCCTGACGTTGCAGGTTCACGAGCTCCATCGCTTATACAGGATTCAGAAGCTTCTGATGCGAGACCTCAATAGGGAGCTCAAGAGCCAGAGGAACCTGTCCACCTCCCCGAACGGCGGCTCCACCGAGCACAGCAGAGGCGGCGCGCTCGCCATGCGCGCCGCCTACGAGCACCGCTACGCCGCCGCTCGATGTCCCGGCGGCTACATAGCAGTGGCCACGCCGACGCCCCGCACTGCGCTCAACTTTGACGTCGTGGCTCCGGCCGCCGTTGAGTACGTGCGGAGCGCGGCGGAGGAGGAGGAAGACGACGAAGCGGAGGAGGAGACCGACGACGACGCGGAGCTGGAGCTCACGCTGGCCGTGGGCGGCGGTGGGGCCAAGAAGAGGTACGGCGGCGAGTACCCGTCCGGCGGTGAGAGCCTCTCGTCGTCCTCGACGGAGTCCGACGTGCTCACCGCCTCTGGCCGCGAGTGGTGCCAGGCGCGCGGCACGCCGTACCAGAAGAGGAGGCCGGGGGCAGGGATGGAGGTGGTGCAGGTTGAAGACGGCGTCGGGATGCAGGCGCAGCCGCCGCTGCTGTTCCACTGGCTCAGCCTCAAGATGGCATGACGCGGCGAGAGGAATCAAGAGGCATTGCATGTGTTGAATTGCTGCTCCTAGTGTCAGGATGTTGACTTGCTACTGTTCTTCAGTTGAATGCTGCGTGTTCATGCCCAGTGATCGGATCATGTCTAGAGATCAATAATTGACTAGTTGTTCAGGTGAATGTAGGGGGCCACTTTCCAAAACGTAAGGAGAATGTAGGGGGCTTTTGCTTTTCAGATTAAAGCTACGAGTGTGACTACCTGTTCTTATCTACAGTCGACTACACAGAGCCGCAAGAATGCAAGAGTTTCCCACCATCATTCGACTTCTATGGCTACCTGCCTTTCTCTAACTTTCTGCTGAAATTAAGGTTTTATTTATTTATTTTAATCAACTTATTTAGTACACAATAAATCATAACAAGACGAAAAATATCATGTATTCAATATTATCCACCCAGGACGTGATTTTTCTTCCACTGTGTCTTAGCATATTTTTCATTGAGAGGAGAAGCAGATTTACAACACAAGTTTTAGCGTGGTCACCAGATGAGAATTCACCCCAAGATATGCTACGTTGAATAGCATAACCTCCGTATATAATAAAACCAGCCCGCCCTATGCATCTCCCATCAGTCATTAGGTCGCAACTATATACGATATACTCACACTCACAAAAAGCCTCTAAAAATTAGACTAAAAAAACACCACACTCACACTCGCATCTTTTTTTTAAAGCCGCCTGTGCACATTTTATCACGTCGCAACTCGATACACCTTATCACGCTACGCTCAATCCAGATTTAGCAAGGACATCGAAGGACATTAGTATTACTTGTTTAATTAATTATAAATGGGTCTAGCCTAATTAAACCTACCAATTTGGATCATCGCAGTACCCTTGCCACATGCCACCTCATCCACCATCGTCTTTGTCACCATCTTCATCTTTGGTGAACGGGGAAATCCTATAACCCTAGCCAACCTTGTTGGAGATAGAGAAGACAATATTTATATATGTACCAGCGTAAGGACAAATTGTGTAAAAAGCTTATATCTAGTGTTTATTTGTAGAACCATATTTACTGTATATGATTCCATTGCTGAGACCGGAGAGTGGAGACTGCTGGCTTGGATTCGTTTTGCCCGTTCTGAGAGTGTGACAGACCGATAAGTTGGACTTTTCCGTAGCGGTGAGATCCGAATATTGCTACACGGAGATATTTAGAGAATTTTGGATTCACGAATATGGCTTTTTCCATATTCGATTGGAGCCTGCCTTGTCTGAAAGCGTAAGCAACGAGAACGAAGATGCAAAAGCGCGGGCCCCACGTCAGCGGACAATCCTACCTGTCAGCGACGAAAAGCCAGCAGATTCCAGCGCCCGCCCGTCCCCCCTCCTCGACTCTATTATCCCCGCGGCCCGACGAGAGATTCGTCTCCTCCCCCTTCCGCACGCCCAAACCCTAGCCTGCCCGTCCCGCCTCGCCGCCGGCGATGGCCGCCGCATGATTGGTGCGCTGCCTTGGAACCGCCTGCCGTCTGGCATCACAAAGCCCGCCGCCGCCGCCGCGGCCGTCATCGTAGCGGCGCTCGCGTCGTCCTTCCTCGCGCTACCGCGCCCCCGCTCCGCCTCGGTCGCCGCGGGATCCGGGCTCGCCATGTCGAAGGCGAGGGTCTACGCCGACGTCAACGTCCTGCGCCCAAAGGAATACTGGGACTACGAGGCACTCACCGTCCAATGGGGGTAAGGCGCTTACGTCACGCCACGTCCTTGCTCCGCTTGGCTCAGCTCGCACGTTCCCGATTGAGATCTCCGTAAGGTGGATTAGGTGGGATCATTGGAACTGGGTGGCCTGTTTGGCTGCGTTTGAACTTTGTTATGTGTCTTCTGCATCGAAGGGGCATGTTTATCTTTGCTACTAGGATTGGTTGAGTTGTTTTGTTTATCTAGTTTAGCAGGGTACAACTAGAGCTGTTTGAAAATCTAGAACGAGAAGAAGATTACGTTGCTCCAAATGTTGAGGCAATACCACAATAGAGCCCTAGTTTTCAGTGTTATCAACTAAAAAATTCCCAACCTTAATCCAATTTTGTTCAGTGTTGACCATGTACTGGTGGCTTGTTTACTTACTATCTGTACCAGGATAATTTGATTTCTCATTTCTGTCTATTTTTTATGGTTGGTTGAGGTCATGTCCCTTACTCCCTTTATTTGTGATGTTTTACTGTTAGCAAAGTTTTTTTTTGTCAATCTGCAGTAGCTAACCTAGTGGCAGCTTACAATATAAGCGTTTCATCCTTTCCTTAACTAAGCCCGAGTGTTCAAAGTAACATGGGCGAAATTCCATTCGATCCCAATTTCAGTTTTGGGATCAAGCTAAAGGTAGACACTTTTATTTGAAAGTTGAAATGTCTATTAAATGTAACAAAACATCTTTCTTGATGATAGGTCCGAGTTTAAACATTTTACTTCTATAATTAAGGCACAGTGGTGCCAAATCCAGTAACTTGAAATCGACATGTAGCTCATTTTCTCATCCATGCTCTAAGTCATAGGCTTGTTTGGAAAGGATTCTTATCGATATCTCTCAAGCACATAGTAGTATAATACACCTTTTGCATTTCTCTGGAGATGATGCATTCCTAACCATTATGATATCTTTGAACAGTGAGCAGGATGATTACGAGGTTGTCAGGAAAGTTGGAAGAGGTAAATATAGTGAGGTCTTTGAAGGCATCAATGTTAACAATAATGAGAAATGCATCATTAAGATCCTTAAGCCTGTCAAGAAAAAGAAGGTATTCAAAGGAATATATTGGCTGTTCTTCATAGCATTTTTTCTTGCATATTTCCTTTTTTTATGATAGGAGCTGATTGCCCAAGTGTTCCTAATGAAATAATAATTTCTTTGTTGTATTATTTAACTTACCTTTTATATGTTTATATGCAGATCAAAAGGGAGATCAAAATACTTCAGAATCTTTGTGGAGGTCCAAACATTATTAAGCTGCTTGATATTGTCAGAGATCAGCATTCAAAGACGCCCAGCTTAATCTTTGAATATGTCAACAACACAGACTTCAAAGTTTTGTACCCCACATTGACGGATTATGATATCCGCTACTACATATACGAGCTACTCAAGGTTGCCATTGGCATCCTAATATATTTGATTCATTGCCCTCTGGATCTGTTCTTGTACAAATGTTTCCAGTTGGTTACTTGCTTATTCAGTTAATCCCCACAAGGCTCAGTTTCCTAGTATTATGTTGTAGTTTGATGATGCACTCTGCTTGCTTGAAATGTGTCCTCTACCCACTTCTTTGAATCTTGATCAATGAGTTTTGCACACTTACATACTTCATACTAGAATGAGTTTTCTGCCCTTGGATTTTTTTATAACATCATATTACCATCCTAACCATCGTGACATTGAATTAAATCATTGATTGCATGAACTCATGTATAAGAATCTGGCTGCTTATTCTTGTTTTTAATTGCCTGTTGATTTTTTTATTTTTTATAAAACTATTCCTCATTTTGAGTTTTCAACGGCCATGAATTTATAATATGATGTGAGCACCAATACGCCTTTGATCTTGTGGTTGTCTGCCATTATTTGATTCTATAATGTTTAATTACAGGCTCTAGATTACTGCCATTCTCAAGGCATTATGCATCGAGATGTCAAGCCCCATAATGTAATGATAGACCATGAACTTCGAAAACTTCGCTTGATAGACTGGGGTTTGGCTGAGTTCTATCATCCAGGCAAGGAATATAATGTCCGTGTTGCATCAAGGTAGGTGGAGACACGAGCGAGCATCTTGTTTACCGATGCTTTCATTTTCACAATTAGATTGAGTTCCATCCTTCTAATCATGCGCATTTTACATGTTATTGTTTTTTTTGGGGTTGAATGTTGATCTCCTGATGACTCTAGAGTCTGTAAGCAGCATGTGAATATGAGGCATTCAATTGATTGGCTTTCACTTTTATGTTTTGGTAGGGCTAAAATTTAAGCACAAAAGTCAACGAATCCTTAGACATAAGCAAATAGTGTATAATATAAATGTCCATCGTAGTTACTCCACATACTTGTATACTAGCATATTATCAATTTAGCAGTCTCATCAAATTTTCACTAGCTGTCCACGTTTTTCTTGACATCTCACTTGGGCATATTTTTTCTCATTTTAATTCAGGTATTTTAAGGGACCTGAACTTCTTGTTGATTTACAAGACTATGATTATTCTTTGGACATGTGGAGTCTTGGCTGCATGTTTGCTGGAATGGTATGTGTGGCTATAGGAATGTTTTCCATCAATCAATACACAATTGGTCAGTCACTGTATTAATTGTGTGTCCTGACTGATGTCCTCAGATATTTCGCAAGGAACCATTCTTCTATGGCCATGACAATCATGACCAACTTGTGAAGATTGCAAAGGTAAGCGTCAGTTTGATTCTTCATCCCATGTCTCTGGGACAAAGTATATGTAACTTTTAGTGTGTTTATGTGTTTGATTAGAACTGTAAGTTTTCTGTTAGGCAATTGGTTTCTTATCTTGAAACCAATGTTACACCCTGTTGTTTCCCTTTTATAATCGTACTTGGTTTTCTCATAAGCAGATGCTTTAAGGAGTTATCTTTTTTTTTTTAAAAAAAAAAAGAAATATGGAGCTGCACCACATCAAAGAAATAGTTGAGACAATAATTTGCTATTTTTTTTGTTTTATAAGTGACATACTTATTTTTGTAAAATTTATTATGTGTTTGGTGTGTGCTTTATTATATGGAATTATTGTACCAGAATATGATAAAACTTGTGGGAACAACTTGAGTTTAGTTATATAGATTGGTGTCGAATAAAAACCTTAGGCCATCAGATCAACTCTCACTCTATCCTAGCATGAAGCATAATACCTCATTTGTTCTCGATGGCATGTACCAAAACCATCGAATTTGAAACTCTGGACTTAACTGCACAATTCAGTCAGGTCTGCACGTTGAGAGCAACTCAGTAACTCGCATGATAATGCACCAGTGATCTTTTTATTTTGGGGCATACTTTAACTTTTTATTACTGGAAAGCTATAGTGTTAGAATATTGTACCTAGTGCAAGCATCTTCCTGATGTGATAGATGTCAACTGTCAAGTCACCAATTTATGTACACATATGGACTCTGAAAAGTCCTCAGGAAGTTTTAAATAGTTTGCAGTGCTTGATTATTTGATGCTTATTGGATATGCAGTAATAAGTATGAGATACCCAGGACAGTTCCCAATTCTGCTATGTTTCCCTTAATTTCTAGGTGCTTGGGACAGATGGTCTGAATGCTTATTTGAACAAGTATCATATTGAGCTTGATCCTCAACTTGAAGCTCTTGTTGGAAGGTAAATTATCTTGCTTGAGATGTTGGATCCTTTTTTTAAGATGAATTATAACCCTTCCATGTGTATCATATATTCATAAGCAGGCATAGTAGGAAACCCTGGGCGAAGTTCATCAACGCTGATAACCAACATCTAGTATCACCTGAGGTTTGTTGAGCAATAGTAATTTTGTCGTTTCTGACCATGGTCGTTGCTTAATATGCTTTTTTTTTTTGTTTATTTGCAGGCCATAGATTTTCTTGACAAGCTCTTACGCTATAATCACCAAGATAGGCTTACTGCACGTGAAGCTATGGTAAGCCAGACAGATACCTTTGCAGATAATAGTAGTTTTGCTTATTTAGATCGGTTCTGTTGGTGTTATAGTTGATTAATTGAATATGCTCCTCTTTGTGTGAGTTCCAGTAATTTTATCTTGCGATTGCCTTTTTTTAGGTTTAAGGCTTCTCTTCAATATTTTTCAGCAAAAGTATTCTATATTTTGGTATTTTTAAACTAGTAATAATATTCTGAACATCGATTTGCATGCATCCAACTTTCTTGGGATAAAAGGCTATGTTGTTGTTGTAATTTGCATGCATCGGACTATATAGTTTTAAAGAATGAAGTTATAAATCATGTTTGGACTTATTGCTTCACACATGAATACCTGTAGGCGCATCCCTATTTCCTCCAAGTCAGAGCTGCGGAGAACAGCCGGACACGACCACAATAGTTATGGTGCACACACTCGAAATGGATTGTGGTCCACACCTTCCTTACTGAGCATCATCGTCTGAAACCATGTTCAGGAAGCATCTCCAGATATCTGTACCATTACTCCATGACAGAGTGGGCACATGATGCGCGCAACTTTGGCAGGGCTTGATAGTATCTTCAAGCGTTGGGATAACTATGCATTAAAGCTTGTGTAAGGGCTTGAGATTGTATGTGATCTTAGACTAATTTGAAAAAAATATGATACAGCTTTAATAACATTTCATATATTATGGTGTGGTTCTTATTTCTGGTGATTGTAGTCATTTTGATCAATTATTTCATTGAGGGGAATTGGGTCTACGTTACACAACATAGTGGTTCGGTTTGTAGTACCTTTCAACTTTTTGTCGTTAAAATGTGCTGCGTTGTCGGTGTCTGCGGCGGTGATCAATTGTTACATTGAGGGGAATTGGGTCTACATTACACAACATAGTGGTTCGAGGTTTGTAGGGGCCGTGGCGGCAATCTGGACACACGATCCGACGTTTCTTCTCCAAAGGCCAACAGCCCCACACGCCCAGGGCCTCCTTTGCCTGACAGCTCCAAATTGTCATTTGTCTTTTCCTACATCAAATTTGACTGTTTATCTTATTTAAAAATTTATGCAAACGCAAGCCATAACAAAATTACAATATTTTGTAAAAAAAAATGAATAAGACAAACGGTTAAACTTTGAGGCCAAAAAAGTCAAATGATCTGCATGTTGAACGGAGGGAGTAATAAGGTACTCCCTCCGTCCCATAATAGGTGACATTATGGGATGCGTGCACGTGTTATTTTTTTAACTTTGACTCGATTTGTAGAAAAATATGTGCAGTATTTATATCTCTAATAAATTTGTTAAAAACTAGATTCAAATATCTATCTAATGATACTAATGATGTATTATAAGTATTAATACTATTTTATATATAATTAGCTAATGTTGAAAGATGTTATTCTTGGAAAGCGAGAACGACATCTATTTTGGGATGGAGGGAGTAACTCTGATTGAGATGTCACTTGTAATAACCCTATTAAGTGTATATATTGACACAATACAGACAGAATGTTTACAATTTCTTTTCACTATCAATGCCCACGACAATTGAACAAATACAAAACTTGTTAGTCTATGTGCTCTATTTTGGAGGCGTCTTGATCCGTGACCCTCCATGTCTACACTGTATTGTCTCTAATCCATTTTGTGGCAACCCATTTCTCGCCCTTCATCACAGGGCAGCTACCATGAAGTGAAGTCTGCAACAGCAGTTCAACCTCAGGTTAGCAGTGGTTCGTGTACAATTTAGATAACGGGAAAGAAGCACATGACAAACTTGATCAGGGAGCACCTACCGGGTCTATGGTGCCATTTACCATAAGGGAGTAAAACAAGAGTCCATCGCCTTTCCTTGGTTTTACCTTTAGGCCAATGCACTTTTCATAGTCATAACCTATATCCATATTCTCCCCATTCTGTAAATCAGCACAGGACACATTACAATCGGATAGCAAAAATACATACAAAATTTCCTTGGCACTCACCTCATATGGGAACATTGTTTCCCCCCCTTCTTCAACATTCGTGAGATAGAGCAAGAAAGATGCCACCTGAGAAATTTCATTTACATTGTTTAATAGAAAATTTTATCTAAAATCAATTGTCTCCAGAATTGAAGTAGGCTAACACATTTCTGAAAATCCAGTGTGCTGTGAATGTGGGAAATCAATGATAAAAACAAACAGAAACCCAGGAGACAGAACATTAGCTATGTCAGATGTCATGGTGGCAATAGACATGTTATTAATAGCTTGCTTTCTATTGCCTTTTTTCTTTATAATCTTTATAAAAGGGTAAATTTAATTCGCACATCATGAAAGATGTTCAAGTTAGGCAGAACACAAGCAAAACTGAGACATACCCTCTGACTTTTTTGTGGACCATACTGGGCTGGGTCAAATGCGTCATAATGTGAAGCATACCTTTGTCCAATCTCATATCGTAGGACATTAAATGGCTGCAAGATATGATAAAAGTAATTAGTCAATCAATGAAGCATTATAAATGCTAGTTTTTTCCCTAATAAATTATGAATAATGCCAAATATTATGTCCTTTTCAATGGGGGCAAAAATCAACAGTTGCACAACAGATTATAACATCTACAGATCAATGTAAACATTTTTCCAAGAAAGAGGAAACTATGAAGCGTAGCATATGCTACTGCATGGATTAAATCTAAAACTACAGACACTATGCAAACTTCCTGTTAAATCATCTTTTAAATTATATTTTTCATACGTTGAAGATAATACTTCCATTCTTTAAAGCCACCGTTCGTATGGCAGTGCTGAATTTGGAAACCCTGCAAACTTATGCTTCAAGAGGAAGCCAAATTCATCTTTTAGCTTCGGACTATATTGCTTCAAATATGTCCCCCCCCCCCCCCCGGTAGATCGCAATCTTGCTTAATCGCTCATTATTCTTTACTATCTGTTGGTTTGTTCCCCCAGAGCGTTGGTTCTCATCAGCGCATGCAGATTTGTAGACATAATAATTATTGGATCCGCCTAGCTGGAATAATTGAAACAAAAATATTCCATGCAAGTGCAAATGCTAGTACCTCCCCATGCTTTCTGGGTATCATGGTAGCCCTTGCAATCTTCTTCTCGACTTCTGCAAGGGTTCCAGTTGGGTCTTCACTAGCACTAAGGAATGTCCCTGAACTGTTTGGCATAAGGAATCACCATTAGTTCGACTAAAGTCAGATAATGCCACAAGGGTCTAGTTATTGCTATGTGTTGAAGACTAATTGGATTGAAGAAAATGTGAAAACTCAAAAGGTCAACAACACAAATATCTATCCAACTCCTAAAAATATGCATTTCTGATATGACATTACTCGTTGCAGCAGATGCAAAATACACAGAAAAAATTACTCAGCAATCTCTCCTAAGTAGTTTGTACCTATTTGGCTATTACTTTACTGAAGTTACTCTTGGACTGTAAGGTTACCTTGTCCTGATTCCTTTTGTACTCTCTGCAGTTTCTCCTTTCCTCAGGGCCAATGTTGATGGCGCAAGTCTTGCCTTTGCAGTTTTTACTATATTTTCACATTGTTCTGATGTTGCAAATTGTGGAAAGTACAATGCGCGGGGCTTCCAGCTCAAAATCTGCTATTAAGTTCATAATACATCAGTAAAACTACACTTGTGGAGTTCCCAAACACAATGACAATGGAGGGGAAAAAAGGTGTGGAAATCTATGCTGAGGCTATGGTGTGATATGTAACAGAAGCCATGAAGTAAAAAAAAAAAAAATTGAATTCTAACTGACAAAAAGATGCGCTAGGATACAGGACTTACAACGATGAGCTTGTCAGATGCATGTATTATGTAATGGCGAGCAACCTAGGGTGTCTAAGGAAATTGTTCACGCGACATCAAATTATCATAACCATTCTTAGTCCAACAAACAATTATCCTCATTGTAGCCAATAACACACACAATTGTAAAGTACAATCATAGATATGTCAGGCACTTGATAGATTCATTGCAACAAATTTTTTTTTCCCTTAGTATTAGCCATGCAATGGCAGAAACAAGTGCAACAAAGGTCTTACAGCGCCCACACATCTAGCGCTTTCTTCTTATGCCACGACGCCTACACAGCCGTGCCAAATTCAAAATGCTAACCATAAGTCCATCAACAAACCCACGACACTTGCATGCGCGCAACAGACACTGAGCTCCACCACAATCACATGCTTGTTATCAGGGCATCACACCAAAACCGTTGTACACAAGGTAAAGTCCAAACCGTTGTTATCAGGCCTTGTTTAGTTGGAGAAGTTGGAGAAAGTTGGAGATGTAAATAGTGCATTGGTAAGCGTGTGTGAGAAAAGATATGACCCGATGTGACTAGAAAGTTGACGAACTAAACAAGGCCTTACACTGAAAGGTTAATTCACTCCAAGTGGTTAGCTGCCTGATATCAGACCAATTGTGCCAACAGAAGGAATGTAACCGCCAAAAGCAATCCATTCACCACTTAGTGTAAACGGCACGACGACACGTGCACGCACAATGCCTGTTCGCCACGTCATGACATTGCGCCGAACGTTGACAAAAACAATGTGCCAGCAACGACGGGGCAAGCGACCGACGCGGGGGCGGAATTGAAAGGAGACATCACCTGGTATGGGATCAATGACGGCGCAGCCTCGCCGGACTCGCCGTATGGCATCTCAGGCCACGCCGCCTCCAGCAACCGCTCCCTCGGCACCGGCATGTCCGCCTCCTCCGGATCCTGCACCGCCGCCAGCGCACCCAAATCAGGAGCGGCGCAACAACACCAGCAACGAATCGGAGCGCGGCCCGTCAGTGCTCGCCGTCGCATACCTGCGTGAAGAGCAGAGACCCGAAGAAACCTGCAAGGAAGAAGAGGGAGCAGGAGAGAAGCACCACAGGTAGCCGCAGCCGCGTCCGCATCAGCCCCACGCCGGCGCCTCCGCCGGCGGCCCTGATGACGCCACCCCCTCCCTTCATTCCGCGTGCGCTCCGCCGCCTCTCGTCCGACGCGTATGGGCGGGGATCGGGAGGCGGGGACGATCCGGTGATGAGAGGAGAGGCTGCTGGGCTCGGCGTCACGAGAGAGGAGGCGGGGGTCGTCGCCTTCTCCTGAATCTCTGATATGGAGCGAGTATTTAATTTTGCTCGTCGGGTCGCGGGTGTCGGAGTACTGACGGGTGGGACCAACAAGCCGAAAGCAGGACCCGGAGCGCGACGACGGAACGTCACGTGTCCGCGACGAATACAGTCAGTTACGGTGGGCCCAAGCACGGTTTTCTCCTTTTCGGGAAGGGCACCGCACTCAAGTCTACTGACATCTGGACCCTCATGTCAGCCACCAGGGCCGGCTGCATCTCGTACCAGTGTAAGGAGTACATGGGATCCTCCGTCCTCGTAGTACTACTGCTTGTTTCACAGCTCAAAAGCTCAAATGGATTGCGGAACAAATGATATGAAGCTAGATTTGAAAAGCTTGAGCAAGTCTTGGATAAATATTTGTGAAAAAGGACCAAATGATCGTCCGTGATAAATAATAAATTCAAAAGTCTAAGCTATGGCAATCCAACCAGTGTTACATAGACAAATGAATGGAGCTAGCACCTCAAAGTGTGGGGTGTTTGATTCGGCAGTTCTTTAGAGAGCTTCAGACGCGCTAATTACCATTTTGAATCCGACACGGACAAGGGGACACCACATACCATTTTGAAAACCGACACGTGCAAGATCAATTTCAGCCTGGCACATTGTTGAAGATAGTATTGAGCAGGCGAACAGCTTCATGTCGTATTTGCCGACTTGCAGCCCTGTGCCAAGATATGCATATAGACAGTTAAGACTGCATGGTTTTGATCAGCTGGAAATCCAGAGACTCGCCAGAAACTGTTATCAGCATAGGCAATTTAGGCATGTAAACTTATTAAAAAAAGTCATGTGCGTATTAATGTACACGCAGGAAGCTTCCAAACTATACCTTTCTGAGCGCAGACAACAACTGCTGGTATAGAATGACTTTATTACTTTTCAAAATAGATAAAGCCCTACCAAAGTCATTCGTGCAAAGCACTAACAACAACCACCCCTCAGAAAAGTAACAGATAACATGAAAGTAGTCTGAACTTGAACCGGACACTACCTGAGAACGTGGATGCCAGCTGCATGTCTCCTATATGCCCAGATTCATCGGGTGCAACCTTGTCACACTCCTTTAGCTGCACAGATGTACTTCAGTAAGGTTTGAATTTAAATTCTTACAAACATATACCAGACGTGCAATTTATCATGTGCAAAATGGTGGATACCATCTGCTATGTGTAGGACTACGCGCCACTGTAAAACTAGCTAAAAATATTGCACAAACTGATATTGAAGTGTAGGGTCCTAGCTATCTTACCAAGTGTAGGTCATTGCACATCTGCAAATAATGCCATCATGCACTATGTCCGATGGATGGTATCACAGCAGCCTCAGAAATGTCCTTTCGGTTATCATTCAAGAAAGCTGCATTATTTCTTAACAAATCAATATTGCCACACTCACAAGCAGCTGCTCAAAGATGGGATGGAAGGGTGACACTGACACCACAGCTTCAGGAAGTTGGTAAAGCAAGATAATGATTCCCCAAAAAACTATTGTCACGGTGTCCTCATGTCAACTCCCTTCTTGTCCCCATTAACAATTCTTTTGAACAACTGAATAATGTGAGATAAAGGCAATTGCAGGAAGTTACGCATGTTCCATTGTCTTCTTCGAGCATCTTCAAGATCCAAAGATCTGTAAGCAAGAGCGGCAAGATACATTGCTGGATGCAATCTCCTGTAATTCCAGATTATCATTAACATTGTGGACATTGTGCACAGCTGCACTGCACACAAAGATATTAAACCAAACAAGCCAATTTTAGGCAGTTCAATACTTGTAAACCTTACTTTTCAGAATGTTCATTGAAACCATCCCACTGTCTCTGAGATGGAATTGTCCTCCCTTTCTTGTCTCTCCCATATGTCTCAATATACCACCCACCAGTGTCATGCATGTAACAACGAGGCTCAAAGAGCCAATACCTGCAAAAGAACTGTATAAGAAGACTGGTCTTGTTACCTTCCACAAATATTGTGGACAAATTTCTTGAGGCTGAGATGAATTTTGCAATAGAAGTAATTTGTCGTATCCCTTAAAGACCAAGGCAAACTTGAGTGCCTTTTTCTTTCTTTTCCTCCTCCTTTTTTCGTGTGTTTTGGAGTACTACTTCTGTTTTCTTTAATACAAAATGGATGGCCTAGTACTCAACTAAATATATCTTTGCAACAAGAAGAAGCAACTTCTCTCAGGTCCTTGAACCCAAAAGTCTTGGTCATTATGCATTCATTTGATGCAGGGATAAATTTTAAAATTTTGATTCACACCCATATCCCTGCCAATCACGTATGCAGCAGAAAGGTTATCAATCTTTCTATTTAGTATTTTGTTAGGATACTATGAGAAAGCACAGTAAATTATTGTTGGGCTGCGTTAGATCTAATAAATTATCGTACCATTGCATCATCAACATTTCAATCATATTTGGAAAGACTGATTTCATGGTTTGATCCATACAGAAAAAAATGTTTATCTAGAAAGGTAAGTATACCTGCTTGGCGGCAACCTAGCCCTACTGCATCGACACTCACAGGGTGAAACTTTATCTCCAACTTGATACCAGTGCATGTGTTTAACCTGTGTAACATATGGATGCAGCAAACAATCAACATAGTATGAGCTGAAAGGCTATTGTGGCAGCATTATGCTGCCAATAACAATAGGCACTACTCTATGTTACATGGGCATTTGAATAATGTAAGCAGATTTTTACATATAAAAATCAGCATAGTAACCGTTTCAGAAATGTGCTCATACTTCATACCATCAGTGTCCTGTGTTTCATAATGACATGTGTCTTAATGCCACGACCATCATAGACACAGCAAGATCCTTCCTCCCCAGTGGTGGCTAACCCAGTAATTGTGCCTAAGAGAATATGCTCTTGCACTAAATCAGATGCATCCACATTTGGAACAAAATATACATGGATGTGATCTTCGATATCCGATTTGTCAATGCAATTACACTTGGGGCTCCTGGACGCAGTAGCCACTACTTTCCCACATATGCGCAACTCAATATCCTTGAAGGCATCTGATGAAGGAATATCATCTTCATGCTCTTTGTCTTTCTTGTGCACATCAACAGGATTCATAGACACTGGATCTTTATTCCCATTTCCTGAAACATTTGGAGTAAACCCAGAAGCTCTAAAACCCGATTGTGTCAGCTTCTCATGACAAGCATATGACAGTTCCTTGACACTATAAGCCACACTAACAATACCAAACAGATCACGGCCAGATACAAGGTGCAATAGCTCAGGCGTCTCAAACACAGACCTCTCTTCCGCTTCAAAGCAATCTGGAAGGACGTCCATGGAGTCAACATCAGGGCCATAGTACGCAGCGTGGATTGCTGTGTACAGTTCACTTTCAAGCCTATCAAAATAGCCAGATCCAGTGGCAACCCGCTTCTTGGTAACAATGTCATCAATGGTAAGCCTATACCATTTCAGCCACTCAACAACATTGCTCTCCCTAGGTACCACAATGCCTGAGCCTGAACCACTTGGATAGACAAACTGAGATGGCCTAGGATACTTCTGCACAACTCGCCTCTGTGATCGCAGGTAGCTATCATAGTGAGCCCTTCTCTGTGAATCTGATAGGATCTGCAATACATAAACTGCTAATGAGACACTTTTCATGAAAAGTTGGTAATCGTCAAGTAGCTTAACAGGTTGGAGATCAAGCAATCTAAGCGTTAACTTGCTGACAAACTAAAGTAGCCTAAAACAATTTTATTCACCACATAGATGGACACCATAATGATCGTTTGCACGGTAATTAGGCCAAGTCACACGGTTAGTCATCGTTTCACTCCAGAATCAATGGGTTTCGGTAAAATTAGAACGGAACATATCTGGTGGAAACCAGCTTTCCATAGAAACTATGAAAACTTCAATCTGGACCACATGATATCGATCCAAGGGCTCGTCTAGATCAGGTGAGAGGGGTGATTTGCAAAACTCAGGGGAGGTGGGAGGGGTGATTTGCAAGACGCTTTTGCAAATCACCCCTCCCACCTTATCTGATCGCACCCTTAATCAACGTCGTGTAACCCAAATTTTAGTTTCCATAGTTTCCACGGAGAGGTTAGTTTTCATATGATACATTGCCAAATTAGAATGCCCAGGATTAGCAATTAGTATAGCATGTCAGTCAAATTTCGTTAAATACCTCGTAGGCGGCGAGGATCTGAAGGAACCGTCGGGAACCGGCGGCGGCGGCAACGTCTGGGTGGGTCTCCTTGGCGAGGCGATGGAAGGAGGCCTTGATCTCGGCGTTTGAACTGGTCTCCCCAACCCCGAGGACCTCGTAGGCGCTCTTCCCCGCGAGCTCGTCGTCCGCCGGGGCTACGGTGCTCGCCGACCGGCCGCGCCACGCGATTGGAGGAAGGACCACCTCGCCGCCTCTGAGATGGGGGAGGGGGAGTCGCCGGAGCTCCACCAGGCGAGGCCCCATTGAGTCCGCTCTTCGCTGCCGCTGAGGATTCTGTGACTGTCTAGTGGGCCCGAGTGACGTAGACACCGATGCAACGGCCTTCCAGTGCGGTGGTGATGCAACAGAGGAGGAGAGGGGGAGTACACGTACACTCGCAGAAGACGACGACGTGGAGGTCTCAGATGCCATCGCCTGCTGGGCCAACACAACTCATATTCGGCCGACCACCGGCCCAACCCATATCGACACGGCCACGGGGGAGCAGGGCGCTCCTCTACTGTGTACAGTGTATAGCGGAAGCCGGAAAGTGCAGCATTTCCATTTTTTTCTTTTCTTTCTATTTACTAAAAATGAGTGTTTTACTTATTGTGATGGCAGCATTAACTAAGTCCCTCCGTTTTTAAAATGTAGGTCATTTTAGTTTTCTCCTTTGTTAAACTATCTAGTTTATACAGAAACTAAACTGTAGAACATGTATAAAAGGCCTCCTGCATATCGCGTAGCAGATCATCGTCATTTGAGCACGATGTACCATTGCACAAATGCGCCATCTGGGTGTGCACATGCCCGACACTGGGACCCTAGCGAACACCGCAACAAGCCAACAAGCCCATGCCTGGGTTCCTGCGAAACCAAAGCACACGTACTACTGTACTAGGCCTCCTCCAGCAGTTACCGCTGGCACAGGCGATTTTTGTGTGATGTGAGGAGGAAATTGCTATATCTAGCTGGTAGTTCTGTCGATGTTCCTGCACTATTCGTCGATGTGAGGAGAAAAATGATTTTTGCCGACAACATCACCGGCCGTTGGAGGAGGCCTCCTGCAACGCATGGTGTTCGCCTTGCTCTGACAAAATGGTGGTGCTGCGCCTGCGATCTGGAAGAACAGGAGAACACTCTCTCCCTGCATCGCCTTTAGGTAGCAAAATAGCACGTGCGCTGAACAACCCCTTAATCCTGACGTGGATCAGTGGATAGGCCTGAAATTGCCGGATTTGCTTCGCCATCAAAAAATCGGAGCCAAATCCACTCGCCTCCTTATGCGACGATGCAGCTTTGTGCACGGTACTACGTCGGTACGAGTACGAACACGCTGAAGTATGTGGTTAGCACGTGTGGCTGCCCACGCCGCACAGCGCGCGCGGAGAAAAGCAACAAAAAGAAGCGAGCGAAAAGATGATACGCGAGCGGCCGCCGTGCTCGTCGGGCCCCGAGCTCTGACCGCGCGCGGCTCACAGCTGCACGCACGGTGGCTCCGAGCCGTGTTCAGTTAAAAAAAAAAGTACTTTTTACTTCCTATTCATCCCCTCATAGAAAATGCATCCCAAAATCTTTTTTTTCACATTTCCTATTCATCCCCTGAACACGTATTCCAGAAAAAAAAGTACCCATCAACTAAACACAGCCCCGGTCGCCTTCGGCAGTGCCGTCCACTCCCGATCTGACGCAACGCGAGTACTCCTACGCGGCCCAACAAAGCTGCCTGCTCCAGGAAAGCGATGTCACCGCGGTCCCCGGCGGCCGCCGTGTTCGTATCGTACTGCGGCAGCGCGTCGTCCGGACACGCCTTCTCTTCACTCCCTCGCGTAGCCGACATACGAACGGAACGTTACGTCGCCATGAACCGAATGCGCGGCCGGTCAGCCGGTGACAGCGTTTTCAGTCCTCACTTTCGAGGCATGGCCGGATTGGTCGGATCGGCTAGCCTATCATCCACCAAAGTCCAAAAGGATACATAATCATGCAAAATCTAGTGACTGCCGAAATAACCCGTTTATGATTGAGTAATTTACCTTTTTTTTTGAGATTGCATTGAGTATTTTTTTTAGCAAAAGATAGCATTGAGTAATTTACGTGCAAGTTTATGACTTGACAAAATCTGCATAACGGTCGACGAAACTTCCTGGAATTGTAAGCCCAATAGCAAGCCGGCCCACCCCACTAAGGGGGTGTTTGGGAGGGCTCCAGCTCCGGCTCCCGCCGCAGCTCCGGGTGAAGCCACAACAAACGGTTTCAAAAAAACAGCTCCGGCATAGGAGCTCCTGAAAACACGCTCTCTGGAGCTATTTGATCGAGGAGGAGCCGAAAAAAACCTGCTCCCCGCGGCTCCTCCCCGTCATTTCTCGCACTTGCCCTCGGGGCTCGGCAGAGGCTTCATGCCCGGGACGGAGGGACCGGCCATGGCGGCCATGCAACGCCGTCTGGAAACTCCGTGGAGCTGTGCGGCGCGGCATGGCAGGAGAGCGGAATTGTGTTGCTTGCGCACAGCTCCCCTGGCTGGGAAGCGGAACAGAGATGCGAGCTGAGAGCATGGCGCTGCAGAAACGAGGGATGCGGAAGGGGAGGAAAGAGAAGGATGCTGACTTGAGTCCGTGACCGAAGAAGAGGATCTCGTGCAGGATAAGAACCAGAGAGAGAAACCAAAAAAAAAAGATGAAGGACGACAGAGGAAAAGGAAAACAAAAGAGTGGAGTGAGAAAAAAAACATAAAGATAACAAAGATAAAATTATTTTTAATCTATGATTTTTATATTTTATATTACACGTGAAATTATATCATAAATTAGTCAAGGGTACTTTAGCCATTTTAGGTAATTCCATAAACACAAAAGAAGCTGTTTTGCCAAACATTTTCTAAAACAGCTTCGGCTCCACCACATAAGCTGCTTCACTAGAGAAGCTACTACCGAAGCAATTTTTGAAGGAGCCGTGCCAAACAAGCCCTAACATCGCGCCAACGTCCAACGAGCCAGCCTTCTTCTGCCTTCTCACTTCCACACCGCTTCCGAGATCCCCGCCGCGTCGCGCCGCGCCCAGCACGTTCCAGGTGTGAACCGTCACGCGGCGAGGGGCGAAGCACCACGCCCTTTCGCTCGCTTCCTCCGTGGCCCCGCCCGCTCGTCCGGGCCGATTCGGACAAGCGGTTGCTTCTGCAATCGTGGACTCGCGGTCGCGCTAGGCAACAACCGATCATGCATGGGTTCGGCGAGGAGATCTTGTTTTCTAGTACTAGTAGCTCACTTGCGGCCACCCCGTGCCGTCATCCAAGCCGGTGACGACCCCCACGGCAGGCGCCGCAAACCCACCTCACACCATCATCGTCGTCCAGCGCCCCAGCGGCAGCATCATTATTACGAGACACCCCCCGCCTTGCTAAAGATAGCGTTATCTATCTGAAAAGCTTCAACAAATCATTCTTTGCAAGGCCTTTACGCAGATATGTGAGCGGATAACCGGAAGCATTGCCGGGGAAACGCAAGAAGATCACCGGCACGCGAGGTGGAGGCCGAGCTTTTTTTAACCTCCCCGGGCATCAGTTTCTACCTGATCCTCAGGCGCATGGGCAGGGTGGCGTGATGGGAGTTAACAATTCGGGCACGACGGGCAACCTCCCCTTGACCACTACTGGACGCTGGGCCAGTAAACGCTTTCACGGTTCGCGAGCAGCATCTTTGGCTCCGCCGCTCCGCTGGAACGGTCATGTGGTGCTGATGCCGAAGCCAAAAGATACAAGCGGGCAGGCATGTGCAGCCCCACTCTCACTCTCCCTTCGTCCCTTCCTCTCCTCCCTCTCCTCCGCCCATCTCCCGTCTCACACCTTCCCCGTTCGATCGCTGCTGCTGATGCACCGAGGGCCACCTGTTTGCTTTGTCCTGTTGCAATCATTATCACCGCGTTGTTGATTCTATAAAACCACTGTCCCGATCTACCTCACTGCCATCGCCACTGTTAGCTTCACTCATTCACTCACAATGCGGCGCCATGGCGAGAGACGCGTGATCTTTGCCGTGGCTGCCGCGGCCCTTTTGGCGGCGGCGGTGGTGGCGGCGGCCGGACAAGATGCCCGGCACACGTACATCGTCCATATGTCACACTCGGCCATGCCGAATGATTTCTTGGAGCATGGGGAATGGTACGCCGCGTCGCTGCAGGCGGTCTCATCGGAGGCCACCGTGCTCTACACCTACGACACCCTCGTCCACGGCTACTCCGCGCGGCTGACGCGCGCCGAGGCCGAGCAGCTCGAGTCCCAGCCGGGCGTGCTCATCGTCAACCCGGAGGTGAGGTACGAGCTCCACACCACCCGGACGCCGGAGTTCCTGGGCCTCGACGGCACGGACGCGCTGCTCCCTCAGTCCAGCACCGGGAGCGACGTCATCATCGGCGTGCTCGACACCGGCGTGTGGCCGGAGCGGCCGAGCTACGACGACACGGGGTTCGGCCCCGTGCCGGCGGGGTGGAAGGGCGAGTGCGAGAAGGGGAACGACTTCAACGCCTCCTCGTGCAACAAGAAGCTCATCGGCGCGAGGTTCTTCCTGGCTGGCTACGAGGCGGCCAAGGGCCCCGTCGACACCTCCAAGGAGTCGCGGTCGCCGAGGGACAACGACGGGCACGGGACCCACACGTCGAGCACGGCGGCCGGTGGCGCCGTCCAGGGCGCGGACCTGCTCGGCTACGCGTCCGGGACGGCCAAGGGCATGGCGCCCCGCGCGCGCGTGGCCACCTACAAGGTGTGCTGGGTCGGCGGGTGCTTCAGCTCCGACATCCTCAAGGCCATGGAGGTCGCCGTCACCGACGGCGTCGACGTGCTGTCCCTCTCCCTCGGCGGCGGGACCTCCGACTACTACCGCGACAGCATCGCCGTGGGCGCGTTCAGCGCCATGGAGAAGGGGATCTTTGTCTCCTGCTCGGCTGGCAATGCCGGCCCGGGCGCCGCGTCGCTCTCGAACGGCGCGCCGTGGATCACCACCGTGGGTGCCGGGACCATCGACCGTGACTTCCCCGCCCACGTGATGCTCGGCAACGGCAAGAACTTCACCGGCGTGTCCCTGTACAGCGGCAAGCCGTTGCCCACCACGCCGGTGCCGTTGATCTACGCGGGGAACGCGTCGAACAGCAGCATGGGCCAGCTGTGCATGTCCGGCAGCCTCATCCCGGAGAAGGTCGCCGGCAAGATCGTCCTCTGCGACCGCGGCACCAATGCCAGAGTCCAGAAGGGCTTCGTCGTCAAGGACGCCGGCGGCGCCGGCATGATTCTCGCCAACACCGCCGCGAACGGGGAGGAGCTCGTGGCCGACGCGCACATCCTCCCTGGCTCGGGCATGGGCGAGAAGGCCGGCAACGCCATTAGGGACTACGCCGTGTCCGACCCCAAGGCGATGGCCACCATCGTGTTCGCCGGCACCAAGGTCGGGATCCAGCCGTCGCCCGTGGTCGCGGCCTTCTCGTCGCGTGGGCCCAACACCGTGACGCCCAGCGTCTTAAAGCCGGACATCATCGCGCCCGGCGTGAACATCCTCGCGGCATGGTCGGGCTCCGTTGGCCCCTCGGGGATCCCTGGCGACACCCGACGCGTCGGCTTCAACATCATCTCCGGCACATCCATGTCGTGCCCGCACGTGAGCGGTCTCGCCGCGCTGCTCCGCGCGGCGCACCCGGAGTGGAGCCCGGCGGCCATCAGGTCGGCGCTGATGACCACGGCGTACAACGAGTACCCCAACGGTGATGGCATCCTCGACGTGGCCACCGGACGCCCCGCGACGCCGCTCGACGTCGGCGCAGGCCACGTCGACCCTGCCAAGGCCGTCGACCCTGGCCTTGTCTACGACATCACCACCGCCGATTACGTCGACTTCCTGTGCGCCATCAACTACGGCCCGATGCAGATCGCGACGCTGACGAAGAGGTCCTCCGACAGGTGCAGCGGCAACAGGACGTACGAGGAGAGCGCGCTCAACTACCCGTCCTTCGCCGTGGCGTTCCCGGCGGTCGGTGGCACGGTGAAGCACACACGCACGGTGACCAACGTGGGGCAGCCGGGAACGTACAAGGTGACTGCCAGCGCCGCGTCCGGGAGCACGGCGGTGAAGGTGGCCGTGGAGCCGTCGACGCTGAGCTTCAGCAAGGCCGGGGAGAAGCAGAGCTACACGGTGAGCTTCACGGCGCCGGCGATGGCGTCGGGCACCAACGGGTTCGGGCGGCTCGTCTGGTCCAGCGACCACCACGTGGTCGCGAGCCCGATCGTGGCGACATGGAACTAACCCGGCCGTAGCAGCTTGTTGTTTAGCAAAAAAGCGTCCTGGATCTCGAGATAATCCCGAGTGAGATGGCAACGGGCGAGGCGCGCCATTCTCGAACGCAATGCGATGGTGGACGGATGGATGGCTGGCGCCGAGGAGTGTTGTTGTATCAGTCGATTAGCATAGCTTGTTTCGCCGCTCCGGTGTGTAAGCTGCCGGTGTAATATGTAACTGGCCCGATTGTGGCGAAGCAGCAGCAATTAAGCAAAAATGTCGCAGTGTTCTGAAGTGATCACTGCTCCTTATTCCTAAATGACCGCTTCTTTGCAATTGATCACTGTTTCGTATTCAGTTTGCTGTGCTTGCTGCCAAACACGTCGTCGCCTTACACACTGAGGCACTGACATCATGTTTCTTGCAGGAATGCCCATGTTTATCCCCTCCAGGCTCTCATAGCAAGTTGCAGAATATGAGAATTGTATAGTGCGGCTGGCCGACAGTAGTCGGTCTTAGGTGGACTCCGTCACTCGATTGTCGATTCCCAGATTAGCAAAGTGTTCGCCCAGGAGTAAACCATACGCAAAAAGAAGCTGCCCAAAATCGTCAAGAGCACAGGGACACTAGCGTAATCACGTCGCGTGCATGCCGCCCAGCCGTGACACTGACATCACATCAGAAGGGGCGTGGCCTTTAAATTCCGGCGCGGCGGCGCCGCGTACGCATCAGCGGCCATTGATGGAAACCCGGTGGTGCCTTCCTCGCTGGGTGCTCGTGCTAGTAGCGGCCGGCCATGACCTGCTCCGTGCTGGTGCTAGTACAACGGCAGTAGGTAGCGGCTGCTCCCATACGGGGCGCCGCGCATGTGAATGTGATGTGAGCGGCGAGGAGGAGCCCAGTCTCGCTCGTCGCGTCCGGCATCCATGGCCGCGCTGGCCGGTGGTGTGGGTGGACAGATGCTCGCTTTTTACTAGCGCCCACATGCCCGTGCCGCTGCAGCCACACCCTGCTCACATGCGTGTCCCCGTGCCGTGGTCACAGGCGACTATAATGCGAGCTGATAGGATAGATAAGATATTTCCTCCTCCAGGTTTCGTCTTCGTTCGCTTGCTGGAGATGCTCTCATCACGGCCGCCGCCGTTTGGATCGGCGTGGCTCCGGTCGAGAACGCATGGTGTAATATATGGAAATGGCGGGGCTCGCCAGCCACCACTCATCTCCTCCATCCATTGATGAGTTGGACTCGTGCCCTGTGCAGCTGTGCTCTGCCGTGCCCCGCGCCGTTCGCCTTTTTGCCGCGATCAGACTAGCCGTTGGGGCGTCGGCAAGCGTGTGATCGGATGGTAAACAAACCGATGTCCTCGGATTCGGGCCGGCCGTCATGGCGGCGCTGGCCGCTGGGCGGCGGCAGGCCGGCAGCGTGGGCCGCCGCCACCCACCACCGGGCAACCAATTCCGCCTCCCGGGCGCGGAATTTAATGCGGCGAGCAAGGCAGAGGCGGCGCCGTCCGGCGCAACGATTTCGTAGGGTCCAGGCTCGCGCGGCGCCATTATTCTAGCCGCTCAATCGTCTTTGCCGGAAAATCTAAGCAACGGACGCACTTAAATGCTGCGGTGTTATTATTGGTTAGCACTCCAAGGACGGCCATGGTCATCACATCTGATCAGGATACACATACTGCTAGTGGTAGTAGTGGGATACTGTGAAGTGCTGAACCATACGGATTAGGCACGAGTAGACAGTAGTAAACCCGTGGTCATCTCATTTGATAATTTTATGGTTTCTTTCGAGTATTCTTATTCGTAGTCAAAGCTAAAAAGATTTGACTTCAGGCAAACTTAAAAATATCTATGTCCTGTTATGAAGACTTAAGCATATTTTAGAAAAAAAATAGAAAAACAAAGGCACGCCTATATGCCATTAATATTGGCACAATCAACATTACATTCATGGATTGTTCAACTGGCTTTGTTAATCAGCCAACTTCAGTCCTGTTTGCACTCATTGACCTTTTCAATCCCCCAATCTAGCATTTTTACACATTCAAAATGGGGAAAATGCCCCCAGCAGATACTCTTGTTATCATTTCTCAACAAAAGAATCGTAGTGTGTCAACAACTAATTAAGCAAGAATAAAATCAATACACCAAAATGAAGAGGGAAATAATCTTATGATCTTTCAACAACGAAGCCGGGGGGGGGGGGGTATCAGTAGTCCACACTCCTATTGAACATGAATTTCACAAGAATTCTGCAATTCATCCGTAAAACGGTAATTTCATCCAAATTGCCCAGCTGCAGTTTTGGACACTGGGATGGCCTCTAAAATGAATTTTTTGTCAATTAATTTCTCTTGTATTGTATTTGTAGAAAACAAAATAGAACGCCAATATCGCAGAAGTATTTTTTTAAGATGAGTCTTCTCACATTATTTCTGTTTGGTAGCCACAATATCACAGAGATGTTGATTGTCATAACTGAAAAGATGGACTTGCACACACATATTTGGCCAAAATTTAATTACACCTAAATTTCCCTAAGGGTTAAGTGATGTGCAACCCTACTAGACAAAAGGTCCAAGTAGTCAAATGTTATATACTAGAAGTACATGCAAGACCATTCAATGGTTGAACATCTAATGCCACATCACAATTACTCAATCACCTACTCTGCTACTTGTTCGACACCAAAACATTATTCAACTTTATCTTTTATCAATTGCTCAAAAAAAAACTTTATCTTTTATCATGCTTCACAAAGGACAATGCCAATTGGTTTGACAAAAGAAAAGGAGGGAACACGATAGTCTGTCTCATCCCTTATGTAAGAGGGAATATTCAGTTCAGTAGAAACAAGTATTAGCAATTCATTTGGTTTACCTTTCTTATATGCATAGGAATGCCAAACATGCAATTCACACCCTTCTAAAGCTCAGTATTCCTCTTGATTGTCCCATTTTGGAAGGAAAGCGAGCACTCGAACAGCATGGAGCTGGTTGCACTGCACGTAAGAGCAATTCCATCCATCATTTTAAATACTCAAGCAATGCGGTGGCCCTTTCCATGGATCAAGTACTCAGACCAGTACCAATTTCGAGTTAGTAGAGACATTAGTAACAAGACCAATGCTCAGTTGGGCATCCTGCAATCCTTCAACTCGGAACATTTATCCATAAAACCTAAACAGTAATATGCTCAATAGCTGGAGTGGCACAATAAAAATTTAATATGCATGAACCCTGAAGATTATCACCCATGGAAACTCAGAAGCAGATTAAGAAATAACATTGCAAATTAAGAATGAACAAATGAGAGAAGGCTTTTGGAGCATCAACCCTATTTTAATCACATGTATCAGAACGGATAACAGGAGCAAGCATTCATACCATTGGAGAAATGAAGGATCAATCAAACAAAGGTTCTTGAATGAGGATCTTCATTTTCTCAACAAGAAAATCAAGCACATCCTTCCTTCCTTCTTTCAAGAGCAGCTGCCTCAGCTTGCCAAATGTTGAACCAGGAGGTCTAATGCCCTTCTCGATCATATCTTCAAGCAGGACACAAGCTTGGCTAACCTCACCCTTGTCACAAAGACCATTGATCAGCACGGAGAATGTGTGCATGCTCGGAAGAAACTGCTTCAACCTCATGTATTTCCACACCTTCAGTGCCATCTCTATCTTATCATTCTCACAGAACATCTTGATCATCATGGTATAAGTATCAGAGTCTGGTTGGCAGCGCTTAATCATGCTGCGGAAGACCCTGTATGCCTCATCATCCTTTCCATGGCTAATCAGAGTATTTAGGATGATGTTCCACGTCCTTGAATTTGGGGTGATTCCATGGCCTTCCATGTCATCGATGACCCGAAAGGCATTGTCAAACTTTTTCACTTTGCAGAAGGCAGTGACGAGTGCATTGTACACAACAACGTCAGGCGCAATCCCATCCTTCTCCATATCCAAAAATGTTGCAACAGCATCCTCGATCCTCATCTCAACTCCATAAGTATGCACTAAGACACTGTATACGAAGGTTGTCGGTTGGCATCCCCTGGAGCTCATGTCCTGCACAACCCTGACAGCCTCTTCAATTCGGCCCGTCTTGCAGAGTGCATCGACCATGATACCATATGTGACGATGTCAGGTTGGCAACCAGAGTCAAGCATCTCACTGTAAACCTCCCGCATCTTTGGGAGGTTCGGTGCTCTCCCCCAGCCCTCAAGCAAGATGCTATAGGTCTTGGCATCAGGAGTGAACCTATTATTCATCTTGTCAAAGATCTCCTGCGCCTTGCGCACATTCTTTGATTTGCACAACGCACAGAGCAAGCTGTTGAAGGCAGCGAGGTTGGGGGCAACACCATACTTCTCCATGACATTGAACGTGTAAACAGCCTCATCGAACTTCTGAGCCCGGGCATATTTGCGCATGATGATGCCAAATGTCTCGACATTGGCCACACCCTCCTTGCGCATGATGGCCACGACGTCCCACATGAGCTGATACTGTCTGATCTTGGCAAGGGACGCGACCACCGTATGAAAGGAACGCACGGTGTGTGCGCACCCACCACGCTTCTGCCTCCGTGCCCATTCAAAGAAGCGGTACGCGAGCATGCCAGCATTGTCAAGGCGCTCCAGGACACGCTCCGCAACCTCTGGTGTGACGCGGACACCGCTGTGGTCGAGCTCGTGCTCCAAAGCGGAGGCCTTCCTGCAGGAGATGATAAGCTTGCAGAGGCGCTTGGAGGGTTCTAAGGCATCCACCAGAACATCGCCACTGACGCTGGCCGCGCCTCTACTACTAAGCATTCTTACAAACACCTTGCGTGCCTCCAACCAGGTGTGGCTGAAGCCGCCCATTTCGCTTCCTGCAGACCTGCACCCACCCAAGGCGCTGAGTACGGGGAAGCGACGGCGAAGCTCGGCCGCTCAGGTACAGGCTCCACCTACCGCGCGCGCGGCTCCTGTCCCCGCGCGAGGCGCGCTCCTGGCCTACTCCACGGGCAGTTCCCGTCTGGGCCGTCTCCGTGCGCCCTGGAACCACATGCGTGGCGTACCCGCTCCCTGAACAGCGCCTAAGCGGCTACGCCAACGTGCGGCAGGAGAGCACGCCCTCCCAGGGCGGCGCCGTCACCGTCGCGTAGCTAGGGAGGCCAGCAGGTGGCGCTGTCTGTGGATCGAGATGGTGGTCGACGTCGCTGTTCAGCTGCTGCTTGGTGTTGGCAGTGGCGGCTGTGTGTGTTGTGGACTGATGAACTGAACGGGCCCAGATAGGCCCAAGGCCCAAGGTTCGTGAGCTAAAACCTCAGAAAGCGAGAAAGGGCTTCACGCCTCCACTCAACTTCTCGACCCAAAAAATGGCGGCGGCGCCGGAGAGCAAGGAGGGCAAGTCACCGGAGGAGCTGCTCTGCGCGGCGGCGAAGTCCGGTGACGAGGAAGAAGTCGCTAGACTCCTTGCTTCCGGAGCTGACGCGACCCACTTTGATGCCGGCGGCTTGACCCCGCTCATGCACGCGTCCGCGGGGGGTCACGCCGCCGTGGCGCGCCTCCTCCTCGACTGCGGTGCGCCCTGGAACGCGCTATCCCCCTCGGGCCTCTCCGCGGGGGATATCGCTTCGGACCCCGACACCTACGACCTCCTCCTCGACCACGCCCTCCGCTCCGAGCTCATCCTCGGCACCGTCGCACGACGACATGCGGCCCCAGCTAACGCCTCCGACGGCACCTCCGCTGAGAGCTACCTCGAATCAAGGGTCTCTTTCAGCGAGGAGAGGGTGATGGATGCGGAGAGCAAGGCGGTGATGATGGCGTGGGAGCGGCCGCTGATGGAGGCGCACGCGCGTGCGGTGTGCCAAGGCGGTGGCAAGGTACTCAACATAGGGTTCGGGATGGGGCTTGTGGACGAGGCGATACAGCGGTACGAGCCCGAGGAACACACCATTGTTGAGGCCCACCCAGAGGTGTACGCGCGGATGCTTAAGCTCGGCTGGGGCGAGAAGAAGAACGTCAGAATCGTGTTCGGGCGATGGCAGGACGTGATGCCACAGCTCGGATCTTATGATGGTATAAGAAAGTTCTTATCTGTGCATATTCAATTCATTGCTATCATGTTTGTTCCTTGATGTTGCACTTGTGTGGGGAAAAGTTTCCATGTTGATGAATGTTGTAGCCTTGTAGGTGTGTCTGCACTCTGCAGCAATATTTCCATGGTTGCATTTCTCTTGGCATGCTCTAATATGAGATTGTTTTCTTTATCTCTGTGGCCTTTCTGGAGTGTTTGCTTTCTAGAATGTCATAGCATTTGGTCAGATTCACAATTTTGGTTTTCAAGCTAAGTTTTTCATACTAGTTAATTAGAATTAAAACAAAGA
The DNA here is from genome assembly GCA_015342445.1 of Digitaria exilis. Lineage (NCBI taxonomy): Eukaryota > Viridiplantae > Streptophyta > Magnoliopsida > Poales > Poaceae > Digitaria > Digitaria exilis. The sequence continues at coordinate 609,728 of JACEFO010001754.1, read as the reverse complement.
GGTGTTGAAGAAACAATAAATATATAGTGAAAGCTTTCAAAATTGCTGCCAAAAGCTTACATGATAGATTAATTTGGACCTTGCACAGCTGATCATGTATCTTGATCCTTTGTACGTCTTTGCATTTGCATCTTTACAGGTTTCCTGTGTGTAACCTGACATAGCACCAGGAAGCATTGTTTAGTTTCAATTCCATTCTGATAATTTGAAACACTATGCACAGAGCTTTTTCCTCAATGAAATTATTTAAAATATGACCGCAATGTTTTTTTTATTATCTTTTGAATATCTTCATCAATTGAAGTGATGATTGTGGCCGGGTTATTTATTACTTATTATACATTAGTTTCTCATTAGAGCTACACTGAATGAGAAAAGTAGTCGGCAAGTGTTAGGCCATCGAACCTCATTGAAATTCATGGATATAGTGGGAAAGGAATGAGAATTGTGCTGGAAAAGCACGGCCCCTGCCATGGCATAGTTTTTTTTTTAACCTTGCACCATGGCATAGTTTAAATGGCACTGAACCCAAGCATTTGATCATGCTCATACAATTACATCCTTGCATAGATGGGGTGAGCTGGATCCTAATGAACCAACTCATTCTAAATAGCATATCCAATCCTAGGGCCACCATGAACATTACTACTACCAAGTGGATATTGTTGCACCAACATTAACCATGCATGAACGGTGCGCCGGCTATAGTAGTAGCAATAGGATTTACAGTAGTAATGTAGTAGTACACATAGGCACAACCGCATAAATAGAGGAAATAGTGTGTTGAGTACATTAGTTGAGAGAACACAGGAACTTAGAAGGTACACAATGCAGGCATAGCCCCAGAAGAATATGGTAGAGAACACAGAAAATAATAGAGGAGGAAATGGTGTTTGGATTGATTATTGAGAAAACAAAGGAAATTAGATGATACTGCAATACTTTAAAACGAATGTCGTGTGTGATACATTTTACTCAACAAGCAATAGCAAATTGTGAATCAAGACATGAGAGGCTGTCCTTATTTATTTTCTTTTTTTGTCTCTTTCTCCTTCTCCCTTGTCTTTTGTTATGCGAGGACCACAAGCACCTGCATTCCTCCCCACCAATGCCCAAACTTTCCATAAAAACTCATCAATTTTTCTTCACCATGTTTTCCTCCTTTTTGAAAGTGACCTATAATGAATTGTTTGTAAAGTGTAGCAGACCTGTTCAAAATAAGTGATTTGGACCTTGTGAACCTGGTTCTGTCTAGACAGTATGGATTCTACAGAGATAGCAGTATCGGTGAAGTTGCAATGAGAGCTGAATAATATATGTTCAAAAAGAAGATGGCAAGTGGATGGCAATTTATTGAATTCAAGCGCTAGTCAGCATCCTTTGTGGATAAATTGTTGAATTATGACTTATGAGCACACAGTTACTCAATTAAATCTAGTTTTGGATATGTCAAACCATGTGTAGTTTTCCATCTTTGAGACTGACTTACAATTGCATCACTAGCCTTTTTTTCAATCCTTTGAAAGCATCAATGGGAGGCAATAAAGAATCCGATAGCCTGCAACCGACTATGCAAAGTGTTTGGTATGGTAGCTGAAAACGATATGTAATGGCTCGTGTGATGACGACTTTCTTTGATTTTTTTTTCTCATGGAAAAGTTCTCATCTATCTACTGTCAGAGATGAATACGAATCCACACTCAGAATAGGTGCTACCTTCAGATAACTTGACTTTTCTTGAGTACCAGTATAAAAACAGTTTTGTTTGCAAATTTGTTCTGTTATACTGCAACTACAGTCAAGGAACCTACTGATGGATTCATCAGTTGTATGGCTCGGGAGTTTAATAAGTTGTTTTAGGTAATGTATATTGACATGTTATAAATTTTAAAGGATTTAGCTTGTTTCACTGGCTATTGGAAACTAAATCAAAATGGTAAAGCCATATATGCATAGTTCGGACATATTCTCTAATGCTGTTCTTTTTGGACATCCACAGGTATATTTTTTGACACTTACGGGGAATACTACGAGGACATGAGAGAGTTCCACGAACACCTTCCTAAGCTACTGAAGCCCGGAGGGGTCTACTCGTACTTCAACGGCCTCTGTGGTGACAACGCGTTCTTTCACGTGGTGTATTGCCAGCTCGTTGCGTTGGAGCTGGCAAACCTGGGCTATTCAACACAGTTCATCCCTCTCCCCGTGAAAGATTGTCTGCCCGATGAAGTTTGGAAGGGCGTGAAGCAGAAGTACTGGCAGCTGGACACCTACCACCTCCCCGTATGCCAATCGGAATCAGAATCGGAGTAAAATCATGGGAATCACTTGTTTGTTTCTCAAGTTTGGAAACTGCTATTTTCGCTACATCTTTTCAAGTATGCTCTGTTACAAAATAACGCTGTCTCAGTGAAAGAGCCGAATTTTCTTTCAGCATGTGGATGCCCCTTTTCGCATGTTCTTGGTGTGTTCGTTTTGGGTCGATGGGAGAGAACTCCCGTGGAAAATCGGCTCCCCCGCAAACTTCTTGTGCACCTACGGGGTGATGTTCGCGAGTGACCTTGCCCACGCCTCCGGTCGGTATCGGTGGTGATGAGCAAAGAGCAATGCGCGTCGTTGTTCTTGGACTGATCTTTCTACTGTTGGTTTTCCAATCTTGGTGAATGGTGATGAGCAAAGAGCAATGCGCGTCGTTGTTCTTGGACTGATCTTTCTACTGGTGGTTTTCCTGGACGCTTCGTTTTTTTTTTCCCTGGCGATCTGCTGGCCCGACAAAAGCGGCAAGGCAGAGCAGAGCACGTTCAGGTACTTGGGTTCGGAAGACTTTTCACCCTCTGTCCTGTGATCCCTGTAGCACGGTGAGTAGCGACTAGCCGAGTACGACTAGCAGCAATGTCGAGTTGCGAGAGAAAGAAATGTGGCCGTGGCAAAGAGCCGACGGTGTGGTGTTCAAGTCCGGCGACATTCCCTCGGCGTTGCCCGACACGGCAAGGAACGTGTTCACCTTAATGTTGTGACCTCCACTCGCGCAGCGCAAGCCGGCACGGTGCGCCCCCATTCCTCGAGCTCGTGGTGGCGACGACCTAGCGACACGGAACGGTCCGAGAAACCTTCGGAGCTGCGAGGGACGGACAGTACGGTCGCTCTCGCCGATCAAGTGCCGGACTGCACGGTGCGTGTCGTTGCTATGGGACTTCCCTTTCAGTACGCTTTTTCATGCTCTGGAATCTGGATCTTCTCTCCCGTCCACTATCTGCTCGCCTAGCATGTGCAAGACCTTTCGACCTCCGGTCGCTGTCGAGCGCGAGAGAAGCGGATCCCGTCCCGCCCTCGGCTCTCTCCTATGGGCGACCTTCTGGAGTCTGGACGACGACGCGTGAACCAGGCATGGGTCCGCCGCCTGTCCGCCTAGGGATGGGAATGGGCCGGGTTGGCCCAATGGGTAGGTGACCCGACCCACAAAAGCAAGGTCAATGGGCCACAAAGGCCGGCCTCACACCAGAAACGGGTCAGTGGAGCCAGAGTCTAATGGCCCAACGGGAAGATAGAGTCGACCCAAACCAGTTCGTCATCTGCCGCTGACGCTGTCCCCATCCGCAATTCGCCCTTCGCCGTCACGCAGTACTCCCGTCCAGCGGCGACGATTCGGCACGGAGCACTCCCGTCCGGCGGCGGCGATTCGGCACGCCGCACCCCCTCCGACGGCAGCAACCATTCCCTCCGGTGAGCTTCTCACATCTCTTTTCTTTCCCCTTGTGTCCTAGGGTTTCATAACTTTTTGGATCCATGTCTGATTTCTTTTGGGTGAGATGCAGAGATGTTTGGTTTAAGTGCACCTTGCCCTTTGCGCCGTCAATTCGTTCCTCCTTGTGGTGTGATTTTTCTGTTTATGATCGATCTGTACTTCGATCCCCTCCAGTGGAGTTTTTTTTGCTAGGCATTATTACTTTGTTAGCACTATTCATACTAGACTGCATCCAAGAACTCGATTAAAATAAGGTCAGCAAACTATATATTGTCAGCACCCAAGTTCTGAATTTCCTGCTATTTGCTTCATATGCCGTACCTCCTATAGACTCAACTGCGATCAAGGAAGTGCAAGATTAGCCATATGTGCAGTTCAGACTTCAGACTAGATATTATGAGCCCAATCAGTCAATCAAGACTGATTCTTTTTTAAAAATGAAAACTAATGGGTGCGAGTGATCATGATCCTCTGGTTCATCAGGTTGTCCGCTTTTATGATTGTCTCTAAGAATTAATAACTTGTTCATCAGGTTTAACATGGTGATATTGTTAAATACATGTTCTCTTGCTATCTTGCTTCTCGGAAAAATAAAAATATGCCTAATCTGGTATTTATTTAGTAGACAAAATACCTATGTATTTGTATTTTGTCTATAGTGCAAGACATTACTGACTGCAATCCCATGTATCTGATTGTGGCATTTACTGAACTGTTAGGCTGGGTTAATTTAGAGTTGGATTATGTTGCCTTTGTAGTGAATAGATGTGCCGGCACATGCGCTGCAATTTATTTTATTTTGATCTCTACAGACTGCAGTAACTCATTTTTATTTTGATATTTATCTAATTAACTACATTCATTGATATTATGTACTTCATTGATAATATGTTGTATAATATCAAAGTCTAGTATTGTTCCTGTTCCTAGCTCCAAATGCATCTAAAACCTCGTTCATGGTTGGATCACTAGGCACTTCATTATTAAAATGCATCACAAAGCTGCTTCCAAACTAGAGGCTATTAAATTCACACGGGTTGCAGTTTATTACTGAACCGGTTGTTTTCTTCTAATATGATCAACGAATGGACATGCAGGTGAGGAGGAGGCTGATGAGGCATGAGGAGTTGCCTGGTCCAGTAACATTAACATCCATGTCTTCTTGATTCAGTAACATCCTAAAGCGTTTCAGCAACATCCACACAAGCCATTGGGCCATCGAGACAAACACTGAGTTAATTTTTTTTTGTGATGTAATGCCCCTTAATGGCATATATTTACTCTTAATTGTGGATGCACTCTTAATTATGGTTGTATTAAAGTACTAATGGTGTCGGGTAAAAGGGGTACCCCAACTTGGGCCTAAAGCAACTCGGCGAGAAGGCCCACAACGACATTGGCCTGGCACCACGGCCCAGCAAGGCCCACCATCGCGACAACTCTCCCAGCTCGAGGTGGGCGACCACCCTCGAGCGAGGATTTCCGTCTCGTTCGAGGCTCAGCGGCCTCGAGGGAGACTTCCACCCTCGAGCGGATGATCTCCGTCTCGTTCGAGGCTCGGCAGGCTCGAGCCTATAGACCGAGCTCGAGTCAGCCACACCGGGAACAGCGCCCGAGACTCTGCGACCCGTCAATCCAAGCCACGATGACGCTCCTCTGCAGTAAAAAAGCAGGAGATCACTGCGCCACGCCACCACCTACGCCTCGGAGAAGACCCCGATCAAATCCATTCGCAACAGTGGACTTCTGAGCGCCACGCTGCACGGCCAGACCAAACCCTGCCAGCAGCACTGTGCCAACCGCTCCTTTGACTTTGCCCACCTTGGGCGCGCTGCCACCCTCGAAGGCAACCTCGAAGGAGGCCACGGAGGCTCGATCTGGACGCCGTACGCAAGTTGCCACCCTCGACGCCGTGAACCATCACAAGAAGGAAGGACATTACGTCAGCCACTGCCATGTCGTCAGCAGGAGTTGGAAGGCGCGATTCCCGCTCGCACAGTGCGCGGCATGGACGAACGGTGCACCTAGCAACGAACACCACGAACACATGTACTCGCACCCCGCCCTCTTGGTCTATAAAAGGGGAAGGGAAGCCCATGCAAAGGGCAATCGGACACAGGCAACGAGCAGCACACACGTTCAAACACACCACACAGCTAGGGATTTAGGAGCCCATCTCCTTCTCCCACCTTGCTTGTAAACCCCTACTACGAGCAACACGAAACCGGTGTGTCGCACCACTGCTGGACGTACGGCCTCGTGGCCGGAACCAGGATAAAACCCCGTCTCTCACTCTCGCCATCAGGGAAACGAGTAGTCTAGCACCGCAATCACTTGTTGGTGCCGGTGCGACCAAATCAGGCACCGACAGTTGGCGCGCCAGGTAGGGGCCCAGCGCTGCACAACTCTCGTTCCCAATGGCGAACTTCGGCAAAGGACGGCCTCCGCTGGGCGCGAGCAATCTGCTCCCAGCGGGGCAGGAGATCTGGTTCGGAAGCTTGCGTTTCCAGACATGTGGCGATGATTACCACATGCGCATCCTCCAGGAGGATCCGAGTGACCGACCGGAGCCTCATCATCCGCTACCGGCGGCACCGCGACGACGGAGTCGTCCCGGACCTCGTGTACGACGAGCGCGCGCTGCAAGGCGCGCTGCCGACGTCAGCATCCCCCCTCCCGCGGGGGAAGGGGAGATCCCGCGGTCAGGGTCACAGGAAAGGGCTACTCCCTTCCTCCCGGGACCTATGTCTGCACCACGTGCTGCAACGGCACATTCTTATCCCTACGGGCTACGCAACTCTGCAGCCACGTACGCCTCCTCCGTTCGCAGTGCCATGAGTGCGTATGACGGCCAGCCAGGTTGTCATCCAGTCTCGGAGCACGACTTTGCCGCTCCCGTGCCCGGCGATTCCCGCACGGAGCCCGATGATGGATACGCCTTTGAGCATGCACACCCTGGTTGGGACTACTCGGGTCTCCGTGACCCAGAGGCCTTTATGGCCTTCCAAACAGCGGCGGATTACTGCTTCGGCTATTCCGATGATGAGTATGATCCAACCAGGGAGTGTTTCGTCATCAACGAGGGGCAGGTCAGCGAGGGATCGACGTTGGACAACGACGGCGAGGATCCGGAAGGCGCGCAGCCACCGGACCTATCAGACCACTCTCCTTCCGAGGACGAGCGGCATCCGCGCCACCTGCCACGGGTTGCTCCCCCCCACAACTTGGGAAGTGGTGACGTCTCACCACCAGCGCGCTCCAACCACGAGACGGCCAAACAAGGCCACGAGCACGGCGCGGACGCACGGCGTGCGGGGCAAGTAGCTCAAGCCCGCATCCTTGCCGAGGGCAAAGATGACGACCTCGCTCCCAGAACGAGCCAAAAGCTCATCGCGGCGGCCGCGCTGCTCCGAGCCATGCCGGAGGCAGCTACCCCCGAAGGGCGGAAGCTGCATTTCGAGGCCCAAAAGTTGGTCGAGCATGCCGCCCGACAACAGGCCGAAAGCTCTGCCTCCCAGCTTTGATGTTCCTCAGCCTCGAAGGGCGAACGAGGAGGGGAGTCATCGGTACGCTCACCCCGGCCTAACGGCAGGGCGCGAGCACAGTCCCGAGGCGACTCCCGTCGGGACACAGCACGACGCCACGCCAACGAACCACAGGCACCTGAAGCAGGAGCGCTTCGAGCAAGGGTGCCCGCGAGGTCGCGCCTCCAGGACACCTGAGGCGCGATCGACGATGGTGATGCTCGTAACATGCTGAACCAAATAAGGCAGCGAGAGGGAGCCCGGACCCACCAACGCGGGCGTGCCGACGTTGGGTGGAACCGGGATTCGGACCCCGAGCCAGCGAGAACACGGGTGTTTAGCCACGACATCCGCACCGCTCCGATTCCCCCCCGTTTCCGACAGCCTACCACCATCACCAAATACTCTGGGGAAACGGACCCCAGGGTATGGCTCAACGACTACCGCCTAGCATGTCAGCTCGGCGGCGCCACAAACGATGCCATGATCATCCGCAATCTGCCACTACACCTGGCAGATTCCACGCGGACATGGCTCGAGCATCTGCCCCCCAACCGGATCCGCGACTGGGACGACCTGGTCGAGACCTTCGTGGGGAATTTCCAGGGCACCTACGTGCGCCCTGGGAACACGTGGGACCTTCGAGGGTGCAAACAAAAACCCGGCGAATCCTTGAGGGACTTCATCCGGCGTTTCTCCAAGCGCTGCACCGAGCTTCCCAACATCACCGACCATCAGATCATCCACTCCTTCCTCGAGAGCACCACGTGCTATAGCCTGGTATGCAAGTTGGGGAGGAGCCCTCCCCCCGACGCAAACCGGCTATTCGAGGTGGCCTCGAAGTACGCTTCGGGGGAGGAGGCGGCTAACGCCATCTTCAACGACAAGAAGGGGAAGCGCCCCGAGGAAGCGTCCGCGGAGGACGACAAGGCAAAGGGTCCCTCGAAGAAGCGAAAGCACGGCGAGAAAGGAAAGAAGCCCCGAGCACCCCACGGAACGGGCGACGTCGAAGATGAGGCCCTCGCGGTCGACCCTAACCACAAGGGACCTCGAGGTCCTCCGCGCGGTGGGGGCATTTTCGACGACCTCCTCAAGAAGTCGTGCCCGTATCACAAGACCGCAGTCGCTCACACCCTCGAGCAGTGTGAGATGCTGCGGAAGTTATACAACCGCATCCCTCGAAAGGATGGCGGTCAGCCCAAGGACGGTGGCGCCAAGGACGACGACGGGTATCCCGAGGTGGAATACGTGTTCTTCATCACGGGAGGTCCCGTGGCCAATCTGAAACCTCGACAGCGGAGGAAGGAACGCAGAGAGGTCATGCTGGTCCGGCCAGCAACCCCCTCGTATCTCGACTGGTCATCAGAGACCATCTCGTTCGGTCGCGAAGACCATCCCGACCATATCCCGAACCCCGGGCAGTATCCCCTCGTCGTCGACCCCGTCATCGGCAACACGCGTTTCTCCAAGGTGCTCATGGACGGTGGCAGCAGCCTCAACATCCTGTACGCTCCAACCTTGGAGCTTATGGGGATCAGCACCAGCGAGCTGCGGCCCAACAAGTCCTCCTTCCATGGAGTCGCACCCGGAAAGCGCGTCCAAACTCTCGGGCAGATCGACCTGCCCGTCTGCTTCGGAACCCCGGTAAACTTCCACAAGGAAGTGCTCACCTTCGAGGTAGTGGGATTCAAGGGAGCCTACCACGCCATCTTGGGAAGGCCGTGCTACGCCAAGTTCATGGCCATCCCCAACTATACCTACCTCAAGCTGAAGATGCCAGGGCCTCACGGAGTCATTACGGTCGGCCCGACGGTCGAGCACGCCTACGTGTGCGACATCGAGAGCATCGAGCTCGCGGAGGCTCTCACCCTCGATGAGACCCTCGTGGCTGATTTAGAGGCGATCGTCAACACGCTCCCTGACGCCAACGAACGGCAACCGGGAAGTTTCGCGCCTGCCGAGGACACCAAGACTGCCCCCCTCGACCCCGACAGCCCCGATGGCAGGGTGTTGAGGATCAGCTCTTCCCTCAGCGACAAATAGGAAGTGGTGCTCGTCGACTATCTCCGTGCTCACGCAGACATCTTCGCGTGGAGCCCCTCGGACATGCCAGGCATTCTGAGGGAGGTCGCCGAGCACTCTCTTGATATCCGCCCCCCACTCCAAACCGGTCAAACAGCGCCTCCGCCGTTTCGACGAAGTGAAACGGCGGGCGACCGGTGAGGAGGTACGCAAGCTTTTGGAGGCCGGATTCATCAAGGAAGTGTTTTATCCCGAGTGGCTAGCTAATCCTGTACTAGTGAAAAATAAAAGTGGGAAGTGGAGAATGTCCGTAGATTACACCAGCTTGAATAAAGCATGCCCGAAAGTTCCATTTCCCTTGCCACGTATAGATCAAATCGTAGATTCCACGACGGGATGCGAACTCTTATGTTTCCTTGATGCGTACTCCGGCTACCATCAGATCAAGATGAAGGAGTCCGACCAACTCGCGACTTCCTTCATCACCCCTTTTGGCATGTACTGCTACGTTACGATGCCCTTCGGCCTTCGAAACGCCGGGGCCACGTACCAACGCTGTATGCTCCACGTCTTCGGGGATCATATAGGTCGTATCGTAGAAGCATATGTCAACGACATCGTCGTAAAACCAGGAAGGCGGACGACCTGGTACGCGACCTCGAGGTCGTGTTTAGCTGCCTCAGGGCGCACGGAGTAAGACTCAACCCTGAGAAATGTGTCTTCGGTGTGCCTCGAGGTATGCTCCTGGGCTTCATTGTCTCTGAACGAGGCATCGAGCCCAACCCCGAAAAGGTCACGGCCATCCAACAGATGGAACCGATCCGCGACCTAAAGGGTGTACAGATGGTGATGGGATGCCTAGCGTCCCTAAGCCGCTTCATCTCTCGTCTTGGGGAGAAGGGGTTGCCTCTGTATCGACTGTTGAGAAAATCAGAGCTCTTTACCTGAACCGCGGAGGCCCAGGAAGCTCTTGATCGACTCAAGACTGCGTTAACAAACACGCCGATCCTTACCTCACCAAAAGAGGGCGAACCTCTCCTCCTCTATGTCGCAGCGACCACTCAAGTCGTCAGCGCGGTCATAGTGGTGGAAAGGACCGAGGAAGGACACTCTCTGCCGGTCCAGCGACCGGTGTACTACATCAGCGAGGTCCTGTCCGAGACCAAGACGAGGTATCCCCACATCCAGAAGCTGATCTACGCCATCGTGTTGGCTCGACGCAAGCTGCGACATTACTTCGAGGCTCACCCGGTGACCGTCGTGTCGTCCTTCCCTCTGGGCGAAATCATCCAGAACCGCGAAGTCTCTGGGCGAATTTCGAAATAGTCGACGGAGCTGATGGGGGAGACCCTCGCTTATGCGCCAAGAAAGGCCATAAAGTCTCAGACTTTGGCAGACTTCGTAGCCGAATGGACCGACACCCAGCTCCCCCCTTCGAAGTCTAGCCTCGACTGCTGGGAAATATACTTCGATGGGTCGGTGATGAAGACCGGCGCCGGCGCCGGCTTGCTCTTCATTTCACCCCGTGGGGAGCACCTTCGATACGTCGTGCGACTCAACTTCCCCGCGTCGAACAACATGGTGGAGTATGAAGCGCTCCTTACCGGCTTGAAAATCGCGCTTGAGCTCGGCATTAAGCGCCTCGACATCCACGGCGACTCGCAACTAGTCGTTGACCAGGTGATGAAGGAATCCAGCTGCCACGACGAAAAAATGGCGGCATACTGCCAGGCGGTACGTAACCTCGAAGATAAGTTCGACTGCCTCGAGCTCCATCATATCGCACGAAGATATAATGAGGAGGCCGACGAATTGGCAAAGATCGCGTCGGGGCGAGCCACCGTTCCACCGAACGTGTTCGCCAAGGATATCGACGGACCTTCGATTGCCGTTGCCACCTCGGCCTGAGCCCCGACGACACCCAACGCTCGAGCGGCCGCCCTCGACCCCACGAGCGCGGAGCTCTTGGCGGATGAGGACGAGCCCATGGGGTACGAGGCTTGCTCGGGAGAAGAGGACGAGGCAGAGGCGATGGAAATCGACGAAACCCCGACGCCTCGAGACTGGCGGAGCCCGTACCTCGACTGGCTCGATCGAGGCGTTTTGCCTAGCGATCGAACGGAGGCAAGGCGCGTTGCGAGGAAAGCTAAACGGTTCCTCATCGTCGAGGGGGAACTATACCGACGGGGAACCTCGGGGGTCTTGCAACGCTGCATCCCAATACCCGAGGGAAGAGAGCTTATCCTCGACATTCACGCGGGCGTGTGCGGACATCACGCAGCCCCACGCACGCTCGTGGGCAACGCCTTTCGACAAGGCTTCTACTGGCCCACCGCCGTGGCGGACGCCACAGAAGTGGTACGAACCTGCGAAGGGTGCCAGTTCTACGCACGCAAGACGCATCTACCCGCTCAAGCGCTGCAAACAATCCCCATCACGTGGCCTTTTGCCGTATGGGGCCTCGACCTCGTCGGGCCAATGGCAAAAGCGCCCGGGGGCTTCACGCACCTACTGGTGGCGGTCGACAAATTCTCCAAATGGATCGAAGCTCGACCCATCAGTAGAATCAAGTCTGAGCAGGCGGTGCTCTTCTTCACCGACATAATCCATCGCTTTGGGTGCTCTTGTTCCCAACTCCATCATCACCGACAACGGCACCCAATTCACGGGAAAGAAGTTCTTAAAATTCTGCGACAATTTCCACATCCGGGTGGATTGGTCGGCGCTGGCCCACCCACAAACGAACGGCCAAGTAGAACGTGCCAATGGCATGATTCTACAAGGCCTAAAGCCTAGAATTCACAACAAGCTGAAGAAGTTTGGGCACAAGTGGGTACAAGAACTACCGTTGGTGATTTGGAGTCTGAGAACGACCCCAAGCAGAGCGACAGGGTTCTCCCCGTATTTCCTCGTCTATGGGGCAGAGGCCATCCTCCCCACGGATTTGGAATACGGGTCCCCTAGGCTCCGAGCGTACCAAGAGCAGCGAAACTGCCAGGCTCGAGAGGACTCGCTCGCCCAAGTCGACGAAGCTCGAGACGTGGCTCTACTCCACTCGGCGAGGTACCAGCAAAGTCTGCGGCGACAACAGGCTCGAAGGGTCCGGCATCGAGACCTCTGCAAAGGAGATCTCGTGCTTAGGCTTCGACAGGACAACCGAGGACGGCACAAGCTCTCACCCCCATGGGAGGGACCATACATCGTCGCCGAAGTCCTCAAGCCCGGGACATACAAGCTAGCTGACGAGGATGGGCAGATCCTCACGAACGCCTGGAACATCCAACAGCTACGTCGTTTCTATCCCTAGAGTGGCCCCGTGGCCCTCGAAACCTTTGTACATACTCTAGCTCTAGATTTGTACAAGTCTTTTGAATCAAGTGTCGATGTTCTTCCGCCACAGTTTGGAAATAAACAAAACGAACTTTTATTCCTTTCGCGCTTCAAGGAAGGTTTGACTCTACCCTCGGTAGAGCCATCCCTCCCTCGGGGGCTAAATGGGGAGTAACCCCCGAAAAAATCGTCACTTTTTTCAAAAAACCTTTGCGAAACCTCGAAGAAACACATTAGGCGTGAAACGGACAAGGGCAGGGTCGCCTGAGCCGAGTGTTCGCTTACGCCTCGAGGCTACGGCAACACCTCACTTCCCTTTGCCTAAGTCATTCACGTACGAACGATCCTAGTGACGTTTTCCTCTCAAGGCACAAGCATCGGACTCAATGCACGTCGTAAAGACATCGCATAAAAATAGCATCGTGTTCCAAGCAAAATAAACGATGTTTAATGAGCAATTTAGTCTTACATAAAAAAAATCTAAAACTCTAATTTACTTTTTACATTCGGGCTCGATGGCCCGAGACTTTCAGGGATCGCCCCCGCCGCCAAGGTCGTCCCAGCCGCCGCCATCCTCGCCAGGAAAGAGGACGCCCTCGAAGTGGCCAGCGAGCACTCGCGCCGTTCCATCGGCAGCAGCATCGGCTTCCTCCATCGCCGCCACCGCCTCCTCATCGTTGAGGTCGTCGGCAACGACGTACCCGGCGGCGAGCTTCGAGAGGTCCGCTTGGTAGTGGGTCGTAACCACTCCAAGCGCCTTCCGAACTCCAAGCAGAAGGGCCTCCTTCACGCGCGAGGGGAAGTGCCCCCCAAGCGCTCGAAGGCGACTGGCGAGGGAGCTGCCGGACTGCACATCAGCGCCAGCAATCTCGTTGTAGGCCGCCGAAGCTGCCTGCACCAGCTCATCGAGCTCACGCTGGGTCGCCGAGTGCGCCACCAGCACGGCCTCCCTCGACTCCGTCTCGGCCTGAAGCGCCTGCTTCAACGCTGCACCAACAAGTCAATCAGAAACGAAAAAGCAAACAAAGCAAAAGGGTCAAGACTCGAGCAAGATCGGCTTACCCTCGACTTGACCCTGGGCAGCTTCGAGGGCCTTTTCCCCCTCTCGAGCCTGCCGCTCCGCCGTAGCCCGAGCTGTTTGCTCCAGCTCGAGCTGGTCTCGAGTCTCGACCATGAGGCGCCGCTCCTCCTCGACCGCCGTCTCCGCCGCAATGCGCGCAACCCGCTCATTATCGAGCCAAGTGCTGTTGTTCGCAAGCTGCTCGCGAAGGGCGTTGACCGAGTCATCTAGGCGAGATATGACTTTGCCCTTTTCCCGACACTCGGCGACGACCCGGTCCCGAGCGTCTCGAAGGTCGGCCAGCTGGTGGTCTCGAACCTCAAGCGCCCCCGACAAGCGGCGAAGCTCCGACAGCAGCGCCGCAATCTGGTCGTTCTTCGCGAACGCCTGACGGCGGAGTTCCTGCGAAAAACGAACTAAGTCCCTGATTGAAAAAGAGTTACGACAAAAACACTGGGTGCACCGGAACGCACCTGGTGGATCTTGCCGGCTTCATCGTGAAGGCGGAGGACGTCTCGGAGCACCCTGCGAACGTCCTGACCGTGCGACGATTGAACCTCCCACAGACGCTCCTCCGCCACGGCGTCAATGACGAACTGCTGAGGAAGCTCGCGGCGGGATTGCCACATCTCAGCGGATCCCCGGGCGTACGCCCCGCTGGGCCCGGCAAACGCTGGCCCCGACGGAGCCACGATGAGAGTCGACGGCGCGGCCCCGCCGCTCTCGCGCCCCTGCGTCACGGGGGCTCCCACCCCCAGAGCCTCTGCCAGCTCCTTCAGATGGGGAAACCCACCGCCAGGGTTTCGTCCCTCTCCCCCCTCGTGTGGGGGGACCACCGCGGCGTCCGCCTCCACGGGCGCCGCAGGCGTTTCCTCGACAGGCGCGGGGGTGGCATCCTCGGACCGGGCAACCTCGGCCCGGGGCTCGACAGCGCCCTCGAGGAGTTGAGGCGGCCTTGGCTCCTCGAGGACCCGGGGCTCGACCTGCAGCTCCGCCTGAGTGTCGAAGAAGGTGACGAAGTCCTGCACCATCTCGTTCGTCGGGCCCAGGAGCTGCGAGGACGGGTGAGGCGATGAGCTTGGCCCAATCTTGAGGGCCTTGGTCGGCGCGAGGGATGGCACGCTCCGCCCCCCAGATCGACTGTGACACGAAAGAAGCTCGGTCAGAGACAAAAGCGAAGTATCAACGACAAGCGAGCAACGAACGAAACTTACCGCACGATGGGGAGCTTCCGTTTCGGCCTCGAGGTTGGAACGAGAGCCACCCCCGGAACTTCGCCCCCCATGGAGGCGTCGACCTCCCCTTGGGGAGCCACCCTCGAGGCCTCGCCTTCCGTGGAGGCGTCGGCCACCCCCTAAGGGGTCACCCTCGAGGCCTCCTCGCCCCCCGTAGAGACGACAGACTCTACTTGGGGGACCTCCACTTCCGCCCCACGGGCTGAGGCCTCCTCGACAGCGCTCGGCCGCTCCGGTGCCTCGCCTCGACCCTGGGTTTCCTCGAGGGCAGCCGCCGCTGCCCCCGACGGGCCCCCAGAGGCAGGCGCCATGGTCGACGGGGGAGCCTCGCCTCGCCCCTGGGGCTCCTCGAGAACAACCGTCGCTGCCACCGACGGACTCCCAACAGTGGGCACCGCGGTCGACGGCGGAGTCCCGAGGTCGATGATCTCTCCGCCGCCGCCCCCAGATGCTACGGACTGGGCGGCCCTACCGGGGGAAGCCCGCGAAGAGACGGGAAGCTCGAAAGGAGATGGACTCCTCACCCTGCCGTCTTCCTCAGACGCATTGGGATCAGGGGAAGACTCCGGCGTCGGGAGCGGCGGTAGCCCCTGCGCCTCCCGCTCGCGGTTCTCCGCCAAGTGCTTTTTCTTCTTCCGGTCTTTCCGCCACCGCCGCGCCTCCCTCCGATCCTTGTCCTCTTTCGCCTTCTCAGCGAGGGCGCGGTTAACGGCCTTGTCCTCGGGGACGGGGGGCTTGGAGTACTTGCTGCGGGACACGCCCTGTGAAACACCATTCGCAAGGTCAAAAACACGAAAACAAAACCAAAAGTAAAAAACAAGGGACGAAAGTTACTTACGAAGCTCAGGTGGCCATCCTCGGGCCGCATTGGCACCGCCCACGGGTCGTCCGGCAGCTTGTCAACGGCGCGCCGCGCCCATTGAACGGCGGTGGCGACAGGCAATGGCTCCGCCGCCATCGCCGTGCCGGTGACATCGGCGCCAGGGGTCATCTTGAACAGCGGGAGCCTCCTCTGCATGAGGGGAAGCACCCGCCGCCGGTGGAAGTTGGCAATAACCCCACCGGCGGTGAGGCCGTGCCTCGCGAGACGCTGAAGCGCCTCGACCAACGGAGCAAGCTTGTCCTTCTGCTCTGGCGGAGACACCCCGAAGGACCAGTAGTCATGCTTCTTCGTCAGCAGCTTGCCGGTGTAGGGCGGCAGACGTCCTCCGTCGTTGCGGAGATAAAACCACCCCTTGTCCCAATCTTGGTTGTTGGAAACCATGGAACAAGGGATGTAGAGATCCTTGCGGCTCCTCCGGACTTGGAGCACAAGGCCACCAGCGCGAGCGGGGCGACGGACCCCCTTGGAGACGCCCTCCGTGAAGAGCTCGCCGAAGAAGAGATGGCGCCAAAGGTCCCAGTGGGCCTCGATGCCCAGGTAACCCTCGCAGACGGCGACGAACACCGCCGCCTGCGAGATCGCATTGGGCGAGAAGTTGTGCAGCTCCACCTTGTAGTGGAAGCACAACGCTCGCATGAATCTTCCCACCGGGACGCCGAAGCCCCGCTCGTGGAAACGAACGAGACTGACGACGTAGCCCGCCGGCGGATCGGGCTCCGTAGCGGCCCCCGGCGAGATCCAAATAGGCGGTTCGCCGTCGACGTTGGGCGGCAGCACTCCAACCTTTACGAGACTCTCTAGGCAAGTCTTGGTGGCATTGGACGGCTTCCATGGCGCGGGGTCGACGAACTGGGCCATAGCGGCAAGGAGGAGTTTTGGGCGAAGGAAGAAGATGAAGGCAAAGGTCTGAAGGCAAAAGCTAAGGGAAGCGTACCCTTGGCATGGGCGCTGCCATGCTATTTATACTCCCCCCATGGAGCAAGGCACGGCAGAACTCCAGCCTTGACGCGACAGCCCCCTAGGCTGACAGCCGGGCCCGCCCCGGGAGACGTAACGGCGCGGGCCGCGTCAACCGCACAATCGATTAACTGCGCCGTAATTTTCGAGGAGTCTGGCGTGGCGGACGTGCGGTCGTGTCGAACTGCTCCCGCACGCCTCGCCTGAAAAAGCGCACCCACTCCTCCCACGAAACCACGAAGTTTTCGTCGCTGGTCATCATGACCCGCGCAGAACAAGGACGGGCGCATTCAAGGCGCCCACCCTCGAAGGCAGGGCCTCGAAGCTCGAAGGCTCGAGGAAGCCCCTTCGAGGGACAGAGGTCTCGAAAGCCTCGTTACCCCGCGTAGAGCGGAACCAAAGCACGATGGCTTCTTCACTTCGAAGTGAAGAAGCCATCGTGCTACTGATCAGGGGTTCGAACCTTGGGCCTACGAAGGGTTTCGACAAGGGCCTCAGATCAACCGAGTCAGGGATAATCGACGGTACCCTCGAAGCTCGAACGCACGAGGAAACCAACCGATTATGTTCGAGGCCAAGCAAGGTGCCTAGATCGAGGGACCCCTCGAGGGGGAGCATCGAGCCCTCGACCTCTATCGAATGAAGTCGAGTCCCGTCTAGCATACTTTTGCGAAAGGTTTTCACGGGCGTGTCCTATGACCACGAGCCTACCCTTATCGAACGGGGCATGGACGTCCGCTCGAACCACCCGTTACCGGCTCAACCAGGCATCCGTGGCTCGATCACATCGAGGGAAGCACGGGTCGCCTCCTCCTCAGCCCCCTCGAACAGGGAGCACGAGGCACGAAGAAAAGCTCGAAATCTCCCCACCTCAAGCGTAGTGGACGAATCCACACATGGGGAAGTAGCGAGTGCTCTTCACATCAAGTTGAGACCTTGCGAGAGTGTCAACCACTCTCCCAAGGCCTCGGGGGCTACACCCGCGGGTGCGCTAGCGCGCCCCCATGGATTCCCAGAACTCGCGAAGAGACAAAGGCCTCGAAAGCCTCGACTAGCACCAACCTCCGCAGAATTGAATCTCATTCCTGCGGAGGCTCGGGGGCTACTGTCGGGTACCTCCAAATGGGGTACCCCAACTTGGGCCTAAAGCAACTCGGCGAGAAGGCCCACAACGACATTGGCCTGGCACCACGGCCCAGCAAGGCCCACCATTGCGACAACTCTCCCAGCTCGAGGTGGGCGACCACCCTCGAGCGAGGATTTCCGTCTCGTTCGAGGCTCAGCGGCCTCGAGGTAGACTTCCACCCTTGAGCGGATGATCTCCGTCTCGTTCGAGGCTCGGCAGGCTCGAGCCTATAGACCGAGCTCGAGTCAGCCACACCGGGAACAACGCCCGAGACTCTGCGACCCGTCAATCCAAGCCACGATGACGCTCCTCTGCAGTCAAAAAGTAGGAGATCACGGCGCCACGCCACCACCTACGCCTCGGAGAAGACCCCGATCAAATCCATTCGCAACAGTGGACTTCTGAGCGCCACGCTGCACGGCCAGACCAAACCCTGCCAGCAGCACTGTGCCAACCGCTCCTTTGACTTTGCCCACCTTGGGAGCGCTGCCACCCTCGAAGGCAACCTCGAAGGAGGCCACGGAGGCTCGATCTGGACGCCGTACGCAAGTTGCCACCCTCGACGCCGTGAACCATCACAAGAAGGAAGGACATTACGTCAGCCACTGCCATGTCGTCAGCAGGAGTTGGAAGGCGCGATTCCCGCTCGCACAGTGCGCGGCATGGACGAACGGTGCACCTAGCAACGAACACCACGAACACATGTACTCGCACCCCGCCCTCTTGGTTTATAAAAGGGGAAGGGAAGCCCATGCAAAGGGCAATCGGACACAGGCAACGAGCAGCACACACGTTCAAACACACCACACACCTAGGGATTTAGGAGCCCATCTCCTTCTCCCACCTTGCTTGTAAACCCCTACTACGAGCAACACGAAACCGGTGTGTCGCACCACTGCTGGACGTACGGCCTCGTGGCCGGAACCAGGATAAAACCCCGTCTCTCACTCTCGCCATCAGGGAAATGAGTAGTCTAGCACCGCAATCACTTGTTGGTGCCGGTGCGACCAAATCAGGCACCGACAAATGGCAGAGTTAAATAGTATCTATGTGTCGGTTATGTTTATGTTTGAAACATTAGTCTATAAGGTTGGGTCGACCCATGATACCCATTGAGCCATCAAGGCCATGTAAATTCTGATTTGGGTCGACCCGTGGCCCAAAAATTGGCCTTGAGGCCATAAGGGCCAGGTCCAGACCGGCCCATTCCCATCCCTATGTCCGCCGCCCAGCACCTGCTGAGATCCCCACGCCGCACACGGAGCGGACGGGACTAAAAGCATCCCTCCCGTTCTCACGTCCACATTACTAATACTCGACTGCTACTCGTCGTACCCAATGCCAAGTCGTGCTCTCTCTTCGTACTCCACGCCCCCCTTGCGTGATCGGACCACTGGGCAGCCGGAGCCCCACCCCCACCCACCGTCGATCGACCCCGACAAGCTCACGGCCGGCGTCACGGGGCACCGTCGTC
The DNA here is from genome assembly GCA_015342445.1 of Digitaria exilis. Lineage (NCBI taxonomy): Eukaryota > Viridiplantae > Streptophyta > Magnoliopsida > Poales > Poaceae > Digitaria > Digitaria exilis. Next base: position 590,372 of record JACEFO010001754.1, on the reverse strand, counting down.
CCGTGTCGCGTCAGCTTTGACGTTCCTCTCAGGCTTCGCTTTCTAGAAGCAACGGCCATGGCCGCGGGCGCGACACCTGTCTCCTCGGCCAACAAACCCTCCTGGTCCTGTAGACCTGGACACAGTATCTGCCGGCAGGCCCCACGGCCTATCAGGAAGTCCGCTTATCATCACAGCTGTGAGCTGCTCCGGGATCGCCGGTTTTTTTCTGCCGACTACTAGGTTTTCTTTATGGACTGCGGTAGTGCCAGATGCCCCGATTAGCAGGCTGATACGTTTTAGATTTCCCATCCGTGCTAATTTTTTTTTCTTCCCCTAGAGATCTCCTCTGCGTAGTCTACCGAACTTGTGGATCATTTTTCTCCTACGCCTCCTGTAGAGGCCTATGTGTCCACCGTGATCGCCATACCTTGCACCGCCGTCCACGTACTCGTACCGGTGTCCAAGAATAGGCTGTGTGTCGTCTTTTCGTTGCACACGGACATACGGCACTTGTAGTTGCTGTCACGTTGCCATCCCACCAAGACGCGACGCAAGAGTATATTTCAAACTCGTACCAACGGAATTGCAAGGCTCATTTTTTCTAGTACAACCATTGAACAGTTACACTTTTTACGCAAAGCCATGGCATCAAGTCTGTATGAAAATTCACAAGTACTGGGTGTTGTCTATTTTAGGGGTTTTTCCCTTTTTAGTAAATGGATAAAAAAAAGGGGGGGAGATGGTTGCTGGGCCGCTACAAGGCCCAACTGGACCGAGCAGCCCAGCAACCATCGGTGCTGGCTGCCACCGAACGATCCAGAAGCGATCGAACAGAGGGGCAGGGGATAAGCCTTATCCCGTTCCCCTGTTCCTCGTCAACGCGCGAGCATTCCGCTCGCCCGCTCGCGAGCGCGATGCGCGGTGGTGGCGCTGGCGGCGCAACGGCCTCCGAGCCTCCTGGGCGCGACGTGCGGATGTGCTCTGACTCAAGTGGCTGCTGCTCCTCTCCTCGCCTATTTTATCTGGGGAAGTTCTCTTTTCTCGATACACTTGAGTTTTCTCCTCTCCACTCTCTGTTGGCTGCTCCTTTGATCTCCTCTCTGGTGGTCGCCTGAGCTGCGTTGGTGAGTTCTCTGGTGAGGGAATTTTGTACTGCTGCAGTGCCGCGCCTGTGTGGTGCCGCGCTGCTGCCCGTATCCCTGTTCGCCGTCCTCCTTGGCCAGGTGCTGTGTCCTCTGTTGTGCGGCATTCGTCTTCTTCTCGGGTCGTTGCCGTCGACGTTCCCGTCTGCATCGACAGTGGTTCAGTATCTCCGTCAACCTCCCGCTTCGACGACTCGGACGTGAGCGGCGGAATTGGTTTTCTGGGACAGAACAATTGTTCGCTGAGCTTTGTCTTCCCACGTAGACTTTCTACGTGCAGTGAGTCTTCGTTGCCTCTCTCTGTTAGTTTGATTTTGATATCGTGCAATCTGCTAGTTCAATCTTGGGTGTGATTGCATGGTTAGACGGATTAAGATATACTCTATGATGATGAGTGGTGAATTGTGAGACTAGTGTGGCTCATCCTTTGAATTCTATACTTGATTAGTCTCTCTGAGTCACTTCTGTTATATTCTGTAATTGGGAACTCTTGAGCAGTAAGTGTCGTTGGATGACTGATTTTGAGTCATATTCCTGTGGGTTCATTGCTGCTTAGTTTTGGTCGTGTCATCGTACACGTGCATGAATTTCGGTTCCCTGCATTAAACTTGTCTATATCTGTGACTCTGATTTGGCACTATAACTTGTTTCTGAATCCTGTTTTGAGTTGAATCGAAGTATAGAATTAAGTTCAATTTGAATAGGAGTGCCACACTAGTCGAGGATTTGACAACACCTAGTGTTGGAAGGCTTGTAAAAGCAACCCACTATCTGAGAGTAATTTATGAACATTATTCTTATGTTTTGGTCTTTGATCTGTTTTCTTCATCTTCTTGACATGTTTATGGATTCGAAAACAATCATGGATAAAGTAGGCTCATGTTTCTATTATTTTGAGATGTACTTATTCATGTATGTAATCTATAAACATATGTATCATCTGGGAAATGTGATTGTTATTCAAGGGATTGTAAATGTTATTGTTATATGCAATTTATTTATTATTGAAAGCATGTCTCTTATTCTTGAAATACTACAACAATCCAGAAAACCAATTTGTGCAATGGCTTCCAGTTCTGATGTCATTAAGCCTGAAGTGTTCGATGGCGCATGCTTTAAGCGCTGGCAGATCAAAACTCGCATGTGGCTCACTGATCTCAAGCTGTTCTGGGTAGTGGCAGGGGTTGTTCCCGAGGCTGCAGCACCAGATGCTGATGATGCAGCCAAGGCCACTGCCAAAGAGGCTAAAGAGAAGTGGGATGAGGCCAATCAGGCTTGCTTGTCCAGACTGCTGAACGTCATCTCGAACCGCTTGTTTGACCTGTACTCCAAGTTTGAATCTGCTAAAGCCCTCTGGACTGAGCTAGAGTCCGAATTCTCTGAGGTGGACAAGGGCAATGAGTCGTTTGCCACTGAGAGCTACCTCAACTACAAGATGGTTGAGGGGAGATCTGTCATGGAGCAGTTGCAGGAGTTACAGCTCCTTGTGCGGGATTTAGTCCAATATAACTGCCTCCTGCCAGACAGCTTTCAGATGAACGCGATACTGGCCAAGGTTCCCCCTTCATGGCGGGACTTTGTGACCGCGCGTCGCCACATGAAGACGCAGCTGACTCTCCCTGAGTTGACTGCGGCTATCAATGTGGAGGAGCGCGCAAGGGCCAGTAACAAGCCAGTCCAGCAGGTTCAGGCTCACATGGTGGAGAGGGGTGCAGGAGGGAAAAGCCAGAAGAAGAAGAAGGGCAACTTCTCAGCACAGAATCAAAGCAAGATGCAGCCCAAGAAAATGAAGAAGAAAGCAGAGGACTTCATTTGCTATGTGTGTGGCCAATCTGGACACATTGCACGGCGCTGCCGTGACAGAAAGGGCAAAGGTCCTCATCCTCAGCGCAAAGAAGGAAATGTGGTGGTTAATCCCACCCCTATAGGGTATGTACCTCAGGCCTTTATGGCAAGTTCATCAGATGACTGGTGGATTGATTCAGGTGCTACTGTCCATATTTGTGCTGATCGGTCTATGTTTTCTTCTATACAGGGATGCACCAGCGGGCCAGTCTTGATGGGGAATGGTGTTCCGGCTGCTGTTCGAGGCATAGGACAGGTGTGTCTGAAGATGACTTCAGGCAAGACACTTGTCATGAAGGATGTGCTTTATGTGCCCTCGATGAACCGGAATCTCATTTCAGTGTCGCTGCTACTACAACAGGGTCTTAAATTAGTGTTTGAGTCTAATAAAGTGATCCTGTCTAAATTTGGTGTCTTTGTTGGGAAGTCATATGAGTCAGGCGGTTTGTTCCGTCTTTCAGTCTTGAACAATCATTCTTCGTTTGGATTAAATGTGATGTGTAATAATTACAGTTACATTCATGATGTTTGGCATTCCCGTTTATGTCATGTTAACTTTGATGCCATTAAAAGATTAAGTGACATGCTTTTAATTCCTGATACAAGCACGTGAAAGGTTCAAAGTGTGGTATTTGTGTGCAAGCAAAGCAGCCCAGAAAGCCGTTCCATACGGTTGAGGGTAGAAATACTACTACTTTAGAACTAATACACTCAGATGTATGTGAGATGAATGGTATAATCACTAAAGGTGGTAAACGCTACTTTCTTACTTTGATTGATGATGCATCTAGATATTGCTATATTTATTTGCTTAAAACCAAAGATGAAGCACTAGATTACTTTAAGATTTTTAAAGCTGAAGTTGAAAACCAGTTAGATAAGAAAATTAAAAGGTTGCGGTCTGATAGGGGTGGAGAATATCTTTCCAAGATATTTGATGAGTATTGTGAAGAGTGTGGGATCATTCATGAAACCACATCCCCGTATGCACCTCAGTCTAATGGGGTTGCTGAAAGGAAGAACCGAACGGTGTGTGACTTAGCTAACGCCTTGTTGCAAAGTTCGGGAATGCCTGATGTCTGGTGGGGCGAGGCAGTACTCACTGTGTGCTATGTCTTGAATAGGGTGGTGCCACGCAATCGCGAGGTGACTCCCTATGAAGGATTTAAGGGAAGGAGACCTGATTTATCTCATCTTCGGACTTGGGGCTGCCTTGCAAAGGTAAATGTGCCGTTGCCGAAGAAAAGAAAATTAGGACCAAAGACCGTCGACTGTGTCTTTCTGGGTTATGCACATAACAGCGCAGCTTACAGATTTCTAGTGGTCCATTCCGAGACGAGCGAAGTCGCTGTAAATGTCATTATGGAGTCTCGGGATGCGACATTCTTTGAGAACATTTATCCTTTGAAAGATAAGGAAGTAGTGGCCCCAGATGGTCCAAAGAGGACATATTCTCTACCCTCGTCGGTCTATGACCCAACTCCTGATATAGAGTTAAGGAGGAGTAAGAGACAAAGGACTGAAAAGTCTCTGGGAAATGATTATATCACTTATCTAGTGGATGAAGAACCACGCACCATCGCAGAAGCCTATGCATCACTCGATGCAGACTACTGGCGAGAGGCTGTCCGTAGCGAGATGGATTCCATCACTGCTAACGGAACATGGGAGCTGTCTGAACTCCCAGCTGGTTGCAAGCCCGTGGGCTGCAAATGGATCTTTAAGAGGAAGAGAAGACCTGATGGTACTATAGAAAAGTACAAGGCCCGTCTAGTGGCTAAGGGGTTTTCTCAGAAAAAGGATGAGGACTACTTTGACACGTATTCCCCGGTGGCTCGACTGCCCACAATTCGAGTGCTTTTGGCACTGGCTGCTGCATATAAGTTCCATGTTCATCAAATGGACGTAAAGACAGCATTCCTAAATGGAGAGCTGGAAGAGGAAATTTATATGGAGCAACCTGAGGGATTTGTGATAGACGGTCAAGAGGACAAAGTCTGTCACCTGATTAAGTCTTTATATGGTCTCAAACAGGCACCCAAACAATGGCATGAGAAGTTCGATAATACTTTGACCTCTGCCGGATTTTGTGTAAACGAAGCCGACAAGTGTGTGTATTATCGATATGTTGGGGGCAAAGGTGTCATTCTCTGTTTATACGTGGATGACATATTGATATTTGGGACTGATCTAGACATGATCATGGAGACAAAGGCATTCCTTTCTAAGAACTTCGATATGAAGGACTTAGGTGAAGCTGATGTAATTTTAAACATCAAGCTATTAAAAGGTGAAGATGGGATTACACTGACGCAATCTCATTATGTGGAAAAGCTCTTAACTCGTTTTGAGCATATGGCGGAATTGGTTTTCTGGGACAGAACAATTGTTCGCTGAGCTTTGTCTTCCCACGTAGACTTTCTACGTGCAGTGAGTCTTCGTTGCCTCTCTCTGTTAGTTTGATTTTGATATCGTGCAATCTGCTAGTTCAATCTTGGGTGCGATTGTATGGTTAGACGGATTAAGATATACTCTATGATGATGAGTGGTGAATTGTGAGACTAGTGTGGCTCATCCTTTGAATTCTATACTTGATTAGTCTCTCTGAGTCACTTCTGTTATATTCTGTAATTGGGAACTCTTGAGCAGTAAGTGTCGTTGGATGACTGATTTTGAGTCATATTCCTGTGGGTTCATTGCTGCTTAGTTTTGGTCGTGTCATCGTACACGTGCATGAATTTCGGTTCCCTGCATTAAACTTGTCTATATCTGTGACTCTGATTTGGCACTATAACTTGTTTCTGAATCCTGTTTTGAGTTGAATCGAAGTATAGAATTAAGTTCAATTTAAATAGGAGTGCCACACTAGTCGAGGATTTAACAACACCTAGTGTTGGAAGGCTTGTAAAAGCAACCCACTATCTGAGAGTAATTTATGAACATTATTCTTATGTTTTGGTCTTTGATCTGTTTTCTTCATCTTCTTGACATGTTTATGGATTCGAAAATAATCATGGATAAAGTAGGCTCATGTTTCTATTATTTTGAGATGTACTTATTCATGTATGTAATCTATAAACATATGTATCATCTGGGAAATGTGATTGTTATTCAAGGGATTGTAAATGTTATTGTTATATGCAATTTATTTATTATTGAAAGCATGTCTCTTATTCTTGAAATACTACAACACTGTGGTCCTTAAGCTTGTCTTTGTGCCACACAAACAAAGTATACAATATGTCGCATTCGCACATACATGATGTCGATTATAACCAACCTGGAAACCTAGTTGATCATGGCGGGCGTATCTAAAGGTACACGCTAGAGTGCCACATATGTAATCGCTTGCTAATTGGGATGGGTTTGACCTTAAAATGACACAATCTATCAAGTTCGTCGACTTATATTTGCATTTTAGGAATTTCGTGGGACAGCTAAGTACTCGTAGTGTATTTTACTCACTAATGGTGAAATATTGCTAGAAAATTACTCAACTCGTTTTAAAAAAGAATGCAATTATGTGTTTATATGAAGTCAATAGACCTCAGATTTTAACAAGGATATATACAAAATTAGAGGATTTTACAATACCTAGTAATTATAATTAGATTTACCCTTAACTCAATCTTCATAGTAATTATATAGAGTTTTAAATAATAATAATATTTTCTATAATCAAACTTAAGAAAGCTAAACTCAATCCAAATCTGTCGTTGTATTTTTTGGCCTTTGGGTGGGCGGAGGCAGACAAAGGGTGGGGATTAGGTGATGCACTACAAAAGTCAAGGAAGAAGTCATTTGCAATCCAGGCTGCAGAGGATTAACCAAGGTGCACATCTCTTTTCGAGGGTGGTTTCTTTTTCCCAGTCTTCTTTCTGTTGAGCGCACTGTCGCTGTTGCTATAACCTTTTTTATGCGCTGCAAACTAAACTTATGAAGCCATAGTAGTATCTACGCGTGTTGATTTGCCGAATTTTGCAACGCGTTGTTGCTTGTATTGTGTATATGTGCCAATCCCATCTCCTAAAATCCTGTGCACGCCAGCGGCTCCTTTCACACTAGTTGTGCTTGATGATGAATTTTTGACCGAGAACTCTACATATGGTCATATGGAATCTTGTTTGAATCGGAAAATTTGGTTGAGCCTTAATGACTAAGAGTGCTTGCCTTGGTCTAATTAAGCCGGAAGATTCGGTCCCAAGGCCTGCGGCTGACCGGTGATGATGTCCACGTCAAGTATAGCCACCATCACTTGCCGGAATCATTCGTCCACGGTGGACGGATAACTGGATAAGTAGAGTGGACCGACGATCAGTAGGGAACCTTTTTTTTCCCCAAGATGGAATAGTCGCGAGCGCACGGCACATAGCGCTGCGTCACGGTGCCGGTCTCGTTCAAGACGTGCCGCGCGCGTCGGCCACCGTTCTCTGTTCTTCTGCTGCGACTGGGATCAAGTGGCTTTCCGTTGCCCGGAGACGTGCCGGTTCTCCTGCAACGACACGCTTGCCTAGTTGCCCCGGCGAACTGTCCAAACGAGCGCACGTTTGGATCGAGACCAGACAGTCCGTTTCCCCTCCTTTGCTTTATTTTTTTGCAGCAGGCCCCCGTGGCAGGCCGATCGGGTGCGACGCGTAAAACGCGCCCGCTCGGCCACGCCACGGCTGGCACAGTGGCACAAGTGGCAGACATGGTAGCACCTCCCCGTGATTACACTAGCATTGCAATCAAGTTCTACTAGCACTTTCTGGGTCGGAACGGTCGCTCTCTGTTCCCAGCCGAAAAACCGTGTAGTGTACTATCTGAGAGAGTCCGGGTTCACCGAACTCGGCAGGCCTCGCTCGTTGTCACACGGAGCGCGCGCCGGACGGCAAGTCCGCAAGTCCCAGCCGTCACGTGATGTCCGGCTAACACGTAAAAACTGCCAGAGCTCGTACAGTGGTACCAGTAGCGAAGAGAGACCGACGACGTCGAGGCCAACTGGCCAAGTGGTGCAACGGAGAACCGGCTCCCGGAGTGCGAAACCAGCAGCGGATTCGCGGCCGCCGGCGAGGTGCGATGTGCCTTCACGGCCGTCGTCACGGGGCAGCGCGTCGGCGTCAGCTTTGACGTTGCCGTCGCGGTGATCTTTTTTGCTAGGCGGCTTTGGGCCTGTTTAGTTGATGGGAGAAAAGGTATCTTTTTTTCTGAAATGCTTGTTCTGGGAGGGAGATAAATAGTAAATATGAAAAAAGAATTTTTGGGGATGCGTGTTCTGTGAGGGGGTGAGTAGGAAGAGAAAAATAATTTTGGCGACCAAACACGGTTCTCTAGAAGCACCGACGTGCGACAGCTGTCTCCGCCGCGCCCGACTTATCTCTGCCGATAGCCCACTGGCCGGCCTGCCGGCCTATCATCTTTTGGCGAGGAAAAAAAAGTCCACTTATCATCGACAGTCGGACAGCTGTTTCCGGAATCACGGGGTTCTGGAGGACTAATCGTGGTTTGTTTATTGAAAAGTACACCAGTAGTCGTGACAGACTGACAGATGATTGCGTTTCCGTTGATTCTAGTTCCTCCCGTTTCACTGCGTGTTTTTGTTAAAAAAACATATATTCCCTGATGAGTGTTTTAATCTTCAGAAACTCTAGTAGTAACAGCAGTTGGGCAACGTCGCTGTCGATGTGAATCACGCCCCGGGAATTTACCCCCAGGTCTCCCAATTTTCTACGCACGCCACGCCAGGCCACGCGCGCACTGATGCTTTCACCGTTGCCTCTCCTCCTGAGTCGTGACCGGACGTCGTTGTCGTTTGAGTTCGGTTGAACCACAAATTTTGTTCCAGCATATCCGCTTAACATTAATGGCAAACGTGGTGAGTCAGTGCTGCGTCGGCGAGGGCAGAGCCCGGCGGCCGGCGGTCAGAGAATCTGAATCTCCAGACCGAAAAAAAAATCGCGAGGGGACGGCGTCGTCGCGTGGCTCGGTCGCGTTCGAGGCACTCGTGATAACCATGTCACTGTTGTTTACGGATCCGCTGGCCACGGCCTTATTGTGATAACCATGCATGTGTTTCGACGGATGCGCTTTGGGTTTTCCTCCCCGAATCCGGCGACGATCTGCCCGGCGGCGGCGACGAGTCTCCGGTGGGTGCAGTCGTGGAGACTGTTCCGTCCCTCCCTTAAACTCGTGAGTTTTGGCTGCTGGCTGACGACCGAAATGCCTGCAAGTGTGCTCCACGATAAGAGGCGCCATGTCATAGCCCCGTGACAGTATCATGGTCAACTTCGTTCTAGAGTAGGATTCTCTGGACCTGAACCGCCGTTGCTGTCCGTGTGATCGATCGCTCGATCTTTCCCATATCTGCTGGCATCCAGGCACAACGCGGTGTAGGGCGCGGCCGAGGCACGAGCATTTGGCCTGCGGTGTGCTGTCACGTGTTCGGCAAAGATACGTCGTCGCGTCCGAGGCCGCCCCAGTTGGGTGCACTGGCCTCGCCCTCGCGCCAGCTCCCAGCGTGTGAAACTGGTGAGTCGCCCAGGACGCGGCCCGACGGCTGGCTTCACGCCCTCGCCACCGACCGGCGTCACGGGATTGGCTCTGGGGGGTGTTTAGTTGAGGGGTGGAAAAGGTATTTTTTTTTTCTGGGATACGTGTTATGTGAGAGGGATGAATAGTAAAGGTAAAAAAGGATTTTTTGGGATGCGTGTTCTGTGAGAAGAATAAATAGGAAGTAAAAGTACTTTTGGGAACTTAAACACGGCCCTAATCTCTTTGCTCGCGCTTTGCCATTTCTGGAAGCATCACCGCGCGGCAGGCTCCTCGGCATCCACACTCTCCCCGAATATCTGCAGCGCCGCAGGGCCGGCCGCCTATCAGCCGGCGGCGCAAGAAAGTCCGCTTATCGCCTCGCCAAAGCTGACTGTCCCGGGATCACTGGCCGGTTTTCTGGATGTCTATTCGCGGGTTTTTATTGAAAAATAGCTGTATTTGCAGCCGTGCCAGGTCAGCCGTTATAGCAGTGTGTGTCTCGTGTGAATGGGCGTACAGTTTCTTTCTCCTCGGATGCCTGTGTGCGTTAACTACGCCTCGCTTGTGGTTGTGGCCGTGATCGTACTCGTGCGTACAGCTGCCATCACAAGTCTGCTATGCCTCCCGCGGTATGTGTTCACCGTTGGCACCACAGGTTTACTACACACGAACAAACTGCTTGTACTGGTAGCCGTGCAACGTCTTCTGCGTTCATTTCAACCACATGGTAGTGCGCACGCTACTTTGTTTTCTCCAATTTCAAACTTAGCACACATCAGTGTAGGTTTAGAACGTCACCGCACGTAGAAAAACTGCACAATGAACAATTGAAGAGACAAGCGGGAAATGTTCTTGTGCTCCACATGCTGTATACAATTGAAGAGACAATTAGTTACGAAGTAGGAGTACCTATGTAGTATTGATGTATAGCCTTAATTAGAAAGGGATATTATATATATCTTTGTAAATGTGTAGGTCCATTTTTTAAAACATAATACTTGCAATCAAAGATGCTCAACTACACACATGACCACTCATTCGACTTTTGAACGTATGAAACCAGAAACATATATAAAAAGTATAAAGAACATTATGTTTTAAAGATTCACTCCTTGTTCCCTAGTAGATATAAACGTATTTTGTGAGGCAGAGGTATCTACAGGTTTCTTCTGTGCTCAAAGAGTATCTGTAGGCCCCAAAGGCTCTAGTACTGCACACATGGCACGTGATGTGCTAAACATATGGTAGTGCTGTACAACTGGAGTATTTGCAAACGGGCATGTACATTCTACATACGCCACGCCGTATGGAACTACCGTGTTCTTGGATCGCGATACCTTCACCTTGTCAGCACACGGCAGTATGTACGTATGCCAGATAAGAAAAAGGGATGAAATTTACAGCGATAGATGCAACTAGCTATCGCCAAAACCCGGTCCACGCACATCTGTCTGGAACAGACAATTTATTGTGAATAAACCGCACACCACTTGCTAAAAAACCCAGGAAGGGCAAGTCAAATCACCCAATCCTATAAAGCGACACCTCACAGGATAACCACCGTAGACTCCGCGCCTCTCTTCCCCACCCTCACCCCAACGCGCTTTTCCCCCACCAAGGCTTCGTGTCCTGCTACTTAACCTAACACCACCACCGAACAATTCCCCATTCCTGATTCCGACCAGCTCACACGAGACGATAGTCGATAGAGAGAGCGAGAGGAGGAAGCCAAGAACAAGCCGCGGTATCCGTCTTGCGCGTGTGTGTGCGTGGTGGAGACTGGAGAGAGAGGGAAGATTGGATTTTGGTTTACGGTTGTTGAGCAGAGATGTTGAGGGCGGTGGCGAGGTGCTGCGGCCACTGGCCGCCGGGCACGGCGGCGGCGGACGGGATGCTGTGGCAGACGGAGCTGCGGCCGCACGCCGCGGGGGAGTTCTCGATGGCCGCGGCGCAGGCGAACATGGTCATGGAAGATCAGGCGCAGGTGTTGGCTTCACCGGCCGCCACGCTCGTCGGCGTCTACGACGGACACGGCGGGCCCGACGCCTCCCGTTTCCTTCGGTCCCGACTCTTCCCCCATGTTCAACGTGAGTTTGATTGCTGCTTACTGGTATCCGCCGTCTCCTTCCTTTCCTTTGATCGTGCCTGGCTGATTCTGCGATTTCTTTGTTGTAGGCTTTGCGACTGAGCAGGGAGGCATGAGCGCGGATGTGATCCGGAGGGCGTTCGGCGAGGCGGAGGAGGAGTTCCATAAGCAGGTGAGGCAGGAGTGGACGAAGCGGCCGCGGCTGGCCGCCGTGGGCTCGTGCTGCTTGCTCGGGGCCATCTCTGGGGACACGCTGTACGTGGCCAACCTCGGGGATTCACGCGCCGTGCTCGGGCGTCGAGTTGCTGGGGGTGGGCTGGCCGTCGCCGAGCGGCTGTCCAGCGAGCACAACGCTGCGTCCGAGGAGGTGCGGCGGGAGCTCGCCGCTCACAACCCCGATGACGCGCAGATCGTGGTGCACGTCAGGGGGGCGTGGAGAGTGAAGGGGATAATCCAGGTGAGAACACACAGAGTTAGCAAACTCAATTGATTGATTTGGTGTGTCTGTGGGGAAAATTTGGGGACGAAAGATTACTGCTTGCTGATTAAAAAAAAATTATACTCTGGAGTGACCATGTGATCCAGGAGGATCCGAAACTTGGAAATTAAGCTACCTTCTCCTTCCCTATATTTTTGTGGATTTTCAGTCATTCAGGAGGTCAGAGAATTTGGTAACTTTGCGTTCTTAGATTGATGTGCTGTTGATCTATACTGCAAAGGGTTAAATATATATTATTGCAGAAATAGAACTAACAAAATGGTAAAGTCTTCCGATGTGGTTTTAGAATTTAAGCTGGCTGATAACACAGAAGATTTTTCTCACCATTCTAAGAAGAACTCTGAAATTCAACCTTTTGACTTTCATATATCTTGTGATCGCTACTCTTCAAAATATCCTTTCAGACTGTAGATACTCTAGAACTTCTAGAAAAATATTTTTCAGACTTTAGTTACTGTAGAACCTAGCAACGTCTGCTCGTGAACTACCTTTTGTGTTATAAACTATAAACATATCTTGGTGTACAAAACCAATAAGCTTAGACGCATTGTTTGATCAAGTTATGCATCCTGTGTTTTTGTTGTAGTTATTCTCAAATATGGAGTATGTTTTTAGTTACAAGTTAACACAGTATCGTGGGGGTTCAACTTCTGCACATGGGCTGTATCTTTATGTTGCAAGCTGCCCTATATGTTGACAAACTAACGAACAACCTGCACAAGTGGCCAACACTAATGAATGTGAAGTTTCATATGACTAGGAAAAGTAAGTAACATAAGCTAACATGTGATTTTTGTACTTTTACTGTCAGGTGTCAAGATCCATTGGTGATTTTTATCTAAAGAAACCAGAGTACAGTTTGGACCCCTTGTTTCGGCAAGTTGGCCCCCATGTTGCATTGAAGAGGCCGGCTCTTAGTGCTGAACCATCAATTCAAGTCCATAAGCTGAAACCAAATGACCTATTTCTGATATTTGCTTCAGATGGTCTTTGGGAGCACCTCAGTGATGATGCTGCGGTGCAAATTGTATTCAAGAATCCACGAACGGTAAGTTATCACCATGGGTCATTTCATTATAAGGTTTTTCTCTACGTTCACACTGTTTGCAGTCTAACTAATGAAGGTTTCATAAATTTTTGCAGGGAATAGCCAACAGATTGGTGAAGGCTGCCTTGAAGGAAGCAACACGGAAGAGGGAGGTCAGGTACCGTGACCTAAGGACGATTGAAAGGGGAGTGAGGCGGCATTTCCACGACGACATCAGTGTTGTGGTGGTCTACCTTGACCGCCACCATGAGCGTCGCCACACCAGGGTCATCGACTCGAGCAGCAACTGTACCAGCGCGCCTGTCGACATTTACTCGTCCAACAACCATCAGTTTGCAGAACCCTTGCAAGCTTATAAGAGCTGAACTCCTCCTAATAGTGGAGTGGCCAGCTTGCAAATTAGGCTATCTCTGGCTGGGTGAACTGCAGTTGCAGCTCAGGGTGCGCGGACCGTAGTGCCATTGCCATTGGAGGAGCCAGAGATGTACATAGATAGCGTGAGTGGGTGCTGTTTTGATGCAAGCGAAGATCATTTGGTCTTGGATAATGTAGCATAATTGTTTAATTACAGAATCTGTTGTTTCCCTTTTTACTGTCTGACAAATTATTTTTAACCAGCACTAAGCCGTCCATTGGAGCGGGCTTAAATGAAATTTGTAATACTGCGGTGTCGTCGAATAGTTGATTACATACTGGAGGTTAGTGGAGACCAAAGAATATATTCTGTGCTCACAATCTAGAAATTAGGCTGAGATATGAGAATATACTCTTCTCAGCAGACGAGATGCGCTTATTTCATCTAGCATTACCTTTTGTCGGAAACTTTGCTTTCTGTAGTGACAAGGTTCTTGAAATCCTTTGTGTAGTGGAACGGATTGTTCGAATCATTCTCTGCGTAATCACGCCTCCCATTCCGAGTTGCGTCTTCGTACGTTTTGGTAGCAGCCTTTCTAATACGCTTCCCTCAGAAAACCGCCTTCCCATGAGGAAGACGGATACCTACTAGGCGTCTCTCTCTTCGAATTCCTTGAGCCTAGAACCTTCCGGTTTCGAAACAAACCAACGCCATCTTCTTCCCAAACCCCAAACCCTCGTTCCCCTTCTCCATTATCCGAAGTTTCGACCCCCAGATTCCCAGACCAAGCTCCGACCACAGAACCGAGTCGCAAATGGCGGCCACCTCCTCCATGCTCACCGCGGCGTCGCTCTCCTTCTCCCCGCTGCCGCGCTCGCGCCTCGGTGCCGCCCCGCCCACCGCCGCCTCCTTCGCGGCGCCGCGCCGCGCGTCGTCCGCACCCCTCGTCGTGCGCGCGTCGGCCGCCTCGTCCAAGGCCACGGCTGCGGCGGAGGCGGCCCCGAAGAAGAAGAGGGCGACAGGCATCACCCAGCCGAAGCCCGTCTCGCCGGCGCTGCAGGCAATCGTGGGCGCCCCGGAAATCCCCCGCACCGAGGCACTCAAGCGCCTCTGGGCCTACATCAAGCAGCACAACCTTCAGGTCTCCGAGCAAAACCGTTACTTATACTGTGTATCTGTACTGTGGTTGGCGTTGCTTGTTTGGAATTCGGATGCATATTAGAGACGTTTAGGAGCATCCGACAGGAACTAATGTGGCACTTTACTCCGAAATGTACCGGATTTTGGCTGATTTGGGGGCGTGTATGGATCTGGCAGGCTAAAGTTTAGCCCTGTCACATCGAATGTTTAGGATTCTACCAATAGTCACTGTAGGATTCTGGCAGTAGTCTATTTATCAATTATCATTCTGCCAATAGTCACAGCATCAGTTAGGATTTCTACTTATGAACTAGTAATTGCATTCTGGCTATAGACACTGCAGTGCTTTATTTAGTACTGTGTTTGTTTTTTGTTCAATGATTTGTAGGTGAATTAAACATACACATGCCATTTACAATTAAGTAGAACTCCGAGGGAATTGTGATTAAGTAGCAATATATGATATTTGGGTACAGTGAACCGATGATTTTGTGGCATTGTGGTCTTATACTCTTATATGTGATTGTGTGTGGGTGATCTCATAATTGTAATACTCTACTAGTTGGTTGTGACAGACATAAGATTTCTGGATTTTGTGCTTCTGCAGTTTCTATTTGCCTGCATTTTCTGAAAGGTCGTCCCTATTCTGTATATGGATTTTGGATTTATATAGGTGTTCAGGTATCTTTAATATCTTTGAATCCAACTCCATGGAAACGTACCTTTGGACTTCGGATTTAGGACGATTAAGTTGTGAAACTGAGGCCTAAAAGGGTTGAGTCAGACAATTGCCTGAGGCACCTTTATTAATCATTATCAAATATTGCCTGCTCCCCAAATGTCCCAGAAAATTTTTAGGGACATGCTTAGTTATGTATTGGATGCATTGTGCCTGATTCCCACTTTATCAAGTCCAGTATACTATTTGCATTCTCATTTTCACTGCAATGCCTTGTGATCATGGGGAAGATAGCTTTTCATGTTAGCTCGTGTAACATTTTCACCCTTTGCTTTCAGGATCCAGCAGACAAGAAGGTGGTCGTTTGTGATGAGAAGCTGAAGGTCCTGTTTGCTGGGCGGGAGCGCGTTGGATTCCTTGAGATCGCCAAGCTTCTCAACCCCCACTTTGTGAAGTGAGAAGCCTCTTCCGCGGAGTTGAGTTAACCCTAGATGGTTTGTAGCGATCTAGACTTCTAGGGAGTGCGTCGGTTGTTTTTTTGTTGGCCCTGGGTTAGCTCGACTTATTAGGATTCTCTAGCTCTTCCCTGACAATGTTAGTGTGCCTCTGGTGCCTGGCGGTGGTGGTTATCTGAATTACTAGTAATGTCTGGAACACCCTTAAACTCGTATGCTTGTAACTTGTGTGAACAAGCTCGCGAGTTTAAGAAATGCCGAGTGCATCTCAGCTTCGTTATGAATTATGATGCGTTCATTCGATTGCCTTCTAGCAAGTTGCGTTCAATTCGGGTTGCTCCTGTTAGTGCAGAATCTCTGTGTGCTACAATGTATATGAGCTGAATTGTGTTACATGCGCCCAGCTTAACACTGTAACACATGGTCAACTTCTTTTTCCGACTAATGACCCTCGAAAATGGTATAAAGTGGCCGGCAAACTCGATACCAATACCTCACTCATCTCGTCACTTGGCACACCGGGTGGCTGCCGACGAATCCTTCATCTCCGGAGAAGCGATCTGCCATCTTCTCCTAGATTTCCACTCTATTGTGCTCCATTGAAGTGCCTTCTTTTTGAGAAAATTTGTGCGATTTCCACGGAAATCAATCACTTAGCAAGTGTTGGCAGAATCTAACAGAAGCCGGCCCGGCCCAACACACGACGAGCAGATCCCAGCCCAACACACAGTATCAGAATTCAGAAACTTTCCCCACCAACCCCTCAAAAAAAAAAAAAAAAAACTTTCCCCACCAAGTCCATGTGTCTTTCTCGTCCCGCCGAAACCACGTTTCCCGCGCTATCGCCCGCCAATTTTTCCCGGCGGCGGGAAACATAACCCACAAAATCAAAGCTCACGCCCGCAAATCTTCCACAATCTCGCAAATCCATTTCCACTCGCAGGTCGCCGCCGCCGCCCACACGCCCACCCTCCTCCTTCCGTCCCTGCGGGCCGCAGTGCGAGGAGTTCCCACCGGCCGGCGCCTGCAGTCGCGCGAAGGGCCGCCATGAAAGGGCGCGCGGTGAAACTCCGTGAGGCGCACAAGTCGAGTTCTCCGGCTCTCTGCTCCGCCGCGTGGGGCCCCGGCGGGCAGCACGTCGTGACCGCGTCCGCCGCCGATACCGCCGTTCTGATCCATGACGCCGCCGCGTTGCTCGCCGGCGGACGGGGCTCGGGTTTAGCGCCGTTGACCATGATCCGGCTCCACAAGGACGGCGTCACGGCGCTCGCAATCGCGCCGGGCGCCGGCGGCTCGCTGGCGTCCGGATCCATCGACCACTCCGTCAAATTCTTCACCTTCCCAGGTTCGTGGATCCCGCTGCCTTGACACAGGCATTAGATTCGAGTCTTGTTTGAGTTTTTTTAAGGCCAGATCTGTGAGGATTCGTTTTTTTCGTTGCAGAGGGGAAATTCCAGAGCAATGTTGCCCGCTTCACCCTTCCCATCCGGTCACTTGCCTTCAACAAGAAGGGAACCCTACTGGCAGCTGCAGGCGACGACGATGGCATCAAGCTGATTGCGACCATCGACAACACCATCTCCAAGGTGCTCAAGGGCCACAAGGGCTCCGTCACAGGACTGGCTTTCGACCCAAAGAATGATTACCTGGCTTCGGTCGACAGCTTCGGCACTGTCATGTATTGGGACCTTTGCATTGGTGGTGAGGCCCGTACCTTATCCCGCGTCGCTCCCACATTCCGTTCAGATAATTCGGTCAGGAATATGCTGTGTTGGAGCCCTGACGGGCAGACCCTTGCTGTTCCTGGGTTGAGGAACAATGTGGTGTTATATGATAGGGACACTGGCGAGGAGGTGTCCACGCTGAAAGGAGATCATGAGCAGCCAGTGTGCAGCCTGTGCTGGTCTCCGAATGGGAGATACCTGGCCACTGCTGGCCTGGATAGGCAGGTGCTCGTCTGGGATGTGAAGTCAAGGCAGGACATTGAGAGGCAGAAGTTTGATGAGAGGATATGCAGCTTGGCCTGGAAACCAGATGGGAATTCCTTGCTTCTGATTGATGTCATGGGCAGGTTTGGCATCTGGGAATCAGTTATACCATCGACTATGAAGTCACCTACTGAGGGTATACCAGACCTCAACTCCACTAAGGTTTCTTTGTTTGATGACGACGACGATGATGATGAGAAGCCATGTACCTCTGGTGGCTTGGAGGATGATATTGATGAAAGTCTTTCTGATTCAGCTCCTTTGAGCCACAAGAGACTGAAGAGGAAGTCCACATTTGATGGATACAGTGAAGATGAGGATTTAATACATCAATTGGATTCATCCAAAAGAATGAAAGATAAGCATAAAGATAAAAAGAAGGATACTGAGAAGGCAAACAATGATTCTGCAACTTCAGGGAGGCTAGTTACTGCAAGAATGCAAGCTGCTTTCCAGCCTGGATCAACACTGCCTCAGTTTGGCATGCGAAATTTCCTCGCCTACAACATGCTTGGAAGTATTACTACTATTGAAAACGAGGGGCATTCACATGTAGAGGTAAATGAGCTGTTACATGTTGCCTCAGCCAATTATATGCACTCTGATGATTACACCTTGCATGTGAATCGAGCCATCTGTTGACATTTCAATTCTTTCTTATAGTGATAATTCCATGTGCATTTTTCCAGGTTGACTTTCATGACACAGGAAGGGGCCCTAGAGTTCCTTCCATGACGGACTATTTTGGTTTCACAATGGCTGCACTCAACGAATCAGGGAGTGTGTTTGCAAATCCATGTAAAGGTGACAAGAATATGAGCACGCTAATGTACCGCCCTTTCGATAGCTGGGCTGGTAACAGTGAGGTATGTTACAAGTTGTGTTCAGGTTATATACGTTCAACAAATGGAAATCAAAAGTATAGAGCTGTATCCATTATTGACACAAAAATATTTTATGTTCGAAATTAGTGGTCAATGAGATTTGAGGGGGAAGAAGTGAAGGCTGTGGCTCTTGGTGCTGGATGGGTTGCTGCAGTCACAAACTTAAATTTTGTGCGCATTTTCACAGAAGGAGGCTTGCAGGTTATTTTAAGTTTCCTGAGAATTGCATTTTAAATACATTTTTATCTGTCTAGTCTTATTCTTGTACTCCCTCCGGGTTGGTAAAGGAAGACGTTTAGGACATTGACACGGTCTCCAAAACACAACTTTGACTAATACTTTTTAGTATAAAATATTTGTAAAATATATTTTAAAAGTACTTTTCTGAAACTATATTTCAATACAAATCTACTCATATTATTTTTATATTTCTAAACTTAATACTTAAATAATTATTTACAGTCAAAGTTTATAAAATTTGACATAGGACAATCTCAAAACGTCATCCTTTACCAATACGGAGGGAGTATGTGATTTAGCAAGGATCTTTATACTGAAGGAAGCCGGTACCGTTTCAAATTAATTTCATGTCCAAAGCTTCTTCCTAGAACCTTTCTCTCTCTCGAATATGCATATTAAGAAGTAAAAAGGGATAAGGACCCTTACAAACACACCGCCTAGAGCCCCCTAAGATTTAAATTTTGATGGGTAAGGAGAGCTGCACATAATTGTATTAAGAAGTAAAAAGGGATAAGAACCCTTACAATTGATAGTAAATTGCGGATAAAAAACTTTTTTATGGCACTCTTTATGACTGGTAGTGTAATGGTCTGTTTTTACTTGAAGACTGAAGAGGAAATATGATCGCTCTAGATCTTATAGAGGTCTTGTAGTCTTGCAGGTGCTTTCCATGTCAGGTAGGGAAGGGCAATAGTTGGAAGGCCAAAACAGGGGAAAAGAATAGTCCAATCAATATAGGAGTCTAGCTAAGTAAGAAAGTTTTTTAAGAAATGATAGAATGCAAGCTCAATTTGAGGTCCATGTAGTAGTGGTAAGAGGAGAGTTAAGTCTATACATTATTAGTACAGGTCAATATGGACAAAAGCAATGGACAAATACATCTCCATATTTCCAGTTGCTATACCCCAACACTCCTTTTCTATTTTCCATCGTCCCTCTACATATCTAATTTCTGGTGTGGTAACCTGAGTTCTGATCAACTCCTTGGTTACTTACCATGCATCTCACCTATCTCTTATGGAAGACAAAATAGCATCACAACACTAATATAACAATTTTTTTTCTGCAGATGCATATCCTTTCAGTTAGTGGCCCAGTTGTTACAGCAGCAGGTCATGGGGATCAGCTAGCTATTGTATCTCATGCTTCTGATTGTCTGCCTTCAGGAGATCAGGTATTTGTCAGCATCTTAATTTGCCATAGTGCCAAGATTAGGGATATTTATATATGTTGTGCCAAAGCTACCTTATGGATTTAGGTGGCCCGTTCTATAGTTATTTCTGTAAACTATGTGATACCATAACTGACTAAATATTTTTAACTTGTATTGACAGGTGCTTGACGTTAAGGTATTCAACATATCTGAAAGAGCACAGTCATTGTCTGGCCGCCTTCTTTTGACTCCATCGTCTCAATTATCCTGGTTTGGATTCAGTGAAAATGGCCAACTTAGTTCATATGATTCCAAGGTGTGTATGACCTATGAGTATATTAGTGTTGAACATAGATGTAATGATATTGATATACAAGAATGTTTTAAATGAGAAACAAAATTTTCAGGGAACACTAAGGGTCTTTTCCAGTCAGTTTGGCGGAAGTTGGCTTCCATTATTTAGGTATTGAATATTCATTCTGTACGCATAAACGTTCAAGTTATTGCTGAGGCACAGAAAATCACTCTTGTTTAATTTCAGTTCGGTCAAGGCAAGAAAATCTGACGATGAAAGCCATTGGGTGGTAGGTTTGGATGCTAACAACATATTCTGCATTCTGTGCAAGCACCCTCAGTCTTATCCACAGGTATGATTTGTTTTTTTCAGCTGCTTTTGTATTAGTGGATTTTTTAACGACAGCTAGTTACATAGTAAACTGAAAGGTTGAAGCTTTGTTTTTGTGGTGTTAGCTTAGTAATGAAACTGCAATAGTTTAGTTTGATTGTCTTGGTTTCGTTTATTTTGTGGTGACTTGCTAATTCCCCAAAAAGAAAGTTTGTAGACTCCTTAATCTATTTCTGTCCTTTTGAAAACTAAAGCATAATGTACTGCCCTAAATGGTTGTTGGAAACTTGACAATAACCAATTGTCAGTTTACTCACTTTCAATTGGTTTGCCCTTTGACTTATCTGCTCCTGATCTTAGGTGATGCCCAAGCCTGTGCTAACAATATTTGAGTTGTCATTTCCCATCGCTTCATCTGACCTTGGTGCTAATAGTTTGGAAAATGAGTTCATGATGAGAAAGCTACATCTGTCACAGGTTCATACTGTTCCTTTCCAGTACGGTATGTGTTATCTGTGTTATGTGATCTGGTGGTTAAAATTCTTGTTTGTCTCAGATTCAAAACAAGATGGATGAAATGGCTGCATTGGGTCTGGACACAACTGCATACGAAGATGAAGCATTCAACATGGAGGCAGGACTTGACCGGTGCATTTTGAGGCTCATATCTAGCTGCTGCAGTGGTACCAGACTTGCACTGAAAAAATGCATATACTTTTAGCTTTCTATGAAATTTATATTCCTATGTTTTTGTTTCCTGAAGGTGATAAGCTCGTTCGAGCTACTGAGCTTGCAAAATTATTAACACTAGAAAAGTCAATGAAGGGAGCACTTACATTAGTGACACGCTTGAAACTACCCATGTTGCAAGAGAAGTTCAGCTCCATACTTGAGGTGAAGGCCACACACCTTAATTTTCTACTTAACTGAAACAATCTATTTTCAAAACTTGATTTGTGTGCTTGTTTACAACACCTTGCACTGATGATTATAGAATATCATGTTTCAGGAGAGGATGTTAAATGACAGAAAAGTAGCTGGAGCAGTAGGTTTTTGCTCCAATGCTACAATCAAGAGGTTGACCACTTATGAAACTCCACCTTCTAAGTTGGTGCAAAATGGAAACAATTTGCTGGGATCTCCATCACCCATACCGAAACCTGGCAATCATGAAAGCAGTTTAACTGAACCAAAGAAGCCAGAAGCAGAACAAGCTAGAGGAAACAACACTCTAAAAGCTTCACCGTCACCTGCCTTCACTCCATTGGCCAAAGTATCCAAAAATAGCGAAACAAAGAGAGACAAGATTGGAGCATCAAATGCAACTGTAGTTGATCAGAATAAAAAAGGAGGCATGGATCAGAATGGGGCAAGAAAGATGAGCACTGAAGACTGCAATCGAACAGAGCTTCAGCGGCCAGTTAACCCTTTTGCGAAATCATCATCCAGCAAAGAGCAGTCACCATCCCTATTGGATTCCATTAAGAAGATGAATGTTGAAACTGAAAAGGTTGAGAAACCCAATAGCAAGAAGGTGAAAGTGTGACTGTTTTTGTGTATGTCAGGCATGGCTGGCAGGCAACCAGATGTTTGGAATCCATTTATACTAACATCTCCTGTACTTAGAATTTTCTTTTATTCTGATAGCTTAGGTTAACCCCCATCTTTTACGTTCTCAGTTTGTTTTTAATATAATGGCTTCTGAGCTTAGTGTGCTGTTGGGATATATTGCTCAACATTATGTAATATATTACCCGTACTTACAAAATGGTTTCCTTGCTAGCATTTCCTGCTGTATATCTTGTGTTGTGTATGCCGTTTGCGGCTGTAGCTCTAAGGTTGAAAAAAGGTTGTCGTTCTGTGACGATGATGTGAGCATTTAGTGGAAACATTTTTTGTTGCAAAAAGTGCCTAATTTGGTCTCTCGTTTTGAACCACTGAATATCGATATCCCGTCAGAGAAGGCCCGGGCCACTTAACATCGCGATACGATCGTATTCAGTGCTCAGGAACTAAAACTTGAAAAACTATTTATTTATTTATTTATTTATTTATTGTTATCTTAGGGCAGCACAAAAAGGCCAACCAAGGCTTCCTGGCACACGGTTCGATCCCTCGTAGACGTTGGCCTCCTTTGAGCTCCGCATCCGCATCCATAGATAGTATCACGCCCAGGCTCTGGAATCGCCAAAGGCGACGCGTCTCTATCCGCTCGGTCCGCCGCCCTCCACCGCGCCGCAGACATACGATTCGGTCGCGCGCATGTGCGGCCGCTGCCGTCCAAGCGCGCCGAGCCGGATAGCGGGAGCCAGCGCGCGGCGGCTGGTACCGTGCTACTACGTGCGCGCGCGCGCGCTCGGGTGCACGCGCTAGAAAAGAGCTAGCGCGCCTTTTCTGAGCCCTGACAGAAAAAAGTAAAAGTTGACGTGAAGGACGACGGCAGGTGAGCTGCTGCCGGCCGGTTTGTTCTCCGCGTGCCAGATCCCGGGCGTGTCCAACGCGAACGGCCGAATTAACGTGTCTTTTTTTTTTCATTAGTATGCGTGACCGTGTGCTTAGTACAGTAGATTCGTGGGCTTTTTTTTACTTGCCTTGTAAGGATAGCATGTTCTCCTTTCACTTTACTACTCGATTGCGCTCTTATCTTTAATTACTCCATTCGCGTGGTTCCTTCCTGAGTCCTGACCTACTGCTACTCACTCGCAAGCCGCACATTTCAGTGAGCGCATATGTTCTATGATAGACCATTCTCGGGTCGGGCAGCTGTTTTGTCTCTAAACGCGGTGTTTTATTACCTACGAACGTGCCATGTTGTTTTCCAGAGGACAGTCCAGAATATCGATATCGGCCAGCTGCCAGACTACTGGGGTCAAGTCAGGTAAGCGATCGGTGAGAGTGAGTGAGTGAGTGACGCCGCGCAAATGTGGTCACTGGTCGCCGCCAGTCCACACACACTTGGCACTCATGAGCCATGCATGATGGCTCGCCCGGTTGGGTCCCCCACAATGGCGATGCGAATATGCATGCACATTGCTGGGGTTGTGCTATATGCGTCTCCGATCCAGCGATCCCCACAAATCGTAATGGACCGTTTCGTACTTTCCCTCTATCGTTTCCTGACCATTAGCCGGAGAGACCTGAGAGTGCGCCAAGCGTAAAGCTCTCGGTTGCCTTGCCTTTGCAATGCACACTGGATCAGGTGCTTCTAGTAATGCTGGTGGAGTACGTCACTGTGTTTTTGCAGTGTCACTCCTGTACAGTACACACAAGGCCAGCAGGGTTATTTCGAACGATAAAATTGCCTTTTTTTTATACGACTCTACCTACAATTTCCAGCACCATTATTGGTCAGTTTTGCTTACCGAGAGCTGCCAAATATAATCTGGTAGCAGTAGCGTACGTCTAGCGTAGCGTGTCAGAACTAGAAACGGCTCACTTTTTCACGGATAAGTTGGTGTGTGACCTTACCATGGTCAAGTGAATTCACCTAAGCATGGTGTTAAAGAAAGGTCAAGTCTTTTGGACTCCAGCTCACACCTCGTCAATGCACCACCACGATGGCATGGGTCCATCCATGGCCTCTGCTGACGCCTCACACTCACACGGGTCAGACGCCACCAGTTAAGCCAACCCCTCTGCAATGCAATGCAATGCAAGGTCCCAAAGCAAAAGAGCCTCCTCTCCTCCAGGCTCCAGCTGCTGACCCCAACAACCCTTCCCTGGTCCATTTACACTACATCACCAGTGAGGCAGTGACTCAGTGAGCAAAAGCCAAGGACGGTGAACGGGCCTATAAATCACACCAAAAACCCAGGCCACTACCCACTTTATCTCGACCACCCCCAGCATCAGCAAGCTCACACAAAGAGAGACAGCAGCAGCTGCTGGCTGCAGTGTAGTGCCTGCAGCTCAGGCCAGCAGAATGAAGCTTCAGACGACGGCCACCCTGGCTCTCCTCCTCTTCCTCCTCCTGGCGCCTCCCTCGCTCCGTGTCTCCATGGCCGGATCAGGTAACCACCAGCCCCATCTCACGCGTTTCTTGCGGATTCTTGGCAGCCGGAACTGGCAATTTCGCCGCTATTAACATGAATTGAGTTTGCTCGGTGTCTCGTCAGAGTTCTGCGACGGCAAGTGCTCGACGAGGTGCTCCAAGGCGAGCCGGCACGACGACTGCCTCAAATACTGCGGGATCTGCTGCGCCACCTGCAAGTGCGTGCCTTCCGGGACGGCCGGCAACAAGGATGAGTGCCCCTGCTACCGCGACATGACCACCGGCCACGGCAACCGCACCAGGCCCAAGTGTCCATGATGATTCTCCACTCTCTCGCCGTCGCCGTCAGGCCCATCACGCGTGTTATAGGCTAAGCACCCTTACTTTACATGCATGCATACCATGAGCATGGATGCGTGTATGCATATATGTTTGTGTTGAGAGGCCTGTGTCCTGCTAGTACTCTGCTTGCCCGCCTGAACCGCCTTGTTTCACTTCCTACTAGCCTACTACTACATGGGACATGGAATGGAGCTTTGTGGTATTTAGTGTTCTATACTACAGGCCAGTCAGGTGATAACAATGTTGTGTATTGCAATAAAGCCTTGGCTTGGGAGCTAGAGATGAGATGCTAGAGATCGTGCTTATTAGTTGGAGTTAGACTTCTCTCTGCTCAAATGTGTTTTTGGGCATCCGGGTTTTGTATGAGCTTTGGCTCAGTTCCAAAGCAGGGCGTCATGACTGAAGCATGCGACGAGCGTCGGTGGCGCAGACCGCGTCGGCCCTACCCCAGTGCTTCAGTTACTTTCATGACACTAGGGCGTGTTTAGTTCGTACAAGTATTTTTTACTTTCTATTTATCTCCCTCACTGAACACGCATCCCCAAAAATTCCTTTTTTACCTTTCCCATTCATCTCCCTCACATAACAAGCATTCTAGAAAAAAAAGTTATTTTTCCCACCCTCAACAAAACACGGCCTAGTGCTCGCTCACTCACTCACTGACAGCGACGCGTCGGTGGTTTGTTTCGCGAACAAAGGCACCAAGCCCCACTGAACCGCCGCAATAAAGTCTCGAGTTGATGAGGTCTTTGCCGAGTCTGCTCACTTGCTAGCTGCGGTGCAGCTGGGCGCTGGGAGCTCAGAGTGGAAAACATGGGATCCATCGTTCATTGTCCCCCTACCCATGAGCAGTAAAAAACAAGTCACTGCCGACCAGTACAAAGGACTGCTTGCTGGCCACCACATTTCAAAGTGAAACATGTTACTGAGCAATCAGAGCATAACTGCACAAGGCAAGATGACCAAATGACCGGCATTTAGCAGGTGGCGACTTTGCCCTTGGCAATTGGCAAATTGCCTACTTGCGCCAGAATGGGAACGGAGCTGTGCATAATTTTACTACGCTAGTGTACTATACTATATTGTTAAATTCAGTTCTTACAAAACACAAGGTTAGTCTGTTCGAGGTGACCCGGATTAACCCCTCGTGAAGAGTGGTTACAAGATGCAGGGCCTGTTCGGCTTCACGTTTTTGGCTGGGTGGCTGGTAACCCCACCCGTCAGTCCCTCTATCCATGGCCAGAATAAACTGCTGCAAGCCCAGCCATGCCTGGTCCCAGCCAGCCGAACAGGCCCGCAGCCGGGCGAGCACATGCATCAAACCTTCTCTCTATAAGCTATTTTAGCAGTACAGAAAGAAAAAATGACCTTCCCAATGACATCATCTTCTTTTTGAAAAAAAATGATGTCACCAGTATCTATATCAGATTTACTAAGACAAACACCATCACTTGAAATAAAGTATCACATACTGAGAACCCCCATACTTAGTTCATGTAACACCAATTCAGATACAGCAACATCATGTGGCCACAGAAGTTCAGCGGCCAAACTTTTTTCCCCCCTCCACATCGCATTCCTTATTGTTCCACATATTTCTCTCAACAAACTACACCAGATGATTCTGTTGCACATATTTCTCTCAACAAACTGTACCAGATGATTCATGCCCCTAAGAGTTACTCTCGGCCTTCTGGATCAGGTTACATCGTTCCCTATTCTTGAGCAGGAACGTGTAACGGACGGGACAATTTTGGCCCCGTAGTCCACATATTAACAAGGAAGCAGTACCCGGCAGAGCGTTACACGAATCTGAAAACATATTAACCGGCGTGATGTAAAGATAGCCCTTCATTTCCCAACTCCGAGTGCACTTTTGTGTGCAACAAATGACTCAAGCCAGTCTCACCATTATTGCAAGATACATTACAATCTATATAGACCAAAACTGAGCCCAGACTAACCAGAATACATCAGTTCAGCGATAAGTACACCAATTTGGAACACGGAGTGATACATGAGGATAATCACTTCAGTAGCATTTCAGCAATCTGAACAGCATTGAGCGCAGCGCCTTTGCGTATTTGATCACCACAGACAAATATGTCCAACCTGCCATAGTGTAGATGATTAGGTTCAATATAAAGATTCATTTCAATATGTCAAACAAGTAGTGTATCACAAATTCACAGTACGTCGCTCATTAATAGCTGCAGTTCTTAAGCAGGATACATACCCTCTTTTATCATCTTGTGACAAGTCCTGGCGAATCCTACCAACCGCTACATCATCTTTATCTGATACCTGAATAGAGGGTTTCTTTAGTAACCATCATCCTAACTTTCTCCAATGAAGACAGAAGCTTTATGGATGAAATGACGGCAATCGGTAATATCATCCACACTGCTCTTAGATTGATGGGCAGGGACAAAATCAATTAAACCCTAAGCAATGACCTATATTATCATCAAAGAAAACAATGTCCAGTTACCTCTAGAGGCGTAGGGAACCGATTAGCTGAACGGTCATCAACAATGGTAACACCTGGAGCAGCCCTCAGAATTTCTCTGGCAGTATCCTTTGAAGTACACATGCACAAAGCACACGAGTTCAGAAGTTGTGCAGACGCTACAGCTGGTAAGCAGTAATTTGATTTTCTTTCACATCATCAAATTCAAATAAATTGACTGACCAGCCTAGATAACAAGTATCTGGTCCCAAGGAATAACCAAAGTGCAAAAATGACAATGAGAATAGTACAATACTCAATGAATATATTGCTACAAACAAAAGTTTGTTTTATGCTAGCTGGCACATCGCATGCATATACTAACCTCATCAAGTGACTTTTCAAATTGCAGATTTACACTTTCAGCATGTGCACGCATCACAGGAACCCGTATGCAGGTTGCTGTTACTTTCACGTCCTTGTCATTCTGGGAATGGAGGAGCTTAAGTTAGAAAGCAACTCAAATTACCCAGGGAAGAGAAAAGTTTGACAGAGATTAATGCAGACTTGGTAGGAGTTATTCGGACTTTGGACCAACGAGACAAACACTTACCCAGATCTTTCTGGTCTCCTTCACCATTTTCATTTCTTCCTCATTATACCCATTTTCAAGAACTGGTGCATTGTGCGAAAATATATTAAATGCATACTGCACATGGGAGACAGACGTCAGCATAAAGAGTACATGGATAAATTAACATGACGCGTTCAGGACAGTACAATTTGTAAACATGAACAACCTGTTGTTTGAAAATGTTGCATGTTGGTGCCTTCCCTTCCAAGACCTAAATGAAGTTTATATTACTTAGTGTGTAACCAAACAAACATCACAACTGGAAAGAGCAACATAGGGAAGAAAAAAAAAGTGTACCTCCTTAGTCTGCAGTTTAAGTTCTTCCATTGCAGCAGCACCAGCACCACTTGCGGCTTGGTAAGTGCTGACAACCATCCTTAACACCTGCCATTAATTCGATTTCATGAAGCACCCAGTAAGCAAATCATACATGCTAAATGAAAATCCATCAAGTAGCAGTAGCAGAAACCATGCTGCAAAATACTCTAGCTCACACACACAAATGTATGCATCTCTAAGGGCTTGTTCGCCCTTCCAAAAGGGATTGAGGGGGATTTGATTTGTAGGGGATTTAATCCCTACAACCCCTCACAAACCCCTCCAATTTCCTTATAACCGAACAAGGCCTAACCTACGGCAAACATTCTCCAAAGGTTCTGGGAAAAAAATGCACTAGCAGAATACTAGCAAATTCCAAAATACAGAGGAACGTGTATTGTGCATTTTGTTGGCTAAAGCTTTTTAGTGCAAGATTTCATCCACAAAACAGCCTCATAAGTGATTGTAAGTTTTGGTGAATGGTAATATGTTTTTTATGTTGAAGGCTGATAAGAGAACTAAAATTTGGCGCACAAATATTGGGTTACAAGAACTGATTCATCAATAACTATAAGGATCATGAAGCATGATTCTCTGAATGGTATCATTCTATTCAGTAGAAAGAAGCATAACGGCTTGTTTAGAAACTAGTTGATTCAAGTGGAATGGGAGGGGTCGAAGGGGAAATTAGTTTAATTTAGATTCAATCCCTTAAAATTCCACTTCAATGCACCCATTCCATATACTAATAGCAAATTTCTTCAGCGCCGGTATTTTGCGAAGTGCCAAAAAGGTGAAAAGATGACGATTCTGAAATCCCATAAAGTGCCCAGAGGTGGATGGAAACCTTGGCATGGCGATGGAGCGGCGTGGCAGCCATGAGGCAGATGATGGTCGAGCAATTCGGATTCGCCACAATCGCGCCCTGCCCCAGACGAACGTTGGCCATAGCCTCCGGGTTGACTTCGGGGATGACGAGCGGCACCTCGGGGTCCATCCGGAACGCGGAGCTGTTGTCCACGACGACGGCGCCGCTGGCGACGGCCGCGGGCCCGTACTTGCGGCTGACTCCCCCGCCGGCGCTGAAGAGCGCGATGTCGACGCCGTCGAAGGCCCCCGGGGCGGCGAGGTCCTGGACGGTGTACTCGCGGTCCTCGAAGGCGAGGCGCTTCCCCGCGGAGCGCTCGCTGGCGAGGAGGCGGAGGCTGCGGTAGGGGAAGTCCCGGTCGGTGATGACGCGGAGGAACTCCTGCCCCACCGCGCCCGTGGCGCCCACGATGGCCACGGAGGGCCCGTCCTCGCGCAGCGCCATGCGGACGGTGCCCGGCCGGCGGCGCGGGCGGCCCGCGGACGGCGCGAGGACGCGCGGGTGGCGGACGGCGGCGGCGGCCTGCATTTTGGCGGCGCGCGAGAGGCTGGTTGGGTGAGGAGCGGGGAGTTGGCGCTGACGACTGATCTTGATTAGGGTTTTAGGGAGGGGAGAGTGGGGTTTTGTGGGCGCGCACTAATCCGTGGACGCTGGCGGCTGGCGCGTCTCGTTTTGGCAGCCTGGCTGTGCGACAGCCCACGGAGAAGGGCGGCACGAGCACGACAAACAACCGGGTTTTTTTTACCGAACCGGACGGCCGAACCGTCGCCCGGCAGTAGCGGTAAACCGGTCCGGTTAGACCGGTTACCGTGGAAACTGAATGAATTCAAATTCCCCGTGTCGCCGGTTAGGACCGGTGAGCCGACCGGTTGGACCGGTGAGCCGACCGGTGGCTTGGAAAAACGGTCACCGGTTAGCCGACCGGTTGGACCGGTAGCCGACCGGTTTGGCCGGTTAGCCGGCCTGGTGGTTTGAAAAAAAATGGGCATGACCTATCCGTAAATTAATGGAAAAATTGACCACAAATGCATACAAATATCCATACATATAATTGTGCATACAAATATCCATACAAATAGTTTAGTAGTCCTCTTATACAAATAATTGTTCATACAAATAGTTAGTTTAGTAGTCCTCTCATACAAATAATTGTTTAACGGTAGCATTGCGAGGCCATTTCATACTCCGCGATGGACATCACATTCAAACCCTGCCTTACAAGCAACTCAGCTTTGAACTCTTGCTAAGTTTGGCCCGTCCAAGCCGATGTCGTCTGCCATTCCTGAAGTAACATATTATACCACAATGAGGATCTTGCCATTCGTACACCCATCTCATCGGTGGCTGCATGCTCAACTCCGGTATAGGATAGTGATAACTAGACTGTGAGGATTCCCTGTAGGAGGAGCTAGAAGAGAACTGTGTGTCACCTTCATCATCGTCCTCGTCTAGAACAGGAGCTTTGTTTGACCTTCCATATTCCATCCATTTCCGCACCGGATTTTTAGGATCATAGAATGAAAGATGGGCCAGCTGCTCAACGAAATCACCTTGATCCCGTGGAGGATCGGCTGCAAAGAAAACATACCTCACTTCTGTGTCTCTCTGACTGCACTGACAAAGTATGGACTGTCAGCTTGTCTTCCAGGTACTCCCGCGGTATGGAAAAACTTTGACCAAGCTTTCCCAATAGCTTCCTTTGCATTCTTACCCTTCTGCGTCCATGAGCCTGTGTCAATCCTTGGCTGCGTCGGTCCACGCGCCGAACCTAAGTTATAGTCTGTCACCCCAGGAGTCTGCCTCGATGAAGTTGCCCTTCGAAGCATCCTCTGCAACGTACCACCCTCTCCCCTAGTACCACTACCGCCTCCATGCTCGTATGCACCTCCTCTCTGTTGCACCCCGCGACGGAACTCCTCTTCTGCTCTTGATTCGTTCAGGGCACGCTGCAGCTTAGCATTCTCATCATACGCTTCATCTCCACCAGGATAGTTCCGCTGCAGCCTTCTCCTTTCTCAACTTCTCTTGAGCACGTTGAGCAGTTACCTTCTTAGCCCTTTCAAGTTCACGCTGAAAGTACTCACGCACCTCCTTTGAAACCTTTTCACAATGGACGACCTCCGTCCCGCGGCCTGCCAAATGTTGTTTCAATCTAGTGGCACCACCTCCTCCCTTGGACTTATGACAATAGTTGCATCTCCAACCGGGGTAAAGATTTTCACCGTGTTCCCATACAACATCTCTATCTCTGCCAGACATTGCGTATCTACAAACATGGAACGAACATAAACATATCAATGTCAACTTGACAACACATAGCTATATCACAATACTTAAATCCTACATCCATTTCCTTATTTCCAAAATCACAATACCCTACATCAAAATATATATACATGGCTTCATAGTTCATAGTTCATAGTTCATACATTCTAGAATCACATGGCTGCAATCAAAATATACCTAAATATCTCCATCACTACATCCATTTCAAAATTTCATAAATCACAAATAGATTCAAAGTTTCAAAGTCTCCATACCTCAGTCGGGCGGCTAACCGCCGCTGCCGGTCGGCTTACCGCCGCAACCGACCGGTTAGCCGGCGACCGTTGCCCCGCAACCGGACCGGCTAGCCGACCAACCGGACCGGTTACCGGGATCTCCGAGGCGGCTAGCCGGCACGCACGGCGGTTACAGCAGCCGGCGGCGAAAAATCGCCTGGAGGAGGTGCGGCTGCGCGGGGGGGGGGGGAGAATGAGCGCTGGCCGTTGGGGGAGTGGGGTTAGGGTTAGGGCGGCATTGGACCTTCACGGGCCTTAAATGGGCGAGTCGTTTTTTCTTTTTCTTTTTTGATTTAATTTGTATTTACCTAAAAAAAATACCAAATGAGCAGATATTTAAAAAACTTTTACACCACCAGTTTACACACATGTTGAAGTATTTTTAGGAATTTTTTCGACATTTTTCCATTTTTTAATTCAAATTTAAAATTTTCAAATTTGGACCGGTTCAAACCGCCCCAAACCGGAAACCGGTCCGGGGCGGTTTGGTCGGGAACCGGTCAAACCGGACCGGTTCCCGACGGTTCGGGGAACCCTGCAAACAACTCGAGCTTTCAGACGAGGCCAACTTGATCTTTCTGTCTTTCACGGAAAAAAAAAACAACTTGATCTTTCTGTGCTGCGAAACGGCAAACGTTACCTGTTGATTTCGGTCAGTATATACAAAGGGTGGTTGGTTGTTAAAATGTACTATCAAGGACACGTCTATAAATTTTAACACTTATTTTTTTGAAAGATTAATTTTAACACCTATTTCACTTGGTTTCGATCTAAATTTGATACCCACAACTTTTAGCCTTGGTTATACCAATATTCTGGCATGGTATAGTTTTGATATAGCAAAGTTGTAGAAGTAAATGAATCAAGTCACCGTGAAATAATATTTTGGCATACTCATAAGTGCCACCGTGAATCAGACCGTGTTTAGATAAAAAGTTTTTTTTTACTTTAGTATTCAATTCCCCCTAGAAAACACGCTTCTTAGAAAGTTCTCCTCTAATTCCTTTTAATTTTTCTATTCATGCTCACACAGAACACATTTTCTAGATTTTTTTTCCTTCCCTCATCAACTAAACACACACCTAGTTTTGTTCGACATTGCGGCGCGTTGCCATAGTGCGCGGTAAATGAGATGAGGGATCTAAGCTACGTTTAACGAAAAGGAAATTCGCAGCACTATTATGCGATAGACATTACATATTGTTTATCCTCGAAGGATGAAATGATATGAAATGGAGATATTCAGCAAGCCCTCAACCACACTTTCAATCCTAACGGCATCTCAACGAAGTTTATTCCGTTTTCGTGTACAGTCGTTGAGTGTCGTAACTATTGAAATCCATGCCTTTTTTCATAGCCTCTTCATCCACATGCCATACTCATACACTCACTTTATGGCTATTTTCACCACACTTTTAGCTAAGAATTACTCCGTATAATGTATTGGTCATCATATGTGAACTCTCACATTTTTTTAGACTTTATTATATATATCGAGGCAAAAGTCTATTTCAAGGGAAACTAAAAGGAAGAACGGATAATGGTGCTCCTTATGAAAAAACAGAGTGTTTATTTTTTGGAATTAGAAAATAAGAAAAGAAATCGACAATGGCCACTCGATTGGGCTAAAAATAGCACGATAATAGGCCCCCGGCCTTCCGGGCCCGCCACCATGTAGCAGACCTTAGCCACAGTATCGCAGCCCAGCCCATCTTTGCGCCGTCGTTTCTAGAGATTCCTAGGTCACTCGCTCCCGTTCTCGGTTCCCTTCCCTTCCCTCCCGCCGCGACGCGAAGCCGCCAAACCTGCATAGGCGAACGGCAACTCTCGCACGAGCAACGCGACCAAATCGACGCATAGAGATCGCGAGAAGCTTCCACGGAGTCCGTGTCCTCCACGAGTGCCCCAGCCGACAACTGTTCCGCGGAGTCAATGGCGAGCTCCGGCGACGACGGGCGCGTGGTGGTGGACCTCCGCTCCGCGGCGGAGTCGGCGGCTGGGGCTGGCGAGGAGGATGCGCACGCCCCACCGGTCCACGAGATCGAGTCCCTATGCATGCGCTGCGGCGAGAACGTGAGTGCCCCCTGTAGCTTAGCTCTCGTTTTCTGTTGTTCTGTTCGCTTCGGGGCGCTTGCTGCGGGTTCTGAGGCCTATTCCTTCGTTTTCTCCGTGTCTAGGGCACCTCGAGGCTGCTTCTTACGCTGATCCCTCACTTCCGGGAGGTACGTGGTGTGCCTGCTCATGGCGTGACCTTCCTACTCCGATTAGTAATTGATTAGAAGGAGCCGTGGAATTTACTTTTTTGAATCTGCAGGTGGTTCTGATGGCCTTCGAGTGCCCGCATTGTGGTGAGAGGTAATGATATGCCCAATTTTTTATTTACTGGACAT
Organism: Digitaria exilis; assembly: GCA_015342445.1. NCBI lineage: Eukaryota > Viridiplantae > Streptophyta > Magnoliopsida > Poales > Poaceae > Digitaria > Digitaria exilis. The sequence goes on along the minus strand of JACEFO010001754.1, from coordinate 556,188 downwards.
TTGTCCTCACTGTACGATTGGTAGGGCTAGTATTTGCAATTAGTGAATTATAATTTTATTTTGCGCTCATCTTTGTCAGGAACAATGAGATTCAGTTTGCTGGTCAGCTTCAGCCGAAGGGATGCTGCTATAGCTTGGAGGTTCCATCAGGGCAGCTCGAGGTATGTCTTCTGCTGCATAGATGTTTTCTCTTTATTTGGTCATTTGGGAAGTATCTACTGTGACTAACTAGTGGTACTGGTGCAGATACTGAACCGTCAGGTTGTGAAGTCTGATTCAGCGACTATCAAGGTATGCGGATATTTGTTTTGTTGATATGTTAACAATAACTACATACACTATATTGTATTTATAACTTCTTGTTTTAATCATCTACAGATCCCAGAACTGGACTTTGAAATTCCTCCAGAAGCTCAACGTGGGACACTTTCTACTGTATGCTTCAATCATTGCTGTATTCGATTTATGTTGCGAAATTATTTCCTTTCAAAATAATTTCTTCTTCTGCTAGCTTGCTTATTCTTATACCTCGTAAATCAGGTGGAAGGGATTATTATGCGAGCTGTGGACGAACTGAAGGCTCTTCAAGACGAAAGAAAGGTGAATCTTAGGGACCTTGTATACTTGGCTTTCTACATGTTGATGTACTGACACATTAGTTATCTCCTGCAGAAAGTAGATCCTCAGAAGGCTGAAGCCATTGATCAATTTTTAGTGAAGCTGAGATCTCTTGGGTCTGGAGAAGCTGCATTTACCTTTATTCTTGATGATCCTGCAGGAAACAGCTTTATTGAGAACCCGTAAGTTTGTTTTGTATACCTCATAATTCACATTATTTGAGATGACATTGTTCAAGGCTTCATAGTGCAAATGTTTAGCTACTTGCCTTCTCGGGACACACTCTTTCTCTCCATGACAATATTGTTTACAATGTCTTTTCGCATAACCTTAGTGATTTGAGTTACGTAGATTGTACATAGTAAATATAGACATGTTTGTTTCCCCCCCCCTTGCATGTACTTTTTTTATTTACTTCGGTGTTGATTAATCCTTATAAACCGCAGGCATGCTCCATCATCAGACCCTTTGCTATCTGTGAGATTCTATGAGAGGACACGTGAACAGCAAGCAGCACTTGGTTACCTTGCTGAAACAGAACAACCTGGAGAGGCTGTTTTGCCTGATTCAGCAGTGGGGTCCAATTCTGGCGGGTTGCAAACCGAGCCTCATGGCTTAGTTGGAGCTGTTGCAGGTCGTCGTGCTATAGCTCAGGGCAACCCTGATGAAGTTTCTGCAGCACTATGTAGATACGCAGCACCAGAAGAGGTACAGCTACTTATAGTTGCTGCTAATAATCTTTATCAAGAACTGTCTACTTGTACTTTACAATTTCAATTGGACAGGTTGATGTTTTGCCATCATCGTGTGGGGCCTGTGGAGGACAATGTGAAACACGTTTCTTTTCTACAAGTATCCCCCCCTCCCCCTTTTCGCTCACATTGACCATTTCATTTTGGAATACATTAGAATTAGAGTTCATATAATTGTGTAGCTGTCATATTATTTGCATGATCAAGCTTGGGAATGGAGTATATGCGCATATATATATTGGCTATGTTTGTTAGATTTTATGATGGAAGTTTGTTCTCTTAGCAAGGAGAAAAACTAGAAAAATCAATCTTTGACCTAAGTGAGGACCTGTGTTTGCATGAAATAATTCATAATTGAAACGCCAAACCCCCGAGTGTCAAGGCAATAGCTGTGCATGATTGACTAGCCACTAAGGATGCAGTGATTGGCCAATTGTTGAAGATATAGGCGGCATGCAAGAATTAGTTGAGAACCAGTGCGTTGAATACAAGTCTTCATTAATTACTCGATTTGGAATCCTACGTGTATATCACAGTTACTGATTCCTGATAGCCTACCCAAGCGGTTCTATTAAGATTGATCGATGCTGGTTGATCCAGATATGGTAACTCTCATTTGAACCGGTGAACATCATTGTTTTGGGATATGGGCCTACAACTTTAAACCTCTTAAATGGGTGTAGTTTAGTTGGGTTTACCACACAGGGAGATATCAGGTGATCAGAAGCCTGCAGCGTAGCTGCAAGCCTTTGATTAGGTTCCTAAAAACATTTTTCGTGATTCGTGTCTGGTGTTTAATGCTGCAAGTAAAATGTATTTGATCCTTGACCATTTGTAGAAATCCCATATTTCCGAGAGGTGATTGTTATGGCAACAACATGTGACATCTGTGGTTACCGGAATTCAGAGGTCAGTCCGACCGTCTTACCTCGATTGTTTTGTAAATAAGATTTGAATTACCTGATTGGTGCCATCTGACACTTCAGTGAACTAAAAAAATCCTTATCTCTTCGTTTAATCAGTTGAAGCCAGGGGGTGAAATTCCTGCTAAAGGGAAGAAAATTACACTGCACGTTCAAAATGCAAAAGACCTTACTCGTGATGTCATAAAGGTTAGGATGTTTCCTCTTCACAGCAGCTTGCATGCCTATGCGCAGGATTGATGACCATAAGCCTAGGGTAGGGGATATTTATGTTGCTTCAGTTCAACAACTCAAGGTTATTTGGCATTAACGACCTGTTTCCCTTCAAGTAAAATTGACTGCAACATATAATGATATCATAATTTGTGATTTGCTGGAGCTGCGTACTAAAGAATTGGATCCATCTTGGATATATCATATATGACTTCATTTGGAGAGTTTTTTCTTTTTCCCAGTCAGATTCAGCTAGCGTGAAAGTACCTGAAGTTGAGTTGGAGCTCGCAAGTGGAACATTGGGCGGTATGGTCACGACAGTTGAAGGTTTAATTGTGAAAATATGTGAAGGTAGGTTTGCTTCATTTTATTCACCCGTTCATCATCTGTTTATGACACCAAAATGGTCTGCAGAGCTGAACAGAGGATTTTAATGGAACGCGTATTTTTCGTTTTGGTTACAGCTCTGAAGAGAATACATGGATTCCAATTTGGTGATAGCACAGAGGAATGGAAAAAGAAGAACTGGGAGGATTTCAATGATCGACTAGCCAAGGTTTGGTCTCTAAACAATAGCTTAGGGGGTAAGGTTTTATCCTAATTAATACTATTTTTGTATGTGTTTTTCCAGCTTCTGAGTTTACAAGAGCCCTGGACTTTAATTCTTGATGATGGATTGGCGGCTTCATTTGTAGCTCCAGCTACAGATTCATTAGAAGATGACAAGCAGCTAACCAGTAAGTTACCCTTAACAACGAGTCAGAAGCATCATGGTGTATCCCATGATACTGAGAATTCATGCATGTACCTCATTTATCACTTCTATTGTTTTTTTTAAAAAAAAATAGATTGATTTGTTGGTTTTGGAATTTTTTTTGGCGCAGTATGCATACTGACAGTTTTTTTTTGTTATCAGTAAATACTGAATGTGTTGTTCGTTGTGGATTGCAGTTGAGGAGTATCAGAGGAGTTGGCAGCAGAATGAGGAATTTGGCTTGAATGACATGGATACTTCCTCTGCAGACGTTGCTTACAACCCAAACAACACTTGATTTTTGTTTTAGTCTTGCGCTGAATGTGTTGTTGTAGCTTGTAACCTTACTATCCCTTGTGTGCAAATATTTGGTACTTTTTGCATGACAATAAACATTCTGGGGGTAAAATGTGCCGTCAAACGGTGTAACGTTGTTTCAACACCAAGTTGTCGAGCAAGTCTTTGCAGGACTACAAAGAGTGGTAGCGCTGTCTGCTACTGCCGCTCTGATTACGCACGAGTCATGACTGCATAATGTTTTTTTTAAGCGTCAACGGGGGCGGAGTTCGCCCACCTGAACATTTCATTGAACAGCCACAAGCCTAAAGGCTAGCGGTAGAGTTTTACAATGTGGGCTGACTACATATTGCACAAAGAGGTTGCTGGCACAGCGCAACAAGATATGTGGAAACAGAGGACGTAACCCCAAAATAGAAAACTCCAATTCTACCGATCATCAGGGGGAGCCACCACCAAACAACTTGCTTGGACGTAACCCCAAAATAGAAAACTCCAATTCTACCGATCATCAGGGGGAGCCACCACCAAACAACTTGCTTGCTATACCCCAGACAGAGCCAAACTGCATCCACACCACCCGTCGTAGTTACGCCGTCCTGTGAGCCACTCTCCTACGACTTGGGAGAGCTCGCACAACAGAATGGGGGCTAAGGGTGAGGGAAACCATTTGACCATAGTAAAGCCGGAAATGACGACCTACCTTCAAGCCGGGGCAACACCAGTAGAGCACATCCAGGCGTCGCGTAGGCGAGCTTTCACACCTGGCATATAATTTGGATTCGCCACCAACAAGAGAGCGCTGACGAAGTAGAGGCGCCAGAGGTGGACACATGCAGAAACACGGTAGAATCTGAAACATAGAGAAGCACAGACATCGCGGATACTCCAAACCGTGCGAGGTGCAACACCCCTTGCGCGTCGGGCACAACACTTTCGTTGCACGGCCATAGGAGACCGGTGTGCAGCTTTGCCGGGGCTCCATACCGTGCATCACCAGGGCGAGACGCAGAGGGACGGCCACCATGGACGTACCTCGGCCCTTCCTGATAAGGGGTAGACCGATTCACGCGACCGCCGTGCCAACCAAGTGGGGAGATAGCCTGAGACGGTGAGCCTGCAGTGGGCGCACGGATGTGGTGGCAGCGAAGCCCTAAGTCGTCGAGGTGTGTGCCCCCGAGGGCGAAGGGGAGCTGAGTCGTGGCCCAACCACCGGCGCAGGGATCTCGCCCGGGAGTCATTCACAGCGGGAGGGTGAAGCCCCAAGACGGCGCCACCAAGGAGGTGCGCGACGCCCAGGGGCGCCGCCATCGCTCACCCCGCAAGGCGAGGTACAATTTTCACTGGGGTTGCTCCACAAACCAGCTGGGAAGCCGGCATCAGCTCCAGGAGGCGAAACCTTGGACCTACAGTTTGAGCTCCTAGTAGCTCGCGCGAGCCACAGGCCCCAAAGTCGAGGAGGGCGGGGATGAGGCGTGCCGGAAGAGTGGCAGCCCCAAGCCAGCGCCGCCGATACACAGCCTGCTGGCCAGGCCCGCCGCATCATAGAGCCGCCTGGAGCTTCACTCGAAGGGTGGGGGTGCGGTTTCGGCCATGTAGACACCAGAGCAGGAGTGAAAGGACGCTGGCTCCAGGAGGCGCAGCGGCATCCATCGGCGACGGCAGCGGTCGGTGGGAAAGCAAGGAGCCCCACGCCCGCCACAACGTTTCCCCGGCCTATAGCCCGGATCGAGCTCCGTGGGGAGCAGATCAGGCCAGGGGGATGGCAGATCTGGCACAGGATGGCCGGAATCAGCGGTCGGGCGACGAGGTCGCCGGCGAGCCGCCCCTCCTGAAGGACTCCGGGACTCGCCTCCAGGAGATGGAGGCGCAAGATCCGGCCTCCAAAGATGTGGATCCAGGCGCCGGCGCGCTGGCTGGGCTGGTGGCCAGCCATGGCGGCCACCCACACCGGGGGAGGAAGGGCACGGGGAGTGCAGAGAGGTCACCTGGTGCAGGGGAGAAAAGCCTCGCCGCCGCCGTCCTAGCGGCTGCAAGGACTTCCGGCAGCACGCTCAGGCCGCGGCGAGGGTAGGGAAGGGAGCGGAGGGCTGCTAGGGCGCGGCGGCGACGGCCCGCCTGAGTCGCCCGCGGGGGACGACGCGAGCGGAGCGGAACCCTCTAGGCGGTCCCTGACTGCATAATGTTGAAAAGGAGAATATGGATATTATTGCCCCTTTGGTGATCTTGTTAACTACTCCGTATTATAGTTTTCTTGTACATTTCTACCTACCGTTCAATTCCATACGTGTCAAAAAATACATATCCTGTTGGACAATTTCTTATCCATGTGCACATAGGAATACGCAAATGCACCGTTAGCGGCGTAAAGTTTCGATCGAGGGACGATCTTTCATTGGAACGTTCACGTTTTTAAATCGGTCATAAAAACATGTCATGTAGACATTCGTGCTGTAATGGCAACCATCGAAATCCGATCGAACGGCCAGCAAACGACGGCCAAGGGCCAAGCGCCGCAGTAGAAATGTAGAAGTGGAAAATGCGTCGCATACTCGCATTTGCGAATCCCCCGTCTTGGAGAGCAGTCGAACATCCGAAGCAGCATCACGCAGCCTCGCGAAGCGAACAACGGGGAGATGGCATCAGCGGCGGCGTGGGAGGGCCCGGCGGCCGCGGAGCTGAAGGCGGCGGGAGCGGAGGCGATTCCCGGCGGCGTTAGAGTGAAGGGGTGGGTCATCAGGTCCCACAAGGGGCCCATCCTCAACGCCGCCTCTCTCCAACGGTACGAGCCGCGACCTTAAACCCTAGCCTTTCTGCCCTCTGTTCTTCCGATTCGTCCATGTATAGTAGCGGAAACTTAGACTGGAGCTCGCAACAGGTAGATCATCTCGTTTTTTTTAATAGTAAGCTGCCCCGAATTTGGCCAATTCGTGCCTGTTTTTACTGTCTGGCGGTGTCTGCCCCTCGCGTTGATTTGATTATTTTTTCATGTAGAATTCATTTGGCATTTTGTTTTTCTATTCACCATTCATGAAGTCTCTCTAGCTATATTGGCTGTACCATGTTTATCCTGGCATTCAGTTTCCGCATGGCACAGATTGAAGGTAACATATGAACTGTGGATCATCTCCACTAGCGATAATTCATCATCTATCGATGAGGTCAATCTATCAGCTTCTCAATTGTTACATCCATTTAGAAATTTTCTCAGAGTAACTATATACTTTATCTTGTAAACCACTGCTATTTTAAGTCACCAATGAGCAAGTACATCATGATTTGTAGTTAATATTGGATCTGCCCTGTGTCTACTGGTACTACATCTTTACAGCCTTCCATTCTCTGAAGGCCTTTCTATCAATAGATGAATATTGCTGTTTGAGAAAACTATTGTTAAGTTTTGTGATGCTTATTCTGTTCTTCAGCTTTGAAGATGAACTTCAAACAACACATTTACCTGAGATGGTTTTTGGAGAGAGTTTCTTGTCCCTCGAACATACTCAAACTGGCATCAGATTGCATTTCAATGCACTTGATGCACTCAAGGCATGGAAGAAAGAGGCATTACCACCTGTTGAGGTTCCTGCTGCAGCAAAATGGAAGTTCAGAAGGTCGTCTATAACCGTACTTATTTTATTTACCCAATTCATATTACTGAGCACATGTAGTGAAAGATGCTGCGTTCGTTTGTCATCACCCTATTCCGAAGCAGTTCATTTTGTCTTTCAGTTTGAACTTTGAAGCTTTTGTCAGACCTGCAGATTTGTGAGTAGATATAATTAAATTGATATCATTTTGCTTGTAGTGAAAATTTTCAGGTGTTTATTTTGGTCTTAGATGAAAAGGTTTCGGTTAATGAAAGTCCATATGCTAACTTTTGAGTTCACTAAAAAAGGCCTCTTGTTTTCTTGCAGTAAGCCTTCTGATCAAGTGATACTTGATTATGACTATACATTTACAACGCCATACTGTGGGAGTGATGTGACGGCTCTGAATTCTGGCACTGTATGGACATATTCTCAGTTGAATTTACTTAATCTGACTTTCTATAAAGAAAATATAATTTGTCCCCTTCCACTTTTTACTGGTGTAGTCCATTGACAAATATCTCTTGTTGTATGCAAATCTCTTTTCTAGGCACAAACAAGTTTAGATGGATGCAGCACTTTATGCTGGGAGGATGCTAACGATCGGATTGACCTTGTTGCTCTTTCAGCGAAAGAGCCAATTCTTTTCTATGATGAGGTTGGAAATAGAACAAGTAGTTCATGATTTATCTATATACTGGCTTGCTCCTGACATGCTGTATGTAGGTTATCTTGTATGAAGATGAGTTAGCTGACAACGGAATCTCATTTCTTACAGTGCGAGTGGTATGTGAATCGCAGTGATGCTTATTTGTATTTCTTTTTCTTATCTGTAATATCCGTGACAACATTGTCTTTTGGTTCAACTAATTTAATATTATCCTTGGTTGTTCATCTGCAGAGGGTAATGCCAACTGGTTGGTTTTTGCTCTTGCGTTTTTGGGTATGCTCTACTGCCTTGCATTTTTTATTTGATGCTTCATTATGATAATATATAGCCTCTTGCAATTATTTGTGGTTATACAACTGGTTGTCCCTACTCCCTAGTGTTCCCCTTAAGCCAAGATTTTCCATGACACCTGTGCAGAGATGGCTAATAAATAACTTCAATCCTCAATTTATGTTGATTCCTTTGAAACAGGAATAGATAAACTTATGAAGATGCATATATAATTATCAAGTCTAAGCTTGAAATTTGAACTGAAGATCCCCCAAACAGACATAGTTTTTGCTATAAGCTCTTAGCAACAGCTTTCATTTCAGATACACAATTTCAACATATGTAGAGTTTTCAAGATTCTTTTTCTACATACACAACCAGCTTGTCCTTACTTGCATGTCTGACGTATCAGCTTAGGGTTGATGGTGTGCTGATGAGATTGAGGGACACACGATTACATTGTCCTTTTGGAAATGGTGATGGAGCGAAACCAGTGGTACTCCGTGAATGCTGTTGGAGGGAAGCAACATTTGCTAGTCTGTCTGCGGTATGTCATCACTCAACCAAGCACCTTCTCTGAATAAGGTCATGTTGACAGTGTTGGAACATATTGATCTTTTATCCCTTTTTTTTTTTGTGATGCAGAAAGGATATCCTTCTGACTCGGCAGCGTATGCGGACCCTAATCTTATTGCTCAGAAACTTCCGGTTGTGATGCAGAAGATCCAGAAGCTGAAAATACCCAACTGACCCAGAGGTTCCTTACCTTGTGTACATCATCACTGTTCTATTGTGGCCTCTTTTGCTTGCCACATGTTGTAGATGCACGCTTATGTCGCATTAACATGATGGAAATTCTTGTTATAACTCGTGATTATCCATGACACCTGGGGCAATAAAAAGATATTTTTCATGCTTGAATGTCTTTGGCTCAAGTTTTCTCTGTTTGCCATTGTAAGACATGCTCTCGTTTGATCACATGGACATACTCACGAGCAGAGGCGGGGGAGAGCCGTAGAGGCGGAGCGCTTCGGCGGTGATGCAGCTGAGACGCGCCTTGTTGACGGTCGCGTCTCTGGATTGTTGAGGAGGACTGCAGGAGCGACTGTCTAGTCACTACCCTGGTGTGGTGGTTCTGTCTATCAACATATATCCAGCAGAAATCTCGCAAATTGAAAAAAAAAAGACCAGTTAAACAAGGTCATCGGCTCAAGATCACATAGCTGCCCATACACTCAAACAAAAGCTACTTGTTCATATTACAGTCCACTCTACTCATAATTTACAGATCGAAGACCCCAACGAGGCTACCCTTTATTCAACCATGCTTACTACTGCTGCCAAGTACCGACTACCAAGCACCGACAATCTCCACGAAAAACTAAACCATAGTCATATACTCATCCCTTCATCAGGCGTGAGACGATGACCCATCATCATTCAGAGCCCCTCAAGAACATGGCGCATGGCCGCACGAGGCCTGCACATGGCCTCCAGCGGGACGGCCCTCGGCATGGTCAGCCCGCCACCCTCAGTCATGTCGACCTCAACGCCATCGACCCGATCCCAGTCGAAGCACTGGATGAGCGTGCCGAGCACCAGCCCGATGGTCCGCAGCGCGAGCGTCTCGCCGGGGCACTTGCGGCGCCCCATCCCGAACGGCATCAGCAGCCGCCCCTCGGCCTTGCCGTCCTCGAACCTCTCCGGCCTGAACTCTTCGGGGTCCTCCCACACGGCCGGGTCCCTGTGGATGGCGTACACATTGACGAGCAGGATCGTGCCGCGTGGCACGTCGTAGCCACCCACCTTGCAGTCCGCGGCGGACTCGTGCGGCAGCAGCAGCGGCGCCGCCGGGTAGAGGCGGAGCGTCTCGCTGATGATGCAGTGGAGGTAGGGGAGGCGGGACACGTCGTCCGCCGTGACCAGGCGGGAGGTGCCCACGGCCGCGTCCATCTCGGCCTGCGCCTTCTTGAGCGCCTCCGGGTTGTTCAGCAGGAGCGACATGGCCCATTCCGTCGTCGATGACGTGGTCTCCGTTCCGGCGCCGAATAGGTTCTTCACATACGAAAGACAAAGGACAAGACGACGACAGTCAGTGTCTAGTACTTTAGTGACGTTGGATTGCGGGTTATATAATAAAATCTAATTTTTGCTATATAATAATACCTTCTTGTTTCGATTCAGTTTGACGGATTCAGATTCAGTCGGGTCTGCTGATGACTGAACCAAAGAAAATGGGCGTTTAAGTGAGGTGTGATGTAGAAGAAGCACTCACCGTACAAAGCGCCATGATGGTGTTATCGGTGTAGACCTCCGGCTCAGACTTCTGCGAATCGAGCAGCACGGCGATCATGCTCTTATCCTCGCTCTCGCCGCCGTCATCCAGCCTCTGCCGCTGCGCGTCGACGAGACGCTTCATAAAGGCGTCCCTTCTGCGCGCGGCGGCCATGATCTTGTTCCTGACGCCGAACACGTCGAACCACCGCAGCGCCGGCAGGAAATCCCACCGGTTGGCCGTGCCGAGGAGCGGGATGAGACTGTCAGCGATCTGCTTGAACTCGTGCGCCTCCGGCGACATGTCCGTGTCGGCGTTCGCCTCGGTGCGTGTCGTCTTGGTCCGCGCGATGGTCTCCATGAGCACGCTGAGGGAGAGCTCGAACAGCCGGCGCTTGAGCTGGACGCGCGCGGCGCCACCGGCCGCGGCCGCGGCGGCGTGGTCCATCCTGCGCACCATGGCGCGGATTTCGCCGGAGATGACGGGGGTCATGCAGGCGACGCGGTGCGCGGAGAGGAGCTGCACGGCGGCGACGCGGCGGAGGTTGCGCCAGTAAGGGCCGTAGCTGGCCATGGAGAGCAGCGCGCCATCGAAGGAGAGGAGCTGCGTGGACGCGAACCGGGGGCGGTTGGCGAAGCTCACGTCGTGCTCCATGAGGCACTCCCTGGCGTGCTCCGGCGAGGAGACGACCACGGCGAGGCGCGAGCCCATGCGCAGGGAGAGCACCGGGCCGTGGCGCGCAGCGAGGCGGATCAGCGCGGCGTGGAACGGCGTCTTGACGAGGTGGAGGTGGCCGAGGAACGGGACGGACGGAGGGCTCGGCGGCAGCCGCGGCGCGCCCTTGCCGTTGCGGCCGCCGCGGCCGAGGAGGTAGTGGAGCAAGAAGAGGAAGGCGACGGAGAGGACGGCGATGTAGGCCTTATCCATGTCCGGGGACTCAGGGGAGTGATCTGATCTGATCTGGGGATGGCTTTACTTCTTTGAGCGATTGCTGATTGCAAGTTGCTTGTATGCTATGGCTCCATCCTTCGCGGTGGCATGGCATATATACACGGACACACTGACACATGGTTAAAGAGTTGACATGGAACTACTTGGGCATGAAGCCTAAGCATATAATATAATTTTGCATACGCAATTGATGACGTATGTCTAGGGAGGATAGTTCCTGTGTACTAAGCTCAGGATCATCTGCACGATGTTGGGGTGCGAGGATGCCTTTTTTAAGTACGGAGGTCGCCGTCGAGGCTCGTTCGAAGCGTCTTCCAGGGCTCGCAAAGGCCAAATAGTACAGTCAGATCCGTACAACTAACACCAGACTTTTGTCCTTGGAAAACAAGAAACTCGATTGGTTGGGTGGAAGATTCATATGACCCTGCGAGCTGCTGATCCTTTCGCAAGTAATTTAGGCCCCGTTTAGTTTCCCAAATATTCCCAAAAAAACACTATTCATTCAACTTTTCACTATTCGTCACATCCCTTCTACTCATATAACACTATTCATCTACAATATTTTTTTTGGTGAACAGTGTATTTTCAGGGAATCTTTCCCCAATCTAAACGCACCAGGTTGGAGGCAGATTCATAGTAGCAAAGACAATGCAACATATGGGACTGAGATTAATAGAGGCAAAAAAAAATCAACCATATATGTCCCTCGCAAAAAAATAACAACCATATATGGGTCATGTGAGGTGTGAGCGTGGGCTGGGCTCACATGTTAGTGACTTAATAATACCCCCAATGCCCCAAGTATATCATCGGGACTAATACGAGAGGCTAAGAAAAACAGAATTACTATATAGAGTAGCGAGATGCTGCTGCCTGCTGGTCAAGGTAGTAAATTAAATAACGAATAGCAGTGTGGTAGCGGATTAAGGTCCATATAGCGGATTGCATGTAGCGGGTGTTATAGCAAACGCTAAGTCCAAATAAAACATATGGATATATCTTTCTAAAAAATTTTATAGTGCCACTTTAAAAGTGAACTAACTAAATTTTCAAAAAAAATATTTACATAAGTATTGTGATCAATAAACATATTTAGATTTTCTTTGTGGAAATGTTATTTATAACTTTTATTGAACATGTTATCTAAATAGTTTTCCATAAAATAGCTCAAGAAAATTTTTAGTAAAGTTATTATAAGACGCCTTTTCAATTGCCTTCACTATAAAAGAGTAAATAATTAAATATCATCCATAATCCCTCATTTAGCAAAACAATTGTTAAACAGCTGGGAAGTAGTTCAGATGAAGAGAGTGCAATTCAATTGATCATGTATTAGCTCATTTAGCTAAGCGTAACTGTCATTATGCCATTTGTCTTAGCACGGCATTTGCATTTGTTACTGCCCAGGTACAAAAGGATTGTAATTCTGTTGATGCCTAGTTAATAAAGCTCTCCTTTACCGGGAAAAAAAATCATAAATCCCTCGTATGCCACAACCAGTGACTGTGAGGGGTCCTAGAGACATCGATGGTATACGAGTGATTACAAGTTTTCAAGTGTGATATAAAGTAATTCCCCAGGAAGGGGACTAGAGTGAAGAAAACATGAGTCAGTAGCGTGTCCTTTGTGTTGAGCTAGCTAGCTAGCGATAGCCATAGAACAACAATAATAATATTTTTTAAAAATATTTAGGGAAGTATGAATTTTACAATTTGGGAGGTCACTGAGTCTGTAAACCACTCTACAAATACCCCTAAGATGATTTGATCTGCTCGTAAGCTTATTTAGTGCCGAATCTGCTCCGCGTACTGCTAGCCTGTTAGGCTGTTACTCACCATTGAAGAACCTTCCAGCATGTCGCATCAGAGCACCTGAAGAGTGCCATGCACATGGCCTCCAACGGTACGGTCATGGGGATGGTCAGCCCACCACCCTCGGTCATGTCGACCTCAACGCCATTGACCCTGTCCCAGTCGAAGCACTGGATCAGCGTGCCGAGCACCAGGTCGGTCCGCAGCGCGAGCGTATCGCCGGGGCACTCCGAGCGAGACCTCAACGCCGCCCCATCCCGAACAGCATCAGCAGCCGCCCTCGAACCGCTCCGGCCTGAACTCAGCCGGGTCCTCCCACACGGCCGGGTCCCTTGATTTGGACACCAGTGTAGACCTCCGGCTCAGACTTCTGCGAAGTGAGCAGCACGGCGATCATGCTCTTATATATCTTCGTTCTCGCTGCCGTCGTCCAGCCTCTGCCTGCTGCTCCACGTCGATGAGCCGCTTCATGAACGCGTGCCTTCTGCGCACAGCGTCCAGGATCTTTTTTTTTTTTTGCGGGTAACAGCGTCCAGGATCTTGTTCCTCACGCCGGACATGTCGAACCACCGCAGCGCCGGCAGGTAACCCAGCGGTTCGCAGTGCCAAGGAGCGGGATGATCTGGTGAACGATCTGCTTGAACTCGTTGGCCTCCGGCGGCATGTCCGTGTCGGCGTTCGCCTCTGTGCGGGACGTCTTGGTCCGCGCTATGGTCTCCATCAGGACACTGAGGGAGAGCTCGAACACCCGGTGCTTCAGCTAGACGTGACGGCCACGGCGGCGTGGTCCATCCTCCGCACCATGGCGTGCACCTCGGCGGAGATGACGGGGGTCATGCAGGCGACACGGTACGCAGGGAGGAGCTGTACGCCGGCCACGCGGCGGAGATTGCGCCAGGAGATCACAGGGGATCAGGAGATACACAGGAGATCAGGAGATACATAGGAGATCAGGAGATACACTGGAGATCAGGAGGGAGATATTAGTGAGCATTAAGCCGTGATCTCCACATAAACACCCTGTGTGATGGCTGTGATCACGCGTGATCTTTAAATATGGCAGGTGAACTTACATTCATCTGAGATTAACCCCTCTCTTCTTGTAAGGCATCTAACCCAAGCCAAGAACTCGACCACACCAGCAGTGTAAATCCATGGAAACTGAGGAAGCGCGGTTGCATATGGAGGACGGAGAGAAGGGGATGCCGGCGCCGGAAAAAGCCAAGGACGAGGCGCCAGCAAAGGAGCTCGACCTCCTCGGCGTGCTCGGCTCCGAGGCGCCGGAATCAGTGAGTCCGCCTGTGGAGGCGCAGGATATGGCGCCGGGCAAGGGGAAGGAGAAGGCAGCAATGGTGGCCGAGGAGGAGGAGGAGAAGGCGCCCACGACGGCGTCTACCGGCGGCGACGAGAAGAAGCGCTCGTTCAAGTGCAACTACTGCCAGCGTAAGTTCTACACCTCGCAGGCGCTGGGCGGCCACCAGAACGCGCACAAGCGCGAGCGCTCCCTCGCCAAGCGCAGCGCCGCAGCGGCCGCGGCGGCGGCGGCGGCGGGGCGCGGCCTGTACGGCGCCGCCGACCCCTTCCTTCCGCCGCACCACCTCCGCTTCCCGCACGCCTGGCCGTACTCCGTCGCCGGAGGCAGGCCCCCTTCCTCGTTCCTAGGGCTCGGCCGGGCGGCCTCCGTGGCTGCGGCGCCGCCGTTCTACCATGGGTGGGCTGCGCACGCGCATGGGCACGCCCAGCCGTCCATGGCGCGGCGGCAGGACTCGCGCGCCACGTCTACGCTCCTGAGGGCTACGGCGGCGGCTATGGGGCCTCGGCAAGGGCCCCTTCTTCTCCAGCCGTCCTTGACTCCTCGGGAATGGCCGGATTCCGGTGGGCTGGCGGCGTCGCAACCGGCGCCTCTGCCAGAGGCGACAACAACAATGGTGTCGCTCAAGAAGTAACGCAGCAGAAGGAGGAGGAGGAGGAGGCGCAGAGTTGCAAGCTAGACCTGAACCTTAGGCTCTAGCTAGCTAGGGTTCGTTTCTCCATTAGATCATTGCTTGTTGATGAAGCTCATGTTTGGCCAGGAGGGTGAATGTACTGCTCCTGTAATCCTGTTACAGATTCATTTCGTTTCTGATTAAGTCATGCATGGTCAGCTGATTAGGGTTTAAGATTTAAGGGAAGTAGTACCTAGATGTAATCATGTAGTTCATCTTTGGGTTTTGCTGAAGTACTCCAAAATAATTGTGGACCTTTATCTGGATGGATTTTACCACATATTACATCCAGAAAGTAATATGGCAAATGTTATAATTTATTTCCTTTTGCGTCATAGGACATATATGGAAAACGTATTTTTCATTATTATATTTGAATTGCATGCACCATGCATGAGTGATTTGCGGATCTAATTACCGTGCCGACCTCCATGCGTGATTAGTTCGTACCTGATTACTTGAATGTAGTGAGTCAACTTGATATGTTAGTAATGACTCATTGACTCTTGAGTCTTGACGCGTACGTGTTTTGTGTAAGTTCACGTGTCAACAAGGTGGTTTAACGTCATGTATGTATTTTAGTAATTTGAATTTTGTGTGAATGAATTCTCAAAGTGAGGCGCGCGTGACCACCAATAGAGAAAATATTAATTAAACATAATGTGATGTACGAAAAGAATTCACGATTCATATAATTCATGGAAGCGTGGCCATCTGTAGTGGCCTTTGCAAAACGGTGCTAAGGTCCACGTGGCTCAGAATGAATCGGATCATTCCCACTACAGCAAAGTGAATCTTTGCACAATCACATGAACCGATTCAATAAAACGATTCCGGTGCATAGCCATGTATGGGTAGTAAAATAGTGTATTTGTACAGGTCCACGGGCGTGCATGGGAGGTTTGTGTGGCGTGAGACGCTAGGGGCCGAGAGAAACAAAATTTTTTTTACCTACGTGGACCCGAGCAATGATTCGTTTACCAGTAGAGGATAGCGACTCAGTTGTTTACGTGTCTGATTTTTCTGACTTGAACAGGATCACTACTACAGATGCTCAACGTGGTAATATCATGACATTGAACTGCACTTCATGGTTCTGCCTTATTGTCATTCTTGAAAGTGTGGAGAGATACTGATAATGCGAGGCCATTGAGTCTGTACAAAAATATAAATACAGAAATAACTCTAGCTAGTTTTGCTAAGTAGCAGTCGTTGTGCCAGTTCCAACCCAGTTCAAGCTCTCTCCTCATTATTAGTTGACTAATATGGTTCCCATTCCCTGTCAAATGCTTTAAAAGAAGAGAAGTGGTTCCATCATGCTTTAAAAGAAGAGTAGTATTTTCACTCGCATTATTTTGACTTTTACTTGACAACAATACTTTCTTGGTTAGTGTATATGGTGTGTAACTGTGTACTAATAATCAAACACTGTAGAATTGAGGGAGCACAAAAGAAAACACATGGCAATGATTTTTTTTTTGGAAGACCCAGTTGTCCGGCATTCATTAATAAGTAGATAGAATTTAGAATTTTACAACATTAGGGCATGTACATTAGACAATTGTTGTCTATTTGACACATACAAACAACTATATGATATTTAATACATACTTTAGTTGGTGTTGTTTTGCATGGGAGCACAAGCCAAAGAAGTAGATTAGATAGTAGACAACAACACCCTCTTTCCTCATTTAATGATGGCCACATCAGCTCATTTTACTTATGTGTATCTAAAGAGAGAGCAACTGTCTAACTATTATACGTGCCCTTACAAATTGCGCAAGGTGCGCAAGAGAATCAGAGAGACCACATTCTAGCAGATTGCCAGTTGGGGCCTAATAATAAAAGCAATTACTCCCGAGATATGTTACCAACTAGAGTTGCTAGACCTTTGGCTCTTGCTGCCATCAGAAGTCCTGCTTCATCATGTATTCTATCAAATAATCGTCCGGCTGTTGTGTGTTCTCCTCCGAAGATTCTATTGTTTCTCTCACGCCAAATAGTCTATATCATCAAGATAATCAGTGTGCGGAAGCCTGATACATTCATGGTTGTTGTCTCCGTCAGGTCAAGGAACCAAGACTGAATATCATCACTCTTCCAGTGAGAAGGGCACCTGGCAATGAATTCACTATGGGATGATTGGCGAGCATGCACAATCTCTCTTATAGATATAAACATAGCACCCGAGTATTGGATAGACACTCCCTATGGTTTCGATGTTTGAACATGAGTTTTTATTAAGGTTTTTAACGAGGTTTCAACGTTCTCTTCTTATTATACAAAGACAATCTGCAGAAGATCACAACCTGCTAACCCATCTACTACTTTATTTCGAGCAACTACTAGTTGTTCATACAAATCACTCTACAAATATATAAGTTATTACAGAAGATAACTTGATCTGCTCGTAAGCTTATTTAGTGAAGCGCAGACACTGTCAGGTGTCAGCTACGCGTACTGCTATTCAATACAGAAGAACCTTCATGAATCATATGACTTCATGAGCATGGAGGCATCAGAGCTCCTGAAGAACGCCATGCAAAGCTGCACGAGGCCTGCACATGGCCTCCAACGGGACGGTCATGGGGATGGTCAGCCCACCACCCTCAGTCATGTCGACCTCAACGCCATCGACCCTGTCCCAGTCGAAGCACTGGATCAGCGTCCCCAGCACCAGCCCGATGGTCCGCAGCGCGAGCGTCTCGCCGGGGCACTTGCGCCGCCCCATCCCGAACGGCATCAGCAGCCGCCCCTCGGCCTTGCCGTCCTCGAACCGCTCCGGCCTGAACTCGCCGGGGTCCTCCCACACGGCCGGGTCCCTGTGGATGGCGTACACGTTCACCAGCAGCATCGTGCCGCGGGGCACGTCGTAGCCGCCAACCTTGCAGTCTGCGGAGGACTCGTGTGGCAGCAGCAGTGGCGCCGCCGGGTAGAGCCTGAGCGTCTCGTTGATGATGCACTGCAGGTAGGTGAGGCGCGGCAGGTCGTCTGGGGTGATAAGGCGGGAGGTGCCCACGGCTGTGTCGATCTCGGCCTGCGCCTTCTTGAGCGCTTCCGGGTGGTTCAGCAGGAGCGCCATGGCCCATTCCGTCGTGGTCGATGTGGTCTCCGTCCCGGCGCCAAACAAGTTCTTCATCACGGGAATAAGAGAGACAGTGAGATGGAATTGCCAGTTTAGTCATTCAGGAAAAAGAGGACAGTGACACTGGTCTGGTTATATATGTCGGTATATGTCACATGGGAGCTAGTACGGGACGACAGATATCGTATTCCATTTATGCTTTCTAAAAAAAGAGAAGAGCTAGAGCACATAGATTTGGCATGATTTTTCTCAAAATTAGTTAATTGTAGGAGGTTAGTAAATGTTGCTAAGAAACACTACTCACCGCGCAGAGCGACATGATCATGGTGTCCGTGTAGACCTCCGGCTCGGACTTCTGCAAAGAGAGCAGCACGGCAATCACGCTCTTCTTCTCACCGTCGTTGCCACCGCCATTCTCTCTCAGACGTTCTGCGTCGATCAGCCGGCGCAGGAACACCTCCCTCCGGTTCACCGCGTTCACGAGCTTTTTCATCACCCCAAACACGTCGAACCACCGCAGCACCGGCAGGTAGTCCCACAGGTTGGCCGTGCCAAGGTGGGGCACGACGTCGTCGACGATCTGCTTGAACTCGTGCGCCTCGGGCGACATGTCCGAGTCGGCGTTGGCCTCGGTGCGTGACGTCTTGGTCCGCGCGATGGTCTCCATGAGCACGCTGAGCGAGAGCTCGAACAGCCTCCGCTTCATCTGGACGCGCGCGGCGCCACCGTCCGCCGCCGCCGCCGCGCGGTTCATCCTCCTCACCATGGCGCGGACCTCGCCGGAGATGACGGGGGACATGCAGGCGACCCGGTGCGCGGAGAGGACCTGCACGGCGGCAACGCGGCGGAGGTTGCGCCAGTAGGACCCGTAGCTGGCCATGGAGAGCGATGCGCCGTCGAAGGAGAGGATCCTCTGCGAGGGGAACAGAGGGCGGTTGGCGAAGACGACGTCGTTCTCGGTGAAGCACTCCTTGGCGAGCTCCGGCGAGGACACGACCACGGCGCGGCGAGACCCCATGAGCATGGAGAACACGGGGCCGTGGGTCGAGGCGAGCCGTGCCAGCGTGGCGTGGAACGGCATCTTGGCGAGGTGGAGGTGGCCAAGGAACGGGACGGACGGAGGGCTCGGCAGCAGCCGCGGCCCGGCCTGCTTGCCCTTGCCATTATTACCCCCCTTGCCGCCGGCGCCAACACGGCCGCCCACGAGGTAGCGGAGCACGAGGAGGAAGGCGAAGGTGAGGACGGCCACGTAGGCCTTATCCATGGCTGTGGAGCAGGGGAGAGAAGCGGCGATTTGATGATCTCCCTGACTGAATGATTGATCGCGGCTTGGTGTTTGTATGTGGATGCATCCTGCATGGCCGCATATTTATACGCCAGGGCTCCATCGTCTATCGCATCGAGGTGGATCCACAAAAAGGGAGCTTGGAGGCTAAGGTTGTCATTCGAAATTGTGCAGACGCAATGGCTGACGTTTGAGGAGTGGGGAGGATGGTCCGCGTAGCTCCAGACAGGTGAGATCTTGTCAGGGAGAGGGAGAGGACGAGAGGTGCGTGGCGTGGATGTGTTCGTCTGCTCGGGAGCAATTGTCTGGCACCGGCTGCGGATTCCAGGATGGCGCGCCCACGGCATCTTCTTGGCGAGCAACTCGCGCCGCGAGATCTCTGCACGACTGGCTCACTGCGTCCGAAAGCAAGAGACTCGATCGCGAGGATTAGTTCATCTGGGGACTTCGCTACCCCCAAGATCAGCTGATTCTTCTGCAAGTAATGCCAGTCAGTGAGGAAGTGAGGTGTATACAAATTGAAGTGGGCAAAATTCCAAGGGTAAAACTACAGTTCACGCATCATCGCTGTGAGCAGAAGTTGATGGGCTATCAGCTAGCGATGGCCCATCATCCACATCGTGGTGTCTCACATGCTGAAATGCGAGCCCACACATACAAATTTGATCAAATAAGGATCCATGCTCATCGAGCTGCTAAAAAAAGGCACTGTATAGGAATCCTGGGCAACAAGAACTGACTTTTCTGAGGATCGAATTCTCAGACGCCTCTGTTTGTATGGCTAGGGTTAGTTTATTGCCGTCCTAGGCTCCTAGCCTATATCAAAATAGTATAATGACGAAAAATTTATGATGCGTTTTTCTAACAGATGCTTATATGATCTTTTCACTTGTGTTTGGAGAAATAAAAAACGAAAAAAAAATCTTAAGGAGTAGATTGAACCAACGAAAACAGTAGATTGTGTGGAGCCAAAAATAGTTTAGAGGTTCTTCTTAATTTCATT
This sequence comes from Digitaria exilis, assembly GCA_015342445.1. Classification (NCBI taxonomy): domain Eukaryota; kingdom Viridiplantae; phylum Streptophyta; class Magnoliopsida; order Poales; family Poaceae; genus Digitaria; species Digitaria exilis. The sequence continues at coordinate 535,709 of JACEFO010001754.1, read as the reverse complement.
TTTAAGTCTATGTTGATCTGGTGTTTTGGGAACGAGATATTCCAGCGAGAGGCTGTGATGCTCTGCCCACTGAACAAGTGTATGCATCTCCTTTTATTAAGAAAAAAAATTCAAGTGGTTTCAAGACATGATCTTGCGTTAAAAAAATGACAGTTAATTAGTTTATCAGACAACTGTTGATGACAAGACAGATGCAAAATCCTGATATCCATTGCCACAGCGACAGCATTACATACAGTTCTTTGTTGTAGCAAAGGCACGTGTGTGCGTTACCCTACTCGGCAAAAGCACACTGCAGCTTCTAGAAGACTAGCAACATGGGCACATGGCTTATCATGCACTCCCACTTACGTCAGTGGTTGCATAAGCAATCTACAATAAGGCTAAATTAATAAAATAATCTTCCAAAGCTCAATCATACATAGAATAGACCACAATATATAAGCTTAGCGATGTTCAATTGGAGGATATATATAGGGCCGTCTCACGTAGACAATGAAGAATGATCAAAGATAAGGCAACAAGATACCAAACCGTTGTGATAGAGGGGGATACTAGAACAAGGTCGTGAAAGCCAATGGTCAACTTCTTGTACGGTCATCAACATCAAACTAGAACACTTCCTGTTTAGTTTCTAAAATTTATAAAATTTTACTGTAACAAACTATTTTGGAAAGCGTGTCTATAGAGGAATTATAGTTTCTAATGTAGTGAAAGTTTGAAAAGTTGAAGAAACTAAACGGGATGCAGCTCATAAATTATTTGATGTTGGGTTACGTTCCCTTCTTGCGTAATTTCACATATATTTCGGTGCTAGAGTATATGTCACGACATGGGATTACATAGAGTTTGTTGGGATACCTCCAAATCTTGTAACTCTCGTATATATTGCTGGAGAGGCTCCGTGCAATAAAATCCATCCAATGTATTCTTCCTACAATTGGATTGGAACAGTTTCATTGCTACCTTTGTAACAACACGACCCCTGAGTAATAAGTTTAGATCTTTGCTATGTCGTCTATCAAGGAGCATATATATGTATGATAGTCATGCAAAAAGAAGAGACAGTATGGTAAAGCATAAACCAATGATAAAATGATGTACATCAAACGATATATATGCACACTTGAAGGATCTTTAATAGTAGCCGCATAATTATACGGGCAACCCACTTGTTCATTTTGACTCTTCTTAATACTCCACCTGGGCACAGCACAATAGAGTTTTTCCTTTTTATTTGAAAAAAAAACATATACAATACAGCTTCTAGAAGACTAGAACACATGAACCATCCCGCACTTCCACTTGCGCGCGTCATCAGGGAAAAAAAAAAGCAAAACTACAGTGAAAAACAAACTTTACAAAGCCCCGCCAATCCACCACACACAGACCACAAGCACACAAGACACGAGTCCTCTGATCCTCTCCCAGCGCCCAAAAACATGGAGCCCGGCTACGTCGCCATCCTCTCCTTGCTCTTCCTCTTCTCGCTCTACCGCCTCCTCGGCGGCCACCACGGCAAGATCAATGGCGAGAACAAGAACAAGCAGCGGCTCCCACCGAGCCCTCCTGCCATTCCTGTCCTGGGCCACCTCCACCTCCTGGGTAAACCGATGCACGCCACGCTCGCGCGCCTCGCCGCGCGCTACGGGCCGGTGTTCTCCCTCCGCCTCGGCTCACGCGAGGCCATGGTGGTGTCCTCCGCGGACCTCGCCAGGGAGTGCTTCACCGAGCACGACGTGACCTTCGCGAACCGGCCCCGGTTCCCTTCCTCGCTCATGCTCATCTCCTACGACGGCACCACGCTCCCGACGTGCCGCTACGGCCATCAATGGCGCAACCTCCGGCGCGTCGCCACGGTGCAGCTCCTCTCCGCGCACCGCGTCAGCTGCATGTCCCCCGTCATCTCCGGCGAGGTCCGCGCCATGGTGAGGAGGATGTACAGGTCCGCCGCGGTGGCCACCGGAGGCGCCGCGAGGGTGGAGCTGAAGCGACGGCTGTTCGAGGTGTCCCTGAGCGCCCTGATGGAGACCATCGCGCGGACCAAGACGTCCCGCGCCGAGGCGGACGCCGACACGGACATGTCACCGGAGGCCCAGGAGTTCAAGAAGGCCGTGGACGAGTTCATTCCCCTCGCCAGCGCGGGCAACATCTCGGACTTGCTGCCGGTGCTGAAGTGGCTCGACGTGTTCGGCGCGAGGAAGAAGATCATGGCCGGGGTTCGCAGAAGGGACGCGTTCCTGCGGCGGCTCATCGACGCGGAGCGGCGCCGGAGCCTGGACGACGGCGGCGGCGAGGACGACAAGAAGAGCATGATTTCCGTGCTGCTCTCTTTGCAGAAATCTGAACCGGAGGTGTACACGGAAGCCGTCATCATGGCTCTGTGCTCTGTAAGTCTGCTTCTTCTCCGTCTTCTTGGGTCGGTCATTTTCCACTCCATCTTACTTCTACTGCACTTTTACTTACCACGATGGTTGATTGTTGATTGGCACTGGGTCAATATCCTGACGTGGAAATAAAGAGATAAGCATCAGAGCTCAGCCATGAGCCCATGAGGTACCCAAAATTCCGAATAGATCCAATTCCTTGCAGTCCAGCCACCTGAAACGCACGCACAGTACATGTTTGGCTAAGATCGGCAACTACCAGCCACTAGGGTAGCACCTGGTTGTGACACTCCGGCATGTCACGTCAGTGAATCAAGGTACCCTGCTTGTACCCTTGTGCCACAATCACGATGCTACCGTGCGGCATGTGTTTTCCAAAAGAGTCGTGTCGGCATTGGGTTGCCTTCAATCCTGACAGGCATCATACACAGTAATCTCACACGCGTACTCCTATATCTATATGGCCGTGGTGAAGCCCATGACTGTCAAGTGTCAACGGCTCAACGTCACCCACAGTAGTCAGAACTGAAGTGACAGCAACGTCGCCCACTAACACGACGACCTTGTCCATGTCTTCGTTTTTTTCAATCTGCAGAGCATGTTCACCGCGGGGACGGAGACGACGGCCACGACGGCGGAATGGGCCATGTCTCTGCTGCTCAACCACCCGGAGGTCTTGAAAAAATCCCAGGCGGAGATCGACGCGACCGTGGGGACCTCCCGCCTGCTCGCCGCCGACGACGTGCCACGCCTCGGCTACCTCCACTGCATCATCAGCGAGACCCTCCGCCTGTACCCTGTCGTGCCACTGCTGCTGCCACACGAGTCCTCCGCAGACTGCAAGGTTGGCGGCTACGACGTGCCCCGCGGCACGATGCTGCTGGTGAACGTGTACGCCATCCACAGGGACCCAGCGACGTGGCCGGACGCGGACGCGTTCAGGCCGGAGAGGTTCGACGACGGCGGCGCACAGGGGCGGCTGCTGATGCCGTTCGGGATGGGGCGGCGCAAGTGTCCAGGGGAGACGCTAGCGTTGCGGACGCTGGGATTGGTGTTGGGGACGTTGATACAGTGCTTTGAATGGGACATTGTGGATGGCGGCGATGAGGTCGACATGGCACAAGGAGATGGGTTTACACTTCCGAGAGCTGTTCCTCTTGAGGCCATATGCAGACCGCGCCAAGCTATGCTTGACGTTCTCCAGAAGCTCTGAGCTGCCGCGTTTTGCCCATCAAGTTGATATGAAGAAGAAAGGACACTCATGCATGTGAAATTAGCGACGTTGTGGTCTGTATGGCTGTATGTATAGTTGCGCAGCTGGATGCAACGTGTTTAATTTTCTCATTAATGTTATGCACTTCTTGCTAATTACTAATGGAATCTACTCTCTCCCCGTCCTGTTTATAAAGAACACTTTCAACTATGGATAAGCCCAAAGTAAGATACTACAAATATATTCTAAATCACCGACATATATGTCAATTATGATTTTGTTCTGAAATAATAATTTGCATATGTGACTGTAGAATATATTTTAAACAACCCTTTGTATTTCATCTAATTATCAACGTTCACAATTGATAAAAGTATTTGCTAGAGTGCCTTATTTTTTTTTACCTTATATAGTTATATACCACCGTCATAAGATAAAAATCTTGATACAATAACCACATGGATATGAAGCATCAAAATTGAGGATGTAACTAAAACACCTATATGAGTTTTGTATCAGTAGATGTAGGGAGTTCAATCCCTAGATCTTCAGTCAATATATTCATTTGCCTATGAGGATCCCAAAACCTAAGCTACCTAGTAGTTCTCATCTACTAGTTCACACCAGGGTTAACCTTATCGGTAAATGAAAAAAAAGCAGAGTGGATCGATAAACGCGTTTATCGGAATTCTCAAAAAATTATTGGATTCATCGTTTCTTTTTTGGATAAAATTTGGTGGTGGTGGTGGGGCGACGGGCCTCCGCTTCGCTCCGTTAGAAATCGACCTTGTTGACGTGCAATGGAATTTGGAACATAACTCAAGGTGCCACACGCCAGAGCCGCACTCTCGATCGGGCCGGCGCTAACCACTTGAAGCACGACGCCCCTGCTATCGTGCGTGCACAACCACCAATCCACACAACTACACAAGCACACAGGTCTACAATAGTCGGCACCCCCGCCACCTCACTGTCCCGCCTCGCCGTCCTCCTTCACCGTCTTGCAAGCAACATCCATGATTCCTTGCCCTGGCATCGATCTACAGCGGAGTTAAAAACAAGAGCAAGTTAAACCTCAAACTCGAAGCGCTAATCTAGACCTCGCTGGAGTTCACATAGTGACTGTAAACAACTGGAAATGGAAGCGCACAACACAGACCACGTCGCCGATTATGAGGGGGGCATATATTAGACAGATAAGTTGTCGGGAAATTAATATGAGATTTGACGTTTTCATATATATTAGGGGACATTAATTATTTTGATACAACGAGATGTAAAGGTAACAGGGTTACCTTAACGATTATTTTAGAGATAATTGATTGTCCCTTGCCAGTTTCAGATATCATTTGTTAGTGGTATCTTGGTACTGCAGCTATCATGTGAGCGTCATGCACTCATGCCGCACCCTGCCACTGCACAGTATACGTGTAGCTTCTAGAAGATTATAACTCGTGGCAATATCAGATACTTCCGCAGTTGCGTTTACATCAGGGATTGCGTGTGCACACAAAATGCCAAATTGAACCCTCAGTCACTCACAGCCGGAATCACATACTAGGCATCACAATTCACGTGACCTAGCTGGTCATTTACGATCCCAAGTTCCCCAGTCCCCCACACAGCCGGAATCCATGGAGCCGGCAGCCTATGTGGCCATCCTGTTCCTGTCCTTCCTCTTCCTCTTCTCGCTCCACCGCCTCGTCGGCCGCCGCCACCGCAAGATCAATGACACCAAGACAACGCAGCGGCGGCTGCCACCGAGCCCTCCGGCCATCCCGTTCTTGGGCCACCTCCACCTCCTTGGGAGGAAGCCGATCCACGCCACGCTCGCGCGCCTCGCCGAGCGCCACGGCCCGGTGTTCTCCCTCCGCCTCGGCTCGCGCCACGCCGTGGTGGTGTCCTCCGCGGACCTCGCCAGGGAGTGCTTCACGGAGCACGACGTGTGCTTCGCCAACCGCCCCCGCTTCCCCACGCTGGAGCTCGTCTCCCTCGGCGGCGCCACCCTCCCGATGTGCAGCTACGGGCCCTACTGGCGCAACCTCCGCCGCGTCGCCACGGTGCACCTCCTGTCGGCGCACCGCGTGAGCTCCATGCTCCCCGTGATCTCCGGCGAGGTCCGAGCCATGGTGCGGAGGATGTACAGGTCCGCCGCCGCCGCACCCGGCGGCGCCGCCAGGGTCGAGCTGAAGCGGCGGCTGTTCGAGGTCTCCCTTAGCGCCCTGATGGAGACCATCGCAAGGAGGAAGACGTCCCGGGGCGTCGGCGAGGCGGACGCCGACGGCACGGACATGTCGCCGGAGGCGCAGGAGCTGATGAAGGCGCTGGACGTGTTCATCCCGCTTCTCAGCGCGGCCAATAAATGGGACTACCTGCCGGTGCTGCGGTGGCTCGACGTGTTCGGCGTGAGGAGGAAGATCATGGACGCGGTGAGCGCGAGGGACGCGTTCCTGCGGCGGCTCATCGACGCGGAGCGGCGGAGGCTTGTGGACGAGGACGACGACGACGACGGCGGCGATGGCGAGAAGAAGAGCATGATCGGCGTGCTGCTGTCGTTGCAGAAGTCAGAGCCGGAGGTGTACACGGATACCACCATCATGGCTCTGTGCTCGGTAAGCGCTTCGTCGTCTCTGTTCTTCTTGCATCAGCCATTATGCTCAATTTCGAATTATGCTACTGTGTATGTGTAGCTCTCCGGTTGCTCTTACACAGTTTCAGTTATGAAAATGATTGACGGATTGGTTGATGGCTTGGTGCTGGGTAAAATTTCGTCATGTGGGAGGAGATAAACATTTTGTCATACCGCAGCTTTTAGAACGTTTATCCAAAACTGGCAGCCATTAGCATTTAGCAAAGTTGCTTTTGTCACATCTAGTAGTAGATGTATATATATCCATAGATATGTCGGCCACATCATACTATAAAATGCAGGGCGGCCTTGTCAGTTGTCACGACAGCCCAGCATGTCCTACCTCCTGGGCAGTTAGGGTCTTGGTGTTCAGGCGTTGTGCTGTGCAACAGTAGCCACGTTAGCTTCCCGTGTTTGTGTTGAGTTTGTATGACCATAAGCCATGTTAGGTCCTTTTTCGTTATCATCCAAAAACACGAGCGACAGCAACAGGCGGAGATCATCCTGATAAACACTTTTTTTTTTTGTCTCGCTCGCCAACCTGCCTGCAGAGCATGTTCAGCGGTGGAGCCGAGACGACGGCGACGACGTCGGAATGGGCCATGTCGCTGCTGCTGAACAACCCCGATGTCTTGACGAAAGCCCAGGCGGAGATCGACGCGACCGTGGGCACCTCCCGCCTGCTCGCCGCCGACGACGTGCCCCGCCTCGCCTACCTCCACCGCGTCGTCACCGAGACCCTCCGCCTCTACCCGGTGGTTCCAACACTAATCCCGCACGAGTCCGCCTCGGACTGCGAGGTCGCCGGCCACCTCGTGCCCCGCGGCACGATGCTGCACGTGAACGCGTACGCCATCCACCGTGACGCCGCGGCGTGGCACGACCCGGACGCGTTCAGGCCGGAGCGGTTCGAGGTCGAGGAGGGCGGCGAACGGCTGCTGATGCCGTTCGGGATGGGAAGGCGCAAGTGCCCCGGCGAGACCCTGGCGATGAGGACGCTCGGGCTGGTGCTTGGGACGCTGATCCAGTGCTTCGACTGGGGCACGGTGGATGGAGCTCATGGGGGTGGAGGTGGCTGAGGGGGTTGGGATCACGCTCCCGAGGGCTGTCCCTTTGGAGGCCATGTGCACGCCGCGCCATGGTATGCTTCGTGTCCTCGAGGAGCTGTGAGCTGCCGGGAACAAGCTTGGTCACACACACTTTATGAATTATGAGCATGAGCATGAGTGAAGTTCGACCGTGCGAACTAGTGAAAAAAAAAGTTATGCATATGTTTGAGTTTGATGGTTTGTAGTGGAGTCAATTTGTCCACACACAAAATAATAAAAAAAATTTAAAAGGCTGCTTTGGAGTTTTTTTTTTGAAACGAAAGGCTGCTTGAGAGTTGAGAGACAAACTTTGAGTAACGCGTCTGTTTTCCCCTCTCGGGGTACAAGCAGAGTGCAGAACAAAAGAAAAACAGTAATGTCATGAGGGCGCCTAGTGCTCGGTGAAGCACACTCCTTGGCACAGTCCGTGAAGGACACGACCACGGTGTCGCACGAGCCGAGGCGGAGGGAGAACCAGAACACCAGCCCTAGCTAGGTGGTGGTTGATCCGCGCCGTTCACTGCCGCGGTGCCGCCGACCCGCCGTTCGCCATTTTGGTTTAGCAAGAAGTGCAGTTGCTCGTCGCATGGGCCGGAGAAAGGCCAATTCTCTGAACCGACAAGAGTATGGATGGGCCTCTTGGTCTCCGAATTCGTTGCTTTGGTGTGCATCCGTCCTTTTCGGGCCTTTTTTTCATTGTCAGGCCCAATCCACCACGTATAAGGAACACTTTCTAGGAATATTGATTTCAGTCCTTTGGAATGTTGAATACACAAATTATAAGTTAATCAAACACTAAAAAAAGAGAAGCATGCAAGGAGTAAAAACCACGTCCCGCTAAAAAAACACCGGCGGACGCTTTCGTTTATTACGACTTTCCTTTGGTCCTTTCGCAGTCACTGGTTCTTGCCTAGCCTTTTGGAATCACCGGCGACGCTTTCCTGTCAAGCTGCTTCGCCCAAAAGCTATGAATGGAAGCCGATGGCAGTACAGCATATATTGTCGGGGTCAACACTGCACTCTCACAGTAACTCAAGTGTCCAATGAGTGGGGAAGTTTTGCTCCTATCACTCTCAAGTCTCAACGATTCGAGTCGCCAATGTGCATGAGAGTCTAGAGAAACTGAGAAAAATAAAGAACCGCATGATATGAAAACGGTACTCCATACTACTCCATTCCTCCAAAAAGCATGTATTTCTACGAATTCATTTAATTAATAACATCTTTAGTAAATCTAGATAATTATGTGTCTAGATTCAGATATAAATGGTTAGAAATACATGAGTGAGTAGAATACCAAGCATTTTCCCTAGGCAAGGTCGGCGAACGCATTACCAAGATCAAGAAGCTGAGAGAAAATCGGATATTCCCCATGCAAGCACCGTGCAACAGATACCGAAGCCGTCACAGCACAGCTTCCAAGCAAGAATCATCGGCTGCAGCAACAACCATTCAATGCCTGTCGCGTGGCGTGACCGCACACAGAGACATTCGTGCCCAAGATCTCGGCATCGTCGCATCGCTGTCTTCTCTCTACAAGCTTACTAAAAGCATGGATTACCTCTAGCCTGACGAGGCCATGCTCAGATTCCCAACTGTTCCCTATTCATTCCAACTTTTCACTATTTATTCCAACTTTTCACTATTACTTCCTCACAAAACACGCTTCTCAACGAATTCTATAGTATTTTTCTTATGCTACAGTGTTTTTTCCTACGAAGCTAAAAGAAAACCCCCTCCAAAATATACACACTTGAAACCCTGACCGCTGCCCTGTGTGATCTTTGTGGAAATATGGATCCCTGCGACCTTTTCCACCAAAAGTAGCAGCAGCAGCTCCCAAAAGTTTACTTTAAGCAAAAGCTGATGGGAGTACTGGCCAGGTCTGATTAAACCCTCAAAAGATCCTAATTAAAGCCTTAACCCAGCACATGATTTCTGTAGACGAAACGTGTGGCGCAGTCAGCTAGGCCAGGTGCCCGGAGTGGCCACCAGGCAGCGCTCCGGCAGGTCCCTTGCCCTCCTCGGCCGCCTTCGCCATCCCCGCCGCCCTTGCGGACCAGAGGTCGGCGCCGTTGCCGTGGGCGTGGCCGCTGGCTGCGACGTGCTCCATGCACGAGACGGGCACCAAGCATAGCCCCCGGCTCCTCAGGTCGCTAGGCCGCGGAGGCTCCACCACCGTCCCGGCCGCGCTCTCCGGAGCCTGCGATGACGCAGCAGGGTACGAGCACAGCTGTTAAAGTTGATACGTAATTACCGGAGGTAATCAGGCTTTTCCGAACGGAAGAAAACACTGGCCTGGAGTCCGGGGCTTACCGGGGCATGCGCCGAGGCCGGCAGGCGCTGCATGTACGGGGAGCTCAGGACCTGACACGAAAAGCGACCGGAGCCAGTAAGTACGTACCGTATACAGTGCGTGTACCAGGCTAGCAGCCATCACAGTGCACGCCGGCGCGTACACGCAAAAGATACAGGCAATACTGGGATACATAGACATGGCAGGAACACTGTGCCAAAGCAGCATTGTGTACCGCGCTTGTTTTTGTACTTATCTACCAAGAGCAACAATATGCGTATAGTAGAAGAGTTTACTGGAGGCTACACGTATGGTAAACAGCGCACCTGAACCTGGTCGTGGAGGAAGCGTATGTATCCCAGCGCCTCGTGCAGGACGGAGGCCGTATCAGACTGGCAGCGCCGGCAGGCAGCGGCGAAGCAGGGCAGGGTCCATGCAGTTTACATCAACACGTCAGTCAAAGGTCAAAAAAGAGGCGACAGGGTTAATCAGACTAGCCTAATTAACTGCTGCGGCTACTAATTACTAGTAGTACTACGGAGTACGTCTACGCATACTCGAACGCATCGGGTCTGACCACATGCTTTGGCGGTTGGCTCAGAGTAGATATGGCAGGGACGCTGGCATTGTGCGTGGGCTGAGCAGCCTGCTTGCCTTTGCTGGTGTTTCAGTTTTGTTACAGCAGGATAAATGATAGTAAAGTAAACAGCGGCGGTGCGCAGTTAATCCAGTTGCACTAGCAAGGAAAAGCCGAGAGGCAAGTACAGGGAGCGAGTAAAGAGCGTATCGCCAAAAGCCTGAAGCTTTCGGCTTTTCACTTTCTTACCTTCCCGAATGGAGAAACCAGCTGCTGCAGAGCTATGATCCTCTCGCCGAGCTTCTCCCTCCTCACCTAACAAAAGTGAAGTTTTTTTTTTTTGAGCGGACGAACTGACTGGTCAGCGAGACAAGAACAGCTCACTAATTTTCTGAACCACGGAGGAACAGCTCACTAATTTGGTCTCCTAATCAGAGTGCCAGATTGGCCCACAGTTGATTAGCACACCTTACTACTGGCGCTCTAAACAGAAGTAACCACTAACCCTGGGTCTCTTGTTGGTAGAAGCAGCAGTAGCAGCAACAGCAGCAGGCGCAGCCTTTCTTTGATAACTGCTTCTTGATCCCTTCTGCACAAGAACCAACCCAACAAAAACTAATCAAGAAGGAGATTTTATAGGAGTACAATAAAGAACATGCAGCGAGAATCATTCATGAACCGTGCAAAAGGCCAACACAAACACCATCCAAATCATCATCGATCACTTGACAATGCAAGAAACTATCATGCTTTTTCCTCGTATGAAGAAACGATCGATTTTCCCGTAGCAAACGCTCGAGACTGAAGACGCACCTTGAAAGCCTGTGGCTTTGAGCTGGAGATGGCCGAGATTGTTGTCGCAGGCGGCGAGGACGACATGGAGGAGATGGATGACGAGCACTCGGCGGTTGGGCTCGACTTCTGCGGAATAGTCACCGGAATCGCCTGATCGCCGCCGTAGTACTGGAAGCCGAAGACGCCATCACCACCATGGTACTGCTCTTGGCCGGCAAAGCTCAGCATGTGGTGATAAGCAGGAGCCAGGTCCAGGTAGGAGACGCAGGTAGGAGACGGCGCGGCAGCCGGAGCGGCGGCGCCGGTGGTCGTGGTGGAGACGACGCTGGAAGAGAAGTAGGAGGAAGGAGACAGGCACACCAAGTAGTCCTCTTCTCCTCCACCAAGCAAGTCCTTGTAGCCTCGCCTTCCTGCCTCTGCGATGATCTCCTCTTCCTTCACCATGATCACTGATTCACTCACTGGCAGCAGGTTCCGGCCGCACTGCAGGGTAGATGACGAGTCAAGAACGAAGACGTTGGATGTGTAAACAAGATGGATGGCGATTCTGGATGCAAGAATGGGGAGAGAAGATCGGTACCAGTCGGGGATCTCTGTTCCGGTCAAAGAAGTTTCGCGCCTTGTAGCCTTCCGCTGCAGCTCTGTGTCTCTGAGCTCTGCCTCTCTGTCTTCAGATTCATACAAATGAACACGCCTCCTCCACTTTTGAGGGGTTTTGGGAGAGGAGCACAAGAGATTGGAGAGAGACGGGTCGAGCTCGGGTCAGATGAAAGGGGACCATCGTCTGTGCTTGCTCGTTTTCTATCTATAGGCGCCACAATCTGTTGACCACTGTGTACAAGGGAGCAGTAAAGGAAGCCTGATGTGGGATCAGATTGTCAGTAGCACATATCAATTTTTTTCTTTTTGGAAACCGCATAAATGTTTTCGAGAAAACACCACTCCACAACGTATTTTCCAGAACTTAGCTAGTGTTTTTATATTTACCGTATTTTTTAGGAATATTTTACAATCTATATGCTCCTAATAGGATAATTGTAGAAAAAACGTAAACTGAATTGGTGTACTTGATGTAAGTACTATTTCAATCCATGGACTATAGTTTTGTATTGTATTTATTTCCCTTCCGACAAGATGTGGGTAAAATGACGTTAAAGAAATCAAAAGTTGGGCTGGTACTGGCTTTCGGTTTCTGTTTGGCTAAAAGCAGCAAAATGCTAGATTTCTTTTATTCTAGATCCAAGCAACAATATACATGGCTGCAATTATCCACCATGCCAAGATGAGATCGAATAATTACCCCAGGAAATAAGGGCTCCAAAACTCGAGATAAGAAACTGGTACAGGAAGTACAATGGTATTTTAACAACAGAAAATTACTAAAAAACCGTAGTACTTCTGATCAATACAGACAACATCACAGAATTTGGAAACAGAAATTGCTGGTATAGCATCTATGAAACGCTACATGAAACCAGCAGCCCCAGCTCCCTGCCTCCCTCTAGCCAAAACCTACTAGTTTATAGCTTCTATTCACCCGTTTTGTGCTCTTCTCTTGCCTTGCCTGTGCGTAGACGAGCCGACGAGGCAATTAGGTGCACGGATATGCCTGGTTTCTGGTCGGTCGTTTAACCCTAGCCTTGTCCCCGCATCGCCGCCTACGCGACAGACCAACGACCGAGATGCGTAGCGGACCCACATGGGAGACATGTTTGCGTAGAACTTGTCGCTACCCTTTTTTCTTACTGGGATTTCGCTCTCGCCTAGTCTCTCTCTCTCTCTAAACCTTGGCTTCTCGAGCGGGCCGAAACCCAGGTGGGCTCGAACTGCTCCATGGGCCTCTTATTTTACTTTTTCCCTTCACGTGTATCCTTACCAGAGAGGTTTATTTATTCGGGCCTCGGATACTGTGGGGTCAAATCCGACATGCCGAGCCCGAGAAGCCATAGAAGGAGGCGTGGCTTGGCTTGTCGCCCGTCCTGTACCAGCGTACTACGAGTACGTCCAAGTCCCAACCTCGCGTGCGACGGCATGTCGCGCGTTTGTGATGGTATATCCGTGTATGATCGGAGGCCAAGAGCTCGACACCACAGCTACCAAAGGGCAGAGGAACAGGGGGCATCTACAGCTGCTTTCTGTTCTGTATAGGCATCTAGTGCTAACTATACATAATAAGTAAAGAAACGGTGCAAGAATCAAATGGATGGTTGGGACGAAGTCAGATATCATCCGTGATCCGTCAGACCAGCTAGTACCAAACGAAAAGGGCCACAGCAGTTGCATGCAAGGAAATGAAAGACTGGTACTTTGAGTACCCAAGATGATAGAAGAGTCAAACCTTGATCAGATCAGGGCACGGGTCTTTAGGATCCTTGCTCCGTAGCTCCTACAGCTTGTTTGCCTAACTGAGGCAGCGAAATCCAAATTCGACGAGTCCCTTAGCCTTGAGGAAATGCAATGCATCAAGACCCTGGAACAAACCGCAAAATCCAAAATTAACAAACTTTCATAGGATCACTTCACGTCCTAATGTGGACCCACCCTACGGCGCAAGATTATCTCGAGTAGAGTAGGCACTTATTCGAGTAAACCTCACCCTTTTTTTCTCCTGGATACCTTCAGTTGTCATCACTCATCCCTGACTTGCATATTAGCCAGGTAGAGGTAGGTGATTTGCGTACTTTGTTAACTCCAAAGGCCTGCTCGCCATAGAAGGCAAATACATACGTTACGTAGCACTTTGCAGCATCCCTTACTGCAAGATGCTTCTGCAGGCTGAACTGTTAACGTCATAACAGTCAAACAAGGGCCCACTAACCAGTTAGTGAAAAACATATACAAAATCATATCTGTTTCTTGCAATACAGAAGGCAAAAGAAAAATTGATTGAAGTCCAGAATAAGCCTGTAAACAATTGTAATATGTTCGTACCTCTTAATCGTCATTCGTTAGGACGTCATCGGGTTGGCTGCAACACAGAAGACACCAAGTATACATCACAACGCAGGCATGATGTGAGAAGTATATGCTACGAGTCGTGAGATAACAGAAAACAGAAAGGACAATAGGTAGGCGTCCATTTCATAGCTGCTCGTGATTCCTGAAGGGTGCTTGTGGAATGAGAGCGAGGTCGCAAGGATAAAGTACAGGAACGTTGACATCACAATCAAAATAACAAGACTATGGAATTGTCCGTGCCTGTGTTCAGGTCGCACAAGGTGGCCTACCTTTATTTGATTTTCTCAACCCAAACTCGTCTCCTTTTGTGCATATATGGCCTAACAGATCACGGGTCCCGTTATTCTTTTGCCTACCTGGCTTGGAATCGGGCAATGAATAAATAACAGCTGCTGGTCTCTTCCTGTTTTTAATTAATTAGATCCAAAAGTTAACTCAGTTTTGTTTGTTACAGAAAGAGACAGCACAGAGAGGATGTACTCTTCAGCAATGTCTTTCCAGTACCTATCTCCCCTTTTGTCATTTCCATTACGCGAATCATTGGTATTTTTCACCCATGCACTAACTAGACGCTTGTTCTCTTTCTAACCCCAATGCACCGGCCCTTTCTTTTTTCCAGTTTCTTCAGTGGGGCTCAAAATGTTGTCACTGAAAACTTCCTTTTCTGCAGATTCTGGAATGACTTGCTGAGCTATGGACACTGGAGAGGATGGATCAACCGGACTGCTTTCATCACCACGTGAGCTTTTGCCTCCTCCTTGACTACCTCTTGAGAGAGGCATGGATCCAAAAGACAAATTTTCACTGCCTGTCATTGGGTACTGCCCCATGTAACCTTGATAAGGTGAGCCATAGCTTCCTGGTATGAATGGAAACTGTGGGTAATTCTATTGGCCTCCAAAAGGATTGAATGGATATGGGTAGTGCGGATGATAGCTTCGAGCAAACTGTGATGGTGGTGGATAGTTCATAGGAAGTTGGTGTGATCTAAAATTTTGATGTTGAGTGTTAGGATTTTCTGGGTTTGCACTTGTGTTTGAGGAGTTGAGCAAGTCTGTGAAAGAGGACGATGAGCCCTCCATGTTGACAAAGTGCTCTGGTGGTAGCTGGGATGAAAAAAATGTATATGAATGCACATGTATATATAGCATGCAAGCTCGGTTGGTTTTGTTCAAATGGCCAACGGTTATATCCGTGCATGTGAACGTTGGAAGCTCGACCATTGGAGAGAAGGAAAAAAAAAACACTTGTCAACGTCTTCAAACAGTAAAAATATTATATTTTTACTCACCGGCACCGGAGCATGTAGCTGCTCCGCATCCTGTTTTCTGGGCATCGGTGGTCAGGGGCAGCATAGCCCACAGTGGCGGGAGCGATGCCCAAAACTAAAAAACCAGGTTTGGGCATTAGCAGCAGCTCTCCACTGTGGAGGGCCTAAGTGTAAGAGCGAAAAAATGCTGATCTCATTACCAAAGCAGGCCAGGAGCTATAGGTTGGCCTATCGCCGGACTGGAACAGTTCCAGCTAGAAAAACTAAATAATTAACTAACTTTTTTTAGAGTAAAATAATTAACTAACTTTATAGAGGATCCATGTATCAATCCGTGCTCATCAAATGAACAGGAAACTTACAAAGGCAGAATAGCGCAACAGCACAAGGGTTTATAAAAAACTCAAATTTTGAGAAATACAGTTTGGATATGCCACAGAAATTTCGGAATTAAAGCAGAACTTAAATACACTCATACTAACAGTAACCGTAAGGCAGCTTTCTTTTGCCAAAGAAACAAACAATAAAGAGATACAGATACCCAAGGCACAACCCCAACTGGGCTTTGCTTTTTAGTCCATGGGCTCTAGGAGTAGAAGACCCTAATCAGAAAAAACGATGGGCCTATAGTGGGCCTGCCAAATTCCGTTGTTTCACAAAGCAGCCATGCCGGGTAACCATAAGTTGGTCAAACTACAGACGTGCACCCCATATTCAGGATCCTACATCACACTTCCATTTTCTTTCTTTAAAACATGATAAAAGTATGAAATGAAGGATTTGACTAAATATTCGAATGGTTCATATTCCTTTTCAAACAAATAATAATAAATGGATTGTAGCAGCTAAAGTTATTGGCCTCCCACTAATCAGCTGGTCAAACAAAGATTGAGACCAGAGGAATGGAGAGCCACTTACGTGATCTACAGCTGCAGCTGTAACATACAAAATCGGACAGTATTTTGGACCAAGGTCACAAGTCTAGTTCAGTATATATAAATAAAATCAGAATGTCAAATACTCTTTGTTAGACTATAATAATACGATCAAGCAAAGGTGGCCAATGACTTGGGTTGCATGATTTGCTGGAATAATATGTCTGCATGACAAGCAATAAAATGAAGAATGATATTATCCTAGGCATTGCACAGGAAGATTAAGTTTGTGGCTCTTCAAAGATATTGAAGCATAATAACCAAAAAAAAGTGTGTTGGGTTGGCAATGTCGATAACAGAAATAATGCGACGCTAGATCCTAGGATGATAATAGCCATCCCCCGTAACCGTGCTTGACGTATACAAGAAATGAAGAAAATAACTTTTTGACAAACCTCGTTTTCCATAGTATTGATTTGAGTTAAGCCATTAGATGGGGGCAACAGCCAAGAACCAACTGCCATCAGATTGATTAGTTCTTCCGTTAATATCCTACAACAAACATCGCAAGGAACGAGCTCTCAGATTCCAAATCTCTACATGAATAAACCTATAACCAACAAGATACAGCTGTTCTTTTCCAAGAAAAATATGAGCACAATACCTAGACAACTCTACTTGAATTATTCCAGCCTGGGTATTGTACTCAAAGTACTTTGCAGCTATTGGGCTGTAGGCTCCCTCTTTAAGGCACATTTAGACATGAGCATGCCATCTGTATATGAGCTCCGAAAAGAATATTTATAATGATCAGTTACTAATTCGACATGATATGTTGGTCACAACCTGATCTCATCTGGACGTGCACTCAACCAATGCCATATATCTCAGTAATCAATCATTGCATTCCCTCCAAAAGCCAACCAAAGACCCCATTCATCCATGAATCCTTTCCCTCTTCTTCAATCCAGAGACCACTTTCCTCCCCCATGATAAGCCACCAAAAAGTTTTTGCTACATGCTAGTGTTTCTGATGCCAATACCAACAAAAATGGCCAGAAGCAACAGAATCATGCTTGAGTGGAAGAGAGTTCCAATGTTCATCATCCTCTACATCCTTGCCATCACTAGTGCAACCAGCACCAATGCAATTGCATCACAGAATGATAAGTTTGTACCTCAAGACAACTACCTCATTAGCTGTGGGGCATCTGCTTCTGTGCAGCTCGATGATGGCAGGACATTCCGCTCTGATCCAGAGTCGACATCTTTTCTGTCCACCCCAGCGGACATCGAGATCACTGCTAACAATTTTCCAACTGCTGCTTCACCATTATCCCCGCTCTACCTATCCGCAAGAGTTTTCTCTGATGTGTCAACTTATAGCTTCTTTGTCTCACAGCCTGGTCGCCACTGGATCCGTCTCTACTTCTTACCTATCCCTGACAAACAATACAATCTCACCACAGCCACATTCTCTGTGTTCACCGATGATATGGTTCTTCTCCATGACTTCTCCTTCATTGCCAGTCCTTTGAACCCTGTCCTTCGGGAGTATATTGTCACAACTCAGGGAGACAACTTGAAGATCATTTTCACCCCAAAAAAGGACTCAATAGCATTCATCAATGCAATTGAGGTTGTCTCGGCACCAGCCAGCCTAATTCCCAATACCACCAACAGCCTGCCTCCCCAGGAACAATTTGACATTTCCAACAATGCGTTGCAGGTAGTCTACAGGCTGAACATGGGAGGTGCACTCGTGACAGCCTTCAATGACACACTGGGCAGGACCTGGTTACCAGATGCACCTTTTTTGAAGCTTGAGGCAGCAGCAAAAGCGGCTTGGGTCCCTCCTCGAACCATTAAGTATCCTGATGACAAGACCAACACACCACTCATTGCTCCAGCATTCATCTACTCAACAGCACAGCAGACAGCCTCAACAAATACCTCGCAAGCAATATTCAACATAACTTGGGAAATGGAAGCAGAGCCAGGATTCAAGTACCTCATCCGCCTACATTTCTGTGACATTATAAGCAAGGCACTCAATAGCCTCTACTTTAATGTCTACATAAATGGCATGATGGGTGTATCCAACCTCGACCTCTCAAGCTTGACAATGGGGCTTGCAGTAGCCTACTACCAGGACTTTACCGTGGACTCATCCAGCATCATCAACTCCACCCTTATGGTGCAGGTTGGCCCAAGCACAACCGACTCCAGCTATACTGATGCCATCCTTAATGGCCTTGAAGTCATGAAGATAAGCAACCAAGCAAACAGCTTAGATGGTCTCTTTTCACCAAAATCCAGCTCACAACTTGGTAAGAGGACACTAACTGGCGTAGGTCTTGCTTTGGCAGTGATCGCAGCTGCATTGGGCATGGTAATATGCTGCAGGAGAAACCGAAGGCCAGAATGGCAGAAGACAAACAGCTTCCATTCTTGGTTCCTTCCACTCAACTCCAGCCACTCGAGCTTCATGAGTAGCTGTAGCAGGCTCTCCAGAAATCGCTTTGGCTCCACAAGGACCAAGAGTGGTTTTTCGAGCATATTTGCATCTAGTGCTTACGGAATAGGCCGCTATTTCACCTTCGCTGAAATTCAGAAAGCCACAAAAAACTTTGAAGAAAAGGATGTCATTGGTGTTGGTGGCTTTGGAAAGGTTTATCTTGGTGTTCTTGAGGATGGCACAAAGTTGGCTATCAAGCGAGGCAATCCATCTTCTGATCAAGGTATGAATGAATTTCTTACTGAAATTCAAATGTTGTCAAAGCTTCGCCACCGCCACCTGGTTTCACTCATTGGTTGTTGTGACGAGAATAATGAGATGATCTTGGTATATGAGTTCATGTCAAATGGTCCGTTGAGGGATCATCTCTATGGTGGTACAAACCTGAAGCCTCTCTCTTGGAAGCAACGCTTAGAAATTAGCATTGGAGCAGCAAAGGGCCTGCATTATCTTCATACAGGTGCAGCTCAGGGAATAATTCACCGTGATGTCAAGACTACTAACATTCTCCTTGATGAAAATTTTGTGGCCAAGGTTGCTGACTTTGGCCTATCAAAAGCTGCTCCCTCCCTTGAGCAAACACATGTAAGTACTGCTGTCAAAGGAAGCTTTGGCTACCTTGATCCAGAGTATTTCAGACGCCAACAGCTAACGGAGAAATCAGATGTATACTCTTTTGGGGTGGTACTCTTTGAGGTGCTGTGTGCAAGGCCAGCCATCAATCCCGCACTTCCAAGAGATCAAGTGAACCTCGCAGAATGGGCCCTTACATGGTACCGCAAAGGAGAGCTTAATAAAATAATTGATCCTCACATTGCAGGACAAATCAGGCTTGATTCGCTGGAGATGTTTGCCGAGGCTGCTGAGAAATGCCTTGCTGACTATGGAGTTGACCGTCCATCAATGGGAGATGTTCTGTGGAAACTTGAATTTGCCTTGCAACTTCAAGAAAAGGGTGATATTGTTGATGGAACTGGCAATGGGATCCCAATGAAGAGCTTCAATGCTTCAGGCTTTGATGATATGGAGAAACCTAGCAGTGCAATGCCACCTGTTCAAGGAAGATAACAGTATTGCATTCTTTTTATTGTCAGCAAGTGTCAGGATGCAGTATTGAATTTTTATGTGCATTCAGGAAAATCTGCAAGTGTCATAATGCAGTATCACTTTTTATTGTCCATTGAGGAAAAATGATGCAGGCTCCTGACATAAATCTGTACGTAATTTTTGTTTCTACTTTGAACATCTAATCATTGTGTAGTATCATTAAGGTTATATTGTATGAACTAGAGAGCATTGTGAAGCTGTTTGTAAACTTAGCTGTAACATCAGATTCTTAATTTCAATATTCTTGGAGATAAAATTATTCATTTGACTACTGAACTTGATGCTATATCCAATTTTTTGACAAGATAACCACCAGGATAAGGTGAAAGAAGCACCATGGAATTGCATATATGCTATGTTATTCAAATAGGCTACATGTAATTTTTTATAAAGGAAGTCTAACTTCCAGCCGTTGCACCAACTAGGGATGCATACAAACCATCATACTTACAAGCATCGAAATAGATGGACGCAAGGATTTGAACTCTGGTGGGTGGAACTATGCACCAACAACTACACCAAACACCAAACTGTGCTTTTCCATGATATGAGTAACTAACCAATAACAGGACAAAAGCCACATCAGTTGCAAGTCTGTGTATCATAAATTATCGCTATAATGGTTATCACAAAAATATCCTACCGCGTCACATACAAAATGTTGGATCCAAAGGTGCGCCACAATCTCTTAGGCAGTAAGTTTAAGAGCACAGTGATATGTTTGCATCATGCACCAGTCAGGTCGCTGCAGCGTAAAAAGTAGAATCAGGTAGGCTTCAATGAACGGAGCTTTCTAAGGATTTTCGCAACAATGTGAAACATATGTGTAGGATATATATGTCAACAGAGTGTCTGACTTAGTGACTTGCAAGGAAAGGATCACACCTGTCTGTACCAACCAACTTGAACAGCATGAACACCATGAATCAGTATAAAGTATGATCATCCACCAATGTTCAACTTCAAACCAGAGGGCAAGTTGAGATATGTGTTGCTTTTGGTAGAATGTCACACTAGTAACAGTCTGCAAATAAGTGAATAACACAATAATCTGCCAAAAAAATAGTTTGGAGTTACTGTTGTTTGATAAACCACTTATTATCCATAGTAAATCATGAATGCAGCCAGAGCAGCTCGATTGATTAACTAAGACTTAAGAGTGGTGTAAATGTGACAAATGCGACTTCCAAATATTTTTACAATGATGTGAACTTTACTAGGGGAGGCATAATTTTTCTCAAACATCACAGGAGAGCTGCAAATCGGTTCATTAAAAGATAATATTATGTACAAAAGGGCTAAAAAGCCCCTCCCAAACAGACCAAACACACCCCTTGACACAGGTTTACAGCTGCACCACACATAAAAAAGGGAAGGCATAATTATTTTTTTTAATGCAAAAAAATACAAGGGCATGGTGCCAAAGACTAAGTACTTATGTTGTTTAATCAGCTGGCACTGGCAGAGGCAGTACCACAACGGCTCAATATGATGTTAGCTGTTTTATAAGATACAGTTGGAGGTTCAAAGGTGACATCAGGCTGAAGATAGTTGTGAATGAAATAATTACTTACATACAGATAAATACAGCAATATTGTTCAAAGTGGCACTGGTCTTTCAGATAGAATTAGGGTGCAACACAAAAGAAAATTCAAAAAGACACTGCCACACAAAAATAGAGGTTGATTTTGATGTCATTACATTCAGATATTGAAGAAACAGGACCACTAGCAATATAAAACATCGCAACCTATATTTTTCTTTCTTTCTGAAGCACAGGTAGCTGATAAAATGCTACTTATGAGGCATTTCAAATGAACCTCGGAAATGTTCGGTTGCCATTAGATCCATGATTGGGTATCATACTCAATGTCTTAATGAGAAACGAGATGAAAGAAAGTCAAGAAACTGAACAAGGAGCATCTAGCAATTTCTTTGTCCCTCGATGCTCTACCATCAAGGAAAGTAGACAAATCTCAGGAAGCTATTACAATAGAATCTAAAGCCAACAATACCAGATGTTCCAGCCTAGACTAAGGGTGCAAAGGCTATCTTCTGTAGATATACTTCGAGAGGGGAAAGCTAACACTCCTGGCAACCTGTAAATAATATGACAAAGGAATCACAAAGCGATCATAATACGACCGGTGTCTTAGCGATGACTCTTACAAGGTGCTCACCTTGAGAGCTAAATCTTGATCAACGTTAGATCTATATCTAGCTGAGCCTTCTAGTGGGCAGCTCCGGCTTTTGGAGATAAAATTAGAATTGCAAAGTGTTGACAATTGCAAAAGAACATCTGACATCAAACCAGTCATTCCACTTCCATTCATCATGTTAGCAGAAGATTCAACGTCATCAAGAGAATCTTCTGACACTGATGTAATGCACTGAAATATAGCCAAGAGCCTCTCAAGAGGAAATGTACCAGGGCCTTTCATAAGCATCTCTTCGACCATGGTGTCCTTCATATTCATGGAGGCCTGAGAGCTCCTACACCAAAGAACAATAAAGTAAGCATCTAAGATGATAATTAGCTTCTTGGTAAGCAAAGAGATGACATCAGGTGGCATACTTTCTCTTGCGCTTATGGTTGTCTGACCCTCCAGTAGAATCAAACAAAGCTGCATCTAGTGTAGCCGGATTCCTTGAAGCCAGGAAAGCTGACAGTAGTAAGTATTTTGCAGATACCGACATGTGAAATTCCAATTCAGTCAAGCTATCTCTATTGCCGAACTGCCTTTTAGTACTTGCCTTCCCACCAGTATCGTTGCATTGATCCACAGAAGCCCTCGTGGGAACACTGAATGTCTCATTCATAGCAACAGCCAAATGTGGTTGGATATGTTCAAACAACCTCCTCTTAATGCTCTCATCCAGAACTACCTTTGAATCCCCTAATGGCTCACAATACCTCCTGAAAAGCGGCTCCAGAGCAGCCCCCAATTCATCAACCCTCCTTGTTACCCGGAACAATGGCTTCAGCGCCACACTGCCAAGCAATAATAGGTGGCAAAAAACAGAATGATTAGTAATTGCAGCCCAACCATGCTGCCGAGGCATTACCTTACCTTGCAAAATATAATGCTTGCTATTTTATTCGACCCAGGATCAAATCAGTACAAAATCAAAATTGAAGCATCCCTTACCTAAGGAATGATGAGTACAGCTTCGGATTAGGATGGCCTCGCATCAGAATGACGCGCACCTCATCCACTGTGTAATCTGGGAAGTAAATGTGATTCGGCTCAATAGAGCCAGTCATGGAGTAGTAGGCATCAGGAGTTGCACTGCTTACATAGACAAGCACGACCTGAGGCAACCGGAGGAGATCATGGAGGCGGAGGATGAGGCCAATAAGCTGGGTGCCCTTGTCCCAGCTCTTAACAACCTCCAGGTTATCAAACACCAGGTACACGGCGTCTCCCTGGGTGCAGAGGCCAGCCAGGGCATCGCGGAGGGCCGCGACAAA
This sequence comes from Digitaria exilis, assembly GCA_015342445.1. Taxonomy (NCBI): domain Eukaryota; kingdom Viridiplantae; phylum Streptophyta; class Magnoliopsida; order Poales; family Poaceae; genus Digitaria; species Digitaria exilis. The sequence continues at coordinate 512,523 of JACEFO010001754.1, read as the reverse complement.
GTCCGAGGGCTTGTCGTTAACGCGCTGCCGAGAGGAGGCGGAGGATGACGACGGCGGCGGGCTGAGCTGGGAGAGGAGGGAGGCGAAGAGCGCACGAGGGGACGGGAGGGAGCGCAGCGCGGCATAGGCCACGCGATGCGGACGGGGGCGGATGTGACGGAGTGCGAGGAGGAGCGCGCGCGTCTTCCCCGTGGCGGCGCCACCGTAGAGGAGCAAAGGGAGCGCCGGCGCGGGCGCCAGCAGGCGGAGGAGATCCGAAGCCTGCGCGCGGCGGCCGGGCAAGGCCTCGAGGAGCAAGTCGACGGTGCTCCGATCATTCTCCCCCTCCTCCTCCTCGTCCTTCGCCGCGGCGGCAGCGGCGGGGATCAGCTGGCGCCTGAGCGTTGATTTGGGCATGGATTTGGATTGGGGGGTCGGGGAGGCGGGATCGGACGCGGAGCCCGCGGAGGAGCGGGTGGTGCGGCGCGGCGTGACGGGCTGCGACATCGCTGAGGGGGAAGGCGGCGCGCGGCGCGGATGCCGTCGGAACCCTAGGCGGCGAGCGAGAGGTTGGGAGCGGGCGAGCGGGTGGGTGGGAGAGGAACGGCGAGGGGAACGGCAAGCGGGAGTGGGGAATTTTTTGGGCGGGAAGATGAGGCCGGGAGGCGTCGCGCTGTGAGGCACGGGTGGGCTGGGCCTGGGCTGGCGTTCTGTGGAAAGTGGCTCTTTTCGTAAAGGGACATTTGATGGATTAGACGAAATGGACGACGAAAGTCCGCTGAATGGGCCGGAAGTTCGACCCATGTTACCAGGCGTAATTTTAGCTGTATTTGGTTTGCGCTTAATAAAAGCCTTTTGTTTCAAAAAAAAAGTAAAAGCCTTTGAAGAGTCCCAACAAATTACAAATACACGCAGTTCGAAGAGTATTTCCTTTTGATCGGCCATTTTGTTTATTGGGTGTGTTTAGTTGGCAAACTTTGCAAAAAGTTTTTGCATTAGGAAGTATGCCACAAACTTTGTAAAAAGCTGTTGCATTGATTTATGCACACGCAAGATTTTTTTTTTTTTGCAAACTTTGAAAATGAGTGTTCTGTTCCATTCGCAAAAAGGGTCAAAAATCACGAAAAGTTTTCACAATTTGCGGACTAAACAGGACCAAGACGACAGCAGAGTGTAGGATATGCTCGACTGTGATTGAGTCCATTCGCAACAGGTGAACGATGGCAGAACAAAAAAAAAAACCGCATGCGCAGGCGGCTGAGAAGAAACGTTCGATGGCTTCGCCTGAAAAGAACGCTGGCGTAGTAGTTTACGGCACAACCCAATCCATTCAACCTACCAAATATACTTATACTAACCTTCTTATCGCTCGAAGAAAGCGAGCGACGGGAGCGCTCCGCCGCCAACTGCGTATCCGTGCACGACGCGTATACAACTGTTTTTTTACTGCCTGCTCTTGCGTTTCGGTTTCATTTGTTTGCGTTTCGGTTTCATTTGTTTGGTCCTTGGGTCAAAATAGGCCTGCAAAATGCGTTTTCGGTGTGCAGTAATCATTTCCCTTCTTCCTCATTGCGTGGGCCGCATACCGTCAAATGAGGTACATCGTTAATGCATCTGTGATGGCAATAGACACACGCATCGTCAATGGTGGCCGTAGGCACACGCATCGTCAATGTACGGTGAAAAAATCGTCTCCCACCCACACGCTAATCGTCCCTGATCTCCTAACCAACACATGCGGTAGCCCAACATTGTCACATATGATTTCTGTCAGATGAGGCACTGCGTCAATGCATCACGTGGTCGCTTTTCTTACCGCTTCTGTCAAATGAGGCGTAGCGTTAAAGCATCATGTGGTGGCCCCACCCACACACTAATCGTCCATGATCTCCTAACCAACACAGGCGGTACTCCATCATTTATTATATATGACAGTAAAATTAATAGTCTCAGAGTTTGTACGATTGAGCAGCCTCCGTCGTAGATGTGCGATATCATGCATGCGAAATAAAATAAAATGGCAGAAAGTCGTTTAGCCAGTTATGTCATGGAAATGCATAGTACGCACGTCCTCTTAGCCTTTATGTCATATTTACGAAGAAATTGAAGAGTTGTGTCGTATAACAAGATAAACATAGACTAATTATAATACTAATTGCAGAGGTTGAGACTACTTCATAAAACAACGACAGTGACTCTCCGAATTTAACCCAACTATTACCTAGCGTGTGTACGTAACTTGCGTGACTAATTTTTTTTACTATACGTAACACCAATTTGGCTATTTCATTGGTCGTACGTAGTGACCATATTTTTTTCCTTTATATTTCTTTTGGCATATCATAGCATGATTTTGTCTTGGGCCATTTGCCATGATAGGCTCGGCCTGCTAGATGCGTATTCGTCCTCCTATCGTTGGCCACAGCCTGCTACGCCCAGTGCAACCTATACAGCTGGTGATATGTATGATATGTAATTGTGTTTAGATATATGGCAAAAAATATTTATCAAAAAAGTAAAAAGTAAATAGTATTTTAGAACGGCGAAAGTATATTTGTATTGGGGTGTTTTGATACAAATTAGAAGTATTAAACATAGACTAATTACAATAGAAGACAAATAAATTAGGTCTAATTGTTCCATGATTTGACAATGTGGTGTTACAATAACTATTTGCTAACGATCATGCTCAATAGATTCGCCTTACGATTTAGCCTACGGGTTCTGTAATTAGTTTATGTTTAACCCACCTAATTAGCATACAAACACTCGATATGATATGATATAAACTTTTATTTAAGGATCAATATAGTTAATACACATGCTGATTTTTAGTTGTACTATTTTCCTTTTCTATTGTTGCTTTACGTGGGGTTGGGAGGCCTTCAATATGTAAAACAACCCTAACCAACCAACAAATTTTAACACCACACCCAATCGCTAACAACTTAAAAACAATTTAAAAAAATATTGCATCTTCAATACGAGCGCGGCGAAGCGCGCTAATATTTCTAGTAACAATCAATGTCAAGAATATTTCTCTGCTCGTAGCAACGACGGTGTCAGCAGGAACAATTAGCAACACGAACCTGTTCCTGTGACGGATTTGGACAGCCGATCGATCGATAATCCGTTGCATAAAACTATATGCGTCGGGGAGGGCGAGTCACGGCGTGCTGTCAGGGACTTTGTCTTGGCATCATGCTGCGCCGTCTTTCCACATCAACATGATTACGAGGCGACAGGGCGACAAAGTGCCCAAAGCGACCAGCAACAGTTTTCGCCTCCTTTTTTTCCTATAAAAAAATAAGTACCTTGCAAAATCCCTACCTGATGCTACTGTTTGGCGAATGATGAGACGCCGCATATCAACATGGATTTATATAGCATAACTCGCGTTTTATTGATGCAAACACTGTACAGAACTGCAGGGTTTTGTAAAGAGCAAAGTGCGTCCACCATACGTGAAGTTGCATCGTTGTATCATTTTGGTACAATAAGTTGTAAACACAACATCCACATACATGAAGTTGTATCGTTGTATCATTTTGGTCCAACAAGTTATAAACATTCCCACCATACACTACGTTGTTCACAATGGGCATATACAGTCCACTATACACTTGAATCCATATTTCAAAGACGTGGCATTCATGTTGACGAGGACTTGCTAGAGGAATAGATGAGACCATACACAAAATTCTCTTCTTTCATTTTGGTCTAATGAGTTACACCAAACAACATATCAAATTATATGATATAGTGAGATACGATCCAAGATAATGCGTATTAGTATTATTATGAGCCATCCATGGCAAACTATGAATACTATTTTTGTTTCATGAGTTGTAATAGGGTATAGATAGAGGTGCATTTAGAAAAGATATATTTTAATGTTCATCATAAACCGGACCAAGATTAAAAAACTCATCTGAAAATAAAATGAGAAAAAAATAATAAAGTAATGGATTGGATATGTTCCAAGTCCTTGTTAGCATGCTACACCTGCAAAAGACGAGTTTGGGTTATATACGCACATCGTGAACAGCTTAGTGTATAGCATTTGCAACTTGTTGGACCAAAATGATACAATGATGCAACTTTATGTATGTGGTGCCACCTTTACAACTTGTTAGACCAAAATGAAACAATGATACAACTTCATGTATGATGGATGCACTTTACTAAAAAAGGAGCGCTAATTTTATATGGCGTCAGTTTTATAATCGCTTACTTTAGCGGAACGCAATTTTATATAAGCATCAACCGAATATTTGTTGATGCAAGTTTTTTAAAAGAACACAATTTATTTTTGCTCCTGGACAGTGACTTGTGATAGGTACCATGGACCAGAAGTAGCAAAATGATCCTGTTCCTTGTCAAAACTGTCGAACCATTTATACTGCAAAAAAAAGAACGGTGGATAGAGTATTAGAGTAGTGGTGGTTGATATCAGCCGCAGCATATGTTCCTTTACCAGTCTATTTGATTTTCCACAAAAGAAAAGGTGGTAAAAAGGAGGAGAGGTCATTTACCCATTCACCACGTGCGTTCTAGTCACCACTTACTAATCAGCATGTGATTATCAGAATGTAGCACCACGAATGGTAATTACCGCCAACATTGTCTTGCTCAAGCTTACGGACAAAGCAATATGAAATTCCTCTCAAGATGTGGACGACGACGACGAGAGCGACCTTTACTTGAAGAATAAATCAAAAAGCTCGTACCAAGTTTCCTACCAATATTTTGCTGATCTATGCTTGCTTTCTAATAAATGGATCGCTACGTGCAGAGATGAGAGATCTACGATGCCTGTTCCGATCGGACGGCTATCAGACAAGCACGCGGAAGCTCTATGCGTCACTGAAGTCAACCGCGCGTCCGTGTCTGGGAAAAAAAACGTCCATTTAAATTGACGATTCGGACGCGGACACGTCGTAGACTTCTTGCCCCCCCTCCCCCCAAAAAAAAAGCTCCTAAAGCAGAAAAAAAAAGAGAGTGAGAAAAGGATTGAGGGTATGTTTAGATTGTAGGAAAAAACACTGTAGCATAAGAAAAGCACTGTAGCATTCACTGGGAAACGTGTTTTGTTAGAAAAAAATAGTAAAAATTAGAATAAATAGTGAAAAGTTAAAATGAATAGTGAATAGTTGAAAATCTAAACATGGCCTGACAAATTCCTTGGGCAAATCAGGACAGCGGAGACGTTTGCTCGAGCTCTGAAGCGTTCGCGTCCAACGACCGCGTGCTGCTGCCGCGGCACGCGGTCAAAGTCTCGAGTCGAGCTCAACTCAACCAGCCGCCGAGATGCCGATGCCCGCCGGGCACCACGCGTCACGGCGTTTCGCGGCGGCGGGTGCGAAGGCGCACGTCTCCGTCTGAAAAAGACTCTCGAGCTCCCTCATGCCCCTGCATCTGTACTCTACTGCTCCGGGTTGACGGGGTCGTCTTCTTCCCGGGACTCCACTACAAATTCCCTCACGTGTTCAGGTGCATCGCTAACCAGCAACTGCCGTGTCACATTGCAGTAGGTTATTTCCGTTTGATGGACAATCTCTGTTTGTTTCAACCATTGTAATACTCTTCGAGCCAATGAATTAAACTGTGCTTTTGCCATTTTTGTTTCTGCTGTGCATTAGCTTGGAAGTTTCATTCCCTGAAAGTGGATCACATGTAACGCAATGTACCACGGACAACTATTTCCATTCATTCTTTTCCCTGGAGCTGGACTTGACAATTCGTGGGTTGAGTGTGGCATGGCATGGCCCTACATGGCGAGCACGCCACCAGCAGACAGACAAGCCGAGCAGGAAAACGAAAGGAGGCCGTCTGGCTATCATGATGCGCCCTCCCGTTTGAAAACAAAACAAAAATAAAAAGGTCTCGGCTTGACCGGCTGCACTGCACTCCACCATTCTTTATTTCTTCAGAGCGTTTATTTTTCTTGGTTCCTTCAGGTTGAGACGCCCTTTTCAGCAGCTGGACTGCAAATCATTTGCAGAAATGAAAAAAATCCCCTCTGCGGTTGCATTGGCTTGCAGCTGTCTGCCTCAGAAAAAGGCACTCTTTTTAAAGATAAAACTAATTTTCTAAAGACAGAACTAGTAGCATAATGGCACTAACCATATTGAAGCACCAATTATAGGCGATATTTTTGCTCAGGTGTCCGCGTCATGAGTCCTGGTCTCCAAGCTTTGGACATGACACACGACGAATCAGAAGATTTCATTACATTTATTCTCATCTTTGGAACATATATTTTGCCGAGATTCGCAAGCGAGGCAGAAGCATCAATCAGCTGCATTTTTTGGGGGTCACAGAATCAGTTTCTTGCTTCAATCCATTAGGTTCCCTCGGCCAAAGTTTTGAATTTTTTTTTTGAAATAATAAGTTTCGAAGTTTATACACGCAGAAGACACACCTACTGTTTGACTCTTAAAAAACCTGGCCAGACGAAACCTTGAGCATGGAGCAGAGCAGTTGAGTCACACCTAACCAGAAAACCCATAAAACCTACCAGAAAAATACAAGGCGACGGCAACTAGACCATCAGAACCTTCTCTCCCATCCATGGCCGCAATAGTCTAGCCGAGTCCTTCTCCCCTGCTGCCGCTGGGGCAGGCCGGCTGCTGGCTAGGGTTCTTCCATTCCACCCGTTCTTCAAACACGCGTGACAGCGACCCGTACCATCTCCCTCTCCCCCGGCCGTTTCTTTCTTTATCCTCCCCTTCCTCCTCCTCCCTCTTTTGATTTATATACGCCGTGCCTTTGCTGGGCAGAAAAGCAGAGGGATCAACACGCTTCCGGCAGGGGACACCCACGGGCCCTCCCGTATTTATCTAATCGCATGCACATCACGTTCTCGCGGGCGATGCGTTGCATTTGCCATTGCGGGGCGCGAGCAGAGGGACGCAGCTGAGGATTGATTGCTTTTGGGTTAGCTGATCGCGTGGCCGCTTCAGAATTGCCGCCCGTGACCCCCTTGGTAAAAGCGGGAGCTTTCTTCTAGCTCTATCCGCCGAGATAGAGATAGAGGATAGATATTAGAGATAGAGAGAGATAGGAGGCCGGCCACTTGCTAGATCGATTGTCAAGGGTAATTAATGCCTTCTCTTTGATTTAGTGTTCCTCTCTGATCAGTTCCTGGAAGTTGCTAATTCTTCGAGGTGCGACTTGGCTTTCTTGGTGGTCGATCCAGGTGCGTGCGTTGCATAGTTCGGCGGCCATGGGTTGTTGCGTGTCGACGACCAGGCAGCGGCGGCGGTCGAGGAAGCTTTCGGTGGCGGCGAGGAAGTTCCGGCGGAAGGTGTCGGCGGCGATCGCCGACGCGCCGATCATCCGCGGCGCCGGCGACGCGGCCGGATGCTTCGCCCGGCACGGGGTCGTCCACGTCGAGGCGCCGGACTCCAACGTCACGCTGCGCCTCACAAAGCTGCAGTGGCAGCACAGCCAGATGGACGCAGGGAGCGGTAAGTGGCTAGGAGCTACTCTCCCTTCCCCTTCAGTCCTCTGTTTCATTTCAACCGCTTGTTCTGTACAATTGATGCCATCAGATTTGCATAGCTCACAGCAATGGAAATTTTGCGCAGTGATTTGTGAGGAAGCATGGTACGATTCTGTCAGCATCTTGGAATCGACCGACTCCGACGACGATCTCGACAACGATTTCGCTAGCGTCAGCGGAGGTAATGTACCACTTAGTAGTTAGTACTAATCAGGAGCCAGGACTCTGCACATATTTGCTGTTCAGACTTCAGAGTTGCAAACTGAACATGTGCAGTGTGGTTTCAGTCTTTTCAGTACTCACGTTCTTCTTGCATTCCAGATCCTCTCCCTGACGTCACCGGCGGCGCAAATGCACAGCAGGCGTCCCCGTGCAAGGATGCGGCGTGCTTGTTGGACACCGTGCAGCTCCTCAGGAGCATTGCAAATGCAGAAGCATGCAAGGGCGAACCCCCTGAGAAGAGTGGTGATTCGAATGTTGCTACCACTGCACATGACGGTAGTTGCTGCAAAGCCGATGAGTGTCGTTGCGGCGGTGCACCGAGAGAATTGCAGAGTGCAGTATCATGCTCGCCTAGGCCATTTCAGCCATCCATCCCAAGCAACAAGGTCCAGCCGATGCCGGTAGGCGGTGTCAGCCCACACCAACAGCAGAAGAAGAAAACAGCCATGGTCAGGCTTTCATTCAGGAGAAGGTCATACGAGGGAGACGAAATGACTGAAATGAGTGAGTGGCTCAACATTAACGATTGACTACAGCATTGCAATGCTTTCCTGGTCCTGTTGTTCGATAGCCGATCAATATTTTTCTGACAGAATTTTGCAAATTTAGGTGGTTCTGCAAATTATCTGTACCGTCCGAGGGCAGGTTTCACGGTGCCTTGCTCAGCAGGGGAGAAAATGCCAGAAGGCTGCTGGTCGGCTATTGAGCCGTCGATGTTCAAAGTCCGAGGGGAGAACTTCTTCAAGTAAGAACTAAGAAGTAGTGGAAATGTTGTAAATACAGTCCTTACATATCATCCATGAACATGCTTGACTGATCCTGTAAAATTCTGCAGAGAAAAGAGGAAGTGCTCAGCTCCTGACTGCTCCCCTTACACCCCAATTGGAGTAGACATGTTTGCCTACACAAGGAAGATCAACCACATTGCGCAGCACCTCTCGCTTCCATCTCTGAAGACTCACGAGACCTTTCCTTCGCTCCTCATTGTCAACATTCAGGTAATTCAGTAGGAAACGAAGTGTTATCAGACTACTTGATTACTACTTTCTAACTACTGCCTGTTAATTGGTTGGTTCTGACTTCTGAGACTGACAAGTTTACTTGTTTGGTGCAGTTGCCTACCTATCCTGCTACGGTGTTCGGCGATCACGATGGTGACGGGATAAGCCTAGTTTTGTATTTCAAGCTATCTGAGAGTTTCGACAAGGAGATCTCTCCTCAATTGCAGGACAGCATCAAGGTCGATTTACTTGCATTGACAAGAAGCTACCTTTTCAGTAATTTTGGCAAAGTTTCTGACTGATTACTTGTTATGCAGAGCCTAATGAATGAGGAAATGGAAAAGGTGAAGGGGTTCCCATTAGATAGCACAGTTCCCTACACAGAGAGGCTGAAAATTCTGGCTGGTTTGGCAAACCCTGACGACTTGCAGCTCAACGCAGCCGAGAGGAAGCTTGTCCAGACCTACAACCAGAAGCCTGTGCTATCTCGCCCACAACATAAATTCTACAAGGTGATTACACATTTCCTTACTACTAGTTCATCAAAAAACATGTACTGAAATCTGTGTCCTCCCAATCTGACTATAACAGTCCAACACAAAATGCTCATCCAAAAAATAATCTGTGTGTTTTCATTGATGATGTAGGGTCAAAATTACTTCGAAATCGATCTCGATGTGCATCGGTTCAGCTTCATATCGAGAAAAGGGCTTGAGACCTTCCGGGAACGGCTCAAGCATGGTGTTCTTGATCTTGGCCTAACCATTCAGGTACGTGATTTTCTTCTGCTCCTGGTTGAAGTCAAGCCCTTGACTGAATGTCTGAACTTTAACCCATGGTCTGGTCCTGGTTGCAGGCACAGAAGGCTGAGGAGCTACCGGAGCACGTCTTGTGCTGCATGAGGCTGAACAAGATCGACTTCGCCGACAACGGGCAGATACCGACGCTGATAACGGCAGCTGATGAGTAAATTTGTCATGTCGCTGCCGCAAGACACTAACTTTCAGGAAAAGCAAAAGAGCATTAAACTGCACGCAGTAAACTGCACGAAGATCACATTTGTCATGTTCTTGAGATGCTGTTGTATAGATCGGAAGATAGTTGTAGGAACTAACTCAAGTTCGTGCAGTAAACTGCACGCAGATTTGTGTAAATACTTGTTGATCATTTCCCCAAAAGAAAAAGGAAAAAGAAATGACATTTGAAGCAATGTGCAGTCTGAAGATGCATATATTACATGTCTGATTTTCAGTTGATGCCTACTAGTGGTTCAGTCACATCGGTACAAAATTAGTTTCTTCCTTCCATTTTCATCAAAATTTCTCCCATGTAAAAATAAAATAAAATCCTGATTGGATATAAAAAAAGAAATAAACAAAGAAAACAGCAAGTGCACAAATCACCCAGCATAACCACATGTTTGGCCGAAATCAACATGTCAGCTCCTCTAAAACAGCTGAAACCTAACCCATCAAATATGATCAACAACATAATTAGCTGGCAGAAACACCTGCCCGAAAAGAATCAATTGATCCAGCCTCTATTATTCACACCCAGGGAAAACCACACTCCACAGAAGCCAAGAGAACGAACGGTCGTCGGTCGATCAGCCTCGGCTAGGCGCTAGCTCTCCTCTTTCAGCTGCCGAGCGCCGCCGGTGTGCTGAAACGCCCCACTTCCACCGGCAGAAGGCCCCGCTTGACCACCAGAGGAGCCGGCGGCGCCGCCGGCTTCGCCAGCCCGGCCCGGTGGGTCGTGATTGTGGCGGCCGGTGTACGTCGTGAGGACGCACCTGGGGTCGGTGGTCGCCCTCTCGATCTGCTTGCGCACGTTGCAGTTGTCCGCCGTGCACTTGTAGTAGCTCCTGCGAACGAACGTACGTGCAGACCATTCAGTCAGCGACCATCGTCGCATAACTTACAGTGGTTGGTGTGTGCTACGCCACAAAAATGCTCCGGTGCAGCAGGTGATCCAAGTGCAGGTTTAATTTTAGTATTTTACCTCGGCCGTGGGTTGCCCTTGACCACCTTCTGTCCGTACTTGCGCCACCGGTAGCCGTCGTCGAGGAGCTCCACATCACTCGGGGTTTGGATGATAATCTTGGGCTTCTTCACCACCCTCTGCCCGGCAGCCTCGCCGTCGGCAACCCTGACCCAAAAACAATCGGAACCCTGTCAATTCACATTGTCCCTGCAGCGCGGCGCGGCGCAACAAGAAATACAATGGTTGGTAGGATCACAGAACGCATGACGCACATGCCAGGAGCGCCGTCGGCATCGTCATCCTCAAGCAACGCGTCGTCGTCGTCGTCGCTCGGGCCTTCCATGGCCTCGGCGGCGGCGGCGGCGAGGGCGTCGTTCCCGGCGCCGGCGTGGCCGCGTTCCTGGGGGCGCGGGTGGTTGTGGCGGCCCTTGTAGGTGATCTCGGTGATGAACCCATCGAAGGAGCGCTCCACGACCTTCTTGACGGGGCACCCGTCGCGGGTGCACTTGTAGTAGCTCCGCGGCGACTCGGCATCCTTGAGCTGCTTCTGCCCGTACTTGCGCCAGCTGTACCCGTCCTTCGCCGGCTGCTCGATGGCCGGAGGCGGCGGCGGAAGCAGCGAGTACGACGACTGCGATGAGCTGCCAGCGCCGCCGAAGAGCGCAGCGGTGGCGCGGAGCTGCATGTCCTGGTGGTGGTCGTATCTTGGGAGGAGGACGGCGAAGTTCTGGGCCGCCGGTAAGAAGGAGGAAGCGCCCGCCGTCGCCGTCGATCGCGGAGGAGGCCATTGCTGCGGCGCCGGGTCTGAGAGGAGGTACGGCTGGTAGGGATCCATTCTGCCGCCGAGCGGCGATGGGGCGAACGAGGTGTGCTGCTGCTGGTAGGACGGCACCGGCGGCTGCGCGTAGTTCGCCTGCATACATCCAGTGGAAGAAAGATGATGCGGTACTCTTGGAGTGAATGAACTTATGAGGTATTGCTAATTGCATTACATGCGATAATTACACTGTTACGCTGTGTCATTAGTCCACAGGATGATAAAATTCTTGCGAGTACCAGCTGGAACTCAGCATTGGAATTGAGCTTTTTTATTTGTTTGTACTATTAGGAATCCACTGCTAGAAAGACGTGCAAAGCTCATAGTTCCTGCCCAAGTATTTTTTACAACTGCAGCCTGCTGTACCGCAGGCTGAACCTTTAGAAAACTCAAATGAATCGAATGATGGGGAAATGGATTTTATTAGCAGAATTAATGCTAAAGCATTGTGCTTTTCTTGAAACTACAACGATGAAGCATGCAAGCATAGATTTAAGGAGCATATGAATCAAAATCCATGGTTCTGAGTTCTGACGATAATTATTTGAACATGCCAGAAACAGAAGCAACATGCTAATCAATGAACAAGTTAAAATTCAAGATAAACCGATTGGAGTGCAATGAGTACATCAAGCCGAGCAGAAAGAAAGGCACAGAGTTTTACCATGGAGAACGATTGAGGGACCAGGTTAATGGCAGGCGCAGCGGTCACCTCCTCGACGCCCCACGTCGGCAGCGATGTCTGGGACGAGCTGACACCACCGGCTCCAAGAAGCGCCATGAGAGACGACGAAGACCCCTGATCGAAGTCACTACCAAACGCCGGCCCGGGGCCAGCACCACCGCCGCCTCCGCCGTCGAACACCCTCTCCTGTCCCTGAGCGGCGGACGCCAACGGCAGCTGGCGCATGGCGTCGCCGCGCCCGCGCCGGTCGTCCATTGGCCTGACCTTTCTTGCCTACCTCGACAAACGAAGGAAGACCGGGCGATAGCAATGACAGGGACGGCCGCCGACCAGCGACACCAAGCGAGAAATAGTATGGGCTGCCGCGTTGCAGGGCTTCGCGCAGTGCAAAGAGCAAAGGCCCTGGCGCCCTGCTGCAGAACCGTGGTCTGAATTCTGAACTGGATTCGTCTTCCGATTGCCTACCACTACCAATGAGACTCACTGTTAGTCTACCCCACGGCTAATGTTATCTTCAAAATTGCCAAATGGGCCGCCAGGCTATTAGATAGATCTGCATGCTGTCTACAACTAAGCTGCATTATTACGAACAAGAGTCGCCCGCGATATTCAGGTCTTAGCTGATTGTGGAGGGGCATTACCAGTGGCATCGTTGCACACACGGCCTCAAACAACGTTGACCAGCCCCATTGGTTCCAAGAACGGAATTTTCGGACTCGTTAGCTAGGGGCTTAGGGATCAAAACAAGTTTAAATTTGAACAAAGACCTTACAAAATCAGGGAATTGAACTGAACCTTAAAGTTTCTGGTATCAGTTCCATCTTCCGAACACCAACTTATATGTTGGGCATCGGAAGAAGATTTCCCGTTCTTTTTCTTACACGCGCTACACAATATCATCATCGCATCGACTTCAACATATGAAATGCTTCGGCACTATAAAACTCATCCTCATCCATTTTTTTTATAACGTTTTGGACCTTTTCAAACTGTTATCAAAATGTATTTACAACCATTATGATCGGATAATACATATTCTTTGACAAACAGTAGCTTTCTCCAGCTCATTAGTTCCCAATAAGCTCTTTTCACGCGGCGGTTCCGCAACAGGTGGACAAAGAAGACCAATATCTAAATGGATTATTTAGACCTCCAACTCTAGCTTTCACAAAATTCTGACGTGTATGAGTGTATCCCTCTTGGCTAGAACTCAGGAAGAGAAAAAAGAAAGAGAAAGAAAAAGAAAACCAAGATGATAGAAATGTTTGCCTCCAATCGAAGTAAATTGTTTTCCAGGTAACTAGGTAAGTTTTTCACTTGTAGGTTCATGATTCACAAGCCATTGAATAAATTGAGATGGTAACATAAAAAAAACACGGCTACAGAATTTATCTATGTCCAATACTATAAAACTCTCTGAGACTCTGAATATGGTGGACCTTTCCACTTTTTTACTAGGTCCATCTCTCGTGTAATATGTTTCTAAATATGCTTCCACTTAAGTCCTCAATATAGTAAATATTTTGACTCCCAAAGTCTTGGAACGAAAATAAGGACATGCCATGACCACAACTGCATATCTGGTTAAGACACAGATGAGGATCCAGTCATCAGCAGGACAAGCTATCGTACAATATAGGCACTTGAAAGGTGAGAGGCAAGCTCCAATTTAAAGCTAATGTAAACAACCACAGAAACAGACAGTGAAAGGAGACCAACTGGAAAAGGGTGAACAGAACACAACTGTAGAATTAGAGCAAAATGAGAATATCACTTGCTCCATAATTTTCTGTCTTTTGAATAGAGAAAGATGCCTGATAATATATACTCAATTATCATGCACTGAATAACACAATGCAAAAATAGTTACGGAGATTATGGAGAACTTACAAAACTGTTGCAATCCATTATACATTTGAGAAGTGGAAGCTGTAACTCATACTTTGGTCTCAAGAAAATAGGTCGATGAAACAGCCAAACCAGCAGAGTCATAAGTTCGCACAAGCCGCTGTCTCTTTCCTGGTGATTCCATCCAACAAAACTCCAAATGAAAAGAATCTAATTGGGCGACAGATTTGCTAATGTCTGACGGATACCCCATGTACATCCCACCAGGTAGCAATGTTATTTCATATCCTCCATCAAATTGAAGCAAGTTGTCATTTACTGACCCTGTCCAGTTGACCGTTGTTGTTGTGCCAGTTCCGATTTTAGTTGATAAAGTATCCTACAAACAGAAATAGCAAATTTCCTATTTACATTCCTTTTGAAGAAGATATACCACTAAATGTCCATTTCCCTATAAATATATTTTAATGCAGAAGAAAAGGCATGCAGATCGATTTTTTATTGTAGTTCTGGTAAACTACAAATTTACAAAGATAAGGCAAGAATACAAGCATGCTGATGCAACAAAAAACTCTAATGTAACAGTTGATTAGGTCCATTGTGCCAAAATATCAGTTGCAACTTTACATTCAAACAGCGGGAGTATGTTCCACTTTGAAACATACCTGAATTAGTTGGCCATTGCTGTCCATTTTGAGAACAACAGCTGTATCTGCCTCAGCGAGCGTTGCTCCATACACCCCACTCCTCTTAGTCACAGAACGCCCCTCCCATCTTCCAAGTAATGAATTTATCCTATCCCTGCTGGCATTCTAGTGAGAAAGGAATTAAAAGTTGGGGTCAATTCAGCATGGTCCAGTCATACGATAATTTGACATGATGGTTTCTGTATTCCAATGATTGAACTCACCTCAGTACCAACTGGAGAAAGTATAAATGGCTGTGCCGCTGCATATCCCTGCCTCTCATGAAACACAAGAAGTGTATCAAGCACTCCCTTTGGGTCCATTATGTGGAAAGCCCTCACTCGACCATTGCCTTCAAGGGAGTAAAGACAATTTTCACATACAATAGATGGCTTGCGAGAAGGTATCTTCAAGTTTCTGGCGAAGACAGAATAGGTATGTTATATAAGAGCTTCGCAGCACAAGAAGCACATTTTTAGCTAGTACTTTACTTGGGGGATTCTTCTCCGGTATCATCTTCTCCGAGCACACCAACCCGAAGGACAGTCTCCAGCATTCCAGCAGTCTGGTACCTCAGAGCAAATGCCTTCTCTTCAGGAAAGAATCCTATCTGTACAATAAAAAATACCCCTAACTGACTAAGCTCAGATGTATGGAAATTACCAACTATAAGGAAGCCTACAAATTTCAGTGCACCTGCTGATATTTGTCTACAGTGAACATATTTGTCTCTTTGATTTTGTACTCCACCCACTCAGGTTCAGAATCCTCTTCGTCTACAATTGATATTGCAGAGGATGCTTGCTTAATATACAGCCTAAAACCTCAATATGTAAACACATTGATTAGGGCCTCAGGGCAGATGCAACAAGCCAAAGCATTGTGATTGATTTTTGTCTGAGTGCTACCATAAACTAGCTTAAATCGTGACAAATACATGAGTACGTTTTCCTAATCGAAAAGTAGTATGACAGTTGAAAATATACACAACTTAACATGCTAAATGATTATTACTGGGAGGGACTGAGGGAGTATTACGATTGCAGGAGGCTGATAAGGTTGTCCTCCCCGTACGTGCTCACGGACAGCCGCGTGCTAATCTCCTGCAGAATCCTCCCATGTGCGTCGAATTGCTACATAAAACAATCACGGGGACGCACAACACTCATCCAGATCACGAATCGAGAAACTGCAGAATGGCTCGACGATTAGATGCCAAGCAGGGAGGGGCGTACGTAGAACGAGCCGTCCCACTTGCCGACGTTGAGGTCGAAGAACCGATGCAGGTTGTCAATGCTCATGGCCTCGTCCTCGTCCACCTCCGGCGGCCCCGCGACCGCCGCGCGGGCGGTGTACAGACGTCCGCGCCAGAACGGGGCGAAGCGCACGGTGGGGAGAAATCTGCCGCGGTACCTCTGAGGTTGCGGAAGCGCGGGGGCAGCGAAGCGGAGGCCCGTGACAGCCTCCGCCATGGCGAGTTGAGCCATTGAGTGGGTGCTGGGGATGAGGGAAGCGGGAGACTAGTGTTCTCTGCCCATTTTGGCTATGAAGATTGAAGACGATATATCATTTTGCTCCCGTAGTTCTCTATGTACGCCACTTCAGCAGAGAAACGTATTTCTGCATTGCTTGACTGAGACTTCAATGCAGCCAGCGCTGGCTGGTGGCGCCTTCGTCTTCTCCTGGAAGATATGGATTCACAATAGGTCGAACTATGTTTTGTCAGTAGAAAGTTAGGTGTGTCATAGCCCACTCATAGTCACAGCTCATGCTCTGTGTATATTAAATAATAGGTTTATCTATCATTGACATGAGCAACTTGAAAACATAGAATCAACAGTGACAAGTAAAAAAAAATAGGTAACATGCGCACAATTCTCGAAATTCACGAAGGTAAGCGTCTTGTTATCGGTGGACACGTCCCTACCATTAAAAGAATAGCGTTGCTTAAATCCTATAATAAATCCAGGAAAATACGAGCACCAGATGCGGGACATTACCAACTGAGCTATCCTCAATTCGCACTAGTTAGAAGAGCTTTGCTCCTATCTATCTATAAAAGAACGAGTAGAATTGAAAACGTTTCTCACCTAAATCGGGCCCACGGTACCCCTCACGCCGGACCCACCTGTAAGAGTTAATGAGGATGGGAAGAGGGTCAAACCCACCAAAACTGATATTTAGAAAATATTTCTGCCAAAAACATAATTATTTTTTCACCCATGTCTTATGTACCCGCTGAAATTTCCTTTTCTAAATATAAAAAAATCGGACCCTGTGTTGTATGGCGCCGTCATCGGGCACGAGCCGGTGTGCCACGAGATGGGCCGGGCCGAGGAGCGCACGGCAGCCTGGCTGCGGCAAACCTCTCGGGACCAGGCGAAGCGGAAGAACGACCCAACCACCAACCAGGCGGACGTATCTGCCTCCCGTCTCCACTTTTCTGGCAGCATTTTCACGTGACTGGGTTGTGTGCTTCCGCCTGATCCAGCTCCAACCGAGACCAACCCATTGACCATGCATGGTCATTACTAACAAAACGAACGGATCCATTCTTGCGGGCGCATGTAAACATGGGTATGTGTCCACGCTGATTAATTAGCTAGCCGACTATGTTTTAGTTACAATAATATATTAACCTGGTCACACGAATTAAGATTGAGTTAACTATAATAACAACAATACATCTATGAAGTTCTTATGTCAATTCATACATTTACGAGCATCAAATGGTTCGAAAGAACCGATTACTATAATTATTAGTTTTATGTAAATGCAATGCGTGCTAATCTTAGTAAAATGCAAAAGCTCATAAGGTATATCAGAATCCTGAATTATGTGATACGAACTATAATGTAGGATGGTTATATCCTTTGTGTCACGCATGTGTCATATATGTTCCTCAGCCCCACGAAAACACTGCCATCATCGTGGTCTTCGACATATATAAATATTAGCTAATATGGACTTTAAATTACAGATTCGGTGGTCTTCGACATATATAAATATTAGCTAATATGGACTTTAGATTACGGATTCAGCTATACCTTTTGTATCACGTGCGTGTCGCACGTGCATCTTTGCTAGTTAATTAGACAACAAAGTTGTTTTTTCATCATTGTATCAAGGTAAAATATAAATATACTTCTATAGATTGGATAATAAGGTTGTATTTCTTATCGTTCAGGTAAAATAAATCGTTAAAGAGTTTGTACTAACTAATAACATGACAAATTGTGCCAGTGTCTTACCTACCACATAGCTAAAGCATATATTCTAGAGCTGGTAGCATCCAAACGGTTCTATGAAAAACTAAAATCAATCCAAGTGACGTAACATATAAAATACTCTTTCTGTTAAATTATTAGTCATCCTGGTTTTTAGCAGATTTATTAAAGATGTTTCCGTTAAATTATTAGTCATCCTGGTTTTTAGCAGATTTATTAAAGATGTTATGAATCTAGACAACTATATGTCTAGATTTATACAAGATGTTATGAATTTAGATAATCAAAATAACACCCAAAACGACTTATAATTTAGAAGGGAGGGAGTAGTTTGTAGCGAAGCTGTACGAAACGTGTAAAATGTAAAACGGCTCCACTTAGAAGTCCACATGAAACCCCAAAGCTGCTCCACTTCAAGTTCTTTTGTAATCACCACACTACGGAGAAGCCATTTTACAAATTTTTTTTTCTAAAACGGTATCAGTTCCACTAAAGAAGCTGCTTCATTAGAGGAGCAACAATCAAAACGAAAGCTGCTTCATCAGAGGAGCAACAACCAAAACAGCGAGCCAGAGCCATACAAAACAGAGCTTTAATAACATGAATCAGAGGACAGAGGAGCCACAACCGAAACCACGTTTTTAAGAAGGGGAAGCCATACCAAACAGGAAATGCTGGTCCGATCCTCACTGACGACTCAACTCACCAAAATCTGAATACCCCCGAAGGCCCCAACTCTGCTCCACACACAATTTTTTTTTTTTTTTTGAAATCGCTCCACACACAATTGGTACAACCTATCCAAGGTTGGGGCTGGGAACCTCTGCAGTCAGATGATCAGAACGGTGGTGTCTGCCCGACGTGTGGTGTGGGCCCTGGTGCCCATGGGCCCACGTGTCAGGGATTAGCAGCCGCGAAGTCGACTGCAGAGCAGCTCCTTCCAAAGCTGAGCCACTTCGACGAGTAAACTGGGAAAACAAAACTTCCAAACAGCCCATGCAAAACGACCGGGGGTGTAGCAAAGCTACTTGGTTCAAAGGAACGTTACAGATATTAAAGGTACATCCAAATCACTAGCCATAAACCGCAAGACAAAACGGCACCCCAGAAACATGTCACTCACAACCAAACACGCTTATATCATTAACAACACACCACCTCCCAAATGACCAGATAAATAATCAGCGGTACCAATGCAGCTCTAGTTCTTGCCGATATCCTTCAGACCGCAGATCTGCTCCTCACCCATGGCAGACATCACACTAAGAATCAGGTCCTTCCCCTCAGAAAAACCATCCTTAAGCTGTGCTTAGCAAAAAAAAAAAGAAAAAAAAAAGGAGTTAGAGATCTGAAGAGTGGTTTGCCACAAAACTCAAGCTAACAACCAAATATGATTGAGCTCTAACTCTAACTAACCTGTTTAAGCAGAGTTTCATCAGTGGGGAGCCTCAGATCATCCTTAGTGTCTCCATTTTCGGTCAGCAGACTGACCTGCATTAGGCGTCAAACATGTACAGATAGATGCTTAAGCAACCATCATGATTTATTAATATAATTTCAGGAAACTATAAGAGTTGGAAGATGCATACAAATCCATCCTCAGATATGTCGATCAGCTGGTAGTCAGTACGGTTGACATGGGGCACCTAAAGGGTGAAGACAAGACGGTCAAACACATGGGATAGTGAGAACCGAAGAAACAAGACAGTCAAAATTTATAGTTCACAATCGACACTTACATCACAGTTATGGGAGGAGGGCACAATATCCTCAAGCTTCTTTCCAGTGAAAATGTCAATGGCCACGAAGTGGCATTTTGCGTGACCGTGCTTCCCTGTCTTGGAAGTGGAAACCTCAACCACCTTCAATAAAGAGGGAGAGAGTATGATACTGTATACCACGATTTGTCTACAACTATCAAGCCATCAAGATGCCACAAAATTTATAGAATGCATTCGATTCCAAGGGGTCCTTCAACAAATTGAAATGGAATTTCACGCAAACAACTTCGATTCATAATTAAGAGACTTCCATAACTGGATCAGTCAACACAACCCAACGATTAAACATGAAGATAGCACATATTACAATTTTACAATCAACTAAGTTAGCATGTGAACAAGTGGCATCAACAGAACATATAAAGCATGGTAAAACAGAAACCTGATGAAAGAAACACTGCAAGTAAACATCAAAACCATTATACAATAGAAATAATTAAACATACTAATATGATCTGTATGAACTTCACACAAATGCTGACAGTTGGTAGCCAAAATATCGGAATAGTGTACCAAAAGACTTCAATGTCGAGTGGGGACAAACGAATATCACAGTTGAATATGGCATCTTAGAACACGAATTAGTTATCTAATCACAGTGCAGAGTAACCTAGGGACAGGAAACAATTTACGAACCGCCATAGTTTGGTGCCTGGAATCAACAGGCCTGCTACCGCCACAACTAAAAGGCATGAGAATACATAAGCACACACAATTGATAGCATCGACCCGATATCCACTGATAGCAAATCCGACAGACTAACGAGCACAGAAAGCTACAACACAGCAACTTTTCGCGTTCAATCTAGCAAGGTTTAGCAGCGCAGCACATCGCTCGTATAGAGCATCGCCGAAATCGACTGAATCTAACGAGATAAGCAGGGATCTGTACCTTGCACGGGCGGCCCTTGATGACGATGTGGCCGTTCTTGCGGATGGTGCCGGCCTGCTGCGGGTAGGTCTTGGAGGCGCCGGCGTCGGCCTTCGACTCGAAATGATGCTCCTCGTCCGACATCTTCCAAGCCCAAACGAAGAACCTGCCACCAGAAACAGACTCCCATAGATCAGACTTCCTCGTTTCCTGCTCGCGGGATTAGATCGACGGGTTGAGAGAGAGAGAGAGAGAGAGAGAGGGAAGGCGGCCGCTCACCGACAAAGGCGCCGCGCAAGGGTGGGAGGAGGTCGGGAGGAGGCGGAGCGACGCAGCGACCAGGGTTCCGCACGGGCGCAGCACGCGACGGCTTTATGCGAGCGCCGGCGCAGCCGCTCTGGTTGGTAGGGTCTGGGCCGGGCCGTGGGCTTCCCGGGCCGCGGCCCAGTACGGCACGAACAGTGGTGGCGTCCGTGCATAGTCGGTCGCCGTCGGATCGTGGTCCGGTGGCATCTAGCGGCACGTTTCTTGACTTGGTGGACGCTTGTGGTAGCTTTCGTCTTGATGCGACGCCTTTTCACGACACGGAGAAGCCGCCCAAAATCTTCAGTGAGATTGCGTGTCGAGATGCGCACTCGACTAGAAGACAAGAGGAAGCGTGCGAATTATCAGAGTACAAGAGCTGACTTCCAAGTTGTGACGGTACGTATCAGTAAGCAGCAAATCAAGTCTTTCTCACGGCGAATACCATGATATGGAAATACTATATCAGATGGCTAGGCGAGAGATGGATAACTGATGGCTCAGATCAACTCAAAAAACTTGAGCACCTACAGCTTCTGCACAAAACGGAGAGCAAGTGAGCAACATAGGTCAGACATTCCATTCCATAAGCGGCAAGGCCTCTGCCTGGAATTTCCATATCTGAAGATAGCAGCTAGCAGAACCACCGCTTATCTCTCTTGGGTTCCCTCTACTGGATGTCCACTGCACTGGAAAGGGGCAAAGACTCCGGACGAAGGCAACACCGAGCCACGGACACTTCAATTTGTTCCACATGAAAAAGGCAATATTCCTTTCACGATATGATGTTGCTACCCCACCGACCATATTTAGACTTCGGCAGAAAAGGGAAAAAAAAACACTGGTTTGCTTCTACATTTTTTTCCCCAGAAGAGAACCATGTTCTCTAGCATGAGCCACAAGTTTCTCTGTTGTAGGGACAAGGAAATGGAAACATGTGGATATCTATACAAAATAATGATTAGCCATACAACAAATTACAACATGTTGCTACATCTTGGTGACAGCATAATAAATACAAGGGGGAACTTTAGCTTGATTAGTTCTACAACAATAGCCAATAGGGTAAAAGCACATCTAGTTTTGGTTAGAAGGGTCTTACAGCAAAAGAGACTTCCAGTTCACTTCCGGTTCAAGTCCACCGTTTCAATGAATATCTGATGATTCTCCACCCTGGACAATAAAAATGTACAAGCAAAATGATTACACGACACGTTCAGGGGTGCTCGCTGTTCTTTGGATATCTCCGATGCACCGTGCTTTTGCATGTATGATGTATGCAACAAAATAAGGACATTATATATTCACATGGCAGGAAAAAGTGATTTTCTAGAGATAAGCACATTTACATGAAGTTAGCTACATATGGAGGTGCCTACAATGGAAGTGAGCATAGGCAGAACTAAATTATTTGCTTCCATAGTATTTCTGTTTGTTTCAGTAGTCATGAATAAATTTTGCATGCAGAAATTCAACACAAGCAATTTTTTGAGTTGTAGTTCTTTTTAGGTTCTACGACATTAAAGATGAATGTCAAATTACTAATTTTAAATTCAATAGGACCTTGTAGACGCTCACATTTTATCTGCTTCATGATAACAGTTTGGAGCAACCGCCAAAAGTTGGCCATTGTGATTATATGCCATTGATGCCACGCTGCCCGAATAGCTAGGAAGCTACAATAGTAAGAAGCTGTTACTTTTTATAATTTTATGTCATCATTAAACCAAATAATAAAGAAATTTAATTGCTCAAAATTAGATAAGAGCGAAAAACTATCATAGGTAGAAGGAGCAAATGTTGTATGCTTTGTGATTTATTAAGGCAGCATCAACCATGTTATACACGGAAGTTCAAAAGACTAGTAGGGGTTCAACTATTTAGGAATATTTTCAAGAAGTAATGAGAGAACTTTGCCACCTCTAAATTTGCACAAAATATGCAACAAACTAAACACCTTTTCCAATCTATATAGCACTGCATTCTTCTCTTATTAACAAATAACTTCTCTTATTCTGTAATTGAATCTACTAACCAAATGATAATAATGTTTGCGGCACAAATTACTCAGTATCAGAAAGGGGAGGATGACGAGGTTTACCAAGTGTGAATATGGGAAGATATCTCATGTTAAGCGATCTTACCGAACAAAATCTTCTTTGAGACTAAGCAATCAAATGCCCATGTTAACATAGTGTGAGAGAGTTGATATTACCTCCACCAGCTTCTTTTTTGATCGAGCATTCCAGGCAATAACATATCCACCATCATCTCCAGTAACAAAAGTTTTATTGCTGCAGATCACACACATACACATTTAGCTATACATACAGAAAATTATAGACCTTCCATACACAAAACATACCAAGGATGAATTGCGATGCAATTTATTGGAACCAGATTGAATCCTCCATTTCTGGATTTTGGATGACATCGGAAAGCATATCTGCAAAAACACAAGTAGAATTACAATGATGATGTATACTTTCTCCAATGGCTTGTCGGCCCTCTTGTAAGAAATATGGATAGAAAACCAGGTAGGGATTTGGATTAGGTTTAGATATAGATTAATGTAAAAAATGGAATTCTGCAAGTTGATAAGAGATGATAGCATATTATGAAAAATATTCTTAAATTGTCAACTGCAGTTTATACATCATCTCCATTTGGATGAGAAATTACCTTGTTCCATAATGCACCAGCCTTACATGCCTTATTTTTAATCATGTTTGGCTATATATAGTAATGATGAGGGAAATAAACAGCAAAAAGAAACCTAAAAGTACTAATACTTAAGTACTAACCCCAAATCTTCATCTGTTGCATCATCAATATAGCTCAGTGCAACAACTCCATCAACAGAGCCAGCAACGTAACCTAAGAAAAGAATGGTCGTCAAAGCTGAACATTAACAACTGAAAACGTTATATGTTGATAAAAAATCTATAGCTGGATGAACAAAGAAGATTTCAGAGTAACCACATGAAGATAATTTGACAATAAACCAAAGGAATTAAATTCAGTGTTTTTTTTTCTAATAAGAACCTACTTTACAATGGGCTTTCGTTTATAAGGAGATTTTTCAACTTTTTTTTATGGAGATAATAGTTAATAACTATAGATAGACCTGAGCATATCTCGGCCCGGGCCAGAATCGGGCCGGGCCGAAGAAAAGCCCGAGTTCCTCGGGCCTAAAAAACTTTGCCCAAGCCCTGCCACAAAACAGCTCGGGCCGGGCCAAGTCCCGTGGAGACTTGTGGGATCCCATGCCGATCCCATAAGCCCATACATAATATGTGTACGGGTGGTGAAACAATTAAATAATGTTCTTAGTGTTTGATCTATGTCAACAGCAAGCATGTAAGAAGTAAATAATCATGAATCAGACAAAGAAAAAAATACCACGCATGAAATGGGTGTCCAGATCTAGAAGCAGCAAGAACAAAAAAAAGAAGACAGTAGCAGGAAGAGCACCAATGCAGATGGCTGGGCGAGTGGGAGGAGAGGAAAACGTAGTTGCCAACTTGCCATTCTTTATACTACACAGTCCACAACAAGTAGGAATCGAAACTTTGGACCAGGCCGACCATAACATTTTGAGCAGGCCGAGTCGTAGATGCAGTGTGGGAAGAAGGTAATTATCGGGCACGGGCTTTTTTTGGGCCGGGCCAGGCTGGCCCGATTTGTTCACGGGCCAACAAAATCAGCGCCACACCCGGCCCTAAAACAGTCTCGGGCCGGGTCAGGCCGGGCCAGTTTTGCTCAGGTCTATAGATAAGGTTTTGCTAAGCAACAATACAGATTTACACTATGTTGAACATTTATCACGGTTTTTATGGAAGTATGAAAACATACTCTAAGCCTTACAAAGAATTATCAGAAGTATGGAAATTCCGAACAAAAGTAAAAATAGAGACATACCATTCCACTCTGGAGAAGATTGAAGACAACGAATGTGATGCTCAACAGGACATTTTGCTTTAACTGGCTCAGTTAGATTTCTCATGTCATAAAAATATACATTTCTTGAAACTGCGGCTGATATATACATGCCACATATTGAAAGTGATGCCACGTCTGAACCAAATATTATAGTTCCGTAAGGGCTTACACTTCTTATTTTTGTATCCCAGAACTGAAGCTTCTTGTCAAGGCTACCGGTCACAATCTGACCTGAAGAATAATAAAACAATAGAAATAGTAAATACATGTTTTAAAGGTCCTCAATTACAAATTTAAGATGTAAGAACGAAATAATACCTTTTAGTATTTAAACCTGGTACATAACTATTATGTCAAATAATGTTTAAATTGGGCACGAAGTGTTATATGCCGGTCGCCCCTTTGTGTATGTTTGGTATAGAGATAGGAGGAGATCTCGTCTGGTTATGTTTCCATAAACCATGTGATCTCCTCACCCAATCACCCCTATATATTTGTACATCTATCTCTCATATGAATCAATCCAATATTCCACGCAATCTCAATTGCTTTCACTAAGAAAAGGATAGGGGTGCTAAATATTGTTAGGTATATATATATGTTTTATAAGCAATTGACTATGTACGTGTAGTTCCATAGAGTTAATCTGTTGCTACCAAGAAAACATCCAGTGAACTAAACACAAAATAATAGAGATATTTAGACTATTTATGATGTTACTTACCAGTGATCTCAGAGTATTCAATGCAGGCAACCGCATCGTCATGGAGCCCCACTGTATCGTGAGAACCTGAGCAGAAGTCATACCTGAGAATATTGGCCATAGTGTGAATGCAGTGGTATAGAATTTCAAACTAAACTAGTTAAAAAGAACGCAACTTGACTTGATAGTGTAAATCAGCAAAATAGGTGACATATAATCTTCTATAATTCAGTATAGCTGCAGTTATGGTGTTATGTGTTGGGTGGGTGGGTGGGTGGGGGGTTCGTCTGTCTAAGGTTGTTTAACCAAGCAAATACGAATTTGAGAGGTCAATTGGGGATGACTGTTGAGAACTACTGCAAAATTCAGAAAATGTCATCTGAACCCTAAAGTGGGTATCTCAGTTAATCAATCATGATTGTATGGAATGGCAGGTTGAAACGATTCTAAGGATTAGACTACTGTCAAGGGCAATGGATGACTACTGCACAGTTTATTGAGAAAAAATGGAACTTTCCCAGTCCAAAGTGTTTATCGCTTGGCATGAAGAAGATAAAGGGGGGAGACAGTTCACTTCAGCAAAGCTAGAAATGCCAACATGGAAGGCTTATTGGAAAATACCCGTGCCACATAAAGTCCTAATGTTTGGTCGGAAACTCTTTAGTGATGATCTTGCTACATGGGCAACAAGAAGAGAAGATGCATTTATCCTTTAGGTATTTGAAAGATTTGTGGTGTGGAGGAGGAAACAGCAATACATGTGGTTATCAGAAAATGACAGTGGAAAGGTTGAACTGTCAGCATGGTGACATGTTGCACGGGAAAATGTCGCTGAAGAAGTAGAAACAATGTCGCTGAAGAAGTAGAAACAATGGCATGTAGGGATGCATTGATCCTTTTGGAATGATTCAACAAGAGGAACACTTTGTAGACCGACTAAAAAGCAGGAAGAGCTGAAATCCCATCTTTGTTTCATTATCATACCTTGTTTGGATAGAGGGGGAATGAAGGGGATTGAATCTAAAATGAACTAAATTCCCCAAACAAGGCCTCAAGGAGATGATTGAAGACGGTCAAGGCCTACCCGAGCTTAAGTTTGGGTATGTGCAAAGGGAACTTACCGAGGCAGCGCATTGAACTTGCCCGATTAACAAAACAGAGTAGGCAGGCAGCAGTGTGGCTATTTGGTTTTCCAGCTTGTATTGAGCATGTGAGAGCTCAGGAGTGTAACTCTCTATCTGAGAGTTGTGTCTTAAAATAAAAAGTCTCGTGCTTAATTCCTATACTACTTAAAAACACATAAAATGGCTTGCATCAAGAATCGGCCACAGCATTAAGATGTGGAACTTGGTTGTCAGTATTAGAAGCACAATGACAAATCCCTCTACCATGCATCCAGCAACCATACATAGAAATACAACATAATCGAGTAGCACGAGATACCGAACATATGAAGGTACAATCCAGAAGCGGATTGCGAGCATTTTATTTTACCTTCTCACAGATCCATCAGAGCCGCAAGTAAACGCCGTCGACTCATCCTCGAAGCAGCAGTCGAGAAGCGCCGCCTCTGACTCCGCCTTGAACCGCAACGTGCCCACGTCGGCGTCGTACAGCCGCAGCCCCTGTTGGACAAATCCCACGCAAAACCCTAAGACTGCTCCCCATCTCCACCGAAACCATCTCCCGCTCCCCAAGTTTCAAATCTGCCCCAACCAACCACGAGGCGGGGAGAGACTCACCGAATCCCACGAAGAGACCAGCAGGTTGTCGGAGGTGGGAGCGAACCGAACCCGGGATGCGGCGCCTGCGGTGGCGCCGCCCGTCAAGCTCCGCCTCGCCATCGACGGGTCTGCACTCTGCAGGCCTCGCTACTCGTTTGTCGTTAGCGGAGCGCTAAAAAAGTTTGAACGCAAAAAACTGAGCTCCGCTGGCTCCAGGGCCGCGCTGCTGGCACATTCTCGGTAGGCAAGGCCCAATAGACAAATAGTAGTGGGCTTTCTAGACCTGTGTAACTATTGTTGGGCCTCGCAGGACGACGAATCAACGATTTGCTGAAAGCCTGAAACAGATGCAGGTTTGATTGCTGCGGAATAGAATAGGATGTATATATATACTCGAGGGCTTAACACGAATAGGAAATTATGATCAAAACTAGAAATTTTCCAGGCCACATAGCTAGTCTATCAGAATTCAGAAGCACCACATCAATTGGTCCCACGTGTCAAGGACCACGAAATGTCTCGTGATTTGATAACATCAAGTGGGTTCGGCCAAAAATAAATAAACATTGTGGACAACATTGCAACGTCGATATGTTAGCTTAGATGGGAATTGGGGCGCAAAACTCGGCATATCCAAGGATTCTGCCGGATAATTTCAAACAGAAAAGTCGGATGCTGATGGCTAAATGCTGGCCAATTGAGCAGAGCATAAGCTACAAAAAGAATACAGACTCTGACACTCATTCATACCCTTTGTTGCACATGCGATGAGCTACTATTCTTTAGAGATCATGGTGGTTTACAGGCATCGCAGTTTTCTCACAATGAATTATACCGGACCTCATAACCTGGAACAGCTTAATACAATGCTGTCGCAGAAATGTCTGATCAACTAATTTACGGAATTTATTATAAGAACGTACACCATGTTTGGACCCAAAAGCATGGAAGTTGGGGCTGAGGCCAATAGGCCGACAAAGTATGTACACTCATGACTGTGATCACCTTATACCAGTCCATCATCCATCGAGTACCTATAACAAATGGGTGCCGCCCAATACCTGAGAGTGGTGTGTCCAATGCTTGCTGGCAAGACCTCTCTCAAGACGCAGCAGCGATGTTGTTGCCTGACGGACATCTGGTTCTGCGACACCGCCTTGTTGTTCTTCCCCATCCAATCATACCCCTCTCGTCGGCTTCCAAGTCTCCAGTGCCAGCAGGTTTAGCTGGTGGGGGGCTGACCTCAATCTCCTCCTCTTCTACGGTTACAGTTACTACAGTTTTTCGAGGTTTCCTACCTCTTGTCCGCCGGCCATATCGTCCTCGCCTAGTTAAACTCGACTCCCAGGATCCACCAGATGCCTGGACTAACCCCTCGAGCAATTGAACATCCTCTATTATTTCAGGCCGGGAAAGTGATGAAAGGCCAGGCAAGATATCTTTCTGAAAGTCCCGCTTCTGCCGTCGCTTCCTTTGCTGCCCCCTTCTAGGCTTGGTGAGGAGGTGAGCAGTCGAAACTGCTTGCTCGTCCGTTGTGATTGCAGGTTCCAGAGGCCTGCTCCAGTACTCATCAATCTTGGCCTCTTCCAGCTTCAGTGTCAAGGACTCGAATGAATCCAACGCATCATCACTGGAATCATTGGTGCCAGCTTGAAGCTCCACTTGTTCAGCAAGGTCATTGATGTTTGATACAGCAAGATCTGCAAACCACTGCAACATATCATCAGATGCCTCTTCTGCTGTTTGTATATTCATTGACAACACAAGAATGTTCTCAGCTGCGGCCATAGCGGTTGTAACAGATGCATTGTCACTTTCCTGGTGTGCAACGAATTTACCAGGAGGTGCGCTTTCTTGATCAAAAGTCCATGCAGCGTCCTCTTCACAAGCTGGCACTTCTAAGTCAATCACAAATGAACGTTTAGTCTGGTTTTTCTGTAAAGGGGTCACCTGACATTCATGTGACACTACTGACTCTTCAGAATTGTCTTCATTTGGTAGATCATCATTCAGGTCAATGAAACTCATGATGGAGGCGCTAGTTTTCTTGATGGTTCCTTCAGCAGCCTGCCCATCTTTAGGCACATGCTTCTGGCATGAAAGAGGTAAACGTGTGGCACTCTCTTGGGCCTTGTTACAAACAAGCAGAGTTCTGGTGATAATGTCTTCCGAGGGCCCATCCTTCTTAATTCCACAGCCCAGGGATGTCGAGGCAGAATCTGACAAATTTCGTATATTCAGTACTGGCTCGTTATGGTCCTTATTATTTTTCAACTCTGTTCCAGTTCTGAATGAATGGCCAAACAACTTCCCTGGCTTCTCCAAAGCAGTCGGATTAGCACATGTAGCTTTATTTTTGAGCCAAGACATCCCAAATACTGATCCCCCGTCCTTACCATGCTGAAAACTGGCATCACATCTCCCATCTAGTTCTACAAGACCATCTTCCTGACAATCTGACAGTGTCTCGTTCAAATTGAAGTTATTCATGCCCTTGCCATGGGACTGCCTTTCTGAATGTTCAACCTTCTGGGAGTTCTTTTGCTCCAGGTCGATTGAAATTGCTATCTGATGCCGTGAGTGCGAGACAGATAATGAATCAAGTGGAAAACCAGGATAGTGGCCATCTAAATTATGCACCTTTTTCAGCTTTGGAGTCGAAGCTCCAATGCTCTGTGTCACAGTGCTAAGACTGGTGTACGAATTCACAGCCGATGATCCATTGAATCTTGGAATCATAGCAGGATTATTGATGACGCTGCTCCTTGGGTCTGCCGTGCAAGAACCCATCGGGGAGACAATGGAAGGATGGTCTATTTGAGGAATAGAGATGGGGGCAGTAAATGTACCCATACTTGAATGATGTGGACGGTCAACTGTAGCAAAATTATTGCTAGCAGAAGGTTCCAGAGGACCTCGTCCAAACCATCCAACTGAACTATTTTGACCTTGGTAAACAAATTGGTTATAGCTCGCGGGCCTCCCATCAGCAGCCTTGAAGTATTTTGGGGGATCAGCATCACTGTATCTGGGTGCTAAAAAAGTAATACCGCTCACTTGTTTACCTGAAGAGTTGAAGCAAGGGACAGGAAAATTATAAGACAGGACCAAGTCAGTTGCAAATAAAACTCAGTAAAGGGATGTCCAAGCTATTTAAAAAAACAAGCTCCCGCATAATATTACTAAGCATCAATATGCCACACAATTCGACATGCAGAAACCGAGAAGGCACGAGCTGCTTTCCAGCAAAAGCAAGTTAGCGATTACAAGTTCCAATGACCAAAGTACTAGATCACAAAATACACAAAACTGCTCTGCAATATGATTCAGGAAACCAGTAGACCAAAGAAATCAGCATGTGTTCTAGAATTGATTGGAACCATATAAGGAGTAGATAACTGCTTGCAGCATAGAAGACTAAATTATACGGTACACATCTCACATGCCACCACTGGCACTGAAGATAAGTTAAGGCTCATGAAGGTGTTCATGCTGCAATCCAGCAGTTGCAGCAAGGAAAAGGTGTGGCCAGGACCGTATTTCTAAAATAAACAAAGGTGTTATAATTAAACCTTATTGTTACCTTTATTGGTTGATGGTTTATCCTCATGTCTTATTTTTGCACTTGCATCAAAGAAGTTTGAGCTTGTCCCTTCGTCCGTGTGCTTGTATTTGGAGCATTCTTTATTGAAACTGAAGTTAGTTGTGTTTGGCCTCAATATTGGTTGGTGCCATGAGTTCTCCATGGTATGCGGGAGGCCTCTTGAAACTGATCCATTACCCATATAGATGCCAGTATTCGACTCATTCAGGTCAGTAACTTGCCGGTTTCCAAGATTATTTGCACCCCGCAAACCTGAGGTTGAACTATTATCACTGAACCTCCCCAAGCCTTCTGCACCAACTAATGTCAAGTCAGCATCATTCCGGGGCTTTGTACCTGATGCAAGACCAAGGAAATCTATGGGCTTGCTGTCTGATGTGTTGTCATCATCTACATAATGATCAGCTGGAAGTTGAAGGTCAAAAGTGCCTTGTCTGCCTCTTGGAGCAGGATCACTTGTCAGAAATCCATTTGGAGAGGACTGCACACTGCCTTCTCTAAGGAACTTCATGGAGGACTGGTTTATATCATTGTGCTCTCCAACAGGAGCTTTTCTGTATGTTGTGCACACAGGAGGAACTGGCATCTGCCACATCATCTTTGCACCATTTGGTGGCACTTGTGATGGTGAATTTGTATGTGAGGCAACCGCCTGCATTG
This sequence comes from Digitaria exilis, assembly GCA_015342445.1. Lineage (NCBI taxonomy): Eukaryota > Viridiplantae > Streptophyta > Magnoliopsida > Poales > Poaceae > Digitaria > Digitaria exilis. The sequence goes on along the minus strand of JACEFO010001754.1, from coordinate 480,980 downwards.
GATATGAATATATCTCTTTACTTTGATGGTGTTTCATCATATCTCTCTGTATTTTGTAAACCCGGTGCAGTTCATACACCTGGATAGTGAGTGGGTTGTGAGGCTTGACAGAAAAAAAAACAATTGATAAGAAAAATAATTTATGACATGCAGTGCTGTGCTTCTTAGAATTTGGTGTAAACTCACCTGTTGTCTAAATACAGCTTCATGTTCAAGCATTTGGTGCTTGAGCATTTCTTTGTCAAATTCCGAATAACCATTTGTTGGTCTTGCTATGAAGCCATTGCATAGCTGGCCATTTGATGTCCTCTCCTCATAGTAGGGAGACCACCTACCATTTGGTTCCATGTTCAGATCCCCCGTGGCATAATATCCAGGCATATAACTTTCACCTTCTACTTTTGCCCCCATTCTTGCGTAAACTGTGCAGTGGACCAGTCAATCAAACGCTCAATTGTATGAATAAAATACATTACAGTAACGATTAGGCATATTGGCCAAAAATATGGAAAAGACAAAGCATGCATCATTCATTGGTTGGCAGAAGAAACAAACATAAGAACTTGGCAGCTTACAAGACAACACAAGCTCTTATAAATTTAATAAATGATGATTACTAAGAGCATATGCTGGAAAAAGACAAACTTTAAGTCAGCTGGACGGCACAACTTTATAGTGTCAATTTCCACATTTCAGTTACGAGAATGATGTCTACCTCTGACTGCAATTACAACGTCAATTTCATGGGGGTGCAAAGCATGAAACCATGTAACTAACAAATACTATCTGTTAATTGTTGAGAAATTTTGATATTTAACCCCGTATTCGCAAGCCTTTCAAAATATGATACCCAATTCGTAAGCCTTCAAATATTTGACCTCATGCGTGCGAATTCTTTTGATTCGAGGGATTTCTACCCCTTTTCTCTATTTTAATGATTTTCTATTTTCCTTTCCCCCTGAGTGGAAAGTTTTGTCCGTCCTCTCTCTCCCTTTCATTGTGGCCCACCTGTCAGAGCTTTCTTCCTCTCATTCCCCTTCTTCTTCCCCTATCACGCTGTGCTTTCCTGCTCCTCTTCTGATCCTCGATTCCTCCCTATGGCATCACACGTCGGTGGTTTAGCTCCAACCATCCCCATCTGCTCTCCCGCCTCAACTGCTCCACCCATCCCATCCTCTCATCCCCGTCAAGAACGTGGTGCTCGTGGTCTTCACCGGCGAGTGAAGCGAAGACGGGCATGGGTGTCCCCTCCAGATTGCTGCGCCCTTCTTGATAACGTTCACAACTGTGGAGCGCGAGCCAGGGAGGCTGTGGTGGTGCTGCCGCGAAGGAGGTGGAGTACAACAGAGCAAAAGAAGAAGAAGAAGGGGATGGGGAGGAAGAAAGATCTGACATGTGGGGTCAATTAGAAAAGTAGAGGAGGGCAAAATGGTCTGGTCATGTGTCTTGGATACCAAAAACATTAAGAAAAATCACGAAATCAAGAAAATAGTCCGAAATCCCTCGTTTCAAAATATTTCGCATGTTCAGGGTTAAAAATTTGAAGGCTTACGAATTGAGTGTCATGTTTTGAAAGGCTCGCGAATACAGGGTTAAATATCAAAATTTCTCGTTAATTGTTAGTTCAGCTGGCATCGGCACATCAACAAAAACAATGTGGAAAAATTGTGTAAGCAGTTTTAAGATGCTCAGCAAGATATTGTCATATAAAAGGATTCTACTAAGCAATGGAATATGAAACACTAGCAAGCGAGTAGAAAAGGAGAAACCAAAAGTGAGCACAAATGGCCACTACATTATACCAAACTGAGACTAATTGTTTCCTAAAGAAGCTAGAAAAGAGATAGGGTTCCATTGACTAATTACCAAGTTAAGAAGCCTGCATTTATCACGCTCCAATGCACACTACAATCCTGGAATGTAGTCAAGTGGGTCTGTGACCTTCACAGCACAGCACAGCACACCAACAGGATGTTCGAGAGCCAAGCCCAACACACGTACGCGCAATGTGTCTCTTCACTGTGTCCGCCTAAATGGATAGCTCAAGCTGCTCAGCTGAATGAGCAGCCAATAGTAACTTCTTAAGCCAGCTAAATGCGTTCACGAGGAATTACCTGCCCATCAAACACCGCAGTGAGTAATGTACAAGAGATCTAATAACGAGAAGTTCAATGTGCTATATCACGCACAAGTGCAAGATCGAAACTCACTATCCCTATCAATAATCAAGCAAACACCCACAGGATCAAAAGAAACAGCACCGAAGACCCAGACAACGAAAAAGAATATGCATGTACAGCAGTTTCGATGTCAACTCGCGAGACAGGAAGGAACTGAAGGAGAGAAGACAAGTCAACCCCGACAGTTCAACGCACTTGATAAATCCTACGAACCAGTTCCCCTCAAGCGACCTATCATTACCAAACATGGAAACCGAAAGGCTGCGAAGACTAGATGCAATTATCAAACTTGTTGCCGTCAATCCAACTGAAACTTAATACAGGAACTAATTTCAACAGAAACCCAATTTCCAAAGGACGAAAAAAAATCAGAACCTTGGACGGCTCAAGGAAGAAGAGAAAAGGCAGAAAATCTGCATCTTTTTCACAACAACCGAGCGAGAACGCTAGGTAGAAGAAACCAGCGGAGTAAAATTTTCACCTCAACTACTCTTGCCGCTGCGCTGCAACGGATTGAGCCTGACGACCCTGAGTATCCTGCGGATGAAAAGCCTAGCGGGCGCCACAACGCCCATGGCCCCGGGACGACCAGCAGAAGCGTCCCCCTACACCTTCGCAGGCGCACCCCCCTAGTCGCCGGCCAAGGCGGGATTCTTGCGGGAAAAGGGAGCAAATTCCACGGGCAGGGAGCAATCGAGCTCTAGAAGCGAAGGAATTGCGGCGGATCCGGGATGGGGGTTGGGGAAGGAATTGGATCTGATGGGCCAGGGGGCGGACTGGTGAAGGGAGGAGGAGAGAGAGAGGAGGAAGTGCGTACTGGTGGGTTCTTGTTTTGTCTGAACAAACGACTGCGTGGTTTTCTCTCTCCTTTTTTCCTCCTTTTGGGGTTTTTGGATGGGTGTTGTTTGGTTATGTGCCCTGCCCCTCTCTCTTCTTTCTCTCTCCTCGTCTGTGGGGTGTTTTGCCTGCTGCCTCCTCTCCCTCTCCCTCACTTTCTCTCTCCTCTGAGGAAGGGAATGGAACGACCTTCTTCTAAACTACGTGAAGATTTGTTGACATCTGGTCTTTTTATTCTCTCTCCTCCTGCTGATCCTTCCTCCTCAGTCCTCCTCACCCACTTTTATCCCCGTCTCTCCCTTTCTCTCTCCCTCCCATCAGAATAATCCGAATAAAATAAATCGAACAGACACTTGTTTTTCCTCCCCACCTGCTGCTGTCTCCATCAGAATTTTTTCCCCCGAACGAACTATATTATCAGTCGTGATAATCATGGGCCGCCTCATTATTGAAACAGAGTATCAGCTGATTTTCCTTTGTGATGATTTTTTTTTGTATTTCCGCGTTTCCCCTTGGGTGGACGTAGAAAGAGTTTGGGCGATCGCGACGCTTGAGAGAGAAAGAGAGAGAATCTGTGCACCCCCTTTGCTTGCTGGTGGGGGAGAGAGAAAGAAACAGGTTGGTATAAAAAAAATCCATGCTACTTCAGAGGACAGCACCAAACTTCCTTTCCAAATCTTACAAAACCATCCATCTTTACTCCTCGTGATACTTTATTTTGTTTCCCCTCCTCGCTCACATGCCGCCGTGCAGTGTCCGTATCCCGTTCTTCCGGCGGCTGGGTTACTGTCGCCCCTGAGCATTTGACATTTCAACTTACCAATCTTAGATTATCTCTACTATTATCTTATTATTTAACGGGTATATTCATTCAGATCAGAAACTGCTATGCTTGCCAAATCTGATCTCTTCACCGGCAGTTAGATGGGAAATCAAGCTGGGTCACAGAATTCACGAGCGCTGCTTTCCTGGTAACCACATGTTTAGTCGGCATCATAATGAATGAAAACCTAAACACACACAACCAACTCGTCTCATTGCGAATCGGGGAGGTCGGTAGCTCCTGTTTTAAGTCGCGCGGGGAAGAAAATGATGGGTTGTTGGGACGGGGGTTGCAAATCCTCCCACAGCAAACGAAAAGGATGGCTGGCAAAGATAGCATCAGCTTCTCGAGACCTCGGCTCCAGCGCTCGGACCGCAGATTTGGTCGCTATAGATTTTATTTACTCGACGACATCATGGAGTAACCGAATTGCTAATGTGAAGTCATCCGTCGAGGTTATCTACGTGTGCTCTTCTCTTGCATGTAGTACTTACACAAGATCTTGTTGGGGGTTGGCTTGGTATGGTAAATAAACAATGCGCATCAGCACATTGAAAGAAAGCGAGGAGGAAGAAGTTACGGAGAGAGGAAAAAAATAAGAGAGAAAGAAGAGAGAGATGAGCAATTGAGCATGGTAAAAGTGGGGAGGAAAAAACAATGAATCAGCTGAACTGTGCGCCGTTTCTCACTCCTCTTTTTGCTCGATCCAATGGCTGCAGCCGCAGGTGCCCCCAAAGGCCTGGGCACGGGGCCCACACGGCCCTGAGAGTGAGGCCCGGGGAAAAGTACCGCAGCCCGACTGCTCGTCGAGTGCGCTGCTGAGTTTACTGTAGACACGCCCGAGAAGATGCGGCCATGCCCGGCCACCGTATCCCGATACGTACCTACCTGGGCCTGACATGTGGACCCCCCTCTCTTCACAATAGGATCACGAGGAGCAGCTGATGATAGCGTGTCTTCCGTAATGCTATTATACTGGTACAACAGTTGTTAGAGTACTAATCAGACATAATCAACTGACAGAATCCCTACAGGTAGTCTGTGTTTAGTTCCAGAAGTTCTTTTGGACTTTACCATTCACCCTCTCAGAAAACACGTTTTCCAGAAAAGTTTTCCTCCAACTACCTCCAACTTTCCTATTCATCCCTACCTTCAACTTTCTTATTCATCCTTCTCACAGAACACGATTCCCAGAAAAAGTTCAATTCTCCCCTCACCAACTAAACACACTCCTTGTACTACTGTACTAGCGCTGCTACTGACTAGATACTCTCCGCGTAATCTGGACCGTCCATGCGGTGGGGGCGATCGCGGGCGACGGCGACTGACCCCGTGTCGGGTCGTCTCGACCTCGGATTCCGCGAGCAGGAAGCGAGCCAGATCCTCCTCCTCCCGGCCGTCTGTTGGCGCGTCACCCTCTCCTTCCTCGCCATGCCATTCGCGCGAGCAGAGCAACGGACGGCGGCGGCGGAGGTGGCAAACTGGAAGCCCAGGCCCCCGTCTCCCAATCCGCAAGGGATCGGTTCGGTTGGTTGGACGGAGGCGGAACGGGATGGATGGTCTCGGTCAGTTCTCCGACGGATCCGGCCGCCGGGTCCCCGCGCGCCGGCGGACAACGGTGCGTATGCGTACACCCCAAGGGACGTCACTCACTCACTCGCATTCATAGGCTTTCACCAGGAAACCGCGAGGAGGAATTAAAAGCACGGCGACACGAGTGCGCCGCACGTACGTTCGTGTTAGGTCTTAATTAGATCGGGTATTACTACAATCGAGTATCAGATTACCTGGATGATAGGAACGTGTGACCACACAGCTCACAAGAGAGGGTGAGCTCACATCAGTTTTCTCTGGACTTCTTTGTTTGTTTCGCGTTTCAGGCCCGCATGTGCGGGGTTTCTGTGTTTCCTGCTGTGCTGAAAACTAGCTTCTGACTTCTGAACTTCGGAACTGAGGAGTTATATTGGAGATAAAGCATATCACTAGGACCTGCAGGGAAAGTTAAAAGAGTACAGTACGGGGTTTTCTTATATTGAGTACTACAACTAGAGAGTAGGTGGAGAGATACATGAGCCATTGAATCAGCAGCGAAAACACAGAAAGTACGTGTGACGACTAGTAAATCGTGTTAAATTCCAGTTCCAGCCGGGCAAGAGAACGGAAATTCCGAGTTTCTTGGGACTAGGCAATCTTGGACGCAGGCCAGGCCAACAAATGTTGGCGTCAGGTCGTATACGCGAGGTCGTGGTACGTGCTTGATGTAAGTTGGCACATTTCTGTGTAGTTAGGATGTCAAATGCATGGCCTTCCAAATTAAAAGGTGGCGTGCTCGAGCAGCAGGACTGCAGGACCACGTATACGATATCAGTATCTGGATGTACAGGTTTACGTAGCTGAACAGAACTTCAACATCACCATCTCCTTTGTACTGACTCCTCATCAAGCGCAATATCTTGATGCAACGTGATTGTCAGCCTTGGGACAAAAATCCTCTCGAGACTCCCTTTCATACGCATTGATTGATTCTATACGATATTTGTTCAGACCATGTCCATATGGACTTCTATCCGCGAATACTACATGTGTGTGTCCCCCACGGCCCCACCCCAAGAACTAATTGACTGGTATCTTTTTTGCATCGGAAGCATGAAGTTTCTGTGTGGGCATTTGAGTATTACAAGTAATGCTAGTTTATGAAAAATGCTAACTTTAACCACCTGTGTTATTTTAGCCCACTTTCAAAGTTACCTAAACTGAAAACTAGGTAACTGTGCCACATGAGTTAGTAATGAAACTCCTCTCACAACCCATAAAACTCCCTCTCTTAATTACCCTGCCATGTCAGCAAAATTGCTGATGTGGCAGTGAATTTAATGTCCATAAAACTCCCCTGAAACCTCCTATTGAGACTGACCTTATAGGAATTGTAAGCAATTTCGTTTAAAAATAGTGCTTTTAATCTTACCCTGCCTTAAATTCATCGTCGCGTAACCTTTCCGTGCTTACCCGCTTTGGAGAATATCTTAGCAGAAACTCCGATCGTGAGCAGTTAAATATTTTGTCTTGACCTAACGGCAATTTTCAAAAGGAGCCATCCCAGTCACATGATCTCCTCTAAAATACAGTTAGGTATGTCCGTGGCAGCGGGGGTGGCTTCCACGCCATTTATTTTTTAGTTCAATAAATATTGCATCAAACTGTCAATCCACCAGGTACACACAGAGCCCGGCCCAGCAGCAGAGAACATGCACGTATAAAGACACCAGCAGGCACATTAACGACAGAAAGCAAGGAAATGGCAAAAACACACCCCCAAATTTCACTGCTGCACGAAGGAGCTGCTCCGTATGTACAGCCTCATCAGGCGGCCTCACTGTGTGCAAGCGACCATGCCTTGCCCTGTAGAGTTTCCTGCGCCGCGCTGTGTTCGTCTCGTCCTGCCCCGTACACTCAGCACAGCGACCCAGCCCGCCTGGCGCGAAGAGGACGACGAGCTCACGCTCCGGCATTGATGGTGCCCAGGATCCTTCCCTGCCCAGCATGGTCGCCACAGGAAGGAAAAGGCACGGACCTCGGCTCCTCCAAGCCATGATCCCTGCAAGTGGGGCCCGCGTAGGCAGTGTCTCTTGTGTCTGTGTAGAGGAGTAGGAGTACTCCCTCCGTCCCATAAAATTTGCGCTTCTAGGACCGAGCACGCAAACCACTGCTATATTGAAATTACGAAATTGCCCCTTATCCAAACAATACATGGTCTCATGTGGGTCCCACCTAAACGTACGTGGGTCCCACCTAAACAATAGTTGGGTCCCGCCTAAACATCGCGTGGGTCCCACCTAAACATACGTTTGTCCCACCTATACAATATGTGGATCCCGCCTAAACATTACGTGGTTCCACCTAAAAATCACGTGGGTCCCGTATAAATAGTACTACAACGTGGGTCCCGTATAAATAGTACTACACCTATAATATTACAATCATGGTACATCGGGAAGAGAGAAAGAGTACAATTGGATAAATTTTGAAAGCATGTACCTGCGCTCGTGTCGCGGGACACGTCCGCGTCCGCTGGCGTCTGGATGCTGGCCGGGGCTAGCGGCAGAGCGGCTGGCTGGCCGGCCGGCCGGCAGCGGCGCGCTTCCTTCCAGCCTGCGATAGCAACCAACTCGTCTTGGAGCCTGGCTTGGAGTTGGAGCTGGCCCGCCCAGATGCTGTCCACTTGTTCGTGGTTTGGACATGAGATCTGCTGCACGCGCATCGTGGGATAGGCGCCGCAGCCATGGCTGTTGCGTAGATCGTGCTCTTGTCCTCATGCTTCGCCCCGGGTGAGCTAATTTTTTGGTGATACGGACAGCGAGGTTCTGTTTTCCTGTGTCCGTCCACTGCTGGGTTTGTGTGATGGGTAACTCACGTTTCTAATATAGTCCCAATTAGAGCTGGTAATGGATTGGGTTGAAACCGGTTCTTATGGTTTGGTTTTCCACTTGAGCTAATTTGGTTTGGTGGTAAAAGGGCTAAAAAGAATAATGGGTTGGTTTGGTTTGGATTAGCAGTTAGAACGGTTTGAATTGGTCTAATCGTACAGTAACTGCACCTAGCCACGTCTTGCGTTCACACTATAAAATTTTCTCGAAACCGACTGAAATTTTTTCAGATGACTCAACATAACTGGAAGCTACTCTGTGCAAAGTGTCGTGGCTAGACCTACACGTGGGCCCCATGTCAAGATCCGGACCCTAGAATTTAAACCTCGCGTTCACACTATAAAATTTTATCGAAATCGACTGAAATTTTTGCGGATGACTTAGCATTACTGTCAGCTACTCTGTACAAAGCGGCGTGGCTAGACCTACACGTGGGCCCCACGTCAAGTGTCGGGCCCTAGAATTTAAATCTCGTGTTCACACTATAAAATTTGACTGAAATCGACTGTACTTTGTTGCAAATGACTCAGTATGACTGGCAGCTACTCTGTGCAAAGCGGTGTGGCTAGACCTGCACGTGGGCCCCACAACATAAAATTATGTATAGATAGAGTTAAATAATTAGTTTGTTTCGGGTTGAAGACAAAAGAAGTTTGGTTTGGTTTGGTTTTTGAAATATGCAGTTTGGTTTGGTGTGGTTTAATCAATAAGCAAAATACTAGTTGGTTTGGTGTAGTTTTGGTGTGGTTCTCACACCATTAGCACCTTTAGTCCCAATAACATGATAATGATCGATATATCCTCTCTTTTTTTTTCTAGTCAATACAACATGTAGGCGTACTATTTCGCTGCTATATTAATTTTCCTTTTTACAGTCTTACGTGTATCTTTTCTATGTTTTACATTTCTTCATCCTCTAGCCGGATCAGCAGCATGACGAACGACGTCCTTGATCACATGTGTTGTGTGTGTTTTTATGAGTGTGAGATCATCATTGATCAATATAACTTTGTTGTTGTTTGTTTCTCTTACTTAAATGACATAGCACTGCTTATGCAAGCCTTTTTTATTTTAAATAAAGCCGTTCGTCTCGCCATTTTTCTGTTTTTATATGTGGTCACCACCTCTGTTAGGTTTGCCTATTGCTGGTTACCGTGGACCATTGTGGGTCCTAGGTCTAGAAAAGGTTATTAAAGGAGATATGATGACTTTTTTTTTAATATCTATGCCTCCTTATATTTTTGTCTTTTCACTTGGTCAACAATTGAATTAACAAGTTTAGAAGATCGGGAGTATGTTGGCCATGTGCAATTCTTCTCGGAGCCCCGCAGAAGGTCGATCAGGAGCCTTCCTCAGAAAGCCCAAACTATGGTTGTGTTTAGATGCAAAAGATCTTTTGCACTTACTATTCATTCCCCTCACAGAACACGCATCTCTAAAAATTCCTTTTTCACCTTTCCTATTCATCCCCCTCACATAACACGCATCCCAGAAACAAAAGATCTTTTCCCTTCATCAACTAAACACAGCCTATAATTCCTTTGCACAAAATGCTAGCGCTGGTAGAGAAGCAGCCGCACATACATCCGCCCATTGAGGCGTTGACCATGCGTGTTCGTACGAGGGCATTTTGCTAGTCGTCGCCAGCCGGCCGCCATCTTCGAATCGGCTGCGGCCGCCCGGCGTCGACGCTGCCCACGTGACGACGCGTGAGCCGGGGCCGGTCGGGGAGGAACTCGAGCGCGCCGCAGTCCGTGTCCGTCGCGTCTTTTCTTTCGCGAATCCAGCGGACGTGGAATCCCACATGCACGGACCGAAACGGCGAAAAGATTGACCAAAAAATCAGTTCCAACTCGCGGGACGGACGCCGTGGGTCTCGCGGATCTTCTGCGGGCGTCCGGGTCTACCCCCGGGTGGCCGTGACGTCGCGCCGGCGCAGCTGTTCTGCTCCCCTCCACCGCCGCCAGCGACGTGGGAAGGGGGATCCCGTGCGGATCCAACACGGCGTCACATTGGTCGTAAACGCGGTCAGATTCTCAACTATTCGCTATCCATTCCAACTTTTTTACTATTTATTTTAACTTTTTACTATTCCTTCCTCACAAAAATACGTTTCCCAGCGAATGCTACAGTGTTTTTTCATATAAGGGTGTGTTTAGATTGTAGGAAAAAACACTGTAGCATAAAAAAACACTGTACCATTCGCTGGGAAACGTGTTTTGTGAGGGGAGAATAGTGAAAAGTTGGAATGAATTGTGGAAAGTTAGAATGAATAGTGAATAGTTGGGAATCTGAACATGGACTAATCTAAACACACCCGCTTGACCTGAATCCTCGATTCCTGATACGCACTAAAATGCACGCGCCGCCTTGCCGGCTGCTAGCAGCGTTGATCAGGAATTCAGGACATCGATCAGGTGACCGCAAGTCCGGAACGGGCCTGTTTTGACTGTGTGTAGCGTACGTGTACCAGTTCAATCTTCCCGAATGTAGCGTACGTGTACCAGTTCAATCTTCAATGCACCCGTTAGGTCTGTCGCTCGGTGTTGGAAAGGTTGACCAGCTCTACTACTGCACTGATATCCGAGGTCACGGCATGCCAAGGTTACAAGCTACCCCGTCCTCGTGTGTATCACGAACCGTGCCATCGAATGGACCGAAAGAAATATCGTTGGAAACTCGTGACCATCACAACCCCTGTCCAGCTTTCCCGAATGTTCAATAGCAATATCTGAATAAGTGATTGCTGTCTCTAAGTACTCCAGTAATAGCACTGTAGTAGTATCTAGCTAGTGCACTGATTGTGCTTCTTTTTTACTTTCACGGGAGAGCAACGTGCAGAGTCCAAACAGAAGCGGGAATTTGGCAGTGCGCTAACCCCTATCCCCTCCTGCGGGACACGGAAGTGGAAGCCTAGAAAGCGATGCGACGACCCAACAAAAAGGCTCGTCGTCGCGAGGAAAGCGGCGCGGGCAGCTCGGGGGCGAACTCGATCCCCACTTTCCGTGCCCGCCCCCGGCTTTTTACTATCCGGTAACAGTGGCGTGAGTGACACCATATGGTCCATGAAGAAAGACACAGAGACGTAGCTTTGCCTTTGTGTTCAGCCTTTATCTTCTCTTTTACGGGCTCGTCATTGCTGCTGGTTTTGTAAGATCTGTATCAGTCAGTGTGTAGATCTAGACTAGGAAAAAGCTTGGTATGTGAGTGTGTATGTGTTATCTGTGAGTGTGAGTGTATATATGTATATGTGTCTGATCCTAGATCTAGAAATGGAGAAGAGATAGGGCTTAGATTTATACCATCACGAGTAGAAGAGTTGGATGGCTCAGTTGATGCCATGGCAGGTTCGTTGGGGAAGATCTGCGCACGGGCAGCGACGGTCGGAGTAGATGAGGAAGTCCTGCGTAGTAGATCTCGTCGGCCCTCCGGTCGCCACCGGCTTTGGCCAGGGACAGCGTTGGACGTCATGGTGGAACTTCCCGCCGCCGGAGCGCTACCCTCTCGATCGGTCTAGGGTTTGAGTGTCGGTGGGGAGAGTACTCAGTTCAACCTCGTTAGTAGAGCCGTGGCTCCCACCTCTCTCTTTATAGCGCTGGCGACAGGGGCCCACCAACCATTTAGGGTTCGGCGCCCCCGATCAGGGCGCAGATCAAGGCCCAATGGCCTTTGGGCCTTTTGGGGCTGAGGAGATCATCCTAACAATCTCCCCCTTTGTCGGTGCCTGATTTGGTCGCACCGGCACCGACGAGTGATTGCGGTGCTAACCACTCGTTTTCCCGATGGCGAGAGTGAGAGACAATGGTTTATCCTGGTTCCGGCCACGGGGCCGTACGTCCAGCAGTGGTGCGATGCACCTGGTTACGTGTTGCTTGTAGTAGGGGTTTACAAGCAAGGTGGGAGAAGGAGATAAGCTCCTAAGTCCCAGGCTATGGTGTGTGGGTGCGTTCTAGAGTGGGTATGAACTCGTGTTCTTCTCCTTCCTCTCTCTTTGCATGAGCTTCCCTCCCCCTTTTATAGACCAAGGAGGAGGGAACGGATACATGCGTTCGTGTCGTGACGTGGTCGTGTCGTGACGTGGTCGTGGCGCTGACGTCGTTTGGTGCACTGTGCTGCCCATGCCGTGTACCACGCGGGCGGGAATCGCGCCTTCCTACTCCGGCTGACGGCATGGCGACAGTTGACGCAACGTCCTCGAGTGACGGTCCACGGCTTCGAGGGTAGAGGTCTTCGTACGGCCGCCTGGGTCGGGGTTCGGTAGCTTCCCTCGAGGGTTGCTTTCAAGGGCAGCGGCGCATCCGAGGCGGGCGGAGTCAAAGGAGTGGTTGGCACAGTGTTACTGCCAGGTTAGGTTTGCCGTGCGGCGTGGCGCTCAGAAGTCCACTGTGCGATTGGATTTGACCGATGTCTTCTCCGTGGCATGGGCGGTGACATGACGCAGCGATTTCCCCGCTTTTTGACCGTGGAGGGACGACATCATGTCTTGAAGTGATAGATCGCAGAGCGAGGGCGTCGTTCCCGGCGTGGCGGGCTCGAGCATGGACCGCGTGCTCGAGCTAGCCGACCCTCGTACGAGACGGAAATCCCTGCTCGAGGGTCGTTGTAAACCTCGAGCTCGGTTAGGCTCGATCGTCACGGACATCCCTGCTCGAGGGTGGTCGTCTACCTCGAGCGGGATGGGTTCCAAGGAAGAAGTCGTCGTGACGGGCTTTGCCGGGCTGCAGAGCCGGGCCGACGTCGTCGTAGGCCTTGTTTCTAAGTAGTTTAGGGCCCAAGTTAGGGTACCCCTTTTCCAGGGTCCCGACACCCTTGATCTCACTCTTTATCTTATTTTCTTTTCCAGTATTTCTTTCATCTCATCTTAGATTTATGTACAGAGCTTATCTCATCGTCACGATCCTCTATCGATAGAATCAATAGCCACCGTACACGCCTCTAGTCAGAAACGAATTCTTATATCTTATCGGGCCTTCTAATCCAGGAATCATAGGCTTTCCCTTAAACCTATACCGGCTAAGTGTTCCTTGAACACATTGGGTGGTAGGCCTTTCTTTAGCGAATCCGCAAGCATATTCTTTGATCTCATATGCTCGAGACTTATGGTGTGATCCTGGATTCTATCTTTTACCGAATAAAATCTTACTTGTATCGGCTTGGTAGCAGTACTTCTTTTGTTGTTGTGGGCATAGAATACTGCAGGCTGGTTATCGCAGTACATCTTTAATGGTCTTTCTATGCTATCCACAATTCGTAAATCGGGTACGAATTTCTTTAGCCATTCTACCTGCGTCGAGGCCTCATAACATGCTATGAACTCAGCATACATCGTTGATGATGCTGTAACTGGTTGCTTTGAGCTTCTCCACGAAATAGCTCCTTCAGCAAGCATGAAGATGTAACCCGTCGTGGATTTTCTGTCATCTTCATCTCCATCATAATCTGCATCTGCATACCCTTTAATCTCTAGGGAATCAGATCTTCTGTAAGTCAGCATGAGACCTTTCGTGCCTTGCACATAGCAGAAAGCTTTCTTTACCAGTTTCTAATGTTCTATTCCTGGTTCTTCTTGATATCTGCTAAGCACGTTTGTGACAAAGGCTAAGTCAGGGCGAGTGCACGTTTGTGCATAAGACAAGCTCCCAAGAGCCGAAGAATACGGTACCGCTTTCATCTGTTGTCTTTTATATTCATTCTGGGGACATTGGAATTTCCCAAATCTATCACCCTTGACTATCGGAGCAGGAGTAGGATTACTTTTCTGCATATTATACCTCTCTAAAATCTTTTCTACGTATGTCTTCTGTGACAATCCTAGAACCCCATTTCTTCTGTCTCGATGAATCTCAATTCCTAAAACAAAGGAAGCCTCACCGAGATCTTTCATGTCAGAGTTAGAGGACAAGAATTTCTTTGTTTCTAGTAATAGACTAATATCACTACTTGCCAGTAGGATATCATCCACATACAGTACAAGGAAAATGTATTTCCCTTTCTTAAACTTTGCGAATACGCAATTGTCCTCAATATTCTCTTTAAACCCAAATTTCTTTATCGTTTCGTTAAACTTCAAATACCATTGTCTTGAGGATTGCCTCAATCCATAGATGGATTTCTTAAGATGACATCCCATGTGTTCTTTTCTTTTCACAGCAAAACCTTTAGGTTGTGCCATGTAAATGTTTTCTTCTAGATCCCCACTTAGGAATGTCATCTTTACATCCATTTGATGTAGTTCTAGATTATAATGAGCTACTAGAGCCATTATAATTCTAAAAGAATCTTTACAAGAGAATGGTGAAAACGTCTCATTGTAGTCTATACCTTCCTTTTGTGTATATCCTTTAGCCACGAGTCAAGCCTTATATCTCTCTATATTCCCTTTGGAGTCACGTTTAGTCTTGTAGACCCATTTACAGCCTACTGTTTTGGCTCCTTCAGGAATTTCTACTAGGTCCCAAACTCCATTGGAACTCATCGATTGCATTTCATCTTCCATGGCCTTAAGCCACTTGGATGATTGCTCACTTCTCATGGCAGCTTCGAATGTGGTGGGATCATCCTCCATCCAAAACTCTTCTATTTCATATACTTCATAATCGTCTGGGATAGCTGTCCTTCTCACTCTTTGAGACCTTCTAGGGGCCTCATCATTTGGTACGTTTTCTATTGGACGCTGATGCTGCTCCCCCTGATCTGCGGCGATATTTTCTATATGATCCTGAAGGACAGGTTCCATATTTTCATTCTGTATTGCCACAGGAGGGAACAACTCAGGGACTGACACTGAGGGTGCAGCCACAGTAGGTAGTGAAAAAAATGGCTCCTGGACCATCGGAGTGGGTGCACACACCCGCTTCTCCTCAAGATTAATCTTTCGAACTACCGTGCTCCCCCGAATTATTTCTTCTTCTAGGAAGGCAGCATGTCTTGTTTCCACAAACTTTGTGAATCTATCTGGATAGTAGAAACGATATCCTTTTGACTTCTCTGTGTAGCCAATAAAATGGCAACTCACTGTCTTAGGATCTAGTTTTCCAATGGTTGGGTTAAATATCTTTGCTTCAGCAGGACTCCCCCACACCCTTAGGTGATTCAATGAGGATGTTCTGCCTGTCCACAGTTCATACGGTGTTTTAGGCACCGCTTTACTGGGAACTCTGTTGAGAATGTAGATGGCGGTTTTCAAGGCCTCCATCCATAGACTCTCTGGCAGCGTGGAATAGCCTATCATGCTTCGTACCATGTCCATCAAGGTACGATTTCTTCTTTCAGCTACTCCATTCTGTTGTGGGTCGCCCGGCATTGAATACTGGGCAACAATTCCTTGTTCCTGTAGGAACCTTGCAAAGGGTCCTGGAACTTGTCCATATGGGGTATGTCGACCATAGTATTCCCCTCCACGGTCTGATCGTACTATCTTAATCTTTAAATTGTGTTGATTCTCAACTTCAGCCTTGAATATTTTAAATTTATCCAACGCTTCTGATTTTTCTTTAATCGGGTAAATATAACCATAACGGGAATAATCGTCTGTAAAAGTTATGAACGAATCATAACCGTCTATACTCGTAACTCGGAACGGACCGCAGATATCTGTGTGAATTATTTCTAAGATGCCTGCGCTGTGTTCCGCATGTTTTCTGGTTATCTTTACATATTTCGCTTTTATGCATTCAATGCATTTGTCAAAGTCTGAGAACTCAAGAGGTGGAAGAATTTCATTCTTAACCAGCCTTTCTATTCTCCCCCTCGAAATGTGGCCTAAATGATAGTGCCACAATTTCGATGACATACTCTGAGTTCTCTTTCTTTTTCTGTTGGTGGGTACGGATTCTTTTGCATTCACATCACACACAGAATTCATACTTTCACGTAGTGATAGCAAGTATAAATCATTCTTTCTCAAAGCAATCGAAACAATCGAATCGTTATAGTCTATTACACACTTGCCGTTTCCAAAACGGCATTCAAATCCATCAATATCAAGTTTTGAAACACTAATCAAATTCCTTTTAACAGAAGGAAAATAGAAAACATCTTTGAGAAGCAACTCAAAACCAGTGTCAAGCACCAAGAGAAGGTCTCCCACCGCCTCCACTTCGGCTTCCACTACATTCGCGACTTTAATCTTTCTTTCTCTTCTTTGAGTTGTTCGCGTTTGGATGAATCCCTGTAAATAATTTGCAACATAAATTGTTGCTCCAGAGTCAATCCACCAAGTAGATTTCGCATAATCTATATACAGAGATTCATTTACAAATGAAATAATGTTCTCACCATTCTTTTCACACAGCATCTTGTAGTAGTCTGGACAATCTTTCTTGTAATGTCCCTTCTTCTTCCAGTAGAGACACTGATATTTGTCTAAAGTGCATTGCCCAAGCTTGGGCTGATGCTGCTAGAACTGCTGGATCTGCTGGGGAGCCTTGGCCTTGGAGGACTCACCTTTTATAAAGTGAGTCTTTTTCTTCTTGTTATGCACATAGTTGATTGAACCACCATGTGCAATCTTGAGTCTCTCCTCCTCTTGGGCCAACATTGCAGTTGTCTTCTCTATGTCCCAAGTATCAGGACTCAAAGTGTAGCCAACCACAAAGTTCTCAAACTCTGCAGGAAGGGATTTGAAGATCAAATAGACAATATGACCCTCGTTGAACTGTAAGTTCATCGGTTTTAACTTGTTGTTGATGTTAACCAAGCGATGGATGAACTCTCTGAGTCCACCTCCTCTGTACTGTACACCAACCAATTGCTCAAGCAACTGATGAGCGTAGATCTTGGAAAAACCAGTGTACTGATTCTTTATCTTTGCAAGGTATTCAACAACATTGTTACAATCTGTGATTGCCCCCAAAATGGTAGGCTCTACGGTGTTCTCCACCACTGCTACACATTTCTTGTTAGCAGGTTTCCATTTAATGTTCACAAGATCATAACTCTCTTTGGATGCTTTGTAAACATCCTGTGCTTGTTGCCAAGCAGTATCTGTCATATCATCCCCTCTGACTGGCGCCTGAGGCTCTACAGGCACGGATGTGTGAGGATCCAGTCCAGTTCTTGCATGGTGAAGAAGAGGTTCAGCTTCTTGTACCACTCATTGTAATTATCTCCCCTCAGAGTTGGGATATCTCTGATGGCAACTCCAGCTGAAATCAATTAGGAACAAGTGAGAACAATATATGAGAATAAATCTGAATATGACTATATGTTTTATCATCAACTTTGGTAAGAAAATAAAACATATAGTGACCTTTTACATTAAAACTTAATCACCTTTGGGCAGAAAAAGTAATAATGCATGAAAGAAACATATCTATGAAATCATGATATCATTATTCTCAACTTTGGTCAGAAAATAATAATATCACAATTATTCTGAAATTTAATCTATGACCTGAGAAAATAAATTATCCCTTTGGTTCAAATTTAAATCACAAGTCAAAAATAATCATCTATGCAGCGGAAACTGTAATATTATTCTATTCAGAAGCAAAATTCTGTAATCTATTCTCTAAACATTTATCCCTTTGGTTCAAAATGAAGAGAGATCAAAATTCTGTGCAAATTCATATTCAAATTCAAATAAATAACTTCTGAAATGAATAAAACATAAAAAAAATCAACTCTGTGCAATAGGCCGCCCATACGGCCCAAATCGCGCGCGCGCGGCCCAGCATTCTCGCTCACGCGGCTTGCTCTCGGGTCGGCCCGCTCGCGCGCTCCACGGCCCAACAGCAACTCGGCCCGGTTGCGCGCGCGGTGCTGCACGGCTCGCTCGGATCGGCTCGACTCGAATCGGCTCGACTCCTCTCTGTGGCGGCTCGGCTTCGCAGGCCGCAACCTGGGCCTGGGCCACCAATTCGGCCCAGCCGCAGCGCGCCCGCAGCCCCGCCTCGATCTGTGCCGTCCGATTCAATCCAACGGCTCTCCGGTGTTTTCGCTAGGAATAAAAGGGTCGGAGCCCTGGTGAAACCCTAACCCTACACCATTCTTCCTTTTCTCCCCCCCGGTCGCAGCCGAGTCCTGGGCGCCGCCGGCGACTCTGCGCCGGTGAGCCGCATCTACGCCGCCGTGCCATGGTCAGACCTTGGCCGGGGCTTTTCTTTCTCCTTCTCCCCCACGTCTTTCTTCCACTCGCAAGCAGCAGCAGCAGCAGAAGAAGAATCGGCGCCTCCTTGGGCCCCTTGGCCGGCGCGCGCTCTCACCGAGAGGTGAGCGCGCCGCCGTCTAAGGGCTCCACGGTGGTGCCTCTGGTGAGTGCTCGTGCACCGGCGTCCCGGTGGCAAGCACCTCTTCTCTACTCGCGCGTGCGCACCGGCGTCCCGGTGCCAACGCACGGTAGGTTTCTATTCCAGCGTGTTTCGCCGGATCTGTGTGTGTGGGGATTGTAGATCTGTGATTTTCGGTTTGGATTCGAGGGTATTTGGATCTAGGGTTTCGGGGTTCTGGATCTGTGACTTGATTTCTTGCGAAATCCTTTCTCTTTACTCTAGATCTACACTATGTAGTGGCGACTGATACCAATTGTAAGATCTACATGAGTCTGTGTGTAGATCTAGACTAGGAAAAAGCTTGGTCTGTGAGTGTGTATGTGTTATCTGTGAGTGTGAGTGTGTATGTGTATATGTGTGTGATCCTAGATCTAGAAATGGAGAAAGGATAGGGCTTAGATTTATACCATCACGAGTAGAGGAGTTGGATGGCTCAGTTGATGCCATGGCAGGTTCGTTGGGGAAGATCTGCGCACGGGCAACGATGGTCGGAGTAGATGAGGAAGCCCTGCGTAGTAGATCTCGTCGGCCCTCCGGTCGCCACCGGCTTTGGCCAGGGACAGCGTTGGACGTCGTGGTGGAACTTCCCGCCGCCGGAGTGCTACCCTCTCGATCGGTCTAGGGTTTGACTGTCGGTGGGGAGAGTACTCAGTTCAACCTCGTTAGTAGAGCCGTGGCTCCCACCTCTCTCTTTATAGCGCTGGCGACAGGGGCCCACCAACCATTTAGGGTTCGGCGCCCCCGATCAGGGCGCGGATCAAGGCCCAATGGCCTTTGGGCCTTTTGGAGCTGAGGAGATCATCCTAACATGTTTTAGTTGGCTCATTGGCCAGGTTAAAAGGCCCCGGCAGATCTAGGGCTCGTGTCATCATATCATGCGGATGCTGGTGCGGATAGGGAAGAGATGATACTATAGGAGAGAGGCAAAGCCGCAAAGGCAAAGGCCAAGGCCGCTCGCTGCTCCTTTGCCAATTGCCCCTGGAATATGAGGATTTTGTTGAGTACAGTACGTGAGGTGAGGTGCAGTGCTTTCCCTTTCCAGAACGCATCCGGGCAGCACATGCCATCAGCACGCGTCCCCTGATTGAGAGGAGGATCAGTGGTGTGGGATCATGAGCAGTTGAGCACAGTGCTCCTAGGTCTGAACTGAAAGTGCCTCATCACGAGTAATCAGCCCCAAGTCATCCTGACCCCTTTTGTTCAGCAATCAGTACATGTGACACGGTTGCGTCGCAGAATTACCTCGTCCTAGGTAAATTCTGACTCTCTAGCTATTCGAGGCAAGCAAAACAAACAAAGAAACCTACGAGACCAGATCACCAGAATGGTTTCCAGTTATAAAACAGATGGATCACGCACTTTGAACCAATCAGTTGCAAGTAGGCCACGACGAAGTGTATCTATCTAATCTAATCTTCTGGCGATATGGATCATGAGATCTGAGGAGTGAAAAAGTCGGCTTCACGTAGCTCCCCGTGGGGCCCACCTGCCTGATTAGAACTGGCAAATTTAGGTTACGAATTAACACGTCTCCCCTGCTGTCCCTGTCCTGGGCCTGGCCCGGCCCTGGGCTGGGCGGGTGGGGCCCCAGAACCTGACCGATGGCATGGCGAGGCGTTGGCTTCGAGCGCCTCTCTGCTGCTCGGGTCAAAGAGCTGATTGATTCGGGGGCAGGGCTGACACGGGCTCGCAGTCTCGGACAGTCAAGTCCTGTGTGTGCGCTGTGGGGCTGTGCTGTGCGGGGGTGCTAGCCTCCGTCCTGGGCTGGCGCTGGCCTGCCTGGCGATCACAACATTTTTTTGCAGTTTTGGCCGTACGCAGCTGCCTCGATATTCCCCATTTCTTTACTGTACCGAAATGAACCAGCTCTGAACATCAACATGATTGATGAGAGGGAGAGTAGTAGTACTGGTGAGCCCATCCAGCTCAAAATTTTAATTCACAGCAACTTGCGACTTGCAATTGCAAGTCGTGGATTGATTGGAAATTAACACACGCGAATCCACACGTGCTTCGCCCTCGGATCCATCGAATGTCCTTCGTTCTGCCCCGAGAGCCCGCTCTCTCCAGCCAGCAATGGGGAAAAGGGAGACGGCATCTACTAATCCAGCCGGTAGCGTTTGTTCCATTCCATGCGTTACGAGTAAGAAAAGCCTTGCGCCTTAAGATAAGCACCACGGGAGCCTTTCCTTTCCTCGTCTGGACCAGCGCGCCTTGCCAGAACAAGCGAGCAGCGGATGGATCGAAAGCTTTGGCGCCCCTTTAGCATCTTGCTACGAGCTGTTCTTCTCTCTTGCTTGCGGCTTGCCCCAACACACACACACACACACAACACACACACACACACACAACACACACACACACAATTCAGTAATTCACAGAGAGGGGGACCCGGTTACTATTTCTTTCGTACTTTTTGCCTGCAATCCTTTTCTTGGGTCACTGTGGGCGACAACTGTTTACTAGCTGACCCGGCGCCAGTGCCAGTGCTGCTGCAATGGTGTCGTTGGTACTTGGTACGGACGGAATCACAAGGACAGGTCTCGCAGCATTTGCTCAGGCAAGCTGCCATGGGCTTAGATCTGCCGAGAGTTTGATCAGGCAAGCTGCCATGGGCTTAAATCTGCTGGGAGTTGGGCCAGGCTTGATTCTTGCTTACCGAGAGTGCGGATTGGAGTACGGTCCAACATGTTTGCAGCCCATAGCAATGCCCATCACTGCAAACTGTGGAGGACAAAAAGGAACAGCACAAGGATGGTGAGGGAGACAGGAGACTGACATGTCTTATCTTTGTGCTCTTTTGACCTCACACGGTTCCGAGAGGATCTTCTACCATTATTTTTCTTTGATGTTTTTCTTAGCCCAATCTGAACTTAAACCTCGCGAAGCATTTTACGTTTATCCCAACGATCTAACAGGGAACTCCAATTCAAAAGTGTAGCCAATACACCGAATGAACACATCGAAACCAAAGCAAACTCGAGTTTGAAGCATCACTCGCTCGAAGGAAACGGGTCAACTGGTCAAGGAATTGAAAGGACATAATTTGCACACAAATATAAGCCAAACATAATTCATCTGCTAGTAGTACTAACCCAGGAAAAAATAAAAAAACAACGAAGAAGGAAAACCACGACAGCGGCAGCGGCCAAGATTATTGTGTTCCAACAAGTTTTCTTATCAGGAGTTGTCTAGATCCTGGAGATTCAGTATTCCTCCCATTATATATATTCCATTATTGTTCATCATTTTCTCACTATTCTTTTCTACAGTATATATCTGCCACAGAAAATTTTCACCAATTTCTATCAACTAAACACCTCCTCGATAAGTTTTTTCTCTTCATCCCGTCACATAACACGTTTTACGGTCGACGTCTCAAACCCATCCACACCGGCGGCGCGAAAACGACGCGGGCGCCACGTACGAGCCGCGCCACACGGCCATGCTCCGCGCCAGATCCCACGGAGCCTGCGTCCCACGCCCCCCGACGACGCGCACCGGTGTGCACGGAACGCGGCGGCGCCCAGCCCCATGGCCCATGGGGCCCCAGCAGACCAGGCGGGCACATGCCCCACGCCGTGCGGGCGCCTCACGATCCACGAGCGGACGGCCCCGATCCAACCGCCCGCGGCACGCCCCCCATGTGCCCCGCCCCTTTATTATTAACTGGGCCGCCGCACCCGGCGCCCCACCACCGCCACCACCTCCCTCACTCGCCTAGTAGCATCCCATCACTCAATTGTTCACTGTTCACAACGCGCGTGCTCAAAGCTCCCATCGCCGCTCTGGGTCGGAGCTCACGGCCGTTGTTGCTTGATTCTGCTGGTGGGAGGGAGGGAGGAGGAAGAAGCGGCCCCGGAGCAGAGGGCAAGGCATGACGACACGGACGAGCATGGCGGCGGCGGCGGCGGCGCTGCTGGCGCTGGCGGCGTGCTTGGCGCTGCCGTCGGGTGCGGCGGCGAACAAGATCACCATCAACTGGAAGCCCAACACCAACTACTCCGACTGGGTGACGCAGCACAGCCCTTTCTACAAGGACGACTGGCTCGGTACGCACGCGCATTGCCAATTTCTCCCTCTTCCCATTCTTCTTCTTCTTCCCAGATCTGAACTCGCTTCGCCGCAGTGTTCTACTACACGGCGGGGCAGGCGGACGTGGTGCAGGTGGACGAGACCGGGTACAACAAGTGCGACGCCTCCAACCCCATCTACAACTACAGCAAGGGCCGAAGCTTCGCGTTCCAGCTCAACGAGACCAAGACCTACTACTTCATCTGCAGCTACGGATACTGCTTCGGCGGGATGCGCCTCGCCATCAAGACCGAGAAGCTGCCGCCGCCGTCCCCGCCACCGTCCGCCAGCCACAAGTCCGCCGCTGTCGCCGCCGCGTTCGCCAGGTCCCACGCCGCCGTCCTCTACGCCGCCGTCGCCGTGCTCGCCGCGCTCCTCAGGATGGTCTAGCCGTCTAGGAAGGAAGCTCCTGGACCACCCTTGATGGACCATCGTTGGAGTTCTTTCGTTCAATTGGGAGCTCTTCTTGTTTTTTGAATCTCTCCGTTCTGTGGTGTGCGTGGGCTCTGAAGAGAGTCGCTAGTGGTAGTGTCGTGTTGGGTTGATTAGTGGTGTGGATTTGCGGAAGCGATTGATTTGAACTGAGATTAAATTTGTCAAGTGTGAAGAACTACAGCTGAGATTGCTTTAGCTTTGCATCTTTGTCTTGCATTGCATCTTGCCATCTTTGTCTTAGTACATTGCATCTTTGTCATGGAGATAAGGACACCTTTTGTTCCTTTTACCGTCTCTTTTCCGGATCCGTCGTTGCAATTTTGGTCGTGCCTGCTTCATAGCGTGAATGCGTGATTCTCCATTGGACTTTTTGGAACAGACAGACGCTACTCCAGTAGCCTTCTGCCGAGGTGATCTATGCGAGCATCTCG
The DNA here is from genome assembly GCA_015342445.1 of Digitaria exilis. Lineage (NCBI taxonomy): Eukaryota > Viridiplantae > Streptophyta > Magnoliopsida > Poales > Poaceae > Digitaria > Digitaria exilis. Next base: position 457,505 of record JACEFO010001754.1, on the reverse strand, counting down.
ATGGTTTCGGAACTTTCCGGTGGCGAACCGGCGAGGAAAGCCATGCACATGCTTGCTACCTTGGACCGGGAGCCAGCGCCCACGGAGTATCGAGCCGACACCAGCTAGGGTGAAAAACCCGCATGATCTCCCGCGCGTTGTTTGCTGCGAAACTCGTGGCTGTTATAGAAGTTTTTTTTTTAATCTACTATTCATCTCTTAAAAACACGTTTTCTAGAAAAGTTTATCTTTAACTTCTTTCAACTTTTCTATTCATCCCTCCCACAAAACACGCTTCCCAGAAAAAAGATCTTTTTCTCCCCTCCCAACTAAACACGCCCCTATTGACCGTTGTAGCAAAAAGATTATCCAGACCATGTCATCATACAGTAAACGTGATTCCGACGCGATAGGGAAACCAACCAAGGCTCTTGGTCCGTCTCTCTCTCTCTCTGCTGTCTGCTCGGCCCGTCCAGGTTTCGCGCACGCATGGGTTGCCGATCCCAGTTTCAAGCTTTCCGCACAACGCCGGCTGGCTGCCGAGGCGCCCGCCGCTCGCTCCGCACATGCTGCGAGAAGGGCCGGAACAACGCAGCTTCCGCTGGGGGATCCCGGGAGCTCGTCTGCCGCGATGGTTGCAGAAGAAGCTGATGGTCCGGCAGCACAAACCGTTAGCTGGCTCGAGCACCGTCTGGCGGGGGAAAGGATGAGCCAGCCGGACCGGACGACGGGACGAGAGCAGGTGCGGTGCGGATCACGTGCAAGGCATTACATGGCCTTGATGGCGCGCATCAGGGTAAACGCCAAACGGGGACGAAACCAATCCGCAAGGAGCTATCGTTCGCCACTTCGCCAACAGAAAGCTCAGATTTGAACGTTGCTTTATTAAAAAAAAAAGATTAGAACGTTGCGTGTCCCCGTTACACTCCCGATTTCCGTTGCTGGCTAGCGAATTTACTAGCTGCCATGTGCAATCTCGCATCAATGTAGCGTACCGACTGTTTTGGTATTCAGGCAAACCTAAACTAGGGCACCAGCTCTGGTGCCAGCTGCTCCATCCACCGCCGGGAACGGCACCTCTCGGGAATTCCGGACAGAATAGATGCTGCGCCGTGATCACGAACACGCGAGAGGCCGTGGACCATAGGTTGCCAGGTTGGTTTCGGCAAGCGTCAATGAAGCAATGCGTGACCATAATTATGTGGCATCAACGAGAGCACGCTCAGCTTTACACAGATCCATCTGGGATCACCACGGCTCGGATACTGAGCGCCACTCGCTCATCCCATCAGATCTTCTTTGGAGACCATCGCTGTCGAAGTGGATACGCGACAGCGCCAACAAAGTCCGCTACCGATCAAACACGAATTTTACAGTGAGCATACTATAGAGGTATCCCGGAACATAACGTTGGGTAACACCGTGTAACCAGATATGAATATGATTCGATGATCTCTGAAGGTCAGCCTCAAGCTAACAAGGTAAATATGGCAAAGTGAACAGCCATCCACGTCCAGCCAAGGAATACAGCAAGGCGATTTGTAGCCACTCAAGGCCCGTCTGTCCTATAGCATGGTACACACTGGGAAGGAAAATAAAAAGGTATACTAACGACCAAAAAAGCGGGGAGAGAGTAAGGCAAAACTTTACTGACGGTTAAGAGCAACATGTTAAAAAAAAGCGGGGAGAGAGTAAGGCAAAACTTCACTGATGGTTAAGAGCAACATGTTCACAAAGCTAAGGAAACCAAAATCACAAAACATTAGAGCAACAGAAAATTCTATGTCATCTGATTCTGGATAGAATTCCAAGCGAACTCACCAGGTAAAAACTCCTGTTTAGCACTGTTTTCCTATCCCACACACTTCCATTACCTTTGAGCAGCATCGCGTCAACCTTCGAGCATTGCCTTGGCTGCATCAACAAGTGCAGGTCTGAAGCTGTTAGATGCCCGACCAAGGACAGTGTAGCCTTCCTTGTCCTCGACATCAACATCAGCACCATGTCTAATTAGCAGAAGAGCAACCTAGAACAAGATTGTAGCACAAGAATTAGAAACACCATGCATTGATTTAATTCATAAAAAAACTCAAGGGCAATCAATCAAGTTTATTGTGACCCAAAAATCTGGAGCGTCATTTTGTATTCAGAAGGCATATTGAGAGTCATCAATGAACCAAGTGGACAGGGATCACCGTCAATGACGGACTAATTGGCAGTTTAAAACCAGATACAAAAGGCTAGGATCATCATCAGCGATCAGCAATTTAAACCAGCATTCAAGCAACAATTTGCAGTGCAACACATCACCACATAAGTAGAAGCATGAAAATATCAATATTACCGGAACAAATTCATTCAAGAAAGCCATGAAACCTCTTTGCACTAGCATACAATGGTATGCACATCAACATATCATGGATAATATAAACCATGCACAATGACAAGATGGAAGCCAGAAAAATTACCCCTTGATTCTCGCATACAACAGCATGCATCAGAGGTGTTTGTCCTGTCCTGTCAACAGCATCAACTTCAGCACCTTCCTCGATGAGGAATTCACACAGCTCAGCATTTCCAGTGCTTGCAGCTCTATGCAACGGCGTGCAACCAAACTGGAAGTTGAATGTTTACATGTTTAGCAAAAGTTCTGTTGTAGACTTGCAGTGTATAGAAAACTGGTGATGCATAATGTAGTAGCATATTCGGTGACAATGAACAACACATTTCCAGAAAGTTCATCTACAATCCCACAACATTCTAAAAAACATAATTTTTTTCCTGACAATTCTTTTTGGTCCAAACTGTTCTAGGTGAAAAAAGATTCTACTAAAACAAACGGTAAGAAAGAATTGTTATTGCAAAATATTACATTTTGTATCAGGATGAATCTTATTCCAACATTAAGTAATAAACCATCATGGTTTACCAACAAATTCTAAAAAAATTTTATGTACATTCATTTCTAGGGTTTTCTTTGTTCCACAGCACAACAGGGTGTACAGATGATACTACCGTGACATGTGATGAATTAAACACTTTTTAAATTTGAGCCCTCCCACCACAGAAAGCCACACAGACACGTATTTCTTTTAGATTGTTGATGAAAATGTGCATACCTTGTCTTTCTTGTTAACATTTGCACCATGTTCAATTAGTTTTTCAGCTATGTTCAGCCTCCCTTTACTTGCAGCATAGTGAAGAGCAGTTCGACCAGCATCAGTAGTCAGTTCAACATCAGCACCTGGCAGTACAGATTTCCATTAGAAGAACTAAAATGATTGAGACTACTGGTTTTTGTTTAAAAAAATATTGAAGTGGGGTCAGAGCGTCAGACACCCGTTTTAAGCAGAAGAAAAGGAAATACACTATAATGCTTCTCAGTTTTGCTAGATAATAGGAAATATACCACACTAAAACACTTTGGAATTCTAAAGGGAGCCTTTGCTTTTGTGAAGAATAGGGTTATGTCAGGAAACTCATTCAATGAAATATAAAATTTAGCATTCCTCTATACACTAGCCCTGTCCCGAGATGCATACCAGCTCTTGATTTGCTTCTGTAAGATATGCAATTTGGTGCAGCATATAATTGGCGAAGCTTTTAGTAAGAATCAACAAGCAACACACACAGTTAACTAGTTTAGATCACCGACGAGCACCAAAACATTGTTTTGACTTTAGGCCTACCAATGGATACCCGAGGAAAAAATACACCACAGTTAAAGTCACAAGCACCAAACGTCGAATTAAATGTCAAAGGCCTACACAAACTATGTCAACCAAAGTTGTTAAGCACCATGCTGCTACAGTGAAAAAACTAGCCATCGCTGTAGCAGCAAATTAACCACAGCATCCAAAGAAGAAGAAATACAATGCAGCAAGAGATACCATGCCCTGTTCTAGTTATGCATTTCAGTTCTCATTTATTTTTCCAGGATACAATGACACACTTTTGCAAAATTAGCACAATATGTGCAGCAATATTCATTCAAACATATGCAGCACAGCACGACTGAAGGTCTAAAAGGAACCAAAATGTGGACATCGGCAGCAAGCAGTTGTATGAACGGAAAATTTTACCCTATCCTAAAGCAATGTGCATCAGTGACCATAACAGAACACTGATAGGAAATATTAATGACCTACAGCAACTATGAGCCTGTTATGTCTATATATCAATACATCAGGGTTTACAAACCTATAAGAGACATGCGTTTGCACTAATTACTGAACTTGGCAGAAATTGCACACACAGACTCGCCATCAGGAAACGTCGGTCATGGTGTATAATTTTTGCCCAAACTAATCTTAGAAATCTGCAGCAGAAATAGCACAATTCGCTCAAACAATCGGCCTGCTCTCGTTCTCGTACCTCTCTTAAGCAGTATGTCAATGATCTGGGCGTTGCCGGTGCTCGCTGCAGAGTGGATCGGCGCCCACCCCTCCTCGTCCTTCGCGTTCAGGAGGCTTGCCGCCGCCTCACCACCTGCTTCCAGGAGCGCTAGCACCACCTAAGCCCACCGAAACACCGTCAAGAACCTAAATCTCAACCTATTCGATTCTACAAAGTGGAAGTCCTCTTTGCGTGCCTGGGGGCGTCCAGCGGCGGCGGCGACGTGGAGGAGGGAGCGGCTGTCCTCGTTGCGGAGGGAGAGGTCGGCGGGGGTGAGGGAGGCGAACGCGGATGCGTCGCCGGATTCCGCGGCGCGGAAGAGCTCCTTCTCCGACGGCCGCCTCTCCCCACCGCCGGAGGCGTCGACGTCCATCGCCGCAGCCATCACGAGTAGCACGCTGGAAGCCTGGTACAGGGGGGAGTGGAGTGGAGAGGAAGGGAAGGGAAGGGAAGGGAAGGGAACTGGGAAGATGCGAGACAGCGGAGGCAAGCAGGCTGCTTCGAGTTGCGTTTCCGCTCTTCCAAGAAAGAAGACGACCTTGGGCTCCGCGGTTTCTTTTGCGGTCGTGCCTAAATGGGCCGTTTCGTGGAGTCTTGCTCAATATGGCCCATTAAGCTCACCATCCGTCCGCCTATCGCCTTAATGGGCCGTGCGGTCTGATTGGGGGAGATCCGTATTGCGAGCCTTGGCCTCCGCGTTTGCCAGTCGCCACGCCGCCGGCCGCCGCCGTCGCCAATCGCCACGCCACCGCCGCCCCTGCTACTGTCGCCGTTTGGTGCTCGTGTTCGCGTCGTCCCGCACACGCTTTCATTGGATTAGGGTTAGTACGGGACGATGAACAGGCGGTTTCTGAATCTGGTGACGGAGAACCTCGACACCGGCTTGCATTCCCTGCGGCGCCTCAATCTCTCCAGCCACCTCTTCTGCCCATCAACAGCCGCCGCGGAAGCCGCCATGGCACGGTCAGAGGCGGCGATCCATGCGAACGCGGAGAGAGAAGTCGGCTACAAGCATGGGCTACGGTTCCTGCAGACGATCTCGAGCAGCTTGGGGACACTACCTGACGCGGAGATCAACTTGAAACCAGGCTGCCCGTATTACACGCGCGAGTTGCCCTTCGTTGTGGTCACTCTCCTGGGCGACGAGAGCAAGATCTTCTGCTCCGATTGCTTGGGGTGCACCTCGCTCTACGACATCGACTCGTGCGCCGTCATGACCGTGCCCAACCTCCCCATTCCAATCTCCATCACTCGTGCCGCCGCAGATGGTTCTCCGGCAGGACAACGTGACAGACTCTACATCATCGACCGCCACCTCCACTCCGATTTCGGAGATGACTGCTTCGAGGAGCTCATCTATAAACGAGGTCAGTATTTTCTCTCCGTGAAAGATATGTTCAATGGCTGGTGCAGTCTGCCGCCGCCCGCCGATGAGCTGCGCGATATAGACGCCCACACGGTGGTTGGGGACTCCACTATCTATGTATCATCCACCACACCGAGCGTCGGCACCTATGCCTTCGACACCGAGAGCTGGAATTGGTGGCACGCTGGGGAGTGGGGCTTGCCGTTCTCTGGCAAAGCAGAGTATGTCCCGGAGCTCAACCTCTGGTTCGGCCTCTCTGCCTCCCGCCCATTCCACCTCTGCGCTTACGACCTCTCTGCTGTGAACTTCGAGCGGCCACCTATGGTCTGTCATGCCTGGGTGGATCTTGACATGCCGAAGAGCTGGTCGCCGTTAGAGATGGACCTCATCAACCTGGGCTCTAGCAGGTTTTGTGTCGTCAAGATTTTCGCAGATACTCTGCCCCCATTTGCAAAGGGTTTACCCGACGACGAGTGTAACACCCCTGGTGTTAATCAACACTAAATTGGTGATTAAGTTAAGCTAAGCACATTTCAAAAGTGGAATTAAGAAAAATAAGGAAAAATTTCCAAATTGAGTCAAAAACCATTCAAATGAAGTAATAAAGAAAACTTTGAAAACTTCCTAAGAACTTGAAAAAGTGCAAATGGGAAAGTTGGAGTATAAGTCAAACCCAGAAACTTCCCTTTCCAAACCATAGCCTAAAAATACTTGGAAGCATCTCAAAATTCAAACCCTAATCTTGGAATTTGAATTTTCCAATTCAAATCAAAGGCTGAAATAGAATCTTAGTCAAATCTCAAAATTTTACCACTGAATATCAAAATCTCCAAAAAGCAAAGTTGTAGATCTTCACATTTCTGAACTTTGCCTCCATTGGCACTTTGGCCAATTTTGCCATCTAGCCCCTCGAATTTCAAAAATTCAGTTCAAAATAGGGTTTTATCCCCTTTTGAATCACGGCCAAATTTTCATCTTTTTCTCATCATCTCCAGTGCAGGGACGTGTCTCATGAAATTCTAAACAACTTTCATGTTGGAAGATTTCCGAGCCATGTTCAAATTTTTGGAGTTTGAGCCATGCCAACCAAGTTGACTTTGCCCGGCAGAGGCGCGCTCACGGGGCGCTCACGCCGCGCTCGCGCGTGCCCGCGCTCGCCGCCGGCAGCGCTCTGCCGCCGGCCGTCCTCGACTGAGCCGGCCAATGGCACGGCTGCGTGTCCCCACTCATGGAGCACGCGTCTGGCCAGCCCGCGTGGCCAATGGCGCACTGTAGCGCTAACCCGAGCCTTGCTCCCGCGCTGTCGCCGCGCCGCCGCCGTGAACCGCCGGGTAAATCCGCCGCCGCCGTTGCCCACCGGTCCGCCGTGCGACTTCCGCGACCACGCGCGTCTCGTTTTCATCCCCGCCCTTCCTTTCTCCTCGCCCACGCGCGCCTGCCGCCTGCCGTCCTCGCCTGCGCCGCGCAAGGCGCCAACGGCCCGCGACAAGCCGCTGCCGCCGCGACACCGTTGCCGCGCTGCCCCAGCCCCCATCCAGTGCTGCTCGAGCACCACTTCCTTCCCCTCTCCCTCCTACTTAAAGCCCAGAGCAGTTCCCCCTCTCTTCCGCGCCGAAATCACTCGCTGGAGTTCGCAGAGCCGCCGCCGAGCTCGCTCACGTGGCCAGCCTTCTCCGCTGCTCCTCCGGCCAAACCGAGGCTCGCGCTAGCTTCCCCATCACCCACCGCCACTCCTCGACCAAGCCCCGACCCTTTTCCGCCACCGCAGCCACCGGCGCAGCTCGCCGGAGAAGCTCAAGCTTCCGCCGTCGGCCGCGCACGTGGACAGCCCGCTCCGCTCCTCCTCCGGCTGAACCGAGGGCACCTACAGCTTCGCCGTGACGCGCTGGTGCTCATCGACCTCTTCCCCGACCCTCTCCGACCCCGACGCCGCCGGTCCCCGCTCGCCGGAGTTGACCGAGCCGCCACCGCTGTCGTCACCCACGTTCCCGGCCTTCCCCGACCCCGAGACCTCGCCCAAAGAACGCGCGGTGAGCCCCTCTCCGTTTTCCCCCATTTCCCCGGCCCGGACTCGCCGCCGTTTGGCCGGCGTACGCACGCCGGCGAGCTCGAGGACCAAACTGTGTCTTCTTCCTTTTTCTAGGGGGCCAACTGTAAGATTCCAGGGACCCTTTTGTGAGGATTCAAAACTTCTAGGGTTAACGGCGTAAATAGATTCTATTCTTTGAGCACTATTCACTGTAAGCTTCAAAAATTCGTAGAAAATCGTAGAAAGATCAGAAAAATGCCAAACAAATTTTGTAGTGACCAGTGAATCTAGAAGTCAAACTTCTTCCATTGCACCTCACTCAGTTGAGGCTTAGTTTACAGTTTAAAAATTTACAAAGTTTGAGCACCTTTCTTCATAGCTTGAAATCCACTCATGCACTAGGGCTGAGTTTTGGATATGTTAGACTCATGGGTGACATAGGATCTCTGCCCAAGTGGTGCACAAAAATCCCCAGTGGATTTAGAGTTATGAATTTCCAAACTTATACCTTGCTGTTTTGGCAAATAAATCACAGAAAATAATTCACTCAATGAAAAATCACCTCCTTCACACAGAAACTTAATCCAGACATTAGAAACCTTAGAAAAATGAAAATGGTAATTTTTGGACACTAGAAAATGGCTAAATAATTTTTGGTAGTTTAAACATGGTGAAATTCCACAAAAATAATCATAAATCAATGCCACATGTAAACTTGCAGAGAGGTCACTGTTGGTAACCTAAGTCTCTGTGCCAAGTAGTGTGGACAAAAACCTTATAGTTATTTTTGTAGGAATTTAGTTTTTTTTAGGCAAAAAGATAAGAACATTTTTAATAAATTATAGAAAAATCACCTTGAGCCAAGTTTTGGGCTAGGCTCCTGCCTTGGCATGAGCCAGCCTCTGACCAAATGGCACATGAAAATAATATTCCTAAGTTCACCTTTTGAATAATAGAAAAAGGACTTAAATGGTGGAAAAGAGAAGAAAAGAGAAAAAGAAAAGAAAAAACCTAAATCTCTAAATCAGATTAAAGGTTCAAAAGGAAATGAGTATATTCACTTATAATTAATGTTTATCCTTTCCAATTCATTAACCAAGGTTTAAGCAAACCATAACTATATTAAATCTCGATATTTAAACATTTCATGCATCTCGTGTAGATTCGGGTCTCGCCGACGGAGTCTACGAGCTAGTCCCCGCTGCCGAGGAGATTGCCCAGGAGTCCGAGGTGAACGTGGTGCACGTGGATCCGAGCCCCGAGCAGGAGTACCGCTTCGAGCCGGAAGGCAAGCGCCGGAGCATAACCTAACTTTACTTACGCGATTTATTTGATTATATGTTTGTGCATTTAAGTTTAAAGGAGTTGAATGAAACCCTAGATTGCATGATCATAGGTTCCTTTGATTGAACACTAGTATGTAGGTTCGATAGTCGCTATGCTTAAGACCGTTAGAAGTCGAGTGTTTCCGACACCCGCGAGATATAGGAGTTGTATGTCTACTCATATCAGAAACACTAGATATGATGGACGGATGATTGTAGGTACCCGTCTATCGATGGTTTAATCGGAAACATGTGATACTTTTGTGTCAAGCTTTTGAACGTACCATACATATGCACGGACTATGGGACCGGTAAGTCCCGGTATCCGATTGATGCGAGCAGGTCCGACAGCTCTCTGTCTTGGAAACGTTATCCCATGGGCACATGAGGGTAGTTGCGTGAGTCCCAGTAGTGGTAAACCTTTACCCTGAGGCTTTGGGACTCGGGAGCCACTCGCAAAGAGAGGAGAAAGGATTGGGATGTGTTGGCATTTCCAACCATTCCGTATGTGTGGGTTTTCCCTGGCCAGGTAGTAAATTCGGTTCGAACTGTCCGCTTCTCGCGGTTAATGAGACTGCTTGACCGATGTATGACATATTATGAAGTGAACTTGGAAGGATGAAATCTTTGTATGGAATAATTGTATTGCAAAATTTGGTTGTCTAGCTAGGCTCATCTAGAATGGATAGGCTAAAAGGAATTTAAAATCAAGATGGATAAGCTAGAGATCAGCTTAGTCGCTTTTGGCAAAAGAACCCCACTAGCCAAACAACCTCTCATTTTAGGAGTCGGTGATGTAGTGATCACCAGTCGGGTAAGTCTTGTTGAGTATAGCTAGTATACTCAGCCTTGCTTGTGGCTAAATTTTCAGGACCGTCCTCTCAGGAGGTAGCTGCCTCTATGGCTTGGGCCTCCCAGCTTCCTCCTGGTTACAACATCGAGTGGGAGCCGACCTCTCTCGAGGATCGTGAGGAGTAGCGTCACGGTTGACTTCATCGTGACGATACTACGGATCGTCGCTAGTATCTCGTTTATTTTCCGCTGCATGAACTCAAACTATTTTATTTATCATTTCAATTTGGTTGTAATAACTCTGAGACTTGTTGTAACTTGAATTGTGGAATGATGTGATCTTTGGAACTCACCTTCGAGTGAGAGTATGAGCGGACGATCTTCAGTTGCAGTTAGTCGAGCTCGACTCGACGGTCGTATCCGCACTTGGGAATATTTTCGTGTATTAGCACCAACGGAAGGTGAAATATAGCCCATTTCTCGGGTAGGATCGCTACAACGAGGACGACGATGAGGCAGTCGACTGCCGTGATGTGATCGAGTCGGATTTCGCTGTCTTGACTGGCATTGAGGTGGTGCGCTGCAATGGTGAGGTTTCTCCTCCAGGGAAGTTGCGGATGTTGAAGAACATGTCCAAGTACCATGTCTTCGAAGATCATAGCATCAAGTGTGTGCTCTGAATCAGTTTGGGCACCATTTTGTTTCTAAATAATGTTTTTGTTGTTCTTCTTAAATAAAAAGCGGCGGTTTACCTGTTTGGCAGTGAGAGTACGCCACAGGTGCGCGCCAGCTTTCAAGTGATATATTCGTGAACAATGAGGATTGAGGGACACTGTCAAGTTTTTCGTTGATTTTGCTATAAAGAGTTTTGGTTTTCTTTGGTGGAAACCAAGCACACGTAATCTTGATTCTAGAGGAAAGAAAGTGACAATCGAAACGAACAAGAAATGATTTCTCCATTATTCATCTTCTTTAAATGACGAATCACTAATTCACTTGGCAGAACCAGAAGATGCCAACGGTATAGTGCAACACGTCCATAGTACAATCCACAGTACATATACAACCATGACGCAATGCGGCCGGCACGGGCACGGCGACACAGCTAGGAATACGATGGTCCCTCCTACTGCCTACTCGAGGTGGTCATGCGGCCGGAGCTACATGAACATGGCCGCGTAGTGTCTGAGGCTCTGAGCCGCCACCGGCCAGCAGCGGCGCCCCGTCGCGGCCACGACCATCTTCGGCGCCACGCGAGCTGGATGTTGACGGCCGCCCATGTCCGCCAGTTGGATGAGTAGTACCGCGCCGTGTGCTTGAGCTTAGCGCTCGGTGATGAACCGCAGGTCCGGCGAACACCATGCGCGGCACCGGGTCGCCCTCGCGGATCACCTTCTCGCCGCTGGAGAACAACAGTGGCCACAGCCGGTCACAGATGTTGTCCAGGATCATGTCGTCCATGCCATGGAACAGCGGAACCTGGCAAAAAAAAAGTATTTGTTTTGCAACAATTTCATCACGCATTCATGGAAGATAGAACCGCAGGTTTTCAAATAAAATTCACACTAATTTTACTAATAAAATTCACACTAATTTTACTAATAAAATTCACACTAATTTCTACAGAGACATTGGCCGCCCGTCCGTACCTGCTTAACGAGCTCGAGGCAGAGGTAGCACTTGATGTCTCGCCTGAGTCCTCCAGGCAGGTCCTTGATCATCTCCATCTCCTCGTCTCCAGTGACGGCTGCACAGCATTCACCATTCCATGTCTCGGAACCACAGCTGCATCTTCCGCTTCCTTGCCAGGACGGCATGTAGAAATACCTGCAGATCAAACACGAATTGTGACATAACGTTCGGCAATACCATGTAACGAGCTATGATCCGATGATCTCTCAAGGTAAATATGGCAAACTTAGCAGCCATCCACATCCAGGCAAGGAATACAACAAGGCGATTTATTGCCACTCAAGGCCCGTCTGTCCTATAGCATGGTACACACTGGGAAGGAAAATAAAAAGGCATACTAACGACCCCAAAAGCGGGGAGAGAGTAAGGCAAAACTTTACTGACGGTTAAGAGCAATAAGTCTACAAGTCTAAGAAAACCAAAATCGCAAAAAAATTAGAGCAACAGAAAATTCTATGTCATCATCTGATTCTGGATAGAGTTCCAAGCGTACTCACTACTCACCAGGTAAAAACTCCGGTTTAGCACTGTTCCTATCCCACACGCTTTCCATTACCTTTGAGCAGCATCGCATCAACCTTCAAGCATTGCCTTGGCTGCATCAATAAGTGCAGGTCTCAAGCTGTTAAGATGCCCGACCAAGGACAGTGTAGCCTTCCTTGTCCTCAACATCAACATCAGCACCATGTCTAACAGGGGCGGATCTAGGATTGGACTAGGCCCCGGGCTAAGCTAGCTGGATCATGTTGCTGCTCATCTTTAGCTCTAACATTCCTATGTTTTTTAAGCTTCTTCCATGTAAATTTTGGCTTACGACCAGGGCTGCAGCCCGGGCAGCCCGGGTCACAGATCCGCCACTGTGTCTAATTAGCAGAAGAGCAACCTAGAACAAGATTGTAACACAAGAATTAGGAACACCATGTAATGATTTAATTCATAAAAAACCCCTCAACGGTAATCAATCAAGTTTATCATGACTCGAAAATCTGGAGCGTCATTTTGTATTCAGAAGGCATGTTGAGAGTAATCAATGAACCAACTAGACAGGGATCACCGTCAATGATAGACTAATTAGTAGTTTAAAACCAGATACAAAAGGCTAGGATCGTCATCAGGGATCAGTAATTTCAACCAGCATTCAAGCAACAATTTGCAGTGCAACACATCAGCACATAAGTAGAAGCACGAAAATGTCAATATTACCTGAACAAGTTCATTCAAGAAAGCCATGAAACCTCTTTGCACTCGTATATAATGGTATGCACATCAACAAATTATGGGTAATATAAACCATGCACAATGACAAGGTGGAAGCCAGAAAATTTACCCCTTGATTCTCGCATACAGCAGCGTGCATCAGAGGTGTCTGTCCTATCCTTGATGAATTAAACATTTTTTAAATTTGAGCCCTCCCACCACAGAGAGCCACACAGACGCACATCAGCACCTGGTAGTACAGATTTCTATTAGAAGAATTAAAATAATCGAGACTACTGATTTTTTTTTAAAAAAATATTGAAGTGGGTCAGACACAGAAGAAGAAAAGGAAATACACTATAATGCTCCTCAGTGTTACTAGATAATAGGACACAAAAACACTTTGAAATTCTAAAGGAAGCCTTTGCTTTTGTGAAGAATAGGGGAGAACAATCGCTGACGAAACCAACCTAATGGCGGCGCTTGAAGCTGGAAAGCGGCGATGGCGGCTAGGAGGACTCGATTGGGGACGAAACGGCCAGCAGAATTTGATGTTTCTCCTCGTCCCTTGAAGCGTCGCCGTCAGGTGGGTTTCGTCAGTGATTGTTCTTTGTAAGTTAGATTTTCTCGTGCTTTCTCTGTAGTTAGCAAGTGCTGATCCTTGTGCTCATGCTTTAGGGAAGCGGACCCTCTAATGTCACGACTGGTTTGACCTTTAATATGGCACAAATCAATTTGGGTAACGGTCAGCAGGCACCATCTTTTGATTGGTCCGATCTGACCGGGCCACTAAACCGGGAACCATTTGATATGGCAGAACCCGACGATCAGGAAGAGCTGTTACGATTCATGTTCCAGGGTTATCGTTGTTCTTTTGCTTTGTGGTTGTTCTGTTTTGGGTTCTCTGTTTCAGTCATCCCTATGTTGTTCTGTTTTTATTTACACCAAATATGCTCAAGTAGTTGTATGTTTTGTATTTATAGGCCGTTCATGAGGTTTCCATATCAAAGCGTGTTATTCCGAAGCAAATCATTGACACGCTTCGCCTTGAGGTATATGGTTATGGTTTTGTTGCTGAGCCCGGTAATGTGATCCGAGTGTGGATTGAAATGGAGATGCCAGGGGCAGGTGCATTTGCTAGTGGCATATGTGAGAAATTTTATAGTACTCACATTGTGACCAGATATGAAGCCATGAAAAATATGTGTGACATGGCTATCTCAAAATTATGCAAACAGTTCCAACAGCTTCAATGGCTCTATGCTGCTGCCTATCAACCTCATCAAAATTAGCATCTCGGACCAGAACATGATACTCTTTGCATAATTTTGAAATAGCTATGTCACACACATTTTTCATGGTTTCATATCTGGTCACGGTGTTAGTACTATAAAATTTCTCACGTATGCCACTAGCAAATGCACCAGCCCCTGACATCTCCATTTCAATCCACCCTCGAATCACATTACCGGACTCAACAACAAAACCATAACCATATACCTCAAGGCGAAGCATGTCAATGATTTGCTTCGAAATAACACGCTTTGATATGAAAACCTCATGAACGGCCTGTAAATACAAAACCTCAATGATCTTCTCTCTGCGCAAGATATGTTCCGGGGCTGGTGCTCTCTCCCGCCGCCGCATGCCGGCCCTGAGCTGCTTGACGACATAGACGGCCACGTGGTGGTTGGAGACTCCACTATCTCTGTATCATCCAGGACACCGGACGTCGGCACCTACGCCTTCGACACGGGGACATGGAATTGGAGGCACGCCGCGAAGTGGAGCTTGCCATTCTCTGGCAAGGCAGAGTATGTCCCGGGGCTCAACCTTTGGTTCGGCCTCTCCGCCTCCCGCCCCTTCCACCTCTGCGCTTACGACCTCTCTGCCGTGGAATTTGAGCGAGCACCTACGGCCCGTCACACCTGGGTGGATCTTGACAAGTTGACATGCCAAAGAGCTGGTCGCCGTTCCAGATGGACCTCATCAACCTGGGTTCCGGCAGGTTTTGTGTCGTCAAGATTTTCGAAAATACTCTGCCCGCGTTTACAAAGGGTTTCTCCGACGACGAGGGCGGCGATGAAGCAGTCGACTGCCGTGATGTGGTCGACTGGGATTTCGCTGTCTTGACTGGCATTGAGATGGTGCGCTGCGATGGTGAGGCTTCTCCAGGGAAGCTACGGATGCTGAAGCACATGTCCAGGTACCATGTCTTGCTGCCAGTTTCCCCACTACATACTGAGGTGCACGCAGTGCATAACACATCTCGTTGGATCCTGATTTAGACACAATCATTTCATGAATCTCCTGCGAATCAGGATCGAACAAACGAATTAGTGGCGAGCGCCTTCATTCGGTAAATCGCTTTGGATAAACTTTCCTGTTTCTTTTTTCAGAATCTAGCCACCTGGTATTTAGGCGATCACAATTCACTCATTCACGCTCATCCAAGCGGCGGTGACCGTCGGCCAGCTCACTCTCGACTGTTTTAGCTGGTGCTTCTAGCTTTAAGTGGGCACTCAGCGGTACGATGCACGTGCGCTCCAGGTGTAATGATTTTTCGTTGATTTCGCTGCACAGAGTTTTTGTTTTGTTGTGGAAACCAAGCACAAGCAATCTTGATTCTTGAGGAAAGAAAGTGACAATCGAAACAAACCAAGAAATGATTTCTCCATTATTGATCTTCTTTGAATGAAGAACCCAAATCACTTGCCAGAACCAGAAGATGCCAACGGTATAGTACAACAGATCCACAGTACAATGCACAGTACATACGCAACCACGATGCGATGCGGCCGGCACGGGCACGGGCGCACGGCGCCACAGCTAGGAATATGAGATGGTCCCTCCCTCCTACTGCCTACTCGAGGTGGTCATGCGGCCGGAGCGACATGAACATGGCCGCATAGTGTCTGAGCCGCCGGTCCCCGTCTTCGGGACCGCCGGCCATCGGCGGCGCCACCGTGGCGGTCACGTCCATCCTCCTCGCCCTGTACCGGCGCCACGCGAGCTGGATGTTGACGGCCGCCCATGTCCGCCAGTTGGACGAGTAGTACCGTGCCGTGTGCTTGAGCTTCTCGTTGGCGAACTTGTACCGGAAGTGCTCGGTGATGAACCGCAGGTCCGGCGCGTCGAGGCAGAACGCCTGCGCGGCCTCGACGCACTCGAACGTCGCCGACGACGCCGGGAGACGGTCCACGAAGGGGCGGCGCAGGCACCACGAGAGCAGCTCGTCGCCCAGGAAGTTGCCCGCGCCCAGCATGCAGGTGGCCACCACGCCCTTGGTCAGTGGCTGCGTGCTCCGGAGCTTGCCCTGCAGGATGAACACCATGCGCTGCACTGGGTCGCCCTCCCGGATCACCTTCTCGCCGCTGGAGAACACCAGCGGACGCAGCCGGTCGCAGATGTTGTCCAGGATCAGGTCGTCCATGCCATGGAACAGCGGAACCTGACACGAAAGTTTTTTTTCTTTCAACAATTTCATCACGCAAGCATTCATGGGAAAAATATTGCAGGTTTTCAAATAAAAATTCACAGCAATTTTATACCCGTACGTACCTGCTTAACCAGCTCGAGGCAGAGGTAGCGCTTGATGTCTCGCCTGAGTCCTTCAGGCAGGTCCTTGATCATCTCCATCTCCTCGTCGCCAGTGACGGCCGCCCAGCGTTCGCGCTCGTACTTGCGAACCCTTTGCCTCAGGCGGGACGGCAGTTGCCTCCGTCTCATCCACCATTCCATGTCCCGGAACCGTAGCTGCATCTTCCGCTTCCTTGCCAGGACGGCATGGAGAAATACCTGCAAATTCAATAGGTTCTGGTTAGCAAAGTGTTGTGATACTATATCATACAAAAGGACCAAGGAAATGGAACCGTTTTACCTGTATGTTCCCGATCAGCAATGTGAAGAGCATCAGGCCACTGAGGACGTTGATTATGCTGAATATAACCTCTATACCATTGCTTGTAGGGGCGAGATCGTTACCAAAAGTACTGCCAAGCAATTCAAGGAATTGGACAGGTTAATGAGTTTGCAGTTGTTAAATACAGTACAGAAACAGCATTAAAAAAACTCGTATGAAACACAAGCATGGAACAATAGTAGTGTTTTTTTAGTGGAACTGGGTCATCAGCTTGATGCCCTGTTTATTCAAGTAAAAATATATAAGAAATAATATTCTGAGCATGATAGATTACTAAGAGAATCACTTTGGCAGAACAGCCTCACTGCCTCAGTGTTGGAGATAAGTGAAACTTCATCTCAAAAAGTGATTACCTGAGAGTCATTAGGCCCCAAAATATAGGATAGAGTATTTTTACAGCAAGCGAATTGCTTGATATAACAGGAAGAGCTCCCAGGTAGATTCCATAAGCAAAGGATCCATTTCCACTTAAACAGGTAGATACGTTTGGTTGACTACTAAAGGAGGTCATGTTTGTATCACATGCAAATCCATTGGTATTTGATGACCAAGGAGGGTGAAAACATATCTCCTCGGAACAAGCAAGCGATATTAGATCGCAACTGTTGTTTGCCTTGCATTCCTCCTGAAGGCAGGAGGCGATACGCTGAATCGCAAGAACGTACCAACAACCACCTGCAATCTGGAAACGGCAGAACAGTGATGAATAATCAACATTACCCAGATAATTCAGTATGCTTTAGTCTTAAGTATAATACCAACTTTATATGAGTTTCCCTCGTGTAGAAAAACGTTGAAGGTACCATTTTTACAATTCGAAGCAATTGCACACTTTGATCAACGAACTTTAGTTTCTTATTCAATCACTTATGATTTAATTTGTCGGGAGACACCAACATTATGATCATTGATAGAGAGGGACAGTCCTGTTTGTAACTACCCTAAAATTTGCTGCACAAATCAACAAATTGCTACCAACTTGATCAGCATAGGAAAAATAAAGTGGAGTCTACAGTCTAGTAGCCAAAATAATAAGGCTGTACTACAGAAACATATGCCACAAATTCAAACCCGCCTTTTTTAGCTTAAAATTTTAAAACAGCCTTACTACCCTAAATCACCAACAACCAGCTATCAATAATTAATTCTGCATTTTCCAATTAATTGCATTGAAACATTCTCAACTGCACTCTGATACAATGAGAGAGACATTCATGATTTATTCTGTACTTTTGGATTTTTTTTTTTGAAGCGGCCGACAATTAAGTACTGTCTGGCATGTATTTATATAGAAGATGATTAAAACTGTACAGTATAAACGAAAATAATAAAAACCAAGGGCCGGAGCTCTACACTACAGGAACAATATTCTGTACTTTTGGATTAATTGCAGAATCAGGGAATACTCACATGAGAGGCAATAAAATAGGCAAATAGATTTAGACCAAATCCCCACCATATTGTTCCAAAGATGTAACCTGTCACCTTCTGCATTTTCCTCATGATGTGAATACTGTGGTACACCTTGGGGAGGAATTGAAATACGAATATGAGCAGCAATATTGTCATGATAAGTTTAACTTGCTCTTCCCTTATTAACTTTGGTATAACCAGCCAGAAAATGACCTGCATAATTTGATGGACCACCTTGTTGAGCTAAATAGAACTCAAAAGGTAATGGAAAACACATCAATTCTTCTATTTCTTTGTTAACCCTTAAGAACATAAAAAAAGGAAACATAAAACTTTAAAATTCTTCCTCCGGTATCCTTCTCGTAAGTTGACCTGTTTAGATAACTAAAGCTCCCACAATATACTAAACGCTCCTATTGAATATCTTAAATTGTTTCAGAAAGGTGTTGTTCAACCGGTGTCTGTCCATTACAGGGTCTTTTATGAACATATTGTATTGAAACTATTAATGTAAGCATAGAGAAAGGAAGGTGGCTAAAAACTATGTATTCTGTAATAAAAAACAACATGTGGGTATGACTGATATATATACAACTAAGTCTGTTGATTGTAGTCCAATCAGTTAGGCGAACAATATAATTCAAATTATTGTATGACGATAAGGAACCCCAATCAATAATCCATCCATTGATTTTGGAAAGGTTAGAATTAATATTTTCCATCCATGACCGGTCCAAGCAAGCACGGCTCCACATACACCCTGAACCTGAAGCCATGTCCCATGCAAAATTGACAGGTGCAATCATGCGAAACAAAAAGGACTATGTACCAAATGTTAAGCGACAAAAACTAGACCTCACTTACAGAAATTGGTTTGATAAAATAGTTAAGAAAAAAGAATCCGATGGAGGAACAGAATTAAGACAAGTCTACATAGAACTCGAGGCCTCTAGGCTCTAGCCCTCATGTCTGGTCTGAACTCTCTCAATCAGTGGCAGATGAAATGGGAATATCCTAGCGTGCCGCAGGATAAACCACACAATTTACATTTCTAAAGCTCGTGACGTTGCAATCTGGTGATCTGTTGAGTAATATAAAACCGCCAAATTTTCAAAAGGTCAGGTCACGCTAGCATCAAAGACATGATGATATGCATCACTGCACCGTCCTTTTCTATCCAGTTTGCTGGTTATCTCATTGTAATTTTGTAACCATGGTCATTTTCAATTACTACTCCTACCACTAGCAGGATGTTGTTTTCCTTTTCACATCGCATGATTGCATACATGGTCATATTCAAACACTACCTGCCGGCAATCTTTGTCATCATCAGGAATATCAATCCGTACTAGTTTCCGTAAGCGCATCAAACTCTATCGTTCTACGGCTAAACTCTGACCTGATTCTCCATCCCAGCAATCACTGATCAGTGATCGCTGTGGGGGCCATGATCTTTCAAGAAAACCGTAGCCCCCCTGCCACCACACACATGCCTGCCAATGCATCACTCTCCAGCACCAGCAGTAGGAGGAGGACCATGCATGCATTTTTATTTTTATTTTTACAGATCAGCTCACTACCAGACACTGTTATTTTCCACATCAGGTCACTACTGGACAATCGGATACAGTTGTACCTGCAATGTACTCGTGTGCCCTACTTCTGCAATTCCTACAGGGACTGAACTCCGAAGGGCGTTGTGCGCTGTCTCAGAACCAGACACGACGCATGTCCACAATTTGGGGGCGTTTGATCCCTCAGACCCTCACCAACATCGCTACAGCGTTTGGTCGTATGCTCGGAATCTATCTATATATCGTTCGCGATTTTCTTTTTCACGGTGAAAATGGTAGATTTGAGAGTTCGTGGGAGGGAGGTGGATGTCAGTCAGCAGCTGACCTGCGGCATGGGGAGGATGACGAAGAGGTCGAACCAGAGGCCCTTGGCGGATCGAGCGTAGTGCTTGGCGATGGCGCGGGCGTCCCAGACGAGCTTGCCGCAGCCGACGACGAGGGACTCGCGCGACACGTAGGCGAGGCGGAACTGGAGGAGGACGTGGCCCAGGTGCGCCACGTCGGCGAAGGTCCGGAGCGCGGTGACCGCGGCGGCGAGCCCGGCGTCCATGTAGAGGCAGGGCTGCCCGGCGCGGCCGATGGAGAGCGCGTAGAAGAAGAGCGGGTCCACCGCCAGCGCCGCGGCCCGGCCCAGAAGGATCCACCGGTTCCACCGCTGCACCCGCTTGCTCCGTGGGTCCAGCACGGGCCCGAACAGCCACCGCGCCGCCGCGCCGGCGTGCTGGACCGCCGCTGACGTCGCCACCGGCGTCGACGACGCGGGCTGGGCCTGGACGGGCACTAGCGAGGACCCGGCGTCGGCGTCCCAGCCTGGAGAGTGGACCTGGTCGCAGGTGGTGGAGTGGAACGCCGGGACTCCGGGCTGCGTGCACGCGTAGCACTCGCCCGCCGGGTGCCCAGACGAACGGCCGCTGCTGCCACCGGCCTCCTCGTCCCGCACCGCGCCCGGGCTCCCACGGACTCCATCACACACCCGCTCGAGCAGCCTGCTTCCGAGGAAAAACCCAACAAAATTCAGCCATTAAGGAGTCAGGATCGCGAACAAACCATTAACACTACAAGTTTACAAGTCCAAGAGGAAGAGGGAAGCCATTGCTAGGAACTTGACGAGCACTCGAGCTCTTAAAATGGAATGAAGCGGGGGGGGGGGGGGGGGGGAGAGCATGAACCTCGTGGGGAGGGAGCGGAGGAATACGAGGGACGGCATGTCGTCGCGGCGGGTACCATGAAACGAAGGGAGGACCCTCGCCGGCGCAGAGGGAGGTGATGTATGCCTGTACCAGCAGCCTAGTACTCCAGTGAACGGAGGAGGAGCTGTGCTGCTGCTGGCGCTCGGCGTGGGACTCTCTCTACTGTCTGGAGGGGAGGGGTAAGTAAAGACGAGAGAGAGACGTGGAGGGGACAACTGTGCCGGCGCCCAAGTACTACATGCCGACGTGGCGCGTACGTGCACCGTCCTTGAGCGGCGATGAGATGCCGAGCCTCGCCGGAGCGAGCGTACACCACCCGTACACTTACCGGATTGATGACGAGGGCAATTCTTCCTGGTGTGGGCCGCGACTCCTAGTACATTTAAAGAAGGTGAGGTGAGCCGAGCACATCACCGAACAATCATTGCGATCGTACCAGGAGTTTACCTGATGATGATACGATTTCGCATCCGAACCTGACACGTGACATTTATAGATATTTTTTTATACCAGTCCGTTTTAAGTAATGGCCTGGTAGCCTGGGTTGGAATGGCGGTTGGTCCATCAACGCCGGTGGCTGCCCAGCAGGTCAGGGGTCACACCTCCCTCGGCCCTCCTCGTCGAAACAACAACACAAACAAACCTTTGCAGCGATGCTAGCGGCTAATACCTCACTCATTTCATTTCCAGTGGATTGCACGCGGCATCCAAGTCGTCTGTGCTTGTGCGGCGGAGAGAGCGGCAGCCTCCGGCGGCGCGGCGAATACCAGTCCAGGTGGACAAGTACCGGAGCAAATTTTCTTTTGGTCGTATACGCGGCAGGATGAGGCGGCGAGCGTGACGCCTGCGTCGTGTGTGGCTGGGAGCCTGGGACTTTGCAATTGGAACTTAGTGGCGTCGTGTGTGTGTGCCCCGCACGGTAGTGGTGCATGGGATAGGTTCATGCATGCGAACGAAGTTTGGGGTGGTGAGGAACGGAGGAGCGTGACTGCGTGAGCCTCCCGCCCGTCGTACGGGTGCATGAGGGCCTGGGCCTGCGATTCTTTTTTTTTTAGAGCCCTGGGCCTGCGATTCTGGGGAGACTGGCTGAGCCTAAAATGGTTTGCCATTGGCAGTGTTCTGCCCGTCAGCCCCCAGCAGCTGCAGAGCAGCCAGCTGAAGCCAGCCGAACACTGACATTGGCGAAAGCTTACTTTTGTTCAGTGCCGTTCTACTGCGATTGGCTCGTTTTCTGAGAGCTTTTTCAGTCACACGCGGAGAGATTTTCTTATTTTCGACGACACATGAAAGAAAACGAAAAACACATGTAAAAAGAAGATTATGCTCAACTTCACTTGCAAGAATGTTGGCCATTGTTTTTTTTTGGCACGTGTAATGTGTTCTCGACCTTTTTTTGCTGAGTGTTTTTCTATGTGGTTATCCATATGAATTTTTATATAGGTTCAAGGTTGAGATTTGGAGGTATACATGCGTGAGTATAATAAGTGTTTGTAAACCTAGTCTTGCGACTAAAAAAACCTCGACAACGTCGGCATCAACGTAGAATGTGTCCCTTATAAAAGAATCGTAGAATGTATCATACGTACCATGAGACTATGAGAGGGGTCTTGCCTCTCAAGGTGGTCCACCTTATAACGATGAAGCAAACGAGATATAAACCTATTTTTTTTTCTTTTTTGCCGAAAACAAGACACACACATATATGCTGCTGCTCAGTGTAGTGTCCCTCACGCAGGGTTCACAAAACCAAACCGGAGGGCCGAACAGTCGGCCGGCGGTAGCGGCTAACCAGTCCGGTTCCCGCGGGAACCGGTCAAAACCGGACAAATTCAAATTTTGAATTCAAATGTATATGAAATCCTAGTTCAATCGGTTTGAACCGGTAAGCCGCCCGGTTTGACCGGTAAGCCGAGCGGTTTGGGCGGTAAGCCGACCGGTTTGGACGGTAAGCCGGCTCAATACAAGAAAAGTTCCTAAAATAGAATTTAATGGTGTCAAAATTTTTTAAATAGTAGTGTATTTAGTATTTTTGTGTGCATTAGAAGTTCAATGAGCCGATTTTTTTCTTTTTCTTTTTTTTGTTGAACTTCTAATGCCTGAAAAAAATATCAAATGAGCAAATATTTGAAAATTTTTGACACCAATAGATTACATATACCTTGAAGTATTTTTAGGAATTTTTTTTTATATTTTTCCATTTTAAATTTAAATTTAAATATTTTAAATTTAACCGGTTTGAAACCGCCCCAAACCGCTACCGGTCCGGGGCGGTTTGACCGGTTCCTAGGGGAACCGGCCGGTTTTGAACGGGATTGCGAACCCTGCCCTCACGCCCTCAAAAACAAAAGTGTAGTGTCTCTCACTCTTTCAAAAGTCTCAAGGAATCGCTAGAGCACCAAATGCACAACAAACTGAACAAGCATCTGTCTGAGCTCTCTTTCCTTTTGTTTACCTTTTTCCCTTTCACTTGCACAAACTACCAGCTTCCATTGCCTGCATCACCAACTCACCGTACACTCATGCAGCATCAACACTTGCTTGTCCAGCAAACAAGACGACAGTGAAAGCAAAATCGGGCGAAAAGAACCTTTGGACAAGTTTAAAAAAAAACAAAATGTGCAAGAAAAAAATCCGGGAAAATGAGCTTTAGGAGAAGAGAGTCACGAAAAAGGGCGAGTCATTTCCAGCCGTCGAAAAACATGACAAATGCCGTTGGAAAACCAGGACGATTCTCAGCCGTCGAAACGCGGCAGAAGGATACAAAACTGACCCAACGGCACATGAACCACGCGCCACCACCACCGCTGGGCACACACAGGGCGCTGACGTGGGCCCACAGACCAGTGGCACAACACGTGCAATGGCCGCACCGTCGCATGGAGCCACGGACACTTCACGCTCACTTCGCAGCGGCACGGCACCGGAGGCGGAGACGGAGGAGGAGAGAGATATTTTAATGCGCCCCCTCTAATTCCTCCGCATCACTCATCGCATCGCACACGCACTCCACTGCACCACGCGCAGCAATGGCGACGACCGCCTCGGCGCCGCTGCAGCTCGCCACCGCCTCCCGCCAGCTCGCCTCCTCCGCCGCCGGGGGCGGGGGCCCCCTCGCGGGTGGTTCCGGCGGTGGGGTCGCGACGGGGCGCGGCCGAGGGCGGACGCAGCGGCGGGTCGCGGCGCGGAGCGTGGCGAGCGATCGGGACGTGCAAGGGCCAGTGTCGCCTCAGGAAGGTACGCGGCTGCGTCTCCCTGCTGGTTCCGACGCCTAGGGTGAGCTTCGGGTGGCAATGCGGTTCGGATTGCTGTTGATTGTTGCGATGCGGGTGTGTGATCCTTTCCTTGTGCGGTGCGGTGCGTGCGCTTGTTTGCTCTGTGATGTGTCTGTGTTTCCCGACCGTGGTAAATTGCTGATGCGGGTGGGTTGACTGGGTTCGTGGTCGTTTTGTGTGCGAGCGTTGACAGATTAGTTGCAATTCGTACTTAGACGATCACCAATGTTTCAAATAAACTTCTAAATGTCTTCTCAATCGGAATTCAGGAAAAGTGGGGCTGTTCTGACGGTCCTGCACCGAACATCGAACACTGTGTCTGTTTGCATAATTGCGAATTTAGAAACCTTCTGGCTGCTGGATTGAGATCATAGTCTAGTTTGTATGTGCTATAATCCAACGTACACCATCCTAGTAACTAGCAGAGCCTGTATCCATATGTTTAGGCATTGTGTCTTCTGATGCTAGTTGGGACGCTGGTGAGATTCCAGATCAGTGAGTAAGATAACAAAAAGGGGGATCAATCAGTTGAGTCAGGAGATTCTGTGAGACTGTAGATATAACTAGCAGACGTGGTTGCAAACAAAACATGGCACCCCTTGTCCTTAAATTTCAATTATACATATACTTGCTGCAGGCGATGGAGTTAGGTACATGCCATATGCGGGTTGGCGTGAAATAATTTTCGCACAAGTGCAGTGCGCGCTTTCTTTTTAATTGGTCAAGTAAATTGCATACCACATTGGATACATTTCAAGGTTCTGAAACTATGGTCTTGCAATACAGGGCTTTCAAGTGTGCTAAATTCCATCGACTCATCTGCAATTGCATCAAACATCAAGCACCATGCAGAGTTCACACCCTTGTTCTCTCCAGAGCACTTTTCGCCCCTGAAGGCTTACTATGCAACTGCTAAAAGTGTCCTTGATGCACTTCTGATAAACTGGAATGCAACATATGAATATTACAACAAAATGAATGTAAAGCAAGCATATTACCTGTCAATGGAGTTTTTACAGGTGCCACAACCTTCTTCCTACCTCATTATTTATATTTTGATAACTGCATCCTGATTTTAATTGGTCATTCGTTTAATGTATGTAGGGAAGAGCTCTGACAAATGCTATTGGCAACCTAGAGCTAACTGGTGAATATGCAGAAGCATTAAAACAACTTGGACAAAACCTAGAGGATGTTGCTAGCCAGGTAAGGTTTGCTAAGAGACTTGGTTCTTAGTCTGTATCAAAACATTGCCATGCACTTCCATTATTCAAAATACCCTGTCACGTTTACAATTGATCCCATTTTTTGTAATGTGGCTTCTGTTTAACTGTTCTTCTTATAGCTTCCACAACAAGTTATTAGTCTATAAATTTTTTCAATAAACCATTATATGATGCCTAAAATGCTCTGTATTTAGAAACCTGAAGTTTTGGATATGTCGTATTTTCTGTGAAACAGGAGCCAGATGCTGCCCTTGGCAATGGTGGTTTGGGCCGCCTGGCTTCTTGTTTTTTGGATTCTTTGGCAACACTGAATTATCCAGCATGGGGATATGGACTTCGCTATAAATATGGGCTCTTTAAGCAGCTCATAACGAAGGACGGTCAGGAGGAGATTGCTGAGAATTGGCTAGAGGTACTGATATAACTAATTATCATTGTACCTTTTGATCTCCAGAGTGTTGATTATGTTGAAATATTGATCATGACGAATTATTTAAAGATCTGCTTGTCAGATTCTTATGATAATCATGACTGTACATTATATTTTCCAGATGGGATACCCTTGGGAGATGGTAAGAAATGATGTCTCCTATCCTGTGAAATTCTATGGTAAAGTGGTTGAAGGCACTGATGGTAGGAAGCACTGGATTGGAGGAGAAAATATCAAGGCTGTGGCACATGATGTCCCTATTCCTGGCTACAAGACTAGAACCACTAATAACCTGCGTCTTTGGTCAACAACAGTACCAGCTAAAGATTTTGACTTGGGAGCTTTCAATACTGGAGATCATACCAAGGCATATGAAGCTCATCTAAATGCTGAAAAGGTGTAATTTATATAGATTTCCTTTTGAGTAATTAATTCTTAGCAAACTTTTTTTGTTGGCTTAAAGTGTCTGATTTCATCCTTAACCTCTCAATTTGGCTTTAAAATTTGTTTAGAATCTTATTTGCTCTTCTTGATGTCACCTTCTGTTGCAACTAAACATATACGATGCATCTATTGGTATTACTTATCTGAATAAATCCAAAGGAGCTGACAAGATTTGGTTCTTGATTTCCATACTTGATAGCATGGGTGTTTTGTGTTCGATTAGTAGACATTTCCTCACATCTTTTGTTACATTTTTTTTTGTTATAGCTTAGTGTTATATTGTGCTGTTATACGCAACTGTGGCTTGATATGACTTTGGACAGGAGCTATTATTCCTAAATTATGTCTGATTTACTTGTTTTCTTGCCATGCCAGATATGCCACGTATTATATCCAGGAGATGAATCACCGGAGGGGAAAATTCTCCGGTTGAAGCAGCAGTATACATTATGTTCAGCCTCACTACAGGATATTATTGCTCGTTTTGAGAGTAGGGCTGGTGATTCTCTCAACTGGGAGGACTTCCCCTCCAAAGTTGCAGTGCAGATGAATGACACTCATCCAACACTATGCATTCCTGAGTTAATGAGGATACTGATTGATTTTAAGGGATTAAGCTGGGATGAGGCATGGAGTATTACTGAAAGGTATTTGCATCTCTATATCATCTGATCTTGAAATTTAATTAAAATTTCAATATAATTTATGCCATGATCTTCTGTTCTAATTACTTGTTTTATCTCCTCATTTGTCTTCCAATTGTGCTGATCTCCTAATCATTTCCAGAACCGTGGCATACACTAACCATACAGTGCTTCCTGAAGCTCTAGAGAAGTGGAGCTTGGACATAATGCAAAAACTTCTACCTCGACATGTTGAGATCATAGAACAGATTGATGAGGAGGTATTAGATGTACTGAGAATGCTTGTGCAATATAGTTTCTTGCACTTTAAGTGACTGATGATTCCTTTTCTCTATCCTTGATTGAAACAGCTGATAAACAAAATAGTCTCAAAGTATGGAACCGCAGATACTGCACTATTAAAAAATAAGCTGAAAGAAATGAGGATTCTGGACAATGTTGACCTTCCAGCTTCTATTGCCCAACTATTTGTTAAACCTAAAGAGACAAAGGAATCTCCTGCTAAGTCAAAGAAGAAATTACTTGTTAAATCATTGGAGACGGAGGCTGAGGAGACAACTGAGTTGGAAGAAGAGGAGACAGATGTTCTATCTGAGATAGAGGAGGAAAAGATTGAATCTAAAGAAGTTGAAGAAGAAGATTCTGAGGACGAGTTAGATCCATTTGTAAAATCTGATCCTAAGCTACCAAGAGTTGTCCGAATGGCAAATCTTTGTGTCGTTGGTGGGCACTCAGTAAATGGTGTAGCTGAAATTCACAGTGAAATTGTGAAACAAGATGTGTTCAACAGCTTTTATGAGGTATTAATACGAGGATTCTGAATCTTAATCCCTCCATGCTCTTATAATCATTTAGACACGTGCTATTCCTCCTTTGCTCATCTTTTGGTGTTTCTTTGGCAGATGTGGCCAACAAAATTCCAGAATAAAACAAATGGAGTGACTCCCAGGCGTTGGATCCGGTTTTGTAATCCTGAATTAAGTACAATACTTTCAAAGTGGATTGGTTCTGACGACTGGGTGCTTAACACCGATAAACTTGTAGAACTAAAGAAGGTACTTCCACACAGTAGTTTGTTCCTTCTTCAGTTTCTTAGTAGTTTACAATATGCTTAAGTTTCCTTGTTACATATGCTTTATTTTGTGCTAACAGCAGTTCATCCTGTAACAGTTTGCCGATAATGAAGATCTACATTCAGAGTGGCGCGCTGCTAAGAGGGCTAATAAGATGAAGGTTGTGTCTCTTATAAGGGAGAAGACAGGGTATATTGTCAGTCCAGATGCAATGTTTGATGTGCAGGTATGTTTCTGTAACAGAATATCAGGGCAGGCATATGGGCTGGTGGTGAAGTTCATGGTTGTAGTGGTTCAAGTTATTAGTTCAAGCCTGAACTCACAATGGAAAAATATTAGTTATTTTTTTTAAAAAAAAATAAAATATTAGTTAGTTTCTTTTAGGTTTGCTCATTGTTATCAGAAAACATGTATCGTTTGTTCAATGACTTCGGATTTCTTAACTGGCTTAGGTGAAAAGGATACATGAATATAAGCGACAGTTGCTAAACATCCTTGGAATTGTCTACCGCTACAAGAAGATGAAAGAAATGAGTGCAGAAGAAAGAGTAAAGAACTTTGTTCCAAGGGTATGCATATTTGGTGGGAAAGCGTTTGCAACATATATACAGGCAAAAAGGATCGTTAAATTTATTACAGATGTTGCAGCTACTGTGAACCATGATTCAGACATTGGAGATCTGTTGAAGGTAATTTTGTATCAACTTGGTACCAATTTCCATATTTAACTTTCACCTTTTGGTAATATCCATTTGACTTCGGTTAATTATCTTGCTGCTATCAGAAAATAACACCCTACTATTATGTTGATGCTTAACCACGCTACAAACAGACAACCAAATGATCATAGTGTTGACAGTCAATAGCTCTGAGAATTTTTGTTTTATTGTCCAGGTCGTATTTGTTCCAGATTATAATGTCAGTGTTGCTGAGGCGCTCATCCCTGCTAGTGAATTGTCCCAGCATATCAGGTAATAATCTAGCTACCATTAAGATTCTGCAAATAGACGCAAATGCCTTTACCTAAATTGGTTGAGGTGGAAGTTTTCATGTGACTTTTCGTTTGTTATATGGCATCACAATCTATTTCATTGAGGGTACACCATTCAGAAATGCACTGTTTTTTGTTTATATGGAATATATGCTTTTATTAATCTCATGTTGTCCACTCAGTACTGCTGGAATGGAAGCTAGTGGAACAAGCAACATGAAGTTTGCAATGAACGGTTGCATTCTTATTGGAACTTTAGATGGTGCAAATGTGGAAATTAGGGAGGAGGTTGGAGAGGAAAACTTTTTCCTTTTTGGTGCAGAGGCACATGAAATTGTGGGTTTGCGGAAAGAGAGAGCTGAGGGAAAGGTACTGTACTTGTTTGTATACTGATGCCTTTTGTCAAGCTAGTAAAGATCTCCCCGTTTAGCTATGTGTGGTCCACATAGCGCACGTCGATCAAAACTATAATATCTCTACTTTCTTTCCTGTATGTAGTTTGTACCTGACCCAAGATTTGAAGAGGTTAAGGGATTTGTCCGCAGCGGTGTCTTTGGGACTTATAACTATGATGAGTTGATGGGTTCTTTGGAAGGAAATGAAGGTTATGGACGAGCTGATTATTTCCTTGTTGGCAAGGATTTCCCCAGTTATATTGAATGCCAACAGAAAGTTGATGAAGCTTACAGAGATCAGAAAGTAAGTTCTCCAACTAATTCTGTTTATTTTCTTGGTTCCCTGAGATGATCATGCAAAGTTCAAGCTCTGGTGGTGTAAATGTAGTTTTCCGCTATAGTATGACCAAACTAAATCATAGTAACTTTTCCGTTTTGAATTGGGGGAACGTTGCTGCAAGTTATGTTTCTATGCTCAAACTGCTTGTAGATGGAGCTTTCATCGAATTGGGGGACTATTGATTCAGAGTTGTGTTTGTATACATTCAAAAGTAATTCTACTAGTAAATGAAATAATTAGAGATGGTTGAAATGTTGAAATTCTAATGTTAGTTACTAATGAGTTCTGCAGAATTGTTCCCGAAAAAACTTGAAACCCTACTCTGTTATGTTTCTCTTTCTTGATGGATAATGTTTCTGTAGCAAGTTGATCATCAGATTGAGCACATTTTGCGTCATTGTTTATGCTGAAAAAATTGGCATGTACACTGTTATCTTCTTAAGTGCAGTTGATGATATTTTCTTCTTTCTTTTTGGCACTGCCTATCCTTGGATATTTTGTGTAATTTCCTTGTACTCATCAACTCATGCCATGTCTGCATACTCCTACCTGCAGTTATGGACAAAGATGTCTATCCTCAACACAGCCTGCTCATCCAAGTTCAGCAGCGATCGCA
This sequence comes from Digitaria exilis, assembly GCA_015342445.1. Taxonomy (NCBI): domain Eukaryota; kingdom Viridiplantae; phylum Streptophyta; class Magnoliopsida; order Poales; family Poaceae; genus Digitaria; species Digitaria exilis. Next base: position 427,200 of record JACEFO010001754.1, on the reverse strand, counting down.
CAATTCATGAGTATGCCAAGGACATCTGGAACATCGGCCCTGTCGTCCTTCCCTAGCTATAGAGAGGTGGGTATCCGGCTGTCGGCGGCTTTCGCCTCCATTTTCGGTAAATCTTCAGGATTAAAGAGCAATTGGTCGCAGCATTCGTCTCAGCCCCCTAGCAGGAAGCGCTGCTCGCCTCAGTTTTGTGTAGAGAAGCGAAGGTAGGATGAGACATAATGAGAGTTTGATGGATGATGGATCTATGCTATGATAGTTCCATCTATATTGTAATACTATTGGCAGGTGGTCAGTACCTTTTACCTAGCTTGAAGCTGGGTTTGCCGTGTATATCCTTTAATAATGCTGGGGCAGGTAGCTTACTGCTGATCTGGTGACGTGTAGTCTAGCATTGCCTCATGGAGCTTCCTGCTGAGGTTCTGTATATTCTAAATGGCCTTTTCGAAACGAAAAGGGCGGGAAAGTACAGGCGACGCAAGTGCCAGGGTGACGTCTCCAGATTCTCCACCATTCATGGGCGGATTGGTGGGGATCACGTTGTGATCTCTTCATCGTGGCAAAGATCACGATCTCTAAGGTGAGAAGAAAGGGATATACGTGGTGATTAGATAGGATCACGGATAGAATTGACTTCACTTAGATTAATATGGGTACGCTAGAGCAGATAAGATGTGGAATAGAGGTGAGCACGAAAGCTATGGCCGTCGTGGATTTTGGGCTTTGGCGTTTGGGCCACCGACCGATTTTAGACTTACCGACGACCCAGACCATCATGATTTTACATATTTCTTTTTACACTTTATAGAGAGTAACGATGAAAGGTATTCCTTGAAGAGATGATCATAGATGTTCTAAACCTAAATGACAAGTAAATTGCAAAAGGTAGACGACAGATGCATGATAAAAAAAAAAATTGAGTATGCATGGCACTAAGCTGCCTGCCCAACGTTTCATTTTCAATTTTACAAGGTACCGATGTCATTGTCCTAGATGGATCAAACTGGGGAATTATATGAGGGATAAATGCATATCATGACAATCTTGTAATTTTAGATGGAGTTTTTATGCTCAGAGTGAAACCGTCGAAACCATGGGAGCACATAACCTTCCGGGAATGGTGGCATTTTCAAGAAAGGAGACACGCGGATTGCCGACTGGCTTTTCCGTTGCATATACCACACGCCCACACCATATTAGCATCTACCGAGGGAAAGGAAGAGTAAAATTTCTTGTGGGTTACGAATTGCGATGCCCGATGCATACACCATTTTTCTATCGGAATCCACAATCCCCGTCAGAAAGTGCATTCGTTTAGCAGTCTGTGGCCGTGTTTAGTTGTGGTGGGGAAAGTACTTTTTTTTTCTGGGATGTGTGTTATGTGAGGGAGATGAATAGGAAAGGGGAAAAAGAAATTTTTAGGGATACGTGTTCTGTGAGGGAGATGAATAGAAAGTAAAAAAGGTACTTTTGGGAACTAAACACGGCCTGAATACGAACTCGAGGGGGTTGTTCTAAAACGACCAGGAATAGACACATGATATGTTGCTTTCAGTAGTATCTTTTCAGCAGCAGTTATTCTTTTTCTTGTCCTTTTTTATTTTTGAAATGGAATTCGGTGTATGGAGCAAAAAGACATGTTTGTAGCTGAAAGCTCGCTGTGTGGGCCATTATGAACCTTTCAATCCACCCACAGTGTGTGCATGGACCATGGAGTACAGCTAATGGTTATTTATTATTAATAAAATCAGTACTGTCATTGCCGTTGTTTGTTTATGTCCAACCTCGTAAGGGACTTGGTCAAAGCATGGACTGCATGTTAAACATTCCATTATTCCAATCCACACTCAACCTCAATATAATGATAAATTAAACTTTCTGTCTCTAAATATATGATTTTTTTTTTTGTTAATAACAGGGCGCTTAATGTAGGAAGGCTCCATCTCGAGTCTCGACCAATTCTTTCATATATGACATGTACTCTTTCTAATGCTTCGGGTTTTTTTTCTGCATTTCTTTTACCATCTACGGTCTAGTAAACGTAAGTATTTCTTTTTACTTTTTTATTCTATAACAATTAACAAAGAGTATGCTAAACTCAATGACTGACAACGCTGCCTTCCTTCCGCTCGAAGTCTCGAAGGGTTCTCTGAATACGCAATGTCATTTTTGCCCTTCACCCACTGAAGCCGCGACCGAGACCGCGAGGAAGTTCCAAAAACGCCTAGCCTCCCCTACGTTGGCCCCTCCGACGCGTCTGCCCCGGACACCGATAAAAATCGCGACAGCGACGCCTTCGTTAATAAATTACCCCGCGCCCGATCGGAATAATGCACGGCCCCGGCACAACTCGACGCGGCGCCGTCACACTAAAAAAAAATCCACCACTCTCTCCTCGCTGCACCAGCACACTGCTCGCTCGCTACTCCGATCCAAGCCAAGGGAGCAGAGCAAACCCTCAGCTAGCTAGCCAGCCAGTGAAGGGTATACACACGCCGCCGCAGCTGACAAGCTAGAGAGCTAGGAGATCGGATCGGCGCCGCTGCCGATGGCCGGCGCGGCCGGTGATAGTAGCAGGGAAGGGGTCGGCGGCGACGGCGACTGGGGCTTCGCTGGCGCCGACGCCTTCGCGGAGTACACCTCGTCGGTCTTCGCGGAGCTCGGCTGGCCGGGCGACCTGGCCGCGGAGTTGCCGGTGCTGGATCTGCCCGAGGCCGCGGCGCCGCCGCTTGGGGAGGTGACGCGGCCGGAGGAGATCGTGGCGCCAGGCAGGTCGGGGGACGCCGCCGCCGCTTCGTCGAGCTCAAGCGGGGAAGGGGACGGCGCCGCGACGGGGAGCGACGATCGGAAGCCGGCCGCCGAGACAGCGTAAGTGCTCGTGGTTAGTAGTATATACTAGAGCGCGAGCGAGCTGACGCTTGGGGCTGCGCGCGGCTCGCCGGCGGCGAGAGGCGGTGCTGTGATTTTGGGGCACGCCGCACGGAAGCGAGGCCGCTCCCTCCGCCAACAGGTTTTTACGTGGTCCTCCGGGAGGGGCAATCTCGTCAATCGCTGGCGCAGATCCGCGTGCCGCGTCGTCGGCTCTCGCGCCGCGATTTGCGTGCGCGGATTGTTCCAAGTTTCACGCGCTTTCTTTGTTTTCTTCTCCTCCCCTTTTCTATGCTGCATGTCCGTAACATCATTAATTATTGATCTGTATTTCCGTAACATTATTATTGATTTATATTTCCGTATACTATTACCTGTTCGTATACATAGGCATTGCCATTTTTCTGTTCGCAATTTGTGCAACTTTTGGTATGAATACATCCAAATTAAATAGTCTCGAATTTCCATGGGCCAAATTAATTATATGCATTTTAAATGATAAATTAATTATACGGATGCTTCAAAAGTTGTTCAAGGCAGCATTTCTTGACCAATTGTTTGGTCAAACTGCATGTTTCGAGAACGACTGCTAGCGCGAAGTTTTCCCTCTAAAACACTTCTACACGATCAAGCACAAAGAAGAAAAGAAGAACACATGCATATTCTAGCGTGATGATCTGAACGGGATTGGTTTTTCCTTCGTGCTTTTGCTCCCACTTTTCTCGCTGATATGCATGTCAGCAACGTTGGCGGCACATCCAGACATCCAGTGGGGCCGTCACGTCCGTCCTGCCATGATCGTCGATCCGCCGACCATTTTCTTGTCTTACCTACTTTTGCCAAGTTGAGTGCGCATTAAGGCCTTGTTTAGTTCGCCAATTTTCACCAACTTTCCAGTCACATCGAGTCACATCTTCTCTCACAGACACGCTTACCAATGCACTATTCACACTCCAACTTTCCACCAACTTTCTCATTAAATGCTTGCAGGCATGGATCGATCGAAATTCGAAACTGATGCTCCTGATACTGACATGCCTTGTGCTTTGCATCAAAACTGTTTGATACAGATTTTCTTCTGATACGGATTTTTCTAGCTTTGCATGTGCAGGATTACGAAGCCGGCGGTGGCAAAGAAGGGGCAGAAACGGGCGCGGCAGCCGCGGTTTGCGTTCATGACCAAGAGCGAGATTGATCACCTCGAGGATGGCTACAGATGGAGGAAGTATGGCCAGAAAGCTGTCAAGAACAGCCCTTTCCCAAGGTGAATGCATAGTTTGACCTCTCTACAACCTTACTAACTCACTGCTATCTCATTTTATGTACACGCAAGGTCAGTTAATCATTTATTTTCACTGTTTTGTTCTCACTGAGGTCTTCATGATTGTGGTATATATATATAATCTAGTAGTACTGGGATACAGATCAATGATAATAAATCAACTCATATTAGTATGAACTGACTTTTTTTAAAAAAATAAATGAACCTACCTTTGTATAAACTAGCAATTTAACAGGAGAGGCATTTGGCTAAAATTCTTGAGCACAGGAGCTATTATAGATGCACCAACAGCAAATGCGCCGTGAAGAAGCGCGTGGAGCGGTCCTCGGCTGACCCCTCCGTGGTTATCACCACCTACGAAGGCCAGCACTGCCACCACATTGGCTCGTTCCAGCGTGGCAGCTCAGCTTCGACGCAGCACATCCATAGCGCGGCGGCCGTCGCACTTGCGGAACAGATGTCACCGTTCATCCCTGCTGCGCAGCAGCTCTATAGTCTTCCCCGGCTGCACTTGCAGAGCTCTCCATCCTCGGAGACAGCCCTTAGCTCGGCGTCCACATCTTTGCAGCATCTGAATGGCGGTGACGAGCTGAGGCGGCGGACAAGTTACAGCCCAAGGGTGCCGTCCATGATGAGTTCACCGCAAACGCCATCTTCGGTGCCTCCGAGCATCTCAGTTGAGATGGCGGGGCTGCTGGACGATATGGTGCCTCATGGAGTGAGACATGGATGATGCCAATATGGTAAAGAAACTGCACTTAAATAAAATATCAACTACAGATTTTGTTTTTATATTAGATGATTGTTTATAGCCTCGTAGGCAAATCATGTTTAATGTTTTCGTCTATGCTTCAAATTCTTGCTGTATGCCTATATATTAAGTAGTCCAATTGGGGCTGGGCTGATATTTTATTTGGCTGAAGTGGCATAATTTGGATTTGTAGTTAATTGTGTGCATGCCTTCTACTACTATTTATTTGCAGAAGTGGAGAGTAGATTAAGTATATGCTCAACCTTCTAATGAAGTATATGCAATAAGATAATACCAAATCTGCTCGAATGTTAATGTACATTATATTACCCAGCATTAAAATTTATATCCAACGCTGCTATGCTTTGATCTCCTGGTGATTGTTTGCATATGAATGTGAATGTATGTAGGTGCAGCCATGGATGTAGGTGGCTACCTACCTACCTACGCATTAGTTCGTACATATGCATACACACGGACAGGTCAACTATTGTGGAATGTAGTTTCATAAAAAAAAACTAATGTAGAATGTATATGTACGTACTTTATATTTCATTCACTAGTGAAATTCACGGCAGGATATATAAGCTGTTATTATATATGATGGCATGTGCATACGTTGTACTAGGAGCAGCGATAGTAAATAGTAATTGGCACTTCACACGTACGTACGTGGTGCAACAACATATGAATGCATGTCTGCTAGTACACATTTGTCTGAGTAGTAGAGTAGTTGGCAGACTAAAGCGCAGTACGATAAAGAATGTGATATATATAGTGCATACTTTGAGTTAATTTTTTATCTTTGGAAATATATATATGAATAGAAGTTCCTTTTCTTTTTTCCTATTTTGCATTATTTCCAACGTCTCGGTTCTGACTAGACTAGCTAGCTCTTTCATATTATTCCTCATGGTGGAGAATGTCATACCCCTTTCAGCATCTATGCTTGGTTGCCATCATATGAAAAATCTTTATAAACATGCACGTATTAGTATGCTGGAAGGAAAGGCATGTGTACGTGCGTATATATATGTGCGTTCATACTTGTGCACATTGAAAGCTATTTCCTCTCTTTTGAATCCAGGATATAGAGTGATACTTGACTTGACCTGTGTGGAGTCTGATCTAATTCAAGTCCACACATTTGTTGCAGACTTGTCTATCTGATGGAGTCCTCTCTCTGCACTACCAGGAAGGCGATCAACCAGCTAGTAGGGGTTTTCTATCTCCTGCGGCATGTATTAATTTTATTCTCTAAATATATGACCAGTTAATGCCTGTGTATTGTAGAGAGCATGCCATCGTAGCTAATTTATGCAGGAGCGACCGTATTTGTTAATGATCATTGTCACTCCAATGTGGATGTATCAGTGTATTTTTCCATGGCAAATTTTTATGCCGAATTAACATAGTAATCTGATTTTATTTTTATTTTATTTTTTGCATTGCGCCTGGTAAACTTGGATTCCGAGGTTGTTTGTGCAAATTTATGCCTACCTATGTTTTGTCATCGCTCCGGTGCCTATTGCAACTTCAGTTGGAATTGATGGAGCAAGAATGTTGAGACTCCCCAACCTTCCAACCTTTCTTGCGTCTAGTAGCTGGATAAAAAGCTGCTGCACTAACTTTGGAATGGAATATTCCCTTTTGGTCGACCATACGCTTCCGCGTCTCCATCTCCTTCCACTGGGGATACTGGCACTGCTACGTGAGGTGTCCCGGAGAACACATGCAGATATGCAGATGCAGGCCCTACGGGCCGGCCGCGGCCGTCGCCTTTATGAGTAGCCTGTCGCCCCGTCCTACTACAAAAGGAAGAAGACGTTGCATCTGCCGACCTCACCGTATCTTAGCTAGCTGGAAGGGGCTTTGAAGCCTTTCGCTTCGTTTGGACGTTTGCGCTGTGGTCAGATGGAGCAAGGAAGAAGTACTTTTTTTTTCTGTGATAGGTGTTATGTGAGGGAGATGAATAGAAAAGGTCAAATGGGAATTTTTAAGATGCGTGTTCTGTAAAGAAGATGAATAGAAAATAAAAGGTACTTTTTGTTAGTGAACACAGCCTTGGTACGGGTCGCTATCGGCTGCAACGGCGACGTTAGGTTCCTTTCAGCCGGGAGAGGCAGAGGCGGGTAGTTTTCGGAATTCCGGTGGTGGTGCTCGCCGGCTGGCCTCCGCGGCAAAAGAGCCGCCGTGTCGTGTGAACCGGAGCTGGAAGGGGTGTCAGCTAGCCGTGTGTCGTCGGGAACTGCATGGATCGAAGCGTCGGTGGGAAAGTTCCCGGAAATAAAAAGCTAGAGATGCGAGCGCTGCTCTCCCACTCTGCTGCCGTCTCGTCCGCGTGCAGTGCAGGGAGGGGTATGTGCGCCACTTGGTGGGTCGCTTGACCTTGACTGCTGCTGATGTATCAGTCCACGGAAGATGCGTTCACATCTGTTCAATTTGACGCCACCGCTGACTCCCAGTAATAGACCCGCGTATATACCATACCCTACATACACGTTTGTAATGGCGTCACGAATAATCACGATGGAGCTCTGTATTTGTACTCATCGGCGCGAAAGGCGGCGTAGTTGCGATCGCATTACCATGCTACGTCTTGACGACACATGCCGGGTAGCGTGCCCGGGCGTCGGGTTAGCGTCGGCAAGGCGACTCCGCTGACGTGGTGGCGGCTGCAAGCGCGGGCTCTTAGGCGGGCCCCATTCCGCTTCCGCCTGGGCCGCCGGCACGGGAATACAAACGAGGCTTTGCTCTGGTTCGTCGTGGGCTGCGGGCTGCCGCCGCGCCTCTCTCGCGCGGGCGCCGCGGCCCGCATAAAGATCACGTGGGCCTGTGGTTGATCCATCATCTTCCCCCCGTTCCGGAGTGTGTAAGGAGTAGACTGCAAGAAAATAAAAACAGATGTTCCCAAAAAAGAAAAAGGAAATAAAAACAGATTATATCTGGGCACTAAATTTCCCAGCAACACACCATGACACCAGTATATAACGGGGGTCAGTTATTGGGTTTATCGTAATTAGACCGTCTTTTATACTAAAAAATAAACTAAGACGGCTTGATGGAAATTCTCACAAAGCCAAATGGTGGCTGAAGAAGCACATTATTGATATATGTTGATACTGATACAAAACCAAATGGTTTACACCACGTACTGTACTACCACTAGCCTGCTTTCATGGACTTGCAGTCATGTCGTTAGCTGCGCATGTCTGTTGTGCTACGGTACTCGTATTATTCGCTGTGGAAACATAAAGAATGGAGCGAGGCAAGTTTTGTTATTATGCAAGAAAAAGAAATGAACATCGATTCTGTAGTAACTTTAGGAATACAATTGAAGAATCAACCGGCTATAGCAGGTCCATGGGTACAAGGAAATCTCCTCAAGCAGAGAGCACAAGGGCTTGAGGATCTTACATCTACAGACGTCCTCCCAACATAAAAACACCAAACTGAGAATACTAGCAGCACCGTCCAACTTTTATGTCTGACAGAATAGAAAATCGTAGCGTCTCCTGCAAAAACAAACTATAATAAAGAATGGTCAACCAGTTCCTCTTCCTTCCTCCAGTCCAATCCCTGCAGGTAGCAGCAGCTCTTCGGATGTGGAGAATTAGGCGACGGCGGGCATGTCCTTGAGCCAGGCGTCGAGCGGCTTGCCGATGGAGTAGACGATGAAGCCGATCTCCCTCAGCTTCTCGGCGTCGACGATGTTGCGTCCATCAAAGACGAAGGCCGGCTTCTGCATGTTGTCGAAGATCTTCTGGTAGTCCAGGGTCTTGAACTCATCCCACTCGGTCAGGATGCACAGACCGTGGGCACCCTTGGTGGCCTCGTACGCGTCCCAGACGCAGCTCACCTGCTTCACGGCCGTGGGGCTCGTCGGCTGCAGGTGCATCGGGTGGTCCCAGTCGAACTTGTTCATGGCCAGGTCCCGCTGGATCTGGTCCTCCGTCACCTGGGGGTCGTAGATGCTGATCTGGGCCTTGTCACCGAGCAGGCCCTTGCAGACATCGATGGCAGGGGTCTCCCTGGTGTCACCAGTGTCCTTCTTGAAGGCGAAGCCGAGGACGGCGATCTTCTTGCCGGCGACAGTGTTGAACATGGACGACACCACGCGGTTCACGAACCGGCTCTTCTGGTAGTCATTGATCTTGATCACCTGCTTCCAGTAGTTGGCCACCTCGGGCAGGCCGTTGCACTCGCAGATGTACACCAAGTTCAGGATGTCCTTCTGGAAGCAGGAGCCACCGAACCCAACACTGGCGTTCAAGAACTTGGGGCCAATCCTGGTGTCCTTGCCCACAGCGTATGCCACCTCGGTCACATTGGCACCGGTGGCCTCGCAGAGCGCGGAGATGGCATTCACAGAGGAGATCCTCTGCGCCAAGAATGCGTTGGCAGCAAGCTTGGAGAGCTCAGCAGACCACAGGTTGGTGGTGAGGATCCTGTCCTCAGGAACCCAGTGAGCGTACACATCCTTGAGGGCCTGGACGGCCTTCCTGCCCTCAGGTGTCTCCCGACCACCGATGAGAACTCTGTCAGGCTTGAACAGGTCCTCAATGGCAGTTCCCTCAGCAAGGAACTCTGGGTTGGAGAGGATCTGGTAGTTGATGCCCTTGCTGTTGTGGGTCAAGATCTTCTCAATGGCCTCAGCAGTCTTGACAGGGACAGTGGACTTCTCAACAACGATCTTGTCAGACTTGGAAACATCAGCAATCATGCGAGCAGCGCTCTCCCAGTAGGTGAGATCAGCAGCCTTGCCAGCTCCTAGACCACGGGTCTTGGTGGGGGTGTTCACCGAGACGAAGATGATGTCAGCCTCAGCAACGTGCTTCTCAACATCAGTGCTGAAGAAGAGGTTCCTGCCCCTGCACTGCTTCACAACATCATCGAGACCAGGCTCGTAGATTGGGAGAGTGTCGCTGTTCCAGGCCTCAATGCGGGGCTTGGAGATGTCGACAACAACGACCTCAATGTCTGGGCACTTGAGGGCAATGACGGCCATGGTCGGGCCACCGACATAGCCAGCACCGATGCAGCAGATCTTCACCATCTTGTCAGCTAGATCTGCGACCTGTAATTGCAAACGGTGCTTCTTTAGTGGATTGCAAAACAGAACACACAAGATCCGGATGCGGATCAGACATGATAAGCAAGTATTTCAAGTTTACTGAAGAATTCAGGGTTCGCGATCAAAAGCACCAGATCCTGAACATTAAATCAAGACTGAAATAACAGGGGCATACAGGACAAGGTTCTAAGAAAGTCACTCAACTGAACTAAACAAATAGAAGTTACCAATTTGGCAGCATCTGAAAAAGTTTACCTGTCTGTATCTAATCTAAAAAAGGCCGACTTTGTTTGGAAGGTTTAGGATGTATTCAGATCTCATTTTTACTAAGCAATTATAGCACATATCTGGTCCCCTGCTGATCACAACTGACCAGTTGACACTCCTCAACCAAATAGTACATCTGTGTTTGATGCTTTCTAAACTATTTCCTTAGTTGAACCAGACAATTCGGGTATAATCACTAATTAAGTTACCAAGGCATCAAACCACCTGTGATCCCATTCCCATTACGTAAACTATAGTTTACTGAAAAAACATTAAGAGGAGCACCCAAATAGAATGACGGACACCCAAATAGAATGACGGACAAGAATCAGATCCATGACCACCAACCCAATTTACTCGCGAAAACAATATGAACAAGAAGAAATTATCTAACCGCGATCATCAACCATAAAGATCTAAAACTCTGATAAGAAACGGGAGCAACGGCTACAAGTTCCTGGGAGGGCGCAAATCCTATTCAGTTACTACACCGCGTAATCGTGATACGAACCAGATCCAAACCACGAAACTCCCAGATCTGAGGACGCCATCTTCCTCAGTGAAGGAACTCGGGGGGAGCAACTGCTCACGGAACTACCTCGAGGATCAACTACTCGCAGAGCGAGATCACGATCCTCGCCCGGCGCCGATCATGCGCCGGAACTCATCAAAACAGAGAAATCAAAGCAATTAATCGCGCGAGATCGGGGCACGAATCTCACCAGATCTCGACGAACCGCTGGGAGATCTCGCTCGAGGACGGCGGGCACCCGCACCACCGACGGAGAGAGACGGCGATCTCGCTGTCTTCCTGGGAGGCAGAGGGGAGACGCTCGCTGCGCTGCCTACGAGTTGTGGGTGTGTGCAGAGGAGGGGCGAGGCCACAACTCTTTAAATACCCCGCCACCCAAACCCACCGATTCAGATCTACCCCTCCCCTTCAAAAAATAACCGTGCCGTGCGTGTCGAGGGGAGTAAAAAAGTAACCGCGTCAAGGCCGGTCAGAACCCAGAGTAATGAGGAGAAGGGTGGTGGTGAGGTGGACGACGAGTGCGAGTGCTCGTGCTCAATGCTCATGCATGCCACCAAACTTGCATTAATCAAAAAGGCTCTCACATGAGTCCATGACACTCTACCAAACTGCTTTCCTTCTATACCCTTGACATCTCACAAAAAGAAAAGTGAGAAATTCTCTCCTACACCACCAAGCACATAAACAAAAAGGTGTTGATAAAGCATTTTTTGTGGTTCTGTTACTGATTGAGCAGTTCTGGTGTAGCTCATCAGCAGTCTGATAATCTGGTTACTCTCTGATCAGATCTGGCTCTATCTCACGTTCAGTGCACAGAGACTAAAGGTCAGGGGAGATGGGTGCGTACATGTAGCCCATGAACTGGAAGCAAGTCAAGGAACATGGCCTGCAGAATTGCCTAAGAGTTGATGTAATTTAATCCCGCGGTCAACTACGGCAGCAACCGAATAATTGGGCTCTGAACCATACAATATGTTACGAGTACTGATCAAGGATGCAAAAGCTACAGCGTTGGTGACGAAGACGTAAGAAATGCAGGCCGGATCAACCGAACCGAGGCAGCAGAAAATTTCAAAGCCTGGAGCCCTGGACACGGTCAAAATTCAGGAAGCTGATGCTGATGCTTCTCCAAGTGGTATAATGTCCACCAACCAAAACGTGTGTTTTGTTTGCTGATTCAGAAACATAGGCTGGATCCAGTGCAGGGAAAACTCCAGGTGATGGTATAAAAGCTAAAAGGAAAAAATAAAGGGAAAATTTTCCTAGAGAGGCTTTGTTATGCAGAGATGGAGTGTAAGCAGGAAAAGGAAGAACTTTCTTAGTCCGTAGTAGTCACTATCGTTTGATTAATGCTAGTAGTAGACTGAAAATGACTCTATCTTTGTTTTCTCCTTAAGCCACCATTTAGGAAAAGGGTCTAGTGAAAAAGTTCTTTAATTTCCATAGTTTTCAAGTCACGGGTTGGCACATGCTCAAGCTACCGAGTCAACAAATACCCTTGTTTCTCGCTCAAATGATAAATTCTTTCAGGTACAGGTCGGTGCATATAAATACTTAAATACTGATACACAGCGTAGGGACCGAAATCTGTTTAGTCAAATCTATTCAAAAGATGAAGAAAAAAACTAACTAATATCTTTACAAAAATATTTTTCGTTTTTTCAAAAAAAAATGCATACCACACATCGGTTTTGACTTAGGACGTCATAAATGAGATACAAGACAAGAAACCAAACAAATCATGATTTTTAAAAACCCCACCATCCCCTACCAACATGCTATATCACCATCGATCACACCAACAAAAGGAAACACGCGGAGCCTCCCACTGAGACATTTCAACGAACACCGGATCTGCATCTCATCTCTTGCTCCTCTCTAACCGATAGTTCACGCACGAATCCGCCGGCAACCCGACAATGGAGTGAAGCGGAGGAAAAGGAACTACCATCACAGCGTCGCCCCCCACCCGATTCGGTTGCAACCGCCGCGGAGGCAACCAACCAGACCAAGGAAAGCAGCTGGTGATCGGGGGCCTTTGAGTGCCTCTCACGCGAGACCAAGAAACGCAATCAGGCCATGGCAGCCACCTGCCGGCCGGGGCGCACGACGGAGCGACGACGAGGCGTACGGATCGGAGCAGAGGGGAGGAAGAAGTGAGATCTAGGCATTACCTTCGGTTGCTTGATGGGATGGGGAGCGACGTCAACTTCTGCCCGGCTTTGCCGTTCTTCTGATCTTCTCCTCAAGAGACCAGAATTGATCTGGCTCAGTTCGAGCTACGAGTAATTACGCCTTTACGGACAAAACGGAGAGACGAAAGGAGCTGTAACTGCCACGCATCACTTGCCTTTTTTTAGAGTGTGCAGTTAAAAAAAAGATACACTAGCTGGCGAAAAAAATATCCTTGAGTGGCAATGGCGTTTTGTTCTTGCCATTCAAAGTGGCACAACAACTTCTTTTCGAATAAAAAGTGGTACAACAATGGCATAAACGGAATAGTAAGTCTAAATGTTGGTACAAACGTAATGTTACATTAGTTCAATTAGGCCAAGCCCATGAAAGCTTTCATTGTGTTGCTCCAATATTACCGTATCAAGAAAATGAAATCATGGTTTGTATTATTTTGTCACTATTACAGACTCCAGGTGGGTTCCGCTACGGTTAGCTAAAACTATTTTATTTTCTATTCTCTACGTTTTTGTTGCATAAAAAATAGGCGATATCGAGCTAAATAAAACTGAAAATCCCAGTCAAAAACGTAAATTACGGCATCTATGATGGAAGATTCTTATATTTCCTAATAGTGTATGTAATTTTATAAAAAAAACATAATATCACCATTCTATCCAACACCAAGTAGAACTTTGAATATTTCAGAGATTTGCACACACCTCGTTTGGTGTACAACTTGTATTTTTCATGTTCTTTACACTGCAAATTTATTCATAACTTTTCTAAAATATAGTTGTAATGAATAAATTGTATGACACTGTGGAGAGTGTTATTCAAGACAAATCTACATATGCGATTTTATATTTTAAAATTAAATATTGTGAGAGCCAGTAATGGGTTAAGGTTTAAATTTTTTGATAAATATATATTTATGACGAAGGAGGCAACTCTCCTTATATCTCTAGCAACTGTTAATTGCTGGAGCATCATCGAGCAACAATGCTACATGACACGGGCAATTTTTGTGCCGTTCCATGTGGTTAGGAAAAGGGTTCATCTGTGGCTAAGCCTGGAAGTGTCTTGTAAGCACTTGAACTAAAGATGGCCTTAAGGAGCATACATAAGGTTTGCAAAAAAAAAGGGAGCATACAGAGTAATCAACCATGGAGAGGAGCCAGAGGACCCATGGTTTATTTTTCTTTTGAAAATAAGAGGACGACAATTTAAGTTGGCTCATTTCAGCATAGCCTTACTGTTAATCTTGATGTAAGTAGAGCTGGCTAAATAAAACTATAATTGATCATCATTCATTGTCCGTATCTCTTTCTCTCACGCCTTAATGTTTGAAGTTTGCTCCAACCTATTATTTTTGGACATTCCCTATCACTACGTTTGTCGTGATTATGTTGTTTTCGATTTATTTTTCTTTAGCTGTATACATGTTTTTTTTAAGAAAAAAATATATACATGATCTCCGAATTGCCGCTAATTTTGAGGCAACAAGCGCGAATTTCAAGGGAGAATAGATTTAGAGGTAAATTGACGACCTTGCATTGAGCATTTCATCTGCGTGAGGATCCAAAGGTAACTTTGTAGCACGTGGCCACGTAAACCTCATTCTCAGGTACGGTCCTGCTGGTTACGCCTCCTACCAAACCACCGACGATCGCCGGCGGAACAACCTGCAAGGTCACATCGAGTGACATTACAAAAAAAACCTGTATACACATCATACTACAGAGAGCCCACGCTGATCATATGCTTTTGAGACGGTGCCAGTGCCACATCACACGGAGACGGAGGTTAAGTGGCAGTGGGCCAAAAGGATTTTTCATGTGTGTCCCTCCCTGCAGATGGAGCCACTCATGCTGACCAGCGGGAAAGATCGCGGGCTGCTGTCGACAATACAGCTGAGTCGGATGCCCACACGATCTTGTCCGCATCAGACGGCAACGGCTCGACACCAACCACTTACTACTCAGGGCGTCCGCATTTGCTAGCGATTTGATTTGTTAAATGGATGAACAGTTAACGCACGGTGCCCACTAGCGAGGAGTTCGTCGCTAGCTCGCACGCTCGCTAATGTTGCTCGCTCTCACACGCCCGCGTCTCAGGCGCCTGCTGTCCTCCTCTCTCTCCTCCAAATCGCTCACTCAAATCGACAGATTGCTACGGACGCCCTCAAACCGAGAATGCCATTGCAGATTCGGTATTTCAGTAAGTGAAGCAACTCTAACAAAGACCTGAAGTCCTGAACGCCCACGTTGCTCTAAGGAGGCAAAGCATTCATCAGACAAGCCAAAATCATCGACGCCAAACTCTGACCGACGTTTTGTGCAGTTTTCTAGTCTCCGAGTAACTGAAACCCTGGAAGTCCCCGAATAACTGAAATAGTACCGAATGCTTTGGCCACGCACTCTAAGGCGACTTTGGACTGCAGGCTGCCTAAAAAATGGACCCCGAAGACAGCGACGACCCGCCGTGACTGGAGCCGAGACGCACGGCTAGGCCGCCGGAATCTCTCTTTCGTCAAGAACCGGGAGGTTCGCGTGGCTGTCGTGCGGACTCAGCGAGTCCTCTCGTTGCCCTCCGGTGTCCCTGCCGGGTTCGGCAGAGTTACGACTTTGGAGGGGGGGCGTCGATTCGTCGTCTGAACTGAACACACAGAGACAGGTTGGTTTGGGAGGCCATGAGGGGAGCACATCGTGCTTGGATGGCACGAGGCATCAACCGACAGGTTGCGCGTCCCGCTGTTCCTGGCCCCTTTTCTTTCTCTCTCGACCCCGTCCCCATTCCCCAATGATGGCGAGCATGGCGTGTGTCCGTTCGCTTTGGGCACGTTACAATGTGCGAGCGACGGAGCGAGCATGTGGGCGCGCTGTCTCGCGCGGGGCTCGCCGCTCACCTACCCCGACAGGGAAGGGAAGCATCCGCCTTGCTGCATGCAAAAGGGCAAGTCCTTTAATGAACTTTTCTCTCCTCTGCATGCTATGGGCACAGCGAAGAAGATGTTGAAATTGGTGGCGCAGAAACTGCATATCCCAATTTGCACCGGCGCGGAAAGCGATGTGTGGTACGGCTATTTTTCTGGTCATACTGAACTGTCTTTTAGCCGTGGGCACACTACAACCGACACCGCACCACCACGGCACAGTACCCTGTCCTTTGTGGCGTGTTTCCAAGTTTGTTCAGAGTACTACAGTACTATACATCGTATCCAAGTTTGTTCAGACCTTCGAAATCAGTTCACCGCACCACGGCTTCGACTTCAATTCACAGTATGGAACGTGTTTTTTCTGTGCATGTGGAGGTACACAGGCCGGACAGGGCCGACACCGCGGTCCGGCAGGGCAGGCTGTTCGAAGAGAAGCCGCCTCGCAGTCGCAGGTGAGGCCGCCGCGCAGATCCGAGAAACCTTCCAACCCAGGGGTCGCGCCCACGGCCAACCCCAACCCACGATCACGTCGCGGCCGACGGCCGACCCCTTTGACGGGAGCGCTGCCGTGACGGCGACGCGGTGGTGAGCTGGAAGAGCTAGAGTTTGTGTTCATGATGTGCCGGTGCGGTGATGGTGACGGCTGCGTGCGTGGCCGGGGAGTCGAATAGCTGGAACGAACAAGGAAGGGTCCGGAACGGAACCTCATTCCCCACGCTGGGATTTTGACTTTGCAACGTGCGCGTCGCCGGCCCGGCTGGGCTCCCCCCTCGGCCAGGCAGGCAGGCTGGCTGGCCACCGCGTGTTGCCCCAATTCTTTACGCGTTCCGATGAGATCCCGTCTGCCGCGGCCGGGAGGGAGGGCATGGCCACCGACTGGCCGACCGACCGACGACGGGAGTGCGCGCATCTCCACCGCTGCCGCACGGGACGGGCCACGGTTCGGTCCCGCGGCCGCCGCCGCCACATGGGTTTGGAGTTTGGCACGTACCGGCAGCGGTGTGGGGCGGGTGGGCGAGTAGAGGGGGTCCACAAACTGCTGCTGTGCTGTTCGGTGTGGCTCAGGCTGTGTTTACGCCGCACTCCTCATAGAACACACATCCCAACAAAATTTATTTTCACCTCTCCTATTTATCCCACTTACAGAACACGTATTCCGGAAAAAAAGTATTTTTTCTTCCATCAACTAAACACAGAGAGAGGAGGAAAAGAACTTTTTCTGGGAAGCGTGTTCTGTGAGAGGGATGAATAGGAAAGTTGGAAAAAGTGAGGGCTTGTTCGGTTCCATCGGATTCAATCCGGACCGGAAATGGTAGATATAATAAGAAATTTATGATAGGTATATAGACCGGGATTTATTTCGGGCCATAAACTAATTTATTTGTGATGGATACATCAAGAGGAATGATTTCCCACCTCTTGACTAGTGGATTGATTCCTTGTCTTTTGGTATCACTATGGTGAGTAAATTAGCTTTTGACCCGGAATAAATCCCGGCCTCTTATTGTACCTATCATAAATTTCTTATTACATTTTCATTCCCGGCCCGGATTGAATCCGATGGAACCGAACAAGAACTTTTCTAGGAAATGTGTTTTCTGAGAGAGATAAATAGTAGAGTCACGGATAACTTCTGGAACTAATGCATGCATATGCGTCTAGTGACTAGTGAGTGGTTCGGTTTGACACGTCGTCGGTGGAGAGAGAGAGAGAGCGACTTGTGTTAGCGGTTGACGCATTACCATCCGAGATTCCGAATGCCCAAGATGGCAAGATCTGAGATCCTCCTGGTAAAAGTAGTAGAAGCCCAACGTGGCCCAAACTCCCTTCATATACCCTGGGCCCAACTGATATCGAACCAACCTCCCGCCGCCGAGTCCAACGCGGGGGCGTCTCGCTCGGCGCCGGCGCCGCTGCTCGTGCTCCAGCCGTCGACCGGCGTTCGGTGGCTTAACCCCGCGCCGTCGCAGAGACGGTAGGGAACAAGGTTACCCCGTGACCCGCGACCTCCGTGGAATGGCGCTGCCACGGCGGGCTGGCGGCGGCGTCCCCCTCGTGTGCCCGTCGTTCGGGTTCGGCATTCCATCGAACACCCCTTGTGCACCGGCGGCGCGCGCCTCTGTCAGGTATGCCGTCTCATACGGATTGCTCCGTTTCGAGTAACCCGCGTTCCTACTTGCAATAGTAATCTCGACGGGATTCGTTCGGTTTGGGGGCCGTTTATTGGCACCGTTGGAAATTGAGGGACACAAGAATTTGGATTTCCATTTTTTTTTTTATGTAACCAGTAGCTGGCTTCTTCTCCATTTCTGAATGCAGGGGCTTTCACATAGGCTATCTAGCTCCAGTGTGACATTTACTTATATGGCACTTACTCTTTCAAGAGGATGTCAACTCCCTTGAATTGGCCATGAAACTTTGATAGCTAATGCTTGGCATTTTATTTTATTGGCCCTTTTGACGAATTAACCTCATCTCTATTACCATGCGTCCATGTTATTAACCATTATCAACATCTTCACCATCTGTAGAGTTCCTATGGGTAGCACATACTCAGGGTGTATGCATTTTATTAGAATGGCTCCCTGCCTCCCTCTAAATTAGAGAAAGAAGAGCTCTTTCGATTTAATACACACTGACACACACATATAGGTGCTGATATAAGAAACAATTAAATGCAGAACTCTGCAATACTGCAACAATGTAGTATAACTGTGGTTGGAAAGTTGGCCTGAACTCTGAAATATCATCCTTCTTGTAGCAATTTCACAAGTTTGAGCAAGTTCTCATGAGAGGATCCTCCCTCTCTGACGCTTGCACATGCCTTGTTCTTCCACATAATCGCCCTTGCCTTGATATCCTCGTCTTTAAGCAGCTGCACAACCTTGTCTTTGATCTCCTCCTTTGTGACGACCCCTTGCTCATTGGCACAAAGCTTCAGGCCTGTCCTCCACACATTGCACACGTAGCTCTGGTTGCAGAACTGGTCAGCAAAGTAGGGGCAGCACAAGAACGGGACACCATGGAGCACGCCTTCCATCGTTGAGTTCCACCCGCAGTGTGTCATGAAACAAGCAACTGAAGGGTGTGAGAGTACCTTTTGCTGCGGAGCCCAAGCAACAACCAGTCATTGGCCTCCAACACTCTTTTTAAATTGGTTGAACCACTCTTCTTTTATCCCTTTAGTGAAGTTTGCCCGGACCACCCATAAGAATGGCCTGCCAGATAACACAAGTCCATTAGCGAGTTCATGGAATCTTGTCGCATCGAAGACAGTGGAGCTCCCGAATGCCACGTATACGACAGAGCCAGGGGCTTGCTTGTCAAGCCAGGTGAGGCAGGTCAGGTCTTCAGTCCAGAAATTACCAGATAGCTTTGACATCGGTGCTACCAATGGACCGATGGGCAGTGCGTTGGGGAGGAGAGCCAATGCTTCAGGTTCCACCTCTCCGGATGTGTTGCAGATTATGGCCTCAGCAAGGGACATCAATTGGTTAGTATTAATCACTCTCTGTATGTTCACTCTGCGCCTCTCTGTGTTGCTGCCCAAACTGACCCAGGGGATCTCTGTTGAGTCAATGGGCGGCGCCAGTTGGATCATCTTGTGGATTTTCACGTTCCCTGCAGTGAATTCAATATTCTTAGCCACTAAGTCATACAATGCAAAGAAGAATATGTAAGTATGGAATTTGGTATGCTCAAGGGGATTCGATCCTTACCAATTTCATCGACAACACCATCCTCAATTAGTTTGGGTAGTTTCATCCGTAGTGCAAACACAGATGCTGAGTAAGTTGAGAACAAAGCAATCCGTACTCCCACTGTGTTGGTTAGTTTTAGCGCCCAGCTCATAGACACATCTGCTATCACCCATTTTATCTTCTTGATTTTGATAATCTCCTCAATGGGGCTGAACATGGCAGCTGGTAGGCCACCGACCAGCTTGCCAATGTCTGTGTGATCATCAGCAGGGTCCATACCATCTGGAACGGATAGCATGTCAATTCCTTCAGGGATCACTCTGTTTTGCATGGACTTGAGGATACAATCGTGGTTGAACTCGGTGTTTACGAAGTCTATCTTGAATCCATAGTCGACTAGCCTGTGGGACAACTCCATTAGTGGAATAACATGACCTTGTGCAGGGAAGGGTAGCACCATGACATGAGGTTGAGGAGCAGCAGCAGCAATGATAGTCGTTTCTGTCATGGCTACAAACATTTTGTGGGGTTAATGCTTGCTGCAACTTGTGGATAGGTCTAACCAGATTAATACTTTGGGTCTACATATAAAGGGTGGCATATCATGGTTGTTGCATCAGACCGTACATCAGCAAATTTGCAACCTGTCGAATACAGGTTTCAGTTTTCCACAGAAAAGATTAACTTTGGCAATCATTCAGTCCAGAGTTGACCACTTTGTTTTCACTATCTTGCCGGGCAAGCAAAATAGTCACATATACTTGGGGATGAAGATTAGGACGTCGCAAAGAGTGTATAGTGGTACCTTTGATTTATTTGCTTATATGCACGTGACTGAGATGCCTGCTGCTGAGCTTCTACTATGTCTGGCGGTCTGGCCTATCCTCTATCCATTGCACGTAAAAGGGTTCACCAGAAATTCCAATTTGTTCAAAGACATTGGTACTCTACAAAAAGGCAAATGCAATTTTTTATTCATCTGAAAATAAAAGAAATTTGTAACATCTATTTTGTTGGCTCTTGTCCATTATTTAGAACCAACATGTCTGAATGTCTAAAAGTTAATCCTGATCACAGATATCAAAACAATTTCACGTAACACCTTATGTTTTGAACTTTATTGACATTTTGATATGTTGTGTTCATCTACCTGTGGAGAAAGCTCATGCTAATTTGCATAGCCACAGCGCCAGATTGTCATGGCCTGGTCTCATGGAGCATCTGCATTATTTTTCAGTAAGCCTACATCTCTTACCCAATTAGTTATTTGATGTATATAGTAACACACTGACACTGCACCTTGAGCATTTTTAGCTGGGAATATACAGCTGCGCTAAGTGCTAATGTATAGACTTTGGTGAACTCGGTACTTGCTTTTAGTTGTTGGGCTCTGCTAGCTCAGTTTTGATGGTGAACTCTGCTGATAGCGGCAGGCACTCAGTATATTTCTATGCTTACTGCAGCTATTGGCCAATTGCTGCTTCTTTGGAACTTCCCTAGCCACTTTGCAGATCTAGTGATTGTTTTAAAAAATAATATTGCAAAAAGCAATTTATTAAGATGTTGCCAGGTTCCACCTTTAGTACATGGACCATATATAGCAGCGAGTCAGCAACCAAATACCACGAGGGGAAATTGCATTTGGCATTTGCTGTCTAGTGACGTGGACATGGATTCTAATCTGGCTATATTTCAGCGCACTCTTTGCGACTGTCTATCCAACTTTGAATGCGACTTGCGACAATGTTTATCCAACTGACTGACCTCAGAATGAATAACAAGCTAAAGATTATTGTTCTTGCAGCAGGTTCACAAACTTGAGCAGATCCTGGTGTGAGGATCCTCCATCTGCGACACATGTGCACGCCCTGCTCTTCAAGGACAACGCCCTCGCTTTGATCCCCTCGTCTCCAAGCAGCCAGGCGACCTTGTCCCTGATCTCCTCCTTGGTGACGATCCCACGGTCATCGGCACAGATCCTCAAGCCGGTACCCCACATGTCACAGATATAGCTTTGATTCAAGAACTGGTCGGCGAAGTATGGCCAGCACAGAAACGGGACGCCATGCCAAACACCTTCCATCGTTGAGTTCCATCCACAGTGTGAGATGAAGCATGCCACTGAGGTATGCGAGAGCACGCGCTGCTGGGGAGCCCAGCCGACGACCAGGCCCTTGTCTCCAACGCGGCATCTGAAGTCATTCAGCCAGCCTTCATCGATGCCGTTGGCAAAGTTCGGCCGGACAACCCACAGGAACGGCCGTCCGGTGAGCACCAGCCCGTCAGCAAGCTCTTGGAGCCTTGTAGTGTCGAAGACCGTAAAACTCCCGAACGCGACATAGACAACTGAGCTGGGGGCCTGCGCGTCAAGCCAGGCGAGGGAGGTCAGGTCTTCGCGCCAGAAATGAGCGGCCGACGTCGGCTTCGATGCCACAAGGGGGCCGATGAGCAGTGGCTCCTTGGGGAAGAAGGCCAGAGCCTCGGACTCGATCTCATGGAACGTGTTGCAGACGATGGCATCGGCGAGCGCGAATGACTGGTTGTTCTTGATCGCGCTCTGGATCAATGCCCTTTTTGACTCGGGGGTCTTGCCAACATTAATCCAGGGGAGTTCGGTTGCAGCGATGGCCGGCATCTTGGGGCTCAGCTGGATCCTCTCATTCATTCTGGCATTCCCTGCATACGAAAACAGCGTGTCCAACAACCAACATGAACATGTGGAGAAGAAGTAGATGGAACATACGAATCCTAGTGCTTGCTTGCTTTTACCACTTTCGTCAATGATGCCATCCTCTATCAGTTTGGGAATATGCAACCTCAGCACGAAGACGGCGGCTGAATAGGTCAAGAACAAGGCGACGCGCACGCCAACTGTGGCGGCCAGGTCCAGTACCCAGCTCATGGAGACGTCGGCCACCACCCAACGGATGTTCTTAGCTCTGATCAGCTCCTCCAGGCCGCCAAGCATCGCCGCCGGCAAGCTCTGGCCCAGCTTAATTATGTCGGTGCGGTCACCGTCAGGGCCCAGACCGTCCGGGAGGGAGATGAAGTGGATCCCGGCATGGACAGCTTCTGCAGATTCTCCTCCTGCCGCAAGGGCCGCGTCGACACGGGCTTGGTTGTAGTCCGTGTTCACGAAGTCGACCTCGAAGCCATGGTCGACGAGCCGGTGGGACAGCTCCATGAGCGGCATGACATGGCCCTGCGCAGGGAAGGGAAGCACCATGACACTAGGCCGGGGAGGAACCGCGGTGGCCATGGAGGCTGCTGCTGTAGCTAGCGTGCGGCCGTGCGTGCGTGCGCTGGTCGTTGGTTTATAGGGCTGGACGGAGTGCTCGAGTTGCACCGTCAGAGCTCAATGCCTGCTCTGGATGCTTTCGGCTACTATGGATGTGGATAGAGATATTTTTTTTTGAACGAGGGATGTAGATAGAGATATAGAATGGCAGGTCGGACAACCACATAGATGCAGTTGCGTCACATCTTACATCGGCAAGAATTCATTGGCATGGGCCCCAATCTGCTTGCCCATCGGTTTCTCATCTTGAGAAATTATTGTTCATGGTGATGCGTTTCCAGTCATATCGATTAGACTCTAGAGTTTTGTCTTGGGTCTTCTTTGTGGACGCGATCAAAAGGTAGGCCATCTTGTCTAATGTCTATACTTCCTTGTATGATTGTGTTCTACACTCCTACTGCAGTAGTTTAGAAGTAAAGAAGAACATGTACAGCTTCGTGACAATCAATTCATGCCAGGACCATTCCATACAGAAAACGCCATTTTAGTCTTCTACAGAACTGCTCTTGCTGGCAATTGGTTTTTGTCTGGAACTTCTCTGGGCACTTAGTATCTAGGCACTTAGCAAGTTAGCATATTGAGAAATGGGAAATGAGAGATGCATGGTATGTGTCACTTTCAGAACATGGTCCTTTGCAACATTTGTTGCATTGCACTTGCTCTATAGTGATGCAATTCCAAATGTGGAAAAATCCTCTCTATCATTGCCTAAACAAAAGCGACGAGACAACGGTCCATCTATATGCTATGATTTCCTTAAGGCTCTGCAACAAATGTATGAGCGTCTAAAGAAATTTCTGACATGCCAAATAGTAAAGACTAAACTTCTCTTAGCAGGTTAACAAGCTTGAGAAGATCCTGATACGAGGACCCTCCCTCCGCGACGCTGGCGCACGCCGCGCTCTTCAATGACAGCGCCCTCGCCTTGATCTCCTCGTCCTCGAGCAGCCGTGCCACCTTGTCCCTGATCTCCTCCTTGGTGACAACCCCACGCTCATCAGCACAGATCCTCAAGCCGATGCCCCACAGGTCGCAGATGTAGCTCTGGTTCAAGAACTGATCGGCGAAGTATGGCCAGCACAGGAACGGGACGCCATGCGGTACCCCTTCCATGGTTGAGTTCCACCCACAGTGCGACACGAAGCACCCCACCGAGGGGTGCGAGAGCACGCGCTGCTGTGGAGCCCAGCCGACGACAAGCCCCTTGCCGTCGGCGCGGCGCCGGAACTCGTCGAGCCAGCCGTCGTCGACGCCGGCGGCGAAGTTTGGCCGGACCACCCACAGGAACGGCCGTCTGGTGAGCAGCAGCCCGTCGGCTAGCTCTTGGAGCCGTTCCGCGTCGAACACCGTGAGGCTCCCGAACGCCACGTAGATGACTGAGACGGGAGCCTGAGCGTCGAGCCATGGGAGGCAGGACTCGTCTTGGGCCCAGAAATGGGCACCGGTGGATGTGGACTTGGGCGCCTCCAGCGGGCCGATGGCCAGCGCCGGTATGGGCAGAAGGGGTAGCACCCCGTTCTCGATCTCCTGGAACGTGTTGCAGACAATGGTCTTGGCGGATCTCAATGTCGGGTTGTTCTTTATCATGCTCTGAATCAAAGCTCTGCGCGACTCGGGGCTCTTGCCGAGACTGAACCAGGGAAGCTCAGTGGCGCTGATGGCCGGCATCTTGGGGCTCAGCTGGATCCTCTCGCTCCTTTTCACAGTCCCTGCAAGCAGAAGAGATGTCCTCCATCTTCACAACCATGATTTTGGGTTTGCTCTTACCTGTTTCATCGATGATATATATATATATATATATATATATATATATATATATATATATATATATATATATATATATATATATATATATATATATATATATATATATATATATATATATTTGGGTTTGCTCTTACCTGTTTCATCGATGATCCCATCCTGCATCAGCTTGGGAACGTGCATCCGCAGCGCGAAGATGGCTGCCGAGAAAGTCGAGAACAAGGCAACGCGCACGCCCACCGTGGGGACCAGCTCAAGAACAAAGCTCATGGACACGTCGGCCACCACCCACCTTATCTTTCTGGACCTGATCGTCTCCTCGAGGCCGCCGAGCATCGCCGCCGGCAAGCCTTCCAGCAGCTTGCCGACGTCCGTGCGGTCGCCGTCGGGGCCCATGCCGTCCGGGAAGGAGACCAGCTCGATCCCGCTGGCCGGTGGGGCCGCCTCTCCTCCTGCCATGGCCTCGAGGATGCGGGCATGGTTGAAGTCCGTGTTGACGAAGACGACGTCGAAGCCGTGCTCGACGAGGAGATGGGACAGCTCCATCAGCGGCATGACATGGCCCTGCGCGGGGAAGGGCAGAACCATGACACGAGGCCGGGGAGGAGCCATGGCGGCCATGGAGAGGCTAGCTGTGCAGCCGGTTTGCTGCGTTAGTGTGTTATTACGGCTATGGGCTACAGGTTCTGCACCACCAGCCGGGGCACCGACTCATTCATATTGCTTGCGAGTTGCGGCGGGGCTACTCCTTGTGGTCTTGTGGATGAGAGTTCGAGACTCGAAAGGAGAACTTCACGACGCAGATGCGTCATGCCTTGCATCAGCAAGAATGATACTTGTGCAGATGTGTCGTGTCGACCTGTAGCCGTTAGGACAGGTTGTCTGTGTAATATGGTACATTCATGTTTGGCATGTTGCAGTAGTGTGGCTAACGTCTTTATTCTGCCAACTTGAATGATAGCAGCTTTCAGCTTTCTAAAAAAAATGATGTTGGCCACGGAAAGAAAATTTACAATCAGCAAAGTGAACTTATAAGATTGATGATATGAAAGATCTGATTTGTTATTTTGCTGTTCTCTTCCGTGCCGTGTTTTTCAAAAAAGGAGCCGGAGTCAGAGCTACAGTATACCCAATGATGCCACAAGACACCGATGATCTTCGGCTCTGTTTGAATGTTGATATTGGAAGACTTGGCATTGAATTGAGTTCAATGCCAAATCAGAGTAGTAGTGGTAATGAGCTCTAGTACCAATTGTTTTTGGATGTTCATGAAATTGTTACCTGGAATCCATATAACTCATAGATTTCAGTTCATGTTTGGATGTCCATACATCGGCATTAAACATTAGACCATCTTTTTCTCCTCCTCTCCACCCCGACCACACTGATGCTGACGTGTTGTAGCTCAATTGCGTCGCTGGCGTCGCTCGCCGACTGAGGACGAGGGCAGCACACGGCGGAGGTAAGTGGATGTGGCGCTCACCGGCGGCGGAGGGGGAGGTGGTGCACGGCGGAAGGAGAAAGGTGGTGCGTGTGTAGAGAGAGGGAGGTGGCGGTCGTCGGCGGGGGAGAGGGAGGTGGCGCTCACCGAGGGGGGAGGGAGGTGGCGCGCGGTGGAAGGAGAGGGAGGTGGCGCACGTCGGAGGGAGAGGCTGGTGACGCTCGCTGGCGGAGGAGAGGGAGGTGGCGTGCGGCTGAGGGAGAGGTAGTGGTCGTTGGCGGGGCCGCGGGGGAGAGGGAGGTGACACGCAGTAGAGGGAGGAGGCGCACAGACGAGACGAAGATATATCCGATTCCATCCAATTCGGAGGGGTCGAGCTCCGTATTGAGGCCAGGCGGAGGATAGTCCGGTGAATGGATTGGCATCGGGCTTCAATTCCAATTCCGAATTCATAGACATCCAAAGTATATAAAATATCAATTCCCAGTTCCAAGCTTGAAAATCTACTTCTAAAGGGGATAACAAATTACAAGTTTTACTACTATAAAAACACTCTTACAACACATCATAGATATTGAGTAAGATTAGGATTTAGTGCCCTTATAGATCAATTTTCTAGATCCACCTAAGCAGACAAAGGTCCTATTTGGTTAGGCTCTAGCTGTGGAAAAAAACTGTTGTCGGTTGTGAGACGTGGAAAAAAATTGTTGTGAATTCTGAACTGTGAGGAAGCACTACAAAGCGTTGGATGGCCGTATAGAAAACCGGCTCACGGGCGTTTCAAATATTTTGTAAATGAGCATTTCAAATATTTTTTTTGGTGTCCATGCTTTTTTTGTGTGTTCGGCTCTGGGGCTATTTTAGAAGGTTGTCAAAATCGTAGATCAAGAGTCTTTATGCAAGATCACAATAATAGGATTATATATAAAAAATATTCGTAGAATAAGGATTGTAATTCTAATGATAAAAAAATTAAATTTGACGTCCTAATAAGATTTTGAGAAATAAAGACGCCCCCGCCTGCTGAATATGCTGCAATTGGGCCTTTAATAAGGCGCTCAACAACTAAACAGCCCATAGCCTCTTTAAGTCCAACACGTTAAATGTAAGACCCAGTCAAAATAGCCCACAACTCCACCAAATTTCCAGCAGGCTGGCACAACCGTAAAATCGATTTTCGACGGAACCAAAAAAACATATCCGGTAGAATAGTAACCCTAATCAAAATGCATACATTTATCTCATGGGATGCTCCCTGACGGACGGCCCCGCTATCGGGTCGACGAGAAGCTCCCCGCCACGAACCGCACTACTGTCCCGTGGACCGCGGCGCCTTCATCTCCGGCATCCAAAACGACACGCCCTGACGCCCCTACCGTTCTCTCAGCATGTTCACAAACCTGAGCAGATTCCGATGCGAGGACCCTCCATCCACAACACTCGCACGCGCCGCGGTCTGCAACAACACCGCCCTCTCCCTGATCCCCTCGTCGCCGAGCAGCAGCTCCAGCTTGTCCCTGACCTCCTCCTTCGTAACAACTCCTCCGCCCCGCCCGTCGCCGCCGCCGCAGCAGCAGCAGAGCCTCACGCCCGTGCGCCACACGTCGCACACGTAGCTCCGGTTGCAGAACTGGTCGCCGAAGTGTGGCCAGCAGAGGAACGGGACCCCCTGCCTCGCCCCTTCCATCACCGAGTTCCACCCGCAGTGCGTCACGAAGCAGGCCACCGCCGGGTGCTCGAGCACGCGCTGCTGGGGAGCCCAGCCTACGACCAGCCCTCTGCCACCGACCCGGCGCCTGAACTCGTCGAGCCAGCAGCCATCGCCGGTTAAGTTTGGCCGGATCACCCACAGGAACGGCCGGCCGGTTAACGCCAGGCCATCGGCGAGCTCTTGCAGCTGCGTCGCGTCGAAGACGGCCAGGCTCCCGAACGCCACGTAGACGACGGAGCACGGTGCCTGCGCGTCGAGCCAGGGGAGGCAGGCCGGGTCGTCGGGCCAGAAATGGCTCGCCGCCGGCGTGTCGTCCTTGGGCGTCTCCAGTGGGCCGACGGCCAGCGTCGTCTTCGGGATGAGCGCCAACGCCTCGGACTCGATCTCCTCGAATGTGTTGCAGACTAAGCAGTCGGCGACCGCGATCGCCGCGCTGGTGTTGACCACGGTGTGGAAGACGAATCTCCGTGCCTCAGGGGTCTTGCCGACGCTGCTCCAGGGGAGCTCGTGCACGTCAACGGCCGGCATCCTCGTGCTCAGCTGGATCGCCTCGCTCCTCTTCTCATTCCCTGTGCAATCACCAAGCATGCCATTTAATTTCATGATAATTAGGAGTAGTTTTTTTTTGCGGGTAGATAATTAGGAGTGTTGGGAGGAATAATCCCATCGTCAAGGTCTCACCGTCATGGTCAACGATGCCGTCCTCGACCATCTTGGGAGCGTGCAATCTGAGCGCGAACGCGGCAGCCGCGAACGGCAGGAACAAGGCGACGCGCAGACCTACCGTGGCGGCGAGCTCAAGCGCCCAGATCATGGGCACGTCGACCACCATCCACGCGATCTCCTTGGATCTGACCAGATCCTCGAGATGGCCAAGCATCGCTGCCCGCAAGCCACCGCCGAGCTTGCCGATGTCGGAGCGATCGGCGTCGGCGTCCATGCCGTCCGGGAAGGAGACCATGTGGATCCCGGCTGGGACGACTGCCCCGGCGGTCTCTCCTGCTGCATCCATGGCCCTGATGATGCGGGCATGGTTGAAGTCAGTGTTCACGAAGTAGACTTGGACGCCGTGCTCGGCGAGGCGATGGGATAGCTCCATGAAGGGCATGACATGGCCCTGTGCAGGGAAAGGAAGCATCAAGACACGGGGGTGGGGAGAAGGCAGCGCCGCCATGGATCGGATCGGAGCAAAGGTATGTAAGCCGGCAATGACGATTGACAACCCTGTCGACTGAGCTCGATCGAGTCTATGGAACGACGCTGGTTGGGTTGGTGCGTATAGATGCCCAATCTTTCTTTAGTGATTGCTAGCTCATTCTTCAGTGAAGGTTCGTTGATTCAACTACTGCATTGGTTTATGACTTTTTTTTAGTGTACCGGTGGCAGCCAACTTGATCATTGGACTTCTCATTCTTTTTTTTTTTTGGAGTAAAGAAACAAAAGGGGAAAATAAGGACATATCCGGTGGAAACCAACTTTCCATGGAACTATGAAAACTCCAATATGAACCACACGATGTTGATCTAAGGGTGAACCCAAATCAGGTGGAAGGGTGATTTGCAAAACTCGGGAGAGGTGGGAGGGGTGATTTGCAAGACGATTTTGCAAATCACCCCTCCCACCTGATGTGGACGCGCCCTTGGATCAACATCGTGTGGCCCAGATTTTAGTTTCCATAGTTTCTACGGAGAGGTTGGTTTCTATAGAATACGTTGCCAAATAAGATAAAATAAGATAGTTATCTGCTCAATACTGCCGGACATATATCGTTGTCCCGGTGCGTGGCTCATCCAGGTCAGAATAATTTGGGGGCACCCCACCTGAGTGACGTTTGGTGTCAAGTCCAACATTTCAAATTTTGGATTGTGAGTTGTCTTTGTGTGTTGAGTTCAAACATTTAAAATTATTAGTTAGAATGAAAAGGTAGCTTCGTTTTTTTTGCTATTTGAAACAAATATAGCAACTAAATAACTGACGAAGTCGTGTTTTCAAAACCGTATTGGTATCCAGAATATCACATACACCCTCCGTCGCTTATAAACTGTCGTTTTGAGTGTTCGTGCTACATATTTAACTATTTGTAATAAATACGTGCAATATTTAAATCACCTGTTTCTGGAATTTTGATAATTATAAAAAAAGAATTTCGATAAAGAAATCACCCGTTTCTGGAATTCAAATCATCCGTTTGACCACAAAAAATGTTCAGCTTGCCGATCCCTTCACGAGGTCCACGAACCGTTCCAGGTTCCGGCGCGACGACCCTTCCTCGCCGACGGCCCGCCGGGCGATGTCCTGCAGCGCGAGCGCCCTCGCCTTCTCTCCGCGTCGCCGAGCAGCTCCTCCACCTTTCCCCTCACCACCTCCCTCCCCACGAGCCCCGCCCCCTCGCCATCCCCTCCTCGTGGCACCTTGATCCCCGTGCTCCACACGTCGCAGATGTAGCTCTGGTTCAGGAACTGGTCGGTGAAGTATGGCCAGCACAGGAGCGGCACGCCATTCGCCACGGCCTCCATGGTCGAGTTCCACCCACAGTGCGTCAGGAAGCACCCCACCGATGGGTGCGCCAGCACGCGCCGCTGCGGGCACCAGCACACCACGCGCCCGCGCGACGCCGCGGCGCGGCGGCGGAGCTCGTCCACGAGCTCCTCGGTCGCCGACCCTGGCCTGACCACCCACAGGAACGGCCGGGACGTCAGCGCGAGGCCCTCGGCCATCTCCACGAGCTGCGCCGCGTCGTACGCGGCGAGGCTCCCGAACGCCACGTACACGACGGAGCTCGCCGGCTGTGCGTCCAGCCACGCCGCACAGGAGGTGTCCTCGGGCCAGAAGCTCCCGGCAGGCTTGTCAGAGCAGGAGGAGAGCGGGCCCACTGGGAGTACGCTTGGGAACAGCGCGAAGGCACCAGGCTCCAGCTCATGGACGGAGTTGCAGACGATGGCCTCGGCGAGGTGCGTGGCCGCGTTGTTACGGAGGATGAGGTTGAAGATGACCGGCTGGCCCTTGGCGTCGCCGGCGCGGTTCCACGAGAACTCCGACGTGTCGACGGTTGGCATCGCCGGAGCGAGACGGAACGTGCCGCGCCACCTCGGCCATCCGGACTCGTCGAGGACGCCGTCGCTTATCATCTCCGGGATCTTGATCCGTGTCGCGAACATCGCCGCCGACGACGGGCAGAACCCGGCGGCCCGGAGGCCGAGCCTCTTCGCCACATGGAAGGCCCACGCCATGTTCACGTCGGCGATGAACCAGCTGATCCTCCCGTGCCGCTCTGGCGCGTCGCCATTGATCTTGCCAACGAGCTTCTCCAGCTCGAGGGGCATGACCTTCGAGAACGAGTCGGTGAGACGGGCGAGGTCCTTCCGGTCTTCGCCGTGGCCCAGGCCGTCCGGCACGGAGACCATGTCGATCCCGGCGAGCTCGCTGTCGCTGGTCGCCAAGGCGCCAAGGATGACGCCGTGGTTTAGCTCGGTGTTGACGAAGGTGACCTTGACGCCGTGCTCGACGAGGCGGTGGGAGAGCTCCATCATAGGGATGACATGGCCCTGCGCGGGGTAAGGGAGGACCAGAACGCGAGGTGCCACCACCATGAGATAAGGTGGGAAAGTTAGGACCTGAGCTGTGGTGGTAAGTGTTTTGAGCTTGCAAGATGAGTGAAGACAACTAGCAAAGGAACACAAAGTGAAAGATTGAGGAACAGAAACAGCTCAATGTAGTTTGTCGGCTCATAGACAGAGAATGAACAAGGAGATCCGCAGATCTTAGCTTTATGACACGCTGGCTAACATGGATCCAACTTGTCGTGACTCTCGTGAGTACTAGTGACCAATCCAAAGTTCCACACTGACGCAAACCTGACCAAAACAGAGCGACTCACACTGACACATAGCATCAGCACGCAGTCGCAGCCCATGATGTATCCAGACGGATGAGACCTTTAGAAAATGACAGTTTTACCTAAATGACAATTCGGCCCACCAAGAAAATGGAAACAACTTTTTGCTGGAGAATGAATGCATCCAGCAAAATCTTATTTTTTTTAAAGACCTGCATGGCTGCATCAAGCCAAGTCTCATCCCTTCAGAAGCTCCACAAACTTCTTGAAGTTCCCATGCGAGGACCCGCCCTCGGCGACGCTCCTGCGCGCCGCGTCCCTGAGCACGCCCACCCTCTCCCTGATCCCATCATCGCCAAGGACGCGCTCCACCTTGCCACTCAGCTCCTCCTTCGTCACGACGCCGTCCGCGCCCGGCGCCACCGCCAGGCCGGCCTTCCACACGTTGCAGATGTAGCTCTCGTTCTGGAACTGGTCCGTGAAGTATGGCCAGCACAGGAACGGCACCCCGTTCCTCACCCCTTCCATGGTCGAGTTCCACCCGCAGTGCGACACGAAGCACGCCACCGCACGGTGCGCCAGCACACGCTGCTAGGGGCACCAGCTGACGATCATGCCCACCCACCAACACGGTGCCGGAACGCGTCGAGCCATGCCTTGCTCAGGCCGGCGGTGAAGTCGGGTCGTACCACCCACAGGAACGGCCGCCCGGTGAGCTCCAGCCCCAGCGCGAGCTCCTCAAACTGGCACGGGTCGAACACCGTGAAGCTGCCGAACGCCACGTACACGACCGAGCGGTCGGGCTGGGCGTCGAGCCACTCGAGGCACCTGGTGTCCTCAGGCAAGAACTGCCCGACCGGCTTCTTGAGCTGCAGGTCGTCGGTGAACAGGGGCCCGATGGGCAGGATGTTCGGGTACAGCTCGAACGCGCCCGGCTCGGCGTCTACGAACGAGTTGCAGATTATGTTCTCGGCGAGGTCTTTCGCCTCGTTGCTCCGGATCACCAGCTGGAAGATGGTAGGTTGGTTCTCCGGCGCGCCGGCGTTGTTCCACGACAGACGCGACGTGTGGAGCGGTGGCATCCCCACAGCGAACTGGAACGTCTCCTGCCGCTTTGGCCAGCCTGCACTTTTCCAAGAATCACCTATCAGAATGCAAGTCATCAAACAGCGATGCACTGTTCGTCTGAAATTCTTTTTTTTAAAATTTTCCCGTGTTACTAATCGTTGTACTCTTGTCTGATACCTTTCTCGTCGATGACGCCGTCCTGTATCAGCTGAGGAATTCTGAAAGTTGAGGCGAGGAAGGCCGCCGACCCGGGCCAGAAGCAGGCGGACCTGATGCCGAGCTTCTTGGCGACCTCTAACGCCCAACCCATGGCCTCGTCGGCGATGAGCCAGCTGATCTTTGTGCCCCCGGACGCCTCGATCCTCTCGACGAGCTCCTCGAGGTGTCCCGGCATGTGCCGAGAGAACGCGTCCACGAGCTTGCCGAGGTCCTTGCGGTCGTCGCCATCTGCAAGCCCGTCCGGGACGCCAACCAGGTGGATGCCGTCGGCGTCGAGCGATGATGACCGGCCAGCGCCGTCGTCGGCCGCCATGGCGTCCAGCACGAGCGCGTGGTTGGCCTCGGCGTTGACGAATGCGACCTCGATGCCGTGCTCGACGAGGCGGTGGGACAGCTGCATCAGTGGGATGACGTGGCCCTGTGCAGGGAAGGGCAGGGCCAGGACGTGAGGAACCGCCGCCATGGCGGGAGGTCGGAAGGCAAACCAAAACGTGGTTTAGCAAGGCAGCTGAGCGCCTCTGCCTGAGGCAGAGGTAGTAGTCATGGCTTGTGGTTACTGGTTAGCCGTCGTTGCCAATGCCATGGGCCTCTCCCTATATCTATCTATGGCGAGAGCAGCAGCGATGTGGATGGATACGTCTAAGATCGCCGGTCGCTCCACCAGAGCCAGAAAATCTTTTATATTTTATATTGCTAGTCCCTCCGTCCTAAAAAGAATGCACTTCTAGCCATGTTACTTTGTGTCTAGATTCATAGCATCTAGAATAAATCTGGACAATCTCTCGTCTAGATTCATAATGAATCTAGTTGAGGGCTAGAAGTGCAAGCTTTTTGGGACAGAAGGTAGCAGTGGACAACCACCTTATCATGCTAATGTCCATCGACCGGGACACGGATCTTGGCTTCTCTAGTAAATGAGACTACCCGATTATCCGTTTGGCATTTCATCCGCGCTCGATCAAAAACAGCAAGCCGGGACATAATAATAATAGGATTCTCATAATAATAAAAAAACTTTAGAACTGAAAGGCGATGAACCAAAGACGGGCAAGAGCAAAACCACCGCCGACACGAGAAAAAAACACCCAATCTCCAATCCAGGAGGTCGACATGCGTCTGTTGCCGCGAGAGGCAGCCTAGACATCCCTGGTCGCCCTCTTTCTCTTCGCCTTGCGCCTTGCGGCGACCGGCGGCCATGGCGACGCGCAGGCAACGAGCGGTGCGACTGGGAGACAACAGGCGAGGCTGGATCAGAAGGAGAAGGACGGGGTTCGGCGGAGTTGGATAGGAACCGACGGCAGCGGCAGCACCCGATGATTCGGACAGGAGCCCCCCGGTTGCAAGATCGCGATTACTCCGACTTTACATCTTTAGAATTCTATCTAAGGCCTTAATTAATTCTACAATTATTCTAGATAATAGAATATAGTAAACCTTTTTCCAATTTATCTGTTTAAGGTTTTATGATTCCGATGTTACCTGAGGATTAGCAATTGGATCTGTCGAAATACACGGAATTTATAATGAGTGGTTAACTCAATCCAAACAGGCTACACGAGGGAAATATTTTTTTATTTCTTATTGCACAAAATTCTATTTAGCCCTTAATTTTGTATAAATATAGATCACCGCATCATATATCCATCCATATTGTTGTTAATTTTTTTCATACACATTGTGATGGGTTTTTATTTTCACTTGGAGTATATGAGTTCCTCAAGGTGGTGGACTTGAATTGTTCTCAGGAGATGTAAATCAAAGATGCTCTAGACAATTGGATAGGTTGGTGTTGGTCCCTCTAGGCTCACGCAACAACTTAGCTGGTTGCCTCCACCCACCAAGAAAATTATCTACCAATCGCATAGAACTTGTGTCTCATGGACTGAGTGAAATTGAATTCTCCGTGAAGATGCGGAGTACCAACGGCTAGACAGTAAAACCCCGTTGAACTCAATCTCATCATAGGGTGACTACATCTTTTGAAGAGAAAGGAGAGTTTATACAAACGATTACTCTCACTTTTTCAAATTATAATTCATTTAACTTTTTTGACTCCTAAGTTTAACCATTCATCTTAATAATTAAAAAATTATACAAAATTTTATATATTTTTTTGTTATGACTTGCTATAATATAATTTTTTTCAAGAATAATTAAAATTTTACTATGTTTGCATAACTTTTTTTGCTCTATGCTTATGCAAAAAAAATTATTTACTCAAGAGATTATATATGAGGCGAGAAACTCGTACCACATCGCTTCAATTTTATTTGGCTCTACGCTTCATAAGAGTAGGACGGTAGGATGTTAGCCAGACAAGAGATTACGTAGCGAAAACTTGACATTTGTTCATATGCCAGATCGTGACTGCAATGATTGTACGTTGAGCGCACCTTGACAGAGCAACGGTTAGATAGTAAGACCCCATTGCACTCGATCTCATCATAGCGTGGCCACATCTTTTGAAGCTCTGCTCTCGAAAAGAGAAAGGAGAGTTTGTATAAACGATTACTATCACTTTTTCAAATTATAATTCATATAGTTTTTTTTGTCTCCCAAGTTTAACCACTCGTCTTAATAAAAAATATTACAAACTTTCATATTTTTTTTTGTTATGACTTGCTATATTATAATTTTTTAAGATTAATTAAAATTTTACTATATCTGCATAACTTTTTTTTTGGCTCTATGCTTACGCAAAAAAAAAATGTTTCCGCAAGAGACCATATATGAGGCCAGCAACTCGTACCACATCACTTCAATTTTATTTGGCTCTACGCTTCCACATAAGAGTAGGACGGTAGGATGTGAGCCAGACAAGAGATTAACACTTAAGAGATTACGTAGCGAAAGCTTGGCATTTGTTCATATGCCAGATCGTGACTGCAATGATCGTACGTAGGGCGCACCTTGACAGAGCAAAATGCAAGTCATTCACGCAGGAGATCCACAAACCTACAGAAATTCTCACTCGAGGATCCACCCTCGCCGAGGCACTTGCAAGCAGCGTCCCTCAACATCCTTGCCCTCTCCGTCATCCCCTCGTCGCCGATGACCTTTTCCACTTTGCCACTCACCTCCTCCTTTGTCACGATACCGTCTTCACCCGGCGACACAGCCAAGCCTGTCCTCCAGATGTCGCAGATGTAGCTTCTGTTCGCGAACTGGTCCACGAAGTACGGCCAGCACAGGAACGGCACGCCATTCCTCACTCCTTCCATGGTCGAATTCCATCCACAATGCGACACGAAACACGCCACGGCGCGGTGCGCCAGAACCTGGACGTTGGGACAAGAACAAAGTCCAGAACCACAATGAATCTAATCATGAAAACGTATCTAGTGAGAAAAGATGAGCCTTGTCGACCAACGGTTGTTTGGCATCTACTGCACACCTGCTGCTGGGGGCACCAGCTGACCACCATGCCCGTGCCGGCAACGCGTTCCTGGAACTCGTCGAACCACGCCTTGCTGAGGTCTCCGTTCGTGAAGTCTGGGCGCACCACCCAGAGGAACGGGCGTCCAGTGAGCTCCAAGCCCTCAGCGAGCTCCTTGAACTGGCGTGGGTCGAAGATGGCGAAGCTGCCGAACGCGACGTACACGACGGAGCGATCCGGCTGCGCGTCGAGCCACCGCAGACAACCCGTGTCCTCGGGCAGGAACTGCCCCACGGGCTTGCACAGCTCGGCGTCGGCGAACAGCGGGCCGATGGGCAGGATGCTGGGGAACTGCTCGAACGCCGCGCGCTCGGCGTCGCGGAACGAGTTGCACACGATGATCTTGGCGTGGCGCCGTGCCGCCTCGGTGTTCTGGGTCACCAGCCGGTAGGCCACTTCCTGTCCTTCGTGGGCGCCGTCGATGCTCCACGGCATCTGTGACGGGCACACCGGTGGCATACCCGGGCCAACCTCGAACGAATCGTTCCGCTTCGGAAAGCCTGCACTTGATTGTTATACAGAATTCCATGTTCATCAGCTCTAATTGACACAAAATACACTGGATGTAACCAAGTATGTAACTTGAGCACATTGTTCAAACGATGAATTTTCCCTGGTACATACATACAGTTCATCATGACGACATCACAACACAGTTGTTTCATGCAACCATACCCTTATCGTCGAAGAAGCCGTCCTCGATGAGCTGGGGCACCATGAAAAGAGTCCCAAGGCATGCGGCGGAGGCGGGGAAGACTGCGGCGACCCGGACGCCGAGCTTGACGGCGGCCTCGAAGCACATCCCCATGTTGACGTCCCCGACGAGCCACTTGACCTTGGTCTCGCTGATGAGCTGCTCCACGTGGCCTGGAACGCACCGCAAGAGCTCGTCCACGAACCTGGAGAGGTCTCTGCGGTCGTCGCCGGCGGCCAGCCCGTCCGGAACGGACACCAGGCGAATCCCATCCGGGAGCGCGCTGGTGCCAGTGCCGGCGGCCGATAGCCGCAGGGCGTCGAGCACGAGGGCGTGGATGGGCTCGGTGTTGACGAAGGTGACCTGGAAGCCGCGGTCGACGAGGCGGTGCGAGAGCTCCATGAGCGGGGTGACGTGGCCCTGCGCCGGGAACGGAAGGACCATGACGTGAGGCGCCGGGGTGGCCGTGTCCATGGCTGCCTATAATAGCTCAGTAGCTCGCTCTCCCCGTAACCTGCGCGGCGAGGTGAGGCCCGACCCGAGGAGTGTAGGAAGCGCGACAACGTTTTGTGATGTGAACAGTAGTGCGTTGTCTTGTTATTGACATCGCCAATGCTTCTATGCGAGTAGTCATTGTTGTCTTCGACAGGACGGATGACCCAATCGAAAAGATACTGAGCATCCCGGGTGCATGGCGTTTACTGGCGTACTCAATCGGCACTGTCATTGCTTTAGCAAGAAGGACGGTTTTTATCATACGCCTTCTAGATTATTTTTTTCACTGATTTTTTCCTTTGTCACAACATAGCCTTTTGCGGAACAAATACGAATAAAGATGAATAAAACAATCATTGTCCACATGTTTGTTGGAGTGAAAAAAGGGTAATGCACATCCGATGAGAAAATAATTTTTCAAACATATGTTTCAATAGTTAATATCAGATGTTGCAACTATTGTTTCCACATGTTTCATAATTTTTTTAAGATAAAGGAAAGAAATTGGCTTCTACAATTGTACACAACTCTATTATACAAATTTTGACACCCCAGCTTTAGTCGCTCATAACTTGAGGGACCAAAGACCTGAAAAAAATTAAAATTAAACCAATCTATTATTATGTTTTCATCCTCGATTGGCATGATCCAAAGCGATAACCTCTAACATTAAGCTCGTCTTCTGGAACATCGCTTTCGTAACATCATCATTGGGCTGGGACAAGAAGCGCAGGCGATATGTTCCCCTAAAAAGAGCCTGCATAAATAATTAATGAATACCTGGCTTTGTTAAAAACAATATCATTCCGATATCTCCTAATATCCCAACATGGCACAAATGCTTCCACCAAAATTAGCGATTTAATTTTTTTATCTTGATTTGTTAGCCAATTCCCTAGCATGTGGGAGACCGCATTGGGTGGGGTTAACCCGGTTGCATAGAAAACTAATCGTCATATCTCCTTAGCTTGGTGGCAATAAAAAAAAGATATGTTGTGTTGTTTCGTTATTAATAAAAAAACACTTTTGGCTTCCTTCCAATTCTTCCTCGCTAAATTATATTTCGTCATGTGATTCATTCATTCAAGAGCCACTGGAAGATTTTTCATCTTTAGAGGAATTTTCAATTTCCAAATGTCCTTGTTATGATAAGGACTTACATGGTCTAACATATGTAAGTACATTGATCTTACGGAGAAGGTCGCATCTCTACGTAGATTCCATATGAACATATCAAACACTCCTTGTAGATGACAGTTGGAGTTTATAGTAACCAGGTTGTGCCATTCTCTTAGTTTTTTCAGTATTAATGCCCTTTCAAAAGAAATGAAAAAAGTCTATATCAGCCCCCAACCTATCGAGGTTGGACTACATAACCCCCCAACCTATGAAACGGTCTATATCACCCCCTAAACTTCTCAAAACCGATCAAATTACCCCCTAAAGCAGTTTTAAAAAAATCATAGTAAATCACAGAAAAATTATAAAATAGAAAATTCAATTATGTTGGACTCCAAATGAGTAGATATACACATTGAACATATAATATGGTATATTTTAGTACATTTTTTCACTATAGATTTAGATCTATGCTTTTCTCCATAGTTAAAAAATATATATTAAAGCATACCATATTATATGTTCAATGTGTATATCCACTCATTTAGAGTCCAACACAATTTGATTTTCTATTTTATGATTTTTTGTGATTTACTATGATTTTTCAAAATTGGTTTAGGGGGTAATTTGATCGGTTTTGAGAAGTTCAGGGGGTGATATAGACCGTTTCTGGGGGTTATGTAGTCCAACCTCCATAGGTTGGGGGTGATATAGACTTTTTCCAAAAAAATATATTGATTGACACGGTTGACATCACACTAGCAAATATGGCATGAGGCTGGCATGCAATATTGAATAATGCAGGAAAAAAACATATTTGCATGTTTCATAGTTAATGTTGCATGAAACGTAATGGAGATGGTGCGACAGACGTCATTACTTTTCATGTACATTTTAATGTTGCACCTATTCATTTTTAGTGTTACAGATACGTTGTTTCTATGTTTCATATGTTGTTTTTGGATGTTTCAGGACCGTTGGATGGGAGACGTCTCCATCGGACGTCCGGGCGATAAAAGCACACATAAAAAAAGGCACTTCATGAAGGCGCAATATGGTCTTCAACCCTTCATTCACCGAGCAGGTTCACAAGCTTTTGGAAGTTCATGTACGAGGACCCGCCTTCGCTGAGCAGCCGCGCCCTCTCCTTGACCTCGGCGTCGCCAACGACCTGATCCACCTTGCTCCTCAGCTCCTCCTTGGCTACGATCCCGTCCGCGTTGGGTGACACCGCCACGCCGGTCCTCCAAACGTTGGTGATGTAGCTCCCGTCTATGAACTGGTCGAAGAGATGGGGCCAGCACAAGAATGGCACCCCGTTCCTCAGACCCTCCATGGTCGAGTTCCATCCGCAGTGGGAGAC
Organism: Digitaria exilis; assembly: GCA_015342445.1. Lineage (NCBI taxonomy): Eukaryota > Viridiplantae > Streptophyta > Magnoliopsida > Poales > Poaceae > Digitaria > Digitaria exilis. The sequence continues at coordinate 387,175 of JACEFO010001754.1, read as the reverse complement.
GAAGCATGCCACCGCACGGTGCGCCAGCACCTGTCACACGGTGAGACGACTCCCCAGCGTAAAAACACATGACATCGATCAGTAACAAGGCCACAAAGGTTCAGGGTTAGCTCGAAACAATACCTGCTGCTGTGAACTCCAGCTGACGATCAACCCTGTGCCGGCAACACGTTTCCGGAACTCGTCGAGCCACGCCGTGCTCAGGCAGGCGGTGAAGTCCGACCGCACCACCCACAGGAACGGCCGGCCGGTGAGCTCCAGCCCCTCAGCGAGCTCCACGAACTGGCACGGGTCGAGGACGACCATGCTGCCGAAGGCCACGTACACGACGGACCGGTCGGGCTGGGCGTCGAGCCACCTGACGCAGCGCTCGTCTTCCGGCAGGAAGTGCCCCACGGGCTTCTGCAACTCCCAGTCGGCGAACAGCGGGCCGATGGGCAGGATGTTGGAGAAGAGCTTCAACGCCCCAGTCTCGATATCCTGGAAAGAGTTGCAGATGACAACCTCCCCGAGGTTCTTGAACTCGTTGTACCTTGTCATCGCCTCGAAAAGGGCTGGGTGCCCTATCGGCGTGCCCGTCATGTCCATCCACGGCAACATCGACGTCTGGAGCGGTGGCATCCCAGGGTCGAGCTGCAACGCCTCTTCTCGCTCTGGCCAGCCTGCAGCACGCACGATTGTACTCGTCAAAACCGCGAGAAAATTAAAAAATCCTCAGATTCCAAGTTTTAAAAGAGACGAGCTTGCAACTATCAATTAGTACACCGTACACGTACCCTGGTCGTTGATGAGTCCTTCCCCTACCAACTTGGGAGCGCTGAGTAGGATGGCTAAGCACGCTGCCGATGACGGCCAGAACGAGGCGACCCTGAAGCCGAGCTTCTTGGCGACCTCGAAGCACACGCCCAGGTTGAGGTCGCCGATGAGCCACTTCACCTTGGGCCTCCCGGCAGCCTCCATCTCGGCGACGAGCCGTTCCAGGTGTTCCGGCATGTGCCGGTAGCAGGAGTCGACGAGCTTGCTAAGGTCGTGGCGTTCGTCATCGCTGGCCAGGCCGTCCGGGATGGACGCCAGGTGGATGCCGCCAAGCACTGCCGCGCCACCACCGGCCGGCAGCGCAGAGAGCACCCGCGCATGGTGCGTCTCGGTGTTGACGAAGGTCACCTCGAAGCCGTGTTCGACGAGGCGGTGGGAGAGCTCCATGAGTGGGGTGACGTGGCCCTGCGCCGCGAATGGTACCATGAGGACATGAACCTTGGCCATGGCGCGCGCTCTTCCCCTCACGCTGGCACAGGATTGAAGCAGATAGAGGCGTGCTTTATTTCACTGCAAGACAGTTGGCCTTCACCGTCGATTCATCAATTCAATACCACTTCATCACGCACCGGTGGCTGATATACATCACTACCGTTTCAATGGCTCCACAAAAACAAATCAGTCACAGGGTTTACATTATCGATAAACAAAATTTATCGGAGGTCAGTGATAAACGGAAATATCAGAAGAAATTTAGAGAAAAAAAACTTTCATTTTGTGCAGAAATGAGCTATAGTTTTTGAGCTCTTTTACAACGCACATATACTAAGAAACTACACATAATGATAGAACAAAATGAGAGAGAAGAATCGGTAGCGAGACACATCGGCTTGTGGGTTAGTCGGATGACGTGTCAAATTTAAAGATTGCTATATTTTTGGGTGATAAACTCTTTCTATCGGTACCACTGGTAATATAGACATATCGAAAATATTGGAACCGATAATTTGAACCCTGATCAGTCATCGAGTTTTGCAAGATTGCTATCAGTTGTAAAGGATCAAACAACACTATTGGTTGGACTTACCTGTCAGCAAAGATACGATGACGATAACATTTTTTAATCGAGACATCCCCCGTTTCCATTGCATAACGGAATACACGTAGGAGTATCAAGAATCTAGAAAGCAGAAGGGGGACAAGGGCCTAGACCTCTAACCTGATTCAAGCTAGAGAACCTAGGCGTGGCCTCGCTGGTAGAAGGAGTTTGAGGTTGGAGGTGAGATCAAGTTAGATACAACGCCTCGAATGGATACAAAGTGCAGAAAGTAGCTTAACGATCATGCAGGATCGTCATTTAGGATGACATCTTTCTTCCACGCATTCTAATCATTCATGGGTGGAGCGGCAGAGGCAGTCAATCTTTTTCTTCTTGATCACCGTCTTCGCCACCAGCAGGTAGTCTTTTGTGTGTGTGGTGGTGGTGGTGCTGGGACGTCAAGATGCGACGGCGACGATAACAATAACTTCTACAAAAATGATGGCCAAGGTTTTATGCGTGTGCGAATTGCTATAGTACAGGAGGATATTTTAGAAGCGGTTCGAACAAGCTATATTATGCTCAAGTGAAATATTACCTCCACACAGTTGAATTTTAATTTTGCTATAAAAAAAAGAAGGCGCAGGGGCAAGCACCAGCGACGAGTTAGCGTGAGACTGGGCAGTGGGTCGGAGCCGATGGCGGGGCGCCGCCGGAGACTAGGAAGGAGGGCGGGGCAGGGGCGACAATGTCATTGGCAAGCTCGCCATATATAAGCCCATTGGGTTTAATGCAATTTTGGGGGAAAATTTGTGTCGTGTGTCTCCCCTGCACACACCCTCTCTCTATTCATTCATCCATTCATTCTTACACAAACATCCTCTTACAATCTACTATTTACACCAACACTCCCCCTCAAGATGGGCTAAAGATATCTATCATACACATCTTGTTACAACTCAACTCATTCTCACTAGGTCCAAGACCCTTGGTGAAACAATCAGCTAGTTGACTACGTGATTTTACATGCTCTAATCTTAAAATTCCATTATCAAGTTTCTCCTTTATAAAAAACCTATCAATCTCCACATGTTTAGTGCGGTCAAACTGAACCGGATTGTTTGCAATATTGATTGCAGCGATATTATCACAGTGTAGAAGCATGGCCTCATTTCTCAACAACCTCAACTCCTTCAACAAGCCTTTTAACCACAACATCTCACACAGGCTCAATGCTATTGCCCTATCTTCGGCTTCTGCAGTGGATCGAGCCACAACTGCCTGCTTCTTACTCCGCCATGAGACAAGATTGCCTCCCACAAACACACAATAACCAGAGGTTGACCTCCTATCATCCCTGCAACTTGCCCAATCCGCATCACAATATCCCTCCAAATTCAGATGTCCATTCTTCTTGAACCACAATCCTCTCCCAGGGGTTCCTTTCAGATACCTTAAAATTCGGTAGACCACCTCCATATGCCTTGTCCTAGGGTCATGCATATATCTGCTCACCACATTCACAGCATAGGAAATGTCAGGCCTTGTATGACACAAGTATATCAACCTCCCGACCAGTCTTTGATATGTTTCTTTATTAACTGGATCTCCAGACTGGGCACCGGTTTGATGATTTTTATCAATAGGTGAACTACATGGCCTACACCCAAGCATTCCAGTTTCTACCAACAAATCAAGGACATATTTCCTTTGAGAGAGAACAATCCCCTTTGGTGATCTGGCAATCTCAATCCCAAGGAAGTATCGAAGTGGTCCCAAATCTTTTACCGCAAATGCCCTTCCTAGACTCCTCTTCAAATCTTTGATTTCCTCATCATCATCTCTAGTGATCACTATGTCATCCACATATACTGCCATAATAGTAATAAAGGTCCCCCCTATGTTTATAGAAAACTGTATGATCACCATTGCATTGTGTGTATCCCATACCACAAACTGCTCGCCTGAACCTGTCAAACCATGCCCGAGGTGACTGTTTTAACCCATACAGTGACTTTTTAAGTCTACACACCTTCCCCAGAGTTTGACTATTTGCAAACCCTGGTGGGATTTCCATACAGACCTCCTCCTGTAGGTCACCATGAAGAAATGCATTCTTCACATCCAACTGATGAAGTGGCCAACCAAAATTAACTGCACAAGAGATCAAAGTCCTGACAGTGCCCATCTTTGCGACAGGAGCAAAGGTCTCATCGTAATCAATCCCATATGTTTGACTATAACCCTTCGCAACCAATCTCGCTTTGTATCTATCCACCTCTCCTTTTGGGTTCTGCTTTACAATGAAGATCCACTTGCAGCCCACTGCCTTCTTTCCCACTGGGAGTTCAACTAGTTCCCATGTTTTATTTTTCTGGAGAGCATGCATCTCTTCTTTCATCGCTTCACTCCATCTAGGATCTTGCTTTGCACACTTCCAGTCCTTTGGAATATGCACTGTTTGTAAGGATGTAACAAATGCTCTATATGCAGGAGAAAGGCGGGAATATGAGAGGAAATTGGCAATATCGTGATCTACACTAGGATGCTCAAATCCATAACGAACAGGTGGTTTTCCAAAATTAGATCTAGTATCTCTACGTTGTGCAAGAGACAACTCTACAGGTGCACGATTAGGGAGAACATTACCACTTGACCCAGATTGAGTCGAGGAGCTCGATGGAGAGAGATCCGAGGAGGGGCTTGGGACTGAAGCAATAGGCTGTTGTGGCTGTGGTGAACTAAGTTGCTCCCCCTGACTTTTAGACCGCCTCCTTTGATATACCTTTGGCTCTTTGACAACGGTCTCCCCATTCTTTTCTCTCACTTCATTTATAGGGCACGGGATGGTCCCAACCACTACATCTTCATTATTTTCACCATTCACTTCTGCATTCCCTTGAATATCAGTCATGTCCTTAGTAGCATCCTCATTCACCACCTCTTGAGACACAGGCGTTGGGATAGCCTCATCCACCATCTCCTGAGGCACGGGCACTGGGATAGTACCAACAATCACCTCCTCTTCATCCCTCTCATTTTGCACATAACCATTTACAGAACCATTCTCCCCCTCTCTATTGTCACTCTCAGTGACTAAAGAGAACTCCTCAAGGTACGGATCAAGATCCCATGGTTTTGTATAGTATGGTTCATACTCTCGAAATGTCACATCCATACTCACAAATAGCTTCTTCCCAATAGGATCCCAACATTTATATCCCTGTTGTGTAGAGGAATAACCAACAAAGACACATTTCACTGCTCGAGGATTTAATTTTCCCACCGAGGGCCTATGGTCCCTGACAAAGCAAATGCAACCAAACACTTTTGGTGGTACCTTAAATTCCCGTTGTCCCAAGAGAAGCTCAACTGGTGATTTCATGCCAAGTATTCTGGACGGCATGCGGTTGATAAGATATGCTGTTGTCATCGCTGCCTCACTCCAAAGATACTTGGGCACATTCATCTGAAACATCAATGACCTCGCCACCTCTAACAGGTGTCTATTCTTTCTCTCTGCCACTCCATTCTGCGGTGGAGTATTAGGACAAGTGGTTTTATGTATAATTCCATGATCAGAAAGATATGACACAAAATCATTGTTCACATACTCTTTTCCATTATCAGTGCGAATGATTCGAATCCTGGCATTAAATTGATTGGTGACCAACTTATGGAAGTCTTGGAAGCATCAAAGGACTTCATGCTTACCCCGAAGCATGTAAATCCATGTCATGCGAGTATAACAATCAATAAAAGTGACAAACCACTTAAAACCACTCAAGGATGTAACTGAACAAGGGCCCCAAACATCTAAATGTATTAATATAAAAGGTTCACAACTACGAAGGCAAATACTGGGATAAGGTGATCTTGTATGCTTCCCAAGTTCACAGGCATCACACAAAAGCTTGCTTCTATCCACATCCTTGAAAACATCAGGATACAATCTACTCAAGCTTTCAAAAGACAAATGTCCTAACCGACGATGAAGCAAGATGATCTCCCTCTCATGTGCCCCAACATCTGCTGCCAAAGCTGACTCCATATGGTTGATGCACCACAGCCCATTACGCCTGACTCCAGTCCCAATCACTCTCCCCGTCCTCTTCTCCTGAAAGACACACAGGTTTTCATCAAATGTAACAATGCAATTACATTGATCAATGAGTGAGCTAACAGAGAGGAGATTGACTGGAAAGGATGGGACATGCAAAACTGATGACATGCAAAGAGATGGGGTACACTCTATAGACCCTACACCATGAATGGGTTGGGAGGTGCCATCTGCTGTTTGAATAGTCTCAGAGTGAGCATGTGGAGTATATGTTTTAAACAAACTAGATATGCCTGTTACATGCTTGGAAGCTCCTGAATCAATGACCCATTCTATGTTATGCCTATACATGGATGCAAGTGCCTGTGCCTGAGTACCTTTGCCCAAGTGGGCATAGTTGGCAAAGTTACCAAAGTGACTAGTAGTGGCAACCACAGGTTCAGCTGGAGTAGTTTTAGGGATCTCAGATGCTTTGCTCCTCTGCCATTGTTCCCACTGTTTGACCTGCTCCCCGGTCAGAGTAAGAGTTGTAGTCTCTTTGGTGGTAGCAGCATTAGCTTGGGGACCACCACGGCCTCTGCCACGCCCTCCTGCACGACCTCCGCCACGACCACCATGAGCACCACCACGGCCTCCACGAGTTCCACTCCGACCACCATAGGTTTTAGGAAGAGGGCAATTGTAGCTCAAGTGCCCCTTCTCTCCATAGTTGAAGCATTCTCTATCCGCCATTGTGGTATAGGCCGACTTTACAGGATCGTTGCTACTCATCATCACCCGAAGTCTGCTCTCCTCATTAACCATGGCTGACACAGCCTCCTCCATGGTGGGTAAACTATCCTGGTGGCAAAAGGCAGCCCTTCTGCTCTCAAATTCAGGATCCAAGTTCTTTAGGAAATGAGTCACTCTCCTATCCTCTATCCACTTCTGAACATCTCGAGCATCCTGGGGATTCCTCATGCAAAGTGGAGCATAGTGGTCCAATTCTCCCCACAAGTACTGCAACTCACTAGCATATTGCTCAACTGGTCGCCCTGCCTGTTTCACTGCATCAGCCTTACCTTGAATCTCCATCATTACCATCACATTCCCCCGCCTAGAATACATGTTGCCCAGGGTCTTCCATATTTGCGCCGTAGTGTGCATCGCTTCCACGATTTTACTGACAGATGGTGACATAGATGCCAACATCCATGCCACTATGGTAGAGTTTGTTGTATGCCAAACTCTCCACTCGGGGCTAAGTTTGTTAGCCGGCTCAACACAATCCTCTGTCAGATAGTGCTCTACCCCTTTTCCTCCTAGGAGCACCTGTACTCTTCTAGACCAGCTCAAATAGTTCTTGCTCCTTTCTAGTTTCACATTATTTGACATTAATTCTCGCTTCAGTTCAGGTGCTGCAGCCACCATCCTGGAACTAATCATGCCCATCTCCAGGAGCTCCTGAATCATAGCTCTCATCTCACTTTTCATTTTATTCTTCATCTCACTCTTTGTAACAGGTGAATCACCTCCACTACTACCACTGCTTTGCTTCCCAGCCAAAGCTTTTCTTGCCTCCTCTTCCTCCTTTCTCTTTGCCTCTAACTCCTCTGGATCCATCCTGGATCAGCTGCCTTCCTCCCAAAGCTTCGAGAGCACTCAAAACAGAGCACCAGTGCAGCACGCACAACAGCCACACCCTACAGCAAGCAGCTCTGCTCCACCCGTCACACCAGCAGCTCCTGTAGCACCTCCTCCTTGCGTGCAGCAGCTCCGCACACCACCCAGCAACCACACACCACCTGCAGGCTGCAGCAATCGCACACCACACACCACCCCAGCAGCTCCGCACCACCTGCCGTCGCTCTCCCGCAAGCCCACGCCCGCGCTCCTACTGTGCGCCTGCGCCGCTCGCGCCTCGCGCTGGCCCCGCACGCCTGCGTGCCTGCTGCGCTGCTCGCGCTAGCTCCGGCGCACAGCAGCCGCTCGCCGCTGGCCAGCGCGCCCGCGCGGCCACCTCGCACAGCTGCCAGCCGCACCTCCACGCAAGCTCCGGCGAGCTAATCGTGGCGTGGGCGGTCGGTGACCCAAACCCTAGGTCTTGCTCTGAATACCATAATGCAATTTTGGAGGAAATTTTGTGTCGTGTGTCTCCCCTGCACACACCCTCTCTTTACTCATTCATCCATTCATTCCTACACAAACACCCTCTTACAATCTAGTATTTACACCAACAGGGTTATTTAGGTTAACGGAGGCGTGGGGCGGTGGGGGAGTCGCGCGTAACGAGACGGGGGTGTCCGGCGGCCACTCACCTACCGTGTACCCGGACGACATCTATCTAGACACGAAATTCTACGTGGAAGGCACGCACTCCATGCCGACCTGCAGGCGGCAGGTTAAGTTTAAGCCGGCCGGCCGGCGGATGGTTTTGTCATTAGCCGTGGGGAAAGACGACGATCATATAACTATCACAGTACGTAGCGTGATCGAGAAAGAAGAGATGTAAACAAGTAAGCGCATTACCTCCCTACAAAAAACTCCTGGATCGTGCCTGCCTGCCTGCCGGCCGGTTGATAGTGTCCGGAGCTTGTCGTGCTTCCTACGCTCCTCAGGTCTCGCCTGTAGGCAAAGCCATGGGCAGGGCCACCGCGGCGCCTCACGTCATGGTCCTCCCGTTCCCGGCGCAGGGCCACGTCACCCCGCTCATGGAGCTCTCGCACCGCCTCGTCGACCGCGGCTTCCAGGTCACCTTCGTCAACACCGAGCCCATCCACGCCCTCGTGCTCGACGCCCTGCGGCCGTCTGGTGGCATCAGCGCGCTTCCGGACGGGATCCGCCTGGTGTCCGTTCCGGACGGGCTGGCCGCCGGCGACGACCGCAGAGACCTCTCCAGATTCGTGGACGGGCTCTTGCGGTGCGTTCCGGGCTACGTGGAGCAGCTCATCAGGGAGACCAAGGTCAAGTGGCTCGTCGGGGACGTCAACATGGGGATGTGCTTCGAGGCCGCCGTCAAGCTCGGCGTCCGGGTCGCCGCCGTCTTCCCCGCCTCCGCCGCATGCCTCGGCGCGCTGTTCATGGTGCCCCAGTTGATCGAGGACGGCTTCTTCGACGAGAAGGGTATATGGTTGCATGAAAATCAAACTTTTGTCGTTTTCTCTCTTCTTTGTTGTGCATATGAAATGGCTTTTTTCTCTTCTTGTTTTTTTTTTCACGAGTCGTGAGTGATAAGTTGTGTATTGTTTTGTTGTTTCGCGAGTCGTGAGTGGTCAGTTGTGTGTTGTGAGCCGGTAGTGAGTGTTTGTTTAAGTTGTTGTAAGCCTTTTTGTTTATTTCTTCTACTAATACAAATTCGGCACTTTTGCCCCCGTTAAAAAAAAACAGATTTTTGTAATAGTTAGAGGCTCAATTCTGTATAGCAATGCAGGCTTTCCGGAGCGGGACAATTCGTTCGAGCTCGGACCGGGGATGCCACCGGTCTTCCCGTCACAGATGCCGTGGAGCATCGACGGCGCCCCCGAAGGACAGGAAGTTGCCTACCGGCTGGTGTCCTCGAACACCGAGGCGGCACGGCGCCACGCCGAGATCGTGGTGTGCAACTCGTTCCGCGACGCCGAGGCCGCGGCGTTTGAGCTGTTCCCCAGCATCGTGCCCGTCGGCCCGCTGTTCGCCGACGCCGAGCTGCACAAGCCCGTGGGGCAGTTGCTGCTCGAGGACACGGGGTGCATGCGGTGGGTCGACGCGCAGCCGGATCGATCCGTCGTGTACGTCGCGTTCGGCAGCTTCGCCATCTTCGACTCGCGCCAGTTCAAGGAGCTCGCCGAGGGCCTCGAGCTCACTGGACGCCCGTTCCTCTGGGTGGTGCGCCCGGACTTCACGAACGGCGACCTCAGCAAGGCGTGGTTCGACGAGTTCCAGGAACGCGTTGCCGGCACTGGCATGGTGGTCAGCTGGTGCCCCCAGCAGCAGGTGCAGTACTAGCTAGTTACCAAACAAACCGTTGGTCGACCATGCTCAATCTTAATTTTCTCCCTACGGTTCGGTTCTCATGATTGGACTCATGGTTCTGGACTTCGTTCTTGTGTCCCAACATCCAGGTTCTGGCGCACCGCGCCATGGCGTGCTTCGTGTCGCACTGCGGGTGGAACTCGGCAATGGAAGGGGTGAGGAACGGCATGCCGTTCCTGTGCTGGCCATACTTCGTGGACCAGTTCGCGAACCGGAGCTATATCTGCGACATCTGGAGGACAGGCTTGGCAGTGTCACCTGGTGAAGATGGTATCGTGACAAAGGAGGAGGTGAGTGACAAAGTGGCAAAGGTCATCGGCGACGAGGGGATGGCGGAGAGGGCAAGGATGCTGAGGGACGCTGCTTGCAAGTGCCTCGGCGAGGGCGGCTCTTCCCGTGAGAATTTCAGTAGGTTGGTGGACCTCCTGCGTGAATGAGCTGCATTTTGCTCTGCCAAGGTGCGCCATACGATCATTGCAGTCACGATCTAGCATATATATGAACAAATGTAATTTACCTATCAGTGCATTCCTAAGCTTCGGCTATGTAATCTCTTCAGGGTTGGTCGCTTGTTTGGCTCACATACAGCAACAAATACTATGTGTAGAGCCAAATAAAGTTGAAGAGATTCGGTACGAGTTTTTCACCTCATAGATGTGATATGGTAACGGAAAAGCTGTATTACACTTGCGTGAAATATTAGCTCCACACACTCGAATTTTTTTTTTCTACGTACCAAATTGAACACGAGTGTGTCTTCCTCAACTGCTGCGAGCTTTGGTGACTTCTTATGGTTCAGGGTTTGGGGGAGGAGGCCTACCTGTCTCCGGCGGACTTAGAAGGAGCTTTGGGCGGGAAGGTAGTGGGTGGTGGTGATGGTTCGAGCCGGCGGAGGTGCCGCTGGCCGCGGGCGGTTGGTGGACAACCGGATGGTCTATGGAGGCGGCGGGAGCACCGGCGACGAGTTAGCGTGGTTCATCTTTTCAGCCCATTCTATAAAAACCCTTCTTGTTCAGCCACATTTTGCACCAAAATAAGAAAAAAAAAAGGTTCTCTTTATTAAGTATGAGCTCATTCACCAGTGTTATCCCTGATGTCTGGCATTCTCCCTCATGTCGACCTGCGATGATTATTGCGACAACTGAGTGCAAAAATGAGCATCTGCAAGCAATTGACTGGTGGAAGAAGTCAAATCTCAAGTGATTCCCCTTCCAAAAAAATCCCAAGTGATTTTCGGTGTGATGTTTATAAATTTTTCTTTGTTTTTGTGACACAGTATACCCATACCTCGATCGCTCATGCAGGAGGGGAGGTGAGAGGGAGCGAGGGGAGGTGAGAGGGAGCGAGGGGAGGTGAGAGGGAGCTGTCAATCAAATGCCACCAATCGGCTCCCACTGTCTTCACCAATCCTATCCTCATTGACAGTCATGAATGCTTATATATATATATATATATATATATATATATATATATATATATATATATATATATATATATATATATATATATATATATATATATATCCACATGATCGACCGAAGAGAACAAGAGATAGCTAGAGAGAGGAAACGACTACTACTTGATCGAGGAGTAGGGCTGGATATCGAGCCAGCTCAGCTCGTTAGTGGCTCGACTCGTTATAGCTCGGTTCGTTAGAGCTCGGTTCGTTATAGCTCGCTAGCTAACGATCTAAAACCCTGGCTGGGCTCGGATCGTTGGCGAGCTCGATAAACGTCTGCATCATTTTTTTTTCATTCATTCGCTTAGCAGGTTCACAAACTTGTTGAAGTTCTCGCACGACGACCCACTCCCTCGGATGGACCGGCGAGAAGCATCCATGAAGAGCCGCGCCCTCTCCTTGATGCCGTCGTCGCCCAGGACCTGCGCCACTTTGCTCCTCAACTCCTCCTTGGTGACGATGCCGTCTGCGCGAGGCGAAACCGCCAGGCCAACTCTCCAAACGTTGGTGATGTAGCTCCTGTCCAGGTATTGGTCGCAGAAGTAGGGCCAGCACACGAACGGCACGCCGTTTCTGACACCCTCCATGGTCGAGTTCCACCCGCAGTGCGACACGAAACACGCCACCGCGCGGTGCGCCAAGACCTCTCAGGAAAAAGAAAAACAGAGCAAATGCCATCAGGTACCCTGCCACCTAGCTTAGTGTACATTAGTAGCTCCAGTGAGGCACTGACCTGCTGCTGGGAGCACCAGCTGACGATCATTCCTCTGTCGGCGACGCGCTGGTTGAACTCGTGGAGCCACGTCTTGCTCAGGCCGACAGTGAAGTCCGGCCGCACTACCCAGATGAACGGCCGGCCGGTGAGCTCGAGCCCCTCAGCGAGCTCCACGAACTGGCGCGGGTCAAAGATGGCCATGCTACCAAAGGCCACGTACACGACGGACCGGTCGGGCTGCGCGTCGAGCCACTTGATGCAGCGCTCGTCTTCAGGCAAGAAGTTCCCGACAGGCTTGCGGAACTCCCCGTCGGCGAACAGTGGGCCGATGGGCAGGATGTCGGGCAAGTACTTGAACGTGCCGACCTCAGCCTCGTTGAACGAGTTGCAGACGACCACCTCGGCAAGGCTATTGAACTTTTCGAACCGTGTGATCAGCTCGAACAAGGCCGGCGGCCCAGCCGGCGTGCCCGTCCCGTCCATCCACGGCATCTGCGACGTCGGTAGCTTCGGCATCCCGGGGCCGAGCTGGAACGTTTCATCCCGCTCTGCCCACCCTGCAACGTCCGTCCGTGTGGTAAGGAATGTCGTAGGAGTAATCAACAAATAAATAGATCGTGAAACATGTCGTCAGATTTCATGTTCAATCTGCACTTACCCATGTCGTTGATGACTCCTTCCTCGACCAACTTGGGCGCACTGAGCATGAACGCTAAGCACGCCGCCGACGCCGTCCAGAACACGGCGACCCTGATGCCGAGCTTCTTGGCGACCTCGAAGCAGGAGCCAAGGACCACATCGCCGACGAGCCACTTCACCTTGGGCCTCCCGGACGCCTCCATCTCGGCTACGAGCCGTTCCAGGTGTCCCGGCATGTGCCGGGAGCAGGCGTCCGTGACCTTGCCAATGTCCTTGCGGTCGTCGTCGCCGGTCAGCCCGTCCGGGATGGACGCCAGGTGGATGCCGGCGCCCAGCGCCGTCTCGCCGCCGGAAGCCTGCGGCAGAGCGGCAAGCACCAGCGAGTGATACGCTTCGGTGTTGACGAAGGTGACTTCGAAGCCATGGTCGACAAGGCGGTGGGAGAGCTCCATGAACGGGGTGACATGGCCCTGCGCCGGGAATGGCAACACGAGGATGTGGCCCTTGCCGTCCATGGAGCTCTCTCGCGCGATTGCACGTAAACAGACTAAAATGTTGCTGCTAAAGAAAGCAGGTGTATGCCCGGATGATCTCACGTCTTAAGTAGGATATATGTAACATCTCAAATGCAGGGTTTATTTTTTTATACACATTGCCTGCACGTGGAACACTCGACAAGGACATGAGGGAAGAGGGAGCCTTCAATAGATGTCGCCACCAACTCGTGATCTTACACCATCTTAATCCGTCACTGGCTTTTCTTCAGTTGAAAAGGCTTTCTTGCATGTTAGGCCTAAGAATTCTCGTTAGATTGGTCCATAGAGATCTAATCTAAGCTTACATGCCGCACTGTCTGCTGATGTGTGTCATCTCTCTTCTACCTGCTCGTGTTCACCTCATCATGAAAAACAAAACGATCAGGTCGTACAGGGACAGCTGGAGCAAGATGCTGTGTTGCAACCTTGCTTGGTGAGGTGCCTACGCTTCTGTCGCGTGTGGACAACAGTGCGAGTTACCCTATACCCTCCGTCCTAAAATATAATTTGAGTATTCTGGACTGTCCTTAAAATATAAAGTATTAGGGTTTGTCCTACGTGAAATCATTATGAGTTAACCAAGTTCATAGAGATTAGCATCCACGTATAACACAGCAAATAAGTGGTTCACAGAAAATATATTTCTTAAAGGATTATTTAACGTCTTGGAATAGCTTTCTGCAAAATAAACTATGGACAGCAGATCGAATACTCAAGCATGGTGTCCAAACAAATGCAACCTGCTCCCTATGTTGTTCCACAGCAGAAACGGCATCACACATGATGGCAACGTGTTCTTACGCTATGCAGGTTTGGAACTCCTTCGCCGCCATGGGGATTGTGCCACAACAACTACCGGCCAACAACTACAGAAGGCTCAAGCGCTGGTGGACCTCAATGATCGGAACGGTTGGAACACAAGCATCAAAGCAAACTGAACAAGCCATCATCTACATCGCCTGGAATATTTGGAAGGAGAGATGCCAAAGGGTGTTCGACGGCAAGGCCATGAATGTGCCGCAACTGGTGGCCCTAATCAAGCAAGACATTCACAATTGGCACACGGCGCACAACCTTTGGGAGGAGTAGACTACGGCTCCTCATATTGGTGAACTTTGTAATTCTATTTTTAATTTTTGGCTCAGGCCATCTCATTTGTGTAATTGAATTTGCTTCTATTCTATAATGAAAGGCAGAGCACCTGCCATTGCGCTAAAAAAGAATAATTACTCGTTCCAAAATGTAGGTCATTTGACGTTTTTTATCTCAACTTTGACCGCTCATCTTACTAATTTATTTTTGTAAAATATTAAATTTTTATTTTGTCATGTCTAGCTTTAGTAATATTTTTTTAAACAAAATAACCTAAATTTACCTACACTTGCACAATTTTTTTTTTAATAACACAAGCAGTCAAACTTGACGCTAAAAAGTCAACGACTTATATTTTAGAACGGAGGGAGTACATTTTTGTCTTCGAGGTCAGACCTACGGAAATATGTCAAGAGAATCGAAAGCATGCGTGCTAAAAACGACCAAAGTAGTAACTAGCTCAGACGGCTTCTTGTGCAGGTGAATGGTATGTCCGGACCCATCAGCCGTGTGCCCATGTGCATAGCCAGTAGTGCGTGGTGGTGGTCTCTGGTTGAAGAGTGTCAATGCATGCATGAACATGCAAAAATAAGTTGGAGACTAACCAAATTGTCGGTGCATTGAAGTGGTACTAGTGTTTCTGATGGATCTGAATATATTTGAGTGTCGATGGGACCATGCACAATCATGTACTTCCTCTGTTCCAAATCATAGGTCATTTATCATCTGAAAAGACTTCGTTTATAATTTTGTTACCCATCAGTAATGAATTTTGGGTTTGATCTGTCGTGGAACAAAAGCTTTCTGCCTTTCTCTCCACCATACCACGGAGGCATTGAAACCACAACGCAAAACCATAATTTAAACCTTAAAAAAACATGTTATGATAGCAGACAGAACTGATAGGGCGATGGTCCTAGTTCAATTTGAGCAAGAAGAATAGCCGGGGCTTCGGCCCAAGCGACCCAACCGGCCAAGCCCAATTCGATCCAACAAGATCCCTGCGTCCTCAACTCAGTCACTCAGCAGGTTCACAAGCTTCATGAAGTTCTCTTCCGAGGATCCCCCATGGCTAACGCACCGGCGAGCCGCGTCCTTGAGCAACAGTGCGCTCTCCTTGATTTCGGTGTTGCCGACGACCTGCTCCACCTTGCTCCTCACCTCCTCCTTCGTCACGACCCCTTCCGCATTTGTGGACACCGCCAGGCCGGTCCTCCACACGTTGGTGATGTAGCTCCTGTCCAGGAATTGGTCGCAGTAGTAGGGCCAGCACAGGAACGGCACGCCGTTCCTCACACCCTCCATGGTCGAGTTCCACCCGCAGTGCGACACGAAGCACGCTACCGCACGGTGCGCCAGGACCTGTAAGAAGTAAGAAAATAATGAAATGGAGCAACGTATGTATGTTCACTCTCTGCTGTCGCCCAACAGACGAACAATATCAGGTGCTACCTGTTGCTGGGAGCACCAGCTGATGATCATGCCTGTGCCGGCGACGCGCTGGCTGAACTCGTGGAGCCACGTCTTGCTCAGCCCAGGTGTGAAGTCTGGCCGCACAATCCAAAGGAATGGCCGGCCAGTGAGCTCCAGCCCCTCAGCCAGCTCCTCAAACTGTCGCGGGTCGAAGATGGCCATGCTGCCAAAGGCCACGTACACGACGGACCGGTCGGGTTGTGCGTCCAGCCACTTGATGCAGCGCTCGTCCTCCGGCAAGAAGCTCCCGACGGGCTTCCGGAACTCCCCGTCGGGAAACAGCGGGCCGATGGGCAAGATGTCAGGGAAGAGCTTGAACGCGCCGCGCTCGGCGTCGTGGAAGGAGTTGCACACTGACATCTCGGCGAGGTCGTTGAAGTTGTTGTTCTGGATTACCATGTCGAAGATGATGGGCTGCCCCTCCGGCGCGCCGGCGTTGTTCCACGATATGTGCGACGTGTGCAGCGGCGGCGTCCCCGGGCCGAGCTTGAATATCTCTTCGCGTTGTGGCCGGCCTGCGGATCGGAACGAGAACAGAGCATGCATTATTCCAGCGTGTTTTTTTTTAAAGAAAACCAGTTATTTATCTCTGGACATTTTTTTCTGTTTGCAAAAATATAGGGCAAGTTTGTGATGTTGCAGTTGCAGTTGACGAAAAAAATGTTCTGGCACCAAAGAAAAATTATGAGCAAAGAACTGAAACGTCCTTCATTTGAAAAATCAAGGGTGACAAATTTTCTAAAAAAACAACTACCTGGTTTTATGGTTCCAAACTTTCAACATAAGAAATTAATTATGAAATAAAATGTTTCAAGTCGACCAAGCAAACTATTCAAGTTTATTTTTTAAATTCTAATTGAGAAAAAACTATTTGTCATTTTCTAACTGTTACAAAAGTCTTATTTTCAATCCAAAATTACAAAAGGGACATGGAAGACCATTTAACTATCAAAACTGAGTAAAATTGGCCCTTTGGTAGGTTTAGAAGGTGATTTTCTATTTTTTCTAAAAACCAACAAATAATTTAATATAAAAAATCCATACCTAATTTATTTGAAACTAGAAAAATATGAATCCGGTTCCAAATGTTTTCTAAAATTGTGACCTATATGTTGGTGCTCTGTTTGAAATTATTTACATATTATTTATTGTATTCTAAGTATTTTAAGGAAAAAACAATGAAGTACTAGCAATATAAATAGATTATAACCAAACAACATTAAATAGTGTGTCAATAGGTAGATTATATTTTAAAAATGGTGCTGATTTCATATTTTTTTATTTAAATGTTCTGAAAAGATAACATATTTCATTTATAAAATAGTGGAGTACTGTATGAATAGATAAATAGATAGTCTTTTTCAAGGATGTTGTGAGTCACTAAAGAAAACTTAAACTGAGAGCTTGAGATCTGCCTTCGATTCGTGAGCTTTAGTTAACTACTGCCTGGTAAAACGTGCTAAGAAATCAAACAAACTGGGTAAAAACATCGATCAGTTACATTACATACCCTTGTCGTCGATGAGTCCGTCCTCTATCAGCTTAGGGATCTTGAGGAGCAAGACCAAGGCCGCCATGGCCCCAGGCCAGAAGGAAACGACCCGGATGTCGAACTTCTTGGCGACCTCAAAGGACCACCCCATGGTGATATCTCCGACGAGCCACTTCACCTTGGGCCTCCCAGTGGCCTCCATGTCGTCGATGAGCCGCTCAAGGTGGCCCGGCATGTGGCGCGGGTAGGCGTCGATGAGCTTGCTGAGATCCTTACGGTCGTCCTCGTCAGCCAGCCCGTCCGGGATGGACGCCAGGTGGATGCCACCGCACACTGCCACCTCACCGCCGGACGCCCGCAGAGCGGCGACTACCAGCGCATGGTCCACCTCGGTGTTGACGAAGGTGACCTCGAAGCCATGGTCGACCAGGCGGTGTGAGAGCTCCATGAGCGGGGTGACGTGGCCCTGCGCCGGGAACGGCAGCACGAGGACGTGAGCCTTGGCCATGGCTTATTTGGCACTTTTGAGGTGGCGACCTGGCGATCACTACAAGTAGTCAAGAACAGTGGCGTGTGGTTGATGATCACCAGTTCACCACTGCTTTATAGGCAGGCGGAGGAGAAGACGAGACATGCATGGGAAAGAGCACGGGTTTTTCTATGGCTCACCGGCCACGCACTCTTGCACCGCCCCCGCGTTGTACACCGAGCCAAGATGGTCGGTCATCTCCAGTATATAATAGTAGATTATAAATGTGACGACGAGCCTCTCGAGTTCACGTGGCAATTTTTGGAATTACCAACTGCTTAGCGCCATTGCCCCAACGGTCACCACTCACCTGCAGCAGCCGCTCATCATCTCATGGCAGACCAGCGAGGCGAGTTGTTAGACCGGTGGGTTAAGACTTGAGAGTCGGAAGAGGGTCACACGAACAATATAATCGTCAACGTCAAGCAAACGCCAACTAATTGTGGCCGAGTTTAGCGTGGTTACATTGCCGCGCGAGGATAGTCTTCGCTAGCGCCGGGGTGAATGCGTCCTGGTGGATAGCATCTGTACCCGAGTCCAGCGTAGCTCGCCCCCATTTCCTGGCTGCCCAGGGCATGTATCCATGGCAGAAAGTATAGGGTGTAAACCAATCTTTTCATATAACCACGCAAACTTACAGGTTGCAATATGAGCAACACGATGTTGATATAAACTCGTAAACTCCTGGCTGATTCTTTACGCCTTGTTGGGCATCAATGTCACACACTCATTAATTAGTCATCAATGTGTGACATACACTCATCAATGTGTGACATACTACACTCATTAACTCGTACTCCCTCTGTCCCCAAAATAAGTGTCTTTCTTACTTCTCGAGAAAACTCCTCGATCAATTATATATAAAAAATATATTAAAAATTATGGTACAATATAAACATCATTGGATAGATAATTAGATCTAGTTTTTTATAATAATTATTTAAACATTTAAATATTGTACATATTTTCTATAAATTTAGTCAAACTCGTGGCACGAACATCCAAAACGACCCTTTTTTTTCTGGGACTGAGGGAGTACATGCTTCGATGGATCTGTCCATAACATCGTACGACAGTTTTCTACGCCAAACGTAGCTAGTGCGAAGCAGCAATTTGGCTTCCTTTGAGCGTAGAGCAGGCAGTGGTCCTCCAGTCCTCACTCACTCAGCAGGTTCACAAGCCTTTTGAAGTTCTCGTCCGAGGATCCACCTTCGCTGACGCAACGGCGAGCCGCGTCCTTGAACAGCCGCGCCCTCTCTTTGATTTCGGCGTTGCCAACAACCTGCTCCACCTTGCTCCTCACATCCTCCTTCGTTACGATCCCTTCCGCATTGGGCGGCACTGCCAGGCCAGTCTTCCACACGTTGGTGATGTAGCTCCTGTCGAGGAATTGGTCGGAGAAATAGGGCCAGCATAGGAACGGCACGCCGTTCCTGGCACCCTCCATCGTTGAGTTCCACCCGCAGTGCGACACCAAGCACGCCACTGCACGGTGAGCCAGGACCTGTAAGAACAATGAAACGGAGCAGAGTATGTTCACTCTCTGTTGTTGTCTTGTCGCCCCACATGCGAACAATGTCTAGTGCTAGTTCTTTGTTGGTTCAGTTCAAGAACACCTGCTGCTGGGAGCACCAGCTGACGATCATGCCTCTGCCGGTGATGCGCTGGTTGAACTCGTGGAGCCACGTCTTGCTTAGCCCGGTTGTGAAGTCCGGCCGTACAACCCACAGGAACGGCCGGCCGGTGAGCTCCAGCCCCTCGACCAGCTCCTCAAACTGGCGAGGGTCAAAGATGGCTATGCTGCCGAAGGCCACGTACACAACGGAGTGGTCGGGCTGCGCGTCCAGCCACTTGATGCAGCGCTCGTCCTCCGGCAGGAAGCTCCCGACGGGCTTGTGGTGGTCGGCGAACAGCGGGCCGATGGGCAGGATGTTGGGGAAGAGCCTGAACGCCCCGGGCTCGGCTTCGTGGAAGGAATTGGCCACCGACATCTCGGCGAGGTCGATGAACTTTTTGTTCCGGGTGACAAGGTCGAAGATGATGGGCTGTCCCGCCGGCGCGCCGGCGTTGTTCCACGACAGCTGCGACGTGTGCAGCGGCGGCATCCCCGCGGCGAGCTGGAACGCCTCCTGCCGCTGTGGCAAGCCTGCAGAACGAGAGGATGCATTATTCCAGCGCGTTTATTTTAAAGAAACAATTATTTATCTGTGGACATTTTTTTTTGGAAAATATGTCAATTTTGTAATGTTGCGGTTGATGAACTGTTGGTTTTGGACCTCATAAAAAAGATATTACGATTTACGAGCAAAGAAACGAAATGTCCTTTAAAAATAAGGGTAATTTTCTAGAAAAAAAAAACTATCAGGTTCATGTTCAATCTAAGAAATTAATGAAAATATTTCAAGTGGACAGAAAATTGTTCCACTTTATTTTACATTTACTCATATAAATATTCACTTTTTCTACCATAGAGGACGAATCCAATCCAATGGAGTTTATTTTAATCATCACAGAAAGCAACATATTTCATTTAGGAAAAAGTCTATATTACTCCCCTCAACTATAAGCAAAGTCTACATAACCCCCCCTTAACTATAAGCAAAGTCTACATAACCCCATAAACTATCTTTTGGTTCATTTTACCCCCTAAACTATCTCCATAAGAATGTTAATAAACTAATGCCTGGTAATACGTGCTCAGGCTAGTATTAGTGAGGGTTTCATAGGCTGTGCTACATGAATTTCGAGGGGATGAAACTCCTCACATATGATGAACATCCCTCTCTTTTGTCATAAATACCTTGTCAAATTAGTAAAACTAGTTATGTAGCATGAAAATTAATGCTTATAAAACTCTTCATAAAGCTTCTATGAGACTAGCCTAAGAAATTGAACAAATTAGGTAAAAAATATGGATCCGTTACATACCCTTGTCGTCGATGAGTCCATCCTCTATCAGCTTTGGTATCTTGAGGAGCAAGGCCAAGGTTGCCATGGCCCCGGGCCAAAAGGAAACAACCCGGATGCTAAACTTCTTGGCAACCTCAAAGGACCACCCCATGGAGATCATGTCACTGACGAGCCACTTGGCCCTTGGCCGCCCGGCGGCCTCAAAGTTGGCGATGAGCCGCTCCAGGTGGCCCGGCATGTGGCGCGTGAAGGCGTCAATGAGCTTGCTGAGGTCCTTGCGGTCCTCGTCGTCGGCCAGCCCGTCCGGGATGGACGCCAGGTGGATGCCGCCAAGCACCGCCGCGCCACCAGCCGGAAGAGCAGAGAGCACCCGTGCATGGTGTGTCTCGGTGTTGACGAAGGTGACCTCGAAGCCGTGGTCGACCAGGCGGTGGGAGAGCTCCATGAGCGGGGTGACGTGGCCCTGCGCCGGGAACGGCAGCACTAAGACGTGAGCCTTGGCCATGGCTTATTGGCACTGTGAATTAGCGACCTGGAAATCACTACAAGAAGCCTAGAACTGTGGCGTGTGACTGATCATCAGTTCACCACTGCTTTATATATAGGCATCCGGAGGAGAAGAGAAGGTATGGAAATGAGGTCCGGTTTTTCTATGACTCGCCGGCCACACTTGCACCGTCCTCGCGTGGTACACCGAGCCAAGATGATCAACTAGGAGATATAAATGTGACGACGAGCCTCGAGTTCACGTGGCAATTGTTGAAATTGCAAACAGCTTCGCGCACTTTGCCCCCAACGGTCGTCACCAGGCGCTCATGGCAGACCAGGGATGCCACTTGCTAGAGAGTCCGGTGGTGGGTTGAAGAGTCGGAAGAGGGTCACCGGTCACACGAGCAATCTTCAAGCAAGGAGCAGCTGATAGTCGCCGAGTTTAGCGTGATTGCACTCGTCGCTGGCCTCGTCGATCCGCCTGTTACTCGTCCGGCACGAGCATATTCACAGGTTCCTGGTCGATGGATCGAGAAACATGAACCGCGGAATAGGTTACTAGTACGTTGTTTAAGTTTAGTATCAGAACAAAAATGTACCCGCATTCTGTTAAGTTTAGTATCAGAACAAAAATATACCCACATCTATCTATTATATTATTACTTGAAGAAAAAAAGGAGCCACCACCTTCGCCGAGAGGACCAAGAAATTCCCACGTTAATCGGAAAAAAGAGAAGGATTCGGACCGTCGGATTTTACGAAGATCCGACGGTCTAGAGAATATAAAGAGTCCATATCAAATACACCTATTAAATATTTGAATTAGAAATTAAAAAAATAGAAGAATCAATATGTATCATTAGAGTTAGAATCAACTATGAATACAACTCCAAACTCTACATGGAAAAAAGACTTATTTATTAGACAATGGTTCCAATAAGGGTAAGTAATAAAAATGGAAAAGGAAAAGAGTAAAAGGGTCGGAAAAGGGTCATGCGTATAAATATAGCTGAACCGAACAGGACAAGCAAACAACTATTCTTCGACATTAGCTCCTTTGGCAGAGGGTTAACGAAAGAGGGAACAACGTGATGGGTTCAAGAACATGATGAAAGACGGCTCATCATTTGACCACCTAAATGGAAGCTCTAAGTTGGATGATAACCTGGCAAGCTTGGGTTCAAGCTTGAGGCAGGGGACTTAAATCGTTATCTGTGAGACTGTAACGGTACAAGCAGAGCCAACGAAACCAACTAAAGAAGAAGGATAGCTTGCGGTACATTGTCATCGATCGGCAACAAGATCAAATATAGCCGATAGATAATCAACGAGGTAGGCGTAGATTTAGTCAAGATGGGAAAGAGAGCTATGTTGGTTAATGATTTCAACGTTTCTACTTGGACGTTGTACTAGAAGCATGCGTTGTCACCAGTGCAGAGATGCTAGCCATGAACTTGTGATTCTTGGAGTAGAGCTTCAGGGAGTTATTTCCCAATCAAAAGTATTTAGGAAACAAAATAATTAGAGAGTTTTGAAAGATACAATTAATAGATAATATCTGCATCATGTAAACCAATTACTTATAATTATTGTTAAGTGATCAGGCAATATGCCGCGACGAATGACCAGGTTGTATGATGTATGCATACGCATGAAAGAATCGATAATGCTGAAATGTTAGTATGAAAAAAACTAGGTACCCCGCGTTATTTGCGCGGGCCATTTGCCTAGTTGAGCATGACTTCAACCCGTGGCAAGTCCGAGAGTTTAGAGTCCTTGATACGAGCGGATAATGTGAAGAACAGCTTTAGGATTCTTGAAGAGGATGATATTGTTGTGCCCACCTGCCCAAAGCTAAACCAACAAATGTATTGATGCAGCTCATCACTTGTGGCTCTCTCTCGGTGAAAGATAATGAAAACATCGGAATTGTTCAAGCATACAAGCCAAGGTTCCCAAACCTGAAGTTCCCTTCACCGTTAATTTCTCGCACCATGATGAGTGAGCTTGAGTACCTGTCAGGAAACCCTAGACTAATGGGGATGAAGTTGGAAGATAAGGAATACTTCAGTGGGAGCCTTATTGAGACCAAGATGCAAAGAGATATCCCAGCTGAGAGATATTCGACACTTAAACGGTCTTTTTCCTACAATGCAGAAAGGTAAGCTTCCATGCTTCGCTATGATCTTAATCTCGCGCTTAAATAACTCGATATTTGGATATTATTTTTGGGTACATACAAATATGTCTAGACTCACAAATCGTACCTAATTATGTAATTCTATTGCATACTTACTGCCAGTAGACTTTGCAGACAATATTTAGCAAGGGCACCTCAACTGTCGCAACCTTCCAATCCATGACTTCATTCCATTCAGTATTGTAGAATTTGCTTTGCCAAAATTATTTCTATGATTTAATTTGAGTAGAGCCAATAACATGGGCATTGAATCCAAAATTTTGCACTAATTGTTGATAGGAACCCAACCCATAATTGGTTGTTATGTTATGCAATTTAGTTGAGTTGGCTTAGGCTGGTATCAGAGTTAAGAGTTTGAATAGCGGCATGTACCAGAGAATATTTATGAACACGAGGACCATTGTCTTTGCATAGTTCGTGTAACAGGGTTGATATAGAAACACTGTACGGCTGTCATATAATGCCAGCATGTAGCTGGCATGTATCTATCAAACAAAATAGCAAAGTACGGGAATCTACCTACTGAGAGAGAATTTGAGGTCTGTAAGATCCAGAATTGGTAACAAGAGTTGTAAATGAAGTGGAGGACAACATGACAAAACACTACTAGCTCTGTGTTTTATCCATCAATTCTTTTACTTTCTGGATCTGATTAGAATGGTAAGATTACCAAGTTATCATTAGACAGGGTCCATGACTAGTTCCCAGTATGAGAACGATGCTCCCGGAATCAGGAACATGTCACCATATATACCACGTCTCCGGTGACTGCACGAGGAGTCTTTGCTAGCGCCCAGGGAATGCGTCTCTGGTCGCATCTGTTGTGATCTCCTCCCCGGCTCCCCCGGTCAGCGTCACTCGCCGCCATTTCTTGGCCGCAATTGCATCTAACTGCTCATTTGGAAAAAAAAAAAAGAGAGTAGATTGAAAACAAATGAAGGAAATTAAATACAAATTAAGCTAAATTATCTCTCTAATCATTCATAGGTACTTCAATCCACTCGTTTCTAAACAAACCAATGCCATCACGTGGCTCGGCTCCTCGACGCCCGAGCTGTTCTTCCCGGTCTCCTAGGTTCGCAGGCCGTAGCGCCCGCTAGCAGAGTCGTAGTGGAGTCAGGACACTATATATGATGGCCAGTCCCGATCATTGGAACCCCATCCGGTCAGGCCTCAAGTACAATGGTTCAACTTAATTATTTATTCACACTTTTATTTTATTAAAAATTATGATCTCTCACAAACTTTTTCATCTAAACAGACCAACAGGCCCAAAGTATATAGTATGATTCCGTCCAGTATAGCTTAGGTAGATGGGATGGGAGGTGTTGCCATCGTGGTGGTGGACTGGTGGCTGTGTCGCGCCACCACGCCGTCACTCCATCACTGTCGCCTCGAAGCAGCGCCAAACCGTCATTGCCGCCTCGAAGCAGTGTCGTGTCGTCGCCTGGTCGTCGCCGCAAACTTCCCACTAGAGAGATTTTTTTTTTAAGTATTCTCTCTAGAGAGATAAGACAAGGACTTGTTCCGGGCCGTGGAGATGGGAGGGAAGGTTGATCCAACCCATATTTGGTTGCGGCCCAGCCAACCGAATGGCGATTTCAGGCCTAATCCGACTTCATTCCGGGCTGGACACCTGGACCATACACCCGATCGGTCCTCATTCCTGTCTGATCCGGCACAACCAAAACGAGTGACCTAAAGTGATTAATTAGTCAGATAATGCAAATTGTCGGTGAATTAACTACTCCCTCTGTTTCAAATTATTAGTCATCCTGGCTTTTTACCAGATTCATTGAAAATGATATGAACCTAGATAAGCATATGTTTAGGTTCATAGAAGATATCATGAATTTAGATACTAAAAATGACACCCGGAATATCGAGGTTTGATGGATTTGCTCATAAGGCCATAACCTAAAGATGCAAAAAGCTTTCTATGCACTCCTGTACGATTTGTAACCTGTCCAAACACAAAACGTAGTGCAAAGGACTCCATTATTGAGCGTAGAGCAGGCAGTGGTCCTCCACGCTCCTCACTCGCTCAGTAGGTTCACAAGCTTTTTGAAGTTCTCGTACGAGGATCCCCCTTCTCTGACGCACCGGCGAGCCGCGTCCTTGAACAGCCGCGCTCTCTCCCTGATCTCGTCGTCGCCGACGACCTTCTCCACCTTGCTCCTCAGCTCCTCCTTGGTTATGATCCCGTCCGCGTTGGGGGACACCGCCAGGCCCGTCCTCCACACGTTGGTGATGTAGCTCCGGTTCAGATATTGGTCGCAGAAGTATGGCCAGCACAAGAACGACACGCCGTTCCTGACACCCTCCATGGTCGAGTTCCACCCGCAGTGCGACACGAAGCACGCCACCGCGCGGTGCGCCAAGACCTGTCAGGACAGTGAAAGGGAACACCGTCTCAGTTTATATGTTGCCCAACATGAAAACAATCGCTAGTAGTAGCTCTATGAAATTTTTATCGTGCCAGGTCAAGAAGCTGACCTGCTGCTGGGAGCACCAGCTGACGATCATGCCTCTGCGGGCGACGCGCTGGTTGAATTCATGGAGCCACGTCTTGCTCAGCCCAGGCGTGAAGTCCGGCCGCACAATCCAAAGGAACGGCCGGCCGGTGAGCTCCAGCCCTTCGGCCAGCTCCTCGAACTGGCGCGGGTCGAAGATGGCCATGCTGCCGAAGGCCACGTACACGACGGACCTGTCCGGCTGCGCGTCGAGCCACTTGATGCACCTCTCATCCTCCGGCAAGAAGTTCCCGATGGGCTTCCGGAACTCCCCATCGGCGAACAGCGGGCCGATGGGCAGGATGTCAGGGAAGAGCTTGAACGCGCCGGCCTCGGCTTCGTGGAAGGAGTTGGCCACCGACATCTCGGCGAGGTCGTTGAGCTTGTTGTTCCGGGTGACAAGGTCGAAGATGATGTGCTGCCCCTCCGGAGCGCCGGCGTTGTTCCACGACAGCTGCGACGTGTGCAGCGGCGGCATCCCCGCGGCGAGCTGGAACGTCTCCTGCCGCCGTGGCAAGCCTGTGGAAAGTTGCGGCACGTCAGTCCACAAGGGTGTGCTACAACTTGTCAGCGTCCACGCCGCCCACTCAAGGTGCAAGTTGAATTAGTTTAAACTGGCCTGGCCAGGCATGTTGCAGGTCTGGTATTATTGGCTATTGTTAATTAGACAGGTGAATAAAGAAAAACTTAAACCGAGACTAGCTTGATCTGCCTTCGATTAGTGCGCATTTATTTTTAACCACTGATGAGTGATGGGTATACTGCCCGGTAAAAGGCTTTGGTGGGTCAAACTGAATGAACGAACGGGGGTAAAAATATCAGTTACCCTTGTCGTCGATGAGTCCATCCTCTATCAGCTTGGGGATCTTGAGCATGAAGGCCAAGCACGCCGTGGCCGCCGGCCAGAAGGAAACGATCCGGATGCCGAATTTCTTGGCGACCTCGAAGGACCACCCCATGTTCACGTCGCCGACGAGCCACTTCACCTTGGGCCGCCCGGCGGCCTCCAAGTCGGCGATGAGCCGCTCGAGATGGCCCGGCATGTGGCGCGTGTAGGCGTCGATGAGCTTGTTGAGGTCCTTGCGGTCCTCGTCGCCGGCGAGCCCGTCCGGGATGGACGCCAGGTGGATGCCGCCACCCAGCGCCGCCTCGCCGCCGGATGACGCCTGCAGCGCGGCGAGCACCAGGGTGTGGTCGACCTCGGTGTTGACGAAGGTGACCTCGAAGCCGTGGTCGACCAGGCGGTGGGAGAGCTCCATGAGCGGCGTGACGTGGCCCTGGCACGGCATCGGCAACACCAAGACGTGAGCCTTGGCCATGGCTTAGCGCTAGATTATTCCTCTCTCTCTCACTCACACACATACAAGAACAGTGGTGTGTGCTCTGTCATCACTGTTTTATAGGCAGCCGGTGGAGAAGAGAGGATATAAAAAAGGAACACGGAAATTTTCTTTTTCTTTTTTTTTTTGAGACGGAACACAATTCCATTAAGCACGAAATTTTTTCTGACTCACCGGCCAACACCTGCACGTCGCCCCTGCCTGATACACCGAGCCAAGATGGTAGCGTACATATGCATAATGCATCAAATCGCATTGATGCCAAACAGTATTGGCCAAAGGCAGACCTGGTGAACATGCCGTCGTGATGAAATTTGGACTCGTGTGCTTTGTAAAGTCCGCACCGAAACATTTGTTATTGTTTTTCAGTTATATGTTTGTGTGTGCCTCTTTGTCACATGCCCTCCTCCCATTTTGCCACGTCATTCCCAGCTAAAATTAGCAGCCAGAGGATCATCTTGGTTATTAGTAACACTACAATAAACTTAAGGATAAGGGAAGCACGCGTGTATCAGAGGCGAAAGTGATGGCGATCTGCTGAAGTAAACGTTTGATCCGGCGACCATTAGCATACGGCCACTGCTAGCTGCCTCGCTCACCGGCTGCTCCGCCTGCTCGCGCCGCTCTCAACTTCCTCCAGTAATTGTAATTCGCAGTTGCAGTCAGCATGGCAAACTGAAGTCGAGAAGAGCCGCCACTGACCATGACAAGCAATAGTGACCCAGTGAAGATCTTTGTTTACCAGCCAGATGATGCAGGTGGTGTGTTGGCGCCTTGTGAAAAGGTCGCGCGGGGGCCTCTACGTCATGTGGTGAGAGCAAGGAGTAATCTGCACGGCCCAGTCACGTGCCCTGGATATCGATATATCGTACTGGATATACAATAGCGCTAAACGTGGCTGGTGCATACCGTTTCTTATGTTGTGATATCACATCAGCTCCTCGGATGGTGAATTTCTATTTAGCAATGGTTCGTTAAAAGAAAACTAAAAGAAATTGGAGTCCAAGATATAGCTGGATTTGCTTGCGTGTCAATGTCGGCGAATACGGAATAGTATGCACGAACGTAACCAATACAGTGCCCGAATTTCGGTTACCCCTTGGCCTTAACAATTATTCTAGCTAGTTTTATAACCAGGGAGACAGGGCGCTACGTTCATCTCTGAGCTACCACAAACCTCGTGCCGGCATCGCTGTCTCTTGATCGCTGCTCCATACAATACGACACGCCAGAGGCAGACGGGCATCGCTGTCTCTTGATCGCTGCTCCATACAATACGACACGCCAGGGGCAGACGCCACGGTACGATCACCTCCAGCCATTGGAGCTGCCAGACCAGTGGCGGCAGCGAACATATACAAAAAGACAGCTCGTCATGGTCTCGGGGACAGCACACGCATCCGCACAAAGAACGCTCCACTTCACCAGAAGAGCGCCACAAACGTTCGGGGGACAAGCGGACGCCGGACCGAGAGGGCGGCTGGTGCAGGCTTGTTTGTCTAATGGGCGATCTCACGAGTCATGAGTATCCTGATGGTGATGGAGAGGAACAGGATGGCCAGTTCCGTGGATCTTTTATGCCGATGGCGAGGGGAGACCATGGAAACATAAGCTCTTTGTTTTGCTTTTTCTAAGGAACATAGGGGGCATCTATTGACATTTCTGTCTAGATAAATCAGAAGTAAATATAAGTTTTGTTTTGCTTTGAGCATGGATGAGGATGACGGGCCATGTGCAGTGACCGAAATGAAAGGAAGCAAATATCATGCATTAATCAGTTACTAGGGAAATGACGCGGAGTCTCTTTCTGAAAGAAAAAAAAAAGACTGGTCCCGAGCGCACGGATGCCAGTGAAGACAAATCAGAAGTATCCTAGGTTCCTAGCACACATGACAAGGAGAGTTTTATCACATAAAAAAAACGAGTCAAAATCAAAAGGAAGAATGAAATAAGCCAAAAAAAAAAAAATCCAGGAAACATTTATCACACATACCGGGTGGTACCAAAACCCTGCACCGGTGATAGTGAATCAAAAAACCGTTGTGAACACAGACGATGCTCTGATAATTGTGAATCCATAATAAAAACATTATCTGGGAGAAGTGCTGCAAGAATAAATTATTGAGCATTAATTGGTGCCGTACAAGCGACGTGTGCTCAAACTTAAGGTACATAAATGCCAGCACTGACCATAAAGCATATTTAGGCACCAAAAAGATTGGCTAGATATCCTATGAAGGTTGAATCGCATGGTGTGCACCCACAGATTAGCTCTTGGTACTGCCTGGACGAGGGGGGCCAAAATAGTTCGTCACCAGACCCATAACCGCAAACCTGGAAATGTCAAAAGTTTTGGTGAATTTTTCTAGTTGCAGATGCAATTACATAGTGACAATGTGATTTCTCAGAAAGCACAAAACCACCTATGAAAATCTGCGGAAATTAAGGACCAAAAAGTAGAAAACAGATGAGACAAAAACTGATGATGCATTTGTTTCTTAACTACGTACTATTTATGTGAGCAAATAACATACTTTATTCCATTAATGATACATGTATTCCATTTCAAGATATCAATCCAAGCCCACCATGTTCATAGAAACATCAAATCACAAAAAAAAATGATGAGGCCACATATACCTCTAATGCCCTATAGAAAACAGCATGCTACAATTCACCTGATCACCTCATATCATTAAAGCAGCAGTAAAAAGTGGAAATACAACAATAACTGCACCCTTGCTTTCTAATACAGAGAAATTGTTTCTGAAACACGCTTCCCAAGGGACAGTAAGATATCATGAAATGCCATGTAGCTAATTCCTCGCTTTGCTAACACGGCATTATACACGGCAAGGCAATCAACTGTAAACATGGCTTTACTCATGCCGTTTGGTAGATGAGCAGGTGGAAATCTTTGTCCAAAAACAGATTTCTGCTTACACAATATATTGAAACAAAGCCAGGTCAAATGAAACATGCTACTATGTAGGTCCCTCTCATCTTATTCTTAGCCATATCTTGTTGCATGCCAATTCTTTTACTCTCTCGGTACCATTACCTTTCATTCTTTACAATATCAAACCTGACCAATCAGTTTCTACTTTCTAGTGCTTAGCAAAACATAAACCATATATTATTGTAGCACTGATGAAAAGGAAATGTAGAAGTATAACTTCTAAGAGAATTAATTATTCCACAACGTGAAGCAAAGATAGTACTAATTAATTTCTAGTGCCAGTTAATACTATTCCCCAGGTCAAACACCAGTACTGTTATATTTAGATTTTAATTTTGCAAGTACATTACAACAGAAACTGGTGATCAAAGTGTTTTGGCTCTCTGATATTGGCACCTCGATAGACAATAGGTACTTTATAAAGTTTAGGGAGCCAAATCTGTAAAATAATAGTTTGAGGACCTAACAAGTTTGATGACTGCTGGTACACTATACGCCTTGTCAATCACAATGGCTGAGAAACATCAGTAACAAAAGAAAGGCTTAGACTTTAGAAATATTATGCCCCCAGGGCCGCAACAACATCCTAGCTAATTCCTACCAGGAGCAGCAAAATATAGGCACAAATGTTAGTCTTAACCATGGCATGCAAACCCAGCAGTAACAAACAACCCACACACTGAAGATCTCACAGGGCAATAACTAAGGAGGGGCGAACTGCGCAAACCATTGTTTGATTACACAGTTCGAGCACAAGCTACATAGGAAAATAAACAGCTGATTTGAGTATAAACAAGTGCTATATGGGCTCCTGAATATGTTGATAAGCTTAAGGTACTATAAGAGAAAGTCAGGGTCAATTGGGATACCGAGGAAGCATATGTTGCTATGCGACTATCTAGATTTTAATTGTTCATGCATAAACCTCAGGTCTGTTTAGAAAGCTTACATGAAAGCCATGGAAAGCTGCTTCAGATCATTCTCGAAGTTCTTCATGTTTGCCAACGACTGCGCGCAGAAGATGATCGCGATCCACGAGCACGCCTTGTACTGCAAACAGAAGCCGATCAGATTGCAGAGGTAGCCAAACACAAACCAAAACTACATCCCACAGAGCAACCCAGTAAGCCAAGCGCAACATCACCATTCATCGCTTACAAGGCAACATATCACCCAAACGGGAGCATACGGATCTACCACTAACTTGCCCAGATCTACGCTGCGGAGCATGACGCCCAGAAATCGAACTCACATCGGAGAGTATTAAACAAGGGGCGCAGCCAGGGGATGGTTACGTACGCGGAGCATGACGCCGACGACGCCGAAGACGACGGCGAGGAAGCCCGCGTAGTCAATGGGCAGGTCCTGCGGCGACAGCTTCGGCGGCGCGTACGGTTTCGCCGTCGACGGTTGCCGCGGATCGCTGCCCCCCGCAGCCGCCCCTCCCCCCGAAGACGATCCCTCCTTCATCTCTCTCTCTCTCTCTCTCTCTCTCTCTCTTCTCAGGAGATGGAGATCCAAAGCGAAGAAATCGAAGACGGGTGAATCGGGGCGTGAGAGAAAAGAGATTAAAAGTTGATTTATGAGTGGGCCTGTAAGGGCTGGGCCCAGTACGGCCCAGTTGGCGGCCCCCGCGCCTGGTCGCCGACCGCTGAAAGAAAAGTCAAAGCGCACGAGTCGGCAGTTCGGCAGGCAGCTTCCCCGTTCCCACTGCGCCCCACCTTCCCCCTCACTGCTGCTGCCTGCTCCGCTCCGAGCTCCAAAACCCTAACCCCGCGAGGCAGCCCCGCTGCGGGTCCAGGAGCTCACCGCCGACGCCGAGCCTCCACTACACTCCACCTTGTCCGCCTCGCCGGGTAAGGCCTCGACTCGCCTCGCTTCAGCTCAGCTGCGCACTCTTATTACTTCTGTCGGTGGCTTGGCTTGGCTTGGTTAGCTATTCTAGTAGTTGCTTGGTTGCTTATTTATCTGCTAATTAGCTTGAGATTGGAGGTGGCTACCTGTTTCTTCTCCAGTGTGAATGTCGATGCCCTCGGGCGCTTTAGAACCTTGGGGTTTATTTGGTGAATTAGGGATGGCGCGTGCATTCCTGTATACAGTAATTTCTACCTAGAGGCTTGCAGCTCTTATTTCCTACGCGTTATTTGCAATTTTTTGTTTCTTAGTAGATGGATATTATTTTATTTTTCATAGGTGATACGATGTGAAATGAGTAATTTGGGTCTTATGAGTGGTGCGGCTTTTGTTGGGCTGCTTAACTCTAATTGGTTTATGTAAATGTTTCGATCGAATCAATTGCAGATGCTGATGAAAGCATGAGCACCACTCCTGTTTCAAGTTTTAGAGGTCCAGCCCATTTGCAATTGCAGCCCCTGTCTAGCAACTGTGACGAAATTTTTGCAAATGTGGATGAATCTGGCGCCATCGTTTTCTCAGTCGACCCAAGCAGAGTTTGCATTCCACAAGATGCTAATCGAGCTATAAGGCACAGTTATTCAGTTTCAAGCCAGGGATTTGAAGCCCAAGGTCTTCTAGGGAGTGCTCCAGAGTTTGGTCTGAATAATGATTCTGCTGCACTGGGAGGATATCAACAATTTGATCAGTTTTGGGGGCCTTGTCAGCCTGGAAAATATGAAGGAATGCAGATGCAAAATATCAGTGCAAATATCGCCCACCGGCATAGACCTTCTAATTCATCCTGTCTTGATCATGCTGAAGAAATAACTTCCTGTGAAAATGATGACAGAGCTATCTCATTTGGAAGTAGTTGTAGCACAGGAATTTTGAGTTGTACATATAGTACTCCTTTGCAAAGCAATAACCGCATTTCGGATACACGGGATGGGACTTGGGATGCTCTAATGCAAATGCAAGAGGCTTTGGAAGCGTCTAACAGTGGCAATGGACTCAATGAAGAGTGCAGTGACTTGACTTTCAATCATACAGAACTTTCAGGTGGCAATACCATGAAGCATCAAGTTGTTTGGGACAATGGCTCTCTGACAAGCCCATCTTTCACATCAAATTTTTTGCCCTTCCCTGGTGACTCTGAGATCACCCTCACAAATACCTCCACTGCCTGTAGTTTTCAGAATTTGGCTGATCTCCAACATAATATGAATAACAATGAGCAAAGCACATCATCTTTTGAGCTCAAACTGCCCCATCAGAAAGGGCCCACTGAAAGCCATAGTTATGAAAGTGGAGGTGACATGTATTCTGCTGAATGGGGAACAAATACTGGTCATGTAGAATCTTCTGGTTTTATGCCAAGTACTGAGTACAGGCAAAACGATATGTTACGTCAATTGTCAATTTCATTTGTAAACAGTGCAGATGGATCCATCAATGATAGCTCAAAAAAGTCATACCTCCTGTATGAATGTGAAGAGCAAATGGAAATCGATTCACTTCTAGATTCATTTGGTGTATCAACTGATTCCTTTTCACAAACATATGGAATGTTCCAGCAAAGGTAAACTGGGGTGTTTGCATATCATGCCAATTAAAGTCTTGATTCATTTTCTTGTTGAAATTAGAAACCTGCAACTTTTCCGTTGATTTGAAATTCATTTAAATATAAAACCTAAACTCTTTCTAGATATGATTATTGGTTTGTGATGCTCTATTACTAATACTGTTCTTCACAGTAACAGCAAAAAAGTGTCTGCAACACTTATAGCTAACAACTACTTCTATAGGTAGATTTTTTTTTTGTTTGTAACAATAATGTACCACCAAACACTTTTTTGGTGATGACTTGTTCCATTTCCAATTTGATGTTCTGTTATAGCTTACCCTACAAAAGGCACATAGTTGCAAATAGTTCCCACTGTCTCTATAGAATGAAATATTCTATCTTCTCTTAAGTGACTGCACAATTTGGTATGTTTATATTGCCATCTGATTTGAGTGTCTTAAAATGCAGTGACAATTTGGTTGAATTTGATACAAAGGTCACATTAGAGGAAAGAGGTACTGCTGCTTGCTTGAGCAACACTGCCCCATATGTGCAAACTGGGCCCCTGGAGTCAGCTTTATCTGATGGAACTTCTTATCCTGAGCAGTGTCAATCTACTTCTCAAACGTGTGGTTTATTTTATGATTCAGAATCACAATGGCAAAATGTTTCAAGTTCAGGAATGCCTTTACTTGTTTCGGACAAAAGTATTAGTGAGCCCAGTTCAATAGTTAACCTGGGGGGAACTTATAAAGGACATCTGCAGCCCGCAAGTGACAATGCTTTAGTAGCGCAACAACAGAGTGTCGTTGGTGATACTAGATTGGAAATGACCGACAATGTTGTGAATTCCTATCTAGAGTTTACTACTAGCTTGGATGGCCAATCTTGTCCACCAGAGGCTCCTATATTTCATGATGAGGTAATGGAAGCCAAAGTCGTGCAGACAAAACAACCGGACATGATTGTAAATTGGCCATTTGGAGCACATACTTCAAACCATGCTGGACATTCAGACATGCCATGTAATGGGTCCGTTACATGGCATACTCATATTGAAGAGCCTGTCATAAGTTTCTCCAAGGACCCCAACTTATCATGTACTGAAGGAACAGAGGTTAAGAAGATTGAGCTAACACAAACATACAATTCCACCCATAATCACCTGGGGCTTGGCATCCTCCACCCCAAGTCTTTTGAACAGAACACTCCTGGGAATATTAAAATGGACATACACCATTGTGATGATTATAGCCAGATTGTTGCTCCTCAGCAGAGTACAATTCACTCAGCAAGCAAAACTTCAAGCTCAAGTATTTTACATGTTGGCAAGTTCGATGGCAAGGCGCTCCCACAGCAGAAAAAGCGGAAAAGGGCAACAGAAAATCTTTTACCATGGCATGCACAAGTCATCATCGGGTGTGGGACCATGCGTCATAGAAGGTATTGAATTTGAACATCACTCACCCTTCTTTCTTCGAACAATGTATTTGACCTTTCTAGTTGTTTAGAGCATTTGAGATTTTTAGTTTGACTTCCATTTCTTGTTTTTTGTAAAAAAAAGTGTTATGCTCTCCTTTCGGCTTGGCGTACATGTTTGAAGGTCTGATGCTTGTTGTGTCATTTTGCACTGTAGAACATCGGAGCTGGATTGGGCTCGTGCTACCAAAAGATTGGTTGAGAAGGTTGTATGATTTCTCTATTGTGCATAACATCTGTTTCTGTTGTACAAACAA
This sequence comes from Digitaria exilis, assembly GCA_015342445.1. Lineage (NCBI taxonomy): Eukaryota > Viridiplantae > Streptophyta > Magnoliopsida > Poales > Poaceae > Digitaria > Digitaria exilis. Next base: position 351,788 of record JACEFO010001754.1, on the reverse strand, counting down.
ATTTGTCCTGGGCTGACATGCTTGTCTTGCATAGCAGGTTGATGGTGGGAATACAACAATGGAAAGAAGCAGCTTTGGGATTAAAGCTTGGAAAAGACTTATTTTGACGACAAGCCTGATTCAGTACATCCTTCCTGTTGTGCCAACCAAACTTCTTGCGTCAAACGTCACTAATTCTGGTGAAAGCACTGTATACCACCTTTCAAAACTAGCACTCAGCGACGCATGTGACTCTGTTCTATCTTTTGCGAATGATGACATGTAAGCGTTATTCTTTCTGTTGTGCTTCCAGTTGTAAAACAATTACTTTCCAATCAGCTAAGAAAAAATACTTTCCAAGGTTTTAACATGTTTAGAGCTAGGAATAACATAAAAACTAAAGAAGTAATTACTTGATGTAGATATCACACTGTCATAGCCAGCAGCTGACTTATTCTTACTATACTTGTGAAGTTTTTCGCACAACTGAAGTTCTTGTGGTGTTTGGCCAGGCTACTGAACCAGACCAGCACTTCTGGAAAGGAAGACTCTGTAATCCTACCGAAAGTTCTGGAAACCTTCAAGTCGAGATTTGGCGAGCTGGAGAGTTCTCTATCAAGGTATGGTGTACCAATAATTGAATTGCCATCGGCAGGCTTTGCTATTTAAATTTCTTCGATATATAACAGCTTTAGTTTTCTTAGATTTCCAATCACTGCAATGATAATGATGCTCCTATACTGATAATTTTTCATTCTTATGCATTTTTCCTGTGTATCTCAGTGCTGAGAAGGCGACCGGGTTGCATGATCTGGGGTCTGAACTACAGGACTTGGAGCGGTGGCGTATTATCCATCATCTTGCAAGGTGGTATGGATACGCTGAAAAGCGCGGGAGTAATACGTCTAATTCTGCGCTCAGCCCCTACACAACCGCTGTGAAGAAACACGACGGAGCTGCGGCAGCACCAGTAACCTCGCTGAGCAGCATCAAGTGTCGCTTACTGAACTAGTGTGGTTCGGTGACTACTAACAAGTCTTCCCCTATTTTGCCCAGCGTTCAGCAGCCGAGCATCGCCGCACCTGCTGAGCTCATAGGAGTATAGAACCATAGAATGTAATGCCATCCCAGTTGCCTTAGGAAAAATTAGACGCAGCTTGTAGGTTGAAACGTAGGAGTATGATGATGTAATTTATTATGCCCCGGCTTTGTGATGAGATCTGTAGGAGCACGGTGATGTCGTCATTTTGCAAATGTATCTATGATTTGCAAATCTCATCTCCGTATAGACCAGGGTGGTAAGAGGGCTGCATCTGAAAGGTGACAATGACGGGGCACGATTGAATATTTGTGTAGTGTGTGTCCTGTGTTTATTTTAACCAGGAGACCGATGATGGATCGGCCAGTGGTACCTCGATGCTTGAGACCGGAGGCTTGTTGAGCTGCTTGAGCAGGCTTCTCGCTTGCCGGTTGCCGCCGCTGACGCTTCCCAGCAGTCACCGCCGCCGTACCCTCCATGAAGATCAGGAAGGCGAGAGCCACGGCGAGCGCGACCAAGCACGCTCGCCCCCCTGCCATTGAGATACAAGAGCTAGCCTGACAGCGAAAGCGTAACACACAGCGTTTGTTATGGCCTTATGGGGCTAGCAGTCGTCGGTCGCTACTATAAATGGTGCCGAACTGCCGATAGGGAGTATTTACAAATAGCCCCCAAACTTCATGTATACGCATCTCTTGGTTGGATCACGATTAATATTTGTGATCCGATTATTTGTAGGTTTACCGCTAACTATTACATCGCGATTAATAACGCGAACCTCTTGTTTTTGTCAGGTTCTGCTCTTGCGCGGAGCTGGAGCCGATGGCTGAGTTGAGCAATGAGAAGCTGGAGCCGATGGCTGAGTTGAGCGAGCCTGCCATATTTCTCTTGAGCCGAGCCTAGCGTTTTCAGGAGCCCGCGAGTCAGCAACGTCGGATCCAGGACTTGGCCACGGGGCGCTCATCTGGACCGGGTCCTCACGGTGGCCAGGGTGAGGACGTTCCCCATCCAATTTTTCTCTCAAGGCACCACGGAAAAAAATTGCATGGGGACGGGCCGCATAGCACCTCGCGTGCGGACCCATCCCCGATTTCTGCCGCGTGGCAACGTCAACGAATCGACGATGACACTCGCGACAAGAAAAACCGCTCACTGCTCGGCTCCGACGCTCGGCTCGGCTCCTTCGTGGCTGCCACTCCCATCCCCCTCATCTGTCGCCGTAGGTCGTCCGCTCGAGCCCTTGTCGTTCGTCACCGCAGCTTCGTAGCCGCTGCCCACATCTGCCATGCCATGGCGTATTGCCCTGGAAATTCCTATGGTAGAGCTAATACATGATCAAATTGTACAATTGCTCATCACTTGTACTAAGATTAATTGAATGGAGACACAGTTTCTCAATAACCCGTGGAGACATAGTTTGCTATCTACCAGATTGGTCTGGATTCTGGATCAACGAAAACTAACACCAATTGCTCGTCCTGATTGACTTATTGACGCGGCCGATGAAGATACAGTCCATGGGGATGGCGGAAGGTGTGGATGCCCTCTTGATGCAGCCAGCAACGCCGCAACGGGGCCGCCGAACCGTATCTGTGTCGGACCATGGCAGCAGCGGTGATGATGATGAATGACACCGGACGACACGTGCTCGAGCAGACGACCTGCGGCGGTTGATGTCAGATGTGGGGGACGGGAGCGGCGGCGGGGACGGAGCCGATTGATCGAGCCGAGCGTCGGAGCCGAGCAGAGACCTTTTTTCCTTGTCGCGAACGTCATCGTCGATTCGTTGGCGTTGCCACGCGGCGCAAATCGGGGATGGGTCCGCACGGGCGGTGCTATACGGCCCGTCTTCATGTAATTTTTTTCCAGGCACCACGCTACAGTAACCGTGCCTTACCATCTCCCGCAGCCCGCACGATCAGAAACCAACGGTCAGATCTGCATGCTACCGCACTGGTGGAACAGCACACAGTGAAACTGCTACAGCGTTCGATCAACAGTTCCCTACACAGTACTTGCTACAGTGCTTTGCGCGGTCGTTTTGCGCCAGTTACGTGGTGACTTGGCAACCGAATCCCGGTCCCGCGGTGGCGCGGTGGGCGTAGCGTGCCGCGTAAATGGTGGTGGCCCTGGCTCGGCTCGAGGCGGTTGTGCTTCGTCAGGCTGGTGTGAACTCTTCAGAGACGCCGTGTCCGTGTGGAAGACGAGCCGGGTCGTCGGATAAGGCGGCTTTTAGTTTACCAGATTCCTTAAAAAATATTATTTATCTAATTTTTTTCTATTCATCCTACCCCTCCCACTCACAGAATATTATTTATCTATAATGTTTTTTTAGTGAACAGTGTATTTTTGAGAAATCTTTTTCAATATAAACATACCCTAAGTCCTGATAGTGCGTCATGTATATTTCAGCGCAGGGTCTTTTATCCGGTTTTCAAAGTGGGTACGAAGTAGTACAGATTAAATATGACGTATGCGGATTCAAATTGTTAGGAAATTTGAGGTGAAATTTCGCGGGAGATACAGGTTTGAACTTTGAACTTAAATAGCTAGTCTATCTAGAGAGAAACTCACTTTAGCTGTTGCTGCCGTTCTCTTTCGTATTCGTATGCTCAAATAAAGGAAGAAGTATTCGGTAGTATATGATAAGCCACAAGTGGATAACCAGTTGAGACACTTGTATAAGAACAAAGGTAAAGTTGGGTTAACACGGCAGGAGTGGTTAACGGATACAGACTCTATTCAAATCGCAGACCATTTTCCATGGCACGGTCACTTTCACCTTAATTTTGCACGCAGTCGGTGCATCAATTTAAACTAGAAAGGAAGGAGCGCTTCGCTGCGCCCGCCGATTTATATTATTGTGTTGTGTTCTCATGCGAATGGAAAAACACAGATATATACATCTGTACCACACCATCTGTGTCCATCATTTATAATTTAATTTGCATATAAATAGGGACCGATTACCTAATTAAAGAGATAACTTCAAGCTAGTACATGTGGGATATGCGGTTAACTTCTCTATATGGAGTTTTATATAATGGCCTCTATATCTAAGCAGTCAATGAAAGTAGGAAACACTTAAGGTCAAATTGTCTAAAAGGTGTCTATTGCAAGGGTTAAATGACTAAAGGGTGTTTGGTTTCGGGGGATAAACTTCAGTCTTTATCACAACAAATGTTTAGTTACTAATTAGGGGTATTGAGCATAAAACATAAAGTAATTACATAACTAATTGCAAAGGCAAAGGCAAATATATTTTGGGAGATGAATAATAGTCCATGTTGTCAATGTGGTGCTACAGTAAACATGTTTTTTTGGAAAAGTAAACATGTTCTTATGATAGATTAATTAGGCTCAATAGATTTGTCTCCTAAATTAGTCTACATGTGTTCAATTATACTTGCGCGAGTAATAGATCAATTAGGCTTAATAGATTTATCTGTGTAATTAGTTTTGTAATTAACATATGTTTAATACTCCTAAATATTGAGTCAACCTATGACTTTTTCATGTGAGGGGAATGATTACATAACACTATGTAAATGGGAACGGCAAGCTTTACGACATGCACACAACGGACATATCATGGCATGACGACCAAGCGCGTGAAAGGCATCCGTTAGTCTTACTTTCTCATGTATGATATCCCACATGTAGAAGGACGACATCAAAAAGTCTAGTAAGTCTAATTAGTCTTTAATATAATAATATGGTAATACTGTGAACATGAGGTAATGGTGCAGTAATTGTACTTAATAAATTTGTTTTTATCTCTGCAATTAGATTTGTAATTAGATACTCCTAGTTATGGGAGCTAACTCTTTGAGTTCTTCATGTGAGGAAAAATAAACACGCGACTCTACGTAAATGGGAGACGAAGACTTAGAACACACGCATACAACACATATGTCATGACACAATAGGCTGAACATATGGGAGGCTTCTGTCGGTATCTATTTTGCACACACGATGGCTTATATGTAGAATGGAGATAACTTAGTTATATAGACTATGAGAGCCATATGTACTCTACTGCACTCTTATTAATTTTATCGTTCCATGGCAAACCGACAGGACATATGTCACAAGTCTGTAAACCTGTGCGAGTAGGAAGTGATATTTTCGGCGTACATCGAGGCCGCGTGGGAACAATCGTTTTATCTGGTAGGGGCGTTATTTTTTATCACGCACAGTAGGACAATGCGCGGGAGGGCTGCTTCTTTTTTACAGTAGTCGTTCAGGCTACCACTAAATACGCCAATACCAAATCAGAAATTGCAGCCTTTCGTGGAAAAAGAAAGATTTGGCCACTCGAGCACGGAATAAGAATGGCAAACAAAACCAATGAGTTAGCTACGTGTCGATGCTTCATATAGAACTACCACGTCACGCAACGGAGGCTGCTTAATCTTACAAACTCAAAGACTATTAATTTTACTGCCATATATGTTAAATGGTGGGCTACCGCTTGTGTTGGTTAGGAGATCAGGGACGATAAGCGTGTGGGTGGGAGGCGATTTTTTTGGCGTACATCGACGATGCGTATGCCTATGGCCACCACATGATACATTAATATTGTGCTTCATCTGATGGAAGTGGTAAAAAAATTGTAGCCTCAAGCAAAGCCATGGCCACATATATGGTAAATGGTGGGCTACTGCTTGTGTTGGTTAGGAGATCTGAGACTATTGTATAGAAACTATGGAGGGCTCTCCACTTAAGCTTAAATGGAGAGCCCTCTCCGTTTAGCTTTTGTGTTATAGTATTACTTGAAGAAAAAAAAGGAGCAGCCACGTTCGCCGAGAGAGCTAAGAAATTCCCATGTTAATCGAAAAAAGAGAAGGATTCGGGCCATCGGATTTTAGGAAGATCTAACGGCCTATGGTCTATAGTATTCTGAAGAGTTCATGTCCAAGACGACTAGCAATAAAATAGATTAAACAGTCCGTGTCAAGCACGTCTAAGCAATAACCAGGGAAATTAGGAATTTGTGAGCAATATTTGGGGGCATAAGATTATAACACGGTAGAGCTCTGGCCCAAACGTAACAATCCACTATTCCAGGGAAAAGAGTTATTACAAGATCAGGTAACCTATTTTTCAACTAGATCAAGTAAAAACCAAATAAATAAATCGTTAATACCGTGCAACCTTGGAGGCTTCGACAAAGCATGGTGGATTAGAACTTTTTTTTGCGAATGGATTAGAACTTATGTTTGTTTAATTATTAATCTACGTATCACGTGACCAAGGTTAAGAATATGAAAGATGTGTTTTCCATGGCCACTGCCACTGGGCAAAAAACGAAGCTGTCGATCTGAATTTTTGTGTACCGATCTTTACTTAGCAACTGGCCGCCCATGAGGATTAGCTGCAAAGCTGCCGAAAGAGTAAGTTTCAATATTAATCCTAAAAGAGACGAATTTAGGCCATTAGATTTTATAAAATCTAACGATATGCAGTAGTCCAAAAAAAGTCATGTCTGCAGCAGCTGGAGCTGCAGCGAAGCCGCAGCTACAGCCCAGCGAACAGGGCCATAATTAAAAATGGTCTAGGCTAAATAAACTATGTCCGGTACAACTAACTAATAAACTAGAGCGAGATGTTCATCCAGAGAGTCTAGCTACATTAATCGACAAAAGAAGAATATAGGTGGACTTAACTTCTATAAGAGTCCATGTCCAATACTACTACTAATAAAGCCAAACTGGGAATTAAAAAAAAAATCTTGACTGTGAGATTCTATGAATATCTAACAGTTTATATAATTGAATAATACTATGTCATAGATGACAATATTATCACTTACACATGTAGATGTAGACACATGTAGATGACAATATTACCACGTACACATGTAGTATGTGATTTAAGATATAATTCTAACACATAACTTTCGGAGATATATGCCAATATATTTTGAGAGAACGACGCTTCGATTCCTATTATGGAAACTTTGTCGTTGATATTCTCCATCCTCACAATCGCACATCAACTTTTCCCCTCCGGCGCCACATCGGTCTTCATCGTGACTGATCCGTTACCTACATCAGTATGAACCAAGGTCACCACCCATTGTCGATCGATCTTTCTCCACGCCGCATACTACGAGGTCCTCGAAGTCCAAAACAAGATCAAGTTATTATTGTGCGATGAAGGGTTGAGATGTTCCTGTCCTGATCGTGAGCATTACATATTATCTCTGTAGAGACCAGTCAATGCAACCACAGCTGTGATCACCGAGCATGAGGACCGTAGAGCTAAGTACATATACGGTCCTGAGCTAGCTTTGCATGTGGGGCAATAATCACGTATAAGAGCATCTCCAAGAGCTCTTGTATACTACCTTCGTTGGCTAAAAAAAGAAAAGAGGAAAGAAAAAATTGTTTCCAACAGATGAGGCAAACGGTTAGCTATCCATCCACGCTAGCTATCTTCCACCCACGCCTAGGCATATTTGCCTAGCACCCCACGCTAGCCATTGCTGCATGGCATTTAGATAAGTTGTTGGATTCCACCATTCTTTTGGTAGCTAATTCATTTTACACAGTAGCTAAATCAAAACTTTAGCTAGTTCCTTTTAGATAATATGTTGATGATGCTCTAACACTTGGGCCATTGAGGTTGAAGTTAAACCATGCTAAGTGCTAGCACCAATGTGGTGGGTACGGAAATTATATAGGCAAGAAAATCAATACAAAATTGTGATAGTATGGAGAAAGAAAAAATACATCACGTATACAACTTAGATAAAGGGGAAAAAGACATCATAATTCATACACGTGATTAGCATGTTTCATATAAGAAAAAGTGTTTATAATAGATCTAATCAGAGTTAAAAATAAAATACACCATGCAAGTATTGGATTACAACCATTATTACTTCATAGCACCATCACGTTTGCCAAGAAAGCTAAAATTCCATGTTAATCGGAAAAAGAGAAGGATTTGGACCGTCGAATTTTATGAAGATATAATAGTTTAGAGTAAGCCAATGAGTACATGTTCACTACGACTATCAATAGACTATGCTAAAACATCCATATCCAATATGACTAATAAACATACCATATTAATTGAAACAAGAGTCCTTATCCAATATGAATAATAAATATATCTTCTTAATAATATAAAATCCATGCAGATATAACTAAATATTATTATTATTATTATTATTAGAAGTACCTAAGTAATTAGGGGTTTGCTACGGTACTCCCAGATAACTGTGGACCGTCCATTCAATTAGATCAAGGTGGTTAGGATGACATATTACCTCCTAAGAGGTAATAGATCACTAAATATTTATTTATATATATTAAAATTTAAAAATCATTAAAAATATGACAATATTTTCTTAGATCCAATAAGAGAGAGGAGGTACCGTTAGTTTTTTTATTTGTATCATGAATTCTGACGTCTGTCTTAATTTTTCTCTATGTACGTGAACCGTGACATATTTATATGTGTAATATTTTCTCTCTTTCTCTCTCTGTTTTCAAATATGACATATTCAAACATGCGTATGGTATCTAATTTACACGCCAAAATCCCGACATGAATTTGTATAATCTTCTTTGAAACGTGACATTCAATTTGTAGAGGTGTGCATGCTATCGTGACTTTATTGTGTAACATTTTCTCAATGTGATTTTTCGCCTCCTCCTATAAAAACTATATCCTAATTTCCTTGCATGAATGTTAGCAATACATGATTTTCTCCTGAATGAAATTGTCCTTTTTGTCTAGATCCAAGGAAAAAAAATGACTGAAAGCAATCTGTAAACTGCACGTACGTACATGCAGATCATGTCATCCTGGATCCACGGAAGCAGCTGCCGGCTTTTTTCTTTTTTTTCTTTTATGGTTAATTGTTTATCTTTCATAATATTTAAGGGCTGAGATTTATTTAAACTCTTACCGCCTGAGAGGTAAGAGGAGTACCATAGCATGGCCCAAGTAATTATTCCTAATAAATAATTTTTCCAGCAAGAATAGTAGAAATAAAATTGATGAAAGAAAAACAATAAACCAGTGTAAGCAATATATAGGTTCCACAGAAAATACAATTAACTAAATAAATGGCATGCTTTATCCATTTAAAATTTGAAAAAAAAAATATGAAGATTGTACATCATTTAGATTGTTATAAGATGGTTATAGTCTTAATCAACCAAAAAAGGTTATACAGAGCATGATTAATGAATAAATAATTTAAAATTTTAATTGTTAAAATAATGGTTTGTTTATGTAGGAATTGAGAAGCAAAATAGCTTAATAGAAGCCCTAAATAAATTTTAGATGTAATAAAATAGAATATGACTATGTAACCAATTTCAAATATATATTTTTATATTTGCTTCCTAATGTGACATAATTACATGTATGTGTACCAAGGCAAATGAAAATTATGACATCATGATCATCTATGGTCTGACATACGATGTGTTGATTTCAGCTACTTCTGGCGGGTTGCAGCTGCTACTGCAGTAGCCTGCAAGTGAGCGTGCTCTTTGCGCAAAAAAAAAAAAAGTGAGCGTGCTCTTGCTGGTAGATGCAGTAGCAACCCGACTTCCAAAATAAACGCAGCTAAAGCTCATAGCTTTTGGTTCAAACTAAAACAATAAACCAGTCGGCAGATTTAGCATACAGGTCCACACGAGATTCACGAATCGGCAAGCCCGTATGCTCAATAGTTATTCATGTTATTTGAAATATTAGCACAAACTAGCTGCCCATGCTATTTGCACGGGTCATCTGGCTAGTTCAATATTATCCACCCAAGACGTGATTTTTTTGACTGTGTCTTAGCATTTTTTTTTGAACACCATAAGGCAAGCTTTATTGATCATCTAGGACAGTTACATCATGTGCGACAGCACCCAAAATAAAATTTAGGGTTTCATCAACCCAAGTACATGAGATATTTGTGTTAAAAGCTTGCCTAGCCAAACCATGAGCTACCATATTCGCTTCACGATCAACATGTCTGATGGAGATTTCATTCATATCTCGCCACATTTCAATGCATTCGTCGTAGATAGCCGCGGTAGGGGTAGCCGAGAAACCCCCATCTTGCATGGTATTCACCACTTCAAGGCAATCAGTTTGGACTACTAACTTACTTGCCCCAATTCCAGACGCCGACTGAATATTATCCAACAATAGCTCAATCCCCCTCCAGACCCCCATAGCTCGCCACACAGCTTGTGCCCGATCACAGGTAAACATCATATGCCTTGTATCTTCCTGGGGCGCTGAGCACAACGGACATGACGAGTCTTCTCCTATATGCTTCCTTACAAGAACTGCACGACATGGTATATGATCATGCAAAATCCTGCGTCCATGGATTTTAATTTTCCCTGGGATTTCAGCTTTCCACAATTCCTTCCAAATTTCTCCACGGCCATCTGCTTCCTGGGACCAGTCTCCATCGTTATCAAATTTTCGTGTCCATTGGCAGTGGTATGCCGATTTTACCGAGAACAACCCATTCTTGTTGAAGTGCCACGCTACTAAATCCTCTCTTCCATGTGTTAAAGGAATCTGTAGTATACGTTGTACATCAACCGAACTAAAGATTGATCTCACCAGATCAACATCCCATTGCCCTGATACCGGGTCAATCAATTCTTGAACCCTTGTAATAATATTTCTGCCTCGTATAGTCTGCACCTTCAGATTTAGACTACTCGGGATCCACTTTTCCTCCCATATATCAATTTTAGATCCATCACCAACTCTCCAGATATAGCCTTGTTTGAAGCACTCAAGGCCTGCCAGCACACTCTGCCATGTATATGAACTCCCTTGTTTTGGTTTTGCATTTAGTAGATTCCCATCTGGGTAGTACTTCGCACGAAGTACACGGGCACAAAGTGAATCAGGTTCAGCCATGAGCCTCCAAACCTGTTTAGCCAACAAGGCAAGGTTAAAACTTTGCAGATCACGAAAACCCATGCCTCCTTTATTCTTTGGCATACAGAGTTTCCACCATTCTTGCCAATGAATGTGTTTCTGCTCCTCACCATCGCCCCACCAGTATTGAGAGATAGCATCAGTCATCCCTTTGCAAATTTTTTTGGAGAGTCTGAATACCATCATCGCAAACACTGGGATTGCTTGAGCAATAGATTTTATCAAGATTTCCTTGCCTCCTGTGCTGAGTAATTTTTCTTTCCAGCCTGATATTCTAGCACGCACCCGATCCACCAAGTGCCGAAAGCAATCAGTTCTTTCGACCCCGACAAGAGCCGGTAGACCCAGATATTTTTCAGAAATTGATTCTGTCATTATATTAAGGATATTGCAGACTTCCATTTTCTCCTCTATCTCAGTATTCCCGGAGAAAAATATACTGGATTTCCCTTCACTTATCTTCTGCCCCGAGCTATCACAATATTTATTCAAGATGCCCTTTAGGCATTCAGCATTCCTCCTACTCTCTTTCATGAGAATAAGGGAATCATCAGCAAAAAGCAAGTGTGAAATCTGAGGGCTGTTACGACACACCTTAACCCCTTCTAGCTCACCACGATCTTCTGCTCTTCTTAACATACACGATAAACCTTCAGCCACTAGCAGGAACAAGTAAGGGGATAGAGGATCGCCTTGACGGATACCTCGTGTTGGCACAAAAGCTTCTGTTTCCATATCATTAAACCTCACATTATACGACACAAATGTAACACAAGCCATTATCAGATTCACCCATTGTGTATGAAAGCCCAGCTTCAACATTATCCTCTCCAGATAGTTCCATTCAACTCTGTCGTATGCCTTATGCATATCCAGCTTGATAGCACACAAGCCTGAATGCCCTGTTTTCCTCATAATGGAATGAATACATTCATAAGCCACAGGAATATTATCTGTGATTAGTCGTCCTTTCACAAAAGCACTCTGCTGCTCACTAATGATATCAGGCAATATCATCTTTAGTCTGTTTGCCAACATTTTGGATATAACTTTGTAGACAACATTGCACAAACTGATCGGTCGGAATTGTGCCACCTCTTCTGGATTCTCAACTTTTGGGATCAGTACAATAGTGGTATTATTCCATCCACTCGGTATTGTGCAAGAATTAACAGCTTATAATACTTCAGATACTAGATCATTACCAAGAAGTGGCCAAAACCTCTTGTAAAAAATAGCATGCAATCCATCTGACCCTGGGGCCTTCAGATCTCCAATATTAAACAGAGCCAATTTAACTTCCTATTCCGTACAAGGTGATAACAGAGCCTCATTCAGCTCGTCTGTCACCTTATGCGGAACAGTTTCCAAAGCTGAGCTGTCAATATCTCCATTCTCCTTTGTAAAAAGATGCGTAAAATAGTCTTTAACCATTCCACACATAACATCCTTATTCTCCTGTCTTACACCCTGGTCATCTATCAGACCATTAATCATATTTCTTTTCTTTCTCATAGATGCATATCGCTGAAAGAAAGAAGTATTGCGGTCTCCATGTTTGAGCCAGTTTGCACGTGCCCGCTGGACCCAAATTAATTCCTCTTGCTCCATGAGCAATTCAATCTTGACAAGAAGCTCTTTTTGGGCGGCCAAATTTTCATCTGTCAGCAGACCTCTACGTCTCTGTTCTAGCTCTCTTTTAAGCTTCTTCATTCTTCTCACCGGACCCTTGAGAGTTTCTCGGTCCCAGACATGGAGATCATTGTGGACCATGCTTGTTTTCTGCATAAAGCTCGGCCCCTCTCCGCGGGCAGCTGCACGAACCCACGCAGCCTGGACCATGGCTTCCACTGTCTCCTCTTTCAACCACCGAGCTTCAAAGCGTTTGGGACTATGGTTCACACCCCCCCTCCTCGCAACCATCTGTATCAACAAGAATCGGTCGATGGTCCGATTTAACCATTCCCTCATGAGACAATTTCGCGTTTGGAAAAAGCATGTTCCATGCAGCATTCGAGACACCACGGTCTAATCTTTCTCTTATTTTTCCTCTCTGCCAGGTAAACTTATCTCCATGAAACCCCATGTCGGATAAGCTACAGTCCCCCAATGCCTGATGGAAGGCCTGCAGCTGACGTTCAGTTCTTGGCCTACCACCCTCTTTTTCATGATTAAAGAGGATTTCGTTAAAATCACCAAAGACCATCCATGGTAGCACTGAAACCCCATGCAAAGATCTCAGGACTTCCCAGGTTTTCTCCTTTTGATTCCAATTCGGTTCACCGTAGAGACCCGTCAATCTCCACTCCCCACTTTCGCGCACAACAGTATCAATGTAGTTCTCGGTCACACCAACCACACTGATTTTAGTCTCCCTTCTCCAACACATCACCAGACCCCCACTCCTGCCATCACTTTCATGGATAGCAAGACAATCATAGCCTAGCTTTCTTATCAGTTTTTCTGCCTTGACTTTCCCCAAGTGTGTTTCAGACAGGAAAAACACGTTGGGTTTTGTGCTCCTCTGGACGTCCAGAAGAGCCCGCACTGCTCGGGAGCTTTGCAGCCCCCGGCAGTTCCATGCTAAGAGTTTCATTGTGCCCGGTCACTCTCCTCAAAGGAGAGCGCCGATCTTGCATTAGAATTTGTAGGTCCACCATCCGCACCTTCTCCCTCTCTCCTTGGCCGCTTTTTCTCCTGCTCCTGCAGAGGACTAATAGGTGTCCCCTTCTGTGTAGAACTTTCCAATAAATTAACTTGCATAGCAACTCTGCCATGAGCATCCCTTTGTGTTGTATGAGCTTCAGTAGAAAATTCCATATTGTCTCATCATGCCTCCCATCTCCCCTTCCAGAGCCTCTTCCTCTACCTCCTCCACGACCCCTGCCTCTCATACCACGGTCATCCCTTACAGGTAATATCTGAGAAAAGGGAACTCTCAACCATTCACCCCAACCACAGCTCTCCTTTGGATGAATTCCATCTCCACATTCAGTCACCTCGTGCCCCATACATCCACAAAAGAAACAAAAGTTTGGAAGCTTTTCATACTGTACCAAATATTTCATTCTTTCCTTCAAAGTAATTGGAACCACTCGAACTAGTGGCTTGTTAAGGTCCAACCTGACCCTAGCTCTAAGTTATGGCGTGGGGTTGATTTTCCCATCATTGACGACCACATTCATGAGCTCGCCCACCTTCTTTGCAACCTTTTCTGCTAGCTCTTGTTTCTTCATCAAGCCATCCGGGACACCCTGGATCCTAGTCCAAACCGGGATGGTATCCAGCTTATATGACAACACATTAGAGAAACCATCATATTCCTCTAGGACCACTGCCGACCCTCTAAAAATCCAAGGCCTCCCATCCATCACCCTTGACCAGTCTCCCAAGCAATGGAGTTGGACCAGGAACAAGTTTGGGTGATCAAGCACCTTGAAAGTTACCTCTTTTGCTGCCGACCAGGCGTTTCTCATGGCATTGAAGAGTGCCGCGTAACTAAAGGGTTTCGTAGTATGAACACTAAAGATAGCGATCCAACGAACCTCCTTCACGAGGTCCTCATATTCTCTAGAGAAATCAAGGTCCTCCTCTTCCTCTCCTTGAAGCTTCAGGCCCTCCAAGTGTTCTTCCAGAGACGCCATGCCTCCCGTTGCCGACACCGCCCCGTTCCTCTTCTCCTTCTCCTGTTCTGCCATGAATCCCTATCGTGTGACACCCAACCCTCACCAGAAGTTGGAGTGGACAAAGATTGGAGAGATCAGGACGATCTCCACGAGATGTTGGTGGACTCCGACGTCGCCGCCGGAGGAAAGCGAAACCCTAACTCTAGATTTGCCACGGTGAATAGCATAACCTTTGTGTACAATACCAGCCTGCCCTATGCATCTCCCATCAGTCATCAGGTCGCAACTATATACAACATACTCACACTCACAACAAGCCTTCAAAATTCTTTACCTACTCCTAAAGAACGTAAGGTTTCTGCCTCTTTTTTTTCGTACGTCCTGACATGTGGGCCCCACCTGTCAGCATTTTGCTACTGAAATTTATGGCATACACATTGTATCTATTGTCTTTGTTATCATGATTTTTAAAATTATTTTCTTTTTAAAATTTTATGTACCTATACCATCGCACGAGCCTTTATCTATTGATGTTACAATTATTTTTTTGCCTGTAGCAACGCATGGGTCTTTTCCTAGTATAATTATAAACAAATAACTACTCCCACTACTAGTATAAGGATAGTGTATGAGCAAAATACCATATGTATTTACTCTAACTCTTATCTCCATACACAGAAATACCTTAATGCATTTTGGTACGCATGCATACTCCTATAGATGCATATGTATTCATAATCAACCAAGACATGTATGTATTCATACTTCCAGAAAAAAAACCAAGGATACGCCACCAACGAGGAGATAAGCATGCATGCATGCTTAATACTATAAATTTTAAATATTTTGTGAAATTAAACAAATAAAAGAAAAGATGAAAGAACAACAACTATAGCAAACCGCTGTTACTGTAGCAAAACAACTATAAAAAACCGTCAGAGGTGTAATATGGAAGGTTTTAAAAGTTCAGGGACCTGTCTTACCCTATTTTAGCCGACTTTTTTTGTTTTAGATCCTTTTAGAAATCTTTTTTCACAAATAGACCCCTGAGAAAACCATTGGCAGGTTTGGACCCTATGGGTCGGCGCCATGACCTATGGCGCCGAGGTAACACATCTCGGCGCCATGACCTATGGCGCCGAGCCCTAGGGTCCAACCAGTCAATCGTTTTCTGTCACACCCCGAAATTTGGGATTTCAGGATGTGAATAGAAAGAAAAATTAAATAAATAATTTTCATTAATTATTAAAACTTTTTCAATATTTGTTTAATTATCAATTTTAGTATAGGAAAATAATCAACTTTCTAAATCAAATAAATATGCTTTATGTGGCATTAATTGAAGTGTTGCATTCATGCCGTTGAATCTCATCTTTCTTGAATGTGAAGTTTTCAAAATGCGTTTAGACGTCGATCAAGTCCTTTTTGAGAATTTCCTAGATTTTCTGGGAATTAATTCTCTTTTCCTAAAGTCAAATCCATTTATTGGAAGGCTTTAAAATCTCTTTCATGAGCTCCAAATATTTTATTTCAGTTCAAAGTCTCCAACTCTATCTCTGGAATTTTTCCTAGGATTTTTGGAGATTTTGGAATATTTTCTATGGTTTAAATACATTTTCTGGGATTTCCTAGAATTGTTTTTGAACTGGAAATCTATTTCCCGAAATAAAACTTAATCTTTTCTCCTTTTCTTTCTTGGGCCAAATCATCCGCAGGCCCAACTCCGTTTCACTCAACCCCGTCGGCCCATTTCCTTTCTGCGGCCCAGCCCACCTCCGTCTGCTATCTCTTTCTCTCTTCATCTCACCGACGCGTGGGGCCCAGATGTCATCCCTTACCTCTCGTCCCCTACCAGGACTCTGGTTAGGAGTCCGACGCGCCGCCGCCGCCTTCTCCTCGACGTGCACGCCACGGCAAAGGGCAGGTTCCGAGCCCTATAAAACCCGAGCCCCGTTGCCTCTATGCCCTGCTCCCTCGCCTTGACTTCCTCCCAGCACAGCGCCACCAACCGAGTTCGTCGGAGGAGCAGACCAAGCAGCCAGTGCCCATCACCCAGTCGTCCTCGTTCTTCGTCCGTGGAGCCCCGCCGGCGCAAACCAACATCGCTCCAGAGCCAGAGCTGCTGCCGCCACCAGTATCTTCTACGCCAAGGACGCACAGGAACGCCGAGGAGAATCGTTGACATCGTTGTGCATCGGCACAGTACACAGAGCTTTCAACGTCCTCTCCGTCAAGAGCCCAAACTGTACCGTCGCAGTATTCCTAAATAGCCTAGGTGAGCTCCCCATCTCGTTAGCGTTCCGTTTTTCCGGTCACGGTCGATTTCCATCAATCCTAGGTCGATCTAGGGTTCTAGCAGAGCTTCAGTCTGTACGCTTTATGGAGTTCGGTCTGTTGATCGTATTTTGTCTTCTAGAGGAAGAAGAAGGGTTAGTAGCCGTCCGATCTAAAATCAATGGTGTGGATTAGATCAAACATACCCCTTCGTGGTGGACTCGGTTCACCGTAGACTGCAGTCCTTTCTCCTTTGGTCCACGAACTCATACATCTAGTCCATGAAATAGTACAGCACACATCCCACGCATGGCACCTGTATAGATTGCTATTTTTGCAATCCAGCCCTTATTCTTGTTGTTATTCACGGCACTAATATGTGGAGTCTTATCATTCTTCTATCTAGTCCCTACAACCTTATTTAACTCCTAGATTCCACGTTTAGTCTCCGTTTAACCTCGTTTTTGTTGCGCTAATCTTCTAAAAGCGTAGATTTTAGTTTAATAGTGTTGTATACCAAGTTTCATGTTTTGGAAATAAATAAAATAATAACTTGTTTTATATTTGTCATATGCTTTACAAATTGCATAAAATCTAATTAGAGCTCCAACTTCACGTTTTATAATTTATTTAAAATATTAATTTGCCTAATTATAATTTAACTAGCTTTCTAATTTAAAAGCTAATTAGACCTCTGCCTTCAAGTTTTATAATCAAAGTTAATTTGGTTAATCATTATTGAACTAGCCTTTTATAATTAAAATATGATAAGATTTATATATTGTCTTTTCATAAACAAAGATGTTAATTTGAATAAGGCTTATTTCATATGTTTTCTAAATATAAGCTAATTAGCTATTATAGTGGTTTTCATAAATAATTAATTTGCTTAAGGTTTAATGTTGAATCTAGTTTTCTAAATAAAATATGACTAGGTTTATACATCGGTTTTTATGAATGAAAGTTAACTTGATTAATATCTATATCTTCTTAACTAGCTTTTCTAATTAAAAGTTAATTAAGGTTATACTCCGTTGTTTTATAAACAAATGATATCAATATGATTAATAATTTTGAACTCTCTTTTCTAATTAAAATTTAATTAGGTTTAAACATCAGGTTTTGTGCAATCTAAATTTATATGATTAATTTCTAACTTGAATGTGTTTTTAATATTAACTTGTTTAGTTCAACACGATATATGAAGTTAATCGATTAGATGCTCTCATGCTTTCTTGCAAGTTAAAATATTTAATTGGTATAATTATTATATAAATATTTTGCAAATAAAATTGATTAGGCTTTATCCGTCTTTTCATATTAAAGTATAGTTTGAATTAATTTGAATACTGAATATTTCTCTGAAGTATTCATTACATATCTTTTCATAATTAAAATCAATAAAGCTTATAGTCTCCTCTTTCTTTTGTAATATATTTATCCGATAGCTATACTTTTCCAACCGTTGTTCTGTTTTCAACGTTTGTTTCGCCCTTGTGATCGTAGTAGCGAGCCCTATCGTTTAGTGCGTTCTTTTAAAAGCTTTTCTTTTGATTGGTGTATTGTTCTTAGTTATATCTATTTCTTTGCTTGCATGTTTGTGCTTGAGCTCGATGTTTGCTACGATTAGAGGAGCATCGTTCCGAAGCTGTCAAGAACAAGAGTTGAAGACTGAGCAGTGGTATTCTTTTGCGGAAAGGCAAGTGTCCCTAACCATCTTTCTACCTATGCTTTATGAGATCATATATGTTAATTGGAAACCATGGAGAACCACCCGGGATTAACCGTACAACCACAATACTACATGGCTCTGGTCTTAGCTGAATAATTAGATGAACTACATGTTGTGTTTGTGCTGCCTGTTGGGCTGTTATTGGTTTGTGGATGTGTTGGTGCGGGGATCGGAAGAGGGTATCTTCTGTTGAAACCGTCGGTACTGGGAACACACATGTAGGAATTCTTTGTAAAGGCTTCGTAGCGTCCCTATGCAATCACACCTCGGAAGTGTGGTATGCGCCTTTGTGGTGCAGCATGGTTGGGTCCAAAGTTCTTGGAGCTTTTACGCGAATTGTGGTGAAAGTGTACAACCTCTGCAGAGTGTAAAACTGTTATAACAGCCGTGTTCGCGGTCATGAACGGCCTGGACCCTTACATGATTAATATACTTGAAGTTGATAATTAAATTGTTCCGGTTATTTCCGTGGCCTTGCTGAGTACCAACCATAAGTGTACTCATCCTTGCTCATTGCTGCTCAGTATTCAGAAGGTGTGTGAAGTTGTTGAAGGTGATACTAGGCGTACGCAACCCCCAAGTCAACCGTTGCCTGTGGTGAAGAATTCCAGATTCCGCTGCTAGAAAACGTTTGTATTGCATTTATTTTATTATTTCCGCTGTAACTTTGTGTTCTGTTTATTCATGGAGTCTATCATATGTGTGAAAATTGATCCTGGCACACATATGAGATGCATCTGGTTTTCTTTCTGAAACCGGGTGTGATATTTTCTTAGGGTTCTATTTGTGAAAAAAATTTTCTTATTGGACTTAAAAACAAAAAAACTCGGTTATTTTAGAGTTTAGGGATCTAAAACTGACTTATGCAAAAGTTGAGGTACGTAGTAGAACATTTTCCTTTCTTTTTTTGCTAGGCCATCCAATTGAGCCCAGGTTAGCACCAATCTGGGCCGGCCCGCCTTTACGACTATATATAAGAACGCTTCGTGTCATCTAGGGTTTAGGAAGGGGGTCCTGCGTCTCTCATTTCGCGTCTCTCTCTGGCGGCGGCGCCTGGCGCCAGATCCGGATCGCAGTAGGTTGCGCGCAACTGAGCTCCGTTTATACCCTATCATTGTTGCGCCGTTCATCTATCTCTCATTAGAGATCGCTTCTGATCTTGCGATATTTCATCTATGTTTGATTCGTATCTTTGCTGATCTCTAGATCAATGGCTAGTGTCGGCTCCTACGCTACGAAGCTCTCAAGACTTCTCGCACCCGACAAAGTTGGTGCAGTTCTTATACTGAGCTACACCGGAGAATTGCGCGAGGTGGCGAGAGACTCCTTGCGGGTTTCGCTCCTCAGTACTGGTTGTGACGGTGTCTTCGTCGGAAGGATTCATCTTCTCACCAAGTCCATTCCTAGATCCATTCCCACCGAAGGGCGAGCAATCTACGATTGCATCAAGGTAAGCATTCGTTTCCCTTGTTGTTGATCGTTTTTTCTACATTTATGGGCATGAGCGGCCTGGATTACATAACGTTGTGCTTGTACATATGTGCCTTCAGTGATGTTTGTAAGATGTCTTACTGTTTTATGGTTTAGGTTTCAAGTAAGGCCGGTGTACCTAAGTTGCTGATGTGCTAATTATTGTGCTCACGACAGCCTTCGTAGTCTTTATAACAATATGGTCAATGTACAGAACTTTTCTCTGAGCGCTTGCTTATATGCATTTATGCTTGCAGGAAGATTGTCTGTAGGTGCATAAACACTCGTTAGCACCCTGGATGTATTACTATAGCCAGTCTGCATCTCATTGGTTAAATTGATTGATAGTGGGTTGTCTATGTAACCTGAGAACTTTAAAAATATTGGGACAAAAGGCTTGTGGTATTTAACCATATTATCTTGTGTTTCACTTGTGGTGTTCACTTTTATTGTCTCAAGCTTATAGCCATCCTGAAAATAGGAAAGAAAAATGAAATAGTAAGGACATGTATGATATCTATCACATGTTTGTGTAATGTTGACAGTAGAAAGGGTATAAATGTTGCTTAGATTGAATATCACTGGAGAAGGACATTTTGTTTTATTTACAGTTACTATTATGTAGAATATATTTACTTATATCCTTCAGATTTGATTGATTGTAATAAGGTTTTGTGCAATTGTTGCTTCTTTGGGTGGAGTTATTTCAGTTGAATTTGGTTGTTCAGGTTGTCTTTAAATTAACAATCAACTTAAGTTTATGCAAATCTTGCATTTGCTTGACATCAGTAATTGTAATGTTAACTAAATGTTTGCTGTATATATGTATTGATGCTCTATGAACTCCAATATGTTATATGATGTTCCTTTGTGTTCTGTTTTCTGCATGTTTGAGAACTTCCCAATAGCATGTTAAAGCAATTTGAACTTTTTTTTGTACCTATTATTTGGAAAAGATAAGCTTGTACCTTGTTGGCATAGGTTTGGTGTGGACTGTAAGACTATACAATATTGACATCTATGCAAGTTGATGTGCGCGTTAAAGACATTTACTGTATGTGATATAATCTTAAATGTTTCTACTTTTTTGCTATGCTGGGATCATGTTTGCCACAAATTATGCTCTTCCCGTCTCATCAATTTTTTATACTATCTTTTTATTTATAATGCAATTTTCATTGCATGTTAAATCAGTTAATGTTTAAGGGAGTAATATTATTATTCTTTTGTTGCAGCCAAATTCGGTCATCATCTGTGGACCTGATTGTGCTAAGTGGTGGTCTGGGGCACTGAAAACCATCAAGGGGCTTCAGATATTTCAGAGTGGCCAAGTGACATTTGATAGCTTCTTCCTAGGATACCATAAACTCGATGTGTCGTTCCTGGAATTCTTCAGTGATAGAGTTTCCATCGAGTGCAAACATGCTTCCATATACATTCCTAGCACGCTCAGCTGCCTCCTCGATGATGACAATCCCTTGCATGAAATGACAGGAAGCTAATGTGACGGCAAGACTATATGATGCAATTCTTGAGTTATGGACAGAGTCAATGAGTTGTTTGAGTATTGAAGCTCACAGGTTCGTATATTTCTCACCTATTCATTTGTTGGCAATTAAAAATGCAGCAGTGCTTAAGGCCATTTTTATTGTAATTACATAATGGTTGAACTGTTCCTTTGTTGTTACCTTCTATCTGCGTATCATTAAATTCTCATCGCTTGAGAAGAATGTAATGGTCAAAATAGGAACACTGGCATATAGGGTTTTGTTTTTGGTGGAGCTGTCGCATTTCTGTGAGTTTTTTTTTTCAAAAAATTTCTCTGCCACTGTCATCCTTGAATTTGGTTTCCTCTATTATTGTCTAAAGCGATGCTCTGTTTTTTTACCTTTTAGCTGTGTGCCATTAAATTGTATTTGCTTGAGAAGAATAATTTATTAGCTAAATGTGAACAGTGGTATACAATATGGTTTATTTTATTTTAGGTAGTGCTGTCACATTTCTTTGAGGTTTCGTATCTGCCGCTATCATCCTTGAATTTAGTTCCCTCTGATTTATATACCTAAAGCAATCCTCCAATTTCTTTATGCCAGGACTGTGTGTCAACTTTTAAAGAGGGGGCGTGCTTCTTTTGTGCTCAAAGTTATTGATACCAATTTCAAGGATTTGTTTCGAGAGCTTAGGCAGCAGGTATTGCAGATGTCACTATCTAAAGATATTTTGGGTCTCACTACAGATGTGTGGCACGGGGGTTTTATCCGGCATTGCAAGAATTTCTTTTCTGTTATGGATTCTTTCATCCCTGATTGTGTAATGATGTCTGGAACGAAACACTTCAAGGCTGAGATGCTCTCTTTAGAGGTTGGTAACATGGTTCTTGAGATGATATTCTTGGATAGATCTGCCTTTGCCATCAATTCCAGTCTGATCAGAAATGTTACTATGATGATGATGGACTTAGGAGTCTACACCGATCTCTTTGAGAGGAGGTTTTTGGATTATATTGAAATGCATTACCGTTGGAAAGTATCTCAGTTCCCAATTGACAAGGTATGCAAGGAAGTGATTCATGAAGTTGAGAGTTCCTCGATTTTTCTTCTTGGTGATTCCCTAGATAAGCTTATCGTTGTCCTGAGGCGTGTGATACTGTACAACAAGACTGAGACATTCAAGGGCTTCTTATTATGCAGTGACGATAAAGGTGAGCAATTGACAGAAATTGGTACCATCTACAAAATCCTTGCAGAGTCATTTCACAGCAATCAGATTGTGTTCTGTTGGATCACACAGTGCTTTGATACCTGTGTCTCGTGTTTAGCTGAGTTTCGTTCATCTGTGAAGCCTGTTGAGCTGATCTCCAATATTGTCTTGTTCGTTTACAACTGCCAGAAAGCTATTGATTCATATTTTCTAAGCAGCAGTGTCCTTCTGGAGTACATGTTGGACCGAGTTCACGATCTTGTAAATGGGGACCATGGTAGCTATGGAAACTACATGGCGCTTTTCATTGATTTCAAGCTAAGAGGAACCAGAGACACTGAGTTTGATGTCACCGCTCTTGATATTGCTATAGCCATTGTGGAATTTCTGGAAAACAAGGAATTCTTCGTAGTCAGTTATCTCAGTTTCCTTGCGAAGAGGCTTGCTTCGCCTGCATGTGACATCCACACAGAGCGAGCCATCTTACCCAAGTTTGATGCTGCTTGGTCAGGCAACCTTAACCGCATTTCTGAGCTTATGTTCAATGATGTAGTGGAATCTGAGGTTATGATGGATGCCTTCACAGAGAAATCTTCTATGTCAGTTAAGTTGTTTGATTCGTCAATATCGCCTCTCACTGGTTCAAGTTGTGCTCATTTATCCAATTTGCCTCCTGAGATTTGTCACATGATTGAGAACTTCACCAGTTATTACGAGTCTCTGGATTGCTTTGGGCACAAAAAGAAAAAGCTAATGTGGCTGACTGATTATGGACACGCCTCTCTGACTGGCAATTTTGGTGGGAAAAAATATACTCTACAAGCAACCACTCTCCAAATGCTTGTTTTGATGCTATTCAACTCAACTGACCGTCTTACATTTGATGAAATTAAAGGCAGTACTGGAATTGAACCATCAAAATTGCGTGATACTTTGGTGTCTTTATGGAAGAAGAACCTGCTTCTAAGCTATGAAACTAATGGTGTTCCCACTTTCTGCATCAATGATAATTTCTGCCCTCATGGTGCGGCCTCAACATCTGTTTCTAGTACTGAGCCGGAATTTCTCAGGACACTTTCCAAAGTTGGTGCTAGCAAGAAGCCTGCTATTGAAGCTGCAATCGTGAGGATAATGAAGGCCAAGAGGAAACTGTTACATGCAGATCTTATTGCAGAAGTGGTTTTGCAACTGTCAAAATACAACCTTGATCCAGATCAGGTTTATGTCAAATTTTGTATTGAGCAGCTTATGAGACGAGAGTACCTGGAAAGAGATACGAGTAACCCTGAGCTTTATCACTATGTGGCGTAGGTGTTTACCAGGTGAGGTATGTGAGGCAGTGTAGTTGTACTTTGCCACCTGGCTTATGTCAATCTATGTTCTGCAGCTTATGGTGATGTATGTGAGGCAGAGTAGGTGTACCGTGCTTATGTCAAACTGTCTAGCAGTTAGGTGTGTGCTTTGCCACGGCGGCAACACTGTCCGATAATCTATAATCTGGGTATCTGTTGGGTATTAATGTTTGTCTTATGATGCAGCTAATCATGGCGGTCTGCCTTTTCTTTTTATCTGCTTAAGCTAATTATATTCGCTCTACTAATGTATACTCCGTAGTAACTTATCATCTCGGTATCTCTTGGATAGTAATGCTTATCCCTACCGATATATAGATACTCAGTATTATAATCTGACATCTGCTGGATAGACTTCTTACATTAGTATGATCTGGATGATTTCTGTCGATAGACTTCGTTACATGCGTATGTTCTGGTTCGTCCTACTGATGTATTCAGTATTATGATATCGACATCTATGGATAGTTGCGGTATGTTGATTAGTGCGAATATGCGTTCTTATAGTTGTTACATGCGGCAGTTTGTTAGTCCGAATTAGGGGGGAAGATCGATATGCATCTTTAGTTATTTGGAAGATGCGGCAGTTTGGTAGTGCGAATGAGGGGGGAAGATCGATATGCATCTTTAGTTTAGGAGCTCCACGCGGCCATGCTCCTGCTCTCCGCGTCCCTGAGCCCGTCGACCCTCTCCTTGTCCCTGATCCCGTCGTCGTCGAGGACGCGCTCCACTTTGCGTCTTTGCCACTCAGCTCTTCCTTCGTTCTAGAACTGGTCTGTGTAGTAGGGTCAGCAGAGGAACGGCACGCCATTCCGCACCCCCTCCATCGTGAGTTACACCCGCAGTGCGACAGGAAGCACGCCACCGCACGGTGCACCACCACCTGCCGGAATCGAAGCAGACCCGTCACACATCACAATCCTCTAACGACAGATATATGTGCTGGAACTGGAACATACCTGCTGGCGGCTGCTGGGGGCACCAGCTGACGATCATGTCCGAGCCGCCGACGGGGTGCTGGAACTCGTGGAGCCACGCCTTGCTCAGGCCGGTAGTGAAGTCGGGCTGCGCCACCCACAGGAACGGCCGGCCGGTAAGCTCCGCCCCAGCGCGAGCTCCTCTAACTGGCGCAACCTGAAGACAGTCAAGCTGCCGAACGCCACGTACACGACCGAGCGGTCGGGGCTGCGTGCATGCGCATCGAGTGACTCGAGGCGCCGAATCGGCTTGTTGAGCTGCGGCGATGGGCAGGGTGTTCGGGTGCAGCTTAAAGCAGTGGCGGAGCTAGGATTCGAAAGTTGGGTATTCCCATCTCTTAAGAAGGAAAAAAATCAATTGAACAGTAAAAAACCATGCTGTCACATGTGAATACCGATAATTGAAGGATTCCAATCAAACAATATAATGTCACTGATCCAAATTCTGTGGTAAAGGTTTTCATTATGTCAGGTTCATTGTTAGCTACCTCTAATTCAGTTTCTATAATAACTGTTGTTATATCATTGGTTGCTATCTAGATTCAGGCTCAACCTCCATGGAAAGGAGTACTTTGATTTTGAGCTTGACTTTCAGCTGTAATCAACTCTAAAGGAGCAGCACCTGGATGTGGCTGGATCAGCTTCGCTCTCAACGGTAATTTGCTGCAGCGTTGATGTAGTGCCAGAGGCCACGTTCTGTGTCTTTAAAGCTCTATCCCACAATCCTTTAAATGTTCAAATCAATCAATATGGTCATTTTGTTTCTCAATCTCACCGCTCGTTCAGTTGTGCACTTGTGCTCCATGCTCAGCATCACGACCTCTCCAGCAACCTGCTCCATCTTGCTTTTACAGCTGCCGGCTGGCACTTGCTGCTGGCCTGCTGCCCGCTGCCCCGCTGGTGGCTGGCCGCTGCCACTGCAGCGCCGGACCCAGACGCAGAAGGGCGCTGGTGGCCTGGTGCGCGGTGCGCCCCTGTCGGCTGCCGCCTTGCCGGATGCCGACACCAATGCCCAGCAAGGCAGCAAGGCGACCGCAATCCTTCCACGGTGCTTGCTGATGCAGCCGCAGGCCGCAATCTGCCGCGGCTAGGGTTCGTCGATGGGGATTTGCCGATTTGGGAGAGGTAGTAGTCGGAGAGGAACGGGTCACGGGGAGAGCGGCGAGAGGGGGCGACGGCCGACTGGGGGATCGGGGAATCAGGGCACCGGACTAGGCCGAAAATCTGATGGGCCTTGGGCCGGCCTGGTGGCGAGGAAGATGGGGGAGGGGGAGGCCAGAAGGCCGTTTGGGCTGCATTTTAACTCGAGAAATAAAGAAATAGATCTACAATTATATACATATATGTATATATAAACATGAAGTATACTTGGTTTTTTTTTTAAAAAAGTTGGGTATTCCTGGGAATACCCAGGCACAACTGTAGCTCCGCCCCTGGCTTAAAGGAATTAAAGCCTTAAACGCGTCCCGCTCGGCTTCTCGGATCGAGTTGCAGACGATGGCCTCGACGAGGTCCTTGGCCTCGTTGTTCCGAATCAGCAGCTGGAAGATGGCTGGTTGGTTCTCCGGCGCGCCCGCGTTATTCCTCGACAGAAGCGACGTGTGGAGCGGCAGCATTCCGGGCGTGAACTGGAACGTCTCCTGCCCAGGGTTCACAAAACCGAACCAGAGGGCCGAACCGTCGACCGGCGGTAGCGGCTAACCGGTCCGGTTCCCGCGAGAACTGGTCAAAACCGGATAAATTCAAATTTTGAATTCAAATCCCCCGTGTACTCGGTTTGTAACGGCTAACCGGTCAGTTTGGTTCGGTAACCGGTCGGTTTGGACCGGTGACCGATCGGTTGGACCGACAGAAAAAATTGGCATGAAATATGCGTAAATTAAGGAAAAAATAACCACAAACACATACAAACATCCATACATATAATTATACATACAAACATAATACAAATGTCCATACAAACCTAATAGAAATATCCATACAAACATAGTACTATTGTTCATACAAATGTCCATACAAACATAATAGAAATGTCCACACAAACATGATACAAATGTCCTAGTCCATAGTCCATACTCCATAGAAAAAGATCAACGGTAGTATTGCTTGGCCATTTCAAACTCGGCGATGGACATGACTTGCAAACCTTGCCTTTGAAGCAACTCAGCTTGGAAGTCTTGCCAAGTTTGCCCCGTCCAAGACGATGTTGTCTGCCATTCTTGCAGTAACATGTTGTACCAATGGGGGTCCTCCCATTCGTACACCCATCTCATGGGTGGCTGCATGCTCAACTCAGGTATAGGATAGTTATAACTAGACTGTGGTGATTTGCTAATTGAGCTAGATGAGTATTGTAGATTGGCGTAATCCATTATCCTCTGCGTCTCCGGTGCTCCATGATCAGCGTCCTGAGTAGCATGTGTGAACTCCGTCTCCCCTACAGTCAAACATATAATACAATTAATACTCACATTGACAAACATATGTGCATATGTATGCATGTACACTTGATACCTGTGAAACGAAGACCGCCACCACCCCGGCCAGCACCACAGCCCCTGCCACCACCACCATGGCCACTGCCACCGCCAACCATCAATGCCACCGCTGCCACCACCACCACCAGCTGGTGTTGGCCGTGCTCCGGGTCACGAAACTACCCCTGATCCTCAGACTGGAGAGGCTGTCGTTTTTACTGATTTCTTTACTGCTGGTCTTCGATTTCCCTGCGACCCTATGCTACCTCAGATATTTGATCGATTCAACGTCAAACTTCATCAACTGACACCAAATTCTTTTGTTCAATTGTCAAAATTTTTCTGGGGAGTGAAAACATTTGGTGGTGAAATTGACGTTGATACCTTCGGTCGTTACAATGAGCTTCATCTTCAGAAGAGATCAGTATTTCTGGAAGAAGGGGGCGAAGAACATATTGGACAGTTTGGTGTCGCAACCTTTACTTCGCGTCGTCGAAGTGCAGCCCTAAAGATTACCAAAGTTGCTTCTCCTACGCTCAGCGAAATCGTTGGGACGTTAACTGGCCGAAGTCCTGGTTCTATGTTAAGGTTGGTTTCGCTACACCAAACTCCAGCGAAATACACTATCCATTTGCTGGTCCCCTTGGCAACATAGAAATTTCTACCGTGATTGACTTCGATAGAAAATCTGAGGCTTTTAAGAAAAACAGTCCTTGCTTTCATCATGCTACACGACGTCTCACCGGCCGTGATGTCGTTGAAGAATTTTTGGCTGCCGG
This sequence comes from Digitaria exilis, assembly GCA_015342445.1. Lineage (NCBI taxonomy): Eukaryota > Viridiplantae > Streptophyta > Magnoliopsida > Poales > Poaceae > Digitaria > Digitaria exilis. Next base: position 323,459 of record JACEFO010001754.1, on the reverse strand, counting down.
AATCTGGCCTTTGGGAACAGATTGGAAACCATTTCGAATTGAGGAGAGGCCAATTCCTGGTTTCATCTTGCCCACCACCTTCGCTGTTTTTGGACTTACAAAGCCTGAAGGTGTTAGTGACGACGAACTTGTTTCGAATGTTGAATGGGCTGCGAGGTCTTTGGTTGGTCCTTTTACTGAAAAGGAGAAGAAGTCAATGATTGACTTCTTCGAAAAAACAAGTCGTCTGAATCGCCCGTGGATAGAAATGGGTGTTCAGTATGGAGATAGGGTGAAACCCTCCAAACCTCAGAAGCGCATGAAGGCAGTTGGAAATGTTGGATCTGAGCAAGCTGGAGTGTCTCGAAGGTATAAAAAGACTTCATCAAAAGTTTTAATATCTTCGAGTCAGGATGCCCCCCAGACGAAGACAAAACTGCTTGAGGCTCAGAAGAGGAAGAGTGCCTGTGTGCAACAATCTACCTCTGCATCTACTAAAAAACCTCGACTGACTCGAAAGGTAGATTTGTCTCTCCTGGATAGTCCGGAAGCCGAAGCTGAAACTGAAAAAGAAAAAGAAGCTATTGAAGCAGCTTGTGGACTTCTCGGAATTGCTGGCGTTACTGACGATGACCTCGGCTCTTCAGGGTTTATGAAAGATTTAGCAGGTACTTCTGCTGCTTCGGGTGAAGGTTTGTTTGTTCCTTTTATGAAATGCCCCGGTGCTAGAATGAGCCTCACAGGCTCGATATCAAGTGTTGTTTCGAAACCTCCAAGAGGATTCGATCCGAACTTTCTTGAGCTCTTAGAGCATAACTTCGGCTTGTATTCCACAGAACCAACCGCCGAGGTCATGAAAGTTGATGAAGATAAAGCAGTCGAGGCCGAACTCGAGGTCAGTAATTTTAGTTGTACTGTACTTGACCACTAAATTGCTTCGATTGTTTTTGCTTATTTTACTTTATATTTTTAGGTCGAGGTTGTGGATGTCAAAGTTAAAAAGATCCTTGAAGAAACATCCACGAAGCTCCCTCAGGACTTGGCTACGTCTTCTTTTGTTGATCTTGATGAAGACACTGACGAGATGCGAGGTGAGAAGGAAAATAAGTTCTATCATCACTTCGTGTTTAGTTTCGTTTTTGATTTTTATACTTTGTCTTCGTTTTTATAGGTTACAAAGCATCTTTGGAAAATCTTAGCTTCGAAGAGCTATCTCGCTTGAGCGTCTCCACAGCGCAAAAGGTTCGTGCTTGCTTCTTAGTATTTTATCCTCGTCTCTTCCTTTCTTTATATATGTCTTATGTTTTGGTTTTCGATTTGCTTCCTTAGGTTAAGCTGATCAACGCGGTTTGTGCTTCAAAGTCCAAAACCGCTGTTGATCGACTTCGTTCGTTGGAGAAAGAGAATGAGAGGCTTCGGGAAGTCAACGACAAACTTCATAAAGATATGACTAAGCTCGAGGACAAATGGGACGCAACAGATAGAAAATATAAAGCCTTGCAGAAGGACTTCGACGAGAACCTGACTGTGATTGAAAACCTTCGTGATGCTGTGGTTCGCGAGTCCGATGCTGCGAAAGAGGCCAAGACTAAAGTGTCTTCCCTCGAGCTTAAGTTGAAAGAAACCGAAGATGCTCTAGCCTCGTCCAAGACTCTTGATGCTGTGAAGATTAAACGAATTTTTGATTCGTATTGTAGCTCGCTTAAGCAGTTCGGAGCCACTCCTTACGCTCTTCCAGAGGACTTAAACATTGACAATTTCTTATCTTGGATTGAAGAGGAATTTGCTGGCCTCGGGGATGTATTTTCTATTGCTGGCGACAACTTCGCACTCACCTGCACCGATGGCCTCGGCAGATTCCTTGAGAAAGAAGATAAGGAGTTGCTCCTTCGGGTTTCTGGTCCTGGATTTCGCTTTGCTGACTTCGGAGATTTGTCCTCGCCTTGTTCAAAAGAAGTCGAAACAATGAAACGTCGTTTCTTGCGGGACTTCTGGAACGCCTATGGGCGAAATATGGCTAAGGACTCTTCTTCGAAGGTATGAAACTTTCTCTATATAACTTTGCTTCTTCTTCTCTTTTATTTTTGCCGAAAAAATTCTAAGACTTTTGCTTTTGTTCTTCATCAGGAAGAAACTGAGGATGCAGAAGTCGAAGAGGGAAAGGAGGAAGAGGACGAAGATGAAGCTAAATCTTCCCAAGAAGAAGACGAAGCTAAATCTTCCCAAGAAGAAGGAGAGATCTGATTACGAATCGAAATTGATTTATGTAAAAAACTTGTTGCAAATGATGAGCGAAGTTTGTGAACTTCAGAGTGACTTAAACACTGAAATTGTTCACAATTTTGTTTATATTAACCTCGTCATTATCTTTGTTTTTGTTTCGAAGTGCATGCGTCGGACTCGTACAGTTTCTTTTCATTCGAAACTGTTTACACATTATCTTGTTTCTATAAGATCACGACCTTTAGCTTCGTTTTCGCTATAGGGAACGCTTAAATATTCTTTGGCTTCTAATTCCCTAGTTAACTCGAGAAAACCTTGGAGCGGATGTGCTTTTCTCCATATATTGGCTTCTAGTTCCCTTGTTGACTCGAGAAAACCTTGGAGCGGATGCGCTCTTCTCCAGGATCGCACAACTTGAGAAGGCGTTGCTGCACGAAGCATCCATGGGCCCTGTGCTGATGTTAGTCTTTGGCCTGGCCAGATCATGCCGTCGAGCATTCCTTTGTTTCCTGCTGCCTCTCATTTCTAGGAAAATTTTTCTTTTTTTCCATTTGCCTTGTTTTTTCTCTTGCCGAGGCTCGTCACCCGGCTTCCCTTTTATAGTGGTCTTTGGACCCTTGGTGAAATTAAGATTTCACCTAACCTTGTGTCCTTCTTGAAAAGTACAAGTTAGGTGATTCGTTTTTAATGTGTCTGGTGCTTGATGAAAGCTTATTTTTGAATAAATGCAAATGGGGGCTTTTCCTTTTGGCCTTTGAAAAAGGCGTCCCCTCCCTCGATAGCCCCTTTGCGTTTATTCATTGCTTCTTACTTCGAGCAACGAATCTGAAAGATTACGTTCTCTTGTTTTGCTTTCGAAATAGGGCAACTCTGTTGCTTTTTTCGTTCCCCTGATTTGATCTAGACTACGAAATCATTTTGGCGAGGTTGCTTTTCTGACCTCGAACTTGGAATGTTTTGCTTCGAGATTTTCTTTTTACGAGGTTATGCTTTTTACCTCGGCCTCGAGCTATTTTGCTCGAGGTCTTCTTTTGCGAGGTTATTTTTCAAACCTCCGCCTCGAGCCATCTTGCTCGAGGTCTTCTTTTGCGAGGTTATTTTTCAACCTCGGCCTCGAGATATCTTGCTCGAGGTCTTCTTTTGCGAGGTTATTTTTCAACCTCGGCCTTGAGTTATTTTGCTCGAGGTTTTCTTTTTTCGAGGTTATTTTTCAACCTCGGCCTCGAGCTATTTTGCTCGAGGTCTTCTTTTGCGAGGTTATTTTTCAACCTCGGCCTCGAGCTATTTTGCTCGAGGTCTTCTTTTGCGAGGTTATTTTTCAACCTCGGCCTCGAGCTATTTTGCTCGAGGTCTTCTTTTGCGAGGTTATTTTTCAACCTCGGCCTCGAGCTATTTTGCTCGAGGTCTTCTTTTGCGAGGTTATTTTTCAACCTCGGCCTCGAGCTATTTTGCTCGAGGTCTTCTTTTGCGAGGTTATTTTTCAACCTCGGCCTCGAGCTATTTTGCTCGAGGTCTTCTTTTGCGAGGTTATTTTTCAACCTTGGTGAATTTTTTGCTTAAGTACTTTTAGGGGAGTCTCCTTTATTGATGTTTTGGAGATATTTACATAGGTTCGCCTCATTAAAAACCTCACCTCCAGTTTCCTGGAGCCCCTTTTGTGAGGAAAAGAGTACGACCTTTTGTGATGAAAGAGAAAAGAGGTGCCACGTATTTGTGCTTATAGTTCCGCACATTTACGAAGTTAACCTTTACAAAAAGAACTGAAACTTGGAAAATACTGTACAACTTTATTTGTTTCGATTCTAGTTATAGTACTTGCGAAGTTGCTCCACATTCCATGAGTGAGGTAATTCTTCTCCATTCTCGGTGGACAGATGATAAGACCCTGGCCTCGAGCTTCTGGTGACAATGTACGGTCCTTCCCATTTTTCCTCGAATTTGGATAAGTTTTCTGCGTTATGCTTTCTTTTGAGTACCAGGTCCCCAACTCTGATTTCTCTTATCTTCACTTTTGGGTCGCGCCACTTTCGTGTTTGCCTTTGATATGATTCGAGGTTATGTGAGGCAACAAGTCTATCGACTTCGATTAAGTCCTTTTTCACCATTTCTTTTTCACCTTCGTCACTGCTAAGTGTTACCCTTAGTGTTTTGGCCTTGATTTCTTCTGGAACCATTGCTTCAGTTCCGTATAGCAATCTGAAAGGAGTGAACTTGGTTGCTCTGGATTCTGTGGTATTATGTGACCATACTGCGATTGGCAAATCGTCAATCCATTTTCCCTTTCTGTGGTCGAAGAGCATCTTCCTTATAGCTGAAAAAATGATGCCGTTGGCTCTTTCAACTGCACCATTTGATTGCGGATGGTATACAGATGCGTACTTCACTTTGGTTCCCATCGTTATGCAAAAATCTCTGAATGATTCGCTGTCGAATTGCTTTCCATTGTCTACCGTTATTTCTTTTGGTACCCCGAATCTACAAATGATGTTATGCCAGAAGAACTTTTGTATTGTATGCGAGGTTATCGATGCTAGGGCTTTTGCTTCGATCCACTTTGTGAAATATTCCACGGCAACTACTGCGAATCTGCAGTTTCCTTGAGCTGTTGGGAGAGGCCCTACCAAATCTATTCCCCATCTTTGCAATGGCCAAGAAGGTGTGATGAGCTGCAACAGTGAGCTCGGAATCCTTTGATTGTTTGCGTTCTTTTGACATGCTTCGTATTTCTTTGCTACTTCGTCTGCATCTCTTATCATTGTTGGCCAAAATAATCCTTGCCTGACTGCTTTTGATGCGAGAGCTCTTGGACCAATGTGTGTTCCGCATATCCCTTCATGTATGCTTTTTAGTATTGCCATTCCTTGTTCTTTTGCGATGCATTTTAGCCATGGTGCTGATATCCCCTTCTTGTACAGCTCTCCTTGTATTATCTGATACCCCTTTGCTCTTGCTGGTATTCTCTTGGCCTCGCTTGCCGAACAGGGTGTGAAATTGTTTTGTAAATGTGCCATGATTGGTGCTCTCCAATCTTCCCAGCAAATGTGTGCCAGATGCTGCTTTCTGATTGAGGGAATGGTCATGACCTCGTAAATTACATCCTCAGGTAGTTCTTCCTTCTTTGCTGCTTTCTTAGCTAAGTCATCAGCTTCGTTGTTGTCGTTTCTGTGGATGTGTTCTACCGTGAATCCTTTGAAGTGTTTCTCCATTTCTCTAACCTCTTCGAGGTAATCGATTAGCTCTGGTTTTCTAGCTTTGCTGTCCTTTTCGATGTGGTCCCTTGCTATTTTCGAATCTGTCTTTACAATGAACCTTTGTTTTCCCAGTGATTTCATTTTTCGTAGCCCAAGCAGGAGTGCTTCGTATTCTGCTACGTTATTTGTGACTTGAATCTCTTGATTGCTGAATTCCAATCGTGCAGCGAATCTTGTTTTGATTCCGCGTGGTGAAACCAGTATTGCAGAGATCGCTGCTCCTTTGTTACAATATGCTCCATCACAATAAACTGTCCATTGTTTTTCGTTTTCGTCTGAACTTTCATGCTTTGGAGAGGTCCAGTCTGCGACGAAGTCAGCTAATACCTGAGATTTAATTGCATTTCGTCTTGCGAATTTGATATTGAATCCAGATAGTTCTGCGGACCATTTGCTGATCCTATTCGAAGCTTCTCTGTTTGCAAACAACTCAGCTAGTGGTTTGTTAGTGACGACTGTAACCTTGTGAGCTTCGAAATAATGTCTGAGGTTTCTTGATGCCATAAGCAATGCGTATGCAATTTTTTCGAGTTCAGAGTATGACTTCTTGGCTCCAGATAATGCTTCAGAAACAAAGTAGGCTGGCAACTGCTTCAGAATGCCTTCGACTTCGGTTTCTTGTACTATTGCCGCACTTACTGCTGACTCTGATACTGCGAGGTAGAGGAGAAGATCTTTTCCTTGTGCTGGTGGTGATAATTTGATCATTGTCGCAAGGTACTGCTTTAGTTCTTTGAATGCTTTCGATTGCTCTTCGCCCCAGTTGAATTTCTGTGCATGTCTGAGAGTTTTGAAGAAGGGAAGGCTTCGCTCGGCTGCTCTTGGTACGAATCTGTTTAGAGCTGCGATTCTGCCTGTCAATTGTTGCACTTCCTTAACCGTTTTTGGCTCCTCCATGGATGCCAAGGCTTGCACCTTGTCTGGGTTAGCCTCGATTCCCTTTGATGTTACAAGGCACCCCAAAATTTTTCCTTTGGTTACTCCGAAGACGCATTTTTCTGGATTTAAGCTCAAGTTTGACATTCTTAGATTATTGAAGGTTTCCTCGAGATCTTTGATGTGATCCGTTCTTTTGATGCTTTTTACGACGAGGTCATCCACATAAGCTAACATGTTTCTGTCAATTTGTGAGTTGAAGACTTTTTGGTCATTCTTGAGAAAGTTGACCCTGCGTTTCTCAGCCCCTCTGGCATTCTGACGAAACAAAAAGTTCCGAAAGGTGTTATAAAGCTTGTCTTCTCCTCATCCTCTTGTTTCATCCAAACTTGGTGATACCCTGAAAAGCAATCTAGCAAGGATAGAATCTCGCTGTTGGCTGCATCATCAACGACACTATCAATTCTTGGTAGAGGAAAATCATCTTTTGGGCAATGCTTGTTTAGTGTTGTGAAGTCAATGCACATCCTCCATTTTCCGTTTTTCTTCTTTACTGGGACAGTATTCGCCAACCACTCTGGGTATTGTACTTCTCTGATGACTTTTGCCTTTAATAGCCTTTCCACTTCGGATTTTATTCCTTCTACCTTCTCATCCGACATTTTTCTCAATTTTTGTTTTCTTGGCTTTGTCTTCGGGTTTATGTTGAGACTATGCTCAATTATGGTTCTGCTGACACCCTTCAGATCTGCAGCTGTCCATGCGAAGACATCTTTATTCTTTCTTAAGAATGTTATCAAATCCTCCTCTTCTTGGGGGGAAAGGTCTACTCCGATTATTTTTCAACCTCGGCCTCGAGCTATTTTGCTCGAGGTCTTCTTTTGCGAGGTTATTTTTCAACCTCGGCCTCGAGCTATTTTGCTCGAGGTCTTCTTTTGCGAGGTTATTTTTCAACCTCGGCCTCGAGCTATTTTGCTCGAGGTCTTCTTTTGCGAGGTTATTTTTCAACCTCGGCCTCGAGCTATTTTGCTCGAGGTCTTCTTTTGCGAGGTTATTTTTCAACCTCGGCCTCGAGCTATTTTGCTCGAGGTCTTCTTTTGCGAGGTTATTTTTCAACCTTGGTGAATTTTTTGCTTAAGTACTTTTAGGGGAGTCTCCTTTATTGATGTTTTGGAGATATTTACATAGGTTCGCCTCATTAAAAACCTCACCTCCAGTTTCCTGGAGCCCCTTTTGTGAGGAAAAGAGTACGACCTTTTGTGATGAAAGAGAAAAGAGGTGCCACGTATTTGTGCTTATAGTTCCGCACATTTACGAAGTTAACCTTTACAAAAAGAACTGAAACTTGGAAAATACTGTACAACTTTATTTGTTTCGATTCTAGTTATAGTACTTGCGAAGTTGCTCCACATTCCATGAGTGAGGTAATTCTTCTCCATTCTCGGTGGACAGATGATAAGACCCTGGCCTCGAGCTTCTGGTGACAATGTACGGTCCTTCCCATTTTTCCTCGAATTTGGATAAGTTTTCTGCGTTATGCTTTCTTTTGAGTACCAGGTCCCCAACTCTGATTTCTCTTATCTTCACTTTTGGGTCGCGCCACTTTCGTGTTTGCCTTTGATATGATTCGAGGTTATGTGAGGCAACAAGTCTATCGACTTCGATTAAGTCCTTTTTCACCATTTCTTTTTCACCTTCGTCACTGCTAAGTGTTACCCTTAGTGTTTTGGCCTTGATTTCTTCTGGAACCATTGCTTCAGTTCCGTATAGCAATCTGAAAGGAGTGAACTTGGTTGCTCTGGATTCTGTGGTATTATGTGACCATACTGCGATTGGCAAATCGTCAATCCATTTTCCCTTTCTGTGGTCGAAGAGCATCTTCCTTATAGCTGAAAAAATGATGCCGTTGGCTCTTTCAACTGCACCATTTGATTGCGGATGGTATACAGATGCGTACTTCACTTTGGTTCCCATCGTTATGCAAAAATCTCTGAATGATTCGCTGTCGAATTGCTTTCCATTGTCTACCGTTATTTCTTTTGGTACCCCGAATCTACAAATGATGTTATGCCAGAAGAACTTTTGTATTGTATGCGAGGTTATCGATGCTAGGGCTTTTGCTTCGATCCACTTTGTGAAATATTCCACGGCAACTACTGCGAATCTGCAGTTTCCTTGAGCTGTTGGGAGAGGCCCTACCAAATCTATTCCCCATCTTTGCAATGGCCAAGAAGGTGTGATGAGCTGCAACAGTGAGCTCGGAATCCTTTGATTGTTTGCGTTCTTTTGACATGCTTCGTATTTCTTTGCTACTTCGTCTGCATCTCTTATCATTGTTGGCCAAAATAATCCTTGCCTGACTGCTTTTGATGCGAGAGCTCTTGGACCAATGTGTGTTCCGCATATCCCTTCATGTATGCTTTTTAGTATTGCCATTCCTTGTTCTTTTGCGATGCATTTTAGCCATGGTGCTGATATCCCCTTCTTGTACAGCTCTCCTTGTATTATCTGATACCCCTTTGCTCTTGCTGGTATTCTCTTGGCCTCGCTTGCCGAACAGGGTGTGAAATTGTTTTGTAAATGTGCCATGATTGGTGCTCTCCAATCTTCCCAGCAAATGTGTGCCAGATGCTGCTTTCTGATTGAGGGAATGGTCATGACCTCGTAAATTACATCCTCAGGTAGTTCTTCCTTCTTTGCTGCTTTCTTAGCTAAGTCATCAGCTTCGTTGTTGTCGTTTCTGTGGATGTGTTCTACCGTGAATCCTTTGAAGTGTTTCTCCATTTCTCTAACCTCTTCGAGGTAATCGATTAGCTCTGGTTTTCTAGCTTTGCTGTCCTTTTCGATGTGGTCCCTTGCTATTTTCGAATCTGTCTTTACAATGAACCTTTGTTTTCCCAGTGATTTCATTTTTCGTAGCCCAAGCAGGAGTGCTTCGTATTCTGCTACGTTATTTGTGACTTGAATCTCTTGATTGCTGAATTCCAATCGTGCAGCGAATCTTGTTTTGATTCCGCGTGGTGAAACCAGTATTGCAGAGATCGCTGCTCCTTTGTTACAATATGCTCCATCACAATAAACTGTCCATTGTTTTTCGTTTTCGTCTGAACTTTCATGCTTTGGAGAGGTCCAGTCTGCGACGAAGTCAGCTAATACCTGAGATTTAATTGCATTTCGTCTTGCGAATTTGATATTGAATCCAGATAGTTCTGCGGACCATTTGCTGATCCTATTCGAAGCTTCTCTGTTTGCAAACAACTCAGCTAGTGGTTTGTTAGTGACGACTGTAACCTTGTGAGCTTCGAAATAATGTCTGAGGTTTCTTGATGCCATAAGCAATGCGTATGCAATTTTTTCGAGTTCAGAGTATGACTTCTTGGCTCCAGATAATGCTTCAGAAACAAAGTAGGCTGGCAACTGCTTCAGAATGCCTTCGACTTCGGTTTCTTGTACTATTGCCGCACTTACTGCTGACTCTGATACTGCGAGGTAGAGGAGAAGATCTTTTCCTTGTGCTGGTGGTGATAATTTGATCATTGTCGCAAGGTACTGCTTTAGTTCTTTGAATGCTTTCGATTGCTCTTCGCCCCAGTTGAATTTCTGTGCATGTCTGAGAGTTTTGAAGAAGGGAAGGCTTCGCTCGGCTGCTCTTGGTACGAATCTGTTTAGAGCTGCGATTCTGCCTGTCAATTGTTGCACTTCCTTAACCGTTTTTGGCTCCTCCATGGATGCCAAGGCTTGCACCTTGTCTGGGTTAGCCTCGATTCCCTTTGATGTTACAAGGCACCCCAAAATTTTTCCTTTGGTTACTCCGAAGACGCATTTTTCTGGATTTAAGCTCAAGTTTGACATTCTTAGATTATTGAAGGTTTCCTCGAGATCTTTGATGTGATCCGTTCTTTTGATGCTTTTTACGACGAGGTCATCCACATAAGCTAACATGTTTCTGTCAATTTGTGAGTTGAAGACTTTTTTGGTCATTCTTGAGAAAGTTGACCCTGCGTTTCTCAGCCCCTCTGGCATTCTGACGAAACAAAAAGTTCCGAAAGGTGTTATAAAGCTTGTCTTCTCCTCATCCTCTTGTTTCATCCAAACTTGGTGATACCCTGAAAAGCAATCTAGCAAGGATAGAATCTCGCTGTTGGCTGCATCATCAACGACACTATCAATTCTTGGTAGAGGAAAATCATCTTTTGGGCAATGCTTGTTTAGTGTTGTGAAGTCAATGCACATCCTCCATTTTCCGTTTTTCTTCTTTACTGGGACAGTATTCGCCAACCACTCTGGGTATTGTACTTCTCTGATGACTTTTGCCTTTAATAGCCTTTCCACTTCGGATTTTATTCCTTCTACCTTCTCATCCGACATTTTTCTCAATTTTTGTTTTCTTGGCTTTGTCTTCGGGTTTATGTTGAGACTATGCTCAATTATGGTTCTGCTGACACCCTTCAGATCTGCAGCTGTCCATGCGAAGACATCTTTATTCTTTCTTAAGAATGTTATCAAATCCTCCTCTTCTTGGGGGGAAAGGTCTACTCCGATTATTTTTCAACCTCGGCCTCGAGCTATTTTGCTCGAGGTCTTCTTTTGCGAGGTTATTTTTCAACCTCGGCCTCGAGCTATTTTGCTCGAGGTCTTCTTTTGCGAGGTTATTTTTCAACCTCGGCCTCGAGCTATTTTGCTCGAGGTCTTCTTTTGCGAGGTTATTTTTCAACCTCGGCCTCGAGCTATTTTGCTCGAGGTCTTCTTTTGCGAGGTTATTTTTCAACCTCGGCCTCGAGCTATTTTGCTCGAGGTCTTCTTTTGCGAGGTTATTTTTCAACCTTGGTGAATTTTTTGCTTAAGTACTTTTAGGGGAGTCTCCTTTATTGATGTTTTGGAGATATTTATATAGGTTCGCCTCATTAAAAACCTCACCTCCAGTTTCCTGGAGCCCCTTTTGTGAGGAAAAGAGTACGACCTTTTGTGATGAAAGAGAAAAGAGGTGCCACGTATTTGTGCTTATAGTTCCGCACATTTACGAAGTTAACCTTTACAAAAAGAACTGAAACTTGGAAAATACTGTACAACTTTATTTGTTTCGATTCTAGTTATAGTACTTGCGAAGTTGCTCCACATTCCATGAGTGAGGTAATTCTTCTCCATTCTCAGGATTCGCTCTGTTCTGGGATTACTCAGGTCCCCCAAAGTTACCGGTAGTTCGATTTTTCCTAAGGCCCGGATTCTTTTTCCTCCGAAACCAATAAGTGGAGTTTCTGATGGTTGTAGCAAACTTCTGCTGATGTTCATTTGGTCGAAAGCACTAGCGAAGATAATATCAGCTGAACTGTCATTGTCTATCAATATCTTTGTTAGCTCCCAGCCTGCTACATTTGATTCGATGACCATGGCATCAGTGTGAGGATAACACTGGAGTTTGAGATCCTGCTCGGTGAAAGTTATTGGCACATGGGACCAATGGGTTTTTATCACTGGACCATTTGGTAGTATTGCGTGCACTCTTCTAAAGTAGTCTTTTCTTTGTCTTTTGCTCTCGAAATCAACTGAAGATCCTCCAGCTATTGGCAGGATCATTCCACGAGAAGGAATGGGACCCTTGGCGGGTGTTGAATTTGGTGCTGGAGCTGCTTGCATCACAGTTTCATCTTTTCTGGCTGCGGTGGATTGAATTGAGCTGTGCGCTTGTTGATTTGATTCGGACTGGGTTTGATGCCAAGCCAAACGAGGCTGATGGTATGTTGAAAAGGATTCTGAATTCGTCGGGAGTTGTATCTGCGGATTTGGCGTATTATGGGTGGTGCAGTGCCAAGAATTTGTTTGGACTGCGCGACCTTGATTGTTGTTTTGATTCATTTCTTGCTTTACTCTGATGGTTATGGGACATCTCCCTGTGCTGTGATCTGGGTTTTCGCCATGGAACTGACAGAACCAAGATCGAGATTGGCTTTCTTGTTGGCCTCGGCCTCTTCCACGGCCTCTGCCTCGTCCGCCTCTTCCTCGTGTGGATGAGGAGTTGAAGTTTTGCTTCGCTGCATTTGATTCGTTACTATGTTGACCGGTCTCGTTTTCTATGTGGAAAACTTGGGTTGGTCTGTTGTAGTTCTGCTTTTCGTATGCGGGCTGCTTATAGTTTCCGTTTGCTTTTCTGAGCATGGCTCTTTCGTTGATTCTTCTCCTGTGATCATCGTCTGATCTACAAAATTTTTCCATCTCGTGGAAGAGTTCATGGAGGTTCCTTGGTTTGTTTTTGACGAATTCAGATGCGCATGGCCCTGGTCCCAACCCGTGAATGCATGCATCAATTGCTATGGAGTCTGGGATATCATCTGTTTGGGCCTTTAATTGAATGAAACGTTTGAGATACTGAGCTAATGGTTCTCTTTCCTCTTGTTTGCATGCGAATAAATCTCCCGTGGTTAGCAGTTGCCTATTGAATCCTTGGAAGTTTTGAAGTACTTTGGCCTTGAGCTGTTCCCAGCTGAAAATGGATCCTGGACTTAATCTCGTGAACCATGTGAGAGCCGGTCCTTCGCAAGCTATGATGAATGATTTTGCAAGAACTAGCTCGTTTCCTCCTGCTGAGGCCACAGCAAGTTCGTAGCTCATCAGAAACTGCCTTGGATCACAAGTACCATTGTATTTAGGCAAGGTGATGGGCTTGTACGAAGTTGGCCATGGTGCATTTTGAAGGCCTGGAGATAATGGTGAATTCGAGTCGAAGCTTCTGAAACCCGTGTTGTAATTTGTTGCCTCGGTGTTGAATTCTCTCTCGGGCTCTTGAACAATTTCTTTGCTCGTGTTGAGCTCGCTTTGGAGTCTCTAGAGCTCGTTCTTAGCCTCTGCAATTTTTCGTTTTTCCTCGGCTTCGTTTCTCTGGTTCTCTGCATCTTTCAACAGGGCTTCTTTTTCTTGTTTAAGCCTCTCGATTTCTTGTAAGAGTTGTTCGAGGCTGGCTTCTTCTCGATTTTGGTTCTCATTAGTGATGCCTGGTTCTGGTGCAACTTGTCGTTCATCGTTTTCTCTTTCAGTTTCATGAGCTTTGGAGGTCCGTGGATTACCGGACCGTTGCTTTTTCTTTGGTGGCATCGTGAGTTTTGATTTCGTTCCTAACACGCGGACGGCGCCAACTATTGTAACACGGATTTTCTAGTATTACAAACAGTAATAAAGTCAAGGTTGACTTCTTTCTTGTTCCTTCCAAAATTGTCCTCTACAGTTACTGTTGACCTGCTATTTATAGGGGTCAACCTCGTGTGTTTACAAGACCGTTACTTCCCGCCAGAAATCCTATACATATTCTAGCTTTTAGATGACCGTTGCTTCCCGCCATTCTTCATCTTAGCCTCGTCGCAGATGAATGATCCGCTTCGGCATCTTCATGTCTCACGATCATCCTCGCACCATCGCCTTCTCTGCCTTGACTTCTTCGGTCCTGCTTAAAAAGGCTTTAACCTCTTCGAATTAACTTCGCGCCCGTTAGCTTCGTCCCGACTCTTTTAACTTCACCCGCAACTTTTAACCTCTTCGAAATAACTTCTCATTTGTCCTCTTCGTTCTGACCTCTTTAGTTTCGCCTGCAAAAACAGCAAATATGATTCCAAGGGGCGTCTCCCCAACAACCGTCACTGCCACCGTCGGCACCCCGGCCAACACCACCTTCACTGCCACCGCCATCACCCCCGTCACTGCCAGCACCATCATCAGTATCATCTTCATCATCAGCGGAGCTGCTATCCTCAGACTCCTAATAATCTGGATTACGATCACCCTCGCCATCATCAGTTTCCTCGTCGCTCAACACTACAGTTGATTCCCATTTGCCTTGTCCCTCGGCCTGTCGCTTTGTATCAGGCTTCCTCGGCCCTATGTGGTGCTTCCTCCTCCCTAGGTGAGTGTCACCCACATTTCGTCGTGCCCAATCAGTAATGCATGCATCCTCTGTAGAAGTACGGAGGTCTTCGTTGTTTATCTGATCCCTTACAATATGAGACAGGATCGTTGCGTCTCCTTCATCATCGTCCTCATCAAGAACTGGGTCACTGTTTGATCTACCAGATTCCATCCACTCCCGCACCGGATTTTTATGATCATAGAATGAAAGTTGTGCCAACTGGTCAATGAAATCACCTTCATCACGAGGGGGGTTGGCGAGATCCGTAAGTCGCAGGCGTAGGTTGTAGTTGACATAGACAAGCTTGTTCAGTTTATTGTGGGACAACCGATTGCGAACCTTTGTATGCAGCAAGGCAAAAGTACTCCAGTTCCGCTCGCATCCACTTAAGGAGCAACATTGAGCAGGAAGCCGCATAGCAATGCTCTGGAGCTTGGGAGTTGTGTTGCCGTTTACCATCCACCACGAAGATGCAGTTGTCTTTGGGTCAAGTGCCATTTTATGTGCCAATTCCGTGCCAAACTCGCTACGTATCTGTCGAAACACCTCAGCCTCGTGCAATGCCTGGATGGCGCTCTGCATATCCGTCATGCGCTGAAATGCATCCTTGAGTGTATGCCACATTTCCTGACTTGGAGCAAATGTATATGCATACCGAGGATTTAGGACAACAGCTGCAAAATGGAAATCCCACCAATAAGCATAAGGTGTAAGGCAATACATAACATATATGGAGATACTTTTGTGACAGTCTTACCTGGATAAACATACGTGGATAGAATGATGTCCTGCAACCTGGCGTTCAGAATCGATTCATACTCTTTCCACGTTGAAACATTTTGACCAAAGAAAGACTCCATTTCTTGTCTGACATTCTGGAAGGTCATCACAACCTCGCACAGGTTTGGCCGCTTATCTTGATCAGCAAAGCGAAACAACTTGTATACTGGTTGAACTGAATCAATGATAAATCTCATTCCCTCCCACCAGTCCAAACTTGAGAATCTCGAATGAGTAAATCTACCCATTTTGGTCTTGGCCCATTTGCTCTGTAAAAATCCGGGAGATGCCATCCATTCCATGAAAAGATCACGTTTCTGATACATGCTATCTAGGAACATGTAATTCGTCCCAAACCGAGTTGCATTCCACTTGACCAACTCACCACCAATCGCTTGCCTCATCATTGCATTCAAATTACCATGATTGTGTAACCAAGCTGAAATTTTCTTGCATTGATCGATAGTATCTTGATGTTCATACCTTTCACCAATGTCCTTTAACATCAAGTTCACAGTGTGTGCTAGACAAGGCATCCAAAGAATGTGCTCATACACCTCTCCAAGATCCCGGCATGCTTTCTTGTAGTTGGAGCCGTTGTCCGTGATAACTTAAATGATATGCTGCGGCCCAATCTCGTTCACCACCTTTAGAATCTCCTGCAAAAATAGACAGATTATTAAGCAACATATTCGGAATCAAACAAACTAGGTACGGGGTTACCTGGTGCAAATATGCAGAATCTTGAGATCTTCCAGACGCATCAACAGACTTGTGGAACCACTTGACCCCATTGCAATATATCAAAAAGTTGATGACACTCATCCTAGTTGGGCCAATCCATGAATCACACATCAACGTGACGCCAAAGATTTCCCATTCCTGCTGAAACTTTGCGTACTGAGTCATCAAGTCTTTCTCGTTTTGATCCAGGTACTTGCCATCAATATCCCGTCCAGTGGGTGACGCAATACCTTCACCTGCGACCATAAGACAAACATGAGATTTGATACAGACATGCAGTTGCATATGTGTTATTCGGTTCAAAACAAAACTTACGCCACTTCTGTGTCTCTCTAACCGTGCTGACAAAGTATGGATTGTCAGCCTGTCTTCCAGGTACTCCCGTAATATGAAAAAACTTCGACCAAGCTTTCCCAATAGCTTCCTTTGCATTCTTACCCTTCTGTGCCCACTTGCCTGTGTCAATCCTTGCCTGCGTCGATCCTCTCGCGGACCCCAGATTATAATCCACCACCCCAGGAGTCTGCCGCACCGAACTAGACCTTCCAAACTAGGGATGAAAGTAGGAATGGGAAAATCCCGTACCGACCGATATAGTTTCCGAATTATGATATCGTTTCCCACCGTTCCCGTTTTTAGTAAAACATAAAAATTGTCATTTTTAATTAATTTTATAGCCATATTGTACCGTATTTAGTTTTATTCATTTGATAAATATGGGAAAATCCCGTACCGACCGGTTTCGTATTCCGTATTTCAGTACCGCTTCCGATCGATTCCGATCGTTTCCATCCCTATTCCAAACATCAGCGACACCGGATTCCCTCCCCTCGAACCACTACCCCCTCCATGTTCGTATGCACCTCCTCTCTGTTGCACCCCCTGTCGGAAGTCCTCTTCAGCTCTCGATTGGTGCAGGGCACGCTCCAGCTCAGCCTCCTCATCATATGCTTCATCTCCTGCCGGATAGTTACCCTCCGCTGCAACCTTCTCCTTTCTCAACTTCTCACGATTGCGGTCAGCAGTTGGGTTCTTAGTCCTTTCAATCTCACGCTGAAAGAACCGACGTACCTCATTTGAAACCTTTCTACAATGGACGACCTCAGAACCGCACCCTGCCAAATGTTGTTTCAACCTAGTTGCACCACCACCTCCTTTGGACATATGACAATAATTGCATCTCCAACCGGGGTATAGATTTTCACCGTGCTCCCATACAACATCTCTCTCTCGACATTGTGTATCTACAAACATGGAACGAACATAAACCTATCAATGTGAAGTTCACAACAAATACGAAAGATAAATGCACTTAAAACCTACTCCCATAATCCCATTTCCAAATTAACAAAATACAATAGCCTAAATCACTTCATCAGTACAACCATTTCATATTTTCCTAAATCACAAAAGCCTAAACCAAAATATACCTGTTGACGCTTTTTCTGGTCAACACACGGCAAGCGCTTGATCGCGCGGGCCGCAAACGAACCAGATCACAGTCAGCCTACGGAAACCGGATGTTCCGGTTTGGAAGTCGGATGTTCCGGTTTTGTAGGGCTTCGCCGGAATCGTTCGTTCGGGAGGGTAACTACCACACTTACGTGGTGGAGGACGGCTAGGTTTACGAGCAAACCAGCAAACAGATAACCAACGCGCTTACGTAGCGAAGAACGACTAGTTTACGAGCAAACTAGCAAAGGCCGTCGATGCTCACGCCCGGGAGGGACCCCGTCAGGGCGTGGGCGTCGTCGGACGTGCCCTAGGTCGACCAGCAAGCCTAGAACGCCATCAATGGCCGTGGAGATCACGATGGACAGCACGAGAGGTTGGAAAAGCTTAGGGTTTAGAGATGAAAAGTAGATGCATAGTGTTTGATTCGATTGGGATTAGCTCAATCGACCATGACCCTTTATATTTATAGGGTGGGGAGGTCTAGACCCAGTAGGAGTCGACAATTATACAAACCCGTGCCTAAATACAACTCCTAATTCGGAATAGACTGCAAATCCCGGAACTTTCGGTTTCCCAATCCGGAAGTTCTGGTTTTACCCAAGTGCAGTTACTCCCGAGGTCATAACTCTCTCGTCCGAAGTCCAAATCGGATGTTCAATATATGAATTTTGATCGTCTCGGCGAGGCCTACGCATTGGTAAAGTCCAATCAGCATTTAGAGAACTTTATCAGGACCGAAAGTTCCAGTTTTCTCAAACCAGAGGTTCCGGTTTTCCTGGACTGACAGCAAAACCAATAGGTGCCAATTTTGGTTATCGACATATGCCCGTTTCTTGGTAAAGCTTAGCGTACCAAGAAATATTCTTTATGAACCAAAATTGCATAAGAACGATGACTAAAACTAGTACATCGATCATGTCTTGCTCTTCAAAGCACGATAGCATCTACCGGCCAATACTCTGATTTTAGCTTGCTCCATGCCGCAAATATACTTTGTATGAGAAATAAGCCTGAGTGTAAAATTCCTCGGCTATAAATGCTTCAAATATTAATTTCAAAATTATTGTCACATATGTAAGATATTGTGAATACATAAAGCAGTGATCCATTTAGACATAAATACTACCTGCACCACCAACAATGAATCAACAAACACCCATGTATACTCATGAATTGTAAATCTTCTAGCCTAAATTAAGAAGCTCCTATTTGGCTTAATTGCTAATGTTGAATCTTTCAATCGGCTAAAGGTCTCAAAATAGTACAATTTAATGAAAACATATTTGATACCTTGAGCACCCTCTGCAAGATGATTCATTGAACAAAAACTCATGGGAAAATCATCAACTTTGCTAATATCCTGCCCCGCGAGCATTAAAAGCACATAAGTAGTATCTTACCGGGAGGCTATTCACTTTAGGACGATGACTAAAGATATTCATCGGCTGTTTATTTTGCCAAGGACGATATAAAATATCATCCATAGTGAATTCATCCATAATAGTACGCATAACCGAAATAAAGTGTAGAGAAAGATATAAATAATGGAATTAAAATCTTGTCTATGAACTATGCATTTCGGCTTTTGAAAATTATAGCAATGCTATTGCAATTGAGCATATGCATGATAATTTGGTGAAAACCCTCCATGATATAAAGACCCATATGGCAACCAAGGATCAAAATAAGAATGTGAGGGATAATCAAACATACCATAGGATGAATTCCATGACATAGGCATATATGGCATTTGAAAATCAAATGGATGATGCATTGACCAATAATTTCGATGATTTGGTGCAAACCTTGTATTTGAAGATCGTCTGTCATACCTCTTCTTCTCCTTCAAATGTGTTGCACCTTTTGCTTGAGCATCATCCTTGTCTTGAGTATGAATTTGTCTTTTAGGAACCCATGCCATGCCCTTCTTTCTCAATTCTTGAGCATTAAGCTTTTGTAGCTTCTCCTTTTGCCAATTCGATAAATGAAATAAGCGTCCTGATTTTATTTCACTTTTGGACAGCATCACCTCTTTCTTGATCTTTGGCTTCTTCTCCCTTTTTTTTGTTCAGATTTGACACTATCAAGATCAACGACAGTTTTTTCCTCTCTTTTACCATTAGTAGCCGAAGTGTTTGACATATCATTCGGCTTCTCATCAATTGAATTCAGATCTGAACACTCATCCTTGTGGCCATCCCTTTTTATTCGATAAATTTGCTTATACACCTTTTTTCTTGGTTTGAACTCTAGATCGATCCTTTTGCTCCAAACTGTCGTTTTCAACATACGGATATCTTGCATTTGATGGTCTCCTTGGAGCTGCATACTCAACATGATATGGTCTGAAATAGGAAGGAATATATGCCCATAAATTATTACACCCCTATGATGAATAAGGATAAAAATTATTAGGACATAGAGTATATGGAATTGGCATCGATGGCCGAGAAGGAGAATATGATGCTGTTGAATGAAAATTCTTCCTTTGCCAATTCCAATTCCCAGGATTATGCTTAGGAGGCAATCTTGATGATCTGACATCATTTGACCGATTAGCACGCTTGGCCTCATTATCTCTTTGATATTTAGCCAGAAGTTCGTCGAAAGTAAGCTTCGGCCTTTTGCCCTTGTGCTTAACACAGTCTTTACCTCTGTCCACTTTAGGATGTTCACATTTAAATATAGGTGGATCATCTATATTTGAGTCGACCCGATCAGCTTTGGAGATCGGTCTTCCCTGTTGGTCACAGGCGGTCAGACCTTCTGTCACAGGTGGTCTAACCTCGTGTTACAGCACATCAGGAGTAATAGTAGGTTCTTGATCTAATGAAGAAAAATTCATTTGCCCCCCAGTAACTTCTGAGATTTTGATAGATTCATCATCCTCAATAGTTGCTTGAAATTATAATTCATGGACGATGTTCTCCTCATCACTTGGGAGCTTTGAATCTTTCTCTTTAGCAATTGAAATAAGATCTTCAGATAAATCGGCTAACTTCAACCGATTTACTGACCCTTTGCCATCAAGACCAATTGTAGGCAACTGGTCATCCTCTTGTGTTTGAGAAAATCTCAATCGTCCAATGTTAATGGCCGATTGTATAAATTGACGAAACATGTTACATTCACTAGTATTATGACTAAAAGAATTATGCAACTTGCAATACTTTCGATCCTCTAGCTCAAGAGGTGATGGAATAACTTTGTGATCAGATAGCATAATAAGATTATTCACTAGCAAGATATCAAATAAATCATCACACAAAGTTAAATCAAAGGTATACTTCATTTTCTCTACATGATGCTTTTGTGGAGAAGGTTTTAAGGCCAAGCAAACGAATGGTTCAGATTCACCATTGACCCATTTGGCTATACCTTTCTTTGCACTTCTCATAGCCGATGCTTTAGAGTTAATTGCCAAATCAGCATCGGCCTTCATAATGCCTTTTGGTTTTCTTTTCTTAAACCCAGAATGACCACAAGCAAACCATGTAGAGAAAAACTTTGGCAATGATGATGTAGAAAATTTAAATACCAAAGTATTACTACTTTCAGCCTTTTTAATTTTCACAATGCATTGGCTAACATAATCTGAAATTATTGTTTTGTTATCAAGCAAAGTATTTTCTTCAATCGATCTTTTAGAATTATTTATCATAATATTGCTAATAGGTGTACTAGCTGAAACCATATGATCAGATTGAGAATTAAACAAATTAGTTGTGCGGCATACCTTGTCAAGTATGTTGGAGAGGCGAGGAACCTTGATGTGGATGATGTCATACTTCTTCTCTTGATGACAGCCCATATCCACATCCTGCATGAGCTGCTCAGACCGACCCTTACAACCGGTCAGACCGGTGTTCCCAGAGTTGCTAAAAATCTCCTTGTGTCGACACACTAATGCCTTCTCCTTGCTTCTAGACTCATAGTGATTAATGTCATTGATGGGTCCTTGCTTAGCCAGAAGTTGTTGCTTGTTTGTGATGTGAGAACCAATGAATAAATGCACAACACCTTCAGCTTTAGAAAAATCAGGAATAGATGTTTTCTTACTCTTATTGTCATTTTCTACAGCCAAACTTGTTTGTTTTGGTAGAACAAATCTAGACCGCTCGGTTGTTGTAATAACCGAACAAATGTTCAAATCTGAATTATTCTCCTTTTCTTTCTGAACGCCACCTTGTTCGGACGATTCCCGATGACTCAGAAGGAATTTGGGCCTCAAACCAGCGCCAAAAGAAGATCTATGAAATCTTCTTTCCAACCATATGTGGATCGTCGAAATCAAACTCCGTATGTGGTATGGGCGTCTGTTTTACCGAAGGCAGTTCCTGGACTCCGAGTTGGACTCGAAGTTGAGTTGTACTGGGCCTCCACGAAGCTTGGCCGACCCTTGCTGGTCCTCCACGCCTCTAAGTCTTTCTCCATGTGTCTCTTGGTCTTCTCCTTGGTTCCTAATCATATTATAAACAATAGGTAGCGAACCATTCTAAAAAATATTAATAGGAACACTCAGGAGCGAACTCACATCTAGATTAAATTGTCGCGCTCGAGCTCTTGTGATTGGACCTTGAATGTCCAGCGACGAAACCTCGTGTATATCCGTAGGAGTGATGTCCTCATCATCCTCCCCTCTTGAACTGAAGTCGTCCTCGACTCAAGCATATCTTCTTCTCCCAAGTAAGGTCTCAAATCTGCAATGTTAAAAGTAGGACTAACCCCGAACTCGGGAGGCAACTCAAGTTTATATGCATTATCATTAATCTTTTCAATTATTTTAAATGGACCCTCAGCTCGGGGCATCAACTTGGACTTCCTCAATTCTGGAAAACGCTCTTTTCTCAAATGCAACCACACTAAATCACCTGGTTCAAGTTTTAACTCTCTTTTATTTTTACTAGCAGCAACTCTATATTTTTCTGTCATCTTTTCAATGTTATGCTTAGTAGTTTCATGCATTTTCAATATAAACTCAGCACGTTCCTTAGCATCACTATGAATTCTCTCACTAGTAGGCAAAGGTAGAATATCAATAGGAGCACGGGGGTTGAAACCATACACTACCTGAAAAGGACTTACCTTTGTAGTGGAATGTGTTGCGCGATTGTATGCAAACTCCACATGAAGCAAACATTCTTCCCACATCTTTAAATTTTTCTTCAAAATAGCCCTCAACATGGCACCCAAAGTACGGTTCACCACATTTGTTTGTCCATCGGTTTGCGGATGACAAGTGGTAGAAAATAATAATTTCGTACCCAACTTGTTCCACAAAGTACGCCAAAAGTGACTCAAAAATTTGGCATCACGATCTGAAACAATAGTAGAAGGCATACCATGCAAACGTACAATCTCTTTGAAAAAGAGGTCAGCAATATAGACAGCATCATCACGTTTATGACATGGTATAAAATGAGCCATCTTAGAAAAGCGATCCACCACAACAAAAATACTATCCCTCCCCCTCTTAGTCCTAGGCAATCCCAAAACAAAATCCATAGAAATATCTGCCCAGGGAATAGAAGGAACAGGAAGAGGCATGTACAAACCATGTGGATTCAAACGAGACTTAGCCTTTTGACATGTCGTGCAGCGAGCAACGAACCGCTCAACGTCGGTCCTCATCTTTGGCCAAAAGAAGTGTGTAGCCAAAACATCCTCCGTCTTCTTAGCGCCAAAGTGTCCCATCAAACCTCCTCCATGCGCTTCCTGCATCAACAAATGACGAACGGAACCAACTGGAATGCATAGGCGGTTAGCTCTAAACACGTACCCATTATTAATCACGAACTTGTTCCATGTACGTCCTTCTTTGCAATTCATCATCACATCTTTAAAATCAGTATGAAGCGCATATTGTTCTTTAATTGTTTCAAGCCCAAAAATCTGACAATCAAGTTGGGACAACAAAACATATCGTCTAGACAAAGCATCGGCAATCACATTATCCTTCCTTTTCTTATGATGAATGATGTAAGGAAAAGATTCAATGAACTCAACCCATTTAGCATGTCTACGGTTCAAATTACTTTGTGACCGAAGATACTTAAGCGCTTCATGATCAGAGTGTATAACAAATTCTCTAGGCCACAAATAATGACGCCATGTCTGTAAAGAACGTACTAGAGCATACAATTCTTTATCATAGTAGAATAATTTAAAACAGGGCCATTCAATTTCTCGCTAAAGTATGCAACGGGTTTACCATCTTGCATCAAAACACCACCAATGCCAACTCCACTAGCATCACAAGCAAGTTCGAAAGTCTTACCAAAGTTCGGAAGTTGCAGCAATGGTGCGTGTGTAAGCTTGTCCTTCAAAGTAGCAAAGGACTCCTCTTGTGTTGTTCCCCAATGAAACACCACATCTTTCTTTGTCAAGGCATGTAGTGGCGCTGCAATAGTGCTGAAATCCTTGACAAAGCGGCGATAGAAACCTGCAAGACCAAGAAAACTTCTCACCTGTGTGACGTTTTGGGGCAGCGGCCAGCTTTGAATGGGTTTGATCTTTGTCTCATCCACCTCAATTCCCTGTGGAGTAACAACATTGCCAAGAAAAGAGACTCGATTGGTGCAAAATATGCACTTCTCAAGGTTAGCATACAAATATGCTGCTCTCAACGCATCAAAAACAGCACGTAAGTGATCCATATGTTCATCCATAGTCCTGCTATAAATCAATATATCATCAAAGTAAACCACCACAAATCGACCAATAAAAGACCTCAAAACCTCATTCGTTAAGCGCATGAAAGTACTAGGTGCATTGGTTAAACCAAAAGGCATCACTAACCACTCATACAACCTGAATTTAGTTTTAAAAGTTGTTTCCCATTCATCTCTAAGTTTCATTCTAATCTGGTGGTAACCACTACGCAAATCAATCTTTGTGAAAATTATAGCGCCACACAACTCATCAAGCATGTCGTCTAGCCTAGGAATAGGATGACGATATCGAATAGTAATATTATTGATGGCTCTGTAATCAACACACATATGCCATGTACCATCCTTCTTAGGAACCAAAAGCACAGGCACAACACAAGGACTAAGGCTCTCACGTACATACCCGCGGTCCAAAAGGTCTTGGACTTGTCGCTGAATCTCCTTAGTTTCCTCGGGGTTGGTTCTGTAAGCGGCACGGTTTGGCAAAGAGGCTCCTGGAATCAAATCAATCTGATGCTCGATCCCTCTCAAAGGTGGCAGCCTCGGGGGTATCTCAGCTGGAAAAACATCCTTGTACTCCTGCAAAATGTTAGTGACCGCAGGAGGCATAGAGCTAGCAATATCATCAAGTGAAAACAACGCTTGTTTGCATATCAAGACATAGCAAACATCATCCTTAGAAATTTCAGCAAGGTCACGTTTTGTTGCAAGCATAACTCTACCCCCTAATTTAATTCCCTCGCTCTCAGATTTATGTATGGATGTCTCCTTTTTAGGTAGGTATATGGAATTAGCAACTTGCTGATTTTCAGATTCATCCTTACTCAAACTAGCAGCTCTTTCTTTATCAGCTTGTACTATTTCAGCAGGGGTCAAAGAAACCAAAGTAATTTTCTTTCCCTTATGCATAAAGGTGTAATTATTACTTCTACAATGGTGTGTTGCATCATTATCATGTTCCCAAGGACGACCCTATAAAAGTGAACAAGCTTGCATAGGTACCACATCACAATCAACAAAATCAGCATATGCACCAATGTAAAAATAAACTCTACAAGTATATGCAACCTTTGCTTTACCAGAGTCATTAAGCCATTGAATGTAGTAAGGATGTGGATGTGGTCGTGTGGTCAAGCCAAGCTTCTTGACCAGATCTGAACTCACCAAGTTGTTGCAGCTTCCTCATCAATAATCACACGTGCACGTCGGTTCTTGATGACGAAGAAAGTGTGGAACAAGTTATGACGTTGCATCCTCTTAGGCTGCTGAACTTGCGTGCTGAGCACACGCTGAACAATGATGTTCAAGAAACCCGAAGAATTGTCTCCACCATGAATGACATGATGGTCGACATCTTCGGCAGCACCCTCCTCCTCTTCATCGTCTTCTATGTCAGAGGTGCTGATGTAACCTCCATCCTCTGTCGCCAAATATGCCCGCTGACTTGGGCAATCCTTCTTCATGTGTCCAATGCCATGGCAGCGATGGCACTGAATGCCAGAGGTGCGTCCCGTGGAGGCGACGGATGAGGAACTCTGAGCCAGTGCCTGCGAATAAACATTTTTACCTGAATCTGCAACACGTGAGGAAGACTTGTTTGGTGTAGTCGAAACACCACTCATCGTCGCTTTCTTCCTCGCTGGTGGAGGTGTCCGAAAAGTCGAAGGCTTGGGCAGCCTAGAATGCGCCGACGTGGTGGTGCGGGGCAGAAAGGATGTCCGGGGGGCGTTGTGCCTGTCCTGCTGCTCCTGCAATTGTCGACCCTGCAATTCCTTCTCTGCAAGCATAGCAAACTGGAACAACTGGTTGACAGTATGAAAGCCCTTGTAATCAACTATATCTTGTATATCACGTTGTAGGCCTGAATAAAATCAAACAATGGCATCCTCCTCACCCTCTACTATCCCACAACGCATCAAATCCTTCTGAAGCTCACCATAGTAATCCTGCACACATTTATCTCCCTGATCTAAACGCATTAATTGACAATGCAACTCTCTATGGTAAGAAGGGGGAACAAATCTATCACGCATAGCAACCTTAAGTTGTTCCCAAGTATTAGGTGCGAGACCTGCAGCAACTAAACCAGTCCACCATATGATTGCAAAATCTTTAAATTCACTACTCGCTTGTCTAACTCTATGTTGCTCAGGCACAAGGTGGGCATTAAATTTTTGTTCTACCGTCATCTCCCAATCAAGATATGCTACAGCATCATATTGTCCATCAAAAGAAGGTAGAGTAAATTTTACCTTAGCGTAAGGGTCAGGGACAGGGCGATTACCACCTGCGGCGTTGAGCCGAATATTTCTTCGTTTGCGTGCCTCTCGTGTAGTTGCCTCGTCCACGTTGCCATGGATGTCAAGCACAACATCTTGATCGACTGGTTGAGGAGGCGGACGAGCTTCCAATGCCGCAAGGCGGTTGGTTAGAGTGGTAATCTGTCCATGGAAACCCACGATGGTATCTTGAAGTCTAAGTCCGTTGATGCTCTCAGTGACGGACCTGGCGACCGTGTCTCTTATCTCGTCTCTCATCTCGATCCGCATCGCCTCCAAGAACGTGTGCAGCTGTGCTTGGCTAACACACTCGTTGAACTCCTTTGGAGAAGCTCCTTCGTTACCTGCCATTGTATCCACAAAAACAGGAACAAATAGTGAAGGTTATCCCTAATAATCTAATGCCGTCTGGTGGAATCACACCCTCACACACGTCTTACCAAGTTCTTACCAACACAAGCAGTGGAACGGCACAACCGGTGGCTGGTTCGTGATACCTGTGAGGAGACGGCACCAAGATTGCAAGGGTCTTCGCTGTACTGATCTGAAGAAAGTATGTGGAGCTTTGGGTGGCCAAATATGGTAGCAAGGGTTAGCAAATATCGAATGCAGATTAGCCAAGTTCAATAAGTATCCCAAGTACAAGTCACAATTGCTGGCTAAGACGTATCCTAGGCGTAGCACAACAAGTTGGAACAAGAACAATGGAAGAAACTCAAAGAACAAGCATAATGGCAGTTTGGTAATTACACGCTTATATGACAACTAGTAGGAATCATAGTTGTTTTCGATTTTCTTTTTTCTTTTATTTATTTGATATTTTCTCACAACCAGGAGCACCAAAATAGGAACACCACCAAATATCACCTCAATCTGATGAGAGATGTGGGCTACACAAATTCAGAGGCGTTTGCCGAAAAGCGGGGCAAGACAGAACGACAATTTTTTAATTATCTTCCTGATTTTTTTTATTTTTTTGAGAACGGCCAAAGCGGCAAAGCCGGTGAATCGTATGTTCAACTTTCTGTTGCCAAGCTCCTGTACTGCCTGTTTTACTGAAGGTACCTCAAGTTATGGTTTCAGAGTAGCACAACTCGGCAGATAGATCAGCAGCGGCTAGGGCAAAAATAATCGCCAGATGGATCCAAGAGGGGCTGCGATGCAAGGCAAAGGCACACAACGGTTCGCAACCTATCTAGGGCTGGCGTGGCGTGAATTTACACAAGGCGGCTAGCGGGGCAAGTCGAGTAATGGCGGTATCGACTTGTGATCTGGGTAAAGGTAGATGGGCGAGCGGCGGAACACAAACAAGCAATGGTGCGGTTGGACTACGACTAAGAACACAAACTAAACCAGCAACAAGACTCGACTACGGACACGAACTGAACAAGGCAATCTGAAACGAAATTGCAAAGGCGAAAAGGGGATCTAGGACAGCGGAATATTTTTTTTGTAGGTTTTGTTTTGGACTCTAGGACAAAGGCGAAAACAAGGATAAGGGTGGACCTGACGGTAAACCTTGCTCTGATACCAAATGATGATACGTAGGTGGCCGATCTTCCGTCGGGTAAGATAATTCTCGTTTTGGGCGGAGTTCAAGTCAGCAACTCGAACCCTACAATCTTAGCACCACGACTCCTCTGGTTATCAACCGTATCACGATCCGGTTGACGTCGCCAAGAAGGCTAATCCCTGCAAGCGAAACGAAGAACACAAGTAAGAACTTGAAAGTACGCAGCTCTCAATATTGGTGACAATCTGCGGATGAATGATTAAGCACACAAGTTGGGGTTCTATAAACCGAAAAACGGCGACTATTCAAAGGCAGATTGATCTAAAGCAAAACCCAAACCCTAATGGTAGCGGCGACAGCTGTAAAATAGAGTCTAGGGTCGTGGCCAACCCCTGGACGCGCCCCCTAATGGGCTCGATAACGATACAGGGCCCAAAGGCCAAAAGACGGTGACGCAGCACCGGGACAGATTCTGGACGCCAGCTTGTTCGGACGATTCCCGATGACTCAGAAGGAATTTGGGCCTCAAATCCACGCCAAAAGAAGCTCTATGAAATCTTCTTTCCAACCATATGTGGATCGTCGAAATCAAACTCCGTATGTGGCCTGGACGTCTGTTTTACCGAAGGCAGTTTCTAGACTCCGAGTTGGACTCGAAGTTGAGTTGTACTGGGCCTCCACAAAGCTTGGCCGACCCTTGCTGGTCCTCCACGCCTCTAAGCCTTTCTCCATGTGTCTCTTGGTCTTCTCCTTGGTTCCTAATCACATTATAAACAATAGATAGCGAACCATTCTCAAAAATATTAATAGGAACACTTAGGAGCGAACTCACATCTAGATTAAATTGTCGCGCTCGAGCTCTTGTGATTGGACCTTGAATGTACAGCGACGTAACCTCGTGTATATCCGTAGGAGTGATGTCCTCATCATATGGTACTCGCAAAATAATCAGTATAAACATGTGATGTATTCGCATGTTGTACCTCAGGCGTGACGTAGTAATATTGTTGTGGACTGTACTGATAGCCCGCCATAATAAGTCTTGATGCTCCTAGTCTTGTGATAGAGAAATCCAGATAATCTTAATGACCCAAGCAATCAATGACCAATGCTTTGCTTCTCTTTTAATTGTCAATCTGCAGTAAGAAACAAAGAAGGATGCAACGGTTTGAACAAACTGATGCACACAAGAACAGATGCAACGGTCTTCAAAGACCCGATGCAATATCGATGGCGAGTCAAAATAATATATTAATGAGGTATTGGCTAGGGTTGAGTAGAACAGTTATAAAAACCAGATCTTCTTCCCAGCGGAGTCACCAAAAGTGTGTTGACGCTTTTTCTGGTCAACACACGGCAAGCGCTTGATCGCGTGGGCCGCAAACGAACCAGATCACAGTCAGCCTATGGAAACCGGATGTTCCGGTTTGGAAGTCGGATGTTCCGATTTTGTAGGGCTTCGCCGAAATCGGTCGTTCGAGAGGGTAACTACCACACTTACGTGGTGGAGGACGGCTAGGTTTACGAGCAAACCAGCAAACAGATAACCAACGCGCTTACGTAGCGAAGAACAACTAGTTTACGAGCAAACTAGCAAAGGCCGTCGATGCTCACGCCCGGGAGGGACCCTGTTAGGGCGTGGACGTCGTCAGACATGCCCTAGGTCGACCAACAAGCCTAGAACGCCATCAATGGCCGTGGAGATCACGATGGACAGCACGAGAGGTTGGAAAAGCTTAGGGTTTAGAGATGAAAAGTAGATGCATAGTGTTTGATTCGATTGGGATTAGCTCAATCGACCATGACCCTTTATATTTATAGGGTGGGGAGGTCTAGATCCAGTAGGAGTCGACAATTATACAAATCCCATGCCTAAATACAACTCCTAATTCGGAATAGACTGCAAATCCCGGAACTTCCGGTTTCCCAATCCGGAAGTTCTGGTTTTACCCGGGTGCAGTTACTCCCGAGGTCATAACTCTCTCGTCCGAAGTCCAAATCGGACGTTCAATATATGAATTTTGATCGTCTCGGCGAGGCCTACGCATTGGTGAAGTCCAATCAGCATTTGGAGAACTTTATCAGGACCGGAAGTTCCGGTTTTCTCAAACCGGAGGTTTCCTGGACTAGCAACAAAACCAATAGGTGCCAATTTTGGTTATCAACAATACCTAAATCAATCACTACATCAATACATCCATTTCATAAAACCATTAAATCCCTACATCCATTTCATAAATCCATCATATTCATCACTACAAATCAAAATAATATGTAAATGAAAATAGCAATAAATCCATCACTACATCCATCCATTTCATAGCAATAGCCTAAATTCATCTCATCAAATGAAATGACATCCCTAATCCCCCCATTACCTCTCTGCGCGCCTCGATAGCGGCCAGCTTACCGACCAAGCCGCCCGGTCAACCGCCTAACCGGCGCGGCTAGCCGGCGCTGCGGTTAGGAAACCTGGGCGGAGCGTATAGATCCGCCCTCGGCCTGGCTTACCGACCCAACCGGGCGGGTACCGGAGCTCCCAGGGCGGCACACCGGTGGGGAACGGCGGATGTGAGCGGGCAGGGGGCAGATGCGGGGAGGAAGAAGAGAAAGAGGGCAGGAGGGAGGACCGGGGGCGTCTGGTGCCGTTGGGGGGCGTGGGGGGTGTTTTACAGGGGTTGGGAAGTGGTGGGCCGAATTGGGCCGAGCAGGGTTTTTTCTTTTTCTTTTTTTATTTAACTTGTATTTCGCGAAACAAATAGCAAATGACCAAATATTTGAGAAATTTTGACACCAATAGATCCAGCACAGCATGAAGTATTTTTAAGAATTTTTATCTAATTTTTCAAATTTTTAAATTCAAATTTGAAATTTTTAAATTTCTCCGGTTTGAAACCGCCCCGAACCGCTACCGGTCCGAGGCGGTTTGACCGGTTCCTGCGGGAACCGCCTGGTTTTGAACGGGATTGCGAACCCTGCTCCTGCCACTTTGGCCAACCTGCAAGCTTGTCCATGAATCACGAATCAGAATGCAAGTAGTCAAGTAGCTACCAATTCACTGTTCGTCAGAAATTCTTCTGTTACTGGGTTATAGGCCCCGTTTAGTTCCCAAAAGATTCCTCAACTTTTCACTATTCATCCAACATTTCACTATTCATCCCACCTCTTCTACTCACAGAACACTATTCATCTACAGTGTTTTTTTGGTGAACAGTGTATTTTCGGGGAATCTTTCCCCAATCTAAACACACCCATACTATAATTGCTGCACTATCGTCTGACACCTTTCTCGTCTATGACGCCGTCCTACATCGACTGAGGAATTCTGAACGTTGAGACGGGGAACGCCGCCGACCCTGGCCAGAAGCAGGCAGCTCGAACGCAAGGCTGTTCAGATAGGTGGGAGAAAAAAAATTTTAGATAAATAATACACTAGAAAACGTGTTCTGTGAGAGAGTTGAATAAAAAAAATTATTAAAAAATTAGAACTTTTTAAATTTGAACACAACCGAACCCCATCCCTTGTCGGGGACGAGCCAGCTGATCTTTGTGGCCCCGGACGCCTCGATATATCCTCCCGACGAGCTCCTCGAGGTGTCCCGGCACGTGCCGCGATAAGGCTATCCCCAACCCTCCTAGTAGGATGGTGTCCATAAAATTAATTATAGTGTCACATAGGATTTTTAGGTGATGTGTCATGTATTAAATAAGAGAGAGAGGAGAGATAGGAAGAAACTGGGTCTTGCATGAGACCCAGTGTCTATGCGAAAACCAATGCACTAGAGACTATTAATATTAGCATTAGGAGAGGGTAGTGTCTATATAGTTTAGGAGAAAGCGGTCAATAGAATGCATAGAAAAAAGTGAATGAAGTGGCTAATTAATTATTTAGACTCTTGGTAGATGTGATGCATTAGACATCGTAGTTTCTTGAGTAGTGTCCATATGACATGACATACATAGACATCAGTTGGGTTGGGGATAGCCTAACGCGTCCACGAGCTTGCCGAGGTCCTCGCGGTCGTCGCCGTCTGCCAGGTGCCAGCTAGTCCGGGACGCCCACCAGGTGGATGCCGTCGCGACGACCGGCCAGTGCCGTCCGCCGGCATGGCGTCCAGCACAAGCGCGTGATTGGCCTCGGTTTACGGTGTTGACGAATGTGACCTCGATGCCATGCTCGTCGAGGCGGTAGGAGAGCTGCATCAGGCTTCGTTTGGGTAAGCGTTCGGCGTGGAATGGGGCCGAAACCCCGCGACGCGGGCAAACAAGCCCACGCGGGGGCGAATTCCCCCTCCTGGCCCAAAAACGTATTTGGCTGTACAGAGGTTGGATTCGACACAGCCCAATCCCCGCGAACTCCCGTGAGTTTCTGCTCCTCTCCGCACGCGGGGAACGACCCCCCTTCTCGCGTCGCCGTCGAGCATCTCCGCTCCGCTCCCGCAAAGGCGATGCCGCCGGCCACTTCTTCCTTGCGGCGCCGACGGTGAGTCCATCTGAATACAGCCCAGCTGCCATGCAAAATCTAGTATTCTAGGCCGTCCCTACTGGCACTGCAGGTGCACTTTCCAGACGAGTCCTGACCGCTCGCTCGGGCTCGGGCTCGGGCAGGGTCTGCGACGATGTTTCTGGCGCCGAGTACCCACCCCCAGAACACTACATGTGATGTGAGTCGCGAGCCCATAGGCCATAGCCCTTAGGCCACCAGTAGCAGGTTTCGGGCTTCCGATCCTTCGGGTGCTACCCTGCATGGGGCCATCCATTCATGGCTCCGGCCTCTGCTAGACTAAGGCTACGGCCTTCATGCCGTGAGTAGTTGTGACGGTTTGCTTGCCTTTGTCTCTAGCAGATTACTCCTAGGCTTACAAATTAAGACCGTTTCTCTACCGAATTATAGAAGACAATAGTTAAAATGTCTCAAAAAAAGAAGACAAGGTTAAAACAATAAGATCTATTAAAACCTATATCTTATTGGGAGTATCTCTCTATCAATCGATTGTGACTTTCCCCTAAGTCACCCAATTATGATAATTGGATCTAAATACAACATACTAGATTTACTCTCATTCCCTCATCTATTTCTCTTTCCTCCCTTCTCTCTCTTTCCTCCGACTGACGTCTCTTTCCTCCGACTCGCTACGCATGCGGACTCCCCTGCTGATTCCCCTCGTCGCCTCCGCCTCCAGTCGGCTCCTGCAGCCGCCGCCGCCCTCCTTCGCCGCCCAACACTAGACACCCCCGCTGCCACCACCGCCCACCAGGGGTCCCCCGCCGCCCTCCGTCGCTGGCCGGCGAGCCTCCCTGAAGCTCCTCTATGGCCGGCCATGGAGGTAAACCCCCAACCCCCGAAACCCAAAACACTAACCCCTAAATCCCCTATCAATTCTAGATCTAGTGTAAATTTGGGGTCATTGAGAGAGAAGCCAAAAATCAAACGTTTGAGGAGTAGATCTCTATCTTATTTATGTATCAAAAACTTATTATTAACACTTCACATGACTATTTACAAGTGCTTGATAAATACTTCACATGAGGATTTTGAAAATTCTAACTGATAAATAATAGATAGATATCATATACTACACTATTACTTCTTAGGTTCATTTCTCAAATATTGTGTGCCCACGGTACAAGTACACAAACAAAATTCGCTATACATTTTTAAATTATGAAACATTGCAACATTCTAACATTGTATAGCTTAAAGCCATCAATTACTCACATTCTGTGCTCAGTTCTGCTTTTGTGTTTTCATGAAGAATTCCCATGAATTGCTATCAGCCGACCTCTATCAAAAAGTGATATGCCAAGTTTTACATATACCAATATGTTTCAACTTTTGCATTGGTAACCACAAAATGACAAAGCTGACGTAGGATAGAATGACTCCATCCTTTATTTTAGGGACTAGCAAAAACGCACGTGCGACACGCGCGTGATACAAAATTATTTGTCTTCTCTCTTAGAAACGATTCTATCAATTCAAATGTGAGATATCACCTACCCATATTGGTTGCCTTTTCTTCTCCGAGGCGATTATTGCATATTTAATATTTTTATAAAAATTATTTATGATAATAGTTCGACACGCACGTGATACAAAATTATTTGTCTTCTCTCTTAGAAATGATTCTATCAATTCAACTAGACAAGAGGCGCACGAAACACGCACCCTATCATTGGAGACTACTAAAGAATCCAAAGACATTATTCTGAAAGAATCGAAAGACACTATTCTGAAATCAATGTAACAGAATGAACAAACACCATCCGAAATTGATAGGACACATCTCACAACAAATATACCAAGAGACAAAGGACATGACATCTGAAACAACACAAGCAATATAGGATTGCTACATCTCATGTTGAATAAGATCAAAATCACCAAATATAATATATCATATTGAATATTATCACAATCAATAAATGTAATACATTAAATATCATTGTTCCACCACCATGGGTATTGAAGTTACACTTGTACCAAAAATATAACAATACAAATTGCTTCTCGATGAAAATGAATTAGAATGCCTTGGGTAGCCACTTTGTTTGGCTTCTCCAAGGTGCTCTTGATGTGCATGCACCCACTGTAAAAATAAACATCAAAGCACAAATCAAGTTGTGCTTGAGAATGCCATGATACTTTTGTCTTCATGCATAAAAATTATCAACAGAGGCTGAACTTCAAAAAAGCTTATAGTTTCAAATACAAAATGCATTAGCATTTAGTTAACATTTTTTACATGCACGTCACAGCATGTGACCCATCATCTTTGCAGTTGCAGGTAAAACAAAAGACCATAGTGAAAGGGTCTCTAGCCTAGTGGTTAGAGCACCTAAGTAAAACCTAGCAGACCTAAGTTCGACTCCCTGTGAGAGCAAAACTGGGTTTGGAATAAAAGAAAATTATTAAAAAAAAGGTTGGGACTTCCCCTACTGACTTCGGTCAAAAAAACAAAAGACCATATCAATAATCATGCTACTCTCTAACTATGGCAGTAACCAGAGGAAACACAAAAAAAAAAACTCCTAAGCCCACTGATCTAAATCAAAGAGCCATGCTGGGGTTAAAAAAACCGTTCAAACCGGTCCGGTTTTCGCGGTAACCGGTCGTACCGCTCCGGTCCGGTTGCAAAACCGGTCGGTAACCGGCCCCGAACCGACACTATAAAACCGCTCCCACCGGTTAGCCGGACCGGTTTCACCGGTTACCGGACCGGTTTTTTCGGTTTTAGAAACCGGCCATACAGCGGTTTGGTTAACCCTGTATGATAAACCCTACCATTGCAGTAATCTGAGACAACACGAAACTCTACAGCAGATGAAATAACCATGTATGATAAACCCTACCATTGCAGTAATCTGTGATTGTGCAAAAAAACAGGAAAAAGTCCATTTTTGGCCATCCAATTCTTGCCTCAGTTTGGTTTTGGCCATCGAACTCTAAAACCGGGTATCTTTGACCATCAAACTATCAAAACCGTTCAAATTTGGACATCAGGCTGTTTTGATGAGTGGTTTTAACTTTTTTTATTTACAATTTAGTCCTTAGATCTTAAAATGATTATTACTTTTTGCTCGTACATTCGATTTAGGTGATTCCTGTGGTCATGTGTTACTAACGGTGAGCACTATATTTTAAAGTGATCTTTGTACTATTTTATCACTATTTGTTATATTATTTTTTTTGTCATTGCGTACAAATAACAATATAAGAAAAGTAAAACAAACAATTATAAAATAATATAATCAATATTTTAAAAGATAAAGTTCATCGTTATGAATGCATGACCACTAGAATCACTTAAATCAGAGATAGGAGAAAAAAATAATAATCATTTTAAGATACAAGGATTAAAATGGACTAATTTTGTGCTTTTTAGTCCTTGGATGTTAAAATGATAACTATTTTTTTCTTGCATCTCTGTTTTAAGTGATTCTAATGGTTATGCATTTGTAATGATGAGCTTTACATTTTAAAATATTGATTATATTATTTTATAATTGTTTGTTTAATTTTCTTATATTATTTTTTCTACACAAGGACCAAAAAAATAATATAAAAAATAGTGATAAAATAATATAAATATCACTTTAAAATATAGTGCTCACCGTTCGTAATACGTGACCACAAGAATCACCTAAATCGGAGGTATGATAAAAAAGTAATAATCATTTTAAGATATAAGGACTAAATTGTAAATAAAAAAGTTAAAACCACTTATCACAACAGCCTGATGGCCAAATTTGAACGGTTTTGATAGTTGGATGGCTGAAGATATCTGGTTTTGGAGTTCGATGGCCAAAACCAAACTGAGGAAAGAGTTCGATGGCCAAAAATAGACTTTTTCCAAAAAAAACAACCACACTGTTAGGCCTGCCAACGGGGCGGAGCGGCCCATCTACGAAGTCGCTTCGGACCTCATTTCAGCCCACAGTTCGAAGCGGGCTACCCCCAAAAAAAAAGGAGCCCCTGTTTTGTGAACCCTACGACTCACGGGGACCCTGGGGTCGGACCTGCAGTCCGCGGCACGCCGCCACGGGCGAGTGCCCCCTCCGGCCTCCGCCCTGCCTGCATCTGCTGCACCTCCGTCGGCGAGCTATCGCCCCTCCGCCGGCGAGACCCCGCCGCATCCCCTCCGTCGACGCATGCTCGCGCTGCACGCCGCCACGGTCGAGCTGTCCCTTCGCCCCACCCACTGTAGCCGCCGCACCTCCGCCTGCGAGCTCTCCTCCCTCCGCCGGTGAGACCCCGCCACATCCTCTCCGTCGACGGGTGCTCCTCCATCAGAAGCTACCTCCGAAAGCACCTCCACGCTGAACTGCTGAGTCACCATTCCTTCGTCAGAGTTGCAGCAACATGGTCGGACCCTCGTTGCCGATGTTCTTGCCTTTGGCTCGTTCACCCGTGACTGCATCACCTAGCTGCCGTGATAAGCGCCATCGGAGCCGGGATCCCACTCCTCAACATCCGCGTCCTGATCTATGGTGAGATATCGATCCCACCCCTCTATTTTTTTGCTGTTTCTTGGTTTTTGTTATTGATTGTCCATCGACTGCACCAGTGATAATGATGTGTTGACTAAATTGAATATTAATGTGTATATGCTTATACAACGTTCTAACTCGGTAACATAAGCCTGCTTGGTTTACTACTAGCTTCCAGTTACATGTTCCATGCCTCCTGGTTACAACATAAGCCGGTTTTGTTTAGGAAATTTTAATATGAGGTATCCGAATGTGCCTTCTATAGGTATGACAGAGTGATGAGTCCACTGTTTAGGTTAGTATATGTCATTCATGGTCCTGTTTTTATTTTTGTCATGCATTTTTTGTTGGTTAGATTTTCTATTGCATTAACAAATGACTTTTTTACCTGAAGCTTGTCTACGTTACCGCTCAATAGTGGAAGTCCCAATCCTGCAACTGAAATCCGTGTGGGGGATGTCAATTCTCCAACAACAGTCGACACCAGCACATATGCGGGTGAGTACAAGCTATGATGTTAATTTTTTAGCCAAGTCCTTTGTTTTGCATTCATCTCAGTGTTATATCTAATCTCTTTTGTTGATAGGTTTTGATGACGATGACATTGAAATGTGTGATACTGAGGATGACAATAACCATCACCAATTCGAGGAGATTGATCTACCTGCCAGAAAAAGAATAGCAATTGAAAGGGCACACAAGAAGGTTTAGATCCAATTGTTGGAAAGTGTTTGAACCAATCCTTGAAGATGGGGTAGTTGTTCAAGCAAGGTGCAAACATTGTGATAGTTTGTTGGCTGCCAAAAGAGGTGCAGGGACAAGTTCACTTCTAACTCATTTGCGAAGATGTAAGAAAAGAAGTACGAATCTTAGGATTGTGCAAGACCTAAGTTCTACATTGAGATCTCCTTGTGGTAGTCGTTTGAAAGATTGGTGCTATGATCCAGATGTATCAAGATATGAGCTTATGAGAATGATATCCTTGCATGAGCTTCCTTCTCTTTTTGGAATATGATGGATTTAGAAGGTTTGTGGCAAGTCTGAACCCATTGTTCAAGGTGCCATGTAGGACTACAGGTAGAACTGGATGTCTGAAAGCTTTTCATGAGAATAAACTGGAACTCAAGGAGATGTTCAAAAATGCAGGCAGTAGGTTCTGTTTGACTGCAGATATGTGGACTAGCAACCAAACATTGGGGTACATTGTTGTAACTTGTCACTTTATTGATGCTGATTGGAAGTTGCAGAAAAGGATAATCAAGTTTATGGATGTGAAAACACCACACACCGGAGCTGAGTTATTCAACAACATCCAGAAGTGCATTCAAGATTGGTCTATAGTAGATAAATTGTTTGGAATAACACTTGATAATGCTGCAGCAAATAACACCATGGTTGACTTGTTGAAGCATAGTCTGGTGACTAGGAAACTTTTACCAGCAAAAGGTCAGCTGCTGCACCATAGATGTGCTGGGCATGTCATAAACCTTATAGTGAAGAATGGACTTGAACTTGTCGAACGGGTTGTTGTGAACATTCTTGAAAGTGTTAAGTATATCCGTTCTTCGGTGTCAAGGAAACAAATGTTCAAAGAAATAGTTTCTCGGGAAGGAATTACAAGCAAGAAGAATCCAGGGCTTGATGTTACCACAAGATGGAATTCCACTTATTTGATGGTTAAGACAGCCTCGAAGTTCAGACTTGCCTTTGAGAAGTTGAAAAGCGAAGATCAAAAGTACACACATGCACCATCTTCAGATGAATGGGAAAATGCTGCTGTTCTTTGTAGGCTGTTGAAGGTATTTAAGAAGGCAACTAAGGTCATATCAGGTACCAAATATCCCACTTCAAATCTATATTTCCATGTTATGTGGAAGATCAAAATAACTTTGGAACAAACCTCAATGGAAGTTGAAGTTGCTGAAAGTGAGACATCACTTGAAGTAGAAGTTGCTGAAAATGAGACATTAGTTGAATTTGGCAAGGTACTAAAACTCATGAAAGAGAAATTTGACAAATACTGGAATAAGTCATATGTGTTGTTGTGTGTGCCTGTTGTTTTTGATCCAAGGTATAAACTGAAATTCATTGATTTTCTTTTCAAAGAATCATTTCCATCCAAAGCCAAGCAAAGATTTGCTAGAGTAGAAAAACTAGCCCGAAGCTTGTTTGACTCCTATTCTTGTCAAGAAAAAGAGTCAAACATAGCATCTACTGAGCAAGGTGTAGTGGATCTTGAACTACCTTCCATAAAGAATGATTCGTGGGCTGCTTGGAATAGACAACTTCATAGTGATCTTCAGTCAGAAAGGTGTACAGAGTTAGATAGATACTTGGATGAGCACCCAGTTCCAGGTTCTGAAGAATTTGATATCTTGAAGTGGTGGATGGGCAATGCAAGCAAGTATCCAATTCTTGCCCGTATAGCAAGAGATCTCCTAGCCATTCCAGCTTCTTCTGTAGCATCTGAATCAGCTTTTAGCACCAGCGAAAGAATAATCAGTGACTGTTGTAGTAGCTTGACGCCTGAGATTGTAGAAGCACTCATTTGCACACAGGACTGGTATCGAGCAGAAGGTAAATTTCATTCCTGA
This sequence comes from Digitaria exilis, assembly GCA_015342445.1. Lineage (NCBI taxonomy): Eukaryota > Viridiplantae > Streptophyta > Magnoliopsida > Poales > Poaceae > Digitaria > Digitaria exilis. Next base: position 284,212 of record JACEFO010001754.1, on the reverse strand, counting down.
TATACATATTTGGTCTTTAAAATATTTTTTTCAGCTTTCAGTACCAATAGAAACCTTATTGAAAGTTGACCATATTGCAGGATCATCTGAGTTTAGCATGTCATCTATCAATGACTTTATCAAGTCTGAGGATAATGCCAGGTAATATTTGCATGGCTTCTTTTACTCATTTTATATTCATAGCAAGTATTTTGTATTCATAAAATTACAACATTCAATAGCTTGTTGATCTGTTACTGGTTTGCATAGTTAAAAAGATATATGTATCAAATTTGCTTGTGTCAGTATGGTATATGTATGGGTCCCTGGCAAATTTGACCGCTTGATTAGTTGCTGCTCTGTTCACAATTGGGCAATTGGCAATGTTTTACTCATGTTGATCTTGTTTGCTTTGTGACTTCATTACTCATGTTGATCCTGCTTGCTTTGTAGGCTATGATATGGAGAATACCATATACAGGTAGGCAATACTTTCTGGAAAATCTTAGGAAATGGCACGACGGCTGTCAACCTCATCTTTGGAAACTATTTCGTCTTCTCTGATGGATTTGTGAGTCATTCAGTAACTGCATCTTTCTGATTTTTTTTTTGCTGGGTTTCTGTCAGAGTTGTTGCGTCCACGATGCAGTAGCATGTTGGGTAATGCAGCGGTTAGGCGATTTTGAAATATGTAATTGTCTCAACTCTCGTTTGGATTTCTGTTGTCACATGAACCATCGTTGAAAAAATGCCTGTCTCAAAAGGATCGTTTACTGCAGTCTCTGATGCTATACGTGTGTGCTGTGTGGTGGTTGTGATTTCTGATCGGCTAAGTTATCCTCAGACTTGATAAAGTCATTGATAGATGACATGCTAAACTCCTACTAGCTAATACAGTGTATATGGGGAGGATTAAGTTAATACAGTGTACCAATACCATTATTTTCCTAAATAATCACAATTATTCATGTCTCAATGTATCAGTACTATATATGATGTTTAAAATTTTGTATATTACTTGTAGTAGAAAAAACATATGACAATTTATTCATATGATGCTCTCCCGTAGCAACGCACGGGCTTTTGCTAGTAGTATATATAGTTTAACTATCGACGCGTGTGCATGCAGCTGGAGAAGACAGCATCGGACTTTACAAATAGACACATAGAATTGGACTTCCAATAACTAAGTACTAGCTTAATTATTAACGCTACGCTAGCTAGTAGGAGTAGGGCTGAATCAAAAGGGCAATAATGGTATTAAGGCCACCCAACTATTCACTATTCATTCTAACTTTTCACTATTCATTCCAACTTTTCACTATTCCCTCCTCACAAAACACGTTTTCCAGCGAATGCTACAATGTTTTTCTTATGCTACAGTGTTTTTTCCTACAATCTAAACACACCCTAAGGGTGTGTAGCATTAGAAAAACACTGTAGCATTCGTTGGGAAACGTGTTTTGTGAGGGAGGGTGTGTTTAGATTGTAGGGTGTGTTTAGATTGTAGGAAAAAACACTGTAGCATAACAAAAACACTGTAGCATTCGTTGGGAAACGTGTTTTGTGAGGGAGGAATAGTGAAAAGTTGGAATGAATAGTGAAAAGTTGGGAATCTGAACATGGCCGTAGGAAAAAATACTGTAGCATTAGAAAAACACTGTAGCATTCGTTGGGAAACGTGTTTTGTGAGGAGGGAATAGTGAAAAGTTGGAATGAATAGTGAAAAGTTGGAAATCTGAACATGGCCTAAATCTACACATGCCTGACGTAGGGCGGCTGGATACGACAAACCTCATGGACGTCATCACTGTCAACCCATCTACACATGCCTGACGTAGGGCGGCTGGATACGACAAACCTCATGGACGTCATCACTGTCAACCCCTGGATCGGATCTGTCCATCTGTGCACACCGTTGATCCTATTATATATACTACCAGCATCTACGGCTGAACTTGGACTACGTATACAAATTTTAAACATATAATATGTTGCTCTGTCTGATGTTTTAACATCAAACTTGAGAGAAAGGACACAGTCTGTAGTTTGGGCTATTACTTTGCTATATATTATTTAAAAAGCTTTCACTATATATAGATAGTATTATATTATTTATGCAATCAATAATCACATCTTCTGATAGTCAACTTGATTTGTGCCAAAAGAGAAGAAATAAATACAACTGAAAAATAGTGTATACAATATGTGTGGTCAGCAACGAAAAATTAAATATTAAACGTTCAACCAAAACTAGATAATTGTTTTCGTAGTCGACCCATGCATATAGCATCTAATTAGATGGGGTGCCAGCAGTCGCCACATATCGCAAAATATTTAAGTGCATGCGCATGGGTCTTTTACGGTCTGAGAAAACAAGAGGGAAACACTTTGTCTCTAGCACATTTGTTGGTTCTTCTCAATCTGCGCAAACACAGCTATGGGCACATTATATGCTTGCGAGGATTGACCATGGGCCATGGGCGAGTTCGTCGACCTGCTATGGGCTGGCAGGGCTGCTCATGCGTGGTCAAACCCAGCCGCCAGCCATATCGACACTCACGCACCAAACGTGCTGGTGAGCGGCGCCCCTCGCAATATGGCCCTTTTTTTCATCCAAGCTGGGATTGGAGTTCAATTTGTATTTGGATTTGGTTTTGTTCCACACGCTACTGTCCCCGCAGAGCATCGGACTGGCAGTGCGTGCACGATTCAGATACGGAGGTGAGCCAAGGGAGGGACGACGGACCAGTATAGATATAGATTTCCCCTGTTCCTCTCGTCCCCAGCCGCCCGCCGCCCGCCGCCGCCTCTCTCTCTCGTTTATCGCCTGCTAGCCCAGCCGCAGCATCGGCGCTGCCGTCGGTAAGGATGGAGGAACAGGAGGATCGCATCAGTCTCCTCCCGAATTGCGTGGTGGGCAGTATCGTGTCCCTTCTCGCACCCAAGGCTGCCGCCCGCACAATGGTCCTTTCTCGCCGCTGGTTAGCCATCTGGCCCTCGCTGCCTCTAAATCTAAATCTCAATTCCCCCAATTCCGATGTCCGCTTTTTAAGTGCTAGATCGATTATATCCATCCTTTCGTCTCATAGGGGGCCTATTCACTGCTTCTGTGTGACTACCCGTGTTGGCGTTGGCACCCGCGCCTGGCTCGAATCTCTAGCGGAGAGGCGCATCGACGACACCCTCGTCTTGCGGTGGGCGTCTGATGTGGAACACCCTATTCTGCCCCGTAACTTGCTGGGCAGCGCTGGTGTTAACCTGCGTCATCTAGATCTGCACTGCCCTATTCTGCCCCGTAACTTGCTGGGCAGCGCTGGTGTTAACCTGCGTCATCTAGATCTGCACTGCTGCCGCCTTGGTGGCCCTGGGGAAACCTGTTCTCCCGTGCCAATTTTACCCCGCCTTATTATCTGAAGTTGTCCAATGTTCTTATCTCCGAAACTGCCCTACATTCCATGATTGAAGTTTGCCCTGTGCTCCGCGAGCTGCATATCTTCATGATCAGTGGACTAAGCCGTATTGTCTTTCGCTCCCACACTCTTAGAATCTTAGAGATTAGTACACCTCGTGTTCCTCTTGATGAGTTCTCTAATAAGAACATGCCTAATCTTGAAAACGTGACATTTCAATATGTCAATCTGTGGCGTATACCAGCGTTCAATGTTGATGCCGGTAAAAGGGTCCGAGAGCTTGCCCTTAAGCTACCTATGGTGGACTCACCACACCTTGTTAACCTTCTCAATAAGGTATGCACTGACTACTATTTTAATATAGCATTGAATTTTTTTTAATCCGGGTTAGTTTGCTTGTGTATTAATGTTACCAATTTAATTGGTGCTTATAATTGGTTGTTTGATGCAGAGACAATTGTCCTTTGTAACTTCTCTTGTTTTTGGAATGAAATTTGTTGATGGTGAAGAGTTGAAAAGAGCAATGCAGATTTTAACTTTATTCCCATGTTTACAACGCCTTGAGATTGGAGTACGTATCTAATTTTTTTCTTTCAAATATAAACAATAGATAATATATTTGGTTTGTTCTAAGTTAAACTTGTTTAGCTTTAACAAAGTTCAATAAAAACATACTCCCTCCGTTCTGGAATATAGCAACGTTTAGCTTTTTACAAAGTCAAACATTAATAACTTTGACTATAAATAGCATAAAAATTGAGCAGATTGGTAACATAAGAATTATGTTTATAGATCAGTCACGAAGGGAACTATTATAACATGTACTTTTTTCAATCAAAATAAATTATATTTTTAGAAATAGTGTTGGTCAAAGTTAAGAATGTTTGACTTTGAAAAAGTCTAAACGTTGCTATATTTTGGAACGGAGGTAGTATATGATATTAAATTTGTTTTATTCGACTGTGTAAGTTCCAATATGTTGATTTAAAAATTTATAATATCAAATTAAATGACTAGAATTTATATAATGTAATATTAATTACATGCACGATATTAAATTTATATTATTTTATTAGTATTCTCTCTATCTTATTTTGATAATTTTAATTTATTTTGAAAACAATCTTACTCATCATCTTATTAATGCAAACTACTTTAACTGGGAACTCTTTGTTACTGGTGCTACTTATTATTACTAATGTTACTAGTGTGAGTATTTGGAATTTTTATATGATACCAAATTAATATGAAGTATACATTATTTAATATGCTTTATATTGATATTAGTGATGATAATTTTATCTTAATAATTTGTGTATTACTGATTTATGTATTGAAAAAAGTTTTGATGAAGTCATAGTGATTTTTATTTGATTTTGATGATTTGTGTCGTATCTACTTATACATTAATAATATGTTTTTAGTTTATTTATTAACGATGTGAGATTTGCACATCATATTATTGTTTAGATGTATTGTATTATTGTAGATAGTGGAATTTTGTCCATTCCTATGGCCTTTATTGTCCTATCGTAACATTAGATGTTTCACAACTGTCCTGGTCCTAATATTTATAATCTTTTATAAAGATATCTGTTAAAATATCAATTTCTTTAGTATTATTCTATACATGAGGTATTTCTTTAGCTTTTGTTTGCCATCACTAATTTAATAATTAAAAAAAAATCTCAATATACATTGTTTTTTACATATATTGACTTTTCAATTTATTATTTCTGTTTATTATAGTGCTTCAACTTCGGTTCTCATGGTGTTGGTTTTGGTGGCTGGGATCTGGCGTTAGAGACGACCACCTGTTTGAAGAAGCCACTAACTAATGTGGTATTTAATGGTTACTCTGGGACATTAGGGGAGGTCGAATATGCAAGATACCTTCTGGCTAATTCGGTATTTCTTAGTTCCATGGAAATTAATCATGTCACTGATTGGAGTTTGGAAGATATCAACTGTCAGAAAGATTTGATATGTAAAGGCATCAAGGTGGCGCAGACTCATATTGCCTTTGGAAAGATCAAGGAGTCCGATAGTGTTCGAAGAAGAGTGGCTCACTACCTATCTACGGTGGCTGTGAATTGATTTCGTGCGCATCATCCGAATGTTACGCACATCACGCGAATGAGTCCGATAGATTCGAAGGGCACTGGTAGGTGTGAATTGATTTAGTGCACATCACGTGAATCTCACGCATATCTCCGTTTTGTACTACATTCACGGGATAAACAATGTTAATTGTCGGGCTTGTAAACACTAATTTTCCTGTTATAATAGTGTTTTGCTAAGGCTAGTGCATTTTCTATATAGTTACAGCCTGTTTGGTTGCCGGCCTCATCTCGTCAAGCTGTAGGTGAGCGGCGCCGCCTAACAGGAGGGTGCTGTATCTCTCTTCCTGTGGCATGCTTTTAAGTCCCCGTGTAAATCAAGCAGCATTAGCATCTTTTTACACGTCAACCTCTAAAAGATATTTTGTCCTGGTCATTAAGATTTTTTTTATCTCTATCTTAACTTCGCCCACATCTATCAACCTATATATCTTAACCTTTATACCAACTGATATATATTTTATTCAATTATCCAAACTATCAAACTATCATGTTAAAAAATCAAATAAATGATGACTTTCAAAAAAAAATCATACACACTGCCGTACATAGCATGCAGCCCTCCAGGAAAGAGAAGCGGTTTGTAGGACTCTAACCAATAGGAGTCTGACACCTCACAATAAAAATTACTATATACAGTCAGATGAAAAATTTGTAGCAATGTTAAATCAATCTTAAAGCAAAAGTCCTCTTAACTGCCGGCCCCTGGATTCAGGCTTGGATTCTTCCCATCTTCTAATAACGAAAGCTAGATCCAAACCGAGCATTTCCGTTGGGCCACGTCATCTAGTTTTTCTCAATGGTCCGATCATACATCTACATTCAGGCTTGGATTCTTCCCATCTTTCTAATAACCAAAGATGGACCCAAACTGAGAATTTCCGTTGGGCCACGTCATCTAGTTTTTCTCAATCGTCCGATCATACATCTACATTGAAAACATAGCCCGTCGTCCGATCATACATCTACGTTGAAACATAGCCCGGTGCCTGTGCAGGCCGTCCCTCGGCCATCATCTCGGCCCTTCGCGCAGTTTCCATCCCCTCGCGACTTCTCGCGTAGCAGCGGCGGGCGACGTGACCGTTCTTCTTCCCCGACCTTGGAGAGCTCCAATCGAGCGGATTGTCGGGCCACCGCCGGCCTATCCATCTGCTCCCGTCGCGGACGCACCTCGCCATTATGCCACCCAAGACCATCTGCAACTCTTCGCGGCCGTCGGCGTCATCTTGTTTTTTTTTCCATTGGGCCACGTCATCTTGTTTTTCTCAATCGTCCGATCATACATCTACGTTGAAAACATAGCCCAGTGACGGTGCGGGCTGTCCCTCGGCCATCATCTCGGCCCTTTGCGCAGTTTCTAGGGGTGGAATGTGGTAAGCGGATATCCGAATTATCCGATATCCGTATCCGCATAAACGTCTATAGGGATATCCGTATCCGTATCCGTTTCAAATGTGGACGCCAAAGTGGAAGTATCCGTATCCGTTTGCAAAAGCAAATATGGATATGGATATCCGAATTGTTGTTGAAAACGGATGTGGAAGCAAAAATATCCACATCCGCACCCACATGCGCGGCCACGGTTAGACTTCTAAGTGTTGCTAGCCAAAAGTATTGTAATAAATTTTTCTAAAGACTTTTATTTTATTTATTCTTTGTTATCTTCATTAAAATATTTGTTTACTTAATTTTATTTTATACTATTATTAACTATTTAAATATTTAGAAATAAATATGTTTTCTTTTTTCTTAACTATAATGATTATATAATCATACTTTAATCCCTTATTGTTTAATGATTTAGCGACACATTCCAAAGGTGCTTATAATGAAAAAGTAAATAAATATAGTATGTTTCAAATCAAGTAAAGTATTTAGTGGATTTAAGAGAGACATGCTACTTGGTTTAGTAATTATGTATAAATATTAAGTGTAACTAATTTTAATAAAAATATTAATATTAATAATGTTGTATTTAGTAAAATATTTAACATTTATTTTATTTATTCTTGTAACTATTGTTATTTCAATTAAAATATTTATTTATTAGCATTTTATAATTTATAATGTTATTAACTATTTAAACATTTATGAACAAATATGTTTTGATGAGTTGTCTTTTTTTAACTACAACGTTTATACAATCATACTTTAGTTCCTTGTTGATTAATGATTTAGCTATACACTTGAAATGTATTTATAATGAATAGAACAAATAAATGTAGCTATGTGTCAAAACAAGTAAATATCTGCATCCATATCCGTATCCAGGACATTCGTTTTGCATTCGTATCTGTCAACATTCAAATCCGTATCCGTATCCGCTTTAAAATGTAGTAAAGGTACTATCCGAATCCGTTTCCATCCATATCCATCCACTCCCATCGCTAGCAGTTAAATCCGGGCGGGGCCGGTATGCCGGACAGCACAAGTCAGCCACGTAGCAACCAGAGCCGCCGCGCCGCGGATGCGCCAGTGGACGAGGAGCCGTCGTCGCCCAAGGTGACGTGCGTGCGGGAGATCAAGGCGGTGCGCCCGGCCAAGCCAAACGCCTCGGCGACGGAGGCAACAGCGGGAAGAAGCCAGCCAAAAAAGTCCTGAGGCCATAGGTTCCTCCTCGAGTGTAGGATGAAGCATCACGCATCGGCATCGGCAACTGTGATGACAAGGTAGATCACGAGGATGTGCAGGCGCAATGTGGCAATGGAACAGGAAATATAACAGTCACGGCATTATCGCCTAGGTTGACGCAGTGTAGTGTGCGTGCCATGGAAATCCCTCGGCAAGATAACATTCATTGGCTTCCCCTGCTCCTGTATCTCATGATCCTATTGGTTATAATATGCTGAATTGAAGGAAATTTGCTGAGACAAGTGAACGGAACTTACCAGCCAAGCGTCCAGTGTTCTTCGTCGATGTGTTACAGGATAAGCCGATAAGGTATACCAGATGGAACTTTCTCCAAATATTTGCAGTTGGCTTCCTGCTGGTAGAATAAGAAGAAATAGGTTGATACTTCTGGTATGCTTGCAATCTGGAAACAAACAAATGTTATCCCCTAATTACTTTGACAAACGAAGAGATCTGCAAAAGTGGGCTGCACGCCACGCCAAGTGCTTGAGGAAATGCCTTAATGGAATATATACAGTAACTATAGTGTTTTTTTTTAGCTTGCCACTGTATAATAGACCACTTCAGTTACTGACTGTATCAGTTACATATTGAAAAACATCCGAGAATGTATCATCTTTAATATATACGTTTAGGACACAGTTACCATCAAGCAATGTTTAGACCAATGAAAATAGTCAATGTGTGCTCCAAACTGTTGGGCCTTCTCTGATGAAGGAATTAACCCTTGTATAGTGCGTAAGTAATTATGTTCCATTGATGGTAAAGAGAATTGCCCATCTTTTTTCCCTGGGCATCTTATATGTACTTCCCAAGTTATTTAACATTCATCCATCTATAAAATTAAAATGGAAAAAGTCCACATTACTCCCCTCAACTATAAGCAAAGTCTACATAACCCCTAAACTATTTTTTGCTTCATTTTACCCCCTAAACTATGTCACTTGGTCTATTCTACCCCCTAATACAATTTGTCTTTTTTATTTCTCTATGTACAAGTTGAATTTTAACTTTAAATTTTGTATGATTGTAGTGAACATCACAATGTATGTCAAAAAAATATACTATGAATTTTTCATTATTATTTTTTGTATCATGTTGTATGGTAAGGATTAATTAATTATTAAGTATCTTGCCCCATCAAAATAATGACAAAAAATCATGTTATATTTTTCTATCATGCATTATGATTTCTACTCTCGTCTCACAAAATTTGAACATAATGTGACACTTGCCGTGAGCCTGGCACTCTCGGCAAAGAGGCTCATACTCTCGGAAAAGGCTTTGCCGAGAGCCGGCTCTCGGCAAAGATGACTCGGCAAAGATTTTCTCGGCGAAGCTCCCTTTGCCGAGAGCCTTCTGTAGGGATCACGGCAAAGCCTTTGCCGTGTGCAGCGGAGGTATTTGCCGAGAGCATAGAGCCTCTCGGCAAACAGCCTGGCCCTAACGCCGGCGAGACGGCGTTGCGCCGTCTCTGTGGGGCCCGCAGCTGGGTTTGCCGAGAGCCATGTGCCAGGCTCTCGGCAAAGCACTCAAGGTTTGCCGAGAGTCACGTGCCTGGCTCTCGGCAAAGAATTCAAGGTTTGCCGAGAGCCACGTGCCAGGCTCTCGGCAAAGAGCCCATGGGGCCCACACCGGGGGGCAGGCGCGGGGCCTCTGCACAGGGGCTTTGCCGAGAGCCTTGGCCAGGGCTCTCGGCAAAAAATGGCATCTTTGCCGAGAGTCTTGGCCTCATGCTCTCGGCAAAAAATGGCACCTTTGCCGAGAGCCTGGCCCCATGCTTTCGGCAAACCCCTGGGCTGAGGCCTTTTTTATTTCTTATTTGCTCATATATGGTGCCCAACAACTGAAATATATCACACATACATCTCAAATACATCACAGACAATTAATATAACCAATACACAAACAATTCATGCACATAACATACTGTTTCAACCACAAGTTTAACCAGAAGTTTAACAACAAGTTATAGCACAAATCCATGCACATAACATTCAAGTTCGACCACAAGTTTAACCACAACGTCCGTCAACTACCTAATGGTGGTGCCGCCATTCCCACGGGTTGTGTGCTTGGGAGGGGTTGGAGAGGTCGCGATCCTGTGAGCCCTGTCCGTCCTGCTGAGTTCCCCAAGGCGACCAATCCGACAGACGAGGACGAGGCGCAGGCGACACACCAGGCGACATGTTGACCATTCCAGCGGGATCATTTGATCCCGCCGAGAGACCCTGCAGAAAGGAGAAATGTTTTCACGTGAGACAAGATTTAACCAATGAACTTACAAACCAAAAGTTTTTATACTCACAGGGGTCGGTTGCCGAGGCGGTGGCTGAAACTAAAGCTGTGGGGGAGGGACGGACACTTGAGTGCCCACGCTCTGCATCCAGGCGTACATCTGGGTCAAGTTGGCCTGTAGGCTCTCCCGTTCGATCTCCCGTTCGGTCCTCTCTTGGGCGAGCTGGGACTGCAATAAAAATTCAAAATATATATGTTAGAATGCGAAGCAATCGTACATCAAAAGAAATGGAAAACAAAGTAAAAAAGAAATAACCTGTAGAGACGATATCTGCAGCTGCTCCTGTGTCATGCGTGGGCGGATTGTGTCGCTTCCGCTCGGCGCCCTTTGCCGAATCTCGGGGAGTCTTGGCGTCGTGGTCGAGTCCATGACGCTGTCACCCATCCAGTACCGCCCATGCTTCTTCCCTCCGCCCACCTCCATGACGACTCGCCCATCAAAGTTCTGGGTGCTTGGAGCGTAGTCTGGCCCATGGACCTCCCTTGACCTAGACGTGTACGAACTGACCCTCGGAGGGATGGTGGGGTTGGTGAACGCCGAGTCGGGAGTGTCCTCGCTGTAGTCGATGTCGTCCGTTGCCTTGCCCATATGAGCTAAGCACCACGCCTTGAACTGAGGGCAGTCCCGGTTGCCATGTGCTGCCGACTGCGGAAAAAGAGAACAAAGCGGTTAGAATGTTTTCATAATGTCTTGCATCAGAATAAACAATTAAAGCCGCTTACCCATGCGTTCGCGTATCCCGTGAGGTCTCGGCTGCCCTGGTGGTGCGATGGTCCTACCATCTTCAAACGCCTGTCCCGGTGAATATTGTGCTTCTCCTGCCACTCGGGAGAGCACCACTTGTCCACCATCTTCTCCCAGGCCTCTGTGTGATTATTACACCAACTAGGAGGCACCTGCAATTCAATGCAATTAAGGTAGAAGATCCAATGAAGCATGTTTATTCTCAGAAAATAAAAGTTTTGATGTTAGTTAGTTACCTTGAGGAAATCCTCCCTCTCCAACGTCATTGTCACGGCTTGCCTCTTGGTGACCTTTCGATGTTCGTAGTGGGCGTGGTAGTGCATGATAGCCTGGAGGCGCGCCTCGTAGTGAATGTCGTGCAGGAGCTTCTGGCAGGCTCGGTGGGCGTTACGCTCCGCCCTCACCTCAGTTCCCTCCTCGCACCTGTAGAAATCCTGCATATACACACACATCAATTATTATGTCAGTATTGAAAATGCGATGAATTCAGTAATGTAGTGCCAGAAAGACTTACCCACAACTCGGCCTTCACCCGCTCCGCCTTGTTGTTGTACGCTCGGCCCAGGGTGTCCGGCTGGTCCGGCGCGGAGTAGTAGTGCTCAAAGTGAAAAGCCGGCTCGTACTTTCCGGCATGCTGGACCATGCCGGGGAAGTGCTCCTTGCACAAGAGGCCGAGTATGCCATTGACAAGGCGTGAGTGGTTTCCACCGCCCACCAGGTCCCAACCCCTGAAAATAATTACAATACAATATTAGTTTCTATTGAGATCACAACTAATCATAGGGAAATTAAGGGTCACGTCAAAAGCACTGACCTTTGTCCAGCGGGTCTAATCACTGGGCGTAGGTGTGGAGGTGGCCGGGGAGGGAGGGTCGACGGGCCTCGCAACCAAACCTTCGGCACGTCCTCTACACCTTCGTCGTCCTCCTCGTCCTCCTCCGGCTCGTACTCCCCCTCCACCTCCTCACCCTCCACCTCCCTAGCATCCTCCTCCTCCTCCTCCTCCTCCTCGTCCTCGTCCTCCTCCTCCTCGTCGTCCTCCTCCTCCTCCTCTGCCTCCACCGACTCGTCCTCCGAGTCCGGCTGCCTATAAGGCCGAAAGTCCGTGTCTTCTTCCTCCACGTACTCGTCCTCGTCGAAGAGCTGAATTTGTGGCATCGGCTCTCGAGGAGGCTCTCGACGCGGCTCTCGACGCCTGAAACTCCACCAGCTCCTCCTGCCCGACCCCGACCCCGAACCCGACCCCTCCCCCTCCTCACTCGTCCTCTGGTACACGGACGACACCTTCCTCACTTTGCCGCCCGCCATATTTGTTCAGTCACCTGAAAATAAAAAAGAATGAACAAATTAGAACAAATAAGCAAGATATACTTAGAAACAGGCTAAAAAACATAACTACACATAACATAGCAAGATGTAACTTTAAAATATAAATCTAAAACATAACTAGAAAGTAACGTACATATTTTTCTAGAAATAATCATAATCATCAAGATTTTGTTCCTCATAATACTCATCATCACTATCCCGTGCATCAATTTCATCATGCCCGTGCTCCAAAGGGGCAATGTCATCACTGTCATCATTTAATTGCCACCGCTCAAGTAATCGTAAGTCCATCACATTTTCAACCTCATCTCCATCGTCTTCCTCACCTAGATCTTCATTGTCTACTTCCATTCCGATCGCTTCGGCTAAGTCTATGACAAAACTCCATTCAAGCCCATCTTCTTGGAAAAATTCTCCCTCCTATGTGCTCGGGTCAATATTGTAATCATCATTGTTTGGGACTGGTAGTTTGCCATGTGGTGATACCTTGTACACAACATCCCATCCCTGAAGACGCTCGTCCGTCTGACAAGGATACTGGAGAAAATAAACTTGTGTGGCCTGTTGAGCAACAATATAGACATCATCTCCTGCATAGACGGAAGACTATCGGACCTCGACTAGGCCAAGATTTGGTGTTCGTCTCACTTGTTCGGGATCAAACCATTGGCACTTGAATACGACAGGATTGAAAGGAGTGCTACCACGAAACCCCAATTCGTAAATTTCCTCGATTCTGCCATAATAGTCGACGTCGTTAGAGCCCGGCGTAAACACTCCGCTATTAGTTGTTCTTCGATTGGGCCGACTACGCTCGTGTCTTGTTGTGTGAAATCGATATCCATTAACATCATAACCGGAAAATGACCTGACCCTGTAGTCAAAGCCATTGGCAACTTGTCTCAACTCGGCACTCATAGAACCATCGGATTGTCCCTGTGTAGGATCAAGTAGGAAAGGTACATCGTTGTCATATCCGTTACGCATGAGGCATGTACAACAAAGGAATATGACGGTACCTTGTTTTTGAACCAAGAAATGAAATTAGGCATTGCAGGTCCCGCACCTTCCCTGAGAAGCTTATCGTATTCCTGTGGGGTTGCTTCCCTTGATCGACGCCAATATTGATGATGAAATTCTCTGTAGCAACAACAGACAAGGGTGTTGGATACAGAATAGTTGAAGTGTGGAAAACAAGGTTGAGAACTTACGACATGTACACCTCTACTTCGGAGAGGTTGGTCAATATATACAGCATGATCTTGCGCCACTCTGAGATGTCCAGAGTCTTGTTGGTCGCGCCACTAGCACTGCCTAGTTGCCCTCGGAATATGCTCAGATTCGATTCAGTGCAGCCAACATTGTAACGAGGAGGGGGGTTATGCACGCTAGGAAGGTTGTCAGAATAGTACTTTGTTGTGAAATTTGACACCTCCTCCAGAATAAAAGCCTCTGCAATGGAAGCTTCAATTTTGCATTTGTTTTTACATTTGCTGCGTAGAGTCTTTTGACATCTCTCGATTGCGTAGCACCAACGTGCTTGCGCAGGCCCACCCATTCGTGCCTCGTACGGGAGGTGCAAAATCATATGCTGCATCGGATTCATGAAACCGGGTGGAAAAATCTTCTCCATCTTACAGATCAAGACAGGCGCCAGCCTTTCCATCTCGGTTATCACTGTTCGAGATATCTCCTTGGCACAGAGCTGGCGGAAGAAAAAGCTCAACTCTGCCAGCACAACCCATACACGGTCGGGGACATAGCCTCGGACCATGACCGGTAGAAGGCGCTCAAGCCATATGTGGTAGTCATGACTCTTGAGCCCATTGACTCGCATGGTGGCAAAGTTAACTCCTCTCCTCCAATTGGCCGTATATCCATCAGGGAACATTAATGTCTGGAACCATTGGAGTACTTCCCTCCTTTGGGCCCTCGTCAGAACATAATCAGCCTTGGGCTTCTTCCAGTTCTTGCCGGTTGTGGGAGGCACCATGTTCATCTTTGGTCTATCACACAACGTTGCTTGATCCACTCGGGCCTTAACATTGTCTTTGGTCTTATCAGCAATGTCCATGAGTGTTGAAAAAAGAGCCTCGGCATTATTCTTCTCGGTGTGCATCGGATCAATGTTATGAGGAAGAAGAATGTCTGGCATATAGGCGAGCCTCCACAGTCCAGACTTATGAGTCCAGTTATGATCCTGACCATATCCTATAAAACCACCTTGTTCGTTGACCTGGAGAGCGGCTACCTGAGCACAAACCTCAGCACCGGTCATAATGTGCGGTGCAGGGTCTGTAACTGCAACACCTTTCGTGAAATTCCGGATGTCTCGCCTGAATGGATGGTTCAAAGGGAGGAATTGCCGGTGTTTGTCGAACGTGGAATACTTTCCACCCTTACTCCGCCAAATGAACTTCACACCTGCCTTGCAAATTGGGCATGGAATCACCCCGTGAACACACCAGCCGCAGAATACCCCATATGCTAAGAAGTCATGCAAGGAGTAGTGATACCAAACATGCATTATGAAATTTCTCTTTGTGGCTCGGTCGTACGTCAATACCCCTCGCTCCCAAGCATGCTCCAATTCATCAATAAGAGGCTCCATATAGACATTCATATTAGCCCCCGGGTGATCAGGAATTATCAAAGATAGGAAAATGTTCTGCCGAGAAAAGATGACGCCGGGGGGGGGGGGCGGGGAGATTGAGAGGGATAACAAACACGGGCCAGCAAGTGTATGAGGCAGCCCCCATCCCATAAGGCTGGAACCCATCTGTGGCCAGAGCAACGCGAACGTTACGGGCCTCTGCGGCTTTGCCACGATGAATATGATCAAAGTGTTGCCATGATTCACCATCGGACGGATGTACCATCTTGTCAGGATTGTATCGACGTCCATTTTTATGCTATGTCATCTGTTTCGCAGATTCCTCGGTCATGTATAGCCGTTGGATCCGTGGGATGCACGGCAAGTACCGTAGGATTTTCACGGGGAGCTTGCTCTGCTTCTTCTGTCCATCACCAGCATCTTCCTCCACGTACCTAGACGAGTTACACTTTGGACAGTACCTCGCATTCTCGTGTTCTTTCCTAAACAACACGCATCCATTTGGACAGGCATGGATCTGCTCATAGGGCATCTTGAGTTCGTTGAGGAGTTTTGTTGCCTCGTACATGCTCTTTGGAAGAATGTGACCCTTAGGAAGCAGACTACCGACAACACTCAACATATTATTGAAGGCCTCCCGCCCAAGATTATACTGGGACTTTAGCGCCATTAGACATGCAATGCCATCCAGCTGAGAAACCTTGGTATGCCCGTGTAAGGGTTGTTGAGCCGCGGACAACATGTCGTAGTACGCTTTTGCGGTTACCTCCGGCTCCTCCTCACTAGGTCCTTCATTGAAGTGGGCTTGGTCATAGTCATTTAACATGTCCCCTACCCCGGCTTCATCATCAAACTCCATGACACGTTGCCTCACCACCTCCTCCTTTCTCTGATCGGTTTCGCCATGGTAGACCCACCGAGTATAGCCGGCAACAAACCCATTCTTGCAGAGATGAGTACTCATATCTTTCTTTGTTTGTCGTTTCTTGTTTTGACAACGACTGCATGGACACCAAGTCGCATTGGCTCCTTTAGCCTTAGCAAATGCTAGTCTAATGAAACTCTGGGTCTTGTCCATCCATTCATTTGTAAACTGACGCGGACTAGGGCGGCCCGTGTACATCCACTCACGGTCAGCCATCCTTTCACATTTCAACGAGGGATATAAATATCTTAAGTATCTACACGCTCCTTATACTTTCTAATAGGCAAAGATAGGTTCTAATCCCACCCGAGGATGCGGCGATGACGTTAGTTTCCATGCTCTACTCCTATCCAAGATAGATTTTCGGCAGCATCTCCCTGCTGTTCTCCAGATACACGTCCTTGAAAGGAGAGTGTGCATCCGAAGAACAACAGGGAGATGCTGCCGAAACTCTGTCCCGGCTAGAAGTAGAACATGGAAACTAACAACATCGTCGCATCCTCGGGCTGTCCAATAAACGTGGACAATTCGAAACAGATACAGTTTTACATATGATATGCAGAGATCTGCATATCTCAAACTGTATCTCTTTCGAACGGGAGACGCCTAACTAGGTTACGTGACCTAAAACATGAAACGAAAAGACAAGTGTTCTATGTCTCACCTCGCTATCCGGCTAGCGTCGATGACGGTGAGCGTCAGCTAGCGTCGAGGAAGACGAGCGTCGACTCCTCTCCTGGAAAAATAACATAACAATTTCAATAAAAAATTTCGGCAGCAATTCCCCTGCACGGTGAGGTTTCTAAAGCCCACCATCATATCAATATAGTCACAAAGAATCACATTCACATATATAGAATCACATTCACTTTATAAAATCACACATTCATACAATCATATACATCCACAAATATAGAACAACCATCATATCAATTTGTATTTTTAAATTAACTCATTCGTACACATGAATCCAAATTTTCTACAAGTTTATACAATTTTTAATTCAAAACAAATATACCAAAAATAAAAAAATTACCTACGCCGAGGAGGAGGACGGGCGTGCGGCGTGGTGGCGGGCCGGCGTCGGGGGTGGCGCGGCGGCGCGGGGGTGGCGCGGCGGCGCGGGGCGGCGCGGCGTCGGGGGGCGGCGCGCGCAATCGCGGGGCGGCGCGGGGGTGGTGGCGCGGGCGGCGCGGTGGGCGCGGCGGCGCGGGGCGGCGCGGGGTGGGCGCGGCGGCGCGGAGTGGCGCGGGGGCCGGCGGCGCGGGGGGTCGCGGCACGGGGGTGGCGCGGCGGCGCGGGGTGGCGCGGGGGGTCGCGCGGCGAGGGAGGGAGGCGGCGTGCGGCGAGGGGAGGCGCGGCGCTTGGGAGATGGAGGAGAGGAAGGGCGCGCGCAGGGGATGGAGAGGAGGAGGGCGACGGCACGTGCGTGCAGTGCGTGGATAGGGTGGGAAGAGAATGGTACGTGGTTTTGTGCCGCGGGTACAACCTTTGCGAGAGGATGATCTGGCTCTCGAAAAGGCTGTCTTGCCGAGAGCCAGATCCAGGCTCACGGCAAACACAGCCTTTGCCGAGAGCCAGATCAAGGCTCTCGGCAAAGACAGCCTTTGCCGAGAGCCAGATCGAAGCTCACGGCAAAGATTCAATTTTCAGTTCGAAAAATTTCAAACCAGTTTGCCGTGAGCTCAGTTGCAAACTCTCGGCAAACAACTCTTTGCCGAGAGCCACAAGGCCGAGCTCACGGCAAACACCCTGTTTGCCGTGAGCGCGCCATGAGGCTCTCGGCAAAGAGTTGTTCTCTCCATTAGTTTTTATTTTATTGTGCTCTCCATTTCTTTTTTCTAAAGTGTTGGTGATACTGATCTTATTTCATATGATAAGTAAAATCATAAAGTCCTATTTGTTTACATATTATTTCATTATTTCATGTGTATTTTAGTTAATTTTCATTATTTCATGTATATATGAAGTAGAAATATATATCAAATTATTCTGAAAAAATACCAAATTTTGACATAGACCATATTATAGTGTCTATAACATGTGCACAAAGTTTGCATGCAAACTCAAATTTAAAGTTCCCTTTGAGTTCAAATTCTAGAGATCACATGTGATGTTTACGAAACTTCTACGGAAATGTTCGGATTTGTGCATGGTTTGACACAAAATTGCCCGAACCCTCGTCTAACTTTTCCCACACTCTTAGTACACCAAATCATTGGATGTCTACAAAAATCATGATTTTCGGACTCCATTTGCTATTTTTAATAATTGCAAAACTATTAATCCACGTGGTTTTTTCCATGTTTTCATCGAAATATACTCTTATTTTGTTGGTAAGGCTTAACATCAACACTTACTTACATGAATCTCATTAGTTAATTCATTTTTACCATTTTTCAAAATCGTTTCTCTATTCAACTTAGAATTATTCCATAAACCCAACAAATTGATACAAAGAAATTAAAAATAGCAAACAAATTGGTAAAATAGTCAAATGCTCACATGTTGTACTTTGTAGGATGTGTGAACTAAGAAAATTTGTTTGGGCGTTGAAATGTGAAAAATATGGGACACCTTTGCCGAGAGCCGTGGGGAAGCTCTCGGCAAAGATTTCCTTCGCCGTGAGGCTTTGGGAAGCTCTCGGCAAACCTTGCCTTTGCCGAGAGCCTCCGGAAAGCTCTCGGCAAAGAGGCTGCCACGTGGCCATGCCGGCCTGACTGATGCCGTGCCACGTGTCCAGTTTTGCCGAGAGGACACCATCCGCTCTCGGCAAAGAACCCTTTGCCGTGAGCTCCTTGTAGGCTCACGGCAAAGAGGTTGACGGCCGTTAGCCGTCCCACACGCCGTCTCTGGCGGTGAGAGCACGAACGTGGCACGTGATCACGTATGCCGAGAGGCCGTTGTTTGCCGAGAGTCTCTTTGCTCTAGCTCTCGGCGAAGTTTGCGTTCGTCGAGTGCTCGAACTTTGCCGAGAGCCCAACCTTAAGGGCTCACGGCAAACATTGTTGTTGCCGACGGTTTTCTCTTTGCCGAAAGTCTTTGGGAATGGCTCACGGCAAACGTCTTCTTTGTCGAGAGCCCGGCGTTTGGCTCACGACAAGGATTTAAGCTCTCGGCATATTAGGATTTTCCGGTAGTGTAGCTGCTGCCGCCGTCCAGTGGAGCTCGCGCATGGCCACCGCTAGAGCTCGTGCATGTGCCGCGGCCAGAGCTATGTGGAGATTCGCCTGGAGCTCGCCTCCGTGCTGCCCGCAGATCTCCACAGCGCGCATGTGCCTCTGGATCTCCTGGAGCTCGCCTCCACGCCACGTTGCTCGCCTGAAGCTCGCATTCGTGTTGTGCCGCTCGCCGTACGCCTGGAGCTCGCATCCGCACCGGCGCGCCGCACCATTCTCTTGGGGCTCGCCTCCGCACCTCGTTTGCCTGCCCATGCTCAGGAGAGGGAAGACATAGCAGCGGAGCGACGCCTCGACCGACGGAGCACCGGCAACTATTGGGGACCTAGGATCAGAGTCATGAATGGGGAGGAGCAAGAGAGGAGATAACACGACAGACACAACGTCGAACTAGGATGAGCTCATCCGACTATTTTTTCGGGACGAGCTCGTCCCAGCATATACGGGAATATTCCCATGTTGGATCTGCTCTGCTGCTCCTCTCCCAAACGTTGCGAAGGATAAAGTCGCTCCATCCCGTTTTCTCCATCACACCAACCAAACACAAGGGCTTGTCAACTCCATATGAATCAGAAGGTTACTAGTAAAGAAGTCCAAACACTGGCCCAACTTAGCAAGGCAGCGGCAGGGCCGCGCCAGAGTTCTAGTTTGCCACTTAAAACCCTGACAACTTGTTTTATGCTAGGGAAATGCTCCTATTCGGGCGTCCGGACGCGCGTCCGTCTTCGGACGGACTTGGACGTGGCACGAATTATCCCATTCATATAACCGCTTGATGTCTTACTAAAAAAACTAACCGCTTGATGCCAACGTTCCAATCAACTCTATCTTCTCTCTCTCATCTGTCTCCATTCGAATCCAGATATTGCAGCAGGACGCACTCCATGGCCTTTCCAGCTTAGTGTGCCATTGCAGCCGCCGGTACATGGTTTGTTGGCCAATCACAGCCCCCGGGAAGAGCTTCCCCCACCGGCGTGAGCCCCCGCAAGTGACCTCCTCGGCGGCGCGACCCGGCGGCGAGCTCCCTCCCTCACGGCACGAGCTCCCGCGATGTTTCGTGCTCCTTCGGCAGCCAACGAGCCCTTCCCCTTGCACTTTCTGATGTTTCAACGTTGCTTTTAAACGTTCACAAGCTGATTTGAGATGTTGCGATGGGGATTCTGCATCGTTTTGATGTGTCTTGTATTGGATCATTTGAAATCTTTGTGATGTTTCACCAGTGATACTCTAAAATTTTCGTGATGTTTCACATGTGATATGCAATGTTGCAACAAGGACTTTGATGTTGCAGAGTGTGTTTCCCTGGTGTGCAACCAGCATTCCATGCGTGTCCCTAGTATTGCAACAGTATTCGATGGGACACTGTTTTGAAGATGTTGCCACTGCGTTTCTGGGTGTTGCAACTGGCCAACCGCAACTTTTTATGTTGCAATTGTATTTTTCTAATGTTGGAACTTATTTTTATTATCTCGAATGTTGCACGTAATATGTTGCAGTGTGATTTTTTATGTCCAACTGTCCGACGCTAGTTCCTGGATGTATCACATTGTTTCAATGTGTCAGTTAGGATGTTGCGGAGTTTGATAATGTTGCAATGTTTCATCGGAATCATGTTACAATGTTTCAATTTTTCATTTAAATGTTGCAACATGTGTTCGATGTAGCAATGTTGCACAATCTAATGTTGCACCGTCCGCGCGACGTCCGGCGCCAGCCCCTTCATGCTATCTTTCTGGGCAGCCCAAGCCAGCCCAGTACTGTTGGAGCA
Source organism: Digitaria exilis (assembly GCA_015342445.1). Lineage (NCBI taxonomy): Eukaryota > Viridiplantae > Streptophyta > Magnoliopsida > Poales > Poaceae > Digitaria > Digitaria exilis. The sequence continues at coordinate 263,211 of JACEFO010001754.1, read as the reverse complement.
CTCGGCCCACCCTTTATTCTATAAAAAGCATACGTCCTGCTTCTTTAACCTTATTTCCCCTGTTCCTCTCGTCCCCAGCCGCCCGCCGCCGCCTCTCTCTCTCGTTTATCGCCTGCTAGCCCAGCCGCAGCATCGGCGCTGCCGTCGGTAAGGATGGAGGAACAGGAGGATCGCATCAGTCTCCTCCCGAATTGCGTGGTGGGCAGTATCGTGTCCCTTCTCGCACCCAAGGCTGCCGCCCGCACAATGGTCCTTTCTCGCCGCTGGTTAGCCATCTGGCCCTCGCTGCCTCTAAATCTAAATCTCAATTCCCCAATTCCGATGTCCGCTTTTTAAGTGCTAGATCGATTATATCCATCCTTTCGTCTCATAGGGGGCCTATTCACTGCTTCTGTGTGACTACCCGTGTTGGCGTTGGCACCCGCGCCTGGCTCGAATCTCTAGCGGAGAGGCGCATCGACGACACCCTCGTCTTGCGGTGGGCGTCTGATGTGGAACACCCTATTCTGCCCCGTAACTTGCTGGGCAGCGCTGGTGTTAACCTGCGTCATCTAGATCTGCACTGCCCTATTCTGCCCCGTAACTTGCTGGGCAGCGCTGGTGTTAACCTGCGTCATCTAGATCTGCACTGCTGCCGCCTTGGTGGCCCTGGGGAAACCTGTTCTCCCGTGCCAATTTTACCCCGCCTTGATTATCTGAAGTTGTCCAATGTTCTTATCTCTGAAACTGCCCTACATTCCATGATTGAAGTTTGCCCTGTGCTCCGCGAGCTGCATATCTTCATGATCAGTGGACTAAGCCGTATTGTCTTTCGCTCCCACACTCTTAGAATCTTAGAGATTAGTACACCTCGTGTTCCTCTTGATGAGTTCTCTAATAAGAACATGCCTAATCTTGAAAACGTGACATTTCAATATGTCAATCTGTGGCGTATACCAGCGTTCAATGTTGATGCCGGTAAAAGGGTCCGAGAGCTTGCCCTTAAGCTACCTATGGTGGACTCACCACACCTTGTTAACCTTCTCAATAAGGTGCACTGACTACTATTTTAATATAGCATTGAATTTTTTTTTAATCCGGGTTAGTTTGCTTGTGTATTAATGTTACCAATTTAATTGGTGCTTATAATTGGTTGTTTGATGCAGAGACAATTGTCCTTTGTAACTTCTCTTGTTTTTGGAATGAAATTTGTTGATGGTGAAGAGTTGAAAAGAGCAATGCAGATTTTAACTTTATTCCCATGTTTACAACGCCTTGAGATTGGAGTACGTATCTAATTTTTTTCTTTCAAATATAAACAACAGATAATAATATATTTGGTTTGTTCTAAGTTAAAACTTGTTTAGCTTTTAACAAAGTTCAATAAAAACATACTCTCCTCGTTCTGGAATATAGCAACGTTTAGCTTTTTACAAAGTCAAACATTAATAACTTTGACTATAAATAGCATAAAAATTGAGCAGATTGGTAACATAAGAATTATGTTTATAGATCAGTCACGAAGGGAACTATTATAACATGTACTTTTTTCAATCAAAATAAATTATATTTTTAGAAATAGTGTTGGTCAAAGTTAAGAATGTTTGACTTTGAAAAAGTCTAAACGTTGCTATATTTTGGAACGGAGGTAGTATATGATATTAAATTTGTTTTATTCGACTGTGTAAGTTCCAATATGTTGATTTAAAATTTATAATATCAAATTAAATGACTAGAATTTATATAATGTAATATTAATTACATGCACGATATTAAATTTATATTATTTTATTAGTATTCTCTCTATCTTATTTTGATAATTTTAATTTATTTTGAAAACAATCTTACTCATCATCTTATTAATGCAAACTACTTTAACTGGGAACTCTTTGTTACTGTGCTACTTATTATTACTAATGTTACTAGTGTGAGTATTTGGAATTTTATATGATACCAAATTAATATGATAGTATACATTATTTAATATGCTTTATATTGATATTAGTGATGATAATTTTATCTTAATAATTTGTGTATTACTGATTTATGTATTGAAAAAAGTTTTTGATGAAGTCATAGTGATTTTATTTGATTTTGATGATTTGTGTCGTATCTACTTATACATTAATAATATGTTTTTAGTTTATTTATTAACGATGTGAGATTTTGCACATCATATTAATTGTTTAGATGTATTGTATTATTGTAGATAGTGGAATTTTGTCCATTCTATGGCCTTTATTGTCCTATCGTAACATTAGATGTGTTCACAACTGTCCTGGTCCTAATATTTATAATCTTTTTATAAAGATATCTGTTAAAATATCAATTTCTTTAGTATTATTCTATACATGAGGTATTTCTTTAGCTTTTGTTTGCCATCACTAATTTAATAATTAAAAAAAAAATCTCAATATACATTGTTTTTTATACATATATTGACTTTTCAATTTATTATTTTCTGTTTATTATAGTGCTTCAACTTCGGTTTCTCATGGTGTTGGTTTGGTGGCTGGGATCGTGGCGTTAGAGACGACCCACCTGTTTGAAGAAGCCACTAACTAATGTGGTATTTAATGTTACTCTGGGACATTAGGGGAGGTCGAATATGCAAGATACCTTCTGGCTAATTCGGTATTTCTTAGTTCCATGGAAATTAATCATGTCACTGATTGGAGTTTGGAAGATATCAACTGTCAGAAAGATTTGATATGTAAAGGCATCAAGGTGGCGCAGACTCATATTGCCTTTGGGAAAGATCAAGGAGTCCGATAGTGTTCGAAGAAGAGTGGCTCACTACCTATCTACGGTGGCTGTGAATTGATTTCGTGCGCATCATCCGAATGTTACGCACATCACGCGAATGAGTCCGATAGATTCGAAGGCACTGGTAGGTGTGAATTGATTTAGTGCACATCACGTGAATCTCACGCATATCTCCGTTTTGTACTACATCAACCGGGATAAACAATGTTAAATTGTCGCTTGTAAAACACTAATTTTCCTGTTATAATAGTGTTTTGACTAAGCTAGTGCATTTTCTATATAGTTACAGCCTGTTTGGTTGCCGCCTCATTCGCAATGTATGTGAGCGTCCCGCCTTAACAGATGTGCTGTATCTCTCTTCTGTGCTATGCTTTAAGTCCCCGTTAAATCAACCAGCATTAGCATCTTTTACACTCAACCTAAATATATGTTCCTTCATTATAGATTTTTTATCTCTATCTTATATGGTCGCCCATCACACATACATCTCAAATACATACAGCCAATTAATATAACCAATACACAAACAATTCATGCACATAACATACTGTTTCAACCACAAGTTTAACCAGAAGTTTAACAACAAGTTATAGCACAAATCCATGCACATAACATTCAAGTTCGACCACAAGTTTAACCACAACGTCCGTCAACTACCTAATGGTGGTGCCGCCATTCCCACGGTTGTGTGCTTGGGAGGGTTGGAGAGGTCGCGATCCTGTGAGCCCTGTCCGTCCTGCTGAGTTTCCCAAGGCGACCAATCCGACAGACGAGGACGAGGCGCAGGCGACACACCAGGCGACATGTTGACCATTCCAGCGGGATCATTTGATCCCGCCGAGAGACCCTGCAGAAAGGAGAAATGTTTTTCACGTGAGACAAGATTTAACCAATGAACTACAAACCAAAAGTTTTATACTCACAGGGGTCGGTGCCGAGGCGGTGGCTGAAACTAAAGCTGTGGGGGGAGGGACGGACACTTGAGTGCCCACGCTCTGCATCAGGCGTACATCTGGGTCAAGTTGGCCTGTAGGCTCTCCCGTTCGATCTCCCGTTCGGTCCTCTCTTGGGCGAGCTGGAACTGCAATAAAAATTTCAAAATATATATGTTAGAATGCGAAGCAATCGTACATCAAAAGAAAATGGAAAACAAAGTAAAAAGAAATAACCTGTAGAGACGATATCTGCAGCTGCTCCCTGTGTCATGCGTGGGCGGATTGTGTCGCTTCCCGCTCGGCGCCCTTTGCCGAATCTCGGGGAGTCTTGGCGTCGTGGTCGAGTCCATGATGCTGTCACCCATCCAGTACCGCCCATGCTTCTTCCCTCCGCCCACTCCATGACGACTCGCCCATCAAAGTTCTGGGTGCTTGGAGCGTAGTTCTGGCCCATGGACCTCCCTTGACCTAGACGTGTACGAACTGACCCTCGGAGGGATGGTGGGGTTGGTGAACGCCGAGTCGGGAGTGTCCTCGCTGTAGTCGATGTCGTCCGTTGCCTTGCCCATATGAGCTAAGCACCACGCCTTGAACTGAGGGCAGTCCCGGTTGCCATGTGCTGCCGACTGCGGAAAAAGAGAACAAAGCGGTTAGAATGTTTTCATAATGTCTTGCATCAGAATAAACAATTAAAGCCGCTTACCCATGCGTTCGCGTATCCCGTGAGGTCTCGGCTGCCCCTGGTGGTGCGATGGTCCTACCATCTTCAAACGCCTGTCCCGGTGATATTGTGCTTCTCCTGCCACTCGGGAGAGCACCACTTGTCCACCATCTTCTCCCAGGCCTCTGTGTGATTATTTACACCAACTAGGAGGCACCTGCAATTCAATGCAATTAAGGTAGAAGATCCAATGAAGCATGTTTATTCTCAGAAAATAAAAGTTTTGATGTTAGTTAGTTACCTTGAGGAAATCCTCCCTCTCCAACGTCATTGTCACGGCTTGCCTCTTGGTGACCTTTCGATGTTCGTAGTGGGCGTGGTAGTGCATGATAGCCTGGAGGCGCGCCTCGTAGTGAATGTCGTGCAGGAGCTTCTGGCAGGCTCGGTGGGCGTTACGCTCCGCCCTCACCTCAGTTCCCTCCTCGCACCTGTAGAAATCCTGCATATACACACACATCAATTATTATGTCAGTATTGAAAATGCGATGAATTCAGTAATGTAGTGCCAGAAAGACTTACCCACAACTCGGCCTTCACCCGCTCCGCCTTGTTGTTGTACGCTCGGCCCAGGGTGTCCGGCTGGTCCGGCGCGGAGTAGTAGTGCTCAAAGTGAAAAGCCGGCTCGTACTTTCCGGCATGCTGGACCATGCCGGGGAAGTGCTCCTTGCACAAGAGGCCGAGTATGCCATTGACAAGCGTGAGTGGTTTCCACCGCCCACCAGGTCCCAACCCCTGAAAATAATTACAATACAATATTAGTTTCTATTGAGATCACAACTAATCATAGGGAAATTAAGGGTCACGTCAAAGCACTGACCTTTGTCCAGCGGGTCTAATCACTGGCGTAGGTGTGGAGGTGGCCGGGGAGGGAGGGTCGACGGGCCTCGCAACCAAACCTTCGGCACGTCCTCTACACCTTCGTCGTCCTCCTCGTCCTCCTCCTCCGGCTCGTACTCCCCTCCACCTCCTCACCCTCCACTCCCTAGCATCCTCCTCCTCCTCCTCCTCCTCGTCCTCGTCCTCCTCCTCCTCGTCGTCCTCCTCCTCCTCCTCTGCCTCCACCGACTCGTCCTCCGAGTCCGGCTGCCTATAAGGCCGAAAGTCCGTGTCTTCTTCCTCCACGTACTCGTCCTCGTCGAAGAGCTGAATTTGTGGCATCGGCTCTCGAGGAGACTCTCGACGCGGCTCTCGACGCCTGAAACTCCACCAGCTCCTCCTGCCCGACCCCGACCCCGAACCCGACCCCTCCCCCTCCTCACTCGTCCTCTGGTACACGGACGACACCTTCCTCACTTTGCCGCCCGCCATATTTGTTCAGTCACCTGAAAATAAAAAAGAATGAACAAATTAGAACAAATAAGCAAGATATACTTAGAAACAGGCTAAAAAACATAACTACACATAACATAGCAAGATGTAACTTTAAAATATAAATCTAAAACATAACTAGAAAGTAACGTACATATTTTTCTAGAATAATCATAATCATCAAGATTTTGTTCCTCATAATACTCATCATCACTATCCCGTGCATCAATTTCATCATGCCCGTGCTCCAAAGGGGCAATGTCATCACTGTCCATCATTTAATTGCCACCGCTCAAGTAATCGTAAGTCCATCACATTTTCAACCTCATCTCCATCGTCTTCCTCACCTAGATCTTCATTGTCTACTTCCATCCGATCGCTTCGGCTAAGTCTATGACAAAACTCCATTCAAGCCCATCTTCTTGGAAAATTCTCCCTCCTATGTGCTCGGGTCAATATTGTAATCATCATTGTTTGGGACTGGTAGTTTGCCATGTGGTGATACCTTGTACACAACATCCCATCCCTGAAGACGCTCGTCCGTCTGACAAGGATACTGGAGAAAATAAACTGTGTGGCCTGTTGAGCAACAATATAGACATCATCTCCTGCATAGACGGAAGACTATCGGACCTCGACTAGGCCAAGATTTGGTGTTCGTCTCACTTGTTCGGGATCAAACCATTGGCACTTGAATACGACAGGATTGAAAGGAGTGCTACCACGAAACCCCAATTCGTAAATTTCCTCGATTCTGCCATAATAGTCGACGTCGTTAGAGCCCGGCGTAAACACTCCGCTATTAGTTGTTCTTCGATTGGGCCGACTACGCTCGTGTCTTGTTGTGTGAAATCGATATCCATTAACATCATAACCGGAAAATGACCTGACCCTGTAGTCAAAGCCATTGGCAACTTGTCTCAACTCGGCACTCATAGAACCATCGGATTGTCCCTGTGTAGGATCAAGTAGGAAAGGTACATCGTTGTCATATCCGTTACGCATGAGGCATGTACAACAAAGGAATATGACGGTACCTTGTTTTTGAACCAAGAAATGAAATTAGGCATTGCAGGTCCCGCACCTTCCCTGAGAAGCTTATCGTATTCCTGTGGGGTTGCTTCCCTTGATCGACGCCAATATTGATGATGAAATTCTCTGTAGCAACAACAGACAAGGGTGTTGGATACAGAATAGTTGAAGTGTGGAAAACAAGGTTGAGAACTTACGACATGTACACCTCTACTTCGGAGAGGTTGGTCAATATATACAGCATGATCTTGCGCCACTCTGAGATGTCCAGAGTCTTGTTGGTCGCGCCACTAGCACTGCCTAGTTGCCCTCGGAATATGCTCAGATTCGATTCAGTGCAGCCAACATTGTAACGAGGAGGGGGGTTATGCACGCTAGGAAGGTTGTCAGAATAGTACTTTGTTGTGAAATTTGACACCTCCTCCAGAATGAAAGCCTCTGCAATGGAAGCTTCAATTTTGCATTTGTTTTTACATTTGCTGCGTAGAGTCTTTTGACATCTCTCAATTGCGTAGCACCAACGTGCTTGCGCAGGCCCACCCATTCGTGCCTCGTACGGGAGGTGCAAAATCATATGCTGCATCGGATTCATGAAACCGGGTGGAAAAATCTTCTCCATCTTACAGATCAAGACAGGCGCCAGCCTTTCCATCTCGGTTATCACTGTTCGAGATATCTCCTTGGCACAGAGCTGGCGGAAGAAAAAGCTCAACTCTGCCAGCACAACCCATACACGGTCGGGGACATAGCCTCGGACCATGACCGGTAGAAGGCGCTCAAGCCATATGTGGTAGTCATGACTCTTGAGCCCATTGACTCGCATGGTGGCAAAGTTAACTCCTCTCCTCCAATTGGCCGCATATCCATCAGGGAACATTAATGTCTGGAACCATTGGAGTACTTCCCTCCTTTGGGCCCTCGTCAGAACATAATCAGCCTTGGGCTTCTTCCAGTTCTTGCCGGTTGTGGGAGGCACCATGTTCATCTTTGGTCTATCACACAACGTTGCTTGATCCACTCGGGCCTTAACATTGTCTTTGGTCTTATCAGCAATGTCCATGAGTGTTGAAAAAAGAGCCTCGGCATTATTCTTCTCGGTGTGCATCGGATCAATGTTATGAGGAAGAAGAATGTCTGGCATATAGGCGAGCCTCCACAGTCCAGACTTATGAGTCCAGTTATGATCCTGACCATATCCTATAAAACCACCTTGTTCGTTGACCTGGAGAGCGGCTACCTGAGCACAAACCTCAGCACCGGTCATAATGTGCGGTGCAGGGTCTGTAACTGCAACACCTTTCGTGAAATTCCAGATGTCTCGCCTGAATGGATGGTTCAAAGGGAGGAATTGCCGGTGTTTGTCGAACGTGGAATACTTTCCACCCTTACTCCGCCAAATGAACTTCACACCTGCCTTGCAAATTGGGCATGGAATCACCCCGTGAACACACCAGCCGCAGAATACCCCATATGCTAAGAAGTCATGCAAGGAGTAGTGATACCAAACATGCATTATGAAATTTCTCTTTGTGGCTCGGTCGTACGTCAATACCCCTCGCTCCCAAGCATGCTCCAATTCATCAATAAGAGGCTCCATATAGACATTCATATTAGCCCCCGGGTGATCAGGAATTATCAAAGATAGGAAAATGTTCTGCCGAGAAAAGATGACGCCGGGGGGGGGGGGAGATTGAGAGGGATAACAAACACGGGCCAGCAAGTGTATGAGGCAGCCCCCATCCCATAAGGCTGGAACCCATCTGTGGCCAGAGCAACGCGAACGTTACGGGCCTCTGCGGCTTTGCCACGATGAATATGATCAAAGTGTTGCCATGATTCACCATCGGACGGATGTACCATCTTGTCAGGATTGTATCGACGTCCATTTTTATGCTATGTCATCTGTTTCGCAGATTCCTCGGTCATGTATAGCCGTTGGATCCGTGGGATGCACGGCAAGTACCGTAGGATTTTCACGGGGAGCTTGCTCTGCTTCTTCTGTCCATCACCAGCATCTTCCTCCACGTACCTAGACGAGTTACACTTTGGACAGTACCTCGCATTCTCGTGTTCTTTCCTAAACAACACGCATCCATTTGGACAGGCATGGATCTGCTCATAGGGCATCTTGAGTTCGTTGAGGAGTTTTGTTGCCTCGTACATGCTCTTTGGAAGAATGTGACCCTTAGGAAGCAGACTACCGACAACACTCAACATATTATTGAAGGCCTCCCGCCCAAGGTTATACTGGGACTTTAGCGCCATTAGACGTGCAATGCCATCCAGCTGAGAAACCTTGGTATGCCCGTGTAAGGGTTGTTGAGCCGCGGACAACATGTCGTAGTACGCTTTTGCGGTTACCTCTGGCTCCTCCTCACTAGGTCCTTCATTGAAGTGGGCTTGGTCATAGTCATTTAACATGTCCCCTACCCCGGCTTCATCATCAAACTCCATGACACGTTGCCTCACCACCTCCTCCCTTCTCCGATCGGTTTCGCCATGGTAGACCCACCGAGTATAGCCGGCAACAAACCCATTCTTGCAGAGATGAGTACTCATATCTTTCTTTGTTTGTCGTTTCTTGTTTTGACAACGACTGCATGGACACCAAGTCGCATTGGCTCCTTTAGCCTTAGCAAATGCTAGTCTAATGAAACTCTGGGTCTTGTCTATCCATTCATTTGTAAACTGAAGCGGACTAGGGCGGCCCGTGTACATCCACTCACGGTCAGCCATCCTTTCACATTTCAACGAGGGATATAAATATCTTAAGTATCTACACGCTCCTTATACTTTCTAATAGGCAAAGATAGGTCCTAATCCCACCCGAGGATGCGGCGATGACGTTAGTTTCCATGCTCTACTCCTATCCAAGACAGATTTTCGGCAGCATCTCCCTGCTGTTCTCCAGATACACGTCCTTGAAAGGAGAGTGTGCATCCGAAGAACAACAAAGAGATGCTGCCGAAACTCTGTCCCGGCTAGAAGTAGAACATGGAAACTAACGACATCGTCGCATCCTCGGGCTGTCCAATAAACGTGGACAATTCGAAACAGATACAGTTTTACATATGATATGCAGAGATCTGCATATCTCAAACTGTATCTCTTTCGAACGGGAGACGCCTAACTAGGTTACGTGACCTAAAACATGAAACGAAAAGACAAGTGTTCTATGTCTCACCTCGCTATCCGGCTAGCGTCGATGACGGTGAGCGTCAGCTAGCGTCGAGGAAGACGAGCGTCGACTCCTCTCCTGGAAAAATAACATAACAATTTCAATAAAAAATTTCGGCAGCAATTCCCCTGCACGGTGAGGTTTCTAAAGCCCACCATCATATCAATATAGTCACAAAGAATCACATTCACATATATAGAATCACATTCACTTTATAAAATCACACATTCATACAATCATATACATCCACAAATATAGAACAACCATCATATCAATTTGTATTTTTAAATTAACTCATTCCTACACATGAATCCAAATTTTCTACAAGTTTATACAATTATTAATTCAAAACAAATATACCAAAATAAAAAAATTACCTACGCCGAGGAGGACGACGGGCGTGCGGCGTGGTGGCGGGCCGGCGTCGGGGGTGGCGCGGCGGCGCGTGGCGGCGCGCGGCGGCGTGGGGGTGGCGGCGCGGGGCGGCGCGCGGCGGTGGCGCGGCGGCGCGGGCGGCGCGGGGGTGGCGCGGCGGCGCGGGGTGGCGCGGGGGGCGGCGGTACGGGGGGTCGCGGCGCGGGTGTGGCGCGGCGGCGCGGGGTGGCGCGGGGACGGCGGCGCGGGGGTCGCGGCGGCGAGGGAGGGAGGCGGCCGCGCGGCGAGGGAGGCGGCGGCGCTGGGAGATGGAGAGGAGAGGAAGGGCGGCGGCGCTAGGGATGGAGAGGAGGAGGGGCGGCGGCGCGTGCGTGCAGTGCGTGGATAGGGTGGGGAAGAGAAGGGTACCGTTGTTTTGTGCCGCGGGTACTAACCTTTGCCGAGAGCTTCGATCTGGCTCTCAGCAAAGGCTGTCTTTGCCGAGAGCCAGATCTGGGCTCACGGCAAAGGCTGTCTTTGCCGAGAGCCAAATCCAGGCTCACGGCAAACACAGCCTTTGCCGAGAGCCAGATCAAGGCTCTCGGCAAAGACAGCCTTTGCCGAGAGCCAGATCGAAGCTCACGGCAAAGATTCAATTTTCAGTTCGAAAAATTTCAAACCAGTTTGCCGTGAGCTCAGTTGCAAACTCTCGGCAAACAACTCTTTGCCGAGAGCCACAAGGCCGAGCTCACGGCAAACACCCTGTTTGCCGTGAGCGCGCCATGAGGCTCTCGGCAAAGAGTTGTTCTCCCATTAGTTTTATTTTATTGTGCTCTCCATTTCTTTTTTCTAAAGTGTTGGTGATACTGATCTTATTTCATATGATAAGTAAAATCATAAAGTCCTATTTGTTTACATATTATTTCATTATTTCATGTGTATTTTAGTAATTTTCATTATTTCATGTATATATGAAGTAGAAATATATATCAAATTATTCTGAAAAAATACCAAATTTTGACATAGACCATATTATAGTGTCTATAACATGTGCACAAAGTTTTGCATGCAAACTCAAATTTAAAGTTCCCTTTGAGTTCAAATTCTAGAGATCACATGTGATGTTTACGAAACTTCTACGGAAATGTTCGGATTTGTGCATGGTTTGACACAAAATTGCCCGAACCCTCGTCTAACTTTTCCCACACTCTTAGTACACCAAATCATTGGATGTCTACAAAAATCATGATTTTCGGACTCCATTTGCTATTTTTAATAATTGCAAAACTATTAATCCACGTGGTTTTTTCCATGTTTTCATCGAAATATACTCTTATTTTGTTGGTAAGGCTTCACATCACACTTACTTACATGAATCTCATTAGTTAATTCATTTTTACCATTTTTCAAATCGTTTCTCTATTCAACTTAGAATTATTCCATAAACCCAACAAATTGATACAAAGAAATTAAAAATAGCAAACAAATTGGTAAAATAGTCAAATGCTCACATGTTGTACTTTGTAGGATGTGTGAACTAAGAAAATTTGTTTGGGCGTTGAAATGTGAAAAATATGGGACACCTTTGCCGAGAGCCGTGGGGAAGCTCTCGGCAAAGATTTCCTTCGCCGTGAGGCTTTGGGAAGCTCTCGGCAAACCTTGCCTTTGCCGAGAGCCTCCGGAAAGCTCTCGGCAAAGAGGCTGCCACGTGGCCATGCCGGCCTGACTGATGCCGTGCCACGTGTCCAGTTTTGCCGAGAGGACACCATCCGCTCTCGGCAAAGAACCCTTTGCCGTGAGCTCCTTGTAGGCTCACGGCAAAGAGGTTGACGGCCGTTAGCCGTCCCACACGCCGTCTCTGGCGGCGAGAGCACGAATGTGGCACGTGATCACGTATGCCGAGAGGCCGTTGTTTGCCGAGAGTCTCTTTGCTCTAGCTCTCGGCGAAGTTTGCGTTCGTCGAGTGCTCGAACTTTGCCGAGAGCCCAACCTTAAGGGCTCACGGCAAACATTGTTGTTGCCGACGGTTTTCTCTTTGCCGAAAGTCTTTGGGAATGGCTCACGGCAAACGTCTTCTTTGCCGAGAGCCCGGCGTTTGGCTCACGACAAGGATTTAAGCTCTCGGCATATTAGGATTTTCCGGTAGTGTAGCTGCTGCCGCCGTCCAGTGGAGCTCGCGCATGGCCACCGCTAGAGCTCGTGCATGTGCCGCGGCCAGAGCTATGTGGAGATTCGCCTGGAGCTCGCCTCCGTGCTGCCCGCAGATCTCCACAGCGCGCATGTGCCTCTGGATCTCCTGGAGCTCGCCTCCACGCCACGTTGCTCGCCTGAAGCTCGCATTCGTGTTGTGCCGCTCGCCGTACGCCCGGAGCTCGCATCCGCACCGGCGCGCCGCACCATTCTCTTGGGGCTCGCCTCCGCACCTCGTTTGCCTGCCCATGCTCAGGAGAGGGAAGACATAGCAGCGGAGCGACGCCTCGACCGACGGAGCACCGGCAACTATTGGGGACCTAGGATCAGAGTCATGAATGGGGAGGAGCAAGAGAGGAGATAACACGACAGACACAACGTCGAACTAGGATGAGCTCATCCGACTATTTTTTCGGGACGAGCTCGTCCCAGCATATACGGGAATATTCCCATGTTGGATCTGCTCTGCTGCTCCTCTCCCAAACGTTGCGAAGGATAAAGTCGCTCCATCCCGTTTTTCTCCATCACACCAACCAAACACAAGGGCTTGTCAACTCCATATGAATCAGAAGGTTACTAGTAAAGAAGTCCAAACACTGGCCCAACTTAGCAAGGCAGCGGCAGGGCCGCGCCAGAGTTCTAGTTTGCCACTTAAAACCCTGACAACTTGTTTTATGCTAGGGAAATGCTCCTATTCGGGCGTCCGGACGCGCGTCCGTCTTCGGACGGACTTGGACGTGGGCACGAATTTATCCATTCATATAACCGCTTGATGTCTTACTAAAAAAAACTAACCGCTTGATGCCAACGTTCCAATCAACTCTATCTTCTCTCTCTCATCTGTCTCCATTCGAATCCAGATATTGCAGCAGGACGCACTCCATGGCCTTTCCAGCTTAGTGTGCCATTGCAGCCGCCGGTACATGGTTTGTTGGCCAATCACAGCCCCCGGGAAGAGCTTCCCCCACCGGCGTGAGCCCCCGCAAGTGACCTCCTCGGCGGCGCGACCCCCGGCGGCGAGCTCCCTCCCTCACGGCACGAGCTCCCGCGATGTTTTCGTGCTCCTTCGGCAGCCAACGAGCCCTTCCCCTTGCACTTTCTGATGTTTCAACGTTGCTTTTAAACGTTCACAAGCTGATTTGAGATGTTGCGATGGGGATTCTGCATCGTTTTGATGTGTCTTGTATTGGATCATTTGAAATCTTTGTGATGTTTCACCAGTGATACTCTAAAATTTTCGTGATGTTTCACATGTGATATGCAATGTTGCAACAAGGACTTTGATGTTGCAGAGTGTGTTTCCCTGGTGTTGCAACCAGCATTCCATGCGTGTCCCTAGTATTGCAACAGTATTCGATGGGACATTGTTTTGAAGATGTTGCCACTGCGTTTCTGGGTGTTGCAACTGGCCAACCGCAACTTTTTATGTTGCAATTGTATTTTTCTAATGTTGGAACTTATTTTTATTATCTCGAATGTTGCACGTAATATGTTGCAGTGTGATTTTTTATGTCCAACTGTCCGACGCTAGTTCCTGGATGTATCACATTGTTTCAATGTGTCAGTTAGGATGTTGCGGAGTTTGATAATGTTGCAATGTTTCATCGGAATCCTGTTACAATGTTTCAATTTTTCATTTAAATGTTGCAACATGTGTTCGATGTAGCAATGTTGCACAATCTAACGTTGCACCGTGCGGGCGCCAGCCCCTTCATGCTATCTTTCTGGGCAGCCCAAGCCAGCCCAGTACTGTTGGAGCACTCGGCCCACCCTTTATTCTATAAAAAGCATACGTCCTGCTTCTTTAACCTTATTTCCCCTGTTCCTCTCGTCCCCAGCCGCCCGCCGCCCGCCGCCGCCTCTCTCTCTCGTTTATCGCCTGCTAGCCCAGCCGCAGCATCGGCGCTGCCGTCGGTAAGGATGGAGGAACAGGAGGATCGCATCAGTCTCCTCCCGAATTGCGTGGTGGGCAGTATCGTGTCCCTTCTCGCACCCAAGGCTGCCGCCCGCACAATGGTCCTTTCTCGCCGCTGGTTAGCCATCTGGCCCTCGCTGCCTCTAAATCTAAATCTCAATTCCCCCAATTCCGATGTCCGCTTTTTAAGTGCTAGATCGATTATATCCATCCTTTCGTCTCATAGGGGGCCTATTCACTGCTTCTGTGTGACTACCCGTGTTGGCGTTGGCACCCGCGCCTGGCTCGAATCTCTAGCGGAGAGGCGCATCGACGACACCCTCGTCTTGCGGTGGGCGTCTGATGTGGAACACCCTATTCTGCCCCGTAACTTGCTGGGCAGCGCTGGTGTTAACCTGCGTCATCTAGATCTGCACTGCTGCCGCCTTGGTGGCCCTGGGGAAACCTGTTCTCCCGTGCCAATTTTACCCCGCCTTATTATCTGAAGTTGTCCAATGTTCTTATCTCCGAAACTGCCCTACATTCCATGATTGAAGTTTGCCCTGTGCTCCGCGAGCTGCATATCTTCATGATCAGTGGACTAAGCCGTATTGTCTTTCGCTCCCACACTCTTAGAATCTTAGAGATTAGTACACCTCGTGTTCCTCTTGATGAGTTCTCTAATAAGAACATGCCTAATCTTGAAAACGTGACATTTCAATATGTCAATCTGTGGCGTATACCAGCGTTCAATGTTGATGCCGGTAAAAGGGTCCGAGAGCTTGCCCTTAAGCTACCTATGGTGGACTCACCACACCTTGTTAACCTTCTCAATAAGGTATGCACTGACTACTATTTTAATATAGCATTGAATTTTTTTTAATCCGGGTTAGTTTGCTTGTGTATTAATGTTACCAATTTAATTGGTGCTTATAATTGGTTGTTTGATGCAGAGACAATTGTCCTTTGTAACTTCTCTTGTTTTTGGAATGAAATTTGTTGATGGTGAAGAGTTGAAAAGAGCAATGCAGATTTTAACTTTATTCCCATGTTTACAACGCCTTGAGATTGGAGTACGTATCTAATTTTTTTCTTTCAAATATAAACAACAGATAATATATTTGGTTTGTTCTAAGTTAAACTTGTTTAGCTTTAACAAAGTTCAATAAAAACATACTCCCTCCGTTCTGGAATATAGCAACGTTTAGCTTTTTACAAAGTCAAACATTAATAACTTTGACTATAAATAGCATAAAAATTGAGCAGATTGGTAACATAAGAATTATGTTTATAGATCAGTCACGAAGGGAACTATTATAACATGTACTTTTTTCAATCAAAATAAATTATATTTTTAGAAATAGTGTTGGTCAAAGTTAAGAATGTTTGACTTTGAAAAAGTCTAAACGTTGCTATATTTTGGAACGGAGGTAGTATATGATATTAAATTTGTTTTATTCGACTGTGTAAGTTCCAATATGTTGATTTAAAAATTTATAATATCAAATTAAATGACTAGAATTTATATAATGTAATATTAATTACATGCACGATATTAAATTTATATTATTTTATTAGTATTCTCTCTATCTTATTTTGATAATTTTAATTTATTTTGAAAACAATCTTACTCATCATCTTATTAATGCAAACTACTTTAACTGGGAACTCTTTGTTACTGGTGCTACTTATTATTACTAATGTTACTAGTGTGAGTATTTGGAATTTTTATATGATACCAAATTAATATGAAGTATACATTATTTAATATGCTTTATATTGATATTAGTGATGATAATTTTATCTTAATAATTTGTGTATTACTGATTTATGTATTGAAAAAAGTTTTGATGAAGTCATAGTGATTTTTATTTGATTTTGATGATTTGTGTCGTATCTACTTATACATTAATAATATGTTTTTAGTTTATTTATTAACGATGTGAGATTTGCACATCATATTATTGTTTAGATGTATTGTATTATTGTAGATAGTGGAATTTTGTCCATTCCTATGGCCTTTATTGTCCTATCGTAACATTAGATGTTTCACAACTGTCCTGGTCCTAATATTTATAATCTTTTATAAAGATATCTGTTAAAATATCAATTTCTTTAGTATTATTCTATACATGAGGTATTTCTTTAGCTTTTGTTTGCCATCACTAATTTAATAATTAAAAAAAAATCTCAATATACATTGTTTTTTACATATATTGACTTTTCAATTTATTATTTCTGTTTATTATAGTGCTTCAACTTCGGTTCTCATGGTGTTGGTTTTGGTGGCTGGGATCTGGCGTTAGAGACGACCACCTGTTTGAAGAAGCCACTAACTAATGTGGTATTTAATGGTTACTCTGGGACATTAGGGGAGGTCGAATATGCAAGATACCTTCTGGCTAATTCGGTATTTCTTAGTTCCATGGAAATTAATCATGTCACTGATTGGAGTTTGGAAGATATCAACTGTCAGAAAGATTTGATATGTAAAGGCATCAAGGTGGCGCAGACTCATATTGCCTTTGGAAAGATCAAGGAGTCCGATAGTGTTCGAAGAAGAGTGGCTCACTACCTATCTACGGTGGCTGTGAATTGATTTCGTGCGCATCATCCGAATGTTACGCACATCACGCGAATGAGTCCGATAGATTCGAAGGGCACTGGTAGGTGTGAATTGATTTAGTGCACATCACGTGAATCTCACGCATATCTCCGTTTTGTACTACATTCACGGGATAAACAATGTTAATTGTCGGGCTTGTAAACACTAATTTTCCTGTTATAATAGTGTTTTGCTAAGGCTAGTGCATTTTCTATATAGTTACAGCCTGTTTGGTTGCCGGCCTCATCTCGTCAAGCTGTAGGTGAGCGGCGCCGCCTAACAGGAGGGTGCTGTATCTCTCTTCCTGTGGCATGCTTTTAAGTCCCCGTGTAAATCAAGCAGCATTAGCATCTTTTTACACGTCAACCTCTAAAAGATATTTTGTCCTGGTCATTAAGATTTTTTTTATCTCTATCTTAACTTCGCCCACATCTATCAACCTATATATCTTAACCTTTATACCAACTGATATATATTTTATTCAATTATCCAAACTATCAAACTATCATGTTAAAAAATCAAATAAATGATGACTTTCAAAAAAAAATCATACACACTGCCGTACATAGCATGCAGCCCTCCAGGAAAGAGAAGCGGTAACAAATAGGAGTCTGACACCTCACAATAAAAATTACTATATACAGTCAGATGAAAAATTTGTAGCAATGTTAAATCAATCTTAAAACAAAAGTCCTCTTAACTGCCGGCCCCTGGATTCAGGCTTGGATTCTTCCCATCTTCTAATAACGAAAGCTAGATCCAAACCGAGCATTTCCGTTGGGCCACGTCATCTAGTTTTTCTCAATGGTCCGATCATACATCTACATTCAGGCTTGGATTCTTCCCATCTTCTAATAACCAAAGATGGACCCAAACTGAGAATTTCCGTTGGGCCACGTCATCTAGTTTTTCTCAATCGTCCGATCATACATCTACATTGAAAACATAGCCCGTCGTCCGATCATACATCTACGTTGAAACATAGCCCGGTGCCTGTGCAGGCCGTCCCTCGGCCATCATCTCGGCCCTTCGCGCAGTTTCCATCCCCTCGCGACTTCTCGCGTAGCAGCGGCGGGCGACGTGACCGTTCTTCTTCCCCGACCTTGGAGAGCTCCGATCGAGCGGATTGTCGGGCCACCGCTGGCCTATCCATCTGCTCCCGTCGCGGACGCACCTCGCCATTATGCCACCCAAGACCATCTGCAACTCTTCGCGGCCGTCGGCGTCATCTTGTTTTTTTTCCATTGGGCCACGTCATCTTGTTTTTCTCAATCGTCCGATCATACATCTACGTTGAAAACATAGCCCAGTGACGGTGCGAGCTGTCCCTCGGCCATCATCTCGGCCCTTTGCGCAGTTTCTAGGGGTGGAATGTGGTAAGCGGATATCCGAATTATCCGATATCCGTATCCGCATAAACGTCTATAGGGATATCCGTATCCGTATCCGTTTCAAATGTGGACGCCAAAGTGGAAGTATCCGTATCCGTTTGCAAAAGCAAATATGGATATGGATATCCGAATTGTTGTTGAAAACGGATGTGGAAGCAAAAATATCCACATCCGCACCCACATGCGCGGCCACGGTTAGACTTCTAAGTGTTGCTAGCCAAAAGTATTGTAATAAATTTTTCTAAAGACTTTTATTTTATTTATTCTTTGTTATCTTCATTAAAATATTTGTTTACTTAATTTTATTTTATACTATTATTAACTATTTAAATATTTAGAAATAAATATGTTTTCTTTTTTCTTAACTATAATGATTATATAATCATACTTTAATCCCTTATTGTTTAATGATTTAGCGACACATTCCAAAAGTGCTTATAATGAAAAAGTAAATAAATATAGTATGTTTCAAATCAAGTAAAGTATTTAGTGGATTTAAGAGAGACATGCTACTTGGTTTAGTAATTATGTATAAATATTAAGTGTAACTAATTTTAATAAAAATATTAATATTAATAATGTTGTATTTAGTAAAATATTTAACATTTATTTTATTTATTCTTGTAACTATTGTTATTTCAATTAAAATATTTATTTATTAGCATTTTATAATTTATATGTTATTAACTATTTAAACATTTATGAACAAATATGTTTTGATGAGTTGTCTTTTTTTAACTACAACGTTTATACAATCATACTTTAGTTCCTTGTTGATTAATGATTTAGCTATACACTTGAAATGTATTTATAATGAATAGAACAAATAAATGTAGCTATGTGTCAAAATAAGTAAATATCTGCATCCATATCCGTATCCAGGACATTCGTTTTGCATTCGTATCTGCCAACATTCAAATCCGTATCCGTATCCGCTTTAAAATGTAGTAAAGGTACTATCCGAATCCGTTTCCATCCATATCCATCCACTCCCATCGCTAGCAGTTTCATCCGGGCGGGGCCGGTATGCCGGACAGCACAAGTCAGCCACGTAGCAACCAGAGCCGCCGCGCCGCGGATGCGCCAGTGGACGAGGAGCCGTCGTCGCCCAAGGTGACGTGCGTGCGGGAGATCAAGGCGGTGCGCCCGGCCAAGCCAAACGCCTCGGCGACGGAGGCAACAGCGGGAAGAAGCCAGCCAAAAAAGTCCTGAGGCCATAGGTTCCTCCTCGAGTGTAGGATGAAGCATCACGCATCGGCATCGGCAACTGTGATGACAAGGTAGATCACGAGGATGTGCAGGCGCAATGTGGCAATGGAACAGGAAATATAACAGTCACGGCATTATCGCCTAGGTTGACGCAGTGTAGTGTGCGTGCCATGGAAATCCCTCGGCAAGATAACATTCATTGGCTTCCCCTGCTCCTGTATCTCATGATCCTATTGGTTATAATATGCTGAATTGAAGGAAATTTGCTGAGACAAGTGAACGGAACTTACCAGCCAAGCGTCCAGTGTTCTTCGTCGATGTGTTACAGGATAAGCCGATAAGGTATACCAGATGGAACTTTCTCCAAATATTTGCAGTTGGCTTCCTGCTGGTAGAATAAGAAGAAATAGGTTGATACTTCTGGTATGCTTGCAATCTGGAAACAAACAAATGTTATCCCCTAATTACTTTGACAAACGAAGAGATCTGCAAAAGTGGGCTGCACGCCACGCCAAGTGCTTGAGGAAATGCCTTAATGGAATATATACGAGTAACTATAGTGTTTTTTTTTAGCTTGCCACTGTATAATAGACCACTTCAGTTACTGACTGTATCAGTTACATATTGAAAAACATCCGAGAATGTATCATCTTTAATATATACGTTTAGGACACAGTTACCATCAAGCAATGTTTAGACCAATGAAAATAGTCAATGTGTGCTCCAAACTGTTGGGCCTTCTCTGATGAAGGAATTAACCCTTGTATAGTGCGTAAGTAATTATGTTCCATTGATGGTAAAGAGAATTGCCCATCTTTTTTCCCTGGGCATCTTATATGTACTTCCCAAGTTATTTAACATTCATCCATCTATAAAATTAAAATGGAAAAAGTCCACATTACTCCCCTCAACTATAAGCAAAGTCTACATAACCCCTAAACTATTTTTTGCTTCATTTTACCCCCTAAACTATGTCACTTGGTCTATTCTACCCCCTAATACAATTTGTCTTTTTTATTTCTCTATGTACAAGTTGAATTTTAACTTTAAATTTTGTATGATTGTAGTGAACATCACAATGTATGTCAAAAAAATATACTATGAATTTTTCATTATTATTTTTTGTATCATGTTGTATGGTAAGGATTAATTAATTATTAAGTATCTTGCCCCATCAAAATAATGACAAAAAAATCATGTTACATTTTTCTATCATGCATTATGATTTCTACTCTCGTCTCACAAAATTTGAACATAATGTGACACTTGCCGTGAGCCTGGCACTCTCGGCAAAGAGGCTCATACTCTCGGAAAAGGCTTTGCCGAGAGCCGGCTCTCGGCAAAGATGACTCGGCAAAGATTTTCTCGGCGAAGCTCCCTTTGCCGAGAGCCTTCTGTAGGGATCACGGCAAAGCCTTTGCCGTGTGCAGCGGAGGTATTTGCCGAGAGCATAGAGCCTCTCGGCAAACAGCCTGGCCCTAACGCCGGCGAGACGGCGTTGCGCCGTCTCTGTGGGGCCCGCAGCTGGGTTTGCCGAGAGCCATGTGCCAGGCTCTCGGCAAAGCACTCAAGGTTTGCCGAGAGTCACGTGCCTGGCTCTCGGCAAAGAATTCAAGGTTTGCCGAGAGCCACGTGCCAGGCTCTCGGCAAAGAGCCCATGGGGCCCACACCGGGGGGCAGGCGCGGGGCCTCTGCACAGGGGCTTTGCCGAGAGCCTTGGCCAGGGCTCTCGGCAAAAAATGGCATCTTTGCCGAGAGTCTTGGCCTCATGCTCTCGGCAAAAAATGGCACCTTTGCCGAGAGCCTGGCCCCATGCTTTCGGCAAACCCCTGGGCTGAGGCCTTTTTTATTTCTTATTTGCTCATATATGGTGCCCAACAACTGAAATATATCACACATACATCTCAAATACATCACAGACAATTAATATAACCAATACACAAACAATTCATGCACATAACATACTGTTTCAACCACAAGTTTAACCAGAAGTTTAACAACAAGTTATAGCACAAATCCATGCACATAACATTCAAGTTCGACCACAAGTTTAACCACAACGTCCGTCAACTACCTAATGGTGGTGCCGCCATTCCCACGGGTTGTGTGCTTGGGAGGGGTTGGAGAGGTCGCGATCCTGTGAGCCCTGTCCGTCCTGCTGAGTTCCCCAAGGCGACCAATCCGACAGACGAGGACGAGGCGCAGGCGACACACCAGGCGACATGTTGACCATTCCAGCGGGATCATTTGATCCCGCCGAGAGACCCTGCAGAAAGGAGAAATGTTTTCACGTGAGACAAGATTTAACCAATGAACTTACAAACCAAAAGTTTTTATACTCACAGGGGTCGGTTGCCGAGGCGGTGGCTGAAACTAAAGCTGTGGGGGAGGGACGGACACTTGAGTGCCCACGCTCTGCATCCAGGCGTACATCTGGGTCAAGTTGGCCTGTAGGCTCTCCCGTTCGATCTCCCGTTCGGTCCTCTCTTGGGCGAGCTGGGACTGCAATAAAAATTCAAAATATATATGTTAGAATGCGAAGCAATCGTACATCAAAAGAAATGGAAAACAAAGTAAAAAAGAAATAACCTGTAGAGACGATATCTGCAGCTGCTCCTGTGTCATGCGTGGGCGGATTGTGTCGCTTCCGCTCGGCGCCCTTTGCCGAATCTCGGGGAGTCTTGGCGTCGTGGTCGAGTCCATGACGCTGTCACCCATCCAGTACCGCCCATGCTTCTTCCCTCCGCCCACCTCCATGACGACTCGCCCATCAAAGTTCTGGGTGCTTGGAGCGTAGTCTGGCCCATGGACCTCCCTTGACCTAGACGTGTACGAACTGACCCTCGGAGGGATGGTGGGGTTGGTGAACGCCGAGTCGGGAGTGTCCTCGCTGTAGTCGATGTCGTCCGTTGCCTTGCCCATATGAGCTAAGCACCACGCCTTGAACTGAGGGCAGTCCCGGTTGCCATGTGCTGCCGACTGCGGAAAAAGAGAACAAAGCGGTTAGAATGTTTTCATAATGTCTTGCATCAGAATAAACAATTAAAGCCGCTTACCCATGCGTTCGCGTATCCCGTGAGGTCTCGGCTGCCCTGGTGGTGCGATGGTCCTACCATCTTCAAACGCCTGTCCCGGTGAATATTGTGCTTCTCCTGCCACTCGGGAGAGCACCACTTGTCCACCATCTTCTCCCAGGCCTCTGTGTGATTATTACACCAACTAGGAGGCACCTGCAATTCAATGCAATTAAGGTAGAAGATCCAATGAAGCATGTTTATTCTCAGAAAATAAAAGTTTTGATGTTAGTTAGTTACCTTGAGGAAATCCTCCCTCTCCAACGTCATTGTCACGGCTTGCCTCTTGGTGACCTTTCGATGTTCGTAGTGGGCGTGGTAGTGCATGATAGCCTGGAGGCGCGCCTCGTAGTGAATGTCGTGCAGGAGCTTCTGGCAGGCTCGGTGGGCGTTACGCTCCGCCCTCACCTCAGTTCCCTCCTCGCACCTGTAGAAATCCTGCATATACACACACATCAATTATTATGTCAGTATTGAAAATGCGATGAATTCAGTAATGTAGTGCCAGAAAGACTTACCCACAACTCGGCCTTCACCCGCTCCGCCTTGTTGTTGTACGCTCGGCCCAGGGTGTCCGGCTGGTCCGGCGCGGAGTAGTAGTGCTCAAAGTGAAAAGCCGGCTCGTACTTTCCGGCATGCTGGACCATGCCGGGGAAGTGCTCCTTGCACAAGAGGCCGAGTATGCCATTGACAAGGCGTGAGTGGTTTCCACCGCCCACCAGGTCCCAACCCCTGAAAATAATTACAATACAATATTAGTTTCTATTGAGATCACAACTAATCATAGGGAAATTAAGGGTCACGTCAAAAGCACTGACCTTTGTCCAGCGGGTCTAATCACTGGGCGTAGGTGTGGAGGTGGCCGGGGAGGGAGGGTCGACGGGCCTCGCAACCAAACCTTCGGCACGTCCTCTACACCTTCGTCGTCCTCCTCGTCCTCCTCCGGCTCGTACTCCCCCTCCACCTCCTCACCCTCCACCTCCCTAGCATCCTCCTCCTCCTCCTCCTCCTCCTCGTCCTCGTCCTCCTCCTCCTCGTCGTCCGCCTCCTCCTCCTCTGCCTCCACCGACTCGTCCTCCGAGTCCGGCTGCCTATAAGGCCGAAAGTCCGTGTCTTCTTCCTCCACGTACTCGTCCTCGTCGAAGAGCTGAATTTGTGGCATCGGCTCTCGAGGAGGCTCTCGACGCGGCTCTCGACGCCTGAAACTCCACCAGCTCCTCCTGCCCGACCCCGACCCCGAACCCGACCCCTCCCCCTCCTCACTCGTCCTCTGGTACACGGACGACACCTTCCTCACTTTGCCGCCCGCCATATTTGTTCAGTCACCTGAAAATAAAAAAGAATGAACAAATTAGAACAAATAAGCAAGATATACTTAGAAACAGGCTAAAAAACATAACTACACATAACATAGCAAGATGTAACTTTAAAATATAAATCTAAAACATAACTAGAAAGTAACGTACATATTTTTCTAGAAATAATCATAATCATCAAGATTTTGTTCCTCATAATACTCATCATCACTATCCCGTGCATCAATTTCATCATGCCCGTGCTCCAAAGGGGCAATGTCATCACTGTCATTATTTAATTGCCACCGCTCAAGTAATCGTAAGTCCATCACATTTTCAACCTCATCTCCATCGTCTTCCTCACCTAGATCTTCATTGTCTACTTCCATTCCGATCGCTTCGGCTAAGTCTATGACAAAACTCCATTCAAGCCCATCTTCTTGGAAAAATTCTCCCTCGTATGTGCTCGGGTCAATATTGTAATCATCATTGTTTGGGACTGGTAGTTTGCCATGTGGTGATACCTTGTACACAACATCCCATCCCTGAAGACGCTCGTCCGTCTGACAAGGATACTGGAGAAAATAAACTTGTGTGGCCTGTTGAGCAACAATATAGACATCATCTCCTGCATAGACGGAAGACTATCGGACCTCGACTAGGCCAAGATTTGGTGTTCGTCTCACTTGTTCGGGATCAAACCATTGGCACTTGAATACGACAGGATTGAAAGGAATGCTACCACGAAACCCCAATTCGTAAATTTCCTCGATTCTGCCATAATAGTCGACGTCGTTAGAGCCCGGCGTAAACACTCCGCTATTAGTTGTTCTTCGATTGGGCCGACTACGCTCGTGTCTTGTTGTGTGAAATCGATATCCATTAACATCATAACCGGAAAATGACCTGACCCTGTAGTCAAAGCCATTGGCAACTTGTCTCAACTCGGCACTCATAGAACCATCGGATTGTCCCTGTGTAGGATCAAGTAGGAAAGGTACATCGTTGTCATATCCGTTACGCATGAGGCATGTACAACAAAGGAATATGATGGTACCTTGTTTTTGAACCAAGAAATGAAATTAGGCATTCCAGGTCCCGCACCTTCCCTGAGAAGCTTATCGTATTCCTGTGGGGTTGCTTCCCTTGATCGACGCCAATATTGATGATGAAATTCTCTGTAGCAACAACAGACAAGGGTGTTGGATACAGAATAGTTGAAGTGTGGAAAACAAGGTTGAGAACTTACGACATGTACACCTCTACTTCGGAGAGGTTGGTCAATATATACAGCATGATCTTGCGCCACTCTGAGATGTCCAGAGTCTTGTTGGTCGCGCCACTGGCACTGCCTAGTTGCCCTCGGAATATGCTCAGATTCGATTCAGTGCAGCCAACATTGTAACGAGGAGGGGGGTTATGCACGCTAGGAAGGTTGTCAGAATAGTACTTTGTTGTGAAATTTGACACCTCCTCCAGAATGAAAGCCTCTGCAATGGAAGCTTCAATTTTGCATTTGTTTTTACATTTGCTGCGTAGAGTCTTTTGACATCTCTCGATTGCGTAGCACCAACGTGCTTGCGCAGGCCCACCCATTCGTGCCTCGTACGGGAGGTGCAAAATCATATGCTGCATCGGATTCATGAAACCGGGTGGAAAAATCTTCTCCATCTTACAGATCAAGACAGGCGCCAGCCTTTCCATCTCGGTTATCACTGTTCGAGATATCTCCTTGGCACAGAGCTGGCGGAAGAAAAAGCTCAACTCTGCCAGCACAACCCATACACGGTCGGGGACATAGCCTCGGACCATGACCGGTAGAAGGCGCTCAAGCCATATGTGGTAGTCATGACTCTTGAGCCCATTGACTCGCATGGTGGCAAAGTTAACTCCTCTCCTCCAATTGGCCGCATATCCATCAGGGAACATTAATGTCTGGAACCATTGGAGTACTTCCCTCCTTTGGGCCCTCGTCAGAACATAATCAGCCTTGGGCTTCTTCCAGTTCTTGCCGGTTGTGGGAGGCACCATGTTCATCTTTGGTCTATCACACAACGTTGCTTGATCCACTCGGGCCTTAACATTGTCTTTGGTCTTATCAGCAATGTCCATGAGTGTTGAAAAAAGAGCCTCGGCATTATTCTTCTCGGTGTGCATCGGATCAATGTTATGAGGAAGAAGAATGTCTGGCATATAGGCGAGCCTCCACAGTCCAGACTTATGAGTCCAGTTATGATCCTGACCATATCCTATAAAACCACCTTGTTCGTTGACCTGGAGAGCGGCTACCTGAGCACAAACCTCAGCACCGGTCATAATGTGCGGTGCAGGGTCTGTAACTGCAACACCTTTCGTGAAATTCCAGATGTCTCGCCTGAATGGATGGTTCAAAGGGAGGAATTGCCGGTGTTTGTCGAACGTGGAATACTTTCCACCCTTACTCCGCCAAATGAACTTCACACCTGCCTTGCAAATTGGGCATGGAATCACCCCGTGAACACACCAGCCGCAGAATACCCCATATGCTAAGAAGTCATGCAAGGAGTAGTGATACCAAACATGCATTATGAAATTTCTCTTTGTGGCTCGGTCGTACGTCAATACCCCTCGCTCCCAAGCATGCTCCAATTCATCAATAAGAGGCTCCATATAGACATTCATATTAGCCCCCGGGTGATCAGGAATTATCAAAGATAGGAAAATGTTCTGCCGAGAAAAGATGACGCCGGGGGGGGGAGATTGAGAGGGATAACAAACACGGGCCAGCAAGTGTATGAGGCAGCCCCCATCCCATAAGGCTGGAACCCATCTGTGGCCAGAGCAACGCGAACGTTACGGGCCTCTGCGGCTTTGCCACGATGAATATGATCAAAGTGTTGCCATGATTCACCATCGGACGGATGTACCATCTTGTCAGGATTGTATCGACGTCCATTTTTATGCTATGTCATCTGTTTCGCAGATTCCTCGGTCATGTATAGCCGTTGGATCCGTGGGATGCACGGCAAGTACCGTAGGATTTTCACGGGGAGCTTGCTCTGCTTCTTCTGTCCATCACCAGCATCTTCCTCCACGTACCTAGACGAGTTACACTTTGGACAGTACCTCGCATTCTCGTGTTCTTTCCTAAACAACACGCATCCATTTGGACAGGCATGGATCTGCTCATAGGGCATCTTGAGTTCGTTGAGGAGTTTTGTTGCCTCGTACATGCTCTTTGGAAGAATGTGACCCTTAGGAAGCAGACTACCGACAACACTCAACATATTATTGAAGGCCTCCCGCCCAAGGTTATACTGGGACTTTAGCGCCATTAGACGTGCAATGCCATCCAGCTGAGAAACCTTGGTATGCCCGTGTAAGGGTTGTTGAGCCGCGGACAACATGTCGTAGTACGCTTTTGCGGTTACCTCTGGCTCCTCCTCACTAGGTCCTTCATTGAAGTGGGCTTGGTCATAGTCATTTAACATGTCCCCTACCCCGGCTTCATCATCAAACTCCATGACACGTTGCCTC
This sequence comes from Digitaria exilis, assembly GCA_015342445.1. NCBI lineage: Eukaryota > Viridiplantae > Streptophyta > Magnoliopsida > Poales > Poaceae > Digitaria > Digitaria exilis. The sequence continues at coordinate 235,764 of JACEFO010001754.1, read as the reverse complement.
ACCACCTCCTCCCTTCTCCGATCGGTTTCGCCATGGTAGACCCACCGAGTATAGCCGGCAACAAACCCATTCTTGCAGAGATGAGTACTCATATCTTTCTTTGTTTGTCGTTTCTTGTTTTGACAACGACTGCATGGACACCAAGTCGCATTGGCTCCTTTAGCCTTAGCAAATGCTAGTCTAATGAAACTCTGGGTCTTGTCTATCCATTCATTTGTAAACTGAAGCGGACTAGGGCGGCCCGTGTACATCCACTCACGGTCAGCCATCCTTTCACATTTCAACGAGGGATATAAATATCTTAAGTATCTACACGCTCCTTATACTTTCTAATAGGCAAAGATAGGTCCTAATCCCACCCGAGGATGCGGCGATGACGTTAGTTTCCATGCTCTACTCCTATCCAAGACAGATTTTCGGCAGCATCTCCCTGCTGTTCTCCAGATACACGTCCTTGAAAGGAGAGTGTGCATCCGAAGAACAACAAAGAGATGCTGCCGAAACTCTGTCCCGGCTAGAAGTAGAACATGGAAACTAACGACATCGTCGCATCCTCGGGCTGTCCAATAAACGTGGACAATTCGAAACAGATACAGTTTTACATATGATATGCAGAGATCTGCATATCTCAAACTGTATCTCTTTCGAACGGGAGACGCCTAACTAGGTTACGTGACCTAAAACATGAAACGAAAAGACAAGTGTTCTATGTCTCACCTCGCTATCCGGCTAGCGTCGATGACGGTGAGCGTCAGCTAGCGTCGAGGAAGACGAGCGTCGACTCCTCTCCTGGAAAAATAACATAACAATTTCAATAAAAAATTTCGGCAGCAATTCCCCTGCACGGTGAGGTTTCTAAAGCCCACCATCATATCAATATAGTCACAAAGAATCACATTCACATATATAGAATCACATTCACTTTATAAAATCACACATTCATACAATCATATACATCCACAAATATAGAACAACCATCATATCAATTTGTATTTTTAAATTAACTCATTCCTACACATGAATCCAAATTTTCTACAAGTTTATACAATTATTAATTCAAAACAAATATACCAAAAATAAAAAAATTACCTACGCCGAGGAGGACGACGGGCGTGCGGCGTGGTGGCGGGCCGGCGTCGGGGGTGGCGCGGCGGCGCGTGGCGGCGCGCGGCGGCGTGGGGGTGGCGGCGCGGGGCGGCGCGCGGCGGCGTGGGGGTGGCGGCGCGGGGCGGCGCGCGGCGGTGGCGCGGCGGCGCGGGGCGGCGCGGGGGTGGCGCGGCGGCGCGGGGTGGCGCGGGGGGCGGCGGTACGGGGGGTCGCGGCGCGGGTGTGGCGCGGCGGCGCGGGGTGGCGCGGGGGACGGCGGCGCGGGGGGTCGCGGCGGCGAGGGAGGGAGGCGGCCGCGCGGCGAGGGAGGCGGCGGCGCTGGGAGATGGAGAGGAGAGGAAGGGCGGCGGCGCTAGGGGATGGAGAGGAGGAGGGGCGGCGGCGCGTGCGTGCAGTGCGTGGATAGGGTGGGGAAGAGAAGGGTACCGTTGTTTTGTGCCGCGGGTACTAACCTTTGCCGAGAGCTTCGATCTGGCTCTCAGCAAAGGCTGTCTTTGCCGAGAGCCAGATCTGGGCTCACGGCAAAGGCTGTCTTTGCCGAGAGCCAAATCCAGGCTCACGGCAAACACAGCCTTTGCCGAGAGCCAGATCAAGGCTCTCGGCAAAGACAGCCTTTGCCGAGAGCCAGATCGAAGCTCACGGCAAAGATTCAATTTTCAGTTCGAAAAATTTCAAACCAGTTTGCCGTGAGCTCAGTTGCAAACTCTCGGCAAACAACTCTTTGCCGAGAGCCACAAGGCCGAGCTCACGGCAAACACCCTGTTTGCCGTGAGCGCGCCATGAGGCTCTCGGCAAAGAGTTGTTCTCCCATTAGTTTTTATTTTATTGTGCTCTCCATTTCTTTTTTCTAAAGTGTTGGTGATACTGATCTTATTTCATATGATAAGTAAAATCATAAAGTCCTATTTGTTTACATATTATTTCATTATTTCATGTGTATTTTAGTAAATTTTCATTATTTCATGTATATATGAAGTAGAAATATATATCAAATTATTCTGAAAAAATACCAAATTTTGACATAGACCATATTATAGTGTCTATAACATGTGCACAAAGTTTTGCATGCAAACTCAAATTTAAAGTTCCCTTTGAGTTCAAATTCTAGAGATCACATGTGATGTTTACGAAACTTCTACGGAGATGTTCGGATTTGTGCATGGTTTGACACAAAATTACCCGAAACCTCGTCTAACTTTTCCCACACTCTTAGTACACCAAATCATTGGATGTCTACAAAAATCATGATTTTCGGACTCCATTTGCTATTTTTAATAATTGCAAAACTATTAATCCACGTGGTTTTTTCCATGTTTTCATCGAAATATACTCTTATTTTGTTGGTAAGGCTTCACATCACACTTACTTACATGAATCTCATTAGTTAATTCATTTTTACCATTTTTCAAATCGTTTCTCTATTCAACTTAGAATTATTCCATAAACCCAACAAATTGATACAAAGAAATTAAAAATAGCAAACAAATTGGTAAAATAGTCAAATGCTCACATGTTGTACTTTGTAGGATGTGTGAACTAAGAAAATTTGTTTGGGCGTTGAAATGTGAAAAATATGGGACACCTTTGCCGAGAGCCGTGGGGAAGCTCTCGGCAAAGATTTCCTTCGCCGTGAGGCTTTGGGAAGCTCTCGGCAAACCTTGCCTTTGCCGAGAGCCTCCGGAAAGCTCTCGGCAAAGAGGCTGCCACGTGGCCATGCCGGCCTGACTGATGCCGTGCCACGTGTCCAGTTTTGCCGAGAGGACACCATCCGCTCTCGGCAAAGAACCCTTTGCCGTGAGCTCCTTGTAGGCTCACGGCAAAGAGGTTGACGGCCGTTAGCCGTCCCACACGCCGTCTCTGGCGGCGAGAGCACGAATGTGGCACGTGATCACGTATGCCGAGAGGCCGTTGTTTGCCGAGAGTCTCTTTGCTCTAGCTCTCGGCGAAGTTTGCGTTCGTCGAGTGCTCGAACTTTGCCGAGAGCCCAACCTTAAGGGCTCACGGCAAACATTGTTGTTGCCGACGGTTTTCTCTTTGCCGAAAGTCTTTGGGAATGGCTCACGGCAAACGTCTTCTTTGCCGAGAGCCCGACGTTTGGCTCACGGCAAGGATTTAAGCTCTCGGCATATTAGGATTTTCCGGTAGTGTAGCTGCTGCCGCCGTCCAGTGGAGCTCGCGCATGGCCACCGCTAGAGCTCGTGCATGTGCCGCGGCCAGAGCTATGTGGAGATTCGCCTGGAGCTCGCCTCCGTGCTGCCCGCAGATCTCCACAGCGCGCATGTGCCTCTGGATCTCCTGGAGCTCGCCTCCACGCCACGTTGCTCGCCTGAAGCTCGCATTCGTGTTGTGCCGCTCGCCGTACGCCCGGAGCTCGCATCCGCACCGGCGCGCCGCACCATTCTCTTGGGGCTCGCCTCCGCACCTCGTTTGCCTGCCCATGCTCAGGAGAGGGAAGACATAGCAGCGGAGCGACGCCTCGACCGACGGAGCACCGGCAACTATAGGGGACCTAGGATCAGAGTCATGAATGGGGAGGAGCAAGAGAGGAGATAACACGACAGACACAACGTCGAACTAGGATGAGCTCATCCGACTATTTTTTCGGGACGAGCTCGTCCCAGCATCTACGGGAATATTCCCATGTTGGATCTGCTCTGCTGCTCCTCTCCCAAACGTTGCGAAGGATAAAGTCGCTCCATCCCGTTTTTCTCCATCACACCAACCAAACACAAGGGCTTGTCAACTCCATATGAATCAGAAGGTTACTAGTAAAGAAGTCCAAACACTGGCCCAACTTAGCAAGGCAGCGGCAGGGCCGCGCCAGAGTTCTAGTTTGCCACTTAAAACCCCGACAACTTGTTTTATGCTAGGGAAATGCTCCTATTCGGGCGTCCGGACGCGCGTCCGTCTTCGGACGGACTTGGACGTGGGCACGAATTTATCCATTCATATAACCGCTTGATGTCTTACTAAAAAAAACTAACCTCTTGATGCCAACGTTCCAATCAACTCTATCTTCTCTCTCTCATCTGTCTCCATTCGAATCCAGATATTGCAGCAGGACGCACTCCATGGCCTTTCCAGCTTAGTGTGCCATTGCAGCCGCCGGTACATGGTTTGTTGGCCAATCACAGCCCCCGGGAAGAGCTTCCCCCACCGGCGTGAGCCCCCGCAAGTGAGCTCCTCGGCGGCGCGACCCCCGGCGGCGAGCTCCCTCCCTCACGGCACGAGCTCCCGCGATGTTTCGTGCTCCTTCGGCAGCCAACGAGCCCTTCCCCTTGCACTTTCTGATGTTTCAACGTTGCTTTTAAACGTTCACAAGCTGATTTGAGATGTTGCGATGGGGATTCTGCATCGTTTTGATGTGTCTTGTATTGGATCATTTGAAATCTTTGTGATGTTTCACCAGTGATACTCTAAAATTTTCGTGATGTTTCACATGTGATATGCAATGTTGCAACAAGGACTTTGATGTTGCAGAGTGTGTTTCCCTGGTGTTGCAACCAGCATTCCATGCGTGTCCCTAGTATTGCAACAGTATTCGATGGGACACTGTTTTGAAGATGTTGCCACTGCGTTTCTGGGTGTTGCAACTGGCCAACCGCAACTTTTTATGTTGCAATTGTATTTTTCTAATGTTGGAACTTATTTTTATTATCTCGAATGTTGCACGTAATATGTTGCAGTGTGATTTTTTATGTCCAACTGTCCGACGCTAGTTCCTGGATGTATCACATTGTTTCAATGTGTCAGTTAGGATGTTGCGGAGTTTGATAATGTTGCAATGTTTCATCGGAATCATGTTACAATGTTTCAATTTTTCATTTAAATGTTGCAACATGTGTTCGATGTAGCAATGTTGCACAATCTAATGTTGCACCGTCCGCGCGACGTCCGGGCGCCAGCCCCTTCATGCTATCTTTCTGGGCAGCCCAAGCCAGCCCAGTACTGTTGGAGCACTCGGCCCACCCTTTATTCTATAAAAAGCATACGTCCTGCTTCTTTAACCTTATTTCCCCTGTTCCTCTCGTCCCCAGCCGCCCGCCGCCGCCTCTCTCTCTCGTTTATCGCCTGCTAGCCCAGCCGCAGCATCGGCGCTGCCGTCGGTAAGGATGGAGGAACAGGAGGATCGCATCAGTCTCCTCCCGAATTGCGTGGTGGGCAGTATCGTGTCCCTTCTCGCACCCAAGGCTGCCGCCCGCACAATGGTCCTTTCTCGCCGCTGGTTAGCCATCTGGCCCTCGCTGCCTCTAAATCTAAATCTCAATTCCCCCAATTCCGATGTCCGCTTTTTAAGTGCTAGATCGATTATATCCATCCTTTCGTCTCATAGGGGGCCTATTCACTGCTTCTGTGTGACTACCCGTGTTGGCGTTGGCACCCGCGCCTGGCTCGAATCTCTAGCGGAGAGGCGCATCGACGACACCCTCGTCTTGCGGTGGGCGTCTGATGTGGAACACCCTATTCTGCCCCGTAACTTGCTGGGCAGCGCTGGTGTTAACCTGCGTCATCTAGATCTGCACTGCCCTATTCTGCCCCGTAACTTGCTGGGCAGCGCTGGTGTTAACCTGCGTCATCTAGATCTGCACTGCTGCCGCCTTGGTGGCCCTGGGGAAACCTGTTCTCCCGTGCCAATTTTACCCCGCCTTGATTATCTGAAGTTGTCCAATGTTCTTATCTCTGAAACTGCCCTACATTCCATGATTGAAGTTTGCCCTGTGCTCCGCGAGCTGCATATCTTCATGATCAGTGGACTAAGCCGTATTGTCTTTCGCTCCCACACTCTTAGAATCTTAGAGATTAGTACACCTCGTGTTCCTCTTGATGAGTTCTCTAATAAGAACATGCCTAATCTTGAAAACGTGACATTTCAATATGTCAATCTGTGGCGTATACCAGCGTTCAATGTTGATGCCGGTAAAAGGGTCCGAGAGCTTGCCCTTAAGCTACCTATGGTGGACTCACCACACCTTGTTAACCTTCTCAATAAGGTATGCACTGACTACTATTTTAATATAGCATTGAATTTTTTTTTAATCCGGGTTAGTTTGCTTGTGTATTAATGTTACCAATTTAATTGGTGCTTATAATTGGTTGTTTGATGCAGAGACAATTGTCCTTTGTAACTTCTCTTGTTTTTGGAATGAAATTTGTTGATGGTGAAGAGTTGAAAAGAGCAATGCAGATTTTAACTTTATTCCCATGTTTACAACGCCTTGAGATTGGAGTACGTATCTAATTTTTTTCTTTCAAATATAAACAACAGATAATATATTTGGTTTGTTCTAAGTTAAACTTGTTTAGCTTTAACAAAGTTCAATAAAAACATACTCCCTCCGTTCTGGAATATAGCAACGTTTAGCTTTTTACAAAGTCAAACATTAATAACTTTGACTATAAATAGCATAAAAATTGAGCAGATTGGTAACATAAGAATTATGTTTATAGATCAGTCACGAAGGGAACTATTATAACATGTACTTTTTTCAATCAAAATAAATTATATTTTTAGAAATAGTGTTGGTCAAAGTTAAGAATGTTTGACTTTGAAAAAGTCTAAACGTTGCTATATTTTGGAACGGAGGTAGTATATGATATTAAATTTGTTTTATTCGACTGTGTAAGTTCCAATATGTTGATTTAAAAATTTATAATATCAAATTAAATGACTAGAATTTATATAATGTAATATTAATTACATGCACGATATTAAATTTATATTATTTTATTAGTATTCTCTCTATCTTATTTTGATAATTTTAATTTATTTTGAAAACAATCTTACTCATCATCTTATTAATGCAAACTACTTTAACTGGGAACTCTTTGTTACTGGTGCTACTTATTATTACTAATGTTACTAGTGTGAGTATTTGGAATTTTTATATGATACCAAATTAATATGAAGTATACATTATTTAATATGCTTTATATTGATATTAGTGATGATAATTTTATCTTAATAATTTGTGTATTACTGATTTATGTATTGAAAAAAGTTTTGATGAAGTCATAGTGATTTTTATTTGATTTTGATGATTTGTGTCGTATCTACTTATACATTAATAATATGTTTTTAGTTTATTTATTAACGATGTGAGATTTGCACATCATATTATTGTTTAGATGTATTGTATTATTGTAGATAGTGGAATTTTGTCCATTCCTATGGCCTTTATTGTCCTATCGTAACATTAGATGTTTCACAACTGTCCTGGTCCTAATATTTATAATCTTTTATAAAGATATCTGTTAAAATATCAATTTCTTTAGTATTATTCTATACATGAGGTATTTCTTTAGCTTTTGTTTGCCATCACTAATTTAATAATTAAAAAAAAATCTCAATATACATTGTTTTTTACATATATTGACTTTTCAATTTATTATTTCTGTTTATTATAGTGCTTCAACTTCGGTTCTCATGGTGTTGGTTTTGGTGGCTGGGATCTGGCGTTAGAGACGACCACCTGTTTGAAGAAGCCACTAACTAATGTGGTATTTAATGGTTACTCTGGGACATTAGGGGAGGTCGAATATGCAAGATACCTTCTGGCTAATTCGGTATTTCTTAGTTCCATGGAAATTAATCATGTCACTGATTGGAGTTTGGAAGATATCAACTGTCAGAAAGATTTGATATGTAAAGGCATCAAGGTGGCGCAGACTCATATTGCCTTTGGAAAGATCAAGGAGTCCGATAGTGTTCGAAGAAGAGTGGCTCACTACCTATCTACGGTGGCTGTGAATTGATTTCGTGCGCATCATCCGAATGTTACGCACATCACGCGAATGAGTCCGATAGATTCGAAGGGCACTGGTAGGTGTGAATTGATTTAGTGCACATCACGTGAATCTCACGCATATCTCCGTTTTGTACTACATTCACGGGATAAACAATGTTAATTGTCGGGCTTGTAAACACTAATTTTCCTGTTATAATAGTGTTTTGCTAAGGCTAGTGCATTTTCTATATAGTTACAGCCTGTTTGGTTGCCGGCCTCATCTCGTCAAGCTGTAGGTGAGCGGCGCCGCCTAACAGGAGGGTGCTGTATCTCTCTTCCTGTGGCATGCTTTTAAGTCCCCGTGTAAATCAAGCAGCATTAGCATCTTTTTACACGTCAACCTCTAAAAGATATTTTGTCCTGGTCATTAAGATTTTTTTTATCTCTATCTTAACTTCGCCCACATCTATCAACCTATATATCTTAACCTTTATACCAACTGATATATATTTTATTCAATTATCCAAACTATCAAACTATCATGTTAAAAAATCAAATAAATGATGACTTTCAAAAAAAAATCATACACACTGCCGTACATAGCATGCAGCCCTCCAGGAAAGAGAAGCGGTAACAAATAGGAGTCTGACACCTCACAATAAAAATTACTATATACAGTCAGATGAAAAATTTGTAGCAATGTTAAATCAATCTTAAAACAAAAGTCCTCTTAACTGCCGGCCCCTGGATTCAGGCTTGGATTCTTCCCATCTTCTAATAACGAAAGCTAGATCCAAACCGAGCATTTCCGTTGGGCCACGTCATCTAGTTTTTCTCAATGGTCCGATCATACATCTACATTCAGGCTTGGATTCTTCCCATCTTCTAATAACCAAAGATGGACCCAAACTGAGAATTTCCGTTGGGCCACGTCATCTAGTTTTTCTCAATTGTCCGATCATACATCTACATTGAAAACATAGCCCGTCGTCCGATCATACATCTACGTTGAAACATAGCCCGGTGCCTGTGCAGGCCGTCCCTCGGCCATCATCTCGGCCCTTCGCGCAGTTTCCATCCCCTCGCGACTTCTCGCGTAGCAGCGGCGGGTGACGTGACCGTTCTTCTTCCCCGACCTTGGAGAGCTCCGATCGAGCGGATTGTCGGGCCACCGCCGGCCTATCCATCTGCTCCCGTCGCGGACGCACCTCGCCATTATGCCACCCAAGACCATCTGCAACTCTTCGCGGGCGTCGGCGTCATCTTGTTTTTTTTCCATTGGGCCACGTCATCTTGTTTTTCTCAATCGTCCGATCATACATCTACGTTGAAAACATAGCCCAGTGACGGTGCGGGCTGTCCCTCGGCCATCATCTCGGCCCTTTGCGCAGTTTCTAGGGGTGGAATGTGGTAAGCGGATATCCGAATTATCCGATATCCGTATCCGCATAAACGTCTATAGGGATATCCGTATCCGTATCCGTTTCAAATGTGGACGCCAAAGTGGAAGTATCCGTATCCGTTTGCAAAAGCAAATATGGATATGGATATCCGAATTGTTGTTGAAAACGGATGTGGAAGCAAAAATATCCACATCCGCACCCACATGCGCGGCCACGGTTAGACTTCTAAGTGTTGCTAGCCAAAAGTATTGTAATAAATTTTTCTAAAGACTTTTATTTTATTTATTCTTTGTTATCTTCATTAAAATATTTGTTTACTTAATTTTATTTTATACTATTATTAACTATTTAAATATTTAGAAATAAATATGTTTTCTTTTTTCTTAACTATAATGATTATATAATCATACTTTAATCCCTTATTGTTTAATGATTTAGCGACACATTCCAAAAGTGCTTATAATGAAAAAGTAAATAAATATAGTATGTTTCAAATCAAGTAAAGTATTTAGTGGATTTAAGAGAGACATGCTACTTGGTTTAGTAATTATGTATAAATATTAAGTGTAACTAATTTTAATAAAAATATTAATATTAATAATGTTGTATTTAGTAAAATATTTAACATTTATTTTATTTATTCTTGTAACTATTGTTATTTCAATTAAAATATTTATTTATTAGCATTTTATAATTTATATGTTATTAACTATTTAAACATTTATGAACAAATATGTTTTGATGAGTTGTCTTTTTTTAACTACAACGTTTATACAATCATACTTTAGTTCCTTGTTGATTAATGATTTAGCTATACACTTGAAATGTATTTATAATGAATAGAACAAATAAATGTAGCTATGTGTCAAAACAAGTAAATATCTGCATCCATATCCGTATCCAGGACATTCGTTTTGCATTCGTATCTGTCAACATTCAAATCCGTATCCGTATCCGCTTTAAAATGTAGTAAAGGTACTATCCGAATCCGTTTCCATCCATATCCATCCACTCCCATCGCTAGCAGTTTCATCCGGGCGGGGCCGGTATGCCGGACAGCACAAGTCAGCCACGTAGCAACCAGAGCCGCCGCGCCGCGGATGCGCCAGTGGACGAGGAGCCGTCGTCGCCCAAGGTGACGTGCGTGCGGGAGATCAAGGCGGTGCGCCCGGCCAAGCCAAACGCCTCGGCGACGGAGGCAACAGCGGGAAGAAGCCAGCCAAAAAAGTCCTGAGGCCATAGGTTCCTCCTCGAGTGTAGGATGAAGCATCACGCATCGGCATCGGCAACTGTGATGACAAGGTAGATCACGAGGATGTGCAGGCGCAATGTGGCAATGGAACAGGAAATATAACAGTCACGGCATTATCGCCTAGGTTGACGCAGTGTAGTGTGCGTGCCATGGAAATCCCTCGGCAAGATAACATTCATTGGCTTCCCCTGCTCCTGTATCTCATGATCCTATTGGTTATAATATGCTGAATTGAAGGATGGCATGCCAGATCTCCCCATTGATATGCCGGATACTGTGTTCAGACTAAGGCTCCATTTGGATCCCTCGAGAATCCAAAGCTAAAAGCTGAGATGCTTCCAATCAGAACAGATTAGCTGAGGATTCTAGAATCCAGATTTTTGAATTCTCAAAATCTTGGAATCAAGCTTGGAGGAGATTCTAGTGAATTCTAGATGGCGAAATTACGATTTTACCACTTTCTATCCATTCCAATCAGATTGGTCCAACGGCATAATAGGCATCGCTAAACATCCATAAAATCTGATTCTAGAATCTAGGGATCCAAACAGGCCTCTGGATTTTGCCCATAAACTAGACTTTGGAAATCCAACTAGAATCTAGATTTTTCAAAATCTGATTCTAGGGAGTCGAACCCAGGATCCGAGGAGTGCTACTAAGATCATGTGACCAATCCACCTAGAGGCCCGTTCGCTTCACTATGGCCTTTTGTGTCGTACAATCCTATTAGCAGGTGGTGAGCAAAATAATTACTGTGGCATGTAGCTAGAACACTCTAAATCATCACATGATTGTATCAATGTATGCAAACCTCTGTATCTTCTTTTACTGCCATAGGATCCTATCGAGGATTTCGTCATAATTGTTATCAAACTAAAAAACAGGGTTTGTTCGTTTTTCTTCAAAAACGGTGGAATGGGTGGAGAGGGATGGATGACTTGTTTAGGATTGAATCCTTCACAAACCCGGTTTTCGGGGCATAAGATTGTTTGGTCCCCTGCTTAACAGCGTAAACAAATGTCCAGTTGTCCACCTCTACACTGGTGACAAGGTATTGTGCTTCCATCCCATGTCCTGCACCCACAGCATTGTGCTTCCATCCGAAGTCCTGTACCCACCTGTGATTGATAGGTAATCTAAACAAGTTCCAAAAATATTGCAACTGTTATGGAGCAGCACAAAAACAATTTCAAACATGAGAACAAATCTCCTGACTAGGCAAAAAAGGTGTCAGATGAAGGTGGCTGCCTCTGCCTGTACAATCATCACATATGCTTTCGAATCACACTGCTTACATATTAATGACATTGGGCAGAATTACATAGCACATGAACATGTAATATTAAAGAAACCAAAATATATTATATAGTCCTGAAAACAGCAAAGCCCATTGGACAGAATTACATAACACATGGATATCTTCACAAAGGCATTGATGTCCACATCTCAAAGGGAATAGCATGTTGAAGAGACAACAGGAAGCAGCACATTCACATACAAGACATACACTTAGTCCTTCACCTTTTCTGATGCGATTGGTCAATCTCCCAAAGATGCAAGGACCTCAACGACCTCCTGGCGTAGCTGGGCAGGGCATCTTCAGTTAGTCAGCACACTTGACATCTGAAAGATACACCCGGGATTGTATGATGCTGGTACCAATCAAGAAACCAGGCATCACCATCAGGCCAACTTTTGGCCTCTCGGCACCTTCATCTAGGATGATGTTCTTCACAACACTTTCCATGTGGATATCCGAAAATTCACTTCCCTTTTTCACTTGAAATACCTTGACCTTCGGATCGAAGGAGTATGCCAGTCTGTGCAACAACCATATTGACTTTGCCAGCTTCAGAAAAGCCTGATAGAAAGGTGTCCTTGGATGGCCACCACTCATCACATAGTTCCTCTGATCCATGTTGCCAAAGAAAGAACCTTCCATTTTGGGGTGCACGAGTAGTAGGTATTTGCTTCTGCAGAACTTGCCAAAAATTGAATCAGGGTTTTGGCTAAGGACATCCAAAGGATCCATGCCTCGTACTGCGAGGAACTGATGGAAAAAAGCCTCATTGGATACGCTGATGTTAGAATCCTTGATAGAAAAGCTCTCGTCTTGGAAGCCACTGAACATTCTTTGGCAGATATAGGATTCAAAAGCATACTTCTTGTGAGCCCTTCTTGTGTATACTACAGCAGGTTCAATTGCATTAGCAGCTGCATCAAGATCCCAACCTGCAGCCTTCATCATGTTGATCAAAGGCTTTGAAAAGTCATGCATGGACTGGTATGCGCTGTCAACAGCAGATGTAAACAAACTTGGTGTCAATTCAATGGAAAAGTAGTTCTCCTCTTCGTCAGATTCCTCTGACTCCTTGTTAAGTAGGCCCCTTTGTTTCAGTTTCTTCTCCAGCTTTGACTTTCGGAGTTTAGCTTCATCAATTTGCTGCTGTAAATGGGTAATCTCAGTATCTCTAGTCTGGATCTGGGACTGGAACTTCTTTACCATGACCTCATAGGTCTTCAACAAATTCTGCTGCTCTTGTATTTCAGAAAGCAAGCGTGAATCTTGAGGGGATGCTGCTACAGGCTTAGGATTTTTTTCTCTGTAAGCATGCTTGAGTTCTGAAAGCTTTGTAAGCTCCTCTATGACGAGCTTATCAGCTTCCTGGATCTTGTCAGGGTCATATGGAGTATGGGCTTCCTGTAGTTGAATGTACGCAGATTTCAAAGAGGATATGTTGTTGAATATCCTCCCGATCATAGTGTCCATTGAGTCCCCGTTCTGATTCATATTCTCATCAATTGGTTGAGGATGAACTTTTTGGTTGTTGTTATCATAATTTTGTGACTCCTTAGAGCCTGGGCGGATCATTACTTCCTCCCCTCAGGATCAAAGTTAGTAGTCCTCAACTGTGAAACCAATCGACATCCACCTGCAAAGCAAATTTCGGGTTCAGGCAACAGTCTATTGGAAGTTATACAAATTTCATAGTAAGTGACTAGCCACTGTTCCCCTGCCAGCATATCAGGTCTAAAGCTACTTATATAAACAACAAATGCTAACCCCAAGAGAAAAAAAGGGAGTTAGAGCAAAATAAATTATAGCACGGCTTTGATTGCTGAAATCTAATTTCAACAGCAGATCTCTACAATACGATCTCAACTTAGGTCAAACATAATAGGAAACTAAAAAATATAATGGACTCAGGGAAACTAATCAACTATACATTGGTATGTTTGAGCTCACCCACCAAGTTAAATCTTTCTCTCTATTTTTGACACTAGGATCCATTTTAGAGCCACTTGGTCAATTATCAGTAAGTCACACATGGGGATACAAAACCAACATGATACACTTGGTCTGCACTTCACATCCTAACAACAAAAGATGGGTTTCAAACAACTACAGAATGATTTTGATTGCTCCAGAACATAAGTAATAATCTCCACAGTATAGTGTAAAAATCATAAGTGGGGTCACTACACTAACACAACTGTGGTCAGACTGCTCAAGATGCATGGAATAGGCTGCATTTTACTCATTCAAATCTTATCCACATAACACTCAGGTGCTATCTATTTCGACATGGGCATCCCTCCTAAGCAATCCAGTCCTAGAACAACAGAAGATGGCACTACAAATAACCTATGTGTGGTGGAACACCAAACGTGCTAAATAAAAGCAGTATACCAATCATAACTTCGCACACAACTACCATTGCTTTTCCCTCTAGCAGACCCAGATTAACAAGGTTTCGTTTTGTATCCCCAGATTAGCCAACATTGAAGCTTCACTGTCACATATCAGAGACACATTGGTACTGATTGCCCTCACAGCAAGAACCACGTGAAGCCTAATCATACCTTGCTTCCATCCAAAGTCTAGTCTACAGTAGTCTCATTTTTAGGGCTAACCTCAACAACCGTAGCATGTATTCTTTTATTTAGTTATAGTGAACAGAGAAACGCCTACATCGAGAGGAAATTCATACAGACATGTTTCTGGCAAACTTTATTAAGAGGCTCTTTTGATAATCCAGATCTGTCGCAGGCAGGGGCGGATCCAGCGCAGGACATATGGGTGCTAAGGTGTACAACAGGGGCGGACCCAGCATTGGACATGGGTCATGGGTGTACATGTGTACACCCAACAATTTTTGCAAACAAATCGAAGTCAGCTGGTAAATTGTATACAACTACGTAAGATACGAAGACATCTTACATTAGGGTTTGGGGTTCTTTATTTCGCACAGCAGGAAGGGAAGGGGATATTCAGCATACCTCGTGGGTGCTCGTCGATGGAAACACGGTGAAGGCGTCGTGGATCGGCCGCTGCAGTGCTGCTCGCCCAGTCTTCACCGGTGGAGGAGGAGATCGAGAAATGACAGAAACAGAGAGAGGTGGAGGGGGAAGAACAGGAGAGGTAGGCCCTGTTTGCAGCGGATCTGAGCTGGGCCGGCCACGAGTCCCCTCGACCGGGCGACGGCGCGACAGTAGGAAAAGAGGAGGAAGGAACAGAGGGAGAGAGGAAGGGAGGGACGGCGCCGGTGAGGTGAAGGGGCGGGAGGGCGTGCGGACGTGCGGTAGGGGAGGCGGCGAGAGAGAGAGGGAGAGAGAAAAGTAGGGGCGGCGGCGGCGAGGTGGAGGGCAGGGATGACCGACGGCGCCGGCGAGGTGGAGGGGAGGGGCGGCGTGTGGCGGGGAGGCAGCGCGCCGGCTCAAGGGAGGAGGGAGGATGGTGGGGAAAGGAGAGGCACGGCCGCACGGGAGGAAAACCGTAGCGGCTGGGAGAAGGCTAGTGCATGAGCTCAGAGTCACAGTCACAGCCACAGCTGGGCAATTGAACCAGCTTTTGACAAAAATGAACGAATTTATGGGGCTTTGTTTAGGTGGAGAAAATTGACGAAATTTAGTGTTGCAATTCCAAACCAAAGATTAGAATGATTAAAGATGGACACAAAATCAGGAGATGAAACTACTAAGCATAATTATTACTGTAGCCCGACATTGTCTAATCCTAGCCTAATTAGACTTAATAGATCATCTTGCAGTTACATCTAAGGTTATGGAATGTATTTTTTCAGTTATCCAGGTTTAGTACTCTTAATTCGTATCAAAGATTCGAATTTAATTTAGTTATAAAAAAAAAGTTGGCGAACTGAACAAACGAAAACACAAGATTTCGCAAATTTTGTTGTGATATTTCACGAATTTGGTTCCGGCAGCTAACAGAAGGGGATAAAAACATGAAAAATTGGAAATTGCAGAGCACATTACAACGATCAACGAGATTTGTAGACGAGTAACCATCTAATAGGGGGTAGAATAGTAGGCCTGAACTTTACCAGCCATACCATCACTGATTCATGGGTCCATTCAAATAAAGATAATTGTTTAACAAAAGTTCAGGTACGCATATGTCGGGTACCAAACCACGGGGTACCCCAAACTACGGCCCAAGGTGGTCCGGCGAGAAGGCCACAAGGGGAAGCCTAAAGCCGCGGCGGCCCGAGAACGGCCCATCACGCCGGGGCCGCCGAGTGGGGAATCTCCGTCTCGTTCGAGGGCAGCCCATGCCCTCGAACGAGAATCTCCGTCCCGTTCGAGGGTACCCCTCGCCCTCGAACGAAGTTCCGTCACGATCGACCCTCCCTCCGCGGTCGAGATCCTCGAGCCAGTCTCGAAGACTCTACCCCGAACGCAATAAATGCGGGACATGACCGCACGCTCCGCTTCACCACACCTCGGATGGGACACCGGTCGCCTCCAACTGAGCCAGGCACTGTGCCCCTGAGCCAGGCCCTGTGCGGACAGGGCCGGTGACAGGCCGTACCACGACGCCAACCACTCCACGACCGGTCCTCCCCTGGATCACGACGCAGGGCCTCGGAAAGGGACCTCCGAGAAATGACAAAAAGACATGCCCACCGCATCCACCCTCGATCGACACCCCTCGAAGCAACGGCTGGCTAACAAGAAGTCAGCGATGGTGACATCCATGCCGTCAGCAAGAGTTGGAAGGCGCGATTCCCGCTTACACAGTGCACGGCGTGGGCAGCACAGTGCATCTCGCAACGTCAGCACCACGAACACATATGTACGTCTTCCCTCACCCTTGGTCTATAAAAGGGGAGGGAAGCCCATGCAACAACACGGGCCATTCTGAGTCCAACACATATACACTCAACACGCACACATCACCGGGACTTGGGAGCTCAATTCCCTCTCCCGCCTTGCTTGTACTCCCCTACTACGAGCAACACGAAACTCGGTGCTACGCATCACCGCTGGACGTACGGCCTCACGGCCGGAACCAGGATAAAACCCTCGTGTCTAGACACTGATCGATCCAACCCGTCATCCCGTGCAAAGTTAGCGACGCGATCGCTAGTTAGTGCCGATGTGACCGAATCAGGCACCGACAGCATAGATGGAAAGGTCACAGTCCCCCTCCACTCTCCGTCGCAGCCACGTTGCTTGCCTCAAATACCTGGAAAAAATACTTTGTTGTATATAAAAAATACATATATACAAGGAATCTCCTGAACCACTATATTGTACAGGCTTGACACTTATATTTTTTTCATGAAAGTCCTTTTTTATTTCTCGACTCCACTCCATTTAGATCTAAGAAAAAACCCAACACAATGAAATTCCACTAGTAAAATTTCACTAGCATACAAAAAGAGAAACAGATATAAACACAAGGTCTCAAACCTTGTTCTAGAATTTTTGCTTCAAAGAAAAGAAATTTCATATATATTCATCGAATGAAATAGAGTCGGCCAATGAAGCGGATTCATTAACAACTCAATTTATAGATAAAAATGACAAAAAGGAAAGCATTGCCTTCTTTCCTGTATCTTGTATTTCTCGTACTTTTGTCCCGGTGAGAAAGTTTCAGATATATGCAAGGCAAAGGAAGAAGTTCAGCAACCAAAGATAATATTCATTTTACTGACATGCTTTGGGCTAAAAAGGCTAATATCATCTTCTTCCTAGGTTGCTAAAGAGACTAAAATCATTCATGTTCAGGACTGTTCTTTTGGTTTCCTTATACTTTGTGAACATTTGGAGTTTAGAGTAGAGGCCCCAAACTGTTTTAATGGGGATGGGGCAGAAATTTGGATGAAGCTGCTTCTTTAGAATACTATTATATTTTACTTAATATACTATTATAAATTTTATTATTTTTTATAGATAAATATTATTTTAAATTCTGAAAGGATTGCTACACAATCAGGAATTTGGTAGTTGTATATGATGATTTCAAAAGTTTTTTGTAAATATGATGATGGAATAAAAGAAAAGTTTTCGCGTGCTCTGCTCTTACTGGGCCGTCCAAAGACGTCACAGTGAGCCCATCTCGGAGCCCAACACAAGACAACGTTTCCCTTCCGTGTCTCCTGGCTTAAACCCTAGCTTGGTAACGCCTGCGCCTCCGCCGCCTACCGAGCCCTCTCCCCTCTCTCCTCTAGTCCTCTTCCTCTCTTTCCCCTCCCACCAGCAACAAGAGAACGCGGCGGCGAGATGGTGAAGAAGAGTAAGAAGAGCAAGAGCAAGCGCGTCACGCTGCGCCAGAAGCACAAGGTGCTGCGCAAGGTGAAAGAGCACCACCGCAAGAAGCGTAAGGAGGCCAAGAAGGAGGGCAAGGCCGGCAATCGGAAGAAGGTCGAGAAGGACCCGGGGATTCCCAACGAGTGGCCGTTCAAGGAGCAAGAGCTCAAGGCGCTCGAGGCGCGCCGTGCGCAGGCGCTGCAGGAGCTCGAGCTCAAGAAAGAGGCGCGCAAGGAGAGGGTATGTCACTTGCGTGCCCTTCCCGGCATGATTCTCTTTCCCATCTGGTGTTGCTATTTGTGGTGCTATTCTGTTAGTTTGAGGAGCCAAAGCTCTATATCTTCGTCCGAATCTACCTTCTGACTGTTAGTTGATTTTCATTGTGTAATAAATAAATTAATTCGTCTTTGATGCTTCCGTAGATTGGTATAGTTACTGTTAAACATGAAAATCATGGACACCAACCATAATTTTCGGTTGGACAGTGTCTGAATATTCAGTTGGGCCGTACCAAATTTTCAGAATTCAGGTCTCTGTATTCGGTTGGCAAGTGATTTTACTGCGAAATTTTTGGAGCCTTGAGTGAGGTGTGATTCGAGGGACACATGGAAACAGAATGTCAGTCTAATATTAGTTCGATGGCCTGTGAACATTTGGCTGTGCTACCTTGACAAAGTTTGGTCTGGTTCTTGCTGTTAGTTCAACAAAATGCTTGTGAAAACTGATATTTTTCTTATTACGTGTTTTGTTTGTGAAACCTTGGCCATCAGTTGAAAGCTGAACTGATGCGTGTCCTAGTCTACAACTGATACACGTATAGAAATATTTTATGATGTAAAAGTTAGTTTCAGAGTATTTGTGATATTTGCATAATTTTCAGATGTGTAATACCACAGTATATTCCTCCTAATTAGGGAACATTGGGTTAATTCTCATAGCACCTTGGGGCTGGTATGTTATTGTGGTTATGTGGGACAGTAAAAAAAAAACTACGTACACTTATCGAGACTATAGCACACATGAAGTTTCCCTTGAACAATTTCAAGAACATGGTCATTTCCAGTGCAATTTTACTATGCCTAACATTGTTTGCCAACCACACTTTTATTTAACATAAATATATTTGGTTATTGTTTTCTTCTACTTGATGGAGAGTTCTAGTATTGTTCAAAAAGGTGAACTGAACCAGATTCTGGGAAGGCAAAGTAGCTGCTTCTTGTATAAAAGAGGTGTTTGGTAGAAGCATTTGAGAAACTTCCCAAAGATGTGAATGGAACTTTCAGATTGACCAGAGAGTAGGCACAACAGAAGTGACCTTGACATAACATTAAAATAAACTGATTTCACAGAATAAATGAAAATTTGCCTACTGTAGTCATTAGAATGGCAGTCAGTATGTTAATGGACTAATATCTGTGGGATGGTACCTTTTTTTTTTTAAAAAAAAAAACTCTTGCATTCACTCTGTGGACATCCTGGACTTGACAAATATTTATTGTTTTCTGCCCTTTGGCTTTTGCCTCTAGGTGAGTGAACGTGTGTCATTTCTTTCTTGATATCATTTATGTTCACTATTAGTTCCATAGATACACAGGTTTATTTTCCCTTGTGGTGATGGAGCAGTGATACATAAATATCCCTGCTGTTTTCAGGCTCGGAAGAGGAAGCTTGGATTGCTTGAGGATGAGGACATTACTAAATTGGCCTCTGCAGCTTCTACACAGGGCATCGAGTTTGCAGAGAAGGATGCAACAAAGGAGGACACTCCTGAAATTCCAAAGAGCCATGGTAAATTCTCTTCTATAATTGGTGATATAATGCTAAGGCATGCAGGTACATTGCTGATTAAATATGCTTAATGTGTCCTCAGATCATTCAGAGAGGTCATTCTATAAGGAGCTTGTTAAAGTAATTGAGGCTTCTGATGTTATTCTAGAGGTTCTTGATGCAAGGGATCCACTAGGTACCCGTTGTATTGATATGGAAAGGATGGTCAGGAAGGCTGATCCGAGCAAACGAATTGTGCTGCTTCTCAACAAGATAGGTATAATAAAACATTTTATTAAGTTTGAACTCAAGAATTTATTCATGATAATTTACTTTTTACATATCAATTTTTATTTGCCAATGCTAGACCTTGTTCCCAAGGAGGCGGTAGAGAAGTGGCTTACATATCTAAGAGAAGAATTGCCAACAGTTGCATTTAAGTGTAATACCCAAGAGCAGAGGACCAAGCTGGGATGGAAATCATCAAAACTTGATAAAGGGAGCAACATCCCACAAAGCAGTGATTGTCTTGGTGCTGAGAATCTGATCAAATTACTCAAGAATTATTCCAGAAGCCATGAGGTAAATGACCCCAATGCTTGCTAAGAGTTGTGCATATTTAGCTTTGGCCACTCTCACTAGTTGTTTGTTGTTAGGACTAATTCATTAGAACATCCTGTGCTTATTCATCAGCATACTATGTGCTTTATCGTGTGACTTCATTTAATTGGATCTTCCTTTTTTTGCTTATCTGCCCTATTTCGCACAGACCATATTGCTGTTTATGGCAACGATTACAATTCTTTTTTATGATCAAGGGCGAGTGTCCTAAGTTTCAAATATGTGCCTGGTGATTTAGATTTTGTGTGTTACTTGTATCTTATCATGGTACTTTGATTAGTAGTTGTATCTTAGGTTAATTAGTCAGTTCCTAGATTGTGCTTTGGTATTACCAATTTTGTAATGCTTTTGTATGTGTTATATTTTTCCTTTTCTACGCTGCTTTGTCTGGCCATTTTAGTTAAGCTTTTTTTTGTGTGTGCTTTGCAGCTCAAACTAGCAATTACGGTGGGTATTGTTGGTCTTCCTAATGTTGGCAAGAGCAGTCTGATCAACAGCTTGAAGAGGTCCCGAGTCGTTAATGTTGGTTCCACTCCAGGGGTTACCAGATCAATGCAAGAGGTCCAATTAGACAAGAAGGTGAAGTTGCTTGATTGCCCTGGTGTAGTCATGCTGAAACCTTCCAACAGCGGTGTGTCTGTAGCCCTTCGCAACTGCAAAAGAGTTGAGAAAATGGAAGATCCAATCAGTCCTGGTAAGCGCTGTTGTGCTACCCTCACCCCTCATTTTGTTAGTTCTGCTGACTTGTTTCATTTATTGTAGTATAAACCCTTGTTCTTTTTTTATTGTATGTAATTTGCTGGGAGTGCAACATGACTTGACATGTTCCAATGTTTTCCCCTGTTTTTAATGCTTTTAGTTAAGGAGATACTGAGTATTTGCCCGCACGAGAAGTTGTTGTCTCTGTATAAGGTGCCAGCCTTTAGTTCAGTCGATGAGTTCCTTCAGAAAGTTGCCACTCTTCGGGGGAAATTGAAAAAGGGTGGTATAGTGGATGTTGAAGCTGCAGCAAGAATTGTGCTTCATGACTGGAATGAAGGTATGGTTGACAATTTTTCATTAAATGTGATAATTCTTTTTTTATATATATCTTTAGTGACACGGCCCTCTTGTTTCTAGGTAAAATACCATATTATACACTGCCACCTAGAAGAGATGCTGGGGAGGACTCGGATGCAGTGATTATTTCAGAAGGTGGGAAAGAATTTAATGTTGATGAAATTTACAAAGCTGAGTCTTCGTACATTAGTGGTCTGAAGTCTTTAGAGGATTTCCACCATATTGAGATTCCACCGAATGCCCCTCCTGGTATTGATGAAGAGATGCTTGAGGTAATATCTTCTATGACAATAGTATTGCCCTGAATTCAGATGATATTTCTACTATGGAAATTAGTGTAAATTGTTTCTCTTCCTGTTTCCTATTGGTTCTACAGTTCTGTTCCTGTGACGATCATTTTCATTTCATTCATTAGTTATTTGTCTGATTGCTGGCGTTATCCCAGCTCTAATGCTCATTGCTTGGAGGCTCAGTTATTTTTTGTCTGCATTAGTTCTAATTATGCTTTGTCGCATACAAATATGTAAGTATATGAGAGACAATGCTTTCTTTTCTTGTTATATGACCTCTTGTCCACTAACCAGGATGACAAGAAGCCTAAGCCTATTGAGGAAAGCCGTGAGGAGTCGATGTCTGACGTAAATGACCGTGAAGGAAGCAAGACGACCAGTGCTAGCACACAGCATGACAAGCTGTATACTGCTGAGGGCATACTTGATCCTCGCAAGAAGAAAGCAGAGAAGAAGCGCCGCAAGGCAAACAAGTTCAGCGCGCTGGCTGACATGGACGCGGACTACGATTTCAAGGTAGATTATCAAATGCAGGATGCGGCAGCTGATGGCGAGGATGATGAGAGCAATGAAGCACCTGCTGACGATAAAGATGGCAGAGATGAAGCCAAGGATAATGATCCTATGACCGGCGTCGATGATGCGTGAAATGATGTAGTCCCTTCCGTGTGTATGAGTTGGATGACGTTGAGTGCCGAAAAAATGAGCAAGTGTGAGGTTACAAATTAACCCACGAAAATTTTGTGCTCAGTTTGTTTCAAGTACAAGGTAATTGATGTTAACTGTTAAACATTTTACGAGTTGGCTTGTATTTCTACCGGTACCATAAGTATGATCACTATTTTTACGTGCTTCAAAATTTGGTGCTGGTTTGGGTCAGGTGCTGTTGGCTGTTCGCTGTCGACGTGTGAAACTAGAACGGATAATATAGTTCCGGTCATCCGACTGATGGGGTTTGGAACAATAAAGGACAGTCAGAATTCTACACATCCTAACCTGAACGCTTAAAAGTTAAAGTGTGATGTATGTTGATATCCGAACCTGGTATTATCGGTCAATTTGGTACTCCTTTGTCCCAAAATAAATGTTATTCTCGTTTTCTAAGAAAAATAGCATCTTTTAACATTAGTCAACTATATATAAAGTAATATTAATAATTATAATACATCATTAGTATCATTAGATAGATTTTTAAATCTAGTTTTTTTAATAAATTTATTAGAGATATAAATATCGCACAGATTTTTCTACAAATCAAGTTAAAATTGAGAGAGTAACATGTGCAGGCATCTCATAACGTCACCATTTATAGTACGGAGGGAGTAGGTTGGTATCAAACTTGGATCGTCGTTGATCAATAAAACCCAAAGGTCTCGTCAGAAAGCTTTCCGAGTGGCGATTGAACCCCTCCTCTGGCGGCCGGCGTGGCGCCAGAGATGGATAGGGCCGGGAAATCATTGCGTAGTTGTGCTCGTCATTGGTCATTGGCGGAGCTAGGTATTGCCGGGAGGATCGGCCTATGCTATATATAACGACGCAATGATTTTCCCTCATCTGTTAACTCGTGAGGGTGCCCGACATCGGAGCTAGGTATTGCCAAGAGCACTAGGGACCCCTCCTCTGTTAGCGGAAAAAGTATACTACTATGGAGGATGGAACACATCACCCCAACCTATGAAACTGAATCTTTTATCCCTTGAACTTTCTAAAACTGAGCAAATCACCCTCAAGCGGTTTTTTTTATGGCGGTTTGCTACAGTAACCACGGTTTTTTCGTTGAATCTTTGAAAAATCATAATACATAATAGGAAAATCATAAAATAATTTTGTTGATCCCATATGAGTAGATATATATAGGAAACATATAATATGATATGCTTTACTATATTTTTTATTGTTATAAATTAATTAAAAAACATAGATCTAAAGCTACATGGAAAAAATCTTCTAAAGCGTATCACATTATATGTTCACCATGCATATAAAAAATGTATTTTTAGGGACTGCTAAAAAAATATATATCCAATACGGTTTGAACAGTACAGTATTTCTGTATCGATGCCCCCATTTCGGACCGCCTGAGGCCCCGTTTAGTTTTCCAAAGATTCCTCAAAAATCCACTATTCATCCAACTTTTCCCTATTCATCCCACCTCTTCTACCCACATATCACTATTCATCTACAGTGTTTTTTCGGTGAACAGTGTATTTTCGGGGAATCTTTCCCTGTTTAGATTGTAGGAAAAAACACTGTAGCATAAGAAAAACACTGTAGCATTCGCTGGGAAACGTGTTCTGTGAGGGGAGAATAGTGAAAAGTTGGAATGAATAGTGAAAAGTTGAAATGAACGGTGAATATTCACTTAGAAATCTGAACATGGCCCTAAACACACCCTGAATCGGGCGGGGACGGAAGTCCATTGCTCCTCGTGTCAGCCCGCAACTTGCACACGCCACGCCGCCGTCCTGCTCTTCCTCTCCTCTCCACTCATCCTCTGCCTTTTGACCCACGAGCCTACGAAAGGCCGAAAGCTTACCGATTCGGCAACCGGCTCGATCTCCGTGCGACTCCACCTTCAGAATCGGAATCCCCCAACCGACCGAAACCCTAGCGGGCACAATCTCCCGTCCCGTATCTCCGGCGAGCGGGCGGGCGGGCTACGGACATGCGGGCGTTGCTCGCGGAGGGCGCGATGGCTCTGGCGGTGGCGCCGGAAGCCAACGCGTCGTCGGGCGGCGCTGCGGGGTCGCTGGCGGGGCCGCTGTGGTGGGTTTCGGAGTGCCATGGGGTGTGGTACAGCCTGGCGGTGATGCTTCCGTCGCTTGCCTTCGTGGGGTTCCTAGCGTGGCAGGCGCGGCGGAGCTTCCGCAGGCTCAGCTACGGCCGCTCTCACGTCGTTGTGGTCGCGTACTACGCGCTCCTCTGGGCCGTCGCCGTACTCAACCTCCTCTGGTGCTTCCTGCAGGTTCCGATTGCTAGCCTATGTTATTTATCTCTATGTCCCCGGATTGCCTGACTATGAAGCTCGCTGTCATTTGATTAAGTTGTTGATTTGAGCATTTGATATGTAGGGGATGCCTTCCATGAAAAGTATGAGTGTGTTCTGGGTGCTATTCTAGTAATGACTAGTCTTGAAAAGTAGGGGCAGGTGGAGCTAATTGGTCATGAATTTGATTTGTTGTTGAAAACCAGCTGTTAGAAGCCTACACCAACTGAAAAGATGACCATGAAACTTTTGAACTGCATTTTCAGCTTTGAATAGCGAGCATTAATGTTTATTTGTTTTGCCAATGTTCGATTGCCGAGTACAATAAATGGGTAACAGAGTGGAATGAAAACTTTTGGTCAACATTAGCTGTAGTTGAGTAGTTTTTTGATCTTTCAACTTGCTAATGGAATAACTGAAGACTGGGGTGTGTCTGTGTGATTGAATCCTATTGGTAGGATGAGTAGGTTAGCCAGTGGTCAGGGAGTCACGACTACAAACCAGTAGCAAGCTACTATTGATAGTAAGAGCAAGCATCTGGTGATCACATGATAGCTGGTAATGATGAATGGGTAGCAATCTCTGCTATGTTAAGGAAAACTAAAATCCCTGGTGGCGAAGTGTTGTTGTCCATGTTCAACTTCAAATGCCTAGACTTTCACATTGGTCTGATTTAATGGCTTAAGTTTCATGTGCACATATTGGTGTCGTTACTAATAAGTGGATCAACTAATGTTTAGAATGGATAGGATGGTGCTGTTCAGTAGGGAAATCAATGAAAAAATCATGACCTTAAGAATTCAAAATTTAATTTGTATTCTATTTTTGCATTGTCTCTTGCTTCTTCATACAAGTATGAAGCATATTTTGTTTCCTCAAATGGCAGGCATGGCAATGTATGCCTGACAGGGCATTCTCATGGAATGTGCTGTCACTGTTTACAAAATCAGGAATGTTATTCTTGGAAGTCAGTCTCATAGCATTTCTACTTCAAGGGAATGATGCCAGTGGTTTTGAATCTTTGGCAAGGACCTTTGTTATCTCTGGAGCTGTAGTTGCTGCTGATGTATTGCTCAAGGTATGACGCTTATCCAAAGTTCAGGCATAATGAATAATAGCTAGCTTTTCTTACAAATGATGGGCGTTATGTTTCTTTCTATAGTTCTTGCTGTTTGCTTTTGGAATGTAGCCAGAAAAGTTTGCGATGCTATTTCATATGTGTTTTGTTATCACCATAAGTTAATTGACTGGTGCATCTAGTCCTTATTGTTCCTTTATTAATGGAATACAAAATGTTACTCTTTTCCACTGTTCCATAATGGATTGTCCATTGCAAGTTGGTACGGATTTTTTATTCGTAACAAGTCTTCCTTTGGTTGCTCAATGAAAGAAAAGGCCTCATGACTTAACGTGACACACCTTGCCTTTTTTTAATGTGTTAAGTATTCTGCCAGTGGAAAGTGGGTTAATACTCTTAGTTCCCTAGTTGTAGCCTTTTATACCCTTACCCACAAATTTAACTTTTGTTCTTATTCAGACCATCTATGTTTTTGGCTTTGGCGTTCCTTTATTCATTGATGTTAATCAAGGAAGTGGGGGGAAATGGGGCCTATGGATTCTCCACAAACTGATTCTTACTGGAGTATATGGCCTGATTGTTTTCATGCATCACTCAAGATGGAGAGACAGGCTACCTGGCAAGTGGTTACTGTTCTCATTACTATCATGTGTGTTAAACAAATTTGTTTTCTGTTCTGTGACCATGGTTTCGGGGTTGCTTTGCTGCAGCAAAACCAGCATACTACAACTATGTATGCGCTATGTTGCTACTGAATGGCATATCACTGTTTGGATGTTTCCTTGTTGCAAGTGGAGCTGGATTTGGTTTATGGTACATAAAGAACACCTTTTTCAAAGTTTATGGTTACTTATTCACCTTCGAGAACAATATTTGATGATGATCCCTTTTTTAGGTTATACAACCTCACAACTGTATGCTATCATTCTCTTTACCTTCCTCTCCTATACTCCACTTTCTTGGCAGACTTCTTCCAGGTACCTTCTTGCCTACTTTTTTTTTCCTGTAGTGCTTCTCCCTGAGCTTGTCGACCTGTATAATCTATTGTGGCTTGTTGTAGTGAGATTGCTCGTCTTTGCTGATTTATTTCAATGTGTAGGAGGAAGACATGCTTCTGGAGAATGTCTACTATTCTGAAATGAAGGACGCCGGGTTCTTTGATGCTGACTGGGATTAATCTTCAGCTACCAGGCCGCATGACAATTCCCATGTGAACTGCACGCTGTCATTTTCTTTATCTCTGTACTCTCAGCGTATGACAAAATGTATGTAGCTAACCATGGTGATGAATGAAAATATGTAAATCTTACTGCTGCATACTTCCTCGTCCCACCATTGGTTGAGATTACTACCGGGGATGGATGAGAGATTCACACTATGGTAGAAAACCACGAGGTGAACCGCCTCATTTTATATGGCAGAGCTTATCGTGTAGGGTTCATATCAAAGTAGATTGACTATTGCTACATGTCACGTGTATGCATATTTCTATGCTGTTCTATGTGGGTTTGTTTTTTAACCAGAAGACATATCTTATATAGCACCCCTCTCTTTTTTTTCTGAATCAAAATGTCGCCCTTGCCTTGCAATGTACTGCAGAAATTGATTGATAATCATAGCCTTTCTTGGCCTGGCTTCTTTTTTTTTTTCTTATTAGAAGCAAATAGCCTGGTTTCAACTCCTACTGGCTACCGGATAGAGCGTCAGTATAGGCTGATGGTGTTGGTGATGGGCTGGATGGTGACGGTACTCTTTACGCCTCGACGAGAAGCATTGCTGCATGCCCCATATACGACCACATACAGTGAAACAGGACAAAGGCGCTCTGCTCTGAGTTCTGATCGCGACAGCGCCTCAACGGGTAGAAGCAGCAAGAGCGCCCCGATGGGCTGCTCCGCTGCTGTGTCCGTGGACATGGCTCTTGTCGATGCCGTTCGTGCGTTTACTTGCGCCTAAACTGTCACTATGCTGACGCTCGTTGGTTTAAGCTCACGGTAGATAGCATCTGCTCCACTAGCAGTGGATTATTTACATACTTCACCCGTAGTAAATTTCAAATCAACCAATTGCTAACCGCAAAAGAAAAAAATATCAACCAATTGCTTGTAGAGCTGCGTGCCTTTTAACGACACAGTGTAGTGGACCAAGTGGTACTACTCTAATGCATAGTACATTACCTTGCTACCCTGATGAACCGATAATGATGCATCGAGATATGCACGGCTTATGGAAGTACGTAGCCATCCAACATTCCATGGGTCCATTGACAGCCCCACGGATCCATGGATGCCATGCCTCGCAGGTTGGGACCTCGGCTATTTTACGGCAGGAAACAAAGCATGCTCTGCACAGTGTCCTCACATACGATCCTCTAGTCACATTTACTGCACCCCTGATGGGCCCGGCGCGCAGGGGCACAGACCCCGGCCAGCGTGTGTCTGCCATGCCACCTACCCGACCCCACAGGCAGGCACACTGGCCGTGCGTTTTTTTTGACCGTTCATGAAAAGCCACACTGCCTTCTGGCGCTCGCCGGCTGGACCTGACGGGCAGCCGGCAGCGGCAGCGTTGGAGTGGAGTGACTCCCCTGCAGCCCTGCTGCCTGCGTGTGCTCGTGAAAAAGAGATAGAGTTTTCCCAAAAAAAAAAAAGAGATAGACCCTCACCCTTGCAAAGCCAAGCAGCGAAACCCCCCTGCCGTTGCTTTTAAACCCCCTCGTCGCTACAGAGATTGAGGGAATTGCAGAAGAGACGCCGCGGCACGGCGCTTTGAGGCAGATTGAACTCGCTCAGACGCTCACGAGTCACAGCTGAGTGCTCCATGGCGGACGCGGCTCGCCTCTTCCTACTGGTGGCGGTGGCCGCCGCGCTCGCCGGCCGCTCAGGTGTGTTCCGCCGCCCCCCGCCTTCTCCTCCTCGTTTCTTGGCACGCCAACGCCATGGATTCCTACTTCTTTTTTCTCGGTTCCTTTCATGGCAATCTTTATTTATTTCTCCGATATAAAAGCCGTTTCTTGCCCTGGTGTGGCGATTGGATTTGTTTTAGACGGCGGGTGGTGCGTGTGCCGAACGGACATGGGGGACGTCGCGCTGCAGAAGACGCTGGACTACGCGTGCGGCGCCGGCGCCGACTGCAAGCCCATCCTGCAGAACGGGGCCTGCTACAACCCGGACAACGTCAAGGCGCACTGCTCCTACGCCGTCAACAGCTTCTACCAGCGCAACAACCAGAACGCACAGGCCTGCATCTTCTCCGGCACCTCCGTGGTCGTCAGCAGCGACCCGAGTAAGGAGCCCAGCCAACGACCTGCTCGACATTTCTGTTCTTTTGCTCATCCTCCCTTCCTTCTTTCTGTTTAAAAGTTCACATGAGACGCCTTCTGTTTGGGTGGCGAGAGATTTGATTGCTTTGTGTTTAGATTCCTAATGACGCTGTGTTTCTTTGGCTGCAGGCGGCAATGGGTGCACTTACCCTGCAACCCCAAGGTAATCCTTGCACGGCATTGCTACTTTCCACATTCCTTTATCTTTCTCTCTTTTGTTGGCACAAGCGCAAACCTCCTATTAGATTAATTACTTTACCAATCAGATTGAAAACCACCTAACATTTCCCCGTGTACTGAATCGATTGAAAGAAGATAGGGATTGTCATGCATGAGAAAAGTGGTATCTTTCTGACGATCTCTGAAACAATCTGAAGTACATTGCCAGTGTTGCTTGGTCCTATTGAGAAAGCCTTTAATCCCCAAGCCTCGGTCCTAGCATGACAGAATACCGATTTGGACATTTGATCCCTTTGGCCATGTGGTACCTCCATCCCGTGTGCAACCGTGTGTTGTTCTTGAGTTGGAAATCCTGGAATAAAGGCGATTTGCGCGTGGGAATTGCCTCCGTTGCATGCTTTCTTTCTTTCCCCATATTTGGCTGCATCGATGAACAACCGTGTATCCATGGAGTCTTTTTAGGAGAATCCTGTACCCTTCTGGTTCCGTTCCCAGCTAGATGAGCCAGCCTCTCTATCGCTTTTGCCTGTGCGTTTGTTTGTGTGGAGGTTCTCGCATTATTCCTGACTCCTTTTCAAACTAGGCTACTAGTTGTATTCATAAGAACCTGGAAGAATGCAATCAGGCCATTTAGATGTGTGGATTCCATCCAAGATTGTTCGTTAGTCTTTTGGTTTTCATGCTTTGCCCTGCTGGTCTGGACTCGTTAGTATATCCCCAACCCATCTACTAGGATGGTGTCCATAGCATGAAATAGACAGTCACATAAGCAATTTAGTGATGTGGCAAGTTAATTAAAGAGGTGAGAGAAGGACATGGTGTCTTGCATGAAAAATCATGTCTACACAAGAACCAAGAAATGAAACTTGATGATAGGGAGATGAAAGGAGAGAGAACATATGTGATTGGATGATGGTTTATTTTTAAGAAACTATGCATTAGGAAGGTAAGTTTTTATAGGTAGTGTCCATATGACATGGATGTATAGAAACTACTTGATGATGTCTTGGGTTGGGAATAGCCTTATCTGGTGGGGTTTTGATGAACCCTGACAGCTGGCAGGTTCACCTGGTCTTCGGCTGCATTCTCATCTATAAATGGCTGCAATAAATTGCTACGATGAGCATCCAATGAACAACACACATTTTGGGAATACGATCGCTGAAAGCACAGAACTGATGCAATGCATTGGTATCCCAGAGATAGTATAGCGAGCATTAACACTAGAGAGTCTACCTCCTACGGTCCTACCCATTTCATCTCATCATCTGCATATGATTTTGTTTCTATACCTTTTATTATGCGATATCCACATGTTCCAATAGTAGGAGCTAAACGACGCTGGGTTGCTGAGTCATATACTGAAACTGTCAAACTGACCATTGATGTCCATGTGCCTTGTGCAGCGCTGCTGCGACGAGCACCGGCGTGGACAGCCCCCCGGCGACGGGCCCGTCGTCGGCCAACGACAGCAGCGGCGCAGGTGCCCTCCCGGTGGCCGGAGTCGCCGCGCGGCTGGTGATCCTGGCCTCCTGCTCGCTCATGGCTGTCTACCTCGCCGCGTGATCACGGCGCCGAGACGAGACGAGACGCCGTGCTGTTTGGGCGTATTGTCTGTTTGTTTCAGCTTTTCTTCTAGTGGCAGGCAGAGGGAACCCTTTTGATGGCACGACGTTCAGGCGAAGAACAACTAGGCTTGGATTGGATGCGTTGCATTGTCGTTGCTTCAGTTTCCATTCACTTTTCGTTCTCTGCTGTAAATCTCTAGATTCTAGGAGGGAAATGTTGCGTTGACTTGTGGACATGGTGTTTAATTGGGTGTTTAGGGTCCATCTGTTCATTTTTTATTGCCTGATGTGTGCCTGATTTTGCTTTTACATATGTTTGGCATGATTGAGAGTAATCTGTTCATTTTTTTTGGAGGACAAGAGCCCGAGACTGGTGGGCTGGGAGGGAGGAGAGGACAATGGCCGACTGAATGAAGAAAGAAGAGAAGTCCAGCCCAGCAGTCTCCCTAAAATTCTCCTGTAGGTCGGCCCACATACCCATTTCGGCCTTTTCCCTCCTCTCCCCAGTAGCAGCCCAGGCCCGGGAGCATTCGCCGAGACACGAGTGAGCAGTCAAATCTCAGGCCGTCGTCTTCTCCAGAAACGTGTATGCCCTCAGAATTAGAAAAGCACGAGCACAGTTTCTTTCCCTCAAAAAAAAAAAAAAAGACGAGCACGGTTTCTGAACTCTTGACCGCAGCTTGAAAATGGGACCCTCCTTGATTAATACTGTAATCGCTAACCACAAGCAGCTCTTGCCAAGTGGATGCGCCGCCACCTCGGTCTGATTTACCAGCAAGTGGCTGATTTTCCGTGTCTTTTCTGGACACCGGGCTTCCGCCTTCGCTTGATGCTGGTAAAGAAAATGACTTTGGAGGTAGCTTTCCACCGGTTAATTCACACCACTAATTACAAGCAGGACACTTCACCCATGCTCCCCTATAGTCAGGGGGTGTTTGGATCTATAGGCAAATGGCAAATGACAACTATTTTGCTCTTTTATTTGCCATTTGCCTCCAAACACCCCCTAGGTAAAAGGGCAAATACAAAAATAGATGACAAAAACTATTGCCTCTAAAGTAACCCAAAAAGTGAGTAAATGGGCAAAAGTTATACTTTTGCCCTTTTGCCAAGGGGGTGTTTAGAGGCAAATGGTAAAAACAAAGGCAAAATAGATGTCATTTGCCAAAAGTTTTGCCATTGGATACAAACACCCCTAATGGCAAAATTTTTGCCATCTTTTTCTTGTGGGAAAATTTTTTGCTCTTTTTTTTGCTCTTGCCCATGGATCCAAACACCCCCTAATTACCAATCAGCACAGGATAAGACGCCAGCACGGCTCGGTGAGTCAGCACGCAGTCTGCTGGGCCCTCCCATACGTAGACACGACGTCACCTGCTCGCCGGCCGGCGAACCTCGAGGCGGGGCAGAGCGCCAGAGCTGACAGGTGGGCTCGCCTACGCGGCGGCTATTGAGGAGGTGGGTGGTTGTTGGGAGCTCGTGTTGCACGCTCGCGCGCACCTGGCTGGCTGGCGACTCGGCTGTTTCTGTTTCTGTTTTTTTTTTTTCAATCTCCACCTGCAATAGACGACGGCTATCCTTGCAATCCAGGGCATCACCGACATGTATCGTCCTACACGCCTACGGGTACACGCACATCGATACAGGTATGAAAATTCGTTTCTTTGGGGAAAATACAGTAAATCGTAGAAAGAATTAAAATATCGGGTCCAGGGCAAGTAACTGTGATGCATCCGTAGCTTCTATGATTTGCTAGAGGAAGTAAGCGTCAGTGTTCGACAAGGATGCACATAATGCTCAACGAAAAAAATTCCAATATAATTGTTAACCGCTTTTTTTTAAAAAAAATGCATTGTGTCTTCAATCTTGATCCAGCGAGGACGGCCATGATCAGTGAGTGAATCAGTGGTGGTGCCTCGAAAGGCTAGGGGGCGGACCCACCTGTTAGACGAGCCGACGAGAATCTTCAATTGAGTTTTTTTCTCAAATGGTTGCCAAGACACATTTTGCACAACAAAAAAGTGGCCGATGATTGGCTCAATTCTTCGTATTGTGCTACATCGAGAAAGGGGACTTCAAATGATTTTATAGTGGCAAAGTTAAAACGGGATTTCAAGCCTTGAAAGATAGGAGAGCGAACTTGCCAAAATCTGGCATGCTTAGTCATTGCTAGTGGTATTCTGGTATGCATAGATCCTCATAACATTAACAACGTTTAAGGCATATGGTCACTTCATTACCAGTCGTTAATTAATCTTCATACAATTTACAAGTTATAGATCCATTTTGACTGATAACTGATATTTATAAAAAAAAATTACATGATCTGGATCCATTTTTCTTATGCATTTTGAATTGTATGGTTCAAAAACCATGTTTCTCTTTAAATTAATGGTGCCATTTCAGAATTATTGTTGCTCGTTTATTGTTTGCTAATTTATGTGATGGGGCGTTAGGTTCAAGCTAAGTTTTGTCCCATCTAAGATTTTATCTAAGGCCTGTTTAGGTTGAGAAACTTCGCAACTTTAATTCCATTAAAAATCGTGATCTCTCTTACAGACATGCTTCTTAAAATAATTTGCTACAAATGAAGTTTTATAAAGTTTTAAAAACTAAACAGGCTATGAGAATTGTGGAAAGAAACGAACAGCTTCCTAAGTTTTTATCCCGAGTTTGCCATTGTGAAGGTTTGATAAAAAACAGGGAGGACCAATGGAAAGGAACGAGCAGCCGAAGGAAGCACCGGAAAAAGAACGTGCCCAAAATACGGATTATGGAATGTGCAAGGAAAACAGGAAGGGGGCAGGCACCATCAGCAGCCATCACTCCATCAGCTCGCTATGAAACGGGTGGCCAGGTTGGGTGCTCTGCTCCTGGACCGGGCGCCACCACAGTACCACACAGCAACACGACCGACCCAGTCGCCGCCCTTCAAGTCTTCCCTGGCAGGGCCCACCCGTCGGTAGATGGACATAGCCAGGCCCGATGGGCGCTACCGATACATGCCAATATTATCTAGAGGCCGTTTGGTTGCTTTCTAGAATTTAGATGCAGCTGAAATATTGGTATGTCATTTTCTTTAAGCAAAATTTTGGCTAAGATTCTAGAGCAGCACCTCATCGGATGTCAAGATATAACAGCCAAATTTGTGTCACGATATAGCTTAGTATACTGAATACAAGCACTGATGTTTATGATTTAAGCTAGCATATGTGTGAAAAATTCGTCAGGTGTCCAAATACGAACAAGCTGAATTTGTCACTTTGTTCAGAAATTTTGGAAAAAAATGACTTCCAACCAAAAGAATACCAAAGGATATGGACTTATTCGCATTCTGGATTGGCAACTTTTGGAAGACAATCAGGCTCCGAAAAGATCTGCAACGTGGAATGAAAAGCAAAATATAAGGGATGGCGCAAGCTGCCTGCATGAGAGAACGCACAAGTTCGTAAAATAAGAAAAATGTTTTTTAAGAACCAGAAACAAAGAAATGTTGCGTCAATGGAGGATCTATCTTCGAGCTAAATGTTTTATTTAGTTGATTTTTTTTGCAGTAGGATTTTTCAATTGAAAATTTCAATGATGAAGTAGCACATATGTGATATCGCTACGTTGGATATAGAGTCCTACTAAGCTCCTTTCCTAGAACAATAAACCTTTTGTTGTGGAGGATCTAGATCGTGCCGCATCAATGGAGGGTTTGCCAAAATATCAACAGATTTGATGCATGCTTTTCACGCGTCATTGAAGCAGACAATGAAATGGGTATCCTTTGGCTAGAGCAATTCATATATCAGTCTACATATCTAAACACATGCTATCTATCTAATCGATGGTGGAAACTTTAACGGGGTGTATGCAGCCAAGAATCCAAAACACCTCTAGTAGACGCCGATATCTTTGTATCTATGGTTTAATGAACTCCTATACATTTTCAAAGAATGAATATCCATATTGAGAGAATGATATACATTCACTATTGCGGATTTGGTTCACTATTTGTTTTCATTAATTTTCTTATGACCGTGTAGGTATCATTTAAATATTTACTCTTATAAATGTCTTCTACACATAAGTGAGCCATTTTTACCCCTTGGAGTAGTTCGACCTGGGCCCTCAAATTCAAAACCTGGTGGTCATATTCACATCACCACTTTGTTTTGTGCTTGTATCACTAATGGCTGTCATTCTTTGACGTGTCTATATCGTTTGCAACAACGTCCTTCTAGTAATTGAGACCTACTACTAGCTCTCTACTGTCTCAGTCTTGAGAGAAGCATCTCGGAAAGAATAAACATTACCGTATGATCAAGCCATCAAATAACCAAGTACCAGTAGTACGTCGAGGAGGTGCTACCGTACAGTTAATGGAGCATCAATCATTTCTATAGCCACCATTTTTTCAAAGGCAAAATTGTTTGAAAAAAATATTACCACTATTATCCACCTGTCTCTTTTTCACCAATGGAAACATGACTGCGAGTCAACAGCCCCAAAGCATGGGCAAGGCGAGGCAGCTGCTCCCATCAACAAACAAAACCAATCTTTCCAAGGGCAAAATGGTCACGCCAATCACCTCTAAAAAGCTTAAAAAATTCAAGCCTGAAATAAAAAAGAATTATCGCTGGACCTGGACGACGAGTAGGGGACGGTGGCGGAGAAGAAGAAAGAGCAGCGAAGGAAGCAACAGAACGAAGACCAGCACCAACCAAGAGGGAGAAGAAGTGCCCGCGAGAAGAGGAGAGAAGCCAGCGAGAGATCATCAGAGGGAGAGAAATTTGCTTATTTGCAGGCAAAAAACTAGCCGTCTCCCCTCCGGAATCTAGCTAATTACTTTCCGGTCCCTCTCCCCCATGTAAGTCTCCCCTCTCCGTCGCCTGCACCTACCGGAAACGACGCCTCCTCCTGCGCTTCAGGTCCATTCCCGGGTCGTCGCCGTCGGCTATCTAGATGGTGGCCGCTCGCCGGAGCACGGCCTCCACCGCCGTGCTCCTGCTGCTGGTCCTGCTCGCGGCTGCGGTCTCCGTCTCTTCTTCCTCCGAGTTGCACCGCGGCCAGGAGCAGGACAGATCGGCTCTGCTCCAGCTTAAGAACGCTTTCCCTTCATTGGAGCTGCTCCGGCGGTGGTCCCCGGACTCCGGCGGCGCCGACCACTGCACCTGGCCGGGGGTCACCTGCGACGCAAGGTCCCGGGTCGTCGCTCTGGAGGTGCCATCCCCTCCACGGCACTCCGGACCCAGCCGGAAGCTCGCCGGCGAGCTGCCCGCGGCGGTTGGGCTCCTCAACGAGCTGAAAGAGGTCTCTTTTCCGTTCCACGGCCTCTGCGGCGAGATCCCTGGTGAGATCTGGGGATTGGAGAAGCTCGAGGTGGTCAACCTTGCGGGGAACTCTCTCCGGGGCGCCCTTCCGGCCGTCTTCCCACCTCGGCTGAGGGTGCTCACTCTTGCTTCCAACCTGCTACACGGTGAGATCCCATCCTCCCTTTCGACCTGCAAAGACTTGGAGAGGTTGGATCTTTCAGGCAACCGGCTCACTGGATCGGTGCCTGGAGCTCTTGGCGGCCTGCTCAACCTTAAGTGGCTTGACTTGTCCGGAAACCTTCTTGCCGGGAGTATCCCCTCTGGTCTAGCGAATTGTGCGCAGCTCCTCTCACTGCGGTTGTTCTCCAATTTGTTGAATGGTTCTGTTCCAGCGGAGATTGGAAGGCTGACCAAGCTGCGGGTTTTAGACGTCTCGAGTAACAGACTGAGGGGTCCCATACCCGAGGAGCTGGGTAATTGCTCAGATTTGTCCACTCTCGTATTGTCTGGCCAGTTCAATTCAATAGAGTCGCATGAGCTCAATCTATTTGAAGGTGGGATTCCAGGCAGTGTGACAGCGTTGCCAAGGCTCAGGGTGCTATGGGCGCCTAGGGCTGGGCTGCAAGGAACTTTGCCGAACAACTGGGGAAGGTATAGTTTGGAAATGGTTAATCTTGGGGAGAATTTACTTTCTGGAGTGATCCCACAGCAGCTAGGACAGTGCAGGAACCTCAAGTTTCTCAATCTCAGCTCAAATAACTTATCTGGTTCGCTGGATAAGGATCTCTGTCCACATTGTATGGCTGTGTTTGATGTCAGTGGAAATGAA
The DNA here is from genome assembly GCA_015342445.1 of Digitaria exilis. Classification (NCBI taxonomy): domain Eukaryota; kingdom Viridiplantae; phylum Streptophyta; class Magnoliopsida; order Poales; family Poaceae; genus Digitaria; species Digitaria exilis. The sequence goes on along the minus strand of JACEFO010001754.1, from coordinate 198,720 downwards.
CTGTCAGGATCAATTCCAGCTTGTGTGAATAAAGTCTGTGAACCTCAGCTAATGCTAGATGAGATGGCATCCAGATATTCTTCAGTCCTCATGTCTAAAACTCTAGCAGAACTACCATTGAGTTTCTGCGATTCTGGAGAGTGTTCTGTTGTGTATCATAGTTTTGCAAAGAACAACCTTGAAGGTCACCTTACATCCCTGCCGTTCAGTGCAGGCAGGTTCAGAAACAAGACGTCATATGTGTTTGTTGTTGATCACAATAAATTCAGTGGATCATTAGATGCAATTTTGTTGGAAAAGTGTAGCGGCTTGAAGGGGCTGATCGTAAGCTTCCGGGACAACAAGATATCTGGTCAGCTCACAGCAGACTTTAGTACAAAATGCAGTGCTATCAGATCTTTGGATTTAGCTGGCAATCAAATATCAGGAGTGATACCTGCTAATGTTGGTTTGTTGGGAGCTCTTGTCAAGATGGATTTGAGCAGAAATTTGCTGGAGGGTGAAATACCTGCCAGTTTCAAAGATTTCAAGAGCTTAAGGTTTCTCTCATTAGCTGGGAACAACCTCAGTGGTAGAATACCATCCTGTTTGGGTCATTTGAGTTCACTGAAGGTTTTAGATCTCTCATCCAATTCTCTTGCTGGGAAGATCCCAAGTAACATTGTGACACTAAGAGATCTCAGTGTGCTTCTACTTAACAATAATAGGCTCTCTGGAAACATTCCTGATCTTGCCTCCTCTCCATTGCTGTCCATATTCAATGTTTCATTCAATGACTTGTCTGGGCCACTGCCTTCAAAGTTTCACTCACTGACATGCGACAGTATTAGTGGAAATCCATCCCTTCAGCCTTGTGGATTGTCAGCGCTCTCCGATCCATTAGTGAATGTCCGAGCACTAAGTGAGACTGACACTAATCCACCAGCTGACAATACAGCTCCTGATGACAGTGGCGGCGGCGGCGGAGGTGGTTTCAGCAAAATTGAGATTGCTTCAATAACTTCAGCATCAGCAATTGTTGCGGTTCTCCTAGCTCTGATCATCCTTTATATTTACACACGGAAATGTGCATCAAGACCATCAAGACGTTCTCTCAGGAGGGAAGTCACTATTTTCGTTGACATTGGTGCTCCCTTGACATATGAGACTGTTTTACGTGCCAGTGGAAGCTTCAATGCAAGTAATTGCATTGGAAGTGGTGGCTTTGGAGCAACGTACAAAGCTGAGGTCGCACCAGGAAAATTGGTGGCAATAAAGAGGCTTGCTATTGGAAGATTCCAAGGTATTCAGCAGTTCCAAGCAGAGGTCAAAACACTTGGGAGGTGTCGCCATCCCAATCTTGTAACACTCATAGGATACCATCTCAGCGATTCAGAGATGTTTCTGATATATAATTTTCTTCCTGGTGGCAATTTGGAGCGATTCATTCAAGAAAGGACTAAGAGACCGATTGACTGGAGAATGCTTCACAAAATTGCTTTAGATGTTGCACGTGCGCTTGCATACCTTCATGACAACTGTGTCCCACGCATCCTACACAGAGATGTCAAACCAAGTAACATCTTGCTTGACAATGATTACACTGCATACCTTTCTGATTTTGGGTTGGCAAGGCTGCTTGGAAATTCAGAAACACATGCAACCACTGGTGTAGCAGGTACTTTTGGATATGTTGCTCCAGAGTATGCAATGACATGCCGTGTTTCTGATAAGGCAGATGTGTATAGCTATGGAGTTGTACTTCTTGAACTTATTTCAGACAAAAAGGCATTGGATCCTTCTTTCTCTCCATATGGGAATGGTTTCAACATAGTTGCCTGGGCTTGCATGCTTCTACAGAAAGGCCGAGCTCGTGAGTTCTTCATAGAAGGGCTGTGGGATGTGGCCCCACATGACGACCTTGTTGAGATTCTACACCTGGGTATCAAGTGTACAGTTGATTCTCTTTCTTCTAGGCCCACAATGAAGCAAGTTGTTCGACGACTTAAGGAACTCAGACCGCCGTCTTACTAGGAATAGAAAGCAGAGATTGGCTTCCTTCCGCAAATGAAGAGTGTGGTAAGTAAAGTATTATTTCTGTTGTTTTGCTTTGTTGGACTCAATCAAATAGTGGTTTATTCTGATTATGATTGCTCTACTGAGGTCAAGCTTTTAAAGCTTATTTTTAAACAGCTGCTTGTTTCATTATATGGCTACTCACTAATATGGTGCTTCTTTCCTGGATACCTGTCACTTGATAAACATGTGGTAAGAGTGTCTGAAGGATGAAGTACATGCCTTGTTTTCTTGACCAGATGGTTCTTTGTTGCAACTAGTTTTTCTTGTAGATGAGCCATAAACCATATTTGATCGTCACCTGCTGATGAAATGCAAATTTTGTAGTATAGTTACATTTACATTTCCTTATGCATTGTTTCAATAAATAGCTTTAGATGTTCCAAATGATCTTGTGTGGGATTTTAGCATGTGCTTTAGATGTGTAGCATATTTATCATCAAATTTTTGAAGTGTTCTGTTTTTCAGTATGCAGGCTGTCAGCTGTTCTGGTGAGTGCAACTACCAGTAATGTTCCCAACAAACTGGTGGCAAGCAATTCAAATGCCATCTCTGAAGGGACCCTCAAGCTGGACATTCATGGTATTCAAACCCTTGTTGATTATGCGGCCTTGGATTGCTGTATGGAACATTGATATTTCTTCAGTGCCACTGCAAGTGAGAGGAAGTTCTGCCATGCCTACAGAATCTGTAAGCAGCCTCTTCTGATCTTCTCCCTGACTACCTGGCACACTGTTTGTTTTGGAAAATTGCATTCATATATCACCATCTAATCCGAGGACACATGTTCTTGTATCTGTCCCATGCAGAATGAAGCATTACCCAGTTAACAGGATGTGTTTATATCTTATATGCCTTGCCAGGCAATTAAATCGGGCCAGAGCACCTCATTGCTCTCCTGATCAGATATTGACCTTCGGAGGCAGTGGAACCATTTATCTGGCAGTAGTGGCCTTCTGAGCGATCTGTAAGTGGAAAAGGATGTGCCGCTCACTAGGACCTGTAAGAGGACCAGATATCACATATGTTACAATCAAAGCAACGCGATAACTATCAAATCACTGATTATCTGACCTAGCCTTTGTAATTGTACATATTACCTTCTTGTCATTATGGTTCATATATGCATTTATATGCCCTGCCGGGCGATTAAATCAGCACAAGATGCCTTTCTGCTCACCTGATCGAAGACCGGTTGCCGCCCATGAGTCAGTGGAATAACATATCAAGGCAGAACCATTTATCTCTGGCAGTATTGCCTTCTGGACGATCTGCTAGTGGAAAAGGATGTGCTGCGAACCAGGACATGTAAGACGGGATTACCACATACTCCTACATATCAATCAAAGCAAAGTGACAACGATCAAATTATTGATTATCTCACCTAACCTTAGTGATTGTACATACTTTTCCTGTCATTCTGGTTCATATTATGTACGCACCTGTCTAGTCATTCTGTTCATGGATAACGACTCAGAGGAATTTTGCTTTGATGAATCATTGATGCAACTGTGAGGCTGGAGGAGAGTAGCAAACACTTTTGATGAGTGGTGTTTGTATAGCAGCATAATTGAGAAGTGGCCTACAGGTTTCTCAGGCTGCAGTGGGACTGATAATTGTAATGTTGAACTGGCATTCTGGCAAGCCAAGAGGCTGGAATGCAGAAGGGGGTGGAAAAAAAAAACAGCTTCGACTCCGCTGGGGATCGAACCCAGAATCTCTGGTTCCGTAGACCAGCGCCTTATCCATTGGGCCACGGAGTCATATTTGTTGTCAAAAAATGTTTCTTGAATCTGTTGTAGGTTAGAATTACACCCTGTTTAATTTGGGATGAGAAGTTGGCGAAATGTCCTACACATCCTTTGGACATTAAACCCATCCTTTGGACACTAATTAGGAGTACTAAATAAATATAGACTAATTATAAAACTAATTACACATATGAAGTCTACATAGCAAGACGAATCTATTAAGACTAATATGTGCTGTCATTAGCGCATTTTTAATGACGGGTTACTGTAACATGACAGTGTGTAATGACAAATTAATTAGACTTAATAGATTCGTCTCACGATGTGAAGTTTATCTATGTAATTAGGTTTTTACACCTATGTTTAATACTCCTAATTAATGAACAAACATTCGATGTGACAAGTTGACAAAATAAGTTGGCGAACTAAGTTGACAAAATAAGTTGGCGAACTAAACAACGCTAAGCACAAATGGAATTGAGCAAAAGATAGAATTTAATATTTATCTTGTGGGGTCCATTAGTCATGCTTGCAGGTGCTTGCGCCGAAGAAGCTAATTCCAAATGAACTGCCGTGGAGCGCAAAAAAATTCAGGCACCACTGAACCATTGTGAAGGCCCTAAGGAAACCAAAAGAACAGTCCTGAACATGAATGATTTTAGTCTTTTTAGCAACCTAGGAAGAAGATGATATTAGCCTTTTTAGCCCAAAGCATGTCATTAAAATGAATATTATTTTTTGTTGCTGAACTTCTTCCTTTACCTTGCATATATCAGTGATACAATGAAAAAGGATGCGGGTGGAATCAGATTAAATATACTTTGGCTACCTTGCATATCTGTTTCGCATGCTCGGGATGGGTTACAAACTTACAATGCAGTTTGTCAAAACTAGATTCAAAATATACCCCCACGGCTCCTGCCGGATTAGAATATTTGAACTCGAAAGAATCTTCTTCGAAACATCCAGCTGTAACCGAACTGTAATATGTGGCCGCGGAAATTGGTGCTCTTGGCCACTTGGGGTGCCCATTATTTGTGTTTTTCACGATTTAATCCTCTAACATACAGGCATACACGAATGGCAAAGCAACGCATATTCTCTGAAATAGAAAGAAAAATAAACTTCACTACCTCACGGTGAAAATCGTATTGTTGTTCCACCGTACCTTAATTCTTAAGGATCATAATTGCTTAAGCAGTGAGGCAGAGGCATTTTGGGAAACCACCATCGAGTATATCACGAAATTAACCAACCGATTTAATCTATGTGCGGTCAACAAAATATCATATCAAGAACGGCGAACAGTACACCAAGCATCTACTTGAACGTACATGACAACGCACCAGGAGAAGCGCTTCGCATACTTAGACAAACGAAATGGTTCATTCACCGACTAGAAAATGTTTCAAACAACAGTCGCAGAAGCTGATGATAACACGGTTTATCACTCAAGATTTTACTGTCACAAAGTATTACCAAACTACTTAAAATATGGGGCCAGATGTTCCACAAAACTGATGACGCAAAACACAGCTTCAGTACTTGATCGGGGCAAGAATCTCCAGCTGGGATCCCAGCTTCTCCTCAGCAGCCTTCTCTGCCTTGACACGGAGCTTAGCCAGCTGCTTCCTCCTCTCATACGCCACCTTGGCCTTCTCCTTCCTCTTCTCCTCGAGCTCCTGATAAAGATTTGATAAAGGGGAATGAGACATCATGAACAGTAACATGATTTTGCAATTAATATGGACTCAATAATGAGCTACAAAAGCAAACCTTGCAAACAACAAATTCGTAATACACCACAATCCATTATTAAATTTCAGCAAACTCTTAAAACCATAACATAAATCAAGGCTAGTGGCCTCAGAGATCTTGGTGGTTTAGGATCATCAAATGGGGAGCACCCATCAAGAGTAGCAAATATTTTGATCACATCACAGGCTCATCAGAGCATAACAGCAAATAAATTCATTTCAGGGATAAATCCAAAGAGATGATGGGCTTAATATATAATGATACAGGATCTGAATGTTATACAAAATGTAAGAAATGGTCAAGTATAAACAGATCTATGTATGAGCACAAGTTGTACATAGCATTGCTCAGAAAGAATAACAACAATATCCTGAAATGGCATGATTTTGTCAGAAGTAGCTGGTTGTTAAAATCATATTTTAGAATCAATGGGAATCCGATTGATTTTCTTCATCATCCAGAATCATGCACATTTCAAAACATTCAAAGCACCAACATCAATAAAGTATTAAGAGTTCCATAATGAAAATTAATATTCTAACAACATGCAAATGGGCATATTACTCATGTTACAGTGCTAGAATAGGTGTGCACAGTTCAAATCGAGAGACAAAATCCTAGAATCATGATGCTAACACGCTCAAACTAGGAACATGCATATAGTCTGTCCATGCCCAACCGTCGCCACATATGAAAGGCATGAGGGGAATCCTTACCCTAATGGTGTCGTGGTAGTTCCATCCGACCTCCTTGGAGAGCTCGCCGAGAAGGCAGTACTTGTGCCCAGGCTGCAGCCTCAGAACCCTACAAAACACACCGAGAAAATACCATCAGAAACGGACCACAAGATAAAACAAGTCCGAAAACAAGACAGGATCTCGATTACGAACGAAAAAACACATACTTGAGAGCGTCTGGAATGACCATGCGCTTGGTCCTGTCGTACGGCGGCGGAACGCCCTCGTACGTCTTGAGCCTAGCAAGCGCAGCCTCGCCCCTCTTGGTCTTGTGCGGAATCATCCTGCAAAGAAACAACAAGCAGAAAAATCTCACCAACCCCATCACAAAATGGGCAAAACAAAACATCTACGCTACGGATCCAGGCGTCGCACACGTACCCGCGGATAGTGCGCCATAGGATTTTGGCCGGGGCGCGGAAGTGGATGGGCCCGTGGGACGGCTTGGTGTTCATCCGCTTGCGGAGGAAGCGGAGGTACTTCATCTTCTGGCGGACGAGGCCGCCGGACATGCAGATCTCCTCGCAGCGGACCACCACGACCTTCTGGCCATTGAGCAGCTCCTTGGCGATGATCGAGGACAGGCGGCCGAGCATGTGGTGGCGCGCGTCCACCACGATGCGCTTCGCGCACACGCCGGAGCCGGACACCATCGCGCCCTTACCTGTGAAGCGGCGGCGGCGCGCTAGGGTTTGGAATGGCTGGTGGAGGCGGATGGAGTGGTGCCGCGGCTCTAGGGTTTCTTATTTATAGCCCTCGACGATTAGGGTTATGAATTGGGCCGGGCCGTGACCTCTGTTTGGTTGTGAAGGCCCAATACACATGCTCGGCCGTGGATGGCCATTTTTTATTTCCCCCCTTCTTTTTTCCGGTAAACTAAAATAAGCACAAGTTCATTTCCAAATCCAGTATTAAAACATCTTTTATCGAAAACGACTAAAAAGGTTCATTTGTAGAATAAATAAATTGTGTGCTTATAAACACGTTTTATTGGAGTAAAATCTTACAGAGCCTCTCGAACTGTAGTTTCCTTGCTGATTTGATATAACAAGCTAAGGGTGTGTTTAGATTGCAAGAAAAAACACTGTAGCATAAGAAAAACACTGTAGCATTCGTTGGGAAACGTGTTTTGTGAGAAAAGAATAGTAAAAAATTAGAATAAGTAGTGAAAAGTTGGAATAAATAGTGAATAGTTAGGAATGCCCTAAACGTGCTCAAAGTTACCGCAGGTATGAAAACGTGCAGAAGATGTACTACCAACTATCAGGAAACACGCTGTGGACAATTTATCAGTTTATCAAAAGAAACGTGGTAGTTTACAAAATAAATTTAAGAGCGTAGTTTGGCTCAATGTTACTGTCACTTGTATCATCTGTTACGTCTTCTCTAGCATTGGTTTTTGGATCCAATGGTCGCATTGAAAAATTGGATGAACATGAACCGTCAATATGAAAACTCGAAGCAAAGTGTACACTTTGTTAAGAACAGCTTTAAAGCTTGGTACGAATAGGATGTTTTATTGAACAACATCTGCTCCTACTACTTTCTCCATTTCAAATTATAAATTATTAGATTTTATTAACCTCAACTTTGACCACTCGTTTAAAAATTGTGCAAAATATCATTTTTTTTGTTATGACTTTCTTTCGGAAAAAATAGATCCATAGCATTAACAAATCCTAACTGTAGAAAATACCATTAAAAGATTGGCCTTTAGAAATTTAGCATCGAAACATTACTCCATTATTGATTTCTACCATTCACGTTAACTAGTGGTGTTTGCCAGAAGGCCAGCTCAAACTTGTGGTGTTTGCCTATTCGAGAGAGAAGAAAGAGGAAAAGCTAGTTGTTTTTCCTTTCCTTTCGATCGAGGTCGACGGGACGAAGGGCGAGAGTTCAGTTGAGGAGGAGAAGGCTAGTTCAACTCGACACGAGCGCACAGGAGGCTCCCGTGCGTGGCTGGAGCTCCCGACAGGCCGACAATTGCCGATGGCCAGGCAGATAGCCGCCGGTATCGTGGCGAGATGCGCAATCCTGCTGCAACCTTCATCTCCACGTAGCGGCAGGAGGAGGAAGCTGCCTACGCCGTGCACCTCCTCCTCGCTTTCATGCAGTCCGGTTGGGCGGTCAGCAGTCATCCATACACAGCGACAGCGATGGCCCCCGAGCGGACGTCGCTCGATGGCGTGCGGGACAAGAACAGCGTCGGAGGCCGGAGAGGAGCGTCGGCAACGTGACGACAGAGAGGAACTCCGCCGGGAGCTGCTGGAGGTTAGGGATGACGTGTGGGGCCAAGGTGTCCTAGAGAGAGGGAGGTGGCAGGTAACACGAGAGCACAGTTGAGTCAACGTGGATGGTAGAAATCAATAACGGGGTAATCATTCAATGCTAAATTTCTAAAGGCCAATCTGTTGATGGTATTTTTTTAAAGTTGGGATTTTTTAATGCTATGGATCTATTTTTCTGCTTTCTTTATTAATAAAAAAAATTCAAGGATGACTTTAATTGGATAGTTGGATAGCCTTTAGTATCCGATTTTGTAGTTTAAGGTTGAAAATCAGACTTTTGTAACAGTTGAAGGGTGAAAAACAGACTTTTATCTACGTTTTATTATTGGAATGAGACCCGGGATAAGGGGGGCAACCGTGATATGGCTCATGTCAGTGAGACAGAGACAAAGCATTTGGGCGACAAGCGGTGTTCAATTGATTGATACATGCAGTGCAATATTAAGGCTTGATGCCTCAAGTTTGAAGCGGTGCTTGGGCAATGCTACGCGCCTGCAAGGCACCAACATCGACAATGGAATTCAGATTCGTGGTTTGAGTCTTGGATGCCATGAACATGGACAGTCACGTCCATAGTCAGTTCATCATGATCGATAAACTTGGTGAAAGTTAAACAAACTTATCAAGAACATCTTGTATTAATTGGGATTTTGGAAGACACCTTTTTTCATCAATTTGTGTATTCCTAGCTCCGTCAGTCCGTGTTTCCATCCATTAGCAAAAAGAAAAAAAAAGTGCATTTGAAGAGCTTCACGAACGGACGGTCCGAAAATTTTATCCTCATGTGCTTGCCAACGGCTTCGGTTTCAGCCGCCCATAGCTAGATCCGTCAGAATTGGTGATGTTGAGTGCACTGTCCTCGCTAGTCCCCGGATTCCAAACTCCAAGGCTAAGAGGCCAAGGCAGTCTGGCTCTGAACTTTCTTCTAAGCGATCTTGTCAAATTGTCGGATGCTCAACAATATGGAATGCTGCCAGTATCATCCTGATCGATTGCTTCCCGGAATTCGGAGATATTGTTTTCCGCAGCAATCTCCTTGGTCACCTTCTTCTTCAATTCCATGTTTGTTTTGTCACCGGACAACTTCCACACCAGCTGCAATGGTAACCCAAACCAACCCTTTAAACGTTAGCAATCATCTTTTCCCATTCCAAATCAATAAGATGTAGCATACTAGATATGAACAAGAATAATTCATGATACTTACCATGGGATCGACAATGCTGGTTCCCTCCTTTGCGGTCGCAGCGAAATCACTGCCAAACTTGCCTTCTAGGATGGAGCGTGCGAGCAGCAGCTCCGGCAGCTCGCCGCACCACCTGGCTGCAAACATGATCCCTGCTGCCGCCTCCATTGTGTCCTCGCTGCACTCTCTACAAACAATAGGAGCCAATTAGGATACATATATATAGGAGATCATCAGGTCAAATGCTTCAAGCTAAGACGTTAAGTATTGTATATGTACCGTGGTTTGTCTAACTGTTTGGCATGTTCAATGAGTCTGTTGCAGTGGAGCTCGATGATATCGAATGCTTGTAGCATGTTGTCCTCCTCTATGACTTGCTCTGCCTGAATAGAGAAAGATTCATTGCAAATGTTAGCGCTACCTGATTGGAAAACATGACGCCACTGCACATTTGATGTGTGTTTTAGAGATCATATGTTTGTACGCGAAGTATAGCACGGTGGAGGTGGCCGAGGGAGAGGAGCTGCCCGACATCGTTGCGGCAGATTGACCTCCGAGTCAGGCGGGGGCGACGGACAATGGCGAGACGCGACAGGGCGAGCTTGAGAAGCTTCTTGAGCCTAGAGGTCTCCTTGGGGTTCTTCCCATGGAAGAATCCCATGTTTGATTGGTTCTTTCCTGCCGTTTGATAGTGGTCCTGGGGTTTAGCTTCCCTTTTGGTCTTTTGCTTGATGGAGAGGAATGGGAAGAAGGTGAGACTTTGTCTTGTGGATTGACTCTGAAGTCTGCATTGGGGGCATAAGGATTTTAAAGGTCCGTGCTAGTAGTCTTTGGATATCTAATTATAGCGTTTTGCTGTCAGCTCAGTCTATAATGAGCTCGTTTTGCATTTGCAAGTTCAGAGCCTTGCTTCATCACGTGCCCAGAGAAGGGTAAGAAGCTAAATGTGCGCATAGTTACCGGTGATTAAAGGAAACGAAACGTGCAAAAGATTTACAAAAATAAACCACATGGATCATGCTGAAAACGATGGTATATTCAAACTGATGGTAAGAAAACGTGCCGAATGTACCAACTATTAGTGAAGCATGCACGAAATGGAACAAATCATCAGATTTTCAAAGAACGTGGTAATTTAAAAAAAAATAGTTTGGCACAATATTATGTCCCTCGTATCATTTGTTAGATATTTATCTCCAATGGTCACGTTTTATATTTGGATGAACAGTCAATACTGAAACCCAAAGCAAAGTGCAGAGTGTAGACTTCGTTAGAAACTACTCCCTCCGTCCCAAAATAGATGTCATTCTTGTTTCCCAAGAAAAACAGCATATTTCAACATTAACCAATTATATATAAAATAATATTAATATTTATAATACATTATTAGTATCATTAGATAGATATTTGAATCTAGTTTTTAATAAATTTATTAGAGATATAAATATTACATATATTTTTTTACAAATCGAGTCAAAGTTGAGAAAGTAACACGCGCATGCATGCCATAACGTCATTATCATGGGACGGAGGGAGTACTCCGGCTCCAGGAATCTTTTAAAGTACCGTTTACTTTACCCGACTAACCTCAGATCCCCGAAGAAATCAACTATTTGATAGACTGCTCTACCAAACAGTCGACTATAGTGGTATGAACAGCGACGCTCCCTTTTTCTGTTAATTTTTTTTCTCAACATGACTAGGCATGCATTTCATTAAGAGTTAATTACGCCATATCTCAAATTGTTCGTAAATACATTTTGGTGCAGATGGGCCACTGGGTTGACATTTGAGCAAAAGATATGCTAGGCTACTTAATTACATGTTTTCCTGTATTTTCTTTAAGAAGTTTTTGTTTGTGATCCAATTTATTTGAGTTAAGGAATATTCTTTTTAGGTCTTAGTTTTTTGGTTTTTTGGCATAATAAATTATTTAAAATTTATATTTATTTTGAAATTGCTATTTTATGGAATAACATAAAATAAATAATAAATTATTGTTTCATGTAGCCGCATACATAGTGTAAGCCTGAAAATATAACTTTTTGTAGTCGAAATGGATGATAAGACGTGGTTGTGTAGATACTATCAATGTGTTCTGTTTGACTACTCAAATCGTAGAATTACACATAGACAGAACTTAATATTAGATAATTAAAAACATTTATCTTCATCTTTCTTTTTAATTTTGATTAGTTGCTTGTGCCATAGCCTCTTAGCCTTTCCGTCAAAATTTTCTCTCCACAAAATGAAACCAAATAAACTAATGGTCTCTTTGCAATAGTGCTTTACCATATTTAATATATATATATATATAACTATATAAGCACCAAATGCCCTCCACCCTCCACATGTTGTCATGTGACCTGTATACACCAACGTGCCAAGTTGTTATTCCTTAATAAGCAATTTGAGAGATGATGTACCTAAGGCTAATCACAGTCGTTAGTATCATACTCCAATATCCAAGAGTGCCATATAAGATAGAAAGTATGATAAGAAATATCATCAACAATGGGTAATAACATCGTCCAATATCCAAAACAACCAATTACTGTGAAGATGTGTCCATGAAAGTGGACCCAAGATATTAAACTTTGTGCAGGCAGCGACCAATCAACAATAGCACTGTGCATCGTCACAAACAACAATCTTGGGGTTGGAGTCTTGGAGAGAGCCACTTAGGCCTTCATGTGCTGCCCGTGGATGCCATGGACATGCACAATCACATCCATCGTCAGTCGGTCACAAACGATGAACTAATCAAAGCTTGTAGTATTAGATGGGATCGTGGGACAAAAAATCACGAATATGTGGAAACATGTGTTTCATTTCAAGAGGGAGAGAATTCACACAGATGTCAAAACAATATACACAAATTTGCAGAGGTGTGAAAACAAATTTGCAACCACTACGCTCCAGGGACACCTATAAAACTCCTGTTGCAATTTGCATAATCGATAATTGTCAAAGTTAAACAAATTTGCATCTCAAGGATATCTTGTATTAATTGGGATTAGGTCAAACAACCTAGCTATGTACTAATCCTAGCTTGGTCATTCCGTGTACAATCCATCCATCTTCCCGTGTGCGCCGAATTGCTAAAGCCGTCACCTCCGGTTCCATCCGTCAGAGTTGGAAATGTCCAATGGATTTTCCTCGCTGCTTTCATGCCACATCGTCGAGCTCCTAACAGTAAGGACCGCAATCCATGTCGTCCTGCTCGATTGCTTCTAGCAGCTCCGAGAAGTCCACCAGGATATTGTTTTCCGTGGCGATCTCCTTGGTTATCTTTTTCTTCAGCTTCATGTTTGTTTTGTCGCCGGACAACTTCCACACCAACTGCAACGGTAACACAAATCAAACCTGTAAATGTCAGGAATCCCCTTTTCTAGTTCAAAATCAGTAAGATGTAGGATACCAGGTATCAAGAAGAATATGATCATGACACTTACCATGGGATCGACAATGCCGGTCCCCTCCTTTGCGGTCGCAGCAAAGTCGCTGCCAAACTTGCCTTCTAGGATGGAGCGTGCGAGCAGCAGCTCCGGCAGCTCGCCGCACCACCTGGCTGCAAACATGATCCCGGCTGCCGCCTCCATTGTGTCCTCTCTGCACTCTCTGCAAACAATAGGAGCCAATTAGGATACATATATATAGATCATGAGGTCAAATGCTTCAAGCTAAGACATTAAGTATTGTGTACGTACCGTGGTTTGTCTAACTGCTTGGCATGCTCAATGAGTCGGTTGCAGTGGAGCTCAATGATGTCGAACGCCTGTAGCATGTTGTCCTCCTCTATGACCTGCTCTGCCTGAATAGAGAAAGATCCATTGCAAATGTTAGCACTACCGCATTGGAAAAACATGACGCCACTGCACATTTGATGTGTGTTTAGAGATAATAGGTTCGTACGCGAAGGAAAGCACGGTGGAAGTGTCCGAGGGAGAGGAGTTGCCCGACATCACTGCGGCAAATTGAACTCCGAGCCAAGTGGGGGCGACGAATTATGGCGAGGCGCGACAGGGCGAGCTTGAGAAGCTTCTTGAGCCTGGAGGTCTCCTTGGAGGTCTTCCCATGGAAGAATCCCATGTTTGATTGGGTTTTTTTTTCCTGCCGTTTGATAGTGGTCCTGGGGTTTAGCTTCCCTTTTGGTCTTTTGCTTGATGGAGATGAATGGGAAGAAGGTGAGACTGTCTTGTGGATTGACTCTGAAGTCTGCATTGGGGGCATAAAGATTTTAAAGGCCCGGGCTAGTAGCGGATATCTAATTATAGCGTTTTGCTGTCAGCTCAGTCTAAAATGAGCTCGTTTTGCATTTGCATGTTCAGAGCCTTTCTATATCACGTGTCTGAAGAAGGGGTATGAAGCTAAATGTGCGCAAAGTTACCCGTGATAAAACGTGCAAAAGGTTTACCATAGATAAATCAAATGGAGCATGCAGAAAACGATGGAGTTTAGCGCTTTGGCTACCTGTGTAAGCTGTCCTTCACTCCTTTGTTCAGCTCATTGTTGGCAGTTGTATGAATTTTCAGACACTTGCATCTCCGTTTCCGGTGGCTACAGAGAAAATTTGAAGCAGCATCTTCTTTTCGGTGGAGGAAGTAGAATAATTGTCGATACTGCTGTTCCTGTCAGTTAGTTTGCTCGCCTTCTTTTCCTGTTGTTTCACGCTACCGGCTATTTACTCTCACTTGTCAGTACTCACTACTTCACTAGTCACGGCTAGATGGTGTTACTAGGCCTGGGGAAACTTAACTCGTATGTACCGAAAAATCTGAATCGTGACATGAAAAAAAAAAATCAGAGCCATTTACCATCGCACCATTGATTCATTTGGTACCCCTTCCATAGAGCCTACAGCCACAGGTAAGCTGATACTACCAAAACTCTGCAATCCCCAATACAGGGATACAAACATACCACGATATACATGTTTCTTTCCTCCCCCCCCCCCCTTTTTTTTGGAAAAAGTGTATTTTTCATCCTTCAAGTATTATAAAAGTGTGATTTTCATCCTTAATGTTTTAAGTGGTGCAAATCAACCCCTTAAGTAACTAAATGGGTGCACTAATCATCCCAACCTTAGTTTACTAACAATTTAGTGCCCACTGACGACAATACTGTAAACGCTCTAACCACCTCACTTATATAATAACAATCCATGGTACCGTATAATTGTTAACATAAACACCACATATTTCTTTTGGACATCTATGTGCCTCATTCATCTTTATTTTGTTCAATTTATGAGCCACAAACATTTATTGTTTATGAAATTTATGTCTCAACTTAGTTATTAATTATCTTTGCTTAAGTATTGATTCATTCACTCATTTTGTTTTTATGAATTGGTAAAGAAAAGCATTTATGTTAATCTTACTTTTTTTAGAATTTATTCTGCATTGATTATCCTAAAAAATTAAGTTTAATGGAAAATCATATCAAATTAAACCTGTGTGCTGTCATTACATGGCCCAATGTCTACATTGCGTCTAAATTGCTAGCATATAATGTATATCATTTATTTATCCAAACAGGGATGATTAGTGCACTGGTTTAATTAGTTAAAGGGTTGATTTGCATCAATTAAAACATAAAGGATGAAACTCACACTCTTGCAATACTTGAGGGATGAAAAATACACTTTTTCCTTTTTTTTTTTCTCTAAAACACAAAATGTACAGGCTTAAGATCCCTGACCATGGAGAGAACTACTGGACTCCCAGGAATAGGGGAGTTCAAGCACAACATGTCAAGGGGGTGCTGCCTTCATAAGCAATCTGAGCATAGAAGTCCCAATGCGGATCATTCTCAGTGATGAAGGGTTGACCGAATGGATTATTACGAACAAAGCACTCAACATCATCTGAAGCAGCTAGGTTCTGCAGATGCATGCGAAGGTCTCCACCAGGGCCTGCTTATTAGGAATTGAAATGTAAAGCATGTGTAGGTGTAGTTGTATAGCAAGGTAGAGGTAGCACATTGATAATGATGAACACATACCCAGTGAATTGTCGTAACAGTTCAGATAACTGTAGGAGCGGGGGAAAATTGCAGTATGTGGCTGCAAAAGATAGACAAAAAAAAGCATGACATTTCCAATATATGTAAGTGTATTGAACAAAATGATCTATTGAAGTGGCTGGACAGATACAGGATTGCGCAGAGCTTTGTAAGGAGAATCATCCACAAGTAATGTATTCGAAGCTGAATAGTCCCCCTCTTCCCATGGAAGATCAGGTTCTTCCTTATTCCACAGTTTCCTCAGTTCCTTCAGCATTAATGGTTTGTGCCTGTTCTCCAGTGTTTTGTGTCCAGTGAATGTGCATTTGGACATGTCCTGTACATATTAAGGCCATAAACATATTAAAGCAAGCAAAGTAAAACTAAGAATGAGAACAAGCATTGTTAAGTTGACCTACCCAACAAAATAGCAGGCGTGGTTTGAAATCTCTCATAACGATATTAACAACTGAAGCGACATTTTCTCTGGAGAAATTAGAATGCCACAATAAGTACCAAGCAGAACAAAATAGGAAAGCCAAAATGGGGAAAGATGAGAAGAGATCATACTTTTTTCTCGAGGACCATACACCTAGCTCGAAATTCAGGGCACAAAAGTTGAGAAAATCATCACAGCAAGGTCTTCGGAAAACTGATAAAAGGTATATCATCATATATTAACATCTTCTGTCACATTTTATAACAGTGTTGTTACAAATAATAATTAAGGGCGATAAGACTAAAAATTTCACCTAATTTTCCTCAACCTTGGCATCGGCCATATGAGCATTGTGGTAGTCATCATTGATATCCGCAAGCAAACCATTAAGATCTAAAATGAGAAGCTTTTTCTTCGGAAACCCTATGGACCGTCCCTGTGAAAAGACAAGTTTGAGCTTCTCCATATATGCCTCAGCCAAAAAGGAAGGGCTCAGGCAGTTAGCATTGTGATTATTTGATGAATATGGTTGCTCTTGCAGTTCATTTCTCTCCATATCTGTGCAGTCCAAGCTACTCTTTCCCAGCTCACAACAATTTTCAAAGGTGCTGTCCAAATGACTCGTTCCCAGTTCACAACTCTTTTCAATGGCGCTGTCCAAATTTACACCATATATTTCTGATCTCTTTTCATCATCCACTGGAGCTAAGTTAGACATGGGTACCTCGTTCTGATCTAGATTCTCCCTCTGTCCCTCAGGTTCAAGACATGAAGTATTGTTCTCAGAAACGATTGTCATCAAGCCAGAATTATCAGCAGCAGTTGGCAATGGAGAATCATGCGAACTAGTTCGTTTGCAATAATTATGTCTTTTCCCACCTCTTTTTTCCTTTCTTTTCTTTTCCTCCTTTAAACAGCTGGGGTTGAGAGAAGCTCCAGTTTCATTTTCAGGATATATTCTTTTCTGGTATACTTCTTCCAGGTTCTCTGACAAATCGACATTCTTCATCTCTGGAAAGTTTGAGTCTTCATTGTGATAATCAGATCCTTGTGCAGTGCAACTATCAATATTTATATCAGATCGCTTACATAACTTGTCCCTCAAGGCTTCAGTTTGTCCAACAGAATGCTCATGCCGAGCAAGATAAGCGCAGGCAGCACCATCTGACACAGAAACTTTTAATACCTTATTTCCATCCTGAAAATCTCTTGTTCTTGTTTTATTTGAGTTCAATATCTTCTCGGTTGCAAACTGCAGCATGTTATCGCTCAAATGTGCTGACACTGCTTCCAAATGACAACTTGCTTGTGTAGCCGAACCTCCTTGAGTTGAAATCTGATCTGCCAGACAATTAGTCGTGTTATGTCATGCATATCTCCTTAACAATCAGTGTGATTTTTTTAGTGAAAACCAACTTTAACTTCTCATACCAAAATAAAACCCAAGAAGTATAAACAGCAACGAAATGATACGTCTGTCTCTCGTTTTCTGATAAAAATGGTGGAAAACTGAACATTGCACCGTTTCACAAACGCTGATCAGACATCTAAAGTGAACCGCATTATCTAAAATGAACCAAAGTATACATGAACCATGCAGAAATAATCTTCAAACATTTTGGAGGCATATAAACTAGTACCAATAAAAATACCACAGCCCACACAAGTATGCATCTTAAAGGCTATGACAGCACAGAGCACACATGAATGCCTTGCGGCCTTGGAAAATTTATCTACAAGGGCATAACTGCATAAACAAACGAGTACTACATAAGTAAATACCCTCCATAACTGTAGGTTTTACTTTATGCCCAGGCGCCAGCAAAATATTTTTGAGGGATTCCATCATCAAGCCGCAACTGAATATTACTACTACAAACAGTCAAACACCATTGCCTTGGCATGACAATCACGAGGGGTGAGGTTTTTTTTCGCCCAGCGATGTCGCGGCGCAGGCGCGCGGCACGTCACTCGAAGCAAAGGCAGTGATGGTATACCACTATACCTGAAACGGGGGCTTCCGCTATCCCGACGCCGCGGCCGCCTCGTCCACCGCCGCGGCCACGCCAGCACTCCGATCGCGCCGCCTCCGAGACCTCCGCCGGTTCCTGCGCCGCGACGGCGTGGCGGCGCCGGCCGCAGTCACCAGGACCGCCGTGGCCGCCGCGCTTCCCCCCCGGTCATCGGCCAGGGCGTCCGCACCGGCCCCCGCTGCCGCGGATGCAGCTGCGCCGGCGCTACCCCCACCCCCACGCCGCCCCCGCCGTCGGCGGCCCCGGCGCCTCGCCGTCGGCTGGTCCATCCGGATCTAGTTCCCGGAGCAGGACCAGAGGATTACGAGAGAGGCGCGGCGTGCCCGGCGTTTGTCTGGGCACGACTGCTGGAGTCAGACGGCCAGCGTGACGCGTCCAAAGGTGCAAGCGGATGAAGCAGACGTGACGTGAGTAGCATACGACCTGCGAAGCCAGGCAGCAGAGGGGCTTGACGGTTCGGTGCTTCCGTCGCTTGGCGTGTCCGAACTCCGAAGATGACGGTTAGCCGTGTCCAATATTCGCCTTTCGTTCTCGACTCTCGAAATATGTGCGGATCGTGTTCTGCATTCGGATTCCGGACATGGAAAACCACTGTTTCTCCACTGCAGAGTAAGGTTTGGTAATTTAGTCGTAGATGTAAATGGCACACCTGTTCTTTGAACGTCGGAAATCTCTAAATCTTTTAGATGATGGAAGAATGATGATGCCTCTCATAGACAGATCGAGATAAGGATTCAAAGCTAAAGCCTCCGGTTATAAGAGGGCAAAAAATTACTCTTCATTCTTAAATATATCGTTTAACTAATTTGTTTGTAGCAATACATATTTAAGGACGAAGAGAATAGCTTATTAGGTTTAAAAAGGATGGCTCGAAGGAGACGAAGAGCGTACAATTTGGGTGCATCGAAGAGGCAGGGATGATGAGAGCAGCTCATCATGTTAAGGGGATACTATTGTACATTTGTACTATTGATGTCTCATGGTGTTTTTGTGCTTGCTAGCAGCAAAGCACGTAGAATACTTATGCATGCATATTTGTCGGCACCTTATCGAAGGAAACCTAGAAATAGTTTCCCTAGTGAAGAAAAATCCACTAGCAAGTAAGGTGTTGCGGTTATTGGTAATGTTTTCAATGGAAACCGATGACGAAGGGTTTCCATAAAAAAAATAATAGCAACATAAAAGACAAAAAAAAAGAGAAGATGACGACAAGTAACACGATCGCCTCCCTCAACCGTCATAAAGAGGATCTTCTCCGCGTTATAGGTTTCACCAAATCTTGAGTTTAGATCAATCAATCAAATCTTCTTATCTGCGTATATGTTCCGCCAAATCTTGAGTTAAGATAATTCAAATCTTCTTATTGATGTAGGTACGATAAGTCATATGTGAAGTTTATGCATATTTATGGTGCTTTCTGCATTTCCACTTGATGCTCCTCTATCACTGTCATTTGAGCTTTAGTTGATGCCTTCTGTGTTCCTCTAATGGCAAAAAATGCTTAGTGAGGATCTTCTCGTCATTCGAGCTTGGCTTGAGACTAATGCCTAATGGCACTATGCCTAGAAGAAGATAAGAAGAACGAAGCACATACATACTTTGTAGCATATATCTCTTGCAAAATATTTATTTGATTACAAGTACAGATGCAAATATTTTGGAACATCAACGTGGTCTCCAATATGCTCTCCTTTAACCTGCAATATCTATGGAAAAATGGATTATCTTAATAGCCATGGTTTCTTGCTAACTCCGTTGCTTTCCTTATTTATGTCACTTATGGTCATGTGCCCCACGACCTCCATTTCTTTTACTTGATGCTTTTGGACATACTACAGTCTCAAAGAAATGACTTTTGCCATTACTGTCACTAAGCATTTTTTTGTTGAAATATATATTTAGGCGTTAGTTGAAAGTATCTTTTCTTATGCTGCATGTTAATACATTTGTGATGTCAGCGGTCAACTTTTACAAGATTTCACACATCGCCCTTTTTTTTTTTTTGACAATGGAGCAAGCAGTTTCTTTTAGCGCGGTGAACTCTTCTCGAGGGTTTGACAGCAAATCGTAAGCGAATTTCAAGGTGCAATAATCCAACAGAAGAAACGACAACGCGAATACCACTCGGCTATAGAATGACGTTCTTTAACGACACAGCAATGCCGCTGAGAACAACATTTCCAGAAAAGATCCACCATGTAGGATGCAGCTACAAGACATAGCACAGCACAAGCAAAAACCTAAAGTACCCTTGTATGATTACCCAATCACTCCTGCATCACTATAGAATCTTGTTATATCTAAAATGTTTTCGCGTGATTCAGTGGCATACATCAGGATCAGGGTTACATACAATTCAGTGGGTTTCGGATGAACTGTTGCCTGTCTAAATGGGGTACTTAACAGTGCAGCGTGCTATTGCCCATTTCTGCTGGGTTCGGCTTCTATTTCACTGGTCTCGCTGATGCTGCTGGTGGCCTCAAACTTCGGCCCTTGCAGCTGTCTCTTCACCAAGGCCGTGTAGATGCCGTCACGGGCGAGGAGCTCGTCGTGCGTGCCACTCTCAACAATTTGGCCGTCCGAGATGACAGCGACAGTGTCGGCGCTTTTGACGGTCGAGAGCCGGTGAGCTATCACAAGGACAGTCCTTCCTTTCATCAAGGAGTCCATTGCATCCTGGGGCACATGCAGTGAGTAAATGTCACGTTCCAGCTCGACAAGCAACAAACGCACCACTTTTGACTGTAACCCAGAGGGATTGCAGTAGGAGTGTTGTCCGCTTCTTGCTGGCATCAGAAGTTCAGGAGATTGCAGTTCGTGGTTACCTGGACAAGATATTCACTCTCGGCATCCAGGGCACTGGTAGCTTCATCCAGGAGCAGCACTCGTGGGTTCATAAGCAAAGCTCTAGCGATAGCAATCCTCTGCTTCTGCCCGCCAGATAACCTGATCCCTCGCTCGCCAACGACGGTCTTGTATTGGTCCGGGAAGCTGCATATGAAGCTATGTGCGTTTGCCATTTTCTGCAACAGGAAGATAGTTGATAAGGATGACCAATCCCACTGTCATGCCATAGTGTTTCTGAATGCAGACACTTACAGCTGCGCTCTCAACATCAGAAAAATTACTTTTGCCCTCTAATCCATAAGCAATGTTCTCTTCGATGGTGCAGTTGAAGAGTGTAGGCTCCTGACTGACTATGCTTACCTGAAATCAGTCAGCAAACATTGGTTAAAATAAATACCTTCTCTGAACTCTGCAAATTCATATGAATCAAGCTGTAGTTGTGCTTGTCTGAAAAATAATCTCAAGGTATGTACTGTAGTGCTAATATAATACACAACTTTTGACTTTCATTTAGTTCTAACAAATTCTCGATTTGCTTGTTGATTTGTGAAATTGTTGGTCATAACTAATGTTCACAAATCACATCTTTTCCCAATTTGTAGTCTGAAAAAACATGAAAGAATTGATTTTCTTTTGAAAAAATAGGACACCTAATAGATATGGAACTTTGGATGTTAAAACAGGCCATGTGATAATTAAACAGAATTAACTGAAAATAGAAACCTACAGGTTCTCTTAACCTCACAGTTAAAAATTAAAATAGCTACAGATTTAGACGAGTAGGTTGCTTTTTTTAACGCCCAACATTGCATAGTAGAAGTGCCAATTACAAGTTGAACTTTGAGCATCCTCCTGTTCACCAAACTTCGAACAAGCACTATCCGACATTGTTGTTTAAATTAGCTAGAACTACTGGATTCACCAGAGTCCAGACTGTTAGGTGGAAGTGGAACAGCAAAGTAAAATTTTGGCACATATGAAAGTATCTAACTAGCATATAGACAGATCAGGACAATATTCTAGCATCATTCACAGGTCAACAGTACTGTGAACCTTGCAACATTATCCTAGCTTATATAACATAACCTTTTTTCACTATATGACTTGAAATAATCGGTCGCACATGATACATGGTTGCATGACATACCTTGCTGTGAAGATATTGATGTGAAATTTCCACCAATGGTACTCCATTAAGCAATATCCTTCCTTTTAAAGGGTCATAAAACCGTTCAATCAAATTTGCTATCGTGGTCTGCAAAAAATAATGTTGTAATTGAGGCTACAGTTGAAAACATTTTCTACTTTAAGACAAAGTGTTAGAACATGGATAAAAAAATCTTACTTTACCACCACCACTTGGCCCAACAAGTGCCACCTTTGATCCTGGCGCTAATTTCAGTGTTATTCCCTGCAATATTGTTGACATTGGCATAAGATTAATAATAATTCTCACCATGCAAGTACTAGACGATCTATTTCGAGATATTGTAAAGCTCGTAAATCACTATATGCTCTATCTATGGAACATGCAGAACTTATTTTACAGGTTATATAATTTAAATTATGGCACAACCTGGCCATTACAACAATAAAGATGGCTCAAGCTGGCGAACGGCATTAATGTCTCCGACAAGGGGGCCTGTCCAACTCATCACTGCCAGCTTCATATTGGATCCTGTTTAATTAATAATTTACACTTCAACCAATGATGAAATTTCCATATATGTCATTCTAAAAAATCCATATGAACCAATCAAAGGGTAGTGCTTTTTTTTTAAAAAAAAAACTAATTTTGCATTTATTTTAAATAAAATTGGAGTGAAAATGGCTGGGGCTCTGTCTATGGCCTAATAAATTCCATAGACTATATAAAAGTACGAAACAGGCTTGGGACTCACCAGCACCAACTGGACTCACAAAAGAGCAATCAACCATCTTACATAGGATCCCAGAGGAAAGAATTACAATAAAATAGAGTGAGAGAACGCAATAATATTGACTGTTTATTCCTTTTTGAAAAGAGCCCTATAATCAGGTAATCCCAGAAAAACCCACAAGAAGGATGATAGCTGATGCAACTTTGTCCCCTAGTTTCTCTTTACATATGCACACTGTTTATACATAAGGAGCATGTCAAATCTAGTAAATGGTCATGCCAGTCGAACAGTATTCTGGACAGTACCTTAAGAATCATATGAGAAGGACGAGAAGGATATGCAAACCAGACATCATCAAGCTCAACTTCCCCATCTTCTTCACTAAAATAATGGAATTATCAATTGTTAAAAAGGTACAACATAATGCTATGAATAAGGAGAGTCACTCTAGAAAACTGAATAGACAAAGAAACTAACTTTATTGGACATTTGTCTCCAGAGTTTGGCATTGAGGAAACACGGTCCAGAAGTTGGAAAACTCTACGGCTTGCACCAGAGGCTTTCATTACAGTTGTGTATAGTCCTGACAAGGCAGATACTGACGAACCAACTGTATACACACAAGTTTCAATTGTTGGTAAATATCAACAGATCATGAATTATATATACAAATCCAAATTAGCCACCCTATGTACATGACAATTATTGCTGATTTTAAAATTTGCAGTGATAAAATCAAGCATGATGCTAGGTTGAGTGTAAATATTGTCAATACTGAAACCGTGAAGCGTACCTGTAAGGCTGTATAAGATGAATGATGTGAGAGAACCAGTTGTCATGTAACCATTGATGGTTAAGTTGGCACCGTAAATAACAACAATAACCACCGACAGGGTTGATGCTGCATTAAGCCCTCCAGAAAACAAGCCAACAACTTTCTGCAAAAAATATGCACTGAATCAGACCATTAAAAATTATGGAATTTTGATGCTGTCCTACATGAACGGTAGGGCACTCACAGCTTGTTTAAGACCAAGTTTAAGCGTCTCCTCTACTTTTTCACCATAGCGTGAAATCTCGTGAGATTCCTGAGCAAAGGATCTTACTGTTCGAATCGCACCAAAGGATTCCTGAATGGTAGTAGATATAGTTATCAAGGCATAAATAAAAATAAACAACGATTCTGTTGTATGCCAGCAATCAGAAGTCAAAGCACCAATTTGCTTGTTTTTGTGACAGTATCAAATACAGGTTCAAGAAAGCATCCTCACTTGCCTTTAACAAATCACAAGCCACAAGATGCTCTGGTATACTAACCTCAGCTATGGATGAAGCTACAGCTGCAGCTGCTTGTGTTTGATGTGAAAGTTCACGAAGAAATCGCCCAAATCTACGCACAGCAACTGATATAACCGGGACAATTACAAGTGCCAGCACTGTGAAGATAACAAACAATGAGACTTCCTTGATCAAATAAAATGGGTTTACACAAAAAAAATAATAAAAAACAAAGAGCATGAAGAAATGATGATGTTTTTTTTAAGGTATCACATGCCCAGCCATGTTCCTTTTTTTCAACTAAGATAAGCATATAAGGCTTCTGTGCATAAAAAGTCTCCCAAATCATAACAAAATACCAATGCCAGTGAGCTCTCTCTATATAGAGAGCACAAACATGCTACTTACATGTTAACTTCCATGATGTTGAAAACATAAAACCAAGGCCTATAGCAGTAGTAGTGATGTTGCGCAGTGCCTCCGATAAGTTGGTTGTAGCAGCATTCTTTATTATCTGTGTATCTTCAGAAAGCCTGCTTAAGAGCTCTCCTGTCCTAGTCACATCAAAAAATGCTATTTCCTGTGGCGGCATAAGATAAGTCTTAAGAATACGAACAATGCTGTGTGCAGGACTGTAATTGCTAAATTTTTGACAGAAGAAACTTGCTTGCCTGGTTTATGAGATGACTGAACAGGTCCCTCCTAAGTCGAGCGACTACTCTCTCACTAGCAGAATTGAACAGCCATGCCCGAAGAGCCGTGCAAACTGAACTGAAACAGGGTAAGAGATGGTTTTCAATGACTCAACGCATCCACCAAAAAATAATTCATATATTACACAAGTTCAACCCTATTTTCTAAATGAGAATGTATTTAGCAAATGTGGTTTAATTAGGGCAATGTGAGATTGAAGCATAAATCGATTGACTAAACATAAAGTGAACAAACAGAAGCCCATAAAGTTTGAGCACAGAGCATTTCTGATGATTTTAACGTCAAGTTTCTTAAGAAAGAAAGATACCCGACTACGACGATTATCACAATATACAAAATGGTGCCCTTCACATCCTCCAGTGCTTGAGCCTTATCTTCTGGGCGCCGAACATCTCTTGACACAATGTCAATTATCTTGCCACCATATTTTGGCTGTAGGATACCACAAGATAATCCATCCATTACAATATGAACTTTTTAATGGCACGTTCTTTAAGAATGAACATAGCAATTGCCCTAGAAGTGGCTGTATTCTACTCATCACTGAGCAGTGATGCATACTAAAAATACTACAGCAGTATGAACAAAAGCATCTAAATATCTACAGATCAGTAGTTTCAACTTATTTCAATTCAATCAAGGTTTGTGGTACTAGCTGAATTCAAATCCAAATACTTAAATACATGCTGATTGTTAATGGAGGAGCTAGAGCTAAATGTTAATTGTTAAGCCTTCATGAAGACAGAAAAGGCTTAAGCAGTAATACTTTTTCTTATAACAAGTCGGAGGTACGTACAACGAGAATGTTGCTGAGGGAGGCGACGAGCAGAGCGATGGTTGCGAGGACCAGCTTCCCGGCGTCATGCTTGGCCTGCAAAGCCGTGCTCACGCGTTCAGCACGACCAGCATCACCACAGGAGACAGAGATAAAAATCAAAGACAGTAGGGCTCACTCACCAACTTGATGACTCGACAGAACCCGACGTTCGCTGGCTGAGACAGTTCCAATCCGACGATAAAAAAACAACAACAACGGAGACAGGGGATGGTTAATTAGCTGGTTTGTGCGTGCGGGTGGAAGAGAAAAGGGAGGGGTTCGCGCGGGGCTGAGCGGCGAACCTGGACGTTGCTGCCCTCCTCTAGGTCGGAGAGCCCCCTCGACGTCTCCTGCAAGCACCGACCGCAAAGCACCAAACGCACGCACGCAATCAGAAAACCAAATTCGAACAGGGAAAAGAGAGAGAGAGGGGAGAGGTTGCGTTGCGCCCACACACCCCGTTGCCGAGGAGCGGGACGCGGTTGGCCCTGGGCGCCGTCTTGATGCGCATGTTCTTCCCCATCGCCGCCGCCGCCGCCGCCGCCGCACCCCCTCCCTCGGCCGGCCCCGCGCGCGGACGGACGGGAGGCAGCCAACGAACGAGGGGAGTGTGCCCGAGTGAGGTGAGGTGAGCCGCGAGGTGGGAGACGAGACGAGAGGAGCGAGGCGGCTCGACTCCACGAGCGGACCTGCTTTTGTTGTTGCGTAGCGCCCGTGCCGTGACGCGGGGGTTGGTCGCTGGTGATCACATGGCACGGGGGAGGCAGGCACAGGCAGGCGGCGCGCGTACGGCCAAAGGCCACGGCCAAGGGGAGAGCCGGGGGGCGGACGCGACTGAGACAGGCGCGACGCGAGCGGCGAGCGTACCACACAGGCCCACAACAGTCAGCAGAAAGTCTGGGGCTACGTGCGCGATCCGGCGTGTCACCACTGGGAGGTTCAGATTTAACGGTGTGTTTAGATTGGGAAAAGATTCCCCGAAAATACACTGTTTACCTAAAAAAACATCGTAGATGAATAGTATTATACTGTTCACCTATAAAAAAACACTATAGATGAATAGTGTTATGTGAATAGAAAGAGTGAGATGAATAGAAAAAAGTTGGATAATAGTGGATTTTTGGGAATCCTATTAAATCTAAACGGGCCTAAGGATTGATTGATAAATCGGGGATCTGCGGATTGATCATTGGCGGGGAGACCCATGTTGCACTGGAATATCCCTTTGACGCCTTTTTTGTTTTTTTAAAAAGGAAGTACAGATAGGCGCACATACACCTTTAATACTTTTATACCCTGTTACGCCCAACCTGATGCGTGCACTTACGTACGTAGTAGTGCTATGTCGGTATACAATTTACCTTTACAGTTTATATATCTTTATATATGTTTTTCGCCACTATGCAGTTTCATATGTTTATTATGGTTATGGATACCTAATTAGTTAGCACAAGTATGAGTGCACGTCACCACTTGCCCATCGTTCTCTTCCCTGATTAGTTCCGGTGATTGGCAGTGGGAATCTGCATCCGCTATTGGGTGCTAAAACCTAAAAGTGTGATCGAATAGCCGCTGCCACCGTGGTTTAGTGGGATGTGGCATCAGATCCACTTCCACCTGTGTCCACCAGATCCGGTCGTTTCCTAGCAACTACTCCCCCGTCCCTAAATCCATAATACATAATAAGGGAGTTTGGAATTCGTGTTTACCTCAAGGCCTCAGCTCGTGTGTTTTTTTAGAACAAGCTCGTCTGCTAGTTGCGGAGTAGAAATTACGTGTACGTGGAACGTGTTCGGCTCACAAAAACGTGGAGTACTTGGCAAGTCTAGGTGGATGGTCAGTATGCAAAGTGAACTTGTTCTTTTCCATGTTCCCGGCCGGCCTCAACTGGGGCAGGCGCGAGCGTCCATTAACAAGAACCACGCCGTGGACATGTGTGGCTACAAGGACTCGCACTTGTGACGACGAGAAGAATGCCGTACAATGGTCGAAGCATAGTACAAGGAAACAGGTAAGGCTGCAAATATCACGCCGTCCAAGCAAAATCTTGAAGAGTCAACATAACTGACAAGGGTACAACAACAACAACAAAAGGTACGGACTTAAAAGCTTTTCCGTCTCCATTTTTTTTAAAAAAAACTTATCCTTCTGACCGTCTCTAACCATCGAACAGTTTCAAACACAGCTTGATGCTCTTTCTTCTACCTATGAATTATTATATTTATTTGGATGGTTGGTAGACTGGTGGTTGCTCGTCGAAGTCCCAGAACCAAAGTACTAATCGGCACCGCAAAATTTGATTAGCCAAAACGGATTCAGTCTCTACGTACACCATAACCGAAACACCTATAGCTAAGAGGCTATTAACAGGCGACAAAATTTCCATGTTCTAGAAGAGAATTCACAGCTTCGGGTCACCAAGGGTCCACAAAATTCAACGCAGGCGTCGGGCGCCCGGGTGATCCCACAATTTCTCATGCCTGCCTTCGATCAGTCTCCACCCTGAGCAGGGTCCTCGTCCACCATGGGAAGCCATCTTGAGCCTTCCCAAGCTTGTAGCCTTTACTCACGTTACTCACGCATGTCTACAATGTCAGTATGGTTCGAAGTGTATCACAGAGATTTTGTATCGTCTGCTGCTCTTGCGTTGCCTGTGAATCTTGTAGAGGCATGTCCTCGTAGCAGCTACAAGAACAATGGAGATAAGCCAGTAACTTCAGTAATACTGTGAAAAGATAATAACTAGTACAGCAAAACAAAGTAGTCCAAATGAACTCACGTTTTATGGTACGCTAGAGCTTGGGCCAGGTTCATCAATGTGGGGCTTGTCGTTAATCTGTGGTGCACGCCACGAGGAAGAGGGACCTAATGCAACCGAATCCAGTATTAGAGTCAGTATCATTTTGCAAGTGTTTCGAAAAAAAGGGAGAGAGACTGCAGCATACTTCAGTTTGCCCTTTGCGCCCTTTCTTCGCCTGCCCATCACCACTGAACAGCTCCCTAACTGCTGCCAATGCATCATTTGTACTTGACCCAGCCAGGCCATTTCCTGATTCATTTTCTGACACCAGGGCTAGCGGTGAAATGTCAATCGCCTTAAGAAATGGTATAGGCACAGTGTTGCCAGCAGCATAAATCGACCATAGCTGGAAATGGAGAAATCATAGAGATATTGGAAATTAAACATGGTGCTCAAAGGGGAAAGCGGGCAATTATAAATTCAGAAATACTTAAGAATGGAATGAAAAGTTGTTTATTTCTGACCACAAAGCATATACCTTATCCTGAACAGAAAATGCTTTACGGCTTGGGCTGCTGTTTAACTTAGTCGTCGCGTTGGCGAGAACCGGTGATGAGCTAATTTGACCATCATGGAGCCGCATAGTCCCTTCTACATCCATATGCTTCTTCACTGTTCCGGTCGAAGTTGGGATTGTTTTTTGTTCCTGCATTTCAGGACAATCATCTAGATCCCGATCTTTATTGGCATCGCTATCAGCTGTATTCTCCCTATCAAAATATCGTGCATAAGATTTCTGATGGGGTAAAGAATAAGTTTCAGTCATGCTGTTTTCTATTACCGAACATATATATATAAGATAGATTTATGTTTGTCATACCAAAACTTTGAAATGAGTTCAGCTCTCTTTGGATCATGTGTGAAAGAATTGATGCTACCAAGGCCTGGAATGAACTCTGTTCTTGGAAAAATGGGTGATTCTGCCACTTCATCACCATCTTCAGAATGAACTATCATAGTACCGAAGCCTGTATAAGGGAAATAATTGAATGGTGGTTTCAAGGGTAATAGCAGACAAGACCAACGCAACTGTGCTATATTTAGAAGCATTCAATTTAAGGAACAACACAATAACATGCCCGCAAAGATATACAGGGAATCTCTATTTGATTAGAAGCCATTTGGGGTGCTACAACTTACAAGAACATCATAGAAAAATGTCTCTGTTCAATTGATGTCAAAGTTGCAGAAACAAGGACTACAAGAAAGACATTTTATTTATGCTCGCGCCAGTTTAGCCATTAATCATTAGCATCTCTAGCATGCAAATGAAACTCTTGAAGGAAGACTATATGCACAACAGATAACAACAAATCTCAATTGTTTTAAGAAATCAATGTATAAGCAATATAAAGAAAGACAACAATGTACTAGACTTGCTCATTTATCATTACCTGCCTGACCATCATTATATGTTGCATGTTTTATTTGTTGCTGAGAGTTTGCAGGGACAGTTTCCCCATAGTCTTCATTTATACGAACAGTTGCATCTAGCATTGTCTGCAGATATTAAAGCCAATTATATAGCTGAGTGAATACTATAATAAGTTAATAAAAGTTAATAACCCAATCAAATGCAGATAGAAGTGGAAGCCTGGAAGGGAGTGTGGCATACGTCGTCTGGGCCATCCAGCTCATTTTGTGCAGCAAGTGTGGCTCTGATCTTCTTCGCATCCTTGATCTTTGCCAACATTTTCGAAGCTCCAGTATTACACTTCTCAATAAATTTGTGCTGCGGAGAGAATTTGGCGGAAAAATACAACAATAAGGAAATATATAAATAATACCTAATGAAATTGGATCAAAGAAGTCGCCCCTGAGCATGTACCTTCAGCATCTCACTTGCAGCAGGCCGGAGTCTTGGATCTTTTGTCAGACACTTTGCAATAAAATCATGGAAGAGGAGAGACCTGAAGAGTAGGATTAGGCTCACTGATGGTAGTATAACAAGAACTTAGGCTCCCTGATGCTCAAAACTATTGTCTTATGTCTAATATTTTGATGCTCTTTTACTAAAGAAGAACAACTCATAGATCAGTATGATGGGCCTATCCCATTATTCAAATAAGTGAAATAGATGATTAGAAACCGCTTACCATTTCTCCTTATCCTCCAGCATTGGTGCAGGCTCACTAGATATCATAAAGATAACCTGAAATAAGGGTGGAAAAGAGAGATGGTTAGTCGATGTACCAAGTTGAAGATGGAATAGTCGATTGGTAAGTATTTAGCTAGACAAAGTAAAGAAACATACACAAAGTAACGAGACGAGAAGTACGAGATACAACAAAGATAAACAAATTTAAGTTCTGGTATATCTGCATTAACTGCAGATGCTAACAGGTGTTGAGAAGCATTGCACGTACTCTCATTGGATGCACAGTGGACCTTGGTGGCATGCCCTGAAGTATGAGATACAAAAGAAATATAAAATATAGGAAGTCACAGAATAAAAAGAAGAAAGAAGTTAAGAACAATGTCTACCTCTGCCATTTCAATTGCTGATACACCTAAAGCCCAAACATCTACCTGGGGGTACAAGACAAGAAACATAAGGTTACCTTTGTTATGACAGATTGGCAAGAGAAACTAAAGAAAGAATCCAACAGTCAAATCTTCGCACTATAGTAAACACAGGTTGTTGTTCTGAAGGCAAAGTTGTTAGGTAGAACCTAGTAGGGTTTTGTCACTTGAGACTATCATGAGGCAAAGAAAAGAAAATATTTCCATGTTCGTGAAGGTTTCCATAATATTTTACAGGATGCAATGAGTATCTAGTCCCTTCCAGCTACATGTAATTTTCTTCTGCCATGTGTAAAACTGTCACACCCAAAGGAATAAAATATTTTAAATATCCTACTGACAGAAAAAAAGTATCCAACATTCAATTTTACAGAAGCTAAGTCCTAGACTAAAATGACAAAATCCATTAATACTGCTAAAACAAACAATTTTGTAGCTCTATACTGTAGAGGGTATGAGATGATACCTTTCCATCATAACGACTTTCTTGAATGACCTCTGGAGCCATCCAATGGGGAGTACCAATGAACTGAAAGTGTAAACATGAAGATTCGTTTGTTATGGCTTTGTATGGTACTACAACTTTTATTCTTTGCCAAAAAAACAAGAACAAAAAAAGAGGCATTTTTTGGGCAAATGACATTGAAGACTAAGTTTAGTGAGTGATGTCATCAGCCTGTTGTGCAACGATAGAGTTATTTTGCCGTAAACATGGGACAATATTACGCAAGCATTTTGGTTGAAGTACATTTGCACTCCCAATCGTAGATGAATTTTCTGTTCTCTGTCATAAATGATCCGGTCTCAGCTCGTGGCTGCATACCGATCGCAAATCAGTATGTGTATTTTTGAAGTGTTTACTTCTGCATAATTGTAGAAAAAACCATGATAATCATTTAGAAATTAGAATGGACACTAACTGTTGTCGCACACTATGCGACAAAAATGGGATGTTGAATGAATCATTATGGGTTCCTCCAGCATCAGGTATGGCCATGGTTGGCAATTAGAAAAGCGCACCAACATAGCAGGGGTAGAAGAGGAAAGGGAGCAGGCTGAATTTTTTTCTTTCATGTTAGATTTTAATAAACCATACACCTGAGCCAACTCTTTAATAGCAGTACATGATAGAACCCTCCTAGGGCCATAACTTGGGTAGTTTTTCGTTCAGGTAGGAGAGGGTAACGGTAATGTAATCAGTTGTCGCTGGTAGCTGTTACGGTGTAACGACTATCACCTTTTGCTTGGTTATCGCTGGTAGATAGGAGTCAACTCGCGCAAGGGGAGGAGGGTCGTGACGGGATCGGTTAACATAGTGAATGGAGCAGTCACGAGGTTTTAAGGCGGTGTCCCACATCAACCAATTACAGACTGAGCCAACCAAACGCAAAGGAATGCTAGCGAATTGCGCTGTAAGCCAATAAAAATCTTGAAACACCAAACCAAACACGTCCTTGGATTCATTTCTAACCTATCATGGCTTTTCTATCCCTGACGAGATTTAACTCCCCTCCCAAACTGATTTGCACTCCCTCTGCATTAACTATACCTATAGCGCCAAACAGAGTCCGCACCCCATAAAAAAAAAAGACGAGACAAGGCTCAATACCATCCTAGATGTAGAGTTTGGAAAGTAACATCCTAGAGGTATAATTTGGAAGGTACCATCCATAGTCAAGATGACATGTGCTGCATAACATGACATGTTGTGCTGCATGACACATGTCAATAAGATAGTAGCACACTGGATGTTATTTCCCGACTTGCCGATCTTTGTGATGTCAACATTTCACACAGTCAAAGTAACCCTCTTCTACTATACCACGTAGCTCTAGCAACTTCCCGGCTTGCATCCAGCAGTATGAAATGATGGGATATACTTTCTTCATAGTAGCCCCTAGAGAAATGGAGCGTAACAGTCATCGAGAACAGAAGAATTGTTGAGCGGTCCTGCCCCAAACGTGCCATTAGTTGTTCATGATGTCAAGGAAGAAGCCCAATTGGAGCATGTTGCAAGTGAAGGGGATTAGGACTTTGCTTCAGTAATCGATTAATTGTCTAGTTGGTCCTTGGTCGCTTTCCTTAACTTGAGTAACATGAATGCATTGAATTGGATGCAAGGGGTGGGTGGGTGGGGTAGTAACTAAACCTTGTTTTTTCCAATCTTACTACAATGACGTGCAATTCTCTTGCGTGTTCAAGAAAAAAAAATGTTGAGTGGTCACCGATCACCGTAGATGAATTCAAGTGGGGGGAACGAGCAAGCTCAAGGTTGTTTGGGGCCTAGAGGTTGTCACAATAAGAAAGGGAGGAGAACTAGTGCAGGGAGTATTGATGCAGGAATCATTTGGATTGGGTTCAATAGGTGTTCTCTTTGAAAAATGGAATAAGTGTTAATGAATGAGGTGATACATACCAGATACATTCTTTTTTCTCCATATTTAACGAACCTAATGCAGTTGCATAAATTTCAGCACAAAAAGTTTGGATGCTGGAGTGCTCTTTTTTCAAACAGAACTTGTGTCCAAGTTTTCCATAAAATCACTATATTAAAGAACTATGCATAACTTCAAATGGGGACACTTATGCTAAACAAAACTTTCATCTGTTACTTCAGTTTTCTGTTACATTGATGTAATGATTCTGAGACTTCCAAATTGAAGTAGCAAAACAAACACTGTTAAGAATACCGTGTTGCGCTTTGACATGGTTCGCGTCAGCTGGGCAGCCACACCAAAGTCGCCTGTTTGAAACATTTTTGAATTCACAAGTCAGGACACACAGAAATACCAGGAAGTAATAGATGAAAATTAAGAATTAACAGAAAACAATTGTGCTTACCCAACTTCACCTCGCCTTGCTCAGTAAGAAGAATGTTGCCACCTTTAATGTCTCTATGAACTTTAAAAATTGAGTGCAGGTAAGCAAGACCCTGGAGAAGAAAATATCCAGGCAAAATTAAACATCTAAAGGGACTTGACTGACCCGTACATAATATTTTTAAGCTGGTGACTAAGTGTGTTGGTGTCGCGATATAAGTAGCAAATGTCGTAGTTATGTGAACGATGCTTCAACTCCACATGCAACGCGTTAGAAGAACAATACCTTAAGTGCTTCTCTACATATGTAAGCTATCTGGGATTCATCAAGAGGCTCCTCTGTGATGCCTATCAAGTCAGCGACACTTCCACCACCACAGTACTCCATAATTATCTACAAGCAGAGAATCACATTCACATAAAGCTTGTTTCATGAGTTGTTCAAGCCTTACAATGATGGATATCATCAGGTTATTTGATCATACCCATAGGTATTCCTCTCCTTGATAACTTCCAAAGTAGCGAACAACATTTGGATGGCTGCATTGCTGAAGCATCTCAATTTCTCCCCGTATGTCTTCGTATCCTTCTTCCTGAAGGGCAAAGATAGATACTTATACTTTGGAGACATGCAAATGTCAGATAACAGGTAGCTTCATATTTATGAGGTTCTCTCACAATTTAAGCCCATGCAAACTAAATGTTCATGAAATAGCAATATGGATGCTAACTACGTCTCTGATGGCCTTAGAATCTTCTCAGAACTTTGTAATAGAAACCGACCCCTTCTGTTAAGGAGATGATTTTGACAGCCACAAGCTCCTGCGTTCTGAGATCCCTTGCTTTGTACACTGCACCATATGAACCCTTCCCTGCATTCCCAATTGAATTTTGCATTATGCAAACAGCTCGAAGCTTCAGGAATTCTAACAAATAGATATATCGAAGCGGTGAAATACTAATTCAAAGCATGAATCGTACCAAGTTCATGGAGTAGTTCGTATCTGGTGGAAGGATCTTCCCTGGCGACGCTGTCTGGCACTGAGCTCACTGATGGCTTCCGCCTAGAATGTTGCTGTTGTTGCTGCTGCATCAGAGGCGACGGCTGCCGGAGCTCACCCGAGTGCTCCACCGCTGGACTCCAGAAAGAGGACCCGAACCCCCCGCCGCCGCCAGAGGCAGCCTCATGGGGACTGGAGCCCCCGCTGGTGTGCTGAATGAAGGTGCCAGAGAACGACTCGCGGGGGCTCGATGGGCTCCCTGGCCGACGGATGAATGTGCCGGAGACGGAATCGCGGGGGCTCGACGGGCTGCCCGTCCGGCGGATGAATGTGCCAGATATGGACTCGCGAGGGCTGGACGAGCCACCCGAGCGACGGATGAATGTGCCGGAGGCGGACTCGCGTGGGCTGGAGGAAGCAACCCCTGAGCGCGCGGTGGAGTGCACGACGAAGGTGGAGTAGTGGTCCTCCTCGGCGCCGCGGGGGCTGGGGCGCCGCAGATCCAGGAACGGGGATCGAGCAGAGGCTGGGGCGCCGCGCTTGACGACGACGGTGGCGGAGAGGGAGGCGTCGTCGGGGTCGGAGGAGTAGGGGTCCTCATCATCATCGAAGGAGGCACCGCCGAAGTCCTTGGGGAGGCGCTGGAGGAGCGGTGGCAGCGAGGAGGGGTCCTCCTCCTCGTCATCCTCCGCACCCCTGGAGGGTCCCCTGCCGCCGCGTGTGTCGTCGTCTTCGTCATCGCCGTGAACGACGAAGGTTGAGTGGATGTCGGGCTTCCTGGCGCGCGACCACGGCGAGCGCGGGGAGAAGGCCATGGCGTGCCACGCGAGGTGGGAGGAGGACGGGGAAGGTGCTCGTCGGAAATGGCAAATGGGGAATTTTTTTAGTTGAAGCCAGTTCGCTCGAATCTGGCATGGGTCGGGCTCGATGGTTAGTTGGAGCCAGTTCACTCGAATCTGGCAGTATGGGTCGGGCTCTATGGGCCACCCCATATTAGGCCCATTTTAGATATAGGGTCCATCTTGCTAAAAAAAAAATCCATCTTGTGGAAGATATAGACAAGCCATTAAAAGTCACTAAGATGTTCTCAAAAAAAAAAGTCACTAAGACGAATTAGTTGAGCAGGATTGAGATAGAAAAAGGAGCTGGGTTGATAAACATGTTTCAACATTTTCCTTCAACATGTTCAACATTTGATGGGAAAACTATACCATTTGCCATGCTGGGCCAAAAAAATTCCAACGAAACTTTGCGACAAAGTAAATAATAAAGGTATAGCTTTGTGCAATTTTCTCCCATATACGACCACTCGAGTTACTCCAAATTATACTGAAGCAGTAATACTACAAACAAGCTCTTGATTTTTGAATGGTTGAATCTACAGGCTACACAGTTTGTTTCCAAAATCTGATGGATCTGTCGCTGCCGCAGGTAACAAATGCTGGCTCTGTTGGAGAGTGATCGAGCCATCTAGGAGCACCGGTGCCACCGGAGGGCAATCTTGCAACCTTTTCAGCAGTTAGTGCGTCCCAGACAACAACCTGAAAAACATTATCATAGTTAGGCTCGATTTGCCCTGCTGAAAGGCAAACATAAAGGCTGTTAG
Source organism: Digitaria exilis (assembly GCA_015342445.1). NCBI lineage: Eukaryota > Viridiplantae > Streptophyta > Magnoliopsida > Poales > Poaceae > Digitaria > Digitaria exilis. The sequence continues at coordinate 162,182 of JACEFO010001754.1, read as the reverse complement.
CAAGTTGGAATTTACCTCATTGCTCTGTTCATCAACTGATAGCACGAACTCCTCAGTTTCATTGAATACAGCCTAACAAAAAGACACAGAAAGAACAGTTACTACCATAGTTACGATGTACTCCGTATGTCGGAAGCCTTAGCTACAAGCTCAGAAGTCTATTCTACATTTAAAAAAATTACAATCTTTTGTTTGGAATTTAAGAACACATTTTCTAAGATTTGGAACACTGAATAATATAGGACATTAAATCAGAAAAAGTAGAACCTTACAGAAGCAAACAGAAAACTAACCTGGCAACGGAATTGTCTGCGAACAGATCCAGTATATTGCTTCACAAGCCGTCCAGTGCCAACTTCCCACAACTTTACAGAAGAGTCCTTCCCACAAGATAGAAGGTACCTAAAAGAATATTGAGACCCTTACAGTTACAGATAGCCAAGATAAAACGTATAGTTTCATGATATCCGTGAACATTATCCAAAACAAGTACTACATGGAGCTGAAGCTACTACTATATCAGATTTTTTTTTTTCAATCTTATATGCAAGCTCCATTCGGACTGTAACTAACCACATAAACACAAGGTCTTTGAGCAGAAATTTTCAAAGAATTTCACAGGCAGGTTGTTAATGCATTGCTGAAACATTAGTGCAAAGGAGTGAAATTTGCTAGTCACTCTTCAGGTTGTGAAACAGTGGGGATGAGTCAATTGCAATTTACAACATATACCCCTCTTCTCTTGAGAGGAGAATCTTCCAAGAGCTCGCTTACCTCTCATCTTTGGTGAAAACTGCACTAGTAGCTTCTGCGGATCCATGTGCTCCAATAATAGGGCGAACACATTCAGCAGATACTCCATCCCAGATGCGCAGAGAGCCATCTTTAGAAGCAGTCACATATAAGCTCCCAGTACAAGAGTAACGCACCTGGCACCGACATCAGTAAGTAGGGCTAATAGAGTAAAATTGAACTTCTAGCGAGGAAATAACTAATGCTTGTGAATCAGAATGACGGGGAAAGAAGCTACCTGGTTAATGGGAGAACTAGAATCTTGTGGATTTGCTGATAAATAGCACATGAAAGTATTTACATCATACAGATGAGCAACAGGGTGATCGGTTCCTGCAAATATTTATTTCAGCACCGGTTGCTTCCAGGATTTGCATAATTAAAAGATTAAAATGAACTTGTGCAACAAAAAAACATATATGTGACTTTACAAATGGCGAAAGCTCCATACAATATACTTGCTGTAATTTCTAAATGCCTAAGAAGCAGAAACTAAATTGTGCTGGATGGCAACAAAATTTATGCTAAATATATTTTTGCTCGAACTATGTTTCACAGTTATAATTTTACAGTCATGCAGAGGAATCAGTGCAATCGGTGTATAACAGCACAACTTGCAGGTAAAATCCAAATTGAGTGAAAGGAGCGCAGTACCTGCTACAAGGTAATCCCCACAAGGATGAAAACATACAGATCTAACGTTATGAGTATCCTGTCCAAGAACTAACAAATGAGTCTTGATAAATGCAATAAACTCACCATTTTACATAATATAGAGACAGATTGGGTTACTAAAATTTAATACCTGAATAACTCTGAATGCTTTCCTTGCATTGGTTTTTGAGAAGTCAAAGAATCTGTAAGTTAAATTTCAGGTCCAAGGAAATAAATTAATACCACAAAAAACACTCAAATAATTGAAGAGGCATTCTTAGTCCCATTATAATTTATAAGCACCTCAAATAGACAAACAAACAGCAAGGAGGGCAGACATCAAGGATAAGCATACTTAATTGTATTGTCTTTTGAAGCTGATACCAGTATTGGACTCTCAGGATGAAAATCCAGATCGTTGATAGGCTGCAAGAAGCCAAATGTTTACCAAATGGTAGAGGGCACAGTGGAAATTCAAGTAATGGAAAATAAAGGAAACCACTAGTAACAAATAGAGTATATGAACTTATTTATTAATCCTACAATACACACAGCTGCACATTTTTCTCACTACAAAACGTGGAAGTTCTAGCCAAAAGCAATCTTGTGGAAGTGTTGAAAGGAGTCTTACAGGACTCAACAGTAAATGTACTACCACATATGAACATAAGACATCGCACCTGCATGTGATCATAAAATGTGCGTATCACAGGCCGGGCAGAACCGTCTTTGGAGTCTCCTGCCATTGTCTGCTTAATTTTAGCAACCTAGAAGAGAGAGCAATAGTGAGTTGCAAGCACAAAACAGCAGAAGCCCACAGGGCACTCAGGAGTGTCAATTCAAGCTCACTTCGAAGAACTTAATTGACGTGTCAGCACTCCCAGTTGCAAAGTACTTTCCATCACTACTGAATTTTGCACACCGGGCAATGTTCTACAGAAAATACAATGGCAAGACAATGAATATCAGCAAAATCTATTGCCAACTCATTAGTAGAGTCTCAAGCTGCACACATCATCAATTAATCATGGTGCTGCCGCAAGTGTGGAGTGTTCAATAGTAGCAGGAAATGTTAAGATAATCTGGAGATTGACACAAAAGTAGAGGCGCAAAAGCACGGAAAACTAGATTCATACGCACCTTATGGTCAGAGACGTGCCGCGCCTCATGCTTGGGGAAGCTCTTGGACGAGCCCCTGGCATCCTGCACACTACCCAGCACCACTCATGACTCCACTATTCAGATTTCAGAGCCGGAAACAAACACACAATCAGTAGGCACCACCGTGGCCGTTGGGCGAGCAAGGTTAGGGTATACCTGAAATCCACGGCACTGGAGCCGAGCGTTGGCACCACCCCACCGAACCCGGCGGAGTCGAACGCGGATACGGCTCCTCCTGCTCGCTCCGCGGCGAGGCCCTGCGAACCGATAGCGAGGATTTAGGCTGGAGCAGAACAGAATCCTAGGCAGGAGAAGGGGAGGGTGGGGGAACCTTGGCGACGAGGCGGAGGAGGTGATTGTCGGGTACGGAGTCCGCGGCGGAGAGGGGGGTCATGGTGGCGGCGGCGACGGCTGCTGCGGCCTGCCCGAGGCTCTGGCCGCGGAGGTGGGCCACGATGAGGGCGTTCACCTGCCGCAGCAGCTTCGCCTCCTGCACCGCCGCCTCGTCCATTGCTTCGCTCTCGTCGGTCGTCGCTTCGATTCCCCTCCCTCCCCGCTGCGGAGGCTGATGCCTTCGTGCGCGGCCGATTCGGTTTCAGTTCAGTTTTGCACTACGATCTGTGACTGTGAGACTGTGACTGGACTGAAGCTGAGGGACAAGCAAAGCTCCCGTAGTCCTGTCCGGTGGAAACTGGAAAGCCACCACATGGGCCTCTTACATGTGGGTCACCGACCACATCTCAGGAAATTGCAAACCTTTATTATGTGACAATTCCCGTATGAATAATGCGTCACGCATATTCCTCATGTAAAGTTCATATAGCATTTTGCAGAGAATACGTTAGTTCCTCCAGGAATGCCGCGATCCGTTTCCCAAAATCAGTCATGGATCATCGTTTAAAACAATCTGGATGCCAAGCCGAATATTAGCAGAGGTAGCAATTGTATCACAAATTCGGACCCACAAAACTTCACACGAACGAGTGTAGTTTAATCGCCAAATGAAAGCACGATGTCCATAACACCCAAACTGTATCATTTTTTTAGATAAAGACCCAAACGGTATCATGCCAGCAATGAATCCCAGACGATTATTTTCTGCCAGAAACGATTTGCTGGTATGTTAAAGCATCATAATATGATTTCCACAATGATTCAGTGAAAATGGGTACACCAACGTTTCCAAGTTTTTTGCATTTCAAAGACAGATCAAAAAGAAAATTGAAACCAGATGTATATTGGAGTAAAAATAACTGAGCATCTGTTGGAAACAATTGCTCTGTGTGATTACAACTGGTCTTCATCATCCACCTCGCTATAGCAAGCCTTGAAGTTTAAAGAATGAGAACTGTGTACATCTGATATCATTTGTATGTCCATCTAAAATAATCTTCCTAATTCATATTCAAACATAAGAGAGCAAAAAAAAAAATAAGGGGCACTGCACTTTTTGAAAATACTGCCCAGAGAACCAAAGTTGGTAAGACTATTGTCTAGCATCAAATGAAGTCTTTAACACCATTGAACGACCATGCTTAATGTTTTCACCTATGTCAGCAAGAAGGGTGTCACTGTTGTTGACGTACAGCATTATTTCACTTTTGCTAATTCAAAACTTCCACCATTGTAGGACTTGCATTCGGTTTTAAGGACTCAGAAGTCAGACCTCTTCAACTTTAGCACACAAGCGCTCTGTGTGGAAACAAAAGTAAATAACAGTAAGAACAGTAAAATGTTTTTTCTTGAATGGACAACAAAATAGTTTATATCGAATGGACAGCAATATAGTTTGAGTGCAGGTCAAAATTATCAGAATTAAATGCATGTTCTCTTCAAACATTTTTTTATTCACAACATTATATCAAATAGATCTTTAATTACTAAAGTTAGATGAAATTGATTTGTAGTTACAAGTAGAATTACCCATTAAACACTGAAATGCCCATCAATTCAGTACAAATAAGAAAATATAATCGGTGGTTATATTCATGAGACACTAATGACATGTTTCATACAAAAGGACAAATCAGTTTCTTCTGCAGTGGTTCATCCATGGTAGTCCAATGCATCGGCAAAACAACTGATCTTATTTCCTACTTGCATGGGCTAATGCTTTAGCATGCAGGCAGTCTACAGGAAATAATCTGCAGTCCTTTGTAAGCAAGTTTTTTGTGCAAGGTAACAGCATTGTTCGAAAAAAGGTAAAAAGGTTCCATGTTCCAATTTTAGTCAAGATTTTCAGTGCACATGAGATTTATGGTACAGCTTACAAGGGCAATGGATTGGAGATGCTAATTGACCTGAATGACGCAATATAAACTGAACTCCAAATGCGAACTATTTGTGTATGTAAATTAACTTGCATGAGCTGTATATATATGCCACCAGATATGCTTGTGAGTTCATTGATACCATGATCTAGGAACCAGGAGCATAAGTACACACTTGACAATGGGAGGCGAAACATACTCAGATATTCGTAGCATACTATCATCGAGGTACCCCAAGCTGATGAGCTGAAAAATCTTGGACCTAACCCTCTGTACAAACCTTTCCATCCATCTTCAGCGATCAATCTTTTAACTACTTGCGAAGCTTTTGGCTTATTTTCATTATCCATGACCTAAATGGCAAGAAACAAAGCTTGATGAGATCATTTGTAAATAAGCTTAATTCACAGGTTATGCATCAAGATCTCAAAATAGCACAGATATAAAATGCGACAACATAGAGAGAAATGATATGCTGCGTTATCACTAGACTTAACAGATTTACTATACGAGTGCATGGTAGATATTTGGAACAGAATAGCCAAAACATAGGGTTGTGAGAACTTTCAGGTTGGTAATTACACCATCACTACAAATTTAGCATGTGATATTGAGATACGTGAAGCATGTTGTCAAAGGCATGCCATATCCCTGGCATACGCTTAATCAGTTTGAAAGAGAGAACTTTTAACATTAGGTTGTCGACTTGCCGTAGATATATCAAATTATCCCAGTGAGAAAATTTACTTTTAACATTACAAGTTTAAAACAAATCCATCACAAGTTAATCCTGGTAAGCCAGCAGAAGATAAACAGCTGTAAACATAGAAGTAGATATTAGTATATTACTTTAATATGGGCAACATTCCAGTCTAACACCTCAATACCACGCCATTGGACATTTTATATCAGTGTAAAAATCATATAGGTCTGCAAGTCTGACATCAGATATGCATCCAAGACAAAGCACTCATGTCCCTTTACTTAGTGGTGATGCATTGATATGGAATCGACAAATGAGATGCATAAATATAAAGTCAAGAATCATTAGTCACAAGGGTAAGCCAGACAAACTATAACCTTAAAAAAAGTCTGACAAAATATACACCGCTCAAATCAAGTTACAAGATTAAACAGTAAACAGAACGTCATTCAGCACCTGAAGCCTGGTCTTGATTGTATCTATGGGAGTAGTAACAAAAGAGGTCACTGCACCAGCTATAATTCCACCTGACGCTTGAACACCAACTATTTTCAATTGGCTGGGAGCCTCTTCCTCATTTTGCCAACGGCCAAGAGCACTGTTCAGGCATGAAAAAAGAGCATAACAGCATATTATTTCAGCTAACAAGATAAGAAACCTAATCTTTAAACCATCAACAACAAAGAAATAAACTAACAAAAAGGAACTAATTCCAGAACTGTTACAAGCATGCCCTTAACAACAGTAATAGCATACTAACAGATGTTTTTGCCATCGCAGAGTGCAGGCTATACTTGCATTCATGCCATTTGGTCATCAAATTGCTTCAGGTTGGTAATTAAGCTCTCTGAGCTGCTAACTGTGGAACAATCTAAGTATTTTATTTGCACTCTCCTTTTGGTTAGTTATTATCAAACTTATCCTGGCTACTTTTTTTGTAGTAGTGGAGCAAATATGAATCGGTCACCACAATAAATCTAACCAGCACGCTGCAGCATGCAACACAATAGAACAAGCATCAGAAAACAAAAAAATGCAATTGGGGGATGAAAAATACTAATTCAAATGATCATGATGTAGAAATCAGGAAATGTACTACTGGCCTTTTTCTCTTAAACATAATTGAATGCACAGACTGAAGCATATATTGATGAAACCAACAAGATTATTCCTACCTCCAAATTATGCGTTGGCTGGATCCATAGCTCGCCCACCACACAGCACTAGATGGTGCGTAAGTCATAACAGATAGTCCAAATCCTCTGTACAGCCCCCTAATCCCATCAGCCTCTATGACCTTCCGAGCAACATCTATTCCACCTTTATATCTGGCGTGACCAGAATATCCTTGAACCATCAATTTCTGGCTTATCTGAAACATTCCAATCCACAACACAATAAACAGTTAAACACAATGTTCTAGTATGATAACAGCAACATATGGTAAGCTCAGTTCTTCTCTATAGAGAGCATGTAAAGGGCAAACAATAGGCATACCACATCAATAGGAACAAAAATGGCCTGTGAACATGTAGATGCAGACAGACCGGCAAGGCCATTGGCAAAGGCAGCCCGCACCGGTTCTGACAGCTTGAAGGGCTCAACAAGCTTGAGCGAGGCTGCTTTGGTTGTCTCAAGCGCCGTGAGGAAGATGATCCTAGTTGGGACAGCCCCGATGATAACAGTAGGAAAACCCCGATACAGCCCTGGCACGCCATCCACCTTTAGGATGTTCTTGAAGGTGGCCAGCGCGTTCCTCCTCAAGGCGTCCCCAGAGGCGACTTGCATCCGGGTCTTGACCACCGAGACCGGGTACAGCGCCACGGTGACGCCGCTGAACATGCCAGCGCCCACCACGTAGAGCTTGGTCTTGTCGAGGCTGCAACATTTCAGCACAGCAATTTGAGAAACAGAATAAGCATCCGTAACAACCTACCAAAAACCCGGAATCAGCTAGGAATCCCCCAATCGCGCCTCAACCAGAGCAAAACCAACTATATCAAATCCCCAAACCATCCTAAAGCCAATCCCGAATAGGGCGGAGGGCACGGTTCAGCGATCGGAGCTAAATCCCCAGGGCCGCGAAAAAACGGGGGGATCGGCACGGAATGGAGAACCTGAAGGAATCACAAGGACGGGCGGTTGCTTACTTGTCCCAGTTGATCTCCGTCTGCTGGAACGACGGGATCTTGGCGGCCCTGGTAGTAGTATCCATGGCCGCGCCCGCTCGAATCCTCCCGCTTCCTGTACCAATCCGCGACTCCCGATGCGAGAACCGAAGGGGGGCGACGCCTCGCCGAGGCCTGGGGCGTGGACTGCTCGGAGAGGACGGGGAGAATGGAGAGCGGGCGGGATGGCTGCTCCTGCTGTGGCTTCCTTCCCCCTGTATTTTTCTTTTTTAACCTTTTCCGCTTTCGTGCTCTTTTTGTCCACAACAACTCGCCAAGAATGATGGGGGCAAGAGCATGTGTTCCTCGCCCGCTTCCGCTTTGTTGGAGGGCGCCGCCGCGTCAATGGCGTCCGGCGATGGGGATTGGGGCTATTCTTTCTTGGGCTCAAAGGCAAAGGCGCCCGCCGTCCATGTGATCATTTGTTGGGCTCGGTTGGCAAAGCCCGTTTGCTTGTTTGTTTATGCAACTGGCTTCGAGGCTGGTTGGCGCAAGCTGGTTGGCTCTTTAAAACGAAAAGTATTAGGCCATTCCCAACCCTCCAATTTGGATGGTTTCCATTAATTAGGTCATTTTGCTTTTGTGTCACCATAATAAATAAGAGAGGATGAGAAAAGAAGAAACTGGGTCTTACATGAGACCCCGTATGTACACAAGAATCTATGCAATAGACACTACTAAGTTATGCATTGGGGAGGATAGTGTCTTCATATTAAATAAAAAACAATTATGATTGGTGAAGAGAATATAGAATGTGTATATTAGGGACCCACATCGAGAAACCATGAGTTGTAGAGTATAGTTTCTATGATGGTGTCTTGATGATATGGTAACGTAGACATCACTCATAGACACTATGGGTTGGGAATGACCTTAATCCTCATCTAAAGAATGCGACCACCAATCAGTAAACCTGTTATTTCTGAAAAAAAAAATCAAATTTACTGCTAACCTTGGCAGTAGAGATGCAAGGGTACCCAATATTGCTTTTAAGTCAGATAAATAATTGTTTCGCAAAAAACAATAAGTCAGATAAATAATTACTTGCATAACATTTAATTTATTCTCTCATTATTTGGCAATTTTTTTGGATCGACTCAATAATCTACTTGAGCGGAACAACATTTTTAAGTATTAAAAAGGTATTTTCTATATAAAGTTATAGTACTACTATAAAACTACGTGTGAGGAGGGGTGGATCCGTGAGGACATGTGGTCATTCAGAGAAAAGTTTGGATGTGGTAATTTTTAAACAAATTCAGATTTTCAAAAAAAAACAAACTCATGACTGAAATGGATGCCTCTCCAATCGTACAATGAAGCAGCGGATTAATAAATTGTTACAATTAAAAAAGGATATTGCAATAACTCAAATATGAGAGAGTATCAAATTTGCTTCTTCTATTAAAACCCTAAAGGTGCACAGATAGGATTGTTATAAAAAAAATGGGCACAAATAGGATTATGCCATACGAACGACAGTACAACACACACGCAACGCGCTCTGACAGGGAGGAATGGCAAACCGTGTGCAAGTCTTAAGTTTCCACGTTGGTGGGGTGGTCAACGTGGCCACTTGTTGCACAAACTCAAGCCGCCCTGACCCCTGAGAGTTATTTCACTTTTACAAAACCCGTGCTAAGAAAACAACTATCATCTGAAAATGCTCAAGTATAGCAGAATTTAAAAGATCTTTCATCTCAACATTTTACGAGCAATCGCCAGCAAGACGAAATTAAAGTACATCTTCATGGTCAACATGTCCCAAGATGCCAGCCCATGCGAGGAGCGACTGAGCGTGGTATACAGCGGCGGTGTCGTCGTTCTTTCCGAGCTTCAAATTGGGCAGGCGCCGGTCTCGTCGTTCTTTCCTATCGATCTTCAACTTGCGCGGGCGCATCGCTGGCGAACCAGAGGCGTTGTCATCCTGCACACTGGTTGTTTATTTGCCTCGCGGCTCGCGCAGTCGGGTCGGGTGTCGGCTCGCATACATGTGTCATGCGTGGGATAATAGTCGCTCCGATCTGATCTCTCACGTTCACGGGTCATCGGTCATCACCCTCTCTGCCTGCGGCTCTGCCATTATATATTCAGACGAGCTCCTAGAGGGTGGCCGTGACAACGTGACTGGTGTCGCTAGGCTGTGGCTGGTGACTGAAGCGACCTTCGTCTGGGATCGATCGCCATGCGTGCGATGCGTGGCCCATTTGCGAAAACTCTACATGATCAGCGACGCGTTATGGGCAATTTGGTGTGGTCAACTGCAGGGCGTCGACTCGTGCGCTATATAAACTGAACCGATCTCTCCCCCTGATCACCTCGACACTCGCCGGCTACCCCGAGCAAGCTCTCGCAGCTGTTGTGTGGAGAGTGCGCGAGATCGGCGGATAGACGACATCGCTGGGCGGGCGTCTCTGACTCTGAGGGAGGGGTCGGAAGGAAGAATGGCGTCGGGAGGCAGACCTGTCGCTTGCTGCTGCGCCGCCGTGCTGCTCGCCGCGGCGCTGCTGCTCTCCGCACCGGACGCCACGGGTTCGGCTCGTTCCCTTCCCTCTCTCCCTTCCTCCCCATTCATGTCATGGATATGGATATGCTTTAATGCTTGCACAGCTGCATCGAGAGCTAGCCCGCCACGCCGGCGGGGGATCGGATGGCACTCACCACTCACCGGCGGCGGCGCTAGAGTTCCCGACTTCCCACAGCGCGCTGGCCACTGCGGCCGCTCCCCGTTTGGTTCGTACGAGGCAATGCGACCCAGTGAGCTTCAGTTCAGCTCGATCGGTCAGTTCGTGCATGCGCGAATTAGGAATCGATGCCACGTTGCTTATTAGCTTCTCCATGGCGGTTTCTCAAAAAAGAGAAAAGGTTCTCCATGGCGAGATGCACAACCAGTGCCACTAGCTATCAGCTGAATCTTTTTGCGAGCTGCTCAATGCCGAGGTCCTTGATACATCAGTTCAACCCAGCCGAGTCCTACAAGTTTTTTTTTACCAGCAATGTCTAGTGACAACTTTTGGCCAGTGGTTTGGATTGATCACGACTCTATAAAGGCCGTGTTCGCAGGGCTGCTGTTGTTGCTTTGCCTTTTCTGTTGCTGCCGCTTTGCATGTGCTGCCGCTGCTGCTTTGCTTATGCTAAACAGCTGCAGCGCAGCGCAGCGGCAGCCAGCTGAACACCCCCAAAGACCGTTGGCGGCAAAAAGCGCTAGCTAAATTTTTGGGCAAGCTTATTCGGGTGACCAGTGATGTGGCAAGCTGTGGTTGGTTGCATTTGATTCTTTAATGGTTTAAACATGGTTTATATGACTATTCTTATGGGAATACTCCTACTCCCCTAGTGACTAGATCTGCAATTTAAGAACTTTTGTGCTTTGCTCATGCCTCTGAATTGGATGGCCATTAATGCATTTGTGCCATTTCATTTGCTCATGGTACAGATTTTGGGATCTATCTTTGATCGGGGTACCCTTTAATTTATTTGTTTTTCAGAGGCCTATGATTCCCTAGATCCAAACGGCAACATCACTATAAAATGGGATATTATGCAATGGACTCCAGATGGATATGTTGTAAGTAGCATTCCCTCACCAACAACTTTTTCTCTTTCACCTTCAAGTTCAACCTGCTAGTGATAGGTTGATCTTTCATACTGAACAAGCCAGTTTGATTCGCACAACACTAGTTATATGCATGTAGCACTACTACATGGTTGAATCAGTGACATGCAGGACCGAAAAAGAAGAATATCATATACTCCATCAGCTAATCCCCAGTAAAATGTCTCGTGCAGGCTGTTATCACAATGTACAATTTTCAACAATTCCGGCACATTGGAGCACCCGGGTGGCAGCTTGGGTGGACATGGGCAAAGAAGGAAGTCCTGTGGTCGGTGGTTGGGGCACAGGCTACCGAACAGGGTGACTGCTCGAAATTCATAGGCGACACTCCCCACAGCTGCAAGAAAGATCCCACAATCGTCGATTTACTCCCGGGCACTCCATACGACATGCAAATCGCCAATTGCTGCAAAGCAGGAGTGCTAAGTACGTTTACTCAGGACCCAGAAAATGCTGCTGCCTCCTTCCAGATTGCTGTAGGACTTGCTGCGACTTCCACGAAGGATGTCAAGCTGCCGAAGAACTTCACTCTTAGGACTCCTGGTCCTGGGTACACTTGTGGGAGAGCGATTGTTGGCAAGCCTTCTAAGTTTTTCACCGCGGATGGTCGCAGGTCTACCCATGCTTTAAGTAAGTAGCCCATCTGTTGATGAACTTTTAACATTTTTTTTGCTTGCAATCAGTTGCTTATACAATTTGTGGAAATGTGTTACAAGCTAAACCATAAGTTAATTTCTTGCTCAGGATTTCTCAATTTCTGATGATATTTAACAAAGACATTTTCTATTTACAGTGTCATGGAACGTGACTTGCACGTATTCTCAATTTCTTGCTCAGAAGGCTCCATCCTGCTGTGTCTCTCTATCATCGTTCTATAACAAGACAACTGTGGACTGCCCAACATGCTCTTGTGGCTGCCAGAACACAAAAAGGACAAACTGTGTGAAGTGAGTTGACTTGGTTGATTTCTACTCTTAATATATATGCTTCCTGAAGCTAACCATTATATTCTTTTCTCTGCAAATGTTCTAACAAGTTTGGTGCATTTCACAGTAAGGATTCACCTCATCTACGATCTGCAATTGAGGGCCCTGGCAAATGGACCGGGCAGCCTCTCGTCGAGTGCACTTCCCACATGTGCCCGGTAAAAATCAACTGGCACGTGGAGCAGAACTACAAGGACTACTGGAGAGTGAAGATCACCATCACGAACTTCAACTTCCGCATGAACTACACGGAGTGGAACTTGGTCGTTCAGCATCCAAACTTCGACAACATCACTCGGCTCTTCGGCCTTAACTACAAGCCATTGACCCCATACGGTGCCGGCATAACTAAGTAAACTTGTATCCTTCTACAAAATCAAAGAAATTATGAGAATTCATCCTTCCATGTTTCTGATGTAGTTTTGTCTGCTTGGTCCCTTTTCAGATGACACAGCAATGTTCTGGGGTGTGAAGCCCTACAACGATGTGCTGATGCAAGACGGTAAGCTTGGGAGCGTGCAAGCAGAACTGCTTCTCCGCAAGGACTCCCAGACTTTCACCTTCGGAAAGGGATGGGCCTTCCCACGCCGAGTGTACTTCAATGGCGATAACTGTGTCATGCCAGCCCCCGAAAACTATCCGTCGTTGCCGAACCCACCATCGGCGTGAGTACGTAAAGCAAGGGCTCGGCGTTGCCATGAAATGGTGTGGCAGATCATTGTACCTGGGCAACAAGGGGAACTACTGCTGGTCACGAGTTGTGAGCTGTGACTTTAGCTTGAATAAATGAAAACAGCTATCACGATGTTAAAATGACCTGAATCTCGATCTGTGTGACTCTGTGGTGCAACCCGGATTTCCTACCCTGCAGATTATCTACCCACCCCTACCTTGGCGCACTGTTCTTCTTCCTCCTCTCCAGTGGCACGCCCCGCCGCTTCCACCACCCGCCAGGGATCCTCCCCTGCCCGGCCGGCGGCGCTCCCGCGCCGCCTCACCCTCCGCCGCCGACCGAACCACCACCTCCGTCGTTCTATTGCCGCCCCCCCGACCTCCACTAAACCCGCCGTCCATGGGACCCTAGAAGCCCCGAAACCCTAACCGCCGCCACCTTGACCACTACCCTGGCCGGCGGCGACCTCGTCACCGGCCGCTCCCCCACCGCCCACCAGGATGCGGCGATAGAGGACGGTGCACCGTTGACAATTCCAAGTCCGGATCTCCGATCTCGTACCTGCAGCTCCGTAAAAAAGAGCAGCTGTCTTCCCGTGTCGGTGACTGGCCATGCGGCCCATGCATGGCCACGACGTTCCAAGCAGAAGCAGCTGTAGCCCATGCCTATCCGGCGTCCGCGATGGGTTTGGTTCGTGGTTCCACCACGTCTCGCATGCCATGGTTGTGCACCGCCCCGTAGCCCGTAGGTGCTTTTCCCAGCCACGGAAGCTTGCCGCCGCTGCGGCGCGGCGGAGGGAGCGTGGACGCGTTGGTTTTAGCTCGCCGGCGGCCGGTGGGCCAGGCCGCCGAGCGCCAAACCCCAACGTCGCGAGAAAGAAGGCTTTCATTCAGTCATTCTTGGGCCGAAAGGAAAAAAGAAACCGCGCGATCGTCCGCCCGTCCGCCCTTGGGCTTTCAGGTTGCCAAGCCCGCACGCTAGGTTTTGACTTTTGTGTCGAATTGTGGTCGTGTGGTATTTTGCCGTCCTTTGTCATGTTGCTGTGCTGAGTGTGCTCGTTTCCTTTGGCGTGAGCGTGATGCGAAATCCTCCTGTCGCAATGTTAGCAACAATCATTGATTAGAACTTATAGTAGTTCCTTAAAAGAAAAGGCAACCACTGATAAGCAAACTTGGGCGAAACTTCTATAAAATGGTTACACCCACCGTATACTCGATTGTAACGTGGTTTTATTCTAGTACGATCATTTACGGACCGGTGTTTATTTGAAGCCCTTGGAGTTGCCTTGGGAATAGCATCATGCAGCGCGAGTGCACGTCACGGTTTCGTGAAAATGGCAGCCATCAGCCTTCAGCCGTGCAGCCAAATTGTTGTCCTAGGAATGTGGTGTTGCACAGTGCTTGTGTCAGACAACAAACAAGATGGTTTAAGGTAGTACTCCCAATCACATCGCTGACTACTCTGTTCGACTATGAGGCCATGTTCAGATTTCCAACTATTCCCTATTCATTCCAACTTTTCACTATTCATTCCAACTTTTCACTATTCCTCCCTCACAAAACACGTTTCCCAACGAATGCTACAGTGTTTTTTCCTACAATCTAAACACATCCTGAGTTGTCATGCTTAGCTCTAACCCCCGTAAAAACAAACATCCATTTATCCGGCACTGGTTCCAACCTTTTGACATATTTCTTTATTTAAAAAAAATACTTGGCGTTCCAATCCCAGGCCCCAATCTCCTTCGTGGTCAACGACTCAATGCCAACATGTTTTAGGCCCGTTTAGTTCCCCAAAAATTCTTAAAAAAATACTATTCATCTAACTTTTTCCTATTCATTCCATCCCTCCCACTTATGGAACGTGGTTTTTTTAAACAATATATTTTGAGAAATCTTTTTCCAATCTAAACACATCCTTACCCATCACAGCGGTGTCTCTCTGTTTTGTTTATTCAGAGTGTACAACCCTCCTCCCCCCTTGCAAAAAAAAAATCAAGCTCACAAACCGACAAAAAGGACGCCCTCAAAGAAAATAATATTATATGTGCATAGAAAGAATAGATTTTATTTTTTATTAATGCCCACAAAACTTTACTGCATCAAACTCATTGTCTTGCTCAAGTCGACAAGTCATTGAGCCTTTATTACATCAGCAGCTACCGGTGAGAAACGGAAGGTATGCAGCGTCGTCGTCTCACATCTCCCTTTCCGGTGGTACATGAACATCAGTACATCACTATGCTACTCTGCACTTTGAAACAGAGTAATTGATATTCTGAATTATGGAGGCTGGCTACTGCTCAGATTTCTATTTTCAGTTGGCACGAGCCCCCCAATCATGGTCTAATCTTCTCTCGGAACTATACTTATTATAAACTAATCGCTTCACTCCTTATAAATTCGGCCACGCAGAGTTGCAGCCGTTTTGCACAACCTAGCTAAGCTGTCCACCGCCATTCCTTCCACTCGCTGCCATGCGGGCCCTCACCATGCTTCAGGTTTCTCAGCTACAAGCTCCACTCACTCCATAGTCCATGCTTCCGTTAGGAGAGAAATACACAACACATGGAGGAGGTTGTTAGAGCCGGGGGCTTCAGGCTACAGCTGGAGATCTTGATGCCGATACAGATTAATCAAAAGAGCAAACAATTAATTTATAATTAGAATAATCTCGCATGGTCGCCACGGGTTGTTGGTACGTCCAGGTTACAGCACCTACCGCCGCGATGGCGATGATGGGGTCTACAGCGTTGGTTGGTGGACCGGGCTCACGCGCTCCGCTCGTCCCACTGCAATTTGCGTGGCGCATCGCTGGTGATTAGTGGCGCTGCTCTTTTTTCCTTTTTTTTTTCTTTCTTTGTTTTTTTTTCGTTTTCGCCCCCCACCGACAGAAAGAGGGAGGAGGGGCTCTGTCGTCACGCGATTCTTTATTCCCCGCAGTGTCGGCTCGCATGTGTGCGTTTAGCCTCGCCTCGTGGGTCATCACCCCCTCTGTCATTACTTAAACGCACCCGTAAAGCTTGGCACTGCCACTGATGATTGATCGTTCCGGTTTTGCCCCTGGCGACTGGGACTTGCAGGCTGCAGCTGACTGAACACTCGTAGGAGCGCGACGGGGACATTCTCTTCTTGACCAGTGACCTGCTTGGCTCCAGTGAATTTTCCATGGTAATTTTCAGAATTAGTAAAGTAGTGTCAACCGACTAAGGATCTGAATCCAATCAATCCATTCCCTCTCTCCAAAAGCATGATGTGCGAATTTGTTCGCGAGTAACCAAAAATGGTAACTTTTTTGTTGGATTCGAACTTTTGTACTCCCATTTCAATTTATTACGCAATTAATTGTACACTAAAAGCGATGTCGTGATCAACTTTTCACTAGTTCTATACTATGGTGCTGTACTCGTGCCGAGCTCGTGGCTGCAGCGAAAAACCAAAAACAGGGCTCTGATTTCCAGTTTTCACTTCCCTTTAGGGTGAGTTTAGTTCACTTAATTTCTCCTAAAAAAACATTATTCATCTAATTTTTTTCTATTCATCCCATCCCTCCCACACACAGAATACGCTTCTCAACACGATCTACAATCTACAGTATTTTTCTAGATCTATAGTGTTTTTTCTTCCGATCTAAACTCATCCTTAATCACCTGTCGCCTGTTGGTCTGTCCCTATCCGCAAGCGAGCATCACCACCAGGCAGTCAGGCACCAGCTGTGTGTCACCAGGGGCATTCCCGTAAATGGACGCCGGCGGTTGAGGCGTCACATCTACTCCCCTCGCGGCAAGAAACGTCTCCGACATAACCCCACCCGCACCGAGCGAGGCGCGGAAGGAATCGAGCGGAGCGTGTCGTGCAGCTGCCGTCGCAGTAAAAACAGGGGAGGGAAGGGAGGAAGGACCGAAGGAGACGACGCGGCCGCAGCTTGCCTGCCGCGCATGCTTTAAGTCCCACTCCCCACCGCCCCAGATCTCCCACTCCCCCCACATTCCCCGGCGCCACCCTCCCCCGCGGCCACCCGGAGCGAGATCGGCGGGGTGTAGACGGGCGCGGCTCCTGTGGCTGTCGGTGGGAGACCCGCGTGTCGGTGAGGCGGCCGGAAAGGGAAGGGAAGGATGGCGGCGGGCGGCAGATCCGTCGCGTGCTGCGCCGCCGTGCTGCTCGCGGCCGCGTTGCTCCTCTCGGCACCGACTGCCACAGGTTCGGCACATCGGCTCCTCTTCTTGCTCCTCCACATCTCTGCCTGTGCCGCGAATTCGCGAGCTAGTTAGATCCGGGGCGCGATCGCCGTCGCGTCTGATGCGGCGGAGCTCGGAGAGCTCTGATGATGCTTCCACTCCCGGTGCCCGTTCCGCGCTGACAAATGCGGGCATGCGGCCACCGTTTGGGTTGTGGTTGTACGGTCAGTGTCGGTGGCTACAGTGCAGTGTCGGTGCCCTCTAACTTTGATCCCACTATGCTCCAATTCAGCTGGATCCTTCGAGCTTAGCCCAATTATGATTCGAAATTAAGGAGGCTCTTAGCTTCGCTCAATTGGGAGAGTAGCACATATGGAGATGGAGCTGCGCTCTCAGTCTGACCACTTAATCAGTGCCACTGTTTACTGAATCTTGTTATGAGCTGCTCCTTACGGAGCTCCTTGATGATAGGTCTGTTCAAGAAGTGGATAAAATAGTGAAGATCTTACTTAATTCCAGTTCGCTCTAGGGATCCAGTGGCAAACTTAGGTGTGCGGATCTTCCGATTTGGAATTAGATGTAACATAGACTTCGACCAATCCGTAGTTCGTGCTTCTATAACTGTGATCTGTATTTGATGTGGACCCTTTGTTTGCTCTCTGCAGAGGCTTATGATTCCTTGGATCCAAACGGCAACATCACTATAAAATGGGATATTATGCAGTGGACTCCTGATGGATACGTCGTAAGTAGCACGCCCTGACTCCAACAGCTGTATCTTTGTAGGCTATGACCTATTCTATTGAGTACTCTGGTTTGATCTGTACAATATAAATTAAGTAACATGGCTAATGGCTGAAATAGAAACATTCATCACATATAACAAGAATATCATCCAAAATTAATGTCTCCAGCATGTTATGCATATCTGATTCATGATTTCCAATCTCTCCTGCAGGCTGTTGTCACAATGTTCAACTATCAACAATTCCGGCACATTGGGGCACCTGGGTGGCAGCTTGGGTGGACATGGGCAAAGAAGGAAGTCATATGGTCAATGGTTGGGGCACAGACTACTGAACAGGGTGATTGCTCAAAATTCAAGGGCAACACCCCCCATTGCTGCAAGAAAGATCCCACGATCGTTGATTTACTTCCAGGCACTCCATACAACATGCAGATCGCCAATTGCTGCAAAGCAGGAGTTATAAATACATTCAACCAGGACCCGCAAAATGCTGCTGCTTCCTTCCAGATTAGTGTAGGTCTTGCTGGGACTACCAATAAGACTGTCAAGGTGCCGAAGAACTTCACTCTTAAGACTCCAGGTCCTGGGTACACATGTGGGCGTGCCATTGTTGGCAGGCCGACAAAGTTCTTCACCGCGGATGGGCGCAGGGCAACCCAAGCTCTTAGTAAGTTGCCATCTATTGAACTTTGTATTTTACTTGCTATCTATCGGTTGCTTGTGTACTTGGTGGGAATGAGGTACAGCTAAATCATTGTATTATTTAGCTTGTTCTTATTCCTTGGTTAGAATTTCAATTGCCAGGTTACATTACTTGCCAGATTAGTAAAAAAGAATGGAAACATTTTAACAAGAGGGACTCATTCTTAAAGAAAGAATGTTAATTGATATTTGTTGACAATAAGTTACTGCTGGGCCCAATAACATGTAGTCTTTTTCTATTTTCACAAAAACATTATATTGTAATTGCAGATAACCATAAAAAAGGTTCCATACAAGTTGCTGTTTTGTATGAGTTTTATGGCAGATGTTTTTATTTCACTTGATGGTTATTAACAAAGACATTCTTTATCTGCAGTGACATGGAATGTGACTTGTACGTATTCCCAATTTCTTGCTCAGAAGACCCCATCCTGTTGTGTTTCTCTCTCATCATTTTATAATGACACAATTGTGAACTGCCCAACATGCGCATGTGGCTGCCAAAATCCGAACGGGTCGAACTGTGTGAAGTGAGTTTACCTATTTTTTACTCTTATAAGTTATAATACACTTCGTATTAGGGTTCTTTTTTTTTATGTAAATGTTCTAATGATTTTGGTTGCATTTCGCAGTGAGGATTCACCTAATCTACAATCTGCAATTGACGGCCCTGGAAAATGGACTGGTCAACCTCTTGTACAATGCACTTCCCACATGTGCCCAATAAGGATTCACTGGCATGTGAAGCTCAACTACAAGGAATACTGGAGAGTGAAAATCACTATCACCAACTTCAACTTCCGCATGAATTACACACAATGGAACTTAGTCGCTCAGCACCCAAATTTTGATAATATCACTCAGTTGTTCAGCTTCAACTACAAACCACTTACCCCATATGGTGGTGGCATAAGTAAGTAAACTTGTCATATTTTCAAAAAGGAAATTAAAATGATCTCCCTTCCTTCCCTGACATAGTTTGTTTATTTCAGATGACACGGCAATGTTCTGGGGTGTAAAATTCTACAATGATTTGCTGATGCAAGCTGGTAAACTTGGGAATGTGCAATCAGAACTACTACTACGCAAGGATTCTCAAACTTTCACCTTCGATAAGGGATGGGCCTTCCCACGCCGAGTGTACTTCAATGGTGATAATTGTGTCATGCCATCTCCGGAAAACTATCCATGGTTGCCCAACGCAAGCCCTCTAACAAGACAACCATTGACACTCCCACTTTTAGTATTCTGGGTTGTGTTGGCTACTCTGTTGGCTTATGCATGATGAGTGGGATCAAGAGGTTTAGCAAGCTTCAAGTTGATGTCAGATTCCATGAGGTGCACTGCAACAGGTCATTTGTTCATTCAATTCCATGGTTGCACAGAAGAGATGACACCACGACGAGAACAAGTTTATATGTGTGTGTTTTTGTAAGTTAAAGGGCCCAAATGTATTTCTTGTTTGGTATATACTGGCCCCACAGCACTTTGGTGAACTTAGTTACTGCAAATTAGGTAATTACAGTTGCACCTTTTGTATTTTATAGCAAACTCAGAATTTTTCATTGGATTATATGACTGCTCTTCTTGTAGTAAATGCACGGTTTTACCTGAGAATGTTTTGTAAGATTTGTTGAGCAGACAATGATGATTGAGATCACTAAATTATGACAATCTTTATTCATATCGCTGATCACCGAGCTTCTTGAGCTAAATAGCTAACGCCTACTGATGTTGCTAGTACATGGTAACACTAACACCTACCAACGTTCATTTCACTGAACCAAAAGAACAAGAACAGAGAGCAAGAATCAACGCAGCACTTGATTATTTGCTACAGAACTGCAAACGTCAATCATGTATTGGCGCACATGTTAATTACAGCATCAGTTAATGTGATCTACAACTACGAATCGTATAATGGCTTGGCAATAAAAAAGATGTCATAAATCCTAGTTGGTTTGAGAACTCTAGCCTACTCTGTTGCTTGGCTTGCTACATTCAAAGGCAGTTCTGAGCCTAGTATCAAAAAAAAAAAAAAAAAAAAAAAAAAAGGGCAGTTCTGAGCCCGATATTCTCTGAAGAATGGCAGAAGGATGGTTTGCTGATTGTTGTCATCTTATGGGCTACTTCCACCCTTGAACGAAACTAGATCATAGATCTCTACATAGGATACTGAACTTCTAATCAGGCAACGAAAGTACAGAACTGGACCAAAGATCAACATTCAAAACTATAACAGAACCACAACAACGAAAAAGATTCAATATTACTACAAATACATATCAAGGTCGTCCGACGAAAAATACCTGAACTTTTGTGAAGGAAAACCAAGCTTTTGTTCTGTACCTGCCTCACGGTGCTGGTGCAACGAAGCCTTAGATATCAGAGGCCATATGTGCCTCGCGGTGCTAGTGCAGTGAAACCTTAGAGATCAGAGGTGGGCATATGCTACCCATGGCCTGGTATATATATATATCCATGGTTTGAGAGACCAGACCAATAGATGCAGTGGATGGGCTGATGGTTCGCCCGTAGCTTTTCGTTTGTTGGCTAGTTGCGGTTCAAAGCAAACCCCAGCTTCAAGCTCATCGCCCTCACCTTCCACACGTTAGTTTTTGCTACTCCTTTAAGCAATGGCATCTATGTGCAACCTTCCAGGTTACTCAGGATACATGAGAATTCTACAAATCTGAGCGGCTGCCGGTGAAACACTTGAAACTGAAGGGGGGAAAGATCAAAAGAGGGACAGAGAAAGCCACCTGATAACCTTCTGAAGGGTACCACCCAACTATCTGCACCTTACATCTTGATTTAGAATGGCAATAAAACAGAAGAAACAACTGGCCAGATGTGATGTCTGGGTGATATTTAACTTCAGTTCACACCTTACGAACAATGGCCAAACAACAGATAACATCAAAGACATCCAGTGGTTCAGATAAAAACGAGATAAAATGTGGAACATGGCATTCAAAAGCAGCAGAAGTAGCATGGAACAAATTTGAGCCATCACTCATGATGGTTGATTCCATTAGAATAGCAAATCCATCAATTGAATGTCATAACAATAAAATAGCGCCATCAATAGGGCAAATGTTTGACTTGAAGTGTCTAAGAATTGAGTATCATAGTGTATTTTGGCTCTGGACAGCAGTACGTATATTCGTCCATGTGCCAGGTAAAAATGGCTCGATCCCTCTCAAAACAGTACATCTGTCCAACATTCACTTCCTCCGGGCATACAATATGGCAGCAACAACTGATATCCCAACTGCAGCTGCTGGAATCGTCCAGTACCGCACCACACCGTCCATCAGCTTGCTAGCAAATCCCGTGTCTTGCTCCTTCCTGAAAACTTCCATCTCAGGAATCTCGGTAGTTGGGTCCAACTCCCCAATGAAGTAATCTTGCATTAGCTCCTTGGCACTGTTGCTGTGCCCCGCGTCGTCAAATTCTTCCGTAGCATCCTTACCTTCAGAAAGATTGACGCCAAGTCAAACCAACTATACAGGAAACTAATATCCGCATGGGCAAGAATTGGAAAACTGAATCAGGGGGTCAGGGCAGCAGTACCGGTTGCTTCGAGCAGAACATCAGCACCTCCAGGATGGTCTTCCAAATACTTAGTCACATCATAAATCTGCATTGCATTAATCAGCAGACCATAAGTTTAGGTAGCAATAAGATCAGTGCAGAATATCTCAATTACACTTGAGATGAAGCTTCAGTTGATGCAGTTGCGCTGGTAATTAGGGACAGACAGAAGGAAGACATTCCACAGGCTATCTAATGCTGTGACAGCACAATCAATCTATAACTAGTTTACCACGCCCTCCCAATCCCCAAAACCTCACACACAGAGCACCGCTAATTGACGAGATAGAACCACGAGCCGTGCACGGGCAAAGGCTTCACAGGCATTCCATCGAACACATAGCGAGCGTAATTGCATCAAACTCGAACAGTACACGCTCACCTTCCCCACGCGCGTTCACAATCTCTACCAAGTAGCAACCAGACATCATATATACAGCAGCAAGCAAGGGACAAGAAGGGAGGGACGGCGCGACGCTACCTTTCCGTCGACGACGACCCAGCAGTCCTCGGGGGTGTTGTGGAGGGCGGCCTCCTTCATGCTGTACAGCTTCGTCAGCGTCGGCATCTCGTCCCCTGGCGGCTCCCCTCTCTGTCAATCCAATCGAATCGGGGATGGCAAGGAGGCGTCGATTAGATTATATGGGGGCAGCGACCGCCGCTTGCCGGGGAAGAAGAGCACGGTTCTTCGGAGTTGGGATCCACGGGCCACGGTTACGCGCTTCTGTGCAACTCTATCTTGCTGCGGAAGAAGAACAAGTTGGAGGCGGGGTGGGGGGTAGTTGCCGTCCGCGCTTTGGTCTCCCCGTAGGCCGCTAGGGTTATTCCCTTAACCGCACGGCCCAGTGCGAATCTAGTCCATGGGCTGGGCTGATAGTACCCCTTGTTGAAGTGAAGCCCAAACCCGAAGGCACCCAACATCTGGATTTTTTTTTTGTGCGGGTAGATACTTGATATCTGATCTGGATCGTTTGGTAGGAACTTCACTTTGGCACGATAGCTGATTCGCATTCGCACATCAGCATCAGCAGATAGGCACTGTCGCCGATCGGTTGAGATTGGAAGAATAAACCTTTCAGATGAAGGAATAAAATTATCTCACCTGCTGCATCAGGGATCCACACACATCGCCACATCGGATCGGAGTCGGAGTAAGAATAAGATTGAGCAAAATGAAAGGGACTTCCATGCAAGTCACTTGTCTCAGTACGTCTTTGATAGTAGTGGGACCTTGTTCCGTTCCGCATAGATGACAAGCAACCGAAGATGGAGGCATTATCATAAGTTTTTTTTTATTAAGTCGAGGCATTATTGTAAGTTAATACAAGCGGCTTAATCCACATAGCCGTATGTGTGCACACAAAAAACACGACACCGAAAGAAAATTGAAATTGAGGCGTGCCGGGCCAATGCGAAAGCAGATGTAGAAACGTTTGCGTGGGTCGTCGTCACACTACTCGTCAGTGTCCTCGCCGAGTGGGACTGAGGCCACTGGCGCGCGGCACCATCGGCTGGCTGCCCGGAGCCGGAGGCAATTCCGATGCATCCTCCTGCCACGGCGCCACGTTTCGAGCTCGCGCTGGCGCCGAGCACGGAATGCACAGGGCCTTGAGGAAATCATCGGGAAGAAGCCAGCGCCGCAAGGACCGCACGGCCGCGCCGCGACCGCCAGCGGACGAGCCCGAGGCCGGCCGGCCGGCCGCCTGCTGTCGCGCGCTGCAGCGGCCAACCAGCCGGTCCGCCGGGCCATAGCCCATAGCACGGCGCGCCGACGGACGCATGGAAAGGGCCTCTCGTCTGTATGTACAGCATGGGGGTACGATGGACGGAGCGACGTCTTCTCGCACGCAAGAGAGAGAGAGAGAGAGAGAGATAAGGAGGGTACGGTGGTGGAGACGCGCGGACGCAGACGCGGCCGTGCTCTGATCGGGCCTGCCACGGCCGAAATGGGGCACGCGAGGTCTGCCGCCGAGGCCCCGGCATGCCTCTCCGTCCTGGATATGATTGTCGACTTGGCTCCTTTTAGGTTCTTTTTTGTTCCAGTTTCTTGCCAGAGACAAAAGGAGCCTACCAACTAGAGGAATTTTTGAAAATTCCTGCCAAACGATTTCTCCGTAAAATCATGAACCGTTTTTTCTTCGAAAAAAGAGATTTGCTGCTAGACAACGACTCAATTCTTTATGCGAAAAAGCTTTTTCTTTTAGATAGTGGGAAAAAAGAGTACCCAACCTTGACCTAGAGGCTATGGCCGGTTCTGCGAAATAGATTATGACTACTTTCTGTGTCATGATTTTCAGTCCTCACCTAATTAAAGCTTTTGCCTATTGTTACATTCACTATAGGGCCTGTTTAGTTGGTGAAATTTTATGAAAAAACCTCGCATCAAGAAGCGTGTCCTCTGAGGGAGAGAGCATGTTTCTCAGCATAAAAACTTTTGGTGCATCTAAACATGACTGGTACTTAATTATGTCGATCAATGTGTCCTCTTAATCTAGTGCACGGTAGTTAGACGATGGTTAGAAAAGAATGAACCGCGCTTGATTTACCGTTGATTTACACCATTTTAGAATTTGTATGATGGTAAAAAAAAATTCTAGAAAGATGCTAGAGCTGTCTCAAGTTTCCGAGGGAAGGTTCACCACCATATGCTGATAAGCACTTTTGAGGGCTATCACCTGGAACATTGCCATCCATACAAACAACATATTGAGTGCAATCAGCATCTCATATCACATGACTGAAAACACAACATGTTAAGATATGCTAAGTGGAAATGTCACGCAAAAGGAAAAAGGACATAAAGGCTGATAGAGATAAGGAAGCGTGATCGATTTGTATGTATTTATCGAATAATAGTATCTCTCAAATCTCAACATCGAGTTGCTAACTCAACCATGCTGTATTGCTATGGAATGAATTTAGGCGTCAAACATGGAATTTGCCACATACTCCCTCCATTCCAAAATACTTGTTGTTCTCCTGCCTACTTTTGTAACTAGTTTGGTGGATTGTGATCGAGCTGATCCCATGGTTCATGAATAAATAAAGTGAGCGTGAAGTAAAAAAAACAGAATATATGGAGGTAGCACATATATATCACCAGGCAAATGACAATAAGTCATACATAACAAAATTGTGTCAAGACTCGAGAGCATATGGGATCTAACCTAATTTGTTGCACGTCGATCTCTCTTTATCGGTTGAAACTGTCGAATTCCGGAATTGGAATTGGATTCCCTTCCAGCCCTGGTACTGTTCAACATTTGAACCAATTATCGGCAACGCAGGCTAGGCCCCACCTCAGGCACACTGTAGCATTGACGATATACTACCGGCTAGCTGGCTCATGGGCCACAAGGCGTGCCCTGGCCTGTGGAGGAGCAGTGGTGTGTGTGAAGGCGAGGTCCAAGCAGGGTTTACCTTACCGAACCGGACGGCTGAACCGCCGCCCGGCGGTAGCGGTAAACCGGTCCGGTTGGACCGGTTACCGGTGGAAACCGAACGAATTCGAATTTTGAATTCAAATTCGGTTTGAGCGGTTAGCCGGTCGCTTTGACCGGTTAGCCGGACGGTTTGACCGGTTAGCCGGTCGGTTTGACCGGTTTTTTCTTTTTCTTTTTTGATTTAACTTGTATTTGCCAAAAAATATATCAAATGAGCAAATATTTGAAAACTTTTTACACCAATAGATTACACACAGCTTGAAGTATTTTTAGGAATTTTTACGACATTTTTCCATTTTTAAAGTTAAATTTGAAAATTTTGAATTTCCACCGGTTCAAACCGTCCCGAACCGCTACCGGTCCGGGGCGGTTTGGTCGGGAACCGGTCAAACCGGACCGGTTCCCGACGGTTCGGGGAACCCTGGGTCCAAGGACACTGGCCACGTGAGCGCGGGACGACCCGTCGTCGGAGCCGACGGGCCGATGGGTGCGCGGCCCCTCGACGCGACGTGCACTGTGGCGCTCCCCCGCGCCCGTATGCTATACTACACCACCATGGGCACGCACATTGGCACTATGCTATGCTTCGCGACTAGCAACTCAGCCGCGTCCAATCCGGCAGTGTCGTCCCGGCTCGGCTGCCGCGACGAGCTGGTGTGGCGGAGGCTGCGCGTACGGCGGCGTACGAGGCGGCGCGGCGAGCGAGCACGCGCTGTACGTGTCAGGGTCGGCGCTCGAGGGAGGCTGCCTCGCCCGCGCCGACCCGGCACGGCCCGGTCGGGTCGGTGGGTGGCCGTGGTAAATGGTCGCGATCCACTGGTCTAACGACGGCCTGGATCGTTCGTTCTCGTGCACTGTGTGCGTGATGCGGTGACGTGATCGATGATCTGAAAGGCAAAAAGGACCTTGCCGTGCGCGCTCGCTCGCTCGCTTGCTGGCCGTGGCCGAGCTGGAGGAAAATGAGCTGGGTGGCCGGGCAGCCCTGGCGGGCGTACTGCTGCCTGCCCTGCCCCGCGCGTTGCGTTGCGTGAGCGGCTGAGCGCAGCAGCAGGCGTGGCAACAGCAGATGCAGAGGCTGGGCGTCGGGCATTTCGCGCGCGGCGTGCCACCGGCCGCTCGACACGTTGCGATTCAGGTCCTGTGCGCGGCAGTGGCCCGGATCTCCGCCTCGGATTCGCCGCCGCTCGCCTCGGTCGCCGCTCTCCCCGTCGCTCTCTCTCTCTCTCTCGGCCTCTCACCGGTGACCGCCCAGCTCATTTCTCTCGCGGTCGGAGGGGCGCGGCGCCATCCGGCCATCCACCGACCGGCTGGCTGGCTGTTGTTGGTATCTGTCTCGTTGCGGCTGTGGTGCTGCGCCCATCCGCCCGTCCATCAGGCGGTCACGGCAAACCGCAAAACGTACACGTTACGACACGAGTCGATGGTGATCGATGACGACGGTAGCTGATCGAGAATTTCACGGCCGGTGCTGTGCACACGAGACAGCCGGTCCCTACATCTCCACAGTATTACCGCCGGTCCCAGAGCATGGCAGCTCGTAAATGTGAGCGCTCCGTAAACGTGGAGTATCTATCGAGCTGCCCCATCACATCAGCGGCCTCCCGCCGGTGGAAAACCTATGAAGCCTAGCGGCCAATGGACGGAAGGCTAGTGACCTAGGGTGAGGATGCGAGCCGAAAAGAAAAGATTCTTGGCCTCCTCGCGCGGCCTCCTCCCTCACCCGGTCCGTCTCGCTCTCCATCACCATATAGCTTAGCAGCCCGGCCACCACCACATGCCGCAGAGCAGCAGGGCCCAACCTTGCCGAGCTAATTGAGTGAGTGGGGCGCGTGCTAGAAAAACCCAGAACGAGTCGGCAGCGAGCTCGAGCTAGCTCCTGCTGCGCCAATCTCGGCAATAATTGCATCGCGAGCACCAGGCAGATCATATATAGTTAGAGCCTTTGAGGGGGGAGGTGGTAGCTGAAGAACAAAGGGGGAGAAGGGAGCCGAGGGCGAGATCGACCGGCCGATCGGGAGGGCCAGGCCGCTATGGGGTGCGGGAAGGTGGTGCTGCAGCGGATCGAGAACAAGATCAGCCGGCAGGTGACGTTCGCCAAGCGCCGGAACGGCCTGCTCAAGAAGGCCTACGAGCTCTCCATCCTCTGCGATGCCGAGGTCGCCCTCGTCCTCTTCTCCCATGCCGGCCGACTCTACCAGTTCTCATCCTCCTCCAAGTAACCAACGACAACCCTACTCTTCTATCACTTCAATTATTTCCCCCCCTCTTTCCTTTTTACCCTCATTAACAAATTTGCGGTGCAAAATTAAGTTCATACGTAATTCGATCTGAAATCCTTGGTAGTCCTCACGCGTCCTTGCATGAGCTCATGGGGGTGCTGCGTGCTTTTTTATTCTCTTGTTTGGTTTTCTGTTCTATTGGGCAACTGGTACAGTGATACAGTCATCTCCTCAGCGAGATGCATAGAAAGGCTACAAGCGTACAGGGGAGCAGCGAGCAGGAGATCGACACAAGTACACATATATCGTGCATCTCTGGGTGCAGTGTGTACCTCTAGGAAAAGAAAGGCCTTCATTTGATGTGCACCTGATCAGTACCTGGCCTGCATATGCACAAGTGTGTGTATGTGTGTACGTGCACATATGCACAAGGTTAGCCTAAATTCAAAAGTCAAAACGCTGGTTTGACATACCAACTTGCAGTACAGAAAGATTGTAGCAAATGGTATATTGGTCCTTGCTGAACTGTGCCGTACGTGCATGCGCGTTAAATTGTTAATTGGTACGGGCTTAATTAAGTGTTTAACATATGCTGCACTTGTATTAATTCCAATTGAACTTGCGCTTCTCTGCACAATTAAGTTTGTTTTGCACAATATGATGTCTAAATGGGCAAACACAGCGGTGAAATCTGATATGTGCGTTTTTAGTACACTTCTTGCTGCAAGCAACTTGTGTTTCACATCAACGCTGCATTAATTTAGCTCTGACTAAATCGAGCCCATCTGAGTCTTCTATGATTTTTTGATACATTTTGCAAATTGTTAGGAGCCCTTCATCTCACATGATATTTAGAAAGTACCAAGTGCTCAAGCATCTATTTTAAAAAAGAGGTACCTTGCATCGTATGTATGCTATAAAGATCAAACTGTACCATTTCTACTTTCTCTGGAAATAAAGAGCTCGATTGAAAACCATATCAGCTTCTATCTCATTAAAAAAAAATGCCCTTTTGGACAAGGAAATTAAATAAACTAATTACCTTGTCACAGTGTCGTGTATATTTTAAAATGGATAGGTCGAGTACTTATATATGGCAACTTTGTATTATGGGGAAATACATGCTCTAAACCATTTCATTTAGTGATGTGCTTTCTTGTTTTCTCAAGATTAAAGGCAGTCAATGATGCATGAAATGTGACAAGTTGACACATGGTAAAAACTGTATCACTTGAGTAACCCTGATATGATTCTATATACCAAAACAACAATAGTGACTGATAGCATACACGGTGTTCCCATAATGTGTAATTATAGTAGTTTTGTTGAATTTCTAGCCTTTTCTTATTATAAAATGGAGCATATAGGCTGCGGCATAACCATGGTGTTCCCAAGGTGAATTGCAGGCATAACGTTTCTAACCATTCATTATATTTTTTTTTACTACATCATGTCCTATAAATAACTAAACGTCCTCAACATGCCATGACTCAGTTTTATATAACTTTGACATCTAGTTTATGCGACAGGATCAGATATGCAAAAGTCTTTTGATTCGTCATGGAATGATGCTTACATATGAATAATCAAATAACATACTTTGACCATGTTTCACTGTTTCTTTTTTGCATTTATATATGTGACGGGGCTGTTTAGTGCAATTCTCCAAGAATTTCCAGATCTACTTATCTCTAGCTCCAAAATTCTTGGAGCTGGAGCTACCGGCACATTGAACTTATTAGTTGGTTGATCAATTTTTTATCCTTTCAGATTTTATATTGGTTTAAAATGTTTGTTTTATCCTATAAACTCCAAATCTTGCATGCATCCTAGAGTTAGGGCTATGCAAAATGGGGCCACAGTTGGAAAAGTAATAGTCAGATATATGTAAATGGTAGCCTTGTTGGTTTGTTCCTAGGGCTTCAGTTACCATATATACCATCATACAATTTTTTTGTCCCATTATTTTCGTCAAAATGATCGATACCGTTCATATAGAGAAGTTCAGAAAACATATTTGGTAGTGTAATCCAAAAGAATCCTAGCTAAAAAACATATAAACTATAATATTACCTTGTATGTTTCTACTCATTCATAATTATCAGAGGAGAGTATCTTTTTTTCTCTGTTGTAAGACAAGCTTAGAGGATGTTTCTATAAAGAACTTTGGGGTAGCTCAGGGCTGTGATCTGCAACGCTAGTTGAGAGAGGCTTAATACAATCCAATGACTTGATAAATAGGCCTTGTTCAGCTGATGAATTCTGGGAGGGTATGGATGAGTGTCTGCCTATGCTTTTTTTTTTTTGGCTGCAAGGAAGCTCCTAGATCTAATCAACCGAAGTTGCAGAAGTAACCTGTTGACCTATAAAGGCATAGTGATTTTTCCCGAATGCTATGGTGTAGCTAGCTAGGAGAGTTCTAAATCCCTTCATGATTTGATGTCTTCATCCTGTATCACTTATTCCTCATGTTTCCTATGACAGTCTGCTTAAGACTTTAGAGAGGTACCAGAGGTACATCTATTCTTCCGCTGATGCTGCAGTGCCTTCTAGTGATGAGATGCAGGTACTAGTATTGCAAGATTTTATTATAGATAGTACTACCTGTATCATTTTTCTGTCCCATAACAAACCTTTTGCTAACACTTTTCAAGTTCTGAAGTCATGATATTATTAGGTAGCAATTCTTAGTTTTCTACAAATATGATCAATTATTGATGATTAATAATGTTCTTCATGATAATGAAAATAAATAGTTATTGGTCAGTTTATATTTTGTAGATAAGGTGTGGGGCATCTGAGCGCACGCGTGCTTATTCCATTGTACTGTATATAGATCAATTTGTACTTGAAAGAGTATTCTATCCCATTATTACAAATCTCATGAAATATTTCTTGACATATGTTCGTTGTTCACATTAAGCTAAGTATAAGCGGCATAGCGCATAGCGACTGCTGTGGCTAGTTGTAAACCGAACTGAGGCATCCAGTGCATGCGTAGACAATAGCAGGTGTTTAATTTGGCCACAACTGTATTCAGTTAAGCAAGGACTTTATTATATCATGGAACTAAATATAAATGTAAACATATATAGTATACTCTATCCTATCCATTGACCTCCAAAAGATGCATGTATGTTGATAGAGTATAACCCCATCGTTGCAAGATGCAATGTTCATACTCTATCCTATCTTATTAATGTGCCAGTAGCATACATATGAATGTAGCGCAATTATATTGTATGCACGTAACCGAGAAAAATATATGAATCTAGCTTGATTAATACTTCCTCTGATTAGAAACAAAAGTCAATCAGAATTTATCTTAGAGTCAAAGTTTTTATTGTTGACTATGAATATTTAAAATTTATATCGATTAGCAACATGAAAATAGGGAATAATGCATTTTGAATAGTACTTTCACAATATACAATTATCCTACCATTTAAGGTTATATATTTTATTTGGACATTGCTAAAGCGTCATATTGGAGACGTATACATGTCCTAATGGCCTTATTTTTCCAATTGAAGGTAGTAACATTTATATCATTTGATGGTGATACTACAAAATGGTCAACTTGTGTACAAGTAGCAGACGTTGTTGTGAAATACATGGAATCCATCTTTGCCAATTTTGATCATTTAAACTTGTGTGTTGACTTTGGCTAAAATGATTAGAAAAAGAAAATAGAATGCATATGTAAATAATATGCATTTTTATATTTCAATATAGAGAGTTGTGGGACTGCTATATCTAATCTCTCGTTTCTCAAAATGCAGAACAATTATCAAGAATATGTGAAGTTGAAGACAAGAGTTGAGGTTTTACAACATTCACAAAGGTGATATTTCCATATGTTTCTGCCTATTCTTCCTCTCTATGATTCTACTCCATCATTTGCATTTTGTTTTGGTAAAGAAGTACTGGTGGTCTGGTGCACGCACTACAGGAATCTTCTAGGTGAAGATCTGGCTCCACTTAGCACAAGTGAACTTGACAAGCTTGAGATTCAAGTAGACAAGACCTTGAAACAAATAAGATCAAGAAAGGTAAGAATAAGTAGAAAGATTTGCGTAAAATAAAATCTTGCTGAACAAGTTTTTCTAACCCGTGCCATGGCTTTATTGCCTTATATCTGAAGCAAACCATGATATATAATTTACTTGGATCAATGCTGATCTGTGCTACTTTCCTTCTAGTTAAGCTTAATTTGAAAATGTAGAAACAAGCCTGAGGTTGTATACAATTTAGGAGACATTTTAGTGAATATTAACATTGATCAGAATCTCAACACCACTTCAATCCACCATTCTTGTTATTTAGTAATGACAAGCATTTTCATATTTGTTTCATATTACTTGTTCGTAAACTTCGAATGGTGCAATAAGTTACTACTTATTAACTCTTCTATTCATGTCTTTGCTTGCATTTGGCAGACTCAGGTTCTTCTTGATGAACTCTGCGACTTGAAGAGAAAGGTAAGTCCTCTTCTGTGATAGTGAGTGGCTCTGCTTCAGCACTGAAAATCCATCATCCCGTATTTGACTGAGCATTCGGCCCTCATCTCTTGCAGGAACAAATGCTACAAGATGCCAACAGGGTCCTGAAAAGGAAGGTAAAGGGACAGTGCATTTGTAAACCTCTCTAGAAAGCTTTGCATTTGTAGCTTGGGACCGCACGATTCACTGGACCACTCGCAAGAACAAATTATCTAGTTGTTGTCATCTGAAGAGACGTGAGTGTGAGTGATAAAGTCGATGCACAAGCACAAGTTGGTAGGTTGGTTGGCCCCCCTGGTGGCAGTAGTTCCATAAAATGGGCCTTCGTCCTTCAACTAGCTCTGCATCGACACCGCACCTTTAAACTCATCAATCCCTGCACATGCAATTCAAGCAACATTCTTCCTCTCTGTCTTTTGCCCTTTGCTGATGGTTTCATTTACGGTCGCTCTTCTTTCAGTTGGACGAGGTCGAGGCAGAGGCGCCTCCGCCCCCGCAGTTGCCGTGGCAGGGAGGCAGTAGCGATGCCATGCTGTCGGATGGCCCTACACAGCCGGAGCACTTCTTCCAGGCCCTGGAGAGCAACCCATCTCTGCACCCAACGTATTTCCTACCTCCTTCAATCTATCTCTTGCATGAACAAGTAAGACTGTTCTGAACCATGTGCATTTGTTTATGCAGATTCCATACCATGGACATGAACCAGCAGCCAGTTCCGACACCGGGCGGCTGCTACCCTCCTGCGTGGATGGCATAGCGCCATAGCCATTGCTTTTTGTTGCATTGGCATGAGAAGTGCCTGTGTCCTCCAGAGAATCCTACGAGTTCTGTAATTCTATTTGCCACTTTTGCTCGCCTATTTGCTCTGTTTGCAATGCTTGCCGAACTGCTCAAGTGACTAAAAATGGCACTGTATAGGTTGCTGTCATTCTGTTTAGTTAATCACTGCTCAGCGGCTTGATTTAGTGCTTCATTAAGTGGAGCGGCGATGCACGCTGAAAGAAAACTGGTTGAACTCCTATGTTTTCCATTTGATTTTACATCGCTTGCAATAAGCATTGGTTTGTTGGACTGCTGGACTACCCATCCTATGCTTTTTATATCCTGCGGATTTGATAACATTTCATCCTTTTCGCCTCCATTTATCTTCCTTCTCCCGAAGCTTGAATGAACAAAATAGTACTACTATATCATTGTTTGCAGATTTCCCTTCTAGTATTTTGTTTTTTAAAAGTCCTTTCGAGGATCACGTATCATGGCCATGTGACTTTAAGATCATTGACTTTACACTTTTTTTTACGAGACAGCAATCATGCTGCAAAGAGGAATACCCTTTTCTACTGTATCATTCTTTAGAACCTCATCCATTGGAAATGTTTGGAGACAACGAACTTTACCATCTGGGGCTGGAAGGTGTTCTCTCTAAACGGAAAATAATTGGCTTCACCCTGTTTTTATAAATGACCTCACACTATAGTACCTTAGTTTGCGTTGAAGCCGAAACCAATATAAAAACCCCTTCTAAGTATGCCCTTAAATGGCGCTCACTGCTCTCAATACTGTGTCTAACTTGGTCAACAAAATTTTGTTGTGTAAATATTTCATATGGAAAACGGATTTACTCAGTCAATACACCTCGCCACAAAAAAAAATATATCTAAATATACATTAAGGAAATGTCCATGCATTGTGTTTATTCTAAATTCCTGTGAAAATTGATAATAAACATGCCTTCGCTGAATGACCCAAAGTTCTGTATCTGAATAAAGATTTTTAAAAAAATCTAGCAATTGTATTGTCAATGAGAATTGCAGGTCTTATTGACAATGATTTGCAATGGTAGGATTTGCAATGGACGAAAATAGCAGATCTAAATTAACTAGAAAATTAGACAGTGTTGCGTAATATAATTATTTCAGTTATCCAACCATTAAACTACTTCCATTTTCTGTACATAAGCAATTGAAGAGAATAAAATTGTTCTACCTTTTTGGCAAGATAGTGCATGATTGTGAAAGATGTCACCTTCAACCGTGCAGCACCAATGGTGGTTGACATCAAATGGTATCTTTTGCTAAGCTTTTCATGTGCTTGTGGGCTCTTTGGTAGTCAGCCAATCAGCATAAAGCGTTAGCGATAAAAAGGTAGGTAAAATTCAAGGAGGATAAATGTGTCGGCATGCATTCTTCTCCAACATTATTTCTGTCCTATCTATTTTGTCTGCAGTACCAATGGCATATATACATATTATCTAGAATCTAGCTGGGATTTTACCATTGCTATCTTGCACCTTTTCTTTTTCTTTCTTTTTTTTTGGGCGAAACTTTGCTATGGCGGGGACCGGGAATATTAGAATTAGTGATACGAGCACAATGTCTGATTTCTTTTAAAGTCCTCAAAATCTTGTCATCCAAATTCCAAATCTAGACATACTACTAATATCCATATATAAAATGGTAACGGAGACTGACAAAGAGCTAGGTCTGCTGGTGAAATAAACGGAGATGACCAAGACGACAAAGCATGACAACAGCAACACCTATTTATACTCTCTCGAGTAGCCAAGTATATGTAGGGTGGTGGGTCCACGGATGCTGTGTGGCAGCGTCAGCGGTGACGCCAGGTCATCTGATGACCCTCCACAGCCAAAGCACTTCTTCCAGGCCCTAGAGAGCCTGAGCTCAGATTCTGACATCTCTTAAGTGCTTTAGAAGCATCATTACACTTTGTTTCATAATGCAAATAAAATTGCTTCCAAGGTTCTAACCATCATTTCAGATCCTTAAAAAAAGTATTCTGATTATAAAGAAAAGTACACAAATGTACAAAGAAGGTTGCGCATTGGTTCCATAATTATAAAGACAAAATTGTAAGGAATAAATTCGTTGAAAAAAATTGAAAGGAAAAAACATGTTAGTAAGGAGTATATACAATTCTACACATAAAAAAGGGCAGTCGTCATTGTTTCTTTAACACAGCATCCATCTCGTGACACCTTTAATTTCTGATCTGTTTGGGTGATGGAATCCAATGCAATTTGTCTTCGGCCAAAAGGAGTTGGAATGTGATCCACTAATAAGGGGGAAAAGCCATCTCAATTGAAAGGTGCTCACAAGGAATGTAGTCGGAAACATATGCAAGCAAAGTGGTGTAGTATGGTCTCTGATGGGCATAAAAGTTTTGCATGAGGCAACACTTAGATTAGACCCTTGTCGTGGATCCAACGTGTGACAGATGCAATGTACACCTCATCCTTAGATATAACCCCTTTTGGATTATACTCTGCTTTTTTCATTCAAAATGAAAGAATAGTACCTCATTCAAACATTTTTACATTATTAACTTCTCAAGATATTCGAAGGTGCAAAGTTTGATCATATTTTGTATCATCAGAATAATGATATTTTATACCATAAAAATATGGTATTACTAAATTAGTTTATAATACAAATACTTAAATAAATATTGCATTTCCTGATTAATTCCTTTTTGAAAAATTGGAATGAATATTAAAAAACTGACCAAGGTTTGGTCAAAGTGTTGAATATTTATGACTAAAGGAAATTCCTCTTAACTTGAGTTTTTGGGACCGGGAGTGGCCATGTCGTTTTCATCCAAAATTCATTTAGAAAAGTGACATACTTTTAAAGCACTATGACAGTACTTTTTGCTTTGCTGTAATATTATAATTAGAAGACAATTGGCCAAGCTGATGAGGTAACCAGACCTAAAACTACTCAACTAGGGGGCAAAATCCCGCATAATGTCAGTTTGCTGATCGTGCATATTTGTAGAAGGTGTTGTGGCGTTATTGTGCATCGTCGCTTGTAATATGCCTGCAATATATGGATCCCACCCACGGTTGTGTAGTGGACAAACTTGTTGTCAACATGGTGCTTTGTCGTCTCCTTTCACGACATAGCCTTCCTATGAGCCTATAGTAGATTGCTTCTCATGGTGGACCAGGAAATTACTTCCATTATCTGCAGATAATATAATACAACCGAAGAGGATAAAATTGTTCTACCTCTTCTGCAAGGATAATGCATGATTGTGAAAGCTGTCACCATCAATCCAAAAGCACCTATGTTGGTTGTCATCCAATGGTATCTTTTTGGCCAAAGCTTTTCATGTGCTTGCGGGCTCACGGGTAGTCAGCGGTCCAGCATAAAGCTTTAACAATAAAAAGATAGAATTCATTCATAATAAACGCTTGTTCGGTAACTTCGGTTTGCTCCAAACTTGGTGGAATGGAGGGGATTGAATCCTAAAGTGACTTGTTTAGAATTGAATCATCTTCATTTCCCCCGAGCCACCTAGTTTTGGGATTGAACCGGATATGCCCCAAGTCGGCATGCATTGTTACCCAACATATCCACGCTTCTCAATTGTACAGATAGCACATATATGTATTTTCTAGAATATAGCGGTGATGTTACCGTTGACATATCGATTTTGATAGGAAAGTGGTGAGTACTCAAGCTTGTCATCATAGAAGCACGTCATGCACAACTCATATACAGGGTGGGAGGTTTGTGCCCCCACAGCCCACACGAGTTGAAACCCTCATAATATTTTGTCGTATTAGAACTCTTAATTTGGATTATTCAAATCTGGACTCTATGGACTATGGTTTTCAGCCTATAAGCATCTTATTATCACCATACTTTTTTTTAATATAAATTCAAAATTTGACAATCCATATATAACAATTCCAATCGCCTCGACGAGAGCTTTTTCGTCATGGATAGATTGAATATGTGATTTTTCATAGCTCTCAATAAAATCAAGCCAAATTGTTAGGACTCTGGATAGGATGCTAACCGACTGTAAAACATGTCCACACAACAAAAATTGTGGAATAATGAGTGCTACCTCTAAGTTTGTTATTTTTTAGTGTTCACACAGTCCTTCCTATATTATCATAATGCTTGCATACCAAAAACATATTACGGCCAAAATTATTTTGGGATGATGATCGGTACTAACTATAACAATCTATACTAGTTATAATATTTGTAAGGGTGATACTAATGTTGTTGGCCATAATGATGGATCCTTGCTTGAGATGTTGCTAGATTAATTTTTTTGGAGCCTCTGCTTCTTGATGAACCACGAGCTTGACCTTGCTGACATAACTTAGATTTGATGCTTCATGATTCTTTTTTTTTTGTGCATTCTATTCTCTTCCTTTGTGTGTAAAATATATAAGCACGAGAACAACACCTTGCTATAATTATCTTTAAATCTATTGCTTATTATTCTCTTTTTTTTTTTGCGAATCATACCATACAGACGCAGACACTCACATACACGCATGCACACCCCTACAAACATACGCACGCAACCCTACCTCAATAAGCACTTCCGAAAGACTGGACCGGCAAATCCTCCAAATTGACAAGGTCACCACATGCGCCTCGCTATCGATGGGCACATCGCCTACCACTGAAAGAATAGCGCCGGTTTAAATCCTAGAATAAATCCAGGAAAATACGAACACAAGGAGATATACTTTTTATACATCTATTATTAGTAGGTTTCTAAAAAAACACGGCTTCCCCTTTGTTCTTGTAGCTGGAGATTTTAAATCCCCCATCTCCTGAATTTCTGGGAAAAAACATATTTTAGTTACAAAAATCGGATGGCAGAACCGGCTGCTTTTGACTTGTTGCCCGATTAACGAAGTCTTCAATGTATCATCATGAGTCTTCTCCGATGGCATTTTCTTCTGGAAATCTTTGTGACTTTGCCCCTCTTAAGATGGTCTCCAACAAATACAACCCCCCTTTAGCTGAGTCAGCTTGGTTAACACTTATCGGTACTGTGACAAACTGACAGTGACACAAAGCTTCGTTGCTCAATTGTCTCGGCCACAAAAACTACCGATAAATTGCCTCAGCCATTTCTGACTCTCCTATTCCGTGCACACACCTCCCCGATAGTTATGATCACTTATCTCACACCATTGTGCAGTCATACTGTCATAGGCGACTCATGTCTCATCTATGTAATAATGTGGCCACAGTTTAGACAATTGATCTGCCACTGTCAAGCACAGCCGGGTGTGGGCTGGTGCAGTTAATATAGGATGATTAGCTATCTAGGGTACCTGCTCTAGCAGACTGTGGCGTCGCTGAGAATGTGTGGTGCCCCCGTGCCGCGAGCCCGCGATAGATACGTGTGCCCGGAAGGGGAGTCGCATTGGACAGCCGGCGCATGCATGGGACAGCCATGGTGGAAATATATGCATAGTATACAGCAAAAAAAGTGCGTGAGGTCATGTCTCACATTGACATGCTAGAGGCAGTTGCCAAGAAAATATAGTACAGTAGTTTATTCAGGTTAATGGCAACATCTGAACATTAGGGGTGTTTGAAGACCAATCAGAGTTTTTTTTTTTTGCTGCAGTTTTGAATATAGCTGGGATGTTTTAGAGGTCAAGAAATTCTAGCGTGTTATATGTCGTCGGCCAACTCATCGTAGAATTTCTCCTACTTTTGATTGCGTATTTGAGTAGTGTATTACTTACTCTTATAGCGCTGTGCCTTTTTCTTACGTACGTGAACAGAGCAGCCCAACTGCCCAACCGGGTAGCTCCTTTGAAGTGTCCATTTCGAATAATTGCTCGATCAACTTTACCTGCAGGATCATATTAGAGATTTTAAAAAGTTATCATGCCACGATTCCTATGATTTCGCGTACGACATTTTTTCTCATCTTCCGTACGCTTCTTGTACGTACCATCGTCATCATGCCACGATTCCGACTATGCATGCAGCCCCGTCCAAATTGTCCTCTTCCATGGCTCCATTTCACCTCAAAATAATTATATGCATAACAAATTGTCCTTTTATGATGTCGTTGTCCTCCAAGGATTCATCAATGCTGCCTTAATAAGTTGCATACACGCACAAGTCACAGTTTCACCGGGTACGTTCACATGCGGAAGGAATCCAAGAACCATAGGGTGTGATTGGTTACCTGGCTTAGTCCAAGCCTGGCTAGGAGTTACCCATGTCCGGACTTAGCCTGGCTATAGCAGTACAAAGTCCTAGTGTTTGGTTGCTACGCTAAGTCTGGCCTGGCTTGCCAAGTCTGTGTTTGGTTGGGTGGCTTAGCATTGGATGAGCTCATCTCTTCTTGCATGTGGTGAGTTTACCACACCTTTTTTTTCTGTTGAAAACTATGTTGGTCTATTAACTTCCAAAACCAATCTAACAAAATCAATTTTACTGTCTCGTTCAGTTTGGTCAAAATCAAAGCACCACTAGCTCAAATTTCCCTTCTCCATTTCCCCCTCCCTCATCTATTCATGTTCCTCACAAATCGAACAAGCGAACACGCTACTAATCTCTTTCCTCCCCAAGATCTCCAAGCACCAGATCCTACTCCAATCTTCTAGTACCTAGATTTAGGTCGAGAGAGCCACCACGGTGTGATTCCTTTGCCTGGGAGCTGCAGCGGCAAGATCATCTTCGCATATCCCCTTGGACACTGCAGGCGCAAGCTCATCCAACCCCACCTCCTTTTACATCACATCAAGCACTAGTGCAGGGGAGATGGAGAATCAAGGTCAGCCGTGGCCAAATCAAGGTCCACTGCAGCCGAATCAAAATCTACAGTAGATGAATCGAAGCCCTACACGAACGAATCGATTCATCCCACCGTCGATGAACTCGTCATGGTCTGCCGTGGTCGAATCCACCGCGACGCCGCCCACCTCGCCCCGCCCTCAAGTCGCGCGCAGCGCCGGGCCCCTAAGGAGATAGCTCGCCTCGCTCCTGCCGCCAAGGACTGCATGCCCTCCCGCCTCGTCGGCCTCGGCCTCGGTGGCACCGCGACGGAGGTGGAGGTGGCTGGGCTGCTGGCGGACGCCGTGACGGCCACGGCGTCGGCCGCGCTGTTCAACACCGTGGCGGCCATGTCGGCGTCGGCCTCGGCGAGGTTGCGCCGCAAGGGGCCACAGCGGCGGCGAGGCTGCGGCGCAAGGGATGCGAGCGGCAGCAAGTCGCAGGATGGACGAACGCACAGAGCGGTGACAGGATTCATTCGGGAACTTGCGCAATGCTGGCCAAGCTAGTGCGACCAGATTTTCCGTCCTCTATAAGCCTATCCAGCGACCCTCTTTTGCATTGGTAGAGCCTGGCTAACTCAGCTACACGGGCATCCAAACAAATCGAACCTGCACTGCTCGAGCCTGGATAGGGTCTAGAGCATGTAACCAAACAGCCCCATACTGACTAGGCGCGCGCGTATGCCGTCGAAGCTCTTCGATCGCATGGACGTACACCCTGTTCATCGCCTTTACGAACGATACTGTTGCTGCTGACTTGACTGTAGCAGCCAGCAGCACCCAGTCACTCACTACTTTCTGCAAACGCGTCATCGGCTATAGACGCCCAGACCAGCCCAAAAATGGGCGGCCCCGTCTCCTCTGCGTGCGGGAGGACCACACGTTGTTCTGGCGCGCGGAACCGCATGACTCGCACCGCACAAATGGAGTCAGCGAGGCAACGGTAAGTAGGCAACTTCGACCCGTCACTCCCCTTCCCATTTTGCCTAGACATTTTGTCACGGGAACCCGTCCCCGACAGCTTTCATCACGTGCACGTGAAATAAATAGAAAAAAGAACGACCAACTTTATTGCATAGTACTACACCTTTTGTAGTATATGCCGGTCGTTTTTTATCTTATGGTGTTTTTAAGCGATCTCAAAATGGGGTATAAGTTGAATACAGATAAAAAAAAGAGAAACTCTTAACTCAGAGTTGTCTCTAAATCAATTAGAGATTTAGAAGTATAGATTACGAATTTGGATTTTAGGGTTGGATGTCTTAACACATAATACCCACCGTCCATAAAAAAATGACAGGCTTGGGATTGGATGGCGGGGCGATGGTTGTTACCGACACACAAGAGATGGAGGGCGACTGGATGGTGACGAGAATAGGGGCTTTACGATGACGGTGATGCCTCGGACATGAGGGTGGGAATATATGCAGGCATCTCGACTCATACTACAAGAGAAACGAGCATTCATCCATGTCACGTTAGGACCGGTTGCATTTTTTAGCCAGTACTAACGTGCAAAACAAGCAATTGTCGATGCCACATGGACAATTTAGCACCAGCTGGAGACACCAGCCGATACTAAATGACGCCACCTGACACCAGGGTTAAAAAACCGTTGGAAACCGGCCGGCTAACCGTTGTGACAATAGATCCAGTAGTGGGAGGCTTAGAGCTCCTCAAGAGGCTAAGAGATCAACGACGGAGAGAATCTGGAGGTATTGGATTAGGAGATTGCATAACAAGTCCGATTCAAAGGTAGCACAAGGATAGAGAAGAATAGATCCACCATGGTCTTTCAATCAAAGTGTTAGAAAAAAAATAGTGTTGCCGGCTATAGAAGCATTGTCTCCGTAGAAACGACGAATCAGGTGGGGCACAAATTGGATTATCTAGCAGGTGAAAAGGAGTTTAGTTTTTTTTAAAAGAGCAAGGATTTCCTCGTCATTAGTTGTGAGAACAATTTTAGTGCTCTAACCCCCTATGTGGTACGGTACTCACATACTTCACCATTAAAAACACATAAAATGGTGCATTAAAAATTTAACCAAAATTGTGGATGGATAGAGGATGCAAAGATTAATGTTTATGCAAAGTTTGAGGATAACAAAATTTATGCAAGAAAAAAAGAGAACTCCGTATATTAATAGGTGCAAATTGCGGGTCTAGATAAACATTATACTCAACTAGTTAACAATAACATGCTGTTTTCCCTTTTTTTTATTTCCCCCTTACACAAAATTTTGTTAAGCCTCAGACTTTGCACAAACATACATCTCTATTCACTAATAATTTTGGCTGATTTTTTTTCATACGGTAGTTCACGTGTTTTTTATTGGTGGAGCATAGGAGTTCTTGGTTGCCTGACCTGGCCGGGAGGTTTCGACCTTCGACCGTACGAGGAGACACATGACCCACGCAACCGGCGGGCCCCGGTGACAAGAGGCGAGGTGGGGCCGGGCACAGCGGCATCCGCCAATAGCAGTTCG
This sequence comes from Digitaria exilis, assembly GCA_015342445.1. Lineage (NCBI taxonomy): Eukaryota > Viridiplantae > Streptophyta > Magnoliopsida > Poales > Poaceae > Digitaria > Digitaria exilis. The sequence goes on along the minus strand of JACEFO010001754.1, from coordinate 119,709 downwards.
ACAACGCCTGTGGCTCAAAACCATCCCGGTTTCGCGATACCGCCTTCCCCCCCTCCGATCCAGCGCCGCTTTAAATCCGCCGCCCCTCCCGGCGCCTCCCTCTTCCTCCCCACGGGCAGCCCCCCCCCCCCCCCCCCCCCCCCCGGTGCGCGCCTCCTCCCCTCGCCCCTCTCTCTCCACCACCACAGCTGTGACGTCACGCACTCGCCGGCGTTACAGCCTACCATCTTCAACCAGCAATAGGCTATCCAGCCAATCACAGCCCTCGTGAGTAGCAGCTATCTCTAAAGCTGCTGTCGTCGTCGTTGTCGTCTCTGCCGAGGCGACGTGGTTGCCGTTAGAGGATTGGTTAGGAGAGGGGATTAGGATTTTGTTGAGGAGGGAGGCGCAGGAGGCGGCGGCGGCGGCGATGGGGCGCGGGAAGGTGCAGCTGAAGCGGATCGAGAACAAGATCAACCGCCAGGTGACCTTCTCCAAGCGCCGCTCGGGGCTGCTCAAGAAGGCCACCGAGATCTCCGTGCTCTGCGACGCGGAGGTCGCGCTCATCATCTTCTCCACAAAGGGGAAGCTCTACGAATACGCCACCGACTCATGGTACGAGCGCTGACTCCGTTTCTTACGCTTCGATGCAATCCGTTGATAGAGTCGGGCAGCTCCATTTCCAAGCTGTTTAAGGGTTGAATTGCGGTTTTCGTTTATTATATCTGTTTGAATTTTGTTCGAATTTTTTTGCTGGGGCGATAAGATGAATTTGAGCGTGTGCGTGTCGCGTGCGATGCATGCATATGAGGTAATTTTATGTTCCGCTTTCGCTGGGATGGGGTTAATTGGTACTGCCCTATTTGGGGAAACTTTTGCTGCCATGCTGCATGTGTTAATTGCTTGACCGAGTTGACTCTTACAAAGCTTAGTACCAGAAAGGAAAGGATACTATATATGCTATACTCATCTCCTACTCTTATAACAAGTATATGTACGTATATCCTTGGCCTGCTTGGATGATTTGGGGATTGCATGGTGGATTGTGTTTTCTGCAATTTGGATTTTGCCAATCCAGATACCGTTAATATTTAGCCAGCTGCTGGGTCAGCTCTCGCTTGCTTCTCGCATCTTGTTCCTTTCTCGCTTCCACGGCTAATGACTATTTCTTTACTCTCCCAAGCCTTCTTGTTGTGCCTTTTTTCCCCCACCTGATTGGTGTTGCCAACTCCATGGTATACATGGTTTCAATATGGAGTCTCGCCTACTGCTACATCTGGTCTCTTTTGACTGACCGCTGATGATCGAGCCTAGCTCCATCAGTAGGGTATGCTTGTGTAGGGCAAGCCCCAGGGAGCACATGAACTTTAGCTCTCTCTCTTTATTGGACTTCTTACTGTTCGGGTTGCCACGATTTTCGTCGAGATCTGTAGAACACATAGGCGCGCTGGGCTCTACTTATTTCCATCGCATTTTTAGTATATTTCAGAACAATTAGTGGTTGTGCAGCCTCTAAACAGATTGATAGAACCATTCCTTATAACTGCATAATCTACTTTGAATTTCATCTCCTTTTACTCTTTTGTTTAATCGTATTGTTTTGCCAGTGGTCTATCATCGTGTGCCTTAGAAAAAAAAAAACATTATTTCTGATATCACTGAAGTCGATCTCTTCCTCTATGAGCTCGATCTGCAGTTGAATTGAGTTAGCATCAATGGATCTTGATGGAGGGGGAGTGGGGAACATGCAAGTACGTGTCATGGGATGTCATTGAGAGGGAAGGAGGGCTCTCCCCAGAAAGGGAACACTAGGTTTCAGTTTCAAAACCCATAGTTTAGGATGGAAAGACTTTTAGCTTGACCAAACTAAACCTATTCATGTTCATTAATTTTTTTGAAAAAAAGGGAAGTTTGCAATATCTTCGTGTCTTTACCGAAAAGGACTTGTCAATCCGTTATGGGTTCTTAAATGAGCAACATGTGTGGCGCTTGCATGCAAACTAATAAGACTTGAGATATGGATTGAGTGCTGCGTGAGTAGGCTGAATAGGAGAATACACATTTTTAACATTCTATTCTCCATTCAACTGTAGCACTCTCAAGCTCCTGTAACCTAGTACAGCGAGCAGAGAATACACATTCTTTAACATTATATCCTTCATTCAATTGTACCACTCGTCTTTCAGCTCTCAGGCTCCTGTAACCTACAGTGAGCAGCAGGCTCCCGAAGTTATGGATAAACACACTTAAGACAAACACAATCACTTCGTTAACTAATGGGAATTTGCATTGTTGCTATGCATTTTTGCTAGAATTGAAAAAATATTTGTTTAACCTTTCAATTAGTTGATTTTTTTAGTTTCGTATCTGACGAGAAACTGTTACTTATGCAATTTGCATGGATTCCTAGCGCCTTCGATGTCTGAATAGTAGAACAATCTCTACCAGAACATTTAATTTGCAACAATCTCAGTTGTAAACATTCCGCGCATGCTTATATGTATTTTCTCACTGTTTTCCCAGCCTATCTTGATCATTTTTCATACTTATCTTGTGAAATGGAAACTAGTGTCAGTTTGAATTGAAAAAATAACCAGATTAGCTTCTGAATGCATGTTACATGCATCTCCATCAATATCACATGTGCAATTTTCTTTCTGTTGAATGTCTTTGTGTACCAATCCATGCTTTACTGAAGGTAAAACATTCCACCATATTACTTATTAGCACATTGCCCATGTATGTATCGGGGCATCTTGTGGATTTCATTTATCTGAATTTTAATCAGCTGGATGCTTTGGAAGCTTCACAATGACTGTTTAACAGTGCACGGCCAGAGTTGCGGCATCTCTCAGACAATCTAGGAAGAGGCAGAGCTCTTGACTGCCACAGGCGCCAAGAGTTTAGCGCAGCTGTTAGCATGAGCGTGTATCCATAGGTTGCGGTTACCCTTATTTGTTTTTCTCAATTGTAACTGGATCATTCAGTTCTTAACATAATGACAGGCGGCCCTCTGCCGATTCGAAAAAACAAAATTAGCTGCAGTTCTTGTTCAAGAGACAAGTTCAAGGACTCCCCCCAACTTATTGAACTTACAGCCCATTTCTAAAAGTACAATTGCAAAAGCTTTTGGTTTCATTTAGCAGCTTTTATCTATAACGTTTTTGTTCCTAGAGCATTACCTGTAGACACCTTTGATGACTCGCACATAGTGCAAAATATCCTTCCCATCTGTATAAAGTTCTGGAAATCAATGCAATTTTTTGTGTAAAAAAGAATATACTTTATATGCTCCATTGACAAAATTTAGTATTTAAACTCTTACTGTCATCCAAGATAACATGAGCCGGAAAATCACATGGAGGTTTATATTTATCGTTATGGATTTAGCTTAATAATATAAATAAAAATACAAGTTTCTACAGAAATTTATAGCAATACCCTTGTAGATATTTTAGCAGATATCGGATATTTTCTTAGGTTATTATGCAAATGTCATGATGTTTTACATAGTAGTGAGCTTATGTGATTTGCTAGGCAGGCATATATTTTAATATTAATATTTAGACACAGCTCCATGGAATTAAATTAGTGAAAAAGCAAAAAAAATGTTTTGAGAAAAAAGAAAGTATGCGAATTGTTCATTGTAGTACTTGCGTTTAGCAAAAATTTCAAAATTGTATCAAGGCTCTTCATTGAAATGCTTCAGTTTTGATAATGATAAATTATATGATACAGGCTATATAACGTATTGATTCTTAAAATGCTAAGATATACTCCAATATAATGCAGTTAACAATATCCATACTGGTTGGATTCTTTAATTTACTTCGTATATATATCTGTCATCTGTAACTGTTCTTGAGGTTGCTGGTAATGCTAATAATCTGATTTGTGTGTTCTTCTGATTTAGTTTTTCAACCCATTGGACGAAGTGTTTTACATCCTTATAGAAAAAGAGAGAATCTAGGTAGTGTACGTATGTCTGTATATGGCATTATTGTGTATAACATACTCATTACGACTGAAGTCTTATAGGACATAAAGGTGCCATGATAATTGCTTATGTTACTGGATACATACTCCTTTCAAATTTTTTTATCATGCAAATTTGTGCCTATATTTTATAGTTACTCATGTGTACTTCCAGTGATAAAATGTTGTTTCCATCATTTTCACAGTATGGACAAAATTCTTGAACGGTATGAGCGCTACTCCTATGCAGAAAAGGTTCTTGTTTCAGCAGAATCTGAAATTCAGGTACTCCAGACAAATTTAATTTTCTTGAGGAACATATGAAGTGCTTAGTAAATTCAACCGATTGGCTTTATTTGATTCATAGCTACATATAGATTAAGCTTTGTTGATAAGAAAATTGAAATTCAGTGAAGTTGGGCCAATATTATGATTTCTCTTGTTGACCAAATTGTATTAAATACACGTCTGTCTGGTCTTGAACTTCTGGTAGGACCTGCTGCTTCATTACTTGTTCTGCCAAATAACTAATCTGTACCTAGGAGAAGTAAACTGCTTTTCCGTTACATAGACATATCGCTGATGCAGTAAATATGAATGCTGTAAATTAGATAGACTCCAAGGGTACATCCACTTAAAACATATAGTTAGTTTAGATGCCATGTAACCGAAGGATATTGTAGCACAAGATTTTAACTGGCAGTCCAAGGAACACCTTAGTTTTCTTTTTATGCTAGTATGCTAATGTTTGTGAAGTGAGAGCAATTTAATGTTTCACAAAAGTAGGGATTGCAGGTATAATATGCACATGTCAAATACTGGTGACTGACCATTAGTCAAAATAAATTGGCATGTCCCAGTGCAAAATAGGGAAGTGGACAAAGATATGAACAGACACTCCAGCCGTAATTATTTACACCATTTGGTTCACTTTTCAACAGAAGCTACTTTAATTTTTTTTAATATCAATTTGGTGAGTATCAATCACTAGACAGTCATCATTACTGAGATACTGTTGACAGTAAGCAAACATGGATTGTTTAGAACACTCTTATATAAAAAATGCCATTGTTGTATGGAACTGTTTTAACATGACATTAGTAGGATCATCAACCTGCACATATTGTTATCTGGTTAGCACATATAGGTCCTAAGAGGTATCAATATGTAATCAATGCCATATGTATAGGTCATGTTCTGGAAGCACAAAAAACACTGAATTCAAATGTACCATCTTCACCATTTATATGGTTATACCTAATGCAAACTCGATGGATATTTGTGATTATGTAGTGTCCTAGCTATGAACACTGATACAATTGATTTAAGCTAGCACAGAAAAAAAGATATCACACAACATAGATCAGTCCTTGGTTCCCTTGGTTATCCCTCGTTATCATAGTTAAGTCACCCCTTCAATTGTGATATAATGATTCATTAGCATTCCTTTCCATGATATTGTCCCATATTAAATTATGCCCATCTTCTGTACTTTTGTAGGGCAACTGGTGCCACGAATATAGAAAACTAAAGGCGAAGGTGGAGACGATACAGAAATGTCAAAAGTAATTTGTAGTTATTCAAGTTGCATCAAATTAATATGCACTTGCCACACTAGAAGATAACATGAGCTTCGTATGTCCTACAGGCACCTAATGGGAGAGGATCTTGAAACTCTGAATCTCAAGGAGCTTCAGCAACTAGAGCAGCAGCTGGAGAGTTCACTGAAACATATCAGATCCAGAAAGGTAGTGAAATCATACATGTGAACCGTGCGTATCTTACTATGTAGTTACATTGCCTACACGGCGACAGTCATGTGCACTGAATGTCTGAATTACATTGCGCCTACACGGCGACAGTCATGTGCGCTGAATGTTGAAACGCTGACAAGTACACATTCGTTGCATGTGCAGAGCCAGCTTATGATGGAGTCAATTTCAGAGCTTCAACGGAAGGTAAATTGTCGAACTTGCACGTCAGACTTGTGTGATTTATTTTAGCTGTCCATCAAATGTACATGGTTTGTTGCAATATTTGAGACTACGTTGTAACACCCACGCGGATATTTCTGCTCCTGTGTTGCGCTGCATTTGTTTTCCGCAGGAGAAGTCACTGCAGGAGGAGAACAAGGTTCTTCAGAAGGAGGTAGGCACAGGCAGCTGCTGCTCTTCCCGTTGCCCTCATGCCCTATCAATGCTCCAGTTCTTTTTCCCGTGAAGCATAGTTAAAATTGACAGAAAGCATTGTTATTTCCTGCAGCTCGTGGAGAAGCAGAAAGTCCAGCGGCAGCAGCAAGCGCAATGGGACCAAACTCAACAGCAAACCAGCTCGTCTTCCTCGTCCTTTATGATGAGAGAAGCTCCTCCAGCAACAAATATCAGGTTCATCACATCACACTCCATTCCCAAACACAAGCAGAAGCAAATGATGAAGCTTCCCCATTTTGTTTCAAAGAAAAAAAATGGCTCCCTATTTTCCCCAAAATGCGCAATGCGTACTTGCATTTGAGGAAGGAAGTGACAAGAGGTTTGCCTGTTTGTCTGCTTTTGTGCAGCAACTATCCTGCGGCCGTAGGCGGCAGGATGGAGGTGGCAGCAGCACAGCCACAGGCTCGCGTTGGACTGCCACCATGGATGCTTAGCCACATCAGCAGCTGAAAGTGAAGAAGCAGGCTTCGTCTCACTCATCTCGGTGTGCAGCCCAGATTTCAGCGACGGTATCCATTGTTCCCCCGGCTGCCCCGCTGCACCACCCGGTGCATTTCTATCGTCGATGTAGTGATCGCGAGCAGCAGCGGGGGAGATAGGGGTTTACCATAATTCCAGCAGCATAAAAGTAGCAATCTGCAATGTGTATATTTTGCTTTTGTTCGTCACAAGTTTTGGCTGCGGCGGCGGCCGAAGACGAGACGAGTAATTTACCCGTGTAACATATATCGGCAGCATGATTTTCAAGTCAAGTATTGCATTTTCCATGGCCCGTGGCCCGTGCGCGTTTTGGCGATCGAGTCCAGTACAAGGCAAAGGTGCAGCTGTGTATAGCATATAAGTAAATATAAACAATTGAATCTACCCGTGATATTATCTACAGATGACATCTGAACACGGATACAACAGGGCAGAACCACCAAAGCACATGCACATCGCAACAGTATGTCAGATAAATTATGAAAGATGGTCTGCGAGAGCCAGAGGATGATCTTTCTGCCATCAGTCCTGTACAACCAATTCCCGAACCCAAAAAAAGAAAAAGAGTTTACCGTCCCAGGTCAGAGGGCTAACAAGAATCACTACCCACTTCAAAAGGAAAATGTGTCAAATTTAACGAATCCCGAAGCCCTACTTGCTTCTAAGGATGGACAATAAATAGATTCTAAACCCTGGATCTAGAGCCTGCAGGTGAGATTTCTGGCTAGGAAGAGGATGTACGCGCACAGAAAAAAGAGATGAATTCAGGATGGTTTGTGCCGACTGGGTATTGGAATGTGCTATTAGGAAAACCGTGACAACTTCTCCTTCAGGCGTGAAATGAACTTGAATGTCTCCTCTGCTTTGACCTGTTGGTAAATATCATTTCTTGATACCCTATCTGGATGGAATTTCAGAAGTGCTTGCTTATAGGCTTTAACCTGAAAAAAAGAATTAGTCTCATCAAATTAACTGTTAGAGATTCTTAATTCTCTATCATCATAGGAGAAATCGTATTGTAAAGTCTTGCAAAAATATACAAAGATTTTTTTCTGTCTTCCCAAATATACAGTTACTAGCCTTTTTCTGTTAACTTTTCTGATAGACACAAACAGCCCAAGCCTTTGCGAAAGTGAAATATAATTGCCATTTGTATGTATAGCCATACATCAGCCTGCGATTGCAGAAGCTAGCCACAAATGGTTCCGAACATTGAGTTTTTACTTTTTATGGTCAACCAAGGCACAAGGATCAATAGTGTTTGTACTAGGCAAAGCGTGCAAATTCAACATACAACAATAAAGAAGCACGCAGCATGTACTTTTTACCACCAGCAATATATGGGTTGAGAGTATCCATAAGACAGGGCATACCTCACCACCTTCAACAGGGATGCCTAGTGCACGCAAAATTGAAGTCATATCCCAGTATCTCCTTTCCATATCTTCAAGTTCCTTCCTTACTACGCACCGATACTGCTCCTTCAGCTGTATAGCTTCTTCATTCTACAGGAAGAAAAAATAGTCATATAATGCCAAAACAGTACGACAATTAGAGAAGAATTGTGCATTCATGACATATTAGACTGTAGCAACAACAGACCTTTCTCTGTGACTCACGAACTTCTTGCAATCTTTGCTTTTGTCTCTTTTCCATGTCAAGCAATCGTTGAGCTTCAGCTTTCTTTCTCTTCCGCAATTTCTTTGCTTCCTCAGCCTGCAAAAATGTTTTCCAACAAAGAACCATCAAGAGTCATGTCACAGATCCAAACTTGCCATTAGCCTGCTGGCTATTTTGATCATCACCAAGAGTTATTTATTCCTTTTGAACGCTGCTTTTTTAACTACGCGGGCAAAAATGCAAGGCTCGTGCCGCAAGTAAATCACATGGAACTGAGAATGTTAATTTATGTTCCGAAATCCACGCACATCATCAGATACTTCTAGACTTCTAGTATAGTTTACTATTAATTCATTGTGGCAAAATACTGTACCTGTATTTGTAGTTGTCGCTGTCTGGCTGCCCATTCCTCCTCTGCTGCCCGTTTGAACTCAATAGATTCTTTGTGTTTTTCACGGTCACCAATCATGGAACCATCTTGAACCGAAGCAAATTGCTCTGAAGTGGCATTTACAAAAGTATTCTGAACGGAGGTTCCAGCACAAGCACAGACGTTAGGTTGTGCCTGCTGACAGTTTTCTTCAAATTGTCTTGAGCACTCACATCTGCTGGTAAAAGGTGGAACTTTTTGTTGACTCCCAGCAGAGCCATCATCTTGAGCAGAACACATATCTGTGCCGTTGTACGCTTCCTGAGGTGACTGATCCTTTTGTGAATATACACCTTCAGGTATTTTCTCATCAATCTTTTCAGGAGTACTGACAGACATTGGAGGACTTCCGTCTTTCCGATCTCCTGAGGAGCTTCCAGGAAACACCCTATTTGCAAAGACAAAATTATGAACAGAGGGTCCATACGGGCAAGGAGATTGAAACGCTTCTGAAGTGTTTTCTGGAACAACCCCTTCTCCATTTGAACATTCCTTGACATTTGGCGATGAAGAAGGGCCATGGTCATCCTCTGAACCATCCGTACTATTTTGCACACCTCCCTCGCAAGCACCACTAGAACTCTGAAACATGCTCTCATTGGGATGGCGGCCTGCAGTAACATCCTTTGCACCGCTATTCATATCTTGCAAGTCTTCTGTTCCTTTTCCAACATTTCCATTAGAGCATTCTTCGGCATCTGGCACCGAAGGACCATTGGCACTGCTTTGAGCAGGTTCAGAGCCTTCCTTCGTACCATCACTATTGTTTTGTGAGTAATCCTTCCATGCAGCGCTAAAATCAGTTTCATCTAGATCGCGTCCCGCACCAAAGAGACCCTCTGAATTCTTATCTGGCTGTGCCTCTGAGCCCATAGAAGATGCAAATGCAGTAGCCCTACCATCCTCACGCTCATGGACACCATGGGGCATTTTCTTCCTTGAAGCAGCTGTCTCCCACATCTCACGGGCAGTCCCAGCCGCATCATCCAGAATTTCACAATCCGAGCTGCTGCCATCTTCAGTGTCAGTCTCCCACTCCTCAGAAAAATCACTGTCGGAGCTATCCGATAGGCTATCCAGCCCATATCTGTTCCCCGGAGAACCCCGCCCCGGTGTCATCGATGCTGGAGACCCTGAAGCACGGGACGTGCTGGGGCCTGCCTTATCCCATCCAGTACCGACATCTTCATCATCATCTATGTTGATGACATTAGCAGACGAGCCCTTCCCTTTCCTGGCCTGTCGCCCAGACGGCGGCGCCGTCCGGACGGCTTCCCCGGCCACAGACGCGCCATCGATTATGAAAACCTCCTGGTCAGAGGCATCATCGTCGCCGTCGTCGTCCTCGTCGATGACAACCACGTTGCAAGGCGCGGGCTTGGGCGCGGGGCACCTCCGCATCCCCGCCCGGGCGGGCCCCTGGCAGAGGTTGAAGTTGTTGAACCGCCCCCACGACATGGCTGGGGGCCCGGCCACCAGACGATCGCCGCGGCAGGCCGGCGGCCGCTAGCGCATGCCGGAACCCACGACAAAACCCCGGGTCCCGCGCCGATCCTGCGGGGCACACGTAGATTCAATCCAATCAAACACGATCGGTGTCGGCGCGAAATCGGGAACCCTAATCCGCAAGAAATGGGCCCGGAGAGGAAAGAGGCAAGTTACCGTATCAGCGACGGCGGCGGCGGCGAGACTTGGGGAGGAATCGAATCTGGGACCGTAGACCCTCCAAGCCGAGCTCCTCCGCCTCCTGCTCGATTCGGAAAAGGGGAGGGGATTGGGGTCCGAGCCCGAGTTGGTGGGTGGTTGCTGGTGCGGACGTGGGGCGGCGGTGGGGAGGAAGAGGAAGGGGATCGATCGGGCACCAGCCCACCGGATTGAATCCGCCTCTGTATTCTTTTTCTCTGGGATTTGATGGGGAGCTTGGAGCCGTTTCTATTTGGAAAAAGCGGCGGGGGTGGGAGGCGGAGGGAGACTGCCGCGCACGGGAGGAAGGAATGGCCGGGCGCCGGAGAGAGGGGAGGTCGGGAAATTTTGCCGAAGCGACGAGGCGAAACCGAGCACGCGTCTTCCGGGATTGGAATTTCCCCCGCTCCGCGCGGTTGTTTTTTTTTTTGGGGCAAGGCAAATGCTCCGCGCGGTTGTTTTTCGGGAGCTTGGCTACGCCGCCGGTTGGACCTTGGACTGCGGTCTGCGGAGCACGGCCGCGCGCGCGCGTGATGGACTTGCTGAAGCGAAGTCACGATTTAGTGTGTGTTTAGAGCATAGACTAGGTAAATTAATTTGGTCATAAATTTGCAAGAGCAGTACTAAAAACAGTCATCCAACAGACTCTTTATTTTCTTTACCTAGCTATCCCAATAGGTATCCCATCCCCTCCGCTAGCTTTTTTTGCCTAGCTCTACCCCCTCGTTTATCTTCTTCCTCCCCCTCACGTAGCTCCACCTCCACCTCCATGTCTGTTCTGTTTAGAGATGCTGTTGGATTCTACCACTGTTTTGCTAGCTAATTCATTCTACATACTATTTAAATCAGGAATTTCGCTATCCAATTTTAGAGAGACTCTTAGAGATGCTCTTAGTTTGGGAAAGATTCCCTGAAAATATACTGTAGATCTGAAAAAACACCGTAGATGAATAGTGTTCTGTGAGAGGAGGGATGGGATGAATAGGAAAAAGTTGGATGAATAGTGTTTTTTTGGGGGGAAAAATTCTAAACTAAACGCACCCTTATGTGTAGTAGATATACCTGTAGCGAGGGACGGCACGTGATAGGTACGTTACTGTGAAGAGAGGCACGCTGCCGCTGCGCCTGAAGAGAGGTGCGCCTGAAGGGATGCACAATTAATTATCGATTTACATTTTAGCAATCATAACTATAGTTCGAAATACACCAATGGAAATATTGATGAGAACAAATAGCAAAGACGAAAAAATCATTTTTTAATTTGGAAACACAGAGAAATAATTAAACATGTGACTTCACATGACGATTAATGACTAATAGAAAGGACAATGTATCCTGTGTGAACCAACCTTTCCGTGTAACCATGCAAACTTCTAATGTGACCAACATGATGTTGATCCAAGGGAGTGTACATAAAACGTGGGAGGAGTGGTTTGAAAAATAATATATTCATCATGTGTGTTTTAGTTTCAATAATTTACTATTTATGATAATTTATGAGAATGGTAACCATTGGCAATATTATAAATAATCCTATAGCTCTCCTAGAATAATATATTACGAACCAAAAGCAAATGGGAGAAAAAGTACAACAATAAGCGACTTCCCGAGTACAGATACATGACCAGAATATGTTCAAATAGTCTGAAACATTATCATTACCTTTAAGCATTTTATTTTGAGGTGTGGTGGCACTAACTCTATCTAAAGGGTAAAAGGCTAGTTATACAAAAATATAGACAATTATTCACCATCTCCCCTATAAAACTTCATCGATAAATATAGACATTTGGGCCATAGGTAAGCACGATGCGTCGCTCCCACATTCACCTTTTTGTGACAGTGAGAGGTGAGATAAAGCCATAAAAGAAGGGTGTGGAGTAAGTGTTCCCCTAGGACTTGAAATAAACCTAGTCGCATATTAAATTTGATACTAATTAGGAGTATTAAATGTAGACCAATGACATAATGAATTCGACATACATCTGATATAAAAAAGGCCTATGTGAAGCCTCTGAGAACGAAACACCCAATAGAAGCACCGCTTGGGTCGCTGGCTCATCGACTTCGTCCCAAGCCACGGCCTACCCACGTGGAGCCTATAAGGGACATAACATGTTTTTCAAACAAAGAGTAGAGCGCAGACCGCATCCTTTTTTGCTACAGTAAATTCACGCGTTGTCACGCGGCGAAGAGCAGAGGCCTCCGCAGGCTAGCAAATTTCCTTGCGACCACAAAGAATGACTTATAGTTAGTGCAAGTACAAACTGAAAAGGAGAAGGAGAAAAAGAAAAAAGAAAAAGGGAAAAAGAAAAGAAAAGAAATAAAGAAAAGAAAAAGGAAGGAAAGAAATTTGGGAAAATTTTAAAAAGAAAAAGGGGCAAAACTTACCCACGGAACTCACTAGTAGCCGGAGAATCCTCCAGTGGTATAAAGAAGACTATGTGACTTGGTTTAAGGGAAGTCAGAGATTCTGGAACGGTGACGAGGATATATTAGAGCAAAGCTAATAGACACCCACGCTTGCCGGCGTCTCATGGTCCAGCTTATCAGAGCCACAATACATTGGTGAGAGGGCCACATCTCATTAATTAGTCGATCAGACTTTGCACATAAAAGGTAACCAATAGGAGTATGAGGCCATCTGTAGTGGCCGGATCATGACCGATTCATTTGCCAACGTGGCAGGGTGATGAATCGACTCAATGACTAGAGGGCGGCGATTCAACGAAAAGAGAGAATGAACCAAATCGTTTTAATGGATTGATTCATATATGGAATAAAGAAAGGAAAGATAACTCTCTTGTTGCGCTTGTGAGGAGAATGGCTGTTCAAAAGTAAGAAAAAAATTATCGCTTACTTTGTTGTGGTCCCATTGATAGGGACATGTACAGGAGAGAGAAAAAATGAACATCATCTGCTCACGTGGACTGACATGAATTGATTCACTAGTGTGGATGCCTGAGAACGACTTCGAGAACCCAAAAATCAACGCATATGCCTACTCAGTGCTAGCGAGTCGCAAAACGCCCGCTTGGTTCTCTCTGCCTTCTCGCTCCTCCACCTCGAATTTGGCTTCTTGTCGACTGATCGTGTACTGTTATACTTGCTCTTACGGATGGGTTGGGCTGGTAGGGTGAGCAGACGTGGAATTCCACATTCTCGACAGTCTACGTCCACTACAAGTGCAAACACTTTTTTTTTTTTGCGAAAGCAAGTGCAAACACTAACATAGTCACAACGTAATACATCAAACTATCCACGACTTTAGACATGTATATTCATGTGTACTACTTTTAACTGGTTTCAAGGCCAATCTGTAAAGTACAATACACGTATGGCCATTTGCCATCACACAAGGTACAACGACCCCCGAGCATTCAGCCTGTTTGGCTGGCTGCTCTGCAGCCAGCCCTGGCTGTTGGTGGGAGGCTGACAGGTGGGGCCACCAACAGCCAGGGCTGGCTGGGCCGTTCTTATCGCTGCAGGAGCTGGCTTTGGGTCGTGACAACGACCATCTACACACATCATGTTATACAGTTATATCGCTGTAGCTTATACATATATACACACACCCATCTTCATAATTTTTTGATGATTTAGAACACATAATCCAATCGCAAACTTGTCCAATCTACCATGCACGTCTGACGACGTGTCGTGATCGACGCGCGATTGGCACAGTGACACATGGCAACTTAGACAGGGTAGGACGCCAGCTTGGCGAGGCCACAGACGCCTTCCCCACGAACGCCGCGGCGGATCCGAACATACCCAGCCTCGCCCCACGACGTGCCCCACGAGTTCTTCATCAGCCAGTAGCGCGTCCCGTCCCCCGCCGTGCCGTATCCGACGGCGGTGACGGCGTGGTCGAGGTCGGTGCTGCATCCGCCGTCGAGGATGCCGCCGCCGTAGAAACGGAAGGCCGGGTCGCCGCCGTCGATGGCGACGGACACCGGCTGGTGGGCCACGGCTGCGGCGAGCGCTGACTCGTCGTCGCGGGGCACGTCCTCGTGGCCGCGGATGGACGCGGCGCGCGACGCCGCGGCGGAGGAGCGGCAGGACCCGTCCTCGCCGTCGTAGGGGTAGGCGGACTCGGAGGCCAGCCCGCCGCGGCGCTTGATGAAGTCGAAGGCGTCGTCCATGAGCCCGCCCTCGCAGCCTTGGTCCTCGCCGTAGATGTCGCAGTCCACTAGCTCCTGCTCTGAAAGGGACACCAGACGACCTGTCTTGATCTTGTTCAGACCTTCCACCGCAGCCACCGCCGAGAACGCCCAGCAACAACCTGCGACGCCATGAATTAATGCCATGGATTGTAGTAAGCTGATGCTATCATGTACTAGTAATTGGGTTGATAACTAACCCTTACACACAAGAAAACTCCAATATAGTTCAAGTAATATTTCAAAACAGAAAAGATAATCAGATTCATGTTAGCGATTGGACCGGATGGTGATGAAGCAAGTCTAATTAAACAAATCAAACTTTTTGAACCAGGTCATTTAATTTTGACCTTCACGTCTCATTTGACCAGAGGGTGCATGCACCAGTAGACTCTAGTCTTCCAACAATCTTTACCACTCCATTGTCTGTTGTGTTTTAACCTTTTTTCCATTTTGATCGCACGCGTGCGTTGCGAGAAAAGGCAAGCTAGATAGAGACGTGTCCACGCATGCACGAGCACGGCACGCTTGCAAACTATACATGCTGCCTGCACACTGTTATTTACCAACACAAACCTCTCAGCAGATTCTCACGAGCTAGCTTAGCTCTAGCCTAACGTCCATTGATTTTTCCATTCAAAACTAAATAAAATAAGTCTTTTAAGAGTACTTGTATTTGAAAAAAAAATCACCTAGCTAGTAGTAGTTTTATTCATTGTCCATGCATTCATGCATGCGGTGTGTGTGCAGCTAGGTGAATGTTTTCGTACCGCAATCTCCCTGGTCCTTGACGCCGGTGACGGCGCCTCTCGCCCGCCAGTCCACGCTCTGCGGCGCGTCGGCCAGGCTAAAGTTCTCATACCTGAACCGGCCACCGGCTGAGCTCCTGACGGCCGGGCGGTACCCTGTCCTGGCCGCCCGGAACTCCTCGTCGGTGAGGTCGGCGAACTTGTTGATGGCGAGGCGGTGGCTGTGCTTCCCGGCGGCGTTGAACGCGTCGATCAGCCTCGCGTTGGCACGGAATATCTCCAGCCGCCGCGCCTTCTCCGCCTCGTCCTTGTACGTGCGCCCGTGCTCCGCCATCCACTCCTCGTGCCGCAGCGCCATGGCGGCGGCGGCGGCGGCGTCCTCACCGGCGGCAAGCTCGCGCGCCGCGAGCGCACGGGGAGCGATGGCGGCGCACACGGTGCTCACGATGAGAGCAGCGATGACGAGCCGTGTCATCGACATGTCTACAACAACAAAAAAAAAATGAAAAAGTTCTAGTGTTGTGCAGCCCAGCAGCTATGGCTCAGGTGTGTGCAGTGTGGCAATGGTTCTGACCCAATGCGAGTAACTACTACACTCCCTGGCCAAAATCTGGAATGTAGGGGTGGGTTTATATAGAGCGTCGTCACAGGGGGGAAGGAAAGAAGAGAGAAAGAGTTAGGCATCGTTAACTGTCACTCCTAACAGGCGAATTAGCCTAACACGAACGAATTATCCATGGAGTAGTAGGGAGGGAGTCACGATGATTGACACGAAGAAAAGAGCCGTGAAGCTAGCTCCAACATGGACCATCCTCTCACTCGTATTCATTCACTCACTCTCCTGAAAGGATCCAAAATGCAGACGCATTTACACATAACCTGATGCAGCTAGTGGCCGTCAGCATTGATGAGATAACGAACATGATGTTACCTGCTGTCTTTTTTTTTTTGGACCGAGCGAGACCGGCAACAACATGGAGTCCACATGAGTTTACAAGCACTTCAGGCTACCGTTGCATGGGTCCCATCTGCAGGCAAGGTGCAACCTGTACTGGTCGCTGGAGCTTGGAAATATTGGATTGGTGGCGTGAAGCAGAGGCTCTCCTCGATCGAGCCATGAGTAGCGGGCGATTCCTGGGGTTTCTTGTGGCCTCGGAATCTCTTGGCTCGCATGAAGTTTAGAGATTCGGGGCTTCTTATCCTCCGAGAGATTGGGACGACTGGATATAAAGAGAGCATAGGTGTCATTTGGGATGTAGGAATTTGCATTGTGTCCATATTTCTTTGATTCTTTGAATTCTTAAGACTGTTCTTTCTCTGAATTTACAAGAAAGAATTGACAGCAGTAGACTCAGTTACCTCCATTAGCTGAGAGGCTTTTACCTCCATTTGCTGAATGACTACGGTGGTGGAAGGGGTGGGACCCAGGCACTTCGGCACTACTGATTCCCGAGTGTGAAACCATGTGCGGGTGAACCTAGCACAAATCTTGAGCAGATTATTTAAAAAATAACTAAATTTACAGAGGTTAAAGATGGTGAAAGTGGATTGACACAGTGTTGTGATAGCGACGATTTTCTTCCTTTCTTTCTTTCTTTCTTTATATATTGATACAAATTTGTATCACTGTTTACTATTTTAAAATATAATATAGGTAACCCCTCCCGTTTCATTGAAAAAAAGATTGTGAAAGTTTATTAACACTCTTGACACAAAAAGATTGAGTGGGGCGTGAAGTCTCTAGGTTTGCCCTTTAGCGCCCGGGGATGACTGTGTTGGCATCACCCCCTCCCTCGCCAGCATCACCTAGGTTCGTCAGTGATCTCACACCACCCACTTTTACATCATGTAGTGTGTTTACTAAACTTTTTTTGACCGTTCGCTCCCAGTGACCAGCCTTCCCAATCAACCATCCTATGTTGCCACCTTGTTGGGCCCAGAGATGGCCTTACTACCGCTAGTTTCCCATCCCCATTGCATGCCATCGATCATTCCTCTAAGCCCCCTTGATCTTCTTTCCCTAGCAATCCAAACCCTAAAACCTATCGACCTCGTGTTTTCGGCGGGTGGGACAAAAAGCGTGAAGTGCACACTCACGGATCCATAGGCAGGGGTGGATCCAACCAGAAGATAAAGGGGGGGGCGGGCGGGGGGGGGGTGCTGATATACTCTTTCTCATCTTGCATCCACCCCTTCTCTCTTTTCTTCTTCTCGATCCCCCTTGCCCCTCTACTGGATCCGCCACTTCCTATAGGATTAAATATGGTACTAAATGATTGCTTTTTAAATTTTGATGGACCAAATTGAGCCTCTTGAGAAGAGCTGAGGAAAACAAATGCCTACTAAGTTCCATGTTGGCAAGAGACGGGGTTGGGTATGTGTGCATAGGAGCGATTAGAAATGGGGATGGCAAATTGACAATGCTGAAGAATAGATGTGGGTTGAATATGTGGCATAGGACCACGTAGAAGCCGCCACAAATGGGGAAGGTAAATCAGCATTGCAAAAAGAGAAGAGAACCAATGACAGGCTGATTAAAAGGTGGAAATTGCGCGCTTTCGATACTGGCCGTGGCCGACATCAAAATTCCATTGTCTAATTAAATGACAACCCTAGAACACGAGATGGTTTCAGAAATCAATCAAGACAGAATGCTGATGCTGATGCATACTAGGTCACTAACTTTTGATCTAATGGCCTCACGAATTGCACACCACGAGATGATTCACATGCATCAATGCATGATTGCACGGCTGCACCCCATATATGACCCAAAGAAAATTGCTCCCAACGGCTGATAGGCTCCATGTCGCGGTCGCAGTATCTCCGTTTCTACACGCAAGAAGCTAGGCACGACCGGCTTGATTGGAGGATATGCATTTAACAACTGAATCCCAGCGAGAATCGTCAATAAAATGGGGCCCTCTCCGTTGTCCAGTAGCATCGCTTCGAGGTGAGATTCCGGTTGGGTTCCTGTCACTGCGTCGCTACCCGCTGCAATAGGCTACTGTCACTCCGTCATCAGTCCGCATGATACGGACGCAACTCAGGCGGCTTTCTCTGAAGAAACACCAATATGTTCTCCTTCTCCAGTCTAAGATAAGAAATATGTGATGTGTTTCCTTCTCTCTATTTCTTGAAACTCTTTAATAATCATCCAAATTTCTTTGGGATAATATATGATTCCATTTGTAGCATTTTTTTTTCTAGAAAAGGGAATATATTTCAATATTCCTAGCATGAGTAGGACATGAGCCAGAAAAAAAAAACTATCTCCATCCTTACAAAAAAAAAAAAGGAATTCCCTAGACAAGTATTTCAAGACAGATGTGATAACAACTACCAACGACAAACGATAACAAAGTTAGAATGATTTACGTGTGGAACTTACAAATTCACCCAAGTCTAAAAAAGTTTGACCAGTTATTACATTCAGAGACGTGAAAAACGCCGCCGCGTTTTGTTTTGTTTTTTTTTTTCATCCTGCTCGACTAGTGCTCTTCCCGCCGGTCGCCACCAACAATCTCCGATCCTCTGGTCCCGGTGGAGCGGTCGCACGAGCTCTCTCTACACAGGCGGCGGCGCACGCGCGCATGCCTTGCCCTCCGGATACCAGCTAGTAAAAGATATCGTGCGCTCTCAACTCTCGCTCGCTGCTAGCCGTCATCATCCACTGGCCGGGTCGCGTCTCCGTTTCAACCGTGGTCTCTGGTCTTTGAGTGAGTGCAGGACGTTCTTACGTCAGAGGCCACAGGCCAGACCAATCACGGAGCTTTCTGCTGCTGCTTCGCCATCGATCTTTGAAAGCTCCTCCTCCATTTCGTCTCTTCCTCGGTTCGTTTTTGGCGGCCACAAAGCTTTTTCCTGCTTCTGGATGGACGACGCAACGCGAGATGGATCGGAGAGAAAAGAAGTGGATGAGTCTCCCCTCTCGAGAGTTCGTGGCCATGGCCGACCGAGAGAGAGAGAAAGAGAGGCAGAAGCACTACGACCATGACGGGCCGGGCTTCCGAGGCTGCCTGAGAGCAGCAATGCGCGATGGTTTTATATATTTTTGGCATGTGGCCCGCAGCTAGCTGAGCTCGATTGCTTCGGCGGCATTTGCTAGGTGGCTAGTACGTCCAGCAGATCGTGATGTGCTCCAGATTTGAGAAGGAGAGCGTGATACTCTCTGGCATTACCCGACGCAATTTTCCTTTTATTTTAGCATTTTTGTTATAAAAATAAACGTTAACGCATATATATGCAAAACTAAACTGGTAAGTAGTCATCGGCAAATTACTTGGCCGGACTCAAGAGGCTACTAAATTTGAGAGTTATGCCAAGCACTTTGGCATCAATAAGATGGTACTCTGCCATTGACAAAATTAGTTCCAAACTTCAAATTTTTAAGTTTTGAGAATCACATTAGCTGGCTCATTGCAACATCCACCTGTAAAAGATACAACAAATATACACTTCTCGAGATTTTAACATAGTGACTCCAACATGAGACCATCGATATGTGAGTTAATATAATCTTACTGATAACACCTTGGCAATAAACGCTGGAAATGGTGTTCAAAAGAAAAAGATATTGCAGTGAAATCGCTCCAATCTGAGTGGATCGTCAGAACTATTACTCAAGGCTTGTTTGGGACTATTCTGTTCTACAATTTTCTCCAACTCTAAACTCCACAGTGAAATAGCTCCAGCAATTTTTAGGGCACCTCTTCACCTACTACATCAAATCCACTAAAACAAACTTGGCGAACGCTGCAACTCCATATAGCTTGGCCACTCCACAATTGAGTGAGCGACCTCAGGATATAATAAAGCCGGAAATGTAGAGTGAAGTAGTCTCACATGATATATACTCCCTCCTTTCCAAACTACTTTATACATTCAGACAACACAAGTACATAACTCTAGTCAAACAAAAGAAGATCCTACTCTTGTAGGGCACATTCTGGACAGGTACGATTATGTCCAATCTTACAAATGTCTTCCTTGGTCAGGGGGGTGTATTTGTCTGATAAAAAGGAAATCGAGCTCGTAAATAGCCTGAGTCTCAAACTTGACCCCTTTTTACAATATTGCTTCCAAATCTGACGGACCAGTCTGCCAAATGTTATGGTTCAAGTGCTTGTCTGTCAAACAAACTCCGAATATCCCTTGTTTTTACTTGTATCCACAGCTGGTGGGAGTACAAAACGTGCCACAGCCTCCTAACACAAGTGTCAAGTGATTTGGAGCGATGCCAATGTACCTGCTTGATCTCCATCTATCCAAATTGTGTACTGAACTTTTATCTTTCCCATTGTGCTGCTCAATACAAGAACACCTCACAATTCTCAGCCAATGAACTAACCTGATAAAATTCGCTGCAAAAGTGTCATTCCACTGTTTTTTTTTCTCTCACCATCCTGCTTGTCAGCCCAAAATATCTCACAGCTAGCCATGCTATGCTGCACTGGTTCCTTGGACTCACTGAAGCATTCAGCCTGTTTGTTGAACGGTGAGAGACATCTTGCTGCCATCTTGTTGTACATGCTGCTCTGTAACAAGTGTGCCCTAGTCGATGTCCAGATGAGGCACATGAACAAGGACTTGGTCTACAATGTTCTTATCTACTGGTGAACTGCAAACTTGAGTAAAGGGTTTCATCGAGGCCAAGCTCAATAGTAGGCTCTGTCTTCTCATGACACATGTATTCAGTACTCACTACCAGTTGTGAGCTGATGTAGCAAGCCATCATGCAAATTGGCATTTACTGGCATATCATCCCACACCACGATCCCGAGATGTATATCATCAAAAGCATCTTGTGCAGCACCCAGAGGCCACCGGAGCCCTGCACGCGACCTGAGTAAACATGTTGTCATTAGCTGCCCCAGCAAGCTCCGGCACTCTCATCCTAGAGCTAGTGCTACAACAGACCATCACGTGAGTCAAGGTCATGCCGAAATTCCTCCTCTAATGTATCGGGGCATCTGGAATCACCTCAGTCTGACATACAAGCTGCAGCATCCCGTTGCTTGTTTCATGTGTCATCTTCATCCAACTTGCCAACCGGGTAAGGCGTTCCATCAAACACCTGGTGGGCAGAATGCCCTTGCTTGGCAGGTGCTTGCCGCATCAACTACATCTTCCCGTGACAGCGATTCACACAATCGGTCGAACAGATGGCGGGCGTCTGTCTGCCCTGCTGTAACTGGGCAGAGTAGCGCACCTGTAGCTGCCGGCCTCATCTTCCGTAGTGATGCTAGTTTCACCCGCGCCTCCTCCGACCGCGCCGCCCTCTCGATCCACCAATCCGCCGATACCCACACCGAGGAAGACTGATTCTAACTATCAATTGTCACGCCCCGTGGTCAATCAGTCAATCGATGGTGAAAACAGAGATGTGAGAAGGAAAAAGATGCTCTCACCAATAGGTTCCCGTGGCCCGCCGGCGAGGGATCGCCGGGACGTGAGAGCCTGAGAGGGATCGCCGGAACGACGAAAAGGAAGGGCCGCGAACCTCCCGTTGATTTGAAATTTTGAATTCTGTTCTGATTGTCCTTTCACTCGAGCACCTCTTGGCTTCCTTGTTCCATCACATAATCTTGCATGTCAGCATGTGGGACTTAATAGTGCATGGACCAAGTCTACGGGTGTTTGGAGTGTTTCGCGATCTTCTCCATCCATCGTCGCCCCATCTCGAATTTTCCTTTCCTTTTCTCTCTTGTTTTTAGACCTCGCCGGCTCGTCCCACTGCCCCAGCACGAGTTTTTTTTTTTAAAAAAATAATAATAATTGAGCATCTCGCCCCAGCTCGAGTTGACAAAAGGCGACGCTGAGAGAATCGGGGACGGCAGAGGAGCAGATGGAGAGCTAGAAGAGGAGGGCGAAGAGCTTCCCTTGGCCGTGAGATCCAATCAGGCTCACCCGATCTGACTCTCCCAAAAGGTAAAGAAGCTCCCTGATCAACCATCTCTTCTTGACTTTTTTTTTTTGTTTGCTTGATGCCAAATCTGAAATTTTTAAATTGCAAGGCTACTAGTAGTAGTGAAGAACCGAGCTTTGTTCTCCTGGATGCTGCTACAAAATGTCTCTGCTCTGGTGTTCTTGACGCCATCAAGTCTCTTGCTCCTATTAAGCTCAGCCTCATCCAAACTTGCTTGGATAGTTGAAATCCATATATATTTTCTTCTTAATACAAAGATACGCAGAAATAGTTGAAATCCATCCCGTCCCAAGGTTTTCCTGTTCACTCCAGAAGCAATTCTTAAAGCTACAACTAGAACCGGCGATCCGATCTCAGAGAATTCAAGATAGCGACTGGCATGGAAATTTGACCTATAAAGATAGGGACATGTAGGATAATGGGATGATGACTCTGCCCTTCCCGTGCCCAGAGGTCCGAACGCGAAAGGATCAAGCGGCCTTCCCCTGCCCATGGAACTAGCCTTCAATCTTTTATTGGACAATGGCACTGTAAAATATTTCTTCACGTTGCTGTTCAATTTGGTTCATGAAAGTATCTCCATTTCAAATAGCTTACCATCTTAATCAACCCTGTTTATATGTACCACGTCTCCTGATAATTTGGAAGTCCCAGATTTGTTACTTCTCAGTTACCTATCCCATTATTATAGTTATGCTAACTATTATGTTAAACATGTGCTAGATTATCTGAATTTCAGGTCCTCATCAGAACACGATCCCAGCAGATCAAGGCAAAGCTGATGTCTGATGATAGCATTCGGCAAGTATTCATAGAGGATAAGCCATCTGAAGGAGCTAAACGGTTCCGACGATGCAGATCAACTCCCTCAGATCCCACGGATAAAAAATCCTCAGACACCACTGATAAAAAACCCTCAGAAAATGTCTCTGCCCTTCAAGCCAAGGAATTATTCAAGGAAATACGGCCAAGCTTCACGCTTGTAGGCCTCCTCCTCTTTGTCTACCTGCTTGTGGGTGTCATCATATTTTACCTTTTCATGGGTCAGATATCTGGGAAGAGAACTAACAGAGTGCTTGATGCCTTGTACTTTGTTATTGTCACAATGACCTCAGTTGGCTATGGGGATCTCGTCCCAAACAGTAACACGACGAAGCTGTTTGCTTGTGCTTTCGTCTTCACAGGCATGGCGATAATTGCTCTCTTCATCAGCAAAGCTGCAGATTATCTTGTGGAGAAACAGGAGGTGCTGTTCTTCAAAGCACTGCACATGAATATGAAGGGTGGTGAGGCCAGATTGCTTAGATCCATGGAGACAAATCGGATAAAGTACAAATTCTACACTGTAGCTCTACTTCTTGTGATGATTATTGTTTCTGGGACTCTATTTCTGTGGAAGGTTGAGAAGCTGAGCCTTGTTGATTCCTTCTACTGCGTATGTGCCACAATCACTACCCTGGGTTATGGGGATAAAAGCTTCTCGTCCGAACTGGGGCGTGTTTTCGCGATATTTTGGATAATCACAAGCACGATTCTCATGGCTCAGTTCTTCCTGTACCTTGCTGAGCTCTATACCGAGCGACGGCAGAAAATGCTCACCAAATGGGTGCTCAACAGGAGGGTAACAACCATGGACCTTGAGGCAGCTGATCTGGATGGTGACCGTCGAGTTGGGTAAGTACATTACTTATAACTCATCTCATTGCCCCTCTTCCATCAGTCTATTCTCTGACGTCTGAACTGTTTACGCATTTCAGTGCTGCTGAATTTGTACTTTACAAGCTAAAGGAGCTGGGAAAGATCAACCAAGAGGAGATATCTTCATTCCTGGAGGAGTTTGACAAACTTGATGTTGACCAATCTGGCACACTTTCGACTTATGACCTTACTCTGGCACAAACCACTGGAGGAGTTTGACAAACTTGATGCTGACCAGTCGGTCTGCCGTACTTCGACTTACGACCTTTCTCTGGCACACACCGGCTAATGATTGTTGTATGCAGCTGTATTAGATTTTGCTGCTTGAATTGGTTGATGTTGTTAGCTCTTGTCCACGTGTACACTGTAATCTTGTAAAAAGATACAAAGAACCTTACTTGAATCAAGTTTGTACAAGAAACAACTACTTGCTGGAATTTTACCTGAGCTTGGACGCAGCACGTCCAGCTACATGATGATTTTTTGAGCTCCATCCCACAGTATAGGTTATAATTGTTATGTACCTGTGATGCTCACCTGGATAGCCATAAGTGCATGCTTTTGGAGTAGTTACTATTGGCTCCACAGCTGCCAGAAAGCAACAAATCTGATGCCCAGAAATAATCTAGGAATAAATGCGGAAATAAGCTTTAGTTCCAGGATGATGATCACGCACGATACATGGAACATCCATAGTTGCTCAATCCTAAGCAATTCACTTCTAATGGGTTCCCATCACTGCAGTAATACCAGAAGTCAACTTTTCACGAGAAAATTAAGCACGGCTATTTTTAAATAATTGTAGTCAACTTAAAAGACGTAACTACGTAAAAGATATGTTTATTTACATGATCAGGTATGTAACTGCTATACTAAACCACAATCAAGTACATAACTGTAGTCAAACAAAGGAATATCCTATTCTGTAAGATAGGCACATTCTGGACAGGTGCAAGTATGTTCGTTCTTATAAATGCCTTCCTTGTTTGATCTTCTGGGGGATGTATTTATCTGATAAAAATGAAATGGATCTTGCAGACAGTGCCTCAATCTCAAACTTGACACCCTTTTGTAACATTGCTTCCAACTCTGATCTGCCAAAGGAGAAAATTTACAAGTGAATTTCGGAAAGAAAATTCTAAGAAAGAATAACTCAAAATTCTTGAAAGCTAAACGATTCATTTTATGTCTTCCAAATATAGAGTGCTTACACCTAATACCTTTATTCATAAAAAGCAGGAAAATATACAGTTATTGAAGCTAAAGATCTGACACTGAAGGCATTAAATCATAATAATTGACGATTTACAGACTCACCAATGTCACTAGCTCAATTATCTAACACCAGGTCATCACGTTTCTTTTGTGGATCTCATCAGAAAGAAATTATGAAAACTCTAGTTTAACCATGATGCATACTTAGACTCTGCATGAATCAAAATGCAGTTCTAATAGTAGGTATGAGCATGAACAAGAGATCAAATCAAAATTGTGGAGGAAATGCTTGTAATACACTTAGTCCAACCCCAAAGTCTAAATTTCACTAGCTTACCTCCATTCTGGGGCTTCCTTGTGTAAATAGCACCTGGCAATAATACTTTCAGCTTTCCTTCTATCTGTGGACAAGAAAAACTGGTTTCGCAAGTTGACATTTGACATACAGAAACAAAATAAGGAAAATCTTCCCAAACAATTCAATGAGTTTATATCCCTCCAGTCTGTTCACCTTCAAGTGACAAGGGAAGGAGGCAGCAGTCTGGAAGGCAAAAATCCTCGAAGTCAGATGTAAAAACCCCAAGCCACCGTATATCAGGTACACGCAGCAAGTTTGCATCATATGCCAATTGCTTAAGATTAGACAAGTAGCAAAGGTTCGTCAGTTGACACAAGTAAACAAGCCATAGTCTTGGTTTCTTACTAAAAAAAATCACGTTTCATTTTTTTTTAAAAAAAATGGAACCATATTATAAGATTTATCGACAACCTTACTGCTAATAGCCTAATAGGTTTCATAAAGCAATAAAAAATTCAAATGCGAAGAGGCTAGGCCATCTATGGAAGGCAAATTATGAAGAAAGGTGAACTGTGTGATCTTATCCATAAATTTGTTAAGTGCAATTTAAATTTGCGAATCTGCTAAGAAAGGTTAGTTCAAGCTAGCAATAGATAAGTAGAACAGAACTAGATAAATCACGCTTACCAAGGAACCAAATTTATATGTGGCCAGAATGTCGAAACCATAAGGATCTGAGTCCACTAAGCAATAAACAGGCAGATGCAGCTGTTCAACAAGATAACGTAGGAATCTAGTATGGAAAAAGGAATTCAAGACTGAAATAGCATGTTAAGAAACTACAAAAAGAACTTGGAGAATAAGAGAATAAGAGCACATGCCTTCGTGTTGGAATATCTGGGTAACCTCTTCCCTGAGGAGACAGTGAGATATGATAAAACTAGACAAACAAATTTACAAGAAGCAGTAAGCCAATAACACTATTTGTGAGTTTCCACTTACTGTAATAACAATGCAGCGATTTCTTTCACAGAACTTGTCATTGGCCAAACGCTGGAAAACTGCAAAGGGACTACTGAATCATGCTGTACAAAGATCAGAAACTATTAGACGCAAAGAAAATTTAAAGCTCATACCTGTCTCCTTCTCAACTACAAGTATGTAGTGAGCAACACTAACAACATCTGCCAGAGGAGAAGAAAGAAAAAGACAATTTCAGTTCACTGCAATGTAATTCATGGTACCATAGGAGGAAATCAAAGGAACAGAAGCCTGTACATAATACTTGGAATAATAAGGATGCTCGAATCCCCAATTTTCAAGACAAAAACATGATATAGGCTGTTAATTATCTTGATAGCCAAGTTTTTCTTATAGCCATGTAGGAACGTCTAACTTGCTAAGCAACCATATGATAACTTGATTACAAAATTTAATTGGAAATGCAGAAAGATCAAAGGTAGTTGTTTAATTCGTAATGTAGTTTTTTTTTTCTCTTTGACGGCACAGAATTTATGAATCTGAATTCGTTTGAAAAAAAAACATATGAAATTCAAGACCTATGGTAACATAAGGCAAAATTGATCAGAGTCACTTTCCCTGTATGCTTTAACACATAATGGAAAGAGCCTTTTCAGTATCCCTTTCTATACATTTTACAATAGCACAAAAGGGAATCTTGTTACTGAAGTTGCTGGAAAAACCTTTGATTGCCTCAATGCTAACAGGGATGGAGAAAGCCTGTATACACAGAAGGTAAAATCAAACCAATTGACTAAACCACTTGACAAAAATTAGGGGCAGGACACAAGGGAACATAGAATCTTACAGCATTGACGTTTTTTATACAATTCACTTTCTTTTCACCCTCCACAAATCTTATCCAGCCCATCAACAAACTGGGATAATGAAGGCATGCACGGGTGCACAAAGGTAAAAATGATTACAAATAATCGAATAACTATAGGATCAATGGTTGGGTGGCATAATGGTATCATCGGCTAGCAGATTGATCAATAGATGCATAACGCAAGTACATATTAGACTATGACTACGTTGAAATAACAGCATCCAACACTACTAGTTTATCAAACACACCCAGATCATCTGTTTACGTAGAGGAGTGAAAAGCTTGGGATGATTAAGAAACAAAACAAAAAATTAATGGTTTACGTTATCAAAATGAAGTGTTGTAAAATCATAGAAGAATAGAGATCAAAATGAAGCGTCTAAAAGCAGAGACATAGTTCATACCCATTCACTACAGGAACCTGCGGAAAGCCAAGGGATCACAATATTCAGTCAGCTATGAAGAGCTATTGAAGAACTTATCAAATGAAGACTGTATACATTAAGTAACTCATGGTGTTGTGCCATAGAGGAGCAAAGAGAAACTACTTTGCTAACCAAAATGTCCTTTCTACATAACTTAGCATTTAAAAATAAGCATACTAGTGGTACCTACCACATTGAGATTGTGCCGACTGCACTTGAAGAGTATGCAGATATCGTTGATGGCACGGTCAACAACAGCTACTTCTGTGGTGAGAAAAGAGATGTATAAATTTCAGTCACCCATAACAGGAAGAGGAGCAAATTGCAGCTAGTGGGCACGGACCTACGAAAATGGAGGGGTACATGTAGTAGATATCCCTCTTGGAGCAGTGCTTGTTCTGCTGCAGGAGCTGCTGTACCACGAGCAGCACCCTCAGGAGCACATCTGGGCATCAACAACAAATTCCAAAGTAACTAGCCTGATCAGTAAAACCTGCAGATTGGTATGTCTGTGCGCGCTTGGCCGCGCGGATGCATACTGAGGCGGGAGGTCTGGCTGTCCTTGTGGAGCAGGGAGAGGACGTCCGTGCCGACGGGGGCGTCGTAGCTGCACGAACTGCGATCGAGAACGAGCGCACGGCCAGGGATGTCAGACATTTGGGTGAAATTGCTCCACAGATGTGACGGTGAGGAGGAAGGAGACTGCGTGAGGAGCGGCGCGGGAGGCAAACCATGGGGACGGAGACGCAGCGTCGGCGGCGGAGCAGTAGTTCCGGTACCGGTGGATCACGATGGACGGGGAGCGGCCGGCGGAAACCTCTTCGACGACCCAGCGCACGAACCCTGCGCCATCCCGCCCGCCGCGCGTCAGCTCCGGATGATGCTACCGGGAAGGGGGAGGGTTTAAGGGCGGGAGATAGAGGAGATGGGTGGCGGGAGTAAGGGACCTTTGATCCTGCGGAGGAGGAGCGCCGTCTCCTCCTGCTTCCGCCGCAGCCGCTGCTCGTCGCCATTCAGCGCCGCCGCATTCCTCCTCTTCTCCTTCCCCGCCATGGCGCGCGTCGATCGCGAATTCTCGATGACGCGCCGCTGCGACTTCCCCACAGGCCCACACTCGCCCGCGGCGGCGGGTCGGCGCAGGCTACTAGTGGGCCGCGCACGCGGCCCAAAGTAACTTTTTTCTACAACAAGCGGCCCAAAGTACTAATGGGCGGATTCAGGCGTAATTGACCCATCATCAGGCCTGCTTCCCTAAAAAAACTCATCTGTTCACATCTGACGAGTCGTCCGATTCATTTGGTAACCCTAAAATTTCCTCAAAAAAAAATGGTAACCCTAAAAAAAAAATCCAATTCATTTGGTCTTGCAGGCGTCGAACCGACGGTTTCCGAATCTGGCGGTCGGAGAACTACGGCACCGGCATGCATTCTCTGAGTTGCATCAAGCTCGCAGCCACCTTTGAAGCAAAGCAGTCAGTCATGGCAAGGGTGATGTCAAATTTTGAGTCGAATAAATTGTATCCAGTATCCACCCTCAATCCCTCATGAACTACAACTTCGTCGATGGTAAGCAGCTGTTCATCTGCAGCTTTAGCCTTTGGTGAACGAATGCACCCATATGATGCACGCGCAGCATTTTTTGGGATCAATGACAGGTAAATTCTTAGCTTAGCTGAGTCAGAATAATATTGTACGCACCTGGGATTCTGTATAGCCTTCATAAAACAAATTTGCGAATGCATAATATTCTAGAATTTGTATTCTTTTGGTAAGTAATGTTATTTTTCGGTTTTCTCATAAATTGTTAACTTAGTTTGTCCTACTGTGGGCAAGCTAATTTATTTTCTATGAACGATGCATGACCTTTTAAGTTTGAAATTGCAATGTGGCGATGACAATGTAATGGTCATTAACTAGTAATTGTGCTGGTTCAGCACCACATCAGAGCTAATCCCCAGCAAAGATGCCAGACCCCCTTTATAAAACCAATGTTACACCTAACCTGACTCGTATGTCTTTGGAAGTTTGCGGATACTATATAGGCACCCACCTCGCGTGCAAGTCGTGGTGATGCATTCTATTCTGTCTTAAATAATACTCCACGTCAGCATCCATCTTATTATTCACCCAGCTCAAGTTAACAAAAGGCGACAACTCGAGTGATGAGACGGGATAGAATAGAAACAACAGAGCTTGGAGAAAGAATCGGATAAACTTCCGCCTTCCGGAGAATCCGAGCGACCGAGCCAGCTTCGGTTCATCCAACATTTCGACTCTTCGAAAGGCCCCAGGTAACAAAGCTCCCTGAACGGCTCTTGTGCATGCTGAACGATTCATCCAACAGCTTCAATTCATTCTTGTGTGTTTGCTTTGTGGTGACTTGGTAATTTCCTTTGTAAGCAAGCCCAATACTTTCTCGGGGTATTATATCTGTGGTTGCAGTAGAATTTCGAGTGCATGCTGAAGGGAAATGTTTCACCGAACATCTCCATCCTTGCTCGAGTAGGTGAACAAAACTCCATCTCCCACTCACTGAAGGATGTAGCATATGTCTCACTGATAACTTACAAGTACCCAAATATACCCCCTTTCCCAGTTGTCTTTCTCAACATACATATGCTGATGGACTGATGGTATGCTCATGATTCTCAGAATTTTGGGTTAATCGCAGCTGACACCGGCCAAATTGATGGCGAACAACAGTATTCAGGAAGCACCACTAGATCATCCTCCTACACTTTTTGATATGATAGCTGACAACAGTATTCATAAAGCATTACTCGCTCGACCTACTGTGCTGACAGTGAAGCCATCCGAAGGACCCATACAGTTGCGACGATGCATGCCAACTCTAGATCCCCACCGAAACCCCACAGAACACAGCTCCCTGATTCCACCACCGCCTCGGCCGGGAAAGTTTCGGAGAGTAACCTTTCTCCTCTGTGTCTACCTTATAGTGGGTGTCATCATCTTTTATCTTGTCATGGATCAGATGTCTGGAACAAGAACTAATAGGGTGCTTGATGCCATATACTTGGTTATTGTCACAATGACCTCGGTTGGCTGTGGGGATCTCGTCCCTAACAGCGACACAACAAAGCTGATTGCTTGTGCTTTCGTCTTCACTGGCGTGGCGATCGTTGGTACCTACCTCAGCAAATTGGCAGACCACATGATCGAGAAGCAGGAGGTGTTCTTCAAAGCAACACAAAGTGAGGCCAACATGCTCAGTTTATGTGATACAAGCAGGATAAAGTACAAGCTCTACACGGTTAGTCTACTTCTGGGGGTGGATGTTGTTGCTGGGACAGTGTTTCTGTGGAAGGTTGAGAAAATGAGTCTTGTTGATTCCTTCTACTGTGTCTTTTACGGGGATAAAAGCTTCCCATCCAAACTGGGGCGTGTTTTTGCGATATTTTGGATAATCACGAGTACTATCATCATGGCTCAGTTCTTCGAGTATCTTACAGATTTCTACACTGAGCGACGGCAGAAAGCAATAGCCAAATGGTTGCTCACCAGGGACTTAACAACCATTGATCTTGAGAGAGCTGATCTGGATGGTGACCGACAAGTTGGGTAAGTACTTACCATATAAATCATTTTCAGCACCCTCTTCCATCAGTCAATATTTTTCAGAAGTGTTAGATATCACTGAAGCTGATGTCTGAAACTTAAATAACCTGTGTACAGTGCTGCTGAATTTGTACTCTTCAAGCTAAAAGAGTTGGGTAAGATCAACCAAGAGGAAATATCTTTGCTCGTCAAGGAATTTGAGTGCTGAAAGTTTTAGAGCTCTATCCATGCCACTGGACTGTTTTTAGTTGGAAGAGGCGGAAGGAAATTCACTGTAGCAAAACTACTGTAGCAAAAGTTTGTGAGGGGAATCACGAATTTCAATGGAACGAAAAGACTAAAAGAATAGTGAATATCTGGGAACTAAACAAATTCATAATTGTGAAAACTGTAGTGTAGCTGTTATTGGCTCCAAAGCTTCTGGCAAGCAGCGCATCTGATGCACATAGGTCATGCTGACATTCTATTCCAATAGGTTGCTGTTATGGTGGTGAACTGGTGATAGGCTAACTTCTAAGAGCATTTAAGCACTTGAATTCAAATAGTTGTATTTGCCTTCTTTTGGCGAGTTAACTTCCAGGCATTGGCAGTAGATGTAACTACCACACAAACACGGTCAGGCAAAACAGACGTCCAGATGGGTTTAGGGTATTTGCCCAATCTTTAAATGGCTTCCCTGTTTGATCTTCCGATGGATTCTTCCGATAAAGGGAAATGTGTCTTGCAGATAGTGCATCAATCTCAAACTTGATACCCTTTAGCGACATTGCTTCCAACTCTGACCTAGTACCAATTAGAGAATGCTCGTGAAAATTTCTGAAAGAGAATTCAAAGTAATGAAAAGAAAACTCAGGATTCTTGCTGGTTAAACGATGTGTTTTATCTCTTCCAAATAGGAAGTGAAAGCCTATACCAATAGAATTGACTACTGTGCATATAGGTTTAGCCAATGTAATCGACAATTAACTGTCAACATGTTCCTCTGGATTTTGAAGAAGAGATTCTGACAATTCTGGTTTAACCACTACTGAGATTCAAACCAATAATCAAAAGACAGTATGAATGGTATACTTTTGACCTTCAGTCAGACTGTCAGAGTCATCGGTAGTACAACCAAATGCCGAGTTTCCTGCTTCTTTACCTCCATTATGGGACTACACAGTGAAGCTCGTTCAGAAGAAAAGAAGAATACAGGTGAAGCTTTTATTCATCCTCAACTCAGCATACACATACAGTTGTCGGTTAAAATTACACTACGCCTAGCCAACTTCCCAAACGACCAAATCTAACTGAATTACACACAGACCGTGCCAGATACAAAGGCAACAACGATGCTCCAAACTATCCGCACTTGACTATTAACACAGCCGACTTCTCGCTGAAGGGGCTTCTTATTGTTCTAGGTGCAAGAGCGTCAGAATTTACTCGTCGAAGGCTTGGACCGCTTGCTGCTGAGCTGCGCGACCGGGAACTCTATCAGGACGATGAACGACGAGCTCTCGGCTTCCCGGAGGTACTGTACTGTGCCGCTCATCGTCTTCACCAGCTTCTGGCTTATGTATAGCCCGAGGCCCTCCCTAGACACCTCTGAGCTGTGCCGGAACATCTCCTGTATCAGGGCCTCCGGGACACCCGGTGCTGGATGGATGATCCTGCATTCAGTCAGAAAGTTAAATAGTTGCTATTAAGGCAAATATAGCCTTCAGTAGAAGTTAGGTGACGGTTTTATACTACAGACTTAAATTCACTACCGCAGAGTAGCCATACACTGGAGGGTGACATGTATCGCCACGCCTGCATCTTGACTGATGCAATGATACGATCCACATGATGCGGCAACTAAGATGTTCAGAGGTGACTTAGCTAACATTAGGGCTTATCTGTTGCTTGTCAACATGGTTATTTTAGTGCGTGAGTTGCAGATAGCGCAATTAGGAGCAGTGCCGAGACAATTGTTGGAGTTGTGCTAGAGTAATGGACACTGATGCAAAATCCAGTGGTTCACTTATTTGTGAAGTCATCCTTTCAGTTCAAGAACAAGAATCAAAGACCGAAATAGGATGATTGATGTGTTACCTGAACTCTAAATGAGCAATCTGCATGCCAGATCCAATGTTTTCCTTCTTGGGAATGACTTGGAGCACAATAGGTCCTTCGGCTGGTTGGGTGAATTGAAGAGTGCATGCCAGATAGTCTGCTAGGACTTGCTGAAGCCTTAAATTGTCTCCATAGAGGTACATGCATGATACTTCCACAGGCCAATCACGTTCAATAGAGATCCGTTTTTCCTTGCCCAGAAACATGCCTTGCATTAGGACCGTATTCAGAGCTTCCTCAAGTTTGAACTCTACTGTGTTCATCTCCATATAGCTGCAACATCAAGCATTTGTTTATAAATGGTTAATAAATGGGTACAAGTGAACAGAGAAGCCTTGTTTTACACATACATCTTTTACCAATTCAAGCATTACTGATATATAAAAAAATCAAGCATTACTACACTGAACAAAATTTTCATGTCTCAGCAGTTCTAAACACCATGTATAATTTTCATATGGACGCTGTATTCTGCTTCATATATTCATTATAGCGTTGTAAAAAAATATGCAAAGAATTAAACTAACATTACTGTGGATGATTTGGAAAAAATTGGCACTTACCACTGTTCAATGCTTTCAAGATCAGTGTCGTGTAAAATCTTTTTCAGCTGATCCTGACAGAGAACATTAGATGCAACAAGCCGCCGCTGTTCCTCTGTCAACTCGGAAGGTTCCAATAAACTATGTGTAAATTGCATGCCATTGAGTGGATTCTTTAATTCTTGGCGAATGTAGGTTAATTCCTTAAAGCTGTTTGTAGCAGCTTGTTCTGACATTTTCTGCACCTGGAGAGCGTGCTGAAGCTCTGGGCTGGCCACATGTAGAAAGCAGAGAGCCCCAGTGATCTTACCCTCAGCATTTGTCCTCTTATTTGCTGTGAGCAGGGATTCCACATACCTGCCATCTGTGTCGAAGAAACCAAAAGGGAGTTTTCCAGGATCCTGACCAGAAATCACCGTGTTCATCAGTATGCTAAGTTTTGTTAGAGTAGCATGATCTTTCACCCTGCAGCCATAATCATGAAGGGTGAAAACCTCCCCAATTAATAACTTGTCTATCGCATCTTCCCTCTTCATACCGGTAATCTTCTGCATGGCTTCATTCCACTCCAAGCAGGAACCAAGATCATTGATCATAAATATGGGAGGGATGAGTTCACTGGGGTTCTTTACTATGGCAACATAGTCTCCTTGTATCCTAGTGTACTTATCCATAATCATATTTTGCCCAGTCAAATCTTGTGCTACAAAGCAAACTCCAACAACTTTCTCTGAAAGGTCCCGACTGCAGCAGGAGTTGACCATCAAAATTACAGGGCCATTGCATTCCTGTTGATTGAATGTTTTAAGCTTGATTTCCAGGTTTTGCTCTTCAATTCCTGAAATGCAAGAAAGGAAGCACTAAACTGACATGAAAAACAATTCACGATAGAGAAAACAAAAAGATCATAGTGACAAACCTTGTAAAGCTGAGTCCAAAATCTGTTTAACCACTTCAACAGAATCAGACAGGACAAGATCTACCAGAGGCTTCCCTATGGCTTCCATAACAGGTAATCCAGTGAGTTCTGCAGCTTTATTGTTCCACCCATTTATGTTACCAGCAATGTCAACAGCCAGTATAGGGGCAGTTGCAGTCTCAATTAAGCGGACCATCTCGTCCGTAACTGTTCTTAGTTCAAGTAGCCCCTGTATCTTCTTCGTATCATCAGAAGGAGCTTTTACAATGGACCTTACATTGTTTTTGTTGGCATCTTCATCTTGCAGGGAGCCACGTAATATTAACTGCAAAGAATGGATCGCGTCCATTTCAACATCCTCCCAGGGAACACTTCTCCATTTAACCACCTCCAAGAAGGCCTTGAATGAAGATCGTGGATGCATCCTCCTGCCATTCTCATCATCTGCATCGACCGGTTCATGCTTAGCTCCACCCCACTTGATCTCCTTTGCTGTGTGGGCTCGGAACCAGAAGATGAAATCTTTGGAAGTGATCTTTATGGCTGCCATGCCACACACGACCTCACGGAGTGCAGCAGCACCAGGATAACCCGCTTCCACTAAGCTGTCGGTACTCAGGCCAGTCGAACTATCATGGTTCTCCTGCAGCCATGCGACAATGCTCTTTATCTCTGCCTCTGAGGGTGTTGATCCGAGCGCCCAAAGTTGGTTTTGATAGTACAATGCAGCTCCATCACACTTCACTAGATCCATTACATTAGGCGACTGGGTAAATATCCCAACAGGAGCGTCCCGTAGAAGCATATCACACAGAAGTGTTTGCGTTCGGAGGATGTGCCTCTCCTTCGCCTGAGCAGCCAGCTCTACCTCCTTATTGAGTTGTATGCCAAATACTTGCAAGAGAAACTCGCAAGCGTACCTTAGCGGGAAAGGAACGAACCTCGGGCTCGTGTGATGGCAGACCACCAGCCCCCACAGCTTCCTGCCTTTCGGCTGCTGGTCACTCCCAGTATCTCCATCCTCCTCCCCATCCTCGTTTATAGTTACTGACATCACAAGCGACGCAACAGAGCCCATGTTTGCCATGTACTGCGCATGGCAACCGTGGGGAGCGCGGAGCGTGGAACCACATAGGCTGAGTGGCTGTGGTAGGCTATCATCCTGAATGATCTTGACTGAAACGGCAGAGCAATCACATATCATCCGCACTTTGTTCTTCATAAACAGGAATCTGGATGCCTGCGGGATGTCAGTGGCTGGGTAGTGCAGGCCAAGATATGGTTCCAGATCAGATCTCCTGCACTCGGCGATAATCTCGCCATGCTCATCCTCATGGAACTTGTAGGCCATGACCCTGTCATAGCCCGTGAGCTCGCTCACCTCGCGGACAAGCACATCACACAGCAGCGAGAGGTTCCCGCTGGGCAGCGACTGCAGCCTGGAGATAGCCTTGGCGGCGAGCTTGTACGACTTGAGAGCGCCCGCTGCGGTGACTGGCACGTCGGCGGGGTTGACCGGCTCGAGATCGATGACGAGGCCGACGTCGACGCGGTGCATAATGGCGTAGAAGGGCTTCCCCGACGTCCTGGCGTGCACGAGGATGGGGTTGAGCAGGCTGACCTCCCCGAAGATGGCGGCCTTGTGCAGCGCGACGGCGCTCTGCGAGCGGAAGAGCGTGCGCACGTCGGCGCCGATGGCGAGCGCGTCCCGCTGGTCGATGGTGGGGACCGCGTGCGGCGTGAGGTCGAGCATCTCGGGCGCGTTCTCGCTGTAGGCGAGCAGCGCGAAGGTGTCCGGGTGGACGGCGAGCAGGCAGCCGAAGGGCTGGATGTAGCGGCCCCGCTGCATGTTCTGGAGGTAGGCGGAGACGGTGCTTGTGCTCGCCGACGGCCGGTTCGCCGCCCCCACCGACGACGAGTAGTCGAACTGGCGCTGGGAGCCCTCGAACTCGGCGTGCAGCTGCGCGTCCACGGGCGTCTGCGCCACCACCCGCGCGCTGTGCTTGGACCTCGCCGAGCTGCTCCGGGAGCACGTCCCCCGGTTGTTGGACCGCGACGACGACATCTCCGCCGCCCCCCTTACCCAAACCCCCTTCCTCCTCTTCCTTCCCCGCTGCGCCCAGCTAGCCGCGGCACTGCAGCTACGAGGTGGGCGGGAGCAAATGGGCGCAGGAGTCGGCGGGAATCATGGAAGCGGCAGCGATGGCATACGCCCCCAAAAGCGGGCGCGCCTTTGCTGGGGAGAAGGACGCGAGGGAGGGGATTGGATTCCGCCGCGGATAAGCACGGGGAGGGAGAGGGGGAGGAAGGGGATACCGCCTCCGTCCGAGCCCGAGGCGTGGCGCGCGACTGGGACAGCGATAATATCTTCTTCCTCTCTTCCCTGCCCTGCCCTGCTACAAAGGGGAACACGGACGGAAAACGAAGTGGGAGCAACAGCGATGCGCGAGTGGCTCTGACTGACCGGACCGCGGGGAGACGACGCCGGCCGGCGACGGCCGCGGGGGGACCGTGGGGGGAGGATTGGAGCGGCGAGAATGGGAGGATGAGCACCTGACCCGCCGCCGCGGTTGGGGAAGACCGGACCGGACGAGTGGGATTGTCAGGGAGGCTCCGAGAGTGGAAAGCCGTGTGGCCTGTGGCGTCATCCGGGTCTTCTTCCCTGCAGCAGGGCTCGACGACCTTTCCATCTCCGGTAACAGTGAATCCCGGTGGAAAGCGATTAGCAATTAATTAATGGATTATAGTATTAGCAGTGAATTACTGGATTAGATTAGGTTAGTTGTTAGCTTGTCGGGCCCCCGTCGGGAGGATTGGGATTAAACTCTGCTCTTCTTTTGGTTCGAGAGCACCAGTTGGGACAAATTTTGCCGCAATTGAGCAAATGGTTATAATTTAAAAAAGAAAGGGCAGCTTGCTTGACATTCGGGCTTTGCCTAGATCGGACGAGACTAGAGCGACGAAAAGGCAAAGCTTGCACTGCAAATTCAGGGTTCGGCGTTATGTGTTAGATTGGAAGTAAAAGTGCACTGGGAAGCGTGTTCTGTGAGTGGGATGAATAGGAAAAACTTGTTGGCTGAACACAGCCTTAACTTGTCTTGGACCTACGTGTTCGTGCCGTGTTTAGTTCCCAAAAGTACTTTTTACTTTCTATTCACCCCCCTCACAGAACACGTATCCCCAAAATTCTATTTTCATCTTTCCTATTCATCCTCCTCACATAACACGCATTACAGAAAAAAAAATATTTTTTCTACCTCTCAACCAAACACAGCGTTAGGAAGATGAACAGTGTCCAATAGTAACCTCTGCTCTGCCAGGGTAAAAAACATTTGTAATTGACAAGATCGATATCGCCCCAGCGCGAAAATCTGCGGTGTGGGATCCGGTTCTGTTGTGCAACCCACGGCTGACAAGCCATTGGTCAACAGGTGTTACAGTACCCAGCAAAAAGCTCGTGTATACCCACCCCCACGGATTCGCGGATCCAGATTAGGCTGCAGCACCCGCATGCGCAAAACTGTATGGGCGTCAACTCGCTCTGCACCAATCCACGGCACCGCCCTGATGGCCTCGACGAGTTATCCTATCATCGACTTGTTCGTGCACTGATGGGTGGGTCCAGTCGCTGTTTACTGTTCAGCGTAACCGCAGGCACGGGGAGACGTTGATCGGTAACGTAAAGCCTCAGACAGGACACGACTGGGGGTGCTTGTTCTCTCAGACCCTTTTTTCTTTTCTTTCTCGTAGAATCTGTCCTCCTTTGCTTTGAGGTAAAGGAGGGTATACGACGTGCGCAGTGCAGCGACGCGGCCTCCGGCCGTCCGGCTGCCCTCTGAGCGAATGAGCGATGCTTCTCGGACGCTACCTCGGCGAGCAAAGGAGTGGAAAGATGACAGGATATTCGTGCCCCGGAGAAAGAACCGATCGTCGGCCGATTGATTGGTCCCCGACCCGAACCAAACATAATGCCCAGACGGGCCAGACATGCCAAGCTGTCTCTGAAATCGCGCGGCGTCGCGGCGCTAGTTTTGGCGAAGGAATACGTGGGTCTCGCGTGAGGGCTCCATGCCTAATGGGCACGCACGGCGGGCGGACGCCGGCGCTGCGAGAGTGCGGAGTAGTGAGGAGGGCACTATAGATAGTCTACCATATCCGGAGCATGTGCCGACACGGCGGCGGTGACAAAGGAGGAAGCGAGCAGAGGACGGGAGGAGGAGGTGCACCCACTTTGAGGCGATTTGGTAGGTGCGCGACGATCCAATCTCTGTGCGACACAGGGATATGGTTAGGGTGCGTTTAGGCATGTCACCCATAGTGTCTATGAGCGGTGTTTATATTTTCATATTATCAACACACTACTGTAGACACTATACTCTCCAACCCACGATTTTTTAGCGTGGATCCCTAATAAATCAACTCTCTATTATCTCCACCAATCAAAATTGTTTCTTATTTATTATGAATACACCATACTCCCCAATGCATAAATGAGTAGTGTCTATTGCATAGGTTCTCGTGTAGACACTAGGTCTCATGCAAGACACAGTTTCTTCGTTTTCTCATTCTCTCTCATTTATTAGAATGACACATAAGCAAAATGTCTTATGTGACGGCCTAATTAATGCTATAGAAACTATCCTACATGGAGGGTTGGGGATAGCCTGAGTTCACCAACTCTTAGAAAAACACTATTTATCAACTTTTCTCTATTAATCATATGTCTCCCACTCATATAACACTATTCATCTACAGTGCATTTTTAAATCTACAGTGTTTTTTCTCGAAGAATCTTTTCCAATTTAAATATCCCCAGCTGATGCAGCACTGCGCGGTAGAACCCCCAGCTTCCAAGCGCCTCCATGGTTTAAAAAAAAAAATGAACCACTCCATGGGCTACAAGTATAGAACTCTAGAAGCATTAGGAGTAGGGTACAACGGAGATTGGCAAATGCCAAACGGTTGTGCTGTGCGTATAATCCAAGCAGATGCAGATGTGGGTCATCACGTCCGGCAAAACGGTATGGGACTAACGTGGTGCTGCCAACACGAATAGCGTGGTGCTCGTGCTCGCAGTCCCTTTTTTTATCATATTTTTTAGCAATTTTTTTTCTATCATATTTCCAGTCCTTAGTACTGCCAAATGCCACTCGTTCATGTCCGGCTTCGTTTTTTGGAAAAAGTCCTATTTACCCCCTTCAACTATAGACAGAGTTCACGTTTCCACCTTAAACTCTAAAACCGGGTAAATTACACCCTCAACTTTTAAAACCGTGCGTTTTACCTCCCTGGTCGGGTTAAAAGCGGTTTTGATAGTGGTTTTGTGTTTTTTCTTTTTTATTTATTTTGGCTGAAGTTTAAAAATTCATAGTAAATCATAGAAAATTCATAAAATAGAAAACTCATTTTTGTTGGACTCCACATGATTATATATACACAGTAAATATATAATATAATATATTTTAGCATAATATTTTTATTGTAGGTTTAGATCTATTCATTTCTGTAATTAAAATAAATAATTCATAACTCCAGTTTTTATGTTCAATTGTGGCTAAATTTTTATAGTGGCCTAATTATTTTATGATGGAATTGTATTAAAAAAAATTATACTCATTTGATCATGTATAACTTAGTTATATATTTATTTATGTCACTATAACTTACTTTCTATAACTAATTTATACCTAATCCAATGAGTATAAATGTTTTACTATAGTTGAATCATACAATAATAAGACCTCCAAAAAAATTTCACCATAATTGGATCATAGAAACAACCGTTATAAATTATTCTGATTAATCATAAAAATGAATAGATCTAAATTTATAGTTAAAATTTTGTACTAAAGCATACCATATTATATATTTGTTATGTTTACATACTCATGCGGAGTCCAACAAAAATAAATTTCTATTTTATGATTTACTATGAATTTTTAAAGCTTCAGCCAAAATAAATAAAAAAGAAAAATACAAAAACCGCCATCAAAACCTCTTTTAAGCTGACCAGGGAGGTAAAACGCACGGTTTTAAAAGTTGAGGGTGTGATTTACCCGGTTTTGGAATTCAAGGTGGAAACGTGAACTCTGCATATAGTTGAAGGGGGTAAATAGGATTTTTTCATCGTTTTTTCCATCTTGGGTCACGGCCCATGGGTTACACGACAGCCCATGTGCGCTTCCGCTGCACGCTCCACGGAGGCCCGTAGGCCCAAAATATGAATGGGCTCAGAGCTCATCGACAACAACATTTCATGTTTGGTTGCGACCCTGGAGTGCATCTGCCTGAGGAGAGAGCTGCCTGTGACTTGCCTGGTGCCCGTTTGGATGCAGTCCTGGCCAACTGCCTGGTCCAGGCAAGTAGGCAACGAATTCAGGCCCAGGCCGTCAAAAACGAGCCCTGGCTTGGGAGGAGTGCTGCCTGGCTGCTAATCTTGTGCTAAGAATTCGGGGGTGGGTCCCTCAATAATGATGTCTCCTTTGATGCCTCTCGGTCTTTGCAGTAACTTGTTGCAAAACATTGTAAGCCATTATAAAATATGGTATTTCACTTAACGAAATAGTTATTGTAACGGTTTTGAAGAGATACATACAGAGAGTTATTTTATCTATTTTTTATATAATGTAAGTAATTTAGAAAGTGGATTGAATACTTGTACTGTAGTTAATAAAAAATTATAACACGCATATATCATCTAGGCATAGTAAACAAGTATTTCAAAATGATCTTATAAGTTTAGAATTAGTTTATAATTATGATATTATATTTATTAAAATATATGGAACAATTGATTTATTTAATTAATCATGCAGGGTCTATAGCTAACATGTAATATAATAGCATTAATATTCCCAGGCAGAGGACCCCAACCAAACACCTCTTCTTCAAACTTGCCTGGCCAGGCAAAAGTCATCAATTTTCCAGGCAACTCTCAGGCAGCAATTTTTACCAGACAACTTCTCCAGGCCTCCAACCAAACACGCCTTTGTTGCTTGCTCTCTCCCTCTCTGGGGAGCTGGTCGAAAGTTCTTTTCAAGGAAAAAAAGGAGCTCTGGTGGAAAGTTGTCTACCTGAATCAATCCTGACCCTATCTGTCTGATTGAAAATTCGATCAAGAGCAGGCAGGATCCAGGGAGAACATTAAATTAAAACGGTGGGATTAGGGTAGGGGCAACGCATGATTGGCTAGGTCAGGATCAGGGCGCGGCAAGTTGCAAGAGCACGGAGCTAAAAGACGACGGATCCCCATGAGAGGCCCTGCTGGACCATGGCGAGCGAGGCCGCAGTGCTCCACACGTAAGCGCAAGCGGCATCGAGCATATCAGGCCAGGTGACAGGACGCTCGAACGACCAGCATGGTAAGGGCTCCTGCCGAATGTCCCCGATGAGGATGTCCTAACGCTCGCTGCGGGGGTAAGGTCCCTGTAGGGATCGTTTCAGAAAAGAAAGCGAGAAAGAAAGAAGGAAAATACATGGTAAGAATGCAGGATGGATCATGGTGCCTGGAGGACAGATGTGACCGATTACAAATACTGGTCTGGTTTGGTGCAATCGCTTCATTTCCTTGTAGAGGGCCGTCGAATAATGCTATCAAATCGCATTTGGTTGACGGTACTGGAGTAGTGTAATAATGTTAGGAGAGCTGCGTTTGGTGTGGAAGAATATGGCATTTGGTGAGCACAGGATTAGAAGCTGACCTAAAAAGAGCGAGCCCATGTGTTGGAACATGCTACATGTCCTCAGCAACCTGTAGTATGTGGAATCTCTAGTAAAGGTTAACTGGCATAGCTTAGTTGATGCTACCAACATTATTATGTGGTGTTCAGTTCAGGACGTTTCAGGAGCCATCAAGAACCACAAACAACGCCGCAAATCGGACGTAAACTTGTTTACCGGGGGAGAGAAGCACGAGCTGAGAGTACGGCTCAGGCCGGAAAGGCGAGACCAAAGTCCAAACCGAACCGAGGCCCGCGCGACACCCACGGAAACGCCCCACCAGCAGCTGCAGGTGGCCCGTCCAAATCAGAGCGGGACGGACCCAAACAAAGCAAGCACGATACGATCCCCGCACAATCCTCCACCTCCGTGGCTCCGCCCCGGTGGGTGAGCCAGCCGCGATCGCTGGGCCATACCCCCGCAAGCGAGCCAGCCAAGGCTCGGCGTCGGCGGCCACGCACGCACGGATGGCCATTCGCCGAGGACCATCCCCGTCGCACGGTTTCCGCCTCTCCCAGTTCCCATCCATCCAGGCCTGTCCACCGACGCGCCTCGCCTCCACACCTCCGCACCCCAGCGCGTCCACGTCGTGGGCTCGTGGCGGTGTACACGTCCGGCTGCGTGTGACTACGTCCGTATGGCTCCATCCGGCTACTACGTCTCCACCCCCACCCGGCTACCGCTCTCCTTGCACGCGTCACGCGTCGTCATTCTGACACCGATCCTCACCTCGCCGTCGTTCACCTCGCCGCTACGACGCGTGTCCACCTCGCTCCACGCTTTCCCTTTCCCGCCCGTCCGCAGCGACACACACTCACACTCTCTACTCGCGAGGAGAGCGCCCCCGATTGGGCATAGCGGCGCGTACCAGTCAGGCCCTTCACCGTCACCACCCTCTTATCTAATTATCTTTACCCGGCCAACATATAAAAACAACGCTACGCCATGACAGTCCACATTACATTACATCGCCTGTGGTGACAAATGTAGGCAAGGGGACAAAGTGAAGCTGGAAAGCTTTTGGGTAAAGAAACCCCCTTTGTTTCTGAGTGCAACATAATTCAAATAAAAATAAGGCTGGCTGGCTGGTAGACACTTCTCCTGCCACGAACAGATGATGAACTCTCTCTTGTCTTTTTTACACAGAATCAACAGCATTGCTTATTTTTATTCTCTCGCTTCACCTAAGCAACATGCAATTAATAACCAAGCAAAATACAATAGTATACGCTAAGAAGGTGACAAGGATACGGTATACATGCATGATGCTAGTATAGTATACGGAGTATGAATCTGTACGGTGACGGTGGATTCATTACACAGGAGGGAGGGAGGCATGGTTGATGGGGCTGGCACCGGTGATTAAGGGCATGCTAATCATTAGTCGGAAGTAATGCTCTTCGGGAGTACGGTAATCACATGATGGAGCAAGCGTAGGAGGGGTCGTCCTCGCAGCAGACCCGGTAGCCGACGGGGTTGCAAGGGTACGGCTGTGGCACGTACTGCGGCATCGGGTACGGGTAGTACTGCGGCTGCGGCGGCGGTGGCGCCGGGGCCGGCGCCGGGGCTGGCTCGGGGGCCTTATCGCAGGAGCAGCAGTGGCATCCGCCATGGCCGTGGTGGCAGCAGCAATCGGAAGGCCAAGCCGGCCACGGGTACGGGCACGGCCACGGGTAGGGGACCTCCACCACCTTGGGCTGCGGCGGCGGGGGCTTGGGCTCCTCCTTCTTGGGCGGCGGCGGAGGGGGCTCCTCCTTCGGGGGCGGCGGCGGAGGTGTCTCCTCCTTCGGGGGAGGTGGCGGCGCCGGCTCGACTTTCGCCGGTGGCGGCGGGGCAGGCTCCTCCTTCGGCTCCGGCGGTGGGGGCTTGGGCTCCTCCTTCTTGGGTGGCTCCGGCGGCGGCGGGGGTGGGGGCTCCACGATCTCGATCTCCTTGATGATCTTGCACGCCTTGCAGCAGAGCTTGTCGGC
This sequence comes from Digitaria exilis, assembly GCA_015342445.1. NCBI lineage: Eukaryota > Viridiplantae > Streptophyta > Magnoliopsida > Poales > Poaceae > Digitaria > Digitaria exilis. The sequence goes on along the minus strand of JACEFO010001754.1, from coordinate 75,185 downwards.
GAGCTTGTCCGCGTCGAAGGGCCCCTTGACGATCACCTTGTTGTTCTTCTCGTCGTACTCGATGTCGTCGATGCAGAACTCACCCTTCTCTGCAATCCCAAAGAATTCATCGTCAATCTAATGATAGTTGCTATACTTATCACTATCACCGAGGTCAACACAGAAACAAAAGACCGCGGCAACAAACAACAGAGCTTTTCTTGATCAGAGAGAACTTGCAGCCATGCCACTCACCTTGGATCCTTGTGAGCACCTTCTTGATCTTGGCATAGCAGCGGCAGCATTCCAGGTCCACCTTGATCTTGATGGTCGGCATCTGCACGCAGCACGATCAGAACAAGGGAATTCGTCTAGCTAAATTCTCCTACTATCTTTGTTTGCACACGAGATGGTTGAAACAAAAAGGGACAGAGGGATGCAAATATACAATCAACCTCATGCGCACAACACACATGTAGCATAATTAAACACAGAGGAGGGCAGCCACCTGTGTGATTGCAACTGATCTACGGCTACCAGCAGGAAAGAAGAGCAATCAAGATTCAAGAAGAGCAGGAAGAAGCAAAGGGCCCATTTGAAGCGTGCAACACACTCCAGAATAAACAAACTAATGAACTAGGGACAGGACGCCACTCTTGCCATCAAGAAGTTTGGCAGAGGATCAATCGTCACACCATCTTTATACAATAAATCCTAGAATCCTCAAACACTAAAGAACGAGAAGGACATGGGAGTGATTGAAGCAGCACCTTGATTCAGCCGACCAGCGCCCGCCAATGCGAGCCCCGGCAGGAAAAGAAAGAGCTTTGAAGAAGAGGCCTTGGTGGTGGTGGAGAGGAAGAAGAGGCCTTGGTGGTGGTGGAGAGGAAGAAGAGGAGGTGGTGGTGTGGCTTGGGCAGGCAGCTATATAGGCTGCACCATCACCTCTGCCTGCCGGCACCCCCACGTCATCCGATCTCATCTCATGGAGGTGCCGTGGCGACGCCAAAAGCAATAGAAGCAGCCATGGAGAAGCAACTAGAGAATGAACAAAAGGGCCCTTTGGAAAAGGCGGCGGCACACCAACACTTGGCTTGCCTACTTCTCCTGCCACACCCGAACCGAAAGCACTCACTCCTGCGCCGCCATCGCCGTCGTGGCTGTTGTTTGGTATTCCTCTCCAGGATGATTACCGCACGGCTGCGCCCTAGAAAAAAAAAGAAGCTCGCTCCGTTCCTAAACTTTCCTTCCCTTTGCGGTGGAAGGAGACACGGCATGATGCATTGGAAACGCACTCGCTCCGGAAGCTTTCACGCCAGGTGACGGATCGCGTACTGGTGACTGTCACCGGCACGGCTCGGTTCAATTTCGTGACGCCGACGGTGTCGCGGCGAGTTAAGTGTGCGTCTGTATTGGACTTTGTTTCGTGGCCCGGAAAAGGTCGTATTCTCGCGTCACAGATACGTGTCCCGGTGATGGACTAGCGTGTGTATTGTACTCCAGCCTGGAGGCAGATGGTGAGCACCGGCCGGGCAGTTGTTTTCCGCTTTTTTAGATGATTTCAGCCACCATCTCGTTGCCATCCTCTATCCATGAATGAATATTTGTAGAGCTTTTCGGCTTTCACGAGTCATTGACCCTGGATACCAACAGAGGATGACAGGAACAACAGTGACTCACAGTGTGAGGCGACGTAAGCTAACGACTTAACGAGCACGAGGTGCCTTGGATTCACCGTGACAGATTTTTCCGGTGCCACCAGCTGCTCTGGCTACCAGATGGGCTGCTGCGGCTGCGGCAAGCATGCTCCAGCCCCCGTGCTTGACGATGCTTGGACCATGGCACCGTATCCGTGCCATGTCCACAGGCCACACACGGCGCATCATGCATCATCCATTCATCACCCCCCTCTTGCACTAACACCAGAATCTGGTTGAGTTGTTAGCGAGTGGCGCCATGTTGGGGGGTCATCAGTGATACGGTTCGGGGGTCCACAGCAACGGCCGGCGTTCAATGAGGCATCTCAGCTCAGCTCAGCAGCATCGGCTAGGATTGATGATAACAGGAACCCGTCATCCGCACAGTGTACGCACGTAGCATTATCGACAATCTATCAGCGACCTGCATGTGCCCCTCCAGTGGCATTTGCTTTGTCCAGAAAAACATCAGCCCCAATCACAAAACTGCTCCTGGGTTGTTGAGACGAGATCGAGCCGCAAAAGTAAACTGCGATCGAACTCGTAATCCTCCTGCATTTGCGTGCCATCGATCCAAAGCGGAGCCTTTTTACCGGTTGTGTGGCCAGAAAGGAGATTCTCTCTCTTGACTTTCCGTGGGGGCAAAAGAAGGGAGAAAGGCAAAGTGCCGTATCCTCCTCCTCACCCTGCCGTGTCTGGGACAAAAAAAAAAGAAAAGAAAAGAAAAGGCGGCGCGTGAGGTAAACAAACCAAACCAACAAAAACAAATCATCGGGCGCCCTACCCAGCCAGACTCCACGTACACAGAATGCCGCGGCACTCCAACGATTGCCACGGCACCCAGAGACACCACGATGCCCAGCCAGCCCAGCTTTGGGTCCAGCGGTGGACACGAGAGAAATCCGAGGCCAAGACGTTCACGTTGAATCACACGGGAAGGCAAGGCAGTAAGGCACGCGCAAAAAGTGCACTGCACGAACGCGAGCCGAGGAGGGGAAGGGATCGCGCTCGCGCTGCGCACATGCCTGTGCCTCCTAGTCCTAGGTGACCACCGGCAGAGGCTTGGCATTTCCCTTGGCCGCCGGCCAGGCCAGGCGGCCGCCGCCCAAATTCCTCGGTGGTCACAAACAAGACGAGGTGGCGTCCACAGGCCGCAGCCTGCCTCAGCGACCGAGGCGTGCGCGCGCGCGACCGAACGTTCCGAACCGTGCCCCCCGCAGCGCGCCCCACACGCGTCCTGGCGCCCCCCCCCCCCCCCCCCCCCCGCGCGCAGCCGCTGGGCTCTGGCCGCCTCCCCACCCGCCTCTAGTTGTTGGCTTGGCGAGACCCCCGCGCCGCACGCCACGGCACGCGATCTCGCGCGGCGCCTGGAGTGGCGGAGCGGACGACCCCCACCACCACCGCGCTGCGGCGTCCGCGTCCGCGTCCGTTCCTCCTCCGGTCGCTGTCGAACGCCTCGTCACGCACGCATCGCATCGCATCGTCCCGGACATTTCACGAGCGCGCGGCACGGGCATCCTTCCCTCCCTGCCCCAGTGTCCTGGCCGGTGTCGGTGGTCGTTGCTCTGCTACTTGCCACTGCACATCGGGCGAGCAGTGATCCCAAATCCCATCTACGCCTGCGTCGTCTCGTTTCTTTTCCGGTTCGTTAGCGAGCGACTTAGCGTGAGCGTACGTCCAGACACGTGGACACGAGAACTCGGCTCTACCGGACACCGATGGCCGACACGACACGTAGGTGGCGACGGGGGGAGTGGAGTGGAGTGGAGCGAGGTGAGCGTGAACGGTGAGTGACTCCGAAATAAAGCGCGCCGGAGTGCTTTCCATTTGAGTGAGATTGGGAGCAAAGGAAGCTGTAGCTGGTGAGGTATCCCGGTGCGTGCCGGTCCAGCTCTCGCTTGCCGGATTCGTCAAAAGCGCCTTTGTTTCGATTCCCGCAGTGGCTGATTGCTCCCAGCACTGCACCTTTCCTTCTTTTGGGTTCGTTAAAACCCCGGAGCTCCCTCTCGGTGTCTCAGCGCTGACAAAGACGAGTTCCTACCAGAGAATACAATCAAGTCGCTGTTAAAAACTGCAAGTAGCTCTTGTGTAGCCTGTAGAATGTAAGCTGGACCCGACCCGGTCTGTGCGTCTACGTATATGGGTCGGCGAAGTCGGATGGCATCGGCGGCCGGCCACCGCCTTTGCCACATCGAGAATGGCTTCGGGTGATCGGATTTCACACAACACAAAGCAGGGCATCGTGATCGTCCGACACAGGCTGAATTAGCAGGCGACATTGACGCCGGCCAGGGCAAAGTAGCAATAGCATCCGTCGACAAAAGGGAACATGACAAAAGGGCCTGCCGATAGGTCGAACAGTGAGTAACAAGAGGGAGAGGCGACTGTTTGGGGTGGTGGTTGCTGCCTCGCACTGTCCAAGTTTAGACTGATCGGTGGATTCGGTTGAGTTGGTTAGGTGCCCGTTCACAACTCACCCAACCCGGCACCGTACGGGACGAGTGGATGGACAAGGACGACCGATCCAGGCACATGAGCGTGAAAAAAGATGACACTACTAATCCAGCAGAAGCAAACTCACCAGTTGGAAGAAGGATACAAGCCGTAGAAGCTGCAAGAAGCTTCTGCCTCGGTATGGGTATGTCCGGATGCAGCTGATTTTTCAGCGATCAACAGCTCCGGGCTTAGCTGGAAAGGGCGTGTGATTCTTCCTTCTATTTCGTTCGTGCACGGACGAGCAATAAAGAATGGTGTGTTGAGTGCTCTTGTCGATCGCCGCCGGTCAGCATTGCATCCGGGTTACGGGCTCGGCGGTATCCAGCGGTCGCTTTCGTAGCGTCCTCGGCTGGCGACTGCAAAGGAGAGGAAGAACCACGTGTGCACGTAGGAGTATCCAACTTCTCAGGCTCATAAATCGTGCGAGACTTCTGAACCTTCAGGCTTTGAAAATCAAACGCACATGCTTGAACAAGGTAAGGGTCTCGGATGTATTTGTACCCTGTAGGCTTCTTCTAGCGCACATGCACAAATCCTCACGAACAGTACAAACAATATACTTCTAGCGACCCCCCCCCCCCCCACATGTTACAAAATTAAAATGGTGTAAGATTAATTTGATGCCGGTAAGAATACTAGCAATCCCTACACATGCTAGTGTCTCAAATTCATTTTTAATATAACCAAACCCTATACATGCTAGGAACACGACTGAATAACAGATCCATACATCCATTGCATGCGTAGGAAGATTAGAGATGCAAACGGAATACTCACAGTGCGTTCCACGTGAGATCAACGACGACGAGACGGCGAGATGGACGAGGTCGGAGAAAAGCAGTGACGAGCGGTCGCGAGAAAGCTGCCCAGAAACCTGATTGCCGGCACCCGTGCAGGTCTTCAAATCACCGGCGTGGTTCGGAGACACCGCTCTCCCTTGATTCGCTGCACGGCGGATGAAGGGACGGCGGTAGCTTGGGAGGCGGCGCGAGCAGTGGAGAAGTAGCGAGTTGTGGCGTGGTCGTTCCTCGTCGCCAGGACGTCTCCTTTTAAAGAGGAAGAGGACCGCTGCCTGCCTTTCGATCCGCCAGATATCCAGGAGCCGCCCCCTGGTATCTCTCGAAGTGGAACCGACGGAGCCGTCGCACGTTCGCATACGTGCTTATCCCACTCCGAGGGCACACGTGGCAGTCTAGGTGTCGGCGGTGTGGACCAAAACAAAAGAACCGCAAAAAGAGGAACACCAGTTATCAACACGTCACGCGAAAATACACGATACGCGCGCGTGTGTGTTCTCTACTGTAGTTCAATCACTTGGAGTCTCTCACTAGAGCCCCTCTTATATGTTGGCTTCCACCACCTTAGCTTGGCAAGGTGGTACTAAACCTCCATACCAACTCTTCACACCACATTGACTTTCCTATATGGAATAGTGGCCCAAAGGGAGTAGCCCATTGGCTGCCCAATAGCAGCACCTAATGGGCCTAATATTCCAACACCACACACACACAGGCGATAGATGTTCAACAACGCTCGATTTCTATTCAGTAATAATAAAAAACAAAACACATCAATCAGTGTATAACAAAATAACTTATTGTATGCCACTCCGCCTGTCAACAACATCGACCAATATCAATCAAAGCAACCGATACGAGTAACCAATGAAACAATGATCGTCTCCACCACGGATCCATCCTTATTCCTAATTTCTTCACAAGAGGGGAGCTTCCCTAAGGGAAAAAGCTAGACCACAATGGTACCTTCCAATATCACACAGAGTTTCTTCTGTTTTGATTCAGGAGACTTCTAGGATTACCATTCAGTTGACCGGCAATTTCTTTGCATGAAATTTACTTGGAATCAGAACTCCCCTCTTGGTAACCTTGGAGAATTATGTTGCACGTATTCATGGTGCGGGCATCAAGAAGGCTGTGGTTCCAAAGTTTAATCATGAAAAAACGCCAGCCCCTGTTCATGAAGCAAGAAAATTGCAAAGGGGATTAAGCATGCATACCTACTAAGTTGTAAATACTAAAATATGTTTCCAAGTAATTCACTTACCACAGTAGGGCAGGTTTTTGCACCAGATGTTGGCCATGGCATCTGGAGAAGGCCTCACACACCCAAGGTATATGACCATCAGCTAGCACCCTGCAATCTCGCTTTCGGTAAGAACCAGCCTGAAGATTCTATCTTCCGCCATAGTCAGAACTAAGGACACTGACCTTTGTTTTCGAACAAATGAATTCCACATACGCATAATAAGCTTCTCATCTTTTGTAACATCAACAAAATCATCGAGCATCTGCAACAATATTATACAAATCAGCATGATTATGAAGCAAATATCTTATTCTATATATCAGAATAAAGTAATGATTTCAGCTTACCCTTCCATCCTCAAAGTCCGCAATATCATCATCGACTTCGTCTTCACTATCATGATCTGAGAAGAGTTGTTCCAATGCCATTGGCTACAACGAAGTGCAACCATATGTCAAACTAGACTTTTGCAGGAGTATGTACGCCCATGCTGACAAGCAAGAAAGCTAAGAAGTGAGTAATTTTCATTTACCTGTGCCTTGTGTGCATGGAAGAACTGACGTTTTTGTAGGAGTTGTCGACTGCAAGATAATATAAAAACAGACAAACAATTAGTTAAACATGATCTAATATAGATGTGTCCCATGAAACAATATTAACCTGAATGACGTGATTAAACATAAAATATTACATTCTGAGGTCAGATTGCTCAACAGATAGCTTCCTTGTTTTCCCAAACTGTAGCATCGTTGGTGGTGAAAAATTGCTACCATGTACCGTGTGACTAGGGTCAACCAAAGCATCTGCCACAGAAAGCCCTTAAAAATATGAGCTCTTTTACAATGATTGGCAAGTACCATGGTACTACCAGGATATTGAATCCAACAGTGAGAAAAATGTCTAGTACCTAAAAGTACCCATCCAAAAGTACCAAAAAGTACCAAAATTGTGGGACCAAGTACCGGATAAATGGGCCCACCTAATTATTTTATTTTATTTTTAAATTAAAAAAGAAAGGGTATATACGTCTTTTCCCGCAGATGTGGGGGAGGAGGGGTGAAAAAATTATCATGATATGTTGTGGGAGGGTATATTCTAATCAGGCCATCAGGGTATATGAAATTACTAATATACCCATATTATTATTTATTTAATTTTTCAAAATTCTAGTTAAAAGTACCGGTAAGTACCAGGAAAAGTACTTAAAGTACCTGCAAGTACTTGGTAGTACCAGCTGGTACTTGCCAATCATTGTAAAAGAGCTTTAAAAATATAACCATCATGTGAAATGGAAAGTAGGGAAGAATACAAATGAAGAAGTTTTTCTCAGCATGCAGAGTAATTAACTAAAAATTATAATTTTAATAGACAATAGCTAATCAACAGCCCTTTCGCCTAGTGATAGTACAAGGTCCTAGAATGCAGTGTGTTAAGAAGGTTTCTATGCATAATGCGATAACATTGTCCAACCAAGAATATTGGACTGAAAGGAAGAAAGAAGTCAACAAAATGGTGGATTTGCATGTTTACCACAATTAATAAGTTGGAGTGAGAATGACATATTTCGAAGCCACTTCAAGTGGAAAGAAGTGTAGTTTCAACAGGATATCTTCAAAAAGGTTGTGTCTGCTAACTGCTTTTCTTTATATCTAAGTTGCAAATAGAGATTTGATGTGCCTCATATTAATATCACACGTTTCAATTACATATCAGCCTTTTTTGAGGCAAAATTACATATAAGCCTTATTAGGTGTAGAGGCGCAAGAGCCATCATATGGCAGAATTTGTAAATTTGGTTTCATATGAAAATTGAAACTATGTGATTTGGAAATCAAACATTCTATTAGCTTTCTTTTTTGTCATATTTATTGGTGATTCTTGTGGATTTTATCTCTAACATACCCCAACTTGACACCGTTGTTGTTGTTGTTCATGACAATTCCGCTACAACAACTTAAAAAATTCCAGCATCAAGGCACAACAAAGCAACTGCAAAATATCCTTTGCAGAGCACAAGATGAAAACATACCATTCTCCCTTTGCACATAGTCATCTTTAGACCCTGCTTGAGCATCTTCTTGTGATCCTGATTCCTTATCATGTGAATGTACATGCCTGAATTTCACGACTGTGGTTTCCAATTGTCTACGCCTCTTGAACTTCGAGCTGATTGAATAAAGTTAGACGGTAGCATTTAGGGGACTACATCCACACAAAGTAGGGGTGCACAGTCATACCGGTAGGAAAATGTTTGGTGCCTCGGATCAACCCCTTCTGCCAGAAGCTGGATATAACCGTTAGTTATAAACTTATTATGAATACAAATATTAATGAATTAAGCTCTTTATGAAAGAAATAAACAATATTCACCATGCATGAATACATGTAAAAGCTCATTATCTGCAGAAATCATCAAGGCATATTGAATACTATACGAAGAATTTTGTAGGCAAGTGTAAGTTGGTTTTCTAGTTTAAATCATTACTTGTTCTTAAGCCTTTTGCCTCTACACTCAAGAGTGCAAGAAAAACAAAAGCTTATTGCTTACAACAACGCAGAAGCAGTAGCATCGGCACACAGTATGACCCATGTGGCCATGTGTGTTCATAAAGATAGTGTGTAGCCCAAAGCCTTCATATGTCCAGTTAGATTAGCATCTTTTCAATTTGTTTGGTTATACATAACCTCATGATCATCAAATCCAAATTCAGTTGGAGTACCTTTTAGCATTCTCTTCATAATCAAAGTTGTCATGGAATATCTAACAATGTCTAAGGCATACCATTGTTCTATATTATGGGTACCATCAAGATATGAATTGTGCTCTATACATAATTCGAGCTACGAGGAAGCAGAGATAAAGCAAATATATTATTCATGTCGCACTCGTTATGACACAACTGAAAACCTAGCCCGCAACCCCCCCCCACACACACATGTCATCCTATATGTAGGCTCTGTCGGCATTGTATTATGGCCCCATTTAGATTATTGGTTCAGCTTCACTATTAACTCACATTTTCATTCTATTGAAAACCATGATCCCTCCCACAAACTTTTGCTACACTTAGTTTTGCTACAGTGAAATTTTACAAACTTTCACTATCTAAACGGGCCCTAAATGTTATATGGCCGTCAAACTGCAGCAAGAAAGGTCAATTGCCCCCTTGCGAAGAGTGCAATATGACAAGACACACCCAAGTCACCTTAAGCATGAATAAAGTGTGCGGTACACATGCAAAATATAATATCATAATATACCTCAGTCTTCCGGTCATCATTCTTCAGACTAACATTAATAGCCTGACACTCTTCAGATATCTATGTATGCCATAAAAGTATTAGTGTCAACCAATGAAGATTGAAGAAAAATTTGCAACATAGATTTTAGAGGTGCACAAACCCGGAACTCAAAGCGGAATAGATCATGTGACGAGTTCAAGTGACGTCCTAGACCCTAAATAACCAAAACAATGATATTATATTTATATAGAACTCGATAAAAAAGGCAAAGTGAATGTAAGGGAAAAACCAATTGTGTAGAGTGAAATAACGAAATGATGCCTGTTTTTATCATAAATGTAGCATATGAGAAAGTGACATGATTGACCACATAGTGCAGCAATAATTGATAAAAGAATAAAAATAATACAAAAAATGCTTTATTTTTTACCTTGAAGCTTCCACACGTGACCAAGCAAAATGGGCAAGAAAAATCTTCTGTAACTGGTAAGAATGGATTGATGAATCATATAAGAAAAATAGAATATATGAGCAAGGACGACGAAGGAATGAGAATTTTTTTTCAACCAACAAATGCATGATGTATGCTTCTTCTTCTTCTTTTTTTTTATCATACATCACAATAGTTCTAGTAGAATACTAAAGAAAGTTATATCTCTTTGTAGCTCCTAGCATGAAGACACAGTTATTGATTTGACAAAACAATAAAAATACTACCACCAACAAGACATTGCTACCATATACATACTACATAAGATTTAACAAATAAGGTGCAATGAGAAAATGTACATAAATTGAAACAAGGGTCAATACATAATGCGGCCTGTTGGCAGTAACTAAAGTGGCAATATATTACATGATGCAATCATGAGAGGGAGAGAAAGATAGTACCTTCAGTTTTTTGCATTGTATTATCGTAGTACTTGTAATTAAAAAGCACGTTGCCAGCTCTCAACCTGTGGAACAGAAAGAATTTTAATTAGAATTAAGGTTATATCAAGCAGTGTATATTTATAAAGCAGAAAGTTAACGGATGCACCAAATACTAAGACACTAGCTAATCAAATGCATGGTCATGCAAATCATTGTATGACCATGGCAATGTATATAACATATACATGGTCATGGTAATCAAATGCGGCACAAGCTAATTATAAGCTTCACATCATGTTCTTTAATAATAGCAACAACTGAAAGTTGCATTTATAATCGTTGCTGGTTCGAGACCAAAGGAAAGTTAGTTTGCAAAATATATATAGAAACTGAAAAGGAGTACATATATTGAAGTTATTAGATTCTAGAAAGAAGTTATGTATGTACTATAGTTACCTTATAATTTCTGGTAAGATTGAAGGCTCGGCATCATTGTATGAGTAATTACTATAAGGAGACAATGACAAGTCTCTTGAACCAACCTCTTCTGCATGTATGCATACTTTTAATTGGTATGAACCCTGCAACAATAGAGCTCACTGATCTCAACAAAACTAGAGGTATTGCTGTCAAACAGACAATATCACTAAATTCATTAGAGGTTTCAGCTCCCCAGATATGTAGCTGCAAATTGATTTCCAAACTAGGCTGTAGCAAATGTGATACCATTATCTATTTTAAAGCATAGGAACTCTGTTAACATTTGAAATTTTCCACTCTTAATAGTTACGTCACAAAACAATGGGAGCAATTTGATTTGAAAGATACAAACTGCATTATAAATTTGGTCAAAGGCAGATTTCTCTATTTACGCTCATAAAGAAGCAGGGTAGATCTTACCGTGGCATCAACCTTGTGGGAACAAAATGTCAAGCAATTGTCTTGTTCCAGAAATTTTGGCTGCATGCATAAAAACAATAACTAACTTTCAGCAACAAGCAGAAGGGGCATCAGAAAGGATAAGATTAAACATAATCAATAAATTTACTTGTCTGCATATTCTATTACGAATTGAAGAAGTTCAATTTGACATACTTCCAAGAAGCTTGATCTCATTGTAACTGTAGAAGCCAATTCTATAGTTAATCCCAAACTTAAGCATGCGTGCACTTTCTCCAAAGCAGAAGCAAGTAAATGAGTTGCTATTTTACCCCAGTAACATTTCCCTTCAAGCTCTGTTAAAAGTAAGGATATAAATGGAAGTTAGTCAATTCAACCACCTATATGCTCAATAACTATTTAAAACACAAATGAAGAATTATATACTTTCTAAACAATTAATAATGATACGAGGATCCTCTTGGCAGAAAGATCAATTCAGTTACTAACAAGAAAAAGGGTTCATTAATATACTATCCATGTGGGGTAAGTGATCACATAGTGTAAGAATATTCTTTACATATGATAGCTCCTATTGTACCACGTCTAAGAAAACATACCAATTTTTTGCTAAACTAACATAGCAAAGCACCAAAAAATGTAAGTAACACTCTCGAAGTTTTCATTTTTCAAGTAATTGCATAAATGACTGATTTCTTTCCAGAAGTCCACATGAATGAGAAGGCTTTGCAAATGGCTGCACTTAACAGAAGCTTAGCTTTCAAGAGTTTGGGATAGTAGCCCCATATCAAATAGTATGAATTGGGTTTAGAACACAACAAAACATTCTGGTCCATCAGGTTCAGAAGATTATTGCCCGATATATGCAAGATGAATTGGATTCAGAACATAAGGAGATATTTTAGTCCAATCAGGTTTAGAAGATGAAGGCAAACCCAGAAGCATCTTGTGTTCAACAGAAACAAAGGTTTGCCCTCTGCCTCTTGGATACTGGCAGTGTGGGAGCTCCTATACTACATAAAGAAGCAATGCACAAGCTGCTAATTCAACCAGTATGAAAATCATATTTCCGGTAAGGACAAGGTTCGAGTCACACTAACTACACATGAAATGTTTTTTTATAAATTTTCTATGATTTGATCTTGTGTTTTATTGATTTTTATGACTTAATATATTTGTGTTAGCCAACCGTACCATTTTGCAAACATAATAAAGTAATATATTGGAAAAAATGGTTAAAATGTCAACATGAACTTACTTTGAAGGGAAGATCCTTCCACATAGTTCCCTGGGTAGTTACCTCCACCAATAACATGCCCTACTTGCCCTGATAAAATAAAGAAAAAAATTGATGACCAACAAACAAGTGAAAAGAACAAATACTCACAAAGGATGCACACTGTACCACAACTAATAAGGATAATATTAAGGTTGCAAGAGCGAGAGGTCAACAAAGTCTTCATATCTGGAATGATGAATGTAGCTTCAGTTTTGTCTTTATTTCCAAATTCGCTAAAGGAAGTAAGCAAACAAACACGATTGAAGCGATATATTGGAGAATGCTGCAAAACCGTATCATGAATCAGAAATAAAGAGCATGTAGATATAATAGACATCCACAAACTCATCGCTCTATTAGTACAAACTAAAGAGGGCTACACTTACCCCTTCAAGCGAAATATTAATAGTAGGCCTAGCTAAAAGCACATAAAGAGGGAAGATATTTTGTGCTTCTGTATTTGTACTTCCAGAAAGTGATATGGTTATCTGAGTCCTGCATTGGTACAAATAAACATAAAACAGTCAAATGTAGACCAATATTGGAAACAAACATGTTTATTTTTTAAAAAAAATGCAGGTACTTTATCAAAAAATTTACACCTAAGAATTTTTTATATCTTGCCTCACATGGTACTGTGCAAGTTTCTATTATGTAAGTAGGTGCAACCATCTAGTCAAGATCTTAATGAAACTTGAAAACTTAGAAGCAATCAGTGTTGGGATAATCTATTATTGCTCTAGCTTATCTACTCCAAACCCTAGCTGACATTTATAACACGTTTCAATCTTGAGTGGACTAAAATTTAGAGCAATTTGCCTGACGTTAGCTGCTCCAGCATCCAAAGCAATAAAAGACTCTAGATTTCCCACACAGGCAAATATATGACTGTAGCTCCAACCATTTGACTTCAAATAATAGATCAGCCCTATTAACTTTAGAACGAGAATTGTACCTCGGTAAAAAATGAATCAAGTTGGTACTTTTTATATGACACTAGTATGTAACATTATTTATGGTACGTACATAGTTTGCATTACACACACACACAGAGAGAGAGAGAGAGAAGCGCAAGTCCAATAAGCCTCAAATTTGCTGACGGTGAAAACTAAAAAATTTAACTGATAAAGAAACTATCAACCTAATCCTTGAGTTGGAAATCCATATCGCTGGTGCGGAGCGCATGTGGCTGAGCCCATGCAGTGACATTAAATAAAAGGGCATCACTACAATATCGCCGGTCCGCACTAATCAGGTTGTTGAATGGAACAACGCACATGCAAATATGCACAACATGTAAAGTATATTTGTGTTTATTCAAGGGACAAACCTCTTTTTTCTCCTTGACTGTATCTTGTATATAAGGGATCTTTGAATAAAAGTGGGCTGCCAAATATAGAGAACACCATTGGTATCAACACACTACTTACACATAAAACTACAAGTATGAATGAATGTGTGAAAGTTGTAAGATGAAACTACATGTAGTTGTAATATGAAATTTACATTTTTTATGGCTCTCCGCTGGATAATATTGTACATCTCAACTGGCTTGCAATACAACCCAAAATCTTTTTCTGCAGCAAGTTGCTCATCTGGAGATAAATGAGGCCTTGAGTGTCGAAGGCACATCACTAATGTTCCTACACACAAACACAACATGTGTCAACAAATAGAACACATCTCTAACTAGCATCAAGAACAGGAATAACAAAGTAATATGATTGCCCATGTCCAAAGTAAGCCGAAGAACATCCCGAAGGCCCGGCTGCCCTGGGTGTGCCACCACCGAGTGCCCAGGACACTTGTCTGCGGCCATGTGCATCTCACTGAAAGTAGTTCAGGTGGTTACACGAATAACACAGGACCACAGGTCTTGTTAACAAAAACATGTTTGTGCCCTATTTAGGTCATGCTCAGATTACAAACTAAACACTATTAATTCCAACTTTTCACTATTTAACTATTCCTCCCTCTCGCAGAACACGCTTTTCAGGACTTAGCTACAATGTTTTCTAAAGCTACAGTACTTTTTATCCCAATCTGAACATAGCCTTAGATAGACTCGACTTCACTATTCATTCACACTTTCATTCCATTGAAAGTCGTGATCCCATGGATAGTCGAACTTATGATACGAAGTGCTACGGTAGGGATGGCAATGGGTTGGGTTCGGAGCGGATATCCGCGGATTTTGGGTTTTGGGTTTGGTTTCTGTTTTGTGCCCACGGATTTGCGGGTTCGGATATCCGAAATATTTTGGGTTTGGAGCGGATTCTGAATTTCACCCGTGGAGCTCCATTGGAACTTCGAGATATTGATAGTTGCTTCTGTTTTCACTTGTGATTTGTGAATTTACAATGAGATCAACATTTCATTGATTAGCTATTCTATCTATTTTTTATTCACAAGGATAAGGATAATTCCACGATAATCGATGAATGATGAACCCATCAAGTCAAGAATCAAGATGAATTCCCCTAAGTTGTCTACCTAGATTTGATCTTAAAAAAATGTTAAGTAGTCATGTGTTGTGTCTAAGTATGAATGTTATGAAATCTCAATACTCTCCTTGATGTATTGTTGCATGCTAAATTACTATTTTGTTGTTGCTGCTCTTTCTGAATGCTGATTTTAGTATGATATTCTTGGGTGTATGGTTAATCCGTGGGTTTTGGTTAATCCGCGGGTTTGGGTTTGGGCATGGAATTTCACCCGAATAGAAGTTCATTTCGGATTCGGATTTTAGGTTCAGATTTTGGGTTTGGGCGCCTAGACACCTCACTCAATCCGAACCCGACCCATTGCCATCCCTATGCTACGGCGTAAATTTCCAGTGAGCAGTCATTTTAAACTCATCAAATCAGCTATAGTATATACCATCGATATAGATGTACAAATGGGTGGCCTAGCCCGGCCCAGGCCCGGGCCTGGGGCAGCCCGGTAAAACTCGGGTCGGTCCAGGCCCGACCCTACCTCCCACCGGGCCGGACCGAGCTGGCCTGCGGGCTGAGGTGACGGCCCAAGCCCGGGCCTGCGGGCCATTTTGGGGTCGGACTAGTCCAGAAAGCCCGACCACAAATAAAGGGTCGGGCTGGCTCATAGCCCGCGAATAGAAAAAAACTGAAGTTTTAGTGTTCAGCATTCTAAATTTATAGTTTCAACATTTATTAATTTCTACTTCAACATCTTATATGTGCACTTTCAACATTTTGAGTCTCAAATGTTGAACATGTTCAAATCTAATGTTGAGGTATTTCATTCACGTTGTTGAGTTAGGACAATTAAAATGTTGAAGATGGATAGGAGCCCTAGATGGAGGAGACACCGGGCCCTAACCGGTCCGTTCTCTTTCCAGCGGGCCGGGTTGGGCTAGCTTGCAGGCCGAGGTGACAACCCAGGCCCGGCTCTAGGTAACGGGCTGGGCTAGCCTGGGCCCGCAAAAGACCAGGCCGGGTCGGGCCAAAAATCCAGGCTTCGGGGCGGGCCACCGGGCTGCGGGCTTTTGTACATCTGTAACCATCGAGCTTCTCACTACCTTCCCAAAGTGAAACCCTTTTTTTATGTAGGAACAAAATCTTTTTTTCGGGGAGACTAACAAATTTACCCCCCAAGTCTTTGAGCAATGCATGTAGCTCCCTGCTGAGACGACATTAATCATGAACTTCACATGCACATATATGACCATGAAAATTGGACAAATCAGTGCATGGCTGGATTTCATTTGGGTGATGAGGGTTCAATTAAAACCTAACTTTATTTGAAAAATAATAGCAACCTCCCCACCATAATCGAACTATGGATGAATTGAACTTCGTAAAACATGGAGTAGCATATAAATCCACAACTAATTAATGGATTTGGTCTAAAAAGCAAACCCTCACTTAGTATGAGCGAATCCATCCAAGGAGAGATCACTAGCTTGACAAAGAACCAGCTCGTACCTGGAGGATCCGTGCCTTCACTGGGGCGAGAGGTGAATCGTGACCGGTTGGTGGAGGGTCTGGCCGAGAGAGGCTTGGAACGGTGGTGTGCTGCTCGTCGGGAGGCGTTCCCTTCCCTTGTGCCCATGGAGATGGATCTGTGAGGGGATGGGGCGGGGGCTTCCGGATCTGCACTCATGATGGAAATAGATAGTTTCCGCACAACGACCTCCAACTCCGGTTTACGGCGGCGGCGGAGGCGGCGAAGGGAACTGGAAATTGGGAGCGGGAGGCGGCGCGCGGTCGGGTTGATGCGACTGCGGGATGTGACCACGTTAAGGCGAAGGAGATGGATGGATCTGGTAAACTGGAAATTGGGAGCAGGAGGTGGCTCGCGGTCGGGTCGATGCGACTGTGGGAGGTGACCGCGTTAAGGCGAAGGAAATGGATGGATCTGGTAAACTGGAAATTGGGAGCAGGAGGCGGCGCGCGGTCGGGTCGATGCGGCTGCGGGAGCCGGGAGGTAACCACGTTTAGGCGAAGGAAATGGATGGATTTGGCAATAGTACTTCCATGGATGGATCTGGTAATAGTACTTCCCGACAAGCGTAGAATATGTACCAAATTATTATATTCCTAAATATATCTGCAGTGTTAAAAATAAATTCCAATTGAGACGACAACAAAGTTGAGCACAAGGCTCGAACGCTGGTGGGCAAGAAGCCACCCTTCTACAAACATTAGTCTTGGACCCACTAGCATATTCTATCGCTTTACAATCGATAAACCAACCACAGGCAAACACTCTCCTCCGCCCACGTGTAGTGGTGAATTTTCAATTCTGCAATTATATGAGAATTGCAGTATAGAGATGGCCGTAGCCTCATGTGATGTGAGGTCAAGGCTGGGTACTCTTTTCTCATTATCTAAAAAAAATAGTAATATAGAGATAAAAATGAATAAAAACAACTATGTTTTTTTTTAAGTTTTGTATTGAATTTATCAGACCATATCATCATCCCATGACAAAGAAGAAACAATCCTCATGAAAAAATACTTTCGAAACAGAGACTTTCAAGTATTTATGAAAATACTGTAATATTTTATAAGTTCTGCTTACAATGTGTAATACGCGTTTATAATGTTTTATAAATAGTACCATAGAAAAAGTATTTTTTTTGCGAACTTTGTTTGTTAAGAGTTCGTTTGACGCCTCACGAGTGAATCATGTAAAGCGTGTAAAAAATAATAAAGATGGCTACATTGTTTGAAAACTGATATCTACATCGGATATCCTCATATCCACATTGGTTTCTGCCTCGGGCTTTGGATTGCCACAAGATGCCATCTATTATTTCTTTTGTCTTTTCTCCAAATCATTGATTATTATTTTTATATTAGGATAAAATCCAACCTCGCATCAAGAAGAATCACACTACATACATCATGCCACTTTATATGTAGTTTAATGCAATAAGATCAGATCAGACAACATAGGTGAAGCTTGTTGCCAAAAATGACAATTTAGTCCTTGTTTAGCAAGGCTTCTTGGACGGCTTCTCTATCGACTTACGCGAAAGCTCCACGAAATGGGTTAAAACAAAACGGCTAACTTTCAGGCTGAGAAGCAACCATTTCCCGATTTACACTAGAGCATGTGGGGGGAAAAAAATAGCTCATCCATGACTTGAAATTAACTTTTATGCTATGTAAAGTCGTTTACCTATTATTTTCTCGATAAACGAGATAGAGCCAAAGACATTTTTTACCGAGTCAAACGCGTGCCAAGGAGGAAATTAGGAGGAAGTAGCCAAATTAAATTAGCTTTTTTTTTTGTTTGAGATCATTCAAATTAAATAAAACATCAGCTAGGCCGAATCAATTCCACGGCCCGTTCCGCAGCCCAAGCCTTTCCCGGCGCCTCGTCACGCAGCCCAGCCCATCATCACAAACCGACGCAGAGGCCAGCCCATCCATCGTGACGCCTTCCCGCACGCCGCATGCCCTCATCCAACAAGGCAACAAGAAGCCATGGCGGATGGCGGCCGCCACAAGAAACCCGCGTAGTCAAGTTCCACGCACGCCCGTGACATCGACGACGCGAGCATGCGCGAGGGGAACAGTGACTCAATGAGGACCCGAGGTGGAACCCAGCCAGGAGGCCGACGGTGATGGAGGCGTATAGTACCGGAGGCCTGCAGCGAGCTGACTGCGACGTGTGCATGATCGATCTATCATCATCTATCCGCCCGGCGTCCCGTGGCCGTGCATGCCCGCCCCGCCCGAGTGGGTGTTTGGTTTGACGAATCCAATAATCCCACGGATCCCGCCGCCTGCCTCCCTTCTCCTTCCAATCTTCCATGTTTTGTTCTCCATCCGTGGCCATAGCCCATGGGGGACCTGCACCGGTGCCGCGACCCAGCACAAAGGCAGAAAGCGATGGCGCGAAAGCGCCCACGACTCGGCCGGTGTCAACGCTGCCGCTCTGCTTCTGCCTCCGCCTGTGACGCCGCAGTCACAGTGTCACACACAGTGGCAGCCAGCCGCAGCCGCGTCCCGGCCCAACGCGTGGAGCAGGAGGAGGTCCCAGAGCTAGATGCCCTGTAGGCCATACTAGAGCACGCAGCACCTGTACCCACCCCTACCATCACCAACACGAGTACAGGACTGGAAAGAAAAGCATGTACTGCCATGTACGCGATGCCACCGCACGCCGTCGCCGGTGCGCCGGCCGGCCACCACTCTCTCCACGAGCATGCAGAACCTACCACTCACCCCAAATCTTCCACCCTCCACCACTAACCGCGCGCGCAACGACCTGCACATGGACGCGAACACACACGTGGGAGCATGAGGACGCGCCGCGTCGGCTAGTCCCGGCTGGCTCCTCGTCGGCGCCGCCGTGGCGCGGGGCCCCGGCGGCAGCGCCACGGCGGGCGCGTGCGGGGCTCGCGGCAGCACACGCCGCGCGCGCGCTGGGCGGGTTGGCGCGCTCGCGGCCATTATATATGCAGGGGTGCGCGCACCATGGCTATCATCACACACTCACGCCCTACCAATGGCCGATCGCCGCCTCCGTTTCGCTTTCGCCTTTTCTTTTCTCTCACCCTCTCGGCGAGCGCACTGGCACAGGGAGCAGCATAACGGAAAGCGAGGGATCGTCCTGGGCACTGGGCAGGAAGGCAATCAGCTACTGTTTGGATTGGAAAGGGGCCAGCTCCGACTTGTCACTTGTGACTTGTGTTGCCGGCCGGGTGCAGCGATGCCGCTCCGCTCCTCGCCATCGAGAGCTCGATGATGGACTGATGGTGGTGGAGCTGGGACGTGTGCGGCTGGCGTGTTCCAGGGCACGTTCGATGGTCCTGTTTGGTCCTCGAGGTCGATCAGCTCCACTGCCCACTCGACACTCAACCAACGGGAATCGGATGATGATTTTGCAGAAACTGGCAAATTGGCGTCCGTGATAGATTTGGTCGTTTTGGGCAAGATTTTCCAACCCTGAGGTGCACTACTCCTCGATCTGTCATCGCTTTATGCTCTCAATCTAGTGTCAAAGATTCGTGAACAGTAGTAGTGCTCAGCTTGGTTACCCCTGCTTCCTGCACATAAGCACACCATATACCAAATGACATCTGTTTTGTCGTGAATGGTGCAGCTATTAGTTAGTGATCAGATCACTAATTCAAACGTCCAAGAGTACCTGCATGATTGCATTGTGTATTTGCATCGAATGAAATCCATTCATACTCTTCTGCATTCCGGGTGCTGACTCTTCCACGAGAGCTGCCAAGTGCTATTCACTGACAAGAACACCACAAAGCTGGCAGCCTTTAATCGATCCCCATGGCAAAAGGTGATTGATTGGTACTGGCGTACTGCCATCCGGAGCTCCGGGGCCGCTGGCCATGCATGGCAGCCTGGGGCACACTGCGGCAGATCCCGTGCTGCCCTTCTTCCCCGGCAGGTGGAGCAGCCAGGCACGCCGCCCCGCCAGGCTCCGGCGCCACGCCCACCACCCATCAGCGTGCCTGCAGAACCAGATGCCCGGCTTCTCTGAATCACCCACCTGCGTCCCTCTCCATGACACCATGCCCATTCGCATCGGCGCATGGCCACTCGCCCGTCGTTTCCGGCGCCCAACAAGCCCCAATCCCAGCCGGGTGACACCGTCGTTGGAGCACAAAATCCGTCACGAGAGCCGTCTGGATGAGGCTCAACTGGCTCACGAATATGTGCGTGACAGGTCCAGTCCTGGCCTTTTTTCAGCAAACGCAGAATGGGGAATATATGAGCAAATCAGTCAGTCGGGGGCGCTCGACACCGTGACGGCACCAGATTCTCTGCCAAGGTCCAAGGTTCCATCCATCATCCCCCGGCTTTCTACCACTTGACAGTCCATGTCCGATGTCATCACAAATGTTCAACAAACATATTGTAGCCTGACACGAATTAATTAACTAAAAGCTCCCACAAGAATTGATGCGATCATGGGATGCGCTCATGCTGGCCGGCCGCCGTGCATGCAGATGCAGCAGCTCTAGTGCCGGTACAAAATGCCCTGCCTGCTACCTGGCCCTGCAAGGATAAAAAGTTAAAAACCCACACAGAAATGAAAAATCACCCCCCAAAAACTCGCAATGCACACACGACACATGTCATGACAGCTTGGCGCACATTGCAGCGAGGGGATCAAAAGGCAGCGAGCCATCGTAGGGAAAACTTTCCAAAGCACCAGCAGCGCGGCCTCGCCAATCGCAGGGTAAAGCGGCGAGGCGCGCGCGATTACATTACAACCATGTGCCCCTGCGCGCCGCGCGCGTGCCGGGGTCAAGCCGGCTCGTGCCCCGCGACCCCGCGTTCATCCAGGTGGCCGCTCCCCTCGCCGCCCGATCCCGCCCTTGAACGGCCACGATCGACTCCACCCCACCTCTCTCGGTTCATCGTCTCGCCACGTCGCCCGGAGCTCCACGCGGAGGCGGGGATTCTAATGGAAAATGGAAATATGGAATGGACGACCTGACCCCGTACGAGGCGGAAGGAAGACGGCCGCAGCAAGCGCCGGGACGGAGAATATAAATAGAGCCGAGCAGAGGCCGAGCGCTACCATCCAAGCCACGGCCGAGAATCTTCAAAAGGCGCCCGCGCGCCGCGGCTGCCGTGCACGCCGCCGCAGCCACCAACACCAAGCGAGAGGCATCGGCTGGAACTAGTGGTCCAGTGGTCGCGAGTTCGCGACTCGCGAGGGAGGGAGATGATGGGGTCGAGGAGCAAGTCGCCGGTGGCGGCGGAGGAGCGAGCGGGGAAGGATCAGCCGGAGGTCCAGGAGGGGGAGTGGGAGCGATGCCCGGTGGAGGAGGTGGCGCTGGTGGTGCCGGAGACGGACGACCCAACGCTGCCGGTGATGACATTCCGGGCGTGGACGCTGGGTCTGGGCTCCTGCGTCGTCCTCATCTTCCTCAACACCTTCTTCACCTACCGCACGCAGCCGCTCACCATCTCGGGGATCCTCGCCCAGATCCTCGTGCTCCCCGCGGGACGGTTCATGGCCGCCGTGCTGCCCGACCGCGAGGTGAGGGTGCTCGGTGGCCGGCTCGGGAGCTTCAACCTCAACCCGGGGCCGTTCAACATCAAGGAGCATGTCATCATCACCATCTTTGCAAACTGTGGCGTCTCCTATGGTGGTGGTGATGCTTACTCCATCGGCGCCATCACTGTTATGAAGGCTTACTATAAGCAGACGCTCAGCTTCGTCTGTGCTCTTCTCATCGTCCTTACGACGCAGGTAGAGTAACACTTGCATCACGCCTTAATTTGCTTGCTAGCTGCATGTCCACACTCAAACACTTCACTGATGAATTGTGGAAAAGATCAACATGCATGAAGTTAATTTACGAATTTTTTTTGTTTTTGAAAAAGGTACAGGAGGGGCGTGCCCCTACTGCATGCAGTTAATTTACAATCAGGCACAAGTAATTAATCAAATCAGTTCTCCTTTCATTGTTTTTTGAATTCGATCATATTTTGGTTCTCGAGTTAGTAACCATCAAGCATGGTTGTTGAGTGTTGTGGCTTTGCTACTTATAATTGACGTGTCATTTCATTTTTGGCCTAAGAATGTCACATACTAGTCAAGAATCGAATAAAAAATGAGGCTAGATGGCAAGATGTGCAAACCAATCAATATCCTCCTTTTGTTCTCGTTTGCGTAGCAATTACCACCAATCATGGGCCCCGGCGCCCGGGGGAAGAGAGCGAAAAGAGGGGTCCGAAAAAATCTCATGCCTATGTCATCATGAGACCATTCATGTATGTACTAGGATGGCCTACAGATGATTGGCAGGATTTTGTTTGTTTGTGCACATGCGTTCTTCATAATACCATTTCATAGTGGGCAGCTTGAGAAACCATGCATGTCCCATTGCTGGCCCTATTAGCTGAGAACAATTTTTTATGAAGAATCTAGATGAAAACTTTTTTTTAGGAGAAATCTTGTTCATCAAGGACATGGGTTTCTGTCAACACTCCAGCACCAAAAGCGAAAGCACAGATTCTCATCTAGTTCTTTTGGATTAACTAGTGATCAGACCTCGATTAACTAATCCAAAAGAAAGATTTCGTGCTTTCCTTTCTCCTAGTTTTGTATCCATCTGGATAAATTAGTAGAATGACAGGAGATGCTGATTCAGTAGTCCAGTGCAGGCCGCTGACGTTTTGACTGGTGAAATTCTAACCATCTGTACTTGGTTCCTGCACGCTGCAGATACTGGGGTACGGCTGGGCCGGGATGCTGAGGAGGTACCTGGTCGACCCTGCCGAGATGTGGTGGCCTTCCAACCTTGCCCAGGTCTCACTCTTCAGGTAACTCACTGATCACTTTATTAACTGCCTCCATTAGCAGTAGCAGCAGCTAGATTAACTCTATGTAATTAACTAATTATCTCTGGGTGGATACGTGATGCAGGGCGCTGCACGAGACGAAGGAGGAGGGTGTAAAGTCCCGGGGCCCGTCGCGGATGCGCTTCTTCCTGATCGTCTTCTTCGCGAGCTTCGCCTACTACGCGCTGCCGGGTTACCTGCTGCCGATCCTGACCTTCTTCTCGTGGGCGTGCTGGGTGTGGCCACACAGCATCACGGCGCAGCAGGTCGGGTCCGGGTACCACGGCCTCGGCGTCGGCGCCTTCACGCTCGACTGGGCCGGCATCTCGGCGTACCACGGGAGCCCACTGGTGGCGCCGTGGGCCTCCATCGCCAACACGGCCGTCGGCTTCGTCATGTTCATCTACGTCATCGTGCCGCTCTGCTACTGGCAGTTCAACACGTTCGACGCCCGCAAGTTCCCAATCTTCTCCAACCAGCTCTTCACGGCCACCGGGCAGAAGTACGACACCACCAAGGTGCTCACCAAGGACTTCGACCTCAATGTTGCTGCCTACAATAGCTATGGAAAGCTCTACCTCAGCCCGCTCTTCGCCATCTCCATCGGCTCCGGCTTCCTCCGCTTCACCGCCACCATTGTCCACGTCCTGCTCTTCCATGGCAGGTACAATATCAATCTTTTGATAGCTGCTCCTGCTCCCTTATGACCACATCACATCATGGACGACGCGTGCGTGAGGATGAGTTTAGATTGGGAGAAAAAACACTGTAAATCCAGAAAAACACTATAGATCGTGTTGTAAGCGTGTTCTGTGAGTGGGAGGAATAGGATGAATAGGGAAAAGTTAGATGAATAGTGTTTTTTTGGGTGGAGTCGGGGAACTGAACGCACCTGAATCTTGACTCCATTGCTGTTGTGCTTTGTGGACAGCGATATGTGGAAGCAGAGCAGGTCGGCAATGAACGCGGTGAAGCAGGACGTGCACGCGAAGCTGATGCAGAGGTACAAGCAGGTGCCGCAGTGGTGGTTCCTCGTGCTGCTGCTGGGCAGCGTGGCGGTGTCGCTGCTCATGTCCTTCGTCTGGAAGGAGGAGGTGCAGCTGCCGTGGTGGGGAATGCTCTTCGCCTTCGCGCTCGCCTTTGTCGTCACGCTCCCCATCGGAGTCATCCAGGCCACCACCAACCAGGTTAGATTGGCACTTGGCAGCGCCTTGAACATACATACATTGTGCTTAATTTGATCTATCGCCGCCATTGCCATCACCCTCTGATCCTTATTTTGGTCTGAAAAATGTGTACGCTGTGAAATCCTTGCAGCAACCCGGGTACGACATCATCGCGCAGTTCATGATCGGCTATGCGCTGCCCGGCAAGCCCATCGCCAACCTCCTCTTCAAGATCTACGGCCGCATCAGCACCGTGCACGCGCTGTCGTTCCTCGCCGACCTCAAGCTCGGCCACTACATGAAGATCCCTCCACGGTGCATGTACACGGCCCAGGTACATACTGTACTAGAAAAACCATCCTACAGCACATTTAATTTCGGCAGCAGATGCCACATACATACATACGCTTACATGAATGAATGGAACTGATCGATCATGGGTGAACCTGGTGGATGGCAGCTGGTCGGGACGGTGGTCGCCGGAGTGGTGAACCTGGCGGTGGCATGGTGGATGCTGGACAACATCGAGAACATCTGCGACGTGGAGGCGCTGCACCCGGACAGCCCATGGACGTGCCCAAAATACCGCGTCACGTTCGACGCGTCGGTGATCTGGGGCCTGATCGGGCCGGGTCGCCTCTTCGGCCGCCACGGCCTCTACCGCAACCTGGTGTGGCTGTTCCTCGTCGGCGCCGTGCTCCCCGTGCCGGTGTGGCTGCTGAGCAGAGCGTTCCCGGAGAAGAAGTGGATCGCGCTCATCAACATCCCCGTCATCTCCTACGGGTTCGCCGGGATGCCACCGGCGACGCCCACCAACATCGCCACGTGGCTCGTCACGGGTACCATCTTCAACTACTTCGTGTTCCGCTACCGCAAGGGGTGGTGGCAGAAGTACAACTACGTGCTCTCGGCGGCGCTCGACGCCGGCACAGCGTTCATGGGGGTGCTCATCTTCTTCGCGCTCCAGAACGCCAACCATGAGCTCAAGTGGTGGGGCACGGAGGTGGATCACTGCCCGCTAGCCTCTTGCCCCACCGCGCCGGGCATCGTCGTCAAGGGCTGCCCGGTGTTCTAGTAGACGTTCTAAGCTGACAGTTACTACCGTGGTAATCGGTGTGTTTAAAGCCTGTAAGGGCGTAAGGTAACATCTGCTATGAGAACAGTGGATTCAGTTGAGCATCGATTAACTGATGCAGTGTTTTGTCAGTCTTGAATGTGGTGACGATTTGTCAACGGGAGAAAAACAATGTAGCAAGTTTACATCCCAGAATTGCACACACCTATCACACACACACACAAAAAAAGAAAGAATTGCACACACATGAAAGCACGCACGAGGTCCTGTACATTGCTTCTACTGTAAAACCTAAAAGGGGCGGCGATGGATGGCTCAAAGTGGCAGCTCGAAGATCTCATCTTCCCTTGCGGCGATGTGCTTCCTGCAGACCCATGCGACGTGGCCATCGTCTCTGTACCGAACCCTCCACAAGCCAAATCTCTGTGCTATGTCCATCCCTGTCAAAACCCCTTGCCCTTTCAAGAAATCCACGAGCCATTGTCTGGCTGCTTTCATATCCTCACCCACCATGTCGCTTGCGCCACCTTGGTTGCTGTTGTTCCTACCTTTTCCATACAGTGCTGCTGCACCTAAAGCCCCCAGCGAAGCAGCAGATGTAGCTGCGCCATACATGAGCGAAGAGTCAAGCAGGTGCACCACTTCCCTACTCAGGTCAGGTATCATCTCCCCCATCCCGACGATGAAATGGGCACCGATCTTGAGAGCGAAGGTCAGCAGCTTCATGAACTTGCTCATGTAAGGCAGCAAGGATTTCACCGTCTGATTGTCCACTTGAATCAGGTCACAGCCGAGTTGGTCTTCTACTACATGCATTTCTCTTCGGAATTCACACAGCATGTGCACCCGTAGGGACCGCATCCCAGGCAGTATTCTTGTGACCAGCTGTTTGGACCGGTTGTCCAGGCTTACAAGATAGAACATCTGAGGTACTTTCCTTTCCTCCAACTGGATGTTGTAATTCATCATGTAGTCCATTTTCCTGTGGAGTTCAGTCACAAGGTGATACTCGTAATACCTCAAGCTTGCAATTTCCTCCTTGAGGTCCCTTATTCCTTGTTCCACTCTCTTCAGTCTTTGGAGAACCATTTCAACACCTTTTGCAATGCCTAATATGGAGGGATCAACCACATCTGTTTCAGGGATCATTTCAGGTTCCTGCTGATTGTCTGAGGTGACAGCAAGTTCAGTTGCGAGGTGCTGTAGATCATAGTACCTACGGTGAAGAACTTCATGGAAATCATCATCAGACAGCATATCTCTAGCATGGTCTGAGCCTGATTGTAAAATGATCCGTCTATTGCTTTCAATTGCACTCCATGTATGCACATACTCATACATGCTTTCTGCTGGCAGCGACAAAAGAATTTGCTTTATAATTTTCAGAGGCAGCTGCTGTGTTTGGAGGAACCTATGTGGTATAAGATACTTTACACAGTCCGGTCTGATAATGCTTTCCTCAAACATCAAACTGGAGGACAAGTTTAGTATGGTAGGGACTATTAACTTGTGGAATATTCTCACCATGTCGGTAACACTTTTGCTGGAGCATGCAAGCACATCTATGAATGAGTCTTTCTTTCCCAGCTCTATTCTTACATGGACACCACTGATCACTGTATAAATAAGGTTTTTCTCCAAGGTATAGAGTGCGTCCTGTTGTTGTCCCAGGCACATGATTTTATTGTGCAGACGAACCTGAAAAAAAGGTATTCTTTCAGACAAAAAAAAACATATATGATTCTGGTGTCGTCAGTCCATATCTCAAATAACATGCATATCACTTCTGGCAACTATGCTGATAGTTAGAGAAACAAAATGTTTTACCTGAAGCCTTGGAAAGAAATCACTCGTCAAAAACATGTGTGTATCTTTGCATTTAAGACGCCTTCCCACATATCTGCATTCTGGAATGGTTAAGTGCCATTGTTGAGTCCCTTCTTTGCTTTCCTCAAGAATAGCTGGCACAAGAAGTAATGTGTTTGGGTTCCCAGGATCCTGTTCATAACACAATTCGAGTTTCAACAGAAACTCTATGATATCACTGCCCTGGAAAGATGCACCAGCTCTCCAGTTTGAACCTTGAAGTTGGTTGCGAAGCTTCTCTTGTAGAATCCTCTCCATCTCTTGTTTGCGGACAAATCCACTTCTTTCTGTCTTGAGTGATTTCAATGTAGCTAGTTGACTGAGGACATCTCGATAGAACCAGTCACAATCCATGATCAGTACTCCAAGCTCCTCCAAATATATGATTTCACCCAAGTTATGCAGCGATTTCGCAACAGCACGTCTTCTTGCATCCACTTTCTCTACATTATCGCGTCTTGATCTCAATCTTAGTGCTGTAATATTGAGTTGACATAGCTCACGGAACTCAGACCATTTGATTACAGCTTTATTGTTCTTCAACCTCCAGTCATGCAAAATTCTAACAAAATCATTGCATGCTTCATAAACTTGAGGCACTCGCTGAAGAATTGTCTTAGTTGTCATCCGGACGTGATGACTGAGTCTACTAACGGAAACCAATGATCTTGCATCCACGGCAAAAACAGTGGGGTAAATCTCTGCATATGAGTGGAAGTCTTCTCTGAGCCTTTGTACAAGTGCAGCAATTGGCTCTAGCACTTCTGGTAGATGAGCTACCTTATCATAATGGGTGAGAACTATAGTTACACTGGGCAAAAACAGCTGTGACACTCTCTTAGCATTTGAAACCAAAAACTTCAGCCAATATATTAGCTCCCATTCAATCTGATCTAGGCTTTTGGGATATCTATTAGCAGGCTTTACGACCAAGCTAGATACAATCATGAAAAAACATGGACCACCATGCACCAGAAACATAAAATCTTGCAAGGCAAAACTCTCCTCATGTCCATCAAGACTACACACTGTCAATTTTGTGTTTCCATCAAAGAAAGCATTAATCTTATTCACACTGGTGGACACCATTTGCTCAACTGGAGTCTTCGATGTAGCCGTTACATTCACGAAGGGCGATAACGGGTTTATGCACCCGTTTATGGAGTTGTGTAGCGTGCTTTTACCTGCATGGCCACACAAATTGGATTAGCTGTTGCTGTGAGAAATGAAATATCAGTTTTTCCTTTTCCTTTCTTTTCCTTTTAATTCGCATGTGTGAGATCTAGATATTATATACCATCAACAAAATTTATGTATGAATTTAGCAGGCTACTATTGCAGTGAATTCAGTCAAGAGTCCAGGAACAAGAACACCCCTTAGATAGCCAATCCTAAATTAAAAAATGACAAACAGCATATACTAATGATTTAGCTTAATTTCTGCTTGTAGGCAATAAAGAGGAGGGTAATAAACTAATAAACTAATAATAAACAATGCTGATGGTACCTGCTGATTCCTGGCCACATAGAAAAACACGGCAACAAGTAGGAGTGCTTGATGGCAAATCAAGAAGATCATTGGGCAAAACAAGACTCCCATTTTGACAGAGCTTCTCATAAATTTGTTCTGTTTTACCAGAAACATGCAAAGGTGTTTCATTCAGGTCAATTTCTTCAATCCAAGGATTAACCTCTAAAGTGCCCATAATCTTCTGCAGGATTACCTCCCCCTCAACTCCCTGGCAACCTCTCAAAGACAAACTTCGAAGAGTAGAGTTCCTCTCTAAACTAGTAAAGATTTTGACAACATCAATTGTCTTCAGGCTTGCATCATTGCATATTGCCAGCTGAATTAGGCTCTGGTTCGTCTCCAACATTTGCAAGATTGCAGTTACACCATGCCTGCCTATATTTGCTTGTTCTCCTCCAAAACTCAAAACCTTCAATGTGGTATTGGCTTGTTTCTGAAGTGGAGAAAAGGTGCTAAGAGGGCATAGCAAATGCTCCAATCCTACTCCATCAAATCTATTTCCATCCAAGCTCAAGTTCTCTACATATGTATTCTTGAAGAGTCCTGCAGCTACATACACCACCGCTTTGTTCCCAAGGGAACACTTGCTAAGCTTGACTGTTTTCAGGCTCTTGTTCCGTTCAAGGACTCCTCTAAGCTCTTTGGTCCATTTGGACCTTAGTGGGACACTTGACATGTCCAGTGCTGTCACTGTGGTATTCCATGCAAGAGCACAAGCAACCCGTTGCAGTCCTGTGGAGTTAATGTTGTTATAGATCCTCAAGCCACCAGTCTCAGGCAGGAATTCAACAATTTTACAGCTATTGCTGCCACCTTTGGTACCACAACTGTGTCCCCATATGTGAACCTCCACTCTGCGGTTGCGTGCCAGGACAGCGGAGATAAGTGGAGCCACTGTGATTGAGCTATTGTCAAGTATGATCAACTTCTTCAGCATATAGTTCACCTCAATCATTTTGGAGAGTTCCTCTGCCCCCTTCGAACCTATGGAGTCCTCCCATATTTGGAACTCCTCCACACTTTTGTTGTTTGCCAACGCTGAAGCTAGCAATGTTGCTCCAGTGGATCCAATTCTACATTCAGAGAAAACAACTGCCTTGATGGTGCTGTTCTTTTGGAGCAATTCTGAGAGTGGAGCAAGACCAAGTGCTGACTTTGTGCTGAAAACATTCTTCTGGAATTCCACCTGCTTCACACTCAAGTCAGGGCCTAAAACTGAACAGAGAAGTTGCAAACCCTCAGTCTGCCATCTGATAGCATGGAATAGGAGGTCTGTCAAATTTCTGTATTTCTCTTTGTTCTCCACAAGGTGACGAAGAAACCTGTGCAGGAAGTTGACACCACTGCTGTCCTTGCAGACATGAACTCTTAGTGATCTCTCATTTTCTATGGAAAAGCCTGATGTCAAGTTTGCTGGAACCTGGTAGAACGCAATGTTCTCCATGTCGTTGTAGGCCTGCAAATCAACATCTTCAGCATCTCCGGTATACTCCCTCTTATATGTTGATGTTGTCATGATCATCCTGTTACCCATGCTTTGGGAAGGATGGTGGAGGGTAGATGAACAAGGGAGAGGAAGCAAAGGCAAGAGGCACCCCTTACCAAGCAAGAAGAATTCAGATGCATATTGTTATGGAATGATATGCTTCTGCAGTCAGATGTCACATATTGCAAAAACGAGGTGTGAAAAGACAACAGATGGAGAGGCATCAGATTCCTGCCTTGTCAAGGGAGCATCATAAAGAAAGCAAGGACCTTTAACTTGCTTTGCTGACCTGGAGAGAGATAACTTGTAAATGAAACAAAACAAAACAAAAAAGTTCAACTATACAGGATTCTGAAAGGAATAACATCAGCTCAAAAGCAGCCCCAATATTATTTCATTTGTTTCATTAAAATTATATACCAGGGTCTCAAAGTTGTTTATTGTCCTCCTGTAAATGCTCTGATATTACACACACCATGTGTAGTTCCATACTACCTGGCATTGCATCAGCACATTCATTGTTCAAAGTTCAAACAAAAAATATGCTATTTAATCTTTTGTATCATTAGGATCATATAGTAAACAAAGAGACTTAACTTCAATTGAAGTTTACATAATTAGTACAAACTATGATGTAAAACCTTTTTCCAGTGTACTTTTGAATTGCCTGTGCCAGTATCACATGCTTCATTCAATGTAAAGATAGATTCTCATATCTGTTCATGAAGTAAGGAATACAGCTTTTAATTTTTTTTTTAGCCAAGCAAAGAGACTGTTGTTTTCCAATTTATTATACACGATCACACAACTCGTAATATCTACTTGTAGAGTTGTTCAATTCCAAATACAATATCATACAAGAACTTGAGTGGTAGCATCTAGTAGTTGAAAGCAGGCAGAATGCATACTTCCTTACCATCAAATGCAGGAAGAGTGAAGAGTTGGAATCTATAGAAGAATACTGCAACAAGGATGACACTACTCCTTTATTTGATCCTCCACTTACTTGCAGCGACAGCTGAGCGATGTAAGTGGATATCCGCTGGATCCAGAATCCAGAAAGCTCGTGTCCTTCTTTCCTTGTACCCTCCAATTACCCAGTGTTCTTCCCATTGCAAACTTTGGAATAATAAAATTGACTTAGATTTTAAGGTCCCATCAGCAAGTTCTTAGACAGTAATAGTCTGGAAAATGTGATAGGTTAAATCGGAGCAACCATGACAATTACTGAAGTCAAAATCTGCTGATATATGCTAAACCAAAGTAACTATCTGTAAAAAAAAAATTAAAAAATGATCCACAGGCAAGAAACATGTTTCTTGAATATGATACCAGATGAGGGAAGAAGGGTGTGTGCAAATATGCAACACATTTACTGTAACCAATTAACAATTCAAGAAGACACGTAGCCATGTCAGTGATAAAAGAGAGACATTACTCTACTATGCTTCAAGATTGAGATCCACTACACAAAGTATCACGATGATTTTTTTTTATTATATCACATTATTGACTAGTTAAAATCATTGTTGTAGAATAGACAAACCAGAACCTCTGCCCCTCGTATGAATACATCATATAGTGCAAAGAACTAATACATGTGACCATGTCAATGCATCACAACTATATAAATGTTATTTTATCATAATTCTCAAGTATATGCAAAGCACATGTGTACATGGAAAGGATATAATAACTGAAATTTGAATTCATGGCTTCCACAAAAATCATTACAGCAATTTAAGAAAAAGTTGTGTGTTTCCACCCAATTAGAATATTGAAATTGGGAGAAGCAATGGTGCATTGCTGATGATCAAACACATGATGTCTTACAGCAAGCTGTTAACTGGGAATGCAGTACAGGTGGTGCATACGGCACCGTGATTGGGCCAAACATATCTTGCTGCCTTCCCAATACTGTCAGAGACCATGCATCATATGCCTCAACTACTGGAAAAAAAATCAGAAAAGGAAGGTGAAGCTTGCTACTTTAATGCAGTTGCAATCGCCATTGACTTAAATCCAGTAAACTTCTAACCTTCTTACTCTCCTGCGTGTTTGAGGAAAAAAAAGTATACTTCCAACCTGGACTCTGAAAGACTGACCATTCCAAGTTCTACTCTTACACCATTCACTCAATGACATCACTCATACATCAATGCCATCTTGCAGGTCACAATTCCTGTCATTTTGAGTCGGCAACCTAGAATGGAGGAAATCCTACCTACATACCTGAGCTATCTTGCATCGATTCAGAAAATGAAGAGCGAAGTTGCCTTCAACGCAAACTTTGCCCTCATGAGAGCATGTTGTTACTTTGAGTTTTGGAAATGTGGCGGATACAGAAGGCAATAGCTGGCAGCAGATCTATTGCTTCCTACTCCAAATGTTTCAGTTCTTTTAATCAGCACATGTTTCATTTTTCACCATGTAGCTGGTAATATTTTAATGAGAATAGTTGGAAGTGTTTCCAATAATATGTAAAAGTAGACCAGATTATACAAGTCCATTACAACAAAAACATCCACAGTATCCAATATGAAACTGTCACTAGCAATATCTATAGAAATACATCACCAGAAATAGAGACCATTTAATATTATGGAAATATTTTACATGGTAAATCTATAAACATCAACCTTATGTTATCAATCTGCATGCTTCTTTAGAGAAATTGATGGTCAAAGTTAAAAAAATGTTTGACTTAGGAAAAACCAAGATGGAATTATATTTGGGATCAATAAATATTTTGTACAGTATTGAGTTAGGGCCTGTGACACGAAAAGAAAATCTCAACATGGCACCTTTCTCAAGAATATCAGAATATGGTCAAACCATTGCTATACAATTAGTCTGCTAAGTCAAGGTTTCAACTACACTACTACAGAGCGTCGGACAAGTTTCACCAACACAATGATGCTTATATATCCAATCATGTTTGCGAAGCCAATAAGAAGGCTGGAATGCCAAAGCTGGAAAGGCGAACCCAAGCTTTGAACCAAGACACTGAAGACAGTCATGAAATCGACATGAGTTAATGAAACATGAGATGCAGTTTCCTTGACATGAACGTCGTACAAAGATCAGAAGCAGCATGCCATAGTAGAAACAAGAAAGGATGGACTGCATTAGTAAACCAAAGGTGCATACCATACAAGTACAATCCGATAACATATTAAAGTACAAGATACATAGCTTAAATAATTTTGTTTTATTTGCTAAAGCACCATTTAATCAGAATAGAAGGCTGGCCCAAGCGGCAATGAATGAAAAGCCACCCAGTGGTGCCGGTGAAGAATACTTCCTGTCTTCAAGATAAGCCACAGTGTAACACCTAAAAATGAGCACGATCCATCATCCATCAATAATTATTCTACTACTCACAATTCTAATAAAATGAAACGTAACTCAAGAAAACATCATTTCCCTATTGTGATACTTTTTCAACATGATTTACATTTCGATTAACGGGGAACATATGCTTACGTTCCAGAGAAGAACACGATCCCAGCCGTGAGAAGCCCTCCAAACTGCAAGACAAGAATCGCACAGTGCGTGTGAACTACGAGTACGAGCGCTAGAGTTAATAACAGCAAAGCGTGAAGGTAACGGCAGTAGTGCAGAAATACTGACAACGTTGGGGCGTTTCGTGATGGGAGCCCCGAGCAGCGCGGCGGTGTGGACGAGATGGTACAGGGACGCGGTGTGCCAGACCTGCCAAAATTATCCACCACCCCCCCCCCACCCCCCCCCCACCCACCCACCCAAATTGCGAGAAGCAGATCGATAAATACGGACGAACACGTTGGGAATAGCAGAGGAATGCGGGCGTGGGAGAACGTCACCAACCTCCTTGTACGCGGGGTTCTTGGGGCGGAACATGTGCGCGCCGTAGGTGCCGAGTCCGAGAGCAGCAACCCCTGCTCAACTCAACCGCTCATCCCGGTGGTCTGGTTGAGGAAACAGGAAGAGGAGGGGGCGCGAGGGAGAAGAGTAGGACGGGTTACCGGAGACGGCGGCCACCTTGTGCCACAGCATCGGATCCGTCGGCGCCACCATCCTCATCTTCGGTTGGTATCCTGCGCCTGCTGCCTCTTGTTCTTCCTCGACTCCTCCTCGTCGACCGGCGTCGTCGCGCTGGCCGTCGGCCGTCCAAGTCCTTTAGCAGGCGTGTTCACGGGCTAAGTATCTGGGCCGATTAATTAACAAGGCCCAGCAAAATCTCCAAAGCCTAGCCCAAACCTACCAGCGCACCCGAGAGATGCACGGCCTGTTTAGATTCCAAACTAGAACAAACGCGCGGCGTTGCCGCGCTTGGACCTTTTGAAGTGTATATGTTTGTAGGTGATGGATGTCGAGAAGCAGCTGATATACTGTATATAAAGTATATATATTAATGGATAAGGTGTAAATAAGAAGAATGTGATCTTTTGGTAGCTTTGCTTTATCTGCGTATGAAATGGAAACATGCCCAAGACAACGCATTTTTTAAGACCATCCAATTGAATGCAACAAAGATATTGTGTAAAGGTATTTGTAGAACTACACTTTTTTAAACGAATAAATGAAATAAAGAAAGAGATAAACAAGGTTTAGTAAACAGGACTGTTCATAAAACTGCAAGACATGACTAGGAGTTTTATGTGCAATTTTTGTTAAGTGGTTAATCAAGCTGCTAAACAAAATCAAATTGAATATCAATAACCATTGGTGGAAGTAGCTGCAAGAACACTCAGCTTGTAGGAATAACACTATTATTTTTTAGAGCTAGGAATAACAAATTTAATATGTAGTGATGAGGTTTATATATATATTATAAAGCATAGAATGCAAAATAAATAAACTCTCTTACACTTATCCTCAGTTTTAACTCTTCTTGCCAAGGGATGTGTAATCTACAAAATGAAACGAATGACTGATATATATTAAACAGGTTGCACATATACAAGAAAGTAAGGACGACCAAGTACAACAATTAATATCTGCGATGGTTTTAGTTTCATCAACAATCCTTTGTTGATGGTTTCAGAAAGTAGATGAGAACCAAATCACACACTTTTTCAGGACAACCTTGGAGTCTTGGACAGGCGCTTTGGGTAGAAATATTAATCCTCCCTTTACATCGAAGAAACAACAATAGTAAGCAGTAAACTGGAAGAAGTCGGCATTGAGGATTATCGTCCATAATAAAATCAGAAAACCTACAAGGGCCAAACTTCAAACCGATGAGTTAAACTTACAATATCGATTGAAGTATTCAAAATCACGACATACAGCAACATCATTAATCGAGATATACAGATGTTCTCAGGAACCACTCATCTCATAGAGGCAAAATATCGAACACATGTTGTTCATATGTAGAAGGGGAAGTACGGAGTAAATGACTACGATTGAGGGCCAGGCAGGCAGCACGCAGCGGCTCGTCCCGACGGCCAGATCGAAGCGGCGGCTCCTCGTTTGTTCTGGCTCCTTGTCCTCTGTGTCCTCCATAGCGGCTCGAAGTCGAGCGCGGTGGGGAAGCGGGTGGCGCCAACGCCGGGGAGTGTCGCTAGGTTTTCGCACCTTGCGTTAACCCACGCGGCGTCGCAGGTGATAGCCATGGAGGCCTGCGCGGTGCTGTTGGCGCCCGCGGGCAGCTCCGCGGCAGCGAGGCGAGCTTGGTGCGGATGTGGGGTAGCGGGGGCACCCGACGGCGCCGTCGCAGGTGTTGTAGGTATCGAGGAGAAGGTGAAGGGGTCTCAGTCATGCGAGCCGATGAAGCCGAGCGCGGTGGGGAAGCGGGTGGTGCCAACGTCGGGGTGGAGCGGCGCCGGGGTGAAGAGAGAGTAGGAGACGGAGGGGAACTCGGTAGCCGGAGCGGATGGACCGGTAGTATTTAAACAAATGCGAGGGCCTTTTTGCAAATGTATCCGGCCCTTTCGATCCCAGCCATCGATCCGTCCGATTCGACGGCCGAGTTTTAACGGGTGACGTGGCTCGTTGTCAGCCCGAGAAGGATGGTGCTGATTTCGTTATTTAGAGATGTTGCCAACCCGAAATTAGGACACGCCAAAATGTTGGCATGCCAGAAAATTTTAGCTAAAATCAAGACAAGAATGAGCCAAAATCTGGTCAAAAAACTTGTATGCTAATCAGGTACCAAAGTTTCATAGACTTTGTCTTAACTTTGGCATGTCACAAATTGGTACTCAACCAAGCAGAACAGTATGGCTAAGGTGGTGTTTAGTTGGTGAAGTTAGATGAAAAAATTGACATTGAAAAACATGACTATCAGAGCATGGTACAGTTTTCAGTATGAAATTTTTTATGCAAAGTTGTGCAATTAAACTGGTGTCATCTTGGTCGATGTCAGAGCAAACTGGTGTCATCTGCGCCGACGCCGCTGGGCCACCTTGACGAGGGAGAACGGATTTGTGTGTTTGGCGCTAGATCCGGTTCGAAAGCCTTCCCAAGTTCAAACCCTCCTCTCTCCACGGGCCCTGCAGGCCACTGCTCGGCGTGCAGCAAAAGGCACCGCTGACACGAGTGGTAGCCAGGTCGTTCGCCTTTGCGAAGCAAAAGGCGTCAGCGAAAACCGAGGGGAAAACGCGAGGAGATCGCGCAGCGTATCCTACGGTACCGCATCGCCACACCGGCAGGAGCCAGGCGTCCATTTGAATTTCGAACGCCGCCGGCCGCTCCCCACCATTCCCCATCCTCCGCTCCGGCCACAGCCTCCAGCTCCACCGTCCGCAGGCGGAGATGAAGAAAGCGTCCGCGGCCTCGCGCTATGCGGCCTACGATTCCCCGTC
This sequence comes from Digitaria exilis, assembly GCA_015342445.1. NCBI lineage: Eukaryota > Viridiplantae > Streptophyta > Magnoliopsida > Poales > Poaceae > Digitaria > Digitaria exilis. The sequence goes on along the minus strand of JACEFO010001754.1, from coordinate 37,955 downwards.
CCCTTCCCCGTCGCCGCGTCGCGCGGCCCCCGCGACCCCGGGGGGAGGAGCGCATGGGAGCGGCAGCAGCCGCGCGCTGGTGGTCGCGGGGAGATCCGCCCGTGACCTGGCTGCCCGGCCGCAGCCCCACCACCAGGGTGGCAACCTGGGCTCCGTTCTCCGGCGGCTCATCTCCATCGACAAGAAGCCGCCTTCCGCCAAGGGGCATCTCCCGCTACCTCCTGCCGCCGCCGCCGCAGCCGCAGGCGCAGCGAAGAACAATGGCGGCGGGAAGCTGCCGGGGCTTTCGCGGAAGCTGTTCCAGAAGGGCTCCTCCACCGACGCGGCGGCCAAGAAGACGAAAGCCCTGACCGACGTCAAGAACGGCGGCAACAACGCCAACACGCGGACGCTCGCCATGGTACTGCGCAGCGAGCGGGAGCTCCTGGCGCACAGCAAGGCGCAGGAGGACGAGATCTCCGCGCTCCGCCTCCAGCTCGAGAACAAGGACCGGGAGGTCGAGCGGCTCAAGGACCTCTGCCTGCGGCAGCGGGAGGAGATCAGGACGCTCAAAGACGCCGTCCTGTTCCCGGATGCGGAGCCGGAGCCGGAGCCCGATCGCCGCCTCCGGGATGAGATCTCTACTCTCACTGACCAGATCCAGTGCCTCGCGCAGGAGCTCGCCCAGGCACGTTCCCTGCCACGATCTCTCCGCGTGTTCTTGGCTTCTACGCCTCGATGGTCGAATTCTAATGCTCCGCAGCCTGGTGTTTCGCTCTCTGCAGGTAAAGGCCGAAAATCACTCCGCAAGGTCGCGCTTTGACGATGATGGATACTGCTCTTCCCCTAGGACGCCAGGGTTTAACGAGGAGACGGCTTTCTCTCTGGTGTGTTTTGATTGCTCCACTATATGTTTGTTCTTACAATGACATATTGAAATTTGATATGTTGTTTGTGAAATTTCACCTTTTGAGTTGCACCTCATTCGGCTTGATTATCCATTAGCAATTTGCCTGATCACAGGTTACTCTGTAAAGTGGGAAAACAGTGCATTGCTTTCTTGATAGCATATTCAACTTGCATTCTGCGTTTGCTGACGAGAGAAGCTATATGCGTTTACTTCTGTGTTCATTCCAGGATTAGTATGATGTACTGCACAAGCAAAACAGAAAATGCTACTCACGTTAGCTAGGCGCTAGTAAGAAACATGTGTCTATTATTGTTCTGATGCCAATGATGATATTATTTGTAATTTGTTTGAATGGTTTCAGGTCCTAGTTCTTTCATATTCATTTTAGAAAGAAAAAAAAACAGGTTATGCTCTACAGTAGTTCTATTCGCTACCTGATCTATTCTTGCTCTTTGCTGTCTAACACAGGAGTGCAGCATTGGGGAAGCTGAGACACCAAACTGTGGCAGTCCAGATGAGATGTTCAGCAAGGATCTTAATCCTTGCCTGACCCCCTGCATTTCCAAGAGCAAATCTGATGTATCTGCACAATTCCAGTCTTCACATTTCACAAAAGTGAATTTCTTCTCCTATAATTTTTTTGTTGGCCTTAAGCAAAAGCAAATAGATCCAGCATAACTTCTTTTTGTCATCTATATTTTGTACTTGTCAGGAGTGCCAGGAATCCAGTGGTTCTCATTGCAGAAGCACGAAGACAAGAGCAGACCGCTCTTACAATTCTTTTGGCAGGTTAGTGTCGAAGAGCTCTGATCATCACAAGCCTACCTCAGGCTCCAGCAGCAAACGACGAGTACACAAATCTGACCAAGACAAGATATATCAGAACCTGTTTTGAGTTCATCATCATCATGAACATGCCACTGAAGGCCGCCTGTGGCCTCAGCTATGTTAATTATTTATAAGCATGTGGACGTTTTATGGTCCACGGATACTGGTTTCAAACCTTGAAATAACAGTGCTCATGATCTAGGAGTAGCAGTGAATGCAATCTTGGTTTGTTTTTTTATATTTTTGCTTGCCCAGGTATTTGCAATGCAGTTTGACTCTGCTATCAGCTATGTAATGGCTAGATGAATGTGCAAATTCTTTTTTTCTTTTTAAGATGATGCACGAATTCAATTTGATTGTGACCTTTGGCTTAATTGTGTATCATGTTATAACGATCTAGCACATGCATCATGTCGTCGGAGTGCTACTGATGGGTGGATTTCATTTGCCAATCGACACAGGTAACGTGTGATTTTGTGAAGTGCAGTTTGTCTATGATCCTTGAATAAAACCTACCTTGTTTAGTTGGAGAAGTTGGAGAAAGTTGAGGTGTAAATAGTGCATTGTTAAACGTGTTTGTGATAGAAGATGTGACTCGATGTGATTAAAAAATTGGCAAACTAAACAAGGCCTAACTCTTCTATACAGTTGGAACGTAACTGGAAGGTGAGAACCGTCGGATGAAACAATGGACGGCCCGGATCTGAGATTACCAAATACAGGTCGAGTCTACTGCCAACCTGGACGGCTGGACCCGAGTCCACGTCTGACCGAGTGACTTCCTCCTCCTCTGCTCTCCTCTCTCTCTCTTCGATGGTCGTCTTCTTCGCGACACCTCCGTTCCCCGAATCCCCAATCCGACTCGAGAAACAAAAACAAAAAAATCCCCAATCTGAACACAAACCTAGATCTCCCAAAAATCCCAAATCCAATCGACCCTCTTCCGGCGCGATCACGCCTCCCAATTCCACCCCAATTCTGCCCGATGCGATTAGCAGCGGCGGCGTAGCGAACCGGCGCGTGTTCGCTAGGGTTAGGGTTTGAGGGTTTGCGCTAGGGTTTCGGTGCGCGATGGGGCGGTCCCGCGGGGTCTCGAATCCCGGAGACGACGAGACCGGCCACAGGTTCCTTTCTTCCCGATTTTCGATTTCGTTCTGTTACTAGCGCGCGCGCGGAGGGATGAGCTGGCGCTGCTTGCAGATCGAAGCGGAGGAGGGTATCGTCGGGCGGGGATGCGACGGACACCATTTCCGCCGCCATGGGAGGCGGAGGCGAGGGAGGGGGCAAGAAGGCGCTGTACCACTGCAACTACTGTAATAAGGACATTTCTGGGAAGATACGGATCAAATGCTCCAAGTGCCCTGACTTCGATCTCTGTGTGGAGTGCTTCTCCGTCGGCGCTGAAGTCACCCCACATCGGAGCAACCATCCTTACAGGGTCATGGTTAGTGTACTCTAGCTTTTGTTATCTTTGCTTCGCTGGATGTTTGGGTCGCACTCCACTCATTTTCAGTTTGGGTAAAATGCTTATTTGATTTGCCACTCTTCAAAGTCAATTATAATTTGTTAGCCGCTCGCATTGCCTGCAGCTGCAGCAGTTGATTGTTTATTGGAACATTTTTTAGCTGGTGGCCAGAGAGTTGTGAGTTGTGACCATTTAAAATCAGAAGTATACCAATCGCGACCTTAAGTCAAAACAAAATAAGTGTGGCGCCGAAGGCTTAACTGACACGAGCATTCAGGTCCTTGCTCACTGAAGTAAAACTGTGCTTATCGTTCATTAAACCAAGTAAACTCAGGCTTCTAACTTTGCCTACCCAAAGTGTTTTATGGTTTCATCACCTCTTAGCTAAAACATATCAACACTTTAATCCTTTCTAAATCCAGTAGCTAACTAAAAAATTGTAACTAATATCCATGGGAGCACTTAAGTCCTTAGTCTTGTATTCCTGATGATGTCTTGACTTAATGATATTTTGCAACAGGACAACCTGTCTTTCCCACTTATTTGCCCAGATTGGAACGCAGATGAAGAAATCCTCCTTCTTGAGGTAATATTGTGTCTGTTTGGTGCATTTACTTCCTGGGCACTGTGTTTTTATTGTTTTTCCATCATGATTCATGATTGAAGGGAATTGAAATGTATGGACTGGGAAACTGGCTTGAAGTTGCAGAGCACGTTGGTACCAAATCAAAGTTACAGTGCATTGATCACTACACAACAGCATACATGAACTCGCCTTGTTATCCCCTCCCGGTAACTATTTTCTCTACCTGTTTATAGGTGCAGTAAATGACTTGGTATTTCTTAACTCAATGACACCTCATGATTGTAGGATATGTCTCATGTTAATGGCAAGAACAGGAAGGAACTTCTTGCTATGGCTAAAGTTCAGGGTGAGAGTAAAAAAGGTGAGTCAAGGTTGTTTTCTTAGGTGATGGAAACAGTCAGAACATTCTGTTGTGTGTTTGGACACTTGATTTTTGTGGGAGATCTTTCTTACTGTCCAGTCATTGGGTTTAGCTCATGCTTGCTGACCTATTTGTTAGTTGGTCATAGGTGACATGATTTATTGCTTTAGGTGGAACTGCATACAGTATCTGGTTCTCATCTTTCTTCTCTGTTCATATAGGGACTTCGCTGTTACCTGGCGAACTGACTCCTAAGGCTGAATCTCCATTTTCTCCCTCCAGGGTCAAGTATGGCATTATTTATCAATGAGTACATGCGAATATGCCACTTCAGCTTCAAAGAGGCTTATAACCAGCTATTTGTGTTGCATAGGTTGGAAGATGCACTTGGCGATGGTCCAGCAGGTCGATCTCCTTCACAAATGGCTGGTGGTATGTATTCAGAATGACTAATTGGATCGATCCAATCCTACAATAATGCTTCCTTGGTCAATGCAAGAGGTGCAATCATGTTATGCTAATTCTGGTTGATCTGCTGCAGGGGCAAATAAAAAAGCATCAAATGCTGGACAGATTAAAGATGTTGCTAACTTATCAAAAGTTGAAGGTATCATAGATGAATGCGTCACTTTGGTTTTTTTTTTTCGTTTACTCAGCACCCAGGCTCCGCCAATGCCATTATGTCAATGACAATACTAGTTCGCTGTTCTCTTACTGGTGACGAATGAAAATTTTAATTGAAACAAATCAATTCTTAAAAACTGGACCGGTGGGGGAGCACCACCTACACGACATTGTACTAAGAAAGAAATCTCAGCCAAACCAGCCAAGAAAACCCCCTGGCATCACCCTATATGGCTGTACCGTAACCTGGGACGACCACGACCCACTGGATGGCAACCACTGCAACTAACCCCTGGTAGGAGGACCCAAACCAAACACAGGTGCCATATGCTAGTGCCCTGTCACTATTTTTACTGGTTGCCAGCGAGGGTTTTTTTTACTGCCACCAGGATTTGAAACCTGGTGGTGTGTCTCTCAACTGGGGTGCTTACCACTACACTGCAGGAGTGTTGGCGAAACAAAACAATTCCTAGCATGAATACATACATTTTTTAAGATTTGGAGATATGTTTCACCACTCAAGAATAGAAGGCCCAAACATTTTGCAGTAACCTTCTAAAGTTTTTTTTTTGTTGAAAATATAAGAAATGAAATGGTGATAGATGATCTCTTTGTGGCTTGGTATGAAGTGGAGAATTATGCATCCTTTTTTAATTGAAGTGGTTGGAAGTATTTCTTTTCCTTCACATTACTGCCTAAATCACATGTTGAGGCTTGACACATTTAATCTGTATGTGCCAGATGGTCATGTTGATAGAAGCGTGGGCGTGAAGAAGCCCAGATATTCTGCGGATGAAGGCCCTTCTTTGACTGAACTAAGTGGATACAATTCAAAGAGACATGAGTTTGACCCAGAGTATGATAATGATGCTGAACAAGCGCTTGCTGAGATGGAATTTAAAGAAACTGACTCGGAAACTGATCGTGAACTGAAACTTCGTGTGCTGCGCATTTACTTGTCCAGGTTTGTTTGGAGTGAATCAATTTTTTTGTTCATAGTAACCAGAAACGAGCTTTTTTTATGCGGTACATTTTGTTCACAATGTTTTAGTTGCCGAGTTAATAGTGTAAGTATGTTTGTATGTAGATTTCATTAATTAGAATGTTTAATAGTGGAAAGTAACTCTTTCTTTTGTAGGCTTGATGAAAGGAAAAGGAGAAAAGAGTTCATATTGGAAAGAAATTTATTATTCCCTAATCCCTTGGAGAAAGAACTTACAAATGAAGACAAGGAAGTTTACCATCGTTATAAGGTCTTCATGCGTTTTCTTTCCAAGGAGGAACATGAAGCCCTTGTTAGGAGTGTCATTGAGGAACGGAAAATTCGGAGGAGAATTCAAGAGCTTCAGGTATTATCTTGTTCATTGCATTCTCTTACTAAATCAACTACAACAATGCTTTCTTACTCTTATTATAGAATGATTCCATTTGGACTTCAACGGTGTATCTGCTAGAACTATTTATTCCATGGATCATGACTTATATATATGTTTGTGCTACATGAAGCTGAGAAAGTGACTGTGGATAAAACTTTCATGCAATGGGATAAATGAACTAAATGGAATTGGAAATGTTGGCCGAAGTAATTCTTACATATTCCTTGCCATGTTTTTGTTTTGTTCTAGGTTACCTGTTCCACAAATGTGCATTGAGCCAAAGCACTGCCTCAAACGAGAGAACATTAATCTAGCAGCACACTTTCTTTTCTATTAAACAAAAGGAAAAGATTCGAATAGTGCCAAAATTCTGTGGCATTTTAAATTATAGCTTTCTGAAAATGTGAAGCATTCCTTGTTCGCGTGGATGGATGGTAGGTCTGCACATATTGCAACACTCATTTGCCTATCTATTGTATTCCCACTTGTTTCACCCACCCACCCAGTTTGTTCGTTTTTCTTATGAACTTCAAGATCTTCGTGTGGGGGGAACCTGATGATGTTTTGGTGCATCGACATTACATATCTCATAACTCATGTTGGAAGTTTCTATTGAATTCTTCTGTAGTACAATCTTGCGTACAATTTTCCGCATATGAAGGAAGCTTCCTTTTCTATACCCTGGAAAACATGCAATAGAATGAATTTATGCTACCGATCAATCTTGTTCTCGGTAGTTGATTGGGTTATTTAAAGCAAGTTCAATACTGGCCAGATGCCTAACACTACCAACATGTGTGTTTTTGCTTAAGATTCTCTGGTATCAGCAATATGTTGGGTTGTGCAAATATAAATGTCATGGTTCACTTTTATTTTGTTGAAATCTCAGGAATGTCGTTCTGCTGGATGCCGTACACTGGCTGAAGCAAAGATACACATAGAGCATAAGAGGAAAAAAGAATACGAGCTAAATGCCCAAAAGGCTAAGGAAAGTGGCCAACTAATTCCAAATAATAAATCAGTACAAAAGATGAATCGACCTGTGAAAATTGAGTCTGATGGAAATTTGGATGCAAAGAAAGGTGGTGCAGGCTTAGATTCTCCTAAAACATCAGGACCTACAAGTGTTAAGCAATGGGATGACTGGGATATAGTTGGTCTTCCTGGGGCAGAGCTATTAAGTGCTAGTGTAAGTGCATTTCAAATCTAAGTGCCCTGTTTGATGACTCTGCTCTCATTTATGCCTATTAATTAGTCTTGTGGTTCATACTTTGTCTTCGTTACGGTGAAAATGATCCTTTCGTTTTATTTCAGGAAAAGCTTCTATGTTGTCAGAACCGGTTGCTACCTAGTCATTATCTGAGAATGCAAGAGGTGCTGATGCAGGAGATGTTTAAGGGTAGTGTCCTCAAGAAAGAAGATGCCCATGTCTTATTTAAGGTTGATCCTACCAAAGTAGATACTGTTTATGATATGGTATCAAAAAAGCTGGGCAACCATGAGGAGGCTCCAACTGTCTAGCTATGCTCCAACTTGCTGAAGAAACAAATTTTGGTTTCTCGCTCGCAGTGTATCCGAACCATAGCTGAAGGTGGAGGCTGTACTAAAAATTGAGTCGGCTATAGTTAAAAACTGAGATTCATGTCAATTGTCTGAAGCTCAATAAGGCATTCCAGCCAAATTGTAAAATTATCGCACGGCAAGAATGTGTAACATGAGTTGCCATTGCAGTTCTTTCGAGAGAATAGTCGCCATTGTTGAGTGTGTACTGCTACAGATGTGCCTTGTTGTAGGTATAGGGCCTGAGTTTATGTATCATCGTGTATGTAACATTTGCTGCCCTATTTTATGCCGTTGTACCAATACAGTTATTGATTATTACAATTCCATCTTGCATTGAAATTATTCTGTGTCTGTATTGGGATGCCTTGCATCGTTCTGCTTGTTGGTTCGGTCAAGAGGAGTGCCATTCGACTCTAGCTTCCTGGGTCCTGGCTGCTCATTGGGATAAGAAACTTTGACACGGAAATTCTCAGTTGCATTTGTCACGAGGTGGACCTTTTACATCACGAGAAGTTGAATATTTGACAGGAGAGTTCGCAGGTACATTTGTCAATTCGTTCTGGTTGACATAAGGGAAGTTCCTCGTTATACTGTAGAGTTCTGGTTGCCAAACATGCCACTGCTTCAATCGAGTGCACTGCTGAGCCAACAGCGTGGAGCTGTGTAGGCTGAAAGATCACAGTTCAGTCAGCCCTGTTACACGTTTTGGTTGTTTATACAAACATTTTTCATAACCTGATCTCCCCGATCTCGTCGTTGAAAAGAAAACCACGCATGTCTTTTTTTAAAAAATAAATACATAGTTGACCAAACGAACCATGCAAGAACATTATTCCATTATAGGGCCTGCTTCATTGCCATCTTGTTGGTACGTCCTTTTTGCACTTACCACGAAAGCACCGTAGAAGAAAAGGTTAAGTGGGTGACGGTTGGGAGAAATGGCGATCGCTTTTATTGGTGAACGGCAACGGGACCGAGGCACGTGCTTGACGACGGGATCATGTGAGCAACCCACGGGGGTAATTTTTTTTTTCTGAGATGAATCCGTGGGGGTAGTTGGCTTGTGTGGGGGTAGATGAATCCTTGGTCACTCCCCCGTCTCCCCGGCGAAATATACAAAGCCCACCCGGCAGCAGCCTCGGCGCGCGACGAAGTGCTGAGCGAAACCCACCACCACCACTCTACCTCGACCAGTGGGCGCGGCGCGCCTGCCTGCCTGCCTGCGCGCGTCGGAGAAACCCAAGCGACGCGCCCCCGCCGGAGGAGGAGGAGATGGCGTCGCCGGGGGTGGTGGCCGCGGCGCTGCTGGTGGCGGCGCTGGCGGCGTTCTGCGGCACGGACCCGCTGCGGACGGGGAGCATGGTGGACTTCCCGGGGTTCGAGGCGCACTCCGTCGACCTCCCGGAACCCTCCGAGATGCCGCCGCACGCGGACGCCCAGGAGCGGCTCCGCGGCGCCGAGGTGCGGTTCCGCGGCGAGGTGCAGGGGCCCGAGAGCGTCGCCTTCGACCCGCAGGGCCGTGGCCCGTACACGGGCGTCGCCGACGGGCGCGTCGTCTTCTGGGACGGCGAGCGGTGGGTGCCCTTCGCGACGGCGTCCCCGCGCTGGACCCAGGAGCTCTGCGGCGGGCCCAAGGCGTCGCCGCTCGAGTACCTCCCCAACGAGCACATCTGCGGCCGCCCGCTCGGGCTCCGATTCGATAAGAGGAACGGGGACCTCTACATCGCCGACGCCTACTTTGGTCTCCTCAAGGTTGGGCCCGAGGGCGGGCTGGCCACGCCCGTGGCGACGGAGGCAGAGGGCGTGCGTTTCAACTTCACCAACGACCTCGACCTCGACGACGAGGGCAACGTCTACTTCACCGACTCCAGCATCCACTACCAGAGACGGTCTGTGACTCTGTGACGCCATCCATGACCTCTCCTCTACTCTTCTGAACTTTAGGTGCTGTTTCATTTTCATCTTACTGTGTTGGTTGGTTTGCTGGCTGACTGGCATAAGAACACTTGATTTCTAAATACGGAGTAGCTGAGTAGAACTTAATTATTGCTGAATTGGTGACCGGAAGATTTCTTTATGCACAAGTGGAGGCTTAATTCAAAATTTTGCAAGATGATACTAGACAACTTAATTTTTATCATTATTTGGATAGGGTAGGATATTTAATAAGAAATTAACACTTAAGATATAAAATTACACAAAACTAATATTGAAAAAATCATAATATATTTTCTTGACACGCATTATGATGTCCCCTACCATCCTGCAAAAAAAATTTGAATTAAAATTCAACTTATGTATGGAGATATAAAAAAGACAAATTGCATTAGGGGGTAAAATGAACCAAATCGCATAGTTTAGGGGGTTAATTAAACTAAAAATAATTTAGGGGTTATTCAAATTTTTTCTATACTTGAGGGGAGTAATTTGAACTTTCTCCAACAATCTGTGATGGACCAGTTGCTCCTTCAGGGACAACAGTCATACTCTGATGTAACTTTTTGCTGTTTTAGTGTCTCTTATGCCTTGAGATGTGCCGACACATTCTACTCCAATGTAACCTTCTTACCTGCTTAGTATCTAGCAAGGCATTACTTCTTTTTTTTTGGCACTCTTATTGTAGTTTTTTATGAAAATTTTCCACTGTTATATTGGGAGAGCATAGTAGCATACAGTGTATCCTCAATTTGCAAACAAGTTTGTCAGATCTATGTCACCTTGGATCTTGCAAACCTAGAGATGGGTTTATTGAAGATTTGAAGTATGTTCTGTAGCCTATCAGTAAGTGTGGTCATTCATTTGCAGGAATTTCATGCAGTTGGTTTTCTCTGGAGATCCCTCTGGGAGGCTTTTGAAATACAACCCGCAGACAAAGGAAACAACGGTACTGCATCGCAACCTCCAATTTCCCAATGGCGTGTCCATGAGCAAAGATGGCTCATTCTTTGTCTTCTGTGAAGGATCGCGTGGAAGGTCGGTTTTCTTACATTTGGTTGAAGCTTTCTTCTTCTTTACATCAGACACTCATTGTTTGTGTTTTTGAGGAGACAGGTTGAGCAGATACTGGTTGAAAGGTGAGAAGGCAGGCACCGTGGATCTTTTCGCCATCTTGCCTGGATTCCCTGACAATGTGCGGACCAATGAGAAGGGCGAATTCTGGGTGGCGATCCACTGCCGGCGCAGCATCTACGCCCGGCTGATGAGCCGCCATGTCAAGTTGAGGAAGTTCATGCTCAGCCTACCGATCCCCGCCAAGTACCACTACCTGATGCAGATAGGCGGCAGGCTTCACGCGGTGATCATCAAGTACAGCCCTGACGGCGAGGTGCTCGACATCTTGGAGGACACCAAGGGGGAGGTGGTGAAAGCCGTCAGCGAGGTGGAGGAGAAGGATGGGAAGCTCTGGATAGGGTCAGTCCTGATGCCGTTCATCGCGGTCTTCGACCTCGCCAAGGCGTCTTAGGCTGCCCCCGTTGCTGGAAGCGTGAGTGAAAATATGGGGTTGTCATGGTTACCATTACACGCTTCTCTGAGGGGAAGGATAAGTGAATCCTAATAATTTGGTCTTGGAGCAACCTGGAGCTGTTTGATGCTCCAGCTGCTTCCAGTAGCAATATAAAGTTGCTGACGTTTTAGATTCACCCTTACTATTAGGAATGAACAGCTCGTGTTTCTGAATCCGGATTTCTGAGGTGTGCTCCTTGAGTTTAATCTGTTGGTCTGTTCCATTTTTCTTTTTGGTGAATGCCTAGTTTTTTTTGTGGAAAAAAAAGTTAAGCATGTTCTCATCGTGGCTGAAAATAATTTAAGGCACAGCAGAATATTCTAATATGTAGGAGTAGCATACTAGCTAGCACTCCTGAAATAGGCAAGTGAAGACTCAAGCTGCCGGATCTTGTACAGTGGCCACCGGCCAGCAGGGATCGAATGAACGAGTCCGGCCGGCGTCGGCGCCACAAGAAACATCCAAATGGGGCGTGATTCCCGCTGCACAAACGCAAAGAAGGCACACACAAAGGCACACAGATGGAGAAGACACTGCATCGAAGAAATTTGATCTGTTACGAACAGTCTTATCGATTGATTGACCTATTGATCAATAATGACAGATTGTTCGAACACAAAATTTTTCAGGTTGCAGCATTTGCTGGCTCTCACAGGAACAAGAAGAAAAATAGAAAATCTAATCAATGACTTGCATGAGGACCACCGGTGCTCTCCTCTATCCTAATTCAGCCGCTGCCGGCGTGGTCCAAGCCCAAAACAATGGCGTACGAACCCAACAACAATCCAATCCACACGGGACGGATTTCCACGTGTCGAACAAGAACGAGCGCACGGCCAGTCGTACGACGTCACAGGCTGCTGGAGCTGCTGCTATCATCCATGCCGGTTTGACTGGCACCTCAAGAACGCCCCAAAAGCCTCAAGAACTGAATGATTGAGTTGTTGCCGATTCGGCGTGCTCGCTGTATCCGCGGCAAAATTCCGACGAGAAGAGGAACGCGTTGCCCGCAGCCTACTACTGGTAGCGCATGGAGGCGGAGGAGCTGGAGCCAGAGGAGACGCTGCGCCAGAAGCCGGCGCCGTAGAACCGGGAGCTCATGATCTGGCGCTCGAGCTCCGACGCCGCCGAGTCCGCATCCTCTTCCTCGACCTCCAACCGCGGCGACGCCGACGCCGACGAGCCCGCACCGATCATCGCCTTGCCGCTGCTGCTCCCCGACGGCGACGCGGGCTCCGCCGCGACCGACCTCTTCTTGCGCCCGATGCCATCGCGGTGGCGGCGCCTCCGCCTCCTCACGCGCCGCATGACGCCCGCGGGTAGCTTGACGGTGACGAGCAGCAGGACGTCGAGCAGCGCCAGCGGGCAGCAGCAACACACCGCCGCGCAGTTCGCCGCCGCCTGCCCCGCCCCCTCGCCGCACCCCGGCTGGGGCTCATGCTCCTCTAGCTCCTCCTCGTGCCCGTACTCCCGCATGCGCCGCCGCGCTCGCCGCCTGATCACAAGCCCCGCCGCCGATGACCAGACCCTTCTTGGAGGGTCCTTTACCTCCCCGGATATCCTGCTCTGCGCAAGAATCTACACAAGATATCCTGCTCCCAGACGGAGTGGTATTTGTATTGGTTGGTGGAGGGAGAGAGATAGAGAGGGGTCGAGCCGTCGGGCGCGAGGAGATTGTGGCGGCGATGGCGTGGCGTCGGCTTCCCTTTTCTGGCTCCCGCTGCTCTGCGCCAGGGAAGAGGAGAAAAAATCAATCCCCAATTTTCCTCCACCCCTGACGTATTTATCGCCCCGGTCCACCGGATGGTGACTGCAAAGCCGGAAATCCAAGGAATAAAAAAAAGAAACATTACATTTTCGCCGAAACCGGTGGGTTTCTGACGTCGGAACACGGGCGGCGCCACGCGGGACGCGATAGGGACGGGCCGGGGGCGCCGTCGCGTGCCTACCGCGGATGAGTCGACTCCGAGTCGGCTGCTCGCTGGCTTCCGTTCCGGCTCAGGACGCGCCGCAGACGTTGCTGTGGTTTCGATGGAAGAATCTGACGGCGGAGGACGCTTTGCCGCGAAGGATGGGCGGTTTTTATTTGAGCAAAGTCCACCTGAACTTGTCATCGAGTTTATCTCTCTGAACTCCAAAACCGAACATTATACACCCTCATCTTCTAAAATCATTTAAAACACCCCCTATAATAAAGGATGGTTTTGAGGGCGGTTTCAGGGGGTTTTTTAAACTCGATGAAAGTGCAGGGGGACAAAATGGACATTACTCTTTGTTTTATATTTACTATTTCCTATAAGCTTCTATTTAGGAAAGTAAATTGTTTAATGATTATTTGAGATATTTACTATTTTAAGATTACAAATAATTTTTTTCTAAATAATAGTAGATACGTCGCATTACGAATAAGGTGATTGCTCAAAGATATTTCATATTTCTCAATTTATTTTCCATAATTTTGATTAATTCGAAAACCAATTTATTGGGAATATGTTATTGAGAATTTGTAGAACAGAATTTTATTGGCCATTAGAATTTTTAAAACAAATTCTTAATAGTAAATACCTCATATAATCTTATAAGAAATAACAAAATATAAAACAAAGAGTGAAGTCCATTTTGCCCCCCCCCCCCTCCCCTCGAACTTGTCAGCGAGTTTAAAAAACCCCTGAAACCAAAATCAAAACCATTGTTTACTGTCGTCGGAGGGTGTTTTAAACGGTTTTAGGAGACGAGGGTGTATAATGTCCGGTTTTGGAGTTCAGTGGGGTCTTTTAAACTCGATGATAAGCTCAGGGGGCAAAATGAACTTTACTCTTTTTATTTCCTCCGTGGCGCATCGATTGACGGAAGATTTTGCATGGAACCGGAGGAGACCAGGTGTGTGGAAGGATGGGTGGGTGATTTGGAGGGTGGCGTCCGTGTGGACGTCTTGGTTGCGTGATCGATGGATTGATGATGATTGATTATTTGATTTGGTCAAATCAGATGGTGGTGGGTGTGGTCTGGAACCCCAGGGCTGCAAGGATGTGCCACTTGGTTGTCGTGATTAAAGAAAATGGTAAAATGACAGCTGGACATCAGTTTCAATCGCTCAGCATCTGCTGGTCTCACTCGTTCAGTCAGTGGAGCAAAGAGGCAAATTAAGAAACGGGCAAGAGCGTAAAGAAGCTTCCGGACAGGTCCAAACTAGACAAACAACAGATTATCAGAGCGTGAAACCTGGCACGCTGCTTACAACAGAAGAATACATTCATTTGTGGTAAACAGGCAAAATCAGGCCGGAACTTTCTACATGAAGCTGGAGAGCAGCATTCTTAGTGTAAAAGCATCGACCCTGATTTAGATTAACTTATGGCACAAGTCCACTCGGTGGTGATTATCAGTCTAGAGAGTTACAACATAAGGGTCAAGCCTCCCGTTGATATGGTATCATGTCAAATCAGCTTGCCTGAATCTAGTGTACAACGAAGAAGATGAATTGAAGCTAGCCCACCAGAGAATAGGTGGACCAAATACGAAGCAAATTAGTACATGTAGCCGCATGCCAGCATCTCATCGCTGATGGCTTGCTACGGTCAAGACAGAGTAGCCTGTCAGTCTTCAGAATTGTTGCATCGGTGAAGCAATATGAGACTTGTCTCGCCGGTTCACAAATTGACTTGGCTGTCGAGAAGCAAAAGCTGCTTAGCTTCAGCGACATAGGTCCTGACGGTCTCAAGATCTGTTGCCACCTTTTCGCCAACGGGCAGCATGGATTCATCCAAACTGCAAGAGGTTAAGCTTCTTCTGTCCTGCAAAAGCTCACCCAGATCTCGCATCGCTTGATTTAGCTTCGAGTGCAGTTCATCCAAGCCCCTGACTTGATGCTGCAAGGACTCCTCGCACACCTTGATCTCTTCCTCCTTCAAGTTGACATGGAAAACACAGTCCTGGTAGTCAATCAGCAAGGCCTCCATGTCCTTCGCCCAACCCTCCCAAATTTCCATCAACGTGTTGTCACGTACAAATTTCTCCGTGTCAGCTTCCAGCAGGGAGAGATAGCAATCCTCTATTTCTGTTTCCAGGAGTGCAATCTCGCAATCAACATAATCACGCTTCTGCAGACTTTTAAGTTCCTTTTGAACCATGCGGAGCTGTTCACGGGAGTTCAACAGTTCACATGAAAGCTTTATCCGCTCCTCCTCAGATTTCAACAGATCAGTTGCCTTACCAAAATTCTTGGGTTTATGTGTCAATGCAGTAGACGTGTCTAGATTATCAATGGCAAACAGAACCTTTTCTTCCTCCTTTCTCTGAGCTTCATAAGAGCGAAGCTTCAGTTTAAGTCCATCAATTTTGCTTCGCAACTCAGTTTCAGATTCATGTGCCCTTGCTCTCGTGGCAGATAGTTGGTTTTTGCGAGTTTGGAGAAGATTTAACTGTTCCTTCTTTTGACGCATCAATGCAGAGTTAGAACCAATCTTGGATGAAACAATGGCTTTTGTCTTCAAATCTAAGTTCCAACATAATGCTGCAGGCAAGAAATACTTTCCTTCAAAAGTACCTTTATTGTCCTGTGATTCCGACAGTGCAGACTTCAGGACATTGATGTCTTTCTGACCACGCTCCACATCTAGACGATGGAGCTGAATACTTGCAGAAAGTTCATCAGCCTTACTACTTACCCTTTCGAGTATCTTAAAATATTTTACTGCATCCTGAGCAGACACGACCTTGTCTTGGACAAGCTCCAGCTTAATCCGAACAAGCTGCATCAATTCTTTCAAAGCTAAAATTGTAGAGTCATGAACATGTTTCACTTCAAGATTCTCAGGATCTGCAGCTTCACTCATTTCAACATCTTTGTCATCTGACTCTTCTACAGTTTCAGAGTTGCTTTGCTCTAAAATCTTCCTTTTGAATTCATCCCTTTCCTCCATAGCTTTCTCATACAGACCCATAAGTCTATCATTTTCCTCGTGCATCTCTTCCAGCTGAAGACGCAATTCTGCAGATGTATTTCTGGACAACTTATCCTCATTGATGCATTTTTCATCCACTATCTTAGATTCTTCTTCCATGTTGGATGAATTCTGTGCATGCAGATCTGATGTGCCAACTGGTAAGCCATTAGGCAGATCTTCACAAGGATGGCTGCCTTGTTGATCACTTGCACATTCAATTCGAGGATTGGTAGGGTGGTTTCCATCTTGATTTGCCTCAGCATTGACCATAGCATGTTCATATCGCTCAACCAATCTCGTGTTCTCCTCAATCAAAACCTTAAGCTGCATCTTCAATTCTTCATTCTCTTTGGCCAAACCAATTGCAGTTTCATGTGCTTCTGCTTCCCTTTGACTTGCAGAAGCTATTGCGTCAACCAAAGTCTTAAGTTCAATCTGAGCATCAGATAGGTTATGTAAACCTGCCTCTCCCTGCTCCTGGAGCTGGACAGCCTTGCATTCATTATTTGTGTCATCATGTTTCTTTGTAAGCTCCAGCTCTGAGGCTAGTTCATCTACACGCCTGCACATCATTCAGTACGTCAGGTAATGGCATAAGAACAGTAGCTGGTAGCAGACATGGAGTTTATAGAAGCATAAGAATGATTTTCTAGTTCCTAGAGGAGAAACGAAAACACAGTGTATTTATCAGGAACAATCAGCCACAAGGATAACGTCAAAAAGTGTAAATTAACTATTTAATAAATGTTCTACTGATTGGCCTCTCTGAAAACCAAGAATGCTAATTAACATTACCGAGCAAATCTTGAACCACAAGACATGCTATAGCTGGTAAAGTGGTACTGGAAAATGAATACGAGTGAATCAAAAGAAACATAGTAGAAAAAAGTTGAAAATAATGACCAACAAAAGTGCTTCAGAATTTTAACCGTTCTGTATGTGATCCAAAATCAATAATATCACAATAGACAATGGAAGAAGTAAACATTTTTATTATAAAGCAAGAGAATCCCATATAGCAGCATGCAAAGGTAGGCAAATAGTTATACCTCTCAAGGTTCTCCTTCGCTTCAAGGCAGAAGGCCAATTTTTTCCGAAACGATTCGATTTCTCTCTCATTCTGAATAGCCTGCGGTACAAAATTATAAACTGAATTCAGCCACAGACAAACAAGAATACTATAAACTACTTTATATATTTCCCAGGTAGTATTATATCACCAACCTGCAAACGAAGAAACTCATTTTCCTCGTCACCAGCGGACTCCCCGAATAATGAGATGCCCTGCATAAGTACAATATATCTAAGTCCATTGCCACGTAAGCGTCTAATATTGTGGTAAAGTGTAACAAAAAAAAATTGAGCTGTTAGTTCTATGTAAGTAAAGTATTTAGTAATAAATGCACAAATGAGAACCTAGATTCAAAACTTTGCATTTTGTTACATAAGCAAACCTTGTTAGCAGGATCCTTCTCGTGCATAAGCTTCCAGTCAAGAGCCTCTAGCAGCTGCAAATCAAGTTAGAAATGTTGAATAAGCTCATTACTTCAACAAAACTAACAAAGGTGCATAAACAACATATAGATGACTTCACAATGCATACCTTATCTTGTAAAGCAATTATTTGCTCATGCATCATTTCTCGTTCACTTTCATCAACAAATGACTGCAATCTGTTTTTTTTTTAAAACAAAACAAATGAAATGTGGTTGAGCTTCCAACTAAATACAAAGCAGATAAACAAAGAACCAGACCAGTGGTATTATTTCAGACAAAAATATACAGGAATCAGTTACTCCTTGGCAGAAGTGACACAAAAACGCTAACTGAGTTGACAATCATATAATGAAATATTCAGCAAGTTCTAAGTGACTGGTAGCACTATAATAAAAAACAAAGTTAACAACTGAAAACAACTGATTTCAAACAATAATTTAATCAAGAAACTAGTATTCTTTGCCAACCATGACACAAGAAAATAAAGAGTGCTGTCATTTAAAAATAACCAAGGTTAACAGTGATGCAAACCTTCGCAGCTCTTCCTTTAGTTGTAGGTTCTCCATTGCAAATTTCGTAATTTCTGGATTGTGATCTAATTGACTCCGCAGAACCTCTAATTCCTTCGCAAGGTTTTCCTTCTCTTGCAAAAGATGTGCTTCAGCAGATAATTTCCCTGAAGCAACCTGTTCCAATCTTTTGATCTGCTCTTCACGAAACCTAAGCCTCATCTTGAAGCTTCTTACCTCTTCTGTCTTTTGGGCTGCCTGTGGAGAAACAAAACATTAAGTTAAAAAATACACAACTATCCGTGCACTCTTTTTATTTGGTTATTAAATGTGTCTAAGGTAGAGATATAAAATCATGAAGAACTACGGACCAGATGTTCAGCAATCTGCTTTGCAGCTATTGTTGCCTTCAATTGTGCTTCCTTCTCTTGTTCTCTCCTAAAAGCAGCGACGAGGGCAGCATCACAATCATCCCTCTGAAAATAACACACCGACAAAACCAGTGTCAGTTTCCTGCTAAGCATATCAAGTTCTACAAACAAGGACAGTTTTGAATACCTGTGTAGCCCTTTTATCAAAAATAAGTGAACCGAATGTGCCGTGACCTTGATCCCATTTGAACGTGCTAGGAGACTCACAGATAAATCCATGAGACCCGACGCCTTGAGTTTTATCCGAACCTACTAGTCCTTGCAAACGGCTAACTTCTTTCTGCAATAGTGCAATACCATATTAGTTTGAAGATATATGATAAATTAATAACCAGAAATCTTTATGCAATAAAATATTTTGGCAGACAGCTCCAATATACAGTGTCATCTATACCTTAAGGTTCTGGATCTGTAAGCGCATGCTGAGAACATCACCAGAGGCATCTTCATTAATGACAGCCTACATGGAGTAATAATTAGCTGTGCGTGCAGGAAAAAAGGTTTCCATCATAATTACATATGCACAGATCGCATACATTATTCCTTATGTATTTAGCTCGTTGCGCAAACTTCAATGTGCTTAGTGTCTCAGCAGCACAACTGGGTAGAAAGGAGAATTATGTCATAGTATATCATGTAGAACTGATTCAAAATAGAAGGGAATAGAACAATAGGTCATAATTAGGAACCTACCAGTTAGATGGACTTATGTTTGCAATTATAGTTGTCTTTGAATTTCCTCCGAGGGAATCCTAGAAGGCAGAGATACAACATAAGCATTTTTTTTTTATCATGAACTGGTAAGACAAATTTGCCTAAAAAATTAAGTCATAACAGCTCCATGTCTGTCAACTTACAACATGAGAACCTTTACTGTCTAAGTTTTCATATTACCTGAAGGAGGAAAGTTAATTTTGAGTCTCTGTAGGGAACATGGTGTGATTTTTTGTTTGACACAGCAATGAGGTTCGTGATGACAAGTCTGCAAGAATGCCATAGACCAAGATGGGTTTAAAAGAAGTGTAATACTTTGAGAATCTGGCTTGATGCACAAGTTCACAACAGAGTTTAAATAATTTCGTTAGTCAGAGGTATATATTACTAATTAGAAGATGATCAACTAACCCCAAAGTTGAGAGTGACTTGTTGATGTTGGTAGCTTCCTTCAAGCGCTCCCCTTCAGCACCTGAGCTCTTTTGTCTGCAAGGCAGAAATCATGCATGCTGAATAGGAGAGTAAAAGAGAATGAACACTTTTGTGTGCTCACACTGAAAAGCTATTAGTGTTGTATCAGATAAGTATAGGCAGTGTTACTTGAGCGACATACCTCTCTGAGCCTGCAAGATCAACAAGGTTGAGTCGAGAAAATCGATGGTGGTTGATCCCTTGCGACTCCCACTAAATAGTTAATTTCACGAGTGAGTTAAGGGAAACGCGGATGTGACATTACTCACTAAAACATGATTGCATGTAGCGCGATATCTTAGCCATGGAAAGATCTTTGGAAGTCATTTGGTATGTACCTTACTCTCTATAAGGCAAGTGAAAACACTATGAGAGCGGCTACTTGCTCGGTTCATATTGGTGGCTGCTACCTTTCTGTTTGCTGCCCCCTGCAAATAAAATGCAGAATGTACATTAAGGTTTAGCTCATGTGTTAAACCTTAAACTTAGGTACCAGATATTAAAGTGACTTGCTCAATCACTGATTGCGTTTGAAGCAGAAACAGAGATTCAAGCTTCTAACATTCCCAACTATAGAAACAACACACAGCAGAATGCAAGAACAAAAATGCAAACATTTTATCAAATAACCTCAATGAGTTGTTGAAGCGCTTCTCGAGCATTGGAGATCTCATGTTCTGTAAGATTCTCAACATGGACACCCTTTTTGGCATCCTCTCTTATCTGAAAGATAGCAATTGGAGCTAATCAGTTCATAGTCTAAATAATATATATCTTGCAATACAGACATTTTCTAATAACACTACAAATACAGAACAGAGAAAAGCCAGGTAATATACTAAATTAACATGGAGTATGGGTAGTCTAGACATAACTTGAACAGAGGATGCAAAAAAAAAAAAGATTTGTATAACAGAAACCTTGTGCTATATTAACTGTGTTTTTAGTGAATTACCTGCAAGTTTACAGAATTTGGGTTGAGCAGATCAAGAATCTGCTCATTATATATCTCTAGAAAAGAGCATTTACAAGTAAACCGGAGCTAATCAGTTCATAGTCTAAATAATATATATCTTGCAATACAGACATTTTCTAATAACACTACAAATACAGAACAGAGAAAAGCCAGGTAATATACTAAATTAACATGGAGTATGGGTAGTCTAGACATAACTTGAACAGAGGATGCAAAAAAAAAAAGATTTGTATAACAGAAACCTTGTGCTATATTAACTGTGTTTTTAGTGAATTACCTGCAAGTTTACAGAATTTGGGTTGAGCAGATCAAGAATCTGCTCATTATATATCTCTAGAAAAGAGCATTTACAAGTAAACCGGAGCTTTTCATCTCTTCTTATTTCCTTTTCCTGCAAACAGCAGTGGAAAATAGGTAATAACATTAACATGACAGCAAAATTGAGGTGTCCAAAAAGCAACAGATCATGGACACTTACCTTTTGAATTCTAGCAAATAGATGCTCAAACACTCGAGGCGTCATACCGCAGTTCGCATTGTTCCTCCTTGTCCCATTTTCTATATCACCTAGCATCGTATGCGTTTTGCCGCTGCCAGTCTAGCAGAAGCATATACTTTTGTAAAGCATAAGTGTTGAATGATGCACAATCCCTGACAACCAGAAACTTGAGAAATTGCAGCAGCAAGTGAAACCTGAAGCTAACCTGCCCATACGCAAACATGCAGCTGTTGTAGCCAGCAATGCAGTTCTCCACCATGGGCACCCCAGCAACCTTGAACATATCCTCCTGAAGAGCACAATCGAACATTTTGAAAATATGCTCAAATAAATAAATCAAAGAAGCAAATAGGGACGAATGACAGGGAATCGTAAAAATCAAGAGCACCTGCGCGACATGCTCGTCCGCGACGAGATCAAAAGTAAACCGAGACTCAGGATGCCCAGTCCATGTCAGGCTCTGGCTGCTGTTCTGTCGGACGCACCTCTTCTGTCCGTGCAGCGATATCTCGCTAGCGCTGAGCGGGCGGATACGGATCACAACCTGAAGAGTGAAGAGGTTAATCGACCACGGATGGTACTCGACGAAATGCTCACGGACACAGCTGCTCGACGCTACAGAATTAGACCAGAGCACTAGCGCAGGAGAAAAGTGCGGCGCGGGAGCAGGAAGCTCGCGCAGCGAGGCGGAGGAAACCCTACCTGCACGTTGTTGTCCTTCCAGAAGGCGGGGTCCTCCTGCAGCTCGAATCGCGCGGGGGAGGGGGCGGCGCTCCCCACGCCGAGCTCGTCGTCGACACCGTCCGACAGCATCGCGGGTGCAGCGGCGGTGGAGGAACGGCTGCACGGGGTGGACGCAGGGCGCTGGCGCGGGGTCGAGGGAGGGCGCATGCGGAGGGCGGAGGCGGTGGCGGATCGGAGATGCGGTGGTGGAAGGGGAGCAGACGAGATGGGGTTTTGGTTTGAAATGGGGAGCGCCGGAGCGGAGGCGACGAGACGTTAGCCAGATTTCGAATTTGGGGGGTCGCGTGCACACACAGCTTGTGCCGCCGGTGGCTTTGAAGTCGGAAGCAAGACCATTGCTGCGTAGTGGGCCCCCTGTCCCGGTTGTTGGGCTTTGAGGTAGTGTCGTCTTGAAATAAGTTTTCTGAGGAATATGTTGCCAGTGTTCACGAGATATTCATTAATAATTTTACCAACCAATTAGTCCCACTAAAAGAAGTGTGGAATTTTTTATGTTTAAATTTCTATGAATAACGTCGGGAACAATAAGGTTTTGAGACAAAGCTACAAAAATGTTAATTTATATAAAATAGTTGTTTCCATGGTTTTTATTGGAAAAATCCAGCGGTCCACCCAACATCAACTATAATTTCTGGAAGATTAACCAATGGATCTTGAGATGGAAAATTAACCGATGGATCTTGAGATTTCTTCGAGTCGCCAATCACACCCTAAACATATTGCCTAGATTTCATCATAAAAAACCTAACAATATCCGCCCTTAAATACTTACGTGGAACGTGAACGTGAGATTGTGAGTGCATTTTCAGAAAATACTTATTTTCATCATCAATACCAAAAATCTATAATTCAAGGGATATGAGGTATTCCAACATATTATCAATACTATTTTTTATAGTAACCAAAACTCATCACTCTCGTATGTAAATGCATGTGAGATTCATTCTTCTTAGATCATCTCCAGTAAAGAAAATATGGTTCAATGGATATGAGGTGGTTAGCATATTACCAAATTCTAATAATGTTTTGTCAGCAACCAAAACTGACCTTCATCTTACTCTTATGTAGGCTATTCACTCATCTTGCCCATGTGTGTTTTTTTAGTTTGCTTACCGAAAAATAAAAAGCAACTATAGGTAAGGCAGCGATAAAATATTTAGTTTGTTACAAAGGTGGTGATTATCTATACTGGAGATACTCTTATATGTATAGTTTTTTATTCTATCAAATAGAGGCCAGAGGCTATATTAAACCTATGCGTCCGGACAGTAGGCACTAGGGCCACTAAGCTTCCCTGACTGGGGTTACTGCTGAGGGCTATTGTTGGGATTCAAACCTTGGCTGCTTACACTAGAGGTGGAGCAGCTAGCCACCCATGCCTCCTTCCATTCCAGTTTTTAGTAGTATGTTGCCGCAGCTATTAGCAAAATCGAAAAATAGTTGTTGGTACGAGAGAAAATGTTTACAAAATTGCTATGACTAAGATGTCTGGAGGTACATCCTTCCTCCATATAGTAATGTTTCGATATGTGGCAATGTTTCAAAGATTTTGTGTTAGGATGTTGCAATGGTTTTAATGTTTTACTATTTTTTATGCTGCAATGTTTCAATTAGATGTTCACTTGGATGTTTCATAGATCACATATTCCAATATTTCACTGAATGTTTCAAAAATCAACTTAATGTTGCATACAACTAACGACTGCAACATCCTAACACGAAATCTTTGAAACATTGCCACATATCCTCGATGTTGCACATATGTTTTAGCCCGAATGTTGCAATATTTCACTGAATGTTCAAAAATCAACTTGACGTTGCATGCAACCAGCGACTGCAACATCGTCCGACCTTGCGCATATGTTTCAGCCCGAATGTTGTAATATTTTACTGAATGTTTCAAAAATCAAAATGATGTTACATACAACCAGCGAATGCAACATTGTCCGACCTTGCGCATATGTTTGAGCCTGAATGTTGCAATATTTCACTGAATGATTCAAAAATCAACTTGATGTTCCATACAACCGGTGCAACATCGTCCGAATGTCTGCGCTCTAGTAGTTCCGAAATGTTTATCAATGGAATATGAGTTAACCTACTGAAGATGCTATGAGGATCCCATGTTAACGTGCCATGCTTCTTCCATTATAATCTAAGGTTAGTCGTGAACTCACACATGCTTTAATTATAATAGTTTTTTAGTATTTAATTATTTATTATAACAGTTGCATCATAAGTTATTTTCTCTAATGTAACTAATAAAGTTATAGAAAACGTGCCAATACATCTATCTACTTAATTCACCATAAAAACACGTGTTGATAATGTGTTTATTTGATATTATAGGTACCAACATATTTTTTATATATAAAACATAGCTCAATTTTTAAAAATATGATTCAGGCAAACTTAAATGGCCTAAAAACTTAAGAGTACATCTTATGTTATCTATTTTCTAATGAAAAGAGAATATAAGAATTCTTAACACCTTAAGCTCCGTTCCAACGTTGTAGATACTAGAACATGTTGTTTTTTAAATGCTAAGCTGTTACTACCAGCTAACCAGATCCACTACGCTCAAGAACTTGTGATCCGGCATGCGTTAAAAGGCCGAGAATAAAATCTAAGAGCAGTGAAATAACCTAAAAAATAAACGCTCAAGAACAGAATAAAATTTGAAGAACAGTGGCAAAAGAAACTCTCGAGAACAAATTCTCATTTCTAACAAAATGGTTAAAAAAAGAACACTGAAAAAATAAAATAAAATAAACTCGCGCCAGGTAGGGGTCGAACCTACGGCCTTCTGCTTAGGAAACAGACGCTCTATCCACTGAGCTACAGGCGCCTGATCTGGCAGTGCCATGCTACATGGCTAGTTAATCGTAGCCTGTGAAGTAATTTAGCCCGTTTAAAGGCTCGAAGAAGAGTCGGGAAGGGGAACCGGTGGAAACGACGGCGGCGGCGGCAAAGGGTGAAGAGAAACGAAGAGCGCCGTAGCCGCCGAAGCACCGAGAACAACTCAATTCGCCAGCCATGGCACTGCTAATGGAGCCCGGCGCCGAACCCCTGACCGAGAGCGAGCAGGCCGACCTGGCCGCCATCGCCGCAATCAAGGAGTCGGCGGCGCGCGAGTTCAAGGAGCAGGGCAACCAGTTCGTCCGAATGGGCCGGAAACACTACGGCGAGGCGGTCTCCTGCTACACCAAGGCCATCGCTCAGATGGAGCCCCTCTCCTCCCTCGACGCCGCGGCCGCCGCCGACGCCTCCGTTCTCTTCGCGAACCGCGCCCACGTCAACCTCCTCCTCGGCAACCACCGCCGGGCCCTCGACGACGCCGAGCAGGCCATCCGCCTCTCCCCCTCCAGTGTCAAGGTAACCGTCCCTTATCAGTTATCACTTAGCGCGTTTTGGATCCGGTGGAGGAGCTGGCGGCGTGATGTGAAATGTTCTTGTAGCCAGGCGTACTACCGGGCGGTGAAGGCGGCGCTTGCGCTCGACTTGTTGCAGGACGCGGCGTCCTTCTGCCGGAAGGGGCTCGAGCAGGACCCCGCTAATGAGGAGTTCAAGAAACTACTGTCGCAAGTGGAGGCAAAACTGAGCGAGCAAGAACGACAGAGAGCCAAAGCTGCACAAGCAATTGCCGCAGCCAAGGTCCCTTCTAGGCTTCTTGCTAAACTGGCAAATTGATAACACCGCTATTTACTACCATTCAAATGCGTGGGAACGACTGACGCTATTGGGTTGTATATAGGATCTTGCTGCTGCCATGGAGAAGAGAGGGGTGAAGCTTGGAAAGGCAGCCTTTCAAGAACTGACAGGGGTAAAGAAGCCCAATCTGGATGAGCAGGGTGTGCTCCACTGGCCTGTTCTTCTGCTCTACCCAGAGGTCATGTCGAGTGACTTCATTGAGGATTTTCCGGAGACAGATACCTTTTCACCCCACCTTGATGTCATATCCTTCTGACCTTCTGAAATTACATGGTGCATTATTTGATTGGATTAAATATGTAGATGCATAAATAGCATGATTGAATTTATGGTATCCTTAATTATCAAACATGTTCTCAGAAAGTTCTCCACCATTGCCATGGGATGAGAACCACGCTTACACAAGGGATACTATCGAGTTGTATTATCAGGTTTGTACTAAGTGTTGATCCTTGTCCTTTTGTATGTTGGATATGCCGTTGAGGTTTGTCGAAGTGGTAAACCATAAGTAACCCTGTTGTTTAGCAGATAACATGCAGTGTTGA
Organism: Digitaria exilis; assembly: GCA_015342445.1. NCBI lineage: Eukaryota > Viridiplantae > Streptophyta > Magnoliopsida > Poales > Poaceae > Digitaria > Digitaria exilis. The sequence continues at coordinate 11,715 of JACEFO010001754.1, read as the reverse complement.
ACTTGCAAAAGCTGCACATTTAAGCTTGTCCCAGAGTTAGGAAATAGTAATAGCCTAAGAATCACAGGACATGAATTAGGCACCAAGATAAACATCCATTTATCATGATGTGATTGATAGTATACTTGAACTATTGTTTATTTGTTGTATTCATTTTTATCAGTGCCTATTAGTGACATCCTGTAAAATGAAAACAATGGCATCATATATGGTGATTTCTGTTTCAACCATCTAGTCACAAGCAATCTTTTGGGTTTTTCCTCATTCATTGCCGTCAAGGTTTGGCATAGCAGTGCACATTTTGTGACAGATCAGCTTTATGAAATATAATGTCACTTGCAACTGACTACTATTCCCTATTTCCCTTGGTACATTAGGGTGGTTTTGGCAAACCTCTGTCCAAAAGTGAGATATTAAGATATCTTCTAGAAGGCACTGTAGACTCAAAGTCGCTTCCAGATGGCCTACTTGACGGAGACAATGAAGAACATGACAGTATCAAGAGTAGCACAATCGCATCATCAAGTATGTGAACTAAGCATGCTCCTTATTTTGGTTATCTTTAGTTTATTAATTATTATACTGGACAGTTAAGACTTAGAGAGCTTGGTGTATCAGCATTGCTGTCCTTTTTTGTTGCTATAGGAAGTTGCTTGTGCACTATATTCTTCTATTAACTGAACTACAGTTGAGCTAGAAGCTCTTGTGTTGTAATGTTGTTTACTGAGTATCGATACAATTCCTTGCATTCTGTGCAGCTGAAGGCTCTAGTAAGTGGATAAAAGTAAAAGAAGGAAAAACACTTCAAGAAGTGCTGCAGGACAAAGATTTTATCATTCCTTCAATTCCTGGTTTGTTCAAAATATTTGTATGCTGTACAAAATTCATGTAGAATCCATAATATCAAGTTGAGAACTTAAATTCCGTCTCTGTGCATGCAGTATTCCTTGTGGTCTCAAGAAAGTCCACCTTCTATAAAGATTTCAAGGCTGGAAATTGGTCTTTGCCATGATTGGGGGAAAAAGGAGCGCCAAGGTTCTGTTTAGCATATTTGGAAGATGGTAGCGAATATGGTCAGAAAACTGAAGATGCCCGATGATCATCTTGTGGTTTTAAAGGACTGTTCTTCCTTCTGTATCCGCAAAAACATCTTTCGGCTTGATTTATGGCCAAGGAGTGTGTAAGAGTGTCCATTGAGATAGACAGTGATGTAAATTGGGGAAATTTTGAGCTAGGTCTCCCTCTCAGCTCCCTCACTCCTTTTATTTTACAATATGCAAATAGGTCCTTTACAACCATCTATTTTACATCGATACACCAACACTCCCCCTCAAGATGGGCTAAATATATTTAACATGCCCATCTTGTTACATGCCAAATCATTATCCTTAGGACCTAATCCTTTAGTGAGACAATCAGCCACTTGATTGCGAGACTTAACATGCACTAGCTTTAAAGCCCCACTATCCATCTTCTCCTTGATGAAGAATCTATCAATCTCCACAAGCTTCGTTCGATCGAACTGCACTGGATTATTTGCTATGTTGATTGCAGCCACGTTGTCACAATGAAGTGACATGGTCTCATTCCTCAACACCTGAAGCTCCTTCAACATGCCCTTTAGCCACATCATCTCACATAGAGCCAAAGCCATTGCTCCGTAGTAGACCGAGACACCACAACTTGCTTCTTACTTCGCCATGAAACAAGGTTACCTCCCACAAACACACAATATCCTGTTGTGGATCTCTGATCATCTCTACTACTCGCCCAATCCGCATCACAATAACCTTCCACATTCAGGTGTCGGTTTGCTCTAAACCAAAGCCCCTTTCCTGGAGTCCCCTTCAAATACCTCAATATTTGATACACCACATCCATGTGTCTAGTTCTAGGATCATGCATATATCTACTTACCACACTCACCGCATACAAAATATCGGGTCTTGTGTGACAGAGGTAGATCAACCGGCCAACTAGTCTCTGGTATCTTTCTTTGTCAGTTGAATCACCTGACTGAGCGCATATTTGGTGATTCCTGTCAATAGGTGAACCACAAGGGCGACATCCTAGCATTCCAGTTTCTGCCAACAAATCAAGGACATACTTCCGTTGGGACAAGACAATTCCCTTTGGTGACCTGGCAATCTCAATCCCAAGGAAATATCGTAGTGGTCCAAGATCCTTCACCTCAAAGGCTCTCCCCAACCTTTCTTTTAAGACTTTGATCTCCTCAACATCATCTCCAGTGATTACTATATCGTCCACATAAACCGCCAAGATAGTGATTTTGGAACCCTGATGTCTATAAAACATTGTGTGATCTCCATTACACTGAGAATAACCCATGTCACACACCGCCCTCCTGAATCTGTCAAACCATGCATGTGGTGACTGTTTTAGACCATATAATGACTTATTGAGTTTACATACCTTCCCAAGAGTTTGTTCATTTGCAAATCCAGGTGGAATTTCCATATAGACCTCTTCTTGCAAGTCCCCATGAAGAAATGCATTCTTTACATCTAGCTGATGAAGAGGCCAACCAAAGTTGGCTGCACATGAGATCAAGGCCCTCACTGTACTCATTCTTGCCACAGGAGCAAATGTTTCATCATAGTCAATCCCATAAGTATGACTATATCCTTTTGCAACCAATCTTGCTTTATACATGTCCACCTTTCCTTCTGGGGTCTGTTTCACTGTAAAGACCCATTTACAACCCACTGCCTTATTTCCTACTAGAAGACGAACAAGTTCCCATGTCTTGTTCTTTTGAAGGGCACTCAGCTCCTCCTTCATTGCATCCTTCCACTTTGGATCTTGTTTAGCACACCGCCAGTCCTTCGGAATAGACACTGCTTGTAATGATGCAACAAATATCCTATATGCAGATGAGATACTAGAATATGAAAGATAATTGACAATGTCAGACTCATAACCATAACGAGATGGAGGTTTTCCAGCATTGACTCTAGGATCTCTACGTTGTGCAATAGGCAAGTCTACATGTTCAAGGGTGGGAGAGATATTACCGGTCGGAGTCCGTGAGCCAGAAGGAGAGAGGTCCAAGGGTGGGATTGGGATTGGAGTGTGAGACACTTGTTCAGGTTGTATGACCTCCTGCTTCTTAGACCGCCTTCGCCGATACACTATGTCCTGTTTCTCCTCCTGCTTATCATCTCTCTTGTCCTCCATACTTCTAGTGGGACAAGGAATTGTCCCAACAACCACTACTTCATTGTCTTCGCCATCATCAACCACCTCATTGTCTTCCTGAGCATCTTCAACCATCACTTCAGTACCATTGCCATCACCATCACCATCATCAACCATCTCTTGTCCAACACCATCATCAACCATTTCTTGGCCAACAACATCATTCATTGGACAAGGAATTGTTCCAACAATCACCTGTTGTTGATTACCTTCTACACAATCATTCTCATTCTCCCCCTCTCTACTGTCATCCTCACTGACAGAAGAGAATTCCTCCAGAAACTGATTGAGATCACCCCTCTCTGTGTAGTAGGGCTCAAATTCCTTAAATGTCACATCCATGCTCACAAACAATCTCCTTCCAACAGGATCCCAACACTTGTACCCCTTTTGTCTAGAACCATAGCCAACAAATATGCACTTAGCTGCTTGAGGATCCAATTTTCCCACTGAAGGTCGATGGTCTCTCACAAAGCAAACACATCCAAACACTCTATGTGGAATCTCAAATTCCTGGTGATCTGATCCCCATAAAAGATTAGCAGGTGACTTCATACCAAGGATTTGAGATGGCATACGGTTGATAAGGTATGCAGCCGTCATCACTGCCTCACTCCACAAATACTTTGGCACATTCATTTGGAACATCATTGACCTTGTCACTTCCAACAAGTGTCGATTTTTCCTCTCTGCTACACCATTCTGTGAAGGAGTACCCGGATAAGTGGTTTGATGGATGATGCCTTGATCTGAGGTGTATGACATAAATTCATTGTTCACATACTCTGTTCCATTATCACTCTTTATTATCCTAACACCAATTTGTGAAAGTCCTGGAAGCAACGAAGAACCGCATTCTTGTGTTTCAGCATATAAATCCAAGTCATACGAGTGTAGCAATCAATAAATGTGACAAACCACTTGGCCCCACTCACAGAAGCAACTGGACAAGGACCCCAGACATCAGAATGTACCAGCATGAAAGGTTCACAACTTCGAAGACCAATACTAGGATAGGTAGATCTCGTATGCTTTCCAAGCTCACATGCATCACACACAAGTCTACTCTTGTCCACCTCTTTAAATGATTCTGGGTATAACTTACTTAGTGTGGGTGTAGAGTCTTGACGGACTAAACAACCCTGGCGGCCCATCCTATGGGCCGGCTCATGAACAAGACTTGACGTACAAGACAAGGATTAGTCCTAGTCGGTTTGGATATACTGTATTAGGGAATTAGAGATAAACTTGTAAAAGTCTCCTAGTCCAATACGGTTTCCATGTAACCCTACCTCCCGGACTATATAAGGCGAGGTAGGGACCCCCCTCAAAACATCTCATCAATACAAGATACAACATACAGGACGTAGGGTATTACGCTCCGGCGACCCGAACCTGTCTAAACCGTCTCTTGTCACCTTCGGCTCTAGATTCTCGACGACTTTTCCCTAAACCCTTCTCTCGGGGCACCCCCTCGAGAACCCAGTCAGCATAAATCGCCGACACTTTGGCGCCGTCCGTGGGATAACTCTCGTCGAGTCTTCAGTAAAGAGTCGATGGCCACCTTCAGCGCCTCCATCGTCACCAAGTTCGAGGCAGGCGCCTCTTTCATCTTCGGCTCCTGGCTTTGCACCGCAAACCAGGAAGGCGAGCTTCAACACCAACTGCGCGACGAGGCGGCTGCATCAACTCCGCCACGCGCGCAGATCGCTCCGCAAGGATCTCGGAAGACTCCAAATTCCGACACGATCTCTGGATCGTATCCTACTCGGAGGAGTACGTGGCGCCCGAAGCAGATCCAATCCCGGGCAGACCACAACAACTCAGCCCCTACCAAGGGGCAGGATCAAGCCACGTGTCCTCGACTCCCCGGCGGACTCCGGATCACTTCCGAGTTTCGCCAGGGTTCTACAATCAGGACCGTGACAGCAACCCCGCGGGTACCCAGGAACCCTGGTTCCAACTCCCGCGGGACGAAGACTTCGCCACGTGGACTACGCGCAGGCCAGTTTCCCTTCGGGTTAACAAACTCAGCCGCGGTCCACCAGAAGCAACTGAAGAAGAAGGTTCTCCAACCCCGCGGAGCAACCTCGGATCTTGTCATGACCACAACCCCCTCGGGGGTTATCGTTCATTGGCCTGGCATGGATCCCGAGGCGGCTCTGTTCGAAGCAAACGTACCTATCACGGTACGGGACATTCAACCTCTGCTTCCTTTCCAAGAAGGCAGAGAGCTACTCGTTACCAAGGGTAACAAAAGAACTGGGCCTAACAACCCCGGTCGCCAGTCCTGCGTACTCCTCAGCGAGCACAGCGATGAAGAAGTCGTCTCCGACGACGCACCAACGGAGGAAGGAGAGACCGACGCGGACCGGGAGCTCCGTATCGAGCGCAATCGCAATCGCGCCCTGCGACGTCGCTTCATCAAGAAGAAGAACCTCAACCCTGAGTTCGACAAGCAGGAGATCTTCAACTCCCCCGTTGCCAATATCTTGTTCGGGGTCAGTGTCTTCGAGGGGTTCCAAACTACCCCTGAGATCGACCTCGCCAAGGCTCGCCTAGAGGCCGCAGCGGTCATGGTCGACCGCCTGGATGGAGGCCACTCCTCGTCCAAAAGCAAAAGTTCTTCGCGCCAGCAAGCACCGTCGGCCAAGCGTCAGAGCAGCCACTACGGCAGCTCCGCAGGCCAAAACAAGGACAAGAACAGGCCTCGCGAAGAACCCCGCCGTCCTCGCGAGGAACCTCCCAGGTCCCAGCGTCGCGGAGAACCCCGTCCAGCTCGCTCTCATAACACACCCAACGACGCCCGCAACGACATCATCCGGATCAGGGAGGGAAGAGCCACTTCCCACGTTGCGGATTCGGTGGGTAGATGCGGCGTCCCCAATCCCGATGCTCTGCCATGCTACACACGCGCCATCCGCATCAGCTCCTTCCCGCGAAAGTTCAAGCCGCCAGGCATCACCCACTTCGACGGGAAGCAAGATCCAAACATCTGGCTGCGCAGATATTCCTCTGCAATTGAAGCATCAGGGGGTGACGACATCTCCAAGATGCTCTACTTCCCAGTTGCGATGGAGCAGGGTCCTCTCACCTGGCTCGAGTCCCTCCCTCCAGATTCCATCGACAGCTGGCACGCGCTGAAGAAGGCTTTCGTCTCCAACTACCAGGGTTCTTTCGAGCGCCCCGGCAGCAAGTATGAACTCCGCGCGTGCAAGCAGAAGCCAGAGGAATCCCTGCGCGACTACAATAGGCGATTCTTCGCCATCAAGGCATCCTGCGTTCCCATCCCCGACTCCGAAGTCATTGACTATTTTCAAGAAGGGATGACGGATCACACCCTCTTCCGTGACTTCGGTCACAATCGTCCTCGCGACCTCGAGGAATTCCGCGCACTGGTGTCCAATTGGATGGACACTGATGATCAAGAACGGGAGCGCTACGGCAAGAGGCCCAACAACCCTGGGCGCAAGAACCAGGAAGACAACAGGGATCAGCCGCGCGACTCCTTCCAGCGCAACGGCAACAACCCACGGAAGCGACCACACAACACGGTCGCAACCGTCCAAACCGTCCGCTCCGCCAAATCCGCGCAGCAACGAAGAGAGGAGTTCAACAAACTTCTCAAGAAGCGCTGCCCTTACCACACCGACAGCAAGCACACCATGGGCGAGTGCGTGCTCCTCCGGGAGACATTCAGCACCCCTAACAAGAAGCAGAAGTCGGCTGGTGACGGAGACAACGACCACGACAAGGGAGACAGCGGTTTCCCAGACATCAACAACACTGTCAACGTCATCTTCGGAGGCATGGCAGTCAGCGACACCTCGCGCAACCGCAAGAACGCAAGGCGCGAGGCCTACGCAGCAGAACCAGCGGTGGTTACACCGCTACGGTGGTCCGACACCACCATCACCTGGTCCCGAGAAGATCAATGGGCAGAGATCGCCTCTCCTGGACGATATCCCCTTGTCCTCGAGACCGTGGTCGCAAACAGCAGGCTCACAAAGGTTCTGATCGACGGAGGCAGCGGGCTCAACCTCATCTTCGCCAAGACGTTGAAGTCCATGGGCCTCGACATGAGCACGCTGCAGCCGGCGGATACTCCTTTCTACGGCATCGTGCCTGGGAAGGCCGCCATCCCCCTCGGGCAAATCACCTTGCCCGTCACGTACGGTACGTCATCAAACTACCGTACAGAATTCATTAAGTTCGAAGTTGCAGACTTCGAGACCTCCTACCACGCCATCCTCGGGCGACCTGCATTGGCCAAGTTCATGGCCATCCCCCACTACACTTACCTGGTGCTGAAGATGCCAGGGCCCCACGGCGTCCTCTCCCTTCGCGGCGACATCAAGCGTTCCTACCTCTGCGACAAAGAAGCAGTGGAGCACGCCGTCAGAGCCGCGTCCACCATCGATCGCCAGGAACTCCAACCCCTGGCAACAGCTGTCATCGCAGAAGACGATGACGCCCCGACGCAGAAGAAGACACGGGCTATCAAGCCCGCGGAGAAGGTCGCGACAAAGACGATCGACCTCCAAACTGGAGACCCATCAAAGACAGCCGTGATCGGCTCCAATCTCACTCCTGCATAGGAAAGCGTGCTCGTCGACTTCCTGCGAGCCCAGGCGGACATCTTTGCTACAAAGCCCTCCGACATGCCTGGAGTACCCAGAGAGTTGATCGAGCACAAGCTGGACCTCAACGAGAGCGCGAAGCCCAAGAAGCAGCGCCTCCGAAGATTCGCCACAGAGCGTCGGGAAGCCATCAAAAAAGAACTAGCTAAGTTATTAGCAGCCGGCTTCATTAAAGAAGTCTTCTATCCGGATTGGTTAGCCAACCCGGTTCTTGTAAGAAAAAAGAATTCAAATGAATGGAGAATGTGCGTTGATTATACTGATCTCAACAAGCACTGCAAGAAGGATCCCTTCGGGCTCCCTCGCATCGACCAAGTCATCGACAGCACCGCCGGGTGTACACTACTCTGTTTCCTCGATTGCTACTCAGGGTATCATCAGATATCACTGAAAGAAGAGGATCAGATCAAAACTTCGTTCATCACGCCATTTGGTGCATATTGTTACACAACAATGCCCTTTGGCTTGAAAAATGCAGGTGCCACGTATCAGCGGGCTATCCAGGGTTGTCTTCAAGAACAACTTCACCGAAACGTCGAAGCCTACGTTGATGATGTGGTAATCAAGACAAGAAATCCCGAGGACCTCATCACGGACCTCACCGAGACATTTGACAACTTACGCAAATGGCAGTGGAAGCTTAACCCCACCAAATGCGTTTTCGGTGTTCCATCCGGAAAGCTCCTTGGGTTCATTATCAGTGAACGCGGCATCGAAGCAAATCCAGAGAAGATAGCAACTATCATGAACATAGAGCCGCCGACCACTGTCAAGGATGTCATGAAGCTTACGGGCTGCATGGCTGCACTCAACCGCTTCATCTCCAAACTGGGGGAACGCGGCACTGAGTTCTTCAAACTACTCAAGAAGCAGGACAGATTTCAGTGGACTCAGGAAGCTCAGGACGCCTTCGACAAGCTCAAGCTATTCCTGACTACGCCTCCTGTGCTCACTGCACCGCTCCCGGGCGAAGATCTCTTGCTCTACATTACAGCAACCACCAATGTCGTCAGCGCCGCCATTGTTGTTGAACGCGACGAGGAAGGCCATCTTCAGAAGATTCAGCGGCCTGTGTACTTTGTGAGTGAAGTCCTCTCGGACTCTAAATCCAGGTACCCTCAAGTTCAAAAAATCCTATATGCTGTCTTAATGACATCTAGAAAGCTGCGGCATTACTTCGACACCTACAAGATCATTGTGGTTACTGGTTATCCTATTGGCGAGATTCTTCATAATCAAGACGCTACAGGGCGTATCGCCAAGTGGGCTGTTGAGCTCGGAACATACAGCATCGAGTTCCGTTCTCGCACGGCCATGAAGTCTCAAGTCCTTACCGATTTCATATCAGAATGGACCGAGCACAATCTCCCAATCTCCACCGCCAAACCTGAGCATTGGATCATGTACTTCGACGGGTCACTCAAGCTGGAAGGCGGAGGCGCTGGAGTTCTGTTGATCTCACCAAGAGGGGATCAACTCAAGTATGTTCTGCAGATTCAGTTTGCTGTCACCAACAACGCTGCAGAATACGAAGCACTCCTTCACGGAATGAAGATGGCCATTACCCTCAGTATCAAGCGCCTGCTGGTCTATGGGGATTCAATGTTGGTCATCAAACAAGTCAATAAGGACTGGAATCGCAACCATGAAGACATGGACGCATACTGTGAAGAAGTCCGGAAACTGGAGAAACACTTCCTCGGCATTGAATTCCATCATGTCGAGCGAGATTACAACGTTGCTGCAGACGTCCTATCAAAGCTGGGTTCTTCCAGAGCAGAGGTGCCTAGCGGGGTGTTCGTCAATGAACTCTCCAAGCCATCAATTTCTGCAGCAGCAACTCCTAATGTTACAACCTCAGCTCCTGAGGTAATGCTCATCGACGCCACTTGGAGTGCTCCGATTATAGACTACATCTTGCATGACAAACTCCCTGCCGAGAAGGTAGAGGCCCAGCAAATTGTCCGCCGTAGCAAGTCCTATGTCATAATCGGTGATACACTGTACCGACGTGGTGCACGCTCTGGCGCATTGATGAAATGCGTCTCACAGCAAGAAGGAGTCAGCATCTTGGAGGAGATACACGCAGGAGAATGTGGCAATCATGCAGCTTCCCGCACCATTGTAGGCAAAGCCTTCCGTGCTGGGTTCTATTGGCCTACAGCTCTACACGACGCTGAAGAAATCGTTCGCCACTGCAAGGGTTGTCAATATTTCGCTCATCATTCACACCAGCCTGCTCACAAGATCAAATTGATACCTCCGTCATGGCCATTCGCATGCTGGGGGCTGGATATGATTGGAAAACTACCTCGGGCACCTGGTGGATTCGAATATTGCTTCGTCGCAATTGACAAGTTTACAAAGTGGATAGAAGTCTTTCCGGTTGTCAAACCAACTCTGAGAAAGCAGTCCAATTCCTCCAAGAGTTGATTCTTCGCTTCGGAATACCACACCAAATCATCACAGATTTGGGTACTACCTTTACAGGCAACAAGTTCTGGGACTACTGTGAAGATCGTAGCATCGAAATATCTTACGCTTCGGTTGCTCATCCTCGTGCCAATGGACAAGTTGAAAGAGCCAATGGCATGCTCCTCGATGGACTCAAAGCTCGCATGGAAAGAACCCTGAAGAAAGCAGAAGGCCGGTGGATGAAAGAACTCTTTCCAGTTGTATGGGGCCTACGATCTCAACCCAGTAAAGCTACAGGGCAATCTCCCTTCTTCCTGGTGTATGGATCAGAGGCCGTTCTACCAGTTGATGTCATGCACGGTGCTCCTCGTGTTGAAGAGTTCCAAGAAGCCATGGCAGATGAACAACGAATGCTGGAAGTCGATACGGCTGAAGAAGCACGACTGGCAGCCTTGTTGCACAATGCTGCGTACCTTCAAGGGATTCGAAGATTTCATGACAAAAATGTGAAGACAAGATCATTCCAGATTGGAGAACTGGTGCTACGCCGCATCCAGAATACGGCCGGTCACTCCAAGCTCACTTCACCCTGGGATGGTCCATTTATTGTTTCCAAGGTACTCAACCCGGCACCTACAGACTTCAAACAGAAGATGGTGTGGGTTTACCAAATCCTTGGAATATCGAGCACCTGCGCAAATTCTACGCGTAGCTCCTACAATTCAGTAGTGCTTTGGCACCACAGGAACTCATTGCTCCGGCATCCTGGGTTCTTTTGTAAACATTGCCTCGGCAATAAACGAACTACTTGCTTCGGCAATACATGTTCTCTTGTACCGTTGTTTCGGCAACGAGATTATCTTAATAAAACTCCCTCACTGGGTTGTTTATTTGTCTTCGTGACATCATTTAAAACTTCCGTGTTCTTTTTCGACTCGGACAGTTTCTTTTACATGCATGCGGAGCCTACACCAATGAGGTCTCTCCGGGTTCCTTCGGGGGCCAAAAACGGATCTGTTCCTCCTATACCAATGAGGTCTCTCCGGGTTCCTTCGGGGCCACAAACGGATTTGTCCTCCTCTTACACTACCCTGTGATATTTTCCAGCTTAACGCTGCCGCTCCGTGGGTCTTACTGGGTTCTTGCTTCGGCAGACCATACACAGTTAGTTCCCAAGTATCCTTCCAGGGTACATTTTTTAAGATAGCTAACGTTATAAGAAATCTCCCTGGGTTCCTTCGGGTCTTAACAGGGTTGTTTTTCAAGTTAAAATCTACTCTGTGTACATTTGACTAAGTCCGGTTCTTAACACAGAGACAACCCAGGAATTCACAGAAATTCTTGGTTTAACTTCATACCATGGCAATAAAGATATATTACTATCGGCAAAATTGGGTTTACTTTTATTACAATACTATCTGTTTTTATCTACAGCCTAAGG